>JAQPPZ010003246.1:0-4800000 GCA_028583015.1 Wollemia nobilis | reverse complement strand
TTAGCGAGATCCAACTCGTAATCTGTCGGGATGAACTGTCTTTTCAGCTTCTCCACCATTCTGTCCCATCTTGTTATTCTCTCCTTCCCTCGTCTGTTCCTCTCCAGCTGTATTCCCCTCCACCAAATGCTGGCATGACCCTTCAACTTGGTCTTAGCAAATCTGACCCGATTAGGGTCTTCAACCTCCTCGTACTCGAAATACTCCTCTAAATCATTTATCCAGTCAATCACTTCTTCTGGATTTAAGTTACCCGAGTATGTGGAAACCTCCATTTTTGGTTGCTTTCCAATCTGAGAGATGGCCTTGTATAACCGGGCTTGTGCAGGATCCATAGCCTCTTCCTCTTCCTCAGATTGGTCTTCTTCTTCAACTTCGTCCTCACTTTCCTCATCCCTTCCGGGCTCGTGCCTTCTGCGTAACTCTGCTTGCAGGGCTTGGACTTGTCTCTGCAAGGCTCGAAAGTCTTCGACCGGCACCACATTTCCTACTCCGCCACGGTTTCTTCGTGGAGGCATTATATATATATTTTTTTATAAAATCCTTCCACAGATCCTGGTGTAACTGCCTCTCTCCGGCGATCTGTTACACGCTCAGGAGCTCCCGCTCTGATACCACTTGATGGCGAGGTCGAGATTCAAACAAGCAATTTCTCATTAATTTGTAGTAAATTTCATTAATACAGTCCTCTGTTACAATTTTCCCAGCATACTTCTTCTCCCACAATCCCGAACTCACCATCCCCTTTACAAATTTTCCCCCGAGTTTTTATTGAGGTCTCGGTCCTCCAGAAAATTAATGCTCCCGCCCAACAACAATTTCAAATTCTAGTTTTCCCTCGGTTGAATTTTCAAATTTTGGTTTTCTGCCATAAATGGGCAACCGCCCGATCCGCCCAGAAGCTTGCATTAATGGCTTCCCATACCCTGCACTGGCCGCCTTGTTCTGACTGTACTCTGTACTATTGTTTCCTTCATAAAGCCCTCACCTGTAAATGCTATTAAACCAGAAATAATAATAAGAAAGAATGCACGGCCGACGCCTCCCTTAACAATTTACGTGACCCTCAACTTAGTTTGCATACACGTAACCGACTGCGTGTACATCTGTCCATGCATTCTCCTTGTCTCAACACTTTTGTCACACGTGCCCTTCACAACCGCCACGTGTTCAGCTTGGCCTTGCCCGGCCGTTCGCTCATTCACCTTTGGTTTTGTTCCCTATCTTCTTTCAACTTTCGTAGCTGTCGAAAGACCGGCCACGTGTCGGCCCTTAACTGGCCGCGATATCGCGACCCGTCGCGATATCGTGACGACACTCCCCTCCTTTGCCTTGCTTGTCATTACTGTCACGATATCGCGACGTCGCGATATCGCGACAACACTCCCCTCCTTTGCCTTGCTTCACATTACTGTCGTGATATCGTGACGACACTCCGCTCCTTTGCCTTGCTTCACATTCCTATCGTGATATCGCGACGTCGCGATATCGCGACGAAACTTACCAAGTCACTATGCAGCCTTCGGAGGTCGCGATTTCGTGACATGTTGTGATTTCGCGACCCCACTTCCTTGCTTAACAAAACCCTTCCCAAACTGAAAATTGCTTAACAAAACTTCTTCCGAACTGAAAGTAATAAACCAAGATGCAAAATACTTAGAGAAAACTGGAAAAATTTTGGATGATGCAAGATTGCCCTACTGTCACCGGATGCTCCTGCATAAGGTGGTCCCCAAGAAGAATAGGAAATGATGAATCTATGTTGATTATAGATCACTAAATAATGTGATGAAGAAAGATCACTTCCTACTTCCCTTCGTTGATCAAGTGTTGGACACACTATCCAAGATAAAATACTTCTCCTTCCTTTACGGGTTCATTGGGTACAACCAAATCCAAATTAGGGAGGAAGACCAGGACAAGACAACGTTCATCTACCCATGGGGCACATTTGCCTACAAAGTGCTACCCTTTGGGTTGTGCAATGCATCAACCACATTCCAAAGGGTGGTGCTGAACATATTTTTAGATATGATGGAGGAGGCAATAAAGGTATGTATGGATGACTTCACTGTTTATAGATAGACATTCGAAGAAGCAACTATGAACCTAGAATGTGTGCTCTAGAGATGCGAGGAAAACAACTTATCCCTCAGTAATGAGAAGTGTTTTATGATGATGCATGAGGGCATAGGCTAGGACATCATCTCTCGACAGAAGGAATTAAAGTATATCAAAAGAAAATAAAAGTGATTAAAGATCTACCCAGCCTAAAAACATAGAGGGAAGTAAGGACTTTCCTTGACTCTACCAGGTACTATAGACGATTCATCACCGATTTCAGCAATATTGCCAAACCACTGCACAACCTATTGGTGAAGGACATAGAATTAATATGGATGGATTACTACGAACGAGCATTTTAGATGCTAAAGGAAAATATGATTTCTACCCCAATGTTGCAGGACCCAAATTGGGTTATTCTGTTTCACATAAATTGTGATGCATCCAATAATACAATTGGAGCGATCCTTGGGTAGAAGGATGGTGAAAAATTCTATCATTTATTATGTTAGTAATAATTTAGTAGGGATTGAGCTCAATTACACAGTAACAGAGAAATAATTTCTTGCAGTGGTACACGCCATCAACAAATTCCACCACTATATCACTAGATAGAAGGTGTTAGTTCACACGAACCATGCAGCAATCAAATACCTAATGAGTAAACCAACGATTAGTGGCAGGATAATAAGGTAACTCTTACTGTTATAGGAATTTGATATCACCATAGTTGACAAGCCCGAGAAGGATAACATAGTCATGGATTTTCTATTCAAATTAATCCCAATAGATCATGCAGTGGTAGAAGACCAGTTCTCGGATGAGCATTTGTTCACTATCAATGAACAAATGTCGTGGTATGCAAACATCACCAATTATCTAGCCACTGGTATAACATCCCCTGCTATTTCATATAGAGAGAAGCAAGGGGTGATTGAAAAGAGCACTTTCTTTCAATGGATTGATGACCTCCTATTCAAAATAGGGTCCAACCAGATTATAAGGAGGTGCATAGCAGAGCATGAGTTTTCAGAGATACTCAAAGCCTATCACAATGAGCCATGTGGAGGATATTTCTTAGGAAGAAGGATTGCGTATAAGGTATTTCAAACTAGGTATTTTGGTCCACTCTATTTAAATATGTAGTTGCATATGCCAGCAAGTGTGACGAATGTCAAAGAATAGGTAGGCCAATCCACAGGGATGAAATACCCCTTCAACCTTACGTAAAAATTGAGCCCTTTGAAAAATGGGGCATGGATTTCATGGGACCCATAAATCCACTTTCAATTGGAATAAGGTATATTATAGTCTACACAGACTACGTTACCAAATGGGTGGAAGTTTAGGCATTGAGAGATTCCAAGGAGGGAATGGTAGCCAAATTCCTAGTCACCCATATTTTCACAAGGTTTGGAGTGCCCAGGGAAATTACAATGGACCAAGGACCCCAATTCACCTCCAAGTTGATCGAGGAACTAATGGAACAATACAGGGTACGACGTAATAGAACTACCCCCTACCATCCGTAGGTGAATGGGAAGGTGGAGGTAACCAACAGGGAGATAGAAAATATCCTGATGATAATCATGTAGTAGAACAAAAAGGATTGGGCTTCAAGATTACCAGAGGTATAATGGTCGTATAAGACAATGTGAAAATCAACCATCAACTTCACATCCTTCTAGCTGGTATACGAGAAGGATGTAATGATGCCCATCAAATTCGAGGTGAAGATGCTCAGAACGGTGGTAGAATTAGACCTGATCATGGATGAAGCATAGAAGAAATGAATTCGATAGTTGAACCAGTTGGACAAATTTTGGATGGACACCCTACAGAGAATTTAAATCATGCAGAAGCAAAGTAAGTAGTGGCATGACTGCCACATTAAAATAAAGTAGTTCAAATAGGAATACTAGGTACTATTGTATGATTCAATATTCCAGTAACAGAAAGGGAAACTAATGCAAATATGGATGGGACCATACGATGTGGTGGAGATGATTAGAAAAGGTGTTGTGCGAGTTAAGACAATTGATGACAACACCATTTTAATAGCAAATGGCCACTGGTTGTGCCCATATCACAGGTTTGAAATATTGCTGGTGGAGTCTAGAACAGGCATGGGGGAGACCCCATGCAAGTAAATTTTTTCTAGAATTCTCAACAACATGGTGGATACAAAGTAAATTTTTTCTAGAATTCTCAACAACATGGTGGATACAGAGGTGTCCACCAAGAAAAATTAGTATAGTTTCCTATTTTTTTATCTTACGGTGTGTTTTGTAGGGACAACATTTGCATGCAAGTTGTAGGCATCCTGAGAGCCAAGGCCTAACAGGAACAAATTATGTTTAACTGCATTCTTCTCTTTTTTCATTTTATTTTTTTAGGGGAATGACCTAATTTCTCAAATAATATACATCTCTCAAAACAGGTCCTAGACCAGATCAGCATCCATAAACCTGTGCAATAGGAGGATAGTGTAGATCCAAGAATAGGATGGGTGCCAATTACCCGTAAAGGAAAAATTATGCACCCCCATTCCTTGACTAAGAGGATGTCGATGTTGTACAAGGAGAATTTTATGAGGCTTGATCAACCTCACATCAGCAGACACATCAACCACTGATTTTTCAATGATGGAGAAACGAATGACTTTAGAAGGGAGGTGTATTACTCTAACACTTTACTCTAGAGAAGAGGTGTCTTACTATAACACCTTACTCTGGATAAGTAGCACCTTGCTTCTCTAAGGACACACTACCTGGAGTGCTTTTGCATTATCTAGTACTCAAGGGAGGCATCTTACTATGGCACCTTACTATGGAGGAGCGACGCCTTACTCAACCAAGGAGGTACCACCCTAGAGTGTTCATCATGGTCAAGTGGCACCTTACTAAGGTAGGCGCCTTACTGAGGTAAGTTCCTTACTCAAGTGGGTGCCTAAATCTGGTTCCTTACTCTAGAGGAGCAATGTCTTACTCTGTCGAGGAGGCAACACCCATTTGAGTGCTTTAGTGTTATCTCAAAAAAAATTATATTTCCAAGGGAGGCGCCTTACTTTAGTCCTTACTTCAGAGGAGCAAAACCTTACTTTGCCAAGGAGGCACCACCACAGAGCGTTCTTCATAGTCATGCAGTGACTTACTCAAGTAGGTGCCTTATTGAAGTAGGCGTATTACTCAAGCAGGCATCTTACTGAAGTAGGCACCTTACTTAAGTAGGTGCCTTATTGAAGTAGGCGCCTTACTGAAGTAGGCACCTTATTGAAGTAGACACCTTACTCAAGTAGGCATCTTACTGAAGTAGGTGCCTTATTGAGGAAGGTGCCTTATTCAAGCATGCACCTCGATCGACTCAAAAACACATGTGCAAACTTGGTAGTATGTGGAGTAGCCGAAGCCAACGCCATCATCTCATGTGATGGAAATATGAAAGTGCTAAAAAACATTTCAAAATCATTGGATAGGATCTCTGCATATCCTAAGGCCAAATGTCAAGGAGATATGCGTCCCAACCTGAACCAATAGGATCCATCACATTTTCAATGCAGAACCTCAGGCAAACCAGGAATAAAGTACCCAAGGCGACGTAATCAACTCACGGAAAAAATATCATCGAGTACCAATTCAACATACTCCACGCAACAGGAAAATACCAATTAGGTATGTGCATGATTGTCTTTAGATATATACGTAATTTTTCATATAATATTCTTCTCTAAAAATAATATCGATGCAAGAATTGAATTCACCCCTCATTCCTAATGTCGTACCAAATGATTAATTCGTATGGTGTACCCTACCAACCCTAATGCAGAAACAATTTCCAGAGTTAGGTGCTTGAGTTTATAAAAAGGCACCTTACTGAGGGCAGGGCATCAAACCAGTCAAAACCAGTAGAGAATTCACCATGGATGGATGATCGAAGAATCATGCGCTCAAAAACCATGAGCCTAGCAACATTGAGGGGATCAGGGAAGATGTTACACCGGTTCGAAGCAATCGAATGGATGAATTACTGTCACCTGGTCATCCAAGACCAGGACATAGAGGCAGCAAAGGAGTTCACTGCAAATATGAATAGAGGAGTTACCGACTATGTGGACTAGAAATTCTAGTCACTCCAAAGCATATCGCTCATGTCACCGACCTCCCCCTTACTGGGGAATGTACATATAAATATGGTGTGGCCAAGAAGTGCATGGAGATGTTGCTAGGATAAAAAAACATCCCCTATGACCCACACGGGCTCTAGAAGCAGAGACTCCCTATGCACCTAAGGAATATCTTTGAGAAGGTGGCGAGATAATTCACATGCACTGAGAAGTATTCACACCTAAAAGTGAACCATATATAGTTTTTGAGCTATCTGGTGCATGGGAAAAAAATTAACTTTCTGTTCTACCTAGAAAATGCCCTACAGGATGAGGCATCGTGATATTAGAGAGATGTGCTCTCTGCCCTAGCCCACCATGGGATAATTACAACCCTGATACACCATATGGAGGATCACAGGGGGAGTTTATCGATGTCTGGGGCTGAACACTCTAGTTCACGAGAGAAGGTGGCGGTCGAACTAGAGTAAGAGGCCGAATTAAGAGGGATGGTGTAAGAAGTTAGGGTCAAGCCTTTCCATGCATTGGAGAAAGTACCAATAGAATTTGAGGATGATGTCAAATTGGGAGAATATCCAAAAAGGAACACCCCCACTTCTCACCAGATTTTGTAGAGGAAGAGCAAAGCTCTCTACCTAATTATACAAAGGAAAGACCAAAATATTCAAGCCCTGAACCCTCTGTATGGCAGAAAAATTGTATACACGATCGGAGATGACTGTGATGCCTAATCCTCTTGAGTGAGGAAGAGGAAAATGATGCAGAACTCTAATTCATGACCCAAACCCTACAGAATTTGGCTGCTCATAGCCCGCAAGACCCACAACCCTCTGTAAGCCTACCATAATAGTTCGAAGTACCAATGAAAGAGGACCATGTTGAGCAGAGCGATAAATCCATTATGCAGGCACTATTCAAAGAGTATAAGGAAATGTTTGTAAAAAAAATCCAGAGGTAGGATGCCACCATCACCTAATTTTAGCAATTGATCCAGCAACTCAAGGTAGAGAATCAGTAGTTGTAGGGTAGGGTGATCGAAATGCGGGACACCTCTACCCAAACCAATTGGAAAATTGAGGTGCCCACGAACTCTTCAACCTCATCAGAGAGAATAGTCTCATCTAGGGCAGTCAACTCAGATTTTTGAAAAGAAGAGTTAGAGGCAGGGGAAGAATTGTGCACCTCTAATAGAGGAATTCTATAGGAATAGGGGAATTTTGTTTTTCAAATAGAAACCCCTGTTATCAATAATGATGATGATGAGCCTTCAAGGCAGAGCCAAGGGCAAAACCCTAAACTTGAGGCCAAGAAGGATTCTCCAAAGCACTAGGCACCAAAAATTGAGGTGTCGCTACCCAAAGAACTAGAAGAGCAGGCACCAGGTGACCATGGGGCCAAAGAAACAACCATAGGGGACCTAATACCAAAAGGATAGATCGCCAAACCCTCTAATAGGGAGGCAACCTCCACAGGAAAGCAATACATCCCCATGCAGACTACCGCAATACTAGAGAGGAGGAAAGGGAAGGTGCCTCAAATAACGTGGAAGAGGGACAATAGAAAGGCCAGGGTGACATTTTTTGAACCAAACTCCCATTCAGATGAGGAATGAGAAGAAGACCTATAGGCCTTCACTATGCAAAAAGAAAAATTTGAACAACTCCATAAGGAGTTTGAGGAGGCAAAGGCAGCTAGGAAAGCTACCAAAAAGGAAGAAAGAGGGTCAGGCATCTGTGTGAACCCTATTGATGATGATCAATTTTGAAACATCTATGGTTCATCACGTGGTCGGCCCTCTAAGATGAAGAAATGAATGGCAAGATGGGGAGTATATGGGCAGAAGGCAAAGCCAGCAATGATCATGGAAGAAAATGCCAACCTCACTCCTGAAAAACTTTGATTGTACAAGACCAATGTGGTTGTATGAAAGAGGAATGACTTTGACATCCCATTCAGAGAGCTACGTCCTCAACACGTTGACCTATGGCAGAAAGTAGAGGTAGTCTTCCAGAAGGGGGTAACGACTGTGATAGCACCCAACACAGGTGTTGGACCAAGCATGATTGGAAGGCATAGCTAGTGTAACAAGAAGACAACATAGAATGAAGACCAACTCAATGTAGTTGAAAGCCAGTGTAGCCAAAGGGCAACACAGCCCAAGGATTCCCCACAACAAACTAGGGTACCTTAGTAGAAACGAAAGCCTCGAGATGGAGATAAATCCAAGGCCATCGATAAGAAAAGGAAATGATGAACAATGGCCTACATAGAGGAGGTGTTTACCAATTTTAGGTGCCACGAGGGCATGGCACATATTAGGCATGGGGGGATGATGAGCACCATATATGCTCATATTTTTGTATATGTACTAATGGTTTTTGGACGACAATATATAATGAGTTGTATATTTTTATGAAATATTATGTATGTATTTAATAAAATCATATGTATTAGCTAATCCATGCGTGAAGTGTGTTTTGTGTAGTTATTTCCCATATTTTATCATATTTTGCTCAATCGAGGTCCTACATGGACTTGGCACGGTTTCATTCAATTAGATGAAGGCATACAAAGGTAGGTGCCTTACTCAAGTAGGTGCCTTATTGAATTAGGTGCCTTACTGAAGTAGGTGCCTTACTGAAGTAGGTGCCTCACTAAGGAAGGCACTTTACTAAGTTAGGTGCCTTACTCATGCAAGCACCAGGATTACGTGCGTTGACCAAACGACTAGATAAGGACCCCGTTGACCATCGTTCCACGTCATGTATAGGAAACCACCGATGCACGAGTTGTCCTATCCAGTGTGGGTGAACACATAACCATTCACGAAGCAGAACCATATGAAATGAAAATCGCTCTATTGCAAATAAATGACAAAGATGTTGATCATTGCACGTTAGCTACAGTAACTGAACTATCCTAGTTTAGACTATAAACAAGATGGTTGTTGTATCAGAACTATAATAGGAAGTCATGTGTGTGGTATATAAACACACAAACTTCTCTATAGTAGGGGAAGCATTATTTTAGAACATTATTGCATGTAATATTTTCTACACTATTAATAAAGCTTGAGCATTCTCTCATCTGCGTGTGGTTTTTGTGAATTGTTGGACGGGATCTACTGGAGCTCGAAACCACTTGAAGCCAGTATTCCTCCCCTGTTTTCTTAGTTGATTTTCATAGATTTAATTACGCCTAGTAGTACATTTGTTTCCTAGGTTAAAGTTAACCATTTTAGAAGTTGTGTTCTTTTTACAGTAGGCGCATAGTGGTGTATTTACTTTCATGCATTTAATTTATATTTAAGTTTTCTTAGTGTGGACGAATCAACCGTTCTTTCACAAACACCCCCCAATTATAGATAACCAGATTCATCTCCAAAATGGTAATGTGAGTAGTTTCAATCGTGGCACTTCTAAATTCTACAAGCTCCTAGGTTGACAAATTAAATGCGAGTGTTGTGACAAATATAGGACAAAATTAACCAGTGCTTGGCACCCAACACCTTGTTTAAATTCCTAAGGATTTACCTTGTTACTTTTGTTGGCACACATTAAGCATTCAATTGAATTTATAATCTATTAGTTTTAGTATTTTTATTCTAGGATTATCTTGCACTTGTAACTAGTCATATCTCTATAACCCTTGTTGTTTTTTCATCTATCTACTTGTAGAAGTGAAACTACTAGCGAGAAGAAAATATGTCAATGATAAGTTTACATCATAGATAGTGATTTTGCCTTATGTGCTTTTATTATAAGCTCTTATCAATTTTATATTTTCTATCTCAAATAAAGGTTTGACCTCTTGATTGAGGAAGTTCACTACCTTATCCAAGCTAGGCAAACCACTTGACACTAATTCTATTTTTATTTCATAAGTGTTTGTAAATTTTTTGATTCTAGATAAAATTGCCTATAGCGAATTCATGTTACAGGCATAATTTATGCCAATAGTAGATTTACATCCAAGTAGTGGATTCAACATTACAAATAGATACAATTATTTTTTATTATAGAACCCCTATTTATGATTCTATAGTCTAATTTGCTTACTTTTGTCATTGATTTCACTTTTTGTTTTCTATTCTAGTATTAATTTGGTAAAAAAGAATGAACTTAGATCAATTATCATAAAGGATTATTCATTTATCTTATTTTATGCAAGGAATAAAATTTGCATGTACCTGCATTCTAGGGTAATTTTTGTATGCTTGCATTAATCCCTTATTTGCCTTGAAAAAAAAAGGACTTTTATTTTCATTGTACAACTTGAATAAAAGACATATAGTTTAGGATTGTTTGCTTGTATTATTGTATTCTTGCATCTTGTAAACTTTAGTTTTTAGTCTTTTAATGTTAGGCTTAGACATAGAACCTTAGAAAGAAATTCCACTTTCTCTAGAACCCCTTAGGTGTTTGTATAACTTACACATCAAACTTTGTATAGGCCATAACATATTCCTCCATATACATATTGAGATAATAAAGAGAATCCAAACTCCTCACATCACTTGAGGATATTTTTGGACCCTTGAGATTATATTTTGGTTGACATGACGTGAACACCTTCATGGGTCACAAAGTTCCTTATCTTAAGACCACAAGATAAAATTAATAATACCTTGAGCAAGACCACATTGTTTTGCTTGTGTACTTAGAAAATATTAATTAATATTAATTAGAAGCTAAATAAAGTCTATTTCTATTAAGGGTATTCACAACCCTTTGAACAACTACCATAGAATCCTTAAGGCTATATTGGTTTTTAACGAGATCAAGATGCAAACTTACCATATAGGGTCTCATGTGTACTTTAAGCCTCATGGGTATTATATTGTGGTGGACTAGTAGGAGACATAAGAAGGATTCTCTCCTTACCTCTCACATACCTATCTTGGATCACATACCTAGGAAGATCACTTACATGTATTGATATTTTTTATGTGCCTTAAATTATCTCTCATGTACAATCATGTATATTGAGAGGGCTAGCTCCTTTCATGTATCTACGAGTATATAAGAAGGGTGGATATATATAGGTTCAGTATATAGGGAGCCCTCCTAATGTATAGTATATCAAGAGAAGTTGAAATAAGGAGAAAATATAAATTCTCTTCTCTTAATCAACTCTTAAAACTTTTAAACTTTAATTAACTAATCTCTCTCTTTCATCAACCTTTACCTAACAACACAAATAGCGTATAACATTTGTAATGGGTTTCACACAATATAAAACTCCAATATTTCCCCTTTAGGGAATGATATTGAAGAAAAACACCCTTTAGAAAACCCTAATTTTGAAAAGGAAGATGAGGTTGCCTCAATCCCAGACTCCATGGACCATCAAGAAGATCCCCAAGGTAGGATACACTTTAACAACATGGACCATAAAACAACCTTTATAATACAACACATAAATGTTGTGATAGAGATCCTTAGATGTGACAATACTAATCCAAATATTTCCATGGGTAAACTCTTAGATCCCCCTCAACCACCCAATTCTAATAATATATCATTTAATCAATTAAATAACCAATTAAATACAAATATTATTCAATTAGATGTGAACATTAATCAAATGGATGAAAACCTTAATCCAACTATATCTAGCCTTAATGCATCTATCATAAAATTTATAGGTTCCACTCTTACTCCCGTTATCTCTTCTAAAAGTGGTAAGGCTTAGGATATCCTATCATATTTGGAATATTGCATGCATGTATCATCTATTGTATATAATTAATGGGTCAACATAAGTCAATCCATAATGTAACCAATTATTATATGTTTACCTACCTCTAACCCCTTGTCTAATATCTCCTCTTCATGAAATCATATCCCTATTACCTCAAACTTTATTTCTATTAATTTATTTCTCTCAAGTGGTCTGGGAATGAGACATGTGACACCACCTTTGGTGTCATTTCCCCAAATTCCCAAGCCCTACTCAAATATTAATTCACAACCTCATTTAATCTTACCTCAAGTACATTCAAATCCTCTTCCCTTAAAATTCAAACTCTAACCACCTTATTGGAGCAATTAACACAATGGGTGACCAACATTCAAGTAGCCTTTTATATTCATAAGTATTATTATGGTGATTTATGTAATCAGCCCTTATATCTATTAGTAGCAATCCATCCTTTCCCTTCAAATTTTGAAATGCCAAAATTTTAAATGTATAAGGGAAAGGAGGGCCTAGTCAACCACCTTAGATTTTTTCAAATTACTTGTAATGAATTTGCCTATGATGAGATGTTACCACTAAAAATATTTCCCAAAATCCTCAATGGTATTTCCCTTTAGTGGTATTACCAAATACCACACCACTCCCTTAAAATTTTTAAGGACCTTGTTGAAAAGTTGTCCAACAATGTTCAATTTACATTGAGGAAAATGTCACCATTGGTGACCTATATAAAATTAAGCAAGCCAAATATGAGAGCTTTGCAAACTTTTTGGCAAAGTGGTAATATTTAGTGGGAGAATCCAATACACTCCCCTACAAAAGGATCTTTTGGATATTTTCATAGGTAACCTACATGACCAATTGGACTACCCCTTTGAAATAGCCAAAATATTCTCTTTTTAAGAGGTAGTTGATTTGGAAAAACATGTACAAATCACCCTCCTAAGGAGATGACAACTCAAATTTAAGGAAGAGGATACAAATTTCTCCTCCAACCATAAATGCCAATATAAGAATAAGCACATTGTTGGTGAGAGGGTCATAAATTCTTTACAAACCAACATAAATATCATCATTATTACTTTACAAAAAATTTCTTTGACCAAATAGCAAAAACTTAAATAAAACTTTACTAAATTACATAAATTCCCTTGAGACATCCTAAAATATCTCCTTGAAGTGAAAATGATAGAAGTTTCACCTATCGAGTTGATGGATCCTGAGAAGGAAAAATCTCCTTGGTTCCACCCCAATGAACATTGTGACTTCCATCGCACTAATGGTTATATTACCCACATATGCAACAAGCTTAGGAAGTTAATTCAAGACTTGATACATGGTGGTCAACTCATATTCAGAAATTTGGGTTCCCAACCTTCTTTGAATCAGGATCTTGGAATCTTCCAAGATTATCTCACAAAACATGACCAAAAGACAACAAAAAAATATCCATTATAGGAATGTACTACCTATAAATTAGGATGTGGTAGGAGCACTCCACTCTTCTAGTCCATTTTTCTTGTAAAATAACACTAAATGTTTTATTTTACAATATATTTTCTTTAACTTTCCCTTCTCCTTAAATCAATGGTGCATTAATGTCCTTTATCTTAATAAAATTAATAATAATTAAATTGGATTAACCATAATTGTCAAGATAATGATCCAACCTTTTGGACCTACCCCTATCTCCTTGAACCCTAGGATTACCTTCTAGAAAGGGTAAAATGATACAAATAAGGGGTTTTATTCCTTCATGTTAGTACTATAAAATATGTTTATGTCTAGTAATCCTTATCAAACTTGTATCCCTCTATGGAATAGGATACATACCTAGTCGTAGTAAGCATATTCTTACTTTATTTTTTTCCAATAATGATGATGAATCATGCTCTTTTATTTATTTTATTTAGGCTACCATGTCAATATTGTTTCTACAAACAAATTGGGTTGAGACAAGATAAATAAGGAGCCCATGCTTATACTAGGTCTTAGCTCCTTTTATAAAGTGTGAAAATCATATATTTATCTTGCATTTGAATTTACATAAGAGTTCACATTACTTTCTTACTCATTTGCTTGATTGCATCATCACTTGTCTGCATGACTAATTTATTGAAAAAATAAAACACTTCTTATTTATTCCATAGAGAGGCCTTGCTTAAAGATAAAGTGCATACAATATGATCCATTGGATCAATAATTGATTGAGTTGATCTTAGTCACACAATATTAAATATCCTAGCCACAACTTAGGATATACTCTAACACCCCACTTAAGTGGTACTAGGTTATCTCTAACACCCCCCCAAGTGGTACTAGGAGGTAGTGAAAGACAACAAAACCAAACAAGTGGCATATCCATAGATATGAGTCCTGGAAACAAGGCCTAATAAGGTACTTATGTACAATATATCCATAATAAAATTTATCGAAGAGATGATGAAAAACCACTGCCAAAAGAGAAATAAAAAATGAGAAGGAATATGTGGAAGGATTTTGGAGAGGAATATGTCCTCTTCAACCCCCTAGGATAAATTCCATCAAAAAGGTCCTATAAAGGATCAATCGTTGAACTAAATGTCTTCCCACTTCAAAAATATATGAGGAACACCATGAAAACTGGTGCTTGTGACTATGAGCAAGGCTGCAAACCATGAAAAAGTTACGAAAGGAAACCCCCTTAAACTAAAGTGTCTCACAAAAAAGAGAGTGTGAAGATAGGATGGATAAATAAGCACCACAAATGCAAGGGTAGTCCAAAATAACTCCACAGGCACAAATATTTGGTGTCCACCTATACAAATATAATGGGCTGATAACAAGATCCAAAACTGAGTGGAAAAACAACCAAACAAGGGGTTAAAGCCCCTTTAAAACAAAGTGTCTCACAAAAGGAGAGTGAGAAGATAGGATGGAGAAAGAACCACCACAATCGCAAGGGTAGTTCAAAATGACTCAACAAGCATAAATATGTGATTTCTACCTATATGAACACAATGGGCTAATAACAAGATCCAAAACTTGTAGACAAATAGAAAAACTAGGGGATAAAAAATAAAGGGCTGATTTATCCTATGATTTCCATAGTAGCCATGAATAGTCTGTTGAGCAATACATCAGTCCCTATCAAATTTCCTACGGAGCCAAAAAATATATATTGCATAGTCAACACTATGGTGGCTCTCTCTACACATCCATGGTGCTAAGAAACCTCCATTAGAGAGCCATAAAAAGTTGCCATCCTTCACCTCCAGCAACTGTTGGATTATGTCAATGGAGTAAAAGAGGGGAGGGTTGAGTTGCAATAGAGAAAACGAACATCGTGGGTTCAAATCCCAGAAAGCAAACGACTACAAAAGAATAGAGAACCCATAAAAGTATATATTCCTCATCAATTCATACTAAAAATTATGTTTGTGCTTTCTCTACCAACTCATTCCTGTGGTGGTCCATGTGCCTCCGCGTGGTTTGAGACCATGACAAATATCTCGTCTGCAACTACAAGAATAAGGTCACTTCTAATATGAATGGCTTGAACCCCATTGTTTTGATAGACTATTAGCAAACTGTAATATGCTCGACCACACATGGTCCAAATCAGTTTTCAACCCCAACAAACAATGCACTCCAAAATTACAAAGAAATTTTCTCCAATCACAGTGACAATGGTAGAAGAAACAACATCAGGACTCCACATTGACTACCATCGAAAAAATGAACATGCATCAAAAATCTATAGTGGCACAAGACTAATCAATACCGATGCGTACATCAAACAGAGCATGTAGTGGCCCCAAGAAACAACAATGCAACAAAAATATCCTCAAAAAATATGCAATGAAGGCCTACAACAACCTTATGAACTGTGCCATTAACATCGTTCAACACATCATTTATGGATTGACCCTCCGTGATAGCTAATGGGACCACAAATTTAACACAAACATCTTCAATATACCCATAACATAACTAAACCAGAACTCATAGGTGAGTATTACAAAAGGAGAACTTCCATCAAACTTCTAATTTCTGATCCATAAAAGGATGGAGAGCATACTCCCTCAGTTTTCTAAAAAAAATGGCCAAAGAGAAAAAAAAATGAGGGGGGATTTCCATGAGGGAAATCCTCTCTCAAGTTCACAGGGCAAGGAAAGCCCGCTCTGATACCATGTTGAAAAAATTAAATACTTATTATTTATTTCATAGAGAGGTCTTGCTTAAATAGCAAGTGCATACAATATTATCCATTGGATTATAACTAACTGAGTTGATCTCAGCCACACAATCTATCTTAAATATCCTAGTAACAACTTAGGATATACTCTAACATAATTGACATCATATTTGCTTGCATGCACAAACCTAATTTTGACTAGATTGCTTATTATAAAATTGAGTCAAAATATTCATGATGATGCAAATGATAATCCTAATCATAATAGTTAATTTATGTATTTTACTTGCACTAGGTGACTTATGATAGCAAGTTTCTTTTAGTCCTCTATTCATGGATCACTATCTCTGTCCACATAACCACTTCTCTTTATTGATTCCATAGAAATTTATTTCATCACACTAAGACCTTTATAAATATAGAAATACAAATATCATTGTTGCATATTTACCTCATAAATCCATATGGTAGTATAGACATGTTGGGAAAATGGAGTAGAATTATTATTTGCTCTTCCAAAATATCATAAGTGGCCTAAGCATGATCCCCTTTAGTTGATCAATCATTGGAATATAATCCTCCATATCTTCTTCTTCTGCTTCATCAATGGGCTACATTATTGATGTTGTGATCATCTATGGTATGATAGCCCTATCCATATATTTTTTATCTATCTTGTCATTGAGCTACATGATTGATGTTATGATTATCTACAGTATTATGAACCTAACAATCTCTCTTTCTTATGTTTCATCACTAGGTTAGATGATTGATGCCATGATCATCCATAGTATGTAAGCCCTATCAACCCCTCCTATCTAATCAATGGATACGTAATGTAAGTCCTCACGATCATCCATGGTTCTAATAGCCTCATCAACCTCTTTTATTTCATCTCAGCATGGGATACATGATGAATACTATGATTATTCATGGTACTAATAGTTCAACCAATATATTTTCTTCTATCTCATCACTGATTACATGATGAATACTATAATACTTTATAGGTGATGGTAGCCCAATAAAAATCTCATTAGTTTCACATCCAATACCTTCATTATTAGGGGAAACTTAACAAACCTCCCAACTAGGGGCATCAAAATCACTTTAAAAACTTTCATATTTTATTATGTGCCTTTAAATAGATCGAATCATTATGAGTCTTTAAAATAGATTGTGTCATTATGTTTCTTTAAATAGCTTGATCATTTATGTATCTTCAATATACCATGCCATTATGTTCCTTTAAATAGGTTGATCATTATAACATCCTTAAATGGATTAATCAGTAACATAGTTTTATTAAATGGACCGATCAACAATTTATCATCCTTAAATGGACCAATCAACAATATATGTGCTTTTAAATAGGCTAATTGTATATTTATTAAAGCGACCTAAGTACTTATCTAATAATCAGACTAAAATGCCACCACTTAGGGGTATATTGTACTTGTATATAGCATGTCCCCTTGGATGTAATATCAATATTTTTACATAACACATTTGCACACACTTTGTCTCCTTGGATACATCTCCTGTACATATTTGTATATAAAAATTAATGAAAGTCCCCTTGGGTGTGCTTATGAAATCCCCCTTAGAAAATATCTTGCATATCTTTGATATCATATCACATTAAAAAAAGTACCCCTAGGTAATCTAATACAAATCCCCTTAGACAACCTAAAATGAAAGTCCCCTTGGGTAATCTATTGTATATCTCTTGTATCAAGCTAACAAATGTCCCCTTGGGTAACCAAAAACAAAAGTATCCCTTGAAAATATATTGCATATCTCTTGTATCAAGCTAATGGAAGTCCCCTTGGGAAATCTAAAGAAAAATTTCCCCTGGGTAATCTATTACATATCTTTTGTATCAAGCTAACAAAAATTCCCCTAGGAAATATTTTGTATATCTTTTTGTATCATATATAGCTAACAAAAGTCCCCTTGGGAAATTTGGTGCATATTTTTTATATCAAGATAATGAAATCCCCCCAAGGCAATCTTTTGTATGCATCTTATCAAGTCCTCTAGGAAAAAAAAATAACCATGTCTTCCAAAACAAAACTTAGCAATAAATTACCCTTTAGGTCCTCACCTAAAGGTTCATCATCTTTAAGTTGCCTAAGAACTTTTCTATTAATCGGGCTAAGAGACCACCACTTAGGGGTAAATCATTTATGCACCTTCAAATAGGCCAATTAGATGCAACTTGTACATATATTAAACTTTAAATATGTACATAAATAAAAAAATTTAGTGCCTTTAAGTAGGCCTCTCACATATGTTCTTAAATGGACTACTTTATACATACATAAAATAATTATTTTCTTTTAATTAAGTCACTCAAATATACGTCCTTACATGAACCAAACAACAAAGTAAAAAGATACCCTTTAGGCCCTTACCTAAAGGCTAATAACAATAAGCTTAAAAAAAATTCACTATAGAATAATGCCACAACCATCTAGTTTTTCTTTTATTTAATCTTGCATTGGTCAATTTTCACCATATTATCATTACCCCTCTCATGTTTTGCATCACCTAGTTGTCATGATTTGATAATTCATCATTTAATTCTCCAAAGAGTGTTAACCAATTTATAATATCAAATTGACAAATTCAACACTGGCCAAATCCTTTCAATTCAATGAGCAATACATCACTTATAAATCATACTAGGTAAAATTCCACTTAATTGATTAATGGTTGCTTTATTTTGAAAATAATAAATTCAACCATTACTTCAATTGAAATCATTGAATTACAAATTCAATAATTAATCATTTGACTAGATTCAACTAATTGCATCTTTTTTCACCATTTTGGTCTTGCATCATTTGTCATACTGATAATCATCCTCTCGTAATTTTTTATAATAAAAAAATTGTTATAACATGTGTCCCTTCCCATCCCACTTAGTAATATGGAGTCAATTCATATTCAATTTCACGTTATATCAATATGCACTTTTTATATTAAAACTATTATATCACACTGCAATCATTAGTCCATTCCACTTAAAGTCATTTCCTTGCAACAAGACTTCATTCCTCTCATCGAATTTATATGATAATACTTAATTGATACTTTGCTTAGATAATTTACTTCATCCATCCAAACATAATGATTTAATTTAAACTCAATTACTAGAAAAAAACTACTTACACCTACTTGACTTAATTTGTTAATTAATCCACTTTAATTCTATTTCATGTTTTTAATCTCAGGCCTCGTCAGACTGAATTCTTGTCCCTTTCTGGTGCTTTCAGTGACGTGAAAGGTTTAAAATGATTGTGTCATGGTGGTTATGGGGCATATTATGCGAAGATCTGTGTGGCGGCTTTCGGTGCAGACAATGCAGGATACTGTGGCGGCCATAAAAGCTGGACAACCTACCTATATTCGTGGTGACTACCAATTCCACCATGTAAATTAAAAAAAAAAAGATTTCATGTTCCTCAAAATCACAATAATTTCAGTCAATTTACTTATGAGTTTTATTTGCTTGTGTAGCATAGTTGGTGAAAGTCTTGGGTGTTGGTAGAGGCTGACCCAGGTTCCATTCCCTCTGTGTCCACCTTGTAGATACAAGGTGCAACTAGAAATGTCCTATGTGTTGGTAGAGGTTGAAAATGCTCCATTCTCCCTGTACCCACCTTTTTGATACCTAAATAGAGGCATGTTATTTCTCTTTTGACAAGTGTAGCTCTCGACCTTACGAGGGGTCATGGTTGGGAGGGAATTGCTCAACCCTATGCATTAGTCATAGGGGTTTATCACAATAACCATAAAATTTTGAATCTGTTTGTGTAGCGTAGTTTGTGAAAGTCTTGGGTGCTAGTAGAGGTTGACCTAGGTTCTATTCCTCCTGTGTCCACCCTACAGATACAAGATGCAATTGGGAATGTCCTATGTGTTGGTAGAGGTTAACAAGGCTCCATTCCCCCTGTGCCCGCCTTGTTGATACCCAAATAGTTGTGTGTTATTTCCCTATTGACAAGTATAGCTCTCGACGTTATGATAGGTCATGGTTGGGATGGGACTGATCAACCCTATGCGTTGATTGTAGGGGTTTATCACACTAATCACAAAATTTTAAAAGTTCCAAGGGGGGACAATGCAACGGTTCGAGTTTTAGCTCTTCTTTAGGAGGTCCAAGGTTCAAACCATGGCATGAGCGAGTGTGTGAGGGGGTGGGTGTATGGTGGCTGTGTGTTAAATTCTCTATTGATAAGAATAGTTCTTGAGGTCATGGTTGGGAGGAGACTACTCAGCATTTTGCATTGGTTGTAGGAGTTTCTCACACTAACCAAATAAAAAAATTACTTATGATTTTTGATCGTCTAATTTATTGGCCTTCTCATTAGTTAAATTCAATGGACGCCTTACATTCCAACTAACCAATTCGATAATCAATCACTTAATTCTAATTTAAGCCCATCAAATTCATAATTATTATAATCAGTTACTTTTGCAATTATCAACCACATTCATTAAATTTATCAATAAAATCATCAATCATCTAATTAATTTAGGGCTCATAAAATCCCAATAGTTAATGTCAATTATATTAGAAAAATAATTAATTAAGGTATAATTCACATAATTAATTCTAAAATTAATTAACCCATAAAACCATCAATTAATTTAGTTAGCTCGTTAGACATGCTACTCTACTTATATCACAATTACCCAATTTGATAATCAATCCCTGAATTAATTAATTTGGGCCCATCAAGTTCACAATAATTACAATCAGTTACTTTTGCAATTATCAACCACATTCATTAAATTTGTCAATAATCTCATCAATCATCCAATTAATTTTGGGCTCATAAAATCCCAATAGTTAATGTCAATTATATTAAAAATAATAATTAATTAATGTATAATTCACATAATCAATTCCAAAACCAATTGACCCATAAAACCATCGATTAATTTAGTTAACTCATTAGACATGCTTACTCTAATTTAATTCAATTGACACCTTACATCACTTGATAATCAATCACTTACTTCATTAAATTGGGTCCATCAAATGCACAATTATTACAATCAATTACGTTTGCAATTATTAACCACATTCATTAAATTTGTCAATAAACTCATCAATCATCCAACTAATTTTTGGCTCACAAAATCCCAATAGTTAATGCCAATTATATTAGAAAATAATTAATTAATGTATAATTTGCATAATTAATTCCAAAATCAATTAACCATAAAACCATCAATTAATTTAGTTAACTTGTTAATAAAGCGACATTAACTCAATCGGTTAGATTCCTCAACATTCAAGGAGACCATGGTTCAAATCTTGCTAATTGATACATGGATAATATTCAAGCTTTGTTATAATACATAATACCACTATGTGGTGATGATGTAATACAGGTGGGACCTATTTCAATCCCATATAACCATTTAAAAATATTGTTAACTTGTTAGACACACTACAAAATTTTAATTTAATTTAGGCCTTACAATACAATTAACTAGTTCTATAATAAATCACTTAATTAATTAATTTGGGCCCATCAAATTCATAATTATTACAATTACTTTTGCAATTATCAACCACATTCATTAAATTTATCAATAAAGTCACCAATCATACAATTAATTTTGGGCTCATAAAATCCTAATAGTTAATCTCAATTATTAAAACTCATCAAATCTATATGATGAAACTTAATTGATCCCCACCCTTTAAGTGTTGGTGGCCTCTAATCTCTTCTTTGTGAGATGCTTGGCAGAATTTAAAATTTTTTTATGGAAAAAGTTTTTTCTAGCAAATGTAGCTTTTTCAGGGTGTTGAATCTGTTTATTGATTGCTTTCCCGGTTTGGAGCAAAAATCCTTGTTTTTTTGGTTTTTAGGTTGTTTCTTTTGTTTTTTTGAAGAGTTTAGACCCTTCTATATCTAAATTTTAAATTTAAGTAGGATCCTTGGTGGATGGTACCTAACAATTGGATCCATGCTAGTACATTTTCTAGATGAGAAGGCACTTCAATTTTTAATTTTAGATTTTGAGTAAGATCTTCATGATTTTTAAATTTCATTTGAAGCACTTTTAGTTGTGAAATCAGTTGTTGAATATCTTTTCGAGATTTTCACTCTTTTTATATTGTTCATTGCTTAAGGAGGTTTGAATCTTTCTGTTGTTGAGTTATTCCTAGATCCTACTAGTAGATCCCTTTGGTCCTCCTTTTAATCCTCATATTTGTTTCTCTTGTGGTCGTCCTAGTAGTTATATCCCATCTTTGTTATAATACCACTAGTGGGGGCAGTTTCAATCCCATATAACCAATTTAAAAAAAAATAGTTAACTTGTTAGACACACTACTATACTTTAATTCAATTTAGGCCTTACATCACACTTAACCTATTCTGTAATTAATCACTTAATTCATTAATTTGGACCCATAAAATTCATAATGATTACACTCAGTTACTTTTGTAATTATCAACCACATTCATTAAATTTGTCAGTAAAGTCACCAATCATCCAATTAATTTTGGGCTCATAAAATCCTAATAGGTAATCTCAATTATTAAACATCATCAAATTTATATATGATAAAACTTAATTGATCCTTACCCTTGAAGTGTTGTTGGCCGATATTTTCTCTGTGAGATGGTGGAATTTAAAATTCTATTTTGGAAAGTGTTTTTTTGGGAGATGTAGTTTTTCAAGGTGTCGAGTCTGTTTATTGTTTGCTTTTCTAGTTTTGAGTAGAAATTCTTGTTTTGTTGGTTTTTAGGCCTTTTTTATTGTTTTTTGAAGATTTTATACCCTTCTATTTCTAAAGTTTAAATTTGAGCGGGATCCTCATGGATGGTGGCTAATAGTTGGGTGGATGGTGGTGTTGAGAAGCAACACACCCCCACTGAAAAAATGAATTTCCATCCTTTGAAAATATTTAGCTTTCATTTTACAGTAGGGACCCTATTGATGTTTTCCAGTTTTTTTTATTCCAAAATTTTCTTGCCTCCTTTTTCAAAATTTGCATTCATCAAAGTATCCAAGTAGACTTGCGTATGACATTGTTTTCAATTTAAAACTTTTGAAAGTTTGCATGTTAAAAGTATTAATTCATATTAATGCATTTTTCTCTTAATCCCTGATGAATTCTAAAGTTTCGTTTGCAGATTCGGATACCCTTTGGCCTTATTTAGATCCTTGCAAAGTTTCATCAAATTTTGGGCACTTTGAGTTTTTGTCCTTTTTTTTGCACCAAAAGAAGAAAGGCAGGGACGTGTCGCGAAATCATGACACGGACCAGGGAAAATACACAAGGCCTGGCTGTGTCATGATATCATGACGTCGCGATATTGCGACGTCACGATATAGCGACACGGTCTAGCAAAAGGGCCCAAGGCACAAGTGCGTTGCAAAATTGTGACGTCGTGAAATCACGACGCATTCCAAAGAAAAGGGCCCAAGGCACAAGTGCATCGTGAAATCATGATGTCGTGAAATCATGACGCGTTCCAAAGAAAAGGGCCCAAGGCACAAGTGCGTCACGAAATTGCAACGTCGCGAAATCGCGACGCGTTCCAAAGAAAAGGGGCCCAAGGCACAAGTGCATCGCGAAATCACGATGCGTTTCGAAGAAGGGGCCCAAGGCACAAGTGCATAGCGAAATCGTGACATCACAAAATCATGACGCATTTCAGAGAGAAGCGCTAAGTGCAGAAACCTGTCATGATTTCGCGACATGTCACGAAATCACGACATGTCGCGGTTTCGCGGCAAAAGAGACAAAGAAGCCAAAATGAAAAATAGCTGGAGGAAAGCGTCGTGTTATCATGACACGTGTCAAAAGAAATAAAGCCGACATATAATGAACATTAAGGTTTTAATTTAATAATATTAAAATGCTGACCCTTGCTTTTCTTTTGCAGAGAGCGATCCGACAGTTGCATGATGACGAGAAAGACAAAGTTAAGCGCAGATTAATCGAGGACCGTCACATTGAAATGGGAAACGTCAAGATTTCTAGTTCGTCCAAATTTTATAGATCTGGCTGTAAAAGACTTTAAAATGTGACTGAGCGGCTGCCCCATTTAATGAAATATGTCGACGATTGGCCAGAAAATAAAAATATCCATACACTGTCACCGAAATTTGCCGATGGATGCAGTTAACGGGAAAATTTATGGCAAAAGTAATGGCGTGCAGAGAATTTCAACTCAAAGGCGGCTCTGCGAAGATAGAATGTCAGAGAAATCAGTAACTCATCCGATTTTCTCTGAGGAATTAATGAGACCCTCTCGGATGATGCACCAGGAAGATGAAGATACCTTCACACGCAGTGCCCATTTATGGAATATATCGGTGACCGACCAGAAAATGAAGATATTTACTTGCAGTTTCAGATGGATGAGAATAATATCAGATCATGCCTTTTCCATTTATGGCAAGTAACTGCACTAAGATTTGCAGAGTGGTTAGGTTTTATTCAAAACTCTATTTTTAAAGGGGCTTATATTGTAAAACCCGGGTAGTAAGGTTAAGAGGATAAAATTTAGGGTTTGAGAAGAAGATATTTCTGAAAAGATCAGGGTCTGTCCTAAGTCTATAAATACTTCTTCTGAATGTAAATTCGGGAGGTGGAAACTTAGAAATACAAGCTATTGGAGCAATTTCCTGCAAATCTTGTTTGAATGCTTTGTTCTGGACTTAGAGTTGGTGTGATTTTTCTTTTCTGTGATAGCATGGCCAGGAGCCTAATCTCTTTCAGATTGTGATAAGTTCATCTTCTTTTGTTTTCGTTTCATTAAGGTTTATTTAAATTATGTTGTAGATCTGTGTTACCAGGATTGGATATGTTGCTAGGCTTCATTTTCTTTATTGTATGTTAGGGAAAATTACAGATTTAAGGTTCAGGCCTGTTCTAATTGCTCTGTCCTCACTGTGCGAGCTAGGTTGTTGGTGAGAGATACCAATTTTAACCGACTTCCCTTCTGTTTATAATTTTTTGTTAGATCTGTTTCATCTTTGTCTTATGCTCTTAGTTGAAGGTGATCTTAGAAAGCTGGACACTTTCCTCTTTGATTTGTTCTATTGTGAAGCTAACCGGTATAACTAAAATTGGTGGTTTTGGTTTTGCAGCTAAGTTAGATAAACTTCTCTTTCTGCCCTACCCTACTCTCTCTGTTCCATCGTGAAATGATCCATTTTTATCTTTCTTTAAATTTGTCTTTTATTTAAATCTGCTAAAGCATAAAGAGCTAGATCAAAGAACTGATTGTAAATCTGATTATCCACAAAGATAACCAACTCCAAAAACATTATTGAACTAAAGTCCCGAGCCCGTTGTAAGGTAACAGACAGTCCACTTGAAACTATTCCAGAAGCAAAAAGAGTGAATAGACATTCGACCCAACTCTGTAACTCACACCTTGGATATCCAGCAAGATCCTAAAGTGAGTGGGATTTATCCCGTATAAGTGTTATCGGTATTTTATGCTCATTCTTCATAGGGTGTGTATAAAAGTCGAACCAACATTTAAAATTGGCGCTAGAAGGAGGGCCCACTGAACTTCGTTCAGTATTGTAAGTTGTTTGTGCAGAGTCTGGTATTTTATCTTTTGAATCCTTTTCCCTCCTCCTCAGCCTTTTAAAACTTGTTTGTTTGAGTTTTTGCCTAAACAACGGAACTCAACACCAATATTTAAAATTGCTAGAAAAGAGGACCTGAAGTTCAGTAGTCTGTTAAGGATTGTAAGGTTGTAAGTGCTGGTGAAAAGCTGGATTCTAATTATAGAGTAACAAGGTCCCACTCCAGAGCTAGAGAGCTCCTTGTGCCTCGAGTTAGAAACTCCCGGAAGAAGCAACCTCAGAAGGGCCAAGTCCTTGTCTAGAAATAGTTTTATCACCACTTGTAGTTACTCCAACTGCAACTGAAAATATCATTGTCAATCAAGTAATAATGGCAAACTGGTTAGGTTCCACTGCCTTAAATATCCCGGGTGCAGCCCATGACCTGCCCAAAAATCTTGAGAGATATCTTCCCAGATACAAGCATGATGGAACTAGGACAGCAGAAGAACATCTAGTAGCATTCAAGAATGCTCTAAAATTGTTAAATGTACAACATGAAGATGTGGCTTGCAGATTGTTCCCGTTCACTCTCCAGGAGGGAGCTTACGACTGGTTTCTAAATCTCACTAACGATTCTATTACCAGTTGGAATGACTTGGAAAAGGTTTTTGTATCGCAGTTTGGTGAGGTAATAGATCCCAGTGTATTATATCAGTAGTTTTCCGGTATTAAAAGAGAAATAAATGAATATGTCAGATCTTACAATGTCAGATTTCATAAGGCTTATGGTAGACCGACTGGTTATTATGTGCCAAATGCAGACCTGGCATTAGAGATTTTTAGGAATTCTCTAGATCCAATGACTTCTATTTTCTTGAAAAGAGATCCCTCTATTACCAATTTAATAGAGGCTTACAAAGAAGCTTTGGTTCTGGAAAGACAGTTGGGGCCTCAACCTCTGAATGCTCATCAAATTCCTTTGGTCACACAAGGCACCCCTGTCTTCAATCCCATACCACATCAGATGATGTTGCCAGTATGTCAAACTCCACCATCAGGAAATCCATTGGCTGTAGCACCTGTTGAAAATGTACAGAATCCAGGTAAAGAAGCTGATAACACAAGAGTTGAAGAAGTTTCAAGGGTAGTCCAAAAGTTGGCAAATGACTTTTTGACTTTCAAAAGGCAAGTGTCCACCGACGAAAACCCGAACAGGTTTTCTTATCAATAGAATAGATTCACTCGGCCCCCATACGAGCCCAATAAGGATTATAAAGGTAAAGGGCATGATGTAAATATTTGTGATTTAGCCTTGCCTAACTGGTGCAGGATTCATGGAACGTCTCAGCACGGGGAGTTGGATTGTTTGGAATTCTGTAATGCCTTTGAAGCTCTTTCTGGCGAGTTGGTTTCTCTTGAACAACAAAGGACTACGGATGCCCCAAGTTCATCCAACCATAGTGCAGCTATGGTCTTAGATTCTTTCACTTTCCCAGAAGAATCAAAGAATGTTGTGGAGCTACCCATGGATGAAGTACATGCTTTTCAACAGTACAAGAGGGACAACTACAACCTCAAAAATAGAAATCTGGAGCCCAACACTACATCTACCCCTCCGGACAACTCCCACAGTGTTCCTCCAGATCCATCTTCAAGCAATAATCCATCCCCACCCAAGGGAGGAAATCCGAGAGGACCAGATGCATTTGTCCCTCCACTCAATAAAGGATATAATATAGTGGAGGACATGAAAAAAATCAAAGCCAACATCACTCTTCATGAGTTGGCCCAAATTTATGAATAGAGGGATAACTTGATCAAAACATATTCTGAGCCTACTCGCAAAACCTTTGGAAAAGGGAAAAAAGATGGCAAATGCAAATGTGGCTATGTATAAATAGAAGACTGAAGTTCCACCTTTTCTATCGACTATTCGTATATTTGGGAAAAACTTACACAACTATCTGGTAGATTCTGGGGCTTCAGCCAATGTCATGCCTTTAGCCATCTGTTAGCAGTTGGGTTTGACCCCCATGAACTCCGAGATGAGAGTCGTCCAATTGGATAAGTCTGAAGTTAAAGTGGTAGGTGAACTTCAGAATATACATATCCAGCTAGCATCTGAGCCAAGAGCGCAACACAGAATTGATATTCAGGTGGTGGATATTCTTGTAGGATACGGGATGCTTTTGAGCAGGGATTGGTCAAAATCATTGAATGGGTATTTGGCTACTGATTTCTCACATATGTGGTTACCCTGGAATGGTTTTGCAAATCAATTAAGAATCAACAGAGAACCAAGATATAAACTCATGATCACAGAGTATAATGCCAAGAATGAGATTGCTAATCTTGTTGAGGGCTATTATATCGGGGTTTATAATTTGACAACTACTCAAAAGGAGAAACCGGTTAAAGCTCACCTTAATCACGATAATGAAGTTGGGATACTTCATATTGATGCAGCTAAGTCTGAGCAAGGTTATGGTACAGGGGTTGTTCTTAAAAGACCAAAAAATCAAACCGATTTTATGTCTTATCGCTTGCAGTTTCCCTGCACAAATAATTTGGTAGAATATGAAGCATTAGTACCAGGATTAAAATTTGCTTTACATTACTTTGATCATGCAGATACGAAAACTCGTATGTTGGACTTGTTTGATTTGCAGGGTGGACGACTTCAAGCCGTGGAGCATTTTAGTCGGCACCAAGAGACAGTCAAGCACTGGCTTGATGAGAGGGCCAATTCGAAGGCGTTCAAACTTGCAGACTTGGTGTTTCTGTGGGACAAAGCCCATGAAAAGAAGCGTAAAAACACCAAGCTGCAACCTTTATGGATAGGGCCATACCAGATTGCCAAAACCCTAGGTAATAATGCATTTTTTCTATAGGACCTGGAGGGTAATTTTTTGAACCTCCCTATTAATGGTCAATACCTAAAGCATTATTTCTCAGTTGTTCCATCCAATATATCGTTTGAATGAATCACAAAGACGTTGTAACATGTGTATACATTGTAAATAAGCTTTGAAGTAGTTTGTTTTTATTTTATTTTGTTTGATTTTAAAGGTCTGTGTTTTATCCTTTGGGGTCTGTACAAAGTAGTTTGTTTTATTTTATTTTGTTTGATTTTAAAGTTCTATGTTTTATCCTTTGGGATCTGTACAAATTTCTTTTAGCTTTTAAAATTCTATTTTTTTTTTAGTTTTGCCTGGGCAACAAAGAAAAAGTCAACCTTCTAAAATTGTTTTATTCTGAGTTCAAAATCCAGTGTTCATTTTGTTTTATTCTAATTAAGAGATAGTCTGCTTAAACTGAACAATGGAACTATTTTGTTATTCAGAACAACGAGTAGAAAGATGATTGGATTTTGTGTCTTGCTTGCCACAATTATTTTAATTATAAAGAAACTGCTATACTGTTTGGCTGGAGAAACTCCCAGGGAATCCAAGAAAAGTTGGTCGTAAGAGGGGACTCTGATTCATGAAATTATTTGAGTATCCATAGAGGCTATCAGTACCCAGGCTGAAGCAGTTCTAGATTGATGAAATATTAAAAAAAAAAAAATTATTCTTTTTTAAGGCTTTTCAGATTTCGGTATATTTCAAAGGAGAGAGAGAAGGTGAAAGTTGAGCAAGACAGCATAAAACTGGCACTCTGTTATTTTCTATACAAAAAAAAAAAGGAGAAAAGGTTATGTAATGAAAGAGATAGCCAAGGCTTCAGAAGATGTTTTCTTTTACCAAGTTGTAGATACTACCTCACAGTTGTGGATCAGGGTCGTGAAAATCTAAAGAGTAACTCTGTCGGGGTTGTAAAAGGCTAAACTAGTAAACAGAGCCCTACTCGGTTTCCCCTTTCACAACTCGGTTTCCCTTTCTAGAAAAGCTGATCAATCCAGAGTACAACATTCGAAGGCCCAGTCATTCTTGAAGAAAGTTTTATACGCTTATAATTGCACATCGAAAATCTTCCTTAAGTGATTCAACCTAGTATGTCCTTGGGAAATTTTAACAACTATCAAGTAGTAGTTAAATTATTTTGAAGAATATTTGTGGCAAAGCATGGTACATGGTCTATATTGTTTTGAAACTAGAGTCCTGGATTCTAAAATAGTGCTACTATTTTACCCATAGATATCGCCATTTGTTGAGAAGCAACACACCCCCACTGAAAAAATGAATTTCCATCCTTTGAAAATATTTAGCTTTCATTTTACAGTAGGGTCCCTCTTGATGTTTTCCCAGGTTTTTATTCCAAATTTTGCTTGCCTCCTTCTTCTTCAAGTTTTGCTTTCATCAAAATATCCAAGTAGGCTTGCATATGGCATTGATTTCAATTTAAAACTTTTGAAAGTTTGCATGTTAAATGTATTAATTCATATTAATGCATTTTCTCTTAATCCCTGATGAATTCTAAAGTTTCGTTTGCAGATTCGGATACCCTTTGGCCTTATTTAGATCCTTGCAAAGTTTCATCAAATTCTGGGCACTTTGAGTTTTTGTCCTTTTTTCTGCACCAAAAGAAGCAAGGCATGAAAGTGTCACGAAATCGAAACGTCGTGATTTCACGACGTCGTGAAATCGCGACACAGTGGAGAAAAAAGGGTCCAAGGCAGGGACGTGTCATGAAATCATGACATGGTCCAGGGAAAATACACAAGGCCTGGCCGCATCGCAATATCGTGACGTCGCGATTTCGCGACGTCACGAAATCGTGACACGGTCTAGAAAAAGGGCCCAAGGCACAAGTGCATCACGAAATCGCGACGTCATGAAATCATGACGCGTTCAAAAAAAAGGGCCCAAGGCACAAGTGCGTCGCAAAATCACGACATCGTGATATCGTGACGCGTTCCAAAGAAAAGGGGCCCAAGGCACAAGTGTGTCATGAAATCGCGACGTCGCGAAATCGCGACGCGTTTCGAAGAAGGGGCCCAAGGCACAAGTGCATAATGAAATCGCAATGTCGTGAAATTGTGACGCATTTTAGAGAGAAGCGCTAAGTGCAGAAACATGTCATGATTTTGTGACATGTCGTGAAATCGCGACATGTCACGGTTTCATGGCAAAAGAGACAAAGAAGCCAAAATGAAAAATAGCTGGAGGAAAGCATCGTGTTATCATGACACGTGTCAAAAAAATAAAGCCGACATATAATGAACATTAAGGTTTTAATTTAATAATATTAAAATGCTAACCCTTGCTTTTCTTTTGTAGAGAGCGATCCGACAGTTGCATGATGGCGGAAGTAATGACGAGAAAGACAAAGTTAAGCACAGATTAATCGAGGACCTTCACATTGAAACGAGAAATGCCAAGAATTGCTGGTCCGTCCAAATTTTATAGATCCGGCCGCACAAAAGACTTTACAATGTGACCGAGCGGCTGCCCCATTTAATGAAATATGTCGACGATTGGCCAGAAAATGAAAATATCCATACACAGTCACTAGAATTTGCCGATGGATGCAGTTAACGGAAAATTTATGGCGAAAGTAATGGCATGCAGAGAATTTCAACTCAGAGGCGGCTCTGCGAAGATAGAATGTCAGAGAAATCAGTGACTCATCCGAATTTCTCTGAGGAATTAATGAGACCCTCTCGGATGATGCACCAGGAAGATGAAGATACCTTCACACGCAGTGCCCATTTATGGAATATATCGGTGACCGCCAAAAAATGAAGATATTTACTTGCAGTTTCAGATGGATGAGAATAATATCAGATCATGCCTTCTCCATTTATGGCAAGTAACTACACTAAGATTTGCAGAGTGGTTAGGTTTTATTCAAAACTCTATTTTTAAAGGGGCTTATATTGTAAAACCCGGGTAGTAAGGTTAAGAGGATAAGATTTAGGGTTTGAGAAGAAGATATTTCTAAAAATATTAGGGTCTATCCTGGGTCTATAAATACTTCTTCTGAATGTAAATTCGGGAGGCGAAAACTTAGAAATAGAAGCTATTGGAGCAATTTCCTGCAAATCTTGTTTGAATGCTTTGTTCTGGACTTAGAGTTGGTGTGATTTTTTTTTTTCTGTGATAGCGTGGCCAGGAGCCTAATCTCTTTCAGATTGTGATAAGTTCATCTTCTTTTGTTTTCGTTTCATTAAGGTTTATTTAAATTATGTTGTAGATCTGTGTTACCAGGATTGGATATGCTGCTAGGCTTCATTTTCTTTATTGTATGTTAGGGAAAATTACAGATTTAAGGTTCAGGCCTATTCTAATTGCTCTGTCCTCACTATGCGAGCTAGGATTTTGGTGAGAGATACCAATTTTAACCGACTTCCCTTCTGTTTATAATTTTCTGTTAGATCTGTTTCATCTTTGTCTTATGCTCTTAGTTGAAAGTGATCTTAGAAAGTTGGACACTTTCCTCTTTGATTTGTTCTATTGTGAAGCTAACCGGTATAACTAAAATTGGTGGTTTTGGTTTTGCAGCTAAGTTAGATAAACTTCTCTTTCTGCCCTACCCTACTCTCTCTGTTCCACCGTGAAATGATCCATTTTTATCTTTCTTTAAATTTGTCTTTTATTTAAATCTGCTAAAGCATAAAGAGCTAGATCAAAGAACTGATTGTAAATCCGATTATCCACAAAGATAACCAACTCCAAAAACATTACTGAACTGAAGTCCCGAGCCCGTTGTAAGGTAACAGACAGTCCACTTGAAACTATTCCAGAAGCGAAAAAGAGTGAATAGACATTCGACCCAACTCTGTAACTCACACCTTGGATATCCAGCAAGATCCTAAAGTGAGTGGGATTTATCCCGTATAAGTGTTATCGGTATTTTATGCTCATTCTTCACAGGGTGTGTATAAAAGTCGAACCAACATTTAAAATTGGCGCTAGAAGGAGGGCCCACTAAACTCCGTTCAGTATTGTAAGTTGTCTATGTAGAGTCTGGTGTTTTATCTTTTGAATCCTTTTCCCTCCTCCTCAGCTCTTTTAAAACTTGTTTGTTTGAGTTTTTGCCTAAACAACGAAAATCAACACCAATTTTTAAAATTGCCTAGAAGAGAGGACCTGAAGTTCGATAGTCTATTAAGGATTGTAAGGTTGTAAGTGCTGGTGAAAAGCTGGATTCTAACTATAGAGTAACAAGGTCCCACTCCAGAGCTGGAGAGCTCCTTGTTCCTGAGTTAGAAAATCCTAGAAGAAGTAGCCTTAGAAGGGCCAAGTCCTTGTCTGAAATAGTTTTGTCACCACTTGTAGTTACTCCAACTGCAACTGAAAATATCATTGTCAATCAAGTAATAATGGCAAATTGGTTAGGTTCCACTGCCTTAAATATCCCGGGTGCAGCCCATGACCTGCCCAAAAATCCTGAGAGTTATCTTCCCAGATATAAGCATGATGGAACTAGGACAGTGGAAGAACATCTAGTAGCATTCAAGAATGCCCTAAAATTGTTAAATGTACACCATGAAGATGTGGCTTGCAGATTATTCCCGTTCACTCTCTAAGAGGGATCTTACGACTGGTTTCTAAATCTCAATAACGATTCTATTACCAGTTGGAATGACTTGGAAAAGGTTTTTGTATCGCAGTTTGGTGAGGTAATAGATCCCAATGTATTATATCAGCAGTTTTCTGGTATTAAAAGAGAAATAAATGAATCTGTCAAATCTTATAATGTCAGATTTCATAAGGCTTATGGTATACTGACTGGTTATTATGTGCTAAATGTAGACCTGGCATTAGATATTTTTAAGAATTCTCTAGATCCAATGACTTGTTTTCTTGAAAAGAGATCCCTATGTTACCAATCTAACAAAGGCTTACAAAGAAGCTTTGGTTCTGGAAAGACAGTTGGGGCCTCAACTTTTGAATGCTCATCAAATTCCTTTGGTCACACAAGGCACCCCTGTCTTCAATCCCATACCACATCAGATGATGTTGCCAGTATGTCAAACTCCACCATCAGGAAATCCATTGGTCGTAGCACTTGTTGAAAATGTATAGAATCCAGGTAAGGAAGCTGATAACACAAGAGTTGAAGAAGTTTCAAGGGTAGTCCAAAAGTTGGCAAATGACTTTTTGACTTTCAAAAGGCAAGTGTCCACCGGCGAAAACCCGAACAAGTTTTCTTATCAGTAGAATAGATTCACTCGGCCCCCATACGAGCCCAATAAGGATTATAAAGGTAAAGGGCATGATGTAAATATTTGTGATTTAGCCTTGCCTAACTGGTGCAGGATTCATGGAACATCTCAGCATGGGGAGTTGGATTGTTTGGAATTCTGTAATGCCTTTGAAGCTCTTTCTGGCGAGTTGGTTTCTCCTGAACAACAAAGGACTACAGATGCCCCAAGTTCATCCAACCACAGTGCAGCTATGGTCTTAGATTCTTTCACTTTCCCAGAAGAATCATATAATGTTGTGGAGCTACCCATGGATGAAGTACAGGATTTTCAACAGTACAAGAGGGACAACTACAACCTCAAAAATAGAAATCCGGAGCCCAACACTACATCTACCCCTTCGAACAACTCCCATAGTGTTCCTCCAGATCCATCTTCAAGTAATAATCCATCCCCACCCAAGGGAGGAAATCTGAGAGGACCAGATGCATTTGTCCCTCCACTCAATAAAGGATATAATATAGTGGAGGACATGAAGAAAATCAAAGCCAACATCACTCTTCATGAGTTGGCCCAAATTTATGAACAGAGGGATAACCTGATCAAAACATATTCTGAGCCTACTGCCAAACCTTTGGAAAAGGGAAAAAATATGGCAAATGCAAATGTGGCTATGTATAAAGAGAAGACTGAAGTTCCGCCTTTTCTACTGACTGTTCGTATATTTGGGAAAAACTTACACAACTGTCTGGTAGATTCTGGGGCTTCAGCCAATGTCATGCCTTTAGCCATCTGTCAGCAGTTGGGTTTGACCCCCATGAACTCCGAGATGAGAGTCGTCCAATTGGATAAGTCTGAAGTTAAAGTGGTAGGTGAACTTTAGAATATACATATCCAGCTAGCATCTGAGCCAAGAGCACAACACATAATTGATATTCAGGTGGTGGATATTCCTATAGGATACGGGATGCTTTTGAGCAGGGATTGGTCAAAATCCTTGAATGGGTACTTGGCTACTGATTTCTCGCATATGTGGCTACCTTGGAATGGTTTTGCAAATCAATTAAGAATCAACAGAGAACCAAGATATAAACTCATGATCATAGAGTATAATGCCAAGAATGAGACTGTTAATCTTGTTGAGGGCTATTATATCGGGGTTTATAATTTAACAACTACTCAAAAGGAGAAACCGGTTAAAGCTCACCTTAATCATGATAATGAAGTTGGGATACTTCATATTGATGCAGCTAAGTTTGAGCAAGGTTATGGTATAGGGGTTGTTCTTAAAAGACCAAAAAATCAAACCAATTTTATGTCTTATCGCTTGCAGTTTCCCTGCACGAATAATTTGGTAGAATATGAAGCATTAGTACCAGGATTAAAATTTGCTTTACATTACTTTGATCATGCAGATACGAAAACTTGTATGTTGGACTTGTTTGATTTGCGGGGTGGACGACTTCAAGCTGTGGAGCATTTTAGTCGGCACCAAGAGACAGTCAAGCACTGGCTTGATGAGAGGGCCAATTCGAAGGTGTTCAAACTTGTAGACCTGGTGTTTCTGTGGGAAAAATCCCATGAAAAGAAGCGTAAAAACACCAAGCTGCAACCTTTATGGACAGGGCCATACCAGATTGCCAAAACCCTGGGTAATAATGCATTTTTTCTACAGGACCTACAGGGTAATTTTTTGAACCTCCTTGTTAATGGTCAATACCTAAAGCATTATTTCTCAGCTGTTCCATCCAACATATCATTTGAATGAATCACAAAGGCGTTGTAACATGTGTATACATTGTAAATAAGCTTTGAAGTAGTTTGTTTTGTTTTATTTTGTTTGATTTTAAAGGTTTGTGTTTTATCCTTTGGGGTCTGTACAAAGTTTGTTTTATTTTATTTTGTTTGATTTTAAGTTCTGTGTTTTATCCTTTGGGGTTTGTACAAATTTCTTTTAGCTTTTAAAATTTTGTTTTTTTTTAGTTTTGCTTGGGCAGCAAAGAAAGAGTCAACCTTTTATTCTGAGTTCAAAATCCAGTGTTCATTTTGTTTTGTTCTAATTAAGAGATAGTTTGCTTAAATTGAACAGTGGAACTATTTTGTTATTCGGAACAATGAGTAGAAAGATGATTGGATTTTGTGTCTTGCTTGCCACGATTATTTTAATTATAAAGAAACCGCTATCTTGTTTGGTTGGAGAAACTCCCGGGGAATCCAAGAAAAGTTGGTCATAAGAGGGGACTCTGATTCGTGAAATTATTTGAGTATCCATAGAGGCTATCAGTACCCAGGCTGAAGCAGTTCCAGATTGATGAAATATTAAAAAAAAAATTATTCTTTTTTAAGGCTTTTTAGATTTCGGTATATTTCAAAGGAGAGAGAGAAGGTGAAATTTGAGCAAGACAACATAAAACTGGCACTCTGTTATTTTCTATACAAAAAAAAAAGTTATGTAATGAAAGAGATAGCCAAGGCTTCAGAAGATGTTTTCTTTTACCAAGTTGTAGATACTACCTCACAGTTGTGGATCAGGGTCATGAAAATCTAAAGAGTAACTCTGTAGGGGCTATAAAAGGCTAAACTAGTAAACAAAGCCCTACTCGGTTTCCCCTTTCACAACTCGGCTTCCCCTTTCTAGAAAAGTTGATCAATCTAGAGTACAACATTTGAAGGCCCAGTCATCATTAAAGAAAGTTTTATACGCTTATAATTGCACATCATAAATCTTCCTTAAGTGATTCAACCTAGTATGTCCTTGGGAAATTTTAACAACTATCAGGTAGTAGTTAAATTATTTTGAAGAATATTTGTGGCAAAGCATGGTACATGGTCTATATTGTTTTGAAACTAGAGTCCTGGATTCTAAAATAGTGCTACTATTTTACCCGCAGATATCGCCATTTGTTGAGAAGCAACACACCCCCACTGAAAAAATGAATTTCCATCCTTTGAAAATATTTAGCTTTCATTTTACAGTAGGGACCCTCTTGATGTTTTCCAGTTTTTTTTATTTCAAATTTTGCTTTCCTCCTTCTTCTTCAAGTTTTGCATTTATCAAAATATCTAAGTAGGGTTGCATATGGCATTGTTTTCAATCTAAAAACTTTTGAAAGTTTGCATGTAAATGTATTAATTCATGTTAATGCATTTTATATTAATCCCTGAATAATTCTAAAGTTTCGTTTGCAGATTCGGGTACCCTTTGGCCTTATTTAGATCCTTGCAAAGTTTCATCAAATTTTGGGCATTTTGAGTTTTTGTCCTTTTTTCTACACCAAAAGAAGCAAGGCAGGGACGTGTTGCAAAATCGCGATGTCACAATTTCACGACATCGTGAAATCATGACACAGACCAGGGAAAATACACAAGGCCTGGCCACATCACGATATCATGACGTCGCGATCCCTTTGGCCTTATTTAGATCCTTGCAAAGTTTCATGAAATTTTGGGCATTTTGAGTTTTTGTCCTTTTTTCTACACCAAAAGAAGCAAGGCAAGGACGTGTCGCAAAATCGCGATGTCACGATTTCATGACATCGTGAAATCATGACACAGACTAGGGAAAATACACAAGGCCTGGCCGCGTTGTGATATCACGACGTCGCGAAATCGTGACACGGTCTAGCAAAAGGGCCCAAGGCACAAGTGCGTCGTGAAATCGTGACCCGTTCCAAAGAAAAGGGCCCAAGGCACAAGTGCGTCACGAAATCACGATGTCGCAAAATTGTGACATGTTCCAAAGAAAAGGGCCCGAGGCACAAGTGCATCGTGAAATCGCGACATCCCGAAATCGCATCGCATTCCAAAGAAAAGGGGCCCAAGGCACAAGTGCATCGTGAAATCGTGACGTCGCGAAATCGCGACGCATTCCGAAGAAGGGGCCCAAGGCACAAGTGCATAGTGAAATCGTGATGTCGCGAAATCGCAACGCATTTCAAAGAGAAGCGTTAAGTGCAGAAACCCGTCGCGATTTCGTGACGCACTTGTGCCTTGGGCCCCTTTTCTTTGGAATGCGTCGCGATTTCGCGGCAAAAGAGACAAAGAAGCCAAAATGAAAAACAATTGGAGGAAAGCGTCTTGTTATCACGACACGTGTCAAAAGAAATAAAGCCGACATATAATGAACATTAAGGTTTTAATTTAATAATATTAAAATGCTGACCCTTGCTTTTCTTTTGCAGAGAGCGATCCGACAGTTGCATGATGACGAGAAAGACAAAGTTAAGCGCAGATTAATCGAGGACCATCACATTGAAATGGGAAACATCGGGATTTCTGGTCCATCCAAATTTTATAGATCTAGCCGTAAAAGACTTTAAAATGTGACCGAGCGGCTGCCCCATTTAATGAAATATGTTGACGATTGGCCAGAAAATGAAAATATCCATACACAGTCACCGAAATTTGCTGATGGATGCAATTAATGGAAAATTTATGGCGAAAGTAATGGCGTGCAAAGAATTTCAACTTAGAGGCAGCTCTACAAATATAGAATTTCAGAGAAATCAGTAACTCATCCGATTTTCTCTGAGGAATTAATGAGACCCTCTCGGATGATGCACCAGGAAGATGAAGATACCTTCACACGCAGTGCCCATTTATGGAATATATCGACGACCGGCCAAAAAATGAAGATATTTACTTGCAGTTCAGATGGATGAGAATAACATTAGATCATGCCTTTTCCATTTATGGCAAGTAATTGCACTAAGATTTGCAGAGTGGTTAGGTTTTATTCAAAACTCTATTTTTAAAGGGGCTTATATTGTAAAACCCGGGTAGTAAGGTTAAGAGGATAAAATTTAGGGTTTGAGAAGAAGATATTTCTAAAAAAATTAGGGTCTGTCCTGGGTCTATAAATACTTCTTCTGAATGTAAATTCAGGGGGTGAAAACTTAGAAATAAAAGCTATTGGAGCAATTTCTTGCAAATCATGTTTGAAAGCTTTGTTCTGGACTTAGAGTTGGTGTGATTTTTCTTTTTCTGTGATAGCGTGGCCAAGAGCCTAATCTCTTTCAGATTGTGATAAGTTCATCTTCTTTTGTTTTTGTTTCATTAAGTTTTATTTAAATTATGTTGTAGATCTATGTTACCAGGATTAGATATGCTGTTAGGCTTCATTTTCTTTATTGTATGTTAGGGAAAATTACAGATTTAAGGTTCAGGACTATTCTAATTGCTCTGTCCTCACTGTGCGAGCTAGGCTGCTGGTGAGAGATACTAATTTTAACCGAATTTCCTTTTGTTTATAATTTTCTGTTAGATCTATTTCATCTTTGTCTTATGCTCTTAGTTGAAAGTGATCTTAGAAAGCTGGACACTTTCCTCTTTGATTTGTTCTATTGTGAAGCTAACCGTTATAACTAAAATTGGTGGTTTTGGTTTTGCATCTAAGTTAGATAAACTTCTCTTTATGCCCTACCCTACTCTCTCTGTTCCACCGTGAAATGATCCATTTTTATCTTTCTTTAAATTTGTCCTTTATTTAAATCTGCTAAAGCATAAAGAGCTAGATCAAAGAACTGATTGTAAATCCGATTATCCACAAAGATAACCAACTCCAAAAACATTACTGAACTGAAGTCCCGAGCCCGTTGTAAGGTAACAGACAGTCCACTTGAAACTATTCCAAAAGCAAAAAAGAGTGAATAGACATTCGACCCAACTTTGTAACTCACACCTTGGATATCCAGCTAGATCCTAAAGTGAGTGGAATTTATCCCGTATAAGTGTTATCGGTATTTTATGCTCATTCTTCACTGGGTGTGTATAAAAGTCGAACCAACAGGTGGCTAACAGTTGGATCCATGCTAGTACCTTCTTTTCTAGACAGGAAGGCACTTCAATTTTTAATTTTTAATTTTAAATTTTAAGCCGGATCTTCATGGTTTTCAAATTTCATTTGAAGCACTTTTGGTTGTAAAAGCATTTGTTGAATTTCTTTTTGAGATTATCTCTTTTTTTAGATTATTTTTTGCTTAAGGAGATCTGAATTGAGATACTATGCAAATATTTGAAGGTGAGGACTGGTAAGTTGGGGGAGGAAGGATGTTGAGAGGACGTGAAGCTTGAGGACGAGGAAGGGCATTGGTATTTACTGGTAGAGGATCACAAGGGGATGATGGTGCAGGAGATGATTTTTTCCTTGATTGGGAGGGCGACATGAGTTTGCTTCAACTTCAGCATGAAATGAAGTCTAAGGATATGGGCAGTGTGCTTCAAAGGTTATCGCGTGACCGTTCCTCTAAAGATATCACGTGGATGGAGAAAGATAACATGGTGATTATGAGGTTTGAAAACCCTATTTTTTTAGATAGTTCCTTTGACAAGAAGAATGCAAATGCAGCTGCGGGTAAATTTAATACTTTTAAGTGGAATATTTTACCTGTTATTAAGGACAATGGAGAGTTGAATAAAAAATTGTCGTCGTTGCAGTGGGGAGACTCCACAATGAATGAGGGTTTGCAGGAAGTGCAAACCGTGATTGCCATAACTAACGCAACTCCTAGAGTCGGGAACACTTCACCAAGAAAGAATTGCCTTCAGATATCCCCAAAAAAACCCTCGATTAATAATGCATCGATTGAGGTTCTGCATGGATCTGTTGAGTCTAAAACCTTTGCGGTCACCTTAAAGAAGGACATGGGAGGCAATTTATTGATGAAGGGTATGGATTCCAAAGTTTATAACTTGGGTGGGGATAATCTTTCATTTTTTGGAGACCCAACGAAGACCTGGCTTTAAAATTGGATTGCATGGATTTAATTTTGGTTGATGTAGAGGATGAGTTCACATTTTGTGCTACGGATTTTGAAGAATACATTAACACAACAAGGGAATTGGAAGCTAAAGGGATTATTTTATTTTTCTTGCGTAAGGTTCCATCAGAGGCAGACTTCCAAAATTATATCCGGTTGAACGGGGAGTCCAAGGGTTTGCATGTCAAATCATTTTAGGGCTTGGGAGGGAGATATGTGTCATTTTTATTTGAAACAGATATCACGAGACATGTGCTGCAATTTGGGACTTGGAACATTTTTGGCTCCATAGCATTTGTGTAAACTTGGCGTTCGAATTTTGATCCCAGGGATGGTTCTTAGGCTCATTACCCCTCGTGGATCAAATTTTTTGCCATGAAGTCGAAAATCAGGTGCATGTTAAGTTCTATGGCACAACGCTTTGGGAAAGTTCTATTGGATCAGACAGGGAATAAATCTTTCAAATTCAGTCCACGGGTGTGTGTGGCGGTGGATTTGAGAAGGAAAATCCCTCAACATATTAAGATTATCACACCCGAAGGTTCGATGTAACAAGAGGTAAGGTATCTAAATCTCCCTAATGCTTGTTTCGGTTGTCAATGTTTAGATCATATGGTAAGTAGTTGCCCTTTTAAAAAAGTTCATAAAGTTAAAGAGATCATAAAAGACAATAAGAAATAAGAGGAAGAGACAGTTTTAGAGCAAGAGGGTAAAGATGAAATGGAGGTTGATGAAGGATCTCAAGCACGAGATCAACCTACCAATTCTTCCATTATGCAGCAGGAATGGAAGGTGGTTCAAAAGAGAAGGGATGGTCGTGACTCTCCTTCTAAGCCTAGTAAAAACCGAAAAGGTTCTATCATTGAGTTATTCCTAGATGTTTCTTGTGGATCCCTTTGTTCCTCATCTCTGTTTTATCTTGTGATCGTCCTAGCGGTTATATCGAAGCTTTGTTATAATACCAATGATGTAATACAAGTGAGCCCCGTTTCAATCCAATATAATTAATTTACAAAAAATAGTTATGAATTTGATAGGCTCAAATTAATGAATTGACTAATTATAGAATTGGTTAATTGCAATGTAAGGTCTAAATTGAATTAAAGTATAGTAGCGGGTATAACAAGTTACTTTTGCAACTATCAACCACATTCATTAAATTTTTTAGTAAACTCACCAATCTTCCAATTAATTTTGGGCTCATAAAATCCTAATAGTTATTCTCAATTATAAAAAATCATCAAATTTATATGATAAAACTTAATTGATCCTTACCCTTTAAGTTTTGCTAGCTCCCAATCTCTTCTTTGTGATATGCCTGGTGGAATTTAAAATTCTATTATGAAAAGTGTTTTTTTTTTTGCGGATGCAATTTTTTTAGGCTGAGGAGTCTGTTTATTGATTGCTTTCTTGGTTTGGAGCAAAAAATTTTGTTTTGTTGGTCTTTAGGTTGTTTATTTTGTTTTTTGAATATTCTAGACCCTTTTGTTTCTAAAGTTCAAATTTGAACAAAACCTGGTGGATGGTGTTTAACAGTTAGATCCATACTAGTACCTTCTTTGCTAGACAAGAAGGCACTTTAATTTTTAATTTTTAATTTTTAATTTCAAGCGGAACCTTCATGATTTTCAAATTTCATTTTTAGCACTTTTGGTTATAAAAGTAGTTGAATCTCTTTTGGAGATTCTTGCTTTCTTTAGATTATTCTTTGCTTAAGGAGATCCCAATCTTTCTGTTGTTGAGTTATTATTAGATCCTACTCATGGATCCCTTTGTCCCTCCTTTTGATCCTTTTCTTTGTTTCTCTTGTAGTCATCTTGATGGTTATATCCAAGCTTTCCTCCTTTTGATCTTCTTCTTTGTTTCTATTGCGATCATCCTCACGGTTATATCCAAGATTTGTTATAACACCACTATGTGGTGATGATGTACTACAGGTGGAGCCCGTTTCAATCTCATATAACCAATTAAAAAAATTAGTTAACTTGTTAGACATGCTACTATATTTTAATTCATTTTAGACCTCGTAATTAATCAATTTTATAATCAGTCACTTAATTCATTAATTTGAGCCCATCAAATTCATAAATATTACGACCAATTTCTTTTGTAATTATCAACCACATTCATTAAATTTATCAATAAACTCATCTATCATCAAATTAATTTTGGGCTCAAAGGTGAGTGCCCAGCCAAGTTGGTATGAGGTGGCCAATTGAGAAACATGATCCGTAAATCATACTGGTTTACCATAAACCCTTTTAAGGTCTACCTTTGTAGCACAAGTGATGAAGGTGATCTTAGAGTTCCATGGTTTGAACCTCTACGATGTGAAGGGGGACAAAAAAAAGATCCTAAGGGTTAGGTGGATTGGCAAGTGCTTGTCTGCCCAGGAACTTATTAAGAAGACACCCAGGTTAAGACCTTGAAGGCAGCTTGTTTGCAAAGGTAGTAGTTTGATTTGAATCCTCTAAGTGCGCACCAAACTGACGATGACAGTTGAATCCCGAACGACCAGTGGTCCCCTTCATGTTGGATCAATAATAACGAGGCATAATAGGTTTGATGGGAGTAGCCCCTACGGTTTTAACCATGTGCTTGTCTGTTATAAGAAATAGTGTAGTTGTGACCAACTCTCCTATGTAAAAAAAAAAATGGGCTCATAAAATCCTAATAGTTAATCTTAATTATTAAAACTTGTCAAATTTATATGATAAAACTTAATTGATCATTATCCTTTTGTTGGCCTCCAATCTCTTCTTTTGTGGAATTTTAAATTCTATTTTGGAAAGTATTTTTCTGGGGAAATGCAGTTTTTTTTCAGGGTGTTGAGTCTATTTATTGATTGCCTTCCCAGTTTGGAGAAGAAATTTTTATTTTGTTGGTTTTTGGGCTATTTTTTATTTTTTGAAGAGTCTAAACCCTTCTATTTTTTAAGTTCAAATTTGAGAACCTTGATGAATGGTGGCTAACAAATAGACCCATGCTAGTACCTTATTTGCTAGACAGAAAGGCACTTCAATTTTTAATTTTTAATTTCGAGCGAGATCTTCATGGTTTAAATTTTAATTTGAAGCACTTTTGGTTGTAAAAGTAGTTTTTGAATCTTTTTTCGAGATTCTCGCTCTTTTTAGATTGTTCTTTGCTTAAGGAGATCCAAATATTTTTGTCGTTGAGTTATTCTTGGATCTTGCTGACAACTCCTTTTTCCTTGTTTTCTTTTTCAAAGTTCAGAGATCCTCAAACCCTCATTGTTAAAGGATTGGGGATCCTTTCAAAACCCATTCTTCCACCTAATAAAAAAACTTAATTGATCCTTTAATCAATTTAGTGCATTCATCCAAACATAATGATTTAATTTGAATTTAGTTATTGAAAAAAAAAACTACTTACACCTAGTTGACTTCATTCCTTAGTTGAGCCACTTTAATTTTGTTCCTCAAAATCACAATAATTTCAAAGTCAATTTACATATGAATTTTAATCATCTAATTTAATTGCCTTCTTATTATTTAAATTCAATTGAAGCCTTACATGACAATTAACCAATTCAATAATCAATCACTTAATTCATTAATTTAAGTCCACAAAATTCACAATTATTATTATTATTTTAATTTACATGGTAGAATTGGTAGCCAATACGGATGTGGGCAAGTTGTTCAACTTTTATGACCGCCACAGTATTCTGTGCTATTCGCTTCGAAAGTTGTTACACAATTCTTAATACATTCTGCCCCTATAACCACCATGCCACAATCATTTTAAATCTTTTAAGCCGTTGTAAGTACAATTCACAATTATTACAATTAATAACTTTTGCAAATATCAACCATATTAAACACATCCATTAAATTTATCAATAAACTCATCAATCATCCAATTAATTTTTAACTCATATAATCTCAAATTTTTTTATTTGACTCATATAATCTCAATTATTAATATCAATTTATTATAAAATTATAAAAATAATTATTTAATATATAATTCATGTAATTAATTTAAAAATCAATTGATCCAGAGGACCATCAATAATTTAATTAACTCATTAACCACATTACTCTCCTAAATAAATTTATTAAAATCAAACTACCCAGCTTAATTTGAACTCATCTAATCACTACATTAATCAATTTCTTAAACAAATTTTTAAAACTTTAAGGCCTTGCATTATACTAGCTCATTCCGAGAACTTCAACCTAACTGGAAACTAATCGATTGCATCGTTGCCGTTGATTTTAAACGATTTTTTATTTTATTTTATCAATCCTATCTTAAAGTAACCAATAACTAAAATTTAAAATTTTTATTTTTTATTTTACATGATTGTATCCGTCAAACATATGGTCAAAGTATTTTATATTGTCTGTCTAAAAGCTGTCACATAAGACTCCCTAAAACTTCAACCCAACTCGAAACTAATCGATTGCATCGTTGCCGTTGATTTTAAACGATATTGTTTTAATTTTATCAATCCTTTAAGATTAAAAGTAACCAATAACTAAAATTTAAAAAAATATATATATATTTTTATTTTACATGATCGTATGGGTCGAACATGTGGCCACATGATCGTATTGGTTGAGTATGTGGCCAAAGTATTTTGCTTTGTCTGTCCAAAGCTGTTACATAATTACATAGTATTCTCTAATTTACCCTATAACCATTATACTAAAATGATTTTAAACATTTTACACCACTGAAAACAACACAAAAAACAAACGTTTTAATCCGACTATCAAAAAATTAATTTAACCCATTAAAAAACATCCACTTACACGCAGGGATTCGAGCTCCTTATACCCCTGTGAAACATTCAACGACTCCAAGCATATTCTGTGCGGATATTTACAATCAGGCCCACAGCAAACGTCCTTACACCGGCCGCACGAGGATGAACCCCAATTTTATTTGTTTTTGTTAACCTGTACATAAAATTCTAAATATATTGCATTATTGAATCATGTACATCTTTGACTACGCCTGCCTGCTGGACGTCAGCTTTTTGACATTTTCTCAAATAATAGAGCCATTTCGACCGGCTTGATATTTCAAATGGGTGTACAAAACTGATATAGAAATGTCTGAAAAGGAAAGGACATCGTATTGATGTGCTTCCATGTGGTAAGTTTATAAAAAAAGACTTGACATAGAAGTGCAGGGCAGATTAGACCAGTGAAAAGGATATACTCCAGAAAGAAACTGACTAGCAATTTGACTTTGAGTAAGTATTAGAATTTGCTCTTTTATTAAGTTAAAGTAATGTAAATTATAGCAGTAGTGTAATTGGAGTCAAATTTTAGTCTTCTCAGGGATCTCCTGTTGAAGATATTAAGATAGAATACCTGCTACATATTATTATTAAGATGAAATAACCACATAAATTGACCACACTGTTTAAAATGTTTTCATTACTTTATTTTTAAGAAAAATGTTGTCCCTTACATATATTCAACAAATTCAAGTCAAACCACTTTTACAAAATCAAATACCTATATTTATTTATGACTTTACTAACTCCATTTAAAATCATTCATCAATCACTTCACTTAGGCTCAGTCAAATCCCTACGTTACACTACCAAATTCAATTATTTGATAACAGGTAAATAAATTAATTTTCACTAAATTGCCATCTTGACTTTCTTCCGGTCAAACTGAAAACAAATTTTGACAAAACTAAATTAAGATTAAAAAGATAGGATAACTATGACAGAGAAACCCCAGATTATCTGTCTCTTTTTTTTACTGGATCTTGCCAGATGAATTTCGAGATGCGTTAAGCACTTATGGACAAATTCAGTGTCATGTCAAACTCAGATCGACAAGCTTTTGATTTTTTTTTCTTTCTTTCAAAGCCATTGGAAATAGTTTAATTCAGCGTAATCATCGTGATAAGGATGCTAAAGCACATAATCTGCACATAAAATTCTCACTAACGTGCCTGAAATTGCAATGTATATAAATGAGTTCACTTAGACCATATTTCCCAAATATTAAATCTACCCCACCTTCGTATTTCCCAAATATTAATCTGACTCAAATTATTATTGGCTCAAATTTTATAATATAAAAACCATCGCTTCTAGATCTGGTGTGTAAATGGGCATTCAAACATCAAGTGGTAAGATGTTTCCTCGTAGCATAAAACACATTGATATAGACCAAAGATTCCCCTACATCTCAGATTATAAAAAATAAGAATTCCATTGTGCATGAATTGCTAGGCAAAAAAGTTTACTTTTGGCCAACCCTTGGACTGCCAAATCTTTCTCCAATCCTCAACTTGATATGCATGAGGAGGTTTTGGAAGGATCATATCATATCCATCCTTCACTATGTAGACTCAAAGGCTCCCATAGCCCCAAGCTAATTCGTCCTCCTCATCTCCATCTGTGAGAAATTATTTTTCCAAGATTTTAGTCATGATGGGTGTCAATTTTGGACGGATTGGAATTGACCATTCATCCAACTTCTTAAACTGCTTAAATTTATAATCCCCTAGCTGGCTAGTGTTGAAATAACTTCCAATATGGATCCAACCCCTACTTTCCATGGTTGTTTTTACTAGTTGCAATTCTCGAAATTCAACAATTATAGGTGGGTATTGATCCCACGAATCTGTCCAAAATCGTGCCTTCTCCCCTCTTCCTACTTTCCAGAATAATCCATTTTTCACTACATGAGATCCTAACTTTAGAGCCTGCCACACCAAGGAACCATTATCATCCAAAGTGAAACGACTTACCTCATTCGGGTTCACTTATACCATATATTTACTAGTTAAAACTCTACTGAATAAAGAAGGTGGTTGTGAAATCCACCTCTAGTAAATCTTTCCAACCAAAGCTTTATTATTTAACTCTGATTTCCTCAATCTTAAACCTCCCTTTACCTTGGGCTGACTTACTTTCTCCCAACCTACTAAGGCCCATTTCCTCTCTCCTTATACTCCTTCCCATAAAAATTTTATAGCCATCTTATCTAATTCTTTTCATATGGTATGTGGGGCAGCAAGGATAGAGAATTTATAAACTGACATGGCCTGAATGACTGATTGCAAAAAAGTTAGTCTACTCGCATAGCTTAACCATTTGTGAGACCAATGATTAATTCTTTCTTTGATACAATCCAAAAGATTCCTCAAGATATCTATTTTCAATTTTTTAAAATGCAAAGGGACCCCCAAATATACTAGTGGGAGAGAAGTCCTCGTGAATCCCAAGATCTCTAAAATTTCATCTTGAAGCCTTCGATCAATATTGAAAAATACCACTTTGGATTTTTTATCATTGATGACTTGGTTTAACCTTGTTGTCTTCTCCTCAAGATAAGTCTACCCAAGCTTTTAGCCAATATGAGAAAGAGATAAGGGGAATAGGGATCTCCTTGACGAAGGCCTCAAGTAGCTCCAAATCGTTGCAAGGGAAGGCCTTTGATTAACAGTGAGTATGTCGGAGTAGAAACACAACTCATGACCCATTCTATCCAATCTTAAGAGAAATAGAAGGCTGTCCTAATCCTTGACAAGAAGCTCCAGTCCACCCTATCATAAACCTTTGACATCCAATTTTATGAACATTCCCCTATTGCTAGATTTTTGCATTGAGTGGATTACCTCTTGAGCTAAAACCACACCATCCAAGATATGTCTTCCCTCTATAAAACCCCCTTGTTTCAAGGAAATAATGCTATGTAGGAGAGGTTTTAGCTGCTCAACCATTACCTTTGTGATTATTTTATATATTACATTGCATAAGGCAATAGGTAAATATGGACCCCCTCCTCCCCTTTTGGAATTAAGGTAATGAATGTATGATTTAATGCTTTAAGTATTCTTTTACTACCTTTGGACTCCTCTATAACAACCATTACATCCTCCTCCAAGTTGTCCCAAAAGGTCTGAAAAAATAAATTGGAAAGCCATCTAGACAACCATTACATCCTCCTCCAAGTTGTCCCAAAAGGTCTGAAAAACTCAATTGAAAAGTCATCTGGTGGACCTGATGTTTTTCTAATACTTATTCCAAAGACTACTTTCTTGATTTCCTCTCTATAAATGAATTTAAGTAGAGCCCGATTTTCTTCTTCAAATAGCAAGAACTTCTTTTTGAACCTCCTCATCTTGCACCATACTTTTCTTAAACAATTTAACAAAACCGTATTCGAGAAAGGTGATAGCTCTGTTGTTATAGCTTATATTAAAAAAAAATTGGTTGAACCGTATGTTTTTTTTTTTAGTATGGTAGCGACGAAAAAAAAAAACTGAGGGCTTACTAATTCAAAGATGCCTTTATTCAATTCGAATAGTATGCAAATAGTGAGCGACTTACTATGTTTGTAAGGATATTGTAGTTATAATGAAAAGCCTGTTATTTATTATCCAAGGGCTTACTAATTCAAAGATGCCTTTATTCAATTCGAATAGAATGCAAATAGTGAGCGACTTACTATGTTTGTAGGGATATTCTAGTTATAACGAAAAGCCTCTTATTTATTATCCAAACCCGAGCTTCATTTTTAATCTTTAGGCTTAATGATGGTTTCTAGTTAATAGGATTAACGTTCTATGAAACCTGTGATGGGAAGGTGTGGGCTTTGTAGAAGTTTTTGTCAACCTGTGCTTGTTCCAGTGTGGAGGCCAAGGGCTTAGGAGGACCTGGTATGTTCTATAATACCACCCCGATGTTAGAATAACAACCGAAAAATATGCTATGTCAATTTTGTCTTCGTTCAGAAGCAACTGAACCATGCTGGGCATCAATTGTGTATCTTTTAGTGATTGGGTTAAGAGCGAGAAAAGATCTTTACCTTGCATTAATTAAGATCAAACTCCTCAACTTAATTTGAAGTTATCTGATCACTACATTAATCAATTTCTTAAACAAATTTTTAAAACTTTAAGGCCTTACTTTATACTAAATCATTCCGAGAACTTCAACCCAACTCGAAACTAATCGATTGCATCCTCGTTGAATTGCCGTTGATTTTAAACGAATTCCTTAAAATTTTATCAATCCTTTAAGATTAAAACTAACCAATGGATAAACATGATAAAGGTTCTGTTGAATTTGTTTTATGGACAGAACTAAAATTTATAATTTTTTTATTTTATTTTACATTGTGGAATTTGGTAGTCGGGTATGTTGTCAGTCTTTTATGACCTGCCGAAGCTGTCACACATTACTCCTCGTAATTTACCCTGCAACAATTATTTTAAACTTTTTATACCAAAAACACCAACAAACAATCATTTAATCAACTATCAAAAAAATTAAATTAAAAATAATAAATTAATTAAATCCATTAAAAAACATCAACATTCAACGACTCCAAGCATAGTCTGTGCGGATATTTACAATCAGGCCCACAGCAAACGTCCTTATCTCGGCCGCACGAGGATGAACCCCAATTTTATTTGTTTTTGTCAACCTGTACATAAAATTCTAAATATTGCATTATTGAATCATGTACATCTTTGACTACGCCTACCTGCTGGACGTCAGCTTTTTTGACATTTTGTCAAAGAATAAAACCATTTCGACCAGCTTGATATTTCAAATGGGTGTACAAAACTGATATAGAAATGTGTGAAAAGGAAAGGACATCGTATTGATGTGCTTCCATGTGGTAAGTTTATTAAAAAAAAAAAAAAAAACGACTTGACATGGAAGTGCAGAGCAGATTAAACCAGTGAAATGGATATACTACAGAAAGAAACTGACTAGCAAATATACTACAGAAAGAAACTGACTAGCAAGTTGACTTTTAGTAAGTATTAGACTTTGCTCTTTTATTAAGTTAAAGTGATGTAAATTATAGCAATAGTATAATTGGAATGACATTTTTAGTTTTAAGTGATATGGTAAGAAGGATCTCCTTCCTTTTTTGTGATTCTTATTAAAGATATTAAGATAGGTGAAACACCCAGATAAATTGAACATATTGATTAAAATAACTTTATGCCTTCGTTATTTTATTTTTTAAGAAAAATATTGTCTGTCTTATATACATTCAACAAATTTAAATCAAACTACTACCTTTACAAAATCAAATACCTATATTCATTTATTACTATACTAACTCCATTTAAAATCATTCATCAATCACTTCACTTAGGCTGAGTCAAATCCCTACATCACATTACCAAATTCAATTATTCATCAATCACTTCACTTAGGCTGAGTCAAATCCCTACATCACATTACCAAATTCAATTATTTGATAACAAGTAAATAAATAAATTTTTACTAAATTGCCATCTTGACTTTCTTCCAGTCAAATACTGAAAACAAATTTTGACAAAACTGAATTAAGATTAAAAAGATAGGATATCTATGACAGAAAAACCCCAGATTATCTGCCTCTTTTCTTACTGGATCTTGCCAGATGAATTTCCAGATGCGTTAAGCACTTATGGACAAATTGAGTGTCATGTCAAACTCAGATCGACACGTTTTTTATTTATTTTTTTCTTTTAAAGCCATTGGAAATAGTTTAATTCAGTGTAATCATAGTGATAAGGATGCTAAAGCACATAATCTGCACATAATATTCTCACTAACGTGCAATGTATATAAAATGAGTTCACAATCAATACAAATTCATCCCCTTACTGAAAACAAAACCAAGGGACATTAGAATATGATGAAATAGCTGGATGCCACGAAGAGAAGGTAAAGCACTGTTAAGGAAAAGAAAGGAAAATTTTAAGAGTAAGACATCCATCTTTCCAGTCAAAACATAAAGATTCCTGCCAGGACCTTGGGGTGAAACATCTAAACTGAAGGTCTAGCACACATACTGGATTATGCCTTTCGGTAGCAAACCATGCTGGTGATTCCAATGAAGTGACAAAGGCCTGTGTGAGCATATGACACATCTTGAATTTGGAGAATTCATCATAAGAGATCAACTTGATACTCCAGCAATGACAATTAGCCCTTTTAGAGCAAGTAATAATAAAAACAGTCCCATACTTCAGTCTTCCTTGATAGCAGACAAACTCACAGAATAGAGTCCTAAGACATGAATGTTGACACTGTCAATCAGCATATTTTGAATCCGGGTGACTTGCATTTACATTTGCCTCTAATCTATTTGGGCCTCTTTTGTTTAAAAGATCCCTTCGCTCTCTTTTGGGTTGAATATGCAAGACTTAAGCAGGGTAGCTGCAGTAAAATAAAGCTAATAGTGAGTAAGAGGCAGGAAGCCAATCTGTCTTTGATGTTAGCAAAAAAAAAAAAAAAAATATTATTATTATTATTATTATTATGGGTTAATATAAAATTTGTAGCTTAATCGAACCATTATATCATAAAAGCACCATATCAAGACAACGAATCAAAATAATAAATCAATAAACTCAGTCACATTAAAAATGACATCATTATACATCCAAAATCATCAAACACATCAGATCAGTAATCCTCATGCATTACATAAGAAATAAAAGCCCATATAAAATATATACATCATATGTAGACACAATACACAAAAAAATCAGAATATATTTATATCATCACATTGTCAACTATATAAGTTCGTGCTCTCACCAAAATCACATGGCACAAATGAATACAATTTAATCTACCATACCAACAAAATTGGTACGCAGGCTGGTCTCATACACCCCTAAAAATGTAGCAAATCTCATCAAAATAGCAACTCATCCCAAAATCAACTAGTGGATCTAGTATCCCCTCCAGTTGGTGGTGGCGGTCGTGGCATCTACATAGATCTCTAGGAATAACGTGTTGTTGACCTCGGTTAGGTCCTAGACATCAATCTAATAGGTGATGCACCCTCTGCTCCTTTGGCACAACCTAGTAATATAGTTCTTGGTAGAAGGCACCTCACTCAGTCTTTGACTACACATCCACCTGACTCTATGCCTACACCTGTGCTACCTACATATGGGCCTAAGCTAACTGCCCCTATACTAGTGCAAGTTGATTGGCCATCACTCCTACTGCAAGCTCCCCACTTCTAAATTGAGCTATTGTTGCTCACACTAGTACATCATCTTGTTCCATAAAAAAAGAATAATTGTCTACTACATCCTTGTGATCTCTCTATCATTATAAGCTTCTAACCACTCGATCTATCCAAGGGACACATCCTGCACTGCCATCACATGAGCCACCTCCAACTCCCTCTCCTGTCGTAGGCTAACTATCTTTTGCTCATGCTTCCTGAGCAACTCTACAAGCTTAGCCTCTTGATCCTACAATTCTATCGACTTGGCCATCTCTAGGCTCACAACCTGCTTCGTGGCCCTAGCTAGCTTGTCTTCCATCATCAACACATGTCTTAGTATAAATGCCATATCCACTATCGCTATCTCACCTAGCCTCTTGCTAGTCCTAGTCTTTGATGCCTTTCTAGGTGCCCTACTAGTCTTAGCCTCTATTGTTGCTCATGTCCCTAGGGGGCTAAAATTGGCTCCACATCTAGTGGTACTATTGCAGATGAACCCTGTACCATCGTTGTCTACCTCTCCATATGATGCCACTATGCCTCTCATAGATGTCTACACAAAATCGATGTTGCTTTCCTCCTACTCTGATGCTCCTCAATTGTTGAGATCCATTGGGCCCAAAATTAGTGGTATGAATGCTAGTAACCAAGACCTACCCCAATGTCATCGCATCTTGGCTCCACCATATCAACATCATTCTCATCAATCTCTCTAAATCTCTCTACATATGGTGGGTTCCCAAATTTCCTCTCTCTGATAAAGCAATGATACCACTTTGGACCTAGTGCTAACATATTCGTGGTGAACCCTTAACTATCTCAAAATATTATTATAATGATGTAACTCTCACTCCCCTTGGGGTCCCACCAGTCAAAAAATCTACCTCACTCTAGCTAGGTAAAATCTATCCTCTGACCATCTTAGATATCCATGACATGACCTCCACACCACCTACCCTAGCCATATCCCATCAATTGCCTTTTGTGTTACTCCCAAGGTGTCTCTAAATGGCCCCAAGTGCCCTACTCCAAATCAGTGTGCCTATATAAATATTGTAGGAGTTGTAACATCATCCACTCTTCCAAGTAGCTCCTTCAACCAATGGATCATGAGGTGCTTCTAGAACCATATATACAATAAAATTTAGTATATGAGACTTTGTCAACCTCTATAATATCACTCTATGAAGGCTATGATACAACCTCACCAAAATTATGGGATCCCACACGAACTGCACTTGATCATCCTACATCCTGGCCATGATCTCTTCCCAACCCCAATGTAGGTAACGTCAACCAGTATGTTCCACAAGTAGCATTGAGTCAATTACAATAAGTGTCATTAATTTATCTAATATCTTACTCCTATACATGGTATTGATATAAATACCATACGAAACTAGAGGATAATTGTTCATCTTCTACCAACCTCTATAAAGCCCTCTCTTGATCCTTGATCATATGGGTGGGGGTGCCCTGGATAGGTACCCTCAAAATCTACCATACATCATCTAGACTAATGATATATTGTCGATCAATAAGTATAAGGTACTTGTCATCTTCAATTGTCATGGTCACTAGTTGTAGGGGACTAGATAACCAAACGATCATGCCTTGCATGGAGTGAGACAACAGGGAAACTCTGAGCATGATAAGCAACTCTATTGAACTTCTTCTAGGGTGTTTTACAAGGTCAACTTCTTTTTAATATGTGATCTTCGACACTTTCTTTCCTAACCTAACCTAGATATCGAGAACATAGGAAAAGAGAAATAAGAACCATAGGAAACAAAGATAGCAAAAAGGAAAAATTCCTTAGCTAACCTAAGCTAACTAGAGGTAATGTACACAGATAATAATATTCTTCTATACAACTTGGAATAAATGAATATGTGAATCATCCGCATATAACACATAAGGAACACTTTCTCTTCTCGACATGTAAATTTAGCACAAATTGCACATAAAAGAAGTGAGATAGAAATAAAGTAGTCACAACCTCTTATACATGCATATATTCATACATAAATATAAGGAACAAGACAAAAAAAACCCTATAGTCACAACTTCCAATACATATACGAATATCAATGTTACAATTCATGCCAAAAGTGAGGGTTTGAAAATATATCTATAAAAGCACCCAGGGTTCAAGTCTAGAAAATGAAAGGGAAGTTACATACAAAACTTGAGGCTTGAGTAACCAACTAACCGATTATTTTCAATGCCTAGAAAACTACTATTTATAGAAAAAATTGGGATCTTTCCCTCTAAAACTTGCATAAGAGCCTCTAAAAAAGCTTCTCTACTGCTCCCTTGATTTGATCCTCCTTACATCATTTTTAGCTCTTCGAGGTCTTTGGATTAGGAATCATCATTTTTGAGATACTGGATATTGAACTACCACCCTAGGGATCCTCAAAACCAATCAGAAGCACCTTCTAAAATCATTATTTTCTAATTTGAGATTACTGCTATTGCGACTACATGTTCTTACCTTCAATAGGCCACCTACTTTCCTTGCTTATTGAGCCCAATTGACGTTAGTAGGTGATCCTTAATTTTTCTTAGTAAGGGTTCTATCAGCTAAGCTAATCTACCCATTTGGGAACTTATGTGCCAATATGTTAGGTACCTAAGTTAGGAATTTAATATTATAATATTATATGTAATTATCCCACATGTGTGGATAAGTGGTAGTGGTAGGTAGTTGAGTATTATATAATGTGGGCAAAATAATTGTATGGAGAGAAGAGAAGAATATTATAGTTTTGGAATCTCATATTCAGATATTATAAGGAGTGGCTTCCTTCCAATAAGGAGCATTGTATGGTGTTGCCCTACCTTAAGGGTTTATAAATTGAATACATTGAAGTAATTTACATAATTGTCTTGTTTTATTTTATGTGGATTATTCATTGTGGTTGTTTAATTAATATTTTTGCAAATTCATGTGGATGACAAAGGAGGTTCATAACAAGTGGTATCAAAGCACTTTCTAGGATCATGTTTCATTGCAGAAGCTTTAGTACTAGATAACTTTCTAGGGTTGTGTTCCACTACAAAATTTTCAACCGTCTATTCATTGTTGGATTTGAATTTTAGTACTCAATAAGCACCTACATTATGCTGATAACCTCTTGCAAGATTGGATGTAAGTCTCAATCACTTAGCTAGGGGAAGTACTTGGGTTAATAATTTTCCTAAATTGAAGAGTACCCTAGGAACTCAGAGTAATTGATTTGAGTGTGTCACCAATGAATCCACATCCTATTAGTAGTACCTTTACCCTATGAGAGTATACAAAGAGTTATCGTTTAGAAGTAAAACAATGACTAGTTTCTCAACAATTATTCCTTAAGAAAATATTTTTGGTAATTAGAGAGTGTTTCTCGCTTAGACAACCTTTATAACCTGTGAGATTTATCTTAAGCCACTAGGAAGCTAAAGTCTAGGGCCCAGTTTTTTTATAGAATTTTCATATAAGTGCCATACAACCGTTAATAATAGCTTCAATAATAGTCTCCACATAGTTTCCACAATCTTCATCAGTCCCACAACTATTGTACAGCATACAATTACAAGTACAAAAACAACCAATTTGTAGTTGATAGCAATTTGTCAAACCAAAAAAATAGTTTGTATTTGGTAGTAGTTTACCATAAAAAAGATTCCACAAAGCCAATCATTATAAATGCTAGTGCGAAAAATACCCAATTCACAAAGCAAGTCATTATCATAAAAAATAGTTTGTAGAAGAGGTCATTATCATTTGCCAAAAATACATTGTTTGCAAGTCGTTAATAGTTAAGCTTAAAGCAAAAATAAATAAATAAAAATAAGAAGAAGAAAAAAGTATGTAGAGTAGGCTATTATCAGTTGCTAAGGAGTTTATAGTCTACAAGCCATTAAAAGTTGTTGAGTGCAAAAAAAAGTAGAAAAAAATCCATAGAGAAGGTTGTTATTAGTTATAAAAAGTACACTGAGTGTAGATTTAATTGTTTATTTAAAATAATAAAAGGATACTTGAGGAATTTTTGAAAAATCCAAGTTTTGAGAATTTGAGAATTGAGGACATGAAGTTGCCAATATTCACTAGAGAGGATAATAGTGATGCTTGGAACTGGTGGACAATTTTTAAGTCTTCAATTTTTTCTAATGTGTCATGGAGACATAATATTTTGAATTCTTTTCAAGGCAAAGCTTTAAATTAGTATTGGATCTTTAAATATATCCATGATATTTTATATACAAAGGAAGAATTTGAAGTTGCATTTTAAGTCAATGGAATTTGGAAAAAAATGAAAAGATAGTTAAGCTTGAGGATGAAAAGAAAGAATAAAATAGAGACTTGAAAAAATTGAAGAAAGTAATAGAAAAAAAAAATAGGGAATAATATGCATGTAGAAGAAAGAACATATTTGATGTTAGATAAGTTAAGCAGTGATTAGGAAGATTTGTTTGAGTTAAAAAATTATTTTACAGGTTTATGGCTGCATCTAAAAGAAAAATGTTATTATTTCTATAAACCCTAACGATAGACACAATGTCATTAATATGTGTTTGGCTAAGAGGTTGTAGGTTCAAGAAAAGAAAATAAAAGACATATAGCTTGAGGGTATGACTATTTAAATTTTTTGAAGATTTGAAGATCACAATTGACAAATATATTTTACGTTCAAAATTTTATGCTATTGAGATGGATGATGCAAACATTGTTCTTGGTTATCCTTAGTTAAACTCTTTAGGTACTATTAATATTAATGTACAAAGGAATTTCATGAATTTTTGGTACAAGAAAAATAAAGTAATAGTACGAGATATTTCCTAGTGTAAGAGGCAAGGATTTGAGGAAAAATATGAATTTATTTTTATGATGAAAAAATAATAATCTATTGTAAAGAAACAAATTGAGAAAGAAGCATAAATACTTGAAACCAAATCTAATAAAAAGTAGCAACAATAGAGTCCATGAAAGAAACAAGAATAAATTTTGTGGAGAAAACAACATAAAAATCCAAGAAAGATATAAAAGAACACAAGGGCACATCAAATAAAGGGTACATGAGAGAACATCATGTAGAAGAATTTAAAATAAAGGAACACAATGTTTAGGAGACATATAAGGTAGAATACTAGGTTAAGGTATAACATATCACAATCCACCACCATGACTAACAATAATCTTAGAGGTATGGATTAAGATAACACTATTATGGTTCTACATGGAATCAGAAGGGCACAAAGTATGGCATTGTTTGACAAATAAATCATAGTTTTTCTAGTTTTTAGAGTGGTGCAACAAAATAAAGGAACAAGTGGACCTATCAATCGAGTTACAAAAGTAGAGGTAAAAGAATGAAACCAGCAAAGCAATCTTGGATAGTTAAATGGTAAAAGCAAGCATGGATGAAAAATAATGATATTTATTGCCAGTATAAACATGCCTCCAACTCATGGAACCAAAGGATTACTTCTAAATAATTAAATAGTAGAATGGCATATCAACATCGACAAAGACCACCACCAATCAAAGTTTCATTAGGTTGGATGGATGATTGTGATCGATACCATTTCACAAGGCTCAAAAGATTATATTATTAAGTCTCTTCTTATGTTTCGAGGATTAAACATTTTGTAAAGGGGTTGGAATGTTAGGTACCTAAATTATGAATTTATTATTATACTTAATATTTTTTTTTGAAAAATTGAAAAACTTGTATTAATACAAAAGGCAATTACACAAGGGAGAAAACTCATCCCAACCAGCAGCAGAGAACTAGACAACAAGCGGAGAGCACAAAGGCAATGCAAACCCCCACAGAGCACAGAAGACAACAAGGCACGAAAATACGACGTCACGAAATCGTGACATGTCGCAAAATCGCGGCAATCAACCCCGTCGCGGCCGCAGCAGCGCCATCAGTCACGAAAATGCGACATGTCACGATATCACGACATGTCGCGATATCGCGACAGACAAAGCCCTCCGCGTTCGCTCGCCAAAAAAGTCACGAAATCGCGACAGAAACTCCCTCCAACGGTCTATCATCCCAGGCGTCGCGAAATCGTGACAAGAACTCCAGGAAGCATCAAATCTCCAAAAGGGTCGCGAAATCGCGACGAAATTTCTCCGAAGCGCCTAGCCAGCAAAAGTGTCGCGATATCGCGACATATTCTCATCTTGACTCCCAGTCTGCAAAAGTGTCGCGATATCGCGACAATTTTTACCAAAGTCATGAGTGTGCCAAAAGTGTCACAAAATCGCAACGAATTTTCCTTTCAGTTCCCAATCGTCAAAACTGTCGCAATATCGCGACAAGTTATTCTCATTGCAACTTGTCTTCAAAATTGTCGCGATATCGCGACAATTAATCCAGATGATGCCAGTGTGCCCCAACTGTCGCGATATCGCGACGATTTTACCATGCAGCTTTTGATCGACAGAAATGTCACGAAATCATGACGAAATGTGCCCTTTGCTCAAGTTCACCAAAAGAGTCGCGATATCGCGATGATAATCCTCATTGCAACCAGTCTTCAAAATTGTCACGATATCGCGACAAGAAATCCAGTTGACGCCAGTGTGCCCCAACTGTCGCGATATCGTGACAATTTTACCATGCAGCTTCCAATCGACAAAAATGTCGCGATATCGCGACGAAATGTGCCATTTCCTCAAGTTTACCAAAAATGTCACGATATCGCGACGATAATCCTCCTTATCATCCCTATGCCAAAAACGTCACGATTTCGTGACATGTCGCGATTTCGCGACATGTCACGATTTCGTGACATGTTCCTTTCTAAGGCTGAGAAGGCAAAACCTGTCGCGATATCGCGACATTATTATACTTAATATTATAATATTATATTATATGTAATTATCCCACATGTGTGGATAAGTGGTAGTGGTAGGTAGTTGAGTACTATATAATATGGGCAAAAGACTCATATGGGGAGAAGAGAAGAATATTGTAGTGTTTGGATCTCATATTGAGATATTGTAAGGAGTGGCTTCCTTCCAATAAGGAGCATTGTAAAATGTTGCCCTACCTTAAGGGTTTAAATTATAAATTGAATATATTGGAGTAATTTACATAATTGTCTTGTTTTATTTTATGTGGATTATTCATTGTGGTTGTTTAGTTAATATTTTTGCAAATTGTAATATTTATGTGGATGATAAATTAGGTGCATAACATGATACAAATTTTTTGCAACATGGTATGTCCCTTCTTCCTTGTTGGTTGCTTTTTGTATTATACCTTACTTCTTGGAGCACTTATATTCTCTCTCTAGCTTCCTTTTATCTTTTGAGGTGATGCAAGATATTAGATGGTTATCAAAAAAAATTCTCATATTTCTACATCAAAATTTTATAACTTCTAAGGTTAGGCTAACCTTTCATTAGGAAGGTAGCAATAGATTTTTCCCTTGTCTGTCAGACCTTTCGAATTTCTGTCTCTTGAAAATTTTATTTTGTTTGCCCTTGAGAGTTTCTTCTGACTAATGGTAAAAATTTTTGGAGTTTTTCTTCTCCTTTCTCCTTTGAAACTTTCTTAACTTCCAATATTCAAAATTTTGTTCTTCTTGCATCTATCGAAACTTCTATGCTACTTTTTATCTTTTCAAAATTTTTGGTTTGTAGGCTCTCAAAACTTTTGCCTTCCCTCTTTAGTTGAAAATTTTATAAAATAGTACCAACCCTTTGATCAAATATTTTTTCTTGCATTGGTTCGATGTATTTTTCCTCACATTCCACTACCTTTGCCTTTGTTTCCCTCTTATTTTAAAAATCTACGTAAGGCAAAAATCTTTGAGTGTAGTAAAAACTCACTATAGTTTTGGAAATTCACAAGGGCCTTTTTGCTTGTTGAAGGAGAATTTAGAATTTTTGCCTTTATCCTTGGGTGCATAGTCAAAATTGAAATAATATAAAAAAGAACAAAAAAAAGAATGCAAAGAAAATAATACAAAACATTACAAATTTGGTAGCTTGTCCAACACTTGCTTAATTTCTTCCCATTCATCTAAAGGACATTAGATTTGTTGGAAATGTATGTAGATCACTTTGAGCTCAAATTGGTCATCACAAGAGAAATTCCTTGTTTTATTTGCAACCTCTTTCACCTAGATTCTGAATTCTTCCAACGGTCTGATTATTCAAGCCAAATCTTCTGCTACAAGAGGTTCTAACTATTGGGTGGAAATTTTTCCCAATTGCAAAATTTTCACCACAATCAGGATTTTGGGATAAAATCCTCTCTTGCAAAGAAGTTAGAACAACTTCTCCAAGGTTTCTTTTAGCTTAAAAGCATGCACATGTATATCTAAAAGCAAATAAATGAAATACCAAGTGCTAGAACACCTTAGTGGTTTGCAAGTGATTGTAAACAAGGGGCCTATGGTATGATTGATTTGTGATTGCCTTACTTGAATTATTTGAATGTGTTGAAATGCAAGTGATCTTATTTCTTATTTTTTCTTAATCTAACTTATCCTAAATCCCTATTAGTGGGTTCGTTTTATCTTCAGATTAAAATTGCAAAGTTAGAGAGTGTTGTGGACTAACCACTTCATTTTAAGCATCTCTACCTTTAATGTGATATTGAAATTAGTGATTGTTGTTAGTAGGTTCAATTTTATCTTGTAGATTTAATGACCTACTAATAGCAAAGTTAGAGATTTAGAATGTTAGAAAGTTAACAAATTAGAATTCCTTTGCTTTATCTGCACTTAATCTAATATTGAGGGTTAGTGGAGTCAGCAATTCCTTTATCTTGATTAGAAACCAACAAAGGTGAATTTAGGAAGTGCTATGGATTATCTACTTCATTTTATTATCTTGAATTAATCTGTAATATGTAGGTTATTAACCCTCCCTCCTAGATGAATTTTATCTTCTTATGCAAATGAAAATTTGTGCAAAAATTGTTCCTTTTATATCTAGAAAGATTATCCAAATAATTATGTAAATGAAGTGCTTGTGAAAGAAAAACTATTATTTGGGAAATATGCACTGCAAAATCCCCTAGTAAAATTTAGAAAATAAATAGGACCTCTTGGTATTATGAGTAACAAATTAGAAAACCTGTAGAATAAAAGAAAAAAATGTAGAAAACATAATACAAAAAAGAAAACTGGAACATTAATGCAAAGAACCTAGCATAATGCTACCCTACACAACAAAACCAGAGATAGTGAGAAATTTCAAAAGGGTAACCTGACCTAATAAAACCTGCAAAAGCATAATTTGGGTTAGATCAAGTGCTAGCCTCTAAGGAAAATAAATGTAATCTACACCCCACAGATCTTCACATAGTGCAATATTTTTACAGCATTAAATATTATATAGAAATCCAAGAAAGTGTAGAGAAATATCGATAGTAAAACACTACCCTCCAAAGTTGTCTCCTCTAGTATTACTCACAAAGTGCAATTTTTTGGATTCATTTGCATTAAAAAAGAATAATGGTCTATTTGGTTACAAAACATTTCATCCCTTGTATTCTGTTTTGATGTCGTATTTAAAATATTCAAACTGTCATTTCATCTTTTGACCTTTGATTTCCCTTTGATTTCAAGCATTATGACTCCATTTTGCTGACCCATATTTATTCGATCAAAATTTCACTTATAGCTAATGTGATGATGGCTCAAACATCATATGCCATAAAGCTACCTCGTCATATCTTTTAGTTGAATATGGTATAATCGGTGCTCAATATTTACACCATTCTTAGCACTATTTACATTTGTTGAACGGCATGTTAACACCTCCATGTGGCCCTTCAAACTTCTCAAACAGTCTACTATTCGTATCCATGGTATCTTTGTGCTACATAGCTGAAGTCCTTACTGTACCATGGAAGAGGTACTTTTATCATCATATCCACACCTTCGATGCGGTCAACCCTTCATCAAAGAAGATGCAGTGAAAAAAACCATGCTTGGATCATAGTTCATTGTTTGCATCAGAGTCTCGCATCCACCTACTTCGACCCAACACCTTACCTCACCTATATCAGAGACTACCTACTCACTCCATGCCTATGGATAGGGTCGACCTGCTATGCATTCTACATTATAGACTTCATATTGTGCTTACCATTAGCTGAATACTTCTTTACCAATGAGCCGCTCTTCTGGCTCCATAACCCTTGAAAGTGCCTATAACTGGCATGCCAACACTATATTCTATGCGGGCACTCTGCACAAGAAATACTGTGCTAACATTGCTAAGAGGGTGATTGGATATTTCATAGGTATAACATGATGCACTCCAATTTTCATCATCATAGGAATAATATTATGAAATCTTCTATTTCATTTTGGTTGGAACCAAGAATTTTTGAGGTCTTTACTCATCGAATCTATAATTCATAGAAGCTTCACATGGGTAGTCTATCCAATAATGTACATGGAAATATTCACCCACTAGCCTTTATTTGGATCATATGACTCGAATCAATAGTTTCATACAATTTTTGCTACTATAGCTAGCATCCATCATGGTGGTGATATTTTATCAGGTGATGTAGCTATGGTCTGCTGTTTGAAACTCGCCTACAAAAATAGATTGTTACTATACTTGGATTTCCTATTTCTGTCTCTCAAAGGATAATACTTCTATCAAAATTTTGTAATTGATGGTCACCACATGAGATGATATCAAATGAAAAAATTCTCTTTTCCTTTCATACCCACTACCTAGACTGTGCTCTCCCATGATAAGCAATACCACTGTGCACCTGATATTTAGTTAGCAATTTGAGTGTATTTATAGAATAATTTTAGAGCATCATTGTCATAATAAGGTAACAATTCATTATTTTATGATGTCGTTGTGCAAGCCATATCCTCATTTTCGTCAACATTATCCATTCGCCTAGGGACCATGTCTACCATGTCATACCGGTCCAATTATTATCTAGGTCACCACATTGGAATGTCCATACCGTCTGGTTGATATTGTGTGTCACTCAATGTACCCATCATCACCTTTATCTACCCTTCACATCTAAGTCTACGTATTCATTTTTGTTTATAGAATTTTTGTTCCCTATAATTTGGTGTGTTCGTTGTCGATGTTAGCAATCAAACCTACCTTGTCATCATTCAATTGTTTGTCCTATGTGGCAACTCTTTGATCCTAAATGGTCTAAATCTATGTGTAACATCAATTCACGTTGTATTTCTATGGCCTAAATTACCATCACCATGTCTTCATATCGATCATCTTATTTTTGGTAACCTGCAATCTTATTACCGTTGTTGAGAACCCATCACTACCTCCAAGCCGTAGATCTCTACAACCTTGGCATTATAAGATTCCTTTACCATTATCGAAACACCTGCATCGCTACAAAAATCACTACTATCAAAGAAGTAATTTCCAACCACGTATCCACTTGGCAGTTCAAGGCCCTGCCACCTAGGTTTCTCAAAATTGGCACACCAATACACATCATGTACATCCCCTCAGTGTCAGATTTTCCATATGACCAACCATGCATTCGCAAGGTCATTGACACCTAGATTACTAGCTACATAACTATTAATCTACCAATATGTTGAGTCTAACATCTTGAAATTCATATCATCCACACGTGAATGTGTCCCCACTTTACTGATCATTGCCACATTGTCTTTGGTCGTACCTAGATTCCCATCAAACCTGCACACATAAAATCATGGAGATTAAACCTTATAAATATACATCATCACATACTCTAATAAAAAATACGTGCACATGAAAATATAAACAAAACCATCCTCATATTAATTTCATTATTTTTTTATTTTTATTTTATTTTATTTTATTTTATTGCTTCTTTTATTTTATTATTTATTTATTTTTATTTTTATATTATATATATAATTTATTGATTTATTTACATTTCATTTAAATTAATCAAATTTACATGCTTATTTTAATTAAATTCAAACCTCACAATTAAAACCGTACTACAAACTTAAGCAAAACTACCACCTAGAAAGAAAGATAACCCACAAACACTTTACAGGAAATTTAAAGGGAACAATCAACAATATCACTCATGGGCAACAAAAACCTCCAAAAACCTCCAAAAACCAAAATTTTAAAGTGGGTCCCCAAATTTGGGGTTAGTTGTGCAATGGTCACAACAAATGGTGACTCTGCTAGGAAATGCTCCTGAGCATTTCGGGTGAAGAACCCAATCTGAAATGAGAACATAAAATATTAGCGAAATAATAATTATTTAGTGATGTCCCGAGAAGGTGGGGGTAAATAACTTCAAATGAAAATAACTAATCCATTTGCCTTTGCTCAGTGTGTGGAAAAGTGATTCATTTTGTATTCTTGAAACCATCCAGATTCCATCATCTATTTTGCATTTAGGCTATGAAGTATTGCTCATAAAAATAATTTTATAGACAGAGCCCTACTACCAGTCAGGCGTCTATAGCCCTGGTAGAGTTTATCTAAATCACCCTTGTGTTTAATTGATATTTTGCAAAGCCTTTTTTTATGAACAAGCTTTGTCTAGATAGAGCCCTACTTCCAGTCAGGCATCTATAGCCCCGGTAGAGTTTATCTAAACTTGGTGATTGATTTTAGCATGTTTTCCTTTGCTTGTATTTTTTTAAATGGCTTTGCAAAATTTTATGCATCATGAGGATTAGAAATCATAGAGATGGAGCATGTTGGATTTTTGCCTTAATTTGCAAACCAAAATGACTTCATCCTTCAAGATTTCCAAAAATACCCTTTAACATGTGAGTTATATGTGGAGCTTTAGCGAAATGTTTCATTGTTCCACTCTCCACCATTTTAGTCCCAAAATCTGAGCATGATCACAAAATAACTCCACCTCCCTTTTCCCAATTTCACCTACTTTCATATTAGGTATTCCAACCTACTTAACAAAGGACCAAATACCAACAAAGGAACCAGGAGTTAGTGTCCATTACCAACATCACCACAAACAAAGGGAGAACACCAAAATGAGAAAATGAAAATCAACACCCTATACTAAACAAAGGAAAGCTGATAAGAAAACCAGAAACAAACTCGCAACACCATGCACAAAAGTGACCAAACCAAGACAATCACAAAAGCCAAAATAGAAAACCCAAATCTACATAATATACAAGCATTGTACAATTGATACAAGCATTCAGTTGCCTCATGGGTGAAAGTAGTGCTTGAGAAATTGCCCATTCACAGGCAAGTGAACATCATCTCCATTCAAAGCTTTCAACCTGAAAGTATTTTCACCAAGGATTTCAGAGATTTGGTAAGGACCAAGCCACAAACAATCAAACTTATCATGATCACCTTTCTTTTCATGAGCCTTATCCCACAATAACACTAAATCAAAAATCTTGAAAGTTTTAATTTTAGCTCTTTTGTCAAACCACCATTTTACAATGTCTTGATGTTTGCTAAAATGAAGCAAAGCTTCTTCTCACTTTTCATCTAAATGCATTAGGTGAGTTAAACGAGCTTCAATTTGATCATCAGTTTCAAGATATTCTTTCATAAATTGTAATGTTTGCAATTTCAATTTAGAGGAAAAATAGGATCTTGCCCATATACCAAATGATAAGGTGATGTCCCAATAGACTCTTTGATTCTTATTCTATCTGCCCACAGTGTGAATTTCAATTTGTTATGCCAATCACGAGGATTTTGTTCAAGCAATTTCTTAATAATAGATAACAAGTTTTTATTAGAAGATTCAGCCAAACCATTACCTTGAGGATAATAATTAGATGAAAATTTAATGCTCACCTTGTTGTCATAAGCCCAATCTGCAAAATGAATTGAAGAAAAAGTAGAACCATTATCGCAAACAATTGAATTAGGCATTCCAAATCTGGTTACAATATGATCCTCTAGAAATTGAATAACAACTTCACTAGTGGAATTCTTTGTGGGGATTGCTTCAGTCCATCTAGTACAATAATCAGTGGTGGTAAGGATGAACTTATGAGAAGCAGAAGAATTGGGATTGATAACCCCTACAAAGTCTAATCCCCATTGGGAAAATGGTCTCATTTCCACTACTGGCTGTAATGGCATAGCCACATTTCTTTCCCTATTGGCTGCTACTTGATAAATGTGACAAGAACACACATGGGAATGGGCATCCTTGAAGATATGGGGCCAATAGTATCTTGCTCTCAAAATCTGATGTGTTGTAGCATTCGCAGATCCGTGTCCCATTCCATACTTACCATGGAATTCATGTAATATTTGGGTAACTTCTTCCTTGTTCAAGCAATGAAGGAAAATCCCTTCGTGATTCTTCCTGTACAAAGCACTAGATTTAATCATATAGTTTGTAGATGTTAACCTGAGAGCTCTCCTCTATGTAGATGTAAGGTGAGAGGGACACTTACCATTTAAAATAAAATAGACAATGTCCACATACCAATCATCATGTGTGATGTCCCCTACATTATATTGTTGACATGAGATTTGGGGATCAATTTCTGCAATTGTTTTCATTAGGCCTTGTCCTCGAACTAGTTTCATTGGTTGAATCTCAAGGTCAAATTCTTGTATGGTAGAGATCCATTTCCCTCACTTTTCTCCTAGTTCATTCTGCAAAAACATAGTTTTAATTGTTGGATCAGGCACAATAGCAAAAATTCTGCTATGCAAAATATAATGTCTAAACTTTTTTACCATTTTAAATAAAGCATACATTTGTTTGTCCAAAGTAGTATACCTCAATTGTGCATCCTTTAATGGAGAACTCATAAAAGCAATGGGATTTTTAGAATTACCTTCACTCTTTTGAGTCAATACACTTGCAAATGAATGATCAGATGCAAATGTGTAAATGTAGAATGACTTTGTATAGTCAGGACTTACCAATACCGGTGCACTAGAGATAGCATCTTTAATATTCTGAAAAGCTTCCCTTGCCTCACTTGTCCAACTTATATTGACATCCTTTCTTAGCATATCATTCAATGGCCTTACTATTTCTACAAATCCAGAAATAAATTTCCTCACAAAATTGATTTTACCAAAGAATGACCTTAGCTCTTTTTTACTACATGGGAGGGGAATCTTTTGGATTGATTCTATTCTTGTGGGGTCTATGGAAATTCCTTCTTTCGATATCACATGCCCCAATAGCTTTCCCTCGGTTACCCCAAAGATACACTTTTTAGGATTAAGAGAAATCCCATGTTCCCTACATCTTTGAAGTACTTTTCTCAAGTCCTTGATGTGATCTTCTCTTTTCTTTGAGAAAATAGGAATGTCATCAACATAAAAAATTATGCATTTGCCTATGAGACCTTTGAAAGCATAGTCCATGGCATGTTGGAATGTCGCGCCTGCATTGAGTAAACCAAAAGGTATCCTTTTATAGGTAAATGTTCCCCACTTAGTGGTAAAGGTAGTTTTCATTCTATCATTAGGATGAATAAGAATCTGGTTATACCCTGAATAACCATCCAAAAAGGACATCATCTCAGAACCATTTACCATTTGTAAAATTTCATCAATTGAAGGCAAAGGGTAATTATCCTTTTGTGATGCTTTATTGAGATTTTTGAAGTCAATACATAATCTGATCTCCCCACTCTTCTTCCTAACAGGCACAATATTAGCAACCCAAGTAGAATGTCTAATAGGAAATATGATTTTTGCATCAAGCAATCTCTTAACTTCTTTCTCTATTAGGGGTTCTAACAATGGGTTGATCGATCATTGCTTTTGCCTAAAAGGCTTAGAATCCGATTTTAGTGGGATAGTGTGCATGATGATATTTTGATTATAGGTCTTTAAGTCCTCATAACTCCATGCAATGCAATCTACATAGTCTTTGAGAGCATGCTCTATCCCTTCTTTCTCTTGGTGTGTGCATGCTTTGGCAATAAATACCTCATGTGGATTTTCTTCACTCCCAAGGTTAACTACATCACAAGCATCTTTTGGGAGAGGAATTTTATCACACCTCTTGCTTTCATAGCCAATGTCAAATAACTTCTCAAGTGAAATAACCCCCTTTGGGATATTATTCATTTTTTGAGTTTCCTCATTCTCTTCTTCTCCCTTTTCTTGCCATCACTTGATCCTCATCGATTACCTGGTTTTCAAAAATACCTGAATTAGTCATAAATTTAAATATATGCCTGTCACTTTCAAATACCTACAAATTGTTAACATTATTAGGTATGGAAGGATAGGGGACTAATTCAATTGAAAACTTTTTAAACTTTCTATTATCAATGGGTCTCAACGTACCTACAACAACTACCAAGGAATCAACCACACGATTACCTTTTCTAGAAATTAGAGATATATTAAAAGCATCAAACTCATCAATTAGATCTCTAACCCTACTTTTGTAATGACTTAACCTTTTATCATGACAAGTGTATTATCCCTTGACCTGTTTGACCACTAACTCTGAGTCACCTAAGACCTTCAAGCATTTGACATCCTTACTCAAAGCTAGTTGTAATCCAAAAATCAGAGCTTCATACTCTGCTACGTTACAAGTGCATGGGAATTGCAGTCTATAGGTAGCAAGAAAAGGTTCACCTCTAGGACAAGTGAGCTCAATACCAGCCCTAGAACCCTATTTTGACTTGGATCCATCAAACTTGAGTATCCACACAAGATTCTCATCATTAAATGGGCTACTAGAAAGAATTTCATCTTTAGGTTTATTGGTGGCCCCTTTTATATCTATGGTGTAGACCCCAAGTTTCGACTCTATAAAAAGAGTTTCATTGGTTTTGTTATAGTCGGTAATCATTTCTTTGAGCCTAGGCTCCCTATCAACACGAATTTGGTTGGCCACCCCTTTCCAAGGTAGCCACATGTGAGAGCAATATGTGGCCATATAGCCATTTAAATTCTTGCTCCAATATCTGGCCAATAACATGCCATATTTATCCAAAATGTCAACCACATATATTTCAACAAATTGTTGAATCCTAGGCTCAGAAGCAATCTGGATATGAATATTATGGAGCATGCCTACCACATTCACTTTAGACCTATCTAATTGAACCATAGTACTATTTGAGGGAGTAGGCTTCAAACCTAACCTTTGACAACTCGCATAAGGCATGACATTGCCTGATGCACCTGAGTCTACTAGACAATTGTGTAAGTTTTTACCTGCAATCCTAATTGTTAAGAGAAAAGGAGGAACCTCTCCTTTATCCTTTTGCAAGACCAGGTGTGACTCAGTAGCTTTTCTATCATTGGTTTTGCTTGATGGAGCAAGTGCCTTAATCAAGGCATCCTTTTGATTCATCAATTGAGCCATCTCAAACAAAGTGATATTGGTTTTAATTTTCTTCATATCCTCAATGATATTATAGGAAGTTCTATCCAAATTTTGCATCTTCTGAACTAGTTTAGATGACTCAATGGAAGATGGAGGAGGTGGATTATTGTTGGCCTTGGTATCAGGTGGAAGAATAGAGTTGTTTGGAGGGGTAGAGGAAGTATTTGGGGCTTTGGATCTATTCCTCAAGTGATAACCATGATTCCCCTTTTGAAATTGCCTAAAGGCTTGAACTTCCTCTTCTAGGGTATCATCACTCTCCTCTTCTTCCACTTCTTCCTCTAGGCAAAAGGTCTCAACAACTAGGGTAGTTCCCTTACCCTTGGGTTGGTGAGGCAAACCATCATTAGGCACCAACTCTAAGTCATCTACTTCTTCCTACAGAATATTCATGGATGACATGAATTCTGGACACTCTTTCTCGCTATGCTCCTTAGTGGCATGTAACCTACACCAATTGTTCATAGTCAAGTCTAAAATATTGACAATTGTATTGGACTAACTAGAACTTGTGGAAGCATTGGCTTGGTTAGTAATAGGAGTAGGCACACCCCCATTATTTGGTCTTGTATTCCACTATTTCCTCTAAAAACTAAAATTTTGATTTTGTTGAGGATTTTGAGAACCCTACTTTTGCATATGAACCATGTCCCTGCTTAGCTTTTGGATAATATTTTCCAATTCCTCAACCTTTGAATCTGACTCTTTTGGTTGAGGCACGATGGTAGGACAAGTTGGGTTCCCAAAACCTACAATATTTTGATTTGGCATCATGTTTTGGTTTTGGGTACTTTGACTCAAGAATGGATTCACACTCTATAAGGGTGTGGGCATGGGAAATGAGGTCAAGGCCTGAGCATTGGTTGTAGTGACTCCTTGAGTAGCCAATTGATTCTCTAGAAGCAAAGGAGTAGTTGCAGGAATGGATGTGTTTGGATAGGTGAGCATGGATGGATGAGTGGGCATAGATGGACAAGGTTGATTGTAAGGTAGGGTATTCAACATCGACATCTGTGGTGCCATAGCCTGGTTCATCATAGGGATATGATTGTAAGGACCAAACTACCCTACCATGGGTAATTGGGTTATCCCAACACCTTACGGCATCATTTGCTACTCAATGGTCATGGCCTCCGAGTAAGCTAGGGCAAGGGTAGTAACCTAAGGATTCCTCCTAGAAAACATGGCAGTCATGGGATCTAACACCCCAAAGTATATTTGAAGAGCCACATTGGCATCAACAATGAAATGATGAGTCAATCTCGTGTAGAGTTTCTAAAATCTAGAATTGAACATCCTGATTGGCTCATTAGGTCCCCTTTTACAAGTCACAAATTGGTGATAGATAATGGTAGGATCTAAAGGTGACCTGAATTGATTGACAAAAGCAACCTCTAATTGGGCCCAAGAGGTAATAGAACCAGTAGGTAGACTGATATACCAATCATATGTCATTTCATCTAGACTCAAAGGAAATAATCTACAAGCCACATCTTCATGTTCGACTCGTGATCTGATCAAGACATCCTTATAATCCTGGATGTGTTCTTCGGCTGATCTAGGACCATCATGCTTATACTTGGGCAAGAACCTTTCAATGTTTTTGGGTACATCATGGACATCCCCAGCTATGTTCAATGGAGTACTGTGTGCTCCATACCAAGCAATATTTTGAGCCATTGTATTCAATGGAGGTGTCCCTAAAGAAACACTAGGAGCAACAGAGTCAATAGGTAAAGACACACTAGGTGCACTAGAAAAAGGGTGGTAAGCCAACTTCAAGCACACTAGGTGGGATAACAACAGTTTGACTCTCGGCTTTTCTATTTCTATGAGTGGGAGATAGACTTTGAAAAATAGTATCCCCAGTGGATTTGGATCTAGTAATGATAAATTGAGGTGGATCCAGCTTGGAGATGCAATCACTCAAAGAGGACTTCTCAGACTCTCACTACTTTTAGACAAACATATTTTTTTGGAAATATTGATTTGTCATTGATGTCAAAGGTGCATGGTACTTAAGGCAAAAATATTCTTCAAGGATGATATTTTTATAAGGTTGGACAATATATGAGTAAGGTCAGATATGGACTTGATAAATAGAAAATAGCGTAAAATCATCCAAGGCAAAAATATATTTCAAGAGAAGCAAGGAAAGTATATCTCAAAGCAAGGCAACTATTTTTTAAGCAAAGGATTATAATATTTAAATATTAAATTTAAATATTACAAGAGAAGGAAAAAGGTTTAAAAGTTTCTTGGGACAAAAAGGTTTAAATATTCCAAGAGAGGGACAAAAATTTAAAAGTTAATATTATAATATTTAAATCATAATATTTAAAATATTATAATATAAAGTATTTGAAAAAGAAAAATACTTCAACATTCTTGGAGAAATTATAAAGTTTGAAAGCAAATAAATTTAAGTTGACTTGGACAAAATTGAAGAACTTTGGAAAGCATATAAATATATGGTAATAATCCACCTTTGGGTAGGCAAGCAAATCAAATTATTTTCCTTCATGGTGAGTGTGAATGATAGACATAAGATATGAGACAACAAAAATTTGAGGCAACAATAAACAAAGTTAAACATCACATTGTGCTCCTTTGGTTTCACTTGATGGGGCAACCCAATCGATTATTTAGCTTTGCGTGGAGCATTTTTGTGCAGGAGGTTAGGGGATCGAATTTGGTCAATGTCATTTTGATGTGTTTTTTTTGTTGAGAGAGCTCAAGGACATGGATAAATATTTGGGCACCCCTTTTTGTTTCACCTACTATGGTAGCACAGTTGGTCACGAGTGCTTGTGAAAGCATTGCACTTCTAGAGGTCAAGGGTTTGATTCACGGCTGTGCAAGGTATTTAAAATATTTTTTATTAAAATTTAAATTTGAGGGAGATATAAGGGTCAAGGTGTTAGTATAGAAATTATGATTTTTGCAAATTAATAAAAGTAGAAATAAGGATTGTGATGTTAGTTGTAGACACCTAAAATGTGTCATGCTGAGACTACTCATATGGGACATGCTAGAAGACCATATGGAAGGATATAAGGTATAGTAGTAGTGTTTACCACTCAATTGGGCATCTTTTCCTAGTCAGTGTTAGTCGTTGCTGACACCCGTGGTTAGCAATTCTACCTACGCTTGTTAGTCACGGTTAGGACTGAGAGTCAGTTGGCCTTCATATGATCCAAATTTAGTTGCAACGACCAATTGGTTGCAGATTAGAGTGGTTTGAGTGAGGAAGGTTCTGGATCCTTCCATCCAACAAGATCAACCACCCAATATTGATCTTGGCTTCATGAGGAAGCCACCCCTAGCCTTGGGTCAATGCTATAAGATCCTCTCTGAATTAAGGATAATCTTGGAGAGAAGCATAGTCAATTGAGCAGTGAAGCCCTATCAAATTGCATAGCCAACTACATGCATTGAGAGGTATACTTTTGCTACCCAATGGGATATCAAATTGCCATGGAAGCCCTAGGAGCCTAGGAGAGCAAAGAAATATCAATTCATGCAATTCGTGCACCATCAGATAAATTCAACCACCAAACCTATCAAAGGACACAGAGGTGAACCTTGGACATAAATTTGACAAGGTGGATTTGAGAGAAAGCCCTGATTTGGAGGGTAAACTTACTCAAAGCTCCACTGCGGCTTTCAGTCGCGATGAATAGTGCCACCCGCACATCATACCCATGGTGAGAAAATCAGGGTAGATTCCCTTGTTTTTACTTTTGTAGATTGTTTATCTAGGTTATATTAGTCGCATTAATGTATTAATTAGTATTTTAGAGACTCTAACCAGTATAATTAGGCTTTTTAGTCATTATCTTTCATTTGTACAATTATGCTACTAATGGTTTATTTCATGCTTCCATGATTTCAATTGCATAATTAGTCTATTAGGTAGATGCAATTGCTTTTCCTTTCCGTATTGTAGGATATTATTTCACGATTAATATAGGTTTAATATGTTTCTTGCACTTTCTTGATTATTGCTCATAATTACATCTTTTTGTGCAAGTATCTCCTAAAAGCCTCATCAAGAGAGGTCTCCTTTGTTGCTAATTATTTCTTGTTGTTTATTGCACGCAGGACTAATAGGGTTTTGGGATGTAAGGCAACAAATGCCTCTAATCATGGATAAGAGGTTCATCGACACCCTAGAGCAGTTCGTGTCACCCTAGAAGGTATTTGATCACATCTACCCTTGAGAGGGATTAGACGCTATTGTAATTGATGTATCAAATGGGTATCCCTAAGAGGGACAAATTTGTAATTTGAATCCATTGAAATTAATAAATAATTCCTTGTATTTTTTTCATTTCTTGTTGTCAATTTATGCATACCTATTTGTGTATCTTTTTATCAATTACAATAGTTAGACTAGGTGTGAGCATTTTTTGTGGTTATAGTAGGTGATCACTGTGGAACTCCACATTTTTTCCCATAATTTGATGACTATGTTTGGTGTTTTTATGGTAGGTTCTCCCCATGATTGACAATCATGGTCAAAAAGTTGGCCCACGATTGACAGGCACAGGCTATAGTGGCAATAGTGCATTAGACCCGCAGTTAGCAGCAAACATAGCAGACAACAGGATTTTAAAGCTCAATCATATGAGGGTCTGAGGTAGGCATTTAGGATATAATCCTACACCTGCACCCTCTCATATTGTGAGCATGTGTAGCGAAAGAACCAGTAGGACCACTCGAGAACCTAGAGAGTGCTCCAAGTTTTCTCGATACATGGATGCGCCTGTATCGCATGCAGACACTGAGTATAGGAGACAATTGAACATGAATGTCATATTTATAGATAGAGGCAAGAGTGTGGCAAATCAATCCACTGGAGGACATACTCATAAAGTCGCTCGAACATAGTGCACCCCTTCGAGGCCTCAGATGGTCAATAATCTTGATAGGGGTCATAGACTGATGTCAGTGTAGAGATGGCAAATTCTCCAAGATCAATTGGAGGATGTTCATGCAAAGAAAGAGCACCTCAAAAATGAGAATACTCGGAGGTATAGGTTCATCAAACAAAAATTATATGAAAAGTGCATGCATGAACAATGTATCCTTGATCATAAGGAGCATATAGAGAGGGAGGATCGATTGGCTAGCATCGGTTTACATCCTCATAATGATATCAGGGAATGTATCCATAGATGAGTGGCTTCATAGCCTGAGTTACACCCTAAGAACATAGACACCTAGACTCTCCTTGCAACTCAATATAGAGATCGACGTCCAACATCTAAACAAAATGAACATAGGTAGTATGAGAATGAAGTGAGAGAGGAATTAGAACAAGAGTGTCTAGAAATATCCCAATTCGAGGAGGAGAGTGAGCCTAGTCCCCTACCTCAACCGAGGAAGAACCTACCTTCGAAGCCGCCTCCAAGACAATCTTGAGAGGAGGTGTTTCTTTCCTCGCAAGCCTATAAGACCTTATTAGAGAATGTTCAAGCCATAGAGAAGCAATAAATGGCTTATTAGAAGCCTATCTTAAGCAAAATTCATAATAAATCTCTATGCACATCAGTGCCTATTCTAGCATATCCTAAGCATTTCAATATGCCTAGGCTGGAAAAGTTTCAAGGAGAGGAAGATGCACAGGAGCATGTGATTAGTTTCCTAGATATGTGATTTCAAATTGAGATCAATGATACCTTGCTCTTGTGCACCTTCATCACGATCCTCTTAGGCCCATCTTGAGAATTGTTCAACCAATTAAAGAGGCACAACATCACTAGTTTCAAACAACTAGCTGATGCATTTATTGAACGCTTCTCCTTCGACGTCAAGAAGGTAAACTTATCCGACTTGGTCGCTCTAATGAAACATGACGATGAGCCAGTGATGGATTATGGAAAGCAATGGAGGAATATGATGGCAAAGCTTCCATTCTCCATCTCGTCCTCTGAATTAACATGAATGTTCATGAAGAATTATGCTAAACATATTTTGTCATTGCTATAGTTATAGCAATACCAAAAATTTGAAGAGGCTTTGGTGTAAGACAAGGTGATAGAGGACATCAAGTTACAAGAGGGTAACCTAAAGCTTAGGAATAAGAAGGAGGGACACAATAAAAGTACTAAGAGAAATCAGGCCAATCTAGCCCATGTTAATCAGGTATTGTTGAACCATCAAAAGGGAGAAAAAAGGTAGCAAAAGAAAAATTATCAAGCCCAACCTCTGCCTGTACAGTATGAGCAGTGCAACAACAATTATAAGGGTAAAAACAAAGAACAATGCCCACCTCACATATTCACTTAGTTATCAGAGTTGTTGACTTTGATTTTTTATTAGTTAAATGAGGCAAAGACTATTCACTTACCCGAAGTCAAGATGATGGATCCTAATCAACCTAATTCTAAAGGCTATAAAGACAATAATTATTGCATCTTTCATAGGTTTAAGGACCATGACATAGAGGTATGTTGGTCCTTAAAACATCTTGTGAAAAATATGATCGAGAGAGGTACGCTTCTTGTCGACAACCCGCAAGTGCCCAAAAACCAAAATATGGGGATTTACAAAAATCCTTTACCTAATCATGAGGCACTAAGAAATAATTTTGGCCAGGTCAACCAAGTGCACATCGAACCACTAACCCATGGGTTCGTTGGCATGGTCAATGTTGTCATGAGGAACGTGAGGTATGAACGACCGAATCAACCTCTAGTGCCTATTAGGGTCCAAGCTGCACCTCCTCCAAGGCCAGCCCAATATGTGTTTGGCCCACCAACTAGATCGGTGGTGACCATAAAAGTAGGTTGGTCGAAAATCTATAGACAACTCCAGTGAAGTTGTCAATTTATGAGCTTATTTAGTAGTCTCCTAAGAACAGGGAGACACTTATGGACATCTTAAGGTCCATATGGGTGTAGCCTAAGGATCCCAAAGCATTTACATACTTCATGGTGCGCGTGCAACAGTGTCAGGAATCGGTCATTCAATTTCATAACCATAAAATCAAGACAGTTTCCACTGTTATAGTAGACCCACCGTTGTATATTATTACTTGTGTGAATCACAAACTATTCAAGTAGGTTTTGATCAACATGGTATCATCGATCAATATCATAAATACCAAGGTGTTAACTCACTTGAAGTTATCCAAGATGCATATCATCCCTTCCACCTTCATGTTGAGAGAGTTCAATGATGCATTATGCTCGACGGTCAGTACATCCAGGTGGGACTGAAGACCATTCTAGTGATGTGTCATATAATTGAAGGTGCTATGTAGTATAATATACTTCTAGGTAGGCCTTAGATTAAATAAATGTGTTGTGTCCCTTCTATTTTACACCAGTGTATCAAATACATTCATGAGGGACAGGTTCACATGGTTTCTTCAGAAGAAGAACTCTTTAAATACGTGAATCTAGCAGATTTGTCGAGGGAATTTTTGCTCCCCTCAACATACCTGGATGTGCGACTAGTGTCACCAATCAAATATCCAGGAGGTAAATTCAAAGAAGTGTGTGCTAGACCCGCAATGTTCGTATCTCAAAGATCAAAGCACACAACAACTACTTCCATTAGACTGACTGCATCTACGATACAACGGGATGATAGGAAGTTGAAAGAAAAGGTGGGCAAAAAGAAGATAAAGAAAAATCCCAAGTCAGTTATCATTGAAATCCCTACTTCCATGGAAGTAGAGGAAGTTTAAGGAGGAGTCGAAGAGGCACCTCAACCTTCTTCACCTGTGTCTTCATCAGGGTCATCTACACCACAAGTGACCATCCATTTGGTTAATCCTAGGTTAGGGGAATACATTGTACAAAACATGACATTCACTATGATTATCTAGACTGCATAGGACATGGGCCGATCGTGATCCCATTGCCTTCCTATAGGGATAGTGGAACCATTGGGGGTACCACCCAACCAAACCAACTTCATCTATGGAGGGCTAGACCAGATCACATATCCCATGACCATGGATGAGGATGATAATGAACCATTCACCATGAATGTTAAATATCTATATAACCCAGACTATGCCATGTGATACTTCAAGCATTACCATTGGCATGGTTATGGTCTTGGACTATTCTATTAGGGGTGTAAGAGGCATATAGAACCATAGTATCAGTTACCTACTAATAGGTTTGGGTTGGGATTCTACAGCAAAGGACAGGCTAAACTCCTCTTAGCATCTCTAGATCACCTATACCTTAGTCTGGGGGGTGAGGTTGAATTCAATCCTTATCACTCTAATCCTTCTACTATCCAAAGGGATAACCAGATGGTGTCTTATGTTACCATAGCACCACACAAGACATATCATGAGGATATCTTGGTGGACACCGGTCTAGATAATTTACCAATAGAAAACTTGGGCCAACTAATCCATGAGGTAGCTGATGATATAGGCATGCAGTTTCACAGTGATAGTTTAGTGATAAATTCCAAGTTAGAAGATCAATCTGACGAGGATACAACTTAATCCATCTATGAGATAGGTGGACCAAGTTGCATATATGAGAGCGACAATGAAAATGAGTCCTCAAACAATGAGCCATATAAGGATGAGACTAAGGTAGCCTATCTGGGCCCTCGTAACTTATAGTATCTATTGTCGAAGGAAAAAATCATTGAAGATGATCAATACTTCACGAGCAACAACAGTTATCAGGTGTGGGAGTACATGGGATCCCATATTTTGAATCTTCTAATTCCAATTGGTAGCAGTAAAGGTCTTTATTACGATAGTGATGATTAGGATGAGATGGAGAGAGCCTATTTAGGACCTCCCTACTTACGCTATCATAATGCACCTTACACTATGGAGGATTTACGTAGAGATATTAATATCCATTTGCACCTTAGAGGGAGATCACCGAATCTTAATATGATTTATCATATGGTGTTTCCTGACCCGTCGATGTATATGGAGCTCCTTAAGCCCAGTGATCCCATATGATAGTTTTTTCATAGACCAGATTTGGATATCCCCATACCCCCATAACCACATCTCAAGGATGGTAGTTTTTCTAATGATGAGTCACTTACACATGGTCCTAGAGACATAATCCATTCCATAAACATGATATCCATTGATTTGACCACTCCACTCCACAATCCAATCGATCCATCCAAACCGTTGCATCTAAATGTAGATGTTATCGATTGGGATCATGTTGATTCACCTCTAGAGCCTAAATATTTATTCCCTAATGAAGCAATGCTATAACCTTTTAATTTTGCACCAGGATGTGCAGATGATGTCTATCATGCTAAGGATCCTTCCAATGTGGAACCTATAAACTCATCATATGACATCCACTTAATCCCTATGCCTCATCAGCTTGAGGAGGAATCCCATATATCAGTAGAGGAAACCTTCAAAGTGGATATCAGTAATGATCCCACAAATCCAAAGAAGGTTAAATTTTGACTCCTGATGAGCGTGCCAACCTCATCCCTCTATTGAGAGAGAGACCTGCTCTCTTTTCTTGGACTTACAAGGATATGTCGGGTATAGATCCAAAATTGGTTACTCATAACCTTTCGCTAGATTTGTTAAATAAGCCAGTCAAGTAGAAACTCATGAAGATGCATCCAATAGTAGCCTTAATGGTGAAGGACAAGTTGCAAAAGCTATTGGATGTAGAGTTTGTTATCTCTATCGACACCCCAGAATGGGTATCCAATATGGTGCCTGTAGGAAAACCTGATGGAAGGATCCATATCTGTACAAATTTTAGAGATCTTAATAAGGCAACACCAAAGGATTCATTTCTATTGTTGAATATCGATGCTCTTGTAGATGCAACTATAGCTCATGAGATGCTCTCCTTAATGGATGGTTTTTTGGGTTACAATCAAATTTGGATTAAGCCCGAAGACCAACATGAAACTGTGCTTATAACGCCATGGGGGACATTTTGCTATAAATTTATGCTATTCAGCCTTAAAAATATAGGTGCCACATATCAGCTGGCTATGACATATATATTTCATGACTATATGCATAATATCTTAAAATATTTTATTGATGACTTGTTGGCAAATTAATTATTGCATTTTGAGCATGCAGAGGTCTTAAGGAAGGTCTTCGATCGCCTGATAGAGCATAATTTCAGATTAAATCCTAATAAATGCATGTTTTGCGTAACTTCAGGAAAGCTCTTAGGATTCATCATTTCAAAATGAGGCATTGAAGTTGACCCAACAAAGGTCAAGGCTATTTTGGAAATGCCTCCCCCCACAAACATCAAATAATTAAGAAGCCTTCAGGGCAAACTAGCATCCATAAAGTGATTTATTGCTCAATTATTGGATAAATGTCAACCCATGAATTGAATGCTACACAAGGGGGTCCCATTCAATTGGGACAAGGACTGTCAAGCAACCTTTGCTAAAATAAAGCAATACCTGGTGATGCCACCAGTTCTAGCTCTACCAAGGCCAGATGTGCCATTTTTACTATATATATCAACAACTGAATTTGCGATGGTAACCATGTTAGCCTAAAAGAATGTGAAAAACAAATAATAGGCCATATATTATATTAGTCAAATATTGGTGAGCTATGAGCTCATATGCATATGTGGAAAAGTTGTGTTTAGTAGCAGTGTTCGCTACAAAGAAATTGTGACACTATATGTTGAGTCATACGACATATGCTATATCCAAACAAAATCCTTTGCAGTATATGATGAGAAAGACATATCATAACACATGTACTGTGAAGTGGATCATGCTACTAAAAGAATTTTATTTGGAATTCATAAGCCAAAATTCCATTAAGGGACAAGTCATAGCAGATCAACTGGTTGAGGCACCTCTTGAAAATAGTAGGCCCCTCACCATAGAGCTTCCTGATGATGTAGTCTTTGCCTTATCAGAAGCACTCAAACCTGAAGAATCATACAACAAAGCCAATATGACCTTGTTCTTCGATGGTTCAAAGTGTAAGAAAGGGAGTGGTGCAGGAATAGTGTTATTCACATTGCAATGTGCTCTAATGCCCTTGTAGTTCAATTTGGACTTTCCTTGCATAAAAAATAATGCTAAATATGAAGCCCTAATTTTGTGTCTCCAAATAGCGATCGCCATTAATATTAAGAGGTTAAATATATTTGGTGTTTCCCTTATCATTGTTAACCAAGTTAAGGGACTATTTCAATACCGATTTCCAGTATTGAAAGCTTACAAGGATCTTATTGACACATATCTAGCTCGACTGGAATGGAATGACATCAAGGAAATCCCTCATTCATCCAATAGATTTGTAGGCACAATGGCATATTTGGGATATCTAATCCCTTCGAATCTGTCTGCTGATTTCACTACCATCCATGTAAAAATATTGTCACATTCCACTGTGCAACACAAAGCATTGGATAACAAAGATTCAATCATAATTATTCATGTAGAACCAAACCATGAGTGGTTCTACAAAGCCAGAGACTTTCTAAAGAGAGTTTCCTGGGGGTATTTTATCTCGTAGGATCCAATGGGGAGTGGTACTACCATTCACCATAGAGTTGTCTTCCAGTCTACATTTGCAAATGTAGAACCATAGGGGGAGCATGTTGTCTTATCATTCGAGGTCGAAGCTTATCATAACTGGACGTCATAGATTTATGAATTCCTTAAACTTGGTATAATTCCTCAAGGATTGTCACATGCCACAAAACATACATTCAAACAAAAAATGACAAAGTATGTCTTGTTAGCAGACATACTGTACCATAAAAGCTATGATGGAGTTCTCCTTCGTTGTCTTGAGCCCCAAGAGTCATCTTGGGCAATTTTAGAAGCTCACAATGGTACGTGTGGTGGCCATTTTAGTGACATGGCTATCGTCAAGTGCATCATTTGAATGGGTTATTATTGGCCCACTATGGAGAAGGATTGTAATGTGTATGTCAAGAAATGCATTAAATGCCAACATCATGCTAATATTACGCACCTGCCATCATAGGCCTTACAACCCATTCAAGCATCTTGGCCATTTGCTTAGTGGGGACTTGATCTCATAGGTAATATCTCTCCTCCATCATCGAGCTGACATACTTTTATTATTATGGCTACTGAGTATTTCACTAAGTGGGTGGAAGCTATTCCCTTAACAACGATAACTGGAGCACGTATTGCTGATTTTATACTCACCAATATCATTAGTCATTTTGGGATACCATCCAAGATAGTGTCGGATAATGGAATGTCATTTAAGAACAAAACTATGAGATCTTTGACGTCTAAATATAGAATCAAACATAGTTTTGTGACTCCATATTATCCTCAAGTAAATGGGCAAGCTAAAGCTTCAAACAAGATAGTGATCTCCATCTTGAAAAATATGGTACAAGAGCACCATAAATATTGGTATATCCATCTACTCCTTGTGTTATGGGCTTACAGGAGTAGAATTTAGACACCCATTGGGGCAAATCCATTTTCACTAGTATATGGTGTTGAGGCCATTATGGCCCTAGAGTTGGAAATCCCAATGCTACACATCACATTGAAAGATTTAATTGATGACGATACTATGCGGTAAGCTTACCTAGATCAATTGATGCTACTTTATGAATTTCATGTGAATGCCCTCAAGCATCTTCACGTTTATCAAGAGTGCTTAAAATGAGTTTACAATAGAAAATTCCATCTGAGAGACTTTGAGGTTGGTGATCTTGTGCTGAAAGAGAACCAACAGAACTCAAATTTACCACTAAAAATGTGAGACAAATTCATGGCTAACTGGTTGGGTACTTATATGATCTTGAAGAAGATTAGATCTAGGACATATCGCTTGACATCACTTGGAGGAGTTGAAGAGCTTGAACCTCGCAATATCCTTCATATTAAAGTGTTTATGCCTAAGAACCAGAAAAGGCTCCAAAGGCATCTGTAAGCCCTTTGGTCATTTATAAAATTCTCCAAATGCATTTGTAAGCCCTTTGGTCATTCTAAAAAGGCTCCAAAGGCATCTATAAGCCCTTTGGTCACTTAGAAAAGGCTCCAAGGGTTTTCTCAAAACCGCTTGGTCAATCCTAAAAGGCTCCAAGGGTTTTCTCAAAATCGCTTGGTCAATCCCAAAAGGCTCCAAGGGTTTCTCAAAACCGCTTGGTCAATCCCAAAAGGCTCCAAGGGTTTTCTCAAAATCATTTGGTCAATCCTAAAATTCTCCAAAGGCGTATGTTAGCTCTTTGGTCAAACCAAAATGTTAAAATCCATAAAAAAATTGGAAAAATATCAAAAATAAAAAACATTTGCATTTCATTTGCATCATTGCATTGCATTTCATTTTGCATTTCATTGCATTGCATTAGGTATATTCACCCATCACCATTGCATTAGAACAAATTGTGTTAACAATATTACAAATGACACCACATTTTTATCTCAATCATGGATCTATGCACTATATTTTTCATCCATTTATCACCCTTGTGAGTAGTTGTGTTTTTCAACGCAACCCATATTGTTGCTATGAAGAATATACTAGGGTTTTTTGGTCATTCAACCATACCTAGAGGTCTTCTCAAGAGTTTATAGAAATATTGCTTTGCTTTTGTAGTTTAGGTCTAGTTAGTATAGCCCTTAGCATATCATAAATCCTATCACTAATAAACAAATTAAACAATCCTAATAATGACTAGGGGAAAATTAAAGCCACAAACAGGACCAAATATCCTAAGGTGAAAAGATTTATTCTTGCTTATCCCATTGTGCAGATGGTATGGGAAATTTTGGCAATTGGAAAAAGGACAAGTTTACTCCCTACCCAGAATCCCTTTCTTACGTTAAAATGAGCAATATCCTAAAGTGACATCCCATATCAATCCTCCAGATTGATACCCTAGATCGATATCATAGATCGACATCCCAAATTGATATCCCATATTGATATCATAATATCGATATCCTCACTCGATATCCCAAAAATAGTTTCCCAAATTAAAATCCCTAGAGGAAGTTTCTGAAGCAAATTATCAAATGTAAATCCCAAAAATTTAGATCAAATTGTACAAAGAAAGTAAAATCAATATCAAATCCTTTGCTTAAGAAAAAAGGAAAGTACAAAATAAAAAGTGATTCTTATCACTATAGTACAAAAATAAATAGTGATTTTTATCACTTTACATGAGCAAATATCCCAAAAAATTGAAGAAAATAAGGGGGTGATATTGAATCCCTGGAATTGTCAGAACTACTGTACCTTATGCATGATGATATGTTTGATGCATTAGCATATTGCTTATGTGAAGACCAATGTTTGAATGTGGAAGATCTAGCTTCAGTTGTCCTGTATCGCCTAGTGGTATAGTCCAACTAAAATCTAAACATAGGATTGGGTAAGACATATGCGGACCCCCGATCTTAGAAATGGGCTGAAAGAATCCCACTTGAAATCGAGGTATGCTTGTGCCTTATCAAATATACTGACTTGCACACATAGGGATAATGAATAGTTAGGGCCTATCCTAGCGAAAAACTTATGTTTTAGAAGTCTAGTGTGGCTAGTATACAACTTTTGATCAGTAAACTAGGGTGTTTGAATCTCATGGTAAACCTCAAAAATTCCCAAATAGCAACAATCAAATTTTCAAATGCAATCATCAAACATCAATTTATTTTATGACATTTTATTTATTAGGATTATTTGTATTATATAATTATATATCATATGGATGTTAGCAATGATATTTAGACAGCCACTGATTATATTGTACTTGTTATTTTAATTCACAAAATATTATGAATAGAAAAAAATACATCATTACATCTTACATATGGGTGGTACTATCTTTCACAAAGAGATAAAGCAACTAAAATCCATGCTTGTTATACATTCTGTGGTGTCATCCATTATATTTTTAAAACCTCATATCATATTGCATACATTGTGTTTTAAGTGATTAAAACATACATGTCCATTTACAATAACTCAATATCATCAAAAATACATGCAATACAAACATGGCACGAATCATGTCATAAATAACATAAAGTAAATGCATACAAGTGAAGCAGATCAAAACTGCATTAAACATCAAATATTGCATTTGTATACATAGCATCATAAAGTAGTCCATCTACACATGTATCACTACATCCAAATCATATAGCTAGTGCATGTCATCCATACATCACATCATATAGTAATAAATCAAATATTTGCATTGCATCCATGTGTATAACATAAAACATTAAAGACCAAAAATAAATTACACATATATGGATATGAACTATCATATCATATATATATGTGTGTGTCAAGACTACATAGTATTAGGGTATATCAAAATGCCCGCAGGCTATAACTATGTAGGTCCTCGACCTTACACTCAAAAATAGTACAATAAAGTATATTTGAGATCTATACTACATAGGGCTTGTACCCTAGTTTGTGAGGCACCTCCATCACCTCCACCATCCCTGTGAGTCCTCTGTGAGCTAGCACCATGAGTGCTCAAAGACCTGTGAGTCCTCTCAGTCCTATGCATCTTGTGTCTCGAGCTAGCAAAAGACTACCCTGTCTCCCTTGTCCTAGATCTGGTCATCTGAGTCCTTGTAATGTGGGTATCCTCTGGAACCTCCCCACCTAGTAGCCTGATATGATCCTCCAGCTTGTAGATGCAGGCTACATGCACTGTATGTTTGGAATTACCCTCCTCCATGAGGGTATGTAGATGTCTGATCTCTGCCATGGGATCATGACATGCTGGTAGTAAAGTAGATGGTATTGTGGGAGGTGCCATGATAGAATGTGTAGATGAGGGGCCCCCTATAACTACCCTTAGTAAGTCTCTCTCAGTAGTCATGACACTCAACTATTCCTATGCCAGATCTCGCTCACTTGTGAGCTATGTGATCCTAGTGTCTACAACGGTAGCTTGTGTGTGGAGAGATGTCCTCACCTCCTCATATCCCTATCATTACATCTCCCTATGAGATAGATTCATCTCCAGAGTGGTGATATAAGTATCCCTATGAAGTAACTAAGTCTACAGTCTCCCAACCTAGCTTTGGAGGTCAGAAATATGGGCTCTCAATTGCCCAATATCACTATCCAGAGGTGCCTCGCCCTCCTCTAATGCCCCATCCTCTACCTCCACCTATGGTTTCTCCTCTATAGTGGCCTCGATACCCCATGTTCCCTCTATACTCTAGTGGATCCTATGCCTATGAGGGTCCACCTCTATGCCCTCTATGCCCTTTATCCTCTGGCAGGTCCTGTGCCCATAATGGTCCACCTCTGCGCCCTCTATGCTCTCTGCTATGAATCCACTAGTTGGTCGGCCTAGAGGACCCTCTCCATGCCACTAGAAGTCTGCCCATCATCCATCATAGTCAGGAGTAGTGCCTACCTCCACTTGGCTTGACTCTTGATAGTCATCATCCTCATCCTCCAGAAGAGTAACTTGGGACCATGTCAGGTTTCTCTTAAGGACCATATATCTATAGATAGTCGACATCTCTAGGACATCCTACGAGATCCTAAACTGCCTCAAGACACAATAATAGAAGTGGTACTCATGTATGTCAACCTTTTGACCAAATTTCAATCTATCTCTGTGTGCTCAACATAGGTTTCTATCCGCATGTGTCCATATTGGACAGTCCATGTATAGTCACCATCGTATGTGCTCAAGACTGAGTTGTGCAAATCTAGAAATGTAATACTCTAGGTCTCCTAGGTGAGACCTACTCCTAAATCCCTCTCTCTCCTATGGCCAACAGGCAGTGTAGCACTGAATCCCCTCATCAATGTCAGTGATCGATAGGGGTAAGTCTATAGGATGCTCAATTAGGATGTGCCACCAACACTATACCTGGAGGAGGATGTTGTAGTTGATGTTGAAGCTGCTCTAGTGTGTGATTTGATATAGCTCATGGTAGAGCTATGCTAGCAAGGTTCTCCCCCATGATAGAATGAGAGACCACATGGTAGAGCTCACCATAACCTCTCTGGTACAAGCCAGGAGGTTCCAAGGGAACCGCACACCTAAAGAATTTGGGAGGACTATCTGGATAATTATGTGCATAAATACAACCTCCTGCTGTGAGAAGAATTAGGTCTCGAACCACTTCCTGACATGGATGCCTCCATGGGTATTATGGTCCTGCACCTCGAAACTCCACCTACCGAAGATGGAGTCAAATACGACTTTCCTGGCCATGGTAGTAGAAGACATGATGGCCTCACCATCAATGGGCAGGCATAATATGCAGTAAACATCCTCTAATGTAATATTCATATCACATGTCGATAGGTGAAATGTATTGGTTGGTGCATCCCAACAATGGGCCAAAGCAGTCAAGTATGCCTGATCAATCCAAATAGTGGGAAGGTCCAAGATGTATCCAAACCCCATAATAGTGAACCACTCTCGCTCCCTGTTAGTGAGGTCACTGTGAAGGTCACTAAGTAGATCAGTCTCCCTCGCTTTGTTGGTCAAGGTCTGAGTGGTAGCAAAAATAATAAAGAAGAAAAATAATGAAACATAATTCTAAAAAGTTGAAACAAATTCAAAAATGCATAAAAACACAAAAACATGTCAATACGTGATCACAAATCTCAAAAACATCAAAAAAGCACTTCAACAGTGCAATAAATGACATTAATTGCCTAGAAAAATAAAAAAAATTAAACAAATTGAAAAAAAATTCTAACTCATGTGCACCGTGGGTCCTAGCAGCGGTCAACACAATGGTTAAAAAGTTGATCATTGGGGTTTAAATTTCATCGCAGATGATAGCCTTAAAAGGTCAAATAAAAGATGTTAATTAGACAAAATAATTTAAAAATTCAAAATTAATAAAAAAATCAAAAAAATCAAAATCCAAATGCACCTTGTATTCAATTATTTACCCTATACACTTGGCGGTTGCAGTGACTTGCGATCCATGCAATCTAGCAAGATGAGTAAATTACCATAAGGATATTTGGGGTAAATTCATCATTTTTGAATTGCTATGCTTCATTTCAATCCCCAAGAAGGCCTACACAGTCGGACTGCTCCACGAGAACGAGATATTCATCGCAATTCTCCTATGACACTTTTTAGCATATCATCGACATTATGATTCACTACAATACTAATAGACATTGCTATCATTTTGATTCCCTAAAAAGGCCTTTATGGCTAGACCACTCCACGGGATAAGAATATGCAATTACTCTAAACGATGTAATCATAGCTGATAATGCCTTGCCAAGTATTCAAATGTTAAATATTAATTTGTGCAAAGATAATTCATAGTGGTCAAGCGACCTCACCACTTCATTTAATTGTCATTACCCTCATCGACTCATCGCTTAAGGGGGTAGTCATAATATCAAATCATAATCAAAGTCAACAGAATATCTCTTGATCTTGTCAAAATTGCATTCGTCCTTGCGAATCATTGCCAAAGACTATCATAAGCTTACCCCTTTGCTTGGGGAAAATAGCATATATGAAAGTTAGTTTGTAACTCTCTTCCTTTTGGATTGATAGGTGTGGAATCCTACTTGGCATTGATGATATCTGAATGTCTGATGATGAGTGCAAAATTTTTCAAATTTAAGCCTTCTATTGAGTTAGAAGTAATGATTCGAGGATGCACATCCTTTTGCTAGACTCGGGGTATCTAATGTTGATCAGACTAATGATCATCATCCAACCTACGACATCATTTTAGGAGGTCTAGTTTTGCTTAGCATTGTTTAAAATCACAGTGCATATCAAAAGGGGCATCTGTAGACACCTAAAATGCATCATGCTGAGGTGACTACTCATATGGGACATGCTAGAATACCATATGGAAGACCTTTGGACAAATCCAAGGTATAGCAGTGGTGTTTACCACTCAATTGGTCATCTTTGCCTAGTCAGTGCTAGCTATTGCTGACACCTATGGTTAGCAGTTCTATCCACGCTTATCAGCTATGATTAGGACTGAGAGTCAGTTGGCATTTATCAGACACAAAGTTGGTTGCAATGGCTAATTGGTTGCATATTGGAGCAGTTTGAGCAAGGAAGGTTTTGGATCCTTCCATCCACTAAGCTCAACCACCAAATATTGATCTTGGATTCATGAGGAAGCCACCCCTAGCCCTGGGCCAAAGTTATAAGATCCCCCTCTAAATTGGGGATAATCTTGGAGAGAAGCATAGTCAATTGAGTAGCGAAGCCCTGTCGAATTGCATAGCCAACTACATGCATTGAGAGGGATACTTTTGCTACCCAATTGGAGATCAAATTTCCATGGAAGCCCTAGGAGCCTAGGAGAGCCAAGAAATGTCAATTCATGCAATCTGTGCACCATCAGATCAATTCAATTACTAAACCTATCAGAGGACACAGAGACGACCCTTGGACATCAATTTGATAAGGTGGATCTGAGAGAAATCCTTGATTTGGAGGGTAAAATTACTCAAATATCCACCGTGGCTTTTAGCTATGGTGAATAGTGCCACCCGCGCATTAGACCCACAGTGAGTAAATCAGGGTAGATTCCCTTGCTTTTCCTTTTGTATATTGTTTAGTTAGGTTATATTTGTCACATTAATGGATTAATTAGCATTTTAGAGACTCTGGATTGTAATGTTAGCATAAAGGTTTCAATTTTGAAAATTAATAAAAGAAGATATAAGGGTTTTTTTTATTAATAAAGCTTTATTTTTGTGAGGGAGATATAAGGAGTTATTTTTAAGATTTATTGTGCATCCTTTTTATAAGGGTTTTTAAAGTGATTGATTTGATATCTAATAAAGAAAAGAAAAAGAGAATTGCTAACCAGTTTTTGAAGGGGCAAAAAAAGGAAATTTATTTTTGTCAAAATAGGTTTGGAAGTCTCGTGTAAAAAGAAGATCATCATCATTGAGGCAGATTTTGAGGTATAGTGATTTAATTCCTTTCTCAAAGTGGCTCTCGTTAAGGAAAATATTTTTGTTGTCATATAGTTGGAGTTATAAGTATTTATTGGATGAGCATTGTTTTTTCTTGAAATTGGAAATAAATGTGCAAGGGCTATAGATCATATTTGAGAGCAAATTTGTGCATTGTTCATGATTGATTTTGGGAGTGGATGAGAAGGAAAAATTTGTGTATTGTGATTGGTTTTTAAGTGAATGTGGAAATAAGAAAAATAGTATAGTCTCACACAAATAGAAAGGTTTTTTAAAACAAGTCAAAGTGTCACATAATGCAAGGATAATGTGAAAGGATTCAATTGAAAAGAAAAACATTTTCAGCTATCTACAAAAAGGGAAGGAAAGGTGTAAATCAACAATTACAAGGTTAGTTATCAAGTGCTAGACTAGATTTACCTTTTAATGTGAGACATGTGAGAGAAACATACTTAATGAACGTGAAGAACATATTGGGCATTTGTTAGTGCATATCATTCTCTATATTTTCATGAAGATAAAATAATTATGGGTAGAATATGTCTGAATTGCTTTATTTGAAGAAAGCACATTGAATAATAGGTGAAGAACTTGATGACATCATTATGCAATATTTGGGAATAGATGAGCATTGTTTTGTATGCAATATTTAGGAATAGATGAGAATTTTTTGGATCATATTTGATTAGGATTTTGGAGTAGATTTGAGAAGGTTTTGGAGTAGATTTGAGCAGGTTCTGGAGTAGATTTGAGCAGGTTTTATGAGAAGCTTTTGGAGTATATTTGAATAGGTGTTGTGAGAAGGTTTGGAGCATATTTGAGTAGGTTTAGTGAGAAGATTTGGAGAATATTTGAGTAGGTTTTGTGACCATTTTTGGAGCATATTGAGAAGGTATTATGAGCAGAGTTTGGACCAGACTCTAGAGCAGAGGAGGATTGGTTTCTCCTATGGATTGGTGTCCATGAACTAGACTAGAGGGGATTTATGTCTCTTGTGGATTGGTTTTCATGAACCAGAGAAGAAGGGATTAGTGTCTCTTGTGGACTGGTGTCCATAAAATTGAGAGGGGATTGGTGTCTCTTGTGGATTAGTGTCCATAAAATTCATAGGGAATTGGTGTATCATATGGATTTATGTCCAAGAAATTCAAAGGGTATTTGTGTCTCCTGTGGATTGGTGTCCATGAACTTGATAGGAGATTAATGCCTCCTATGGATTGGTGTCCATGAACTTGATAGGATATTGGTGTCTCTTGTGGATTGGTGTCCATAAACTTGAGAGGAAATTGGTGTCTCCTGTGGATTGATATCCATGAACATTGTAATTGGGGATTGGTGTCTCTTGTGGATTAGTGCCCATAAAATTTGTTGAGAAATTTATAAGTAATATTTCTCCGTGGATGTAGCCCATATTGGGTGAACCACGTTAAATCTATGTATCTCTTATGTGTGATTATTTATGCATTATTTCATTACTACATTGATAGTATTGTTGTTATCAATTTGGATTTAAAAGTAAAAAGTTGTATCTTATATTGTTCACCCCCCCTCAGTACAAGCTTGTGTTCTTCATATTTCATATTAGATCTCTGTTGAAAATACACAATCCAATTAAACCTACACATTAACTATCAAAGATCATGAAACCTTACATCAAGACATAAATGTTATATGTAAGCAACCTACAATAAACAAATCACAAAGCATTCAATCAAACCCTCCTTATAGCACCATTTCTATTGAGTGGAAATTTTTCCCAATTGCAAAATCTTCACCACAGTCACGATTTTGGGACAAAATGCTCTCTTGAAAAGAAGTTAGAACAACCTCTCCAAGGTTCCTCTTAGCTTAAAATAATGCACATCTATATCTAAAAGCAAATAAATGAAATACCAAGTGCTAGAACAACTTAGTGGTTTTCAAGTGATTGTAAACAAGGGGCCTCTGGTGTAATTGACTTATGATTACCTTGAATTATTTGAATGTTCTGAAATGCAATTGCTTTTATTTCTTATATTTTCTTAATATGACTTACCCTGAATCCTTATTAGTGGGTGCATTTTATCTTCAAATTAAAATTGCAAAGTTAGAGAGTGTTGTGGACTAACCACTTCATTTTAAGCATTCGTGCCTTTAATGTGAGATTGAAATTAGTAATTGTTGTTAGTAGGTTAAATTTTATCTTGTAAATTTAATGACCTACTAATAGCAAAGTTAGAAAGTTAGAATGTTATAAAGTTAGAAAATTAGAATTCCTTTGATTTATATGTATGTAATCTTAGATTGAGGAGTCAGCAATTCCTTTTATCTTGATTAGAAACCAAAAAAACGTGAAGTTTGGAATTTTTGTGGATTGTCCACTTTATTTTACTATCTTGACTTAATCTATAATATGTAGGTTAGTAACCCTCACTCCTAGATGAATTTTATCTTCTTATGCAAATGAAAATTTGTGTAAAAAATGTTCCTTTTATATCCAGAAATATTATCCAAATAATTATGTAAAATCAAGTGCTTATAAAAGAAAAACAATTATCTGGAAAATGTGCACTGCAAAATCCCCTAGTCATATTTATAAAAAAATAGGACCTCTTCAGATTATGAGTAACAGATTAGAAAACCTGCAGAATAAAAGAAGAATATACAGAAAAAAAATGTAACTAAGTTAACAGAAAAGAAAACTAGAATATTAATGCAAAGAACCTAGCATAATGCTACCATGCACAACAAAACCAGAGATAGTGAGAAATTTCAAAAGGGTAACCTAACCTAATAAAACCTGTAGAAGCACAATTTAGGTTAGATCAAGTGCTAGACTCTAAGAAAAATAAATGGAATCTACACACCATAGTTCTTCACGTAGTTCAACCTTTTTATAGCATCAAGAATTAGATAGAAATCCAAGAAGTGTAGAGAAATATAAATAGTAAAACACTACCCTATGAAATTGTCTCCTATAGTCTTTCTCACAAAATGTAAGTTTTTGGATTCATTTGCATTAAAATAGAATAATGGTCTATTTAGTTACAAAAAATTCTAGCCCTTGTATTCTATTTTGATGTCATATTTAACATCTTCAAATTGTCCTTCCATCTTCCAACATTTGATTTTCCTTTGCTTTCAAGCCTTATGACTCCATTTTATTGACCCATTGTAGCACCCTAAAATTGGCGCAGTGAAATTGTAATAATTACATTCATCCTAGTAAATAATTTAAATTCAAATTTTAACCTCCCAAACCGCCCGTTAACCGTCGGGTAATCCGTTTCCCCCTTTTTCGTGCCATTTTTAGAGGTTGTTTTGACCGTTTGATGATATCGTCGCCGATCAGACGATATCGCCCCAGATCTGACGATTTCGTCTAGGCTAGGACGTCCAGACGATCTTGTCGCAAAACTAATTTTGCACAATTAGCTTCTGTTCCAACGGGCCTCTAATCCGGGCAGAAGCGTGTCTGCGCCGTTAGAGACCCTTCCCCATTGGAGATCTCCCAAATAGGGATGATCTCCAACCTCCTAACCTCCCTCCTAAGCCTATTTAATCCTAAGCCCTCCCCTTAGCACCCCCCTGGCTGAAATTCCTTGTAACTCGACTTCATACATGTTAAAACATCCTAAGTTTCTATTTTGCATTAGTTCTATATCAATTTTGTTGCAGGTACATTACTGTTTTTCAGCCGGAGCAAGCTTACATCGTCGTCGATGAACCTGTTCAGATCGGAGGCGAACCTGTCGAATCAGAGACGATTTCGTACCAATGCGAGACGATTTCGACTGCAGTCAACATTGAGGCAATCAGTGCCTGAAGTTTGCATTTCTCTATCTTTTCTCTGTTATTTTATTCTGCAATTAGCTTATTTTATTCAGTATTTTATACTATTTTGCATTTTGGAGTTCACCCATCTAGATCAAATGCATGATTAAATCATAATTATTATTTAATTAGCATAATTCATTCCTATTTTTGTGTTTAAGTTTCAGTTTGATAGTGCTACTATCATTTTATACTATTTCCCTCGTTATCATTGTTGTATCTTCTGTATTTTGCACCTATTTCTCTGTTTGCAGGTCTCTGACGAATTCGTCAAATTCGTCAGATCTCAGATGATCTTGTCTGATCTCAGACGATCCTATCAAATCAGAGGCGATCCTGACTGCTTCAAGATCAAAATCTTCATCAGACATCCGGATCAGGTATTCTTCTTTTATATTCTGTAATTTCTCTATTTTTTGTCTTTAAATCTATTTTTTGTACTCATTGAATTTGCATCTTCATATAGAATAGCTTAGACGCATTTTGGCCAAACCTAGGATATGAATGCTTAAGGCTAAAAACGAACACATAAAACACATTCCCAACCTAGGCGTGGAAACTGCCATTAAATGTTTCTTGGTGAACCCACCATCCATCGAAAAATCATCAATATACACCTCCCTTGAGAGGCGGGACCTTCGCAAGTCCTCTCAGTCCGAGGTACCACGACATCCTTTTCACATCCCCCTTCCGGGCACGGATCCTATAGCCTGAAGGTAAGGGTGTGAAAAATTTGGAGCGATACATTTTGGTGAACCCGACGTGAATGCATTTAAAACCTTTTGAAAACAAAAACAAAAAATATATATATGTATACAAGAAAAACAAAAACAAAATCATCATTTCAAGTTTGTATGTTTTAGATTCAATTCTAAATAGTAGATGCTAAATATTACTTTTAGAAGTACTAAAGAAACCATGAGTTTTTACTCAAATCAATATGAGCCCATCAGTAATGTTGGAAGAATTCAGCCAAATACATTTGTTGATTATGACCAACCTCATCCCTATTCAACATCACCTCCATCACACTTTTCTCATTTTTCATCCTTACCCCAACAGGACAATCCCTTTGCCAATCCTCTTCATAACGATATTATCTATTCTCCCATATATCCATATTATGTCTATCAATCCACATACAATCCTCCACCACCTTTTCAATATTCTTCTTTCAATACAACACATCCATTTCAACAAGAAAATACTTATTCTTCCAATTCTACCATGCACTCACCTCATACTTCGCAATCTTCCTGTCATCATTCTACCCATAATAAAGAAAGTAGAGGTGAGAAACCATTAGGTCCTTTTATGACCGAAAGTCCTAAGGCATGTATCAAAAACCTCTCAAAAACCTTCATCACGTAAATTTACTAAGCTCAATCAACCAATGGATATAATTCTCAAGTATTTACTTGACACAAATAAGATTGAACTCCCTTCCATAAGACAACTTGATACCACAGCAGATTGGTTTAAACCTGAGCTACATTGTGAATATCATAGAGTAGATGGACATATGACACAAAATTGTAAAGATTTAAGATGTGCAATTCAAGATTTGATTGATAAGGGTCTTTTTAATATAAAGGAATTACAATCTACAACTGATTATAAATCTCCAGTAAACAATCAAACTCCTACACAACAAATACCAATAATCAATCAAGACATGGGGATCTCCCAAGAACCCCTATTCAATTATCAACAACAAGAAACCAATCAAATATTGCATGTTAATGTGTCCCATCATGATGATATTATTAATATTGTAACAAAAACTACAAATGAGCAACCTCAAGTTCAATCAACTCAATCTGATATTCAAGATATGGATTCCTCATTTGACCAACCTTCAAAACTATCTTTGGCTCTAGAGAATGATCCAAAATGGAATGTAAGCATAGAAAGCTCATCTTTAGAATCAAAATCTCAATCTGAAATCCACTTTGATAGCCAACAACAAGTGATTAATCCTCAAGCAAAGATATCCCTTTTAGAAGTATTACAAATTTATCACAAGGAAATTTTGTTCAAAATACCTAGCCAACAATTTGTTCCTCATCATATTTTCTCTAAGAACATAATTAATGGTGTAAACCCTCTTGAGGTTAACCATATTTCATTCTATGATGAGGAGATTCCTTCCTCTACTCCACAAGAAGACTCCTATCTTTACATTACAGGATCTAGTAAAGAAACACTTGTTAAAACTATCATGGTAGATAATGGCTCCTCTCTTAATTTATGCACTTATCAATTATTCCAAAAACTCAAATCAAAGGAAGAAGATATTAATGAATCAAATGTTATTATAAAATCTTTTAACAATGAAATTCAAGAAGCTCAAGGTACTATAATTCTTCCCTTTAATATTGGATCCAAGATCCTGGATACTTTGTTTTATGTAGCATATTGCCCTTCACCTTACAACCTACTTCTCAGAAGTCCTTGGATTCATACGATGAGGGTTGTCCCTTCCACTCTTCACCAATGTTTGAAGTTTGAACTTGCAAATAAAATTGTTACCATACATGGTGACCCAACACCATTTGAAGAATATTTAACGGTTGAAACATCAAGTTCTATACATTCTCTATTATCACAATTATCTTCTATCCATCACTTTTCTTCATCCATATATGATCATCCTTGTTTACCAAATAACATCCATGCATATCTTTCACATATGCTCCCTCCATCTTATCAAGACTTGGAATATAGTGATAAGAATGAAGAACCTTCTTATCCTTCTTACATTTTATTTTGTAACATGATCAATTTTACACATATAAAAGTCAAATCTTTTGCTACATTATTCTACATTATAACAAAGCTTTTGTTATCACTACCTTTTATTCATCACCTTCTATTCTTACCTTCACCTCAACCAGATTATCCTTCAAAACCTCCTTTGATTTTGAAGCAACCTTAGACATGCTATACTCAAATAACCTTGTATAGTGTATATAGATCATCTTGTATATACCACCAATTTCAATTCATAAATTAAAATCAAAATACAAAAAAATCAAAATCCTCAAAATCTTCAAAAAAAATACTAATGCAACTAAGGACCTTAAAGGTAAATTTGAGCCCAACTGGCTTGGACCATACATTATTACTGCTAAATTTGAATCAGGAGCATACAAATTATCTACCTTAGATGGTAAAGAACTTAAAGAACCCATGAATATTTTGCATCTTAAACGTTACTATGTATAAATTTGGTCATTTCATCCATGTATATATTTGTTCAAAATCACTATCTTGTATTTCTTTCAATTTATAAATTCAAAAACACCAAAAACATTCATAATCATCAAAATCTTCAAAACTATTTGTTGCATTTATTTATGGCACTTGTTAATTTTTTTCAAAAACAAACAAAAATGATAAAAATATAAAAACAACAATATTCTTGACTCTTTCGAAACCAAAACAATATAAAGAAGAAAGAGAGAGTCAACATTCTCAAAACTTCTCAAAAAGTATTTATATATATTTTCTTACAATTATTGCAGTTATATGTTTCAAATTATTTTGGATAAATTAGCATTTATTTGGAATCCCTCACTTGCACACTCACAAAAATAAATATCTTGATTTTATCTGGCATGATTACTAATCTCTCTTATATCAAAGTTCACAAAATTCAATTAAATAAAGTTTGAGCATAGAGAATTGATCTTGTTATTTACTTAAACCAAGCACATCTTTTCACAATAAAATGATTATATTTGTAATTTCCATGTTTTGCTACATAGTAGAAGTGATTTCTTGAGCGAAAAGTTTCCCCTGCTATCCTATCATGCACATGGTCTAGAATCTTTGAGAATTGGCAAAAGGACAAGCTCACCCCTACCCAGAATAAAAATCCCTTGCTCTACAGCTAATCCGAGCAAGTATCCCTAGCATAGAACAAGAAAAAGCAAAAGTTCAAGAAAAAGAGAAAAAGAAAAATGTTATTTTATATCATTACAGCAATATTTCAAGCACTATCTCAAAAATCAAGCAAAAATACAAAAGAAAAGGAAAAGAAAAGCAAAAGAAAAGCAAAAGAAAGCAAAAGCAAAAGCAATAAAAATCCCTTTCCCTACCCTTTGAAAAGAAAAGAAGGGTTGATGAGCTTGAATCCCTGGAATTCTCAATTATTCGAAAACTGTGAGGTAAGCCCCATAACAGGTGGTTTGTGCCCAACCTGCTTGGCCTTGGGTAACTCCTAGCGTGGCGATATGTCTGTCACATTAGCGACCTTCTTTTGTACAGACCTATGTCCGCTTATGGATTAGCTAGCTCTTGATAATCCGACCTACATAGTAGTCTAGTATGGTTATATGCATCTACATCATGGTTAATGAACACTTATTTGGTTTCTTCAAATCACTTGTATCATAGTATCTTGCTCAAAACTGGTAAATGAACAATGCAATTGCACACACATTTGTATTTGAGAGATTTTGTGTATCATTATGATAAATCAAGATTGGAAATGAATTCACATATGCACATGGGATTCCTTATAAATCTAACTTTTGTCTTCAAAATACTTTGAAATATTTTTTGCAAACTTGTTTGGAATAATTCATTTTCTTATTTCAAGTACAGTTGTTTAGCATAAAGACAACTATATAATAGAAAAATCAAAATTTCTTTCAAAACTATACAATCAAAACATATATATCTAGTTGACTTCCGCGACGATGGTATAGTTCCAAAACCAAAAGTGGAATTTTATGCCTAGCGCAAGTCCTCATCTTCATATTTTCTGTTTATTAAAAATCAACCATGCAATAAAACTATCTTTTTTTTGATTTTCGCGATGATGGTATAAGTCTATACCTACATATTCTATGCCTAGCGCAAACCATTGTAACAATTTTTATTCCCCATTTATTTAAAAATCATGAAAAACATATGACTTAAATCATTTTATTACACAAATTTTGCTTTTCAAAAGAATGCACATTATCATTATTTCATGTCATTATGTCAACTTTCAATTTTGCAATGATGGTATAATTCCTAAGGAATTATCCAAAAAATTTATCACACTTAGGAATTTATGCCTAGCAAACATCATTTTAACATTATTTCATGCATACTATTTTTATGAAAATCTGAAAAACAAACCATCATCATCATCATTTGCACCATTGCACCAAAGTCTTAAGACAGTCTCTTAAGCACTCTTTTACTTTTAACAATATTTCTATACTGGGATTAGCTTGACGACCGAGTGAGCAGCGACTCCATGAAATGGTCTATAATAGCGACAATGTCCTTTGAAATTATTGTTAGAAGTCTCTTTTTATCTTTTATCACATTACATCACAAACAACCAATTTGTTACATCAGATTATTTCATTTAAAATATTACAGCATGACATCAAAATTATAAATTTTCAAAATGACATAATTTCATAAATCCTCAATCAAATCAATCAATCAAACATAAAAGCATCATAAAAATATAAGCCACAAGTCATATGATCAAAAATACCTCATCTCATATATATATCACAAATATATGTACATCATATCAAAACCTGGATTGGTATGCCACAATATATATCTTGGCATACTCAATCCCCTCAATCAAATGTCCTCCGAGCAGTGTCTCGAGAGCCCCTCGAGCTCTCAGCCTCATCTCCTCCCCCACCCTACGGAGGACGAGGTGGCCCCATCATAGTATGTGTGGTACTACGAGTCCTAGTCGTCGATCGGGATGAGCTCCTCGACGACCCAGTCCTGATCGGATCTACAATGGCAGTCGATAGCTGTACCCTCTGGCCCTCTGGCACCATCTAGAAATAGATACCCTAGTAGAATGCGGTCTGAGCAACCGACCGCATCAGCTCCTGAGTGCTCGCCCCTCCGCCCCATGCTCTGAGGCATGCAACCTCATCTCTGAGCTGTGTAGACTCAGCTCGATGGCATGCAACCTCATCCTGTAGAGTCTGCACCTATGCCTGGAGATGGATATTCTCCGCTCGGAGAGTAGCCATCTCGCTACTCTCTCCTATGTCAACACCCTTGCCCTTGTCGAGCGATGGTGGCCTCTCTCTCTATGGAGAAGGGGGTCTCTCCTCCCTCCTCTCCCTCTGTCATGGCCTCTCCTACGCCTGTGGCCTCCTCAGCTCTCTCCCACTGTGACCCTGGGCCGCCTCCATAGCTTCCTGGCATCGCCTCCCTATCCGACGCACAACTACGTGTATCGGACCCTGAGCCCTCGTCATCCGAGGAGGGCGGATGCCTACGTACCAGGCATCGTAGCCATCGGCTACCCCTGCGTCGTCCCCATCCACTGGCTGAATGGGGGCATCGTCCGAGTCCTGACTCCAGAAGCGCTGCATGTCTGGAGCCCCGCTAACTGTGGTGTTATCCCGGACAGTCCAGGAAAACTCATAATCCCTGAGAGATGGGATCCCCTGCTGTAGACCGAACTATCGCAAAACTCGGTCATAGCGATGGAGCTCCACCTCTCCCCTCTCCATCCGTAGCCAACAAACTCGCCTGACGCGAGCTAACTCCTGTCCATCCTCGGCCCACCCTGGGTGCTCTCGCCATGGCCTCCAGGTGATCTGGTCTGGGACTAGGTCATCTAGCAGTCTTCGAGACATCGAAAGGTCGATCCACCATTGTGACCCTCTCCGGAGCCACCAGTAGAAAACTCGGGGCCTCTCCCCATCAATCCCTATCAGAGGAAGCCCTACCGGCCTTCGCACTACAATGTGCTCCCAGCACCAAACCTGTAGGAGCGATGTCATCACCAGACATCGGCCGCCCTTGTACACGACCCCATGCAGGATCCTGTACAGTCGACATAGCACAAAGCTGCCCCAAGAGAATCTGTAGCCATGGTCTCGCATATCGTAGATCACATCTGCTAGCATCCATGGCACCCTGCACCCGCTCTGGTGGCATAGCAGAAGTCCACCAACCACTCCAGCTAGAACCCGTGTGAGTCTAGATGCCCCAGGCATCTGACGCAGTGCCTCGATGTTAACTCTGCCCTTCTCCAGGGTGAAGCTCGGGTCACCACACAATCGTCCCATAGCATGGCCCTGATTGGCCGTAGGAGTGATCAACCGTCCTTGTATGGGGATTCTTAGAATCCTCCATACATCCTCCAAAGTGGGAGTCATCTCCCCTGTAGGTAGCCAAAAATAGGAAGAACCCGGATACCATCTCTCTGCTAGGGCTGTCAGTAGCCCCATGTCTGTAGACACTTGTGGCATTTCTGCCACATGCAGTAAGCCGGCCTGTGCCAGCTGATCCCGCTCTGCCTGTGTAAGAGCGGCCAAATCATCTCTCAAACCTCCATATTTCCATTCCCTGCTCTTTAGCAATCCTCTCTGCAACATAAACAACAATAAAAAACAATCATTAATAACAAACTCAAGTGATCAATAATGCAAGTTAAAAACAAGTTCAATTTAATCCAATGATGATATCGTCCACTATTGGACGATATCGTCCCAAATTTGAGCATAATCGTCTCCGATTTTGCAAGCCGAAATCGTCCTTAATTTGACGAAATCGTCCCCCTTTCGTCGATTTCGCCCTTGGACGAAATCGACGAAATTGAGACGATTTCGTCGAAATCGGGACGATTTCGTCCCGACGACGTCGACGGCCCAAAAATGGCCGCGATGCTCAAAATTTAATCAAAATTCATCTAAAAAGCATGTAAAATCAAATTAAAGCATTCTAAACTAAGTCTAGACTCTTACCCGTAGCCCGCGTCGGACCTCTGTTGATCTGTGCGTCGTCTCCACCATTTTTGCTTCCAGAGCTCTAAAACCAGTAAAGTGAACAGTAAAAATGAATTAGGGTTTTACCCTATTTTTCTTAATTTTATTCAAAAATAATTCAAAAATAATTTTGCTTTTTCGCGTTTTTACCTCAAACGTTCGATTTGGGTAAAAACACGGAGGGGGCACCATAGTAAGTTGTCGTACGATTCGACCAAGAATCGTCGCCTAAAAATGGGAATAATTTTTGCTTTCTCGTAGATCGAGAAGAACTCATCTTTAACGCATTTTCTTCAGAAAATTCGCTAAAGAGGGGGCAAAATGTAGCACCCTAAAATTGGCGCAGTGAAATTGTAATAATTACATTCATCCTAGTAAATAATTTAAATTCAAATTTTAACCTCCCAAACCGCCCATTAACCGTCGGGTAATCCGTTTCCCCCTTTTTCGTGCCATTTTTAGAGGTTGTTTTGACCGTTTGACGATATCGTCACCGATCAGACGATATCGCCCCAGATCTGACGATTTCGTCTGGGCTAGGACGTCCAGACGATCTTGTCGCAAAACTGATTTTGCACAATTAGCTTCTGTTCCAACGGGCCTCTAATCCGGGCAGAAGCGTGTCTACGCCGTTAGAGACCCTCCCCCGTTGGAGATCTCCCAAATAGGGATGATCTCCAACCTCCTAACCTCCCTCCTAAGCCTATTTAATCCTAAGCCCTCCCCTTAGCACCCCCTGGCTGAAATTCCCTATAACTCGACTTCATACATGTTAAAACATCTCAAATTCTATTTTGCATTAGTTCTATATCAATTTTGTTGCAGGTACATTACTGTTTTTCAGCCGGAGCAAGCTTACATCGTCGTCGACGAACCTGTTTAGATCGGAGGCGAACTTGTCGAATCAGAGACGATTTCGTACCAATGCGAGACGATTTCGACTACGAGTCAACATTGAGGCAATCGATGCTCAAAGTTTGCATTTCTCTACCTTTTCTCTAGTATTTTATTCTGTAATTAGCTTAGTTTATTCGAGTATTTTATACTATTTTGCATTTTGGAGTTCACCCATCTAGATCAAATGCATGATTAAATCATAATTATTATTTAATTAGCATAATTCATTCCTGTTTCTGTGTTTAAGTTTCAGTTTGATAGTGCTACTGTCATTTTATACTATTTCCCTCTGTTATCATTGTTGTATCTTCTGTATTTTGCACCTATTTCTCTGTTTGCAGGTCTCTGACGAATTCGTCAGATCTCAGACGATCTTGTCTGATCTCAGACGATCCTGTCAAATCAGAGGCGATCCTGACTGCTTCAACATCAGAATCTTCATCAAACATCCGGATCAGGTATTCTTCTTTTATATTCTGTAATTTCTCTATTTTTTGTCTTTAAATCTCTTTTCTGTACTCATTGAATTTGCATCTTCATATAGAATAGCTTAGACGCATTTTGGCCAAACCTAGGATATGAATGCTTAAGGCTAAAAACGAACACATAAAACACATTCCCAACCTAGGCGTGGAAACTGCCATTAAATGTTTCCTGGTGAACCCACCATCCATCGAAAAATCATCAATATACACCTCCCTTGAGAGGCGGGACCTTCGCAAGTCCTCTCAATCCGAGGTACCTCGACATCCTTTTCACATCCCCCTTCCGGGCACGGATCCTATAGCCTGAAGGTAAGGGTGTGAAAAATTTGGAGCGATACACCCATATTCATTTGATCAAATTTTTTCTTATAGCTAATATGATGACAACTTGAACATCGTATGCCATAAAGCTGCCCTATCATATCTTTCAGTTGACTATGGTATAATTGATGCTTAAGATTTGTACCATTCTTAGCACTATTTATGTTTATCGAATGGTATGCTAACACCTCCATGTGGCCCTCTTGAATAATATACTATTTGTGTCCACAGTATCTTTGTGCTATGTAGCCAAAGTCCTTCTTGTACCATGGAAGTGGTGCTTTTATCATCGTATCCACACCTTCAGCATGGTCAACCCTTCATAAAAAAATATGTGATGACAAAATGATACTTGGCTCGAAGTTTATCATTCACATCAGAGTCTTGCATCCTCCTAATTTGACCCAAAATCTTACTTCACCTACATTAGATACTACCTACTCACTCCATGCCTATGGACATGGTCGACCTGCTATGCATTTTGCATTATAGATTTTGTACTGTGCTTGCCATTGGATGAATACTTCTTTACCAGTGATCCATTCTTCTGGATCCATCATCCTTAACAGTACCTATAATTGATATGCGGATGCTATATGCTATGTAGGCACTCTACACAAGTAAGATTGTGCTAACACTACCAAGAGGGTGATTGGGTATTTCATAGGTGTTCATTCCTCTAAAACACAACACATTCAAATTTTCATCATTGAAGGAATAAGATTCTAAAATATTTCATTTCATTTTGGTTGAAACCAAGAATTTATGAGGTCTTTACTCATCGAATATGTAATTCATGGAAGCTTCACATGCGTAGTCTATCCAACAATGTACATGGAAATATTCATACACTGGCCTTTATTTGGATCATATGAATCGAATCAATAGTTTCATGCAATTTTTGCTACTATAGCTGGCATCCATCGTGTTGGTGATATTTTTGTCAAGTGATGTAGGTAGGGTCTACTATGACCACACTTATGGTGTGTTTCACCATGTTTGAAACTCACCTACAAAAATAGATTGTTACTATACTTGGACTTCCCATTTTTGTCTCTCAAAGGATAATACTTCTATAAAAAATTTGTAACTGAAGGTCACCACATGAGATGATATCAAATGAAAATATTATATTTTCCTTTCATACCCACTACCCATACTGTGCTCTCCTACGACATGCAATACCACTGTATGCCTGACATTTAGCTCATAATTTAAGTGTATTTGTAGAAAAATATTTGAGCATCACTGCCATCATCAAGTAACAGTCCGTGATTCCCTGATGCCACAGTGTGAGCCATATCCTCCTTGTCACCAACATTATCTATTCACTCGAGGACCACATCTACCATGTCATATCGGTCCAATGATTATCTAGGTCACCATATAAGAATATGCATGCAGTCTGGTTGATCTCGCATGTCAATTGACATCCCCATCATCACCTTCATATGCCTTTCACATACAAGTTTACATCTTCATTTTTTTTCATAGCATCTTCATCCCCAGTGATCCGGTGTGTTCATTGTCGATGTCAACAATCAATCCTACCTCATCACCATTCAGCTATTCGTCCTACATGGCAGCTCTACGGTCCTCAATGGGCTATGTCTATGCATAAATCTAAGTTGTATTGTGTGTCTGTGGCCTAAATTACCATCATTATGCCTTCGTATCAACCATATTATTTTGGATAACCTACAATATTCTCATTGCTATTGAGAACCCATCATTACATCCAAACTATAGATCACTAAAACCTTGGCATTATAAGCTTCCTTGACCATTACCAAAACACCTATGTCATTTTCAAAATCATCACTATTGGAGAAGTCATTTTCAATCGCGTATCCAATTGGTAGTCCAGGGTCCTACCACCTAGGTTTCTCAAAATTGGTGCACCAATACGCGTCATGTACATCCCCTCAATGTCGGCTTATCCATCACAACCTGGATTACTGGCTACATAACTATCAATTCGCCAATCTATTGAGTCTAACCTATTGAAATCCATGCCATCTATGCATGAATGTATCCCTACTTTATAGATCGTACCTAGCTACCCATTAAACCTACACACAAAATCATGGATATTAGACCTTATAAACATACATCATCACATACTCTAATAAAAAATATGTGCGCATGAGAATATAAACAAAACAATGCTAATCTTAATTTCATTATTTGTCTATTTATATTTTATTTTATTTTATATTGTCTTTTATTTTATTATTTATTTATTTATTTAATTTATTTATTTTTTGTTTTTATATATATATATATAATTTATTGATTTATTTACATTTCATTTAAATTAATCATATTCACATGCTTATTTTAATTAAATTCAAACCTCACAATTAAAACCATACTACAAACTTAAGAAAAACTATCACCTAGAAAGAAAGCGAACCCACAAACACTTCACAAAAAAATTAAAGGGGACAATCAACATTATCACTCAAGGGTAACAAAAACCTCCAAAGAGCAAAATTTTAAAATCGGTCCCCAATTTTGGGGTTAGTGGTGCAATGAGAACAACACTAACCATCCTTCAAAATGAGAAACCTCCTCCTTACATTGCTTTATTAGTTACAAATATTCTTACTCCAAAAAGAGCCTAATGTCTTGGCTCTAACGAGAGGAATTTTTTTTTGTACTAAAGAATCAATATAACCCTTGAAATTCCCAATGGTTGCTAACAAGGTAGTTAATTGGGTTGTACATTGTTGTACACTTGCTCCTTTCTAAGGATATTAACCACCTTCTATGTTGTTGCCTTTCTATCTTGAATGTTGGTGATATTACATTATTTGGTCATGTAATAGTTTAGGAAGTGTGATTATTATTTTAGGAAGTATTTAATATTTGAGTGTGTGTTTAATATTTAGTCTATAGTATGTGTTAAGGTGTGAAGTGTGTGAGGTGTCAAGTAGGCAAGTGTGAGTTATGAGATGTCATGTGAGTAGGTGAAGAGTTGTGTGAGTTATAATGTGAGATTTATGTAATTATGAGAGACTCTCATTATTAGAGAATAGGGAAGGTCAAGAGACATGCATATGAATATTCTCATGAATTATATATTGGTGATATAACATTGAAATAAATTTTGAAACTAGCATTGCTTCATACATGCTATTGTAAATTTTTATCAATAATATTTTAATATTTTATGTTTTTAATATTATGGGAGAATAATTTTCATCTTATTGAAGTTTTCCTATGAACATTATTGAATCCATTTTCTAACATGGTATTAGAGCTACAGTTGAGATATTACTGATTGAAGGAAGAGGATATTGTAGAAAGAGATTGGTGAACAATTGGATAATAACTAGCATTGGAGAATTTGGTGTGAATTTGAAGGAGAAACAATGAAAATAAATTTGGAGAAATGAAGAGATTGTAGTTTTTTGAAAGAGATAGTATTGAGAAGATCATATTTTTTGAAGGAGCTAAGTCTTGTAAAAGGAATGCCCATATTTGCATAAGACAAGCAATGAGAATATAGTACTTGTAAAAATCCAAGGCTTGAAGAAGGAAGGCTCATGATTATACCATAAGTGTAAGAAGCCAAGGCTTGAAGAAGGAAGGTTCATAGTGCATTGAAGTTATCTATGATAATACAAAGATGCATCTACAAATATTGAATACTGGAGATTGAAGAAGAAGATAAATTAAAAGAAATAAATAGGTTGAGATCACCAAAATTGTAGAATATTGAAAGATAATTGCCAGGTAAGGTAAAATTATTGAGCTAAAGAAAGTGATTTTTAATTATTTTTATTTGAAGAAATTATTTATTGTTGCGAAGATATATAAGAAGAATTTTTGGAGAAAGAATATTTAATGGATATGTGAAGAATTTGTTTTTGAAGAATTAAATAAGAAGAAAGAGATAGAAGAAATATTATCGAAAAAGAAATATTCTAGAGAAATAAAAAGTGGAGAAAAAATTGGTATCTGAGTTGAGAGACGTTAGAATGTAGTAGAAGGTGGAAGAAGATAATGTTGGAAGGAGCCAAAGGTTAAACAAAGATATTGGAAGGAGTCTAGAATAAAAAAAATCTTGGAGCCAAATGTTGAACCTATGTGCAAGAGAGAAAGTCATTTGTAGCCAAGGAATAAAAGAAAACAAATCTAAAATTTATAGATTATGAGGAAATAACAATGAAACACGTCCAAATAAATTAAATTTAGCATGATTATTGTGTTTGATAGACAAGACATGTTGTTGAATTTTAGAAAGAATAATAAATGATAGTGTAGAGCAAGGAAATTTTTTGGATGTTACATGAATGTTACTTGTAGTAGACATTACATGGAGTTCATGCGAAGCAAGTCAAATATCAGGGTTTGAAAAATAGAGGTGGTAAAAATTCATCGCAAGGTTAAAATACCAATTATTGACATCAAATAATATCGTTTGTGGTATGATCTGAGAGGCCATGAAGAAGTTGTTTGAGGAATTTACATTTGAAGAGATGGTGGTATTATGTCTGATGCTCAAAACTTAGAGGATAACATGATTTTATTTTTTGAGAAGCCAATGGACCTGGGTACACTTTAGAAACTACTAGATGCAAGGGATGGAACTGTATACATGAACATTCATGATATTTGTGAAGATACAAGGCTGATATTAACAATGCAATGACTTACAACAATGAGACATGATATTTTGGAAAAAGTAATATAAAAAAAATTTAAAATAAAAGGAGTGCATTACCATCAAATGTTGAAGAAAATATAGATGAGAGAGAAGCCATAGGACTACATATTGGATAGGAGGCTACAAGTGAGATATGTTGCAATCTAGAGGAAACAAATGCATGTATGGAAGAACTTAGAATAGCTCCAAAATATAGGATGATGTTTGAAGAAGAGAAATGATAACTTGTAGGCTGCCAAACAAAGGAGAAATCTAGAACAATAATACAATATTTTTTACTAATATATGTGAAGACAATGAAGCATAAAGGATAGGTGGATTTGGTGCGAGGAATATTGATTGACTATAGTATTGAATAGGCTAACCAAATAATGAATGGATAATTTATAAGAGTTATTGCATTTGGTAGTGAATATCATTTTACCTAGATATGGATAAATGCCAAGTGGTCGTATAACCACACCTGCAATATAGTTATTGTGGTAGCATGATTGGTAGAACAAAGAGTGGAAGTAAATTGTGAAATATATGATATGTGTAGATTACCTATGTCACTCTATTCTATTTTGGAGTATTTTCTAGATTGCACTACTCCAAGCGTACCCACACACTATTTATCAAAGAATTTCTTTTGAGACCTTGCATTGAATTTTTTTTTCAATATTTTGATGTAGAATTTGTGCAATATTATGTGTTGGGTGACATCTAGGATCGTTATGATGAATGGAGCACTTAAAAATTAGGTTTACTGATTCTATTGAACAACAATAAAATTGTTGTTCAATACTACATTTCATACTTGAAGATATTGATGGAAGTGATTATGATCTCAAGGATACTAGTACTAGTTTCTAGAGTGATTATAGCAATAATGATAAATTATCGTCTTTGAGATTATTTTTTAAATTTACCAAATAATGTAATTAGGGGGGGTGTTGGAAATATTACATTATTTAGTTATGTAATAGTTTAGGAAGTATGTTTATTAGTTTAAGAATTATTTAATATTTGAGTGTGTGTTAAATATTTAGATCTACAGTATGTGTCAAGGTGTGAAGTGTGTGAGGTGTCATGTGGGTAGTTGAAGATTTGTGTAAGTTTTAATGTGAGGTTTATTCAATTATGAGAGACTTTGTCATTATGAGAGAAGAGAGAAGGTCAAGAGATATGCATATGAAGAGTCTCATGAATTATAAAATGATAAAATATTATAACAAAGTATCGAACTAGTATTGCTTCATGCATGCTATTGTAGATTTTTATCAATAATATTCTAGTAGTTTATGTGTTCATTATTGTGGGAGAATTATTGCAAGCCTATGGAATTTATCCTATGAATATTATTGGGTCCATTTTCTAACATTGAATCCTAGCAGACATCAATGCAGGGTCTAATACTATGGCCAAATTTACCCGCTAAACTCTAGCCTCATCTAATTTTGTGGAGATATCATTGAGGCTATGCTCAATCTCATGGCTCACATAAAGACTTTGAAAAATGGTTGTATCAATTAATTTAAAAATTTGGAATAATTCAATTGTAATGTTAGCAATTTTGTCCTTGTAAGCATCACTAGCTTCCTTGATGGTGAAGAACACAAGCTTATACTGAGAGGGGGGGTGAACAATATAAGACATATTTTTACTTTTTCCTTTATATTACAAAATAGTAAAGCAATATAGCGATAGCAATATCAAATCAATGCATGAAAACATCCACAAAGCGACAACAATTTTAACATGGTTCACCCATAATGGCTAGGTTATGTCCACAGATAAAATCTTTCACTAAATTTTATCAATCCAAATTCTGGGAATACCTTTCCCGATTATAATATTTATGGGCACCAACCCAAAGGAGACACCAATCCACTAGTTCTACTCTGGCTGGTGATCCTCTAGAAGACCTCTGCCTCTGCTGCCCTTAGTAAATGGAACTCTATCCATAGAAGACACCTGTCCTCCCTGCTCTGGCTGGAGACCTCTGTCCTCAACTCTATCACCTCCAAAATTGGTCCTCAAATTTGCACTAAACATAGTCCTTCGATTTAGCACAAATGTCCTCATTCTCTTTCTCTGATCTACACCAAACACAGTCCTTCGGTCTGGCACAAATGTCCTTGTCATCTTTCTCTGAACTGCACCAGACACAGTCCTTCGGTCTGGCACAAATGTCCTCAAAACTGGACCAATATTTGTCCTCAACTAGTCCTCAAATCTGGTTCACAGAAGTTGTTCACAAGCTTCTACTAAAGCTTGCTTGATCTTCACCCAAGTCTTCACCAAGACTTGTCTCAGATCTGCTTTGCAAGTTCTCACTAGAACCTGCCCAAACTTCTCCACAAGCTCAACAAAAGCTTGCTCAAATATGTCCAACAATCCCTCTCAATGATTCATCCAAAACCATAAAGGCCTGTGCACTATCTTCAAACGTTGCAAAAATGATGCACCCAAAAACTTTGCACTTTTTTGCTCTCTGTGCACTCTGCTTTGCACTTAGCTTGATTTGGCACAACTCGCTCTTTGCGCAACATAGGCTTAACATGTGCACTTCAACAACGCATTCGATCACACTCAACTCTCCAAATGGCCCTCCTTTTATACTAACACTTTCAAGATCAAAACCTTGATCTTAGTTGGCTGCACAACCCTAAACTACGTCGACTGCAAACCCTAAACTATGTTGGCTGCAAACCCTAATCTTCGTCGGCCCAAATTTAACTTTTTCGGCTTCGCTGCCTCTGCAACTCTTTTATAGCTTCTATCGCGAAACTACAACATGTTGCGATATCACGACATTTTTTCAACCGTATACTATCTTTTGGCTTTTGTCACGATATCGCCACATTTTATCCTTTGTCGACTTCAACTAAGCTCTTGTCACGATATCGCGACACTTCTGACTTAGTCAGCATCAACTTTGCGTTTGTCACAATATCACAACATTTCTCCCTTCATTAACCTCCTTTCTGCTCTTGTCACAAAATCGTGACACTTCTCCTATAGAAGACCTACATTCTATTTCTATCGTGAAATCGTGACACTTTCTCCAACCGAACGCTGCTATCTCAAACTGTCATGAAATTGTGACACTTACTCTTCCTTGTACTCTTGACTGCTTGCACTAGCGAAAATGAAACATGTCATGAAATCGTGACACTTTCGCTACCTTGTTTTTTTCTCTACCTTACGCCCGCAAAAATGGAACATGTCATGAAATCACGATGCTTTCATCTTTGAGCTCTTCCTCCTTGAATTTGTCATGAAATCGTGACACTTCTAGCTTTCATACATTTTCTTTGCAGCCTATCACGAAATCATGACGCTTTCAGCTTCCGTACGACTTCTCTACAACCTGTCATGAAATTGTGACGCTTCTCATTTCAGACTCTTCCCTTTGTTGCATGTCATGAAATCACGACAGTTCTTACTTGGAACATTTTCATCTGTAGCATGTCACAAAATCGTGACACTTTATCTTGCTTCCACTTTGTCTTCTGACTTGTCGCAAAATCGTGACACTTTTTCTCCTTAGTGCTTTTCTTTTCTTCGGGTCGCGAAAACCTGACATGTCATGAAATCATGACACTTTTTCTTTTGGACTCTCTCTCCTGCAACATGTCACGAAATCATGACACTTTTCTGTCCATTCAACCTTCCTTGCAATATGTCATGAAATCACGACACTTCTGACTCGAACATTCTCTCTCTTCTTTGAGTCGCGAAACTGCCACATGTCGCGATATCGCGACACTTTTCTAAAAAGCTTTCTCTTGTCTGCTTAAGTCACGAAAATGTGACATGTCGTGATATTGTGACACTTTTCTAAAAAACTTTCTCTCTCCTATTTAAGTCGTAAAAATGCGACATGTCGCGATATCATGATATTTTCAAACTTACTTTCTTTTGAACCTTTCATGTCGAAACCTTCATCAAAACAAATTCTTTTACATCAAATCAAATTCCTTTAAAAGCTTCTTGACATCAATGACAACTTATACACTTGAGCAAAGGCAATATACCCAAGGTACCCAAAATTGCCAACAATATCCCCCCTTGTCATTGATGGCAAACCTTTACTGAAAACACGTCTTAGGAGCCAAAACTGAAACCAACTGTGCTAACAACTGAGAAACTACCTTTGAGGTTTTGCTCCCCCTGACTTGAAGCTTTCCTCTTCACTTGAAGCTCTCCCCCTTACTCATATTTCTACCCTTTTGTCATCAATGGCAAAGGGTCACCTTTGGGGCTCGAGACTAACAATGAGCCTCTTAGCTTAGTCCCTCCCCCACCTCCTGATGAGGTGATTAATTTTGGGGTGGGAGTAAAACTCCCATTAGGCACTGATCATCATTAGCGTCTATAATTTCCTTATCGAGCCTTCTCTTGAACTCTTTGGCCGTATTCCTATTCTTGTCACTATTCTTTTTCTTGTTATCATTCCTGTTCTTGTCACTGTTCTTGTTCTTGTTCTCATCCTTGTTCTTGCTCATGCCTTGATCCTTGGACCTGTTTATACCACTATTTTTGTTCCTGTACCTTGAAATTTCAGCTTTACACTATCTAGCTGTGTGACCTTCTTTGTTGCACTTATAACAAGTAACAATGTTATTTATTTTAGGCATACCTATTCTTTGAATCCGCCAGTTCTGCCTAAACCTATTCTGATCAAACCTGTTCCTATTATTTACCTCACAATAGACTGCCTTATGCCCGAACTATTGAAAAGAGTAGCAATACCCTCAAAAGAAACTAGCGCTTCTGAAATTGCCATTCACCTTCTTCACTTGAGCCATGCAATGTGCAACCATGTGACCAAACCTGTAACACGCAAAACATCTGTCGTGAAATTTTCCTTTATTCGACCTCTTGGGTCCTAAAAACTTCTTCTTCTCATTCTGAATTTCATTTTCTATTTTTGCACATCTATCATCCAAGGACTCATAATCTAAAATACTTTCCTCATCAGAACTCTCTTCCTTTTGGAGTCTCTTACTAGACTCTTCATCTTGTTCCTTGACAAAACCAAGGCCTGTTTTATCCATTGTTTTTCTTTTACCTTTGATGAGTGACTTAACCTTTTTGGAGATATCTTGGAACCTGTAAAGCTTATCCTTGTACTATTTAGTTTCCTCTTTCAAATAAGCCATTTTCTATTCTAACTCACTATACTCAAGAACCTTAGACTCTAACTCATCCTTGAGTTCTTGTATCTTAGCCATAGAGAAGTCAAAAATTTCTATAAGATCATCTCTCTCCATACAACATTCATCTAACTTATCCTTGAGTCTAGTATTCTTCTTTCTTTCCTTTTTCAAAACACTAAGAGCATTAGTATGTTCACTTTCAAGATCCTTTATTTGTTTGTTTTTAGAATCATCAAAGCCTTTTTCAGATTTCTTATCACTAGAGGTGCTACCTTTTTCAAAAACCATACATGCATCTTCCTTATAGTTTTCTAAAGCATCCTCATACATACTAGAAACCAAATCATTATTTGTGCAATCATCCTCAAGGTGACCAAAATTTCCACATCTAAGACATTTCATGATAATGAATCTATGTTTCGGTTCTTCCTCTTTTTTTGATATGAACAACATCTCATTTTCATTATCACTTGAAGAACTTTCACTATCACTACTCGAACACTTACTTGCTTTGTCTAGGTAGAAACTCTTCTTGTGCTTGTGAGAATACCTCTTTCCTTGATTGTTGTGCTCATCTTTGTTCTTTTTGTGATGCTTGTGCTTTTCAGAATCCTTGCTCTTAGAATCTTGTTTATCTTCATCACTTTCATCCTTGGGAACAGTACAGTCTGTAGCATAATGACCAAACTTTCCATAATTGAAACATCTTATATTTTTCACACTTTTGTGCTTTTTAGAGAACTTGCATTTCTTACTGTAATATGCCTCTTCATCACTAGAAGACTCATCACTCTATTGAAGCTGTTTACCCTTGGATTTCTTGGTAGCCTTGAAATCTGCCTCTTTCTTGACATCAACTTTCACTTGAGTTCTCAACTCAAATGCTGCAAGCATACTATGGAGCTCATCCTTTTTCAACTTATCCAAATATTTAGCTTCCTCAATAGCAGAAATATTTTCACTAAATCTATTAGGAAGAGATCTTAAAATCTTATCACAAACATCATTTTCAGCAAGCTCAAGACCTAAGTCTTTCATGGAGTTAACAACCTCATCCATACGAAGCATGTAGTCACTAATATTTTCATCATCATTTATATTGAGTTGTTCAAACATACCTTTGAAGTGTCTCAAATTGGCCTTTCTGACATTTGAATCACCTGTATGAACCACCTGCAGCTGTTTCCACATTTCACTAGCTATTTTGTAGTGAATCACTTTGGTGAGATCTGCTTTCTGTAACCCTTTCAAAATTGCATTCATTGTTTTTGAATTGTTGTGATGTAGGAGCCTTTATTCTTTAGTATTTGGACCATGTACAGGAATAGTGTACTCATCTTTAATTACTTACCATACCTCATTACCAAGTGCCATTAGATGAGCCTTCATCCTTGCACTCCAAAGACCAAAATTTGATCCATCAAGAATAGGTGCTGCATTGCCACTTGAATAATCCATTGTGTTCTTTACTAGATTTTTCTTCAAGCTGTTAAACTTTCCAAAGGCACCCACTCTGATACCAATTGAAGAACACAAGCTTATACTGATAGGGGGGGTGAACAGTATAAGACCTCTTTTTACTTTTTCCTTTATATTACAAAATAGTAAAGCAATATAGCCATAGCAATATCAAATCAATGCATGAAAACATCCACAAAGTGACAACAATTTTAACGTGGTTCACCTAGAATGGCTGGGTTACGTCCACGAATAAAATCTTTCACTAAATTTTATCAATCCAAATTCTGGGAATACCTTTCCCGATTATAATATTTATGGGCACCAACCCAAAGGAGACACCAATCCCCTAGTTTTTCTCTGGCTGGTGATCCTCTAGAAGACCTCTACCTCTTCTACCCTTAGAAAATGGAACTCTATCCACAGAATACACCTATCCTCCCTGCTCTGGCTAGAGACCTATGTCCTCAACTCTATCACCTCCAAAAATGGTCCTCGAATTTGCACTAAACACAGTCCTTCGGTTTAGCACAAATGTCCTCGTTCTCTTTCTCTGATCTGTAGCAAACACAGTCCTTCGGTCTAGCACAAATGTCCTCATCCTCTTTCTCTGAACTGCACCATACATAATCCTTTGGTTGGCACAAATGTCCTCGAAACTGCACCAATCTTTGTCCTCAACTGGTCCTCAAATATGGTTCACAGAATTTGTTCACAAGCTTCTACTAAAGCTTGCTTGATCTTCACCCAAGTCTTCACCAAGACTTGTCTTAGATCTGCTTTGCAAGTTCTCACTAGAACCTACCCAAACTGCTCCACAAGCTCAACAAAAGCTTGCTCAAATCTGTCCAACAATCCCTCTCAATGATTTGTCCAAAACCATCAAGGCCTGTGCACTATCTCCAAACGTCACAAAAATGATGCACCCAATAGCTTTGCACTTTTTTTCTCTCTATGCACTCTGCTTCGCACTTAGCTCGATTCAACATGACTCGCTCTTTGCACATCGTAGGCTTAACTTGCACACTTCAACAATGCATTCGATCACACTCAACTCTCCAAACAACCCTCCTTTTATACTAACACTTTCAAGATCAAAACCTTGATCTTAGTCGGCTACACAACCCTAAACTATGTCGGCTACAAACCCTAAACTACATCGACTACAAACCCTAATCTTTGTTGGCCCAGATTTAACTTTGTTAGCTTCACTGCCTCTGCAACTCTTCTGTAGCTTCTGCCACGAAACTACAACATGTCACGATATCATGACATTTTTTCAATCGTATATTGTCTTTTGGCTTTTGTCACGATATCGTGACATTTTAGCCTTTGTCGACTTCAACTAAGCTCTTGTCATGATATCACGACACTTCTGACTTAGTCAGCATCAACTTTGCGTTTGTCGTGATATCGCGACATTTCTCCCTTCGTCAACCTCCTTTCTGCTTTTGTCACGAAATCGTGACACTTCTCCTATAGAAGGTCTGCATTCTGTTTCCGTCGTGAAATCGTGACACTTTCTCCATTCGAATGCTGCTATCTCAAACTGTCATGAAATTGTGACACTTTCTCTTGCACTCTTGACTGCTTGCACTAGCGAAAATGAAACATGTCACGAAATCGTGACACTTTCGTTGCCTTGTGTTTTTCTCTGCCTTACGCCCGCGAAAATGGAACATGTCGCAAAATCATGACGCTTTCATATTTGAGCTCTTCCTCCTTGAATTTGTCACAAAATCGTGACACTTCTAGCTTTCGTATGTTTTCTTTACAGTCTGTCGTGAAATCGCAACGCTTTCAGCTTCTGTACGACTTCTCTGCAACCTGTCACGAAATCATGACGCTTCTCATTTCAGACTCTTCCCTTTGCTGCATGTCACAAAATCACGACATATCTTACTTGGAACATTTTCATCTGTAGCATGTCATGAAATTGTGACACTTTATCTTGCTTCCACTTTGTCTTCTGACTTGTCATGAAATTGTGACACTTTTTCTCCTTAGCGCTTTTCTTTTCTTCGGGTCGCAAAAACCCGACACTTGAAATCGTGACACTTTTTTTTTTGGACTCTCTCTCCTACAACATGTCATGAAATTGTGACACTTTTTTGTCCGTTCAACCTTCCTTGCAATATGTCACAAAATCGTGACACTTCTGACTCGAACATTCTCTCTTCTTTGAGTCGTGAAACTGCGAAATGTCACGATATCGCGACACTTTTCTAAAAAGATTTCTCTTGCCTGCTTAAGTCATTAAAATGCGACATGTCACGATATTGCGACACCTTTCTAAAAAACTTTCTCTCTCTTGTTTAAGTCACAAAAATGCGACATGTCGTGATATCGTGACATTTTTCAAACTTACTTTCTTTCAAACCTTTCATGCCGAAACCTTCATCAAAATAAATTCTTTTACATCAAATCAAATTCCTTTAAAAGATTCTTGACATCAATGACAAATTATACACTTGAGCAAAGGCAATATACCCAAGGTACCCAAAATTGCCAACAAATGGTTCCTGATTCCTTTGTGCTACTCCATATTACTTTTTTTCCTCAACTCTTACAACAACTTCTATAGAGCATCTCTCTCTTGATTAAATTAAGATTCCCAAATATTGAGCCTATCTATGAGTATTTTTACTTGCTTTTCCTTTCTCTTAAGAGAGATCTTGAAGGCCACTCCTTTAGGCATTTAACTAGTGTATTTATTTGACTTTGATGTGCTTTGACCTTTGCTTGCAAGTTACTTAGAGTATCATTTACATGCTCTAGATTTCTCTCCTTATTTTCTAGTCTTTGGCTTAATGAATTGTATTCATAGGTAATCATATTTTTAGCTTCTTGTATGAGTTGCACTTTATATTGAGGCCAAGAATTTTTAAAATCAAACCCTATTGTCTCCACTCACCAATCTTGCTCTATTATTTCTCCCTCTAATTTGTATACCAATGGATCCCTCTATGTGAATAATAATACCTATTTCTTGGGGAAAAATGACTAATTTCTTGGGTTGTAGCTAGCTATTGTGCCAAATTGGCTTGATTTTTTTAGTTATTCTAGATCTTATGCTACTGAATCATCTAATTTTTTTTCCATGGGTTCAAGTTTGACATCATTTCTTATGAACCTTCTTGCTACATATGAGATGATAAAAATATATATAATGGCTTAAACAATGGAAGAACTAAATAAGGAGGAATTAGAGATGTAGGAGAATATGAGAGTGGAGTAAATTTGGGAAGGCCACATCAATATGTGTCTCCAAACTAGAGAAAGTTATAGGATTAGTAGAAGAGGGGATATCTTTTGTGGCAATAATGTTGGGAGCTTGGATTGTTGGGATTGAGAAAAAAATTTAGGATTGTGGTTCATATACAATAGGGAATGGAAGGTGAGGTATAAAAACCTCATTGGTTATTAAATCCATCCTAGTAGTGTTTTTTTTGCTTTAGTAGCATTGGTTACTGGTTTTTTATTTTCTTTTTATTTTATTTGGGACTCCCAATGTGGGATATCCTATTGGGGAATGTGTTGTGGTAGGTATGGTGGCATTTAAGTCCTTATGGAAGTAGTGTTAAAAATAGATTATATTCCATAATTTGGGTCATGTAGATGTATCTTCCAAGGTATATACTTAGGACATTAGATTACTTTATGGGGAAGTTATTTAGTTACTTCATGAAATGTAATAAATGCAAAAGTGTCAATGTGCAAGTTGTATATGTGCAAGTTGTCCCTTGAACAACTAGGTAGAGTGTTTTCCAAGGAACCTATATCCCTATATATGAAGGTTCGTATTATATAATAATACATAGAGTCAAATAGATAAGATTAGAGCATACTCGTAGGTAGTAGCATAGTTCTATGTAGATCATCATATAATGGTGAAGAATGGAATGTAGTTCAATTACTTTATTAATGCAATATTAATTTCCTCGATAGCTACATTGTATCATTTATGTCATTTATATTTACAACATATTTCATTCATCTAGCATATTTATTTTCTTTCATATTATTTTGCATCTTGTGATTGCTATCTCCTATTACACATTACATCAAAAGCTAATAGTGGTATGAAAGCCATGGTAGATCTAGCCACAATAGATCAATAGGGAAACCACCATTATCATTGAGCCTAATATTTTTTTCAATATGATATGCTATTGGACTAGCCACTATAAAAAATTCTTAGAAGAGTCTAGGAAATAGAATTAGGAAGAGCCCAAGTGAGGACTAAAAGAAATCTCAGTTCCAAAAATACTGATATCACATTTGACAAGAGTATTTCCATAGAGTTGCAAGAAAAACTTGTGAATATTAGGACTCAACATTCAATCCACTATATTGAAAGATAATCTAGTGAAGATCATTCAGGATATTTGAATTTTGTTAACTATTGTCTAAAGTTTCTTTTGTTGTTGAAAATTAACTCTCAAAGGATTGGAACTCCTCCTAAAACAAAAATCTAGGAGACTCCAAATTCATTACCTAAAGGTTGACGTGCCTTCATAGTGTAGAGATTAGTTTCTTTTGCAAGAGAGTAATACTACAAAAGAAGACTTCTAGAGAAGAGTCATGGTGAAGTCAGGAGAGTGAAGATATCCATTACTGAAATGAATAACTTCATAGTTGAAGAAAAGGCCATAGAATCCTTGATCCAAAAAAAGGCCATAGAACCCTTTATCTAGAATAAAATGCCATAGAAGCCTTGATACTAAAAAATTCCACATAAGCCTTATACTAAAAAGGCCATAGAAGCCTTGATACTGAAAAGGCCACAAAAGCCTTAGATATTGAAAAAGGCCATAGAAGCCTTGATCTTGAAGAAGAATTCAGAAGAGAATATATGATTTAGAAGCAGATTAATATTTTATTACTAATATTTTATTGCAGGGAAAGAAGATTCAATGAGTTGATAAACTTCCTACAAGAAATTTAGGAAGAGTATCTTCTTCAGAATCAATTTAGCACCTGAAGAAAAATTGAAGAGATCATGAGAAGATATCATTGAAGAACTTTGAGTCTTGGAATAAGAATAAGGACTAGGAGAGTCATGCTCGCATCTAGAAGTAGAAGAATGATAGATCCATAAGAAGATATCACAAGCAACACTTCCAAGAGTAGAAGGTTGAATAAAATATCTCAAATAAGACTAGCAGAAGTTGCAATATCAAAGACCTTGGGAAGGTCTCATCGAGCATACAATAAAAGTCTTGGAGAGTCTTACTAAAGAAATTCTCAAAGGAGAACTCACTAGAGAAATCCACTACCAAGGAGAAGCCCCTGATAGTGAAGAACTTGGGATAATTATCACCATCTGACAACAAGCCCAAGAGAAGATGAATTTGGAAAGGAGTGTCAAATCCGAGAAGAATAATCTAGTGAAGACCTAAAGATATTCAGAATCTTGAGAAGAATATCTTGGTTGAAATCAAAATTTGATAAGAAGACTTGAAGATAGAAGAATCTCACCAAATATAGGAGATTTGAAGATTACCTCTCATAGCAATAAGACACCACTTCAGATACAAAGACTTATCCAAATCTATAGTAGAGGGATGAGAACATAATAGGAGAACAAACCACCATATCCTAGGCTCATCAAAGAAAGTTTGAGACCATATTTTGTTGAAGAAGGAGTTGTTCAGGACAATCTACGAAGAGCTACAAGATTCTACTTGAAGCAAAAATTTGGTGATCTTAGATACCAAGATCCATATCCTCTACAAAAGTGGAAAAAGAGCTACAAAATATTTAAAACGTTAAGCAACTTATGGTGCAAGTAGATTCATTAATTAGATTACTTATCATATTTCTTAAAGCACCTTAATTTGGATTAAAGTTGCAAGAAGAAAAATTGGATTACAGTCTTCGAAAGTGCAAAAAAGAGAAAAGTTATTTTTAAGGTTCATTTGCACATTAATTAGGAGTTTATTAGATTTCAGAATTACATCTATCAACTACCTATTATCTACTTTGAAAAAATAAAAATAAGACTAAGCCCTACAATATTAATTGTAGTGAAATTGTAGAATAATTCTTGAAGATTCATTTTAGATTATTCTTGATTAGTTACAGTAAATTTATTAAGTGAATTAATTTGAGAGTTGATTGGAGTGATAAGGTGAAATTGTTAGTGCATTAAAAGAAATATTATTAGATTTATTTGCATTATTCTATTACTATCAAAAGAATTATTGTGTGTTCTTGAGAAAGGGCACAAAATCTGAAATTGTCAAAGTGTCTAAAGACACTATTAATGCACAAAAATATATAATACTTAGTGGCCAAGTGAAGCCATAAAAATAGGTTAGAATCCTCTAAAAATTTGAGAAGAAGATGACTAACCAAAATTAGAAGTAGAAGCTGATGTAGGAGCATCCAACAGTGTAAGAATGATCTTGCATCACCCAAATTTGTATTTGTTTCATTTTATTATAAATTTTATTTAGTTTTTTAGGTGATGGAGAAATAGACCCAACACCAAAATAATTGTCCCAATATCCTAAGTAGTTTGGGAGATATGTAAATTTTAAGGTCTTCTACCCTATCAAAACTAGTAAACTAGTAAAGCTAGTAAAACTTGGAGGTCAATTTTGAAGGCCTTAGAGGCCTTTTTAAGGGCTGAAATATGGCGGTATTGTGTGTAAACACAATACTAGGTAGTAAACCCCTTTGAGAGCTTTCTAAAATGCACCAATAGTCATTTTGAGCAATGAGTGATGATTTATGACCTCGAAAAGTTTACCCCTAAAATTCAAATTTGAAATAGATGGTTCTAGGTGGGAAAAGGGAAAATAGGGTCAAAAAGGAGGAATTTTAAATTTGTAATCAATTGGTCTTTGTAAGCTCCATTCTCCTCAGCAAATAAGACCAATAAACTTTGTATTTTATATGTTTTTGTGGATTGATGTGTTTTATTTTAATGCAAATCTGCTTCAGAAGCTTCAAATATTGAGACTTGGTGAGTCTCAAATCCAAAGCATTACAGGGTTAGTTGCAAGGAGAAAAGTACAAAAAATTATATCTTATAAGGAGCTTCTATCTACTTCTATATAAGCTTGTATTTATCATCATAATATCCAAGCAATAGGGGAAAGATGTCTAAGAAAATATACAGCCTCAAAACCCCCACATTGCATTAAAAAATTCTACCATATAAATCAAAATATTAGACCTACAAAAATAAGTGCAAGAAAGTGTGCAAAAGACATCTTATTTACAAATATCTTTACATTGCATAGCACTTCCCTAACCCATTCTACGCAGGAAAAATGGTAGATTGGAAAGTGCCTCAAAGGCACAATATAAGCAGGGTGAAATAGTCAATGGCGGCCAAATGCTAGAATTATCCCAAGCATAGCAAAGATTCATTCATATAGACTCATATTCTATGTATCTTGGACAACCGAACCTGTAAAGACAAGGTAAAAAGCTAGGGAGAAATCAAGTAGTGTATAAGTAAAAGGAAATCGATTCAAGCAAATTGGAACCATACATTCAATCAAGGAGCATTCACTACCTCAAGTGGAGCATCATGAAGTCTTCATCAAACTGCTACTATATATCCACCAAAGCTCCACCAAAGCTCCTCCATATCTCCACCATAGCTCCACCATAAGCATTTCTTGACTAGAAACATCTTAGCTCCAATGAAGTACAAAAAAGAACAAGGTGAAAGAATACATTTTAAAGGCTTGCAAGAAGGTATTGATAATACAAGAGCATGCAAAGTAAGGAAGGCACCACTTGTCATTCTCCAAAAGAACCCTAAAAACACCCACAAATGAGATGTTACAATATTGTCTTGGTGTCCATACTCCATGCGGTAGATGAGTTATCTACAGTCAGAAGCATTATGACAAGAAGTGCATACACATTGAAGCAGAAATGTCCCTTGGAAAATGCATGAAGAGGGGATAAAAATATATTTTTTCAAGTGGAGGTGACACTTGTCACAAGCATTAGAACAAGATCGACGTCTCCACCAAACACTCAAAGCATTCTCGGAACACCTTAAATCTATTGTGACACTTATCACTTGATAGACTATTTATTAAAGGTGAATTGGACCAAGAAACTCGGTAGCAACTCAGTTGCAATTTAACATCAATTTGTTAGCAATTTGGCAGTAATACAATAGCATCTCAAAGCAATTTGGGAGTATTCAGAAGCACTCTCAATCAAACAGGTCAAGGAAGCATTAAATAAAAGCATTGAAGCCAAGAGCATATTGAAGTATTTGAACTCTATAAGGATAGACCACCACCATTTGCATTTGATTTCATAAAGGTACAAAGCCTTATTAAGGTAGAATTTCCTCATCTAATTTGCTTTCATTAAAAATGGAGTTATAAGGTTATATTCTAAGGTTGAAGTATTAAAAGAAATCAATATTTATTTGAAAGAAAAAATTAGGGAAATTAAATATCTAATATTTGTAAAACACAACCTAGGAGAAATAATGAATACTACTTGGTATTAATCCATTTAATGTTTACAAATATTAATGTGTTCTAATTTTCCAAATTTTGAAGTGATAAGGGTTACAACACCAAACTAGGTTATTGAAAATTAGAAACACTTAAATAAAATCCTAAGGGATATAAAAAGAGGTTATTGAAGATTTTTCTAAGGTTGAAAATTTATAACATTCTTGTCTCAAAAATTTATCAAAGGGACAAAAGGAATCCAACATTAAAACCTCTTCAAAAATTGGAAAAGTGCTTAGTTCAATAGGAGTAATAAGGTGTTTAAAAAGTTGATTTTTGATATTTCCAAAACTATACAAAATCAACCATAAATTGAACCATATTTTACTAAAGCACTATATCATATTCCAAAAATATCTAGGGAGTCATAAGGGATTATACAAAACTTGATAATAATAATATCTATCAAGATTATAGGTTTGTAGGCTTCCTTATGTCTCCCTAGTAATGAGAGTATGTATACTTAATTTTAGGTTTTATCAAATCAAGATTATACACTTCAATAAGAGATCATATATCTAAAACTAGGGAGCTATAAGGATATCTACTTAAAATACCTATAAGAATAATTTCTTCAGATCATGAATCCACTCAAGAAATTGGAAGGTTAGATCTAACTTCAAAATTAATTCATAGTGAAGCCTTAGAAGATAATTTTGATACTATGGAATGTTATCTTCAAGCCCATATTAATGAAGCAATTGATAATGAAAAAAGTGACATTTCACTTCCCTTAGACTTTGTGAGCATATTATACATGGCATTGCTCACATATAAACACTACAAGAGTAAAAATGTAGAACAGAAAGGATTGATATAACTACTCAAAATGAAGGAAGAATTTAATGAATCATATCTAGAAAATATTTTTCAATCCTCATGTAGCATCAACACTTCTTGTTCTACTAACTCAATATTTTATCATGATGCTTTAAGTGGTTGTTCAGAAACTTCTCTATATATTGAAGGTAATAAAGAAGAATATTTCTTACAAAAACCAAGTAGCAGCACAAAAATCTATGAGAGCACAAAAATAGAAATCAAAGGCAAAGGTAGATATGAAGAAGAAGATGAAGCAGATAAAGGAGGAATACAATGCAAAGTCAATTGAAAGAAGAATATTTAAATTTTTTAGCAACTTACTTTACATCATATGAAGACACATATTACCTACTGAACCTGAACACAGTTTGCAATGAAGGAGAATATAAATTCCATTATCCAATGGAAGAAGATCCATATTGAAGACTGAAGTCTTCAATACGCAAATAATGTAATATAGGGGGTGTTAGAAATATATTATATTCCATCATTTGGTTTATGTAAATGTATCTTCCAAGGTACATACTTAGGACATTAGTTTATTTTAGGGTAAAATTATCTAGTTACTTCATGCAATGTAATAAACGCACAAGTGTAAATGTGCAAGCTATATATGTGCAAGTTGTCCCTTGCACAACTAGGTAGAGTGTTGGCCAAGGAACCTATATTCCTATATAATAAGGAACTCATTATAAAGTAAGACATACAATCAGATAGAGAAGCTTAGAGTATACTCGTAGGTAGTAGCATAGTTCTATGTAGATCACCATATAATGGTGATAGGACAATGTAGTTCAGTAGCTTTATTAATTGAGTGTTCATTTACTCCATAGATACATTTTATTCATTTATGTCATTTCTATTTACAACATATTTCAATCATCTAGAAAATTTACTTTCTTTCATATTATTCTACATCTTGTGATTGATATCTCCCATTACACATTACATCAAAAGCTAACAAGTAGTAGTAGTAGTTGGGCCTTCTTTTAGGATTTTAGATGGAGGTTCTTGAGCTCCTTATTTTGCTACTCTTACCCTTTCTATCTTTTGGAGTATTTCAATTCTTAATTCTTCCTCACTCCACTATTCTAATTCTAAGATTTCAATATTTGGATGTTCTTCATTGTACTATATGTTGAACTTCTCATTTAAAGGTAGTGTGTCAAGCTATTTTTTTTAATTTTTCTATTGCATTATCCACCAAGCCTCGATCTTGGGATCCTTCTAATACATTTTCCTTATGTCATATTTATTTTTTACTGATTTTGCTTTATGGGTTAACTTAACACATTTTATTGTAGAAAAATTCATGTGTTCTAAGCTTTGGAGGAGACTTGACAAGTGAGCTAAGGGGGGCTATGCTAGTTTCATATACCAAATTATTTAGACTATTGACATTGGGCATATGTTTATATTCAAATTTTAAGCCTTTGATTCTCTTAAAATATATGGTAAACTTACCTTGAGGTTCATAATTCTAGTTACCGTCCTCTTGCTTGAGTATTAGATCCTTTAGCTTGACATCTACAATAGAAGCAAATTTTATTCTTTGCAAGAGCATTCTTCATAGGTTGATAGGATTTTATAATATGCTATTTTTACCTTTTTGCTCCTAAATTTGTCATCAATCAAGTTCAATTTCCTGAACACTTTTAAAGTAAACAACTATCTAGAAAATATTTAGGAAGAAGATACAAGAAACAACTAAAACCATACATTCTAATGATGACATCTTCTTCAAAAAATACCAATCCCAAAGAAGTACCCCCTTTACAAATGAAAAAACAATTTTTTGAAAGGTTCTCTATCTTGGAGCCTCTCAAAAGTGTAATGGACAGAGAAAAGAAATGATTTACAAAAGAATAATAATAAGAATTATTTACCAAGGTTCTTGTCTAAGAATACACCAAAAACTCTTGAAAATTTTCATTTGTCCACTTTGGATTTAGACCCAAAAATGTTCTTTAGGATTGGAACAAAATCAAGTGTGCTATAAATGATGAATGTCTAAACATATGAGTGGTTAAAAAATTACTCATCCCTTCATGTATCTTCTCAAAAAAATCTAGTGTCATCTACTTATCCCTAGGTCTATGATTCATTTTGTATAATACACCCAATTAGCTAGACACCACACTTTTATCATGCTATAACCTAATTATGAAGGCCAACATCATCAAAGCATCTCTTGCACTCTCCTCAAACATATTGAGAGGTAGTGGATCCTTCGATAATGGTTCATTTGGGTTCAGGTACCTACATTTTATGCATAAGAATTTCATATTTATTTTATCTTGGAGTCCATAAAAATTTTACATCATTTATTCCATGCTAATTTTAAGTGTCCCCTATGGTAGGAACAACATTCAATAGATGTTTTATCCAACAATATCTACCTTGAATTACCCATCCAAGGATTTTATTTCTCTAGTATTTGACTCATAAAACTCTGCACATTTTGAAACCAACTCATAACAATGATGCACTTTAGCCATTAGATATTGTGCTAGATAACTACTCCAAATATTTAACCTAAAGCTTGTAAGTTGAGTGGTATTGAATCTTTGTCATGTGCCTTCCCTCAGATTCATAGTCCTTTTTGAAATGTTTGGCTCTCAAAATTTTGTGGCTAGGTATTTCAGTATTTAATATTGGAGGTATCGGTTAGCACAAGTACCTTTGGTATTTTTTATGAAGGGACCATCTCTGGCCTAGATCCATTGACCTTGAAAGCTATGATATGACTGGTCATTCTCTTTTTCTCCATTTTTAAAAAATTTGCACCTTTGTTTTCTTTTGCATTCTTTCTACAACTATGATCCTAAATGTTTTCCCATGCTCAAGAAAATTCCAAGTGCTCTTGGTTTGGTAAAGATGGTGCTAGATGGGAAAATTATCCTTTATATAAATTTTCTGTCTTGATTTACACATTCATCATCTTTATTTACATGCCATGCATTTATAACCCCATCTTTGTTAAGTTGTAGTAGGATGCTTGCTAGATTGAACGATCAATTCTTCTCCCTTGTAGAGCTACCTCCAAAAGATCTTCACATATTCTTAGATAGATTTATTCCTGCTCATTATTGCTCAATATCTTACGCCAATCCTTTATATTTAACCAAGGTTGAGGTGGAGGTTGTATCAATATTAAATGAATCTATCTATGCATGGGAATATGCATTTTGCCTCACAGGATAACTTGGAGGGAAAAAAATGATCATTTTTTATAGCTATCCATTTGCAAATTCTCTTTATTTTGTTATTCATTATTGGTGCTTATTTTAGAATAGTTTCCTTAAATTTGATTATCATCTATTGATTGGATTAATAAGATGATCTTAATTAATGTTAATTACCACTCTGACACTTTCCATGGTTGTGCTAATCTTTGGCCAATTCAAAAATCAATGACTAATATTACCTTTTGGAATTTGCAAAGGTTTAACTGTTAATCTTGACCATATGAGTTTTAGCTTCTATTCTTATGTTGGAAGTTCCATGCTATGTTACTGATAATTGATATTTAAACTCTCATCATTCATCTAGTGGGGCTTTCATATTGGCACAAAATAACCTTTAAAAAAATTGACATAACCTTTGTTGGAAGCATCTATAAATAGCATGAGCTACGATTTGATTCATATAGAAAAACATTTAGCTCCATATGAGGTTTCTAAAAGGTTTTAATCCTTCACAAAGCAACTTAGAAAAAAATAAAATCTTATATATCTATATATATATATATATATATATATAAATAAACTAAGAAAAAAAATAAAACCTTATATATATAAAGAAACTAATAAAAACATAAAACTTTATGTATATATGTACATGACCCTAATAATATTAGAATCATACTTCCATTTAATCTTCAACCCATACCTTTAGATTTGTATGCTTTAGGAGGATTAAGATCCTAGATTTTGATCACCCATTGGTCCATTCAATCATATGGGATGAAGGAATGCACTTCATCAATTGAAACTTTTGACTTGGACCACTATTCTTTTGTTAAAAAAATTTGATTGGATTTTTGCCCCAATGTCTATAATTGTTCAATATGATGTAGATAAAGTGGCTTAGATGGAATATTTAACCTAGTCTCAAACTAATTCCTTAAGACCATGAGGGACTAGTCTAAGTACATATATCCTCCTAATTTAGTAGTAAATTCTCTTTATAAGAATATGCCAAAATATGTAGAGAGATCAATTTCTATTATATATTATGTCACTTTTAGGCTTGGACAAGCATACAAAGTGAGTGGGAGTTCTTTTTCCACTCCCAATATTTGGACTGCACTACCATCCAATTACACCACCCTCTTGTTTGCATGCCAAAAATCTAGATCCAATGTGTTTGCCACTCCTTTTGGCATGACTATAGTTATGCCCTAAAATATATCATATAGTTATGGATAAACTTGTATTTATAGATAAGGTACAAATAGAAAGGAGTAGGTTTTGGCCTTCTCACCCCTGGGGTAAATACTTACAAAACCATAAAACTCTTCTATCAACGCAACTACTTTTCTTCCTCTAATACCTTTATATTTTCCTTTTGCTCAGGAATGGATAAGATATCCCATAAAAGTACATCTACCATGGACTTATTTAGATGATCCATCATGTTTAATGACCCCAAGGGAACTAATCCTTTGAGGAGCACTCAACATTTGTTGAACTTTGGTTTTATTTGTAATTGACTAAAGAATTTTTATGGGCTTTGATTAATGAGTATATTACCTCAGGCCTTTCATAGCTCTTGTTTTTCTAACCACTAGAGGTTCTAGTTCACTTTTCCTTGGTGGTACTATGGTGAGAGGTCCTCTTTTAGGTTTAGTTAGCCTTTTATAGAGGTTTGGGACTATTTGGTTGCTCTTATCCTATTCTTCCACCATTTGATTTTTGGCCCTTGTTACATAGTTTAATTGGACTTGTGGCTATTGACTACTAGATTGCTTGCTCTGTTAGATACTACATAGATCTCCTCATCATCTTATAATTTTCTCTAAAGGTGCAACACTTGATTTAGGGAGGAATGAGATATGATAAAGTTGTATTATTGCTTGTGATTCAACCTCTAAATAATATGTGGATGCCTAAGGGGGTATCATTTCACCGAATGTTGCTATAGATAGTTGGGAGCTTTATCTGAGATAGAGTTGAGTTAGGTAGGAATTTTTAGGTGAAAAATACCAAGTAAATTCCTCCACATAATTTTTTTAGATGGAAACTATATCTATATTATGGTTATAAGGTATTTTTTATAATAGAGTCAATATAGGTTCCACTTTCTAACTTTTATGCCTGATCAATATCGCAATTCGCCTAAAATTGGGGGCTTGTATAGACTTTATAAGGAGGTATATGTCATTGGTTACCTTGCTAGAAGGAAGGTATTGGGTTTTTTTGACATTGGAAATTTTGGGTATTGTGTTACCTCTACATGAACATCTAATTCAATACTATCTTGAGTAAACATTTTATTACCTCAAACTTAGAGTTATCTAAAGCAAAGGGAACTTGGATAGGAAGGGGAGTAGGGATTGTAGGTATGACCAATATTTACCAAAATTTTATTGGTTGAATGACTTGAGAAGGTTGGTATAGATATTGAACACTAGGAAATAGAGGCATGACAGACCTAGGATCTAGCCTTCCAATCTAGATGAAATTATTTTTTTGCCTAGATGGCTAAGCCATAGGCATTTGGTAGATAATTTCCTCCTATGGTTTTAATCATCAAGGAGATTTTATAATCTAAGACCTTAAAATAATATATAAATGTTATACCTAGGAGGGGATAGATCTCATTAGGCATTCTATACTAAACTTTGTGAAATAAAATGCTGAAGTCATCCATACTATCCATTGGTGCTCTCTTTATCATTAATAGTTTCTCTAAGAGAGACACTCCATCTTCCTTCTTCTTGAATATTTTTATGAACAAGGCAATAAACTAGTCCTAATTATCAATCAAGTGTGGATGAAGTGAGATATACCATTCATGAGCCTTACCTTTGAATGACACCACCAACCATATCAGAGGTACATTCTTCTCTATTATATTATGAAGGGAACATTGGCTCACCATATTTTTTAGGTGCTTGATCAAAGTTGCCATATCTTCATCTATGTAGTGTGGAAGAGATTTTTGTGTAGAAATTGAAATATCATCCCACATTATAGGTAGAGAAAGAGGTCACAATGGACCTTTATCATTCTAATAAAGTAATGTTCTAAGTGGTTGAGAAATTATGATCTATCCTCTACCTCTTATTTTTCTTGAAATGGTGTTCAACAGTGGGAGTAATGCTTGGATATTAGCACCAAAAAAGGATCTAGTGGTAGGTATTTCATTCATAAACTTCAAGATTCCTTGTTTTGAGTAGAGTTACTAGGTCAATATTGCATTTGATATTTAAATAGGTAGATTAAGATCTTCACCAGAACCTCAATATGATATCTTTCTAAGTGATTTATATTGGATATTCATCTTTAAATGGAGTCACTAGGAGATATTTTTAGATGCTTCAACCAAGGAAATAGGTAGGGAATTTCACTAGGGTCTCAACCTATTATATATCTTTTGATAGTGGAACTAATTAAAATGAATCAATTTGGTCCCATTGGGTGTGCCATCAAATTGTTATCATATTTTTTTATCATGGTAACTAGTTGTAAGGGACCATATGACTAAATGATCATGCTTCATGTGGAGTTACATAGCAAGGTAGCTTTGAAAGCATGATAAGTAACTCGACCAGACTACCTTAAGTGTTTTTACATGGTTGACCCCTTTTAAGATGTGATCTTAAATGGTCTATTTCCTAACCTACCCTAGCTATTAAGTGCATATAGAAAATTAAAATAAGAATCATAGGAAATAAATATAGGAAAAAGAAAAATTCCTAAGCTAACTAGGGGTGGTGCAACAATATCATAGGATTATTTTTATTAATAGTGGGATAATTGAACACATGAATCATTCACAAAAACAATACAAGGAACACTTTCTCTTCTCAACATGTAGAGCTAAGCACATATTGTACATACAAGAAAAATGATAGAAATAAAGTAGTCACAACTTCATACACACATAATCAACATACACACAAGAAACAAGACAAAAAAAAGCCTAGTAGTCATGAATTCTAGTATATATATGAATATGAATGTTACAATTCATGACAAAAGTAACAATTCACAAACATATATGTAAAATGACCTAGGGTTTAGGTCCAGATTGTTATATAGAATAAAATGAAATGGAAGTTACATACAAAGCTTGAGTTTTGAATAAGCAACTCATCAATCCTTTATAATGCCTAAACAACTACTATATATATATATATATATATATATATATATATATATATATATATATATATATATAATGGGGAAATTTTCACTCCAAAACTTGAATAGGAGTCTCTAAAAAAGCTTCTATGTTTCTCATTTAATCTAATCCTCCTTACATAAATTTTAGCCCTTTAAGGTCTCTAGATCTAGAATCATCATTTTTGAGCTATTGGATGTTCAACTACCACCCTAGGGATCCTAAAAATTAATTAGAAAAACCTTTTGCAATCAATGTTGTCAGATTTGAGATTGCTAATATTGTGGTTGCCATGCTCTTGGTTTTAATAGGACACCCACTTTCCTTGATTATTGAGCCCAATTGATGCCAATAGGTGATCCTTAACTTTTCTCAGTAATGGGCTATCAATTTAACTCATCTACCCTTTTATGAGCTTGTGCATCAGTACTGATTTCATGCAACATGATCTATCCCTTCTTCCTTATTGGAATTTTTTTATATTATGACCCACTTCACAAAGAACTTCTATTATATTTATAGCTTCCTTTTTATATTTTGAGGCAATGAAAGCTATTAGATGGTTTTTGGAACATTTATTCATCTTCCTGCATCAAAATTTTATAAAATTTCAAGGTCAGATTGAAATTTCATTGGGTAGTTAGTGGAAGAATTTATTCCTTTCTTTTGATGGACCTTTCAGATATCTATCTCTCAGTTTATTTTTTTCACCATTGGGAGCTTCTTGTGACTCATGGTCATAATTTTTGGAACTTTTCTTCTCCTTTGTCCTTCAAAACTTTCTTAACTTTTGATCTTTATATTTTTTGTTCTTGTGCCTATTGAAACTTCTTTGCTACTTTTTGTATTTTTGAATTTTTGGTTGCATAAGCCCTAAAAATTTTGGCCTTCCCTCTTTGGTTAGAACTTTTATAAAATGGCACTATTGGTCACAAATCTGCCTAAGTACAAGATTTCATCACTTGTGCACCCTAGACTCGGCCAACATTGAAAGGTCGAGAGAAAGAGAAGTCTCCCGGGCCAATCTCTAGAGAGGGTTGGCTCCCAAACTAATCTAAACTGGTTTGAAGATTAGATATGTAGGAAAGAAATGGGAAAAGTGTGGAAAGAAATGGGAAATAATGCATAAAGAAATGGGAAATAATAGAAAGGGATGTAAATATGGCTGAAGCTGATCGTTGATGGGGAGAACAACCTCGAACAATAATAACCTTAACTAGATCCTAAAGCTAAGCAGCAACTAACTATTAGAATACGTATACAGAAATTGGATCATCCATTAGCCATGAGTTCACTTCCAATTGTACTCCAAACACTCAAATGCAAATACAACCAAATTCAGAACAGCAAAATTTAACTTATATTAACACTGGACTAACAGAAGTGACTCAGATAGAAAGCAAAACATGCACAACAATTTAGATCACCAACTCCAGAAGACACTAAGAATGGAAGCAAATGCATTTAGTATTTCTATTTCAATTTCTGCAACAAGATCCTCCTCCCCTTGCTTGAGATTTTACATTGGTATTTATAGAGGTCCGTCCTCTTCCCTTCGTATTACAGCATTTAATACATGAAACAAATTTTGAAGAAACGATCCCCTTAATCTGCCTTGAAGAAATGATAGTCCTTGTTTTAATGGATCAAAACCAAAAATGAAATAGAAACAAGGGCCCATATTTCTTCATTAAATGACCATTATCAGGGGAAGCTGGAAGTTGTTAAGAGATCACGAACAGGAGCTTTAAATATTGGAGGCATCTTTAGTTTTGGCGGCATCGAAAACTACCTCAGGTTCTTTCATCTAGCGCACATCAGTAATTAGCAACATTTAATCTTTTGAGCTTCCTTGACCACGATCTAAAAATCAGTTGGAGAGATTTTACTTGATCCTTATCTTCTCTTCATGTTCTCCTATGCAATCCTAAAGGAAAACACAAACATAACTGTATCGGGCCTTTTTTGTTGCTTCTGTCGTGAAAATGTGATAGGTCGTGAAAATGCGACATGTCACGAAATCGTGACATTTTTACCTTACTCCCTTCTGTTTCTGCCACCAGTCGTAAAAATGTGACATGTCACAAAATCATGACATCTTCTCTTAGTTTAGCCTTGTCTTCATAATATGTCATGAAATCATGATATTCTGCTATGCTTGGGCTTCTTTCCTCAACATGTCGCGAAATCGTGACATTTTCCTTTTCCTGCCTTCTTCGCTACTCCAAGTCACGAAAACTTCACCATGTCGCAAAATCATGACATATTTCTCTTCCATGGCCTTCATCTTCCTGCAAGGAGCAAAAATAGGACATGTTGCGAAATCCCAACAATTCGTACTTAGCATTGTCTTTCAAGCTCCTTCATCGCGAAAACGCGACATGTTGCAATATCATGACAATTTCAGTCTGCCTTGTACTTGTCAGCTTTTGTTCTACGAAAATGCGACAGGTCGCAAAAATGCAACATGTCGCAATATCATGACATTTTTCTCATTTGGCTCTTTTGTCTTTAACAAGTCATGAAATCATGACATGTTTCTATATTCTCCTTATTGCTGCCTTTGCCTCGCAAAAATGGAACATGTCACGAAATCATGACATGTTTCTCCATTTGGCCTTTTCTCCACAATATGTCTCGATATCGCGACATGTTCTATGCTTTGTCCTTCCTGTCGTGATATCGTGACAAGTTTCTCTTGCTTGACTTCATTCTCAAAAATGTCACGATATCACGACATCTTTCTTGCCTTGTGTTTTTCTTTTAGCTCTTTTCGCGATAACATGATATGTCGTGATATCACGCCAGTCCGTACCATTAGCTCCTTCTCTGCTTTTCTATCGTGATATCATGACAAGTTTCATTAACATTGCACTTTGTTGTTGTATGTCATGATATCACAAAATTTTCTATCACTCTGCTCTATGGCCACCGTAAATCACAAAAACGTGACATGTTGCGATATCGCGATAACTTTTCAATTAGTTCTCCCTCACCGCAACAAGTCATGAAACTCCAACATGTCGCGATATCACGATAGTTTAACTTCATTGCTTCTGTTGACTATTTTGACCATGAAAACAAGACAGGTCACAAAAATGCGACATGTCGCAATATCACGACGATTTTCATACTTAGCTGATTTTTGCATTTGAAGCCGCGAAACTGCAACATGTCACGAAATCGCGACATGTTACAATTACTTTGCTCTAACACAAAACTTATAGAGATTTTTATATTTTCCCTTTCAAAGTGCTTGGAGGGACAAACAGAAGAATTAGTATCTCTACAACTTATGCATTCTTTTACATTAATAGTAACAACAAAAACAATGTGGTAAAAATGCCAACATTCTTGGCGGCTCGCGGGGTATACAGTTATGTTGTATGCACGAACCTCAAGCCTTTATCCATTGGGCAACAGAGTCAAGAAACTGGAGGAGCAAAAAAACTAGTGCTGGTTAATGCTAGACATGTCTGCGGGCTGCTGCAACAAGCTCTTGCTGGTACTCGGCTCTCAAAATAGGACCTTCAACAAAGATTTGTAGAAGAGCAGAACTTCCCTTATTCTTGTAACTACTGCATAAAAAGAAACACACACAAACTAAACAAAAACTATACCTAAGCTCCTAAGCAACACTTAGTGCCCTCAGTACTTTATTTACTATCCAGGCTATTTACAATATTTACAAAAGTTTGCGACATTATTGGCATGCTGCCACCACAAACCCAACTTTGGGTGTCTATCCGATGAATCTGCAGTGTCTAGACCAGATTTTATTTTACTTCAATCAATCTTTGAAGCCCAGTTGGCCTCTTACCAAAGTTCTCCATGGTGTGAATAGGGTACAACGTGGCAAGTTATCATGCATGCCGGTACCCATACAGTTGATGAATAATGTAGCAAAGATATTTGCCACATGGAGGGCTCCTTGGGGTACCGATTGCAATAATGGTCGAAGCCAATACCACCATTTTGAAGATTCCACTGGCTATGGACCAAGTACATGTTCCTCCAACCCCTTGATGTGATAACAAGAATTTTTTGACGACAGTCCTTTCTCCAAGATCTCTTCAGGCTCAACCTCTTGATGAGACATAGTTAATGGTTCTGGTTGAACACTTGCATGCTATGCCCTGGGACACAAAAAGGGTGCAAAAATGTGCCCTCTTTGCTCTCAGGTTCTGCCAATTGAGCCTGTTCTTCTTATTCGCTCATCTCCTCTTGATCCATCTCCTGATAGAAACTACAAGCAACCATATTATCTATTGTCAGGACAAGGCTTGCCGATTCCCATCGTGGGACTTGGATGAAAGCTGACTCTTGAGCTCCACACGACTACATCTCAGGTCTCTGCTTAGTATGAGGAATCTTCCATGGTGAATACTACATAGGATAGACAGGAGTGGCGACTACTGGGGAAAGTGATGGAGTTTTTCCCCACTACCACTTTCTTGACAGGAGCAAAAGTTGTTCCACTTGCACTGCTTCTTCAAATATTTGAGGGAACCTTCGTTCACCTAATTGTAGCAAGAGGAGGCTTATGTCTGGGTGAAAGGCATGAACATAGAAGAGGTGGGCTTGGGTGGGTGTCGATTGGATCTCCCCTGGAATTCTCTTCCAACTTCTACAAAATTGGACATTGAAGTCTATGATGCTCTCCAGAGGTGCTCTTGTGATGGTGGAGAAGTGCATCAAGAGCTGGAAAGGATCCTAAGAACCATCGAATGTTCTTATTAATGCTCCCACTAAGTCATCCCATGAGAAGATTCTTTTTCACCTGAGAATTCTGTAGCACTGCAACGCCCTTCCTTCCAAAGACTGAACCAAAATTCGGATCATGACATCTTCATGGATTATGTCATGGAGGATTTCCAAAGTAGCAACATCTTCAATATGCTCTTGGGCCATTCACGTAGTGCCATTATATTTTGTCAATGTCTGTAAGGCACTTTTGGGAATCTCATGCCAACTTTGGATATTTAGAGGGCTAGGATCATTCCAGCTAGGACAGCTTACACTTGTCATTATAGCAGTAGTCTGCAGAGGTCACGGTTATCACCACTAAGTCAGAGTCACTAGGTGTACATTCTTTTCTTCGCTTGTGAGGTCAAGGCTACTCACCAAACCTTAATTCCTCTAGGGTGTCTTCTTTGAGATTCAAAAGGCTCTACGATCAAGAAATTTGGATCTTTAGCTCAGTAGAGTTGCCAGATGAACTTACAATCTTCGCTTTGAGGTCAAGATAGTTCATCAAAAAAATCTTGATTCCTCTGGGTGTCAAAAAAACAAATTATATGAGACTTGTGAGTCCCATCGATTATGGATCTTTCTATGACAAAAATAGTCTGTCCCACCGGGCATGCCAAAACTGTTGGTCACAAATCTGCCTAAGTACAAGATTTCATCACTTGTGCACCCTATATTCAGCCAACATTGAAATGCCAAGAGAAAGAGAAGTCTCTCGGGCCAATCTACAGAGAGGGCTGGCTCCCAAACTAATCTAAACTGGTTTCAAGATTAGAGATGCAGGAAAGAAATGGGAAAAGTGTAGAAATAAATGGGAAATAATACATAAAGAAATGGGAAATAACAGAAAGGGATGGAAATATGGCCGAAGCTGATCATTGATGGGGAGAACAATCTCGAACAACAATAACCTTAACTAGATCCTAAAGCTAAGCAACAACTAACTCTTAGAATACGTATACAGAAATTGGATCACACATTAGCCATGAGTTCGCTTCCAATTTTACTCCAAATGCTCAAATGCAAATATAGCCAAATTCAAAATAGCAGAATTTAACCTATATTAAAACTGGACTAACAGAAGTGACTCAGACAGAAAGCAAAACATGCACAACAATTTAGATCACTAACTCCAAAAGACACTAAGAATGGAAGCAAATGCATCTAGGATTTCTATTTCAATTTTTACAATAATATCCTCTTCCCCTTGCTTGATATTTTACATTGGTATTTATAGAGGTTCGTCCTCTTCCCTTCGTATTATAGCATTTAATACATGAAATAGATTTTGAAGAAACGATCCCCTTAATCTGCCTCGGAGAAATGACAGTCCTTGTTTTAATGGATCAAAACCAAAAATGAAATAGAAACAAGGGCCCATATTTCTTCATTAAATGACCATTATCAGGGGAAGCTGGAAGTTTTTAAGAGATCATGAATAGGAGCTTTAAATATTGGAGGTGTCTTTAGTTTTTGTGATGTCGAAAACTACCTCAGGTTCTTTCATCTAGCGCACATCGGTAATCATCAACATTTAATATTTTAAGCTTCCTTGACCATGATCTAAAAATTAGTTGGAGAGCTTTTACTTGATCCTTATCTTCTCTTCACATTCTCCTATGCAATCCTGAAGGAAAATGCAAACATAACTGTATTGGGCCTTTGTTGTTGCTTCTGTCGTGAAAATGTGACAGGTCACAAAAATGCGACATGTCCCAAAATCACGACACTTTTACCTTACTGCCTTTTGTTTTTGCCACTAGTCATGAAAATGTGACATGTCACAAAATCATGACATCTTCTCTTATTTTAGCCTTGTCTTCATAATATGTTGCGAAATTGTGACATTCTCCTATGTTTGGGTTTCTTTCCTCAACATGTCACGAAATCGTGACATTTTCCTTCGCCTGCCTTCTTCGCTACTCCAAGTCACGAAAACTTCACCATGTCACAAAATTGTGACATATTTCTCTTCTGTGGCCTTCATCTTCCTGCAAGGAGTGAAAATAGGACGTGTTGTGAAATCATGACAGTCCGTACTTAGCATTGTCTTTCAAGCTCCTTCATCGTGAAAATGCGACATGTCACGATATCGTGACAATTTTGATCTGCCTTGTACTTGTCAGCTTTCATTCCACGAAAATGCGATAGGTCACAAAAATGCAACATGTCATGATATCGCGACGTTTTTCTCATTTGGCTCTTCTATCTTTAACAAGTCATGAAATCGCGACATGTTTCTATATTCTCCTTATTGTCGCATTTTCCTCGCGAAAACGAAACATGTCACAAAATCATGACATGTTTCTCCATTTGGCTTTTTCTCCACAATATGTCATGATATCGTGACATGTTTCGTGCTTTGCCCTTCCTGTCATGATATCGTGACAAGTTTCTCTTGCTTGACTTCATCCTCAAAAATGTCGCGACATCTTTCTTGCCTTGTGTTTTTCTTTTAGCTCTTTCCACGGTAACGCGACATGTCATGATATCATGCCAGTCTATACCATTAGCTCCTTCTCTGCTTTTCTATCGTGACATCATGACAAGTTTCATTGACATTGCCCTTTATTGCTGTATGTCATGATATCGTGACATTTTCTATCACTCTGCTCTGTGGCCACCGCAAGTCATAAAAATGCGACATATCATGATATCGTGACAACTTTTCAATTAGTTCTCCCTCACTGCAACAAGTCACGAAACTCCAAAATGTTGCGATATCGCGACAGTTTAACTTCATCGCTTCTGTTGACTGTTTTGACAACAAAAATGCGAAAGGTCACGAAAATGCGACATGTCGTGATATCGCGACGATTTTCATACTTAGCTGATTTTTGCATTTGAAGCTACGAAACTGCAACATGTCACGATTTCGTGACATGTTACAATTACTTTGCTCTAACACAAAACTTATAGAGATTTTTACATTTTCCCTTTCAAAGTGCTTGGAGGGACAAACAGAAGAATTAGTATCTCTACAACTTATTCATTCTTTTACATTAACAGTAACAACAAAAACAATGTGGTAGAAATGCCAACAGGCACCAACCATTTGATTAATTTTTTTTCCACATTGGTCCAATGTCTCTTTCCTCGTCTTCTACCAACTTTGCCTCTATTTTATTCTTCTTTTAAAAAATTTCCTAAGGCAAATTTTTTTGATTGTAGTGAAAACTCACTATAGTACCCATCTCAAAGTACCACCTCTCTACCAATGCCATTAGTAGAGCTCAATAAAACTCTACTTTAGGCATTAGAGCTACATGGTATAGCCCTATAGCCTCCAAGACATCATTATCTCCATCACTCAAGAAACCTAGGACCATCTGTAAGGTCTATGACCTCCACTCATGACACTCCAAAATACTATGCCATACATATGCATCACTCTTAAATATCATCAACCTACCTTATCAAATTCACCTAACATTTTAAATTCTTCTTCGTTCTACCTAGGATAAAATCACCACCATGAAGCAAAAATTGCTATCCAGACAAATCTACCATTGGCCAACAAAACTACCATCTATCAAATCTACCACTAGCTATAAAATCCATAGATGGTGAATTTGACAATGGTTGTAGATTTTCTAATGATAAATTCATCACCAATATGTGAATTTTCTATTGCAGATTCACTGGTAGCAAGCAAAACCATTGTTGTGAGTTTGCTAGCAACATGTAATTTTACCATCAAAATTTAAATTAGTAAATTTTACAAAAATTACAAATAAAAATTTAAAATTTTTCTAACATACCTAGATTTAGAGTCTAGTTGGCCCCACTAGTGCTCAAAATACCTTCATGCAATGTCTCAGTCTTGTTGAATGCATCATCAAATATATTTTCTATCAAAGTGCTCTAGAGCTCTTTTTGTAACTATGAATAATTAAAATTAATTTATTTTTACCCTCTTGCCCTATTAAACCTCTCAAATTTCCCAATCAACTTTTCTCCCTCACATTGTCCCTCACTATCTTAGCACCTATTCCTAGGCTAATCGAGTTTCCTTGGAAATTTTTATTTTCCCTTTGAAACTTGAAGGGGCACCCTAGGGCACATGTGCAGTATTGAATCCTAAAAATATTATTTTTAGCAACACTTTTTTTGCATCCATTATCTTAAGCTAGTGACCGTAAGTAGCAAAACATTTGTTAGAAAATGGGCTAATATTTGATATTATATCAATCAATAAACTATTTTCAAACAATATACTAGGATAGAACTTCACACATAGATTCATGTCATGGATCAAAAAATAAAGATAAACATTGTATTCAAATGGATGAAAAATGCATTATAGTACAAAATATTGTGCTGCAATTTGTTACATATATCTTCCTTGCAATCCCTACATATAACATTCACAAAGAGTCTCTTGACTTTTTATCTTCAACTATCCCTTCATCTCCTCTCAAACTCATGGAAGATATGACTCATATTTCTCATAGGAGAAATATTTTATTCACCTAATAATGATAAAACCGAATGATTACGTGAAATCAAATATACTTCAAATATTTACAAAGTATTTACAATATATTTGCAAAGTACTTGCAAGGTACCAAATAATATAATATTTTCCAATACCCCCCTATTACATTATTTGTATAATGTTAATCTTAGATTTTGGTTTTGACCTTCTAGCTCTAGCTCTAGCACTGACACTAGCTCTTTCTTTTCGGTTCTAGCTCTTTCCAAACATTTATCTTTCACATGTGTATATCTATCATAGTAGCTACCAACTATACACACATTGCTATCTATCACAATATTACCCATTTTAAAATTTGTATTAGTATTTTCTATCACATAATTACTTTCATCAACTTGTCCTATAAATTTGCTTTCATATTTGGCTTTATTTTTGGCACCATGACCTCTTTCATACTTTCCAAATCATATAACTTTCTTCTAAACCATTTTTTACCAATTAGTTTTGTATGCCTTTTAGAATTGCCAAAATCTTAATTATCTAGATTTTTATTCTTATCAATACAGCTATCTTTGTTACCATTTGTAGACACCAAAATATAACCACTTGTCATCCATTATTATCCTCCAATCATAGTCATCCATTATATATATGTATGTATGTATGTATGTATTTATTTAATACATACATAAATATTAATATTTTATATTTATATTTGTATATATTTAATAAATATATATGTATTTATGTAAATAAATCCTAGCCATCTACCATGACTTAATCTCAACCATTCATCCACCTTAATCTGTGTCACATAATCAAGTTCAATATTGACCCTTCCTCATGTTTTAATCTTGAGCGTCCATTTGTGTCATTGAAAACCTAGCATGATCAAGGGTAGATTATAAAAGATGATTCATTTTGATGAATCAGGGTCTTAGAAGGTCCAGATTTTCAATACCTTAAATTTGAACATTATTACCTCACTGCCGCAATTACATCCCCCCATTTATGCTACCATAAAACCCTTGCAAACTAGATCTAGTTTTGCTTCACTCCCATCCACCCCTGAATGCTACCCAAAGTTCACAAAATGCTTATGAGCATTTTTGGAATGTTGTTGAGCATTTGCAGCCATCCCCAAATGCCTTCGAGTGTTTCCCATAACATATTTGTAGTTCGTAAGCCCTCAAATTATTTTAGGTGTTCATGTGACTATTGAACATAGAAGCAGGAGTATACATCAACATTGATAAGTTAAAATATTTGTTGCATAATTTTATTTTATATTTTTGCATTTAGCTTATAGTTCAACATTACAATATTTAGGGTTCACTAGTTTTACTATTTAGAGGGCCTCACATAGTGGAGCCCTCGTAGGTTCTTTTAACCCCTTTTATGTTTTTTATTTTTTGTAGGTGTAGGAACCACGTGTTTGGAAATTATTGCAGCTAGGGTGGTCCCATAGGGATACACAAGCCCACCTGCACACTTGTTTGGATCAAGGACGAACGAGAAGACACCAACTATTCATTGAACTAGGGTTTTGAAAACCTTATTATCTGTAATCATTGTATCAAAAAGCATTTGTAACCCCATATTGGGGAACATTAATTGTACAACTCGAATATCTACCCATATTAATAAAATATTATTCATTTTGTGCATTTCATGGTGTTATTGTGCTTTTTTACTTTATCTTTGTATTGGTGTTGTTCATTTTTTGTTTACAAAATGGTGATCATGGTGGGACCCCCAAAGGGTTCCTCATTTTGATTTACCTTGTTCACTGATGTATATTTTTATTTCTATTTTGTAGGTTTTTAGAAGTTTGATCATGCAAAAATCATGAAAATGAGGGTTTATGGAGTTGTAGAGTTCAAACAGTGGTTACATGCAGACACCCTATAATGTTTGAGGAACACCCTATAGAGTTCAAGAAATACCTCATATCATTAAAGAGACTCTGGGAAGTATTTAGAAGAGTGGGAAAGAAATACGTAGGCTTCTAGATAAGCCTAACCCTAACTCAATTTTGTTTTTAATTTTTTGTTTTTTAACAGTAAAATCAACAAAGAAAACATTCATTTTCTATTTTAAAAAGCAATTACATTTTTCATCCTAGGCATTTACATATTTCATATAGATTGCACATAGAGTAGAATTGCATTCATGCATTCACTATAGTTCACATTTAATTTAGATTTTTGTTGCTTTATGGTGTATTCATTCACTATTTCTATATGTTGTTTGCATTTGAAATAACAAAAGCATAAATAGCTGCATAGTAGGGTTTAAGACTTCCATTTTTTATTTTCTAATTTAAAACAAGTTCATAATACCTAAGTATACTCCCGCTATTCGAATCACTTGATGATTCAGGGTAGAAGAATTGGGTGAACCCTCCACTATTGGAATCACTTGATGATTCATGGTGGGTCTTAAGCAGTGTACCCTAAGTTATTTTGTGGAAATTGGTGTTAATGTTCTTGGATTCTAGCTTAGACAAGTAAAATAGGGTATTTTTAAAATTGAATTAACACTATAGATAACATAAATCTTAAAAATAATCACATAATTTGCACATCACACATTTAATAGTAGTGAGTTGGATTTCATCACCAACCATTGTTTGAGATTTGCAACGATGGATTTCATCTCTATTTGTCATCCTGCCCCATAGCAACCATAGTACCCGTGAGTAATTTTTCTATATTTCATCACCAAAAACATTCTTATTTGCCATCCAGCCTTAGATTCCACCTTACATAATAGTTTAGGTTAGCACATCAACAAAACACAAACCCCACATTTTTTTTTTGTAAAATATAGGATTTGAATTGCTTGTTTGATTCAATGTGATTTCCATTACATATTTTTCTACACATTTCATACATTCACCATCCCCAACTGATTCATTAGCTTATGGTTTCAACTCAAATCCAAGCAAATATTTTGAGTCAAACCTCTACCAGGCAAACCAATTCATCCATAGAGTATTCCACATCCTTCCTAGCCACTTTTGTGGTTAACCCTATAATTGTGATACAAACAAGATATTATGGTTTGTATGTGGAACCCTCACACATTGTGTACACTTCAAATACTGATGTGATGCATAGATCCATCCATACTTCCATTTTAAAAACCAAGCCATCATCCCCTATCAACCCTCGCATCACCTACATAGATGTGGATAAAGTTAGAGCTTATTTTAGATCCACCAACCATGTTCCAAAACAAATCAACAGCCCACCCAGGCATATTTTCTCTTCTCAATAGGTACCTACCTACTTTCATCCCCATAGCTTCAACCAAGTGTACACCAATCCCCTTTTTGAATCATCATTTGCACCCTCCATCCCATATTCCTACACCACCACCTATACCAATCCACTCTATGAATCACATGTCAATGCTACCTTGGAGATTCCCATCACCATTCCTTCCACTATCTCCTATTTATTCATGATCTTATTCATAAATTATCCTCCAAAAACCTCATCAAATTTTTCCTATAGTCACACCTCACCTCCACCTAGCTCCACTACACCTACCCCATTTTCTTCAAAAATTACCATATAGTAAGCTTGAAAACACATTAACCAATTGCTCATGGATCAACAAGATGCTCATTCTTGCCCCCCAGAACAAACACAAGTGGTAGATTTTAAACACCATTTCATTCCAATCCTAACCCATCTTCTTCACCTCAAATCCATCTTGGGTATTCAATACCCAAACCTCATTCCCACCCCATCAACCACATCATCCACCACACCATTCATAGCTTCATCCAAAGCTCCCATTCCTAAGGAGATCCCCATCACTACCATACATCAAGCTTCCACCTCCATGCCCCAATATTTAACACTATCAAATTAATGTACATATGGTCAAGTGTAATCCACATCAACCACATCATCAACATAAAAATCCTCCATAAATATATCCTCCACATCATCACCCATTCATCAAACACCTCAGCCAAATCCACCTTCATCCACATCAACTTATGTCTCACAAGTCAAATTAATGGATTGTGAGATGTCATTCTAGTCCATACCTCTTCCATTATCAGAGCCACAAGCCAATCATAAGTCTTATACATCCATTTCCACATCCACCTCCACATCATCCCAATTTGCAATCCACCTCACTAATCCTGGTATTGGTGAATATATGGTCTAAGATATTGTTGTCACATCGCTTAACATCCAAACTTCTAGGGATTATAGTTTCCCATATGACCCACCCTTATCCATAGGAGTGGTGTAAAACATGGGTTCAATGCCTAACAACATCAATTTTGTGTATGGGGGGATTGATTCATAGTCTAATCCATATTCCTAGTGTAAACTCAGCTACAAGAGACGAACAAAATGGACTCCAATCACATAACACAAATGCAATATAATGGAAGAAACCTGCAAATCGATACTCTTCTCATTCTTGAATTCACACCCCTTATCCAAAATATTACAATCCATCATATAGCAACCGAAAACCAAAGAAACCCTAAAAAATGTTTTTTTCTAAAAACTACTAAAAATAGAAATGAGTCGGATTGCACCCAAATTCGGTGCACACATCCCTCTTACAATAACAAACCTTAATTTAAAATATTAGGTCTCAACTTAAGGTATAACAAAAGATAATAAACTTCTAACATTCAATTAAACCCAAAAAACCTGGGAACCTATTTTAAAAGCTAATTTTGAAATTCTAGATGGAGGAGTTAGGTCCCGAAAACATGTTTTTTGGAGGGAAAGGCACATCAAATATGAGCCTAATGCAAAACATGCATGCAAAACCATTTGTTAAATTTCAAGGCAAACGAACGTATGGTTCACAAGTTATAGCTCTGGCAAGGTGCATCACTTCCCTTGATGAACCCAAACAATCGACACTTGCTAATATACAACACATGTTGGGTTTTCCATCCTGATACTTCCATCGGTTCAATTGGTAATGATATGACCTAGGACACCATGAACATAGAATGCATGAGCTCATTGATACTCCATATCAAGAAGAATATGACCGTTTACGTTTAGGCTATTATTCTCATTCTTCCACTTCTTGTTTTGAATAAGCTTTCCAAATATCTATTTGAATTCAAAAGAAGAAACCCATCATACCGATGAATTTGAGGAGGAATATATGAAGAATATGATGTTATGTCAATATCTTCTAATTAATCTGATGAGGAATCAACACCCATCATTCTCTTCATTGAAAATGATGAGTACTACCTCATAATGTTCCCCATCCATCAACCCATATTTCGTTTACTCCTCTTTAGGGAGCGAGCTAAAACAATCGATGAACCACCTCCATTTTTTAATCCATCTCATCGAATAATTTTTGTAATATATGTACATAAACAAAAATAAAAATAAAAAACACACAAAAATTCAAACAAAAAAAATCATCATTGCATTGCATGTGCATGGCTTTTTTTTACACATGTTGCTTGCTATTGTACAAGTTCTTAAGGTTCATTCATCAAATCCAATCATATGGGCTTGCTAGTATAGGGGGAGTCAAAGAGCCCAAACCACTTAACATCATCCACTTGAGAGCATTTTATGCTTAATGTGATTTGTATATATGTATATATACATGGCTAATACACAAAAACAACATGGCATTTCACAATTACATTTTACACCTTGCACTTCATAAATTATAATTCACACATTACATTTTACACCTTGCATTTCACACATTTCATTTCTCAAATTGCATTTCATACATCGCATTCACAACCATTTTCACACATTTCATTTCATTTTAGAGGTCTTTCATTCAATTCAAATAATAATTGGTCCAATACATTTTTGTTGCCTTAATCAAGGGCACCTTCAAATCATTATCCACCTAATTACACCATTCCATAAAGTCAAATTATCATTTGCAAGCCACATGTCCATAATCCCTAGGTGTTTTTGGTCACTCAACCACTCTTAGTGTTTCTAGCAACCTCCAATACATGTCAAATTTTATTTAGAACCAAGACACATTTTCACTAAGAAAATATTGAGTTTTGGGAATTGACTCTAACACTATTGAACAAAACAAAATCACACATCTTAAAAACATATTGTGTCAAATAGAGATAACACCATGATTGGGTTGTACCTTAAAGTAAAAATGATATTCCTTGTTTGTCCCATTGTGCACATAGTCCAAAAATAAAAAATAGTGGTTTTCATCACTACCACAATTACTTACAAACAAAAGAATGAGTAGTAAGGATAGGGTTACATCCTCATCACAATTCAGTTGAGAATCCAATTCCCCAAAGTTCTAAGTATTTTACACATCACACACCACAGATCCTCAAGTTGTAAGGATAGAACTACATTTCTAGTTAGATGATTAAGTAGTTTAAATCCCCAAAAATCAAATATCAAATTCTTGGACTATGGAACTAATATCCATCGGGGATATAGATGCTTGATTGGTAGTGGAGTATGCTCATGCATGGAGACACGTCTCTCTTGAAGAGACCTATGACCACACATATAGACAAGCTAGATTCTTGGTCTCCTCTATGATATGTTTCATCTCAATTTACTCTATATGGGTTAATGAACTCACTTGCACACACATTGGTTCTTGATTACCTTGAGTTATCGCCATACTCATAATTCAGTAAATGAATTCACTACACACACATTTGGTCTTAAAGAAATTAAACAAAATTTAATGAGTTTGTCAAATATCACTAGTATGTCCGAGTCTCTACAAAACAATCAATTTTCCATATCAACATCCATATCAATTTTCCATATCAACATCCATAACATTATATGAGTCTTCCATTTCACATATCACCATTTTGGTGCCCCTGATTAAACAACAATGCTATACATGGTCAATAAAAATCTAAACTATGAATGATCATTAGAGAATTAATTAATTTACATTCATACACATTATCATTGCATTATCATCCAATATGGTGTTATTCCTATTTTTGAAGCATCATCCACACCTTCCATCCCATCTTCCTACACCACCACATATGCCAATCCACTCTATCAAGTACATATCAATGTTGCCTTGCAGATTCCCATCACCATTCTATCCACTATCTTCCATTTAGTCATGATATCATTTGCAAATTATCCTCCACAAACCTCATCCAATGTGGCCTATAGCCACACCTCACCTCCACCCACCTCCACTATACCTACCCCATATGCTTTAAAAATTGCCATAAAGCAAGCATGGCAATACCTTAACTAATTTCTCATGGGTCAGCAAGATGCTTAATCTTACCCCTAACAACAAACACAGGTGGTATATTTTAAACCCCATTTCATTCCAATCCTAATACATCTTCTTTACCTCAAATCCATCTTGGTTATTCAATCCCAAAACCTTATTTTCATCCCATCAACCACATCATCCACCACATCATCCATCTCTTCATCCAAAGTTCCTATCCCATCCCCATAACTACCCCTTCCACTTCCATACCCCTATATTTATCACCATTAACTACATGTACATGTGGTAAAGCCAAATCCACATCAACCATATCATCAACATCAACATCCTCCATTAGTATTTCCTCCACATCATCACCTATTCATCAAATACATTAGCCAAATCCACCTTCATCCACATCAGCTGATGTCTCACAAGTCGAATTAACATATTATGAGATGTCATTCTAGTCCATACCTCTACCATTATTGAAGGCACAAGCCAATCATGAGTCTTCCACATCCACTTCCACATCCACATCCACATCATCCCAAGTTGCGATCCACCTCACTAATCATGGCATTGGTGAACACGTAGTCCAAGACATTACTGTCACACCACTTAACATCCAAACTGCTAGGGATTATTGTCACCCATGTGACCCACCCTTATCTATAGGAGCAATTGACAACATGGGTTCAATACCTAAAAACATCAATTTTGTGTATGGAGGAATTGATTCATCGTCCAATATATCTTCCATTGATGAAACCAAACAACCAACACTTGTCAACATACAACACATGTTGGGTTTTTCATATTGATACTTTCATCGAGTGAATTGGTAAGGTTATGGCCTAGGATGACACGAACAGGGAATACACAAGCTCATTAATATTCCATATTAAGAAGTGCATGACCGTTCAGGTTTAGGCTATCATCCTCATTCTTTCACATCTTATTTTGAACAAGCTTTTCAAAATATTAATTTGAATTTATAATAGGAAAATCATCACACCAATGACTTTGAGGAGAAAATATATAAAGAATACGATGTTATATCGATAGTTTTGGATGAATATTATGAGGAATCGACACCCATTATTCCATTCATTGAATATGATGAGTATTACCTTAGAATGTTCCCCATCCATCAACTCATATTTCATTTGATCCTCCCTAGGGAGAGAACTGAACCAACTGGTGAACCACCTCCACTTCATTGATCCACCTCAATGAACAATTTTGTAATATATGTACATAAACAAATAAAATAAAATAAAAAAATCATCATTGCATTTCATGTGCTTGGATTTTTTCCTATTGTATTTATTTGTGTTGCTTGTTTCTATCCGGGTTTCCAAGGTTCATATAGACTTTATAGTCTATGGGTAGTAGAAGAGCATGACCCACTCAACATCATCCACTTGAGAGCATTTTATGCTTAATGTGATTTATATATGTATATATACATGGCTAATACACAAAAAAACATTGCATTTCACAAATTACATTTTACACTTTGCATTGGACACATTACACTTCATAAATTGTATTTCATATATTATATTCACAACCATATTCACACATTTTAGAGGTCAATTATTCCATTTATATAATAATTGATCCAATAAAGTCATGTTGCCTTAATCAGGGGTACCTTCAAATCATCACCCATTTCATTGTACCATTCCATAAAGTCAAATTATCATTTGCAAATCACATGTCCATAATCCCTAGGCATTTTCGTTCAATCAGTCACTCCTAGTGTTTCTAGCAACCTTCAATACATGTCAATTTTTCTATAGAACCAAGATACATTTTCACTAAGAAAATCTTGAGTTTTGGGAATTTACTTTAAAACTCTTTAACCAAACACAATCACATATCTTAAAAATATCTTGTGTCAAAGAGAGATAACACCATGATTGGGTTGAACCTCAAAGTGAAAAGGGTAATCCTTGCTTGTCCCATTATGCACATAGTCCAAAAATAAAAAATAATGGTTTTTGCCACTATCACAATCATTTCCAAACAAAATAAAGAGTAGTAAAGATAGGGTTACATTCTCATCACAGTTCAATTGAGAATATGATTTCCCAAAGCTCTAAATATTTTACACATCACACACCATATATCCTCAAGTTGTAAGGATAGAACTACATTTCTAGTCAGAAAGTTAAGTAGTTTGAATCCCCAAATTTGAGAGATCAAATTCTTGGACTATGGAGCTAATATCCATAGGGGCTATAGATGCTAGAATTAAAGTGGATTACGCTCATGCATGGCAACACATATCTCTTGAAGAGACCTCTGACCACACATATGGACAAGCTAGCTTCTTGGTCTCCTCCATGATAAGTTTCATATCAATTTACTCCAGATGGATTAATGAAATCACTTGCACATACATTGGTTCTTTATTGCCTTGAGTCATTACCATACTCATGATTCGGTAAATATATTCAATGCATACACATTAGAGAAATTAGACAAAATTTAGTGATTTTGTTAGATATCACTAGTATGTCTGAGTCTCTAGAAAACAATCAGTTTCATATCAACATCCATATTAGTTTTCCATATCAACATCCACATAAGTTTTCCATATCAACATCCATATCATTACATAAGTCTTCCATTTCACATGCCACCATTTTGGTGTCCCTGATAAAACAACAATGCTATACATGGTCAAGTAAAATCTAAACTATGAATGATTCTTAGAGCATCAAGTCATTTGCATTCATACACATTATCATTGCATTATCATAACACATATACACATGCATTCACACAAAAATAGAACACAAAAGTAAAAGCCATGTCTATATATAAATAAATATCACATGTACAATTAATACTGGAAGGCTATATATAATGGATCACCAAGGCTCATATACAAAAAGTGCATATCAAAACTAGCTAATGCCTATAGGAAGACCCTTGTGATCTTGATAGATCCCTAGACCTAGATACACTATGCCTAGACTCACTATACCTAACATAACTAGATATAGAAGAAGAGGTTCAATCTAGCAACCCAATGTGGTGTTGCATCTATAGATCCTCCAAATATTGGATGTATTCCTCTTGGGATCAAAGGTATAGTATGTCCTATATATTATGATGGTCCCTCTATGCTAGCTCTTATTACAGCCTCATGATCCTATCCTCACCTCCACATGTAGCCATTTGTACCTCTCTCTCTATCCATAGCCGATTTGCCTTTGTATATCACTCCATAATCATCTACTAGAGTTGGTCTTGCTCAACCTCAAGCCTCACCCACTCCTCCTCACTCTAAACTAGAGGTCTATCTAAAACCTCCTCCATATCATCCATGCCACCTCCATCACCTCCAATATTTGGAGGCTTCTCTACTACATCTCTCACCCATATCCTTTGACTCCTAGATCATTGATGTCTATGATATATGGGAGCCTCATCTGCTACCTCAGTCTCTACCTCATAATCATCCTCATTGCCCTTACCCACTACCTGAATTGGTACCCATGGTGGTTGCGCAATGAACCATGCATTGTACTCAACAATATTCCTTGCATCATCCACATCAAGGAGATCTATCTCCTCATCATCCTTATAGGTCACCTACCATACCTCCATGCAATGTAGACCCATCTCATCCTTATGATACTGGTACAACACTGGTGCCTTAGGAATCCCCTATCATTTCCCAAATCATAGTTATGCATAAGCACGAAATATCGTAAATTGGCTCTATTTAGGATTTTAAAAATATTGAAAAGGCTAATTTTGGATCATTTCACCAGGGCCCATTCACCCGAAAATTATAGGTGGAAGTTTTTTTGGGGTAAATTTTCCAGGCCATTGAAAATAATTAAAATATTTTTATTTTAATTCGCCGACCTCAAATTATAAATGAAATTGATTTTCCCACTCAATTCGCCTTCAAATTATAAATGATTTTATTTTTCCTGCCCAAATCGCCTCATATACTACTCGTATATATATTGTAGTGGGTACTTTGAAACAACATAAAACTTTCCAAGGTTGAAGAGGAGTGTCAATCGACATAAGTTGATCAGTTGTAGAGGTGTGTCAAACGGTTGTAGAGGTGTCAATCAGTTGAAGAGGTGTGTTTGTCAGTTGTAGAGATGTCGATTGGTTATAGAGGTGTCAATAAATTTTGTAGGTGTCAATCAGTTGTAGAGGTGTTGATTGGTTGTAGATGTGTCGATTGGTTGCAAAGGTGTCGATCGATCATAGAGCCAATTCTATTGGTATAAGCCAAACAGTTGCAGAGTCGTGTCTATCAGCATAAATTGATCGATTATAGAGCCATATCTATTAGCATAAGCTAATCGATTTGGCTATAATTGATTGGTATATTTGTAGCTAATCAACATGGCTACAACTGATTGGCATGGCTACAACCAATCGGTATGGCTACAATTGATCAACATATCTGTAATCGATCACCATGGCTATAGTCGATCAACATGTCTACAGTCGATCAACATTATTGCAACCAATCAAATTTTATATCTCAGACCGATCGTCATATAAGTTGATTGGTTGTAGAGTTGTGTCTTTCAGTATAAATTGATTGGTTGTAGAGCCATGTCTATCGGTATAAGCCGATCGATTTTGTTGCAATTGATCGGTATGTTTGTAGTCGATCAGCATGGCTACAACTGATCGACATAACTACAACCAATCAGTATGGTTGCAATCGATCATCATGGCTACAATCGATTGACATATCTACAACCGATCACCATGGCTACAACTAATCAACATGTCTACAGCCGATTAGCATGCCTGCAACCAATCAAATTTTATGTCTTAGATCGGTCATCATTAATCGTAAAGGCTAAAAGCCTTTCTTGTCAACCTAAATCCTTTAATTTTATCGTATATTTTTAGATTTTGCAAAACCGATATTCATGGCCCCAAACATAGAAAAAATTGCCATGCTTTGAAATTTTTTGGAGAAAAATAATTGCAATTTGCCACGGTTTGAAATTTTTTGGAGAAAAATAATTGGAATTTGCCATGTATACTTCTCCATATTTCACCCGAATTCCAAGACAATTTGCCTTCAATTTATAAATAGATTTCAAGGCCAACCCCTTATGCATAACCCTAGCCCAAATAGTCGTAGCACCTATGAGAATTGGATTAGCTCCACCTCACTCCTATGCCACCCAACCACCCATCTCGCCTACTGAACTCTTTGTAGCTACTCCCTATCACCAATCCAAGTGGCACCTTGCCATGGTCTCCAATGTACCTAATTTGGTGTTAATCCTACCCATAGATATCTATATTCCTAGACAAATTGGCTAGGATAACTTAGTTGCACCTCCTCAAACACCCACCATATCAAAGCATAAGGTTTCTCCCCATCCCATGACTCACTAGGCAAGCCCACAAGTTAAGCCACATTGAAGTGCTCCTAGCCTAAACACTGTAGTAGTACACTACAATCTAGCCCCTTCCACCTCTATCTCCTCACCTCATATAGCTCCTGGTATAGCTGAGCTAGTGGAGCAGTTACCCATGCATACACCCAAGGCTCATTGATCATATTGTACATCGGTATGATCATGTTCCATGGGAACTGATAGCCAGTGCTATTAGGTACCACTATGTTGGCCAACAAGAACATGATTAAGGTGGGCAATACCTCCAACTCCTTCTTGATATACATCACCAAGTACATGATCCCTCCACTCTTCACACTCATAGTCCTCCATTGATCTCCAAAGATCCAACTCATCACATACTCCTTATCATGTCGAACCTTGATACATAACCCCTCCACCAACATCCAAAGAATACGATATATACCATCGAGTGTGAACATTACCTCACTAGCATGGATCTGAAAGGTCCTCCTATATGTATCCTCTCTCTACCAAGGTAAATATATACCCCTCATTTTACCTCACCACATCAATACGTGTGGCTCCAGCTAACCCTACATCCTATAATCAATTCCAATGCTCCTTCCATAACACCTTTATTACCCTAAGAATGAGAGGCAAGAACTGATATCAAGCCTTCAAGATCCTCAACTACAACACAAAAACATACACAATGCAAACACATTAATGTCACATTTATTGCATAATTCAAAAAAAAATTCCACAAGTCCAAATAAGAGTTCCAAGGACACTTACCTCAGCCACATGTATCTCTACTCCTGCTATCGTATCTGTACCCTCCATAGCTATTGTCTTCACTCCACCACACTCCTTCAATCCACCTCACTCTTCCACTCACTCACTCTCCTTTAGACATAGCTTCTAAAACTTGTGAACACAATAATGAATTTGATTTTACCTCTGTAGACTATTTATAGCTATTTTTGGTACACTCAAATACCCATGGAAGTTCACATGGCACATTGAAATGCTTACCAATGTTTGCAGAGTAGCAAATTCTTACCGACATCTATGCATGATGCGGATGCTGGCCGACGTCTGGTTTAAAATTTTACAAAAAAGACAAAAATACTCTAAAATGTAGCTTACCTCCATGAAATCACTTCACATTGCATACATGCATTCATTTCATCATCATCTTATATTTTGTAACACCAAAAACTAATTTGGGCACTTAATTTTTGCTTGTGACCAAAAGTTGCAAAAATTGCCTTATAAACTTCAAAACATCCCAAAACGGTCCGAATTTTCACAAAATTACCATATTCATCATTCCAATCATCCACCTCATCATTTCATCACTCTTTATGATAATATATATTGATTTGGGCTGTTAACTTTTATTTGCAACCCAAAAAGTTGCAAAAAAAATTATCCAAAATTGCTTTTCAAAAACACTCCAAAATAATGCAAAATTTCATAAAATCATGCAATCCAATCATGAATGCATTTTTTCATCATAACATATTCATTACAACACCATTTTCATCCATGAATTATTGCATTTGCATTTTTTCCAAATTCACCTATAATTTCAAGTGAACCTCATATCTAGTGGTCAATTCTATCACAAAACCATTGTGGGTTACTCATTTTTCAAGTGAGACTATGCCCAAGTTCACTTGCTCAAAAAGTTATCATTGATGGCCTTATTAATGGAGTTTAAAACATGGAAAAAATCACACCTCAACATTTATTTTACATTGACATTCATCACAAAGACAGACTTTACCTAGGTTGATTGGTTCCAATTGAGGGAATTATCCTATAGTCACTAGAAGGTCCTCCACGGGTTGACTCCTTTTATTTTTGCATATTCATCACTTTGAATTTCAATGATTCCAATTGGCCTGTTTTCCAATAGCATAGACTAAATTTGATTTTGAGTTCCCACTTTGGGATACATCATTCATCATACATCTACATTTGGCAAAAATACCTTTAATGTTGGGACAAAAATAGAATTCACTTACATATACACTTGCAAAAACCCTTTTTTTCGTTGGGGTAAAAATGACATCAATTTACATCATTCATATCATTCAAATTTACATCTTTCATATCATCTACACTTACATCATTCATATCACCTGCACTTACATCATACATTTGCACTTACATTATTCACTTGTATCATTACCCATAATTCTATCATTTGGCTTGTGAGACTCATTTTTCATTCATTTTCCAATTGATGAGGTAAGTTACACTAAAAAATTATTTTATCTTCAAAATCATCTTTGCACTCCAATGAAATAAAGCTGCTTTACCTCACTAAACTAGGTGTCTCATATTTTTGCACTGCATTGTGTTGCAACACAATACAAAAAGGGGCATCTGTAGACACCAAAATCTAGTCGCTTTTCATTCATTCATATCCTCAAATAATAGTGATCCAATATTAATCTATATATATGTATTTATTTAATATATACATAAATATTAATATTTTATATTTATATTTATACATATTTAATAAATATATATGTATTTATGCAAATAAATCTTAGCCATCCACCACGACTTAATCTCAGCCATTCATCCACCTTAATCCATGTCACATGATCAAGTTCAATATCAACCCTTCCTCATGTTTTAATCTTGACCATCCATTGGTGTTGTTGAAACCCTAGCATGATCAAGGAAATATTATAAAATATGATTCATTTTTATGAATCAAGGTCTGATAAGGTTCAAATTTTCAATACCCTGAGTTTGAACACTACCCCTCGCCATCACCATCACATCCCCCATGTTTCTGCCATCGCAAAATCCTTGCAAACCAAATCTGGTTTTGCTTCACTCCCATCCACCCTTGAAAGTTGCCTAGAATTTGCAGAATGCTTCTAAGCATTTTTGGAATGCTACTAGGTGTTTGCATCCATTCTTAAACACCTCTAGGCATTTTGCATAGCTTACTTGTAGTTTGTAAACCCTTATATGCTTTCGAGTGTTCACCCAAATTTTGAACATAGAAGCAAAAGTATACATCAGCATTGATAAGGTAAAATATTTGTTGCATCATTTTATGTTTTTTGCACTCTTTGTTTACAGTTAAAATTTTAGCATTTAGGGTTTACTAGTTTTACTATTCAAAGGGCCTTACACAATGGAGCCCTCGCAAGTGCTTTTAACCCCTTTTATGTTGTCTATTGTTTGCAGGTGCAAGAACCACATGTCTGGAAGCTATTGTATCTAGGGTGGTCCTTTAGGGATACACAATCCCATCCACACACTTGTTTGGATCAAGGACAAATGAGAAGACACCAATTGTTCATTTAACTAGGGTTTTGAAAACCTTATTATCTATAATCATTATATCAAAAAACATTTGTAACCCCATATTGGGGCACATTCATTGTACAACTAAAATATTTTCCCATATTAATCAAATATTATTCATTTTGTGCATTTTGTGGTGCTATTGAACTTTTATTTTACTTTATATTTGTTGGTGTTGTTTGTTTTTGGTTTACAAAATGGCAATCCAACACCAATACAAAGATGAAGTACAAAAAACACAATAACACCATGAAATGCATAAAATGAATAATATTTTATTAATATGGGTAGATCTTTGAGTTGTACAATGAATGTGCCCCAATATGGGGTTACAAATATTTTTGATACAATGATTATAGATAATAGGGTTTCAAAACCCTAGTTCAATGAACAACTAGTGTCTTCTCATTCGTCCTTGATCCAAATGAAGAACACAAGCTTATACTGAGAGGAGGGTGACAAGTATAAGACCAATTTTTACTTTTCTTTCCCAAATAATATTAATCAATATAATCAATGGCAATATCAATAGCAATAACCAAAGCAATGCACAAATCATCACACACAATAGAAACACCAATTTAACGTGGTTCACCCAATGTGGGCTACTCCATGGAGAAAATATTTTACTAATATTTTCTCAATAAATCTCTTAGGAATCCTTTCCCTATTACAATGTTTATGGATCTCTATCCAAAGGAGACACCAATCCCCTAATCAAGTTCGTGGATCTCTATACATAGGAGAACTCCTTTCTCCTCTTGCTCTAGCTGGTGATCTTCTAGAAGACTACTGCCTCCACTACACTAGCTTGTAGATATTTCTACACTAAAGACTATTTTCCTCACTTAGAAGACCTGTCCTCACTACCCTTGCTTATGGATCTCTATCCACTAGAGACTTTTGTCCTCTATTCTTTGTCACCTCCAAAGATTTGTCTTAAATCTACACTAAACACAGTCCTTCGGTCTAGTACAAATTTATTCAATCTCTATATCTGGTCTAGTACAAATCTATCCTCAAATCTCCACAAAAACTCTGCTCAACAAGTCCACACAGAACTTGCTCAAATATGCTCAACAAGTCCACACAGAACTTTCTCAAATCTGCTCAACAAGTCCACAAGGAACTTGCTCAAATCTGCTCAACAAGTCCACACAGAACTTTCTCAAATCTGCTCAACAAGTCCACACAAAACTTGCTCAAATATGCTCAACAAGTCCACACAAAACTTGCTCAAATATTCTCAACAAGTCCACTCAAAACTTGTCCAATATGCTCAACAAGTCCACTCATAACTTGTCCAATCTGCTCAACAAGTCCACTCAGAACTTGTCCAATATGCTCAACAAGTCCACTAAAAACTTGTACAATCTGCTCAACAAGTCTACTTAGAAATTTTCCAATAAGCTCAACAAGTCCACTCAGAACTTGTCCACTCTGTATTGTAAGCTTCCATAAAAGCTTACCCAAAACTATTCACAAGTCTTCTCAAAGACTTACCTGAAATCTGCTCAAATACTTTCAATCACTTTCTTAGTAACATAAGGAGAATTGTTAGAGACTCAATATGCTTCAACTCAATGCTCAATCACTTTCTCAACTCAATTTATAATATAGAATAATTTGTTTTATGGAACATGAACAATCACTTCATACATCCACTTGACTAGGATTAACCAACTATACTCAACCAATCACTCAATGAGATAATCCTTACTCACAAACCCTAGTAAAATTATATGCTCATTTAATCAAAATGTTTCCAACACTCAAAAACCAATCTCACATAACAATTATACTCATATTATTTTCAAACCCTTGTTCAAGTTTTTCACTCATTAATGGCTTCAACAATAATGCTTATAAAACAACTCTCACATAACAATGATACTCATATTCTTTTCAAACCCTAGTTCAAGTTCTTCACTCAATCAATGGCTTCAACAACAATGCTTATAAAAAAATTTCACATAACAATGATACTCATGTTATTTTCAAACCCTAGTTCAAGTTCTTCACTCAATCAATGGCTTCAACAACAATGCTTATTAAAACAACTCTCACATAACAATGATACTCATGTTCTTACCTCATCAATGGCTTCAACAACAATGCTTATCAAGCAAGGTTTTAACCACACTTCTTTATTCCAGAAAACCTTTAAGCAATTACTCAAAATACTCAATAAGTAAACCTAATAAAATCCTTTTCACTCCAAACTTATTTTCTAGAAAACCAATGAAACAATTCAACTATGGAAGAATATGCTCATACCTTTTTCTTGATTGGAGGATGATATTCAAAAACTGCCTTCAGGAATATCTTCTTCTTTTCCAAGTGCCAAAGGTTAGATAACAAGTGTTATATTTCACAAAATACAAGAATAGTTCAATTTCATAATACACCTTATATCTCCTTCTCAATAGCAATATTTAACAATAATATCTTCACAAAAATTTCCTCTTCAATTTTTCTATTTCACAAAATTGATATTCCAACTTAATTTCTATCTCCTAAGGTAAAATAATATTTACCTTAATAAAGCATATATTTTCCACTTAGGTAAATCAATTAATATCACCTTATAACTCCCTAACCTTAGAACAATTAATAAAATTCAACATACACCCCTAAAACCTTAGCACAATAATAAAATACCACAAATATTCCCTTATTCCTCCTAAACCTTAGTTTTATGCAAAAATTAAAAATTAAATTATAAAAACCTTTGATGAATCCCCCTTCCAAAAATTTTTGAGTTTTGAACCTACGCCTTCTCCATGACTAGCGCCTTAGCTACGACAAGCTAGTCGTGTGAGCTAAGCGGTCCATGTGCTAAGCTTAAGCCCTAAGATTTCTTAAGCCTTCTCACACAAGCTTCAAAGCCTTTGGCCTTCTCCTACGTCTAGCGCCAAGTTAGACTACGAGCGTTTCTCCCTTTGCATTTTCCCTTGATTCAAACACCATGTGCTGCCTCGATCATGATGCTCTCCCCCAATTATAATGTGATGTCCTATTTCGACAAATACATAACTCGCAAATTTTGGGGGCTTCAGATTTTTGCTTTGTTTGAATTCGATACACACCATTGCCTAAGGTTTGTCTTAGGGTTTAAATACCCTTCATTTGCTTTGCATACAACATTTGCAGATGATTCAATTTGATGATGTCGACTTGTATAAATTATAATTAATTTCAATTCAAAAGAATTTACATATTATAAATTTAATTTATAAACTTTAGCCTTTAATAAAAAATAAAGTCCTCTTGAGTTAATATCAAATTGTCATTTGCACTTCAGTGGGTTGATGAAAATTAATTTTGACACCTTGGTTTTAATAAAAACCTTAACTCTACCATCACAATATTAGAGAATTATCGTTATGGTTTTAATAAAAAAACCTTTTAATGTGCCATCGTGTTTTTAACAAAAACCCTTATAAAAACATATTTGGACAAATTTTCTCCATCTCTTTGCATTGCTTCTTGGTGTTAATGATGATGTACTCCATGGTGGTAATGATAGCTTCATGTGTTCACTTTGGCATCAATGATAACTTTTCACCTTGACATCAATGAAAACTAAATGAGATCAAAATATCCAACAATATCCCCCTTTGTCATTGATGGCAACCCAACTTCTTTTTATCGAAAATGTGACCTTTCCTTTGTTCTGCTCCCCCTAGGACATTGCTCCCCCTGGCTCAATGCTCTCTCCTCTTTTCTCAAATACCAAATCTCTGCCCATTACTCAAATCTCTCCCCATTTGACATCAATGGCAAAGGATCACCTTTGGGGCTCGAGTCTAAGAATGAGCCTCTTAGCTTAGCCCCTTCCCCAACTCCTCTTGAGGTGGTTAATTCTGGGGTGGGAGCATTTCTACTCCCAAAAAGCATTGTTCTTTACCTTTATCCTCTATTCTTTTTATCTGATCCTTTTCATTCCTCTGACTATTTCTTTCAATATTCTTGTCCATGTCCCTATTCATGTCCATGTTCCTATTCATATTCATGTTCTTGATCCTGTTCATGTTCCTATTCCTATTCTTACTTGTTTCTAGAATATTTGCTCTACACAACTTTGTTGTGTGACCATCATTATTGCACTTATAACACTTAATTTTTTTATTCCTTGGAGGTGAAAAAGTCTTAGGATTTCTCCTACTGAAGCCATATCCTCTTTTGTCATGAACCCTACAATTGCCTTGTGACCAAACTGATTACATGAGTAGCAATACCCATGGAAAATTTGGTTGTTCCCATATTTCTATCTTTCATGTGTCCTACACTGTGAAGCCATGTGTCCGAATTTGTGATATTAGAAGCATCTCCCATTGAATAAACCTTTCTTTGACCACATATGTCTCTTAGTCTCTTCTATCCTATCATGTTTCCTATTCCATCTATTCCTTATTTGTGTATTTTTCCTTTACTTCTTGAATTTTTTATTGTCCAACTTACCCTTAGAAGTCTCACTCTCTCTTTCATTCTTATTTTCTAAATCTTCTTCCTTTTTGGTGCTTGAGCTTTACACTCATTTTTTTGCTTGTTGTTTCCTTTGTTCTTCTTCAGAACTAAGTCTTGTTTTGGTAACATATGATCATTGTCCATTGATAATCTTTTCCAAAGTCTTTGAATTTTTCTTAAACTTGTGTAGCTTGTCCTTTGAACCTTTTACTTCCATCCTTAGTGAAACTATCTCATGCTCTAATATTTCATACTCTAGATATTTTGTCTTTAATTTTTTGGCCATACCTTCTTCAATTTTTCTTACCTCTTAAACTTTAATTTTGAATTTGGTGAGTTCTTGTAGAAACTTTGCTTTTTATTTTTCATCTTCTTGAGCTTGAACCCTTAATCCTGAGTTCTCTCTTTTTAATTCTTCAAGAGTAACCATAAGTCTTTCACATTCTATCTCTTTTACCTTTGACTATTCATCCATATCTTTTTCAACTTTCCTTACCTCTTCAATCTTATATTTCAAGTCAGAGAGATCTTGTAGAAGCTTTATATTATATTTCCCATCTTCTTGGATATGACCTTTCAATTCTACATTCTCTCTTTTCAATTCAACAAGTTCCTTAAGAGTAGTTTCCTCTTTTTATTTTTTTGAATCTTCCTCTTCTTTCTTTCTTTGATATTCTATAGGAGCATCTTCTTTTTCTTCTATTATTGAAAGTAGAGTTTCTTCTTCATACATGTTTTGATTGTCCATATTATCCTTTCTTGAACCAACCTCTAGGATTTCATTTTTGAAAATATCATATTCATCTTCACCGCTACTAAACCCATTGCAATAACCTACATCATGACCAAGTTGACCACAAATAAAACATTCTTCACCTTCTTGTGGATAATAAGCTACATGGTGACCTGTATTCCTACATTTGGTACAAAACTTTATCAACCTAGTTATTTCTCCATTGCTTGATTCATATCTTGAATCTATTTCCATTCTTACTCCCAAAACAATAACATTGAATTGATATTCCTTTTCTTTCATGACCGTGTGTGTTATTTTCTTCTTGTGTCTCATGGTTCTAATTTTGCCTTTATTTTCCATTTGTGTTCTTGTAAGATCTCCCTTCAAGCTATTAAACCCTTTTCGAAGGAACCAGCTCTGATACCAATTTAAGAACACAAGCTTATACTAAGAGGGGGGATGAATAGTATAAGACCACTTTTTACTTTTCTTTCCCAAATAGTATTAATCAATATAATCAATGGAAATATCAATAGCATTAACCAAGTCAATTGAAAAATCATCACAAACAATAGAGACACCAATTTAATGTGGTTCACGCAATGTGGGTTACTCAATGGAGAAAATATTTTACTAATATTTTCTCAATAAATATCTTGGGAATCCTTTCCCTATTACAATGTTTATGGATATTTATACAAAGAATACACCAATACCCTAATAAATTTCATGGATAGCTATCCATAGGAGAACCCCTTTCTCCTCTTGCTCTGGTTGGTGATCCTTTAGAAGACTACTGCCTCCACTACACTGGCTTGTGGATATCTCTCCATGGAATACTTTTGTCATCACTCAGAAGACCTATCCTCATTGCCCTATCTAATGGATATCTATCCACTGGAGACTTCTATCCTCTATTATATATCACCTCCAAACCTTTATCTAAAATTTTCACTAAACACGGTCCTTTGGTCTAGTACAAATCTATTCAATCTCTATCTTTGGTCTGGTACAAATCTATCCTTAAATCTACACCAAAAATCTTCTCAACAAGTCCACACAGAACTTGCTCAAATCTTCTCAATAGATCCACATAGAACTTGCTCAAATCTTCTCAACAAGTCCACACAAAACTTGCTCAAATCTGCTCAACAAGTCCACATAGAACTTGCTCAAATCTACTCAACAAGTCCACACAAAACTTGCTCAAATATGCTCAACAAGTCCACATAGAACTTACTCAAATCTTCTCAACAAGTCCACATAGAACTTGCTCAAATTTGCTCAACAAGTCCACATAGAACTTGCTCAAATCTGCTCAACAAGTCCAATATGCTCAACAAGTCTACTCAGAACTTGTCCAATCTACTCAACAAGTCCACTCAGAACTTGTCCAGTATGCTCAACAAGTCCACTCAAAACTTGTCCAATCTGCTAAACAAGTCCACTCAGAACTTGTCCAATATACTCAACAAGTCTACTCAGAACTTGTCCAATATACTAAATAAGTCCACTCAAGAACTTGTCCAATCTGTATTGTAAGCTTCCATAAAAGCTTACCCAGAACTATTCACAAGTCTTCTCAAATACTTACCTCAAATTTTCTCAAATACTTTCAATCACTTTCTTAGAAACATAAGGATAATTTTTAGAGACTCAATATGCTTCAAATAAATGCTCAATCACTTTCTCAACTCAATTCATAATATAGAATAATTTGTTTTATGGAACTTGAAAAATCACTTCATACATCCATTTGACTAAGCTTAATCAACTCTACTCAAGCAATCACTCAATGAGATAATCCTTGCTCACAAACCCTAGTCAAAGTATATGATCACTTACTCAAAATATTTTCAACAATGCTCAACAACCGATCTCACATAACAATGATCCTCATGTTATTTTCAAACTATTGTTCAAGTTCTTCACTCATTAATGGCTTCAACAACAATGCTTATAAAACTACTCTCACATAACAATGATACTCATGTTATTTTCAAACCATAGTTCAAGTTCTTCACTCAATCAATGACTTCAACATCAATGCTTATAAAACTACTCTCACATAACAATGATACTCATGTTATTTTTAAACCCTAGTTCAAGTTCTTTACTCAATCAATGGCTTAAAAAATAATTCTTATTAAAACAACTCTCACATAACAATGATACTCATGTTCTTCACTCATCAATGGCTTCAATAAAAATGCTTATCAAACAAGGTTTTAACCACACTTCTTTATTCCAGAAAACCCTTGAAGCAATTACTCAACACATTCAATAGGTAACCCTAATCAGATCATTTTCCATCCAAACTTATTTTCCAAAAAACCAATCAATCAATTCAACTATGTAAGAATATGTTCATACCTTTTTTTTGATTGGAGGATGATCTTCAAAAACTACCTTTAGGAATATCTTCTTCTTTGCCAAGTGCCAAATGTTAGATAACAAGTGTTATATTTCACAAAATACAAGAATAGCTCAATTTCATAATACACCTTGTATTTCCTTCTCAATAGAAATATTTAACAATAATATCTTCACAAAAATTTCCTCTTCAATTTTTCTATTTCACAAAATTGATATTCCAACTTAATTTCTATCTCCTAAGGTAAAATAATATTTACCTTAATAAAGAACATATTTACCACTTAGGTAAATCAATTAATATCACCTTATAACTTCCTAACCTTAGCACAATTAATCAAATTCCACATACACCCCTAAAACCTTAGCACAATAATCAAATCCCTAAATATTTCCTTATTCCTCCTAAACCTTAGTTTTATGCAAAAATTAAAAATTAAATTATAAAAACCTTTGGTGAATCCCCCTTCCACAATTTTTGGAGTTTCAAACCTGTGCCTTCTCCACGAATGGTGCCTTAGCTGTAGTAAGCTAGCCGTGTGAGCTAAGTACTCCACGTGCTTAGCTTAAGCCCTAAGATTGCTTAAGCCTTCTCACAAATGCTTCAAAGCCTTTGGCCTTCTCCTATGTCTAGCACCAAGGTAGACTACGAGAACTTCTCCCTTTGCATTGTCCCTTGATTCGAACACCATGTGTTGCCTCGATCATGATGTTGTACCCTGATTACAATGTGTTGTCCTATTTTGGCAAATACATTACTTGCAAATTTTAGAGGCTTCAGATTTTTGCTTTGTTCAAATTCGATACACACCATTCCCTAAGGTTTGTCTTAGGTTTTGAATACCCTTCATTTTCTTTGCATACAATGTCGACAGATGATTCAATTTTATGATGTCGGCTTGTATAAATTATAATTTATAATTAATTTAAATTCAAAAGAATTTAAATATTATAAATTTAATTTATAAAATTTATACTTTAATAAAAATTAAAGCCCTCTTATCCATGTGTTGTAGGTGAGTTGGAAAGGAGAGAGCAATCCTCCAAGGGAGGTCCCAGGTTCAAATCTCCACCCTACCAAAAAGTTGAATTGGGTATCCAAAATCCAATTGACAATGTTGGTGCGGGCAGGGTCGGGTGTGACTCCCGGGTGACTTTGATGGTGTAGAACCCCCTGTTCGTGGTCTCTCAGACCAAGGCGACCCCGCAAGGGATTTTTCACTTTAAAAAAAAAAATTAAAGCCCTCTTGAGTTAATATCAAATTATCAATTGCACTTCACTCGGTTGATGAAAATTAATTTTGCCACCTTGGTTTTAATAAAAACCTTAACTCTAGCATCAAAATATTAGAGAACTATCATTATGGTTTAAAAAAAATACCTTTTAATGTGCCATCATGTTTTTAACTAAAACCCTTATAAAAACATATTTGGACAACTTTTCTTCATCTCTTTGTATTGCTTCCTAGTGTTAATGATGATGTAATCCATGGTGGTAATGATAACTTCATGTGTTCACTTTGGCATCAATGACAAATTTTTACCTTGACATCAATGACAACTAAATGATCTCAAAATGTCCAACAATCTCCCCTTTTGTCATTGATGGCAACCCAACTTCTTTTTACCGAAAATGTGACCTTTCCTTTGTTCTGCTCCTCCTAGGAAAATTCTCTCCTTGGCTCAATGCTCTATCCTCTTTTCTCAAATATCGAATCTCTCCTTCTTACTCAAATATCTCCCCCTTTGACATCAATGGCAAAGGGTCACCTTTGGGACTCGGGGCTAAGAATGAGCCTCTTAGCTTAGCCCCTCATCCACATTTTCTTGAGGTGGCTAATTCTGGGGTGGGAGTATTTCTACTCCTAGAAAGCAATGTTCTTTACCTTTATCCTCTCTTCTTTTTATCTGATCCTTTTTATTCCTCTAACTATTTATTTCAATATTCATTTCCATGTCCCTCTTCTTGTTCTTGTTCCTGTTCATATTCATGTTCCTGTTCCTATTCCTATTCCTATTTCTATTCATGTTCCTGTTATCATTCTTACTTATTTCTTAAATATTTGCTCTACACCACTTTGATGTGTGACCATCATTATTGCACTTATAACACTTAATGTTGTTATTCCTTGGAGGTACAAATATCTTAGGATTTCTCCTAGTGAAGCCATATCCTCTTTTGTCATGAACCCTGTAATTCATTGCCTTGTGATCAAATTGATTACATGAGTAGCAATACCCATGGAAAAGTTGTCTGTTCCCATATTCCTGTCTTTCATGTGTCTTTCACTATGAAGCCATGTGTCCAAATTTGTGACATGAGAAGCATCATCCATTGAATAAACCTTGCCTTGACCACATTGGTCTCCTAGTCTCTTTTATCCTATCATATTTCCTATTCTGTCTATTCCTTATTTGTGCATTTTTCCTTTCCTTCTTGAAATTTTTATTGTTCAACTTAGCCTTAGAAGTCTCACTCTCTCTTTCATTCTTATTTTTTGAAGCTTCTTCATTTTTGGTGCTTGAGCTTGACTCTCCTTTTTCTTCTTCTTGTTTCCTTTGTTCTTCTTTAGAACTAATTCTTGTTTTGGTGACAGATGATCTTTGTGCATTGATAATCCTATCCAAAGTCTTTGAATTTTTCTCAAACTTGTGTATTTTGTCCTTTGAACCTTTTACTTCCATCCTTAGTGAAACTATCTCATGATCTAACCTTTTATACTCTAGATATTTTGTCTTAAATTTTTCGGCCATACCTTCTTCAATTTTTCTTGCCTCTTCAAATTTTATTTTGAAATTGGTGAGTTCCTGTAGAAACTTTGCTTTTGCTTTTTCATCTTCTTGAGCTTGAACCCTTAATCCTGATTTCTCCATTTTTAATTCTTCAAGAGTAACCATAAGTATTTAACATTCTTTATCTTTTACCTTTGATTGTTCAACCACACCTTTTTCAACTTTCCTTGCCTCTTCAATATTATATTTCAAGTCAGAGAGATCTTGTAGAGGCTCTATCCTACATTTCTCATTTTCTTGTATTTGACCCTTCAATTCTATATTCTCTCTTTTCAATTCAACATGTTCCTTAAGAGTGGCTTCCTGTTTTTATTTTTTTGAATCTTCCTCTTCTTTATTTCTTTGATATTCTATAGGAGCATCTTCTTTTTCTTCTATTATTGAAAGTAAAGTTTCTTCTTCATACCTATTTTTACTATCCCTGTTATCCTTTCTTGAACCAAAATCTAGGATTTCATTCTCAAAAATATCATCTTCATATTCATCGCTACTAAACCCATTCTAATAACCTGCATCATGACCGAGTTGACCACAAACAAAACATTCTTCACCTTCTTGTGGATAAAAGCTGCATGGTGACCTGTATTCCTAAATCTAGTACAAAACTTTGTCAACCTGGTTATTTCTCCATTGCTTGATTCATATCTTGAATCTATTTGATTCTTCCTCCCAAAATAATAACATTGAATTCATCTTCCTTTTCTTTCATGACCATGTGTGTTCTTTTCTTCTTGTGTATCATGGTTCTACTTTTGCCTTTCTTTACCATTTGTGTTCTTGTAAGATCTTCCTTCAAGCTGTTAAACCCTTTTCGAAGGAACCAGCTCTAATACCAATTGAAGAACACAAGCTTATACTGAGAGGGGGGTGAACAGTATAAGATCACTTTTTACTTTTCTTTCCCAAACAATATTAATCAATATAATCAATGGAAATATCAATAGCAATAACCAAAGCAATGCACAAATCATCACACACAATAGAGACACCAATTTAACGTGGTTCACCCAATGTGGGCTACTCCACGAAGAAAATATTTCACTAAAATTTTCTCAATCAATCTCTTGGGAATCCTTTCCCTATTACAATGTTTATGGACCTCTATCCAAAGGAGACACAAATCCCCTAAATCAAGTTCATGGATCTCTATCCATAGGAGAACTCCTTCTCCTCTTGCTCTGGCTGGTGATCCTCTTGAAGACTACTGCCTCCACTGCACTAGCTTGTGGATCTCTCTCCACTGAAGACTCTTGTCCTCACTCATAAGACATGTCCTCACTACCCTGGCTGATGGATATCTATCCACTAGAGACTTTTATCCTCTCTGCTCTGTCACCTCCAAAGCTCTATCTCAAATATGCACTAAACACAATCCTTCGGTCTAGTACAAATCTATTCAATCTCTATCTCTGGTCTGGTACAAATCTATCCTCAAATCTGCACCAAAACTCTGCTCAACAAGTCCACATAGAACTTGCTCAAATATTCTCAACAAGTCCACACAAAACTTGCTCAAATCTTCTCAACAAGTCCACATAAAACTTGCTCAAATATGCTCAACAAGTCCACACAGAACTTTCTCAAATCTTCTCAACAAGTCCACATAGAACTTGCTCAAATCTACTCAACAAGTCCACACAGAACTTGTCCAATCTGCTCAACAAGTCCACTCAGAACTTGCTCCAATCTTCTCAATAAGTCCACTCAGAACTTGTCCAACCTGCTCAACAAGTCCACTCAGAACTTGTCTAATATTCTCAACAAGTCCATTCAAAACTTGTCCAATATGCTCAACAAGTCCACTTAGAACTTGTCCAATCTGCTCAACAAGTCTACTCAGAACTTGTCCAATATTCTCAACAAGTCCACACATAACTTTTCAAATGTAAGCTTCCACAAAATCTTACCTGGAATATCACAAGTCTTCTCAAAGACTTACCTCAAATCTGCTCAAATACTTTCAATCACTTTCTTAGAAACATAAGGAGAATTGTTAGAGACTCAATATGCTTCAACTCAATGCTCAATCACTTTCTCAACTCAATTTAGAATATAGAATAGTTTATTTTATGGAACTTGAACAATCACTTCACACATCCACTTGACTAGGCTCAACCAACTCTACTCAACCAATCACTCAATGAGATAATCCTTGCTCACAAACCCTAGTCCAAGTATATGATCACTTACTCAAAATATTTCCAACAATGCTCAACAACCAATCTCACATAACAATGATACTCATGTTCTTTTCAAACCCTAGTTCAAGTTCTTCACTCAATCAATGGCTTCAACAACAATGCTTATAAAATAACTCTCACATAACAATGATACTCATGTTCTTTTCAAACCCTAGTTCAAGTTCTTCACTCAATCAATGGCTTCAACAACAATGCTTATAAAACAACTCTCACATAACAATGATACTCATGTTCTTTTCAAACCCTAGTTCAATTTCTTCACTCATCAATGGCTTCAACAACAATGCTTATCAAACAAGGTTTTAACCACACTTCTTTATTCCAGAAAACCTTGAAGCAATCACTCAACACACTCAATAGGAAACCCTAATCAAGTCCTTTTCACTCCAAACTTATTTTCCAGAAAACCAATCAATCAATTCAACTATGGAAGAATATGCTCATACCTTTTTCTTGATTGGAGGATGATCTTCAAAAACTGCCTTCAGGAATATCTTCTTCTTTTCCAAGTGCCAAGGGTTAGATAACAAGTGTTATACTTCACAAAATACAAGAATAGCTCAATTTCATAATACACCTTATATCTCCTTCTCAATAGCAATATTTGACAATAATATCTTCATAGAAATTTCCTCTTCAATTTTTCTATTTCACAAAATTGATATTCCAACTTAATTTCTATCTCCTAAGGTAAAATAATATTTACCTTAATAAAGCACCTATTTACCACTTAGGTAAATAAATTAATATCACCTTATAACTCCCTAACCTTAGCACAATTAATCAAATTCCACATACACCCCTAAAACCTTAGCACAATGATCAAATACCACAAATATTCCCTTATTCCTCCTAAACCTTAGTATTATGCAAAAATTAAAAATTAAATTATAAAAACCTTTGGTGAATCCCCCTTCCATAATTTTTGGAGTTTCAAACCTACGCCTTCTCCATGATTGGCACCTTAGCTACAGCAAGCTATCCGTGTGAGCTAAGCTCTCCATGTGCTTAGCTTAAGCCCTAAGGTTGCTTAAGCCTTCTCACAAAGGCTTCAAAGCCTTTGGCCTTCTCCTACATCTAGCGCCAAGCTAGACTACGAGCGCTTCTCCCTTTACATTTTCCCTTGCTTTGAACACCATGCACTACCTCGATCACAATGCTCTGCCTTGATTACAATGCATTGTCCTGTTTTGTCAAATACATCACTCATAAATTTTGGAGGCTTCAGATATTTTCTGTTCGAATTCGATACACACTTCCCTAAGGTTTGTCTTAGGGTTTAAATACCCTTCATTTTCTTTGCATACAACATCGGTGGATGATTCAATTTGATGACATTGGCTTGTATAAATTATAATTTATAATTAATTTAAATTCAAAAGAATTTAAATATTATAAATTTAATTTATAAACTTTAGACTTTAATAAAAAATTAAAGCCCTCTTTGAGTTAATATCAAATTGTCATTTGCACTTCACTGGGTTGATGAAAAATAATTTTGCCACCTTGGTTTTAATAAAAACCTTAATTCTGCCATCACAATATTAGAGAACTATCATTATGGTTTTAATAAAAAACCTTTTAATGTGCCACCATGGTTTTAACAAAAACCCTTATAAAAACATATTTGGACAACTTTTCTCCATCTCTTTGCATTGCTTCCTGGTGTTAATGATGATGTACTCCATGGTGTTAATGATAGCTTCATGTGTTCACTTTGGCATCAATGACAACTTTTCACCTTGACATCAATGACAACTAAATGAGCTCAAAATGTCCAACAATCTCCCCCTTTGTCATTGATGGCAACCCAACTTATTTTTACCAAAAACTTGACCTTTCCTTTGTTCTGCTCCCCCTGGGACAATGCTCCCCCTGGCTCAATGCTCTCTCCTCTTTTATCAAATACCAAATCTCTCCCCCTTACTCAAATCTCTCCCCTTTGACATCAATGGCAAAGGGTCACCTTTGGGGCTCGAGGCTAAGAATGAGCCTCTTATCTTAGCCCCTCCCCCACCTCCTCTTGAGGTGGTTAATTCTAGGGTGGGAGTATTTCTACTCCCAGAAAGCATTATTCTTTACCTTTATCCTCTCTTATTCTTATCTGATCCTTCTGATTCCTCTAACTATTTATTTCCATATTCATGTCCATATCCTTGTTCCTATTCTTGTTCCTATTCCTATTCATGTTCCTATTCATATCCATGTTCCTGTTCCTATTCCTATCCATGTCCATGTTCCTGTTCTTACTTATTTTTGGAATATCTTCTCTACACCACTTTGTTGTGTGACCATCATTATTGCACTTATAACACTTAATGTTATTATTCCTTGGAGGTGCAAATGTCTTAGGATTTCTCCTAGTGAAGCCATATCCTCTTCTATCATGAACCCTACAATTCATTGCCTTGTGACCAAACTGATTACATGAGTAGCAATACCCATGGAAAATTTATATGTTCCCATATTCTTGTCTTTCATGTGTCCTACACTATGAAGCCATGTGCCCAAACCTGTGACATGAGAAGCATCTTCCATTGAAGAAACTTTGCCTAGACCCCATTGGTCTCTTAGTCTCTTCTACCTTATCCTATTTCCTGTTCCATCTGTTCCTTACTTGTGCATTGTTCCTTTCCTTGTTGAAATTTCTATTGTCCAACTTATCCTTAGAAGTCTCACTCTCTCTTTTACTTCTTTTGATGCTTCTTCTTTTCTGGTGTTTGAGCTTGACTCTCTTTTTTTGCTTCTTGTTTCCTTTGTTCTTCTTTAGAACTAAGTCTTGTTTTGGTGACTGATGACTTTTGTGCATTGATAATCCTGTCCAAAGTCTTTGGATTTTCCTCAAACTTGTGTAGCTTGTCCTTAGAACCTTTTACTTCCATCCTTAGTGAAACTATCTCATGCTCTAATATTTCATACTCTAGATATTTTATCTTTAATTTTTTGTCCATACCTTCTTCAATTTTTCTTGCCTCTTCAACCTTGATTTTGAAGTTGGTGAGTTCCTATAGAAACTTTGCTTTTGCTTTCTCATCTTCTTGAGCTTGAACCCTTAATCCTGAGTTCTCCCTTTTTAATTCTTCAAGAGTAACCATAAGTCTTTCACATTCTATCTCTTTTACCTTTGACTGTTCAACCATACCTTTTTCAACTTTCCTTGCCTCTTCAATCTTATCTTTCAAGTCAGAGAGATCTTGTAGAAGCTTTGTCTTACATTTCTCATCTTCTTGTATTTGACCCTTCAATTCTACATTCTCTCTTTTCAATTCAACAAGTTCCTTAAGAGTGGCTTCCTCTTTTTCTTTTTTTGAATCTTCCTCTTCTTTCTTTCTTTGATCTTCTATAGGAGCATCTTATTTTTCTTCTATTATTGAAAGTAGAGTTTCTTCTTCATACATATTTTTATTGTCCTTGTTATCCTTTCTTGAACCAACCTCTAGGATTTCATTTCCGAAAATATCATCTTCATCTTCACCACTACTAAACCCATTGCAATAACCTGCATCATGACCGAGTTGACCACAAACAAAATATTCTTCACCTTCTTGTGGACAATAAGCTGCATGGTGACTTGTATTCCTACATCTGGTACAAAAATTTATCAACCTAGTTATTTCTCCATTGCTTGATTCATCTCTTGAATCTATTTCCATTCTTCCTCCCAAAACAACAATATTGAATTCATCTTCTTTTTATTTCATGACCATGTGTGTTCTTTTCTTCTTGTGTCTCATGGTTCTACTTTTTCCTTTCTTTGCCATTTGTGTTCTTGTAAGATCTTCCTTCAAGTTGTTAAACCTTTTTCGAAGGAACCAACTCTGATACCAATTGAAGAACACAAGCTTATACTGAGAGGGGGTGAACATTATAAGACCACTTTTTACTTTTCTTTCCCAAATAATATTATTCAATATAATCAATGGCAATATCAATATAAATAACCAAATCATAAAATGCATAAATCATCACACACAATAGAGACACCAATTTAATGTGGTTCACCCAATGTGGGCTACTCCACGGAGAAAATATTTCACTAAAATTTTCTCAATCAATCTCTTGGGAATCCTTTCCCTATTACAATGTTTATGGACCTCTATCCAAAGGAGACACCAATCCCCTAAATCAATTTTATGGATCTCTATCCATAGGAGAACTCCTTCTCCTCTTGCTCTAGCTGGTGATCCTCTAGAAGACTACTGCCTCCACTACACTGGCTTGTGGATCTCTCTCCATTGAAGACTCTTGTCCTCACTCAGAAGACCTATCCTCACTACCCTAGCTGATGGATCTCTATCCATTGGAGACTTCTGTCCTCTCTGCTCTGTCACCTCCAAAGCTCTATCTCAAATCTGCACTAAACATAGTCCTTCGGTCTAGTACAAATTTTCTCAATATCTATCTCTATTCTGGTACAAATCTATCCTCAAATATACACCAAAACTTTGCTAAAAAAGTCCACATAGAACTTGCTCAAATATTCTCAACAAGTCCACATAGAACTTGCTCAAATCTTCTCAACAAGTCCACATAGAACTTGCTCAAATCTGCTCAACAAGTCCACATATAACTTGCTCAAATCTTCTCAACAAGTCCACACATAACTTGCTCAAATATGCTCAACAAGTCCACATATAACTTGCTCAAATATGCTCAACAAGTCCACTCAGAACTTGCTCCAATCTTCTCAACAAGTCCACTTAAAACTTGTCCAATCTTCTCAACAAGTCCACACAAAACTTGTCCAATCTGCTCAACAAGTCCACTCAAAACTTGTCCAATATTCTCAACAAGTCCACTTAGAACTTGTCCAATCTACTCAATAAGTCCACATAGAACTTGTCCAATCTTCTCAACAAGTCCACTCAGAACTTGTCCAATCTGCTCAACAAGTCCACTAAAAAATTGTCCAACAAGTTCACAAGTCTTCTCAAAGACTTACCTCAAATCTTCTCAATTACTTTCAATCACTTTCTTAGAAACATAAGGAGAATTGTTAGAGACTCAATATGCTTCAACTCAATGCTCAATCACTTTCTCAACTCAATTTAGAATATAGAATAGTTTGTTTTATGGAACTTGAACAATCACTTCACACATCCACTTGACTAGGCTCAACCAACTCTACTCAACCAATCACTCAATGAGATAATCCTTGCTCACAAACCCTAGTCCAAGTATATGATCACTTACTCAAAATATTTCCAACAATGCTCAACAACCAATCTCACATAACAATGATACTCATGTTCTTTTCAAATCCTAGTTCAAGTTCTTCACTCAATCAATGACTTCAACAACAATGCTTATAAAACAACTCTCACATAACAATGATACTCATGTTCTTTTCAAACTTAGTTCAAGTTCTTACTAATAAATGGCTTCAACAAAATCCTATTTTTTTTTAAACCCTAGATTCAAGTTCTTCACTCATCAATGGTCTTCAAAAACAATGCTTATCAAACAAGGTTTTAACCACACTTCTTTATTCCAGAAAACCTTGAAGCAATCACTCAACACACTCAATAGGAAACCCTAATCAAGTCCTTTTCACTCCAAACTTATTTTCCAGAAAACCAATCAATCAATTCAACTATGGAAGAATATGCTCATACCTTTTTCTTGATTGGAGGATGATCTTCAAAAACTGCCTTCAGGAATATCTTCTTCTTTGCCAAGTGCCAAGGGTTAGATAACAAGTGTTATACTTCACAAAATACAAGAATAGCTCAATTTCATAATACACCTTATATCTCCTTCTCAATAGCAATATTTGACAATAATATCTTCACAAAAATTTCCTCATTCAATTTTTCTATTTCACAAAATTGATATTCCAACTTAATTTCTATCTCCTAAGGTAAAATAATATTTACCTTAATAAAGCACCTATTTACCACTTAGGTAAATAAATTAATATCACCTTATAACTCCCTAACCTTAGCACAATTAATCAAATTCCACATACACCCCTAAAACCTTAGCACAATAATCAAATACCACAAATATTCCCTTATTCCTCCTAAACCTTAGTATTATGCAAAAATTAAAAATTAAATTATAAAAACCTTTGGTGAATCCCCCTTTCGCAATTTTTGAAGTTTCGAACCTGCGCCTTCTCCACGATTGGTGCCTTAGCTACGACAAGCTAGCCGTGTGAGCTAAGCGCTCCACGTGCTTAGCTTAAGCCCTAAGGTTGCTTAAGCCTTTTCACAAAGGCTTCAAAGCCTTTGGCCTTCTCCTACATCTAGCGCCAAGCTAGACTATGAGCACTTCTCCCTTTGCATTGTCCCTTGCTTCGAACACCATGCGCTACCTCGATCATGATGCTCTACCCTGATTACAATGCGTTGTCCTATTTCGACAATACACCACTCACAAATTTTGGAGGCTTCAGATTTTCGCTTTGTTCGAATTTGAATTCACACTTCCCTAAGGTTTGTCTTAGGGTTTAAATACCCTTCATTTGCTTTGCATACAACGTCGATGGATGATTCGATTTGATGACGTCGACTTGTATAAATTATAATTTATAATTAATTTAAATTCAAAAGAATTTAAATATTATAAATTTAATTTATAAACTTTAGACTTTAATAAAAATTAAAGCCCTCTTGAGTTAATATCAAATTGTCATTTGCACTTCACTGGGTTGATGAAAATTAATTTTGCCACCTTGGTTTTAATAAAAACCTTAATTCTGCCATCACAATATTAGAGAACTATCATTATGGTTTTAATAAAAAACCTTTTAATGTGCCATCATGGTTTTAACAAAAACCCTTATAAAAACATATTTGGACAACTTTTCTCCATCTCTTTGCATTGCTTCCTGGTGTTAATGATGATGTACTCCATGGTGTTAATGATAGCTTCATGTGTTCACTTTGGCATCAATGACAACTTTTCACCTTGACATCAATGACAACTAAATGAGCTCAAAATGTCCAACAATCTCCCCCTTTGTCATTGATGGCAACCCAACTTCTTTTTACCAAAAACTTGACCTTTCCTTTGTTCTTCTCCCCCTAGGACAATGCTCCCCTGGCTCAATGCTCTCTCCTCTTTTCTCAAATACCAAATCTCTCCCCCTTTGACATCAATGGCAAAGGGTCACCTTTGGGGCTCGGGGCTAAGAATGAGCCTCTTAGCTTAGCCCCTCCCCCACCTCCTCTTGAGGTGGTTAATTCTAGGGTGGGAGTATTTCTACTCCCAGAAAGCACTGTTCTTTACCTTTATCCTCTTTTCTTCTTATCTGATCCTTTTGATTCCTCTTACTATTTCTTTCCATATTCCTATCCATGTCTCATGTTCCTATTCATGTTCCTATTCATATCCATGTTCCTATTCTGTTCTTGTTCCTGTTCTTGTTCCTATTCATGTTCCTATTCCTGTTCATACTTGATTTTGGAATATTTGCTCTACACCACTTTGTTGTGTGACCATCATTATTGCACTTATAACACTTAATGTTATTATTCCTTGGAGGTGCAAATGTCTTAGGATTTCTCCTAGTGAAGCCATATCCTCTTCTATCATGAACCCTACAATTCATTGCCTTGTGACCAAACTGATTACATGAGTAGCAATACCCATGGAAAAGTTGTTTGTTCCCATATTCTTATCTTTCATGTGTCCTACACTGTGAAGCCATGTGCCCAAACCTGTGACATGAGAAGCATCGTCCATTGAAGAAACTTTGCCTAGACCCCATTGGTCTCTTAGTCTCTTCTACCTTGTCCTGTTTCCTGTTCCATCTGTTCCTTACTTGTGTATTGTTCCTTTCCTTGTTGAACTTTCTATTGTCCAACTTATCCTTAGAAGTCTCACTCTCTTTTTCTTACTTCTTTTGACGCTTCTTCTTTTTTGGTGTTTGAGCTTGACTCTCCTTTTTTTGCTTCCTGTTTCCTTTGTTCTTCTTTAGAACTAAGTCTTGTTTTGGTGACTGATGACCTTTGTGCATTGATAATCCTGTCCAAAGTCTTTGAATTTTCCTCAAACTTGTGTAGCTTGTCCTTAGAACCTTTTACTTCCATCCTTAGTGAAACTATCTCATGCTCTAATATTTCACACTCTAGATCTTTTATCTTTAATTTTTTGGCCATACCTTCTTCAATTTTTCTTGCCTCTTCAACCTTGATTTTGAAGTTGGTGAGTTCCTGTAGAAACTTTGCTTTTGCTTTCTCATCTTCTTGAGCTTGAACCCTTAATCCTGAGTTCTCCCTTTTTAATTCTTCAAGAGTAACCATAAGTATTTCACATTCTATCTCTTTTACCTTTGACTTTTCAACCATACCTTTTTCAACTCTTCTTGCCTTTTCAATCTTATCTCTCAAGTCAGAGAGATCTTGTAGAAGCTTTGTCTTACATTTCTCATCTTCTTGTATTTGAGCCTTCAATTCTAAATTCTCTCTTTTCAATTCAACAAGTTCCTTAAGAGTGGCTTCCTCTTTTTCTTTTTTTGAATCTTCCTCTTCTTTCTTTCTTTGATATTCTATAGGAGCATTTTTTTTCTTCTATTATTGAAAGTAGAGTTTCTTCTTCATACCTATTTTGATTGTCCCTGTTATCCTTTCTTGAACCAACCTCTAGGATTTCATTTCCAAAAATATCATCTTCATCTTCACCGCTACTAAACCCATTGCAATAACCTGCATCATGACCGAGTTGACCACAAACAAAACATTCTTCACCTTCTTGTGGACAATAAGCTGCATGGTGACCTGTATTCCTACATCTGGTACAAAACTTTATCAACCTAGTTATTTCTCCATTGCTTGATTCATCTCTTGAATCTATTTCCATTCTTCCTCCCAAAACAACAATATTGAATTCATCTTCCTTTTCTTTCATGACCATGTGTGTTCTTTTCTTCTTGTGTCTCATGGTTCTACTTTTGCCTTTCTTTGCCATTTGTGTTCTTGTAAGATCTTCCTTCAAGTTGTTAAACCTTTTTCGAAGGAACCAACTCTGATACCAATTGAAGAACACAAGCTTATACTGAGAGGGGGGTGAATAGTATAAGACCACTTTTTACTTTTCTTTCCCAAATCAATATTATTCAATATAATCAATAGCAATATCAATAGCAATAACTAAAGTAATGCATAAATCATCACACACAATAGAGACACCAATTTAACGTGGTTCACCCAATGTGGGCTACTCCATGGAGAAAATATTTCACTAAAATTTTCTCAATCAATATCTTAGGAATCCTTTCCCTATTACAATGTTTATGGACCTCTATCCAAAGGAGACACCAATCCCCTAAATCAAGTTCATGGATCTCTATCCATAGGAGAACTCCTTCTCCTCTGCTCTAGTTGGTGATCCTCTTGAAGACTACTGCCTCCACTACACTGGCTTGTGGATCTCTCTCCACTGAAGACTCTTGTCCCCACTCAGAAGACCTATCCTCACTGCCCTAGCTGATGGATCTCTATCCACTAGAGACTTTTGTCCTCTTTGCTCTGTCACCTCCAAATCTCTATCTCAAATCTACACTAAACATAGTCCTTCGGTCTAGCACAAATCTGTTCAATCTCTATCTCTGTCTGGTATAAATCTATCCTCAAATATGCACCAAAATTTGCTCAACAAGTCCACTCATAACTTGCTTAAATCTACTCAACAAGTCCACATAGAACTTGCTCAAATCTACTCAACAAGTCCACATAGAACTTGCTCAAATATGCTCAATAATTCCACATAGAACTTGCTCAAATCTGCTCAACAAGTCCACACAGAACTTGCTCAAATATGCTCAACAAGTCCACACAAAACTTGCTCAAATATGCTCAACAAGTCCACATAGAACTTGCTCAAATCTGCTCAACAAGTCCACTAGAACTTGCTCCAATCTGCTCAACAAGTCCACTTAGAACTTGTCCAATCTTCTCAACAAGTCCACTCAGAACTTGTCCAATCTGCTCAACAAGTCCACTCAAAACTTGTCCAATCTCTCAACAAGTCCACATGAACTTGTCCAATTCTCAAATCCCAAAGTCTCTAAACTTACCTCAAATCTGCTCAATTACTTTCAATCACTTTCTTAGAAACATAAGGAGAATTGTTAGAGACTCAATATGCTTCAACTCAATGCTCAATCACTTTCTCAACTCAATTCAGAATATAGAATAGTTTGTTTTATGGAACTTGAACAATCACTTCACACATCCACTTGACTAGGCTCAACCAACTCTACTCAACCAATCACTCAATGAGATAATCCTTTCTCACAAACCCTAGTCCAAGTATATGATCACTTACTCAAAATATTTCCAACAATGCTCAACAACAAATCTCACATAACAATGATACTCATGTTCTTTTCAAACCCTAGTTCAAGTTCTTCCCCCCCATTAAACACCAAATATACAACTCATTTTCTTTTTTTTTTATTTTTAAAATTCACTCATCAATGGCTTCAACAACAATGCTTATCAAACAAGGTTTTAACCACACTTCTTTATTCCAAAAAACCTTGAAGCAATCACTCAACACACTCAATAGGAAACCCTAATCAAGTCCTTTTCACTCCAAACTTATTTTCTAGAAAACCAATCAATCAATTCAACTATGGAAGAATATGCTCATACCTTTTTCTTGATTGGAGGATGATCTTCAAAAACTACCTTCAGGAATATCTTCTTCTTTGCCAAGTGCCAAGGGTTAGATAACAAGTGTTATACTTCACAAAATACAAGAATAGCTCAATTTCATAATACACCTTATATCTCCTTCTCAATAGCAATATTTGACAATAATATCTTCACAGAAATTTCCTCTTCAATTTTTCTATTTCACAAAATTGATATTCCAACTTAATTTCTATCTCCTAAGGTAAAATAATATTTACCTTAATAAAGCACCTATTTACCACTTAGGTAAATAAATTAATATCACCTTATAACTCCCTAACCTTAGCACAATTAATCAAATTCCACATACACCCCTAAAACCTTAGCACAATAATCAAATACCACAAATATTCCCTTATGCCTCCTAAACCTTAGTATTATGCAAAAATCAAAATTAAATTATAAAAACCTTTGGTGAATCCCCCTTCCACAATTTTTGGAGTTTCGAACCTGCGCCTTCTCCACGACTGGCGCCTTAGCTATGACAAGCTAGCCATGTGAGCTAAGCGCTCCACGTGCTTAGCTTAAGCCCTAAGGTTGCTTAAGCCTTCTCACAAAGGCTTCAAAGCCTTTGGCCTTCTCCTACGTCTAGCGCCAAGCTAGACTACGAGCGCTTCTCCCTTTGCGTTGTCCCTTGCTTCGAACACCATGCGCTACCTCGATCACGATGCTTTGCCCTGATTACAATGCATTGTCCTGTTTCGAAAATACACCACTCACAAATTTTGGAGGCTTCAGATTTTTTCTTTGTTCGAATTCGATTCACACACTTCCCTAAGGTTTGTCTTAGGGTTTAAATACCCTTCATTTGCTTTGCATACAACGTCGATGGATGATTCGATTTGATGACGTCGGCTTGTATAAATTATAATTTATAATTAATTTAAATTCAAAAGAATTTAAATATTATAAATTTAATTTATAAACTTTAGACTTTAATAAAAATTAAAGCCCTCTTTGAGTTAATATCAAATTGTCATTTGCACTTCACTGGGTTGATGAAAAATAATTTTGCCACCTTGGTTTTAATAAAAACCTTAATTCTGCCATCACAATATTAGAGAACTATCATTATGGTTTTAATAAAAAACCTTTTAATGTGCCATCATGGTTTTAACAAAAACCCTTATAAAAACATATTTGGACAACTTTTCTCCATCTCTTTGCATTGCTTCCTGGTGTTAATGATGATGTACTCCATGGTGTTAATGATAGCTTCATGTGTTCACTTTGGCATCAATGACAACTTTTCACCTTGACATCAATGACAACTAAATGAGCTCAAAATATCCAACAATCTCCCCCTTTGTCATTGATGGCAACCCAACTTCTTTTTACCAAAAACTTAACCTTTTCTTTGTTCTACTTCCCCTAGGACAATGCTCCCCTGGCTCAATGCTCTCTCCTCTTTTCTCAAATACCAAATCTCTACCCCTTTGACATCAATGGAAAATGGTCACCTTTGGGCTCAGGGCTAAGAATGAGCCTCTTATCTTAGCTCCTATCCCACCTCCTCTTGTGGTGGTTAATTCTGGGGTGGGAGTATTTCTACTCCCAGAAAGCACTGTTCTTTACCTTTATCCTCTCTTCTTTTTATCTGATACTTTTTATTCCTCTGACTATTTCTTTCAATATTCTTGTCCATGTCCATGTTCCTATTCCTATTCCTGTTCTTGTTCTTGTTCCTATTCATGTTCCTATTCTTGCTCTTGTTTCTAGAATATTTTTTCTACACCACTTTACTGTGTGACCATCATTATTGCACTTATAACACTTAATGTTGTTATTCCTTGGTGAAAATATCTTAGGATTTATCCTAGTGAAGCCATATCCTCTTCTGTCATGAACCCTGTAATTCATTGCCTTTTGACCAAGTTGATTACATGAGAAGAAATACCCATGGAATTTTTTTTTATTCCCATATTCATGTCTTTCATGTGTCCTACACTGTGAAGCCATATGTTCAAATTTGTGACATGAGAAACATCATCCATTCAAGAAACGTTTCCTTGATCACATTGGTATCTTAGTCACTTCTATCCTGTCACATTTCCTATTCCATCTATTCCTTATTTGTGCATTATTCCTTTCCTTCTTGAACTTTTTATTGTCCAACTTATCCTTATAATTCTCACTCTCTCTTTCATTCTTATTTTCTGAAGCTTCTTCCTTTTTGGTGCTTGAGCTTGACTCTCCTTTTTCTGCTTCTTGTTTTCTTTTTTTTCTTTAGAACTAAGTCCTATTTTGGTGACAGATGATCTTTGTGCATTGATAATCCTGTCCAAAGTATTTGAATTTTTATCAAACTTGTGTAGCTTGTCCTTAGAATGAAACTATCTCATGCTCTAATACTTCATACTCTAGATATTTTATCTTTAATTTTTTAGTCATACCTTCTTCAAAATTTCTTACCTCTTCAACTTTGACTTTCAAGTTAATGAGTTCTTGTAGAAAATTTGCTTTTGATTTTTAATCTTATTGATCTTGGTTCTCCCTTTTTAATTCTTCAATATTAGCCATAAGTCTTTCACATTCTATCTCATTTACCTTTTACTGTTCAACCATACCTTTTTCAACTTTCCTTGCCTCTTAAATCTTATCTTTCAAGTCAGAGAGATCTTGTAGAAGCTTTGTCTTACATTTCTCATCTTCTTGTATTTAACCCTTCAATTCTACATTCTCTCTTTTCAATTCAACAAGTTCCTTAAGAGTGGCTTCCACTTTTTATTTTTCTGAATCTTCCTCTTCTTTCTTTCTTTGATATTCTATAGGAGCATCTTATTTTTCTTCTATTATTGAAAGTAGAGTTTCTTCTTCATACCTATTTTGATTGTCCCTGTTATCATTTATTGAACCAACCTCTAGGATTTCATTTCCAAAAATATCATCTTCATATTCACCACTACTAAACCCATTGCAATAACCTGCATCATGATCGAGTTGACCACAAAAAAAACATTATTCACCTTCTTGTGGACAATAAGTTGCATGGTGACCTATATTCCTACATCTGGTACAAAAATTTATCAACCTAGTTATTTCTCCATTGCTTGATTCATATCTTGAATCTATTTCCATTCTTCCTCCCAAAACAACAACATTGAATTCATCTTCCTTTTCTTTCATGACCATGTGTGTTATTTTCTTCTTGTATCTCATGGTTCTACTTTTGCCTTTATTTGCCATTTGTGTTCTTGTAAGATCTTCTTTCAAGCTGTTAAACCCTTTTTGAATGAACCAACTCTTATACCAATTGAAGAACACAAGCTTAAATCTGCTCAACAAGTCCACACAAAACTTGCTCAAATATGCTCAACAAGTCCACATAGAACTTGTCCAAGCTGCTCAAAAAGTTCACTCAGAACTTGCCCAGTCTTCTCAACAAGTCCACTGAGAACTTGTCCAATATACTCAACAAGTCCACTCAGAAATTGTCTAATATGCTCAAAAATTCCACTCAAAACTTGTCCAATCTACTCAACAAGTCCACTCAGAACTTGTCCAATTGTTGGACATTTTGAGTCCCTAAGCTAAGAGTTGTCATTGATGTCAAAAGGATCTATGTAAGTAAGCACTATGTTTGTGTTTCACAAAGAGCTTCATGAGAAGCAAATGTTATTGATCAAAGGTTCAAGAAGGGATGCATGGCATTTGGTTCCAAAAGGAGTTTCAAGGGAAACTTTGCAAAAGGTTTTTATTTAAAACCATGGATGGTAGATTTGAAATGGGTTTTTCTTAAAACCCAAGTTAGATTTTCATTTTATCGAAAAAGGTGACCCGATGAAGGATAAATTTAATTTTAAATATTTTATTTAAAACCATGGATGGCATATTTGAAATGGATTTTTCTTAAAACCCAAGTTGGATTTTTGTTTCATCAAAAAATGTGCCCAGTGATGGAGATATTTAATTTTAAATATTTAGTTTAAATTTTAATTTATTTAAAATTAAAATTAAAATTTTATCCACCGACATCATGAAGGAAGTTTCAAAAAGGTTGATGTTTCCAAAGCAAAGGGAAGGCATATAAATATGCCATTGAATTTTTTAATTCATTCATCCTTGCTCGTTGATATTTTGCGCTTGGTATTTACGAAGGAAAAGATCTTGTGTTCTTCATTTAAGTGATGCACTGAACATTAAAGGGAGACAATGACCACTTCCCAAAATGCATTGGACAATGTGGACTAGTGGTAGATTGGATTATTCAAAGGTGTTGGTGACAAGGAGGTTGTGCGTTCGATTCCTATAAGCATTATTTTTGGCTTTGTTCTGTTGAGGCACCCAAGGCGCATAATTTTTTCTTGGCGAAAGAGGGTGAAGCATAAGAAGCAGGTGGCACTTATTTTTCACCAACGAGCCTATAGCTCGTGCTGTAGCTTGGCTACGGCTAGGGAGTTCACATTGGGACAAGATGAGGGTTCGATTCCCCTTGAGGTAGGTATTAAGGTTTTTATTAATCTTTTATTTGGATTGCCTAAGGTGGAGTAATAAGGGGTAAAGGTGCTTCGTTAGTTGATTTGTTGATTAACCTTAGGGAATAAGGTCATGGTGGCTGTTTGAGTTGTGAATTATTTTTAATTGTGATTTTTGAAATTTTTAGGAGTAATAAGAGTTTTTGATAAAATTATTTTTAGTGAAAGTTATTTTTAGTAAGGGTTTTCTTTTAAAAAGAACTTTGGTGAATGTTAAAATAAAGTAGGAGTAATAAGGTGTTATTTGGATATTATTGTTGTGTTATTACTCAAGATCTCTAACCCTTTTTAAGAGTTGAAAAAGAAAGTGTGTTGAGTGTGACATATTTAGTGGAAAACTCATAAGGCATCAACAAGGTATGAGTAATACTCTTCGTTGATTTTATTTGGGTGGTTTTTTGAAATTTCATTGGAGTGAAAAGGATTAATTTTGGTTTCCTTTTTGAAAGTGGTTGAGTTAATGCTTCAAGGTTTTCTAGATTGTGAGTTGTGATTAAATATTGTTTGATAAGCATTGTTGTTTATACCATTGGTTGAGCGAAGTACTTTGAGTTTATGCTTCAATGTTTTCTGAATTGAGAGTTGTGATTAAAACCTTGTCTTATTAGCATTGTTGTTGAAACCAATGGGTGATGCAAAGAAATTGAAATTGAGTTAGAAAAGAACATGAGTATAATTGTTATGTAATATTTGTTTTCGAGCATTGTTGGAAATATTTTGAGTTAGTTGATTCATGCTCGGACTAGGGTTTGTTAGAAAGAGTTGTTTCTTGAAGTGATTGGTTGAGTAGAGTTGAATGAGCCTAGTCAAGTGGTTGCATGAAGTGGTTGTTCAAGTTCCATGAAACAAAATATTCTATATTTTGATTGAGTTGAGATTGAGCCTTGAGAATAGAACATATTGAGTCTAAAAATTCTCTTTATGCTTATATGATATTGAGTTAAGATTGAGCTGAGTTGAGATTGCTTTGAGTTGAGATTGGGATTTGAGTATAGAACATATCAAGTCTCTAAAAATTCTCTTTATGCTTCTATAAGATTGAGCTGAGTTGAGATTGCTTTGAATTGAGATTGGGATTTGAGTATAGAACATATTGAGTCTCTAACAATTCTCTTTATGCTTCTATGAGTTTGATTTGAGATTTTATTGAGCTTATTTGAGGCAATTATTTGAGAAGACTTGAGGACTATTTTTGTGTAAGCTTTTGTAAAAGCTTGCTATGCAAATTTGAGTAAGTCCTAGAGAGGACCTATTGAGCAGATTGGGAAAAGTTCTATGTGAGCTTGTTGAGCATATTTGAGCAGGTTCTGAGTGAGCCTATTGAGCATATTTGAGCAGGTTTTAAGTGAGCTTATTTAGCAGACTTGAGAAGATTTTGAGTGAGCCTATTGAGCAGGTTCTGAGTGAGGCTATTGAGCATATTTGAGTAGGTTCTGAGTGAGACTATTGAGCAGATCTGAGCAGGTTCTAACTGAGCCTATTGAGTAGATTTGAGGAGGTTCTAAGTGAGCCTATATAGCAAATTTGAGGAGGTTCTGAGTGAACCTATTGATAGAGCTTTGGATGTGACAGAGTATAGAGGACAGAGTCTCCGTGGATTGTGTTGGCAATTTTGGGTACCTTGGGTACATTGCCCTTGCTCAAGTGTTGATGTTGTCATTGATGTCAAAGAGCGGAAGGGTTTTTGTGAAAACCAAGGCAGACTAAATTATAGGTTTTGTTTAAATCCATGGTCAGCTAGCTTTTGAAATGGGTTTTTCTTAAAACCCAAGTTAGCTCTTCGTTTTGTTGAAAAAGGTGCTCCGATGATGAAGATATTTAATTTTAAATATCCAGTTTAAATTTTATTTATTTATTTAAAATTTAAATTAATATTTTAAAATTAAATTAAAGTTGTTCACCGGCTTGTTTTCAAAGCCGACGTTGCTAGGGTTTTGCAACGGATCAATTAGGGTTTCCTGCTGACAAAGCAAGGTTAAGCAACCGAAAAATTCTAGGGTTTCATGTTGACCTAATTAGGGTTGCAACCGACGTGTTTGAGAATGTTTTGATGGGATATTCTCTTCTATAAAAAGGCGGGACTGTTGCAAGGTTGAAGAGTGGGCGTGATGCGATATATGCGAATGAAGTTCATGTGCAGCAGAGTGTAAGTCGGTGATAGTTCTTTGGAGTTAAAGAAAAGAGATCGCAACGATGAGATAGTGAGTGAGTGCGTATCGACTGATCGAGAACAAAGAGAGCGATATGCAGATGGCGTGTTTAAAGTCCGAGGCAAAAATACGTAGATGGTAGAAGTGAGATTTCATGGAAGGTGCAACAGAGTGAGTGGTGCAAAGAGAAGATAAGAACGCGGTATGCAAAAGTCGTGTTTCGAGTGTGAAATGACAGTGTGCTGGCTGTAGAAGTAATATTTCTATGAAGTTGCAATAGAGAACGCGGAGAGATATAGAGGAGTGGTTGAAAAAGTGCGAATCATTTTTCACAGCAGCAGCCGAATGCCGACAAGCAACAGAACGCAAGAAAAACAACAGATCGTGCAAATTGAGGTGACAGTTTAATTCTGCAATTTTTATTACTATCTCCAAGTTGTAGCTTGGTAAAAGGGGTTGGTGCCTCTTTCCAGTTGGAGCTGGAAAAATTGGAGTTGGTGCTCCATTCTGTTGTAGCAGTATAAAATTTAGAGGTTGGTGCCTCTTACCAGCTTGGTGTCGGTGAATGATTATGTAAAGTTGTAGCTTTGCATTTGACTCGGATTTGGATGGTAGTCCAAGCAGTCTTTTTGAGGAGTAGCCACATCGGTGAACCTCGTTAAAATGCCGTGTTATGTGTGATGCTCTTAGTACTTTTATTATTTCTGTTTTAATCTGTTGTAGTTTATTTAAAAGTCTAAATTGCTTTTAAGTTTTTAAAGAACACACTGATTCACCCCCCCTCTCAGTGTCATTGTGATTATAACAATTGGTATCGGAGCAAGGTTCCCAATTTTGGCTAAATCAGCCGTGGTTGATCTTGGATTAGTACACAATGGCTAAGAAGAATAGATCCTCATCCAAAAAGGCATCCCAACCGGCTTCAGCTCCTATGGTTGAGAAAATTGAACCGGAAATGGCAGTAAGGAATGAACTCGAAGTTGAAGAAGTTGAGGTCGAAGTTGATTTAGAGGGTGAGCTAGTGTCTCGCCCTTACGGAATGGGAATCGAAGAAAAAGAAGAATGAAAAATTGTCAAGGAAACTTAAGGATGCAAACAACATTATTGCCAGTTTAAAAATACAGATCGAAGAATACAAGAAAATGTCTCAAGATCTGGAAATACAGGTATCCATGAAGATAGACCACTGCAGAGAAATTGGAAGAAGAAAATGTGAGTCTTCGAATACGGATACAAGAGCTGGATCGAAAAATCAACCGTCATGTAAAACGTGAAGAAAGCTCGATGAAATTAGACAAAATTTTGAGCGATCAAAGATCCACAGTATCAAATTTGGTCTCGGCTTTTCTGAAGGAGAATCATCAACTGGACCAAAAGCAAGCAATGTTGAAAGTGAAAAGAACAAAGACAAGAATCAAGCAAAAGAAAGATATAATGCCAGACCTAAAATAGCAGCTGACAATGATGGCTTTACTAAGGTCACACATCAAAAGAATAGAAGATCCAAGGCTCCAAAGAACAACCCGGCCAAGACCATCTTTCAGTGTTTAATCATTATTTCTATGGTTTTTGTTTCAAGTGTAATGTTTATGGGCATAAAATTGTTGACCGCAAATACAACGTAGGTCCAAGAAGTTTCACTAGTAGAAATGCGTTTGCTCCTTTAATGAGTTATGCAGAGAGTGTTTTAAGTGTCACAACTTTGGTCATATTGCCGAAAATTGTCGTAGTATGTCTCTGTTTCATATCAACCTCATGAAAGCAGATTTCAACCGTATAGAGCAAAACAAAATAGAATTTATACTGAAGGATATGTGCAAAATTCTAAAAAGGGGAAGTCACAACTAGAACCCAATACCACAGTTAAAACAGAATGGAAACAAAAAGAATAGCTCAGGAAAGAATAGGATTCTTTAATAGTGCAGATAGCTTTTAGAGCTCAGAATAAACATGTTCCTTGGATTCTTGATAGTGGTTGCTCAAGTCATATGACAAGTGACAAACAAAAATTCAAAAATCTACAAAAGTATGAGGGTGGTTCTATAAAATTCGGCAACAATGACGGAGCCAAAATAATAGGTAAAGGAACGGTCAAAATTAGTGAAGGAAAGATCAAGTCAGAGGAAGTTTTATATGTGGATGGTTTGAAACATAATCTATTGAGTGTGAGTCAAATCTGTGACAAAGGACATGAAGTAGTTTTCAAGAAGCATGGTTGTGAAGTCAGAAAAATAAACAGCAGGAAATTAATAGCAACCGGCTCAAGGACGTCTGGCAATCTGTACACACTCTTAGAGTTTTCATAAGGTATGTGCTTCATGGGACAAGAAGAAGAGAACTGGTTGTGGCATAAGAGGCTTGGACACATAAGTTTTGATAATCTGGTAAGAATTAGCGCTAAACAAGCAGTGAGAGATATTCCAATCATTAAAAAACCTGCAAATAGTATGTGTGCTTCATGTCAGAAGGGTAAATGCACTCGTAGTTTCATTTAAAACAAAAGAACATCACACTAACAAGCTTGGTCAAAATAGGTTTAGTCGAATCGGCTTAGTCGTAACATGTGGATTCAAAGAATAGGTATGCCTAAAAGAAACAACACTATTACTTGTTATAAGTGCAACAATAAAAGTCACACTGTCGTACAGATGCAGTAGTTGAAATTCCAGGATATAGGAACAGAACAAGTGGCATGATCAGGTCCAAGGATCAGAACAATGACAGGAACAAGAATATGGTCAAAGAGTTCAAGAGAAGACCCGACAAGGAAGTTATAGACGTTGATGTTGATCAGTGCCTAATGGGAGTTTTACTCCCACCCCAGAATTAATCACCTCATCAGGAGGTGGGGGAGGGACTAAGCTAAGAGGCTCATTCTTAGTTCCGAGCCCCAAAGGTGGCCCTTTGCCATTGATGACAAAGGGGGAGAGATATGAGTAAGGGGGAGAGCTTCAAGTGAAGAGGAAAGCTTCAAGTCATGGGGAGCAAAACTTCAAAGAGATTGATTTCAGTTTTGGCTCTTGAAGATGTGTTTTTAGTAAAGGGTTGCCATCAATGACAAAGGGGGAGATTGTTGGCAATTTTGGGTACCTTGGGTACATTGCCCTTGCTCAAGTGTTGATGTTGTCATTGATGTCAAAGAGCGGAAGGGTTTTTGTGAAAACCAAGGCAGACTAAATTATAGGTTTTGTTTAAATCCATGGTCGAGTAGTTTTGAAATGGGTTTTTCTTAAAACCCAAGTTAGCTCTTCGTTTTGTTGAAAAAGGTTCTCCGATGATGAAGATATTTAATTTTAAATATCCAGCTTTAAATTTTATTTATTTATTTAAAATTTAAATTAATATTTAAAAATTAAATTAAAGTCGTTCACCGGCTTGTTTTCAAAGCCGACGTTGCTAGGGTTTTGCAACGGATCAATTAGGGTTTCCTGCTGACAAAGCAAGGTTAAGCAACCAAAAAATTCTAGGGTTTCATGTTGACCTAATTAGGGTTGCAGCCGACGTGTTTGAGAATGTTTTGATGGGATATTCTCTTCTATAAAAAGGCGGGACTGTTGCAAGGTTGAAGAGTGGGCGTGATGCGATATATGCGAATGAAGTTCGTGTGCAGCAGAGTGTAAGTCGATGATAGTTCTTTGGAGTTAAAGAAAAGAGATCGCAACGATGAGATAGTGAGTGAGTGCGTATCGACTGATCGAGAACAAAGAGAGCGATATGCAGACGGCGTGTTTAAAGTCCGAGGCAAAAATACGTAGATGGTAGAAGTGAGATTTCATGGAAGGTGCAGCAGAGTGAGTGGTGCAAAGAGAAGATAAGAACGCGGTATGCAGAAGTCGTGTTTCGAGTGTGAAATGACAGTGTGCTGGCTGTAGAAGTAATATTTCTATGAAGTTGCAGCAGAGAACGCGGAGAGATATAGAGGAGTGGTTGAAAAAGTGCGAATCATTTTTCACAAGAGCAGCTCGAATGCCGACAAGCAACAGAACGCAAGAAAAATAGCAGATCGTGCAAATTGAGGTGACAGTTTAATTCTGCAATTTTTATTACTATCTCCAAGTTGTAGCTTGGTAAAAGGGGTTGGTTCCTCTTTCCAGTTGGAGCTGAAAAATTAGAGTTGGTGCTCCATTCTGTTGTAGCAGTATAAAATTTAGAGGTTGGTGCCTCTTACCAGTTGGTGCCGGTGAATGATTATGTAAAGTTGTAGCTTTGCATTTGACTCGGATTTGGATGGTAGTCCAAGCAAGTATTTTTGAGGAGTAGCCACATCGGTGAACCTCGTTAAAATTTCGTGTTATGTGTGATGCTCTTAGTACTTTTATTATTTCTGTTTTAATCTATTGCAGTTTATTTAAAAGTCTAAATTGCTTTTAAAGTTTTAAAGAACACACTGATTCACCCCCCCTCTCAGTGTCATTGTGATTGTAACAGATTGAGATCCAACAACCAAGACAATTGAAGATAGATCTGATTGAGGAGTCTTCAAGTGGAGATAGATCCACCAATCAGTGCAGTAGAGAGACAGGGTCTTCTAGAAGATCACTAGCTAGAGTAGAAGGGAAAAGAGTTATCCTATGGAAGAGATCCATGAACTTGAGATTTAGGGGATCAAAATCTCCTTTGGACAGAGTTCCATAAAAATTGTAGTTGGGAAGGATTCCCAAGAGATTGATTGAGAATTTTTTATCAAAATATTTTCTTCGTGGAGTAGCCTGCATTGGATGAACCACATAAATTATTGTGTCACTTTTATGGATGGTGTTTTATGCATTGCTTTGATTACTGCTATATATACATTGCATAATATTGAAATGAAAAGAAAAGTAAAAAGTGTTCTTATACTTTTCACCCCCCTCTCAGTATAAGCTTCTATTCTTCACCAATATGCTCAACAAGTCTATTCAAAACTTGTCCAAGATACTCAAAAAGTCCACCCAAAACTTGTCCAATCTGTATTGTAAGCTTCCACAAAATCTTACCCAAAAATGTTCACAAGTCTTCTCAAAGACTTGCCTCAAATCTGCTCAAATACTTTCAATCACTTTCTTAGAAACATAAGGAGAATTGTTAGAGACTCAATATGCTTCAACTCAATGCTCAATCACTTTCTCAAATCAATTCAGAATATAGAATAATTTGTTTTATGGAACTTGAACAATCACTTCATACATCCACTTGAATAGGCTTAACCAACTCTACTCAACCAATCACTCAATGAGATAATCCTTGCTCACAAATCCTAGTCAAAGTATATGATCACTTACTCAAAATATTTCCAATAACACTCAAAAACCAATCTCATATAACAATGATACTCATGTTTTTTTCAAACCCTTGTTTAAGTTCTTCACTTATTAATGGTTTCAACAACAATGCTTATAAAACAAATCTCACATAACAATGATACTCATGTTCTTTTCAAACCCTAGTTCAAGTTCTTCACTCAATCAATGGCTTCAACAAAAATTCTTATAAAACAAATCTCACATAACAATGATACTCATGTTATTTTCAAACCCTAGTTCAAGTTCTTCACTCAATCAATGGCTTCAACAATAATGCTTATTAAAACAACTCTCACATAACAATGATACTCATGTTCTTCACTCATCAATGGATTCAAAAATAATGCTTATCAAATAAGGTTTTAACCATACTTATTTATTCTAGAAAACCTTGAAGCAATTACTCAACACACTCAATAGGTAACGCTAATCAAATATTTTTCACTCCAAAATTATTTTTTAGAAAACCAATTATCAATTCAACTATGTAAGAATATTCTCATACCTTTGATCGAGAGCCAACTCGCTCACGCCGAATCTATAATCACATTCAACAAATTAGAAAAAAATTACAGTCATGGCAACAGTATGCCGAATAAACTCTTTTATCCCGAAAGATAGCTTCTATTACAACATCTTCCACCTGGAAGAAAAAATAGCCTAACAGGTCCAGAATGGCTTCTTGCCTTTACGTCTGCAACTCTGTCTCCATAGTTTTTTGACCCCTTCCATGTCTTTGCTTCGCCCTTTTAAAATCTCTGGCGTGACTCTCCGTTTCCCCTTTCTGACCCTTCGTTTCCATTCCCGTGCCTCTTCGGTGTCTTGGCTTTCGAAACGGCTTCCTTTCGACGCTTGGTCTTCATCTGCTTTCATTGCACCTCGGTACCACGTGCTCGTCCAGTGCTGCCACTGTAGACTCTGTCCGCTTGTCAACCCATGATGACGTTCGGGATACCCATCGCTCGATGATTCCCTCTGTAACGGTCCCTGTAACTGCCTGCCTTTTCCTTTTGTTTGGTCGCGAAAACGCGACATGTCGCGATATCGTGACATTTTTGCTTCACTGCCTTCCAGCCCCTTGCGAGTCACGAAAATGCGACATGTCGCGATATCGTGACACTTTTTGCTTTCTGCCTTCCTGCCCTTTGCGAGTCGCGAAAATGCGACATGTCGCGATATCGCGACACTTTTTGCTTTCTGCCTTCCTACCCTTTGCGAGTCGCGAAAATGCGACATGTCGCGATATCGCGACACTTTTGTCTTTCCTCCCTCCCTTTGCGAGTCACGAAAATGCGACATGTCGCGATATCGCGACACTTTTTCTTGCCTGCGCCTTCCCTCCCTTGTTGGTCGCGATAATGCGACATGTCGCGATATCGCGACACCTTTCCTCCTCGCCTTCCCATGCCTTTTGGTCATGAAATTGTGACATGTCACGATATCGTGACACTTTTTCTCCATTGCACTTTCTTTCATCCTTTGGTCATGAAAATGTGACATGTCATGATATCGTGACATCTTTCCCTTTCGGCTCCTCTTCCTCCTTTTCGGTAGCGAAATCGTGACATGTCATGATATCGTGACATCTTTCCTTTCTGCCTCCTCCTCGCCTCTCGGGTCGTGAAATCGTGACATGTCGTGATATCATGACATCTTTGCTTTCTGCTTTCTCTCTATTCTTTGGGTCATGATATTGTGACATGTCATGATATCATGACAATTTTCTTCCTTGCCTTCTTTCTCTCCTTCGAGTCATGATTTTACGACATGTCATGATATCATGACATTTTCTCCTCTGCCTTTCTCTCTTCCTTCGAGTCATGATTTCATGACATGTCATGATATCATGACATTTTTACTCCGTGCCTTCTCTCTCCTTTCTGAGTCATGAAAATGCGACATGTCACGATATCGCGACACTTTTCCCTGTCACGATATCGCGACATCAAGGCACACTTAGAAAAATGCAAGATTGCTCTGCTGCCACCGGATGCTCCTGCATCAGACACCCAGGGTGGATTGAGAAGTGTCCTCTACTTCTGGACTGTTGGAGGAAGACCCAGGTGGTCGACCTCTATTTTTGACAACCAAGTTGCATCTTCGATAGGCTTGCCTTTCCACTTGACCAAATATTCTGAATACTGTCGGTTCCTGGTACTTCTGCCTTCTCGAGTATCCAGTATTTCCTCTATCTCATCTGTGACTGGTGCAGTCACTGGAATACTCCACAAATCCGTTCTTGGTGCCTCACTACTAACTCCTTCATGGTATTCTACCAAGTCTAAAATATTAAAAATAGGTGATATATTCAGCTCGCTTGGCAGCTCCACTTCATAGGCATTACCTGAATCTCTTTTACCTATGATCCTGCATGGTCCAAACCTCTTCATCTTCAGTTTGTTGTAGGTTTTGTTAGGAAACCTTTCCTTTCTCAAGTGAACCATGACCTCATCTCCCACTTGGAACTCCTTGAAACGTCTCTTCTGATCTACCTTGGCCTTGTACTGAGTATTCATCTTACTAATATGTTGTTTTACCTCCTCATGCAAACTCTTTAGGTGTTCAGCAAAATCTTCAGCCTCAGCACTACTCTTTTCTCCTTTACCCATCGTTCTCAACTCCGAAGCATTCCTTGGGTTGTTCCCATACACAATCTGGAATGGTGATTTACCAGTACTTCTGTTGATAGAATTGTTGTAAGCAAATTCTGCTTGTGGCAAAATCAAATCCCATCCCTTGGGCTTATCTCCTACCAGACATCTTAGGAGATTACCCAAACTTCTGTTCACCACTTCTGTTTGTCCGTCAGTCTGTGGGTGGTATGCAGAACTGAACTTCAAATCCGTCTTTAACTGCTTCCACAAAGTCCTCCAGAAATATCCCACAAATTTGGTATCTCTGTCAGATACGATACTCTTGGGTAGACCATGAAGGCGTACCACCTCCTTGAAAAACAAGCCGACAATATGAACTGCATCACTCATTTTTTGACAGGAAATAAAATGAGCCATCTTCGAAAACCTGTCAACCACAACAAAAATGGAGTCATTTCCTCGTTGGGTCCTTGGTAGGCCAAGAACAAAATCCATACTGATGTCCTCCCATGGTCTTTCTGGTATAGGTAATGGCTGATACAATCCTGTATTCTGTCTCACTCCCTTAGCCATCTGACACACTCTGCAACCCTGCACAAATTTCGTCACATTCTGCTGCAACTGTGGCCAATGGTAGTTCTCACTGACAAGGGCAATGGTCTTATCTCGACCAAAATGCCCGGCTAGTCCTCCACTATGCTTCTCCTTTATCAGATTCTCCCTCATTGAACTTCTAGGAATGCACAATTGGTTCTTTCGGAATAGCATCCCATCTTGGATTGTGAAATCCAGCCATTTAGTTCTATCCAAGGTAATAGGAGACAAACATGCCTTCCAAGCTTCTGCAAAGTCCGGATCCTCTGGATACAAACTCCTGAGTTCTTCAAACCCAACGACCTCCACCTTCATCTCCAACAACAAATTTTGCCGCCTACTCAAGGCGTCTGCAACTCTATTAGACTTCCCACTCCTATGCTTCAAAACAAAGGTATAACTCTGTAGAAATTCAACCCACTTCAGATGTCTCTGATTCAGTTTTCCTTGACTATTAATATACTGCAAAGCTTGATGGTCAGTATATAAAACAAACTCTTTTGCTAACAAATAGTGTCTCCATTTCTTAAGAGCCTGAACTATAGCATAAAATTCCTGATCATAAATAGAGTATTTCTTCCTAGCATCATTTAACTTCTCACTAAAATATGCCACAGGTTTACCTTCCTGACTCAACACAGCTCCAATGGCACTGCCGCTAGCATCACAATCAACCTGGAATACTTTATTGAAATTTGGAAGTATCAAAATGGGTTGTTCCGTCACCTTCCTTTTTAACATCTCAAAACTTGCACCTGCCCTTGTAGTCCACTTAAACTCCTTCTTATCCCCTCTCATGGTTTCTGTCAGGGGTGCGCAAATACTGCTAAAGTTTCTAATGAACTTTCTATAGAAACTTGCAAGACCATGGAATGATCTTACCTCCGTTATGTTCCTTGGAGTAGGCCACTCAATGATAGCCTTCACCTTTTCTGGATCCATTTTTAGACCCTCATCTGAAATGACAAATCCTAGATACACCAACTCCTTCTTCACAAAACTGCACTTCTTCAAGTTAATCAGCAACTGTTCCTCCCTCAGCTTTTCAAAAACTATCCGAACTTGCATCAAATGTTCTTCTAATGTCTTGCTAAAAATCAGAATATCATCCAAATAAACAATAACAAACTTCTCTAGGAAGTCTTTCAACACCTCATTCATTAACCTCATGAATGTACTAGGTGCATTGGTTAAACCAAACGGCATGACCAACCACTCGTACAAACCCTCTTTGGTTTTGAAAGCAGTCTTCCACTCATCACCTTCTCTGATGCGAATCTGATGATACCCACTCTTTAAATCAATCTTTGTGAAGTATTTAGCTCCACTCAAACAGTCCATTATATCGTCCATTCTAGGCAATGGAAATCTATACTTAATGGTAATCTTATTTATGGTTCTGGAATCAGTACACATTCTCCATTCTCCATCCTTCTTCGGTGCTAGTACTGTAGGTACTGCACAGGGACTCAAACTTTCTCTGATCAATCCTTTCCTCAACAACTCTTGAACTTGTCTGTTCAACTCCTCGTTCTCCGTGGGAGACATTCTATGGGCTGCTTTATTGGGTAAACTGGCCCCTGGAATCAAGTCAATTTGATGGCTAATATTTCTCACTGGTGGCAAGCCCTCAGGCACATTATCGGACACAATATCAAGAAATTCTTCTAATAGACTTTCAACCTCTACTGGAATATCCATACATTGTTCCTTCTTAATGGTAGGAATTAATGCGTAACACATAGACTCCCTCTTCAGGCCATCCAAAAATTTTCTACCATCTACCAGACAGATTCTTGCACTACTGCATACCTTTTCATCCACTTCCCTCGATGGCTTCAACTTGTGACGCCTTCCACCTTTGGTCAGAGAGTACGTATTCGCATGTCCATCATGCACCGTGCGTCTGTCAAATTGCCATGGCCTCCCCAACAACAAATGACAAGCATCCATAGGCAAAACATCACATAGAACCTCATCTTGATAAGTTCCAATATGAAATTTAACCAAACACTGCTCACTGACTAATGCCCTATGATCTTTCTGCAACCATGCAATCCGATATGGATGCGGGTGCGCCCTCTTCTCCAGTTTTAGCTTAGTCACCATTTCTCCTGAAACCAAATTGTCTGTGCTACCATTATCTATGATAACATTACAGGTCTTACCTGCACATTTGCATCTCGTGCAAAATAAGCTCTTCCTTTGATCCACATCTTTCCCTCCATTCATCAATGCTCTTCTTGTCATCAACACTTCTCCTTCTTCTGCTTCTTCAGAATGTTCAGACTCAGCACCTTCATCTGCTACAGCAGCTCTGGCATGATCCTCAGGTCGCTTATTCATCCTCTCTTGGTATTGGGGACACTCATATGCCCGATGTCCCTCTTCTCCACAATGGAAACAGGTTCCACGAAATCCACCTCTTCCATACCCACGTCCAGCTCTACCTCTTCCCCTTTGGTAACCGTTGTTCTGATTACGGGGGCGGTAAGTATTCTCCTCTTTCTGATCTTGGCTGGTACTCGTTTCACCAGTCTTATTCCGATCATCAAATTTTCCTCCACTGGTCCTTCCCCCAGTTCTTCCACCTCGACCTCTTCCTCTTTGTTTGCCTTCAAATCTTCTGTTCAGCTTCTCTTCAACCTTCAAGGCAAACTGATATGTATCCTCAATGGTGGTAATTCTGACCAAACTGAGTTCTTCTTGGATATTCATTCTTAACCCATTTATGTAATGAGCTACTTTCTCCTTACTATCCCCTGAATGTCCAGCTCTTATTAAAATCTGGTAAAACTCCTCGGTATATTCCTTGATAGATTTGCTTGACTGTCTCAAGCTCTGCATTTTTCTCAACAGCTCTAATTCGTAATCTGTAGGAATAAACTGCCTCTTCAACTTCTCAACCATTCGGTCCCATCTGGTTATCCTTTCCTTTCCTCTCCTATTTCTTTCTAGTTGTACTTCTTTCCACCATATGCTAGCATGGCCTTTCAACTTTGTTTTTGCCAGTTTGATCCGATCTGGATCTACAACCTCCTCATACTCAAAATACTCCTCCATATCATTGATCCAATCAATCAACTCTTCTGGATTGAGTTTCCCAGAGTACGTGGAGACATCAAACTTTGGCTTCTTCCCGATCTGAGTTATGGCCTTAACTAATCTGACTTCTATAGGATTCATTGCTTCCTCTTCCTCTGATGGATTATCAACCTCCCAAGCTTCATCTTCACTATGGTCTTCTCCCCTTGGTTCAACCCCTCTTCGCAACTCCTCTTGCAGGGCTTGCACTTGCCTCTACAAAGCTTTGAAATCTTCCTCAGGTACCACATTCCTCCCACCACCATGGTTTCTTCATGGAGGCATTCTTCCTCACACTCTTCTCCACAGATCCTGGTGCAAACTGCCTCACTTTCGGTGATCTGCTCACACACTCAGGAACTCCTGCTCTGATACCATTTGATCGAGAGCCAACTCGCTCACGACGAATCTATAATCACATTCAACAAATTAGAACAAAATTACAGTCATGGCAATAGTCTGCCGAATAAACTTTTTATTCCCGAAAGATAGCTTCTGTTACAACATCTTCGCCTGGAAGAAAAATGGCCTAACAGGTCCAGAATGGCTTCTTGCCTTTACGTCTGCAACTCTGTCTCCATAGTTTTCTGACCCCTTCCATGTCTTTGCTTCACCCTTTTAAAATCTCTGGCGTGACTCTCCGTTTCCCCTTTTTGACCCTTCATTTCCATTCCCGTGCCTCTTCGGTGTCTTGGCTTTCGAAACGTCTTCCTTTCGACGCTTGGTCTTCGTCTGCTTTCATTGCACCTTGGTACCACGTGCTCGTCCAGTGCTGCCACTGTAGACTCTATCCGCTTGTCAACCCATGATGACGTTCGGGATACCCATCGCTCGATGATTCCCTCTGTAACGGTCCCTGTAACTGCCTGCCTTTTCCTTTTGTCTGGTCGCAAAAACGCGACATGTCGCGATATCGCGACATTTTTGCTTTACTGTCTTCCAGCCCCTTGCGAGTCACGAAAATGCGACATGTCGCGATATCGCGACACTTTTTGCTTTCTACCTTTCTGCCCTTTGCGAGTCACGAAAATGCGACATGTCGCGATATCGCGACACTTTTTGCTTTCTGCCTTTCTACCCTTTGCGAGTCGCGAAAATGCGACATGTCGCGATATCGCGACACTTTTTCTTGCCTGCGCCTTCCCTTTGAGTCGCGAAAATGCGACATGTCGCGATATCGCGACACTTTTGCTCACCTATGCCTTCCCTCGCCTGTTGGTCACGATAATGCGACATGTCGCGATATCGCGACAATTTTCACTCTTGCGCCTTCCCACGCCTTTTGGTCGCGAAAATGCGACATGTCGCGATATCGCGACACTTGTTCTCCCTTGCGCTTTCTTTCGTCCTTTGGTCACGAAAATGTGACATGTCGCGATATCGCGACATCTTTCCCTTTCGGCTCCTCTTCCTCCTTTTCGGTAGCGAAACCGTGACATGTCGCGATATCGTGACATCTTTCCTTTCTGCCTCCTCCTTGCCTCTCGGGTCGTGAAATCGTGACATGTCGCGATATCGTGACAACTTGGCTTTCTGCTTTCTTTCTCCATTTTGGGTCACGAAATCATGACATGTCGCGATATCGTGACAATTTCCTTCCTTGCTTTCTTTCTACTCCTTCGGTCGCGATTTCGCGACATGTCGCGAAATCGCGACATTTTCTCCTCTGGCCTTTCCTGTCTTCCTTCGGTCGCGATTTTGTGACATGTCACGAAATCATGACATTTTTGCTCCGTGCCTTCTCTCTCCTTCCTGAGTCGCGAAAATGCGACATGTCGCGATATCGCGACACTTTTCCCTGTCGCGATATCGTGACACTTTTCCCTGTCGCGATATCGCGACATCAAGGCACACTTAGAAAAAAAAAAATTATTGATGCAAGATTGCTCTGCTGCCACCGGATGCTCCTACATCAACATTTTTCTCGATTGGAGGATGATCTTTAAAAACTACCTTCAAAAATATCTTCTTCTTTTACAAGTTCCAAAGGTTAGATAACAAGTGTTATATTTCACAAAATACAAGAATAGCTCAATTTCATAATACACCTTATATCTCCTTCTCAATAGCAATATTTAACAATAATATCTTCACAGAAATTTCCTCTTCAATTTTTTTATTTCACAAAATTGATATTCCAACTTAATTTCTATCTCCTAAGGTAAAATAATATTTACCTTAATAAAGCACCTATTTACCACTTAGGTAAATCAATTAATATCACCTTATAAATCCCTAACCTTAGCATAATTAATTAAATTCCACATACACCCCTAAAACCTTAGCACAATATTCAAATACCACAAATATTTCCTTATTCCTCCTAAACCTTAGTTTTATGCAAAAATTAAAAATTAAATTATAAAAACCTTTGCTCAATCCCCCTTTCACAATTTTTGGAGTTTTGAACCTGCGCCTTCCCCACGACTGGCGCCTTAGCTACGTTAAGCTAGCCATGTGAGCTAAGAGATGCATGTACTTAGCTTAAGCCCTAATATTTCTTAAGCCTTCTCATAAAGGCTTCAAAGCCTTTGGCCTTCTCCTACGTCTAGCACCAAGTTAGAATACGAGCGCTTCTCCCTTTGCGATGTCCCTTGCTTCGAACACCATGTGCTGCCTTGATCACAATGCTCTGCCCTGATTACAATGCAATGTCCTATTTCAAAAATTACATCACTCAAATTTTGAAGGCTTATGATTTTTGCTTTGTTCAAATTCGATACACACCATTCCCTAAGGTTTGTCTTAGGGTTTAAATACCCTTCATTTTATTTGCATACAACTTCGGTGGATTATTCATTATGATGACATCGGCTTGTATAAATTATAATTTATAATTAATTTAAATTCAAAAGAATTTAAATATTATAAATTTAATTTATAAACTTTATACTTTAATAAAAATTAAAGCCCGTTTGACTTAATATGAAATTGTCGTTTGCACTTCTGGTAGAACCCTGAAGGTTCTAGCACAATTTTAATAAATAAATAATTAAAATAGCATCTAAATTAAAAGAATCACTTTTAGATATGAATCGCCTTTTGCATTGGTTTGGGAAATCCCTCCAATGGGTCTAAATAATATATATTCTTCTTGTTGGATGATTTGATATGGATGGCCAACCTAATATATATATCTACCCTAAAGCTACGTTGGTGAAGAGATGTGATGGTTCACGTTATGAAGAGACGTGATGGTTCACGTTATGAGTTAATACTATTATAATTAAATGATTAATAATGCTAACTAATACTAACTAATAATGTTAGGATTGAGGATCCTAACATGCCACCCTCCTTAAAAATAGCTTTGTCCTCAAAGCTCAAAGCGAGAAGCTTTGTCCTTTGTTTTCCAAGAAGGATTTGTATAAGTTCTTGGAATCTTTTAATGTCATCCTTCTGTAGGCAGGGGAATCACGAAGGATAAAGCATTAGTGGGGGGTCACCAAGAACAAGAGTAGAATATTCCTTATGAAAATCATGATGATGATGATGGAAGGGCAACCCTTGGGGTCCCTTAAACACATTAGAATGATGCATCAAAAGTGGTGGTAATGCTTCTAAATCCATTTGTGGTTCCCTGGTAGATCCAATAGTGAATGAGTGTGTAATCACCTTTTTGTGTTGTTTTTTAATAGGTTTGGTTATATGGAAATAACTCACAATTGGAGGGAAATTTGAGTGTAGTTCTTGTAGAAAGTGAGTTTGGCCATAATGGGTCATTTCAGGAATGTCTACCTCATCCTTACTTGATGCATCAATCACTTTTGGCATATCAACTGTATTGCCTTCATGGCTATGATCAAGTGTTTCGGTCACTTCTTGCACATTGACCTCATTGTCTTCATGGCTATGATCAAGTGTTTCAGTCACTTCTTGTATATCAACCTCATTATCTTCATTTATGTGAGTAGGTGCACTGGTCACTTTGGACACAACTACCTCATATGCTTGCTCTATGTAGAGATAGGGATCAATTTCCTTTAATAAATACAACGTTAGTGTAGTGCATTTATGGTGGGGTCCAAATTGCTCATCACAATTATCACAGAGGCCTTTTACTCATCGTTCCTTCATCTCCTCAAAGCTAAGATGTTTAATTGGTAAAGTTTGGTTAGGTTTGGGGGTTGTGTAAGTGCTTTATGCCCTTCCATTATGCATAGGTTTAGGAGCGATGTAAGTGGTCGACGATTTTTCCATAGGTGGTTTCCCTAATAGTTGTTGTGCATTTATTTTATCTTTAGCTAATTTTTCCAATCCATAGGTCTTCATCATGGTATAGGGATTGAACCTTATCACCTCCCTTCTAATTTCCTCTTTTAATCCACTAATGAAGTTATTGATGAGAATTGATTCATCCAACCTTTTGTTGTGTTTGGTTATCCTCAAACCGCATTTGATACTCATGCACGAAAGTGATTTGATGAAGATCCTTGAGAAAATACCATATGTTTGGGTCCCACATGGCTCTGATACCAAATGGTAGAGCCCTGAAGGTTCTAGCATAATTTTAATAAATAAATAATTAAAATAGCATCTAAATTAAAAGAATCGCTTTTAGATATGAATCGCATTTTGCATTGGTTTGGGAAATCCCTCCAATGGGTCTAAATAATATATATTCTTCTTGTTGGATGATTTGATATGGATGTCCAACCTAATATATATATATCTACCCTAAAGCTATGTTGGTGAAGAGATGTGATGGTTCACGTTATGAAGAGACATGATGGTTCACGTTATGAGTTAATACTATTATAATTAAATGATTAATAATGCTAACTAATACTAACTAATAATGTTAGGATTGAGGATCCTAACAACTTCACTGGGTTGATGAAAATTAATTTTGCCACCTTGGTTTTAGTGAAAAACATAAGTCTGCCATCACAACATTAGAGAACTATCATTATGGATTTAATAAAAAACCTTTTAATGTGCCATCCCGGTTTTAACAAAAACCCTTATAAAAATATATTTTGACAACTTTTCTCCATATCTTTGCATTGCTTCCTAGTTTTAATGATGATGTAATCCATGGTGGTAATGATAGCTTGATGTGTTCACTTTGGCATCAATGACAAATTTTCACCTTGAAATCAATGACAACTAAATAATCTCAAAATGTCCAACAATATCCCCCTTTGTCATTGATTGAAATCCAACTTCTTTTTACCAAAAACTTGACCTTTCCTTTGTTCTACTTCCCCTAGGACATTGGTCTCTTGGTCTCTTCTATCCTATCATGTTTCCTGTTCCATCTATTCCTTATTTGTGCATCGTTCCTTTCCTTCTTGAACTTTTTATTGTCCAAATTATCCTTAGAAGTCTCAATCTCTTTCATTATTATTTTTTGAAGATTCTTCCTTTTTGGTGCTTGAGCTTGACTCTCCTTTTTTCTGCTTCTTGTTTCCTTTGTTCTTATTTAGAACTAAGTCTTGTTTTGGTGACAGATGATATTTGTGCATTGATAATCCTATCCAAAGTCTTTAAATTTTTCTAAAACTTGTGAATCTTGACCTTTGAACATTTTAATTCCATCCTTAGTGAAACTATCTCATGCTCTAATCTTTCATACTCTAGATATTTTGTCTTTAATTTTTTTGCCATTCCTTCTTCAATTTTTCTTGCCTCTTCAACTTTGATTTTGATGTTGGTGAGTTCCTGTAGAAAATTTAATTTTTCTTTTTAATCTTCTTGAGCTTGAACCCCTTTTCACAAGTCTTCTAAAATACTTTCCTCAAATATGCTCAAAGACTTTCAATCACTTTCTTAGAAACATAAGGAGAATTATTAGAGACTCAATATGCTTCAACTCAATGCTCAATCATTTTCTCAACTCAATTTAGAATATAGAATAATTTTTTTATGGAAATTGAACATTCGCTTCATACATCCACTTGACTAGGCTTAACCAACTCCACTCAACCAATAACTCAATGAGATAATCCTTGCTCACAAACCCTAGTCAAAGTATATGATCACTTACTCAAAATGTTTCCAAAAATGCTCAAAAACCAATCTCACATAACAATGATACTCATGTTATTTTCAAACCCTTTTTCAAGTTCTCCACTCATTAATGGCTTCAACAACAATTATTATAAGACAAATCTCACATAACAATGATACTCATGTTCTTTTCAAACCCTACTTGAATTTCTTCACTCAATCAATGGCTTCAACAACAATGCTTATTAAAACAACTCTCACATAATACTCATGTTCTTTTAAAACCCTAGTTCAAGGTATTCACTCAATCAATGGATTCAAAAACAATGCTTATTAAAACAACTCTCACATAACAATGATACTCATGTTATTCATTCATCAATGGATTCAACAACAATGCTTATCAAACAAGGTTTTAACCACACTTTATTCCAGAAAACCTTGAAGCAATACTCAACACACTCAATAGGTAACACTAATAAAATTCTTTTCACTCCAAACTTATTTTCTATAAAACCAATCAATCAATTCAACTATGGAATAATATGATCATACATTTTTCTTGATTGGCGGGTGATCTTCAAAAAATGCCTTCGAGAATATCTTCTTCTTTGCCAAGTGCCAAAGGTTAGATAACAAGTGTTATAGTTCACAAAATACAAGAATAGCTTAATTTAATAATACACCTTATATATCCTTCTCAATATCAATATTTAACAATAATATCTTCACAGAAATTTCCTCTTCAATTTTTCTATTTCACAAAATTGATATTCCAACTTAATTTCTATCTCCTAAGGTAAAATAATATTTACCTTAATAAAGCACCTATTTACCACTTAGGTAAATCAATTAATATCACATTATAACTCCCTAACCTTAGCACAATTAATCAAATTCCACATACACCCCTAAAACCTTAGCACAATAATCAAATACAACAAATATTCTCTTATTCCTCCTAAACCTTAGTTTTATGCAAAAATTAAAAATTAAATTATAAAAACCTTTGGTGAATCCCCCTTCCGCAATTTTTTGAGTTTTGAACCTGTGCCTTCTCCACGACTGGCGCCTTAGCTGCAGCAAGCTATCCATGTGAGCTATGTGATCCACATGCTTAGATTAAACACTAAGATTGCTTAAGCCTTCTCACAAAGGCTTCAAATCCTTTGGCCTTCTCCTACATCTAGCGCCAAGTTAGACTGCGAGTGCTTCTCCTTTTGCACTATCCCTTGCTTCAAACACCATGCATTGCCTCGATCATGATGCTCTTCCCTGATTACAATGCACTATCCTATTTCAGAAAATACATCACTCAAAAATTTTGGAGGCTTCGGATTTTCACTTTGTTTGAATTTGATACACACCATTCCCTAAGGTTTATCTTAGGGTTTAAATACCCTTCATTTTCTTTGCATACAACGTCGACGGATGATTCAATTTGATGATGTTGGTTTGTATAAATTATAATTTATAATTAATTTAAATTCAAAATAATTTAAATATTTAATTTATAAAATTTAGACTTTAATAAAAATTTAAGCCCCCTTGAGTTAATACCAAATTATCATTTGCACTTCACTGGGTTGATGAAAATTAATTTTGCCACCTTGGTTTTAATAAAAACCTTAACTCTGCCATCACAATATTAGAGAACTATCATTATGGTTTTAATAAAAAATATTTTAATGTGCCATCATGGTTTTAACAAAAACCCTTATAAAAACATATTTGGACAACTTTTCTCCATCTCTTTGCATTGCTTCCTGGTGTTAATGATGATGTACTCCATGGTGGTAATGATAGATTCATGTGTTCACTTTGGCATCAATGACAACTTTTCACCTTGAAATCAATGACAACTAAATGAGCTCAAAATTTCTAAAAATCTTCCCCTTTGTCATTGATGGCAACCCAAATTCTGTTTACTGAAAAATTGACATTTCCTTTGTTCTGCTCCCCCTGGCTCAATGCTCTCTCCTCTTTTCTCAAATATCAAATCTCTCCCCCTTACTCAAATATCTCCCCTTTGACATCAATGGCAAAGGATCACCTTTGGGACTTGGGGCTAAGAATGAGCCACTTAGCTTAACCCCTCCCCCACCTCCTCTTGAGGTGGTTAATTCTGGGGTGGGAGTATTTCTACTCCTAGAAAGAATTGTTCTTTACTTTTATCCTCTATTATTTTTATTTGATCCTTTTGATTCCTCTGAATATTTATTTCAATATTCCTATCCATGTCCTTGTTCCTATTCCTATTCATGTTCACATTCATGTTCCTGTTCCTATTCCTATTCATGTTCCTATTCCTATTCTTACTTGTTTTTGGAATATTTGATCTACACCACTTTGCTATGTGACAATCATTATTGCACTTATAACACTTAATGTTGTTATTCCTTGGAGGTGCAAATGTCTTAGGATTTCTCCTAGTGAATTCATATCCTCTTCTGTCATGAACCCTGCAATTCATTGCCTTGTGACCAAACTGATTACATGAGTAGCAATACCCATGGAAAAGTTATATGTTCCCATATTCTTGTCTTTCATGTGTCATGCACTGTGAAGCCATGTGTCCAAATTTGTGACATGAGAAGCATCATTCATGTAAGAAACCTTGCCTTGACCACATTGGTCTCTTAGTCTCTTATGTCCTGTCATGTTTCATGTTCCATCTATTCCTTATTTATGCATTGTTCCTTTCCGTATTGAACTTTTTATTGTCCAACTTATTCTTAGAAGTGTCACTTTCTCTTTCATTCTTATTTTCTGAAGATACTTTCTTTTTGGTGCTTAAGCTTGACTCTCCTTTTTTTTCTTCTTGTTTCCATTGTTCTTCTTCAGAACTAAGTCTTGTTTTGGTGACATATGATCTTTGTGCATTGATAATCCTATCCAAAGTATTTAAATTTATCTCAAACTTGTGTAGCTTGTCCTTTTAACCTTTTACTTCCATCCTTATTGAAACTATCTCATGCTCTAAACTTTCATACTCTAGATCTTTTGTCTTTAATGTTTTGGCCATACCTTCAATTTTTCTCGCCTCTTCAACTTTGATTTTGAAGTTGGTGAGTTCCTGTAGAAACTTTACTTTTGTTTTTTCATATTTTTGAGCTAGAACCCTTAATCTTGAGTTATCCCTTTTTAATTCTTCAAGAGTAACCATAAGTCTTTTACATTCTATCACTTTCACCTTTGATTGTTCAACCATACCTTTTTCAACTTTCCTTGCCTCTTCAATCTTATCTTTCAAGTCAGAGAGATCTTGTAGAAAATTTATCTTACATTTCTCGTATTCTTGTATTTGACCCTTCAATTCTACATTCTCTCTTTTAAATTCACTCTTTTAAATTCAACAAGTTCCTTAAGAGTGGTTTCCTCTTTTTATTTTTCTAAATATTCCTCTTCTTTCTTTATTTGATTTTCTATAGGAGCATATTATTTTTCTTCTATTATTGAAAGTAGAGTTTCTTCTTCATACCTATTTGATTGTCCTTGTTATTCTTTCTTGAACCAACCTCTAGGATTTCATTCCCAAAAATATCATCTTCATATTCACCGCTACTAAACCCATTGCAATAACTTGCATCATGACCGAGTTGACCATAAATAAAACAATCTTCACCTTCTTGTGGATAATAATTTGCATGGTGACCTGTATTCCTACATATGGTACAAAAATTTATCAACCTAGTTATTTATCCATTGCTTGATTCATATCTTAAATCTAATTCCATTCTTCCTCCCAAAAAAACAACATTGAATTCATCTTCATTTTCTTTCATGACCATGTGTGTTATTTTCTTCTTGTATCTCATGGTTCTACTTTTGCCTTTATTTACCATTTGTGTTCTTGTAATATATTCCTTCAAGCTGTTAAACCCTTTTCAAAGGAACTGGCTATAATACCAATTGAAGAACACAAGATTATACTGAGAGGGGGGTGAACAGTATAAGATCACTTTTTACTTTTCTTTCCTAAATAGTATTAATCAATATAATCAATGGCAATATCAATAGCAATAACCAAAGCAATGCACAAATCATCACACATAATAGAGACACCAATTTAACATGGTTCACCCAATGTGGGATACTCCAAGGGGAAAATTGTTTACTAATTTTTTCTTAGTAAATATCTTGGGAATCCTTTCCCTATTACAATATATATGGATCTCTATATGAAGGACTTACCAATCCCCTAATCAAGTTCATGGATCTCTATCCATAGGAGAACTCCTTTCTCCTCTTAGTCTGGTTGGTGATCCTCTAGAAGACTACTACCTCCATTACACTGGATTGTGGATCTCTCTCCACTGAAGACTATTGTCCTCATTTAGAAGACTTGTCCTCACTACCCTGGATGATGGATATCTATCCACTAGAGACTTATTTCCTCTCTACTCTATCACCTCCAAAGCTCTATCTCAAATCTACACTAAACATAGTCCTTCGGTCTAGTACAAATTTGTTCAATATCTATCTCTGGTCTGGTACAAATTTATCCTCAAATTATCACCAAAAATCTACTCAACAAGTCCACATAGAACTTTCTCAAATCTGCTCAACAAGTCCACACATAACTTGATCAAATCTGCTCAACAAGTCCACATAGAACTTGAACAAATCTGATCAACAAGTCCACATAGAACTTGCTTAAATATTCTCAACAAGTCCACTTAGAACTTGTCCAATATGCTCAACAAGTCAAATCAGAACTTGTCCAATCTGCCCAATAAGTCTACTTAGAACTTGTCCAATCTGCTCAATAAGTCCCCTCAGAACTTGTCCAATCTGTACTATAAGCTTCCACAAAAGCTTACCCAAAACTGTTCACAAGTCTTCTCAAAGACATGTCTCAAATTTGTTCAAATACTTTCAATCACTTTCTTAGAAACATAAGGAGAATTATTAGAGACTCAATATGCTTCAAATAAATGCTCAATAACTTTCTCAACTCAATTCAAAATATAGAAAATTTTGTTTTATGGAACTTGACCAATCACTTCATACATCCACTTGACTAGGCTTAACCAAATCTACTCAACCAATCACTCAATGAGATAATCCTTGCTCACAAATCCTAGTCAAAGTATATGATCACTTAATCAAAATATTTCCAACAATACTCAACATCCAATCTCACATAACAATGATACTCATATTTTTCAAACCCTTGTTCAAGTTCTTCACTCATCAATGGCATCAACAATAATGCTTATAAAACAAATCTCACATAACAATGATACTCATGTTCTTTTCAAACCCTAGTTCAAGTTCTTCACTCAATCAATGGATTCAACAATAATACTATAAAACAACTCTCACATAACAATGATACTCATGTTTTTTTCAATCCATGGTTCAATTTCTTCACTCATCAATGGCTTCAACAACAATGCTTATTAAAACAACTCTCACATAACAATGATACTCATGTTATTCACTCATCAATGGCTTCAACAACAATGCTTATCAAACAAGGTTTTAACCACACTTTATTCCAGAAAACCTTGAAGCAATACTCAACACACTCAATAGGTAACCCTAATCAAATTCTTTTCACTGCAAACTTATTTTCTAGAAAACCAATCAATCAATTCAATTATGGAAGAATATGATCATACCTTTTTCTTGATTGGAGGATGATCTTCAAAAATTGCCTTCAGAAATATCTTCTTCTTTGCCAAGTGCTAAAGGTTAGATAACAAGTGTTATATTTCACAAAATACAAGAATAGCTCAATTTCATAATACACCTTATATATCCTTCTCAATAGCAATATTTAACAATAATATCTTCATAGAAATTTCCTCTTCAATTTTTCTATTTCACAAAATTGATATTCCAACTTAATTTCTATCTCCTAAGGTAAAATAATATTTACCTTAAGAAAGCACCTATTTACCACTTAGGTAAATCAATTAATATCACATTATAACTCCCTAACATTAGCACAATTAATAAAATTCCACATACACCCCTAAAACCTTAGCACAATAATCAAATACTACAAATATTCCCTTATTCCTCCTAAACCTTAGTTTTATGCAAAAATTAAAAATTAAACTATAAAAACCTTTGGTGAATCCCCCTTCTGCAATTTTTGGATTTTTGAACCTGCACATTCTCCATGGCTGGAGACTTAGTTGTGACAAGCTAGCCTTATGATCTAAGCACTCCACGTGATTAGCTTAAGCCCTAATATTGCTTAAGCCTTCTCACAAAGGCTTCAAAGCCTTTGGACTTCTCCTACATCTAGCACCAAGTTATACTGATAGTCTTCTCCCTTTGCGTTATCCCTTGCTTCAAATACCATGCACTACCTCGATCATGATGCTCTACCCTGATTACAATGCACTGTCCTATTTTTGCAAATACATCACTCGTAAATTTTAGAAGCTTCAGATTTTTTCTTTGTTCAAATTCGGTACACACCATTCCCTAAGGTTTGTCTTAGGGTTTAAATACCCTTCATTTGATATGCATACAATGTCGGTGGATGATTCAATTGTATGACGTCGGCTTGTAAAAATTATAATATATAATTAATTTAAATTCAAAATAATTTAAATATTATAAATTTAATTTATAAACTTTAGACTTTAATAAAAATTAAAGCCCTCTTGAGTTAATATGAGATTGTCATTTGCACTTCATTGTGTTGATGAAAATTAATTTTACCACCTTGGTTTTAATAAAAACCTTAACTCTACCATCACAATATTAGAGAACTATCATTATGGTTTTAATAAAAAACCTTTTAATGTGTCATCATGGTTTTAACAAAAATCCTTATAAAAATATGTTTGGATAACTTTTCTCCGTCTCTTTGCATTGCTTCCTGGTGTTAATGATGATGTACTCCATGGTGGTAATGATAGCTTCATGTGTTCACTTTTGTATCAATGACAACTTTTCACCTTGACATCAATGACAACTAAATGAGCTCAAAATGTCCTACACCAAACAAGTGTGTGGGTGGGCTTGTGTATTCCTATGGGACCACCCTAGTTGCAATAGCTTCCAAACACATGGTTCCTACACCTTCAAATAGTAAACAACATAAAAGGGATTAAAATAACCTATGAGGGCTCCACTATGTGAGGCCCTTTGAATAGTAAAACCAGTAAACCCTAAATACTACAATTTTAATTGTAAAAAAAGAATGCAAAAATGGAAAATTATGCAACAAATATTTTACCTTGTCAATACTGAAGTATACTCCTGCTTCTATGTTCAAGAATCACACAAATGCCCAAAATTATATGAGGGCTTATGAACTACAAATATACTACGAGAAACACTTGTAGGTGTTTGGGGATTGCTTCAAATGCTGAGTAGTATTCCAAAAATATTTAGAATAATTCTATGAACTCTAGGTGGCATTCGGGTGTGGATGGGAGTGAAGCAAAACTAGATCTGGTTCGTGAGGATTTTGTAGTGATGGAAATGGGGGGATGCAATGGCAGTGATGAGGGGTAATTTTCAAACTTGAGGTGTTAAAAATATAGATCTTATTAGACCTTTATTCATCAAAATGAATCATATTTTATAATTTTTCTTAAATATGTTAGGGTTTCAATGACACCAAATGGACGACCAAGATTAAAACATGATAAAGGGTGGATATTAAGTTTGGGCAAGTGACATGGATTGATATGGATGGATGGCTAAGATTAAGTCATGGTGGAGGGCTAGGATTTATTTACATAAATACATATATATTTATTATATATAAATATAAATATAAAATATTAATATATATATATATATATATATATATAAATAATGGATGACAAGTGGCTAGATTTTAATGTCTAGATATATGCCTATTTGTATCGTGTTGCATGAAACACAATACAGTGCAAAAATACAAGACACCTATTTTGGTGTGGTGAAGCAACTTTCTTTCCTTGGAGCACAAAGAGGATCTTGAAGATAAAAAATTTTAGTGTAGCTTACCCCCTCAATTGGTGAATGAGTGAAAAATGAGTCTCACGATCCAATTAATAGAATTATTGGTAATGATGTAGGTGAATTATGTAAGTGCAAATGATATGAATGATGTAAATGCAGATTATGTGAATGATGTAAATTGATGTTGTTTTTACCCCAACGGAGAAAGGGATTTTTGCAAGTGTAGATGTAAGTGAATTCTATTTTTATCCCAATAGAAAAGGGATTTTTTCCAAATGTAGATGTATGATGAATTATGAAAATGATGTATCCTGATGTGGGAGCTCAAAATCATATTTATTTGCCCCAAGTTTGAGGTGATTCCATGCTATTGGAAAACATGCCAATTGGTATCATTGAAATGCAAAGTGATGAATATGCAAAAAGAAAAGGATTCAACCCTTGGAGGGCTATCTAGTGACTGTAGGATAATTTTCTCAATTAGAACCAATTAACCTATGCAAAGGCTATATTCGTGATGACTATCAATGTAAAATAAATGTTGAAAATGTAATTTTGTCCATGTTTCAAGCCCCACGAACAAGGCCATCAATGACAACTTTTTGAGCAAGTTAACTTGGGTATAGTCTCACTTGAAAAATTGAGTAACCCAAAATGATTTTATGTTCAAACAATAGGATATTGAATGATTATGAGCAAGTTTCCTTATAGTGATCTAAACATCTTACCGAATTTCATGGACAACCAATTGCTGCAATCACCAAGGAGATAGAATAAACCACTAGATACAAGGTTCACTTGAAATTGTAGGTGAATTTGGAAAAAAATGAAAATGAAATATTTAATAGATGAAAATGGTGTTGAAATGTATATTTGATGATGAAAAATTTATGGATTATTGAATTGCATGAATTTGTGAAGTTTTGAATTGTTTTGGAGCATTTTGAAAAGCAATTTTGGATAATTTTTCAACTTTTTGGGTTGCAACAAAAGTTAATCACCCAAATCAATGCATGTTATCAAAAAAAATTATGAAATTATGAATGTGGTCATTTTGTGAAAATTTATACCATTTTAGTCTATTTTGAAAATTTTAAGGTGATTTTGTGACTTTTGGTCACAAGCAAAAATTAAGTGTCCAAATCGATTTTTGGTTTCACAAAACATAATATGATGATGGAATGAATGTATGGATGCAATGTGGAGTGATTTTGTGAAGGTAAGCTACATTTTTGGAGCATTTTGGTCTTTCTATAAAATTTTAAAGCTAAACATTGACTAGCGTTCACATCATTCATAGACATCGGTAAGTGTTTACCACTCTGCAAATGTTTGTGAGCATTTCAATGCACTATGTAGACACCCATGGGTATTTGATCGTACCAAAAAAAGCTATAAATAGTCTACAGAGGTAAAATAAAATTTATTCTTACATTCAAAATCTCTAGAAGCTATGTCTAAAATAAAGTGACAGAGTGAAGAAGTGATGTGGAGTGAGGAATTGAGGTGGAGTGAAGGCGATGGCAATGGAAGGTGCCAATGCAGTAGCAGGAGCGAAGGTGCATGTGGCTGAGGTAAATACCCTTGGAACACTTGTTTGGAATTGTGTAATTTTATTTTTTATTTTTTTTTGTATTATGCAATGAATGTGACATTAATGTGTTTGCATTGTGCATGTATTGTGCTACAGTTGAGGATCTTGGAGGCCTGAAATTGGTTCTCGAATCTCATACCATGGGTGATAAAGGTGTTGTGGAAAGATAATTGGAATTAGTTGGAGGATGTGGGGCTAGTTGGGGTAGCTCTGGTTGATGTGGTGGGGGAAGATGAGGGATATCTCTCTACTTTGGTAGAGATATGGGATCCATATTGGGGGATCTTTCAACTCCCTACTAGTGAGGTGATAGTGACACTTGAGGATGTATACCACGTTCTTCAAGTTTTTGTGGAGGTGTTACGTATCAAGGTTGGACATGATAAGGAGAATTAGATGATCTGGATATTTGAATATCGATGGAGGACTGTGAGTGTGAGGGGTGGAGGTATTATATACTTTGTGATGTATGTCAAGAAGAAGTTGGAGGTATTGCCTACCTTGGTCATGTTCCTATTGGCAAACATAGTGGAACCTAACAGTATTGGCTATCGATTCCCATGGAACATGATCAGGCTAGTGTACGATATGATTTATGAACCTCAGGTGTATGCATGGGCACCTACTCTACTGGCTCATTTGTACCACGAGTTGTTTGATATGAGGAGGTAGGGGTACACATTCACTGTACAACTCATAGATCTACCCATATTGATAAAATATTATTCATTTTATGCATTCCATTGTGTTACTATGCTTTTGTACCTTTATTTATGTATTTAGAGTCGTATGAGCCTTGGTCCAACAAAATAATAGCCTTACTCAAGTTTGAAACACTCCCATTAGACATGTCATGAATTACTAAATGCACTTTCAAGCAAAAGGTAACTCATTTTACTCTCTTGGGAGACATTTTGTATAGGTGTGGTTATGATGGAGTCCTCCTTCATTATATCAAGCCTATAGAGGCATAAAGAGCCATAGTTGAAGCTCATGATGGTACTTGTGGTGGTTATTTTAGTGGAATGACCATTGCAAAGCATATTTTGTGCATGGGTTACTATTGGTCCACCATGGAACATGACTGTTGCACTTATGTCAAGCATTATCAAAAATGTCAACAACATGCTAATTTAACTCATATGTCATCACAAGAATTACAACATATTCAAATCCTTTGGCCCTTTTCATAATGGGGTTTTGATTTGATTGGAAAAATCTCACCTCCTTCATTAGGATAACATACATTCATCATCATAGCCATTGAATACTTCATAAAGTCGTTTGAGACAATTCCTTTAACTAGTACAATAGGACCTTGAATTTTGGAGTTTATACTTCATCATATCATCTATCATTTTGGTATCCCATCAAAAATCATCTCTGATAATGACAAGTATTTCAAAAACAATGATGTTTGAGCACTTTGTGAGAAATATAATATCCAACATAGTTTCTCGGCTCCTTACTACCCACAGGTAAATGGATAATCTAAGGCTACCAACAAGACCTTAATTTCTATTCTCAAGAAACTAGTCAAAGAAAATCATCGATATTGGCATACTCAAATCTCCATGGCATTATGGGCTTATTGAACAAGCATCTACATGCCTACTGGGTCAATTCCATTTTCATTGGTCTATGGAGCCAAAGAAATTATGCCTCTTGAGCTTGAGATCCACTCATTATGAATTTTATTGCAAGAATTCATAGATGATGATACTACTAGACAAGCACGTTTTGACCAACTCACACTTCTTGATGAAAGGTGGGTCAATTCTCTAGAGATTTTATGATTTTATCAGGACCACCTCAAGCATTCTTACAATGCCAAAGTTCATCTATATGAATTCCAAGTAGGAGATCTTGTTATCAAAGAGAATCAACAAAATATCAATGCATTATCATATCTTCATGATAAATTCATGGCTAATTGGTTAGGTCCATACATTGTCACTCAAAAAGTGGGTAAAGGAACTTATAGGCTATCTAGTCTAGATGGATTTGAAGAGCTTGAACCACTTAACATCATCCACTTGAGAGAATTTTATGCATAATGTAATTTATATATATGTATATATACATGACTAATACACAAAAACAACATTGCATTTCGCACAACATTTTTACACTTTGCATTTCACAAATTGCATTTCACACATTACATTTTACACTTTTCATTTCACACATTGCAATGCACACATTTTATTTCACAAATTGTATTTCATACATTGCATTCACAAGCATCTTCAAACATTTAATTCACCATATTAGGGGTCATTTATTCAGTATAGATAATAATTGATCCAATAAAGTCATATTGCCTTAATCAAGTTCACCTTCAAATCATCATCCATTTCATTTCACCATTCCATTATCATTTGCAAACTACATATCCATAATCCCTAGGTGTTTTCAGTCACTCAACCACTCCTAGTGTTTCTAGAAACCTCCAATACATGCCAAGTTTTCTTTAGGACCTCTACTTGAGCCTCATCCACTCCTCCTCACTACATCCTAGATGTCTCTTTGGAACCTCCTTCCTATCATACATGCCACCACCATCACCTCCAATCTATGGTGGTTTCTTTGCTACATATCTTGCTTACCTCCCTTGACTGCTAGACCGCTAATGTCTCTAATGTTTAGTTGCCTCATCTTCCTCCTCCACCTTAGCCTCCTCATCATCCTCATTCCCATCATCCACTGCCTAACTCAATACCTATGGTAGTTGTGTAGAAAACCATGCATTGTAATCAATAGTAGTCCTTGCATTATCAATATCAGGGAGATCTATCTCCTCGTCATCCTCATAGGTCACTCACCATACGTTCATGCAAGGTAGACCCATCTCATATTGATGATACCTATACAACACTAGTGCCTCAGGTAGCCCTTGTTGTAGTCCAAATTACCATAGCACCCATGAGAACTAGACCAACTCCACCTCACTCCTATATCTCCCAACCACCCATCTAGCCTATTGAACTCTTCATAGCTACTCCCTATCACCAGTCTAAGTGACACCTCACCATGTTTTCCAATGCACCTGATCTAGTATTAACCTTACCCATAGATCTTTGTACTCCTAGCTAAACTAGCTAGGATGACTCAGCTGCACCTCCTTAGCCAACTACCATCTCAAATCATAGGGTTGCTTAGCATCCCATGGCTCACTAGGTAGGCCGATAGGTTGAGCCACACTAAAGTTCTAGCAATCCCAACACTGTATTAGGACATTGAAACCCAAACCCTTCTACCATTGTCTCCTCACCTCATACAACTCTTGGTACAACTAAGACAATAGAGAAAGCACCCATGCATACACCTAAGGCTCATTGATCATATCATACACCATCATGATGATGTTCTAAGGGAATCAATAGCCAATGCTATTAGGTGCTACTATATTGACCAATAGGAACATGACCAAGGTGGGCAATACCTCCAACTTCTATTTGACATACATTTCCAAGTACATAATCCCTCCACCCCTCACACTCACAGTCCTCTATCGATCTCAAAATATATGACTCATTTCATGCTCCCTATCGTGTCCAACCTCAATACGTAATCCCTCCACTAGCACTCAAATAATGTGGTATGCATCCTTGAGTGTCACTATCACCTCACCAGTAGGGAGATGAAAGGTCCCCCTATCTGGATTCCATATCTGTACCAAGGTAGAGAGATACCCCTCATATACCCTCACCACATCAATACATGTGGCTCTAGCTAGCCCCACATCCTCCAACAAATCCCAATGCTCCTTTCATAGCATCTTTCTCACCCCAGTAATGGGAGGTGAGAACCAATGTCGAACCTTCAATAACCTCAACTACAACACAACACATACACAATGCAAGCACATTAATATCATATTCATTGCATAATTTAAAAAAATGCACAAAGTCCACACAAGAGTTCCAAGGGCACTTACCCTAGCCACCTGCATCTCTACTCTTTCTACTGCAATCACACCCTCCATAGCCATTTCCTTCACTCCACCACACTCCTTCACTCCACTTCATTCCTTCACTCAGTCAATCTACTTCAAACGCAGCTTATGAAACTTATGAACGTAATATTTTGCCTCTGTAGACTATATATATCTATTTTTGGTGCACTCAAATGACTATGGGTGTTCACATGGTGCATTAAAACATTCACCAACATTTGTAGAGTAGCAAACACTTGTTGATGTCTGTGCATGATGCAGATGCTAGTCAATGTATGGTTCAAAATTTTGTAGAAAAGACCAAAATTCTCTAAAAATTTAGCTTACCTCCACAAAATCACTCCACATTGCATTCATATATTTATTCCATCACCATATCATGTTTTGTAAAACGAAAAATTGATTTGGGCACTTAATTTTTGCTTATGACCAAAAGTCGTAAAATTGCCTTAAAAATTTCAAAACATCCCAAAATGGTCTAAATTTTCACAAAATAACCACATTCATTATTACAATCATCCACCTCATAATTTCATCACTCTTTGTGATAACATGGATTTATTTGAAAGGTTAAATTTTATTTGTGACCCAAAAATTTGTAAAAAATGCTCCAAAATAATGCAAAATTTCACAATATCATGCAATCCAATCATGAATGTATTTTTTCATAATCACATATTTATTCCAACAACATTTTCATCCATCAATCATTGCATTTGCATTTTTGCCAAATTCACCTACAATTTCAAGTGAACCTCGTATCTAGTGGTTTATTCTATCTCCTTGGTGATTGCAATGATTGGTTGTCCATGCAATTTGGTAAGATGTTTAGATCACCATAAGGACACTTGCTCATCATCATTAAAAATCCTCTTTTTTGAACACAAAATCATTGTGTGTTACTCATATTTCATGTGAGACTATGCCCAAGTTAACATGCTCAAAAATTTATCATTGATGGCCTTGTTCATGGGGCTTGAAACATGGATAAAATCACACTTCAACATTTTGTTTACCTTGTCAATATTGATGTATACTCCTAATTTTGGGTTCAATAGTTGTGTGAATACCCAGAAGCATCCAGGGGTTTACGGACTACAAATATACTATGGAAAACACCCAGAGGTGTTTGAGGATGGCTGAAAACACTCAACAACATTCTAGAAATGCTCAAAAGTGTTCTATGAACTCTAGGTGGTGTTCAGGGGTGGATGGGAGTGAAACAGAACTAGATTTAGTTCACGAGGATTTTGTAGTGGTGAAAGTTGGGGTGCGTGTGGTGGTGGCGATGAGGGAAGAATGTTCAAATTTGGGGTATTGAAAATATGGACCTTCTAAGACCTTGATTCATCAAAATGAATCATATTTTATAATATACCCTTAATCATACTAGGGTTTTGAGGACACCAATGGAAAGTCAAGATTAAAACATGAGGAAGGGTCAAGATTGAAATTGATTATGTGACACGGATTAAGGTGGATTAATGGCTGATATTAATTTGTGGTGGATGGTTAGGATTTATTTACATAAATACATATATATATTAAATATATATAAATATAAATATAAAATATTAATATTTATGTATATATTTAATAAACACACACACACACACACACACACACACACACACACACACACACACACACACACACACACACACATATATATATATATATATATATATATATATATATATATATATATATATATATATATATATATTATATGACTATGATTTGAGGATACAAATGGATGACAAGTGGCTAAATTTTGGTGTCTATAAATATCTCTTTTTGTATTGTGTTGCGTGAAACACAATGCGGTGCAAAAATATGAGACACTTGGTTTGGTGAGGTGAAGCAACTTTCTTTCCTTGGAGCGTAAAGATGGTTTTGAAAACAAAATAATTTGTTAGTGTAGCTTACCCCCTCAATTGGTGAATGAGTTAAAAATGAGTCTCATGAGCCAATTGAAATAATTGTGGGTAATGATGTAGGTGAATGATGTAAGTGAAAATGTATGATGTAAGTGTAGATAATATGAATGATGTAAATTTATGTGTTTTTTGCCCCAATGGAGAAAGGGTCTTTGCAAGTGTAAATGTAAGTGAATTTTATTTTTTCCAAACAAAAAAGGATTTTTGAAAAATTTAGATAAATTATGAATGATGTAAATAATGTATCTTTATGTGGGAGCTCAAAATCAAATTTAGCTGCCCCAATTTTGGGGTGATTCCATGCTGTTGGAAAACATGCCGATTAGTGTCATTGAAATGCAAAGTGATGAAAATACATAAAAAGAAAAAGAATCAACCTTTCGAGGGTCATCTAATAATTTTAGGATAATTCCCTCAATTAGAACCAATAAACCTAGGAAAATCCTATCTCCGTTATGACTATAAATATAAAAGAAATGTTGAAGTGTGATTTTGTCTGTGTTTCAAGCCCCACAAACAAGGCCATCAATGACAACTTTTTGAGCAAGTTAACTTGGGCATAGTCTCACTTGAAACATGAGTAAACCAAAATGATTTTGTTTTCAAACAAGAGGATTTTGAATTATTATGAGAAATTTTTCTAATGGTGATCTAAACATCTTACAAAATTTCATGGACAACCAATCATTGCAATCGTCAAGGAGATAGAATAGACCACTAGATACGAGGTTCACTTGAAATTGTAGGTGAATTTGGAAAAAATACAAATGCAATGTTTGATGGATGAAAAATGGTGTTGGAATGAAGATGTGATGATGACAAATTCATTGGTTATTGTGTTACATGATTTTGTGAAATTTTGAATTGTTTTGGAGTGTTTTGAAAGTAATTTTGAACTATTTTACAGCTTTTTGGGTTGCAAATAAAAATTTAACCACCCAAATCAATCCATGTTTTAACAAAGAGTGATGAAATGATGAGGTGGATTATTGGAATGATGAATGTGGTTGTTTTGTGAAAATTCAAACCATTTTCGGATGTTTTAAAGTTTGTGAGGCAATTTTTGTGACCTTTGGTCGTAAGCAAAAATTAAGTGCCCAAATCAATTTTTGGTTTCACAAAACATGATATGATGATGGAATGAATGCATGGATGCAATGTGAAGTGATTTTGTGGAGGTAAGCTATATTTGTGGATCAATTTGGTCTTTCTACAAAATTTTGAAGTCAAACACTGGCTAACATCTGCATCATGCATAGATGTTGGTAAGCGTTTGCCACTCTGCAAATGTTGGTGAGCATTTCAATGCACCATGTGGATGCCCATGGGAATTTGAGTGCACCAAGAACAACTATAAATATTTTTTAGAGGTAAAATTAGATTCATTCTTGCATTCACAAGTTCTAGAAGCTATGTTTGAAGGAGAGTGAGTAAGTGAAGGACATGGCGATGGAGGATGTGGATGCGGCAACAAGAGCAGATATGCAGGTGGTTGAGGTAAGTGAATTTGGCACTCTTGTTTGGATTTTGTGCAAAACTTTCTCTTTTTTATTTATGTAATGAATGTGGCAACAATGTTTTTGCATTATGTATGTATTATGTTGTAGTTGAGGATTTTGGAGGCTCAACATCTGTTCTTACCAAGGGTGAGAAAGGTGCTACGAAAGGAGCATAAGGATTGGTTGGAGGATGTGGGGCTAGCTGGACCTAAATGAAGTGATGTGGTGAGGGTAGATGAGGTGTATCTATCTACCTTGGTAGATAGATGGGATCTAGATAGGGTAACCTCTTAGCTCCCTACTAGAGGCAACAATGATACTCAAGGATGTATATTGTATTCTTCGAGTGCTAGTGGAGTTGGAAATGATAAGGAGTATGAGATGAGCTAGATATTTAGATATTGATGGTAGAATGTGAGCATGAAGGGTGGAGGTATCATGTACTTGGAAATGTATGCCAAGAAGGAGTTATAGGTATTGCCCATGTTGGTCATGTTCCTATTGGCCAACATAGTGGCATCTAACAATATTGGCTATCAGTTCCCATGGAACATGATCAGGTTGTTATACGATATTATCAATGAGCCTTAGGTGTATGCATATGAATCTAATTTACTGGCTTAGATATACTTAGAGTTGTATGAGGTGAGGATGTGGGGGTAAAAGGGGTTGGGATGCAATGTACTACTATAGTGTTGGGGCTGGGAGCACTTCATTATGGCTCAGCCTATGGGCCCGCATAGTGAGGCATGGGATTGGGAATAGTCCTATGCTTTGAGATGATGAGTGGTTGAGGAGGTGCAACTGAGTCATCCTAGCCATATTGGCTAGGATTACAAAGATATATGGGTAGGTTTAACACCTGATTAGGTGCATTGGAGATCATGGTGAGGTGTTGTACTGACCCAAATTTTTTGTGCCCTTACCTTCAGGCTAAAGGATCCATGCCCGAAAGGGGGATGCGAGAAGGATGGGACAATACCTCGAACTGAGAGGCCCTTTGAAGGTCATGCCTCTCGGGGAGGGGTATAAGGGTGAATTTTTGATGGATGGTGGGGTTCACCAGGAAACTTTGAGTGGCAGTTTCCATGCCTAGGTTGAGAATGGGTTTGATGTGTTCATTTTATACTCAATCATTCATATTCCTAGGTTGGCCAAAATGAATCTAAGCTATTCTATATGAAAATGCCGATTTATATGAATACAGAAAGCATGAATGAATCCTAAATACTAGGAATATGTTAAATGAGAAAGAATGCACCTGATTTCGGATGTCTGATGAAGATTCTAAAGCTTGTAGGAGTCCAGATCATCCCGAATATGATAGGATCATCTGCAATTGTACAGAATCATCCCATATCATAGTCGATCATCTGAAATCAGACAAGATCATCGTCGATCTGACGAATTCATCAGAATTCGTCAGAAACCTGCAATCACAAAAACAGACACCAAAAACCAAAAATGCAACTGCAAGAATAATGCAAAATGATAGAAATGATAGTATAAATGCTTAACTGATAAATCTAGATAGCAGATTAAAGGAAATGCATTGTTTTAATAACTTATTTTAACTTTATCATGCATTTATGCTAAATGAGGTGAACTCCAGGATGCAGAATGAAAATAATCAAGCTAATGCATAATAAAATGAGGAAGGAAGATGAGAAATGCAAACTCAGGGCTCTAATTGCCCCCAATATGAACTATAGTCGAGATCACCTCCAATCGTATGAGATCATCACCGATCTATGATAGGATCATCCAAAATCATGTGGAATCACCTACGACGATCCGAGCTTCCTCCAACTGAAGCACAGTGAAAACCTGCAATGAAAACTTGAAACTACGAGTGCAAACAATGGTAGATAGGACGTCTTAACACAACAAAGCTAAATGGTAGGGAAAATCAACTAGGGAGAGAGTCAAGAGGAGAGCCAGGGGGATAAACTAAGAAAATCCTAGTTTATATAGAATTAGGGGGAGGTTAGGAGGTTGGGGATCATCCCAATCTAGGAGATCTCCAACGGAGGAATCTCCAACTGCGTAGACACGCTTCTGCCCAAGTTGGAGAGGCTGTTGAAATAGAAGCTAATTATGAAAATTTGGTTTTGGGACGAAATCGTCTGGACGTTCTGTTCCAGATGAATTCGTCCGATCTAGGACGATTTCGTCTGATCGACGACGATATCGTCCAACGGTCAAAACAACTCCTAAAAATGGCATGAAAAATGGGGTGAGCGGTTAACGGGCGGTTTCGGGGTTAAAATTCAAATTTTTATCTTTTTACTAAGGGTTTAACTGTGCCAATTTTAGGGTGCTACATTTTGCCCCCTCTTTAGCGAATTTTTTGAAGAAAATGCGTTAAAGACGAGTTCTTCCCGCTTTACGAGAAAGCAAAAATTTATTCCATTTTTTAGATGATGATTCTAGGTCGAATCGTACGACTGCTTACTATGGTGCCCCCTCCGTGTTTTTACCCAAATCGAACGTTTGAGGTAAAAGCGCGAAAAAGCAAAATTTAAAAAAAGTTGTTTTTTAAATAAAATTAAAAAAATAGGGTAAAACCCTAATTCATTGTTACTGTTCACTTTTGTTGTTTCAGAGCTCTACAGGAAAAATGGTGGAAATGACACACAGATCGACAGAGGTCCGACGCGGGTTGCGGGTAGGGATCTAAACTTGATGCATTATGTTTTTAATTTGATTTGTGTGATTTTTAATTTAAATTTTGACTATTTTTGGGGCATCACGGCCATTTTTAGGCCATCGACGACGTCGGGATGAAATCGTCCCAATTTCATCGAAATCGTCCCTAGATCACCGATTTCGTCTAGGGGCGAAATCGATGAAATAGGGGCGATCCCGTCCAACAAGGGGCGATCCCCAAGTTGAGAAATCGGAGACGATTTCATCCTACCAAGGATGATTTGACTTAATTTAGTACGATATCATCCAATAATGGATGATATCATTTTTTTTATAAGATGAAATTGATTTAACTGATTTTAATGATTATCTATTAATGATTTTTGTTGTTTTATTGTTTATTTTGTAGAGGGGATTACTAAAAATTTAGGAGTGGAAATACGAGGGTCTAAGAGATGATGTAGCCATGCTCGATCAGGCGAAGCGAGACCGACTATCGGAGGTTGGGCTACAGCATGTGGCAGAGATGCCACAAATACCTACAGACATGGGGCTACTGACAACCCTAGCAGAGAGGTGGTATCCGGGGTCATCCTACTTTCGGCTACCAATAGGGGAGATGGCTCCCACTCTAGAGGATGTATGGAGGATCTTGAGGATCCCCATACATGGGCGGTTGATGACTCCTACGGCCAATCAGGGCCATGCCATGATGCGACTATGCGGAGACCCTAGCTTCACCCTAGAGAAGGGTGGAGTGAACATCGAGACATTGAGGCAGATGCCTAGGGCATCTCGATTGACTCAGGTTTTGGTAGGGGTAGTGGGTGGCCTACTGCTATGCCACCAGAGTGGATGCAGGTTACCATGGCTCCTCTCAGATGTGGTCTACGACATGAGAGACCATGGTTACAGGTTTGCTTGGGGTAGCTTTGTACTATGCCGCTTGTATAGGATCCTATACGGGGTCGTATACAAGGGAGGTCGATGTCTAGTACTGACATCATTGCTACAGGTTTGGTGCTGGGAGCACATTGCGATGCGAAGGCCGATAGGGCTTCCACTGATAGGGGTTGACCAGGAGAGACCCTGAGTTTTCTATTGGTGGCTCTAGAGAGGGTCACAATGGTGGATAGATCTATCGATGTCCCGAAGGTTGCTAGATGACCTCATCCCTGACCAGATCACCTGGAGGCCATGGAGAGAGCATCCAGGGTGGGGAGAGGATGGACAGGAGTTGGCTCACATCAGGCGAGTCTTCTGGCTGAGGATGGAGTAGGGAGAGGTAGAGCTCCATCGCTATGACCGAGTTTTGAGGTAGTTCGGTCTACAGTAGGGGATCCCTTCTCTTAGAGACTACGAGTACTCCCAGACTATCCGGGATAATACTACACTAAGCGGGGCTCCAGATATGCAATGATTCTAGAGTCAGGATGTTGATGATGCCCCCATTCAGCTAGTGGATGGGGATGACGTTGGGGTCACAGACGGGTATGATGCCTGGTATGTAGGCATCCACCCTCCTCGGATGATGAGGGCATAGGGTCCGATGCACGCTGTGGTGCGACGGATGGGGAGGCGGCGCCAGGCTGCCATCGATGCAGCGAGGAGTCATGGAGGGAGGGAGCAACGATGGTCTCCTCAGGAGAGACGTCAGAGAGTGCCACAGGCTCTAGAGAGACCACAACAGCCAGAGAGGAGAGAGGAGGGACTCCCTTCTCAACAGAGGGATAGGCCACCATCGCCCGATAAGGGCAAGGGTGTCGAGGTGGGGGAGAGCAGCGAGGTGGTGGCTCTCCGAGCAGAGAATGCCCACCTTCGGGCTCAAGTGCAGACACTACAGGATGAGGCTACATGACTCAGGGCTCGGAGCGGAGGGGCGAGCACTCGGGATCTAGCGTGGGCTATTGCTCAGACCACGTTCTACCAGGGATTGTACTATCATGTGGTTCTAGAGGGGCAGAGGATACCGCTGCCAGCTAGCATTGCAGAGCCGGTCATGATGGGGTCATCGAGGACATCCTCACGATCGATGTCGAGGACCCGAGACACAGCACGGACTTCGATGGGGCCACCTCCTCCACCTCAGGGTGGGAGAGGAGATGAGGCTGAGAGCTCGAGGGCTTCTCGAGACTAGCTGCACATTGACTATAGACTGTATATTTTTGAGAGGATTGAGTATGCCAGGGTATAGATTGTGGCATACCGATCCAGTTTTGATATGATGTACATAATTTTGATATATATATATATGATATTTTTGTGATATGACTTGTCCATATGTTTTATGATGCTTTAAATTTTGAATTGTTGATTGATTATTCATGTAATTATGTCGTTGGCAATAGTATAATTTTATGTCATGCTGTGAAATTTAAATGAAATAATCTGATGTAAACAAATTGGTGGTTGTGGTATGATTTGATGAAAAATAAAGGGACTTCTAACAATAATTTCAAAGGACATTGTCGTTGTTATATGACCATTTCATGGAGTCGCCGCTCGCTAGGTCGTCAAGCTAATCCCAGTATAGAAATATTGCTAAAAGTAAAAGAGTGCTTAAGAGACTGTCTTAAGACTTTGTGTTGTGATGATGAAAAAGGATGGTGATGAGGATTTGTTTTCAGATTTCCATGAAAATATTATGCATGAAATATTAAAAAATATGATTTTTGCTAGGCATAAAATTCCTAAGTGTGATAGAAATTTGAACAATTGCCTAGGAATTATACCATCGTTCACAAAAATTGAATGTTGACATAATGAAATGAAATAGAAAAAAGTGTTCGTTCTTTTTAAAGCACAATTGTGTAACATAATGATGTAAGCCATATGCTTTTATGAATTAAATAAATGGGAAATAAAATTAGAACAATGGTTTGCGCTAGGCATAGAATTGTTAGGTATAGACTTATACCATCATCGCGAAATCCAAAAATAATTTTATTGCATAATTGATTTTTGATTTTGAGATAAATAGAAAATATATAAGATGAGGACTTGCGCTAGGCATAAAATTCCAGTTTAGGTTTTAGGAACTATACCATCGTTGCGGAAGTCGAAAGTATATATAAACGTGACTTTATTGTATGGTTTGAAAAAAATTGGATTTTTGAAAAAAAATGTATGTAATTGTTTTTATACTAAACAGATGTTCTCAAATAAGAAGATGAAATTATTCCAAAATATTTGCATAAATATTTTAAATTATCTCAAAGACAAAATGTAGATTTATAAGGAACCCTCATGTGCATATGTGAGTTTATTGCCGATCTTGATTTATCATAATGATACAAAATCTCTCAAATACAAATGTGTGTGCAATTGTATTGTTCATTTACCAATTTTGAGCAAGATAATTTGATACAAGTAATTTGAATTAACCAAATAAGTGTTCGTTGACCATGATTTATATGCATGTAACCTGTACCGAGACTACTATGTAAGTCGGGTCATCAAGAGCTAGCTGATCCATAAGCAGACATAGGTCTGTACAAAAGAAGGTCGCTAATGTGACAGACATATCACCACGCTAGGAGTTACCCAAGGCCAAGCGGGTTGGGCACAAACCACCTGTTATGGGGCTTACCTCACAGTTTTCGAATAATTGAGAATTCCAAGGATTCAAGCTCATTCACCCTTCTTTTCTTTTCAAAGGGTAGGGGAAGGGATTTATTGCTTTTTGCTTTTTCTTTTCTCTTCTCTCTTTTTTTTTTTTGTATTTTTGCTTGATACTGAGATAATGCTGAAATATTGCTGAGATGGTACAAAATGCTATTGAAATAATGCTTCTTTTTTTTCTTGATTTTCTTTTTCTTTTTCTTCCTATACTAGGGATACTTGCTCGGATTGGTTGTAGAGCAAGGGATTTTTATTCTGGGCAGGGGTGAGCTTGTCCTTTTGTCAATTCTCAAAGATTCTAGACCATGTGCATGATAGGATAGCAGGGGAAACTTTTCGCTCAAGAAACCACTTCTACTATGTAGCATCATATTGAATTTGCAATGAAATCATTTTAATGTGAAAAGATATACTTGGTTCAAGTAAATAACAAGATCAATTCTCTATGCTCAAAACTTTATTTAATTCAACTGTGGACTTTGATATAAGAGAGATTAATAATCATACCAAATAAAATCAAGATATTTATTCATGTGAGTGTGAAAGTGCGGGATTCCAAATAAATGCTAATTTATCCAAAATAATTGAAAATATGACTGCAATACTTCAAGAATTGATAGGTGCAAAAATAGAAAATGTTTTTGAAGATTTTGATGATTTTGATGTTTTTTATATTTTGGTTTTAATTTATGAATTGAAAGAATAAATAATATTACTGTTTTTGAAATTTTTATATGAATTACTAAAATGAAACAATATGCAAAATAACAATATATACAATGATGAAATGACCATATTTATGCATAATAGCGTTTAAGATGCATAATGTTCATAGGTTCTTTAAGATCTTTACCATCTAAGGTAGCTAATCTGTATGCTCCCGATCCAAATTTAGCAGTGATAATATATGGTCCAAGCCAGTTGGGCTCGAATTTACCTTTAAGATCTTTAGTTGCATTAGTATTTTTTTGATTTTCTTTTAAGACAAGGTCACCGATCTCAAAGGATCGATGATGAACTTTCTTGAGGTATGCTCGTTTAAGCTTGTTCTGGTAGGCTCGAAGATGTTCCAAAGCATTGATGCACTTCTCATCTAGGAGTTCTAGCTGACTAAATCTGCCAGCATGATATTCATCTCCTACTTCAGTATCTTGAAGTAGTAGAGCCAAAGAAGGAACTTCTAATTCAAAGGGAAAAACTGCTTCAACGCCATAAACCAAAACAAAAGGTGAAGTGCCCGTGGGAGTACGAACGCTAGTTCGATAAGCCCACAAAGCAGGATATAATTGAATGTGCCAATCTCGGCCAGATTTATTGACCAATATTTTGAGGATTTTAATTAATGTTTTATTAGATGCTTCCGCTTGGCCATTACCCTGAGGATAATAGGGAGTGGACCAACGATGTTGAATTTTATATTTTTGACATAATTTCTTGACATATTTATTTTTGAAACAAGTTCCATTATCCGAGATGAGATTTGCAGGAATTTCGAACCTACAAATAATTTGATTAAAAATAAATTTGGAAACTTGGGTTCCAGTGCAAGAAGCTAAGGGCATAGCTTCAACCCACTTCGTGAAATACTCGATGGTGGTTATGATGAATTTGTGTCCATCAGATGACACAGGATTGATTTTTCCAATGATGTCTAAGCCCCATTTTGAAAAGGGCCAAGGAGATGAAATAGCCTACAGTTCTTGTGCAAGCGCATGGACAAGGTCAGCATGTTTCTGGCACTTGTCGCAATGGCGCACGTAATCATGTGCATCATTCTCCATGGTAGGCCAAAAATATCCTATCCTAAGGAGCTTCTTAGCAATGGCACTACCACTAAAGTGTCCCCCACAAGATCCATCATGGGCTTCACTCAAAGCTGATCTAGATTCTTCTAGATTCAAACATCTCAGTAGGATACCTTCAAAAGATCTCCTATATAACGTATTGCCAATTATTACGAAGCGACTTGCTCGTCTACGTAATAACCGGTGTTGGTTTCTATTAAAACCTTCAGGGAAGGTCCCATTTTGAAGAAAATTGAATATATCAGTGTACCAAAGTTTAGGAGTAGTTTCATTGATTAGAAACACATCCAAAGGTTCTAAGCATGATTTATTTGAAGTGGGTTCCTAGAGTCGATGAATAATGATGGTAGCATATTCGTCATCTAACTCCAAGGGTAAAAGAGATGCAGTTGCAGCCATAGCGTCAGCCACACGATTATTAGTTCTAGGAATAGCTTCCAAGGTAACTTGATCAAATAAAGATATTAATTGTAATACATATGCTTTATATGGATGCAATTTATCATCTCTGGTCTGATAAACATCATTAATTTGATTTATAACAAGTTGAGAATCATCAAAAACTAATAGATTTTTAATTTTTAGTGCCAAGGCAGCTCGTAAGCCAAGGATTAGAGCTTCATATTCAGCAGTATTATTAGTACAAGCAAACGTTAATTTAAAGGATAGAGGTATAAGATGTTTCTATGGAGATATTAGAATAATACCTACACCAGCCCCACTCATGCATCGGGCTCCATCAAAGTATAGGGACCATTGCTCTGGATGGTCTGCCTCTAGTTTAAGGCATTCGTCAGGAAACTCAATGATGAGGGGATGGGTAGACTCTAAGGGTGCAACAACTAATTGATCTGCTATGATTTGACCCTTAACAGACTTCTGTCCTATAAACATGAGTTCAAACTCGCTTAGAGCAAGAACCCACTTTGTTGTGCGACCAGATAAATAAGGTCGACTCATGAGATACCGCAAGGGATCGGATTTAGCAATAACATACGTTTTCTGACTGAGCATATAATGGCATAGTTTCTGTGTAGAAAATATGACTGCTAGACATAACTTTTCTAATGTTGTGTAGTGGGTTTCATAACTGATTAATGTTCTGCTAATGTAATAATTAGCACGTTCTCTTTTCTCATCATCCAGTTGAGCTAACATAGCTCCTAAGGCAAAATCTGAAGCAAAAATATACAAGATAAATGGGCGATCAGGTCTAGGTGGTGAAAGCACAGGTGGGTTAAGAAGATATTGTTTGAGGAGTTCAAATGCTTCCTGACATTCGTTGTCCCAATGGAAAGAGACATCCTTCTTAAGAAGCTTAAGAAAGGGTCCAGTTTTATCCGCCAGCTTATCGATGAAGCGATGGATAGCTTGAAGCTTACCTTGTAGACTCCGTAATTCAGATATATTTGTGGGTGCGGGCATATCAGTGATAGCCGCAATCTTGAGAGGGTCAATTTTGATGCCACGTAAAGAAACTATAACCCCCAATAATTTATCGGACTTAACTCCGAATATACATTTGGCTGGATTCAATCGGATAAGATATTCCCTTAACCGATCAAATACTTTTCTCAAGTCATCTAAATGGTCATCTTCTTTAATAGAACGAGCTATAATGTCATCTACATAATCATGTAGTATATCATGCATCATATCATGAAAGATATAAGTCATGGCTCGTTGATATGTTGCACCTGCATTCTTCAAACCAAATGGCATCACTTTCCAACAAAAGGTCCCCCAAGGGGTAATAAAGGTTATTTTAGCCTGATCTTCAGGAGCTATCCTGATCTGATTATAACCAAAAAATCCATCCATTAAGGATATCATTCCACTCCCAACGAGTAAAATAAATGATTTGATCCATATTGGGAAGAGGAAAATCATCTTTAGGGCATGCAAAATTAATATCTCTAAAGTCCTGTGCAAACCCTAACTTTGGTAGCTTCTTTCTTAGTTACTGGAACTACATTCGAGATCCATTCAACATAATCAATGGCTTGTATAAAAATAACATTCAAGAGTTTTTCTAACTCCCCTTTGACTAGTAAGGCCACTTTAGGATGCATTTTTCTAAGTTTCTGTTTAACAGGTTTAGCATCCGGATGGACTACTAGGTGATGCATAACTACAGAAGGGTCTAAACCTGGCATATCTTCATATGTCCAAGCAAAGACATCTTCATATTCTTTAAGAAATGCAATGTATTTATCCTATTTTTCTTGACTCAATTCTGATCCAATGTTGATTATGTGAGGATTATCCTCGGTTCCAATGTTAATTTTTATGACATTTTCTACTTCCATGTGTAGATCTTTCTCAAAATTAGGTGGGGTGGGTGAAACGCCCAATTCTTGTAATTCTTCCAAGGTTAGCTTGGATAATTCATCTTGAGGAGTCGTGGCCTCAAGCTGGGCTATACTAGGTATAGAGCCATCAAAATAAAATTCATTATGTAATAATTCCTCAATGGAGACATCATGGAAGATATCTCCCTCCAACTCATCGTCGGATTCAGCGATCATCTCAGGGTAAGCTATAGATAGCATATTACATGTAAATAGCTTATTCGTTAAATGCAAAGCATCACGCTCATCCAAATAATCTTGATAACATATGAGATGGTCATCATCCTCAAATGGGAAGGGCTGACCCTTACTAGGAAATAGGCCCACACCACATCGGGCAGGCCACGGTTCTACCTCAAAAGGTTCTTTCATACCATTCTGGAAAGGTCCTAAACCTTTCCCTTTATATCCCAATTTAAGCATTATAGATTTGGCTTTAATATACTCATTAGTAAAATAACATCGAGCATATCCATCATAATGAGTCTTGATGTTTCTGGGTATTCTACCCTAGTCATATCCCTTATAAATAAAAGCATAGCTCCCGACTTGGTAAGTACTTCCCATAGGCTGTGGGAGGCCCAAGGTATGAGGAGATGGTGGCAAATTATTTAAAATAAGGGAATCTTGCATAGAAGCATTCGTTTTCTCTGATATAAGAATTTTAGATAAATCGGGTAAGAGCTCGTCAGTAAGAGCATAAGAGGTAGAAGGAACATTTCCTACATCTTCTGATGTGGAAACTATGCCTTTGGTGGATGTAGATGTTGTAGAGATGTCGATGGATGGGTCTATTATAGGTATAGAAGTTATAGGAGTAGAACAAGAGGCATTGGTTGTGGGATTAGGATCTTTCTGAGGTCCTAATGTGGTTTGTTCAGAGGATGGTTGAGCTATATGTAGAGGTAGAACTGATGGAGAAGAAGTAGATGACGTTGTGGGTGTGTGTTTCACATGTTTAGATGGGTAATGAGAATTAGGATGTGTGGATGATAGAGCAGGGCAAAATTGAACTCCAACAGGTTCTGCCAAAGCACACATATCAAAGGGTCTAGGATCACCATGAATGGTAACCAACTGATTCTTAAATTCGAATTTAACACATTGATGTAAAGTTGAGGGAACGGCTCGCATCGCGTTGATCCAAGGGTGACCCAAGAGTATATTGTATGATGCAGGGCAATGTACAATAAACACGGTCGTATCCAAGGTTCTCGGACCAACCTGCAATGGGATGGTAATAACTCCACACGTTTCTTGTGTTTCGTCATTGAAGGCTTTTATGATCATATCAGTTCTTTTCATTTCATCACTTCTAAACCCAAATATTTGGTAGAAGTCAAAAGTGCAGATGTTTAAAGATGAACCATTATCAATCAAGACTCGTTTAACTGCTACATCTCCAATTAAGGCAGTAATATATAAGGGGTTATCCTTATGTAAACTATGTTGCGGTATGTCTCTATCCCGAAAGTCAATACAATCAACTTCACGAGTTATTATAGTATTAGCCATGGCTTCAGGTTGAATGTCTTGTGGTACCATCATCTGGCTTAATGTGAGCATTAATTCATCTCTATGTGTAGGAGAAGATCTTAAAAGGTCCAAAAGAGAAATTCTAGCTGTAATATTTGATAATTGTTCATTAATATTATAAGGAGGTTTAGGTTGAACATTAGGTGCATGATTCCCTTTATTAGGAACTTTCAAAACAAATGGAGTTGATCCATCATTCTGCATTTGATCTTGTTGAGAGTTTTGAGCCTGTTGTCTAGTAACAGCTTCGATGGTACCCACAATATTATTCTACGGATGATGAATGGGTCTTGGTCTAGCATTTATGGCTTGCTCATTAGAAAGTAATTGGTGAGAGGATGGTCTAGTAGTGACTCTTCTTGGAAATGGTTCTTCCGGAACCATAGAACTTGTGATAGGGTGAATAGTATCTGATTCATCTTCAGAACTATTCGATTGATTTGATGTGATTTCCATATCACTCTCAGTCTCATATTCTGTATCACTAAGATCAGGTGTCCAAATATTATGTAGAGGCCTGGTCGTAACCATGGATAAGGTTGTGTCAAATATTTCCAAATCATGAATGGGTAAATGCCCACTAATAGTCCCTACATATCGGGTAGGAGGAGGGAACATTATGATGTTCAATTTGATTAGCCACTTCCTTGCCATGTTTTGGTAAAGGATGTTGAAATATGTCCAATGACTGATTGGCATTCTGATTCTGGTTTTGTGGGATGTTCTTTTGAGCATTATTAGGAGGATTTTGCTTAGGTTGAAAGGCTTGCACCTCCATCTCATTGTTATCAATCAAGTCCTGTATTTTATGTTTTAATATTTTACAAGAGTTGGTAGTGTGTCCAGGTCCTCTATGGAAGTCACAGTGTAAATCAGCTCTGTATCCGGGTATAGTTGGATCAGGTTCCCGGATATTTGGTAATTGAATCAAACCTCATTCTAATAATTATGGTAGAATAGTTGATAAAGGTTGATTTAACCTAGTAAATTCTCGAGGAGGTTTATCAGGAGGTTTCAGTATAAACTTCTCCGTTGTCTTCGCAGCATTAACATTAGCAATATTTCTACTATCGGTGACTCCATCACCCACAACTTGTTTATTCTTATATTGATTTCTGGATGTTTTCTCATCATCTTTCTTTTTAAGTTGACCTCTCCTAATGAGAGCATCTTCCACTCTTCGGGCTAAGTCTATAGCCTGATCGAAGGTGGTCAAGGTAGCAATTGATAATTCGTAAGATAGTTGCTCTTGTAAATTATTAATAAAGATGTCCAACATCTCCCTATAAGGTAACACAAAGTGCAATTTTCCTATCAATTGTCTCCACCTAGCTAGGAAATCAGCAAAACATTCATCTTTGTCTTGTTTTAAGTTGTACAAGTCTTTAATGGTCACATGCCTTTCGATGTAGGCACTAAATTGATGAACAAAAGACTCGGTTGTTTCTTCGAAATTCCTCAAAGAATTAGTGGGTAATTGATAATACCACTCTAATGCCATTCCTCCCAAACTTTTCGAGAACATTTTTAGTAATAACAAGTCATCATGTGATATATCATGACATGCTATCCTAAACATATGAAGATGCTCTATGGGATCTTCCGTTCCTTTATATATGGGCAGGATAGGCATAGGAAAATGTTTAGGATATGGTTGTGCTACGACTATAGGATCTAAAGGCTGACTACACATCTCTCGATAATTATACGAGGGACGGTAGGGATCTATCTGGTCCATGCGGGAAACTAACTGTTTCACCATGGCTTCAAGATTACTAGTTTGTCCACCATATTGGTTCGGTGGTACATAAGTATGGGATTTGTGAGTGTATGATGGTGTGACATAAGGATTAGATGCTATATTGCTATTATGTAAAGTGTTGGTAGGAAGAGTATTATGAAGGAGATTTGTAGTAGTATTATGTTGTATCCCAGATTGTTGGTAATTGGTGTTTGGTTTTGTTTTGGGATTTTGTTGATTTGAAGTATGTTGATCAATAGCTTGGCGAAATAGAGCAGTAAATGATGGTTTATTTTGTGCGGGAATAACCCTAGGCTTGCTAACAGGCACTTTAGATGGTTGGGTAACCTGTTGTTGTTGCATGTTCTGGATTATAGCGGCCATATCCAAATTGGATGGTCCAACTTGATCACTTTCTTGATCAACAAAGGACAAGGGATTAGTGCGTGTGTGAAATACTTCTTCTAGGGTTGCTTGAGTGTCACTAATTCGATCCTTGTCCATATGGACTACTCTATTAAGAACACCAATATTAGTATTAATGAACTTCCAAAATTGTTCCATGTTCTCAAAAGTAACAGCTCCTCCCGGAGACATTTTAGGGGATGAGGATCCTTCCTCTCTAATAATTTCTTCATGTTCATTTCCTACAACAAGCTCTTCTTCTTGCTGGTCTAGGGTTCCTTCTTCCGGAACTTGATCTTCAGGAAGGACATCTGGGTTATTTAATGGTTTTCCTAACCAATCTTCTTCTTCTTCAGTCTGTTTTCCATTCCTAAGTCTAGGCATTGTGCTTAAACTTAGATTTCAGCAAATATATATACTTATATATATATGTGATAGGTTTGAGAGGTATATATTTTAATTATATACCTACTATAAAAAGGAAATGTTTTGTTTTTTGTTTTTTTTTTGTTTTTGTGTTTTATAATATTATTATAAAGATAACAAATAGCATTCTAGTTGCAAAAAAAATAACAATAGTAAAAAGAATGACTTAGTTTTCTATAAATAGTTTATGGATATCATTAATAGGATCAAGTTCATCAGGAGTCATGAAATGCTCCTCTTCAAATTGGAAATGGTTTTTCAAGAATTTGACAAAGTGTGCTATAGTAATATGATATGTTTTGGACTCTGACCTGTAGAAATAAAGTTCATGGCAATACTCTCGATATAACACAGCTCTAGGAACTCTATTCCATCTCTTTCTATCCATAAGAATGACTTCTTGATCCTCTATACGAGATAGAAACTTATGTACTACAACTGCGTTCTCAAGGTATTCCTCAAAGGTGTACAATTCTGAAGACACAAGTGCTCTTTTATCTGCTAACCACCTATGGCAAGCTCTCTGAAGTTCATGGTACAAGGTTACTTGATCAGGATCCAGGATTCTATCTAGGACAAACCTCTTAATTTGCCTAAGTTCTATTGATCTAGATGAAATAATATCCAATCTCCTATCAAGTTCATCCCACAAAGGTTGGACTCTATTTGTTTGAGGTACTCTAAGTACAGAAGTAATCTCTATGGTCGTTAATTGATTTTCAACATTTATGATGACAACTCGTCTTTTATTATAATCTACCATCTAAATATGATATGCAACTTTAATTATTTGTCTAATGATTCTAGATGTTACTTAATAATATATTTATATTTTTTTTATTGTTTTCAAAAGGTTTTTTAGTTTCACGTCGGGTTCACCAAAATGTACTGACCCAAATTTTTCGTGCCCTTACCTTCAGGCTAAAGGATCCATGCCCGAAAGGGGGATGCGAGAAGGATGGGACAATACCTCAGACTGAGAGGCCCTTTGAAGGTCACGCCTCTCGGGGGAGGGGTATAAGGGTGAATTTTTGATGGATGGTGGGGTTCACCAGGAAACTTTGAGTGGCAGTTTCCACGCCTAGGTTGAGAATGGGTTTGATGTGTTCATTTTATACTCAATCATTCATATTCCTAGGTTGGCCAAAATGAATCTAAGCTATTCTATATGAAGATGCCGATTTATATGAATACAAAAAGCATGAATGAATCCTAAATACCAGGAATATGTTAAATGAGAAAGAATGCACCTGATTTCGGATGTCTGATGAAGATTCTGAAGCTTGTAGGAGTCCAGATCATCCCGAATATGACAGGATCATCTGCAATTGTATAGAATCATCCCAGATCATAGGCGATCATCTAAAATCAGACAAGATCATCGTCGATCTGATGAATTCATCAGACGAATTCGTCAGAAACCTGCAATCACAGAAACAGACACCAAAAACCAAAAATGCAACTGCAAGAATAATGCTAAATGATAGAAATGAGAGTATAAATGCTTAACTGATAAATCTAGATAGCATATTAAAGGAAATGCATTGTTTTAATAACTTATTTTAACTTTATCATGCATTTATGCTAAATGAGGTGAACTCCAGGATGCAGAATGAAAATAATCAAGCTAATGCATAATAAAATGAGGAAGGAAGATGAGAAATGCAAACTCAGGGCTCTGATTGCCCCCAATCTGAACTACAGTCGAGATCACCTCCAATCGTACGAGATCATCGCCGATCTACGATAGGATCATCCGAAATCATGTGGAATCACCTACGACGATCCGAGCTTCCTCCAGCTGAAGCACAGTGAAAACCTGCAATGAAAACTTAAAACTACGAGTGCAAACAATGGTAGATAGGACGTCTTAACACAACAAAGCTAAATGGCAGGGAAAATCAACCAGGGAGAGAGTCAGGAGGAGAGCCAGGGGGATAAACTGAGAAAATCCCAGTTTATATAGAATTAGGGGGAGGTTAGGAGGTTGGGGATCATCCCAATCTGGGAGATCTCCAACGGAGGAATCTCCAACTACGTAGACACGCTTCTGCCCAAGTTGGAGAGGCTATTGAAATAGAAGCTAATTATGAAAATTTGGTTTTGGGACGAAATCGTCTGGACGTTCTGTTCCAGACGAATTCGTCCGATCTAGGACGATTTCGTCTGATCGGCGATGATATCGTCCAACGGTCAAAACAACTCCTAAAAATGGCACGAAAAATGGGGTGAGCGGTTAACGGGTGGTTTCGGGGTTAAAATTCAAATTTTTATCTTTTTACTAAGGGTTTAACTACGCCAATTTTAGGGTGCTACTTGGATTGATGATAGGGAGTAATTGTGAAGAGTTCAGTAGGATATATGGGTGGTTGGATGACATAGGAGTGAGGTGAATATGATCCAATTATCATGGGTGCTATGGTAGTTTGGGCTACAATAGAGGATTTATAAGGCACCAATGTTGTATTAGTGTCATTCAAATGAGATGGGTCTACCCTATGTGGAGGTATGGTGGGTGACCTATGAGGATTATGAGGAGAAATATCTCCCTAATATGGATGATGTCAGAACTACTACTAATTATAATGCATGTTTCATTGCACAACCACCATGGATATTGATTCAAGTAGTGGATTATGGGAATGAGGATGATGAGGCCAAGGTGGAGGAGGTATATGAGGCTCCTAGATGTTAGAGACATCATCAATCTAGTAGTTGAGGGAGGTAGGTGAAAGATATAGTAGAGCAACCTCTAAATATTGGAGGTGATGGAGGTGGAATGGATGATATGGAGGAGGTTTTAGAGAAACCTTTGGGTTAGAGTTAGGAGGATTGGGTTAGCCTCAATATTGAGCGGGACTAGCTCCAATAGATGGTGGTGGAGCGAGATGCAGAGGTAGCTATGAGAGATTCAGAGATAGCTTGACTATGGGTGGAGATAGAGACATGAATGATTGTAGGTGGATGTAAGGATAGGATTGTGAGGCTCTAGGTATAGCTAGCATAGAGGGACCATCATTAGAGGTAGGACATACTATACCTTCAATATCGAGAGGGATACATCTAGGATTTGGAGGATCTATTGATGCAGCACCACATTGGATTGTCAAATCGACCTTCTTCCTTCATATCTATATCTTTTAGGCATAGTTAGTCTAGGCATAGTGGCGTTAGGTCTAGGGCTCCATAAAGATCATAGGGGTACTTCTATAGGCATTATCTAGTGCTAAGATGCACTTTTTGTATATGAGCCTTGGTGCTTCATTGTATATATCCTTCAAGCATTCATTGTACATGTGATATATATATATATATATACATGGATTTTACTTTTGTGTTATGCTTTTGTGTGGATGATTTTATTTGAATGCATGTGTATATGTGTGATGGATGATAATGCAATGATAATGTGTATGAATGCAAATGAATTAATGCTCTAATGATCATTCATAGTTTATATTTTTCTTGACTATTTATAGCATTATTGTTTAATTAGGGGCATTAAAATGGTGGAATGTAAAAAGGAAGACTCATGTAATGATATGGATGTTGATATGGAAAACTGAATGTTTTGCAGAGACTCAGACATACTAGTGATATCAAACAAACTCACTAAATTCTACATAATTTCTCTAATACCAAATGTGTGTGCAGTGAATTCATTTATCGAATCATGAGTATGGTAATGACTCAAGGTAATCAAGAACCAATGTGTGTGCAAGTGATTTCATTAACCCATATTGAGTAAATTGAGATGAAACCTATCATGGAGAAGATCAAGAAGCTATCCTATCCGTATGTGCAGTCAGAGTTCCCTTTAAGAGAGATGTGTCACCACACATGAGTGTACTCCACTACCAATCAAGTGTTTATAGCCTCGATGGAGATAAAATCCATAGTCCAAGAATATGATCTCTAATATTTGGGGATTCAGACTACCTAAACGTTTGACTAAAAATGTAGTTCTATCCTTAAAACTTGAGGATCTATGGTGTGTGATGTGTAAAATATTTAGATCTTTGGGAAATTGGATTCTCAACAGAAGTGTGATGAGAATTTTACCCTCTCCTTACTAATATTTCTTTGTATTTGAAAATGATTGTGATATTGGTGAAAACCACAATTTTGTTTTATTTTTGGGCTATGTACATAATGGGATAAGAAAGGAATACCCTTTTTACTTTGAGGTGCAACCCAATAATGGTGTTATCCCTCTTTGATATAAGATATTTTTAATATGTGTGATTGTGTTTGGTTCAAGAGTGTTAGAGTCAATTCCTTGAACTCAAGATTTTCTTAGTGAAAATGTGTCTTGGTCATAAATAAAACTCGACATGTATTTGAGGTTGTCAAAAACACTAGCAGTGGTTGAGTGATCAAAAACACCTAGGGATTATGTAAATATGACTTGCAAATGATAGTTGGAATTTATGGAATGGTGCAATTGAATGGATAATGATTTGAAGGTGCCCCTAATTAAGGCAACATGACTTTATTGGATCAATTATTTTCTAAACTTAACAAATGACCCTTAATATGGTGAATAAAAATGTGTGAAGATGGTTGTGAATGCAATATATGAAATGCAATTTGTGAAATGAAATGTGTGCAATGCAATATGTGAAATGCAATGTGTAAAATGTAATGTGTGAAATGCCATGTTGTTTTTGTGTATTAGCCATGTATACATTTACATATACATATATATATACAAAAACATATACATATACATATACATATACATATACATATATATATACATATACATACATATATATATATATATATCACATTAAGCATAAAATTCTCTCAAGTAGATGATGTTAAGTGGTTTCGGCTCTTCAACTCCCTCTAGACTGGAAAGCCTATAAGTTCCTTTACCCACTTTTTGAGTGACAATGTATGGACCTAACCAATTAGCCATGAATTTATCATGAAGATGTAACAATGCATTGGTGTTTTGTTGATTCTCCTTGAGAACAAGATCTCCTACTTGGAATTCATGTAGATGAACTTTGGTGTTGTAAGCATTCTTTAGGTGGTCCTAATAAACTCTTAAATGCTCTAAAGCATTGACCCACCTTTCATCAAGAAGTGTGATTTGGTCAAAACATGCTTGTCTAGTAGTATCATCATCTATGAATTCCTACAGTGAAATTCGTAATGAGGGGATCTCAAGCTCAAGAGGTATTATTGGTTTGGATCCATAGACCAATGAAAATTTTGTTGCCCCAGTAGGCGTGGGGATGCTTGTTCGATAAGCCTATAATGCCACTAGGATTTGAGTATGCCAATATCGATGATTTTATTTGACTAGTTTCTTGAGAATAGAAATTAAGGTCTTTTTGGTAGCCTTAGCTTATCCATTTTCTTGTGGGTAGTAAGGAGTCGAGAAACTATTTTGGATATTATATTTCTTGAAAAGTGCTCGAACATCCTTATTTTTGAAATACTTATCATTTTCAAATATGAATTTTGAGGGGATACCAAAATAATAGATGATATGATGAAGTATAAACTCCACAATTCAAGGTCCTATCATACTGGTTAGAGGAATTGGCTCAACCCACTTTGTGAAGTATTTAGTGGCTGTAATGATGAATGCATGTTATCCTGAGGAAGGAGGTGAGATTTTTCCACTCAAATAAAGACCCCATTGTGAAAAAGGCCAAAGGATTTGAATAGGTTGTAATACTTGTGATGGCACATGAGTTAAATTAGCATGCTATTGATATTTCTAACAATGCTTGACATAAGTGCAAAAGTCACGTTCCATGGTGGGATAATAGTAACCCATCCATAGAATATGCTTTGCAATGGCTATTACACTAAAATGACCACCACAAATACCATCATGAGCTTTAGATATGGCTCTTTGTGCCTCTGTAGGCTCAAGATAATGAAGGAGGACTCCATCATAACCACATCTATACAAGATGTCCCCCAAGAGAATAAAACAAGTTACCTTTTGCTTGAAAGTGCATTTAGAAATTTTTGACATATCTGATGGGAGTGTTCCAAACTTGAGGAAGGCTATTATTTGGTTGGACCAAGGTTGATATGAATCTAAATGGATAAAGAAAATATCCTTCTCATCCTGATATTTAGCATGAACAATTATAGATTTAGAGATCATTGTAATATTGGGTGGTTGTACCTCTCCTATAAAGTTATTTGGAATAAATGGTAATAGAGATACCATCACATCTGCAAATCTATTAGTCGAATGTGGCAAAATTTTGATTTCATACCAATTAAATTTAGCAAGCAATGTCATTTATACTTCATGGTAAAGCTTTATTATTGGTTCTTTGTATTGGTATTCTCTATTTATTTTATGAACAACAAGTTGGGAGTCACCAAATATCCTGATACACTTTATGCCCATAGCTATAGTTGCTTGAAGACCTAATATTAAGGCTTCATACTTTACATTCTTGTTTGTGCATTGGAAGTCAAGTTTGAAATATAGGGGAATAGGTACCCCTTGTGGTGTATGAAACATGACTTTAGAACCTTGACCTTTTTTGCACTTAGAACCATCAAAGAATGAAGCCGAAATGTTATACACATGATATGAAAAAATATACGAATGAAGGAAAAACTTATTATTTTCCACTTTAGGAGGGCTAAGTACTTGAAAATAAGCAAATTAGGTTCAATATGATATATTATTAAATTATAAACAACCTACTTCTACTTATATTAATAAATCAATGAATAAGTGAAACTTGGAAATATAGCCGACTTGGCTATATTGGTGTTGTATCATGGCTCCCCTCCTCAGAAAGCTTTTTCCTCAAGGCTGGAAATGACTCAAAAATATTTTTGTTTTCCATGTAGAATATTCTATTGGTAGGTCCTACCATTTGATTAAAAATTATTTGATGTGGTGAGATCGAAGATGTCGTGATATGCTCTACAATATTACTTCTGGCTGAAGATAGATATGTCCTCTTCATCAAGTACTGGAATATCTGACTAAGAGTGTACTCTTTTTCCAATCACCTTTTTGAGACATAAAACATGAAATAATAGATGTATATAGGATGAGGGAAGAAGATCTAGCTGATGTGCCACTTTGCCTATGCGACACACTATCTTGTAAGGACCATAAAATCTTGGAGCCAACTTCTGACTAGTCTTGATCTTCAATAATAGTTGTTTGTAAGGTTGCAGGCATAAGAAAACCATATCACCTATATTGAATTATCATTCCGAATGGTGTGAGTCTTGTTGTTGCTTCATAAAATTTTGTGCTTGGATCAAATTATCTTTGAGAATGTTAAGCATTGTTCATCGATGCTGGAACCAATCATCTACTTGAGCTACTTTGGAAGATCTTGGAACATAATTTGCTATTGTTGGTGGTTTTACCCCATACAATGCTTCAAATGGGAAAATCTTGATGGAGTAATGGTATGAAGTGTTGTACCACCATCCTGCTAATGAAAGCCAATGACTCCATTGATACTGCTTATCTTGAACAAAGCATCATAGATAGGTACCCAAACATTTGTTAACAATTTTAGTTTGGCCATCAATTTGAGGATGGTATGCAGAAGATATATTTAATTTGGTACCACTAAGACGAAATAATCTCACCAAAAATTGCTAGTAAATATAGGATCACGATCACTTACAATATTTTTGGGTGTTCCATGTAACTTGAAAATGAAGTCCATAAATACCTTAGCCACTTTGCTTGTTGAATATGGGTGTTGTAGAGCATTGAAGTGAGCATACTTGGAGAGATTATCCATTATCACAAAAAATCATTGTTTTACCTTCTTATTTAGGGAGACCTTCAATAAAATCCATTGATATGTGTTGCCACTGGTGATCTAGAATTGGTAATGGTTGAAGAAGCCCTAGAGATTTGACTGTTTCACCCTTGTTGCACTGACATATTTCACATTTGGCCACAAATATTTTGACATCAAATTTTAATCCTTTCCAATAAAAGGGTTTTTATACCCTCATATATGTATTCAAAAATCTTGAGTGCCTTGTTGATGGGGAAGCATGTGATTCTTCAAGGATCTTGGATTTAATGATGGAATTTTGTAGAATATAAATGCGATCCTTATTTCTTAACACCTTGTTGCTATATGAAAAATGTGGATGTTTAAATAATCCTAGAATCAATTCCTAAATTATTTGAGTATTTTCAGTGTTTACCAGCCATTCTTCTTGGATTTGAGAAGCCCATTGAGAACAAGGACCCAAAATAGCATTGATGGAAACATCATCTTCATATTTATGAGATAATGCATCTGCTACCATATTTTCTTTACCCTTCTTATACTCAATAAAAAAATCATATCCCAATAACTTTGTCAACCACTTGTTTTTCTTTGGATAAGAAAAATGTTGTTCTAGAAAGTGCTTGAGATTACTATGATCTATTTTTATGATAAAACAACTAATTAAGTAGTATCTCCATTTCTCAACTGCATGTAGAATAACCAATATCTCTTTCTCATACGTGGACCAACCCAAATTTTTACCTAAATTTTGCTTTATTTAAAATGCCAAGAGATGCCCCTCTTGCATTAAAACTACCCCAATACTTGTTCCCGAAGCATCACATTCAATAACAAATGGTTTGTGAAAATTTGGAGTTGCCAAAACTAGAGTAGTGCACATAGCTTCCTTGAGTGCCCTTAATGCTTGAGTGGCCACATCCAACCAATTAAAAGCATCCTTTTTTGTGAGAGTGGTGAGAGAAGCTACAATTTTACCATAATTGTGAACAAACTTGTCATAGTAACCCATAAGACCCAAAAAACTATGAAGTTTCTTGATGGTTTTGGGTAAAGGCCAATCTTGAATGGCTATAATTTTATTAGGATCCACTTTAACACCTTCATCAGAAATGATATGACACAAATATTCAACTTCTTGAACACCAAAAGAACACTTGGAGCATTTGACAAAAAGTTTCTCCTTATGTAAAATATGAAGAAATTTTCCCACATGTGTCAAATGATCCTTCCATGATTTACTATATATTAAAATAACATCAAAGAAGACTAAGATAAATTTGTAAATAAATGGATGAAAGTCATGGTTCATGAGACTTTTGAAGGTGGAGGGGGTATTGGTGAGACCAAAAGGCATGAATAAGAACTCATAATGACCTTCATGAGTATGAAAGATAGTTTTGGGAATGTCTTCATATCTTACTCTGATTTGATGAAAACCTGAACGTAGATCTAATTTGATGAAGAATTTAGCACCATGTAATTCATCTAATAAATCATCTATGATAGGGATAGGGAACTTGTCCTTTATTGTGATTTTTTTGAGAGGCCAAAAATTAGGACACATGCCAAGAATTATCTTTACGACGGGCCAAAACCACTGGTGATGAATAAGGACTAGTGCTATGACGAATGACTCCATGTTCTAATAGTTCTTGGATAATATTTTAAATTTTTATTTTTTAAGGTTGATGGTATCAATAAGGACGTACATTAGGAGGAATACTTCCAGGGACAAGATGTATGACATGGTCATGAGATCACTTGGGAGGAAACCCATTTGGTTCATGGAAAACTTCATCATAGTTAGCCATAATATATTGAAGATCCTTTGAGGGAATTACCACCATATCTTGTGCTTGCACTTCCATGTAATTGATTTGAGCTATGAATCCATAACCTTCTTTACTTAATATTTTTTCCATACTTTGAGAAATCACTACCTGTGTGGTGGAGTTTGAATTCCTTGGAGTCAAATAGTCTTCCCATTTTATTTCCATTCAACAAATAGTTTTTGAAATTTGAAACTAATAGTGTCGAGTTTTTCTAGCCATTCAACACCCAAAAAACACATATGAATTTCCCAAACTCATAACAAAGAGAAATCCTCACCATGTGTAACTTCCCATTTGTATTGAAACTGAATATGTTCTACCAATACATTGATAATTTCCTCCATTTGCAACTAAAACTTGAAATTTATCTTGATTGGAAAAATTAATGTGTAAGTTCAATGCTTTAGCAATCTTGATGTCAATAAAGTTATGAGTACTACCTGAATCAATCAACACATTTATTTTTTTGTACCTAATAAATCTTGGTACCTTAATTGTATGGTGAGTTGTTAATCCCATAAGAGCATGCACTGAAATAGCCATAGTATCCTCTTCTGGTATTGTTTCATTATTATCTATATATTTAGCATACATGGGCGACTCTAGTTGATTGAAATTCTTTGCTTCCTCTTCTTCATCCTTATTATCATATTATATTTGAAATGTTTATCTTGGTACACAAGCTTGATCTCTTGTATGATTATTGTGATATTTATAGCAAAAATATCTTGATGGTTATTCATTTTTGTGGAAGGAATTGTTGTGATATTGAGGATGTGTATTAGAGTCTTATCTAGAAGATGTCCAATTTTAAAACTTCTTTTAAGCAAGCTTAGCAATACTTATAGTTTCATCCAAAGTGTATGTTATAAAATTTGAGTACATTTGTTGTCATTGATATCAAAGGATTGATGGCATAGGTTGATGTCATTGGTGCCAAATATAGTTTGGTATGGCAAAAGGATAAGGTTTATAAGTTGGTTAATTATGCAAGGCAAGGTTCATCCCAATACAAGGAATTGGTAAAAAGAAAAGGTTATAATATTTATTTTTTAAATATTATACACAACAGGACAAAAGTTTGAAAGTTCAAAGGCAAAGGCATAGTTTGAAATAAAGGCCATGGTTTAAAAGAAAAGAGATGATATTATAATATTTTTAAATATTATAATACTTGGGCCAAAAGGTTTTATTTGAAAAAGAATTTGACAAGTTTATTTGTGCAAAGTACAAAGGCATTTGGGCCTAAAGGTGTTAATTTTTTTTATTTCTGGTGGTCGGTGTTGATGGGGGGTTTGGCCGTGTTGTGTTGTTTGCGGCACTATATTTGCGCTCGCCTATAACCACCATGCCATTTTTACCTTTTATGCCGAAAGCACCGAGGGATAAGCGTCAGGGCCGGTTTGAACCTTGGACCCGCCTTTGTGGTGTGGTGAACCCTGGGACCCTAAAGGTGTTAATTAAAAAAGGAGATAAATTATAATATTTTAAATCAAAGTTTAAATATTATAATAAAGTAAAATTTAAATTATTATAAGGTGCCAAAATTTGAATGTGCATGGAGGCATGTTTCAAAGTTGAGCCGACATCATAAGTCAAAGGGCAAAATGTGTATAAAAGGAAAAATATTTTGCAATTCCAAATTTAAATTTTTACCCCTGAAATATATCTCCTTGTTCGCTTCATTTGGCATGCGGTGGAGGCAAATAAAGCATTTACAGATTTCAAGGGCAGCATGGAGTTAAGATGAAGGGCACTTAATTTCATTCAATGTGGGTGGATAGCTTAGTTGGTAAAATTGGCTTGCGAAGCACGTGGTAGGTGGTAGGTTTGACATTCGAATCACGTGGAGTCCTTTTTACTTGGTCAAGGGTTTTACATCGGTGTTAGTGGAGAAGTAGGAGCACGTGCTCCTTTGGACTTGTGTGGGCAGCTATCCCACATGGTGTCCACCCTTGTGGTAGGGTGTGGGGCCAATGAGGTCATGGGTTCGAGTAGTGATGGTAGCGCTTGGGAAATTTTTTTTATAAGGTATGCATATGATGCTTGAATTTGAGATTCATAAGGGTTAAGGTTATAAAGTTGGAATTTACACTTAGTGAGTTATAAGGGTGTAATTCAAAAAGTTTGAGAGTGTTTTATATAGTTTAATTTTTGCAAAGTAAATAAATGAAAAATGTGTTTTGCATGAAAGAATAGGAGTAATAAGGTGTTATAATGCTTTGATATTTTATTATAATGCTTGCATGATGAAAGTGATTTTGAAGGTTTTTGATCATTATTAATGCCATATATTTTGAGAAGAAAAATCATGTGGAGGTTTTGAGAAAGTATCTTGCAATCTAACCCTTGAAGTGGCACTAGAAAAATCAGTTGTTTGTGAGATAGGTTTTGAAGACATATCTCCATTAGAGAAAATAAGAGGTATGGGCACATCATTCTTTGGTTAAGATGTTTGGTTGAGTAAATGTTTCTAGAACATAAGGTGGAGATAAAAGGGTTGTTTGATAAGCATTGTTGAAAATATTTGAGTTAGGGTTTGAGACCTACATTGTGCATCTTTGTTGAAATAAATTGGAAACACTTGCATTAGAGTTTGAGAACAAGTGTGTTTCCATTGTTTGAAGAGATTGAGAAATTTGTGCATTAGTATGGTTGATGTTTGAGAATAAATTTGCAAGAAAGATAGATCAGTTTTGTGAAGCAAGTTATACATTGTTTTGAGTTGATTTGAAAGGGATTTTGCAAGAGATAGAGATTGGATTAGTGGAATGCAAGATTTGTGAATGTGAATAACATATTGAGTTTTGATAGAGCATATCATTCTCTATATGTTCCAGAGGTTAAACTAATTCTAAGTAGAATTTATTTGTGAATAGAAAGCTTTTTTGAAAGAGTTTTAAGTTGTGTTTAGTATGCAAGATTTGGAAATATTTGAGCAGGTTCTTAGAGTAGAATTGAGTAGAGACTGTAAGTAGGTTTGAGGTAGACTTATGAGCAGGTTAGAGGTAGACTTTTGGGTAGATTTGAGGCAGACTTATGAGCAAGTTAGAGGTAGACTTTTGAGCAGATTTGAGGTAGACTTGTGAGTAGGTTTGAGGTAAACTTGTGAGCATGTTAGAGGTAAAAATTTTGAGCATATTTGAGGTAGACTTGTGAGCATATTTGAGATAGAATTGTGAGCATATTAGAGGTAAACTTCTGAGTAGGTTTAAAGCAGTATTATGATCAGATTTGAGAAGAGTATATGGGATAGAGTTCTCCTGTGGAAAGAAATCCACAAACCAGAGCATATGAGATAGAGTTCTCCTGTGGAAAGAGATCCACAAATTAGAGTAGTGGGGACAAAGGTCTCCTGTGGATAGAGATCCACAAACTTGAGTATAGGGGATTGGTGTCTCCTTTGGACAGAGGTCCATAAACATTGTAATAGGGATTTGATTCCCAAAATATTTACCAAGAAAATTTATAAGGAATATTTTCTCTATGGATGTAACCCACATTGGGTGAACCATGTTAAATCATGTCTCTCATGTGTGTGATGATGTGTGCACTATTTACTACTTTGATATTATTGTTGTTATCATTTGGATTGAAATATAAAAAGTTTTATCTTATACTGTTCACCCTCCCTCTCAGTATAATCTTATGTTCTTCAATTGGTATTAGAGTGGGTTCCTTCGTGAAAAGCCTAACAGCTTGAAGGAAGATCCCACAAGAATATACATGACTTCAAAAAATAGAGAAGAAGCCATGATCGACATAAAAGAGGAATTTATTGCTACTCTTAGAAACTTGGAAAATGTTATAAGGAAGAATTCAAGTTTGAAGGATCAAATCCAAGAGTATGAGGAAGCAAAAGATGGAACTTCTACAAAACCTCACATAGCTCAAGGTAAAAGTTGAAGAGGGAAGGAAAATTGAACAGGATATGGCAGAACAGTTAAAGGCAAAAGAGTTAGAATGTGAAAGGTTGGAATCTAAAATTGTCTCCCTAAGAAAGGAATTTGAAAAGACTAAGGATAAGATACAACAAGATATAAAGTTAGGGAAACAAAAAGTGGAGTCAAGCTCCCAAGGAACAAATATATCAAAAGAAGAAGAGACCATGACTTATGCTAATACATTGAAAGGAAAAATCATCAAGAAGGAAGAAAGCATAGATGATTCATGGACAAAAGTCAATTACAGGAACAAAAAAGGAAGAAGCTTGCGTCCATATTATTCAAGGTAATCTAACAGGTTACAAAATTTCTTCCATGGCTATTGTTTTTCAAGTAACAAATATGGTCATAAAGTTGTACATTGCACTTTCTATGTGAGAGATAATGTTGATAGGAATTTCAATTCTTTTGCACCTCTTATGAATGACAATATCATATTTTACAAATGCAATAACTTTGGGCACAAGTCCAAATGGTGTAAAACAATATTCTTGAGGTAATAAAAAAGGAGGATCGAAAGGTTCAAAAGAATATAACCTCAACAATTTGGAAAAGAGAGAAAAGAGCAAGAAAAGGTGAAGTCAATGTTGGTACAAACAACTCTTCATGTACAAGATAAGAGAAAACAATGGTTTCTTGATAGTGGTTGTTCAAGTCATATGATAGGGGATAAGAGTAAATTCCTTGTACTTAAAGAAATCAATGGAGGATCAGTAAAATTTGGTGACAATGGTTCATCAAAAATATGTGGGAAAGGGACTTTGAGTTTAGATAATGGGAAATAAAAGATAGAAAATGTATTGTATGTTAAGGGATTAAGGCACAATTTACTAAGTGTAAGTCAACTTTGTGATCAAGGGCACACGGTCACTTTTCATCCAAATAGATGTGAAATTAGAAAATCCAAAATAGGAAAGCTCATTGCAGATGCCAATAGAACTACAAACAATCTCTACATGCTAAGTGAAATTAAGGGACAAAAAATGTTTCTTATCACAATAAGATGAGAGTTGGTTGTGGCATAGAAGAATGGGTCATATGAACTTTGGCAACATAGTGAAGATAAGCAACAAATAGGCAATCAGAGATTTACCCAAGATAAAAAGGCCACAAAGCACAATTTGTGCACAATGTTAGCATGGAAAGCAAAAAATAACAAGTTTCAAGTCAAAATAATTTACTTCATCTAAACCATTGAAACTAGTTCATACTAATTTATGTGGTCCTACAAGAACAAAGAGTTTACAAGGTGAAAGTTACTTCATGCTATTTATAGATGATTTCTCTAGAATGACTTGGGTAGCTTTCTTGAAAGAAAAGTCAGAAGCCTTTGAGAAGTTCAAGGCATTCAAAGAGTTAGTAGAAAATGAAATAGGTAAAAGGATAAAGTATCTAAGATCAAATAGAGGAGGAGAATTTACTTTAGGTGAATTCATAGAATTTTGTGAACAACATGGGATCAAAAGAGAGTATTCAGTAGCAAGAACTCCACAAAAAAATGGAGTAGTTGAAAGGAAAAACAAAACTGTTGAGAATATGGCTAGAGCTATGCTAAATGAATCCAAGATTTTAGATGGGTTTTGGAGAGAGGCAGTTCATACAACTGTCTATATCATCAATAGAGCTCAGGTGAGGTTAAATCATCATAAAACTCCATATGAGCTTTGAAAGGTAAGACCAACTATTGTGAAGTACTTCAGAATTTTTGGAAGTAAATGCTACATTAGATGGGAAGAGAAAAATTTGGGTAAGTTTGACTCAAGGTGTGATGAGGGCATCTTCCTTGGGTATTCCACTAAGAGCAAAGCCTATAAATGCTATAATAAGAGGACACATACAATTATGGAAAGTATAAATGTGACAGTTGATGAACAGATAGGGTCAAAAGAACCAACTCAAGAAATTGTATATCAAGAAGGAGAAAGTTGCCAAGAAGAAATAGGTGAAGAATCAGAAGAAGTGGAAACACAAAGAACACCACCTAAAACTCCATCCAGGTATGTGCAAAAGAATCATCCAAGAGATCTGATTATTGGAAATCTAGATGAAAGACAAACAAGGAGAAAGATAATAGGAACAAGTGAACATGCAAATATTTCTTTGTTATCTAAAATTGAGCCCAAGGATTTCAATGAGGCAAGAGGAGATAAATTTTGGGTCAAAGAAATGGATGAGGAATTGGATCAAATAGAAAAAGGTGAGACATGGGAACTTGTCCCATGACCAAAAGACAAGAATGTAATTGGCACTAAATGGGTTTTTATAAATAAGTTAAATGAAGATGATCAAGTTGTCAGAAATAAAGTAATACTGGTATGCAAAGGTTATGCACAAGTTGAAGGAATTTATTTTGATGAAACATTTGCTCCTGTTGCACAAATTGAGGCCATAAGGATATTTTTAGTTTTCTCAAGTTTCAAAAATTTCAAAGTATATCAAATGGATGTAAAATTAGCTTTTCTCAATGGCGTCTTGGAAGAAGAGGTCTACATTGAGCAACTTGAGGGGTTCAACCTAACTGATAAGCCAGATTATGTATGCAGATTAAAGAAGGCTCTTTATGGACTAAAGCAAGCTCCTAGAGCTTGGTATTCAAGGTTGGATAAGTATCTTTAGGAATAAGGTTTCAGAAAAGGAATAGTTGAAAACAATTTATACATCAAAAATTAAGGAAATGACTTACTAATCATGGTTTTTTATGTAGATGATATCATTTTTGGAGGTAATAATGATAAGATGTGTCAAAAATTTGCAAAGAGTATGCAAAATGAATTTGAAATGTCAATGCTTGGTGAGTTGTCCTTCTTTCTTGGACTATAGATTTCATAATTAGATAAGGGTGTATTTCTCTCACAAACCAAGTATATAAAAGAAATGCTAAAGAAATTCAAATTAGAAGATTGCAAACCAGTAAGTACCCCCATGGTTAGAGGATGCAAGTTGAGTAAATATGATGAATATCCTGAGGCAAATCAGACATTGTATAGATCTATGATTGGTAGCTTACTATATGTCATAGCTACAAGACCAGATATAATGCAAGTAGTGGGACTAGTGGTAAGATTTCAAGCAACACCAAAGGAAACACATGTACTAGAAGTAAAGAGAATTCTTAGGTATTTAAAAGGGACTATGGATTTTGGACTTTGGTATCCCAGAGGTGACAAATTTACTCTCACAACATATATAGAATTAGATTGGTCAGGCAGTATTGATGATAAAAAAAGCACAAGTGGAGGAGCATTATTTCTTGGAGATTGTTTAGTATCTTGGTTAAGAAAGAAACAAGCATCGATATCCTTATCTATAGTAGAGGTAGAGTACATTATAGTAGTTTCTTGTTGTACACAAGTGTTATGGATGAAGTAAACTTTAAAGGATTTTAAGATAGAGCATGATCATCCCATATCCATACTATGTGATAATACAAGTGTCCATAAAAATTTCAAATAATCCAATGATGCACTCAAGGACCAAGCACATTTCGATCAAATATCATTTTCTGAGAGAAAATGTGATGGATAAGCAAGTCAAATTGGAATATGTTACTACAAAGGAATAGATTGTAGATATTTTCACTAAGCCTCTTCCAAAGAAAACTTTTGAGTATCTTAGAAGGAAGTTGGGAGTAGTCTTACTCCCACCCCAAAATTAATCACCTCAAGGAGAGGAGGTGAGGAGGGGGCTGAGCTAAGAGTCTTATATTTAGCCCCAAAGGAGTCCATTTGCCATTGATGTCAAAGGGGGAGAGATTTGAGTAAGGGGGAGAGCATTCAATTAGGGGGAGCAGTTTCTCAGGGGGAGCAAAATTGGAATCCAGTAATAGGAAAAGGAATTTTTAGAAAGGGTTACCATCAATGACAAAGGGGGAGATTGTTGGAAATTTTGAGTACATTTATTGTCATTGATTTCAAAGGATTGATGGAAGAGGTTGATGTCATTGGTTCCAAAGATAGTTTGGTATGGAAAAAGGATAAGGTCTATAAGTTGGTTAATTATGCAAGGCAAGGTTCATCCCAATACAAGGAATTGGTAAAAAGAAAAGGTTATAATATTTATTTTTTAAATATTATACACAATAGGAAAAAAGTTTGAAAGTTCAAAGGCAAAGGCATAGTTTGAAATAAAGGCCATGGTTTAAAATAAAAGAGATGATATTATAATATTTTTAAATATTATAATACTTGGGCCAAAAGCTTTTATTTGAAAAATAATTTGATGACAAGTTTATTTGTGCAAAGTACAAAGGCATTTGGGCCTAAAGGTGTTAATTAAAAAAGGAGATAAATTATAATATTTTAAATCAAAGTTTAAATATTATAATAAAGTAAAATTCAAATTATTATAAGGTGCCAAAATTTGAATGTGCATGGAGGCATGTTTCAAATTTGAGCCGATGTCATAAGTCAAAGGGCAAAACATGTATAAAAGGGCAAACATTTTGCAATGCCAAATTTAAATTTTTATCCATAAAATATATCTCCTTGTTCACTTCGTTCGGTATGCAGTGAAGGCAGATAAAGAAATTGTATATTTCAAGGGCAGCGTAGAGTTAAGATGGAGGGCACTTGATTTTATATGACATGGGTGGATAACTTAGTTGGTAAGCTTGGCTTGCAGAGCATGTGGAAGGTGGTAGGTTCGGCGTTTGAATCATGCAAAGTCCATTTTTTTTTGTCAAGGCTTTTGCACCGATGTTGGTGGAGAAGTAGAAGCATGTGCTCCTTTGGATTCATGTGGGTGGGTAGCCCACATGGTGTACACCCTTCTGGTAGGGCGCAGGGCCAGCAAGGTCACAGGTTCAAGTAGCGACGAAAGCGCTTGGGCAATATTTTTATAAGGTATGCATATGATTCTTGACTTTAGGAGTCATAAGGGTTAAGGTTATAAAGTTTGAATTTACACTAAGGGAGTTATAATGGTGTAATTCAATAAATTTTGAGAGTGTTTTATATAGTTTAATTGTTGCAAAGTGAATAAATGAAAAATATATTTTGCATGAAAGAAAACGAGTAATAAGGTGTTACAATGGTTTGATATTTTATTGTAATTATTGCATGATGAAAATGAGTTTGAAGGTTTTTGATAACTATTAATGCCCTACATTTTAAGAAGAAAATTTGTGTGGAGGTTTTGAGAAAGTATCTTGCAATCTAACCCTTGATGTGGCACTAGAAAAATCAGTTGTCTATGAGATAGGTTTTGAAGACATATCTCCATCAAAGCAAAATAAGAGGTATGGGCACATCATTCTTTGGTTAATATGTTTGGTTGAGTAAATGTTTCTAGAACATAAGGTGGAGATAAAAGGGTTGTTTGATAAGCATTGTTGAAAATATTTGAGTTAGGGTTTGAGACCTACATTATGCATATTTATTGAAATAAATTGGAAACACTTGCATTAGATTTTGAGAACAAGTATTTCCATTGTTTGAATAGATTGAGAAATTTATGCATTAGTATAGTTGATATTTGAGAGAAAATTTGCAAGAAAGATAGATCCGTTTTGTGAAGCAAGTTATACATTGTTTTGAGTTGATTTGAAAGGGATTTTGCAAGAGATAGAGAGTGGATTAGTGGAATGTAAGATTTGTGAATGTGAAGAACATATTGAGTTTTGATGGAGCATATCATTCTCTATATGTTCTAGAGGTTAGAATTTTTTTGGGAATAGAAAGCTTTTCTAAAAGAGTTTTAAGTTGTGTTTAGTATGCAAGATTTGGAAATATTTGAGTAGGTTCTTAGAGCATAATTGGGCAGAGACTATAAGCAGGTTTGAGGCAGACTTGTGAGTAGGTTAGAGGTAGAATTTTGGGTAGATTTGAGGTAAACTTGTGAGCAAGTTAGAGGCATACTTTTGAGAAGATTTAAGGTAGACTTGTGAGCAAGTTTGAGGTAAACTTGTGAATAGGTTAGAGGTAGAATTTTTTAGCAGATTTGAGGTAGACTTGTGAGTAAATTTGAGATAAACTTGTGAGTAGGTTAGAGGTAGACTTGTGAGCAGGTTTAAAGCAATATTATGATCAGATTTGAGCAGACTAGAGGGGATAGAGTTCTTCTATGGAAATAAATCCACAAACCAGAGTAGAGGGTAAAGAGTTATCCTATGGAAAGAGATCCATAAAACATATCAATGGGGAAAAAGGTCTCCTGTGGATAGAGATACACAAACTTGAGTATAGAGGATTGGTGTCTCCTTTGGAAAGAGGTCCATAAACATTGTAATAGAGATTTGATTCCCAAAATATTTACCAAGAAAATTTATAAGGAATATTTTCTTTGGGGATGTAACCCACATTGGGTGAACCATGTTAAATCATGTCTCTCATATGTGTGATGATGTGTGCACTGTTTACTACTTTGATATTATTTTTGTTATCATTTGAATTGAAATATAAAAAGTTTTATCTTATACCGTTCACTCCCCCTCTTAGTATAAGCTTATGTTCTTCAGTGTATGGATCATGTAAATCCACTTTGAGTTGAATATTTTCTTTTAGACCATGTCAAAAGGCAGAAACCACTAGAGAAGCATTTACTTATTTTGTGTAAGTGATAATACTTGTGAAATCTGTAACATAATATTGGACAAAACCATTTTGTTTGAGATCCAATAAGCAAACAATGTAGGAATAAGAACTACCTTCATCAAATATCTTGAGGAAAAGATCTCTAAATTTAGGCCATAATATGGGATGATTATGTTGATGTTTCTACCAAGAAAACCATTGGCAAGATTTTGTAACCAATTTGTAAGAGGTGTAAGAAAATTTTTTAGCTTTAGGAATACGTTATAAGTGTAGGATACCCTCCATTTTAGCTAACCAACCATATGGATCCCTACCATCAAAGGTGGGCATATCAGTACGTGGAACATTAACACCTATAGGCCATCTTGCATATTGATAAAATTCCTCTATATCTTGATCAGCATTATCATTTTATCTATGGTAATTATTTGGGGAGGGAAGAGCTTCATGGCTTTGTTTATCTACTAGTCATTCAAGAATTAATGACATATTGTTCATATTAGTAGTTACTTTAGAAAAAAACACTTGTAATTCTTGGTTTTATGTAGTGGGGATTACTATTTCCTCGTGTGTGAGATTTTCTTGGGATGAGTTGGATGAGTTGGAAGGAGCCATGGGGTTAATAGCAGGGTGGTTGGGGTTAAAATTATTAATGCGTAAAGGAGAATTATGTTGCGTACCTTTATTTTATAAAGGTCTTCTTGGTGGATTTATTGCTCCTTTGTTTGGAATATCTTTGCTATTTAGTATTATTTTTGGTCCATGATTCCACCTATCGCTCATGCACTTGCTTTATAAAATTTTGTAAAAATTTTGGACCAAGTTGACCAAAAATTGGTTATTCTTTTGCCAAAAATATTTTGTTAATTGGATAAAAAAATGTGTTTGTTTTGTCAAATTTCATGCCAACTACAAAATTATTGATCCAACTACAATTTTGAATTATTTTTCCAATGGATAGTTGGGATTCAAATTCCAAAATCTAGCTTATGAATGTCAACAAATAGCTTATGAATTTCAATGACTAGTTTTATCCACAACGACTATTTTTTTTAAATTTATTGGTAGTGGAATGGACAGCGGATAAGCAAACTTAGCAACAACTAATTTTTTTTAATAATGGCAGTTTTTTAGGATATGAAAAATAAGAGGTGAGAGATGACCTAACATGGTACATTTTGGAAGGTGGAAGATGATCTAACACGTGATCAAGATCGAGGTAGCTAGAAATAACATGATGATGAGTGACACAATTTACGAATAAGTGATAACGAGCGACATGATTTATGGATAAGGGAATTTGACACATCGATAGGCAGCTAGGCACAACATGACAATGGTGATCAATTTATAGATAAGAGTGACATAATTTATGGACAAAGGAATATGACACATCAATAGGCAGCTAGGCACAACACAACAATGATGATCAAATTGGCAAAAATTAAGGGACTTCCATATTCGATGGATTAGTGGTTGAGATAACATGTGAGGAAGGTAAGTATGTGACAAAATTCACAATCACTTAAAGGTGCAAATTTGGTAATAAACCCTACCAATATTACCACACAAACCATGTGCGACCAAATTGCATGATGAAATTTAAAACGAATTATGCGAATACATGATAATCAAGGTTTAACCTTAGTACCTAATTTATGCTAGCACCTGATTGGCAAAAACCATTGAATTCCTTGACATCGTATTTTAAATAAAATTTGATGGCTACTATGCTTAATCTTTGGAAATAGTTTAGAATTTCATTATATCATATAATGATGTCTAGATCAACATTAATTTTAAGAATTTGGTTTATGCTACGATAATAGGATTGGCACCATACAATTTGTCTTGATGAAAGTTACTTTGAGGGACTAAAAAAAATAGTGAAATCATTTAATATTATTTTGATGTCAAGTGCACTAGAATTTTGCCTTGTGTGGTGCAATGCTTCACAACTGAGATGACCAACCGATTTAGAGTTTACAATACCCAAATATTGTTTGGATAATGAAACATCCTTGATGTATTTTTCCTGATTTAGAGATGATAAAATTTTAGGGTTCTAATCATGATATTTAACTGATGCTTTTCTTATTGTAATACTTGATAAAGCAAGACTTATTTGTTACTCAAAAAGTAGAGATTTCAGTAATACTTACAGTGATTGTCTCACCATAAAACCACATATCCATGTATACTGTACACTGCATTCTATCTCCCTAGATTGCATACAAAAAGGAAAAAAAATTCTCTATTCGGTATTGAATTCTATCTCCATGGACTGCAGATCCAATTTCTAAAGGCTTTCATCTATTCTCCTCAAATAATGTTGTCAAGCTTGATGCAACTTATTTGTTGAATATTGGAAGTGACTGGATTGAAGGTGTTAGCCAAAATAATTTTTCCACTTTGCTCAGTTCATGCTCTGATACCACTTGAAATAGAAATGTTATACACACTATGTGAATGAAGATACAAATGAAGGAAATAATTAGTATTTGCCACTTTAGGAGGGCTAAGTCCTTTGCCATTGAGGATGGTTAAGTCTTTGCAAATACACAAATCATATTCAATATGATAGATGATTAAATTATAAAAAACCTACTTCTACTTATATTAATAAATCAATGAATAAGTGAAACTTGGAAAGATAGCCGACTTGGCTATATTGGCATTGTAACAAAGAATAGTGTGATATCAACATCTTCCTCTAAAATGACATCTTTTTCTTGTTCAGTGATAGTGAATACTTAATCAAATAGGAGATTAATAATAAAATTTTGATCACTAGGAAGTGGAGCTTCTGCAAGATGATCAGCTATGACTTGATATTTAATATATTTTTGGCTGATGAATTCAAGATCAAATTTAGTGAGAAGCATTATCCATTTCATAGTGCGGGTGCTCTAGTTAGTGCAAGACATCATATAATGTATAGAATTTTTGTGAGATATGACATACATATGTGGTGTGACTAAGCATTTAATGTCTAAGTTTCTTAGTGGCAAAAAATACTACTCAGCACAATTTTTCCATGTAAGCATATCCGGTTTCATAGCTTACCAATTTTTGACTAATGTAGTAGATAGATTGCTCTTGATTGTTTTCATTCTTTTGTGCAAGCATTATCCCTAATGTAAATTCCATTGCTAAAATTTAAATATGGAAGAGAACCCCTGGATGAGGAGGAGTTAAGACTGGTGAGGAAACTAGGTATTTCTTGATATCATCCAAAGATTTTTGGCACTCATATATCCATGAAAATGTCACCCCCTTTTGTATTAGGTGATTGAATGGCTTGCATTTGTTAGAAAGTTGCACAATGAAATGAAGGATCGATTGAATCTTTCCTTGTAAACTATGCAATTCCTTCACGTGTTTTGGGGGAGCCATCTCCATGATGGCTTTGACTTTGTTTGGGTCCACCTCAATGTCTCTTTTGGAGATAATGAATCCTAGTAGTTTGCTTGAGGTAACACCAAAGACACAATTTTTGGATTTCAACCATACATTATGCTCTAGAAGTCAATCAAAGACATTTTTCAAGACACCAATGTGCTCTTGTCAAATTTTAGATTTTACCAAGAGTCCACACAATCTTCGATGATCTTATGCATGTAATCATAGAAGATGTATGTAATGGCACGTTGATAAGTGGCACCTACATTTTTGAGGCCAAAGGGCATAACATTGTAACAAAAAGTCCCCTAAGGTGTAGTGAATATTATTTTGTGTTGGTCATTAGGATTTATTTAAATCTTGTTGTATACTTAAAACCCATCCATTAAAGAAATCATTTCATGTCTAGGGCAAGAGTCGATAAGAGTATCAATGTTTGGTAGAGGAAATTCATTCTTATGACATGCTTTGTTAAGGTCTCGGTGCAAATGCGTATCATCCTGTTAGGCTTACGAACAAGTACCATGTTTGAAAGCCACTCAAGATAGTCAGTGGGTACAATGAATCCCACATATAATAGCTTTTGAAGCTCTTCTTTGACCATGAGGGCTATGGTAGGATGCATCTTTCCCAATTTTTGTTTTACCGACTTAGCATCAGAGTGCAAGGTGAGATTGTGGACAACCAAATTAGGGTCAAGAATAGGCATGTCTTTGTAAGACCATGCAAAAATACCCTTCTTATTATTGAGAAGAGCAAATAATTGCTCTTGTTCATCTGTATATAATTTTTTTTCAAGTTTAACAATCTGAGGATTGTCTACATAAGAACTAAGGTTCACATCAATGGTATCTTCAATGGATATATGATAAGCTTCCTCAAGTTGATGAGACATTGGGATCATACTAATGTCATCTATGATGTTATAAAACTCTTTTGACTCAACCTCTTTTATGTTTTCTTGGAAAACCTTAGATTCTAAAGGTGAAGGTGAAGGTGGAGGCAACGAGGGAATGTAGTTGGCTGAAACCCTTAACAATTCCTTGGAAAGGATGAATTCAAAAAAGGATGGAGGTAAGGAAATATGATCCATATTAATAATGCTCATGTAAATTGGAATTGGCTTTGCCAAATTGTATGGATTACAAAGTGGGGCAAATAAGTTAATAATATTAATGTTGACTTAAAGAGAAAACTAATGATTGGTGATGTGAAGGATGGATAGATCCTATCTGCTAGAACCAATGCTAGAACTCTAGAAACCTGAACAATAATAAGAAACACAAATAAATGCAATAGAAAAAAATCCATGCACATGCAATACAATGATTTTTTTTATGTACATATTACAATATTGTTCGATGAGGTGGATCAATGAAGTGGAGGTGGTTCATCGGTTGGTTTAGTTTGGTCCCTAGGAATAATAAAACAAAATATGGGTTGATGGATGGGGAACATTCTAAGGTAATACTCATCCTATTTAGTGAATGGAATGATGGGTGCTGATTCCTAATTAGATTCATCAGAATCTATTGATATAGCATCATATTCTTCATAGATTTCCTCCTCAAAGTCATCAATGTGATGGTTTTCTTCTTCTGAATTCAAATGAAGGTTTTGAAAAGCTTATTCAAAAGAAGAGGTGCAAGAATGAGGGTAATAGCCTAAAATTGAATGATCATGCTTATCGATATGGAGTATCAATGATGTCATGCATTCCTTGTTCATATCATCCTAGGCCATAGCCCTACCAATTGATTCGATGAAAGTATCAAGATGGAAAACCTGACATGTGCTGTATATTTGGGTTTATCAAGGAAAGATGGATTGGATGATGAATCAATCCCCCCATACACAAATTTTTTAGCTTTTGATGTAAAGAGCACTAGAAGATAACAACCACAAGATGTAGAATAATATGAAATAAAGTAAATCTTCTAGATAACTAAAATATGCAATAAATAGAAATTATATAAAATGTTACAATGTAGCTATGGAGGAAATGAACACTCATGTAGACCCAAAATTTTCACACCCCTTTCTTCCAGGATAATGAATCCACATCTGAAAGGAGGAGGAAAAATGATGTATCTACACCTCATACGAGAAGCACTTGAGTTGTGCTATCCTTGGTGTTTATCGATAAATTGGGTGAGGGTTCAATAGGAAACACTTTCTATGGTGGTTTCTATGCCTAAGTAAGGTGGATGTTTGTTGAATTATTTTTATGTGCACATAACTAGGGTTTGGCCAAAATGCAACTATTGCCTAGTTGTATGCTTTTCAAATTTTTATGAAAACAAAGTAAAAAATTCTAACTAGAAATATTTTTAAATCTAACTATGATGCAAATGCTTTTTGTAGATATTAAAAATAAAGGATGAGATTTATGCTAACATATTGTTTTGTTTTCTTTGTGTTTTATGTTTTATTTATTTTTTGGTAAGTTAATAAGCTTGCATTAAAAAAAATGGGGCATTTGAAAGGCACCCCAACGCCTTGTACAACAATGTGTTTTATGTTTTCTTAATCCAATATGCTAGATGCAATTTGATATAACTAGATCTATGTTTTTTGGTCTTTTTCATTCTTTGAAGTTTCTTACAAATGCAATTGATGTAAAAGTGATATATCTAATTTTATATCTATTTATATTTTGTATTTTTCAAAACTAGTATGATTGATATAAAATAATGCAACTAAATCTATGTTTTTGATCTTTTCTTTTGAGTTTTTCAACTAATGCAATTGATGTAAAAACCATGCAACTAGGTTTGTATTTTTTATATTTTCTTTTAAGTTTTTCAACTAGTATGATAAATACAAAATACAGTATAAGTCTAATCTCTTTTATCTTTTCTTTATTTTTGTTTTATATAAGTGCCTTTTAAAATAGAAGAATATAAAGTTAAAGTGTGAAAAACTAAAAAATAAATAGATTTAGATCCTTACCTAGTCTAGATGTTTGCTCTTTATTAATTTTCATATCTATCTATTATATCGATTCTAATATATTAGATGAATCTAGGGATTCAAATATATTTGAAACCTGTAATTTCATAGCAAAACACTAAAATTCATAATCAAGGGTGGGGGATCTACTTAGGTCATAGCCTATTGTGATCTGCAATAGTCAAATCCCCTCAGTTCATTTAACAAACTGTAAAAAAGGTAATGGATCTATTGAATCTAATGCAAAAAATATAAATGAAATGAAAGAAACACAATAACAATAATAACATGTAGTGAAATAACAAAGCAAATGAATTGTGGAATGTAAAATACAAATCAATATTATAATCTTGCAATAACAATATTACCCCCAGAACAGGTCTATAAATTTTCGAATGCCTACTGCAAATTCAAACATCCAAAAAATTCAATGGCCAAATCTACAAAATACAATGGTTAGGATGATTTAAAACATATGATAAATTTGGACGGATCCGAATTTGTAAAAACACTACAAAAAAACAATTTTTTGCTAAAGATAAAACAGATTCAAGTTCACAATAGTCATATCCATGTCTACCTACTCTTGGAATGGTGATCTGATGTCGAAGTCTCCATAGAAAACCTGCAACAAACATAAGAAATCCTTTTTTTCCACTTAAGTTTTTCTTGCAAAATGACCATTAGGTCTATTTAGGGGGATTTTAGAGGATTTAACATCTGAGGTAGGTCGAGGAATTAGGGAGGGAGGTACAAATAGACCGAGCAGTTAGGATAAATTGGGAATTTTCCTATTCTAGACAAACAAATATCGTCCAAATTTATCGAAAATCAAGGTTCACCAGATTAGCTTCAAAATCCCAAAAGAGCACCTAAATTAGGTGCACATAGGATTTGGAAAAATTTGGGCATATGAAAGTGTCAAAAATATCTGAATTCATCGAGCTTGCTCGAATTTCTTCAAAAAAAGGGGAAAATGAATAGATTTCAATTTTGCTTAGTGCAAAAATCGAGGCAAGGGTTTGGAGGGTGAATTTCATGTTTTTAGAGAGTAACAATATGTTTACTAGGAGGGGGAATTTTGAAGTGTGTCAAAATTCCCTGGCTACATTTTCCCCCTCTTTGGTGCATTTATGAACAATAAATGCATTAAAGAAATATGTAGTGAGAATAAAAGTTATGCTATGAAGAAACCAAAAATTTATTCAATTTTTGTTTTATCTTTATTATCTAGGGTACCCCCTTCGAGTTTTGTAAAAAATTCAAAATTTATTGCAAAACTTGAAATTTGAAGAAAAAAGGGAATGGGAAATTAGATTTAAAACCCTAATTCATTTTTACCCTCATTATTGGAAATTGAGCTTTGGATAAAAATGGTGATTTTTGAGCTTCGAGTGGACATAGTTCAAGCAGGAAGCAACATAACTGGTGCGAGGATGCAAGTAAGTAATTTTATCACTTCAAACTTTGAATTTTTTGATTTAATTTCTATATTTTTAGGAAGTTAGACACGGCCTGCTATCGCACGAATGCAATAATAGATTCAGAATTTTTCAACAAATTTGAACATCTAAATTTTTCTAGAAAGGCATCTGAATTCACAAATTTGAATGCTTTCCAACAAATTCATGCATTTGACTTTGAATGTGAAAAGTCTGTATTCACAAATTTGGATGTATGAAAGATAGATTCAATCACCCAAATCTATTTTGTATGAGTCCAAATTTGCAAATTAGGCCTGATTTTATCAATTGAGTTTGAATTTTCTAGTTGAAGAAAAGTTTATAATTTATGCTTCCTTGTTTTATGTTTTTGTGATGTTTTTTTCTTTTCAATTTATGACATATAACTAATTGTTTATTATTTTTGGTTTTGTAGTGAGGGGTACTTAAGAATCATGAGTGGTGATATAAGAGGTTCAATGATCATGTTAGAACCCTAAATGCAGACAAAAAGGACATAATGATAGTGGTGGGTTTGAACCACATGGCTTAGATTCCATGCTTAGAGGTAGACTAAAGTCTGCTAACAACTTTAGTAGAGAGGTGGTATCTGAGATTGTCGATTTTCTAATTACCTATAGGGGAGATGGCCCCTATGTTAGAGGATGTATGGAGGATCCTTAGAGTGCTAATCAATGGTTAGTTTATCTATCAATCCCTATCCTAGGCTCAAGTGATATAGTTATTGAAAAGGGATCCGTAATTTTCTATTAAGGGATTGATTGCTACAGAAAGTGTGTCCCACCTGATAGAAGTATTGGCAAGGACAATTGCAAGTTTATTGTCATGCCATTAGATTGGACAACATATTCCTTGGAGTTTGGTAGATGTAGTGGTAGTCATGAGAGATATCAACTAGTGGTTTGCATGGGTACCCTACATACTGTACTACTTATAAAGGACCTTATATAAGGTCATGTATAAGAAGGGTCGTGGCTTGGTCCTTCCCACATTTGGTGCTGGGAGCACATTGTTAGTCTTACAATGACATTGAGAGGGGGGGTGAATCAATGTAGCTCTTTAAACTTGAATTTATAGCTCTTAATACCGTAGTAATTAAAACTTATTACTAGATACATCAAGTATAACAAAAGAGCATCACACAACACAAGATTTAACAAGGTTCACCAATGTGGCTACTCCTAAAAAATTGACTGCTTGGACTACCATCCAAATCTAGCCTTTGCAAAGCACCAACTTTACAATAAATTTATCAGCACCCACTGTAAGGAGCACCAACCCCTTATTTATCTGCACCAATAGAAAGGAGCACCAACCCCTGATTTACCAGCACCAACTATAAGGAGCACCAACCCCTGACTTACCAGCACCAACTGGAAGGAGCACCAACCCCTGATTTACCAGCACCAACTAGAAGGATCACCAAACCCTGATGCCAAGCTATAACCTAGACTTCAATTTGAATCTATAAGTTTGACAGTAAGATACCTTTGATTTTGCAAGACCCTAACTGGTCTTCTTCACCTTTGTGTTCTCCGTGCACTCTACTTTCTCTGTGCAATCACAACAGCACCTAGTCAAACTCCAACATTTTCACTCTCTGCACACTCTTCTCTCTCTATGCAATCACTTCACACACTCTGCTTCATTATAGTCAAACTTCATGATCGTCTTCTCCCTTTTGTGCACTCTACTCTCTTTGCAAATTTCACACTTAGCATGATTCGACACGACTTGCTCTCTGTGCACAATGACCATATTTCACACACATTCAAACTCACATCAATTCTCCAAATAGCCCTCCTTTTATAACAATATTTTTATGATGAAAACCCTAATATTAGTCGATTGTAAATCATAATATTAGTCAGCTTTCATAACAACTGTAAACCCTAATTTTAGTCGACTGTCATCGGTCTTCGTCAACTTCAACTCAAGAAGATGTTCGGTTTATCCATCGCTTGATGATTTCATTCTGGATAGACCTTGTAATCGCCATAGTGATGTCGGTCCACTATCATACTTCTCATTTCAGTCGGGTTCTCCTTCTTGACTTGCGCATTTATGACCTGTCATGAAATCATGACATTTTTGCCTCTGTAGCTTCTTTTGTTGTTGTTGCCACAAAAATACATGTCACGATATCACGACACTTTCATCTTTGTACGCTTTCTCTATTCTTTTGTCACGATATCGTGACATTTCTGCCTCTGTAGACTTCATATTTTATTTTGTTGTGATATCATGACATTTTTGCCTTCGTATACTTCGTCTTTGCTTTTGTCATGATATTGTGACACTTCTGCTTCCATAGACTTCGACTTTGCTTTTGTCATGATATCGTGACACTTCTGCCTCCATAGTCTTCAACTTAGATTTTGTCACAAAATTGTGACACTTCTGCTTCCATACTTAGCTTCTTTGCTTTTGTCATGAAATCATGACACTTCTATCTTCAAAGTCTTCTTATCTGCTTTTGTCATGAAATCGTGACACTTCTGCTTTCGTACTTTACTTCTTTGCTTTTGTTACGAAATCGTGACACTTCTGCTTCCAAAGTCTTGCTTTCTGCTTTTGTCATGAAATCATGATAGTTCTACTTTTGTACGATTCCTCTCTTTCTTTTGTCGTGAAAATGCGACATATCACAATATCGCGACACTTTTCCAACTTACTTTCTCTCTCCTATTTTAGTCGTGAAAATGCGACATGTCATGAAATCGTGACACCTTTCTTACTTGTTCTCTTTCTACGAACTTGTTATGAAATCGTGATACTTTTTCCTGCTTTCTCTTTCTCTTCCAACATGTCACAAAATCGTGACAATTTTTCCACTTGCCTTTTTCTCTTCCAACATGTCGCGAAATCACGATAGTTTTTCTTGATTTTTCTCTCTCTTCCAACATGTTGCAAAATCGCAACAATTTTTCCTTCTTTTTCTCTCTCTTCCAACATGTCACGAAATCACGATAGTTTTTCTTGCTTTTTCTCTCTCTTCCAACATGTCATGAAATCATGACAGTTTTTCTTGCCTGCTGTATATGTCATGATATCACGACACTTTTCTTACTTGTCTTTTTTCTTTGATATTTTGCATATGGGCCACTTCGGTCTTCTTGGAAAATCACTGTACATACTCTGAATAACCTTTGAACTCCTATATTCTACATCTAAATAGCTTTTGAACTTCCTGTCCACTACATCAATAGATCTATCTGACTGTGTTGACAACAATGACAATACTGTTGCTCCACCTTGCTCAACAATCTCCCCCTTTGGAATTTTTGGCAACACGTGCAATTTTTTGTAACTCTTATCCCCATTTGACAATAATACCAAAGGGCTACTGCAGACTCCCCCTGAGTCCATGCACAACATTCTCAGGCAAAATTTATTACACTTAGCAAAAATCATGAACATGAGCAAAAAGATAATCAAATACTTAAATGCTCCCCCTGAGAATGTGATCCTTGTAGCTAGTCAATTCTTGGGAAGTGTGACCACTCCCAATTTATTGCGAAGGTACTCAAAAACTTCCTTGGGAAATGGTTTTGTGAAGATATCTGCTACTTTCTTTGTAGTTGGAACAAAATCAAACTTAACCTCACCTTTCGCAACTTTCTCCTTCAAAAAGTGATACCTGATAGCAATGTGTTTTGTGCATGAATGCATAACCAGATTCTTGGAGATGTTAATGGCACTGGTGTTATCACACTTAACTGATATTGGCTCACTAAAGCTAATACCAAGATCTTTTAGGGTTTGTTTCATCCACAATACCTGCATACAACATGTTGTCATTGTAATATATTCTACCTCTACTGTCGATAAAAAAACTGACTCTTGTTTCTTACTGTGCCATGCGACCAATCTATCTTCAAGATAGAATGCACCTCCACTGGTACTCTTTCTGTCATCGACACCTCCTACCCAATCTGCATCTGAATACGAAATAAGGATGAAGTCTTTACCTTTTAGATACCATAACCAATACTCCATAGTACCCTTGAGGTACCGAAGAATCCTCTTCACTGTTGTCACATGAGTCTCCTTAGGATTAGCCTAAAATTGTGCTACCATGCATACTGCCTGCAAAATATATGGTCTGGTAGCTGTCAGGTACAGTAAGCTCCCAATCATAGATTTGTACATGGTTTGATCAACAGTGGAGATTTGTCATCCTTGCTCAACTTGCAACCTATCATCATGGGAGTGCTAACTGGCTTACAATCCTCCATTGTGAACTTTTTTAACATCTCTTTCACATAGTTAACTTGAGAAATAAATATGCCCTTCTTATTTTGATTAATTTGCAACCTGAGGAAATACGAAAGTTCACCAATAATTGACATTTCAAATTCTTTCTGCATCTTATTTGCTAAATCTTTACACAACTCATATTTGCTGCTACCAAATATGATATCATCTACGTATACAACAAGAAAAATAAGATGCCCATTTTTTATTTTGACATACAAATTACTATCCACCATAACTTTATTAAACCCTTGTTGAGTGAGATAGTTGTCTAGCCTTGTATACCATGCTCGGGGTGCCTATTTTAAGCCATATAATGCTTTCTTCAACTTGCAAACCAATTTGGGATCATCACCAAGTTGGAAACCATCTAGTTGCTCAATATAAACCTCTTCTTCAATTTTCCCATTTAAAAACGCTGATTTCACATCCATTTGATCAACTTTGAAATTCATGTAGACTGCTAAAGCCAAAAATATTCTAATTGCCTCTAGTCTAGATTTTGCTGCAAAAGTTTCCTCAAATTCAATGCCTTCAACTTATGCATAACCCTTACATACCAATATTGCTTTATTTCTTACTACCTGTCCGTCTTCATTCAATTTGTTTCAAAAAATCCATTTAGTCCTAATTATATTTTTATTTGCAGGTCTAGGTACTAACTCCCAAGTTTCATTTTTCTTGATCTGATCTAATTCTTCATTTATTTCCTTCATCCAACTTTCATCTTTGCTTGCGTCAGCAACATTTTTGGGCTCAATGTTGGATAATAGAGAGTAGTTACTTACTACTCTTCTTCTTGTCTGAACACCAACTTTGGGGTCTCCAATTATTTGCTCTCTAGGATGATTTTTTTGCCAGCTGCTTGTTTTGAATTTCTTATTTTCTTCCACTTTTGAATCACAACTTAAATCATCTGAGTCAATTTTCAGTATCTTTTCCATTTTATTTTCCTCATCTCCTTCAATAACCTCTTCATAAATTGGGTAGTTCTTTTCATAGCTAATTACTCGTTCTCTACCTTCATCAAATTTAACATCGACACTGTCCACAATTTTCTTTAGCCTCTTGTTGTAGCATTTGTAAGCTTTGCTTTTTTATGTATAACCAACAAAAATACCTTCATTCGCTTTATATTCAAACTTACCAAGATTATCTTTAGTTATTTTGATGTAACACTTGCTGCCAAAAACTTTGAGGTATTTTGTTGTTGCCTTTTTACCAAACCACAACTCATAAGGAGTTTTGCTTTCATGTGTTCTCAGCATGTACCTATTTTGGATATACACCGTAGTATGGACCGCTTCTTTCCAAAATCTGTTTGCTACTCTGCTTTCAGCCAACATAGTCCGTGCCATTTCCTTCACTGTCCTGTTCTTTCTTTCTACTACTCCATCCTACTGAGGTGTTCTGGCTACTGAAAACTGTCTCCTAATATCGTATTTTTCATAGTACTCTGTAAACTCCTCTAAAATGAATTCTCCTCCTCTATCTGATATTAAACATTTGATCCTCTTTTCTGTTTCATTCTCAACTTGGTTTTTGAAAGTCTTGAACATTTCAAAAGCTTTTGATTTATGCTTCAAGAAAAATATCCATGTCATTTTGGAATAGTCATCAATGCACAACATAAAATATTTGTCACCATTTATGCTTTGTGTTCTCATGGGTCCACATAAATCAGTATTAGTTCAAAAGGTTTTCTTGTGTAGTACTCTTTTGTTTTGAATGTGACTCTAGTTTGCTTCCCCTTTTGGCATGAAGCACAAATGTTGTTTGTAGGTTTTCTGATGGTGGGAATATCTCTCACTGCCTTTTTTGAGTTGATTTTTACTAGATTATCAAAACTGATATGACCGAGTCTCTTGTGCCACAACCAATTTTCTTCTTCCTGTCTAATAAAACAAGCTCCTTCTGAAGTCTCTAAGAGCATGTATAGGTTTCCAAATGTCCTTGATCTAGTTGCTATCAATTTTCCATTGTTTGTTTTTCTGACTTCACAACCCTACTTCTTAAAAACTACTTCATGACCTTTATCACAAATATGACTTACGCTCAACAAGTTATGTTTCAAACCATCTACAAACAAGACTTCTTCTGACTTAATTTTTCCATCACTAATTTTGACTGAACCTTTGCCAACTATCTTAGCTTCATCATTATTTCCAAACTTTACTGAACCACCTTCATATTTTTGTAACTTCTCAAATTTTTGTTTTTCACCTATCATATGACTGGAGCATCCACTATCAAGTATCCATGGTACATATTTATTCTATGCTTTAAATGTTGTTTTTACGATTAAGAATTCATTTTCTTCCTTAAGTCACTCTTTTTCTTTCCACTCCGTTTTGATAGTAGTTTTGGGCTCTTGTTTTGCCTTTCCCTTATCAATAGCTTGTGCATGTTTTTCGGGAAGTTTTCTATTTTGTCTCATCCTATTTGGTTGAAATTTTCTTCCTTGAAATTGATTTGATGCAAATGTACTTCTACAGTTTCTTACAATGTGCCCAAAATTATGACAGTTATAACATTCTACTGTATAATTCATCAAAAGAGAAAAATCATTTCTATTGGTGAAATTCCTTGGTCTTACATTATATTTGCAGTCTAAGATTTTATGTCCATAGCCATTGCATTTAAAACAGAAAAAAAAAAGGGATAATTGAACCTCGATGATGGTCTTTGCCATGTTGTCATAGGAACCATAGGTCTTCTTCTTCTTTGATGTGTGACATTGGTGAATCCATCATTGTCAATTCTCCTTTCATGCCTAGCATTATTGCTTTCTTTTGCATGAAACATTTTTCCTTGATCAACCTATTTCTTATTTTCATTCTTTATGGATTCTACATTTCTGGCTTTTGATCCTTTTGATGATTCTCCTTTGACGAAACCCATACCGAATTTGATGCCTACAGGCCTTTGGTCATTTATAATCTTATCCAGCTTTATAGAAATTTCTTTGTGTTTGTGATAGCAACTAATTTTGTGATTCATCTCTTCTATTTGCATCCGTAAACCAACATTTTCTTCTTCTAGTTTGCAGCAATAATCTATTTTCATGGTAATTTGTACTTCGAGATCTTCAGATATTTTCTTGTATTCTTCTATCTATACTTTCATACTGGTTATTATTTCATTTGCATCCTCAAGATTTTTTGAAATTTTCTTATTTATTTTCCTCTCTATTTTCCACTCTTCAAGTGTAGAGATCAACTCACCTTCTAGATCTACTTCAGCCTCAGGGTTTTCACCACATACTTCAAATTTCACTCCTTCTTCCTTTTTGATTTTACTTCTTCAAAAGCCATGAAAATAGCTTCACCTATTTCCTCTTCAGAATCCTCACCGAAGCTATCTTCTGATGAACTGGCATTCCTGGAGATGAAACTTTTCTTCTTGAAGTTGCCTTTTCTAAAATTCATTTTTTTCTTCTAGTCACTTCTTTCTTGGTGCGATCCTTCATCATTTTTGTTCTTCTCATTAAGTGGACATTTAGTCACAAAATTCCCAATGCCTCCATAGTTGAAACATTTAAACGATAGCTTTCCTCTGTATTTTCCTTTTCCCCTTTTTAGTTTTCTAACAAAGTTTGCTTCCATTTCATCTAATGTCTCTTCTTCCTCAGACTCTTGTTTTGCATTTTTATTTTTAAGGGCTTTAAAAGCCGCTTCTTTGTCTATGGATTTAGATCTTCCTATCCTCATATCATATGCAGTCAAAGAACCATACATCTCATCTATACTAAAATAATTTAGATTTTTAGCTTCTTATATCACTGAGACTTTGGAATCAAACCTTTGAGGAAGAGATCTTAATACCTTTTTCACAATGACAGAGTCTTCAATATCCTTGCCGAGTCCTCTGATCGCATTAATGATTCCATTAAATCTCAGCATATATGCTTTAATTTTTTCATCGTCATTCATCTTTAATGCTTCAAATTGAGCTCGATGTGTCTATAACTTGGCCTCCTTGATCTTATCGTCTCCTTCATGAATACTCCACAGTTTATCCCATATTTCTTTTGCCGTTTTATATCCCATGATCTTTACTAGTTCACTATCTGCTAATCTGCACATGATAGCATTCTTTGCTTTTGAGTTATTTTCAAATAGTTTCTTTTCATCAGCCTCTTTTGGAGGAGTGATGGGTATTGTGTATCCACTAACTACTGAATCCCATATGTCGTATCCCAAAGCACATAGATATGTCTGCATCATGATTCTCTAGAACATGTAATTAGATCCATCAAACAATGGTGCTTTGTTTGATGAGAAGCCTTCACCACCTGCCATTGTGTTACTTCCAAGATCACCCTAGCCGGTTAAGCTTATATAGGAACTTAGCTTTGATACCAATTGTTAGTCTTACAATGAAACTAAGAGGGGGGCTGAATCAGTGTAGCTCTTTAAACTTGAATTTACAGCTATTAATACCACAACAATTAAAACTTATTACTAGATACATCAAGTATAACAAAAGAGCATCACACAACACAAGATTTAACAAGGTTCACCAATGTGGCTACTCCTCAAAAATTGACTGCTTGTACTACCATCCAAATCCATCCTTTGCAAAGCACCAACTTTACAATCAATTTACCAACACCCACTATAAGAAGCACCAACCCCTTATTTATCTGCACCAACAGAAAGGAGCACCAACCCCTGATTTACCAGCACCAACTGGAAGGAGCACCAATCCCTAATTTACCAGCACCAACTGGAAGGAGAACCAACCCCTGATTTACCAGCACCAACTGGAAGGAGCACCAACCCCTAATTTATCAGCACCAACTAGAAGGAGCACCAACCCCTGATGCCAAGTTGCAACCTGGACTTAAATTTGAATCTATAAGTTTGACAGTAAGATACCTTTGCTTTTGTAAGACCCTGACTGGTCTTCTTCACCTTTGCATTCTCTATGCACTCTACTTTCTCTGTGCAATCACAACAGCACCTGGTCGAACTCCAACCTTTTCACTCTTTGTGCACTCTGCTCTCTCTACACAATCACTTTGCACACTCTACTTTGTTACAGTCGAAATTCACGATCATCTTCTACCTTTTGTGCACTCTACTCTCTTTGTGAATTTTGCACTTAGCATGATTCAACACGACTTGCTCTTTGTGCACAATGACCATATTTCACACACCTTCGACACACATTCAATTATCCAAACAGCCCTCCTTTTATAACAATATTTTTTATGATGAAAACCCTAATCTTAGTCGACTGTAAATCCTAATCTTAGTCAACTTTCATAACAACTATAAACCCTAATTTTAGTCGGCTATCATCGGTCTTCGTCAGCTTCAACTCAAGAAGATGTTCAGTTTATCCATCGCTTGATGATTTCATTCTGGATAGACCCTGTAACCGCCATACTGACTTTTGATCACTCTTCGTATTTTAGTAGTATGAAATCACTCTGTAACTACCTCTGTAAATGCCGTAGTGATGTCGGTCCACTGTCATACTTCTCATTTTATTTGGGTTCTCCTTCTTGACTTGCGCATTTATGACCTATCACAAAATCATGACATTTTTGCCTCTGTAGCTTCTTTTGTTGCTATTATCGCAAAAATACATGTCGCGATATCATGACACTTTCACCTCCATACGCTTTCTCTATTCTTTTGTCGCAATATCATGACATTTCAACCTCTGCAATGAAATCAATGTACATACTCTAAATAACCTTTGAAATCCTGTCTTATACATCTGAATAGCTTTTGAACTTCCTGTCCACTGCATCAACAGATCTATCTGACTGTGTTGACAACAATGACAATACTGTTGTTGCACCTTGCTCAACAATCTCCCCCTTTGGAATTTTTGGCAACACATGTGCAATTTCCTATAACTCTTCTCCCCATTTGAAAATAATACCAAAGGGCTACTACAGACCCCCCCCGAGTCCATGCACAACATTCTTAGGCAAAATTTATTACACTTAGCAAAAATCATGAACATGAGCAAAAAGATAATCAAATACTTAAATGCTCCCCCTGAGAATGTGATCCTTGTAGCTAGTCAATTCTTGGGGAGTGTGACCACTCCCAATTTATTGCGAAGGTACTTAAAAAATTCCTTGGGCAATGGTTTTGTGAAGATATCTGCTACTTGCTCTGTAGTTGGAACAAAATCCAACTTAACATCACCTTCCACAACTTTCTCCTTCAAAAAGTGATATCTGATAGCAATGTGTTTTGTGCGTGAATGCATAACTGGATTCTTGGAGATGTTAATGGCATTGGTGTTATCACACTTAACTGATATTGGCTCACTGAAGCTAATACCAAGATCTTTCAGGGTTTGTTTCATCCACAATACCTACTGTAGATTAAAGATACAACACCAAACAAAAGATAAAAACCACAATAATGGAATACAGGAAAGTTGCACAAAACAAACAATTTTTATTAATCAGTGGAGTTTAAAAACTCCTTTTGAGTACAACAGGGCCTGTAACCCTTTTTGTGATACACAAATTACAATTTGTGCTAGGGTTCTCCGAAACCCTAGCTGGCATAAAGTGGTGGCGTTTCCGAAGACGTATCCTTAATCCCAACAAAGTGAGTGGGTTTTGTTGTATCCTTTGGCTCGGACCACTCCAGCTTAAACAGCTGCTATCAACACACCGGATCTGCCATTAAAATCCTCGCACACATTAACACTATCAAGGAGTTAGAAATTAATAAGAGGGCTCCACCGTGTGAGCCCTCGTAAACAATTTAAAACCCTAGAAAAATAGAATGCAGGAGTTCAACAACAGATTAATAAAAGAAAAGAAGTTACTTGCTTTAAGCCGATTTATACCTGTTCTCTGTTAACGCGGCTAGACCAGGCGGCATCTGGAAGTAATGTGGCTATCAAATCGGCTGCAGAAGGCACCCTGGTGCACTCGCTGAACGCCCGCGTGCTTCTGGATCAAGGTTTCAGACGCCGGTCTGAGTCTGTGGCTGCGGGTAAACGCCCGTGGGCACTTGGTAAACGCCCACGGGCACTTGCGACAAGAATGGGGGATTCTGCAGAATGCTGCAGAAGGGATGGCGATGAAGTTGGCGACGGATGCGACGATGGATGCGGCAAAAAGGGGCGGCGATGGATGGCTGAAGAGATAGATGAAATAGAAGAGATAGGTCCAAAAGATAGCAAAGATAGCAAAGATAGCCAAGATAGAAGTAGGGTTTGAGCCATCAAGGTGACTCAATTTATAATCTACTCTTAGGGCACACTTTAGGGTTTTAACGACACTTTGAACGTGTGGCTAAGATTAAAGTGGATCCAAGGGTAGAGAATAAATCTAGGTTGTGAAACGGATTAAGATGGATGGACGGATGAGATTAAATGAAGGATGGACGACTTAGATTAAATCACTTAAACTATATTTATATATATATTAAAATATATTAAAATATTAAAATATATATATAAATATTAATTTAAATAAATTTGGGGATGAAAAATGGCGGGAAAGGTGAAATTGGGCCAAATAATGGCGGGAAGGTGTGGATTTGGGCCAAATAATGGCGGGAAGATGTGGATTTGGGCCAAATAATGGCGGGAAGGATGGATGACTGACACGTGGCTAACAGGAAGGTATAGATGACTTACAAGTGGCTGGATTTTGGTGTCTACAGATGCCCCTTTTTGAGCTGCCTTGTGTGAAGACACAATGCAGAGACAAAAACTTAAGACACCCGAAAAGTCGGATCAGACGCAACTCTCTCTCAAGACTAAAGCACAACTTTGAAGACCAAAGAATAAAAGAATATTTAAAATTTTATCAGCTTACCCCCTCAATTGGCGAGCGAGAATGGTTCTCACAAGCCAATTGGAAGAAATTTGGAAGAAAATGAACCGTTTTTGCCCCAACGGTGAAAAAAAGGGGTTGGTGTATGAACCATCCGTTTATGTCCCAACGTAGAAAGGGGTTGGTGTACAAACCAAAGAATATGATTGAAGACGATATGAGTGATGTGAAAGATGGACCGTTTTCCGCCCCAACGGTTATAAAGGGATTTTTGCCAAATTGTAAGTTCCATGATCATGTAAGATGAATTCCACTATAGGAAAATTAGAAATTGATAACGGATGCCCCAACTCCCGTGTGTGAGTCCATACCGTTGATGAAATTGCCTTGTTGGCGCCATTGATATGCAGAGATGAAAGATGCATGAAAAGAGTCCAGAACTCGGAGATGCTCCTAGTGACTCGTATGGATAATTCCTCGGGTCGGAACCAATCAACCTAGGTAGCCTCAATCTCTAGCAAGACTCAAAATAATGATGATATTAAAGATTGTCCATGTTTAAGGCCCCATGAACTAGGCCATCAATGACAATTGTTGAGCAAATTAATCTTGGTATGAGGTCACTTGAAAAGTAGAATACCCAAAATTGATTTCCAATTTTCAAACAATGAAATAATTGATGATGATAAATGGTAAGTGTCCTTATGGTGGTTTAATCCTCTTACCGAATTGCATGGATTCAAATCGCTGCAATCGCCAAGGTGATAGAATATACCACTAGATACGAGGTTTACTTTAATTTGATTTGGCAAAAATATGCATGATGAAAGAAGAATGAATGAAATTGACGATAGATCAGAAGAATTGATGAATGTGGTTAATTTTGTGAAGGTTTTGAATATTTTTAACCCAATTTGTAAAACAATGATGAATGATGCGCTTTTTGAGCGAAATGACAAAATTTGTGTCCAAAACTCGTTGTAACCTTCACAAAATGTTTTATTATGATAAGAAGAATGGATGAATGCAATTTGATGAAATTTGGAGGAGGTAAGCTTCAATTTTGCAGGTTTTGTTCCTTTATTCAATACTGACACCAAACGCCGGTCTGCGTTTGTGGTTGGCATAGACGCCCGTCGGTGTTTAGGCGCTCTGCAAATGCAGCACTGCATCTGAATGCGCCATGAAATGCCCCACTACGTTTCAGGGCACCAAAACCAGCTATTTAAATAGTTTCAATGAGAATTTCGCTCATTTGTGCGTTCGAGCTTGAGAGAAGTGCGTCTGAGGGAGTGGAGTGAAGTGGAGTGAAAGGTTGTGTGGGAGAGTGAAGCACGCGGGAGCTATGGCGGAGATGGGAGCGGACGCGCCAGTGCAGCCAACTGAGGTATTTGTTCATTTAAGCAAGTACTTATTATGTGTTTTTTTTTTTTTTTTTTTTGGAAAAATTTGTAACAAATTTTTGTTTTGTTGTTTTGCAGCTTAGGGTGTTAGAGGCACGACACCGATTCTCCCCTATCATTCCGGGGATGAGGAGGTCGTTGTCCCAGGATACTGGGAGATATTGGAGACACTAGGTCTAGGGCTCCTACTAGGTCTCAGGGGTCCTCTTTTGATGGTTAGCTTAGTGCTTAGATGCACTCTTTATGAGCCTTGGTGCTCTATTGTATATTGTAGCCTTTTGGCATTCATTGTACAGCTTTGACCTTTATACATATATATATACATGGCTTTTATTTATTTGGTGTTTTACTCTCTTTTGTGTGAATGCCTATGTTTTTGTGATGCATGTTTTTATATGTTTTAATGTTTTTGATGCATATGTGATGGAATGGAATGCAAACTTATAGATGATTAATGCGAGACTAAGTATATAACATACAAATCTATGGATGATTAATGCAAGACTAAGTAAATGAAATATGCACTAAGAAGCACTCATATTTTTAGATAGTTAGATTTAGCCAACTGTTATCATAATTGTTTAATCAGGGGCACCGAACTTGGTGGCTTGTGAATGGATGACGTATGGAATGACATGAATATGGAAGAAGATATGGAGGACTATTTTACAAAGACTCAAACATGCTAGTGGTATCAAACAAACTTACTAATACTGCCTAATTCAACTAGGACCAAATGTGTGTGCATGCGAGTTCATTAACCAAATCAGAAGCATGGTAGTGACTCTAGGCAATCAAAAACCTATGTGTGTGCAAGTGTGTTCATTAACCTCATCTTGCATAAATTAGGTAACCCTGTTATGGAGAAGACCCCAAAGCTAGTTTGTCCGTATGAGCATTCAGAGGTCTCTTTTTGAGGAGAGACATGTCGCCACGCAATGAGTATACTCCACTGCCAGTCAAGCGTCTATAGCCCCGTGAAGGTTAACTCCATAGTCCATGTTGTTTTTGACCTTTGTAAGCCTTGGGGATGACTACCTATCCGTCTCGATCGGACAAGTAGTACGATCCTTACAACTTATTTGGGATCAGTGGTGTGTGAAAAATGTTCATTTCCTTAGAGCTTTGGGGAATCGGATTCTCAACCGAAGTATGATGAGAATTTTACCCTATCCTTACTACTCCGTTTATATTTATATTTTGTGATTGCTTGTGATAGTGGTAAGAACCACTGTTTTATGGACTATGTTTGCATGATAGGACAAACGAGGATTACCCTTTTCACTTCAAGGCACAACCCAAGGATGGTGTTATCTCTCTTTGACACAAGATGTTTTTAAGATGTGAAAATGTGATAGGTTCAAGACCGCTTTTGAAATCATTTCCCAATACTCAAGATTTTATTTAGTGTAATTTGTGATATGGCCCTAGAGAACTTTGACATGCATTTCAAAGTTTGCTTAAAACACTAGGAATGGCCGAGTGACTCGAAAACATTTTGGCAATGTAAATATGTGCAAATGGAAAATGGGTGTACGAATGACAATTCGGTTTGATGGATTTTATGAAGGTGCCCCCGATTAAGGCAACATGACTTTTGCTTGACCAAATTTTATATCCAAAAGATAGAATGGTCTCTAACATGATATGCAACTATGGCTGAAAATGAAATGTTATGGTTTTCAATGAGATGTATGCACATGAAATGCAATGTTTTTGAATGAGATGTATGCAACTAACAATGAAATGCAAATTCTTTTTATTTTATTTGTTTTTTTTTTTTTTTTTTTTTCTTTTGTTGTACAAGCCATGTATATATGTACATATAAAATTCAAACTATGCGTAGAATGCCCTCAAGTGTATAACATTAAGTGGTTCGGGTTCTTCCTCTCCCTCTAAACTGGCAAGTCTATAAGTTCCATTACCCACTCTTTCGGTGACCATATATGGACCTAACCAATTAGCCGCGAATTTATCTCGAAGATGCGGCAATGCATTGGTGTTTTGTTGATTCTCTTTAAGGACAAGATCCCCTACTTGAAATTCTCTTAGATGAACTTTGGCATTGTAAGCACGTTTCAATCGGTCTTGATAAACTCGCAAATGCTCTAAAGCATTGATTCGTTTTTCATCTATGAGTGTGAGTTGATCAAGACGTGCTTGTCTAGCAAGATCATCATCGATAAATTCTCGCAAAGAAATTCGCAAGGAAGGGATCTCGACGAGGCGGAGCTAAGACCAGTGGAGACGCTAAGTACCGCTTGATGTCATCAAAGGCTTTCTGACACTCATTCGTCCATGAAAATTGTACCCCCTTTTGTAGTAGGTGGCAAAATGGCCTACATTTATCATAAAGTTGTGCAATAAAGCGACGGATTGAATTAATCTTTCCTTGCAAACTACGCAACTCCTTCAAATTAGTTGGGGGACACATTTCCATAATGGCTTTGACCTTGTTTGGGTCCACCTCAATACCTCGTTTAGAGATAATAAAACCTAGGAGTTTGCCTGAGGTAACACCAAAGACACATTTCTTAGGGTTCAACCTTACTTTATGCTCTAGAAGTCTATCAAAAACTTTTTCCAATACATCAAAATGCTCTTGTCGAGTTTTAGATTTTGCCAATAAATCATCCACATAATCTTCGATAATCTTATGCATATAATCGTGGAAAATATAAGTCATGGCTCGTTGATAGGTTGCACCCGCGTTCTTAAGGCCAAAGGGCATCACCCCGTAACAAAAAGTTCCCCAAGGTGTGGTAAATGCTGTTTTGTGTTGATCTTCAGGGTTTATTCGAATCTGGTTGTATCCCTGAAAATCCATCCATGAACGAAAGCATTTCATGACCAGCACAGGTATCGACAAGAGTATCAATGTTTGGAAGAGGAAAGTCATCCTTAGGACACGCTTTATTTAGATCTCGAAAATCGGTGCAAACACGTATTCCCCCGTTAGGCTTGCGAACGGGTACCATGTTAGAAAGCCACTCAGGATAATCAATCGGGACGACAAATTTAACATCCAAAAGTTTTTGAATCTCCGATTTAACTATGAGGGCCACGGTAGGATGCATTTTCCTAAGTTTCTGTTTGACAAGTTTAGCATCTTTTTGTAAGGTGAGGTTATGGACAACCAAATTAGGGTCTAGGCCTGGCATGTCTTTGTAAGACCATGCAAATATCTCCTTCTTCCGCTTGAGTAGAGCAATCATTTGCTCTTGTTCCTCTGATGATAGACTTTTAGCCAGCTTCATAATTTGGGTGCCATCTTGGTCTGTACTAAGGTCTACATCGATAGTTTCTTCAATAGACATGTGGGAACCTTCCTCAAGCTGATGGGGAGTAGGGATCAAATTTATGTCATCTAAAATGTCATCAAGCTCCCGTGCCTTGCTCTCGTCTATGTCTCCCTGGAAGACCTCTGGCTTAGAAGATGAAGGTGAATGTGGAGGTGAAGGAGGAATGTAGTTGGCGGAAGCCCTTAACAATTCCTCGGAAAGGATGAACTCTCAAATAGATGGAGGGGATGAAATCCGATCCATGTCAATCAAGCTTGGGTTGATCGGGATTGGCTTATCCGGATCATATGGATTATGGAGTTGGGTGAATAAGTCTTCAAAATTCATTGTCGACTTATGGAAGAAAGGATGGGCGGAATGGAAGGGAAAACCGGTGAAGACCTCGGAAGACCTGAGATGCAAAACAACATAGTTTTTCAGTTTTTTTTTTTTTTTTGTAGTTTGAGTTTTTTTTTTTTTTTTTTTTGTAGTGGTGAAAACCACTATTACACACATACATAAAGCAATAAAGTATTTTTATATATTTTGATTTTTTTTTTTTTGGGAATTTTCTGATTTTTTTTTTTTTGGTAGTGGTGAAAACCACTATTTTAGTATATACATATAATACAAGTTTGGATTATGGCTTATGGATGTGGCGGAGGGGGTGGTTCACCTCGTTCTTGTGGAAGAAGCAAGCGAAAGATGGCTCTCTTGGAGAGGGAACAATTGGAGATAAAACTCGTCTTGTTCAATGAGGGGAACAATGGGCGCCGACTCTTCTTCGTATTCATCACCATTTGACATGACGTCAAATTCTTCATAGGCTTCATCTTCGGATTCGTTGGGGTGGAGGATTTCTTCTTCTGAATTAAGATTAATGCTTTGAAAAGCTTGCTCAAAAGAAGAAAGGGATGGAAGTGGTTGGTAGCCCAAACCAAAACGCTCAGTGGGTCTCTGATATGGCATATCGATGCGTTCAGCTTACTCCCTTGCTCGTATCGACCTAGGCCAAATTGCCGCCAATTATGTCTCGTGGAAATAGCGAGAGGGAAAACCCTCCATCCTTTCGATATTGGCATGGACTGGATGCTTAGGTTCTAGTATGGTGGTAGGACTAGAAGATGACTCTATTCCCCCATATACAAAATTAATGGAATTTGGCATAGAACCCATGTTATAAACCGATCCAATGGATAAATGTTGGTCATGTGGACGACCAAAATCTTTAACTCGTTTGCACATTGAACGGTGTGATGTGGACATCTTGAATGGCATACTCACCAATACCTGCATCAATGAGATGGACCTTGACTTGGGAGGGAGAAAGACTAGATGATGGAATAGAAGAATGTGGGATAGAAGAATTGGAAGGATTTGGTTGGGTTGATGCTTCACTAACTTGTGAAACATCAGCCGGTGATGGTTGGGAAGATGGAGGAATAATAGGTGATGTTGAAGAAGGTGTAGAAGATGGGGGTAATGACGTGGAAAGAGATGATTGGTCATGGCCACATGTGCATGTGGTCACTGATGAAGAAGAAGGAAGATTAGGAGATGAAGAAAGTGGTGAATGAGATGGAATAGCGAAAGAGGAAGATGGTTGCGATATGATGGGTAGCTCCTCAGGAATGGGAGCTTTAGAAGAAGATGGTATAGAAGAAGTAGATGGGGTCAAGAAAAGATGAGTGGATGGCAACACAATCTCATAAGGATTTGAGACATAGTTGCAATGTTTGAAGGGTTCAATGGTCGACAGGTACACAATGAACTCCGTCCCTCATATACATACTTCAGACATTGATGCAAGATAGAAGGGACACATCTCATCTCCCTAAGCCAAGGCCGTCCAAGCAATACATTGTATGCCATGGACCCTTCCAAGATGTGAAACAAGGTATGCAAAGTTTGGGCCCCTACCTCAATGGGCAAGATAACCGTGCCAACCGTGGAAGATAAAGCATCATTGAATGCTTTAAGAGTAAAAGTCGACTTTGTGATAAGGGATGGCGACAGCTTTAGATGACTCAACGCCGATGTTGTAATGATATTGATTGAGGAACCGGTGTCAATTAAGACTCTCTTGAATGGCTTGTGATCGATCTTGGCCATGATATGCAGTGGAGGATCTATACTTTCTGTTGACATAGGTTTGATTTCAAAATCATAGAAAGTGATGGAGGGCTCCATGCATGTTTGAATACTCCCCACAAAGTTGTTGAAGGCATTAGTATCTTGAGTTTGAAGCTCGATTGACTTTAATATTTCCATTAATGCCTCTCTATGCGGGGGAGATTGTTGAATGAGGTCATAGATCGATAACTTGGCATAAGCCATTTTTAAACCGGTAGTTAATCGGCTACTCAATGACATGATGGGTCGTTGGCGTTGAGTAGAATGATTTAGCGGTTGTTGAGAAGTACTAGCACGTCGTTGGGTCACTGTTACCTGAGGTGGACTGGGGGTTTGTACATGTGGCTGTGGTTCAGCTTGATTTGGTTGGTTCGCCCTTTGACCCCGGGTTACTACGTTAATAGTACCCACAAAACCTTGGTATTGTTGTACATGGTTGACTTGATTAGGAGGAGTTAACTGAGTTACTCCCCCGAAGTTGTTGGAGCTTCCTCCCGATGTGGAAGGGGTGTTTGAAATATACCAAGATTTTGATTTTGTTGGGCTAAGGGGCTATCCAATTTAATGGCTCCAATCTCAATAAGATCTTGGATCACATGTTTGAAAGCTGTACAATTATTGATATCGTGCCCATTTTGCCTATGATAAGGACAAAATAGGTACTCCTTGTAATACTTCCCCCTTCTAGATGGGTCTAAAGGTTTAAACTCTGGTAAAGTTAACCGATTTGTGCTATATAACTTATTGAATATGACCGCATATGGTTCATCTAAAGGTGTGAATTGTCGCTTGGGACGATTATTTTGCCAAGGTCGAGTTTCCATGGTTGGCCCAATATTGGGATCTGGTTGAGTAGGGGCGGGTACCGCATGATAAGCAATTGGTTGCGGTTGACTTTGCATTACTTGTTGTTGTTGAGCCATTACGGGCTGACTCGCCACCACTTGATTAACTTGGTTAACATTTGAGGCTCGTACTAGCTCTGTGCTTGTTTGTTTTGGCCATAATTATTATTTCGTTGTTGGCCCTTTTGTTGCCATTCTTTTCTACGGGGTTTTAAAACACCCTCTTGGACTTTAATTTCTTCTATGATACTTGCTTGGGCCAAAGCCTCTTCAAAAGTCCCGTATTGTTGTAATTGGAGTAACCAAGAGATAGGTTTTAGACAACTCTGGGTGAACATTTTGGTTAACTCCTCCATTGGTAGGGAGAATGGCAATTTATTAATGATAGCCCTCCAACTCGTCATGTTGCTTGAGCTTGTATAAGTCGGACAATGAAACTTTCCTTTGTACATTTAGGGAGAATCGTTCTAAAAATAGATTAATCAATTGCTCGTAAGCATAAATGCTATGGTGAGCTAAATGATTGTACCATTGTACAACATCTCCTCCTAATGTCTGAGGAAAAGTTCTGAGCATAAGAGCGTCATTATTTTGGATTCTAAAGCATGCATGCATGAATGAGCTCACATGTTCATGAGGATCCTCAGCTCCTCAAAATTTGTCAAACTTCGGTAATGTGAAATCAGTCGGATATGGCGGTGAAGGTACCGAAGGATGAATTGGTTGATTGATCAACGACCTTAGCGTAGGTTTCTGACTAGATGAGCCGGGCATGTTGAGCATAAGGTTGTCAATCTGTTGTTGTATAGCATGGAGTCGAGAATCTTCATGAAAATTTTGACTCGTTTGATGATTATGAGGATGCAATGGAGGAGTGGAAAAATGATGAGATGGGATGAAATTGCCTGGATTAGGCGGTGTGGAATGGACAGGTTGTTGGTATGGATGATACCGAAAAGAAGGTGATTGGTTTGAATGATGAACTGGACCGGGTTGGGAGAAAGGTGGGGTAGGAATGGACACCACCGAAGATTGGGGTACCTGTGTGGGGCCCGAGCTAAGAAAAGTCGGTCGGGTAGAAATTGGTTGAGGTGTAGGATTTACTACGATAGGTGGTTGAGCATTTTGTTGCTGTTGTTGCTGAAGCAACTTGTCGAGGTACTCCCTAACCTTATTAATCTCTAACCCAAGGGAGGTGGGATGATTGGATGAAGGTGGAGGGCAGGCTGCCATGGTAGTCACAGAAGACTGCATAGCAGGGGCAATGAAGGTGGCTGAAGTAGGCGGTACCCGGGAAGAAATAGTAGACTGTGCCCCTGGTAGGGTGAAACCATAAATGGTTTGGGAAGAAGAGGGTTGAAATTGGTCATGGCTAGAGGAGGTTCCAACAGCCTCATAGAGAGAATTGGTGTACACCCGGTAAATGGAGGAGAAAGTGGTCGGGAAGACACTACATTTGTCTCCAAAGGAGGACAATTGAGCATCTGGGAAGATGTTGGAGATGAAGCCAGCCGAGCAGATACAACATTAGCCTCAAAAAAAGGGTTAGTGTAGACCTGAGTGAAACCAGCGGGTATGGTTGATGCAATATCCTACTGAAAAATAGAATCTTGCATAGGGGAATCTTGGATTGGCTCAAGGACATAACCAATGGCCATCTCTTAAGTGAGTTTGCACTTGGGCCATATCAATGTGGGTAATATGAGAGGAATTGTCTTCCTCCATGGGCATGGCCATGTGGTAGATGATAGAAGGACGTGAAAGACCCGCAGCGAACCTGCCTGAAATTCACTAGGATAAGTGGCTATGTTGGTGGTGGGGATATTCTGTGAATTATTCATTTGATTATTTAGATTTAACATTTTAGATTGATTCCTTGTTAAGACCATGAAGCAATAAATCTAAACAAATTCAGAAAAGAAGAATGCAAAACTTAAATGATAAATTTACACTAAAGAAATTATCAGAAAATAGTCACAACCTAGGTTTCAACCAATGTGTCTTACCTGCGGTTAATTAATTATTTTTCGATCTTAATCTGTAGTAAATTTTAAGTGTCCGGTTTATGAGTTTTGCATGTGATCTAATCTTGAATTATTCACAAAAAAAGGTAAAAACTATGGCTAGGAAAGGACAACGAGATTCTTACTCGGTGATGAAATCCAACAAGTTTGCTCTGGGGTGACCTATGGTGTCTAAGGCAGAAGTTTAATGGATGGAGATGAATTCCACCGTCACTAAACTTCAAGCAATACCCGGTGATGAAATCCAGATATTACCGTTTTAAATGCAATATGAAATGCAATGGAATTTTATTTTAAGTGTTTTAGTTGTCTAATGTATACATACAAAGCTATAAATCAAAAGTTCTAATGATCTAAGCAAGAGGCTACCGAAAACATGCCATTTCCTCTCAAGAAGTGGAGTACACCGTTTAAAACCCCCCGCCTACCAATGATATCGAATATCAAAGGAGCAACCTGAAGGTTCGTCCACTTCTCTCGCTTGGAATCACCCAATGGCAGGAGTACTATTGACATCCAATCAATAGTCCTACTTAGATAACTAAAACAGATAATTCGTAGCTATTCTAATATGCAGCTAGGTATGCAAATTTTTTTTTTTTTATGCAAGCAACAACCAATAATGCAATGCAAAAAAAAAATGTAACTAAAAATAACTGTTCTTTTCCAGATTACTTAGTTTTTGTTCATTTTAAAGCAATGATCTGAAAAAGAAACAAAATACAGCAGAAAAACCAAAAACGTAAAAAGTACAGCTTAACAAAGAAAGAAAAATGCACTTACTCGAAAGCCTACGCTTTTCTATAAAACTGCCTTCAAACGCCCAAGGGAGTCTGCGCAGGCTGAAACGCACCTCTGCGTTTCGTATTGGACTTCCAGACGCCGCTCTATGTCTGCTGTGTTTTCTGCAAGCTCAAAAACCCTAGTTCGTTGGAACAACGAATTTCACGATTTCTGGAACCTGCAAAATAAAACAAAAAACAGGAATAGATTAGTAAAGCAAGTATTAAAAACATGAAACCCTAGGGGGTCCCACCGTGATCGCCATTTGTAGATTAAAAATACAACGCCAAACAAAAGATAAAACCACAATAATGGAATACAGGAAAGTTGCACAAAACAAACAATTTTTATTAATCAATGGAGTTTAAAAACTCCTTTTGAGTACAACAGGCCCTGTAACCCTTTTTGTGATACACAAATTACAATTTGTGCTAGGGTTCTCCGAAACCCTAGCTGGCATAAAGTGGTGGCGTTTCCGAAGACGTATCCTTAATCCCAACAAAGTGAGTGGGTTTTGTTGTATCCTTTGGCTCGGACCACTCCAGCTTAAACAGTTGCTATCAACACACCAGATCTGCCATTAAAATCCTCGCACACATTAACACTATCAAGGAGTTAGAAATTAATAAGAGGGCTCCACTGTGTGAGCCCTCATAAACAATTTAAAACCCTAGAAAAATAGAATGCAGGAGTTCAACAACAGATTAATAAAAGAAAAGAAGTTACTTGCTTTAAACTGATTTATACCTGTTCTCTATTAACGCGGCTAGACCAGGCGGCACCTGGAAGTAATGTGGCTATCAAATCGGCTGCAGAAGGCGCCCTGGTGCACTCGCTGAACGCCCGCGTGCTTCGGATCAAGGTTTCAGACACCGGTCTGAGTCTGTGGCTGCGGGTAAATGCCCGTGGGCACTTGGTAAACGCCCGCGGGCACTTGCGACAAGAATGGGGGATTCTACAGAATGCTGCAGAAGGGATGGCGACGAAGTTGGCGACGGATGCGGCGATGGATGCGGCGAAAAGGGGCGGCGATGGATGGCTGAAGAGATAGATGAAATAGAAGAGATAGGTCCAAAAGATAGCAAAGATAGCAAAGATAGCCAAGATAGAAGTAGGGTTTGAGCCATCAAGGTGGCTCTATTTATAATCTACTCTTAGGGCACACTTTAGGGTTTTAACGACACTTTGAACGTGTGGCTAAGATTAAAGTGGATCCAAGGGTAGAGAATAAATCTAGGTTGTGAAACGGATTAAGATGGATGGACGGATGAGATTAAATGAAGGATGGACGGCTTAGATTAAATCACTTAAACTATATTTATATATATATTAAAATATATTAAAATATTAAAATATATATATAAATAATAATTTAAATAAATTTGGGGATGAAAAATGGCGGAAAAGGTGAAATTGGGCCAAATAATGGCGGGAAGGTGTGGATTTGGGCCAAATAATGGCGGGAAGATGTGGATTTGGGCCAAATAATGGCGGGAAGGATGGATGACTGACACGTGGCTGACAGGAAGGTATAGATGACTTACAAGTGGCTGGATTTTGGTGTCTACACCTACGTACAACATGTTGTCACTGCAATATATTCAGCCTCTACTGTCGATAAATAAATTGACTCTTGTTTCTTACTGTGCCACGTGACCAATCTTTCTCCAAGATAGAATGCACCTCCACTGGTAATCTTTCTGTCATCGACACCTCCTACCCAATCTACATCTGAATACAAAATAAGGGTGAAGTATTTACCTTTCGGATACCATAACCCATACTCCATAGTACCCTTGAGGTACCGAAGAATCCTCTTCACTGCTGTCACATGAGTCTCCTTAGGATTAGCCTAAAATTGTGCTACCATGGATACTGCCTACAAAATATCTAGTCTGGTAGCTGTCAGGTATAGTAAGCTCCCAATCATAGATCTTTACATGGTTTGATCAACAGGTGGAGATTTTCCATCCTTGCTCAACTTGCAACCTGTCGTCATGGGAGTGCTAATTGGCTTACAATCCTCCATTGTGAACTTTTTAAACATCTCTTTCACATATTTAACTTGAGAAATAAATATGCCCTTCTTATTTTTATTAACTTGCAACCCGAGGAAATACGAAAGTTCACCATTCATTGACATTTCAAATTCTTTCTGCATCAATTCACCTTTGAGTGATGAGATTTTTTTATTACATCTGATGTTGTGAGTGCAAATAGCAGAAAGAGGAGAAGAGTAGAAAAATGTTGAGGAAGAGTAAGACAAGGATAAATATTCATGCACACATTTTTGTTTCACCTGCTGGAGTAGCCTAGCCAGTTGCTTGACTTGCATAGAGCACTATTGTGTAGGAGGTCACGGGGTTGAATCTAGTCGACATCGATTTGATGTGGTTTTGTTGTTAAGAGTGCAAGGACAAGAATAAATATTCAGTTGCCCCTTTTTATCTCACCTACTATGGTAGCACAACTGATCACGAGTGCTTGTGAAAGTGTTGCGCTTCTACAGGTCAGGGGTTATTCATGGCTTGCAAAGGTATTTAAATTTTTTATTAAAATTTAAATTTGAGGGAGATATAAGGGTCAAGGTGTTAGTATAGAAATTGTGATTTTTGCAAATTAATAAAAGGATAAATAAGGATTGTGATGTTAGCATAAAGGTTTCATTTTTAAAAATTAATAAAAGAAGATATAAGGGTTTTTGTTATTAATAAAGCTTTATTTTTGTGATTTTTAAAAATGGAGATATAAGGAGTTATTTTTAACCTTTATTGTGCATCCTTTTTATAAGGATTTTTTAAAGTGATTGATTTGATATCTAGTCAAGAAAAGAAAAAGAGAATTGCTGAAGGGGCAAACAAAAGGAAAATTATTTTTATCAAAATAGGTTTGGAAGGCTCTTGCAAAAGGAGATCATCATCATTAAGGTATATTTAGAGGTATGGTGATTTAATTCCTTTCTCAAGGTGGTTTTGTTTGAGAAAAAAAAATTGTTGTCATATGTTGGAGGTACAAGAAATTGTTGGATGTGCATTGTTTTTGGAAATAAATATGCAAGGGTTATAGATCAGATTTGTGAGTAAACTTGTGCATTGCCTTTGACTGAAATTGAGAGTAAATGTGCAAGGGTTATAGATCAAAATTAAGAGCAAATTTATGGATTTTTCATGATTGATACTGGAAGTAGATAGCAAGGCATATTTGTGCATTGAGATTGGTTTTGAAGTGCATGTGGAAATAAGAAAAATAGTATAGTATCACACAAATAAAAGGTCTGTTTTAAAACAAGTTAAAGTGTCACATAATGCAAGGATAATGTGAAAGGATTAAATTGAAAAGAATGACATTTTCAGCTATCTACAAAAATGGAGGGAAAGGTGCAAATCAGAAATTACAAGGTCAGTTATCAATTTCTAGACTAGAGTTGCCTTTTAATAAGAGACGTGGAAGAAACAAACTTAATGAATGTGAAGAACATATTGGGCATATGTTAGTGCATATCATTCTCTTTATGTTCATGAAGATAAAAAAATTATGGGTAGAATATGTCTGAATTACTTTATTTTAGGAAAGCACATTGAAGAATAGGTGAAGAACTTGATGACATCATTATGCAATATTTGGGAATAGATGAGCATTGTTTTGTATGCAATATTTGGGAATACATGAGGATTGTTTGGATTAGATTTGAGCAATATTTTAAAGCAAATTTGAGTAGGTTTTGAAGCATATTTGAGTAGGTTTTGGAGTATATTTGAGCAGGTTTTGTGAGTAGGTTTGGAGTAAATTTGATCAGGTTTAGTGAGAAGGTTTGGAAAATATTTGAGCAGGTTTTATGATCAATTTGGAGTATATTTGACTAGGTATTATGAGCAAAGTTTGGACTAGACTCCATAATAGAGGGGATTGGTGTCTCCTATGTATTGATTTCCATGAACCAGAGCAAAGGGTATTAGTGTTTCCTATGGATTGGTATCCATGAAATTGAGAGGGAATTGGTGTCTCCTTTGGATTGGTGTCCATGAACTTAAGAGGGGATTGGTGTCTCCTGTGGATTGGTGTCCATAAACTTGAGAGGGGATTTGTGTCTCCTATATATTTGTGTCCATGAAATTGAAAGGTCAATAGTGTCTCTTGTGGATTGGTGTTCATGAACATTGTTATAAGGGATTGGTGTATCCTATGGGTTGGTGCCCACAAAACTTGTTGAGAAATTTATAAGCAATATTTAGCCGTGGATGTAGCCTATATTGGGTGAACCATGTTAAATATATGTCTCTCTTATGTGTGATGAGTTTTGCATTATTTTATTACTGCATTGATATTATTGATGTTGTCATTTGGATTGAAAAGTAAATAGTTTTATCTTATACTATTCACCCCCCCTCTTAGTATAAGCTTATTTTCTTCACATAGGAGAGGTTTCTACTCTTTAATTTGAGAATGTCGATATAAGGAGTCATATTGGTATTTAGGTGAGCTAGATTCATACCTTGGAGGCACAACTTGCTCAGTCACAGAAACTGCTAGGTCAGGCTCAAGCTTAGCTAGCCTAGGCTCAAGGACATGGATGATCATGCCAAACTTAGTCTCGATCACTTTAGAGTGGAGATTCATGCCAGTCCTCAAGAAGTAGCACACTATAGGGTGCCTTGATGGCAGCGTAGGTAGAGGCTACCTTAGCAGCATAGTTGATGACTTTTTATTAGAAATTTTATTTTTAGGTGGTACCTGAGGGTTAGAGGACTCCATTGCCATCAGATTTGGTAGCTTTGAGTAACTCTATATCAGGTTTAGTATCTAGAGATCCTCAATTTTGGGTGCCTAAAATACCTCCAGATGATGATACCCAGAGTTCTAGGGGTTCTAGGGATGATATACCAAGGCTTGGTTTTGTGGTGTACCCCCTAGTAATTGAATATGCCAATTTTGATTGTGGCATATCAATCAACTATTTTGTACTTTATGAGAGATATATATGTGGTTACTATTATTTTTTTTGGTATATTGTTTGTTTATGGTTGTGTATGATTTAAAATATATTTTGTTGTTTTTAATGATTTTACATAATCGTGGTTATGGTCATGTTTGATTTGTTGATGTTTGTTTATGCTTAATCAAGATATTTGTTGTAGGAAAGTGAAGTATGATGTGATGCAATTTAGTAGTGTTGTAATGAAGTATGATTAAAGTGTTTGTAGAAAAAATAATTGTTTTAAATGTACTTGTAGACATGAAAAATTGACTCATTTTTCTTAGTTTTCCTCCTAGAAAAGTAAGGTCATCCTTGAGCTTAATTTTACCTAAACAAATCCCCTCCAAATTTTCCAAAACCTACACCATTGGATTGGGCTCAAAAAGAGATTTCCAATGGGATATTATATATCTAATTTTGATGTCATTTGATCCCTCAAATTACAAAACAACTATGTATATGTATAACCTCCTATGTGAGATCAGATTACCCAATATGAGATAGTACCTAAATGTGCAAGATCGGATTGCCCGATTCGAGATCAAACCTAAATGTGCATGATCAGATCACTCAATCTCGGGCAAAACTAAAAATTACCCTATTTAGTAAGGTGAAAAAACTAGTTGTAACTTATTTGTCCTTACCTGGCCAACTACACGATAGTTATGGGATCGGATCGAACGATCTCATACAGAATAGGGTAAGTTGTAACCTTCTTCATTTTTAGCCTAACCTCTCAACCTATTCTAATCTATTTAATATAGGCTCCTCATCCTGGATTCCCCTTGAAACTTTGCATACCTTTGCTCTGTTACTTCACATATTTGTTATGTTTTTGCATGTTGGATTTGTGCATCAACTGGATACATACAATATTGTACCACCTGATCTATAGATAGGACTGATCGATCTTAGAGAAAACTACCCGATCTTGTTTGCATCAACAATTTTTGCTGCTAAGCTACTTGGGGGCATCCAGACCTCATTGTTTGCATTTTATCTCCTTGTTTCTCATGTCTTAGATCAGATTCATTATTTTTTAGATCATTTAAAATCTATTGCCATTGATACATTAGATCTTCCACTCATATTTTATCACTTTTTCATGAATATCCACGTGTCTAGCTTAGATTTGTATTCATTCATTCAATCATTATCATTTTAGGTTTATCATTTAATCTAATCCACCTTAAAAAAATGCACATTATCCTATAAATGTGTTGTCTTCTGTGTTAAATTGTTGAATTATAGGTTTTTGTTCTGATCAGCTCGATCGATCATTGATCGAGCTGACCAATCACCAGATCATACCACCTGATATATTTATGTTTTGATCGATCCTATCTACAACAAGCATAAAAGTTGCAAAAATTAGTCACCCAAATCTGGGTTAGATTTTCAAATTTCTTTTCAATTATTGCATCAATATTTATTTCCTATTTTTTGCTATTTATTGGTTTCATGTGAATTAAAATTACATATAGGTTAGCATAGTTGCATATTGGACAAACTAGGTGTATACAAGACTATCTAAAAAGAATAATTCGAATAAAATCCAAAACCTAGGTGTGGAAACTACCATAAAATGTTTCCTGGTGAACCCACCCAATTCATAAAAAAATCACCAAAGAGGGTACGACTTCAAGTGCCTCTCCTCTAAGGTGTAGATCTACTACTCTCCCATTCCTCTTCCAAGAATGGATCCATTAACCTAGAGTAAAGGAGTGCGAGAATTTTAGAGCTACATTCTTTGGTGAACCCAATGTGAATAACATAGGCATCTTTCTAATTCATAAAAACATATAAAACACAAAACAAAAACAAAAGACCAAAACTTACACATTTTCATTCCATATATGTTAGACTTCAACATAAGAAGAGCCGTAATCATAATTATTAGAACACTATTATCTACACAAGAAATATCTCTAATAGTGGAAAATTCTAGTATTCCATCTCAAGAATAGTGGAATGAACTCTAGAAAATATTAGACATTATAAAATCCAATGAACCAAGACTTAGCCAAATTAAAATATTAGACATAGCTAGAATTCTAGAGCTCGATAATGCTTCTCACTACTTTGATATTCAAAGGGTATGTGAGAGGTGGTTGATAGACAAAAGAGCAAGTGTTTCTTCAACTATTTATATCTTTGATTATTATATTTAAAATGCCATAATAGTACACAATTTTGTAGCACACATAGAATATTAAGAAATAGTCTTGGAAAATAAGAGAATATTTCACAAAACTCCTAGGGCAGTCCATTATCATGAGTATTGTCACGAACTATACTGTTATATGCAAAAATTTGAAATTGATAGTATCACCATAGCCCATTTTGTCAAATTTTTGAAATCCAACTTTCAATTTGAGGAAGAACATTATATGTCACCTGAAGAGCTTGAACCTATCAATGATATCTATAGACTCTTTCAGGAAGATTAAGTATAATATCTAGAACATTATAATTGTATTTTCTGCTTTGTTTTCAAAAACATAAAAAACAAGAAACAAAATATATTTACATATTTGCATATTTATATAGGTATATATATAACATATATACCCCAAGAATTTGAGCATATATATATAGCGTATATATATCTGTAAGATAAAAACATCTTAAAAACAAAAATACCTAGAATTTTGAGAAGTGGTAAGCAATTAGAATCTGATTACATGGAGGAACAAGATCAAGAAAACTTTGATGATAGAGTTCAAATAGAAGATGATAGAATTTTAGAACAAGGTGAAGAAGATAATAAAGAAGATGAAATAGATGATCCAACTAAGCCTTATATGGATGATGAAGGTAATGTCAGTTTTAAATTTGTCCAACACTTTGTTGGGTTTCTAAAAGAAAACATAGATGTCATTAATCATGTGATACAAACAGAAGGTCAACTTCCTATGGGATATTATTCAACAGAGGCTGCTTTAGAAGCTACTTTCTGACTACATGCAAATCCATTAACTTACATAAATAGAACAGATCAAGATCAAGTTGGTACATCCCAAAATATAAATCAAAATTTAAATCAAAACATAGCAAAACCACCACCAGCAACAAAATCAAATTCTAAACAAAAACAACATTCTTATGCTTCTCAAGATCCTAATAAACAAATAGCTACATCACAAAGAGCTAAGAAAACTCAAAATACCAATCATCATCAACATAAATTTCAACAAAATACAATCCCATATAAGCTCCATAACAGTGTTCCCACAAACACTTTACACAATAGTACTTCAATTGGAAATCCTTATGTGACAACACAACCTTATTATCAAAGATATAACAAAATGGTACAACAAAATCAATTTGGTGGACAACCATAAGGGCTTGAAGCCATGATTAAACAATTGGCTTCACATCTAGATCATATGGATCCCTACCATCCCTCATACAGTTATAGGGAGATGTGTAGCCAACCCTTGGATCCTATTGTGGTCGCCCAACCATACCCAAAACATTTCCCTATGCATGTTCTCCCGATATATAAAGGAATTAAAGATCCTATTGAGCATATTCACATGTTTAGGATAGCATGTCATGATATTTCTTATGATGACTTGTTGTTACTAAAAATATTCCCTAAAAGTCTCAGAGGCATGGCTCTAGAATGGTATTATCAACTACCAACAAATTCTTTAAGAAATTTTGAAGAGACAATAGAAATGTTTATCCACCAATTTAGTGCATACATAGAAATACATATCACCATTAAGGATTTATACAACTTGAAACAAGGGAAAGATGAGAGCTTTGTAGAATTCCTAGCCAAATGGAGGCAACTTCTAGGAAAATTACATTTTGCTTTACCTCATAGAGAGATGTTGGAAATTTTCATTGGCAATTTACAAGAACAATTATCCTATGATCTTTCTATAGCTTTAGTAACCTCTTTTGATCAAACTATAGACTTAGTAAGAAGGGTAGAATATGCCCTTATAAGAAGAGGATAGTTTAAAAAAAAGGATGAAGATAAAACTTCCAATAACTAATATAATAGCAAATAAGTAGTAGGTGATGGAGTCACTGATAGCAGAAATACCTCAAACATCAATACTAAAAAATATGTAAAGAAGTTTTTGTCAAATATTCCTGATAAACCTCCAAGAGAATTTACAAATTTAAATCAACCCTTAACCATGATTTTTCCTCAATTATTAGAACAAGGTTTAATACGGTTGCTAGAGATACGACAACCAGATACCACTGCATCTAGATATAGGGCTGATCTACATTGTAATTTTCATCAAGTGGAAGGACATTCAACTAATTCTTGTAAGTGGTTGAAACATATGATACAAGATTTGATTGATAAAGGTAAAATGGAAGTACAACATTTTCCTACAAATAATAATCCCCAAAATAATATCCAAAAATAACCAACTCAAAATGCAAATCAAAACTTAGATATTTTTCAACATCCTTTACCTAAACATGGTAAAGAGGTTGTAAATCAATTAGAACATCATAATGTTCCTCCTCCAACTCGGTATGTAGGAGCCATTAGTAACTTTTTGCCACAATAAGATTTGCAAACCTCCTATGTACCTACCCTATCTATAGTCACAACTAGACCAATATAATATTTTCAATCTTCATCTTTAGAACATACAAGAAGTGACACAAAAACATAGAAAGTGAAATAGAAAATGAAATGGACATCACCTCAAATAATTCAAATATTTCATAAGATGAGTCAGATCAAATTCTTCCCATCACAGATTTATTGGTCCCATAAGAACCATTCCCTAGAATAATGACCACTCGACCTTCATCTCAACAAACACTTTCAATTGAACAAACAATAAATGGTAGACCCCACTTTGGTCACTTACAAAACAATAACATTGTGGGTACTATTGGAGCCATCACTAGGCAACAAGATCAAAATCAAAATTCTCAATCACAAACTCAAACAACCGATCAAGACATAGGGATCTTACAAAATCCCTTATCCAATCATCAACAATAGGAAAATAATCAATTGTCATATCATAATGTGCCTCATCACAATGATATTATTAGTTTAGTAGTAGAGACTACAACAAAGCAAGTTCTTGCCCAACTAAATCATCTTGACAAGTAGGAGATAAATTCTTCATCCAACCAACCTTCAAGACCTCTCTTAGTTTTGAAGAATAATCAAAAAGAAGATACAAGCATAGAAAACCCATATTTAGTGTTGAATTTTCAACCTAAAGTCTCCCTCAACATTCAACAACAATGGGACAATCATCCACTTAAGATATCTCTTTTGAAACTTTTGCAAACCTCTCCTATTCATAGGGAATATTTGTTCTTTATTCTCTCTTTCTTTATCATCACTACAACAAGTTCTCTATTCTTTTCCTCTTTATATTCATTGCCACCTTTTGTCTGTCACCTTTTATCCTTCATTCTCTCTTTCATTATTGTTATCACATCAAGTTCTCTATTATTTTCCTCTTTATTATCATCATCCTCTTCTGTCCATCACTTTTCTTCATCTACATCTACTTATCATTCTTCATCACAAAAATCTCAACTATCAACCAATCAGCTTCAGTAACCTATCAACCAATCAGCTTCAATCACCTACACCACAACCAAATTGTTCTTCAAAACCTCCTTTGATTTTGAAGCCACCTTATAAATGTTATGCACTGTAGCAATCTAGGAAGCATACACCTAAGCTAATAATAATTGAAACATCACATAAAGCATAAAAGATAGATGAATTTGCAAATAACCACAAAGTAGGGCTTCCTTTTTATTAAATTTCCAATGAAACTCAATTACAAATCCATCCCTCTTAGGGATACCCAATGTGATACAATTATTACAATCATAGAACAATCCCCACGCAAGGGTAGGTGTAATTCGTAGGCTTCCTAAATGCACACGAACTGCTCCAAGGTATCGATGACCTTCTTCTCCATGATTAGAGGTATTTGTTGCCTTGCATATCAACACCCTATTAGTCCTGCATACAATAAACAACAAGAAGCATATTAGTAATAAAGGAGGCCTCTCTTGATGAGGCTTTAAAAGGAAGTTATACAAAAAGATGCCATGAAAGCTTGAAATCAAGAAAGTGCAAGAAACATGGTAAACCTATGTTAAACATGAAATATTGCCATGAAATATGTAAAGGAAAGACAAAATTATCTATCTAATGCCCTAATTATGAAATCAAAAGCATGAAAACATGAAATGTAAGCATTCTTATCCTACTTACTACAAATGCCAAATGAGAAGAAAGATACCTAAAATCTTAATTCTATCGGACAAAAGTCTCTAATAAAGCAAATATACACCTGATTTATCTATTCTAATACAAATGAAATAACACCTACGGCTAAAGACCAAGGAAATATGGAGATTGAACCTAACTATGGGTCTGTCGTGCAGTGAGCACTGTTAGCCATGGTTGAAGCCGCAGCGAAGCCAAAAATGCACTTGCCCTCCAAATATGGCCTAGATCTCCGATTTCCCTGATGAATTGATGGTTCAAGGGTCACCTCTATGTCCTCTGATAGATTTGGTGGTTGAATTGTTTTGATTGTTGATGGATTACTCGTAATCTCATTTCTTGATTCTTCTAGCCTCCTAAGACCTCCATGACTTCAATTGTCATTTCAATCTCTCAATGCTAGCTAAAGGACTTCTCTCAATGCAAGTAGGTGAGTACTGAATTCGATAGGGCTTCACCATTCAAATTCTCCTATGCATCTCTCTCATTTCCCATTTTGGATGGGGTTCTTATAACCTCTAGGAAGGCTATGTCTTAGCTTCTTGAGGAAGCCAAGATCAAGAATGGACAATTGGAGTAGTTGGAGGGAAGCTTCTGGATATTTCCACCCCAAAACTGCTTGGATCTACAACCAATTGGCCATTATAACCGAATTTGGGTCAGCCAAAGTCCAACTAATTCTGACTGCTAGTTGTGGCTCTAAGGCATGGTCAGCTCTATTAACCGTGGGTCTCAGCCACGACCAACACTAGTTAGGCCAAAATGCCTAAATGAGTGGTTAGAACCACTACTATACCTTGGTATTTGTCCAAGGTCTTCCATATGGTCTTCTAGCATGTCCCATATGAGTAGTCGCCTCGACATGATGCATTTTAGGTGTCTACAGATGCCCCTTTTGAGATGCATTGTGAGATCGAACAACGCTGAGCAAAAATAGACCTCCTAAAATGATGTCGTAGGTTGGATGATGATCATTAGTCTGATCAACATTAGATGCCCAAATCCTACAAAGAGGATGCGCATCCTAGAATCATTTCTTCCAACTAGATGGAAGGCTTAAATTGAAAAAGCTTTGGCAAGCTCCATCGGCGATCGGGTAGCTCAGGGCTACTATAGGCTTCTACGCCATATAGATCCGAAAGGAGGAGAGCTACTAACTTAACTATCATATTTGCTTTTTGCCCTAGTAGAGGGTAAGCTTATGATAGTCATTGGCAATGATTCATAAGATGAACATAATTTTGACAAGATCAAGGGATCTTCTGTTGACTTTGATTATGATTATGACATTATGACTACCCCCTCAAGCGACGAGTCGATGAGGGTAATGACAATTAATAAAGCGATGAGTCACTTGACCACTATGAATAACTTTGAACAATTTAAATTTTAGCATTTGAATACTTGGCAAGGCCTAATCAGCTATGATTGCAACTATTAATAGTAATTGTACATCTCTATCCCATGGAGTGGTCCAATCATAAAGGCCTTCTTAGGGAATCAAGATGATAGCAATTCCAATTAGGCATGTGTTGAATCATATTTTTCGATGATTTGCTGAAAATATCATAGAAGAATTGACATGAATACCTTGTTCCCATGGAGCAGTTTGGTCGTCTAGGCCTTCTTAGGGATTGAAATGAAGCATAACAATTCAGCGATGACTAATTTACCCCAAATTTCCTTATGGTAATTTACTCATCTTTTCGGATTGCATGGAGTGCAAGTCACTACAACCGCCAAGTGTAGAGGGTAAATCACTAGATACGAGGTGCATTTGGATTTTGATTTATCTGATTTTATTTTTTTTAATATTTTTTGACAATTTTGGCCAGATGGGTATTTTTAATTTAGCATTTTGAAACTCCATACGATGGGATTTGAGAGCATTTATTACATATTGCTAGCCGCACTTGTTAGCAACAACTAAAAATGTCAAATTTCTTAGCCATGGGTCAGACCCATGGGCGAAAAACCCTAATTCGGGGACCGCGGTTGTCATGCACGGTCAGGGCCGAAATAGGAAATATTTAAGCATTTTGCACAATTTTTAAAATTTTATTATTTCCTATTGCAATTGAGAATCTGAGAGCTCTGAGAGGTGAGAAGATAAATTTGATACGGAATGTTACTGCAACTCGACCTCACTATCATCCACATCGATGGCAGACCAACCTGGAGGAGTCGGTGCTACTAAGGTAGAAGCACACAAATCTCACTCATTATTTTCTTTTACCGGTTTTAAAATTAACCTCACTAAATAATGGGCTAATTAACATCACTAAACTATCGGTAATGAACCTCACCCTAGTTAGGTTTAGCTTAGGTTAGCTTAGAGGGTTAGGGTTTTAATTTTTTGGGTGTCTTAGGATGGGAAATGACCCTAAAAAGGTCATTTCTCCTAGCCGTAGCTGGTAGGCACGGTTCCCAATTATCAAATTGGGGGCCGCAATTATCATCCGCGATGGGATTCAAATCCCAATGGTCATCAAATTGACCACCATCCCGACCGCGGGTCTGAACCGTGGTTCGACCACTTTAGGAATTTTTTTTAATTTTTTTAATTTTTTTGATTTTTTAGCAGATTTAATTGATTTTTTTAATCTTAGAAGTGCTTTGTCTATTTTTTTTTTTTTTTTGTGTTTTTGAGATTTTATGATTTTGTTTGTCGTTTTTAAGTCATTTTTTTATGTTTATGATTGATTTTTAATTATTTTTCCCTTATTATTCTGCTTTCCACTAGACTTTGACCACGAGGGTGAGGGAATATGAGATCCTTCATAACCTACATGGTGCATTGACACTAGAAGAGTAGGATTGGTTCAAGGCCATGGGATTTGGCTACATCTTGCACCTCCCCACCATCCGGGCTGATCAGGCCTATATGACTGCATTGGCCCGATGTTGGGATGCATGGACCAATACCTTTCACCTGTCGATAGGTGAGATGACTATCACTCTGGAGGATGTCTACTGCATCTTTCAACTCCCTCTGGATGGTGAGGCCATCACATCTTCATTGAATAAGGTGAAGTAGGCAGTCTTTGATCACATCTTTAGCCACCACAGCAATGCAGCATAGCGGCACTCGGACCATGGAGGGGTCCACATTGAGCACTGGTATATAGAGCGGGTCTTCTCTCGATGAGCAGTCATATTTATGCACCTGATCGTGCAGATCATCCTACTCGACACTTCTAGAGTGAGGTTCCCTTGGAACCTCTTGGCTAGGACTATGGAGGTCCTAGCGAGCCCCCATGATCATCCTCTGATCCTATCCTAGGGGAGTGCCTTACTAGCGCAACTCTATAATGAGTTGTACCAGATTACATAGAGGAGCATAGTAGGCATTAGTTGTAGCCTACTACTTTAGATCTGGGGGTGGCAGCATATTAGGATTGAGCATCCCATTGGCCTACCACTTGAGATTGGCACCATTGAGGAGGTGCACTAGTGTTATGCAACATGTTGGCCTCATGAGCAGGAGGGCTTTAGGAATAGGTCTCGTGTAGGGGATCTGGCTTACTACATTGGATAGTTCTCATGACTGCATGCGGGCCAGGTGGACTGGCACCCATACCTAGACTACCCTCCATGGATGGAGGTTGATGATTGGCTATGTCGAGTACATAGAGATAGATGGCTCCTCGGATGCAAGTCTGAGGTATGGGAGTTCTTTTACTTCTCTCGTGTCACCAAATAGTTTAGGATTAGGTAGGACATTCTAGAGCTGCCTACCATCTACCATCACCTCACTCTAGAGAGGGACTTGACCTAGCCTAGGGTGACTCCACTAGGTGATGAGGATGATGACTTTCAGGAGTCAGGGCTGATAGATGCAGGGACTACAACCTATTATGATACCTAGTGGACACTCAGGGTATGGTGGGGCTTTGAGGGCCCCTTGGGTAGGACTCTAGATGATACAATCAAGGGCACAGAGGGATTCAAGATCGATCCTCATGATCATTGGGTCTGTTAGAGGACTGAGGGTGGATGGGGTGAGGGAGCTACAAAGGAGGCACCCCCAGCTAAGGAGGAGGGTGACACTCTCGAGGAGGGTGAGGCCACACCTGATAGTGATATCAGGTACCTCAGGGCCCAGATTGTGAACCTATAGACTCAGGTAGGCTCCTTGTAGACACAACTCCTACATCGAGATACCACCATTGCTACCTTACAGGCAAAGGTTGGGGATCTACAATCTCATATCACAGTAGGGAAGTCTCAGTGGCATGGCTATGAGGAGGAGAGGACCACTCTATAGGCTAAGATTGATTCAGTAGGGATAGAGATACATAGGATTACAGGGCAGCACATCCTCCTATAGTCCTAGCTAGATGCTCTAAGGGCATAGCATGATGTGCTCAGGGCTGGGAGGGAGGACCCCTCCTCTTCACAGGTTGCTCTAGCACCTCCAGCTGCTCCAGTAGCTTAGGTAGTACAGGGATTAGCAGGGCTAGACCCAATGATAGAGATCAGGAGACTGAGGGCTCTGGTGTAGCAGCACATCAACGATAGTTCAGTAGATGATGCTTACATATCTACTCTAAGGGGAGAGATAGGGTTACTCGATGGTCAGGTTCTTGAGAGGTCCATGGCTCTAGGATCTTAGAGGACTCACACTCAAGAGATAGGGTAGTCTTCAGCTAGCTCCAGTCATAGATCACACAGGTCAGAGAGGACCTCTGGTGCCAGCTCTAGGAGGACTCATAGGGAGGGTGGAGGTGACGGTGGAGCCTCTCAGACTGGGGGTATAGACGCTTCTTAGTACTGATCTTACAGATGATATTGTACCATTTTTTAGTGTAAGGTCGAGGACCTACACAGATGTAGCTTGCGAGTATTTTTGACATATGTCGATGTATTGTTTATTATATATTTTTGGTACACACATATATATATATATATTTATATATATATATATATATGATCTGACATTTGAGACTTATTATATGTGTGGATTTTATATGTTTTATTTTTTATGTTTTATGAGATGCATATGGATGCAATGCTTATATGTTATGCTGATTTTATGCTATATGATGTGATGTATGGATGACATGCACTAGATAGCTATGGAATGTATGATTAGATGCGATGATATACATGTGTAGATGGACTACTTATGATGAATGTATATGTATGCAATGTTTGCTATTAAATGCAAGTGTAATTTATTGTACTTGTATGCATTTAATTTATGATGTTATGACATAATTTATGCCATGTATGTATTGCATAGTTTTTCTATGATGAATGCTATGTAAATGAACATGTATGTTTTAATCACTTAAAACATAATGTATGAATGCAATATGGGTTTAAAAATCTAATGGATGACACCACAAAATGTATAACAATCATGAAATGTAATTGCTATATCTTTGTATAAAAATTGATAAATTGTACACCCCTATGTGAGATGCAATGATGTATTGTTTCTATTCATAAGCCTTTGTAAATTAAAAGAATATGGATAACATAGTCAGTGGCCATTTAAATATCATTTCTGACATCCATCCGATATCTAACCTATATTACAAATAGTTCTAATAAACAAATTCTCATAAAATAAAATGATATTTGATAATTGCATTGAAAATTAGTTGTTGCTATTTGGGAATTTTTGAGGTTTACCATGAGACTCAAACACCCTAGTTGTCTAATCAAAAGTTGTATAATAACCATACTAGACTTTTGAAACATAAGGCTTTCGCTAGGATAGACCCTAACTATTCATTACCCCTATGTGTGCAAATGAGTATATTTGATGAGACACAAGACTTACCTCATTGTCAGGCAGGATTCATTCAGCCCATTGCTGTAATGAGGATCATCACATGCTCACCCGATCCTAGGTTTGGATTTCAATTAGATTAGACCACTAGGCGATACAGGACACCTGAAGCTAGCTCTTCCACATTCAAACATTGGTCTACATAAAAGTGAGATGCTAATGTATCAGACATATCATCGTGTGTAAGGTATGGTAGTGCTGACAATTCCAGGGATTCAAGCTCACCCCCTTATTTTCTTCAATTTATCGGGATACTTGCTCATATAAAGTGATAAGAATCACTATTTATTTTGTACTACTCTTTTAGTGATAAAAACCATTGTCTATTTTGTAATTTTTGTAAACTTGAACTTGATTTGACTTGATTTTGGATTTCACTCTGGGATTTTGCTCCTTCATTTGTAAGCAAGGAATTTATTCGGGTAAGGGGTAAACTTGTCCTTTTGCCAATTGCCAATATTTCTCAAACTTTCTGCATAGGGGGATAAGCAAGATAAACTCTTCACCTCATGATACCTGGTCCTGCTTCATAGCTTTCATCTTTCTCTTGTCCTAATTAGGATTTTTTAGTTTGGATATTAGTGATAGGATTTTGATATGCTAAGGGCTATCAAAACTAGACCTCGTCTATAAAAGCAAAGTAATATTTCTACCAAACTCTTGAAAATACCACTAGGTATAGCTGAGTGACTAGAAAAATATAGTATATTCTTCATAGCAACAAGAAATATTGTGTTGAAAAACACAATTACTCACAAGGGTGATGTATAATTATGATACTGCATAAAAGCATGATTGAAACACAAACATGGTGTCATTTGTAAGATTGCAAACACAAACTATCCTAATGCAAGTGCAATGGATGGATATGCCTAATGCAATGCAATATGACATGTATGTGCAAAGAAAATGAAATGCATGCGGTAAATGGAATGCAAATGTTTTTTTTTAATTTTATTGCTTTTTAATTTTTATGAATTTTTGAAATTTTTATTTGACCAAAGGATTTTACATTCCTTTGGAGCCTTTTGTAAATTGACCAAAGAGCTTACAGATGCCTTTGGAGCCTTTTGTGCTTTTGCCAAAGGACTTATGATACCTTTGGAGCTTTTTTTGATTTGACCAAAGGTTTTATGATGCCTTTGGAGCTTTTTGTGCATGTGTATGGATTTTAAAATTTATAGTGTGAAACCCTAGGTCTATGTCCAAGCCCTAGGAATGAATTTCTCATGCGTAGTGCAAGTTAGCATGAGAAGATTTTCTCCATTGTCTATGTTTGAAGGCTAGTTAACTGAAATCTAATCGCCCACTTGAGTCTTCTATGCGAACTAGTCGTTAGCATGAGAAGCTTTTGTCCTTTATTTATGCTTGGAGGTCAGTTAACTAAAGTTTAAATGCAAACTCAAGTCTCCTATGTGAACTGGTCATGAAAATAAATGCAAAGTCACTCTCGCTCACCTTTATTGCATATAGACTGCCACTTTCACCTGTGATTAAGCCTATTTGTCAGCAATCTACTTCTTATGTCTTAGTCACTGTCATCTGTAGTGGCTAATATCTGGTCATTGTCATCTGTAACGACTAAGGTCTGGCCACTCTAGGCTTGAGCAGCTAGGATATGGCCACTCTTGGTTTAAGTGGCCAAGCTTGAATGGCTTGAAAAGGCCCAAAATGATTGGTGAGAACCACTATTGATGCTTGGAAAGTCCAATATTATGTCTTATGATCTTATGAGTGTGTCTATGTGAGTGGCTCCCCTAATCATGACATGATTTAGGTGTCTATAGATACCTCTTTTTATGATGTGTTGTGTGGAAAACACAACATTGAGAAAAAATTTAGACTGATTTATTTGTACGGTGTATGGTGATCAATGGTCTGATCAATGCTGGATGGCCCAATCATGCAAGATGGTGTGTATCCCTTGAATCATTGCCTCAACATTCAAAGGACTTAGCTCAGTGGCTTTTACATGTTAAATTACATTCATTCCTCAAACTCAATCGGGTAGCTTCAGTTGCTACAACAATTTCGATTGGTAGGAGAGCTACAATTGAATATGTCATGTCTGCTTACGTTCCTAGAAAACAAGGGAAATTTGTAATTGTTGTATGCAATGATTCATAGTATGAACATGATTTTGTTATGATCGAGTGATCTTTTGTTGATTTTGATTATGATTAAGTTAAAGTTTTAAACTACTTCCTCATACAATGAATTGGTGAAGAAATGACAATGAATGAAGTGACTAGTCGCTTGACCAATATGACTAAGCTGGTTCCTTGCTAGAATTTGTTGCTTTTAATGGGTAATCCCACATCCAAGTGTGATTCCAATTTTTTATGATAATCATCCATCCTTATCCCGAGGATCGGTCCGTCTATTAATAGCCTTCTTAGGGAGTTAGGATGAGTAATTCTATTTATGCCTAGATTGTATCACTTTGACTTAATATTTTTGATTTCATAGGGGAATTAGAGTGATCCTTTCGCACCCATGGAGCAGTCCGATCATCTTGGTCTTTTTTGGGATTGAAGGGTGGCACATCGTAATTCCAAAATAAGTTGTTTTTGCCCCAAGCAGCCTTATGGTTGCCTACTCATCTTACCAAAATACATGGAGCATAAATTGCTACAATTGTCAAGTGGATAGAGTAGGTAACTGGATACAGGGTCTATCTGAGATTGTGATTTTATGTTATTTTGAACATTTTGATGATCCTAAACCACCAAAGTGTGTTTATTTGCTATTTTTATGGGATCTCTCAAGGAGAAAATCCCTTATTCTAACCTATGGATCTAGCCGCTGTCAGGTCCAGAGGCATTTGAGTTTCTTCCTGTGGTCGTTATTGCCCTGAGTGGCCAAGAAGTTTGGGCCGTTGACATCAGCAGTAGCTAAGGCATATAAAAATTTGCACTTCTAGGGTTTGACATATCACTTTCACTATCGAAGATTTGTTTTGGGAGCTCTGGTGCGATGGTGATAGTTGCGACTTTGAAACTTGATGGTGCTAAGGACATGGCTTTGCGAGGCAAGACATCAACTACTAGAGGAGCCAAATCTTCTCGAGTATTTCTCTCTTCAAAACCCTAGCTCTCTTTTCCTTATCTACGTAAAATTGAACCTCACTAAGTAATGGGTAAACTGAACCTCACTAAACCTACTGGTAATGAATAAAATCCATATTTAGGCTTAGGTTCCCCTTTGCTATGGTGGGTTAGTCCCCAATTTTGCTTTCTGCTAGTGACTTTAGCCTAGGTTTTTTGAAATTCTTCAGTTATTTACATGCTGCCATAATTTTGGGCATTTTGAACTTAGCCTAGTTTTGATGCTTGGGTGGGATATTTTCCTTTCCAATTTATTTGTTTTCCCTACCTATGTTGTTTTATTGAAATTATTTTATCAATTTTACAATTTTTTTAATTTTTTGGCCAAGGTTTCATGGGTTTGTCGTGTCGCCCCTTGGTCGTTGTTGCTCTGAGTGGCCGGCTCTGAGCCACTATTGCTCAGAGCATCCAAACTTGAATCCCAACTGTCAAAAATTTTATTGTTGGGTCTTGGATGTTTTTGCCTCTAGCAGCCAGGTTTCGGCCACTGTAGGCGATAGCGACTAAAGCTTTAACCTTGTTTTCTTGTATTTTGTTGAATTTTTATGACATTTTTGACTTTTTTTTGGAATTTTTTAAATTTTCTTTTCTTTATTAGGTGTAATCGTATCCTTATTTTGCTTAAACTTAGAATAGTCCATTCTCTTTTGCATAATTTTCATGTTTTTTTATGAATTATGCCTTATATGCATTATAGTTATGTTTTTTTTTTCTTTTGCTTTTTCCTAGATCCTTACTTCTCAAGCTCGAGACCCGAAGCTCTTGCTTGACTTACTTCCTAGCTTTAATGATACAAACTAGGCATGGTTCAAAGCCCGTGGGTTGCAATATGTCACCAGGCTACCTTATATCATGGTATATCAGGCTTACCTTATGGCTCTGGACCATCGCTGGGACCTGTGGACTAATACCTTCCACCTCTCGATTAGTAAGATGACCATTACGTCAAAGGATGTGTATAGGATATTTTAGATTCCATTCGATGGGGTGGCCATTGTCTCTTCGACCACTAATTATCAGGTGGCTATCTTCACTCATGTGTTTAGAGATCATTCTATGGATGCTCTCAAGGACACCAAGTTCATAGGAGTGTCCATTAGTCGTTGGCATGAGGATGGCATATTTACAGTGATGTATGTTGTATTGCTGATGGTGATCAACAATTTTCTTATCTCGGACTACTTAGGTTTGAGGTTCCCATGGAACCTTTTGGCGATGGTGTAGGATCTATTGGATAGTGAGGAGCCTATCATATATGCATGGGGTATATCACTATTGGCTTAGTTTTATGATGAGTTGTACCACATCCACCAGCGAGGATGTGTTAGCATTGCTTGTAGTTTGCTCCTATAGGTTTGGGAATGGGAGCACATTGTGGTAGATAGCCCTAAGGGGCTCCCAGTTGAGATTACATATATTGACACTCAAACACAGTACTATACCACCAGATGGGCTCAAGAGCATGAGGAGCATAAGAGCCACACTTTCATAAGGGATTTGTCCCATTATACTGATGCTTTTACCAGACTGTTGGTCAGAGATGTCGTGTGGTGGTCTTACTATGAGTGTCCTACTTGGGATGATCTAGCTAGATTTACTACTAGGATACGTCATGAGTGATGGATCGTTGGTCGTAAGATTGCCATCTGGGAGTATTTATTCTACTCTTGGGTTCTTATTCAGTACAGATTGCAGTAGGATGTGCCCTTGATACCATTCTTGTATAGGCACCTCACAATAGAGAAGGACCTACCTCCATGATAGATTACAAAGCTCTTAGATGAGGAGGATGCCCCAACTATTGACCCTACAGTGGTTGGGGGAGTTATAGAGGCCTACACTCAATGGTGGGGTTATCGGATGTGGCATGGTGTCGATAGCCTAGGACATGAGGATGATGGTAGGGGTGGTGGCATAGATCCAATAGGATGCAAAGTCCAAGCCAGAATCAAGGTATAGGGCTAGCCAGTAGAGCAGGTGGCAGTGGAGGATCCTGATGTTCTTGAGGAAGATGAGGAGTTAAATCTTGAGGAGTAAGACTCTCCTCTGAGAGCATAGCTACATGAGGTCAAGGTTGAGCTTCAGGCCACTAAGATCTAGGTATAGTGGTGAGATGCTACCATTGAGTAGCTCTCAACACAAATATAGGCTCTATAGGCTACTATTAGGGGTGGCAATGTCAGAATGCAATTTTTTGTTCCTCCTTCTACACCACAAGAGGCTCCAATGGCAGGTTCAAGAGCAAATGTGGAACATCTCCAGTCTTTGTTGGATTATCATGAGGTAGGGATATAGGGACTTGTGGATCATGTTATCCTTCTTCAGATGCAACTCAAGAGGCATGGGATTGTCCCTAAAGATCCAACAGGTGCGGGTGGTTTGCAGGTCAATGGGTGCTCTACCTTAGGGTAATCTTTTGCCCATCCTAGCCAAAGGATACAGACTTGGACAAAGAGACTGATAGGCTCACATCACTTGAATCATGACACCACCATAGGGGGAGGTGGCACTAGAGGAGGTGATGCAGGGGTCTCAGGCCCGATATTTGACTGATGCTCTACTTGGTTCTTGATCCATTTTTGAGGTCGACTGACCTATATGACTATAGCCCACGGGCATTTTTGTATGTCCATTGGACTTGACACACATACTTTTATGATAATTTTTCATTATGACTTATTATGTGTATCATTTATTGTTCATGTTTTTGTTATTATTTTGTTTTATGATATGATGCGATTGATGGTATTATGATGATTTTATGAATATGTTAGATGATAGATGATATTTGAAGATGCTTAGATGGATGTGTAGATGCTTATATGATTTGATGATATGATGCGATGTATTTTGATGATGAATGATGAATTTATGATTTTGTATGCAAATGGATATTGCCTATGTGTTTTATGATGTGGTTTATGGATGATTAATGACTTGTTTTTGTGAATGCGATGTTATTGCTAAATGCATGTTTTAACTTTGCTCTACTTGTATGCATCTAACTTATGTGATGGTATGGTATAAACGAACTTGTATGCTCTGATCACTTAAAACATACGAAATGCATATGACATTGAAAATATTAATGGGTGATACCACAAAAAGTAAAAAAATAATCATGAATTTAAATAATCACTCTTATCATAAGAATAGATTAAGTATTCATATATGAGATGTAATGGTGTGTAATGTATTTTCTTAATAAGTTTTTGTAAATTAAAAGATATAAAGTAGTCAGTGGTCATATATATACTATTTCTAATATATATGCGGTATTTGTCCTACTATGTTGATACCCCCTAATTTATAGAATATTATAAAGAAAGTGATGGTGTGAATGATGTTATGATTTGTTGCTATGTAATTATATTTTTTTGGGGCTTTCCAGAGATTCCAACACTCTAGTTATTCTATCACCAGCTGTCTACTTACCACTTATACTTTTGAAAAGTAAGGCTTTTACCATGGACCTGGTTTTTGATGATATTCTATGTGTGCATGTGATTGTATATTTTGAGAAAGTATTCAAGCACTTACTCTGATGTCAGGCGGGATTCTTTTAGCCCATTACTAATATCAGGGATCCTCAAGTGTTCATCTCATCCTTATGTTGGACTTAGTTGGACTATACCACTAGGCAATATTGGGCTACCTAAGCTAGCTCATCCACATTCAAACATTGGTCTACACAAATGCATGAAGCAATTGTCATAGATATATCATCATGCGTAAGGATTTCTCCTTCCAATTTTGTACAATTCTAAGAATTCTAGGGATTCAAGCTTTATTCCCTTCTTTTTGGATTCTTTTTGGCTTTGGATATTTGATCATATGTAGTGATGAAAATCACTGTTTATTTTGATTGATTTTTTTTTTTCCTTTGAACGAGGATTTTTGTAGTGATGATAATCACTATTTATTTTGCTCATATGTAGTGATGAAAATCACTGTTTTTTTTTATTGATTTTTTTTTAGCTTGATTTTTTTTTTGTAATTTCTGATTTGTGTATCGGATTATTGCTTTGAAATCTTGACTGTATGCTTGGCCTTTTGAATATGTACTTTGCTTTGGGATTTTGCTTATTTTGATTTTAAGCAAGGGATTTGGATAGGTTAAATCTTGTCCTTTTGCCAATTCTCAGCACCTTTAAATCGGTTGCACAGGAGGATAAGCAAGGAAGTTCCTTTTCACTTAAGGTAATCTAGACCGCTTTGCAGCTTTCATATTTTCCTTGTACCAGCTAGGATTTTAGTGTTTCCATTAGTGACGTGATCTTGAATATCCAAGGCTTTATCACAGCTAGACCTTACCTTATACTAATCAAATTTGTTTTCCTCAAAAGTTGATAAGATCACTAGGTGTGGTTGATTAACCGAAAAACCTTAGTATATTATGTATAGCAACAAATAATGGTTGTGTTGAAAAACACAATTACACACTAGTGTTGATGGAGGTATGGATTTGAATGATTTGTGCAACAAACTGTGGTATCACTTTTAAGACTCCCATGACATATACAATTGTAATGGATGTGAAAATACAATGCAATTATGTGGATGCAAAATGTGAAGTGCAATTGTTTTTGTATTTTTGATTTTACGTTGATTTTGTATTTTTGATTTTATTTTGACCAAAGGGCTTATTATGCCTTTGGGGCTTTTGGATTGATTCTGACCAAGTGGTTTGAATTACCCTTGGAGCCTTTTTGAATTTATTTTGACTAAGTGGCTTGAATTAGCCTTGGGGCCTTTTTGAAATGATTTTGACCAAGCGGTATGAACTACCCTTGGAGCATTTGAATTATTTTTTGACCAAGCGGTATGAATTACACTTGGAGATTTTTTATTGTATTTGATTTTACCAAGCGGTTTGAATTACCTTTGGAGCCTTTGATTTTATGTTTTACCAAGCGGTATGAATTACCCTTGGAGCTTTTTTTTTATGGATTTGACCAAGTGGTTTGAATTACCCTTGGAGCCTTTGATTTGATGTTTGACCAAGCGGTATGAATTACCCTTGGAGATTTTTTTTCATTTGGTTTTAGCCACTATAGGCAACAGTGGCTAAATCTTGGCTACTCTTAGCAATAGCAGCTCAGATCCAGCCACTCTGAGTGACAACGGCCAAGGGGTGACATGGTAATACCGTGAACCCTTGGCCAAAAAATAAAAAACAATTGTAAAATTGACAAAATAATTTCAATAAAACAACATACGAAGGGAAAAAAAACAAATTGGAAAGTAAAATTTTCAACCCAAGAATCAAAACTAGGCTAAGTTCAAAATTCCCAAAATGAAGGCAACAGGTAAATAACTAAATAATTTCAAAAAAACCTAGGCTAAAGCCACTAGCAAAAAGCAAAATTGGGGACTAACCCACCATAGCAAAGGGGAACCTAAACCTAATTACGGAATTTGTTCATTACCAAAAGGTTTAGTGAGGTTCATTTTTCCCATTACTTAGTGAGGTTCAGTTTTACGTAGATAAGGAAAAGAGAGCTAGGGTTTTCAAGAGAAAAATACATGAGAAGCTCCGGCTCCTCCAGAAGCTGATGTCTCGCCCCATGAAGCAATGTCCTTAACACCAACAAGTTTCAAAGTTGCAACCATCGTCATCACACTAGAGCTCCCAAAATGAATTTTTGATAGTGAAAGTGATAGGTCAAACCCTAGAAATGCAAATTTTTATATTTCCTTAATTATGGCTTGGCCGCTCAAGGTGGCAATAGCCACAAGTAGAAACTCATAGGCCGTTGGACCTGACAATGACCAGATCCATAGGTCAGAATAAGGGATTTTCTCCTTGAAGGATCCCACAAAAATAGTAAATAAACACACTTTGGTGGTTTAGGATCATCAGAATGTTCAAAATAACAAAAAAATCACATAAAATCACAATCTTAGGTAGGCCTTGTATCCAGTTACCTACTCTATCCACTTAGTTATTGTAGTGATTTGCACTCCATGTATTTTGGTGAGATGAGTAGGCCCATAAGGCCACTTGGGGCAAAAAAACTCAATGATGTGCCACCCTTCAATACCGAAGAAGACCAATATGGTTAGACTACTCCACAGGTGTGAAAGGATCACTCTAATTCTCCTATGACATCAAAAACATTAATTCAAAGTGATAAAATCTAAGGCATAAATAGAATCACTCATCCTAACTCCCTAAGAAGGCTATTGATAGTCGGATCGCTCCTCGGGATAAGGATGGATGATTATCATAAACAATTGGAATCACACTTGGATGTGGGATTGCCCATTAAAAGCAACAAGTGATAGAAAGAAACCATATTAGTCATATTGGTCAAGTGACTTGTCACTTCATTCATTATCATTTCTTCACCAATTCATTGTGTGAGGAAGTAGTTCAAAACTTCAACTTAATCATAATAAAAATCAACAAAATATCACTTGATCATAACAAAATCATGTTCATCCTATGAATAATTGCATACAACAATCACAAATTTCTCTTGTTTTTTGGGAATTTAAGCAGACATGACATATTTAATTGTAGCTCTCCTACCGATCAAAATTGTTGTAGCAGTTGAAGCTACCCGATTGAGTTTGAGGAATGAGTGCAATTTAACATGCAAAAGCCACTGAGCTAAGTCCTCCAAACATTGAGGCAATGATTCAAGGGATACACGCCATCTTGCATGATTGGGCCATCCGAAATTGATTAGACCATTGATCACCATACACCCTACAAATAGATCAGTCTACATTTTTGCTCAGCATTGTGTTTTCCACACAGCGCGTCTCAAAAAAGGGTATATGTAGACACCTAAATCATGTCATGATTATGGGAGCTTCTCACATAGACACACTCATAAGATCATAAGACATAATATTGGACTTTCCAAGCATCAACAGTGGTTCTCACCACTCATTTGGGGCCTTTTCAAGCCATTCAAGCTTGGCCGCTCAAACCAAGAGCGGCTAGATCCTAGCTGCTCAAGCCTAGAGTGTCCAGACCTTAGCCACTACAGATGATAGTGACCAGATATTAGCCACTATAGATGATATCAACTAAGCCATAAGAAGTAGTTTGTTGACAAATAGGCCTAATCACAGGTAGAAGTGGTAGTCTATATGCAATAAAGGTGAGCAGGAGTGACTTTGCATTTCTTTTCATGACCAGTTCACATAGGAGACTTGAGTTTGCATTTAAAATTTAGTTAACTAACCTCCAAGCATAAACAAAGGATAAAAGCTTCTCATGCTAATGACCAGTTTGCATAGAAGACTCAAGTAGGCAGTTAGATTTTAGTTAATTGACCTTCAAACATAGACAATGGACAAAAGCTTCTCATGCTAACTTGCACTACGCATGAGAAATTCATTCCTAGGGCTTGGACATAGACCTAGGGTTTCACACTATAAAAGGTGCAAGCCTAAGAGCACCAGAATATATGAGAGAGAATCAGAGAGAGAGACATATTTTTAAGGAGAGCTTTCAAGACTTGGAGAGTTCTCTTTGAGATCACGTGTACGACAAAGCACTTATGGATTTAAGAGCATAACATCTATTATTTCAACATAAAATACAGGATTTGACCTATAGCTTTGGGGTAAAGAGAGCAAGGTTTACCTTAGCGGCCACTATATTGGACAGTGGCCCACGGGCTTAGCTTAGGTTTTAGACATAGCTTCTTTTATTCTGCTTCTTTATGTTTTCATATATTTAACATAGATTTGCATGATTTTATTGCATAGTTTTTCCATATTTCTGTTACATTCTTTGATTACTAAAAAAATCATCTGGGGAGGCAATCTCAGACACCTAAATGTATGTTGTTGTTTCATTGCTTGTAGGGCCATAGGTACATCAAACGAAGTTTGCAACATACAAGAGTAAAAGGGGATCCCTCTAGGAAACAAACCTGGAGAAGGAGGCATCTGTAAGCCCTCATACATTTTCGTGTGTGGAACTGGGAAGATTTTATAAGAGAACGACTTCTTCGTGGAAGGGGTACTCCTTGCCTATTTATAATTTATAGTATCGAAATGGCGGGTATCCCTAAGAAGGACCGACATGTAACCAAGTTTCAATATCAATAAAGAAATTTTGTCTTTGTTATTTTGTGTTATATGCTTTTCCTCTTGTCTTTCCATTTCATCTTTGGCATTTTAATAACATCACAAGTAGGGTTAGAAAAGGGGCCGATACGTGTACCTACAAGCAATGAAACAACAACACACATTTAGGTGCCTAAGATTGCCTCCCCGAATGAGGTTGTTAGTAATAAAATAATATAATGGAAATATGGTAAAACTATGCCATGAAATCATGTAAATCTATGCTAATGATATGAAAACATGAAGAAACAAAATAAAAGAATCTATGTCTAAAACCTAAGCTAAGCTCATGGGCCACTATCCAAGACAACGGCCACTAAGGTAAACCTTGCTCTCTTTACCCCAAAGCTATGGGTCAAAGCCTATATCTGATGTTGAAATAATAGGTGTTATGCTCTTCAATCTGTTAGTGCTTCACCATACATGTGATATCAAAGAGAACTCTCCAAGTCTTGAAAGCTCTCCTTATTGGTGTTAGGCAATCTTGGACACCCAAACATGTGTTGTTATTTATTTCTTGCAGGGCCATAGGTACATCGAACAAAATTTTTAATGTACGAGAGCAAAAGGAGATCCCTCTAGGAAAAAAATTAGAGAATGAGGCATCTGTAAGCCCTCATACATTTTCGTGTGTGGAACCGAGAAGCTTTTATAAACGCACCACCTCTTTGTGGAAGGTGCACTCCTTACCTATTTGTAATTTATAGTATCAAAATGGGTATCCCTAAGAGGGATCAACATGTAACCAAGCTTCAGTATCAATAAAGATATCCATATTTATTATTTCATGTTATATGTTTTTTCCTCTTGTCTTTCCATTTCATCTTCGATATTTTAATAACATTGCAATTAGGGTTAGAAAATGGGTCAGTGTGTGCATTCCTGGGGCCTCTACAGATGGCGATCACGGTAGGACCACCACTAATTTTTCATTTTATTCTAGAATAATAACTTAATTTTGTGTGTAGGTCTAGTCGCTCTGAGCTATAGCAGCCAATAGAGCTTAGCCACTCTTGTCGACAGTGGCTAGAACTGGAGTGCAGTAGAGGTCAAAACACTGACTCTCTAAGATAGATCAAAGGTTGGTATAGCTTATCTAATATTTTACAACTTTTTGTTTACTTTTGTGTGTCTAAAATAGAGAACTTAAAGCACATTTGTATTTGTAAATTGAAGGAATAAAATAAGGAATTAAGCATTTCGCATATCTTAGATCTTCTTTTAAATTTTCCACTAGTCGTTGCTAGGAACAGCGGCTTATGCCTAAAAATTTTACCCTATAATCCAATGTGCTAGATATTATATGTTGTTTGCTTCCTTTGACGCCCTGCTAGAGGCCATAGTTGCATAAAATAAAGTGTGCTCATACAAATCATAGTAGTTCATGCATCTTTCTGAATATTAAAATGTATTTTTGCACTTAGGCATATAGGAAAGATTCATTGTTGCTATATGATGCTCTTTATGTTACACAAGATTAAAATGAATACCACACACGCACGTCTCATTTAAACATTGGGGAGTTGGATTTCATCACCAAACTTCAATTCAGTCCAGTGACATTGGAATTCATCTCCTTCCACTAGTTTACCCCCTGGAGCTTCCTAGAAATGGATTAAGAAACCTACTTATAGTGACACTAAGTTACTTGTGTTAAAACTATCTCCTACTATTGGAACAATTATTGGTTCAGAGTGGAAGAGCTAGGCAAACCCTCCATTGGGCCTTTAGTGGTGTAGCCTAGCTTCTTTTGTGAAAATCATGTTTGGCATGAGTGTACTTGATTTTCACTATAGACGAGTCTTCTCATTCTTAATCTAAGAACAAGAGCAAAAAAATCGAAAGAACAACACATCAAAACACATCAAATAGTTTAGGGCACACTCAAATCGGTAATCAAGATAAACATTTGTTTGGTATTGTGTGGTCATTCCTAAATTGCAACTCAAAAGATCAATTCATAAGACAACATGGTCAAAACAAGAAGTAAGCACCCTCGGTCTAATACCGATGGAGAGACAAAAGCAACTCATACCCATAGGCGAAGTCATAGTAACATTAAATGACCTACCCATAAGACTGTGAGATGTAGCTCCACGAGCCTAAGGGGTGATAATTCAACCCTTGGGGGATCTCCTCGAGAAACCCAAAGTAAGGAGCCACATCATGGAACAAATTCACATAAATAAAAAGAGGCTTCACATCCATCCTCATCAAGAATACATGAGGATACCTCCTCTAAACACACAAAAACATCTCAAAGATGTGAGGAAGCTTCAAGGGATTCCTCCTCACATGGACATAAACAAGGTTCTAAGACTTATTCTTCACATAGGGATGATGAGACTGCTACATCTCCATCCATGTGGATAAAACATGTTACCACCAAGCCCTATTCATCAAGAAGGCAAACAAGAATTGCAACACCTCAAGACTCACAAGAAACATATGAAACAGGTCTGCCCATCGAAGGGTAGGAAACTAGAGCTACATCTAGTCATGGGAATCATATAGAAGAAATACTTCACACAAAATGAAATATTCCCATAAAATATGGCCTCATAGGAGTGAATGGCACCCCACGAGACTAGCCATGGAAAACAAGACAGTGAGATGGATTGGATCAATTTCCTACTCAACCAACTCAAATAATTGTATCTACTAAGAACTCTACATCTGGAAGCTCATGAAATGTGACTTCTAAACATACCTCCTAGTCTGGGGGTACCTCAGAGTGACCTCATAATAGATGCATCGAGTTTGATCGTAGGGATACTTAATAGTACATTGAACAAGTCATATTAGCTAGCAAGAGTACAAATATAGCAGAAACCTCCTTGAGGAATTTGCGAGTCAAGACAACAAGAACAAAGTCAGATAAAAATGAGTCTTCTATGATACCACAAACTGACTAAATGAGGTGGTTAGAAAATGCATTACATAAGGAGCTAGAGCTAGTGGAAGCTCTCAAACAATAGAAACAAAGAGAAAGACTCTTGCACAAACATGAGCAGTGCTTAAGAGAGCAGGCCGAGCGGTTAGCTCTTAATAATTTATAGAAAAATGGTGGTGACCACCAAATAACAAGATACGTCGACTCACCTAAGGAGAGGCGCACTATACAAGATATCCCACAATGAAATCCCCACCAAATCATGAACAAAATCCAACTAATGGGGGAAGGCAAACATGACAAACCAAGACCACAATCCTGAGTCCCCTCGTAGGAGGGAGGAAAATAGAACAAATCAAATGGATAGAGAGTTACCTCCATTGACAATGTGAAAAGGCTTACAAGAAGAGGAAATCTGTGCATCAAAGGTATTTCAAGAGCTTGCTAAAAATATGAAAACCTTTGAGAAACAAGAGGCAACTGGGAACTCATTAACATTGAGCAAAATACACAATCAACAATTGTGCCCATCAATCCCTAGCCCTCCATATCCTAAGCACTTTGATATGCCTAGGTTATAAAAGTTTAAAGGTGAAGAGGATGCACAAGAGCATGTCACCAATTTTATCAATGCCTATTTTCATATTGAAGACAATGACGATATCATGCTAAGAACCTTCATAATGACATTTTTAGGTGTTGCCACTCAATGGTTCAACCAACTACCTAAGAATAGCATAACCAACTTTGAAAAAATAGTAAATGCATTCTTGAAGCATTTTTCCTTTGGTGCTAAGAAAAAGGTGAACCTTTCAGACCTGGACAACTTGAAATAGTATGATGATGAGCCAATAATGGATCATGGGAATAGATGGAGAAAAGTCATGGTAAAATTATCATTCTCCATTCCCACAGAAGAGATCATTCGCATGTTTACCAAAAGTTTCTCTAAACACATCTTCCTATTGCTACAAATTTAGAAGTATCCTTCATTTTAGGAAGCTTTGGCATAGGCTAAGCTCATCAAAGAAATAAAAGTAGATGAGGTAACCATTAAGCTCCGAAAAAAAAGGAGTGGAACAAGAATGGTAAGAATGACAAGTATAAATAGAAGTAGGCCAACCCTACTCCGCTAAATCAAGTCGTATTGGCTACACCCAAGGATGGGGGTGCACAAAAACCTTAGAACTATCAAGCACATCCCCTGCCAGCCAATTATGACCAAAATAACAATCAAGAAAGAAACCAAGAATGCAAGCCGCCTCGTTATTTCACGCCTCTGACAGAATCAATACAATCAATATTTAATCAGTTGAGCAAGGCCAAGAGGATCATATTTCTTGATATACCTCTTATATATCCCAACCATCCTAAGCCAAAAGGATATAGGGAATATCAATTTTGCCCTTATCATAGGATACCGGGGTATGACATTGAGGCTTGCATTGAGTTCAAGCATCAAGTGCAAAACATGATTGAGGCGGGAGAACTCAAAGTTGACAACCCACTGGCTTTTGATAATAGAGACATGGGCATATACAAAAACCCATTGCCCAATCATGAGTCCCCTCGAGAGCAAGGGGCCCCAATCAGGTTCAAGCTAACATACCTACCCATGGATGCATTGGGATGGTTGAGATTGTTAAAATACAATAAGGACTAGGCAGTATGGTCAACCACAACTTCTTGTAGATCCCATGAAAATCCTAGCAACTCCTAGGCAAAGGCAAGACAACCTTCTAGGTCCACCAAAAATATCTATGGTAACTATTTGGAGTAGATTTGAGCAAAACTTATAGGTGACTCTAGCTAATTTATCCATTTATGAGCTCATACAATAGTCCCCAAAGCATAGGGAGACTCTAATGGAGATTTTAAGAACAATTGAGCTCCAACTACAAGATGCAAATGCATTCAATCACTTTGTGGGACAAGTACAAGAATGCCAGGAACCTATAATCCGATTCTATGATCATGAGATTAAGACAGTTCCTGCTGCCTTACTAGACCCTCTACTAAACATTGTAGTAGTAATCAATGACTTACCTTTCAAGAGGGTTTTGGTCAATACAGGTTCATCAATAAACATCATCACAACAACTGCAATAGAGCACCTCAATATACCCAAGTCCAATATCGTTCTAAGAGCTTACACATTGAGAGCTTTTAATTATGCTTTATGCAATACTGTGGGAACAATAGTCCTACCCATCAAGGTGGGGCACAAGACCATCCTCATGATGTGTCATGTCTTAGAAGGAGCTATGCAATATAACATCCTCTTAGGGTGCCCTTGGATAAGGGCCATGAAGTGTGTACCTTCGATCTTGCACCAGTGTGTCAAGTATGTGCACAAGAGCAAAGTTTATGTGGTTATGGGCAATGAAGAGCCTTTTAAATACGTCAATCAGGTGGACATTTTGGGAGAATTTGTAATCCCTTCTAATCACATGTATGTGGCACCTTCACCCCCAATGACACAAGTGGATAACAAAGACAAAAGGGTAATAAAATACCCATGCACATCAACACCTCCTAGTGCACTCAAGATCGTTAATGCTTCTAAAGTACCATCGATGTCAAAACCAAAAGACAATCAAAAGCTTAAGGCACCCTTAGTTAAGGATGAAAATCCCAAGGAAGTGCCAACTATATCCATTGCTGAAATACCAAGTCCTATGGAAGAGGAAGATCTTCAAGACCAATATGAAGATAGTGATTATCACCCTACTTCCTCAGTATCATCCGTGGGGTCATCCACATCGCATGCATCAATACACTTGGCAAGCACAAGAATAGGGGAGTACCTTGTGTAGAAAATCACCTTTATGCCTATCATTGAGTCTAAACAAGACATAGGGAGGCCTAAGGACTTGAGGCCGCAAGTATAAATAGTGGTTCCACTTGGAATCCCTCCCAACCAAACCAATTTTTTCTATGCCAGACTGGACTGCGCTCATAAGTCTTCAGATATAGAAGAGGATGGTGACAAATTTTTGACGATCAATATTCATTACCTCTCTAACCTTGAGTTTGATCTAAGTTACTTTGAGCATTGCCATTGGCATGGCTATGGCCTTGGCATATATGAGCAGGGGCGCAGGCGGCCCTATGAACCACTATATCGGCTTCCCTCCAATAGATTTGGCTTAGGCTATTATAGCGGAGGTTGATATGACTCTCTTGCAGCAGCTTTGGAAAGATTAAGCATAGGGTTAGGAGAAGACATTGATTTTATTCCTTATCACCCCCTAAGAATAGAAAATTTGAGCAACAGACAAGTATCCACGATCAACATACCACCTCTAGAAACTTATCATCCAAACACCTCAATTGATTCCACCCCAATAGGGTATAACTCATGGGATGAGGAGAATGCATATGAAGCAAGTGATGATGAGGCGCAACTTGGCTTAGCCTATCAGGGGCCTCACTATTTACAAAGATTCACATGGTCCATCCATGATGAGAGTGGATATACATCAGATGAAAGTGACTATGAATCAGAAGACTCAATAGAAAGAGCTTACTTAGGCCTAATCCACCAACCCCTAAATTTGGGGCAAGAGACAAATGCAAATGGATTCTTCATAAGTGACGAAGAATATGAAGATGAAACAAATATGGCCTACTTAGGGCCAAGACATGAGCCCCTTTTCTTAGGACCGCATACCAATTCTAATGGTTTTTAGATAAGTGATGATGACTTTGAGGATGAGATCGAGATGGCTTATCTTGGACCTCATCACTTGCAGCAATTCAATGAGCTATTAGAGAGAGAGGCGGCACTCCATACCATAGACCCTCATATCTAATTTTTGGGGAGACCTATTGGCCTAGCTACCATTCATCAGATGGTCAATCCCCCTTCACCTAAATTTAGAGAGCAGTTAGAGCCCAATGATCCTATTATATGCCCTGCTCTTGGGCCAGATCCATAAATTCCCATTCCTCCAGAACCTCATTGTAAGTATGGAAGGGAAACCCCTAAGACAAGATCACACCCATGTGGTCCTAGAGATTTCATTCCATCCATAAACATGATCTCCATTGATTTGACCACTCCACTTCATAATCTAGCAAATCCTACCAAATCATTACATCTTGATATAGAGGCTATTGATTGGGATCATGCTAATTTGCCCATAGAGCCTAAAGACCTCTTCCCCAATGAAGAGATGTTACAGTTGTTCCATTTTGCATCAGGTTGTACATATGACATATTCCATGTTGGTTTGGAACCTGAGTCACTAGAACCTATAAATCTCGCTGATGACATTCATTTGATACCCACGCATCATTAGCTAGAGGATGGGTTGCATATGGATATAGAAGTGACTTTCGAGGTGGACATTAGAAATGATCCTACCCAACCAAGGAAAGTCAAGTTCAAAGAAAGTCTATCTCCAGAGGAACAATCCATACTAGTTCCTCTCCTCAAGGAGAGGCTAAATATTTTTGCTTGGACTTACAAAGACATGCCAGGGATAGATCCAAAGTTAGTCGTTCACAACCTTTCATTGGATCCCATGAAGAATCCAGTCAAGCAAAAGTTGAGTAAAATGCATCTAACCGTCACTTTGATGGTGAAGAACGAATTGCAAAAACCTTTGGATGCAATATTCATAGTTCCTATAAAATACCCTAAGTGGGTGTCGAACATGGTACCCATGGGAAAACCTGATGGAAGAGTTTGTATTTGCATGAATTTTAGGGATTTGAATAGGGCAACACCAAATGATTCATTCCCATTGCCAAACATAGATGCTCTTGTGGATGCAACTGTGGGTCATGAAATGCTCTCCCTAATGGATGTTTTTTTTGGATACAATCAGATCCATATTAAGCCCGAATATCAACATAAAATTGCTTTCATTACTCTATGGGGAATATTTTGTTACAAAGTGATGCCATTCGGTCTCAAAAATGCTAGTGCCACATATCAACGAGCCATGACATACATATTCCATGACTATATGCATAAGATCTTGGAATATTACATGGATGACTTACTAGCCAAGTCCCTATTGTGGCAAGAGCATGCTAAAGTCCTTAGACAAGTCTTTGATCGCCTCATAGAACACAATGTCCGATTGAATCCTAAGAAGTGCGTATTTGGTGTAACTTATGGCAAGATTTTGGGATTCATCGTATCCAAGAGAGGCATCAAAGTAGATCCTGCAAAGGTAAAGGCTATACTAAAAATGGCCACCCCTACCAACATTAGGGAGTTAAGGAGCCTACAAGGCAAGATAGCATCCATAAAAATATTCATCGCACAATTATCAGATAAATGCAGACCTATGAATCGGTTTCTATGCAAAGAAGTCCTCTTTCATTGGGGTGAAGAATGCCATCAAGCCTTTGCAGAGATAAAAACTTATATGGCAACACCACTAGTATGGGCTCCACCAAGGCCAGACATACCATTTTTACTATATATATTGGCTACTGATTTTGCATTGGATACCATGTTAGCCCAAAAGAATGCACAACACAAAGAGCAAGCCATATATTACATTAGTCACACCTTGGTTAGTTATGAGCTAGGATATGTGTATATCAAAAATTTATGTTTAGCAGTGGTCTTTGCAACTCAAAAGTTATGACACTACATGTTGAGGCATACGACCTATGTCATATCAAAATAGAATCCTTTGTAGTACATGATGAGCAAGACATCACAATACACATATCGCAAAGTGGATCATGCTATTGATAGAATTTTATCTAGAGTTCATAAGCTAAAATTCCATCAAGGGACAAGTCATAGCAGATCAATTAGCAAAAGCGTCTCTTCAGGATAACAAGCCTCTCATAATAGAATTGCCTAATGATGCAGTCTTTGCTTTATCGTATCTACCAAAGCTCGAAGAACCTAAGAAAGAAAGAGATATGTCATTTTTCTTTGACGGTTCAAAGTGTGAATAAGAAGGCGGAGTGGGGATTGTCTTTATCACACCACACAGCGCTCCATTGCCCTTATCATTCAAACTAAACTTCCCATGCACAAATAACAATACAAAATATGAAGCATTGATCTTAGGACTCCAAAAAGCCGTAGCAATGGGCATTAAAATATTGAATATCTTTGGTGACTCCTTGCTCATAGTAAACCAGGTCAAAGTACTATTCCAATGCAGGTGCCCACTCCTGAAGACTTACAAGGAACTTGTTGACATCTACCTAGCCCAGCTGGAATGGTACAATCCCTAGTACATTGAATATATTTGCAGACACCATGGCCTCTTTGGGATTCTTAATCCCTTAGAATTTTTTTGCTTATTTTACAACCGTTCATGTAAAAGTTCTTTTGCACTCAACAATACGCTGTGAAGCTTTTGAAAATCAAGAATCAGTCAACATGATCAACATCGTTCCAAATCAAGACTGGTCCTTCGTAGCCAAAAATTTCTTGCAAAAGGCACCTTGGGGGTCTTTTATCTCCCAAGGACCTATGGAGTGTGTTGAACTATACACCATATAGTTGTTCCTCTATCTGTGTTCACTACCTCAAAAATGCAGGAAAAGCAAGCTGTCTATTATATGGAATATGTGGCTTATCAGTATTAGCTTTCCCAACTATGGGACTTCCTAAATATTGTAATAGTGCCTTAAGGTTTATTGCATACTAAAAGGTGAACATTCAAATAGAGAGCAACAAGATACATCATGCTAGGAGAAATCCTCTATAGACAAGGATATGATGGAGTATTACTCCGTTATCTTGAGTCCCAGGAAGCATATTGCACAATTTTGTAAGCTCATGACGGTACATGTGGAGACCATTTCAGTGGCATGGCCATCCTTAAGCACATATTGAGAATGGGTTACTATTGGCCCACCATGGAAAATAACTGTTGTGAGTATGTCAAGAAATCCAGTAAGTACCAGCATCATGCAAATCTAACACACTTACCATCACAAGCTTTGCAGCCCATCCAGGTAGCATGGCCATTCTCGCAATGGGGACTAGACTTTATTGGGAAGATCTCACCCCCATTCTCAAGCTGACACACATTCATCATAACAACCACATAATACTTCACTAAATGGGTATAAGCGATCCCCTTAACATCAAAAACTGGACCAAGGATTGCAGATTTTATACTCCACAATATCATAAGTCATTTTGGGGTCTCTTCTAAGATAATATCAGATAATGGGCCATATTTCAAGAACAAAAATGTGCGTGCTTTAATGAACAAATATCATATTCAACATAGTTTTTCAACTCATTATTATCCGCAAGAAAACGGGCAAGTAGAAGCATAAAAAAAACAATAATCTCCATTTTGATGAAGACAATGCAAGAAAATCATAAGGATTGGCACATGCAGTTGCCTCTTGAACTATGGGCATATAGTACTAGTATACGGATGCCCACTGGGGCAACACCATTTTTTCTAGTATATGGAATTGAGGCCATCATGCCACTAGAGTTAGAAATTTTGACTCTACGCATAGCATTAAAAGACTTCATAGATGATGAATCTATGTGGCAAGGCCACCTTGATCAGTTGATGCTTCTTGATGAATTTTGAGTCAATGATTTAGAGCATCTTCACATTTACCAATATCACCTTGCTCAAGCTTACAATAGAAAAGGCCACCTAAGATAATTCAAGTTTGGAGATCTAGTGCTCAAAGAAAACCAACATAATTCGAATCTGCCACCGCATTTGCGAGATAAGTTCACGGTAAATTGGATAGGTCCATACATGATTTCATAGAGAGTTAGACCTAGGGCATATCACCTTATATCATTAGATGGTGTTGAAGAACCTAAACCTCTCAATATCATTCACTTAAAGGCATTATACACATAAAACACAAAAACATTCAAATATATCATAAAACACAAAAACATTAAAACATTTCATTAAATTCAAAAACATTCAAATATGTCAAAAATTCAAAAACATTACCCAGGTGTTGTAGGTGAGTTGGAGAGGAGAGGGCAATCCTTCAAGGGAGGTCCCAGGTTCAAATCTCCACCCTACCAAAAATTTGAATTGAGTATCCAAAATCCAATTGATAATGTTTGTGCGAGTAGGGTCGGGTGCGACTTCGGGGTGACTTTGATGGTGTAGAACCCCTTTTTCGTGGTCTCTCAGACAAAGGCAGCCTCGCAAGGGGTTTTTCACTTTAAAAAAAAAATCAAAAACATTCAAATATATTAAAAAAATTCAAAAACATTCAAATATGTCAAAAACACAAAACAAAGCATAATAACATAAAATTTCAAAAATACAATCAAAGGCTCCAAGGGTAATTCATACCACTTGGTCAAACATCAAATCAAAGGCTCCAAGGGTAATTCAAACCACTTGGTCAAATCCAATCAAATCAAAGGCTCCAGGGGTAATTCAAGCCGCTTGGTCAAAATACAATCAAAGGCTCCAAGGGTAATTCATACCGCTTGGTCAAAAACAAAAAAAATCAAAGGCTCCAAGGGTAATTCATACTGCTCGGTCAAAAACAATCAATCAAAGGATCCAAGGGTAGTTCATACTGCTTGGTAAAAATAAATAACAAAATCCCCAAAGGCATAATAAGCCCTTTGGTCAAATTAATAAAAAATACAAAAACAACGTAAAATCAAAAATACAAAAACAATTGCACTTCACATTTTGCATCCACATCATTGCATTGCATTTTCACATCCATTACAATTGTGTATGTCATGGGAGTCTTAAAAGTGATACCACAATTTGTCGCACAAATCATTCAAATCCATACTTCCATCAACACCAGTGTGTAATTGTGTTTTTCAACACAACCATTATTTGTTGCTATACATAATATACTAAGGTTTTTCGATTAATCAACCACACCTAGTGATCTTATCAACTTTTGAGGAAAACAACTTTTATTAGTATAAGGTAAGGTCTAGCTGTGATAAAGCCTTGGATATTCAAGATCCTGTCACTAATGGAAATACTAAAATCCTAGCTGGTACAAGGAATAGATGAAAGCTGCAAAGTGGTCTAGATTACCTTAAGTAAAAATGAACTTCCTTGCTTATCCTCCTGTTCAACCGGTTTAAAGGTACAGAGAATTGGCAAAAGGACAAGACTTACCCTATCCAAATCCCTTGCTTAAAATAAAAATAAGGAAAATCCCAAATCAAAGTACATATTCAAAATGCCAAGCATACAATCAAGATTTCAAAGCAATAATCCGATACACAAATCAAAAATTAAAAAAAAAAATTCAAGCTAAAAAAATCAATAAAAAATAAACAGTGATTTTCGTCACTACATATGAGCAAAATAAACAGTGATTATCATCACTACAAAAATCCTCGTTCAAAGGAAAAAAAATCAATCAAAATAAACAATGATTTTCATCACTACATATGAGCAAATATCCAAAGCCAAAAAGAAGGAAATAAAGCTTGAATCCCTTGAATTCTCAGCATTGTACAAAATTGGAAGGAGAAATCCTTACGCATGATGATATGTCTATGACAATTGCTTCATGCATTTGTGTAGACCAATGTTTGAATGCGGATGACCTAGCTTATGTAGCCCAATATTGCCTAGTGGTATAGTCCAACTAAGTCCAACATAAGGATGAGATGAACACTTGAGGGTACCTGATCTTAGCAAAGGGCTGAAAGAATCCCACCTGACATCGAAGGAAATGCTTGAATACTATTGATGGGCTATCGTTAAGCACATCATTAATTCTCAATGAATTTTTCAATCCAGGGTGGTGTCCAAGGCTATTTACAAGAGAAATTTCAAGCAGGGTTGTATTTTAGTTCATTTGGAAGTAGCAGGTCTTATTTGTGGAATTGATTATGTGGGGGTTTTGTGTCACTCTACCCCTAAATTGCATAAATTGAACTTTAATCTATTTGTAAGAATGAAAACTAATTGCTAATTGTAGAAATGAAACCCTAGTTACAGTTGCAAGAATGAAATCTAATTAAATTACAAAATTGAAACTCTAGTTATAGTTGTAGAATTGAAATTCTATTTAATATTGCAATAATTGAAATGAAGCATAAAAACTAGATCCTATCAATGCTCATAATGGAAGGTCATCAATCTTCTATGCAGGGTTTTGACAACAAAAACAAGAATGCAAGGAAATTACAGAAAACTTGTAAATGGCTGGAAATGGAAATTTGTAGTGAATTGGAAAGTTTTTGGGAATGAAAAGAATAACCAGATCTACCACTAATCATATCACAAAAACATTATGAACAATAATTAAACAACTAGGAATGTTAGCTGTGCAAAAGAATGAAAATGACAAGTTCACAACTTATTCTGCTACAGCAAAATCAGAATAAAACCTGTCTGTCAGTCCTTCTCCTAGGTCTAGAAGTGGCCAGCATCCTTTCTCAGAAGAAGGTTTGAATTATTCTTTAAGTCTTACTCACACTTAGACATAACAAAATAAATGGAATGAAACTGCACTTTTATTGCTTCAGAAACATAATTACAATTCTGCTAAAATCTGTTATAGGTCTGAAATCACTATTCTATTATCTCCCTATTTATTTTCTATCTCCTCTATCTAATATATCTAATATCATCTAATTCAATAGCTCAACCTGGACAGGAGCTATCTTTTATAGATGCCTAAAATCTAATTACAAACAAAAAATATGTTGTTCCTGATATCCTGTAGAATTTATTGGGTTTATCCTAGAAGAGGATCAATTTGATATTTTCCATAAATGGTGGCTTTGGATGGAAAGGATGACAAAGTTATATGGGAGATATTTTCCCTTAACTTTATCAACCTTCTTATCCCCTTTTTTCAGTGTCATAATTTGGTCAAGTCAAAAAGCACATTCTGTTTTCATTTCGAAGATACTGCAATTATCATTCCGAAGATCCACTCATTTCGAAGATACTGCAATTCTCATTCCAAAGATCTGCTCATTTTGAAGACACTGTATTTTCTCATTACAAAGATATCTGTTCATTCTGAAGAGACTATTCATTTCAAAGACATTGTGTTCATTTCAGAGACACTATGTTCATTCTGAAGACATTGTGTTCATTTCGAAGATCTTTAAAATGACCAACTGTATTGACTCCAAATGGTTTTGGCAACATTTCTCAGGTGTATTAGCGCTTGGGATCATATTGCAATAGTCTTAATTCTTCCTTGGATGTGAATTCCATGCCTTGCCATTCATTGGAAGCTTGCTGAAATTTATATGGAAAAACCAGTTTTCTACTGCACAATAATAAGTCTTTGTACTATTTGCTAAATTTAGAGAAACTAATGCTTAATGATCATCAAAATAAGACTACTGAAGTGTTGCTATCAACCTAAGCATGACAATATAACATAAAACTATACAAGAACTGTTAAAAATTAGAATATAATGTCCTTAACACTTCAATCATGCAAATAGTTAATACACAGCATATTAAATCAACTTAACTAGAATATAAGATAATTCACAAGAGTTTTAGGCAGTTTTAACTATTTAAAATATGCTATAAATGAGGCTTATCCAGGCCTCATCAACTATCTCAAAATATACAATCATATGCACACACAAAGATCATGAAAAACTAGGTCCATGGTAAAAGCCTTACTTTTCAAAAGTCTAAGTGGTAAGTAGACAACTGGTGATAGAATAACTAGAGTGTTGGAATATCTGAAAAGCCCTAAAAAAAATATTTACATAGCAACAAATCATAACATCATTCACACCATAACTTTCTTTATAAGATTCTATAAATTATGGGGTATCAACATAGTAGGACAGATACTGCATATATATTAGAAATAGTATATAGACGACCACTGACTACTTTATATCTTTTTATTTATAGAAACTTATTAAGAAAATATATTACACATCATTACATCTCATATATGAATACCTAATCTATTCTTATGATAAGAGTGATTATTTAAATTCATGATTATTTTTGTACTTTCTGTGGTATCACCCATTAAGATTATCAATATCATATGCATTCCATATGTTTTAAGTAATTAGAGCATACAAGTTCATTTATACCATTCCATCACATAAGTTACATGCATACAATTAAAGAAAAGTTAAAACATGCATTTAGCAATAACATCACATTCACAAAAACAAGTCATTAAATCCATAAAGCACATCATAAAACACACCGACAATATCCATTTATATACAATCATAAATTCATCATTCATCATCAAAATACATCGCATCATATCATAAAATCATATAAGCATATACACATCCATCTAAGCATATTGAATATCATCTATCATCTGACATATTCATCAAATCATCATAATACCATCATCGCATCATATCATAAAACAAAATAACAACAAAAACATGAGCAATAAACGATACACATAATAAATCATAATACAAAGCTATCATAAAAGTATGTGTGTCAAGTCCATGGATATACAAAAATACCCATGGGCTACAGTCATATAGGTCAGTCAACCTCAAAAATAGATCAAGAACCAAATAGAGCATTAGTCAAATGTCGGGCCTGAGCCCCTTGCATCACCTCCTATAGTGCCACCTCCCCCTGTGGTGGTGTCGCGAGTTGAGTGATGTGAGTCTATCGATATCTTTATCTGAGTTTGGGTCCTTTGGCTAGGATAGGTGGAAGACTACCCCAAGGTAGAGTACCACTGACCTACGAACCACCCACACCTGCTAGATCCTTAGGGACAATCCCGTGCCTCCTGAGATACATCTAAAGAAGGATAACATGATTCATAAGTCCCCAGATCTGTACCTCATGCTCATCCAACAGAGACTGTAGATGACCCACATCTGCCCTTGAACCTACTACTAGAGCCTCCTATGGTGTAGAAGGAGGAACAAAAAACTACATCCTAACATCACCACCCCCAATAGTAGCCTGTAAAGCTTGTATCTGTATTGAGAGCTGCTCAATGGTAGCATCTTGCCACTATACCTAGATCTTAGTGGCCTGAAGCTCAGTCTTAACCTCATGTAGCTATGCTCTCAGAGGATATTCTCTCTCCTTGGGTTCTAACTCCTCCTCCTCTTCATGAACATGAGGATCCTCCACTGCCACCTGCTCTTCTAGCTGGCCCCATACCTCGGTCCTGGCTCGGACTCTACGTCCTATAGGATTTGTGCCATCACCCCTACTGTCATATTTGCACCCTAGGCTACTGATGCCATGCCACATCTAATCACCCCACCACTAAGTGTAGGCCTATGTAAATCCCCTAGCCACTATAGGGTCAATAGTTAGGGCATCCTCCTCATATGAGATCTCGATAATCTATTGTGGAGGTAGGTCCTTCTCTGCTGTGAGGTGCCTGTACAAGAATGATATCAAGGGCATAACCTGCTATAATACGTACTGATGAAGAACTCGAGAGTAGAAGAAATACTCTCGGATGGCAATATTATGGCCAACAAGCCATCGCTTGCATCGTGTCTTGGTAGTAAAGCTAGCTGGATCATCCCAAGTAGGACACTCATAGTAAGGCCACCACACAACATCTTCGACCAACAGTCTGGTAAAAGCATCAATATAGTGGGACAAATCCCCTACGAAAGTGTGGCTCTTATGCTCCTCATGCTCTCAAGCCTATTTGGTGGTATAGCACTATGTCTGAGCATCAATAGCTATAATCTCGGCTAGGAGCCCCTTAGGGCGATCTACCATAATGTGCTCCCATCCCCAAACCTATAGGAGCAAACTACAAGTAATACTGACACATCCTCATCGATGTATGTGGTACAACTCATCATAGCACTGAGAAAATAGCGATCTAGCCCATGCCTAGATGATAGGCTCCTTGCTATCCAATAGATCTTGCACCATCACTAGAATGTTCCATGGGAACTTCAAACCCAAGTAGTTAGGGATAATAACATTGTTGATCACCATTACCAACATAGCATGCCTCACTGTAAAGATGCCCTCCTCATGCCAGCGACTGATGGATACTCCTTTGGACTTGGTTTCCTTGAGAGAATTTGTAGAATTCTCTCTAAACACCCGAGTGAAGACAACCACCTGATCATTAGTTTCCAAAGAGACAATGGCCACCCCATTGAATGGAATTCAAAATATCCTATACACATCCTCAAAAATAATGGTCATATTGCCAGTCAGGATGTGGAAAGTATTAGTCTATAGATACCAACGATGGGCCAAAGCCATAAGGTAAGCCTAATATGCCATGATATAAGGCAGCTTGATGACATACAACAACCTGCAGGCTTTGAACCATGCTTAGTTCATATCATTAAAGCTAGGAAGTAAGTCAAGCAGGAGCTTCGAGTCTCGAGCTTGAGCAGTAAGGATCTAAGCAAAGCAGAAGAAAAACAAAACATAACTACAATGCATCTAATGCATAATTCACAAAAAAACATGAAAACGGTGCAAAATAGAATGGACTATTCTGAGTCTAAGTAAAATAAGGATAAGATTACACCTAATCAAGCAAAGAAAAATTCAAAAATTCCAAAAAAAAGTCAAAAATGTCATAAAAATTCAAAAAAAATACAAGAAAAAAAGGTTAAAGCTTTAGATGCTATTGCCTACAGTGGCCGAAACCAAGCCGCTGAAGGCAGCAGCGGCCAAGACCCAACGGTCAAAGTTTTTACCATTGGGATTCAAGCTTGGCCGCTCTAAGCGACAGTGGCTAAGGGGTGGCACGACAAACCCATGAAACCTTGGCCATAAAATCAAAAAAATTGCAAAATTGATAAAATAATTTCAATAAAACAACATAGGGAGGGAAAACAAACAAATTGGAAAGTAAAATTTCCCACCCAAGCATCAAAACTAGGCTAAGTTCAAAATGCCCAAAATTGCGGCAATAGGTAAATAACTGAAGAATTTCAAAAAAACATAGGCTAAAGCCACTAGAAGAAAGCAAAATTAGGGACTAACCCACCATAGCAAAGGGGAACCTAATCCTAATTACGAATTTTATTCATTACCAGCAGGTTTAGTGAGGTTCAGTCTACCCATTACTTAGTGAGGTTCAGTTTTATGCAGATAAGGAAAAGAGAGCTAGGGTTTTGAAGAGAAAAATACCCAAGAAGCTCCAGCTCCTCTAGTAGCTGATGTCTCACCCTTTGAAACCATGTCCTCAACACCAGCAAGTTTCAAAGTTGCAATCGTTGCCATCGCACCAGAGCTCCCAAAATGAATCTTCAACAGTGAAAGTGACAGGTCAAACCCTAGAAATGCAAATTTTTATATTTCCTTAATTATTCCTTGGTCGTTGCTCACATTAGTGGCCCAAACTTCTTTGCCTCTTAGGGTGACAATGACCACAGGAAAAAACTCAGAGGCCACTAGACCTGACAGTGACTAGATCCACAGGTTAGAATAAGGGATTTTATCATTGAGGGATCCCACAAAAATAGCAAATAAACACACTTTGGTGGTTTAGGATCATAAGAATGTTCAAAATAACAAAAAAATCACATAAAATCATAATCTCAGGTAGGCCCCATATCCAATTACCTACTCTATCCACTCAGTTATTTTGCACTCCATGTATTTCGATGAGATGAGTAGGAAACCATAAGGCCGCTTGGGGCAAAAACAACTCATTTTGGAATTACGATGTGCCACCCTTCAATCCCCAAGAAGACCAAGATGGTCGAACTGCTCCACGGGTGCGAAAGGATCACTCTAATTCCCCTATGACATCAAAAATATTAAGTCAAAGTGATACAATATAGGCATAAATAGAATCACTCATTCTAACTCCCTAAGAAGGCTATTGATAGTCGAACCGCTCCTCGGAATAAGGATGGATGATTATCATAAACAATTGGAATCACACTTGGACATGGGATTTCCCATTAAAAGCAACAAATGCTAGAAAGGAACCAAATTAGTCATATTGGTCAAGCGCCTTGTCGCTTCATTCATTGTCATTTCTTCACCAATTCATTGTGTGAGAAAGTAATTCAAAACTTCAACTTAATCATAATCAAAATCAGCAAAAGATAACTTGATCATAACAAAATCATGTTCATCCTATGAATCATTGCATACAACAATCACAAATTTCCCTTGTTTTTTGGGAATGTAAGAAGGCATGACATATTCAATTATAGCTCTCCTACTGATCGGAATTGTTGTAGCAACTGAAGCTACTCGATTGAGTTTGAGGAATGAGTGCAATTTAACATGCAAAAGCCACTGAGCTAAGTCCTCTGAACATTGAGGCAATGATTCAAGGGATATGCACCATCTTGCATGATTAGGCCATCTATCCTTGATCAGACCATTGATCACCATACACCCTACAAACAGATCAGTCTATATTTTTTCTCAGCGTTGTGTTTTCCACATAGTGTGTCATAAAAATGGGCATTTGTAGACACCTAAATCATGTCATGATTAGGGGAGCTGCTCACATAGACACACTCATAAGATCATAAGATATAATATTGGACTTTCAAAGCATAAACAATGGTTCTCACAACTCATTTGGGGCCTTTTCAAGCCATTCAAGCTTGGCCGCTCAAACCAAGAGCGACCAAATGCTAGCCGCTCAAGCCTAGAGCGGCCAGACCTTAGCCACTACAGATGACAGTGGCCAGATCTTAGCCACTATAGATGATAGTGGCTAAGCCATAAGAAGTAGTTTGCTGACAAATAGGCCTAATCATAGGTGTAAGTGGTAGTCTATATGCAATAAAGGTGAGCGGGAGTGACTTTGCATTCCTTTTCATGACCAATTCACATAGGAGACTTGAGTTTGTATTTAAACTTTAGTTAACTGACCTCCAAGCATAAACAAAGGACAAAAGATTCTCATGCTAACAACCAATTTGCATAGAAGACTCAAGTGGGTAGTTAGATTTCAGTTAACTGGCCTTCAAACATAGACAATGGACAAAAACTTCTCATGCTAACTTGCACTACACATGAGAAATTCATTCCTAGGGCTTGGACATAGACCTAGGGTTTCACACTATAAAAGGTGCAAGCCTAAGAGCACCAAAATATATGAGAGAGAATCAGAGAGACATATTTTTTAGGAGAGCTTTCAAGACTTGGAGAGTTCTCTTTGATATCACATGTACGACGAAGCACTGACGGATTGAAGAGCATAACACCTATTATTTCAACATTAGATATAGGCTTTGACCCATAGCTTTGGGGCAAAGAGATCAAGGTTTACCTTAGCGTCCGCTGTCTTGGACAGTGGCCTGTGGGCTTAGCTTAGATTTTAGACATAGCTTCTTTTATTCTGTTTCTTTATGTTTTCATATCATTAGCATAGATTTACATGATTTCATGGCATAGTTTTACCATATTTCTGTTACATTCTTTGATTACTAACAACCTCATCCAGGGAGGCAATCTCGGATAGCTAAATGTGTATTTTTGTTTCATTTATTGTAGGGCCACAGGTACATCGAACAAAGTTTACAACATACAAGAGCAAAATGGGATCCCTCTAGGAAATATACTTGGATAAGGAGGCATCTATAAGCACTCATACATTTCTATGTGCGAAACCGTGTAGCGACCCCAGGATGCACGCACCGCTTTACTCTACTTGCAATATTATACCAAAATGAAAATGAAAGACCATGAAATGCATATAACACGAAAATAACAAAGAGAGATCCTTTTATTGATATTGAAACCCGGTTACATGTCGGTCCCTCTGAGGGATACCCATTTTGATACAATGAATTACAAGTGGGTAAGATGTCCCCTCGCAAGGGGTGGTGCACTTTTAAAGGCTTCTCGGTTCCACACATGAAAATGTATGAGGGCTTACAGATGCCTCCTTCTCCAAGTCTGATTCTTGGAGGGATCTTTGTGCTTTCGAATGTTGCTAATCTGTCTGATGAACCTGTAGTCCTGTGATCATGAAAACAACAACACACGCTTAGCTATCCGAGATTGCCTCCCGGATGAGGTTGTTAGCAATAAATCTGATAATAAAAGGAAATATGCTCAATGATAATAAATGCAATGAAACTAGTGCTATGAAAGCAAATAAATGAAGCAAAATGGATCTTATGCTAATGATGTGAAATATAAAGAAAGTAGAATAAGAGAAACTAACACCTAAACCCTAGACTAGGTTTGCGGGCCACTGTCCAGGATAATGACCGCTAAGATGAAATCCCTCTCTATTGACCCAAAGACTATGGTCTTAAGTTGCTACTAATGTTAAATGATTACCATATGTGTATGGATGATTACCTCTCAGTTGGCTAGCACTTTGTTGCTCCTCAAGGGTGCTCAGATCTGCTCTCCAATCCGATAGGGCTTCACTGTGTATGCTCTCCAAGAAAAATCTCTCTCAAAGAAGTCTGCTAAAAGATCATCCTTGGTCTCAGAATTGATATCTGATCATGGATGGATGATTATGGATCCCTTTGGTGCTCTTAGGCTTGCACCTTTTATAGTGTGAAACCCTAGGTCTATGTTCAAGCCCTAGGATTGAATTTCTCATGCGTAGTGAAAGTTAGCATGAGAAGCTTTTGTCTTTTCTATGTTTGGAAGCCGTTTGGCTAGTTAACTAAAGTCTAAATTTAGACTCAAGTCTCCTATGTGAACTAGTTGTGAAGGGGAATGCAAAGTTACTTCTGCTCACCTTTATTGCATGCAGACTACCACTTTTGCTTCTGATTGGGCCTATTTGTCGATAAATTGTATATTTAGGGCTTAGCTACTATTGTTTGCAGTGGCTAGTTGTGGTTGCTCTAGCCTACAATGGTAAATGGCTAGTGGCGCTCTAGCCTAGTAGCTAAATTTTGCGTCTAGTCTATAGTGCTAAAATGGTTGCTTTGGCCCTTAGCCTATAGTGGCTAAGATTTGTAGCCACTCTAGTCTATAGCTGCTAAACTGGTTGCTCTGGTTGCTCTAGCCTACAATTGCTAAGCTTAAATGGGCTAAAACTACCATTTTGAGTGGTTAGGACCACTGATTGCTCTTGGAAAGGTCTAAAATTGGACATATGGTCTTCAGATGTGCTCATATGAGTGGTTTCCTAAACATGACATGTTTTAGGTGTCTACAGATGCCCCTTTTTGTGATGCGCTATGTGGGAAAACACAATGCTGAGCAAAAACGTAGATTGATATGTTTGTGGGGTGATTTGACCAAAGGGCTTGTGATTCCTTTGGGGCATTTTGTTAGGTTGACCAAAGGGCTTACGTCCTTTGGGGCATTTGTTAAGTTTGACCAAAGGGATTATGTCCTTTGGGGCATTTGTTTTTGACCAAAGGGCTTATGCTCCTTGGGGCATTTTGTTTTTGACCAAAGGGCTTATGTCCTTTGGGGCATTTTGGTTTGACCAAAGGGCTTATGCCCTTTGGGGCATTTGTTAAGTTTGACCAAAGGGCTTATGCCCTTTGGGGCATTTTGTTTTTGACCAAAGGGCTTATGTCCTTTGGGGCATTTGTTAAGTTGACCAAAGGACTTGTGCTCCTTTGGGGCATTTGTTAAGTTGACCAAAGGGCTTATGTCCTTTGGGGCATTTTTTTTTTTGGACCAAAGGGCTTATGCTCTTTGGGGCATTTTTTTTTGACCAAAGGGCTTGTGTCCTTTGGGGATTTGTTAAGTTGACCAAAGGGCTTATGTCCTTTGGGGCATTTGTTAAGTTGACCAAAGGGCTTATGCTCCTTGGGGCATTTGTTAAGTTGACCAAAGGGCTTATGTCCTTTGGGGCATTTGTTAAGTTGACCAAAGGGCTTGTGCTCCTTGGGGCATTTGTTAAGTTGACCAAAGGGCTTGTGCTCCTTTGGGGCATTTGTTAAGTTGACCAAAGGGCTTATGTCCTTTGGGGCATTTGTTAATTTGACCAAAGGGCTTGTGTTCCTTGGGGTTTTTTGTAATTGATTGCTTAACTATTTGATTTTTTACTAGGGGAGGTATGATACCAATATTGCCCCAGTCGATGCTTGAAAATATTTTTGTTTTGATTTTATGTTATGGATGCAATGATGAATGCAATGCCTAGATAATGATTTGATTATGCTATATGTATGCAGTGTATTGATGACATGTACTAGCTAGATGATAGATATATGATTAGATGGTATGATTTAGATGATGATGATGGATGCATATGTGGATGCATGTTTAATTTTGGTTTATTGTATGCATCTAACTCATGTTGTTATGATATGGTAAATGCAATGTGTGTTAATGCTTTATCTAGATGGTTTTGATTTGATGTAAATGAACCTGTATGCTTTAATCACTTAAAACATAAGGGATGCATATGATATGAGTTTAACAATCTAATGGGAGACACCACAGAAAGTAAAAAAAACAATCATGAATTTAAATAATCACTCTTATCATAAGAATTGATTAAGTATTCATATGTGAGATGTAATGGCATGAAATGTATGTATTTTCTTGATAAGTTTCTGTAAATTAAAAGATACAAAATAGTCAGTGGTCATCTATATATCATTTCTAATATATATCCGGTATCTATCCTACTCTATTGATACCCCCTAATTTATAGAATCTTATAAATAAAATTGATGATGTGATTGATGATATGATTTGTTGCTATGTAGGAATTTTTGAGGTTTTTCTTGAGACTCAAACACTCTAGTTACCCTATCAAAAATTGTGTATTGACCAATCAAGGCTTTTGAACAGTAAGGTTTTCATCATGGACCTAGATACTCATTATCCCTGTGTGTGCAAATGAATATATTTAGATAGAACTCAAATATTTCCTCCGATGTCAGGCAAGATTCTTTCAGCCCATTGCTAAGATCGAGGATCTTCAAGTGTTCATCTGATTCTTGTGTTGGACTTAGTTGGACTATACCACTAGGCAGTATTGGGTTACCTAAAGCTAGCTCATCCACATTCAAACATTGGTCTACACAAATGCATAGCTATTGTGTTAGACATATCATCATGCGTAAGGATATCACCATTGCCAGGTTGGCTATGCACCAAACCTGTAATGGAGATCGCCTTCCAGTTTTGTATAATGTTGAGAATTCCAGGGATTCAAGCTCCATTCCCTTCTTTTCTTCCTTTTGACTTGGGATACTTGCTCGTGTTTAGTGATAAAAATCACTATTTATTTTTGACTGATTTTTTTTTTCTTTTGAGCAAGGGATTCTTTTAGTGATGATAATCACTGTTTATTTTGTTTTTTTTCCTTTTGATACTTTGAACTATGACTTTGGATGTCGATGTATGACTTTTGAGGATTTTGAACTTTGCTTTGACTCTAGGATTTTTGCTTGTTTTGATTAAAGCAAGGGATTTATGGGTAGGGCGGAGCTTGTCCTTTTGTCAATTCTCAGCACTTTTGAACCGGTTGCATAGGGGGATAAGCAAGGAAGACCCTTTTCACTTTAGGTAACCTAACCACTTTTATAACTTTCATATTTCCCTTGTACCAACTAGAATTTAGTGTTTGTAATTAGTGATGGGATCCTGAAATATGCTAAGCTTTGTCACCACTAGACCTTACTCTCTACTAACCAATATGGATTTCCACAAAATTTGATAGGATCACTAGGTATGGTTGAATAACCAGAAAACCATAGTATATTATGTATAGCAACAAGTAATGGTTGTGTTGAAAAACACAATTACACACATGTATGAGTGGATGTAGATGGATTTGAGTATTTGTGATACAAATTGTGGCATCGTTTGCTAGATTGTGATCATAACATATGCAAATGTAATGGATATGAATGTTTAATTCAATGCAACTATGTGGATGCAAATGTGAGATGCAAATGTTTTTGTATTTTTGGATGCTTTCAATTTTTTGATCTTTTGATTATTTTGAATGTTTTGAACTTTTGATTTTAAATTGTTTTTATGCTTTTATGTTTTGCTTTTGACCAAAGGACTTTAAGATGCCTTTGGAGCCTTTTGTGATTTGATTTGACCAAAGGGCTTTAATATGCCTTTGGGGCCTTTCGTGATTTAATTTGACCAAAGGGCTTTAAGATGCCTTTGGGGCCTTTTGTGATTTTTTGGTTTTCTATTGTTTTTGTGATTTTGAAATTTAATGAATGTTTTTGAACTTATTTTGATGTCTTGACCAAAGGGCTTATTGTGCCTTTGGGGCTTTTTGTGGGTTGACCAAGCGGCATGAAGATGTCCTTGGAGCATTTTGATTAATTTGACCAAGCGGCATAAAGATACCCTTGGAGCATTTTGATTAATTTGAATTTGACCAAGCGGCATAAAGATACCCTTGGAGATTTTTTGATTGATTTGACCAAGTGGCATAAAGATACCCTTGGAGCATTTTTTTATGAGATTTGACCAAGCAACTTAGAGATGCCCCTGGTGCCTTTCGTTTTTGACTTTTTATGTTTTATGATTTGTTTGTATTTTTGATATATTTGAATGTTTTTGTATTTTTGATATATTATGGGGGGGAAGGTGTGACACCTTAAATACCCCCAATGTGTGTGCCACTTAATGAAAGTGAGGAAGGTGTGATACCTTCAGAACCCTCACTTTGTCTCATTGAACTTGATGTGGATGATGGGGAAGGTATTTGACCTTTAAGATCCCTAGTGCACATGTTGTCCACTGCAATGTAATCAACCTTCTTAGGAAGAGTGATGAAAATCAACTCTCCTAATTGGGGCATAGATCCTTGTGAGGTGCCCCTATCTGGGTAGGGAGGAATGAGTGAACCATCTGGATGGAGCTCATTTCTCTCTAATAGGTCTTGGACCACATTCTTGAATCCATGACAATCACAAATGTCATGGCCCTTTATTCGGTGGTAGATACAGTAATGGTCCTCCCTATAACCCTTGGGTTTAGCTCTATTTGGGTATAGAGGCTTTATGTCGGGTAAGGTGATGACCTTAGCTTCCTGTAGCTTTTGAAAAATATTTGACATAGACTCGTTTAAAGGAGTCCAAATGCGTTGTTGTTGCTTTGATTGTTTAGCATGCTTTGGCCTGGTATGAGGACTAGGTTGAGCCCTAGGTATGTCACTTGCTAGCTTAGGGGGCTCTTGTTGAGGCTTCTCTTGTGGCTGCCCAGGAGACAATTTGACCTTAGATAAAGGTTGCTTTTGTCTCTCAAGTTGGTTCATGATAAAGTGCAATGCCTCATTTTGTTTCTCCATTTGGACCTCTATATTATAGAGGTGATTTTGCATATGCTCCAATATTGATAAGGCTCCCTTGTGTATTTCTAGTGATTGGTTTGAAATAACACTATCTATTGAAGGAGATGCTAAAGATCCACCAGGTAACTGTAACTCACCCATTTCCTTCCTTTGAGTTGATGTGGAGGCTTCATGATGATCCACTTTGTTAGTGGTATCCACATGCTCATGTTTATGACTTAGTTCATGTTTCTGTTTCACTTCGTAGTGTTGCATTGTACTAGCTTTGATACCCCCTATCTGATGTGGGGGGAACAATTGTTCTTGTTCTTGAGGAGGCACCATGAGAAGTGAGTTAGGGGTGACTAATGCCAATGGTTTTGATCCCTTCAATGGGAAAGCAACATCTGATTGCACCACATCTTGTTTTATCTGCTTTAGAGTCACTTGGTCCTCTATCTCGCTATTGACCATTGCCACAAACTCTTGAGAAGGCACTTTTTCTTGTGTCTCATCAACTTTCTTGTAATACTTGAATGGCTCAGGATCATGGGGGACCACATACACTTGTCCTTGATGTATGAATTTTAGGTTTTGGTGCACTATGGAAGGTATGCATTCCATATCCCTTATCCATGGTCTGCCTAGCAATATGTTGTACTACCTCTCACCCTCCAAGATATGGCACAATGTAGGTATCATATTTATCCCAACTTGTATAGGTAGGATTATTGTGCCAATTGTTGGGGAAGTAGCATCATTGAAGGCCCTTAATGTAAATGTTGTGTCCTTAATGCGTGAAGGTGGCAGATTTAAATACTTCAAAGTTATAGTTGTGATGATGTTGATGGATGACCCAATGTCAATCAAGACTCTCTTGTATGGAATTTGATTGATTCTTACTATGATGTGGAGCGGAGGATCAGGTTCATCCTGAGAGATTGTCTTAATCTCCTGCCTATGAAAGGCAATCACATGGTCTTTTTGTAAGTGCATTGAACTTATTGTTGGTATGGACTATGATAGATTATCAGCTTTAGTTGACTTTTTTGGTATGTTGGGCTGATCAAGGCATATTTTGCTTCTTATTGTAGTATTGATCATACCTATAAAACCCTCCTCGGGTGGGGCTATGTGCACCTCATTGACATGCTCAACTTGATTTTTGTTGGCCCCATGATTGGGGAGAAGATTTTTGAATATGTTGATGTCTTGCAATTCATTCTTATCCAACATATCCTGCACTATATTCTTGAATGCAACACAATCCTGGATATCATGGCCATTTTTCCGATGGTAAACACAATAGAGATCTTCCCTATACCCCTTAGGTTTGGGGTAATTAGGATCCAGGATGCGCTCCTTAGGCAAGTTTAAAACCTTGGCCTCGCAAAGGCGATTGAAAATTGATGCCAAGGATTCAGGCAATGGTGTATAATTGTGAGGGGGTTGTTTCTGTTTGCCCCTACCTTGATTCTTGTTGCACTGGTTGTAATGCACAGTTGGAGGTTGAGCCTGATAGTTTTCTTGTTGTTGGCTCTGTGCTATTTTTGGAATGCTTAACATGATCTGGTTGACATCTGTAGGTTGGGCCTATTGTGATTGATGTTGCATACTCTCATTCCATTCTTTCTTGCTATAGAGCTTTAGGTCTCCTTCTTCGAGCTTTATATCTTCAATAAGCTTGGCTTGAGCCAAGGCTTCTTCGAATGTATCATACTTCTGTAGTTGCAATAGTAACGAGATATGCTTGGCACAACTTTTTGTGAACATTCGGATTAACTCTTCGATCGAGATAAAAAATGATAACTTTGCCATGATTTTTCTCCATCTATCCCCATAATCCATGACTGGCTCATCATCATACTGCTTTAGGTTGGCCAAGTCTGAGAGGTTCACCTTCTTCTTAGCACCAAAAGAGAAATATTTTAAGAATGCATTCACTAGTTGTTCAAAACTGGATATGTTGTGCTTGGGAAGCTGGTTGAACCATTGGGTGGCAGCCCCTAAAAATGTCATAATGAAGGTTCTCAGCATAAGGGCATCACTATCTTCTAGATGAAAGCATGCATTGATAAATTTGGTGACATGTTCTTGTGCATCCTCTTCACCCTTAAACTTATCCAACCTAGGCATCTCAAAATGCTTAGGATATGCAAGGCTAGGAACTGATGGACACAATGGTTGGTTGTGTATTTTGCTTAATGTTGGTTGGTTCCCAGCCATCTCTTGTTTCTCAAAGGACTTCATATTTTTAGCAAGTTCTTGGAATGCCTTTGAGGCAAGGAGCTCCTCTTCTTGTAGGCCCCCTCATGGTGGTAATGGAAGTAGCCCTCTATCCACTTGTCTTGTTCTATTCTCCTCCCTCCTAAGAGGGGATTCAGGATGGGTCTGATCCTGATCTATCATGTTTACCCTTTCACCACCAGTTTGATGTTGCTCATGATTTGAGTGGTGGTTTCATTGTGGGCTTTCTTCTTGTCTATTGTGTCCCTCTCTTGGTGAGTCAATGCGTTTATCTCTTTGATGATCATTTCTATTTTCTTGTTGGTTGCTATGAGCTAGCTGCTCAACTTGCTCTCTTAAACATTGCTCATGTTGGCACAACAATCTTTCTCTCTGTTTATCATGTTTGAGAGCTTCTACAAGCTCTCGCTCTTTGTGCAAGGCATTTTATAACCATCGCATGTGGTTAACTTGCATGGTCATAGAAGACTCATGCTTATCTAACTTCGTTCTTGTAGTTCTGATTCATAGATTCCTCGAAGAGGTTTCTATTGTTTCTCTACTTTGGCTAGCTAGTGTAACTTGCTCTGTGTGCTCTGTGTGGTGATAAGTGTCTCTATGGTCATACTTTGTATGAGATTTATGGGGTCACTTTGAAGCATCCCCAGGTTGAGTGGTGCATTTAGCAGTCATGCTTTGTGAGCTTCCAGATGTAGAATATTCTATGGCTATGGTTCTGGAAGTCGGTCTTGAATAAATTTGATCCCACTCATCCAATTGAGCTTGGAGCATTTGTTCTCTCTGAATTGCATGTGACCCATGTGACTGATTTGATCAGTTTGTTGTGCTGGGTCTATGCCTCTGCAACTCCATGTGAGGGTTCTTGCCTATTTTAAATTGTGCAACAAGGTCGACAACTCTCTTCCCTCTATCTTGCCCCTCATTGGACTGATTTGAACTCTCAGTGTAATGAGATGTGTGGGGTATGGAACCTGATTCCCTCTCTATATTGAAGGTCTTGCTCACCATGGGAGGTCTCCCAACCATAATTTTTGTTATAAAATTTTTTACTTCTGAAAAAGGTTGTGGGTGTTATAAATTTCTTTGAAAAATTAGGGTTAGGTTAATTACCCCAGTAATGAAGAAACACACCAAGCAAACAATATGATTATCTCTTTTAAGGATTAAATGTGTATCCTAAGAACTTGTTTTAGTGTGTTTCAGATGTGTTGTTGCTTTTTCTTTCTTGCTCTTGCTTTGGATTTAGAATGAGGGGACTCATCCATAGTGGGAACCAAGAACACCCATGCCAAACATGATTTTCTCAAAAAGAGACTAGGGTACACCGCTTAAATCCTAGTGGGGGGTTCACCTAGCTCTTCCACTCTGAACCAATGATTGTTCCAATAGTGGGAGATAGTTTGAACATAAGTAACTAGTACCACTATGAGTAAGTGCCTTACTCTGTTCTAGGATATCTAGGGGGCAAGCCGGTGGAAGGAGGTGAATTCCAATGTCACCGGACTGAATTGGGGGTTGGTGATGAAATCCAACCTCCCAATGTTTAAAATGATACGTGTGAATGTGTGTGATTATTTTTAGATTTTGAAATAGAAAGTAATGCATCAACCAACATTCATGACTATTTTCCTACAATGCCTAAAAAGAACATTTTATTTTAAGACAAATGCATCTATAACTAGTCTATATGATTTTAATGCACTCTCCTATTTTGTGATGAAAATAGCCACTGATTGGGCCACATGCAAGCAAACCAAAACACAATGGCCTAGCATGCTGGAGACTAGGGCGGACCTTACAGGCAGAGGTCCACTATTCCTAGCAACGCCTAGAGGAAATTTAAAAGAAACCTAGGAAATGCAAAATGCAATTTTTATTTCTTTTTTCTTTCATTTTCCCTAATTAATCTATGTTTATGCTTGCTATTTCTCGAAATAAAATGCAGATAGAAAATCAAAGAAATACAGGGAAGGGGTACCAACCTTGAATCCCACTCAGATGACAGAAATTCTGCCCTCTACTGCACTTCTCTATTGGCCGTTGTTGATCAGAGCGGCTGAATTCTGACCGTTGTTAGCAGGAGCGGCTAAGATTGTTGGCCGTTGTAGACCAGAGTGGCTAATTTTTGGCCATTGTAGACCAGAGCGGCTAGGCCTACACACAAAAATAAGTCAGTATCCAGGCAAAAAAATGAAAAATCAGTGGAGGTCCCATCGTGATCACCATCTGTAGCGACCTCGGGATGCACACACCGCTTACTCTACTTGCAATATTATACCCAAAATGAAAATGAAAGACCATGAAATGCATATAACATAAAAATAACAAAGAGAGATCCTTTTATTGATATTGAAACTCGGTTACATGTCGGTCCCTCTTAGGGATACCCATTTTGATACAATGAATTACAAGTGGGTAAGATGTCCCCTCGCAAGGGGTGGTGCACTTTTAAAGGCTTCTCGGTTCCACACATGAAAATGTATGAGGGCTTATAGATGCCTCCTTCTCCAAGTATGATTCTTGGAGGGATATTTGTGCTTTCGAATGTTGCTAATATATCTGATGAACCTATAGTCCTGTGATCATGAAAACAACAACACACGCTTAGTTGTCCGAGATTGCCTCCCTAGATGAGGTTGTTAGTAATAAATATGATAATAAAAGGAAATATGCTCAATGATAATAAATGCAATGAAACTAGTGCTATGAAAGCAAATAAATGAAGCAAAATGGATCTTATGCTAATGATGTGAAATATAAAGAAAGTAGAATAAGAGAAACTAATACCTAAACCCTAGACTAGGTTTACGGGCCACTATCCAGGATAATGGTCACTAAGATGAAATCCCTCTCTATTGACCCAAAGACTATGGGCTTAAGTTGCTACTAATGTTAAATTATTACCATATGTGTATGGATGATTACCTCTCAGTTGGCTAGCACTTCGTTGCTCCTCAAGGGTGCTCAGATCTGCTCTCCAATCCGATAGGGCTTCACTGTGTATGCTCTCCAAGAAAAAGCTCTCTCAAAGAAGTCTGCTAAAAGATCATCCTTGGTCTCAGAATTGATATCTGATCATGGATGGATGATTATGGATCCCTTTGGTGCTCTCAGGCTTGCACCTTTAATAGTGTGAAACCCTAGGTCTATGTTCAAACCCTTAGGATTGAATTTCTCATGCGTAGTGAATGTTAGCATGAGAAGATTTTGTCTTTTCTATGTTTGGAGGCCAGTTAACTAAAATATAACTACCAACTTGAGTCTCCTATGCAAACTGGTTATTAGCATGAGAAGCTTTTGTCCTTTTTCTATGTTTGAAGGCTAGTTAACTGAAGTCTAACTTTGGACTCGAGTCTCCCATGTGAACTGGTCGTGAAGGGGAATGCAAAGTTACTCCCGCTCACCTTTATTGCATGCAGACTACCACTTCCGCCCCTGATTGGGCCTATTTGTTGGCAAATTGCATATTTAGGGCTTAGCCGCTATTGTCTGTAGTGGCTAGTTGTGGCCGCTCTAGCCTACAATGGCTAAACTAGCTGCTCAGCTGGCCGCTCTAGCCTACAACAGCTAAGATTTGCTGGCCGCTCTAGTCTATAGCTACTAAACTGGTTGCTCTGCTGGCCGCTCTAGCCTACAATGGCTAAGATTTGTTGGCCACTCTAGTCTATAGCTGCTAAACTAGTTTTGGTGCTCTAGCCTACAACTGCTAAGCTTAAATGGGCTAAAACTACCATTTTGAGTGGTTAGAACCACTGCTTGCTCTTGGAAAGGTCCAAAATTGATCATATGGTCTTCAGATGTGCTTATATGAGTGGTTTCCTAAACATGACATGTTTTAGGTGTCTACAACAAACACAAACTATCCTAATGCAAGTGCAATTGATGGACATGTCGAATGCAATGCAATATGACATGTATGTACAAAGAAAATGACATGCATGCAGCACATGGAATGCAAATGTTTTTTTTTTAATTTTATTGCTTTTTAATTTTTATGAATTTTTGAAATTTTGATTTGACCAAAGGATTTTACATTCCTTTGGAGCCTTTTGTGAATTGACCAAAGGGCTTACAGATGCCTTTGGAGCCTTTTGTGCTTTGACCAAAGGACTTATGATGCCTTTGGAGCTTTTTGTGCTTTGACCAAAGGGCTTATGATGCCTTTGGAGCTTTTTGTGCATGTGTATGGATTTTGAAATTTTCCATATTATTTCTTCTTTTTGCATTTTTGAATTTTTGAATTTTTGGATTTTATAACTTTTGATTTTACCAAAGGGCTTACAGATGCCTTTGGAGCCTTTTACTAGATGACCAAAGGGCTTACAGATGCCCTTGGAGCATTTTATTGGATGACCAAAGGGCTTACAGATGCCTTTGGGACCTTTTTATAGTTTTAGCATAAAACACTTTAATATGAAGGATGTTGAGAGGTTCAATCTCTTCAACCCATTCCAGCGATGTCAAGCGGTATGTCCCAGGTCCAATATTCTCAGAGATGATATAAGGACCTAACCAATTAGTCATAAATTTGTCTCACAATGTTGGAGGTAAATTTGAGTTATGTTGGTTCTCTTTCAACATAAGATCACCAACTTCAAAGTCTCTTAGATGGAATTTATTATTGTAAGCTTGTTTTAAGCACTCCTAATAAACATAGAGATGCTCAAGGGCATTCACACGATGTTCATCAAGTAGCGTCAATTGATCTAGGTGATCTTGTCATACAGTGTCATCATCAATGAACTCTTTCAATGTGATGTGCAGTGTTGGAATATACAACTCTAGGGGCATAATGGCCTTAGTGCCATATACTAGTGAAATTTTTTTTGCCCTAATCGGTGTTCGAATGCTAGTCCTATAAGCCCATAATGCAAGGGACAACTGGATGTGCCAATATTTATGGTGTTCTTGTACCATATTTTTCAATATGGATACCACTATCTTGTTTGAAGCCTCAACTTGATTTTTTTCCTATGGATAATATGAAGTCACAAAACTATGTTTGATCCCTTACAATTTTATTCTTGAATGGCATTCCATTATCCATTATTATCTTGGATGGTATCCCAAAATGACTTATGATATTGGTGAGTATGAACTCAACAATACATGCTCTAGTTGTCACTGTTAATGGGATTGCTTCCACCCATTTAGTAAAGTACCTAGCATCTGTAATAATAAATGTATGATGACCTGATGATGGATGATAGATCTTACCAATTAGATCCAAACCCCACTGAGCAAATGGCCAAGACGCTTGAATGGGCTGTAAGGCCTATGATGGTAAATGCATAATATTAGCATGATGTTAACATTTAATGCATTTCTTGACATACACATTGTAGTCCTTCTCCATAGTGGGCCAGTAATAGCCCATGCAAAGGATGCACTTGATGATAGCCATACCGTTCAAATGGCCATCGCATGTACCCTTGTGAGCTTGAAAAATTGCCCAAGATAATTCTTGGGTCTCAAGACAATAATGGAGAACTCCATCATAGCTTTGATAATATAAAATATCTCCTAACAAGATATACTTTGTCACTTTCTATTTAAATGTGCTTCTCATAGCATGTGATAATCCCTGAGGGATTACACCAAGATTTAGGAAGTCATGTATCTATGACATCCAGTTCTGATAAACCTCGACCTCAACTAATAAGACAACATGCTCCCCCTATGGTTTAATATTTGTAAATTTCGACTGGGAAACAACCTTGTGGTGAATGGTAGTACCATTCCCCATAGGACCACAAGATCAATGACCCCCAAGGTGCTCTCTTGAGAAAGTATCTAGCTTTGTAGAACCATTCATGGTTTGGTTCTACCTGAATCATATTGATTGGCTCTTTGTTATCCAAATATTCCTACTGCATAGTAGAGTGTGATAATATTTTGACATGGATGGTAGTAAAATTAGCAAATGGATTCTAAGGGATCAAGGATCCCAAATATGCCATAGTGTTTGCGAATCTATTTGACAAACGAGGGATTTCCTCAATGTTGTACGACTCCAACTGAGCTAAATATGTATCAACAATATCTTTGTAGGACTTCAAGACATGACATCTACATTGAAAAATTCCCTTCACTTGGTTAACAATGAGAAGGGAATCACCAAATATATTTAACCTTTTAATATTCATGGCAACAACTATTTGGAGACCCAAAATTAGGGCTTTGTATTCAACTTTATTGTTAGTTCAAGGAAAGTCTAACTTGAACGACAAGGGCATAGGAGCACCTTGCAGCATGAACAACACTATTCCTACACCACCACCTTGCTCACACTTCGAACTATTGAATAACAAGGTCATCTCAAATTTGTTATCTAGTTCTTCAAGTTTAGGTTCTTCAGATAAGGCAAAGACTGCATCATCAGGAAGCTCTATGGTGAGGGGCCTACTATTATTGAGAGGTGCCTTAGCCAGTTGATCAGCTATGACCTGTATCTTCATGGAATTTTATCTAATAAATTCCAAATCAAATTCTATCAATAGCATGATCCACTTTCCAGTACATGTATTATGATACGTCTTACTCATCATATACTACAAAGGATTTTTTTTTGATATGACATACATCGTATGACTTAACATATAGTGCCACAGTTTCTTTGTAGCGAACACTACTACTAAGCACAATTTTTCCATGTATGCATATCCTAGCTTGTAACTCACCAAGGTTCAACTGATGTAATATATGGCTTGCTCTTTATCTTGCACATTATTCTGGGCCAAAATTATCCCTAGTGCAAAATTAGTTGCCGATATATATAGCAAGAATGGTACATATGGTCTTGGTGGAGCTAGCACTGGTGGGATTGCCAGGTATTGCTTAATATCATTAAAGGCTACTTGGCAGTCCTCGTACCAATTGAATGGGACCCCCTTGTGTAGTAGTCGATTCATGGGTTGACATTTATCTAATAATTGTGTGATAAATCACTTTATGGATGCTACTTTGCCCTGTAGGCTTCTTAATTCCTTGATATTCATGGGGGGACATATTTCTAAAATAGCCTTGACCTTTGTTGGGTCAACTTCGATCCCTCATTTTGAAATAATGAATCCTAATATCTTTATTTAAGTTACGACAAATATGCACTTCTTAGGATTCAACCTGACATTATGCTCTATCAGGTGATCAAAGACCTTTCTCAGGACCTTTGCATGCTCAAAATGCAACAATGAATTTGCCAATAAGTCATCGATATAATATTCTAAGATCTTATGCATATAGTCATGAAAGATATATGTTGTAGCCCACTGATATGTAGCACCAACATTCTTAAGGTTGAATGGCATAACCTTATAACAAAATGTCTCCCATGGTGTTTTGAACGTGGTCTTATGCTGGTCTTTAGGCTTAATCCAAATTTGGTTGTAACTAGAAAAACCATCCATTAAGGAGAGTGTTTCATGACTCGTAGTGTAGACACTAAAATGTGTAAATCTGATTAAGAACCCACAAACAATGATCAAATTGCCATCATATGGCCCCTTGGGCAGCCCTTAGGAGGCTTACAGTGGTTCTAGCCACTCTGAAAATGCTTTTGGAGGCTACCAACCCAATTTTGGGAGGTTTTGGCCCAAAATTCACCACCATCCCACCCTAGGATGGTGGTAGATTCCCATCATCCCACCCTAGGATGGTGGTGAGCCATCATCCTAGGGTGGGATGGTGAGCAAGTTTGACCCAAAAAAGTCAAATTTGGGCCAAATGGTACCCAGAAACTGCCATTTAGCATGCCATATGGATCATGTGAGTCAGAGGTCACTGAAGCCTTATGACACACTTCATAATGGAGGCCCAAAATGGAGATTATCTTCCCCATCTAGTGCATGCCTCCATTTTGACAAGTGGTGCCTCCTGCCATGCATGCCCTTGCATGCCTTTTTGCACATGAGCCCATTTGGGATATAAAATGGATTCAATATATACACAAAAAAATAGAGAGAGAAGTTATAGGATATGCAACAAAGTGCTTCTGATATTTCCCCTCACCTTATTGCACCTTTTTGCCCTCGGAATCTCTCTTTTGCCAAGGAGGTTACCGGGTGACTTCAAGAAGGTAATCCGAGCATAACTTTTCCATATGTGTGAATTTCTTCATAAAATTCGATGAAAACACACCTTATATTGTTTAGGAACATCTTATAGTGATTTTTGCAGCAAAAAGTGGCCAAAATTGGTGGGTATCCCCTCCTAGGGTGCCCCCTAAATAGTTGCAGTCACCACCTTCCCCCATAGGATGAGGGTAAATTATTAAGAAATTTCTTTACTATTTTTAATTATTTATTTTCTACATTATTCCATGATGCTACAGTTAAAATTTCAGGTCATTTGGAGTTAAAATGAAAAAGTTATGCTATTTTTAAGTTGTCGTAGGCTCGCAGGGCCCATCCGGGTACCCCAGTTTTATGCAGGTGGATCCAGGATTCAATTTTAAAATATAATCACATGGTTTGTATTTAAATGTAAATTTATGCATACTGACCAAATTTCATGAGTTTTGTATATGTTTAGGTTTGGGATTTGCTTCTCTTATTCTTCGCAAGTTGTAGGTGGGCGGTGAAAAATTGAGGGGTCTACAGATGCAATTTCTGATCTATTTTTGGTGATTTCCTTTCAAAACATCCTCTTTAACACCTATGAAAATTTTCAAGTCATTTGGATCTGATTTGATGCATTTTTAATATATGTGCTATTTTTCCCTTGTGGGGATTGCATGTTTTCACTATACATCTTGGCTATTTGACCTCTTTGGATTCTTTGTGTGCAGGTGCAAGTCCTAAGAAGGCATTGGGAAGGAATATAATACATAATATATTGAATATACAAGCAACAGTGGCATTGGCCCGCCCACCTCGATTGTGGGTACGCGGAGAAACATTGGATGTGCACCTTGATTGCGTGAAAGACTTGGTCTTTGGGCACCTGATATTGTAAAAATTGTATCACATTTTGAGCCCTCAGGGGGACTGTTGTGTAACCTTGGATCTTATCCAAAAAATTAATGAGAAGAGACTTGCTTTAATTCTTTTCCTTTTGTTTGGTATTCTTTCCTTTTCACATGCATGCTTCATTTTTTATGCTCATGAGAGAGATGGGGTAGATATGCATATTGTTTTACATAATTTGGTGCACCATTTTTCCCTACTTCATGTAGTTGCATCTATGAGAGCATCTAGATTTGGAAATAGAAATTAATCCTTTGGTGTTGCCCTATTGAGGTCTCTGAAATTCGTACTGAAGAGACAAAATCATGACACTAAAGTAGATATGAAATAAATGATTCCAGAAAGACATTAATTGCACAAAATGATATTTTATTCAATAATGGGAGGGGATCTAAGAAAATCCTTGTTACAATTATTCTATCCAAAATAATTATTTTGATACATTAATTACAACTGCTAGGGCTCTCTGAAACCCTAGATAGCAAAAATGAGTGTCTTCAATGTGCTTTGCTCCCAACAAACTGAGTGGGCTTTATTGATATCTGATTATGGGCCACTCTAGATTCAGAAGCTGTCCAATAATGAATAAATCTATAGATATACATACATACCAATAAAAAAAATTATTAGAAATACCTGTGATGGCTCCACAGTGTGAGACGCTCAGTTATCAATAAAATCCTAACTATTAATGAATAAAGTGGCATGCAAAATATACAAAAAAGGAAATGAAATAACAAGAAATAATTTACCTTGCTATTGCTATTGATGATTCGTTACGTCATTGTAGATTTTATGATAGGATGTTTCAGTGGCACTTGGTGATCTTATGCAGCGAAATCTAGAGTACGATTGAGGTAACAACAAGCACTAAGTTGTACCTGCAAGACATGGAAGGCATGTAGTTGCACCTGTGGGATGAGGCAGGCGTGTGACTACACCTATGGGATGAGGTAGGTATTCAGATGCACTTGGGGATTAGGGTTTTATATGGAAAAGTAGATCACGATAATGCAAAAGATGTGGCATATGGGATATGGTGGCGGTAATGGAAGATGGTTGGGGAAATTGCTGGAATGGGGAAATCCTAAGGAAAGCTAGGGTTCTTAAGAAAAATATGTTAGGGCACAATCCACTCAAATCTAACAATGGTATTCAGAATGCATGGACCTTAGACTTCTTCAGGATTTCAAGACTAAAATTTTCTAGGGGTTGAGCATTGATAATGCTCCTATTTATAATCAAGCCTAGGGTTTTCTTAGGGTTTCAACCTAACACTTTTTGATCGTGTGGCTAATATTAAATCAAATCCAAAGGCTGAGATTATAATTTAAGTGTGACATAGATTAAAGAAGATGGATGGCTAAGATTAGATTAGATCTAATGGCTAAGGTTAATTGGGCTTATAAATATATATTTTATAATAAATATATTAAAATATAATATAAAATATTATATTTAAACATAAATAATATAAAATAAATATAATTAATTCAAATATGGGTTAGAAAATGGTGAGAAAAAAGCTAAAGTGGGCCATTGGATGGCGGGAAAGGCATGAAATGGCCAATTGAATGGCAGGAAGGGGTGGTGGTGGATAATTGGCTAGGATTTGGTGTCTACATATGCCCCTTTTATACCATGTTGCATGAAACACAATATGGTGCAAAAATACGAGACACATGGCTTGACTTTGGGCACAAAAGTAGCTTCTCTCTCTTGTTGGATTTTGAGTAATAACGTTGAAGACAAAATAATAAAGAATTTTTTTTTGGAATTTGTGTAGCTTACCCCCTCAATTGGCGAATGGGATTATAGATGAATCACATGAGCCAATTGAAAAATTTATGCAAATGATGAATGATGTGGTACCATTTTTGCCCCAACTTTGTGAAGGGGGTTAGTGAAAAATGTGATGTGATGTGTCTGCATTTACCCTAATGGATGAAGGGTTTTGTGCAAATGTTATGTGATGTGGATGATATGAATGATGTAAAATGTGATATCATTTTTGCCCCAATGGTGAGAGGGGGGTTGTGTCAAATGTAGATGCCATGATCATGTAAGATGTATCCCATCATGGGAAAATCATAATCAAATTTTGGTAGCCCCAAATTTGGGATGAATCGATGTTGCTGAAGCATTTTGCCTTGTCGGTGTCATTGATATGCAAAATGATAATGCAAAAAAGGAATAAAAAGTAATGAACCTTGGACGTACTTCTAGTGATCTATCAGCCTAGCTAGTGCATATCTTGAAGGTTTTAAGAAGATTGTGAATGATGAAATTTGATTTGTGTTCATGTTTTAAGCCTCACGAACTAGGCCATCAATGACTGCTTTTGTGCAAATTGTTCTTGGTAGGGTTTCACTCAAAATTTGAAGTACCAAATGTGATTGTGTTCTTAGACAAGGAGATAAGTGATGATGATGATGACCAAGTGTTCTTATGGTAATTCATTCATCTTATCAAATTGCATGGATGCAAATCACTGCAATCACCAAGTATATAGAATAAACCACTATATATGAGATTCACTTGTAATTTTGACACTTTTTGGAAGAAATGATGGTAGATTATGATAATGGAAAGAATTTTGATGGAATAATATGATGAAATCACCAAGATCAGAGTCGATTTGTAAATATGAAATTGTTAGTGGTTGATTCTACACTTTTTGGATGGAAACAACTAATTTGATGGTCAAATCAACTCCAATCTTTACAAAAATTTGTGGAATGATGAAGAATATGGAATAGAAGAGATGAGTGTCAGTTTTGTAAAAATTTGGAATCATTTGATGCATTTTGTAAGTTGATTTGTGTATCATTGTGCATGGGGTGCTAGGTGAGGGTTGGTAGTACCTATGCTACCTCGTTGGATATGGATTTCATCACCATATTCAGCTTGTGCAAGTATATAGGTGAAATCCTTTAAACATTTGAGTGCATCATCCAACAATATTTCAAATACGTGACACAAGGTCATCCTTTACAAACAACAAATCTAAACACACTGAAACCAGTTTAGGACACACATTTAATCAATAAAAATATAATCATAGTATTTGCTTTGTGTGTTTCTTTATTATTTGGGACAAAAACCTAACCCTAATTTTTCAAAAAATAGGGTTTCAAAAAAAAACAAGTAAAAATATACTTTTGATTATGCATCCAACACTTCAAGAATCATGCAAAACGGAGCTATAACGAAAAATTTATTTTGGTTTTATTTTTACTCTATTTTCGACCTCAAAAATAGCGAAAAACTGCACTAAAACAGTCATAGAGTGGGCTAGACAACTCCAAAACTTTCCAAATTTATTTTGTTGTCTTAGTTAGCCCATTGTGCACCTCTCCTAGAAATTTGAAGTCCTAATTCTTCACGGTTCAAAATTTCCCAAAAGTGGGCATTTCCCCACAGGCCCCAGTTGGCCAAATATTCCAAAAATACAAATTTTTGACCCAAAAATAAAACTTTGGAGACCTATCCCATTATGATCAGATCGTCGCACTGATCATTTTGATATATAACACTTATAGCCTTTTTCAAAAGTCAAATTTTTCTTTAGTGTGGGTTTCCTTCAAGGCTCATCTAGTCAACATATCATGACAACTATGTATGGTCGAGCTCGATCATGAGCTAGTGAAGTAGAAGACTTTAGGAGAGGCCTTGAGCACCATATTTATAGGCATGATGATTTCTTCACTCCTGCATGGAGCTCTGATAGTAGTTACCTTTGCTATTCTCCTGAGGATCTCATCATTCCTACACAACACCATGAAAGTCATCCTGAGGTCAACTCCTCACTTGGAAGACCTAACCACCAAAGTACCTCTACTAAGAGAACATCAATGGTTATCTACATGATCAAGTGGATTATTCAGTAATCCAACATCGATTCCAATCACAAACCATATATAATCAACCTTCCAAAGGGCCTAGCAGGGAGGTCTACACTCCCTCTACATCATGGTCTTCACCACCTAGAACTCCCATCCAACAAGTGTTAGCAACCCAGAGTAGGCCTGTACGAAGTTCGCATGCACCATCAACAAAAGTGACCATGAGTGAGCTTCTACTACAGCCCTCCAAATATTGGGAGCCTTTCATGAGGGTCTTGTATTCCATGGAGATACAAAATCATGACTCTGATGCTTTCATCAACTTTATGGAATACATAAAAATGTACCAGAAGCCTGCTATATCCTTTCAAAATCATGAGGTCAAACTCGTGCCTACCAATTCACTAGATCCTGCTTTGCATATCATCGCGAGTATCAATAGGGTCCCTTATAAGTGAGTATTTTTTGACATAGGTTCCTCGATAAACATTATTACCGTAGCTTCACTAAAGCATCTCAACATTCCATCCTCACGCATTGCACCTTCCAAGTTCACATTACAAGCATTTAATGATGTTTTACCCTCCACTGTGGGTACAATAATCCTACTTTTTGAAGTTGGAAAAAATATTGTGCCTACGTTGTTCTACATCTTGGAGAGTGAAAGACAGTACAACATATTGCTTTGAAGACCATGGATAAGAGATATGGAATGTGTTCCATCTATAGTGTATCAATGCATTAAATACATTGATGAAGGTAAGGTACATGTGATCAATGCTGACCCAGCCCCTTCAAGTATTATAAGCAGGTGGATCATCCACAAATGCCTATAGTGTCACCCAAGCATTTGGATACTAAACCCAACAACCTTATCCAGAGTCCAAATGCAACCCTATGGTTAGTTGTGAAGTTACCTTCCCCACTGCTAGTTCCATCCTCTATCTCTTTAAGCAAGGAAGAATTATAAGAGCCAACTGTAGAAGCTCCCATAGTTGTCATCAATAGACCTATAGGAGATCTTATCACTCCTACCATAAAGGAAGAAGAACCCACTACTGGTACAAATGAATCAAATCATATCATACCATCTTCATCCACCATAGTTGACGACACAATTTAATTGACCTATCTAGAAATTGATGAGTGCATAGTACCCAATGCTGCATTCACACCTATCAATGAGTCGATCAAAGATCTAGGTAGTCCCCCTACCAAGTTGCCACCCATTGGTAGTATTCCTGATGTGACCTCTAAACATGGAGGCCAAGCAGATCATCTTGGACAAGTTGATGAGGTAGCCATAACTTGTTCAAATGCAAATGCATCTTCTCATGATTTTGTGAGAATGATCAATGTGATGATAGAGAACCAAAATCCTCTAAATCCATCTATGCAACTTGCGACTCCATCCAACATTCCATCCAAACCACATGAGATACCATTGATGGATTCGGTCACACCTACTCCATATCACTCAACATCTCCATAAGATCAAGAGCCGGTGTACCCCCTAGACCAAAGTGAGGGTAACCCAACTACCACAGTTGAAAACTTAGAGTTGGAACATGAGCATGAGCTAAATCAAGAACAAGAACATGTGGATATAATCGCCAGCTCCAATCATCATGAAGCATCCATATATTCTCAGACATTAGGTACTTTTTATCCACCCTCGATCAACTATCTCCTAGCTCCCACACCTAGTTCACCTCCACCAACTATCAGTTGCCATCCAGGTTCTTCGATAGTCATCCAGTCATCGCCCCCTCCAGTTCCAAAACATATCTTGGATAGGCTAGCCAATGTGGAGTTACACATGAATCAACAACACAATGATTTACAACAGATCTTGAGTCAACTCACAAGCATTGAGGTACACTTGAGTAATCTTAGATCTTAACCCCTTGAGTATCTAGACCAACCCACTCCTACACAGTCCAATGTTAAGTCTTAAAAAAATCAAGGGCTAAACTAGCAGCGTCACCCTAAGCGATAATTTATGCCCATTTTCAAGTCCATGGAATCTTTGTTTGAGTGCCTCTTAGTAGCTAATGTGATAAACCTACCTGAGTGTCGACCTATCAATCGAAACACACCAAAGCCAAAAACATATCACAAAGACCTATATTGCAAGTACCATAGGCAAAATGGGCATGACATCCATAGGTGCTTAATGTTCAAACACCTAGTACAAGATATAATCGATAGGAATAATCCTTAGGTCCAAGATATCATTGATGAGGGAGCTTTATCCATGAGTGGAGAACTCATTTCACCCCATCAAAAAATGGGCATTATCCAAAATCCCCTAGCACAATTAAGGGGGTCAATTTCTATTGCTCCTTCTAGCCAAGACAATAACATTGCACCAATCATAGTACATACTGGGGGTATCCAAGGTGTAACACCTTCCCCACTATTTACATCACAAGCAATGAAGCAAACTGGGGATTCTAAAGGTATCACACCTTCCTTGCTTCCTTTGATCACCACAAATGTTGGGGGTATACAAGGTATTGCACCTTCCTCCTAAGAACACAAAGTAATCAAAGTTACAAAAGGCTCCAAGGGTATCTACATACCGCTTGGTCAACCCATAACACCCCTAGGTGGTCTATAACTGTCTAGGTGACCCCAAAAGGCTCCTAGCAGGTTCTCACCATCTAGGTCAAGTAAAAACACTCCTAGACTATCTATGATCATCTAGGTCAACCCTAAAAGCCCCAAAGGCATCCATAAGACCTTTGGTCATAGCCAAATGCCCCTAGGCAGTTCTAGACACTTTTTAAGTGTCGTTGCATGTCTAGGTCACCCAAAAGCCTCCTAGTAGGTTCTCATTGTCTAGGTCAAGTAAAAATGCTCCTAGACTATCTACGATCATCTAGGTCAAACCTAAAAGCCCCAAAGGCATCCATAAGGTCTTTGGTCATAGCCAAATGCCCCTAGGTAGCCGTAGACACCTTTTAAGTGTCATCGCACGTCTAGGTCACCAAAAAGGCTCCTAATGGGTTCTCACCGTCTAGGTCAAGTAAAAATGCTCTTGGACTATCTATGATCATCTAGGTCAACCCTAAAAGCACCAAATGCATCCATAAGCTCTTTGGTCATATCCAAATACCCCTAGGTAGTCGTAGACACTTTTTAGGTGCTATTGCACATCTAGGTCACCCAAAAGGCTCCTAGCAAGTTCTCACCATCTAGGTCAAGTAAAAATGCTCTTGGACTATCTACGATTGTCTAGGTCAAACCTAAATGCCCTAATGGCCCCAAAATAAGCCCGTTGGTCACATGTATATACATATCAATCAAAAATTCAAAAACATCATCAAAACATCAAAATACAAAAACATTGCATCGCATTGCACTTTCATACATATATATCAATCAAAATTTCAAAAAGAGAAAAAAAAACATCATCAAAATTTCAAAAAAATATTGTGTTCCCATCAAGTTGCATACCATTGCATTATCATTTGCATTTGGCATAATCATCATTGGCACTTTACATTTTTAGAGTGGCTCATACATGTCTAGCATTAAAATAGTACACTAAGTATAATGCACAATCAATGGTGTCAAGGTTATCACTCAGCTCATTTCATAATTACTTATCATTTCCATATACATTTCATACATTTCCATGGTCATGTCCATTCCCTCCACTTAGTTATTTGTTTTTAGAATATCATTAAGGTTTTCGGTCACTTAGCCATATTTAGTTTCTCAGATTTTGTAGAAGGCTAGTGAGATTTTTAGGAGGTAGAGTCTTGCTGAGATCGTGCCTTGTATACATCAAATCCCAACACATTTCAAACTAATAAATCCAAGTTCATGAAAGGAAATATGAAACCCACAAAATGGTCTAGGGTACCTTGAGCGAAAATTTTATCCTGCTCATCCCCCTGTGCAAATGATTCAAGAATGTTGAGAATTTGCAAAAGGACAAGCTCTTCCCCATCTAATTCCCCAAAATAAATAGTGGTTTTCACCACTATCAAAATTTCCAAACATCCTTGATCCCTAAATTCATAAGGATTCGTACTACACATCCATGTGAAGGATGGGTAGTCATCCCCAAGGCCTCAAATATCAACACCATTCCAAAGCAAAATCCCAAAAACTTCCCATCAACATTTACAAACACCTTTGATCCCTAAAGTCATAAGGATTCATACTACATGCCCCTGAGAAGGATGGGTAGTCATCCCCAATGCCTAAAGGATCAATGCCATCCACAAGCCAAAAATCCCACAAGTTTATCTTTGAAATCAAAATCCTCAAAAAGCAACAATAAAAAATAACAGTGGTTATCACCACTACTTAAAACACTTGCTCAAGAGAAAAAAAAAAATTAAAATAAACAGTGATTATAGTCACTAAAAAGAGAAAAATAAATAGTGATTTTCATCACTATATATGAGAGCAAGTAATCCCAATCAATTGAATAACCAAAAGACACTTGAGCTTGAATCCCTAGAATTCTCAACATTTGAAAAACCATTTACGTGATCTTTATTATAGGTTTGGTCGATAGCCTACTTGTCAATGGTATTATCCTAAACGCATGATGATATTTCTATCACATTAACTTTGCGTGTGTATAGACCAATGTTTACATGTGGACGAGGTAGCTTTTGGTCACCTATACTACCTAGTGGTCTAATCCAACTGAGTACAAAACTTTGGATTTTGGCATTCATAGTGTGATCCTCATTACAGGTTTGGTGGATATCCTACTTGTCAATGGCGGTATCTTTATGCTTCCCGCAGGAATGAACTCACTTGTACACACAGGGATATTGAGTATCTTGGTCATCCTAACAGATTCATACCTTTTTAAAAAGTCTTGCACAATTAGTATACAAATTTTGATCAATTTAATAGAGTGTTTGAGTTTCGTGGAAACCTCATGAACATCTTCTAAACATCATATCACTTCACCACATTCATTTTAATTACATTATTCACAAATCCATTATATAGTCTCAAGACAACATTACACATGAATTGATTCATTCTATATCATCTATGGTACTAGCATAATATGACATATAGTCATCCATATAATCATACATCCATACATGTATAAAATTAGAACAAGTCACATTACAACATATGCATACATGATAGACATACATCATCATATCATAGATCAAATAAAAATATTGCATATCATCAAATGACATCATATCACAACACATGCATCCATTAATGCATCATAATACCTAATGCACCTAATGGTCTACAATCGCACAATTGCACATCACATAAATGTTTTCAAGCATCAACTGGGGTATTATTGATACCATACCTCCCCTAATCATCGATCAAATAGTTAAGCAATCAATTTCAAAAATCCCCAAAGGTATCCATCAACCCTTTGGTCACCCTAAAAAGCCCCAAAGGTATCCATCAACCCTTTGGTCACCCCAAAAAGCCCCAAAGGTATCCATCAACCCTTTGGTCAACCCAAAAATCCCCAAAGGTATCCATAAACCCTTTGGTCACCCCCAAAAAGCCCCAAAGGTATCCATAAACCCTTTGGTCAATCCCAAAAAGCCCCAAAGGTATCCATAAACCCTTTGGTCACCCCCAAAAAGCCCCAAAGGTATCCATAAACCCTTTGGTCACCCCCAAAAAGCCCCAAAGGTATCCATAAACCCTTTGGTCAACCTAAAAAGCCCCAAAGGTATCCATAAACCCTTTGGTCAACCCAAAAACCCCAAAGGTATCCATAAACCCTTTGGTCAACCCAAAAAAAAAGAGGCCCCAAAGGTATCCCTAAACCCTTTGGTCAAGCACAAAAATCCCCAAAGGTATCCATAAACCCTTTGGTTAGTCAAAATTTCCCAATGGCATCCAATAAGCCCATGGGTCAAATGCATATACATATATATTAATCAAAAACAACAAAAAAAACACAAATGCCAACGAAAATGGTTCAACACCCACCAAAACAAGTCAAATATGATGGAATTCATTCAGGTCAAGATGGAATGCAAAATTCTCATGGATGCATGGACAAGTTACTACTTCACTCCCCAAGAAGGACATTATGGCTAGACCGCCCCATGGGAAGGATGTTTTCAACTCTTTGCTTGTATGAAATATCCATAGCATCATCCAAATCCTTTCAAAACTGTGCCATTTTTCAATGATAACAACCGAAGGCAACCTTAAAAAACATCATTTGGGTCAAGTGACTCATCACTTTTCTCACTGGTCATTCCCTCATCGACTCATCACTTGAGGGGGTAGTCATGCCTAAAAAATTTATAATAAAAAATCAACAATTAAACACTCAATCATGCAATTTGAGTTCGTCAAACGAATCTTTGACAAATATAAGCATACCCCTGCTTGGGGCAAAAAATAAGCAAATATCTCAATTAAGCACATAATAGTGCAGATGAACTTGCATGTTGGTAACCTCAAAAGTTACCAAAATACTTGGTTTTATCTAAACGCCTAGGGTTATAAGTCCCTTGAGCATACTTGGAAGCTGAAGAGAAACCAAGATCAATGTCTTTATCGAGTCAGAAGCAACGATTCAAGAACACACACCCTTTTCATGATTGGGTCATCTAAAGTTGGTTAGGTTATCGAGTAACGTTAATCATTCCACATTTTGGTCATCTATTTTTTCTCAGCATTTTTTTGCACATAACACATCTCAAAAAGAGGCATCTTTAGACACTAAAATGTGGTAAATCTGATTAAGCACCCACAAACAATGATCAAATTGGCATCATATGACACCTAGAAAAAGTCAAATCTGGGCCAAATGGCACCCAAAAATTGCCATTTAGCACGTCATATGGAGCATGCAGGTTAGAGGGCACTGAAGGCTTATGACACACTTCATAATGGAGGCCCAAAATGGAGATTCTCTTCCCCATCCAGTGCATGCCTCCATTTTGACAAGTGGTGCCTCCTACCATGCATGCTTTTACATGCCTTTTAGCACATGAGCCCCTTTGGGATATAAAATGGATTCAATATCCATACAAAAACATAGATATAGGAGTTCTAGGATATTCAATGGAGTGATGCCAAGATTTCCCCTCATCTTATTGCAACTTTTTGTCCTCGAAATCTCTCTTTTGCCAAGGAGGTTACTGGGTGACTTCAAGAAGGTAATACGAGCATAAATTTTTCATCCGAGTGAATTTATTCATCAAATTTGAGTACAAAAGACTTTATATTGTTTAGGAATATCTTCTAGTGATTTTTGCAGAAAAAAGTGGCTGGAATTGGTGGGTATCCCCTCCTAGGGTACCCCCTAAATAGTTGCAGTCACCATCGTACCCCCTAGGACTAGTGTAATTTATTAAGAAATTTCTTTACTATTTTTAATTATTTATTTTCTACATTATTCCATGATTCTATATTTCAAATTTTAGGTTATTTGGAGTTAAAATGAAAAAGTTATGCTATTTTTAGGTTGTCATAGGCTGGTAGGGCCCATCCGAGCACCCCAGTTTGATGCAGGTGGATCCGGGATCCAATTTGAAAATCTAATCATATGGGTTGTCTTAAAATGTCAATTTATGCATACTAAAAAAATTTCATGAGTTTTGGATATGTTTAGGTTCAAAATTTGCTTGTCTTCTTATTCACAGGTTGTAGGCAGGCGGCGCAAAATTGAGGGGTCTACAGATGCAATTTCCAATATATTTTTTGTTATATCCCATAAAAAAATCCTCTTTAACACCTCTACAAATTTTCAAGTCATTTGGATCTGATTTGATGCATTTTTAATATATGTGCTATTTTGCTCTTGTGGGGATTACATGTTTTCACTATACACATTGGCTATTTGACCTCTTTGGCTTCTTTGTGTGCAGGTTCAGGTCCTTAGAAGGCATTGGAAAGGAATATCAGAAATCAGATATTGAATATACAAGCAGTAGATGCATTGGCCCGCCCACCTCGATTGTGGGTACGTAGAGAAACATTGGATGTGCACCTTGATTCCGTGAAAGACTTGGTCTTTGGGCACCTGATATTGTAACAATTGTATCACATTTTGAGCCATCAGGGTGACTATTTTTTAACCTTGGATCTTATCAAAAAAATTAATGAGAAAAGACTTGCTTTAATTCTTTTCCTTTTGTTTGGTATTCTTTCCTTTTCACATGCATGCTTCCTTTTTGATGCTCATGAGCGATATGGGGTAGGTACGCATATTTTTTTACATAATTTGGTGCACCATTTTTTCCTAATTCATGCAGTTGCATCTATGAGAGCATTTATATTTGGCAACGGAAATGAATCCCTTGGTGTTGGCCTATTGAGGTCTCTAAAATCTGTATTGAAGAGACAAAAACATGACACTAAAGCAGATATAAAATAAATGATTCCAGAAAGACAGTAATTGCACAAAATGATATTTTATTCAATAATGGGGGGGAGCTGAGAAACTCCTTGTTACAATTATTCTGTCCAACAGAATTATTTTGATACAGTAATTACAACTGCTAGGGTTCTCTGAAACCCTAGCTACCAAAAATGAGTGTCTTCAATGTGCTTTGCTCCCAACAGAGTGAGTGGGCTTTGTTGATATCCGATTCTGGGCCACTCTAGCTTCAACAACTATCCAATGATGAATAAATCTGTAGATCTGCACACATACCAATAAAAACAAGGGATTAGAAATACCTATGAGGGCTCCACAATGTGAGACCCTCAGTTATCAATAAAACCCTAGCTATTAATGAATAAAGTAGCATGCAAAATCTACAGATAATGAAATGAAATAACAAACAATGATTTACCTTGCTATTGTTGTTGATGATCCATTGCGTCATTGCAGATTTGATGGCAGGTGATCTTGTGCAACAGATTTTGGTGTACGGCTGAGGGAACAACAGGCACTGAGCTGCACCTGCAGGATGTGGTAGGCATGCGACTGCACTATGGGATGAGGTAGGCGTGTGGCTACACCTATGGGATGAGGTAGGCGCTCGGATGCACCTGGGGATTAGGGTTTGATCTACAGAAGTAGATCACGGTAATGCGAAGGATGCGACGGATGGGATATGGTGGCGATGATGGAAGATGGTTGGGGAAATTGTTGGAATGGGGAAATCCTAAGGAAAGCTAGGGTTCTTAAGCAGAATATGCTAGGGCACAATCCACTCAACTCTAACAATGGTATTCAGAATGCATGGACCTCAGACTTCTTCAGGATTTCAAGACTCAGATTTTCCAGGGGTTGAGCATTGAGAATGCTCCTATTTATAATCAAGCCTAGGGTTTTCTTAGGGTTTTAGCCTAACACTTTTGATCGTGTGGCTAATATTAAATCAAATCCAAAGGCTGAGATTATACTTTAAGTGTGACATGGATTAAGGAAGATGGATGGCTGAGATTAGATTAGATCTAATGGTTGAGGTTAATTGGGCTTATAAATATATATTTTATAATAAATATATTAAAATATAATATAAAATATTATATTTAAACATAAATAATATAAAATAAATATAAATAATTCAAATATGGGTCAAAAAATGGCGGGAAAGGCATGAAATGGCCAATTGAATGGTAGGAAGGGGTGGTGGTGGATAAGTGGCTAGGATTTGGTGTCTATAGATGCCCCTTTTTGTACCATGTTGCGTGAAACACAATATGGTGCAAAAATATGAGACACCTGGTTGGGCTTTGGGTGTAGAAGCAACTTCTCTCTCTTGTTGGATTTTGAGTAATAATGTTGAAGATAAAAGAATAAAGAATTTTTGGAATTTGTGTAGCTTACCCCCTCAATTGGCGAATGAGATTATGGATGAATCTCATGAGCCAATTGAAAAATTTGTGCAAATGATGAATGATGTGGTACCATTTTTGCCCCAACGGTGTGAAGGGGGTTAGTGAAAAATGTGATGTGATGTGTTTGCATTTACCCTAATGGATGAAGGGTTTTGTGAAAATGTGATGTGATGTGGATGATATGAATGATGTAAAATGTGATACCATTTTTCCCCAATGGTGAGAGGGGGTTGTGTCAAATGTAGATGTCATGATCATGTAAGATGTATCCCATTGTGGGAAAATCATAATCAAATTTTGGTTGCCCCAAATTTGGGGTGATTCGATGTTGTTGAAGCATTTTGCCTTGTCGGTGTCATTGATATGCAAAATGATGATGCAAAAAGGAAGAAAAAGTAATGAACCTTGGATGTACTGCTAGTGATCTATCAACCTAGCTAGTGCATATCTCGAAGGTGTTAAGGATATTGTGAATGATGAAATTTGATTTGTGTTCATGTTTTAAGCCTCACGAACTAGGCCATCAATGACTACTTTTGTGCAAATTGTTCTTGGTAGGGTTTCACTCAAAATGTGAAGTACCAAATGTGATTGTGTTCTCGAACAAGGAGATAAGTGATGATGATGATGACCAAGTGTTCTTATGGTAATCCATTCATCTTACCGAATTGCATGGATGCAAATCATTGCAATCACCAAGTATATAGAATAAACCACTATATACGAGATTCACTTGTAATTTTGACACTTGTTGGAAGAAATAATTGTAGATTATGATAATGGAAAGAATGTTGATGGAATAATATGATGAAATCACCAAGATCGGAGTTGATTTGTAAATATGAAATTGTTAGTGGTTGATTTTGCACTTTTTGGATGGAAACAACTGATTTGATGGTCAAATCAACTCCAATATTTACAAAAATTTGTGGAATGATGAAGAAGATGGAATAGAAGAGATGAGTGTTAGTTTTGTAAAAATTTGGAATTGTTTGATGCATTTTGTAACTCGATTTGTGTATTTTACAAATGTGGATCGTATTCAAAAAATGAAAGCGTAAAATGACTTCTTTTTTACAAAACATAATTTTATGATATGCATGATGTGTGGGTGAAATTTGTGTGTTTTGAGGGGGTAAGCTCCTATTTTGGGCCCTTTTGCCTTTATGGCATTTTGACGAGGTGCAATGCCTAGGATTGAGGCACATAGCGGTGCCCATGTGCACTAGGCCAGAGGCAGACTATGCCTGAGTGCACTAGATGCAGCTATAAGTAGCTTGTAGTGCAAAATTTTCAGCTCATTCCTATGTTTGAGAGTTTTTGCATCTACACTGAGGAGTGGAGTGAATTGGTGAGGAAGGTGAGGTTGGTGAGAATTTGCATGGGAGCTATGGTGGTGGAGGGATCGAATGTTGTTGGTGGAGCTGAGGCTCAATTTGCCTTGGTAATGTTGAAAAACACTTTGTCTTTTGTGCAAAAATTTGTTTTTTTTGAAATAATATTAATAAAAAAATGTTTGTTGCTGTAGTTGAGGGAGATAGAGCCTTGACATCACTTCTCTCCTCTTGTTCTTGGGATGAGGAAGAAGCTCATGGAGGGGGATTGGGAGCTTTTGGGGAAGGTGGGTTTGGAGGAAGTGGCTAGGTTGGATGTTGTGAGGGTGGATGAGGGGTATCTCTCATCATTGATAGAGATATGGGATTATGATAGGGGGATTTTCAGCTACTGATCGGGGAGGCTACTCACCCTTGAGGATGTATACCGTATCCTCAAGGTGCTAGTAGAAGGGGAGAAGGTGATGGTTGGACATGACAAGAAGGTGGATATGGAGAAGATGTTTGGGAGTGGTGGGAGGGAGGATGGGGGATGGAGGTATATACTACCTGAGCATGTACAAGGTGAAGGAGTTGGATGCACTCCTAGCCTTGATCATGTTCGTGTTAGCGAACATAGTGCTACCTAATAGCACTAGTTGTAGGTTCCCTTGGAACCTATTGGGATTGGTGAGTGACCTACTCATCGATCCAAGGGGATATGCATGGGCTCCTACGTTATTGGTGTAGCTATACTGGGAGCTTTATGAGGTGACATAGAGAGGGAGGAAGGGGATTGGGTGTAGCTTCCTCCTATAGTGTTGGGCTTGGGAGCACTTTAGTGTGGCTTGGTTAGAGGGGCTAATTTGCTAGGCATGGTAGATGGGTGAGCCCTATTCTAGGAGATGGGTGGTGGGGAGGTGATCGAGTTGAGAGGTGCATACCAACCAGTGGTATCAGGATATGTGGTCAGGGTTGACTCAGGCTGACATGATATGGAGGCCATGGTGAGGAGTCTGATGGGATGGTGATGAGGAGCAGTTGGTGAGGTAGGCTCGATGGTTGGTTGGGAGGAGGGATGAGGAGGTGGAGTACTTTAGTACTCATGGGTGTTGAGGTAGTTTGGCTTACCTTAGGATGTGTTGGATGAGTTGGTGTTGTATCGACATCAATGGGATGAGGTGGGGCTTCCATGTGTGGAGCCATGGTGGGTTTAGATAGGAGATGATGAGTGGTTGGAGGTCCTTGATGTAGATGATGTTGGGGTGACGTCGAAGTATGTAGCTTGGTTTGGTGCCCAACTAGTATGGGTACCAAAGGTGGTGAGTGGTGGGGATGTATTTGGGGTCGAGGATGACTCTGAAGAGGATGAGGCCTCAATGATCGATGAGTTAGAGGTGGTCGAGGGGAGTAGTCTAGTAGACTCCTGAGGTGGAGGTGGTAGATGAGGAGGGGAGGATGATGAGGAGATGGGGGAGATTTTTGGGTTGGTTGGGTTGGGGGGGGGGGTGGGGGGAGGGGGGGGGGGGGGGGGGGGGGGGGGGGGGGGGGGGGGGGGGGGGGGGGGGGGGGGGGTGGTGAGGAGATAGTCATGAGGCTTTGGGTAGAGATTTTGGTGAGAGAGCGACATCATCAGATTGACTTACGATGACTACATGCTAGCGAGACATATGCACACTCCTTGGAGGATTTATGCATGGCTAATCACATCCCTTTGCTAGATCCTCCTTCATCCTCTAGGATTGAGGCATCGAGGCATACAACATCTAGTTCTAGGTCTAGGGCTCCTACTAGGTCTCAGGGGTCCACTCATAGACATTAGCTTAGTGCTTAGATGCACTTTTGTATATGAGCCTTGGTGCTCCATTGTAGCCTTTATGGCATTCATTGTACATATGATATTTTAATATATATATACATGGCTTTTTATATATTTGTGTTATCTTTTGTGTGAATGCTTTTATGTGTATGCAATGCATGTTTTATGAAAATGTTTTTATGCATTTCTTATGGATGTTTTATGGATGATTAATGCAAGCTAATCATGATGTGTATGCATAGTGTTATGGATGATTAATGCAAGTGAAATGGCATGTATATGAATGAATGCTAACTATATGAGAGGAATGCATGATGTTCTAATGATCATTTTTAGTTCAGAATTTTGTTGGCCATTTTTGTTCATTGTTTTGCAATCAGGGGCACCAAACTTGGTGGCTTTATGTGGGTTGATCCATGATGAAGACATGGATGTTGACATGGAAGAAGATATGGATGTTGATATGGAAGAAGATATGGATGTTGATATGGAATACTAAAATATTTTCAAAGACTCAAACAGACTAGTGCTATCAACCAAACTCACTAAAGGTTGTCTAACTTTCTTTAGGACCAATGTGTGTGCAAGTGAAGTTCATGTACCAAATCTTGAGCATGACAATGACCCTAGGCAATCAAGAACCAATGTGTGTGCATGTGAAGTTCATTAACCCATTATGAGTAAATTGGGCATGACCTGTTATGGAGAGGACCAAGAAGCTAGCTTGTCCGTATGTGCGGTCATAGGTCTCCATTTTTGGAAGAGAGACATGTCACCTCGCATGAGCTTACTCCACTACTAGTCAAGCATCTATAGCCCTGGTGGAGACTCACTCCATAGTCCAATGATTTTATCTTTAGGCCTTGGGGATGACTACATAACTTTCTAAGGGAAATGTAGTATGATCCTTATAACTTTAGGGATCTATGGGATTTGTGAATTTGGGATAGAGCTTTGGGGAATCAGATTCTCAATCGAAGTGTGATGAGAATGTGACCCTATCCTTACTACTCTATATTTTGTGTTTGTATTTGGTGAGTAATTGTGATAGTGGTGAGAACCACTATTTTTGGTTTTTGGACTATGTTGCATGATAGGACAAGCGAGGAATACCCTTTTCACTTCAAGGTGCCACCCCAAGTATGGTGTTATCCTTCTTTGACTCAAAATGTTTTTAAGGTGTGAAAAAGTGTGGTTGGTACAAGATTGCTTTTGGAATCAGTTGACAAGACTCAAGACTTTTTTAATGTGAAAAAGTGTTTTTGGTCCCAAAGAAAATTGGACATCTTTTTGGAGGTTGCTAGATACACTAGTAGTGGTTGAGTGAATGAAAATTTGGGCTTTATGACTTTTGAAAAATGGGATTGTTGGTTTATGACATTGGAGAACATTGCATAAATACCAAAAATAGGTACCCCCAATTGTGGAAACTTGACTTTTTGTATTTGGCCATATCATCACTACTATAAAAGATCATTGAACATGGGATGGGATGAATGCAATATGAAAAATGAGGGAATGTAGTGGAATGCATGTGAGATGTAAAATGCAGTGGAATGCATGTGGAATGAATGCAAATGGAATATGTGTGCAATATGTATAAATGCAATGTGAGAAGTGCATGCCTATATGAATGATTTGTTTTTTTTAGCCATGTATATATATACATATAAACATCATATTAACAATAGAATGCCTTTAAATGGATAACATTAAGTGGTTCGGGTTCCTCTACTCCCTCTAAATCGGTAAGTCTATATGTACCATTACCCACCTTTTGGGAAATTATGTATGGACCTAACCAATTAGCCATGAATTTGTCATGAAGGTGCGGCAAAGCATTGGTGTTTTGTTGATTTTATTTAAGTACAAGATCTCCTACTTGGAATTCATGAAGATGAACTTTGGCATTGTAAGCACGCTTGAGGTGGTCTTGATAAACTCGTAGGTGTTCTAGTGCATTGACTCACCTCTCATCTAGAAGAGTGAGTTGGTCAAGACGTGCTTGTCTAGCGGTGTCATCATCTATGAATTCTTGCAAAGAAATTCGCAATGAGGGGATCTCGAGCTCAAGAGGCATGATGGCTTCAGCTCCATAGACCAAGGAAAATGGTGTTGCTCTTGTTGGCATTCGGATGCTTGTTCGATAAGCCCATAGTGCCAAAGGGATTTTTGTATGCCAATCTCTATGATTTTTGTTAACAAGCTTCTTGAGAATAGCAATCAAGGTCTTATTGGTAGCTTCGGCTTGTCCATTTGCTTGTGGGTAATAAGGAGTCGAGAAACTATGTTGGATATTATACTTTTCGCAAAGTGCTCGAACATCCTTGTTCTTGAAAGACTTACCATTATCAAAAATGATTTTAGAGGGAATACCAAAATGATAGATTATATGTTGGAGTATGAATTCCACAATTCGAGGTCCTGTCGTACTGGTTAGAGGAATGGCCTCGACCCACTTTGTGAAGTATTCAGTGGTCGTGATGATAAATGTATGTTGTCCCGAAGATGGAGGTGAAATTTTTCCAATTAGGTCTAGGCCCCATTGTGAAAAGGGCCAAAGGCTTTGTATAGGCTGTAAAGCTTGTGATGGTACATGAACTAAATTGGCATGTTCTTGACATTGCTTACAATTTTTGACATAGTTGCAACAGTCACGTTCCATTGTGGGCCAATAATAACCCATGCATAAAAGATGCTTTGCAATGGCCATCCCACTAAAATGACCACCACAAGTACCATCATGGGCTTCAGCTATGGCTCTTTGAGCTTCACTATTTTTGAGACAACGAAGAAGGATTCCATCATAACCATGTTTATACAACACGTCCCCCAAGAGAATAAAATGGGCTACTTTTTGTTTGAAAGAGCATTTTGCAGACCGAGACATATCATATGGGAGTGTTCCAAATTTTAGAAAGGCTACTATTTGGCTTGACCAAGACTCATATGGTTCCGAATGGATAAAGCAAATGTCTCTTTCATCCTTAGGATCAGTATGGACAATGGTTGCTTTAGAGATTGTTGAGATTATTAGGGGTTGTACCTCTCCTAAGTCATCTTTTGGAATCAATGATCCAAGAGAGGCCATTGCATCTGCAAATCTATTAGTCGAATGAGGCAAGTTATCGATTTCATACCATTCGAATGTTGAGAGCAATTTCATTGCTACTTCATGATAAAGCTTAATGGTAGGTTCTTTGCATTGGTATTCTCTGGTTACTTGTTTTACAACAAGTTGAGAATCCCCAAATATCTTGATACGCTTGATACCCATAGCTATAGTTGATTGAAGACCTAAGATTAAGGCTTCGTACTCTGTAGTGTTATTTGTGCATGGAAAGTCTAACTTGAATGATAAAGGGATTGGTATCCCTTGAGGTGTATGAAAGACAATTCCAGCACCTTGACCTTTCTCGCACTTAGATCCATCAAAGAATAAGGTGATATCGACGTCTTCCTCTGGAATGACATCTTCTTCTAATTCAGTGATAGAAAATATCGAATCATCTAGGAGCTCTATAATCAAAGGATGATCACTAGGTAGTGGAGCTTCCATGAGTTGATCGGCTATAACTTGACCTTTAATGGATTTTTGGCTGATAAATTCGAGATCAAATTCTGTAAGGAGCATTATCCATTTAGCGGTATGAGTATTATTGTAAGTGCGAGACATCATATAACGTAGAGGATTTTCTCTAGCTATGACATAAGTTGTATGGCTAAGCATATAGTGTCAAAATTTCTTAGTGGCAAAAACCACTTCTAAACACAACTTCTCTACATAAGCGTATCGGGTTTCATAACTCACCAATGTTCGACTAATGTAATAAATAACTTGCTCTCGATTTTGTTCATTTTTCTGTGCAAGCATTGTCCCTAAAGCAAAGTTCATTGCTGAAACATAAAGATAGAAAGGGACCCCTAGGAGGAGGAGCTAAGACTGGTGGAGAAGCTAGGTATTGCTTGATGTCATCAAAGGCTTTTTGACATTCATCTGTCCATGCAAATGGCACCCCCTTTTGTAGTAGGTGGTTGAATGGCCTACATTTATCAGAAAGTTGTGCAATAAAATATTAGATTGATTGAATATTTCCTTGTAAACTATGCAATTCCTTAATGTTAGTTGGGGGAGGCATTTCCATGATGGCCTTGACTTTGTTTGGGTCCACTTCAATGCCTCTTTTGGAGATAATGAATCCTAAAAGTTTACCTGAGGTAACACCAAAGACACACTTTTTGGGATTTAACCTCACCTTATGTTCTAGAAGTCGGTCAAAAATCTTGTCCAATACATTAATGTGCTCTTGTCGAGTTTTAGATTTAGCCAAGAGATCATCCACATAGTCTTCGATAATCTTATGCATGTAATCATGGAAGATGTAAGTCATGGCTCGTTGATAAGTAGCTCCTACATTTTTAAGGCCAAAGGGCATAACCTTGTAACAAAAGGTCCCCCAAGGTGTTGTGAATGTTGTTTTGTGTTGATCATCAGGATTTATGTGAATTTGGTTGTATCTTGAAAAACCATCCATGAGGGAAAGCATTTCATGGCCAGCGTAGGTATCGACAAGAGTATCTATGTTTGGAAGAGGAAAATCATCCTTAGGACACGCCTTATTGAGATCTCAAAAATTATTGCAAATGCGTATCGACCCATTAGGCTTGCGAATAGGTACCATGTTTGAAAGCCACTCAGGATAGTCAATAGGAACAATGAAATTGACGTCTAGCAGTTTTTGAAGCTCTTCCTTGACTAAGAGGGCCATGGTAGGATGCATCCTTCTAAGATTTTGTTTGACCGGTTTGGCATCAGGGTGTAAGGTGAGATTGTGGACCACAAGATTAGGGTCAAGACCAGGCATATCCTTATAGGACCATGCAAACACATCTTTCTTCTTCTTGAGGAGAGTAATGAATTGCTCTTGTTCATCGGATGATAAGATTTTTCCAAGCTTGACAATTTGGGGATTGTCAGGATCTGAACTAAGGTTCACTTTGATGGTATCTTCAATAGACATATGTGAACCTTCCTCAAGTTGATGTGGTGTTGGGATCAGATGAATGTCATCTAAGATGTCATCCAACTCTTCCTGCTTATCGTCATCTAACTCTGCCTGAAAGACCTCGGGACTCTTGGTGGAAGATGGAGGTGAAGGTGGAGGGGAAGGAGGAATGTAGTTGGTGGAAGCCCTTAACAATTCCTCGGATAGGATGAACTCCAAAAAGGAGGGTGGGGAAGAAATCTGATCCATGTCAATAAGGCTTTTGTCAATTGGAATTGGCTTAGCTGGATTGTATGGATTGCGGAGTGGGGTGAATAAGTCAATAGGATTCATATTGACTTAGTAGGATAGGATGGATTGGAAGAATGGATGGGAACCGATGTTGAATCTTGTTAACCCTGGATAGCAGCAACAAACATGAAATCAAATTCTATGTACATGTAAAGAAAAATTTTTTTTTGTTTTTTAATATTTTTTTTTTTTGTACATATGTTACAAATTTTGGCTTGGATGGATGGCTCAATGGAACTCATGTGGGGGTGGTTCACTAGGTGGGTCAGCTTGTTCTTGTGGAAGAAGCAAGTGAAATATGGGTTGATGGATGGGGAACATTGTGAGGTAAAACTCATCCTGTTGGGTAAGGGGAACAATGGGCTGAAATTCCTCTTCAGAATCATCAGAAGCATTGGACATAAGTTCATACTCTTCATAACTTTCATCATCGAAATCTGGGAGTGGGTATGAAAAATTGAGGGGATCATCTTCTTCATTGAAGCTAAGCTCTTGAAGAGCTTGTTCAAGAGAAGCGGTTGAGGAACATGGAAGGGGGTCTTTATCTTCATCATTGAGGCTAAGCCTTTGAAAAGCTTGCTCAAGGGAAGCAGTGGAGGAAAGTGGGGTATACCCTAAGCCTGAATGATCATGTGCTCCTCGATATGGGAAATCTATTATGTCATGTATCCCTTGTTCATGGGAACCTAGACCTTGACCTTGCCAATTGACTATGTGAAAGTAACGAGATGGAAATCCTGCCATATTGTGTATGTTGGCATGTCTTGGTTCTTTTGGTTCTTTGGGTGGGTTTACCTCAATTGAGGAATCCAACCCTCCATAGACAAAGTTAATACTATTAGGAGTAGAACTCATGTCGTATACAACACCTATGGTTAAAGGATGGTCACGTGGGCGACCAAAATCCTTGGTTGTGGGAATGGCTAAAGGGGTAATGGTAACGTCTTGGACCATGTATTCACCAATACCAGGACTAGTGATGTGGACCTCGACTTGGGATGAGGTGGTGGATGATGGCTCAGGATTGGAGTTGGTTGTGGATGTTGGTGGAGAGTTAAATATTTCACAATCTGAAAGTTCAACTTGTGAAACATCGACTGATGGAGAAGGATTGGGTGATGGCTTGGAATTAGAAGAAGGTGGATGAGGTAATGATGATGAAGAAGAGATGGTTGTAGAAGAAGGAATGGTTGATGTGGATGATGTGGTGAAAGTGGATTGACCTTGACCACATGTACAAGAAGAAATGGATGATTTAGGGGGTTCGGTGATGGGTAACTCCTCAAGAATAGGAGCTTTGGAAGAAGATGTGGATGGATTAGAAGAATATGGATTAGAAGAGGAATAAGTTGGATTAGACGAATATGGGGATAAAAATAAATGGGTGGAAGGCAACATGGATTCATAAGGATTTGAAATGAAATTGCAATACTTAAAAGGTTCTACATCTACGGGGATGCAATGGACTTGTCCATCATGAACGTATTTCAAGCATTGATGGAGAATTGAAGGAACACATTTCATTTCCCTCATCCAAGGTCTACCAAGGAGTACATTGTATGCCATGGTTCCTTCCAATATATGAAACATTGTGTGCAACGTTCTGGCCCCTACTTCAATGGGCAAAACAATAGTGCCAACTATGGTACACAAAGCATCGTTAAATGCTTTGAGGGTGAATGATGACTTGGAAATGTGGGAAGGTGGTAGCTTGAGGTGGTGAAGGGCAGTGGTAGTGATGATGTTAATGGATGAGCCGGTGTCTATTAGGACTCTTTTGAATGGCTTCTTATCTATCAAGGCCATGATATGCAATGGAGGATCCACAGATTCTGAGGTTATCGACTTTATTTCAAAGTCATAAAAGGTGATGGATGGCTCCATGCATGTCCTAACACTCCCTACAAAACTATTGAAGGCATTAGAGTCTTGGGATTCTAACTCAATAGACTTAAGGATCTCCATTAAAGCTTCTCTATGCCTAGGGGATTGTTGGATAAGCTCATATACAGATAATTTAGCTGATGCCATTTTCAAGCTAGTAGTTAACCGACTACTTAAGGTTACCATTGGCCTTATAGGTCGATGGATGGGTTGATTTGGTGGATTGGAAAGATGGATTGGAGGGGATGGATTTGGAGATGTTTGGATGGGTGGTGGGTTTGAAGGTTGTTGGACACTCTATTGATTTTGCCTTTGCCCTCTTGTGACTACATGAACTGCTCCTACAAAATTTTGGTATTGTTGGACATGGTTGACTTGGTTAGGAGGTGTTTGATGGTTGTTACCTCCTACGTTAGTTTGGGCCTCTCCATGGTTGGGAAGAGGTGTCTAAAAAATTCCCAAATTTTGGTTTTGTGGAGCTAAAGGATTATCCACATTGATGGCCCCTAAGTCTATGAGGTCTTGGATGATGTTCTTAAAAATATGGCAGGAGTTGATGTCATGACCATTTTGCCTATGGTATGGGTAAAATAGGTGTTCTCTATAATTCTTGGGATGTTTGGTAGGGTCATCGGGCTTGAATTCAGGTAAGGCTAACTTGTTTGTTTCATACAACCTTCGAAAAATGGAAGAATATGACTCTGCTAAGGGAGTGTATTGACGTTGAGGTCGGGTGTATTGGTGGTGAAAAGGTTGTTCTATAGTTGGCACTATGTTTTGCACCATGGGTGCTTGTGTTACTGATGGGACCACATGATAAGCAATTGGTTGTTGCATAGGTTGTTGAGCCATTACGGGCTGGCTCACCACCACTTGATTAACTTGATTGGGTGTATTAGCCGTAGAGGCTTGTGATGATTTGTTTTGGCTAGATTGATTATTTTGATATTGGCCCTTGTTTTGCCATTCTTTCTTCTTAGGCTTAATGATGCCCTCTTGGATTTTGATTTCCTCAATGATGCTAGCCTGTGCTAAAGCTTCTTCAAATGTGTGATAAGTATTAAGCTGAAGCATCCAAGAGATGGGTTTTAAGCAACTCTTGGTGAATAATTTGATAATTTCATCCATTGGTAGGGATAATGGCAATTTGGTTATAACTGCCCTCCAATGGTTTCTAAAATCATAAATAGGCTCATCATCCCATTGTTTTAGATGATAGATGTCTGATAATGAGACCTTCTTTCTAATGTTTAGGATAAAATGGTCCAAGAATAGATCCATCAGTTGAGTAAAAGTGTAAATGTTATGTGTTGGCAACTGATTGAACCACTCTATGGCGTCTCCTCCTAGTGTTTGAGGAAAATTTTGGAGCATGAGGGCATCATCGGTTTGAATCCAAAAATATGCATGAAAAAATGAGCTCACATGCTCCTTAGGGTCCTTGGTTCCCCTATATTTATCAAACTTTGGTAATGTGAAGTCTATCGGATATGGCGGTGATGGCATCGAAGGATGAATTGGTTGGTGGATCAGTTGACTTAAGGTCAGTTTCTGGCTTGACATGCCAGGGGTGTTTTGCATCAACTGATCAATCTATTTTTGCATGGCCTATATCCTAGGATCTTCCCTAGGAATTTGGAAGCCTTGGATTACCTGATGATTGGGAGATGGATTGGAAGAAAAATGTTGTGGAGTGATTAGCCTATTTTGGTGGAATGGATTGGTTTGAACATGGGGTGAATATTGGTGATTGAAATAAGGAGATGATTGATGAGGGGGATGTTGGAAGAATTGGTTGGGAGGTTGGCTAGAAGAAATGGTAATTGGTTGGGTTGGGGTATGAATTGGTGGAGGATTGGGAATGGAAACCACTAAATATTGGGGTACCCATGTTGGATTTTGGTTGGCTATGATGGGTTGGGTTGGAACTGCATGGATCATAGGGTCTACATGAACTTGTTGCTTAGCCTTTCTATGTTGTAAGAGCAATCTATTCATGACACTTGATATATCTTGAAGTTCTTATTCAGACATGGTAGAAATTGACATGGTTGCGGCTAGATTGGAAGATGAAGGAAGCAACGAGGATGGATTAGAAGAAATGGGTATATCACAAGTTGCACTTGATGTGGCAACTTGGGAGGTTGGCACTTGTGAGGTAGCATTCACATACTCCTCATACAAGGGATTGGAATATGCTTGGATATGGCTAGATGAAGGGTAAGTGTTAAAAACACTTGTGTTTTGGGTTGGGCTAGAAGAAGAAGGTATACCATATTCATAGGTAGAATTATGATATCCTTGGGTGGTGTTGGATGGACAGGCTGTAGCCAATTCTGGTTGTTCAACACAGTCTTGACTAAGGGGCTCAAGGACATAGTTAGAGGACTTGTAGATAGCCTCTACCTTGTCCATGTCTATGTGGGTGGTAGGCTGCTCAATGTTATGTGGAAGGGATCCTACTTGTGGTAGGGATGGATAAGGGTTTGCCACCGAAGTAGTGGGAAATTGGATGTATTTTCCATTAAGTTATTTAGATTTATTACTTTCTTCTGATTTCGTGTTAATACCATAAAGTAATCAAATCCAAACTTAAAACAATCAAAGTGATCACCAAAACTGAAACTTGTACAAAATTTAAAATGGTAGAAACAATCAATGCTAAGTTTTTTACCTTGTGTGGCTTACCTCATTCATTGATTATCTCATTCATTAATGTGTATTCTTTTTAAAGTGATAGTTTTGTGTGTTTTGATGTTCTAATCTTACTTAATGCAAAATAAAGGTAAAAACTATGGTTTGGCAAGGGCAACGAGATTCTTGTTGGTAATGACCTCCAACAAGTTTGCTCGGGGGTAAACCTATGGTGTCTAAGGTAGAGATTGGTGGATGGAAATGACTGCCACCATCACCAAGTCTCAAGCAATGGTTGGTGATGAAATCCAGCCACTACTATTTTAGAGTGAAACGTGTAGTGTGTGATTGATTTTAAAGTTTTCTATTTTCTATTGTTATCAAACAAGGTTAAAGATAACAAATTTTACACATCTAAATCAGAATCCAACATATGAATGCAAATTTCATCTAAAGAGTGTGAAGTACACCGCTTAAAACCCCCTACCTAGATAGCAATCGGAGGGTTCGTCCACCTCTCTGCCAAAGGTGCCACCCAAGGGTAGGAGTACTTTTTGCATTCAAATATTGTTCCTATTTAGATATGCAAAATAAGAAATATTTAACTTCTAAGAAATGCAAATTCTAATTGATGCTTTTTCACTTTCAAATGCAGACAAAAAGGTGCAGGAATCAAATTCATAATTCTTTTTAAAATAGAAAATTTCAAAATGTATGATGGATGCATGCACAAAATACCCTAAATGCACTCTACAATGATTTATTTTCCATATTACTTAGTTTGTATTCATTTTATATTCAAAATCTGAAAAATCATGCAGAAAAATAGAATACGTAAGTTGAAAATTTGAAACAGGGGCTATGGGACTTACTCAGAAGCCTACGCTCTACTTCAACTTACTTCCAGGCATAGTTGAGAGTCTTTTGTAGGCACAATAGGGTGCCTGTGATGATCAACAGGTGTTGTAGAGCACCTGTGCACCTTCTGTAACTATTACAAAATCTTCTAGAAACCCTAATAGATGAATTTGGCTAATTTTTTGCTCTAAAAAACCTATAAAATGTAGCAATAGAATAAAATTAGCAAAGTAAATCAAATCAAAATGTAGAACCCTTGTGGGGTCCCACCGTGATCACCATTTGAAGAGAAAAAAATATGACACTAAAGCAGATATAAAATAAATGATTCTAGAAAGATAGTAATTGCACAAAATGATATTTTATTCAATAATGGGGGGAGCTGAGAAACTCCTTGTTACAATTATTCTATCCAATATAATTATTTTGATATAATAATTACAACTTCTAGGGTTCTCTAAAACCCTAGCTACCAAAAATGAGTGTCTTCAATGTGCTTTGCTCCCAATAGAGTGAGTGGGCTTTGTGATATCCGATTTTGGGCCACTCTAGCTTCAATAGCTATCCAATGATGAATAAATCTATAGATCTGCATACATACAATAAAAATAAGGGATTAGAAATACCTATGAGGGCTCCATAGTGTGAGACCCTTAGTTATCAATAAAACCCTAGCTATTAATGGATTCTGGTGTACGGTTGAGGTAACAGTAGGTACTGAGATGCACCTACAGTACATGGCAAGCATGCAAATGTACCTATGGGATGAGGTAGGTGCAGCTACGCCTATGGGATGAGGTAGGTGCTTAGCTGCACCTAGGGATTAGGGTTTGATCTACAAAAGTAGATCATGGTAATGCGGAGGATGCGATGGATGGGATATGGTGGCGGTGATGGAAGATGGCTGGGGAAATTGTTGGAATGGGGAAATCCTAAGGAAAGCTAGGGTTCTTAAGTAGAATATGCTAGGGCACAATCCACTCAACTCTAACAATGGTATTCAGAATGCATGGACCTCAGACTTCTTCAGGATTTCAAGACTCAAATTTTCTAGGGGTTGAGCATTGAGAATGCTCCTATTTATAATCAAGCCTAGGGTTTTCTTAGGGTTTTAGCCTAACACTTTTGATCGTGTGGCTAATATTAAATCAAATCCAAAGGCTGAGATTATACTTTAAGTGTGACACGGATTAAGGAAGATGGATGGCTGAGATTAGATTAGATCTAATGGTTGAGGTTAATTGGGCTTATAAATATATATTTTATAATAAATATATTAAAATATAATATAAAATATTATATTTAAACATAAATAATATAAAATAAATATAAATAATTCAAATATGGGTCAAAAAATGGTGGGAAAAGGCTAAAGTGGGCCATTGGATGGCAGGAAAGGCATGGAATGGCCAATTGAATGGCAGGAAGGGGTGGTGGTGGATAAGTGGCTAGGATTTGGTGTCTACACGTACAAATATGGATCCTTCCATCAGGTTTTCCTACAAGCACCATATTTGATACCCATTCTGGATAGTCGATGGAAATGACAAATTTTACATCCAACAGCTTTTACAATTCATATTTGACCATTAAGGTTACTTTTGAATGCATCCTCCTAAGTTTTTTCTTGACTAGCTTCTTCGAGAGATCTAGCGAAAGGTTAAGAGTAACCAATTTTGGATCTAAACTCATCATGTCCTTATAAATCCAATAAAATATATTAGGCCTCTCTTTCAGTAGAGGGATGAGGTTGGCACACTCATCAGGAGATAAAATTTCTTCAAATTTAACCTTCTTGGGATTCGTGGAATCATACTGATATCCACTTCAAAGTTTTCCTTGTACTCACATATGGGATCCCTCCTCAAGCTGGTGAGGTGTATGGATCAAGTGGATTTCATCTATTGGGTTTATGGGTTCGACATTGGAAGTATCCTTAGCATGATAGACATCATGTGCACAACCTGGTGTAAAATGAAAAGGTTGCAACATCTCTTTGTTAGGGAAGAAATCTTCAAGCTCTAGTGGTGAGTTAGCGTGATCCCAATCAATAGCATCTACATCAAGACACAATAGTTTGGAGGTGTCAGCTGGGTTATGAAGTGGAGTGGTCAAATAAATGGAGATCATATTTATGGAATGGATTATGTCTCTAGGACCACGTGCATATGACTCTAAATGTATATAAATTCCATCCCCGAGATGTGGTTCTAGAGGTATGGGGATCTCTGGATCTGGTATATGGATAAACTCAAAAATAGGATCGCTAGGCTTAAGGAGCTCTCTGAATGTTGGTGGATAAGGGAATACCATATGATAAATCCTATCCAAGTTAGGAGTTATTCCTCTAAGGCATGAATGGAGATTGATATATTTGTGCATGTCCACTATAGTGTATGGTGCATTACAATGATGTAAGTAAGGAGGCCCTATATAGGCTCTCTTTTTTTCATCTTCATCATCACTGTCATAATGAAAACCATCACCACTACCTATTGGAACTGGTAGATCAGGAAGGTGGGGCCCCATGAAAGTCCACTCTCGATAACTGCTATCATCCATGGAGGATTTATAATCCTCGATGACTATCTTTGAAGGTAAAATATGATGTAAATTAAGAAGGTCCAATTAGGACAACTCAATCTCATCCTTAGGTTACTCATTGCTTGAGGACTCATAATTATCATCACTCTCATATATGCAACTTGGTCCACCTATCTCAAAGACAAACTCTGCTATGTCCTCATTAGAATGATCTTTTGACTCAAAATATTCTGCTATGCTAGCGCTATGAACCTATAGGCCTGTGTCATCAGCTACCTCATAGATTTGTTCATCCAATTTGTCTCTTGGGATGTGTTCTGGACCGACCTCCACCAATATATCTTCATGATATGTCTCAGGTGGTTCTATAGTGACATAAGACACTAATATATTATCCATTTGAAAAGCGGAGGGATTGGGGTGAAAAGAATTGAATTTGACTTCACTCCCTAGACTGAGGTACATGTAGTCTAAATATACCACAAGGACTTCATTCTATCCTCCAGTATAGTATCCTAACTTGAAACTATTAGTAGTCAACCGATACTATAGTTTGTAAGACCTCCTACACCCCTACTCGAGTAATCTAAGACCATAACCATTCCAATGTTAATGCTCAAAATATCATAATGTGTACTCTGTGTTAGAAAGGTAATGAACATTCATAGCGAATGGTTCATCATTGTCCTTATCCATGGAAGTGCAAGATGCAAGTTGGTCGAGCCCTTCATAGATGAAATTGGTTTGGTTAGGAGGTACCCCCAGTGGTACCATCATCCCTACAAGAAGATGATGGGCTTGTGGTCGGCCCATATCCTGTGAAGTCTTGATGATTGGCATAAATGTCACATTCTACACAATATATTCCCCTAATCTAGGATTAACCAAATGAATGGTCACATGTGGTGCAAATTACCCTGCTAAAGACACAAGTGAAGAATATTGAGGCACCTCTTCAACTTATCCTTGAGCATCCTTTACTTCCATGGGAGTAGGGATCTCAACAACAACTGGTTTGGGTGCTTTCTTTATCTCTTTTTTTCCCATATTTACTTTTAGCTTCTTATCATCTTGATGCACTGTGGATGCAGATGATTTAGTAGAAGTGCTATCGTGTGCTCCGATCGTTGAGACATTGCCTCTTGGATCTTTTATCGGTGACACTGGCCATATGTCTAGGTGCATTAAGGGGATCATGAAATCCCCCACTAAATCTACTAAGTTCATGTATTTGAAAGGTTCTTCATTTGAATGCACCACGTGAACCCGTCCCTCATGCATGTATTTGATACATTGATGGAGAATGGAAGGAACACAATGCATTTATATTATCCAAGGCCATCCTAGAAGTATATTATACTGCATAGCACCTTCAATCACATGAAACATCACTAGGATGGTCTTCAATCCCACATAAATGGGTAAGACTATAGTGTCGATAGTTGAGCATAATGCATCATTAAAAGCTCTCAATGTGAAGGCCGAAGGTATGATATGAATCTTTGGTAACTTCAGGTATGTCAATGCCTTAGTTGTAATTATATTGATTGATGATCCCGTATCAATAAAAACCCACTTGAAAGGTTTATGGTTTACACATGCAATGATATGAAGTGGTAGGTCTATCATGATAGTGGAAACTGTCTTAATTTCATGATCATAAAACTGTATGATTGGTTCTTGACACTGTTGCACGTGTCCCATGAAGTGTGTAAATTCTTTAGGATCCCAATACTAGACTTCTATGGACCTTAGAATATTCATAAGCATCTCCTTTTGCTTGGGAGACTACTGAATTAGCTCATAAAAAGATAACTTCACTAGAGTCATCTGTAGGTTTTAAACTAACCTACTTTTGATTGTCACCATCGGTCTAGTTGATGGGCCTGGCACATTCTAGGTTGGCCTTGGAGGAGGCGCATCTTGGACTCTAATGGGCAATGGAGGTTGATTTGGTCTTTCATACCTCACATGTCTTGTGATGATGTTGACCATTCCAATGAACCCATGGGTTGGTGGTTCAATGGATACTTGATTGACTTGGCCAACATTGTTCCTTGGCACTTCATGGTTGGGTGGAGGATTTTTTTAAATCCCTATATTTTGATTGTTCGACATTTGCAGGTTTTCCACAAGAAGTGTACCTCTTTCGATCATATTTTACACCAAATATTTTTAACGACCAACATACCTCTATGTCATGGCCTTTCGTTTGATGAAATATGCAATATTGATCATCTTTATACCCCTTGGGCTTGGGTTGATTAGGGTCCATTGGTCTGATCTCAGGTAATTTTATTACCTTTTCCTCATACAATTGATAGAAAATCAATATCAACAATTTTGATAATTGAGTGAACACGCGAGGAGGGTGTCTTTCCTTGTCCTTACCCCTCTGATTTTTTATGCACTCCTCATACTACATAGGAGGAGGTTGGGCTTAATAATTTTATTGTTGATGTCCCTTATCCCTTTTCTGAAGGTTTAGAACCACCTGATTAACATGGGCTGGCTTGGCCTATTTTTTCTTGGTGCTCTTCTTGTTCCATTCCTTCTTATTTTTGAGCTTCAAGTTACCCTCCTGTAACTTGATATCCTCTATCACTTTGGCTTGTGCCAAAGCCTCCTCGAAGGTGTGATATTTCTACAACTATAATAATAAAAAATGTGCTTTGCGTAACTTTTTGTAAACATTTGAGTTAATTCAGAAGTAGGTATGGAGAACAAAAGCTTTTCCATCATATTTCTCCATTGTTTCCAATAATCCATAACTGGCTCATCATCATGTTGCATTAAAGCAACAAGATTTGATAAGTTCACCTTTTTCTTGACATCGAAGAATAATCGTTCAAGAAATGCATCAGCTAGTTGCTCAAAACTAGTGATCATGTGCCTCTTGAGTTGATTAAACCACTCCTGGTCTAGGCCTGAGAGGGTTGTAATGAAGGTCTGTAGGAAAAAAGCATAATTACTCTCAATTTGAAAGCACATGTCTAGAAAACTCATAATGTGCTCCTGAGCGTCCTCATCTCCTTTAAATTTTTCCAACTTAGGCATCTCAAAATGCTCAAGATAGGTCAAAATAGGTACTTATGGGCATAAAAGTTCATTATGAATCTTGTTCAAGGTAGGCTTTTGATAAGCTATCCCTTGCTTCTTGATAGCTCTGACATTTTTTGTCAAGGCCTTATAAGCCTGCGAAGATAGGAACTCCTCATATCTTGATTGCCTTTGAGGTACCTTTGGAGGTATGTTCCTCTTTGGTCGAGGTGGAGGACTAGTCTCATCATCCATTTTGACTTGGGAAACTTTAGGATATTCTTAATCTAGTTCCTCTCCTACTTCTTTTTCATACTGCCTATGCCCACAATATTCAAACATAGGGCACCAATCTCTATGTTGGGTTGTACGGTGAGCATGGGTTTCTATATGGTCAAGGTGAAACTTAGGATATGAAGTAGCTCACCTATCAATGCTCTCCCTGTACTCACTACGAGGAGGTAACCCGACACTGGCCAATCGGTCCTCCCACTCAACATACTCCTTTTGATAAAGGATACATTGCTTTTGCATGCATTTTTCATATAAGCATTGTCTTATGAACCTTTGCCTTTGAGTGTTCTCATTTTCAAGGTGTTCTCACTCTGCATGAACATCCTCTAATTGGTATTGGAGAATATGACATCTATTTTTTGACACTATTTTTTGAGATCTATCCATGTGATCAACTGTATGAGGCCTCTGGTGTGTGCACTCTATTTGAGTGGCTTTGTGGGTGTGTCCTCCAATGGACTGATTTGCTATTATTTTGCTCTTATCTATGAATATGGCATTCATGTTTAGCTATCGCATATACTCTGTGCCTGCATGGGATGTGGGGGCATGCATATCATGAGAATTCTTGCATCACTCTCTAGGATCTCTAATGGTCCTAATCATACTTTCGCTATGTACACTCATAGAACGAGAAGGCGTAGGCAAAGGTTTATAACCTAGCTATCCTAGGACTTTATCTAGACCATATAACTATCTACTACACCAAGGCTCATGAGGTGGCATACCATTAACTCCCACTTTAGACATGTCTATGGTAATCTTACAAGATTCACCTCTATAGGAAATATGCATGAGCCTATGCTCAGTATTGGTCTTCTATGTTTTTCCCTAAATGGGTGGATCTTGAACCTGTTTATACTCATATTATGGGGGCCTTGAGCCTCCCTTAACTATAGGTCGAAGGGGTACCAATCTAGATCCCTCTATGACAAACTCTTCAATAGATCCTGTGGAACCACATGGAATGCAGTCATGGTAAATGCTAACCTATCCAGGACCCCCATGCCGAGAAGCCACATGCTCTAATCTATGTATCAAGGAGTTTCTAATGGTTCCTCTAATCGGGTTATTCTCAATAGGATCCCCATGCATAGAATTATCCCCTCTAATACTCACCGAATGACATTCAAGAGGATTATGTGGTTGAGGGCTCTATGCATCTTGACATGCATTGGGTGGAGCTTCAACCTCAACCTTGTAATCAAATAAAGACAATGAATTGAAGAATAATTATCAAAATCAACATTAACTTTAGCTTAGAAAAGACTAAGCATTATATAGTTTACAAAATAACTATATTAGCACAAATAACGCTAACAAGATGCGTTAAGAGAGAAGTGTGCTAACAACTAACCTAGGTAGAGAAGTATGAACTAACAACTAATCTAAAATATCTAACCTAGGATATTTTAGATATTAATCTAGGTTTACCAGTAGATATTTAGAACAATAAATATCTCCATGGTAAGTAGTAAAAAGTAAATGTAATAATCTATGTAGTATAATGCAATATACTACCTATTTTACCCTAACATCCCCCCTTTATTACATTACTTTGAAATACAAAGTTTACTTCGAAACAATTCAAATTTGACACGTCCAAGTGCCTTTGTGAAGATATCTGCAACCTGTTCATCAGTGGGAATGTGTTGGAGCTTGATTTTGTGTTTAGGAACCTCATCTCGAATGAAATGACAATCTGTGTCAATATGCTTTGTACGTTCATGGTGAACTGGATTCTTGACTAAGTTCAAAACACCCTGGTTGTCGCAAAACATATGAATAGGAAGTTTCTTTGGTAGACCCATAGTTGCCAAGATGTGACTTAACCATATCGCTTCACACACAGCTCCACGTGCAACGTGATACTCTACCTCTGTTGAGGATAAAGCAACCACCTATTGCTTTTTACTATGCCATGAGACAGGACCAGATCCAAGATGAAATACATATCCTGATGTTGACTTTCTGTCATCTATAGATCCAGCATAGTCAGAGTCAGTGTAACTCTATAAGAAGAATGAGTTATTCTTCTTATACTCTAGACCATATTCTACACTACCTTGAATGTAGTGGAGAACACGTTTTGCTGCTTTCTAGTGAGAAGTCTTTGGTTCTTGCATGAACCGAGAAAGATAGTTTACAGCAAAAGTAATGTCTGGTCTAGTATTGGTCAGATAGATGAGGCTTCCAATCATCTGTCGATATAGCATGCCATCTACCTATGGTGAGTCATCATACCATGATAACTGAAGCCCTGATTCCATCGATGTTGCTTTGGGCTTACAATCAGTCATACGATATTTTTCTACTAAAGTCTTGGCATACTTTTTTTGAGTCACCCTAAGATGATTCTTCTTCTGTTCTATCTCAAGGCCAAGACAGTAGTGGAGAAGTCCTAGATCTATCATATCAAATGACTCTTTCAAGTCATCCTTCACGGTGTTAATCAATTTCTCTGAATTATCGGTAATGATCAGATCATCTACATATAATACAAGAATCACTATTTCAGAACCTGTGTTCTTAATATAGAGATTTGCATCAGATGGACTTCTCTTGAATCCGTGCTGCAGTAGGTGACTATCCATTTTGATGTACCATGCTCTTGGGGCTTGTTTCAGCCCATATAATGATTTGACCAATTTGCAAACCTGTTGCTCATGGCCTTCCTCAGTAAATCCTTGAGGTTGAGTCATGTATACCTCTTATTTTAAGTCACCATTTAGAAAGGCACTTTTTACATCCATCTGATGTAATTTCCATCCGAATTGTGCTGCCATAGCACAAAGAACTCGAATGGTGGTCATCCTTGCAATGGGTGCAAAGGTTTCCTCATAATCAAGGCCTTCCTTTTGAGCATAGCCCTTCGCCACAAGATGGGCCTTATGCTTGTCTATGGTACCATCTACCTTATATTTGACTTTGTAAACCCATTTGCAGCCTATGGGCTTCTTTCCTTTAGGCAAATCAACCAGCTTCCATGTTTTATTCTTTATGAGGGATTTATGTTCAGCATCCATAGCTGCCTTCCACTGAGGCTGTCTAAGTGCTTCATCAACTATAGAAGGTTCATTTTCATCATATGATGACATGTAAACCCTCTCCTCATCAATTTCCATATCATCTCCACTTTCTAACTCTCTATCAACAGAAAGCTCTTGAAAATATTCACAAAGATCATCAACTGAAGTAGATGCTTCTGCCTTTCTCTGTCGAGACATGCTTCGTGTCTTTGGATGATTGAGAGTGAGATCTGGTGGTGAAGTGAGTTTGGAATCTCTCATAGTACTAGTATACCATTTTGGAGGCTTTTTCTATTGTGGAGGAGTCTGTGGTTGTTGCTCCTCATCTTCCAGGTATACTGATGTAGTGTTAGATGTGAAAGCTTCATCAAACACTACATCTCTACTAATGTGTATTTTCTTGGTGAATGGATCTATCAACCGATAGCCTTTTGAGAATTCATCATATCCAAGAAAAACACACTGCAGGGTCTTCTCATCTAACTTCTTTCTTTTCTCCTTAGGTATATGCATAAAATCCTTACACCCAAATACTCGTAGATGAGATATGGAGGGTTTCCTTCCACTCCATGCTTCTTGAGGAGTCATACCTTCAAGAGCCCATGTGGGTGCCCTATTTAGAAGATATACTATAGTTGTTACAGCTTCAGCCCAATAATTGTGCTCAAGATTGGCTCCCTTAAGCATACATCGTACCATTTCCATAATGGAACGATTTCTTCTCTCAACAACTCCATTTGATTGAGGAGAATAGGTTGTTGTTAACTATCTTTTTATCCCATGTTTCTACAAAAATGAGGAAAATTCTTTTGATGTGTATTCCCCCTCGATCTGAATGGAGGGTCTTTATGAAACATCCTGATTCTTTCTCAACAAGTTTCTTGAACTACTAAAAATAGTCAAATGCTTCAGACTTCAACTACAAGAAGAAGACCCACATTTTTTGTGAGTGATCATCTACAAACAATTGAAAATACCTTTTTCCTCCACAACTGGTAGACATAGGACCACACAAATCTATGTGAACTAACTCCAAAGGTACCTTAGCTCGAAAAGAGCTAGGTTCAAAAGGTACTCTGTGTTGCTTTCCTACCAAGCAATCTGAGCACACTGGCAAAGTAGATGAAAGAGTAGGCAATCCTTTCACCATTTGATACTTACTGAGTTCAAGTAAATACCTTGAGCTTAGATGCCCAAATCTCTTATGCCATAGAGAAGTGGCCTCTTTTGTTGTTACTGCCATTGCAGTATGTGGTGAGGTAATTGCATCTAAGGTGAACAAACCATGTTTGTAAGAACCCATTGCTATATGTTTTCCTTTCTGAGTGATAAAGCAATGTTTCTTTCCTTGATCCACTTTGAAGTTGACATTCATGTTATTGTCCAGGATTTGTGGAACTGACAAAAGATTATTTGCCAATCCTGGTACATAAAGAACTTTTTGAATCTGACATTCTCCATCTGGAAGGGAGACAGAAACACTTCCTTCTCCCTAGACTTGATAGGTCTTATCATTAGCAATGGTCACTGGTCTACCTTCTCGTGCCTCAAATGTCTCAAACTAGGACTTATCGCCAGTCATATGCTTACTAGTGCCTGAATCTATGTACCACATAGTATCCTTGTGAGGGGAATCTGTATGAGTCATGAGCACTTTGTGTGCTCATTCAAAGTCCAAACTAGAATCTTCTACGATAGCAATATGTCCCTGTTACTGCTTGTTCTTGTTCTTTGGTTTGCCTTTGCCCTTCTTTTGTCCTTGTTCATTGGGCGGTTTGTTCTTAAACCAACATCTCTTGGTTTCATGAGTGTCCTTATCACAAATTTTACAATACTGCTTCTTCTTCTGAGTTTCTTTGCCTTTACCCTTGTCTTTGTTAGAAGAAGATCCCTTCTATTGATTCCACTTTTTCTTTCCACTTTGTTTGTTTGAGAAGAGTGCATTGTTTGATGCATCATCTCTTTGGAGTTGATTAGCTTCCTCAGTTTGAAGCATGTTTACCAACTCTACAAAAGTCACTGTCCTACCAGAGACTTGAAGGGAAGTGATCAACATTCTATAGGAGTCTGGAAGAGCCCTCAAAATGATTGAGGTCAGGACTTTGTCTTCCACTTTTTCTCCTAAGGCTTGCAGTTTTGTTTTTATATCTACCACTCTGTAGAGGAATAGCTCTACTGTCTCTCCAGATTTCATATGAAGAGTATGAAGTTGTGTTTGAAGGTTAAGAATCGTTGATTGATTCTTTCCTTCAAATATGGTTGCTAAGGCATCCCATGCCTCCTTACCATTTTTAGCTTCACTTATATGAGGATGGATGTCATCAGTAATAGCTAGCAAGATCAATAAGGAAAGTCTTTTATCCTTTTTATCATATGCTATTTGATCTGCTCCTGGTGATTGGGGTCTTGGATCATTGCCTTCCACTATACCCCACATCTCCTCTACAGATAAAATTGCTTTCATCTTAGTTTTCCAGGCAGAATAATTTGAACCTTTAAGCAATTGGCTTTCATTGAGATATTTGTTTATCAGTGCCATGGTGAAGGTTTCAAATAAGTAACTAAGATGAATTTATCTTGCAGTATACTCTCAAAAGAGTATATGGAAGATCTTAATTTGCTCTTTAAGATATTTAATGGCTCCTGCCTTAACACCCTTCAAGAAGGATGAGAAGTTTGAGGAATTTAAGCCAAACAAATAGAGCAAATTAAAGGGGAGGTTTTGAAAGACTTCTGATTTTACTCTCTAGGATATTTAATGGCTCCTGCCTAAACACCCTTCAAGAAGGATGAAAAGTTTGAGGAAATTAAGCCAAACAAAGAGAGTGAATCAAGGTGATTGGATTATGACCTTTGATGGGGAGTGAAAATTGACTTGTTTAACCTGTGCAAGGTGTAGCACGATTTAGTGAAGTTTGGGTTTTGAAATGCTCTTCAATGTTTATGATTGTTTAATTGCAAAAAACATGATGGTTAGTGCAATAATAAAAAAGAGCAACCCAAATTTTTATCACTATAGGTGTCGGATGCAACCGAAAATGCACCTAGTGTAGCCAATTTTAAGAAAAGGTGTCGAGTACAATCGAGAATGCACCTTATTACTCTGAAATATCCCCCCTTTGTCTTACAATTTTGCAAAAAAGAAGAATCACAAATGTGTCCTCTATCCCCCCTTAATTTTTACAAAATTAGGAATCAAGCACTCCTTTCAAGACAAGTCGACACACGACCCGCGTTTGAAAGGCTTCCAGACCAGTCGACACACGACTTGGTTTATGTCTTCAACACTCAAAAATAGGTGGTGCATTAGGATCAAAAGGTTCATGAATCCTCATGGGACCATAGCTTCTATCCAACCCCTTCCATGGATCAGTATAGATGATGGAGTGAGGAATGGATCGACGATATTCACGAAGCATACGATGAAAATGAGATCGTGTAGTTTGCCTTCGCAATTCGTTCCTCTTCCTTATTATTCTTTGTCTTCGAAGAGCTTTCCTTACCCAATATTTGATCTTCATGAACTTATGAAAGTTTCTGTGAGCTTTCAAAAAAAATGTTGAAGATGGCCTTTGGTTTTGCAATAAAATATGGATTTCCTATGTCTCTTAATCTCCAAAAATTGGGAGAAAACAATAGAAATTGAGTGGAATTATTGCAAAAAGAATAGGTTTTCTTGAATGATTTTCTAAGTTTTAATGCTTAAAAATATATTTAATGATGAAAAAAATTCATATAGTAAAGCTATTGGAAAAAAAATCAATTTAAAAAGATAAAAATTGATTTAAATAACCAAATATGGCTAAACTATATAAAAATTAATCAAAAATAATAATTAAAACATAAAAAAAAACTTTAGAAAGTACAATTTTTATTAGAAAAAATTTAATCACCTTGCAAATGAGAGCATGCGGGATCGAACTCAAGACCTCACGCGAATGAGTGAAGGCACCTACCAACAGGCTAGCAAGGTGGATTTGAAAGCGTAACGATCTTTGTGGCTTTTATCAAGTGCGGTGTGATGAAAAATGTTTTAAAAAACACAAGACTATTATCCCACATGCAGGCGGAGTAAAAGCAAGGAGGTGTTTAAAAAACATAGTACTCAGCTCGTACATCGATTGCCTTCGGGCAATCGATGGATGCCCTTTTTGCCTCTTGATAAACCAATAAGAGCCCGCCACCTATCGATCCGTGTGAGATGTGCCACGTCAGATCTCTGCTTGTCTCTACACTTGTCAAGTCAGATCTCTACTCTCCTCAATACTGGCTATGTCAAATCTCTGCTTACCTCTGACTAGATGTTTGCCATGTGTTACATGAAGATGTGTTTAGGGTCATGCAGACTTAGATGTGGTTGCCTCGATCTCAGGGCTGAAAGACATCGTTCTCAAGGCCATCGTGACATGGCTTTAGTGAATGATCATGACATGGGTGGTTCTGGTGGGCCTTTGTGATGTGGTCAGGTCTAGTGGGGCCTTGAAGCTCGTGCAAGGGTGACAACCTAAAGAGGTTGTAGCCTATATGATCGCACTCGAGTTGAATAGAGGTCCATGCCAATGGACTCACAATCGGTTGGCAGCATGGCAAGGAAATGATGCCTAGGGAGGCATGCTTGGCGGACAGTGTGGCAGGAGGCTTCATAGGTACTAGGGGTACCAGATGGAACGAGTGATGCTCGTGTTATCCACCCCAGTGAGGATACCAATGTAATCAAATAAAGACAATGAATTGAAGAATAATAATCAAATCCACATTAACCTTAGCTTAGAAAAGACTAAGCATTATATAGTTTACAAAATAACTTAATTAGCATAAATAACGCTAACAAGATGCGTTAAGAGAGATGTGTGCTAACAGCTAACCTAGGTAGAGAAGTATGAATTAACAACTAATCTAAAATATCTAACCTAGGATATTTTAGATATTAATCTAGGTTTACCAATAGATATTTAGAACAGTAAATATCTCCATGGTAAGTAGTAGAAAAGTAAATGTAATAATCTATGTAGTATAATGCAATATACTACCTATTTTACCCTAACAAACCTCCAGGCATAACAAACCTCAGGTTTATGCCTGGATCAGCCTCTCCATGTATGCACCATGATATTATATTATCTCATATGTAAGTTTTAAGGCAAACAAAAGTAAACAATAATTATTATCTCTTTTAAATATTTTATTGTGAACCCTAAACTATTTTGATGTGTTTTCCAATTTTTTTGTATTAGAAAGTAACTTTCATCATATTTTCAAAATGTTGATGATATACTCAATTGTTAAAGGGCTTTCACCTGTATACTCGCAGCTCAACAACCTAGCAATGAACTCCAGGCTATGCAATCCAACCTATAATATGTGGTAGTGAAGTCCACACATGGTCAGGGAGCATAGGTACTGCCAGACCCTCATCCAATCTCACCCAGTTAGCGTCATACCCTCCAGAGAGGAGTATATGCAAATTTTTTGGGCTATGAATGGCTATTGGATTTGGTATTGGTCTAGTAGCAAAAGGATCGAATGATTTGGGCCAACATATGGAAATCACTGCCATCGTTTTTGAAACCTACTAGTGGTTGGATGTGACTTCCAACTCACTAGCATTTAAAGTGTGTCATGGTGTGTGTGGTTCCTTTTACTTTGCATGAAATAGAAATGCATAAAACAACACTCAAATGATTCTACATGCTTTCAAAAGAATGTTTTACTTTTTAATTGCATGACTACGCTAAATGAAATTCAGAGAATGCAACTACCTATGAGGGGATGGCCACTAATTGGGCCTCATGCATGCAAACTCAACACAAAATGGCCCAGAACACTAGAGACTAGGGAGGACTGCAATCAAAGGTTCGTTATTCCTAGTAGTGACTAGTAGGAAAAACTAAGAAAAAGGTCCTAGGGATTCATCCTTTTATTTTACCTTTTTGTTATGTTTCCTATTTAACCTACCATTTTATGCATTCTAGAAAATCAGACACAGACATAATAGGAAAAACATAGGGAAATGAAGATTACCTCATATTCAATTTTTATGATGATATTGTTGCATTTTGTACTATCTATCTTCTATTGACCGTGGCTCTGTGGCATAGCTACAAATGTTGCCCATGGGTGTCAACCATGGTTACAACTGTTAACCATGATTCTTAGCTATGGTTAGTACCTGTCATCACAAAACATAGTATATCAGTATTTTATGGCATTAAATACCGATTTCTCATCATGATCACCTTATGTAGCAATCCATGAAGCATACACCTAAGCTAATAATAATTGAAACATCACATAAAGCATAAAATATAGACGAATTTGCAAATAACCACAAAGTAGGGCTTACTTTATATTAAATTTTCAATGAAACTCGATTGCAAATCCATCCCCCTTAGGGATACCCAATGTGATACAATTATTACAATCATAGAAAAATCCTCACACAAGGGTAGGTGTAATTCATAGGCTTCCTAAATGCATACAAACTGCTCCAAGGTATCGATGACCTTCTTCTCCATGATTAGAGGTATTTGTTGCCTTGCATGTCAACACCTTGTTAGTCCTACATACAATAAACAACAAGAATCATATTAGTAATAAAGGAGACCTCTCTTGATGAGGCTTTAAAAGGAAGTTATACAAAAATATGCCATGAAAGCTTGAAATAAAGAAACTACAAGAAACATGCTAAAACTATGTTAAACATGAAATATTGCCATGAAAGATGTAAAGGAAAGACAAAATTATCTATCTAATGCCCTAATTATAAAATCAAAAGCATGAAAACATGAAATGTAAGCATTCTTATCCTACTTACTACAAATTCCAAATGAGAAGAAAGATACCTAAAATTTTAATTCTACCAGATAGAGGTCTCCAATAATGCAAATGAAATAACACCTATAGCTAAATACCAAGGAAATATGGATATTGAACCTGACCACGGGTCTGTCATGTGGTGAGAACTGTTAGCCACAACTGATAGCAATGATGAAGCTGAAAATGCACTTGGCATCCAAATATGGCTTAGATCTCCGATTTCCCTGATGAATTTATGGTTCAAGGGTCACCTCTGTGTCCTTTGACAAATTTGGTGGTTGAATTATTCCTATTGTTGATGGATTTCTTGTAATCTCATTTCTTTATTCTTCTAGCCTCCTAAGACCTCCATGACTTCAATTGCCATTTCAATCTCTCAATGTTAGCTAAAGGACTTCTATTAATGCAAGTAGGTGAGTACTAAATTTGAAAAGGCTTCACCGTTCAAATTCTCCTATGCATATCCTTCATTTTCCATTTTGGATGGGGTTCTTATAACCTCTAGGAAGATTATGTCTTAGCTTCTTGAGGAAGCCAAGATCAAGAATGGACAACTGGAGTAGTTGGAAGGAAGCTTTTGGATCTTTCTGCACCTAAACCACTCGGATCTACAACCAATTGGCCGTTATAACCAAATTTGGATCGACCAAAGTCCAATTGATTTTGACTACTAGCTGTGGTTCTGAGGTGCGCTCAGCTCTGTTAACTGCAGGTCTTAGTTGCGACCAACACTAGTTAGGCCAAAATGCCTAAATGAGTGGTTAAAACCACTTCTATACCTTGGTATTTGTCCGAGGTCTTCCATATTGTCTTCTAGCATGTCCCATATGAGTATTCACCTCAACATGACGTGTTTTAGGTGTCTACATGTACAAATAACTTTCTATAGTGTATATATAGCATTTTTTTTGGTATATATTATCAATTTTATTAAATCACTAAATAAACCAAAAGAAGAAAAAATTAAAAAAAACATGAAAATTTTTCAAAAATATTTCAAATTCTACATTATTGTGTGTGTTGTCTTCCAAAAAGTTCAGTTATATTTTATTTTATTTCGGATAAACTCAAAATTTATCTTGAACCACTCACTTAATTCACATATTTACTAAATTTTGATTTCATCACTTTGATTATAAATCTCTCTTGTATTAAAAAGCACTATTACTTCACTAAATAAAATTTTGAGTTTTGGGAACTGATCTTGCTACTTATGAACCAAGAACACATTCTCACATCTTAAAATGATTTATTGCAAAATTTGAAAAAGGATACTACATAGTAGTCTTATTTCCTTAAGCGAATTTTTTTTTATGTGTGTGGTCTAGAATACTGATAATTGGCAAAAGGACAAGCTCCCCCCTACCCAAATAAAATCCCTTGCTCCTTGTCTAATCTAAGCAAGTATCCCAAAAAATAAAAGAAAAAAACAAAGAAAAGAAAAATGATTTTTACTACAAAAAGCAATAAAATCCCCTTGTTCAAAAATGGACAAGAATCCCTACTCCAAAAATCAAAAGAAAAGAAGGGGACAATGAGCTTGAATCCCTAGAATTGCTCAGTTATTTGAAAGCCATGATGTGAGCCCCATAACACGCGATTTGTGCCCAACCCACATGGCCTTGGGTAAGCCTTTCACATGGCGATATGTCTATCACATTAGCAACCTTATTTTGTATAGACCAATGTCCGCTTGTGGATTAGCTAGCTCTTGGTGACTTGACTTACATAGTATTTTGGTACAATAGCATGCACAAAATCATGGTTAATGAACATTTCACTTGCACACACATTGGTTCATATAAGTTTGCTTGTATCATTACCTCACTAAAAATCGGTAAATTAATTTCACAAGCACACACATTTGATCCTCGAGAGATTTTGTATCATTATGACAAATCAATATGGATAATGAACTCACATGTCACACACTGGTTCTTGATAAATTTGACTTTGTCTTAGAAATAATTTAAAATATTTCTTTGAAATTTTGTTAGAAAATAATTAGTTTATAATCATTTGCATTAATCCCTATCACTCCATTCTAGTAATCATATATATATATATATATATTGTCTTCAAAAATATCCAAATATGCAACATAATAATTTATCTCAAATAATAATTTCATTCCACATAATCATTCTATCATGCATTAAATTTTGACTTCGTGATGATATTAGAATTCCTAGTAATTATTTTCCCTCAAATTTCACACTAGGAATTCTATGCCTAGCACAAGTCATCCTTCCCAATTTTTCATGCTTAAATCACTTTATATCTCTCACAAAAACAATATTTATCAACCTATCTTCTCCAAATTAATTTCTTTATCTTTTTCATCATCAAAACCCTCAAGGTTACTCTTGAGCCCACAATCTTTATGGTATTAACAATATAAAAATTCCTCACAATAGGATCCGCTTCATGACCTCGCGAGCATTGATCTCCAACAACGGTCATATAACAACACAACATCCTTTGAGGTTCATTGTTAATCCATATATTTTATCAACACACAAAAACATCTTTTGTCTTTCAAAAACACTTTACAAAATCATTTCCTTTTATGTTAAGCATGATAAAAAAAATTCAAAAATCAAAGCATGATTACAAGAAATTATATAACACAAACCATCATAAGCAAGTGCAATAAATCATCCAATAAATCAAATCATTCAATGTTGCATAGACAAAAGGATATATATATATATATATTGATGAGTGTCGTTTAATTCATCATTTGATCATTATTTATCAATCTGGGCAGGTGTCCTAAGGTTGTTTACGATAGTCAATTCAAGCAGATGTAAGACATTCTATTCAAAAAATGGCTTTATTGGCAGAACAGTTAGTGTTTGTTGGGGGTTCTTCTGTCACTCTAAACCCTATGAACTGAAAGGAAACTATATTATGCTTGCTGAAATAAAATTGCAGAAATGAAATAACTCGTCAAAGAAACCTATTTACTTTTGCTAAATCTGAAATGCACTCAAAACTGAATTAAACTTGCTGAAATGAAAGTTGCTGAAATTAGAATTGCAGAAAGTAAACTAACTAACTTGCAAAATAAAAGAACAGATCTGAAAATAAACTTAGAAATGATAATGAAACTACAAACTCTGAAACTGGAAATGATTTCAACAAAATAAAGAAGTGCAGGAAAAATGACAGGTTTCTTATTTATTCTACTGCAGATAGATTTAAACAAGAAAACCTGGTAAAAACCTTCTTCTGCTCCTGGGAGTGGCCCTTGCTCCCTGGTTCAGAAGAAGGTGAAGAAGTAGCTCTGGTTTTCTACTTAATCACTCCTTCAATCATAAAGTAAAACTGACAAAAACTGCACTTTTTATTGAATTAAAAACATGCAGAAAAATTCTGCATATTACTGCTACAAAAATCTGATTTCACAATATTCAGAATTATACTAATTGCAATCCTAATTCTTCCTACTTAGCTCAACCCAGATGGGAGCCGGTTATTTATATTAAAAACATGCTAAATCAGATGTGGAATGATTCAAATTTCAGGCATTTTAGGAATGTTGTTAAAACTGCATTCCTAAAATGCAGAATATGGTTACATGAATGAAATCTATTTGTTGCACATTTGCTGGAGGTCTTCTGCGTTGAAAAAGATGCACAACAGATTCACATAGCTGTCCTTATCATTCTCCTACAATTTTCTGTCTTTCCTGAGCTGTTCTGGTCAAAACTGTGCTTTTTCGGTTATTTCGGAGCAGTCCTGTTATTCCGGAGCAGTATCTCTGTTATTCCAGAGCAGTATTTCTGTTGTTCCAGAGCAGCGCTAGAATGCCTGTTTTCAACACAGTTTGCGTTTCTTTTGCCGAGCATTTGGTGGATCAGACTTGAAAGTATTTCAACAACCTATTCATATGCTTTTTAAGTTGAATTTGACCAAATTCCAAGTCATGCAAATCTGGCTGGAATTTGTCCAAGTTAAAACAGTCAAAAATAGTTTTGCACAGCTTGCAGTTTTGTCCTATTTTTAGTGCTATTTTCTGCATTTGACAACTTCAGAGAGCATGATATGAATGTTATATATCCCACACGTGATTGCACTAACACATTTCACAATAAATCATTATTTATCAACAAAACTTATGCAAAAAATACAAAAAATTAGTAAAAACAGAATATTATGCTTCTAAACAATCAAACATGTAAATAGTAGTAAATATTGTATTTCATCAGCAGAATTAACATCAAAACATATCAAAAAGGTCTATTAAGGATGTCTAAAATAATCAATAATGAGGCAATATTTGGCCTCATCATCCCCCCCAACTTATTCTGATGCATGTCCTCATGCATTCTGTGAGGCTACAATAGAGCAGAGATCCTTGTCCATGACTCTCTCTTGGTAGCTGAACTTTGGACCAGGAATCCTGTAGAAACCTCTGATTTCCTTTATTTGCTTGAGCCATGCCTGAAACTGATCATCTGGTTGAGGGTCCTCATCAAAAAACCATGGAACAGGGGTGATTACAATAGGCAATCTGTATCTTAATCCTATCCACTGATGTTGCAGCTGCTGAATAACTTGCATGATACCTTCAGCTCTTCTTTTTGACCACTGCAAGTTATTGGGGGAGATAGGTTCTTTCTTCTGCAAAGAAATAGATAACTCTCCCCAACGATTTCTACAGGCTGCTAAAGCACTATTAAAATGCTGGTGAGTAAAATTCTGAAAATCGACTAAGCATTTCTGAAGATTGGTTTCATAAATTTTTCTCACCTTTTCTTCCCTCATCATAGTAAAATGTTGATTGGCTGCAGCCCTGTAATCATCGTGAATTGGCCTCAGATATAGTGCTGCATTTGCCTCATTTTCCTTAATCATCTGCTTCTGTTGTTCCCAATATTCCTGATTTTGCAGAGTGGACATGAAGGCTCTTAACTGAATATCCCCTGTAAAAATGTGAGGTAGGAATGTGTCATCACCAGGCATAAAGAAGTTATGTAGGAATAACTCACACAGCAGATTTTTCTGTTCTGTTGGGCTGTGCAGGTAGGTATCCACAAATTCTTCAGGATTTTCCAATTTGTATGGCAAATTAGAGTGGATTCTCATAATTTGCCAACGGATAAATCTTTCTCTAAGGATTAAGGTGTAAAACCTTGCAGGTCTTCTGCACTGGACTAAACACTCTGCATTCTGACAGAGATCCTGCACTTGGTTCTTCAATTTGGTTATTTCTGCCTCTTTAGCCTCACATTTTTCCTCCAAAGGTTTCAAAGCTAAAACCTTTTCTTCTAACCTTTGGCATTTCATCATCCACTTTGATAAATCTGTATTATATTCCTCAAGTGGAACCATAAGGGGATCGCGAACAGGTTGTTGCATTTGAGGAACAATATGAACCTGCACCTCTTTGTCAGTCATGTCAACCCTGACAGAGTCTGTTTGTGTTTCTTTTTCTTCTATTTCTGCCAAAGGTAAGTTGACCTGTACCCCTTGTTCCTCTGTTTCTGTCATAGGTAATTCAGTTTGAATTCCCATGTCCTGTGTTACTATGAGGGGTTCATATAGTTCAATATCTACAGCAGGAATTGAGGAGATCAGAAGTTGTTCCTGTCCCTGTTCTCCTTCAATATCCATTATAGGTTCTTCCCTGATTGGTGAGTCTACTACATGTGCAGCTATTGCTAATTCTAACAGAATGTCAGCCATTTGAGTGTCATGCATACTTTCATCAGGTTGTGGCTCTAAAGATGCAATTTTAGCTGTTAAACTTGCCACTTCTTTCTGCAACATTGCAATTATTTGATCTTTTTTTGAAATAGAAGCTTGACACTTTTCTATCCAACCTGTTTGTGTTTTTACCACACTTCTTGCTGCAAATAGCTGTAGTTGGATATCTTCCTCTTCCTCTGCTTCTTCTTCTGTCTCTGATTTTTCTTCTGCCTCTGACTCTTCCTTAGAATCAGAATCTGAATAATCCACTAAGACCACTTCAGGGCTGGATGTAGGCTCTGTTATGTTTGTGGCTGCAGGTTCTGCTGATTCTGCTAGGTCTGTTTCTGCTGCTACTGCTTCTTGATTTTCTTGATCAGATGATGTTTTACCCAGTTGAAGTCTTGCAGACCTTCGTAATTTTTGAACAGGAGTCTTTCTTTTTCCTGTTTTGGGCATTTCTTGAGCAGATTCTCCTGGTTCTGCTTCATCAGAGCTATTGGACTGCAAAATAGTCACATCTACTGAAAATGACACCCTTCTACATTTTTTAGCAGAGTCTATTTCAACATGCTTTTCTCTCTGTCTTCTAGTCCTAGAAGAGGGAGGTCCCTGTGGAGAGGATGGACCCTCTTCTTGGACAAACTCTGTCTCAACCACTGGCTCAGGTGTTTCTATTTCCTCTTCTCCAATGCCAGGGTTTTCATTTTGTTCTGCAGATTTAGGGCTTTCAACTGGTTCTACAGATTTAGGGCTTTCAATGTCCTCTTCTGCTTCAGCTGCAAATGCAGGGCTTCTAGTTTCATCCCACTGAGCAAAGAATCTGTCAAAGCTCTGCAAATTACCCCTAAAGTGATGTTTACAGATTATTTTAATCAAACCATGATGCCTAGGGGTTCCTTTTCCTTCCTGATATTTCTTGGCCATAGATTTTAAATTTTCATAAAAATACAGGGGAAAATTAACTTGGAATTCAGGGTTTGTGTGGCCATATCTCAAATAAATTAGAATTCTCATATGGTGCCCTGATAAAACAGCATACTGACCTTCACAAGTAATAAATCTAATCATCCATTCGGCTACTTCATCCCAGGGAGATTCCAGACTTTCCCTTTTAACTCCTTTACAAACATTTTTACTCATGACATATTCAATAGGTTTATCATTTTCTGCCCTAAATTGGTTGGCCAATTCACTTAGGGTATTTCTAGCTATTTTTCCAAGATTAATTCCTTGCAAAGGAAATTCAGTAATTTGGCTCAAAATATCTGGAGTTACCTGGATTGTCATGCCATTGATGTTGATCTTGTTATTTCTGAAGGTTCGTGCAAATTCTGCGGCCAATCCCTCGGAGTTCCCATCAAATTTCTGTAGAAACGGCATAAAACCTCCATCGGTGAAAATTTGCAGCAGCGTAGGATTTTCCAGTATGAAGCTGGCATTTTCTGGTTCACTTCTGTTCTTTCTGCCGCCCATTTTCTTCTGCTCTGCTCGCGAATATTGTTCTGAAACACTGGAATGGCAGTTCTAGGGCACATGCACTGGAATGAAGGTTCTAGCGTACATGCACTGGAATGATAGTTCTTGCGCCGAAACAAAGCATGTAAAACCAACTTGTTGATTCGTTATTTTTAAAACCGGTGGAATATGCTGAAAATGAGGAAAATTAATTCCAATGCAGATTACACGATCACGACTTGTTGAGTTGGCATTAATTAATTTGATTGTGAATTTTCAAGATAAAACAAAATCTGTTTTCGATGTCCTTTGATGCGTGTGCCATGATTACGCGAATCACGAAATCATGATATCTAAATATCATGGATTTCAGAAATCACGTGTTCCATAATCTCTTGCCACGTGTTCCTGCCTGAATCGTTTAAGAAACGTCAACATATTTCGACGCACTACGCACATGTCGTTATTTTGTCGTTTCGGAGCATATCTGTCAATACTCATTCCGGAGCACAACTGTCATTACCCATTCCAGAGCACAACTGTTACGGAGCTTGTGATGTTCCGAAGCAGTGGTTATTCGGAAGCAAATTTCATTCCGAAGCATATGTCATTCCGGAGCATATGTCATTCCCCCTTTCATTGACTAATTTAGACATCCCCAATTTTAACCTTATGAATGCTTTAAATGCTAATCAAGTGAATCTATACACTACATACCTTAACTATTTACAATATTTAAAATGTAAAGAAACACATACCTGTCTTGACTACCTTTCTACATTTCATACAATTGATTAGCTTTGCTATTTTTCTGCTGACAAGTGCAGTATTGTAATTCTGAAAAACACAAACAATATGGGTGATGGCAATGACAATGGTGGTGAATGACAATGGCAAAAATGATAATGCTAAGGAATGAATAGTGATGGAATAAATGGCGATGGAATGGATAGTGATGGAATGAATGGTGATGGAATGGAATTCAGTAAACATGCCAGATAACTGGTTTTCATGTAAACCAATTTTTTTTTTTTTTTTGATAAAAACTATACTACTGCTGCTTTAGTGGAAGAAGGGAATTCTTCCATTATGTTCACATCCAAGTGCTCTATTTGTTTTAAGAATTCATTTTTAGTTAGTGGCTTATGGTAAATCCGGAGACGATGTCCATTAACCACTAACTTCCTTCGTGAATCATCAATTGGTGAGAGACGAACCGCTCCATTCGAGAAAACCTCTTCAATCTGATATGGTCCAAGCCATCTTGTCTGCAACTTCCCAGGAAAATCTTCATAGCGGGAGTCAAACAGTAATGCCCAATCCCCTTGCTGGAATTTTCGTTCTTGGATATGGCTATCATGCCAGATTTTACGTTGTGCTTGGATCATCTCGTTCTGATGCAAAGCATCTCTTCGTATTTCATCCAATGCATTGAGTTGCAGGATCCGGTCCGTTTGTGCCTGTGACAAATCAATACCAACTTCCAAAGCAGTTCGAAGAGTTAGTAATTCAAATTCAATGGGTAAAAGGGGTTTTTTACCATAAACCAATTCAAAAGGGGTAAATCCCGTAGTGGATTTCCAAGTAGTGTTATAAGCCCAAATTGCTTCGGTAACTTTTCTACCCAATTCCTTCTATGAACTCGCTACAGCTTTGGTTAATATTTTCTCTAATTCCCTATTTGTCACTTCAACTTGACCATTGGCCTGTGGATGATAAGGAGAGGACTTCCTGTGCTTGATTTCATATAATTTTACAAAGGCTTCAACAACCTTTGAAATAAACTGAGGTCCTTGATCAGAAGTAATAGACTGTGGGGCTCCAAATCACAGAAAAATCTATGAATACAGAAAATCAGCCACTTTGTCTTCTCGGGCATGCTTAAAGGCACGGGCTTCTGCCCATTTGGTTACATAGTCAACACATACTAGGATGTGCACCTTCCCTTGGGAGGGTGGATCAATAGGTCCTACAAAATCTAACCCCCACCTCTCAAATGGTTCTACACCTAATTGAGGCTATAAAGGCATTTCATTTATGAAAGTAGGCTTACCCATTCTTTGACATGCATCACAATTTCTAATATACCTTTTTACATCCTTATGCAATGATGGCCAGTAGTAACCAGAGACCCAAAATCTTTCGAATGGTATGTTTTATTGAATAATGCCCTCCTGAAGGTTCATCATGACAGGCTCTCAAGATGTCATATATCTCATCCTTACGAACACACCTGCGTAAAACATGATCAGGACTGCATTTAAATAATATTCCTTTTATCCATTCAAAAGAAGAGCTTTGCTTGATTAACTATTTTTTCTGTTTCAAGGTAAAATGAAGAGGAATCTTCCCTGTAGCTAAATAATTAGCTATATCTGCAAACCATGGAGTTTGAACAGAGACAACAAACAATTTTTCATCAGGGAATGCGTCTTCAACTAGTTCTTCACTTTCGCATTTGGCAATCTTGACAAAAAATCTGCCACCACATTAGCCTTTCCTGGTCTATTTACTATAGTAATATCAAATTCCTGCAGTAAAATCAACCAACGAATAATTCGTGCACTAACCAAAGGCTTATTCATCAAATATTTGATAGCAGCATGATCTGTATGGATGAATACAGGATAACCCGTGATATAGTGTCGAAACTTGTTAATGGCATATACTATAGCTAAGAATTCCTTCTCAGTTGTAGTGTAATTCTTTTCAGCTCCTGTCAAGTTTTTGCTAATATAATAAATGGCATAGTGTTGTCCATTTTCAATCTGCCCTAGTGCGGCTCCAATAGCAGTATTGGAGGCATCAGCCTGAATATGAAAGGGCAGCCCCCAGTTAGGTCCTCTTAGTACTGGCGGACTGGTTAGCTTTTCTTTCAAAGCTTCAAAGGACTTGTGGCAATCATCAGACCATACAAATTCAGAATCTTTCATTAATAATGCAAACATTGGATTAGCAATGGTACTGAAATCAGTAATGAATCTGCGATAAAAGCCAATATGTCCTAAGAAACTACGGACATCAGTTTGAGATTTCGGAGGAGGAAGACTCTTGATGACCTCTACTTTCTTAGGATCAACCTTAATACCGTGAGCAGAGATATGATGTCCTAAAACAATTCCTTCCTCCATCATCAAGAAACATTTTTCAGGATTAAGAGATAAATGATATGCTTCACAACCGTATTAGAACCTTTTCAAGTTGCTCTAATGTATACTCAAATGTGTCACCAAACACTGTGAAATCATCCATGTAAATCTCTACACTCTCATTGGTTAAATCAGAAAAAATGGCCAAGACAGCTCTTTGAAATGTTGTTGGTGCATTACATAATCCAAAGGGTAATACTCTATAAGCAAATGTCCCCCAAGGACATGTGAAAGTTGTTTTTTCCTGGTCTTCTGGTGCCACTTGGATCTGGTTATACCCACTAAAACCATCCAGAAAACAGAAATATTTCTTACCAGCAAGAGTGTCCAACACTTGGTCTATAAAGGGTAATGGAAAGTGGTCCTTGTGTGTGACTTTGTTTAATTCCCTGTAATCCACACACACTCTCATATTTCCATTCTTCTTAGGCACAATAACTAATGGGGAAACCCATTGACTGTCTGAAATCGGATAAATGAATCCTACTTCCAACAATTTTTCAATTTCTTCTTTAACAATGTCTTTCAAAGCAGGATTCAGACGTCTCTGCGGTTGTCTAACTGGTTTGACATCCTCAGTGTATATCCTATGTGTGCATACATCAGGGTGGATTCCAACCATATCCGTATAATTCCAAGCAAAAGCTTGAACATGTTTCTGCAAAACAGCAAATAGTTTGGCTTCTTGATCGTCAGTCAACCAACTGTTAATATTTACAGGTTTTCCTGGCTGAATTTCAATCTGCTTGATTCCAGGACAAACAGAGTCAACATGTTCATACTTGCTGATCAAAGCATTTAAAGGACAATGATGTGGTTGCAGATTATGGAATACTCTTGATTCTGTGTTAAATGCAATACCTGATGGAAGCATTGGCATAGGACAAGTGAAAGAAGTCAAAAGATGATGATGCCATCCATGTGGCAATGTAAAGGAAATTTCATGAAGTGGAATAGATGGTAAATGTTAAGCAACTTGTTCATCATCTTTCCATAATAGGCGATTGACCAGAACTTGATCATCCCCGAGGCCTTCTTCATACAATGTATTCACCAAGACTCGTTTCATGTTCAAAAATTTCTCTTCTCGGTGAATTCAGTTCTTCAATGTGTTCTTGTACTACAATGGTGGCAAGGGTAACAAGAGGCTCCTGTTCTTCATCAGACTCAGGATACCATAACTGTCCAAAAAATTTAGATGATGGTTTAGCAGGTGGATACAAAGAAATTTTCTTAAGATCTACTCCATTTGAAATAGTCATTTCTCCTGATCTACAGTCTATGAAAGCAGCTGCAGTGGCAAGCCAGGGTCGTCCTAGGATGATAGGATAGCCATTAGCTGTACTCCTAGGTTGTAATACTAGGAAATCCATAGGGTATTCCCAAGAAGATACTTCAATGGGAACATCCTCCAAAAGTCCTTCTGGTTTGGCAACTGACCTATCTGCCATTTCTAAAACTGTGGTTGTAGGACTCAAATCAGTGAGCTGCAATTTTTGCATAATATCTTTGGTCATGACATTAATTGCAGCTCCTAAATCAATAAGCACATTGGGAATTTGAACCAATCCTATAGTAATGGTGATTACTGGACTTCCTGGATCACCATATTTGGGAGGTACTAATTTCCCAGAGAGAAGATCAGCCAACTTTCCATCTACTTGTACAGTTTGTGGAAAGGCTTTCTTCTTCCTGCCAGGTTTCCTTATGCATAAATCCTGAATGGTTTTCTTAATCAATGGTACATCCTTGATTGCCTGCAACAGAGGAAGTGAGATTGACATTTTCTTCAATTCTGTGATTAACTCTGATTCAGGGGTAGTGATGGGGTGATCAAACCTTTCAGGAAATGGTAAATCTGATGTGACACGTTCAGATTTTCTTTGTAAGTTTTCTGCGTTCTTTTGCTCTGATTGTATTTTTTTTGGACTTGAAATTTTTGGAATCTCTTCAATTGTAGGTGGAGCAAGGTCAGGTAAGACCTTCCCTGAGCGTAATTGGATGTTACCACAGTCAAGTACATGAACTACAACAGTATCTTCAGACTCAGCCTCATAAATAGGGGTTGTTTGTCTAGCATTATTGGGGTTAGTCACAGGCTGAGCTGGGAGTGGAGGTTGTTTTACTGGTTGTGCTTGTTGATGTTGTGTTCTTCCCTAAAAATTTGGATTAGGAGCTGGCAACAAATTTTGAGTCTGCCCTTGATACCTTTGTTGTCCTTGATGGGATTGATATTGCTGACCTTGATAGGGTTGATATTGCTGTGGTGGAAATGGTTGTCCCTGATATTGTTGTCCCCATATTTGTCCTTGTTGTGTCCATTGTGGAGGCATGGTATGCCAAGGTGGGTTCATCCATCCAGATTGTGACCAATCTGGAGGAGCTGTCCAAGGTTGGTTCCAAGGTTGTGCAGAAGCTTCTGCCTGTCCCCATGGCATATTCATATTCCAAGGAGATTGTCCCCAGTTTGGAAATCTAGGAGCATTGGGATATTGTGCATAACCACCACCAGGTCTTTGCCCAATAGCATTGAGTTCTTCTGTTTGGGTGCCCAAAATAGATTTTAGATGAGGCAACAAAGGGCATTTATCTGTTGAATGTTCCTTGGAACAAATTCCACAAATAGAAGTTTTGTTTAGGGGGCAGTCCTGCAAGGCATGCTTACTCCTACACCTTGGGCAATAAATTGCTAAAGGTGGTGTAGAATTAGATCTTGTGTTTTTCTCACCTAATGCAGTATTAAGTTGAACAAGGATATCAGTTTTTAAATTGGCCATTTCCTCCATCAACTCTTTCATACCATTATTGCCAAAATTCTTTTTCTTTCTTCGGTGGTGAGTACGGGAATAATTTTTGCATAACTCCACAATCTCGTCAAGGTCAAGTTGATCTATATCTCCTTTTCCCATTAAATCTAACACTTCCCTAGATTCATCCTGTAATCCTCTTAAGAGAATAGGCTTTAAGAAATCGGGCTCTACAGAGACCACACCTCTTTTGGACAAAGGCAAAGCGATCAAGATAATCTTCTAAACTCTCATCCTCTTCTTGCTTGATCCTAAACAACTCATCTTTCCTGTTTCTTACTCTACAATAATCCTGATATTTATTTAAGAATGCAGTCTCCATCTCATCCTAGTAATTGAGTTAGGTTCAAGATTGCTCATGAACCATCGGAGAGCAGCGTCCTTAAGTGTGGAAGGAAACAACTTCAATTTTTGATTATCATTTATGTAGTCATAAGTCTGACATAACACTTTGAATTCAAACAAAAATTGATCAGGATCTTCTGCAACAGTTCCCCTAAAGATTGGCAATATAGATGGGGAGATTGTTTTCATGGGGGCATCTAGAAGTGGATCCAACCGAATAGGATATTCAAAAGTTTTAGGAGCATCATCAAGATCACCATATCCACCTGCTGCTGCTGCAGCCATAGTTGTTTTCTTTCTAAAGGATGATGGGAATAGTTTAGTCAGAGGGGAGTGTTTAGCAGCTAGTGCTTCAAAAAGCTCCTTTTCTAATTTTTCCAACAATTCTTCTGATGAAGAAGGTATGTCTGGCTTTTCCTCAGTGATTTCAAATGAAGGCAAATCTTCATCAGACCGAGTAGGTCTCTTTGGTGGCTCAGAGCCACTTCGGATAAACCTCCCTCTTTCGTCTCTCGGCCTATGCATTCATGCACATTTACTAAACAGACTGTAAAATTTGCAGGAACTATTTTCTGTATCCAGCCTACAGTTCTTGACCTACTTAAATTTGACTAACAACACCATGTTCCCCGGCAACGGCGCCAAAAATGATGAGTGTCGTTTAATTCATCATTTGATCATTATTTATCAATCCGGGCAGGTGTCCTAAGGCTGTTTACGATAGTCAATTCAAGCAGATGTAAGACATTCTATTCAAAAAATGGCTTTATTGGCAGAACAGTTAGTGTTTGTTGGGGGTTCTTCTATCACTCTAAACCCTATGAACTGAAAGGAAACTATATTATGCTTGCTGAAATAAAATTGCAGAAATGAAATAACTATCAAAGAAACCTATTTACTTTTGCTAAATCTGGAAATGCACTCAAAAACTGAATTAAACTTGCTGAAATGAAAGTTGCTGAAATTAGAATTGCAGAAAATAAACTAACTAACTTGCAAAATAAAAGAACAGATCTGAAAATAAACTCAGAAATGATAATGAAACTACAAACTCTGAAACTGGAAATGATTTCAGCAAAATAAGGAAGTGCAGGAAAAATGACAGGTTTCTTATTTATTCTGCTACAGACAGATTTAAACAAGAAAACCTGGTAAAAACCTTCTTCTGCTCCTGGGAGTGGCCCTTGCTCCCTGGTTCAGAAGAAGGTGAAGAAGTAGCTCTAGTTTACTACTTAATCACTCCTTCAATCATAAAACAAAACTGATAAAAACTACACTTTTTATTGAATTAAAAACATGCAAAAAAATTCTGCATATTACTGCTACAGAAATCTGATTTCACAATATTTAGAATTATACTAATTGCAATCCTAATTCTCCCTCCTTAGCTCAACCCAGATGGGAGCCGGTTATTTATATTAAAAACATGCTAAATCAGATGTGGAATGATTCAAATTTCAGGCATTTTAGGAATGCTGTTAAAACTGCATTCCTAAAATGCAGAATATGGTTACATGAATGAAATCTATTTGTTGCACATTTGCTGGAGGTCTTCTGCGTTGAAAAAGATGCACAACAGATTCACATAGCTGTCCTTATCATTCTCCTACAATTTTTTTGCCTTTCCTGAGCTATTCTGGTCAAAACTGTGCTTTTTCGGTTATTCCAGAGCAGTCCTGTTATTCCGGAGCAGTATCTCTGTTATTCCAGAGCAGTATTTCTGTTGTTCCAGAGCAGCGCCAGAATGCCTGTTTTCAACACAGTTTGCGTTTCTTTTGCCGAGCATTTGGTGGATCAGACTTGAAAGTCTTTCAACAACCTATTCATATGCTTTTTAAGTTGAATTTGACCAAAATCCAAGTCATGCACATCTGGCTGGAATTTGTCCAAGTTAAAACAGTCAAAAATAGTTTTGCACAGCTTGCAGTTTTGTCCTATTTTTAGTGCTATTTTCTGCATTTGACAACTTCAGAGAGCATGATATGAATGTTATATATCCCACACGTGATTGCACTAACACATTTCACAATAAATCATTATTTATCAACAAAACTTATGCAAAAAATACAGAAAATTAGTAAAAACAGAATATTATGCTTCTAAACAGTCAAACATGTAAATAGTAGTAAATATTGTATTTCATCAGCAGAATTAACATTAAAACATATCAAAAAGGTCTATTAAGGATGTCTAAAATAATCAATAATGAGGCAATATTTGGCCTCATCATATATATATATATATATATATATATATATATATATATATATATATATATATATATATATATATATATATATATATAAAAACAAAAATATAAGTACAAAATGAAGTCAATTGGTATACTCAGTCACTAGGGGGTATACCACAAAAGCAAATTTCAAAAATTTTGAGTTTTCCACCAAATATAGAATTTGGTACAAAAACTCGAGGGGGCATCCTAGTCAGTAAATTAGTAATTATTTTTCTAAAACATCAATTTTCCATGAACTATTCATTCTAAACCATCTACTCCTTTTTTCCCATGTCAATCATAATCACTTCTACTCAAGTGTCTACACTTTTCTTTGATGCATTTATTGTTCATAAATATGCCAAAGAGGGGGCAAAATGTAGACATGAAAAATTGACTCATTTTCCTTAGTTTTCCTTCTAGAAAAGTAAGTTCATATTTGAGCTTAATTATACCTAAACAAATTCCCTCAAAATTTCTTAAAACATACACCATTGGATTGGACTTGAAAAGAGCTTTCCAACGGTATATTATATGTCCAATTTCGACACCATTTGATCACTCAAATTGTAAAAAACTTATGTACATATCTAACCTCCTATGCGAGATCGGATCGTCCGATCTGAGATTGGACCTAAATGTGCAAGATCAGATTGCCCGATCTGAGATCGAACCTAAATGTGTGATATCGGATCACCTGATCTCATACAAAACTAAAAATTACCCTGTTTAGCAAGGCAACCAAAATGGTTGCAACTTATTTGTCCTTACCTGGCCAACTGCACGACGGTTACTGGATCGACTCAAATTATCTCATTTAGAATAGGGAAAGTTGTAACCTTCTTCATTTTTAGACCAATATATCAACCTATTCTAATCTATTTAATCTAGGCTGCTCATCCTAGATTCCCCCTAGAAAATTCATAAATATTTGCTATGTTACTTCATATCTTTTTTGTGTTTTTGTAGGTTGGATTTATGCATCGGCTGGATATGTACAGGATTATACCGCCTGATCTCTTGATAGGACTGACCGATCTCAGAGAAAACTACTCGATCTTGTCTGCATCAATAATTTTTATTGCTAAGCTGCTTGGGGGCATCCAGACCTCACTGTTTGCATTTTCTCTCCCTGTTTCTCATGTCTTAGATCAGATTCATTATCTGTTAGATCATTTAAAATATATTGCCATTGATACATTAGATCTTCCACTCATATTTTATCGCTTTTTTCATGAATATCCACATGTCTATCTTAGATTTATATTCATTCATTCAATCATTATTATTCTAGGTTTATCACTTAATCTAATCCACCTTAAACAAATGTATATTATCCTGTAAATATGTTGTCTTCAATGTCAAATTGTTGAACTGCATTTTTATGTTCTGATTGGCTTGATCGATCACTGATCGGGTGGATCGATCACCAGATCATACCACTCGATCTATTCCTATTTTGATCGATCATGTTTGTAGAAAGCATAAAAATTGTAGAAATTAGTCACCCAAATCCGGGTCAGATTTTCAAATTTCTTTTCAAGTATTGCATCAATATTTATTTCCTATGTTCTATTGTTTGTTGGTTGCATGTGAATTAAAATCACATATAGGTTAGCATAGTTGCATATTGGCCAAACTAGGTGTATGCGAGACTATCTAAAAAGAATACATCAAACAAACTCCAAAACCTAGGTGTGGAAACTACCATAAAAATTTTCCTAGTGAACCCACCCAATTCATCAAAAAATCACCAAAGAGGGCATGACTTCAAGTGCCTCTCCTATGATGTGTAGACCTACTATTCTCCCATTCCCCTTGCAGGCACGGATCCATTAGCCTGGAGGAAAGGAGTGTGAGAATTTTAGATCTACAATACCCTTATGATTTTGATCAGTTAGCAATAACACCTTCGAGGATGTATGCTTGTAAATGACCATTTATGGAGACTATCGCTTGCGTTGGTCATGAAGCGAATCCTATATGAAGTTTTGTTGTATTACTAACATCGAAGGGTTGCAATCAACAAATAATATTTGAAATTTATTGATTAAAAGTGATGAGTAATGTGTCATTTTAATATTAATTTTTATTTAATATTAAGAAGAGTAAGATGTAGTGGGGATGATTAAGCATGAAAAATTGGATAGGGAACTTGCGCTAGGCATAATACTCCTAGTGTGAAGTCAATGAAGAGATTTTTTTAGGAATATCTAATTCCATTATTGTAAAATCTAGATGTAATTATATGACAAAGTGATTATGATTAATGCAAAATTTTATGTAAATGATAAGAAATCATGCGATATAGTAAAATGAAAGAATTGTGCTAAGTGATAGATAAAAGATGTAAGATTTATTAGTTTTATGGGTCAATTGCCTATGCTAATAGTCATGCAAATACCTGAGGGAGTAGTGACTTCAGATAATCAACACTCATAAAATTTTAGGTCATTTTCAAGGATGAAATCAAATTTATCATCAACCAGTGTGTGATTGTGTGTATTATTTTTCCATCTTGTCCTAATTATGATACAAAATCTCTCAAGGATCAAATGTGTGTGCTTATGAAATTTATTTACCAATTTTGAATAAGGTAATGATGCAAACTAAATTTAAGAACCAATGTGTGTGTGAATGATGAGTTAGTTACCATGATTTATGAATTCAGTTAGACTTAACTACTTTGTAATACAATCTCCTAAAAGCTAGTTTATCCACAAGCGGACATTGGCTAGTACAAAATAAGGTCGCTAATGTGACATATATATTGCCAAGCATAAGACTACCCCACTTCCAGGAGGGATTCATTCAGACCATTTTTGTAATGGGGATCACCCCTTGGTTTTTGAATAACTAAGGAATTCTAGAGATTCAAGCTCATTACCCCCTTCTTTTCTTTTAATTTATTTGAGTAGGTAATCTTGTTCATTTTTTTATTTTGAATAAGGGAATTTTATTTCTTTGTAGTAAAAAGCATTTTTGCTTTTACTCTTTTCTTTTTTTGGAGGGGATACTTGCTCAGATTAGACGAAGAGCAAGGGATTTTATTCGGGTAGGGGGAGCTTGTCCTTTTGCTAATTCTTAGAATTCTAGACCATGCACATAATGGGATAGCAAGGAAAAAATTTCACTTAAGAAGCTAGGACTACTATGTAGCATCATATTTTCTAGTGCAAAATCCTTTTTAAGATGTGTAAGTGTGATTTTGTTCAAAAGTGGTAAGATCAGTTCCAAAAACTTCAAAATTTATTTAGTGAAGCAATAGTGCTTTTGGTTTAAGAGAGATTTATAATCAATATATAGAATAAATATTTTATTAAAGTGTATATTTGGTGAGTGGTTCAAGATAATTTTTGAATTCTTCCAAAGTAAGCCAAAATTTCTTATGTATTTTGACATCCTTGGTCTAATATATAAATAACATGATGAGATGATTTATGTGAAATGATTGTGAATGCAAGAAATATATGTAGAATATATTTACAACTATGTACAATTGTAGGTCATATATTTATGCATAATATTGTTTTAGGTGCATTATATTCATAGGCTCCTTAAGATATTTTTCATCTAAGGTAGCCAAATGATATGCATCTGATCCAAATTTTGCAGTGTTGATAAATGGACCTAGCCAATTTGGTTGAAATTTTCCTTTAGGATCAGTTCAAGCATTTGTAATTTTTTTATTTCTTTAATAACTAGATCACCAACCTCAAAATATAGGGTATGAACTTTCTTAGAGTATGATTTTTTGAGTTTATCTTGATAGGAGCGAAGGTGCTCTAAAGTATTTATGCACTTTTCATCTAGTAATTCCAATTGGCTTAGTCATCCATAGTTATATTCATCTCCTACTTCAGCATCTTGAAGTAAAATAACTAAGGAAGGGACTTCAAGCTCAAAAGGAAATACGACTTCAACACCATATACCAATACAAAAGGAGAAGCGCCATTAGGTGTTCGAACACTAGTTCGATAAGCCCATAAGGCAGGATATAGTTGAGTATGCCAATCTCGTCCTGATTTATTAACCAATTTTTTTATGATTTTAATTAAAGTTTTATTGGATGCTTTAGCTTGGTCATTTCCTTGTGGATAGTAAGGAGTGGACCATCTATGTTGGATTTTATATTTGGTACAAAGCTTTTGTATATCTTTATTTTTGAAGCATGTTCCATTATCAGAAACGAGTGTGTATGGAATCCCAAATCTATAGATGATTTGATTGAAAATAAATTTAGAGACTTGGGTTCTTGTGCAAGAAGCCAAAGGCATGGCTTCTACCCATTTTGTAAAATATTTAGTTGTTATGATGAATTTATGACCATCTAATGAAACTAGATTAATCTTCCCTATAATGTTTAGGCCCCATTTTTAAAAAGGCTAAGGGGAAGAGATAGCTTGAAGTTATTGGGTAGGATCATGGACTAAATTTGCATGTTGCTAATATTTTTCACATTGAAACACATAGTCATTGGCATATTTTTCCATGGAGGGCCAAAAATATCCCATTTGCAAGAGCTTTTTAGGTATTGATCCACCACTAAAATGACCTCTGCAAGATCCATCATGCACTTCGCTTAGTGCTTTCTTAGATTCCTCTAGGCTAATAAATATTAGGTGGATACCTTCAAAAGACCTTTTATACAAATTAATTTCAATTATTATGAAATGAACAACTCGTTTACATTATAGTCTACGTTGATTCCTATTTAGGCCATCTAGGAATGATCCATTTTGGAGAAAGTTGAAGATATCTCCATACCATGATCCTAAGGATTTTTATTCAATTGCAAAGACATTTAAGGGTGCTATGCAATATTCTAATAAAGCGATTTCCCTAAGTTGGAAAATTATTATAGTAGCATGATCATCATCCAACTCCAAAGGAATGAGAGAAGCACCTGCTACCATAGCATCTACAAAATGGTTACTAGTATGAGAAATAGATTTGATAGTAACTTTCTCAAATAAAGACATGATTTTTAAAACATACTCTTTTATAAGGGCAAAGTTTCTCAACTTGGGTTTGATAAATTTTATTGATTTGATTTACCACAAGTTGTGAGTCTCAAAAAACTAACAAAATTTTAATATTCAAGGATAAAGTTGCTTGTAACCCAAGGATCAAGGCTTCATACTCTGTTGTGTTATTCATACAGGAAAATTAGAGTTTAAAAGATAATGGGATAAGTTTTTTATGGAGAAACTAATATAATTCCTACACCTGTGCCACTCATGCAATGGGCTCCATTAAAAAATAGAATCCAAAAATCTAATTGTCCCCCTTCTAGATTAAGGCATTCATTTGGAAACTCTATTTTTAAAGGGTGAGTAGATTCAAGAGGGACAGTGGCAAGTTGATTGGCTATGACTTACCCTTTAATGGATTTTTGACCAATAAAGGTTATATCAAACTCACTCAGAGCAAGAACCCATTTTGTTGTGTGTCCTAATAAATAGGGTCTACTCATCAAGTATCTTAATGGATCAAATTTTGCTATGACAATTTTTTTTTTGACTAAGCATATAATGGCACAGTTTCTGTGTAGAAAACACAACAACCAAATAGAGATTTTTTTAAAGGAGTATAACAAGTTTCATAACTTATCAAATTTTTGCTTATGTAATAAATAGTTGTTTATTTCTTATCCTATCATGTTGCACAAGCATTTATCCTAACACAAGTTCTGAGGTAGAAATATATAAAATAAAAGGATGCTCAGGTTTGGAGGAATGAGAATTGCTGATGTAAGTAAATATGTCTTAATATCCTCAAAGGATTCTTGAAATTCATCATCCCATTTGAAAAATGTATCTTTTTTAAGTAACTTAAGGAAATGTTGATATTTATCCACCAATTTGTCAATGAAATGATGGATAAATAAGAACTTACCTTGTAATATTCTAAGCTATATCAAGGTTTTTTGTGTGACATACTTATGATTGCCTTGATTTTGATAGGATCTATATCTATTCCTCACATAGACACAATAAATCCCAATAATTTACCCGATTTTACTCCAAACACACAATTTTCTGGGTTTAAGTCAACTTTGTATTCATGGAGTCTATTAAAGACTTGTTGCAAGTCAGGAATATGATCCTCATCCTTAATGGATCAATATATGATGTCATATACATAATCATGTAAGATATCATACATCATATCATGAAATACATAGGTCATAGCTCAACAAAAAGTCCCCCAAGGTGTAATGAAAGCAGTTTTAGGTTGATAATCTAGTGCTATACGGATTTGGTTATACCTTAAAAATCCATCCATAAGGGATAGCATTCCACTTCCTACTGTGAAATCGATAATTTGATCCATATTAGGAAGGGGAAATAATTTGTGGGACATGCAACATTTATGTCCCTAAAATTAGTACATACTCTGTGTGTAGATTCTTTTTTGGTTACTAGGATGACATTAGATATCCAATCAAAATAATCTATGGGTTGGATGAAATCCTAACAACTTTTGCAACTCATATTTGACTAGCAAGGCTGCTTTAGGATGCATTTTCCTAAGTTTATACTTTACAGGTTTAGCATCGGGATGAAACACTAAGTGATGCATGACGACAAAAGGATCTAAGCTAGGAATATCTACATACATCCATGCAAAGATATCAAGATATTTTACAAGAAGTTCTATGTATTTCATTTGTTCTTATTTACTCAAGGTAGCTTCAATTTCAACCATGTAAGGATTAATTTTTGTTCCAATATTGATTTTTACGATATCTTCTACCAAAATACTTAAATTCCTTTCAAAGTTAGGAGGGGCGGGTGAAAAAACCATTTCTTGAAGTTCTTCTATGGATAATTTAGCTAACTCTTCTTGTGTGGTTATTGTGTGGACAAGGGATATACATGGGATAGACCCATAAAAGAAGAAACTATTCCTTATAAATTTTTTGAGGGAGATGTCAAAAAAGACATCTCCTTCTATACACTAGTTTGGAGTGGCAATCATTTTTTTGCAGACTATTGAAATCATATTGCAAGAAAAATGAGTTTACCTTCTCCTATTATTATTCATTAAATGTTTTTTTATTTTCTAACTATTCATCATATGTGATTAGGTCATAATCATCATCAAAAGGAAAAGTTTGAGATTTCATAGGGATATAGCCTATACCACATCGAGCAGGCCATTCATCAACCTCAAAGTATTTGTATATACCATTTTCAAAATGACCCAAACCTTTACCTCTGTAACCCATATCACACATCATTTGTTTTGATTTTACATATCTATTGGAAAAGTAACATTGAGCAAAACCATTCTCATTGAATGTAAAGCTCATTTGCTTGATGTTGATTTTATCAAAATAACATCCTACAAAAATAAAAGTACAACTCCCAACATGATATATGTTTCCTTACTTGCAAGGTAAACCCATCGTTCACGAGGATGTAGTAATTGGGATAATACAATAGAGTCTTATATAGTGAAATTAGCATGCTTTTTAGGTGCTAATATGGTAGATAAATATGGTAAAGCCTCATTTGTGAGGGGATATGAGGTAGAAGGATTATTAGTTTTAGAAAGTGGAGTTGTGTTAGAAGGTAAAGGCTCAATATTTGGGTAATAAGACTTAGGAGGAACAGGAATTGATGATGATAGAGCTGGAAAAAATGGGACATTAATGGGTTCCACCATTGCACACATATCAAAATGTCTAGGGTCTCCATGAATGGTGACCAATTGATTTTTAAACTCAAATTTGACACACTAATGTAAGGTATAGGGAACTACACTCATTGCATTAATCCAAAGGCATCCTAGAAGTATTTTGTATGATGCAGGAAAAGATACAACATAAATAGATGTATCTAAAATTATAGGACCAACTTGTAATGGGATATATATCACACCACAAGCCTCTTGGGTTTCATCATTAAAATATTTTATAATAATTTTAATTCTTCTTAAGTCTTCGTTTTTGAACCCAACACTTTTGAAAAAGTCATAGGTGCAAATATTTAGAGATGAATCCATTGTCAATCAATACCCTCTTAATATCTACATCTCCAATTATTGTTGCTATGTATAAGGTATTATCCCTATGCATACTTTATTGAGGTATATATTTGTCATGAAAGTCGATGAAGTCAACTCTATGAGAAGCTACAACATTCACTATAGCAGTTGTTTTTGTCTTGAGGCACCATCATTTGACTCAACATGTTAATTAATTCTTATTTATGAACTGATGAAGTTATGATAAGGTCAAGAAGCAAAATCCTAGTTGTCATATTAGCTAGTTGTTCATTAATATCAAAGGGAGCTTTCTATTGAGGTCAAATTACATTATTCCCCTTATAATATGGTTTCAAAACAAAAAATGGTTGATCCACATCATTTGGTTGAATTATAGGTAATTGAGATTGAGAATTTTGAGTTTGATATTGTTGTCTAGTAATGGCTCCAACTATAGCCACAATGTTTCTTGATTGATGTGGAATAGGAGAATCATATTAAACAGGTTGTGATCTATCATTTGATGTTTGTTCTATGAGAAGAAGTTGTTGTGAAGAAGGATGGGTTGTTATCATTATTGAAAATGGTTCCTCCAACATTAATGAATTTGTGATGGGTAGAATTGGTCCTTATTCATATTCTAAAATGTTAGAATGGAAGGAACTAATATCTACCTTAGATTTTGTTTCACTTTCTATATGGTCAAAAGATAAGAATTATAGTTTTCTTCCTTGAAATTGCTCAATTGTGACAATGGATTGAGTAGGCACAAATGAAGTTTGTGAGAGTTGAAATGGTAAGTGACTACTAATAATTCCCACATAACATGTTGGATGAGGTACAATCTTATAATATAGTTGAATCATAGCTTCCTTACCATAAATTAGTAATGGATTTTGGAAGATGTCTAGATCTTGATTGGTGTTTTGTACCTATTGCTTTTTTGGGTTTGTTGGCAGATTAGCTTTTGACAGAGGATTTTCCACTTTCGATTTTTTATTATCAATCAAGTCTTGTATTGAGTGTTTTAACTTTCTACAATTTTTGGTTGGATGTCCATAAACTTGATGGAAATCACAATGTTGGTCCGATCTGTACCAAGGTTGAGAGGTTTCAGGTTGCCGTATCTCTGGCAATTTTATCAAATCTCTTTCTACCAATTGCGGTAATATCATTGTTAAAATTTGATTTAATATTGTGAAGTTCCATTGAAAATATTTTTGGGGCACTTTTACCATAAAATTATTTGTAGTTTCTATGGTATTAACATTTTGAGAAGGTCTACTATCTGTAACCCCATCTCCAACCACATGTTTGTTTATGTATTTATTTTTAGATGACTTGTATTCATCCATTTTTTAAGTTGTCGTCTTTTGATAAGGGATTCTTCTACTCTTCTCACCAAGTCTATAGCTTTATAAAAATATGTTATGGTAGCAGTAGCTAACTTATAAGATAATTGTTCTTGTAAATTGCAAATAAAAATTTCTAATATTTCTCTTGGAGGTAAAGCGAAATGTAGTTTGCCTAAAATTTTTCTCCATAAAGCTACAAATTTTGTGAAGCTCTCTTATTTTTCTTTTTTGAGGTTGTAAAAATATTTGATTGTGACATGCCTTTCTATATAGGCACCGAATTGATGTACACACAACTTTGCAGTTTCTTTAAAGTTTCTTAAGGAATGTGTTGGGAGTTGATACGACCATTCTCTAGACATACCTCCTAAACTTTTTGGGAATATTTTTAGTAGCAACATGTAATCATATGCAATTTCATAGCAAGAGGTCCTAAACATGTTAATATGCTCAATTGAATCTTCGATCCCCTTATAAATCATAAAAAATGACATGGGGAAGTGTTTAGGGTATGGTCTAGTGGTAAAAAAAGGGTCTAGTGGTTGATTACACATTTCATTATAGTTGTACATAGGGAAATAAGGGTCTATTTTATCTATTCGAGAATCTAATTGTTGAACTATAACCTCAATATGATGTGGTTGCCCATTATGCTTATTCTATATTATCATGTTTACATAGGGAGGATAATATGTATGTTGCATTGCCGCGTAGGATGTTGACATGGTAATATTGATATGCATAGGATTTGAAGTTGGAGGGTTAGCAAGCTAATAAGGAGGCATATTCTATTGCAAGGTTGTTTGAGAAGAAGTTAGGAATTTAAAATTCTTATTATTTTTTGATATGTTGAGACTTGATTAAATCGAGTGTTAAAATATTGGGAGAGAAAGTTGTTATTTGTGGAAGAAGAAGGTTGTTTTTGAGTAGTAGTAGTGGTTGTAAAAACTCTTTTATGTTGTGATGCCAAAGTTGTTTGAACTTGGGTAGTACCTAAGGAATGATCATTATGAGTGGCAGGTTGTAATGGAGTATTTTCCATATATGTCTTTGGTTTTGGGCAAAGTCAAAAAGCTGCTTCCAAGGCTGCCTTTCTTGAAAAATCACCTCTTGTGAGTTTATATTTTATTTAAAAGGTATTAGCGATAGAGGCTCGATTACGATTTAAAAATTCATAGAAATGTTGTATAGATTCAAAATGAACATCTCCTTCAGGTCCCATTTTAGGGTCAAAAGGGTCAACTATTTCATCTTCCTCATTTTATTCTATTTGCACAACTTGTTCTTCTTGAAATTCTTCTATTTTAGTTTCAGTATTTGGGTTTTCATTATTCGACTCCCCTTCAGATACGGTTGCCACTTCTTTGCCATTCCTTAAGGGTGTAGGCATCTTGTGTTTTTTTTTTTGATACTACTATTTTTTTTTGTTTCTTTTGGTTTTTAAATAAAACTAAATGGGCTTGTATACCTAAGTATTTAAAATATTTTAGGGTAATAGAACTAAGATCATTTTTACTCTTCTTGAAAGAGCTTATAAATATCATTGATGGGCTCTAAATATTCAGGGTTCATGAAATGTTCCTCTTCGAAGACAAAGCTCTCTTTCAAAAGAAGGAAAAAGTGAACGAGATCGATATTCTTAGTTTCAAAAGTAGGAGGTGGAAATTGGATATCGTGATAAAACTCTCTAAAAAGGACTGCTCTAGGTGCTTTGTGATAGAGCATTTTTATTCAAATGCTATCTCTTTCTCTTCTAAGTTTTCTAAGAATTTATGGATGACTACAAACTCTTCAAAGTAACTTTCCCATGGGTAAGTTGTGGAGTGGACATAAGCCCTTTTGTTCACTAGCTAGCGTTCGCAACTCCTCTTAATTTCAAAATAGGTGGAATAGTAGTTTTCTCCTAAAGCCTTTGTTATGTCTATCCTTTTAATTTGTTTCAACCCCTCCTCTCCTCTTAATGAGATCGAAATTCTACCACAAATCTCCCCAATGTTCCTTGTTAATCCTAAAGAGGATATAAACCTCATTTTCTATGATTTCTTTTCTAAGTTTGATAAGGGTAGATTCTTTAACACTATTATCCACCATTTAGGATTTTTATTACATATTTGGCTTTTTTTTTTTAGAAAAAAACAATGCAAAAGTAAAAAAGAAAATTCAAAGAAAAAATTATTTTCTAACTACAAAGTTTTTCTTCGAACCGTTTTATAAGTTGAAGGCCAATTTTTCTTGTTTTAAATTAGGTTTTTCACCTGGTTTCCAGTATACAGACGCTTGGTGATGAAATCCAAGTTGTGATGAATTCCAAGCTCTTCTAGTCCTCACACAGTTCATTGTGGGTAGAGATACACCTCGAATAAGTGCATGTTATTTTCCGCAGCTATGACGGTTTTTGGACTAGCCTCATTTTAAATCTTGATTAAAGGTTTCAATTTTTCTAGGTACAGGTGAAAGGATAATACCTTTCTGAAGGTCATAAACCTTCACTGTATATTCTTGTTGTTTTTGAACCAACCAAAGTTGTGGAAGAGTTCGTTGGATGTGGTTCATTTTTAGGACAATGTTTGTAAAAGAAAATAAAATGATGTGATGTGGTTCATTAAAATTTTATCTATTTTATATGGTTTAATCTAAAGCACACAAATTTAAATGATCTTTTTTAGTTTTTTTTTCAAATAAAGAAAAATTAATGAAATAAAAAACAATGGTATCTTCATGTCGGGTTCATAAGAGAATGTAGATCCAAAATTTTTGCACCCCTTTCTTCTAGGCTAATGGATCCATGCTTGAAAGGGGGAGGGAAAATGATGTATCTACACCTTGTATGAGAAGCACTTGAGTTGTGCTCTCCTTGGTGTTTGCTGATGAATTAGGTGAGGGTTCACCAGGAAACACTTTTTGTGGTAGTTTCCATGCCTAGGTAAGGTGGACATTTGTTGAATTCTTTTTAAGTGCACACACCTACGGTTTGGCCAAAATGTAACTATTGCCTAGCTATATGCTTTTCAAATTTTAATGAAAATAAAGTAACTAGAAAGATTTGTCAATATGACTATGATGCAAATGCTTTTTGTAGATATTAAAAATAAAGGATGAGATTTATGCTAACATATTATTTTTCTTTTCTTTGTGTTTTGTGTTTTCTTAATCCAATATGCTAGATGCAATTTGATATAACTAGATCTATGTTTTTTGGTCTTTTTCATTCTTTGAAGTTTCTTAACAAATGCAATTGATGTAAAAGTGATATATCTAAGTTTATATATTTTTGTCTTTTGTATTTTTCAAAACTAGTATGATTGATATAAAATAATGCAACTAAATCTATGTTTTTGATCTTTTCTTTTGAGTTTTTCAACTAATGCAATTGATGTAAAAACCATGCAACTAGGTTTGTATTTTTGGATCTTTTCTTTTAATTTTTTCAACTAGTATGATAAATGCAAAATATAATATAACTAAGTCTAAGTTCTTTTATCTTTTATTTCTTTTTGTTTTATATAAGTGCCTATTAAAACAGAAGAATATAAAGTTAAAGTGTGGATTACTAAGAAATAAACAAATTTAGATCCTTCCTATTCCAGATGTTTTCTCTCTATCACTTTTTAGATCTATTTGTGTATTTTTATATCGGTTTGAATCTGTCAAACAAATTTGAACATCTGAATATGTTTGAAACTTGCAATCACAGCAAGACACTAAAATTCATAATCAGGGGTGGGGGATCTACTTCACAGCTGATTGTGATCTACAACAGTCAAATCGCCTCAATTCCTTTAGCAAACTATACAAATGTAATGGATCTATTGAATCTAATGCAAAACATACAAATGAAATGAAAGAAACACAATAAAAACAATAACATGCAGTGAAATAACAAAGCAAATGAATGGTGGAATGCAAAATAAAAATCAATCTGATAATCCTACAATAACAATATTATCCCCAGCATAGGTCTGTATATTTTTATATTCCTGCTACAAATTTGGATGTCCAAAAATGTTCAACAACTAGATCTACAAAATACAATGGTTAGGATGATTTCAAACTTATGACAAATTCGAACGGATCCAAATTTGTAAAAACACTACAAAAGAATAAATTTTTGCTAAAGATAAAATAGATCCAAATTCACAGTAGTCATCTCCATGTTTACCTACTCCTAGAATGGTGATCTGATGTTGAAGTCTCCACAAAAAACCTAAAACAAACACAAGAAATCCTTTTCTCCACTTAATTTTTTCTTGCAAAATCATCATTAGGTATTTTTAGGGGGAGTCTAGAGGATTTAACATCTAAGGCAGGTTGAGGAATTAGGGAGGGAGGTGCAAATAGGCTGAGTAGTTAGGATAAATTGGGAATTTCCCTATTTTGGAAAAATTTGGATTGTCATAATTTGTTGGAAATTTTGGGTTCACCCATATTAGCTTCAAAATCCCAATAGAGTGCCCAAATTAGGTGCACATGGGATTTAAACAAATTTGGGCATAAAATTTTTTTAGAACCATTCGAATTCGTCGGGCTTGTCCAAATTTCCTTAAAAAGGGGAAAATGGATAGATTTCAAATTTTATTAGCACAAAAATTGAGGCAAGGGTTTGGAGGGTTAATTTCACATTGTTAGAGATTAACAACATGTTTACTAGGAGGGAGATTTTTTAAGTGTGTCAAAATTCCCAAGCTACAACTCCATTATAAAGCTACTGAACTACATTACACCCATCACCAATGGATAGTGATACACACAAATCTAAGCTACACTATGTCCCTTGACTCTCTACTTATATATCACTCTATATCTATCTATATATGAGGCCATCCTTATATAGGGAAAATAGGATACTTGGCCAACACTCTATCTAGTTGTGCAATCTAGGATACTTGGCCAACATTGACACGTGCATTTATTACATGGCATAAAGTAACTAGATAACTTGCACCTAAAGTAATCTAAGTATGTACCTTGGAATATACATTTACATAACCCAAATTATGGAATAGACTCTATTTCTAACACCCTCCTATATTAAATTATTTGGGTATTGAAGACTCTAGTATTTAATATGGATCTTCTTGTTCTTCTTCCTGAACTTGGTATTCTTCCTCTACATTCTTTGTGTTCAGGTTCAGTAGGTAATATGTGTCTTCATATGATGCAGAGAAAACTAGAGCTGATGCTTCTTCTTTCATTGGGTTATCCTTGACTTGTTCAGTTTCATCTTCCTTATCTTCTATCCATACACCTTTACAATTCTCCTTTCAAGTATCTCCATTTGGTTCTAATTTTTGATGAATGAGTAGGGCATGATGCAATTGTCCTCTCATATTTTTGTTTTTGATCCTGCTATGCTTACCTTTTTGGTGTACTAGTTATTCATTTTCTTCAACATGATCCTCTATAAATATGTTAGCATATTTTTGAAATACCATAACATCTTGTGATATTTCCATTTAGTCTAGGATGTATGTATTTTCATGAATTGAACTTGTTTCTTTTATGCTCTCTTGATTCATAATGAGATAAGTATTGATTCCATCCATATATCCAAAGTTAATCATATAGTTGGTTTCTACTAACTTGCTTACTGAGATGAGATTAAATGTTAACCCAGGAATATATAATACTTTATATAGTAGAATATTTGGAAATTATTTGCTTGGTGTTACACATCCATATCCATGTATAGGATACGTTTGGTTGTTTGCAATTCTTAGTCTATAACCTTTAGCAATTTCAAGATAGTCAAACCATTGTATATTTCTTGTCATATGATGATTGGCTCCTGAGTCAATATACCACATGTGTTCATGATTGTATGACATTCCTTTACCCATTTGAAGAATAAAAAAGATAGAATTGTAGCTCCCTAATTGAAGTATATAAGCTTGATTTTATGAAACCTTTATTAATCCTGTAGGCTTCCTTATGTCTCCATAGGTATGAATACCTAATTTTAGGTTTTTGAAGAAATCTTATATCTTCTCAACTTGACAATATTTGATGAATATTATCATCAAGTTTTGTAGAATCCCTTATGATTGACTAATGTTTTTGGAGTATGATATAGTGCTTTTGTAAAATATAGTTCAATTTTTGTTTGATTTTGTATAAGTTTTGTAAATATTAAAAATCAAATTTTTAACTCCTTAATACTCCTATTGAACTAAGCACTTTTCAATTTTTGAATATGTTTTAATGTTGGATTTCTTTTGTCCCCTTTTGAGAAATTTTTGAGACAAGAATATAAATTTCCAAATTTGATAAAAGATTTTAATAACTCATTTTTGTAATCCTTAGTATTTTATTCAAGTGTTTCTAATTTACAAAAAACTAGTTTGAATTTGTAACCTTTATCACTCCAAAATTGGAAAAATAGAACAAATTAATATTTACAAAAATTAAATGGATTAATTTCAAGTAGTATCCCTTATTTATCCTAAGTTATATTTTTCAAATATTATAGTAATTTTCCTAAGTTTTACTTTCAAACAAATATTTATTTCAATTAATATCTCAATCGTATCTTGTGAAGAACACAAGATTATAATGAGAGGGGGGGTGAACAGTATAAGACCTCTTTTTATTTTTTCATTTATACTTCAAAACAGTAAAGCAATATACCCAAAGCAATATCAAAGCAATGCACAATATCATCCACAAAGTGACACCAATTTTAACGTTGTTCACCCAAAATGGCTGGGCTACGTCCATAGAACTTTTCTCTAAAATTTATCTCAAAGTTCTTTGGGAATCCTTCCCAATTACAATGTTTATGAGCCTTGGCCCAAAGGAGATACCTTCTCCCAATAAAAATTTATGAGCCTCTGCTCAAAGGAGATACCTTCCCCTCTACTCTGGAAATGATCCCTCAGAAGATCAAGCTGCCTCTACCTCTTGCCGGCACGTGGAACTCCTTTCCACCAAAGACCTTCTATCCTCAATGCTTAGCCTAAGAGACCTCTGCCTTCTATGATCACGTCCACAGCAACTCAGCAACCTGTACCAAACATAGTTAGTCGGTCTAGTACATGTCTTCCTCTATCTATCAGATCTGTCCAATGCTTAAGCTTGAACAAATCAATCCTCTACACACAAGCCTTCTCAAAGACTTGCCAAAACTATCCTCAGGTTATTCTTAAAGAACCAGTACACTCCTCAAGTTATCTGATAGAATTATCAAACTCAGCTCACAAGTCCTCTGCTAGGACCTGTCCAAATCTGCTCACAAGTCCCCATCGAAACCTGTCCAAGACTGCTCACAATTCCCCATCGAAACCTATCCAAAACTCAGCAAGCTCACCAAGAAAAAAAACTTTCTTAGTAGGAAATCACAAGGTGAATTGTTAGAGACCCAATGTGATTTTTCAAACTCATAGAAGCATAAAGAGAATTTTTAGAGACTCAATATGTTCTATACTCAACTCCCAATCTCAAAACTCAACTCAAATCAACTCAGCTCAAACTCAATCTCAAATCTGAAAACTCAACTCAATATCTGAAATGGATAGGATAGAATTCTTTCTTTCAAGAACATGAAACCCCAACAGTTTCCAACTATGAAAAGAATCACATAACAATGATACTTATGTTATTTTCACCATCAATTAGGGCTTCAACAATAATGCTCATCAAACAAGGTTCAATCAACACCATTTAGCTCAAAACATAACCTTGAAGCATTTCACAATTAACATTAGAAAAGGAAACAAGTAGAACTCCTTTTCTCTCCAATATTGTTTGAACAAAAAGCATCCACCAACTCAAATCACAATAGCACAAAACAATTTTTCAAATCATCAACAAAGGAGTAAGCCGAACACTTTAACCAAGTAAATAATAGCTTGATTATTACCAATTTAATGAAAGCAAATTTCAATCTCAAAGCTGCCCACTTAAGGTTTCACAACTACACACAAGAAGCAATTTTAACCTTAAAATATCATGCTTTCATTTCCATAATCAACCAAAAGCACTCTCAACATTACAAGAAAAATTTATCCCTTATACACCTTATTCTCCCTTATAGTCTTATCAAAAATAAAATTTATCTCTCATAAGAATGCAATAAGATATTTCAAACAACACCTTCAAAAGAATATTTTATCAAAATAAAACAAGCTTTAAACTCCTTATAACTCCTAAGATGTTTTTCCCTCTAATAAACTTCCTCCATTCGCAAAATACACTTAGCAAAAATTAATTTCGAAAATACCTTGGCCAACATAAAAAATCATGCTATGGAGAAATTGCGCACGAATTCTAACACCACCCGCTGTGTCCACTTCATGATGAAAAACCCTTTCGCGTTATTCGAATGCGGAACCTCCCATTCGGGTAGTGCACCAACAGCCTAGCCGTTACCGGTGCTCCAAAGGCACCCGGTGAGGTTTAAACCTCACGTTGTTAGCCTTGTTCCTTCTATGCCAGGGATTAAATAAAAAAATAGTGCCTCCCTTTCTTCTGACGTGAACACAAAGACGAAAACCTTATGGCGGATTTATGACAAATGACGAGTACAAAAAAATGAATAGCGGATTCACGAAAATGGTGAAGACACAGTCGGAGAAGAAATCCGAACAGCGGATCATGAAATCACAGCGAGCAACTCTTTTCAAAATACGGATGGGATAATTCTTGATTTTCATCAAGGGATATTTATATGCATTTTTACCATAAGCTCTTGATGTCGGCGAGGAGTTTAACACGTCGGTGAAGGTCTTGGCTAGCGCCCACAATCTTAAAACATAGCGCCATGGGTTAGGAGAACCCATTGCAAAAAATAATTTAATATTTATTTAAAAATAATTAAAGGGAACCTTAAAAAGGTTTTTAATTATTTAAATAAATACTTCCTCCTAGACCCAAATGCATTAAACTAATGCATCCACCTGTAATCTTTAAACCTGCCAACTTGGGGTTTACAAAAGACCATTGAAACTGTCATGTCGTAACCTTCATCAAAACAAATTATTTGACATCAAATCAAATTCCTTCAAGAGCTTCTTGACATCAATGACAACTTATACACTTGAGCAAAGGCAATGTACCCAAAGTACCCAAAATTGCCAACAATCTCCCCCTTTGTCATTGATGGCAAACCTTTACTAAAAACACTTCTCAAGAGCTAAAACTGAAACCAACTATGCTAAAAACTAACCAACTGTGCCCACAACTGAGAATATTCCTTTGAAGTTTTACTCCCCCTGACTTGAAGCTCTCCTCTTCACTTTGAAGCTCTCCCCATTACTCATATCTCTCCCCCTTTGTCATCAATGGCAAAGGGTCACCTTTGAGGCTCGAGACTAAAAATGAGCCTCTTAGCTTAGTCCCTCCCCCACCTCCTGATGAGGTGATTAATTCTGGGGTGGGAGTAAAACTCCCATTAGGCATTGATCATCATCAGCATCTATAACTTCCTTTTCGGGCCTTCTCTTGAACTCTTTGTCCATATTCCTGTTCTTGTCATTGTTCTTGTTTTTGTTCTCATCCCTGTTATTGTCCATGCCTTGATCCTTGATCTTGATCATGCCACTGTTCCTATTCCTGTATTCTAGAATTTTAGCTCTACACTGTCTGATTATGTGACCTTCATTGTTGCACTTGAAACACTTGACGATGTTGTTTCTTTGAGGTAAACCTAATCTTTGAATCCACCAGTTCTGACCAAACCTATTATGACCAAACCTATTCTAATCAAACCTGTTCCTGTTATTTGCCTTGCAATAAACTGCCTTGTGCCTAAATTGTTGACAAGAGTAGCAATACCCTTGAAAGAAACTAGCACTTCTAAAATTGTCATTTACCTTCTTCACTTGAGCCATGCAAAGTGAAGCCATGTGACCAAACCTATGACAAGCAAAACATCTGCCTTGAAACTTTCCTTTATTTGACCTCTTGGGTTCTGAAAACTTCTTCTTCTCATTCTGAATTTTGTTTTCTATTTCTATGCATCTATCATTCAAGGACTCCTTTTTTGAAGTACTTTCCTCATCAGAACTCTCTTCCTTTTGGAGTCTCTTACTAGACTCTCCAACTTGTTCCTTGTGTGGCTTAAAAAAACCAAGGCCTGTTGTATCTGTTGTCTTTCTTTGACCTTTGATGAGTGACTTAACCTTTTTGGAGCTATCTTGAAACCTTTAAAGATTATACTTTTACTCTTTAGTTTCCTCTTTCAAAGAAGCCATTTTCTGTTCTAACTCGCTATACTCAAGAACCTTAGACTCTAACTCATCCTTGAGTTCTTGTGTGTTAGCTATAGAGAATTCAAGACTTTCTATAAGATCATCTCTCTCCATACAACATTAATCTAAATTATCCTTGAGTATAGCATTCTTCTTTCTTTCATTTTTCAAAGCACTAAGAGCACTAATAAGTTCACCTTCAAGATCTACTTCACCTTCCTCTATATCTTCCTTTATTTGTTTTCTTTTTGAATCATCAAAGCCTTTTTCAGAATTCTTATCACTAGAGGTGCTACCCTTTTCAAAAACCATACATGCATCTTCCTTATAGTTTTCTGAAGCATCCTCATACATACTAGAAACCAAATCATTATTTGTGCAATCATCCTCAAGGTGACCAAAATTTCCACATCTAAGACATTTCATGATAATGAATCTATGTTTCGGTTCTTCCTCTTTTTTTGATATGAACAACATCTCATTTTCATTATCACTTGAAGAACTTTCACTATCACTACTAGAACACTCACTTGCCTTTGTATAGGTAGGAACTCTTCTTGTGCTTGTGAGAATACCTCTTTCCTTGATTGTTGTGCTCATCTTTGTTCTTCTTGTGATGCTTGTGCTTTTCAGAATCCTTGCTCTTAGAATCCTGTTTATCTTCATCACTTTCATTCTTGGGAACAGTACAGTCAGTAGCATAATGACAAAACTTTCCACAATTGAAACATCTTATATTTTTCATACTTTTGTGCTTTCTAGAGAACTTGTCTTTCTTACTGTAATATGCCTCTTCATTACTAGAAGACTCATCACTATCTTGAAGATGTTTACCCTTGGATTTCTTGGTAGCCTTGAAAGCTGCCTCTTTCTTGACATCAACCTTCACTTGAGTTCTCAACTCAAATGCTGCAAGTATACTATGGAGCTCATCCTTTTTCAACTTATCCAAATCTTTAGCTTCCTCAATAGCAGAAATATTTTCACTAAATCTATTAGGAAGATATCTTAAAATATTATCACAAACATCATTTTCAGCAAGCTCAAGACCTAAGTATTTCATGGAGTTAACAACCTCATCCATACGAAGCATGTAGTCACTAATATTTTCATCATTATTCATATTGAGTTGTTCAAACATACCTTTGAAGTGTCTCAACTTGGCCTTTTTGACATTTGTATCACCTGTATGAACCACCTTCAACTATTTCCACATTTCACTAGCTGTCTTGCAGTGAATCACTTTGGTGAGATCTGATTTCTGTAAGCCTTTCAGGATTGCATTCATTGCTTTTGAATTACTATGATGTAGGAACCTTTCTTCTTTAGTATTAGGACCATGTTCAAGAATAGTGTACTCATCTTTAATCACTTCCCAAACCTCATTCCCAAGTTCCATTAGATGAACCTTCATCCTTGCACTCCAAAGACCAAAATATGACCCATCAAGAATAGGTGTTGCATTGCCACTTGAATGATCCATTGTGTTATTTACTAGCTTTTACTTCAAGCTGTTAAACTTTTCGAAGGCACAGCTTCGATACCAATTGAAGAACACAAGCTTATACTTGAGAGGGGGGTGAACAGTATAATACCTCTTTTTATTTTTTCATTTATACTTCAAAACAGTAAAGCAATATACCCAAAGCAATATCAAAGCAATGCACAATATCATCCACAAAGTGACACCAATTTTAACATGGTTCACCCAAAACAACTAGGCTACATCCACAAAACTTTTCTCTAAAAGTTATCTCAAAGTTCTTTGGGAATCCTTCCCAATTACAATGTTTATGAGCCTCGGCCCAAAGGAGATATCTTCCCCCAATCAGAATTTAGGAGCCTCTGCTCAAAGGAGATACCTTCCCCTCTGCTCTAGAAATTATCCCTTAGAAGATCAACTGCCTCTACCTCTTGCCCGCACATGGAACTCCTTTCCACCGAAGACCTCTTGTCCTTAATGCTTAGCCTAAGAGACCTCTGCCTTCTATTATCACATCCATAGCAGCTCAACAACCTGTACCAAACACAGTCAGTCAGTCTAGTACAAGTCTTCCTCTATCTATCAGATCTGTCCAACGCTTAAGCTTGAACAAATCAATCCTCTACATACAAGCCTTCTCAAAGACTTGCCAAATCTGTCCTCAGGTTCTTCTCAAAGAACCAGTGCACCTCTGTCCTCAAGTTATTTGATAGAATTATCAAACTCAGCTCACAAGTCCTCTACTAGGACCTGTCCAAATCAGCTCACAAGTCCCCATCGGAACCTGTCCAAGACTGCTCACAAGTCCCCACCGAAACCTATCCAAAACTCAGCAAGCTCACTAAGAAAAAAAAACTTTCTTAGTAGGAAATCACAAGGTGAATTGTTAGAGACCCAATGTGATTTGTCAAACTCATAGAAGCATAAAGAGAATTGTTAGAGACTCAATATGTTCTATACTCAACTCCCAATCTCAAAACTCAACTCAAATCAACTCAGCTCAAACTCAATCTCAAATCTGAAAACTCAACTCAATATCTGAAATGGATAGGATAGAATGCTTTCTTTCAAGAACATGAAACCCCAACAATTGCCAACTATGCAAAGAATCACATAACAATGATACTCATGTTCTTTTCACCATCAATTAGGGCTTCAACAACAATGCTCATCAAACAAGGTTCAATCAACACCATTCAGCTCAAAAAACAACCTTGAAGCATTTCACAATCAACATTAGAAAAGGAAACAAGTAGAACTCCTTTTCTCTCCAATATTGTTTGAACAAAAAGCATCCACCAACTCAAATCACAATAGCACAAAACAACTTTTCAAATCATCAACAAAGGAGTAAGCCCAAAACTTTAACCAAGTAAATAATAGCTTGATTATTACCAATTTAATGAAAGCAAATGTCAATCTCAAAGCTGCCCACTTAAGGTTTCACAACTTCACACAAGAAGAAATTTTAACCTTAAAACATCATGCTTTCATTTCCATAATCAACCAAAAGCACTCTCAACATTACAAGAAAAAATTATCCCTTATACACCTTATTTCTCCCTTATAGTCTTATCAAAAATAAAATTTATCTCTCATAAGAATGCAATAAGATATTTCAAACAACACCTTCAAAAGAATCTTTTATCAAAATAAAACAAGCTTTAAACTCCTTATAACTCCTCAGCTGTTTTTCCCTCTAATAAACTTCTTCCATCCGCAAAATACACTTAACAAAAATTAATTTCAAAAATACCTTGGCCAACATCAAAAATCATGCTATGGAGAAATTGTGCATGAATTCTAACACCACCCGCTGCGTCCACTTCATGATGAAAAACCCTTTCACGTTATTCGAACATGAAACCTCCTGTTCGGGTAGCGTGCCAATAGCCTAGCCGCTATCGGTGCGCCAAAGGCACCCGGTGAGGTTTAAACCTCACGTTGTTAGCCTTGTTCCTTCTGTGCCAGGGATTAAATAAAACAACAGTGCCTCCATTTCTTCTGATGTGAACACAAAGACGAAAAACTTACGATAGATTTACGACAAATGACGAGTACAAAAAAATGAACAGCGGATTCACGAAAATGATGAAGACACAGTCGGAGAAGAAATCCAAACAACGGATCACGAAATCACAACGAGCAACTCTTTTCAAAATACGGATGGGATAATTCTTGATTTTCATTGAGGGAGATTTATATGCATTTTTACCATAAGCTCTTGATGTCGACGAGGAGTTTAACATGTCGGCGGAGGTCTTGGCTAGCGCCCACAATCTTAAAACATAGCACCATGGGTTAGGAGAACCCATTGCAAACAATAATTTAATATTTATTTAAAAATAATTAAATGGAACCTTAACAAGGTTTTTAATTATTTAAATAAATACTTCCTCCTGGACCCAAATGCATTAAACTAATGCATCCACCTGTAATCTTTAAAACTGCCAACTTGGGGTTTACAAAAGACCATTGAAACTGTCATGTCGTAACCTTCATCAAAACAAATTATTTGACATCAAATCAAATTCCTTCAAGAGCTTCTTGACATCAATGACAAATTATACACTTGAGCAAAGGCAATGTACCCAAAGTACCCAAAATTACCAACATCTTGTAACCTTATAACTCCCTTTTAAAAATTAAAGCTAATTATATGAGGAAATTTGATTAAGGCTTTGTACCTTTATGAATTCAGATGAATATGGCAATAAACTCTCCTTCTTGAGCATGAATACCCTAAGGTAAGTTGTGGCTTTAATGCTCTTCTTGAATTTTGGTTGATCGAGAGTGTTTTCTACTACATCTAACTTGCTTCGGATCGTTGTCAAATTGTAGCCAAACTATTGTCGAGTGTCTATCATTGATCTACCAAAGTATTATCAATCTACTACTGAGTAGCTTCCAAACTACTGCTTGTATCACTTTCAAACTACTACACTTCCTTTCCAAGATTCAAGACATATCTAATATGTGATAGGATGAGTGAAAAGCATCATAGTAGAAGTTTTAAATGCTCATGGAAGCTTCGACTATTTTTCTCCTTTGAGAATTTTCCAAGAAGCACTCCTTCAATGTATACGAGATATTCTTGTTGTAATGTATATCAAGCTATTAGTTGTATGTAAATCCTCTTCTACATGGATTATGGGCACCAAAAAATGTAACCTCTTATTTGTGAGAATTATAGAGGATATCTCATAGAATGACAAGTTGCAGTTGCATGCCCTTCTCTTTATCAATGCTTACTTGAAGACTCTCCAATGCGTTTTCCACCTTGTTCTTTACTTTTTTACGTAGATGCTAAAATATCTCTAGCAAAGCAATGTTAAAGGTTGAGCTATAGTGGAGATATGGTAGAGCTTTGGTGGATATATGGAGGAGCTTTGGTGAAACTTTGGTGGCCCTTGAATGGAGTTCGAATGGTAGCACTTGGATGAAGACTCCTTGATACTTCACTCCACTCTTTAGCTTTCACTTATGGTAGAAATTATCCATAGCTTGCTTTGATAGGAATGCTCCTTTGCTTTGATGTTTGCTTGCTTTGATGTATGCTTCATCTTTTTCTTTATACACTAATTGATCTTCCTTTGTGCCTTGTATTCTGCAGGTTTGACCATCCAATATGAGTCCTTTGAGAGGATCCTATTACTTGGGAAGAAGAGTGCTTACATTTGGACTTTCTTGACTACATTTTACTATAGATATTATGTCTTTTTGGGGCACATTCGAATATGCTTTTGGGCTGTAAAAAAACAGATTAAAGTATTGCAATAAAATGTACTATAGATTGTACATAAACCTCCTTTGATGTACCTTCTTTTGCACTCTTATTTTAGATATGAAATTCTGGTTTTATGGCATATTTTTCTCCTACAATACAAAGGTTTTGAGGTTGTATTTTATTAGTAGACACCTTCCTCTTTTTTCTTGGATACTTTGATAACAAATTCAATCTTAAGTAATAGTAGATAGAAGCTTTTTAATTTATGCAATTTTTTTGCACTTTTTTTTCTTGCATCCAATCTTGTAATGCTTTGGATTTGAGACTCACCAAGCCTCAATGTTTGAAGCTTCTATTTCTATTTTTGGTTTGTTGTGTTCTTCTCCAATTTTGGGAGGATTCTAACCTTTTTTTGGTGGCTTATTTTGGCCACTACGAGTTGCATATTTCTATGCTTCAATAGTGTCTTTAGACACTTGATACAAATCATATTTTGTGCCCTTCAAGAACACAAAACTAATTTCTTTTGAGAGTGGCATAATAGTGCAAGTTTTTCACTTTTAATGCACTAATATTACACCTTATCACTCCAATCAACTCTTAAATTAATGCACTAACAATTTACTACAACTAATCAAGAATAACCTAAAATGAATCTTTAAGAGTTATTTTGCAATTTCATTAAAACTAATATTGTAGGACTTAGTCTTCTTTTTCTTTTTCCAAAATAGATAATAGTTAGTTTATAGAAGAAATTTTTAAATATAATCAAATCCTAATTAATGTGCAAATTAACCTTAAAATGAACTTTTTATTTTTACACTTTCGAAGACTATAATCCAATTTTCTATTTGCAACTTTAATTAAAATTCGGGGTGCTTCTAACAAATCTGATAGATAAATAAATTAATGAACCTACTTGCACCAAAAATTTGCATACATTTTTTGTAGTAGCTCTTTTATCACTTCTGTAGAGGATGTAGATCTTGGTGTCTAAGATCACCAAGTCACTACTTTGAGCATGCCCTTGCAACTCTTTGTAGACGGTCCTGAATAGCTCCTTCTTCACCAAATGATGGTCTCAATATTTTTTTCATGAGCCTTGGATTTTGTGGCTTGTTCTCCTCTTCTATTCTCCTCCTTATTGCATATTTGGAGAAGTCTTTGTATCTAAAGTGATGCCTTCTTGCTATGAGAGGTAATCTTCAAATATTCAATATATGGTGAACTTATTCTATCTTCAAGTCTTCTTAAATTTTTTTGATCGAGAGTGTTTTCTACTGCACCTAACTTGATTTGGATCACTGCCAAATCGTATATGAACTACTATCAAGCATCTGTCATCGATCTACCAAAGCATCATCAATCCACTGCAAAGTAGCTTCCGAATTGTTGCTTGTATTGCTTTCAAACTACTATGCTTCCTTTCCAAGATCCAAGACATATTTAATATGTGATAGGATGAGTGACAAGCATCATGGTAGAATTTTTAAATGCTCATGGAAGCTTCAACTATTTTTCTCCTTTGAGCACTATCCAAGAAACACTCCTTCTTCAATGTCTATGAGATCTTCTTGCAGTAATGTATATCAAGCTATTAGTTGTATGTAACTCCTCTTCTACATGGAGTATGGGCACTAAAAAATGTAACTTCTTCTTTGTGAGTGTTATAGAGGATATCTCATAGAATGACAAGTTGCAACTGCATTCCCTTCTCTTTATCAACGCTTACTTGAAGACTCTCTAATGCGTTTTCCACCTTGTTCTTTGTTGTTTTACGTAGATGCTAAAATATCTCTAGCCAAGCAACGTTAAAGGTTGAGTTATGGTGGAGATATGGCAGAGATTTGGTGGAGATATGGAGGAGATTTGGTGAATATTTGGTGGCCCTTGAATGGATTTCGAATAGTAGTGCTTGGATGAAGACTCCTTAATACTTCACTCCTCTTTAGCTTTCACTTATGGTAGAAATTTTCCATAGCTTGCTTTGATAGGAATGCTCCTTTTCTTTGACGTTTGATTTATTTGATAAAGATACTCCTTTGATTTGATGTATGATTCCTCTTTAGCCTTATACACTGCGTTATCTTCCCCTATGCCTTGTCTTCTGCAATTTCAACCATCCAAGATGAGCCCTTTGAGTGGATCCTATTAATTGGAAAGAAGAGTTCTTACGTTTGGCCTTTCTTAACTACTTTTTCCTATAGATATTGTGCCTTTTTAGGGCACATTCGAATCTTCTTTTGGGCAGTAAAAAACCAGATTAGAGTAGTGCAATAAAATGTACTATATATTGTACATAAACCACCTTTGATGCACCTTATTTTGCATTCTGATTTTAGATATGAAATTATGGTTTTATGGCAGATTTTTCTCCTGCAATACAAGGGTTTTGAGGTTGTATTTTATGAGTAGACACCTTCCTCTTTTTGCTTGGATACTTTGATAACAAATTCAATCTTAAGTAATAGTAGATATAAGGTTTTTAATTTATGCAATATTTTTGCACTTTCTTTTCTTCATCCAATCTTGTAATGCTTTGGATTTGAGACTCACCAAGCCTCAATGTTTGAATATTCTATTTCTATTTTTGGTTTTTTGTGTTCTTATTCAAGTTTTGGAGGATTCTAACCTTTCTTGTGTGGATTCTTTTGGCCACTACGAGTTGCATATTTTTGTGCTTCAATAGTGTCTTTAGACACTTGATACAAATCAGATTTTGTGTCCTTCAAGAACACAAAACTAATTTATTTTGAGAGTAGTATAATAGTGCAAGTTTTTCACTTTTAATGCACTAATATTACACCTCATAACTCCAATCAACTCTCAAATTAATGCACTAGCAATTTACTATAGCTAATCAAGAATAACATAAAATGAATCTTTAATAGTTATTATGCAATTTCACTTAAACTAATATTTTAGGACTTAGTCTTATTTTTATTTTTCCAAAATAGATAATAGGTAGTTTATAGAAGAAATTTTGAAATATAATCAACTCCTAATTAATGTGTGAATGAACCTTAAAAAGAACTTTTTATTTTTAAACTTTCGAATACTGTAATCCAATTTTCTATTTGCAACTTTAATTCAAATTCAGGGTGCTTCTAACAAATATGATAGGTAAATGAATTAATGAACCTACTTACACAAAAAATTTGCATACCTTTTTTTGTAGTAGCTCTTTTATCACTTCTGTAGAGGATGTAGATCTTGGTGTCTAGTATCACCAAGTCACTTCTACGAGCATGTCCTTGTAGCTCTTTGTAGACTGTCATGAATAGCTCCTTCTTCACCAAATTATGGTCTTGATATTTTTTTATGAGCCTATGATTTGGTGGCTTGTTCTCCTCTTATATTCTCATACTTTTGTTGCATATTTGGAGAAGTCTTTTTATCTAAAGTGATGCCTTATTGGTACGAGAGACAATCTTCAAATATTCAATATATGGTGAGCTTATTCTATCTTCAAGTCTTCTTAAATTATGGTTGATCAAGAGTATTTTCTATTGCACCTAACTTGCTTCGGATCACTACCAAATCACTTATGAACTATTATCGAGCGTATATCATTGATCTACCAAAGTTTCATCAATCCACTACTAAGTAGCTTCCAAACTACTTAATGTATCACTTTCAAACTACTACACTTCCTTTCCAAGATCCAAGACATCTTTAATATGTGATAGGATGAGTGACAAGCATCATGGTAGAAGTTTTAAATTCTCATGGATGCTTAAACCATTTTTCTCCTTTGAGAACTATCCAAGAAATACTTCTTCAATGTCTATGAGATCTTCTTGTTGTAATGTATATCAAGCTATTAGTTGTATGTAATTCCTCTTCTACATGGAGTATGGGCACCAAAAATGTAACCTCTTCTTTGTGACCATTATAGAGGATCTCTCATAGAATTACAAGTTGCAACTGCATGCCCTTATCTTTATCAATGCTTACTTGAAGACTCTCCAACGCATTTTCCACCTTGTTCTTTGTTGTTTTACATAGATGCTAAAATATCTCTAGCCAAGCAATGCTAAAGGTTGAGCTATGGTGGAGATATGGCAGAGCTTTGGTGGAGATATGGAGGAGCTTTGGTGAAGATTTTGTGGCCCTTGAATGGATTTCAAATGGTAGCGCTTGGATGAAGACTCCTTGATACTTCACTCCACTCTTTAGCTTTCACTTATGGTAGAAATGATCCATAGCTTTATTTTATAGGAATGCTCCTTTGCTTTTATGTATGCTTCCTCTTTTTCTTTATACACTAGTTGATCTTCCCCTATGCCTTGTCTTCTATAGTTCTGGGCATCTAAGATGAGCCCTTTGAGTGGCTCCTATTACTTGGGAAGAAGAGTGCTTATGTTTGGCCTTTCTTGACTACTTTTTCCTTTAGATATTGTGCCTTTTTGGGGCACATTCTAATCTGATTTTGGGCTGTAAAAAACCAGATTAAATTAGTGCAATAAAATGTACTATAGATTGTACATAAGCCTCCTTTGATGCACCTTCTTTTGCACTCTCATTTTAGATATGAAATTCTAGTTTTATGGTAGATTTTTCTCCTACAATACAAGGGTTTTGAGGTTGTCTTTTATGAGTAGACACCTTCCTCTTTTTGCTTGGATACTTTGATAACAAATTCAATCTTAAGTAACAATAGATAGAAGGATTTTAATTTATGCAAATATTTTGCACTTTGTTTTCTTGCATCCAATATTGTAATGCTTTGGATTTGAAACTCACCAAGCCTCAATGTTTTAAGATTCTATTTATATTTTTGGTTTGTTGTGTTCTTATCCAAGTTTTGGAGGATTCTAATTTTTTTGGGTGGATTCTTTTGGCCACTATGAGTTGCAGATTTCTGTGCTTCAAAAGTGTCTTTAGACACTTGATACAAATCAGATTTTGTGCCCTTCAAGAATACAAAACTAATTTCTTTTGAGAGTAGTATAATAGTGCACGTTTTTCACTTTTAATACTAATATTACATCTTATAACTCCAATAAAATCTCACGTTAATGCACTAAAAATTTACTACAGCTAATCAAGAATAACCTAAAATGAATCTTTAAGAGTTATTCTACAATTTCACTAAAACTAATATTGTAGGACTTAGTCTTCTTTTTATTTTTCCAAAATAGATAATAGGTAGTTTATAGAAGCAATTTTGAAATATAATAAACTCCTAATTAATGTGCAAATGAACCTTAAAAATAACTTTTTATTTTTACACTTTCAAATATTGTAATCCAGTTTTCTATTTGCAAATTTAATTCAAATTCAAGGTGCTTCTAACAAATATGATAGGTAAATGAATTAATGAACCTACTTGCACCAAAAATTTGCATACCTTTTTTGCACTAGCTCTTTAATCACTTCTGTAGAGGATGTAGATCTTGGTATCTAGGATCACCAAGTCACTGCTACGAGCATATCCTTACAACTCTTTGTAGACTGTCCTAAATAGATCCTTCTTCACCAAATGATGGTCTCAATATTTTTTCATAAGCATAGAATTTGGTGGCTTATTCTCCTCTTCTATTCTCCTCCTATTGCAAATTTGAAGAATTTTTTGTATGTAAAGTGATGTCTTATTGTTGTGAGAGGTAATCTTCAAATATTAAATATATGGTGAGCTTATTCTATCTTCAAGTATTCTTATCGCGTTCTGACTTCAAGTAGGATCTTCTTCTGAGATTTGGCACTCCTTGCCAAATTATTCTTTTGGGATTCAACACTCCTTTCCAAATTCTTCTTCTATAATTTGGCACTCCTTGCCACATTTTTCTTCTAGGATTTGGCACTCCTTGACAAATTCTTCTTCTCATATTTGGCACTCCTTACAAAATTCATCTTCTCTTAGGCTTGTTGTCGTATGGTGATAATTATCCCAAGTACTTCACTATCAATGACTTCTTATTGGTAGTGTATTTATACAATGATTTCTCCTTTGAGAATATCTTCAGTAAGGCTCTCCTAGAATTTTTATAGATGCTCAATATTACCTTCCCAAGTTCTTTGATCTTACAACTTCTGATGGTCTTCCTTGAGAACTTTTTTTCAACCTTCTATTCCTAGAAGTGTTGGTGGTGAATCTACTTTTGGATCTCTGATTCTACTACTTCTATATTTAAGCGGGACTCATCTAGTCCTTATTCTCCTTCCCCTTCCTTGATTGAAAATTTTGTAATGATATTTTCTCTTTATCTCTTTAATTTTGCTTTAGGTGTTGAATTGATTCTAAAGAAGATACCCTTCCTAACTTTCTTGTAGGAAGTTTTCCAACTCACTAAATCTTCTTTCCCTGCAACAAAGTATTAGTACTAAAATATTTAGTCTACTTCTAAATAAGATATTCTATTTGAATTCTTCTTTAGGATCAAGGCTTCTATGGCATTTTTTTTAGTACCAAGGCTTCTATGGCCTTTTTCAGTATCAAGGTTTTTGTGGCCTTTTTCAGTACCAAGGTTTCCATGGCATTTTTGGTATTAAGACTTCTATGGCTTATCCTTCAAGACTCCTATGGCATTTTATCCAAGGCTTCTATTGCCTTCTTCTGTCAATGCTTCTATGAATTGCTCTTCAACTTGTGAAGTTTTTTTATTCAAAAATTAAGATCTTTAGTCTCTTGACTTCACCACAAATCTTCACAAGAAGTATTCTTCCATAGTATTCTTCTCATGTATAAGGAACCAATATCTGCACTATGAGGGCACACCAACCTTTGGGTAACGAATTTGGAGTATCATAGCTTTCTGTAATAGGAGGAATCCTAATCCTCTGAGAATTAAATTTTTGTAAAAAAAACTTTAGGCACTAGTTAGAAAATTCTAGATATCATGGATGATCCGCACTGGATGATTTGTCAATCCAGTGGATTGAATGTTGAGTCCTGGTCTTCATGATTTTTTTCTAAAACTCTGGGAAAGACTCTAGTCAATTGCAATCTCAGTATTTCTTGGAATTGAGATTTTGTTTAGTCCTCACTCGTGACTCTCCCTAATTCTACCACCTAGATTCTTCTAAGAGCTTTTGACAGTGGCTAGTCTAGTGGTGCATAATTTTTTCAAAACACTCAGGCTCAATGATAATGGTGGCTTTCCTATCAACCTACATATAATATATCTACTGTAGCTCTGATACCACTATTAGCTTTTTATGTAACAAGCACTTGGAGATAACAATCACAAGATGTAGAATAATTTAAAATAAAGTAAATTTTCTAGATGATTGAAATATGAAATAAATAAAAATGATATAAAAGGTTACAATGTAGCTATGGAGGAAATGAACACTTCATTATAAAGCTATTGAACTACATTGCACCCATCACCAATGGATGGTGATACACATAGAAATAAGCTACACTATGTCCCTCAACTCTCTATGTATCTATCACTCTATATCTATCTATCTATGAGGCCATCCTTATATAGGAAAAATAGGATACTTGGTCAACACTCTATCTAGTTGTGCAAGGGACAACTTACACATTGACACTTGTGCATTTATTACATTGCGTGAAGTAACTAGATAACTTTCCCCTAAAGTAATATTAGTATGTACCTTGGAAGATACATTTACATAACCCAAATGATGGAATAGACTCTATTTCTAACAAAAATTGATGTTGTTAGGCATTTAACCCATGTTGTGCACTGCTCCTATGGATAAGGGTGGGTCACATGGGTGACTGTAATCACTAATAGTTTGGATGTTAAATGATGTGACAGTAATATCTTGGACCACATATTCACCAATGCTAGGATTAGTGAGGTGGACCATAAATTGGGATGATGTGGAGGTGGATGTGGAAGACTCAATGATTAGCTTGTGGCTCTGATAATGGGAGAGGTATGGACTAGAATGGCATCTCACAATTCATTAATTTTACTTGTGAGACATCAGTTGATGTGGATGAAGGTAGATTTGGTTGAGGTGTTTGATGAATGGATGATGATATGGAAGAAATAATGATGGAGGATGTTGATGTTTATGATGTGGTCAATGTAGATTGGGCTTGACCACATGTACATGTAGTGAATGATGATGAATATTGGGGCATGGAGTTGTAATATTGATGTGGGATAGTGATGGGTAACTCCTCAAGAATGGGAGCTTTGGATGAAGAAGTGGATGGTGTGGTTGATGGGGTGGGAATAAGGTTTGGGGATTGGATACCCAAGATGATTTGAGGTGAAGAATACAGGCACATATTCATTGTACAACTTAGATATCTACCCACATTAATAAAATATTATTCATTTTGTGCATTTCATGATGTTATTGTGATTTTTGTACTTTATATTTGTATTGGTGTTGTTCATTTTTTGTTTATGTAATATATTTATATAACATAAAACAAAAAAAACACAAAAAAATAAACTTCATTGCATGTGTGTGGCTTTTTTCCTGTTGCATTTATTTGTGTCGCTCACTATTATTTAGGTTTCCAAAGTTCTAGCATCGGTTCTAGAAGACAATATCTATCCATCCTTCACATTTCCAACCACCAGTTTCCCCTTTAACTTAACATGAATCATGTTGACTTATTCATCCCACTTTGTAATCCATATGATTTGGCAAAGCCAATTCCACTTGACATGAGCCTATATGATTGGATTTGATGAATGAACCTCAAGAAAGTGGACAAAAACATGCAACACAAATAAATGCAACAAGAAAAGAGCAATGAACATTCATTGCAATGATTATTTTTATTGTTTTTTAATTTTGTGCATTTTTTTTTATGTACATATATTATAAAATTGTCAAACAAGTTTTTATTGATAATGGCTCCTCCATCAATATCATCACCACCTCTGCTCTTCAACATCTTAATATTCCACCATATCACATCACCAAATCCACATTCACCTTGAAAGAATTCAATGATGGTCTCTATTCCACAATTAGCATTGTAGTTTTATCCATCGAAGTGGGGGTAAAAACATTGCTGAAGCGAGATCAAGCAACATGAAACAAATAATACATAGGTGTTTTTCCTTTGATCATGTTAGATGAACCAAGAATTTCCTTACTTTCATTCCAAAATGAGGATACAAAAGAAAGATCCCCATTTTACAATTTTGAAAATTTCCTCAAATACCCTGTTTTCCCCTTTTCTTGCCTAAAACAATGCATTTGAAATTTGAATTTCAGAGGCAAACTTCCTAGGGTCATAACTTTGTGCTCATTGCTTCGATTGACTAGCATGAGACCTTTTTGGAAATGGCACAAGATGAACTAAACAAAATATGACTTAGCTCAATCCTGTATCTATTTTGAAATCCTCAAATTCATCCTCTAAGACCCTCAAAATTCACTTGCAAGTTCAGGTATCTAGATTTTCACTATTTTTGGCAGGGTTTTACCATAAAACATACATATCTCCCAAACCGTTAAGGGTATTGGGGTGATTCTTTAAAAAATGGATCTAATTTTCTATCCCCTAGATAAATAAATACACTTAGCAAATAATTACATCAAATATAAATTTTGAGTGATACAAGATCACTCTTACACCACTGGATGCTCCTGCATCAGCTGCACACAATGTTCCACATATTGGAAGGGTCCATTGCATACAATGTACTCATTGGATATCTTTGGATTAGGGCTATGAGATGTACCCCCTATATACTCCATCAATGTTTAAAATATGTACATGAGGAATAAATTCACTCCATACCAATGGACATCAAACCATTTAAGTATTACAATTTCACTTCAAATCCCTACGAATCCACTCTTCCAACCACTCATATTTTCTTGAACCCATCAAACACATCATCCACCATACCATTCATATCTTCATATAAATATCACATTCCTAAGAAGTTTCCCATCACTATCCCAATCAAGATTCCACCTCCATGCATCCATCTTCATCACCATTGACTACATGTACATGTGGTCAATCCCAATCCACATTGACCACATCATCAACATCAACATCCTCCATCAGTATTCCCTCCACATCATCATCTATTTATCAAACACCTCAACCAAATACACATTCATCCACATCAATTGATGTCTCACAAGTTAAATTAACAAATTGTGATATGTCATTCTAGTCCATACCTCTCCCATTATTAAATCCACAAGTCAATCATGATTCTTCCACATCTACCTCCACATAATCCCAAGTTGCGGTCCACCTCACTAATCCTATCATTGGTGAATATGTGGTCCAAGATATTACTATCACATTGCTTAACATCCAAACTTCTAGGGATTATGGTTACCCATGTAACACACCCTTATCCATAGAAGTGGTGTACAACATGGGTTCAATGTCTAACAACATCAACTTAATGTATGGGAGTATTGATTCATCATCCAATCCCATCTTCCCTTGATGAACCTAAACAACTGGTACTTACCAACATACAACACATGTCAGTTTTTCCATCTTGATACTTTTATCGAGTCAATTGGTAAGGCTATGACCTAGGATGACATGAATAGGGAATGCACAAGCTCATTGATACTCCATATCAAGAAGCGCATGATCGTTTAGGTTTAGGCTTCACCCTCATTCTTGTACCTCTTCTTTTGAATAAGATTTTCAAAATTTTCATTTGAATTCAGAATAATAAAACCATCACACTGATGACTTTAAGGAGGAAATATATGAATAATATGATGTTATATAGATATATTCTAATGAACCTTATGACAAATAAACACTTATCATTCCATTCACTGAATAGGATGAGTACTACCTCAAAATTTTCCCCATCCATTAGCTCATATTTCATTTTCTTCTTCCTAGGGAGAAGACTAAACCAACCGGTGAACCACATCCATTTCATTAATCCACCTCACCAGATAATTTTCTTGTAATATATGTACATAACATAAAATAAATCAAAAACACAAAAAAAAATTCAAAAAGAAACCATCATTGCATTGCATGTGCATGGTTTTTTCCTATTGCATTTATTTGTGTTGCTTGCTGCTAATCAAGTTTTTGAGGTTCATTCATCACATCTAATATTATAGGCTTATCATTCTAGGGGGAGATGAAGAGCCTAAACCACTTAGCATCATCCACTTGAGAGCATTTTATGCCTAATATGATTTATATATATGTATATATACATGGCTAATACACAAAAACAACATTGCATTTCACAAATTACATTTTACACTTTTCATTTCACACATTGCATTGCACACATTACACTTCACAAATTGCATTTCATACATTGCATGCACAACTGCCTTAACACATTTGATTCACCATATTAGGGATCATTTATTTATTTTAAATAATAATTGATCCAATAAAGTCATGTTGCCTTAATCAAGGGCACCCTCAAAAGCATCATCCATTTCATTGCACCATTCCATAAAGTCAAATTGTCATTTATAAACAAAATTTCCATAATCCCTAGGTGTCTTCAGTCACTCAGCCACTCCTAGTATTTCTAGTAACCTCCAATACATGTCGAGTTTTCTTTAGGACCAAGACACATTTTCACTAAGAAAATATTGAGTTCTAGGAATTGACTCTAACACTCTTGAACCAAACACAATCACACATCTTAAAAAAATCTTGTGTGAAAGAGATATAACACCATGATTGGGTTGAACTTCAAAATGAAAACGGTAAACCTTGATTGTACCATTATGCACATAGTCCAAAAATAAAAAATAGTGGTTTTCACCACTATCACAATCATTTCCAAACAAAAGAAAAATTAGTGAGGATAGGGTAAAATTCTCATCATACTTTAGTTGAGAGTCTGATTCCCCAAAGCTCTAAATCTTGTATACATCACACACCATATATCCTCAAGTTGTAAGGATAGAACTACATTTTCAGCCAGAAGGTTAGGTAGTCCGAATCCCCAAATCTTAGAGATAAAAGTCTTGGACTATGGATCTAATATTCATCGGGGCTACATACGCTTGACTGGTAGTTGAGTACGCTCATGCGTGGTAACACATATCTCTCGAAGAGACCTCTAGCCACACATAAAAACAAGCTAGCTTCTTGGTCTCCTCCATGATATATTTTATCTCAATTTACTCAATATGGGTTAGTGACTCATGTGCACACACATTAGTTCTTACCATACTCATGATTTGGTAAATGAATTCACTACACACACATTTGGTCTTAGAGAGATTCGACAGAATTTAGTGAGTTTTTTTTATATGACTAGTATGTCTAAGTCTTTGCAAAACATATCAATCTTCCATATCAACATCCATATCAGTTTTCCATATTAACATCCATATCATTACATGAGTCTTCCATTTCATGTGCCACCATTTTGGTGCCCTTGATTAAAAAAAATGCTATACATGGTCAAGTAAAATCTAAACTACGAATGATCATTAGAGCATTAATTTATTTGCATTTGTACACATTATCATTGCATTATCATCCATCACACATATACACATGCATTCACATAAAAGCATCCACACAAAAGCATAACATAAAAGTAAAAGTCATATCTCTCTCTCTATATATATACATAAAAATATCGCATGTACAATGATTTCTCAAAGGCTATATACAATAGAGCACCAAGGCTCATATACAAAAAGTGCCTCTTAGCACTAGCTAATGCCTATAGGAGGATCCCTATGATTTTGATGGAGCCCTAGACCTAGATCTGCTATGACTAGACTCTTTGTGCCTAATAGATCTAGATATGGAGGAAGAGGATCGATCTGGCAATGTGGTTCTTCATCAATAGATCATCCAAATATTGGATGTATCCCTTTCATGATCAAAGGTGTAGTATGTCCTACCTATCATGATGGTCCCTCTATGCTAGCTCTACTTGGAGGCTCACAATATTATACTTGCCTTCACCTATAGCCATTAGTACCTGTAGCTCTACCCCAACTGAGCTACCTCTACATTTCACTCTGCTACCATCTGTTGGAGATGGTCTCGATCTGACTCAAACCTCACCCACTCTTCCTCACTATAACCTAGAGGTCTCTTTAGAACCTCATCCATATCATCCATGGCACCTACATCATCTCCAATATATGGAGGTTGCTCTGGTGCAATTCTCACTCGCCTCCCTCGACTGCTATACTTTCAATATCTCTAATGTCTAGGAGTCTCATCTGCCTCCTCCACCCTGGCCTTATCATCATTGCCCTCATACATCACCTAGCTAGGTACCCATGGTAGCTGTATAGCGAACTATGCATCATACTCAATGGTAGTCCTCACATCAGAGAGATCTATCTTCTTGTAATCCTCATAGGTCACCTACCATACCTCCACACAAGGTAAACTTGTCTCATCCTAATGGCAATTGTATAGTATTAGCACATCAAGAATCATTTATCATAGCCTAAACTATTATAGCACTCATGATAAATGGATTAGCTATTGGAAATATGTTGAATATTTTCCATGTTATTTTGGTCGGGCTAACACTAAAAGGTATTGGACACTCTGTACCTATACTCATCGAGGTTCAGGGGTGGTAGCCCTCCAAAAAGCAGGGGTCTAGGGTTACTAGTACTCGACCAAAATTTTTAGGGTTTAAGTTATTTTTAGACCGATATGGACTTTTAGGGTTACTACAATTGAACCCATGCTTTATCATCCATGATATTGTAAAAATCCATACATGTGCCTTTGTTATATATCACACTTGCATTAGGGTTTGAACAGATAGAAGGAGAATATTTTTATATTGAATACGGTCAAGTTAATGCAATAATAAGATAATATTGTGCTATTTTTTTCCAGTTGAGGGTTTTCAGGATAAATATTATGTAATGTGTGAATTTGTAATATTCTTCTTTTGATTCTATTATTACTAATTTTCTATTTTATTTTATTGGGGTTCTTTATTTCTCTTCATTTAGTATCAAATCTAGGTTTTAGCTTTGTTCAATGAGTGAGGGTTTAAACCTTATGATAAATTAATTTTTGAATGCGAGTTGTACGCAAAAGGATCCAAGAAAAGTAGAAATATGGGAAGCACATGAATAGGGATTAAAAAATTTCAGAGATATAACTTTGAATTATGGAAACTCAACATGGAGGATCTATTGGTTGATAAAGATCAGTGGATTACGGTCTTGATAAAAAAACCAACATCGATGATAGATGAGGATTAGCTAAAAACTGATAGGAAGGTAAGGAGCTCTATCAAATTGTGCTTATGTAATTTGGTATTGTTGAATGCATCTATAGAGACCATGACAAAGTTGTTATGGAAGAATCTGGGAATATTATATTATAAAAAGTCACTGGTAAATAAACTCTTTCTTTGAAAGAAGTTGTATTCACTTCAGATGAATGATGGTGACTTTGTGGCTAAACATCTAAATGCTTTTAACATTGTGGTAAGTCAATTAACCTTTGTAGAAGTAAAAATGGATGAAGAGGAAAAGTGTATTACTTTACTTTATTCATTACCTAATTCATGAGATAACCTTGTTATGGCTATCACCAATACTACATCTACATTGAAAGTAGAGGATATAGTAGGAACTTTACTATATGAAGAGATGAGACAAAAATATTTTGAGGATTATCATCAAAAAGAATCCTTGATTGTGAGAGGTTTTTCTCAAGAAATAAGCAAAAATAAATTAGGAAAAAAGAAATCAAAATCTAGGGGTAAATCTGTTACCCTAAAAAAGAGGAAATGTTGGAATTGTGGTAAAGCAGGGTATTATAAAAGAGACTACAGATCTAAAAAGGTTGATAATAATCGATCATCTTATGAAGGAACTTCTATAGAAATGAAGACCATAAATGAATATTCAGGAGACTTGCATCATGCTCAAGTGAATATGATGACTCATGGTTTATTGACTCAAGTGCTTCTTTTTATATGACTCCTCATTTCTTTTTATATGACTCCTCATAGGGAGGGATTCTGTGACTATGAAAATATAGATGGAGGTGAAGTCTTCTTGGGGGACAATTCGATATATAAAATATTAGGTTGAGGAAGAGTCAAGCTAATGCTAAAATATGGAAGAAATAAAAGCCTTCTTGGTGTGTTGCTTATTTTTATTTTGGCAAGGAATCTGATATCTATGAGTAAGATGAATGATGCAGGTGTGAATGTGGTATTCAATAAGGATAGTTGCAAGATGGTCTATGGATCCTTAGTGTTGGTAAGATAATTTTGCACAGGAAATTTGTTTAGACTTGAGGCTAGCACTGTAAGTATTAATTGCAATAACCCTTAAATTGAATAGGAAAATAATATGACTTAAATGGCTCCGAGTATTCCTACAGTGAAGATAATATTTTGGCATAAATGCATGTGGCATATTGGTGAGAAAGGAATTCAAACATTGAAAATGAAAGGTATGGCTGAAGGACTTTATGATTGCCAATTAAATTTTGATTTTTGTGAGCATTGCGTTTTCAAGAAACAAACTAGAGTCAAGTTTTCAAGTAGTGCTACAAGGTCTAAAGGAATTCTACATCTAGTTCATAGTGATGTGTTTGGACCTACAAAAGTACCATAATTAGGTAAATCTATCTATTTTTTTACATTTATAGATGAATTCTCAAGAAAAACTTAGGTATATTTTCTACAAAACAAATCTAAGGTTTTTAATAAATTCAAAGAGTTTAAGGCTCTTGTAGAAAATTAGATAGAGAGAAAGATAAATATTTTGATAAGTGATAATGGTGGTGAGTATTGATCTAATTAATTTTAGCAGTTTTGCAAGGACTATTGAATAGAAATGCAGAGAAATACTTTGTATACTTCACATCAGAATGGGGTTGCAGAACAGATGAACATGACATTTATGGATAAGGCTAGAAGTATGCTAAGTGTTGTAGGGTTAGAAAAGAGATTTTGGGCAGAAGTTGCGTTAACAACTTGTTATCTCTTCAATAGATATCCTACCTCATATTTGGTGGACAAGACTCCACTGGAAGTATGGACTGGTAAGAAACCCTCTCTTAGACATCTAAGGGTTTTTGGTTATGATGCTTATATGTATGTCCTAAAAGAGAAAAGGACTAAGCTAGACTATAAACCTAAAAAATGCATATTTATGGGTTGTAGTACTAGTGTTAAAGGATATAAGTTGTGGAACCCAAAAACAAAAAAGGTTTTTTACAAATGTAATGTGATCTTTAGAGAAATAAAAGAGGTTTTAAAATAGGAAATGCAACCAAGCAAAGAACCAAAAATAGTGCAGGTAAAATTGGAACATGAGGAAGAACCTATGGTAGAACTTGAATTATAGAGAGATTGTGAAGAGGAATATTCAAAAGAAGAAGGTGAGGAGAAATTTGAAGATGCAAAACCTAGATCTCCAATTTTGAGAATATCATATCGAAAGATAAGACTTCCAGATAGGTATAGTCCTTCAAATTTTTATTTTGCATTTAATTTAAATTATTGATGAAGAACCCAAGACGGTTAAGGAGGCACTTCAGTAAAGTGAGAATAAGTATTGGAAAAGGGCTATGGAAGAAGAAATGGAGTCCTTGGATAAAAATAATATGGGACATTATGAAATTACCTCCTAGCAGAAACACTATTGGTTGTAAGTGGTTATTCAAGAAGAAGTACAATGTAGAAGGAAAGTTGGAGAAGTACAAGGCTTGCTTGGTAACAAAAAGATTTTCTCAGGTTGAGGGAATTGACTTTGGTGATATTTTTTCTCCTATGGCTAAACTAACTTCAATCATATTTATGTTGGCTATTTATACTGCTTTTTATTTTGAAATAGAATAGATGGATGTAAACATAACTTTTCTACATGGTGAACTTCATGAATATATATATATATATATATATATATATATATATATATATATATATATATATATATATATATATATATAAACCAAAATGCTTTAAGGTAAAATGTAAGGAGGGCCTGGTATGCAAGCTGAAGAAGTCTCTTTATGGTTTGAAACAGTATCCAAGGATGTGGAACCAAAAATTTGATAGGTTTGTCTTGACACTTGGGCTTAGAAAAAGCAAAGCATATACATGTGTATATTTCAAAAAGGAAGGTAAAATTTTTGTTATCATTGTATTGTATGTGGATGACATGTTGTTAATTGGTAACGGTAAGGAGATGATAAAGTTACTAAAATATCAGTTATCTTCTAAGTTTGACATGAAGGATGTTGTAAAATTTATTTTGGGTATTAAAATAATAAGGGATCATGCAAATAGAAAATTGTGGTTAAATCAAAGGAAATATGTTTATTTGATACTACAAAAGTTTAGGATGCATGATTGTAAACCAATATGTACTCTATATCCGATTGGTCAAAATTTATCTACTGAACAATGTCCTAAAATAGATGAGGAAATTGAAGAAATTCATCATGTTCCTTATGCTAGTGTTGTGGACAACCTAATGTATGCAATGGTCTGTTCTAGACCTGATATTGCACATACAATGGGAGTAAGCAAATATATTTCAAATACAAGAAAGGAATATTGTACTATTATGAAGAGGATCTTCAGATACTTGTGTGGAACTATAGATTATGCTATCTTTCATGGAGGAAATTCTAGAGGTATTGATATTGCAAATCTACAAGGGTTTTTGGATGTTGACTGATCTGGAGATATTAACAAGAGAAGATCCATGAGTGCTTATGTGTTTAGGCTATTTGGAGGGTTAGTAATTTGTATTAGTAAAAAGCAATCATTTGTTGCTTTATACACTTTAAAAGTAGAGTACATTGCAACAACTCATGCTTGTAAAGAAGTAGTGTGGCTGAAAATATTACGTTCAATAGTTGGACTTAAACAAAAGGCTATGAGAATTAATAGTGATAGTAAAAGTGCAATATTTTTTGTCAATAATCATGGTTTTCATGATCGATCAAAAAATATTGATTGAAGAACACAAGCTTAAACATATTTATTGAAGAACACAAGCTTAAACATATTGATTGAATAACACAAGCTTAAACATATTGATTGAAGAACACAAGCTTATACTGAAAGGGGAGGTGAATAGTATAAGATGAAACTTTTACTTTTATTTCCAAATCAATATTATTTAATGTTATCAATTGCAATTACTTTCCAAAATAGTATTAACCAATATCATAAATAGTAGTAACAAGGCAATGCAAAAATCATCACACACATGAGAGACACAAATTTAAGGTGGTTCACCCAATGTGGGTTACGTCCATGGAGAAACTATTTCTTCTAAACTTTCTCAACCAATATTTTGGGAACCAATTCCCTATTACAATTTTTATGGGTACCAACCCAAATGAGACACCAATATCCTATGCTCAAGTTCATAGAACTCTATCCACAGGAGACACCAATCCCCTCTGCTCTGGTTCATAGACCTCTATCCACTGAAGACTCAATATCCTTTGTTATGGTTTGTGGACATCTATCCATAGGAGACCTCAATCCCCTCTACTCTACTCTACTACAATCCTTTACACAAGTCTTTATAAATTCTACTATAGTACTTGCTCTCAACTCTACTCAGATCTGTTCTAGGTCTACACACAAGACTTGCTCAAATATGTTTCGCCAAAATCTAATTTTAACTCTTCTCAAATCTGCTCCAATACTTTCTCTCAAATCTACTTAGATTTTCTCCAGGTATACACACAAGACTTACTCAAATTTGCTTCACCAAAACTTGATCTTAACTCTGCTCAAATATGCTCCAAGCCTACACATAAGGCTTGCCCAAATATACTCCATCAAAACTTACTCTTAACTCTATTCAAATATGCTCCACTCTTTCCCAAAACTTGCATAAAAATAATGCTCAAAACAATGCTTATATCACATACTCAATTTTTCTCATAACACATTCAATTATGCTCATAACACATGATCAAATATATTCATAACACATGCTCAAATATTCTTATAACACATGCTCAAATCTGCTCATAACACATGCTCAAATATTCTCTTAACACATACTCAATTCTGCTCATAACGCATGCTCAAATCATCTCATAACACATACTCAAATTTGTTCATAACACAAGATCAAATATACTCATAACATATAATCAAATCTGTTCATAATACATGCTCAAATTTATTCATAAAATATGCTCAAATTTTCTCATAATACATGCTCAAATCTGCTCATAACACATGCTCAATTCTGCTCATAACACATGCTCAAATATGCTCATAACACTTATTCAAATCTGCTCCTAAACTTGTATACAAAACTTGTTTATCATAATGATGTTATCAAGTGCTTTATCTAATATTTAATGTGTTTTTTTTCAACTAAAGAATTTTAGACATATTCTACCAGGAATTCGTTTAACCTCTTGAACATATAGAGAATGATATGCACAAAAAAATGCTCAATATGTTCTTCACATTAATTAAGTCTATTGCTTTCACATGTCTCACATTATATGCATTCTAAAGGTAGATCTAGTCTAGAACTTGATAACTGATCTAGTATTTGTTGATTTACAACTTCACTTTAAAATAAATTGCAATGCACAAGTCCTTCTCATTTACTCACAAAATCAATCATGATCAATGATGCACAAATTTTCTTTACAAATATGATCTATAACTCTTGCATTTTTATTTCTAATATTACTCAAACCAAATGCACAAGTCTACTTTCAAACCTTAGCACATATGTATCAATGTCATTCAACAATAATGCACAACTTTATTTTCAAACTTTAGTGCATATGTTTCCAATTTCATTCAATACTCATGCACAACTTGTTCTCAAAACCCTAGCTCATATATTTCCAATTTCAATCAAGGCAATGCACAATTATTCTCAACTTCAATCAATCACTAATGCACATCAAATCAATCCTTATATCTCCACCATATGATATCAAAAATATTTTCCTTAAGAAAAACCACCTTGAGAAAGAAATCAAATCACCATACCTCTAAATTTGCCTTGATGAAGATGTGCCCATAAAATATTGTCTCAAAATAATTTCCTTTTTGCCACTTCAAGAGGTTAGCAAATCTTCTTTTCAAATCATTCACAATAAAACCTTTCTTAAAGTTGTGCTCAATAAGGTCTAAAAATAATACTCTATAACTCCTTTTTAGTCTTACAAAGATAAAGCTTGTAATTAAGACTAAAACATCAACTTCTCTTTTCTAAGGTGTGCCAAAAATACAAATAACAATGAACCTAGATACACCTTATTTCTCCTTTCTCAAGCTAGTAAAAATTACACACAACAATAAGCACAAAGACACTTTATTTCTCCTCTCAAAATACAAGATATATGATTTTTAAAACAATGCTAAAATCACCCTCTTAAGTATTTTTTATACACACATTATAATAAAAAATATTCCTTTATACACCTTATGTCTCCACTACTTAATTAATACCAAACTTTCTTCCTGTAACAATGCCAAATGAACCAACAAATAATTTTCCTCAAACACGCAATGATTAATCAAAAATTTTGGTGCATACCTCAACAACATAGGCTAGTGAACGTATGACAAAAAATTTTGTGCAAACCTCAACAACACAAGCCGGTGAACCGTAGGGGAATCAAACTCACAACCTATACTAATGCAGTACCCTAGCAACATCTAGGTAGCCATATGGGCTACCCTAGCGGGTGGTAACAACAATTACTGTGCACCATCCAAAGTCCTTCGTCAATCAATCAAAATATTTTTAGCACTTCAACGCATAAAAAGGACCTTGCCCAAAATTGACCCTATGACCTACATGCCCCTAACGCCTTAGTGCTAGCCTAGCGACTATTTGGGCTAGCCACCCACTTGAGAATCAAATGCAGCAATATAATATTTGTTCCTCATTTTGATTCATGAAATATTTTCCTTCTTTTTCCTTTTGTTTCACTGCACAAAATATATTCAAAATTTTGCATGCACATCAAACATTAGCCAAAAGCATTGTTAATCAAATGTATTAAATCCACATTTATTTATATGCACTTTGAATCTTTAGGGAAAACATCGGTGCTTCAAAAATAATCACATCGGGCTCTTAGAAATGTTTAAAGTGTTCCCTCCAAGTCTTTTTAGCGTCTCAACCAATTCAAACATTTATATTATAATATTTAAAAATATTATAATATTATTCTTTAAGCCTTTGAACTTTGCAAAATAGACCTTTCCGTATTTTTATTTTTATTTTAAAAAATAAATCCTTTTGGCCCAAGTATTATAATATTAAAAATATTATAATATTGTCTCTTCTATTTTAAACCATGGCCTTAACCTTTTAGGCCTTGGACCCAAAACTCTTTTTAAAAAACTTTGTCCCAATCAACCTTTTTGACCTTCTTTATAATATTTAAATTGTATATTATAAACCTTTTCTTTACAAATTTTTTTCTTGCTTTTAGATATACCTTACCTTGAAGAATATTTATGCCTTGAATACCATGCAAACTTTTGACATCAATTACAACTCTTGACATAAATCCTTTGACATTGATGAAAACTCAATATGCTTAGTATTTCCAACAATATCCCCCTTTGTCATTGATGGTAACTATTATAAAAAATATTCCTTTTATAGTAACCGGATTCCCAAATTGCTCCCCCTGACAAGTTGTTTTTCCTTACTGAAATCTCTCCTCCTCTGACATCAATGACAAAGGGCTCCTTTTGGGACTAAAAATAAGACATTTAGCATAGCTCCCTCACCACCTCCTTGCTTGAGCTGATCAATTTTGATATGGGAGTAAAACTACTCCCAACTTACAATGTTGTTCTTCCTTTCCAATCTTCTTTTTCCACACTTTTGTAGTCATACCCTTTTGATCCTTTTGAGCATCCCTATTCTTGCTTGTCTTTGGAAGTTCCAAAAATTTTGTTCTACACCACTTTGCTTTATGCCCAAAATTATTGCAATTGTAACATCTGATGTTGTAGTTATTGAAAGGTGTAAATGAATTAAAGTTCTTCTTGATGAATCCAAAATAATTTCTACCATGAACCCTACAATGTATAGCTTTATGACCAAAATGATTACATGAGTAACAATAACCTTGGAAGTAGTATTCATCTTGCCTTGGAGGATATGATTGCATACTTCTTTCTTTGTTTTTCTTGTGATGGTCCATGTTCCTTGATTGTGCATTGTTTTCTTCCTCTTTTATGCTTCCACTTCTCAAATAATCATCATAGGTCTTAGGTTCTTCTTCAATCACTTCCTTTGAAACTTATTTTTCTTTTGAGATTGACTCCCCTTTTTGTATCTCTTGGACTTCTTCATAACCTAGTCCTGTCTAGATAAATGGAGATCTTTGTCTTTGAGAATGTCATCCAAGGTTTTTGAGCTTTCCTTAAACCTAGTTAGCTTATCAAGATATTATCCAAGTCCTTTCTTTAGAGAGATAACTTCATATTCTAGATTTTTACACTCTAACTCTTTTGCCTCTAATTTTTCAGCCATACTTTCTTCAATTTTCTTTGCCTCTTCAACTCTAACTCTTAATTCGGTGAGATGTTGTAGAAGTATTACCTTTGTATCCTCATCCTCTTGAACTTGAGCCTTCATTTCCCTTTTTAATTATTCAAGTTCATTTTCTATATCAACTGTAGCTTCTTCTTTCTTTTTTTGAATTTTTCTCTAACTCTAGAACTATAATAATATGAGAATTTTCTTTATCTTCTACTTGAACTTCAACAAGAGCATATTCTACTTGGTATTCAATGGGAGTACCTTCTTCCTCTTCTATAGCCAAAAATAGAATCTCTTATTTTTCACTATCTAAAATACTTTCATCACTCTCACTTGAAGCACTGCTTGCTTCTTCAACATAAAAACTCTTTTTGTGCCTTTGAAATATCTTCTTCTCATGTTTGCCTTGACCATATCTGTTTTTCTTTTCATGATAAGATTTTCTTTCTTTATTTTTCTTGTATTCCTTTTCATCTTCACTGCTACTATATCCATTTTGTGGATAAAAAGCTGCATAGTGACCAATGTTGCCACAACCAAAACATTTCACAATCTTCATATCTTTGTGTTTTCTTGGACCCTTTTTATTTCTTCTCACAAAGTTAGCCTCTTCTTCACTGCTTGATTCATCACTTAATTCTGGTTCCTTATCCTTTGTCTTCTTTGAAGCTTTGAATGTTGCCTCATTTTTAGATGTTTATTCTTTTTTGTCCTCATCTCATAAGCTGTGAGAATTCCATGTAGTTCATCTATCCTCAAAGTTTCTAGATCCTTCATATCTTTTATTGTTGAAACCTTTGCATCATATCTCATAGGAAGTGACCTTAAAAATTTTTGAACAATAGTAGAATCCTCAATCTTTTCTCCAAGTCCACAGATGGTGTTAACAACCTTGTCAACATGAAGTAGATACCTAGAAATGTCTTCCTCATATTTCATCTTTAATTCTTCAAACTTTCTCCTGTGAGTCTAGATTATTGCCATCTTAACCTTGTGTTCTCCTTCATATGTATTCTATAATTTGTCCCACATTTCTTTTGCTGATTTGCAGTGCATAACCTTCACAAAATCTGTTTCTTGTAATCCACTTAAAATTACATTCATTGCCTTGGAATTATTTTCATATAGTTTCTTACCACTTATATCTATGGGAGGAGTTGTAGGTGATGTGTACCCATTCTCAAATGATTTCCATGTATCAATTCCTTGTGCCATCAAAAATATCTTAATTTTAATAGTCCAAAAAGCATATTTAGTCCCATTAAGCAATGAAGCTTTGTGTGTTGAAAATCCTTCTTGATGAGCCATTTGTGTTCTTATAAGATCTTTCTTCAAGATGTTAGGCTTCCCTGAAGGAACCCGCTATGATACCAATTAAATAACACAAGCTTATACTAAGAGGGGGGGTGAATATTATAAGATGAAACTTTTACTTTTCTTTCCAAATTAATAATATATATATTTTTTTTGGTAATTAAGGTACAATTTCATTACAACCGGGTTTTACAGGTTGACCCAAAACCTTTTACAAAATTAGCACAATGCTGAAACGGATCAAAACCTCAATAGGGACAGACTGTCCTTTGCAATTAGCCCCCTACTGAGGCCACACTGCCAAAAAAGAGCACCGTCCCTTACACAATATTACAAACACCTTAGAACACAGGCAGTGGCCCAACGCATTGCTCTCTTGCTGCCCCAACCACGAAAATGCGACCTGTCGCGAAATCGCGACGTCCTGAAGTCTTCTCCTTCACTTGCTCTGAAGAGTCGCGAAATGGTAACATGTCACAAAAATGAGACATGTCACGAAATCGCGACATTCCACCAACGTTCAACTCCTTTGCTTCTATGTCACGAAAATGCGACATGTCACGCCCATGAGACATGTCATGAAATCATGACATTCGTCTCCCATTCTGCACGCTTGCCGCTTCCATCCACGACCGTGAGACATGTCACGAAATCGCGATGCCCTTATGTCTTTTCCTTCATTTGTTCTGGAAAGTCATGAAACTACGGCGTGTCACGACCAAGAGACCTATCATGAAATCATGACAAACTGCCTTCGTTCAGCTCCTTTGCTACTGCCTATCGTGAAACTGAGACATGTCATGAAATCATGACATTCGTTGCCCGTTTTGTTCTCTTGCCGCTTCCATCCACGAAGAATCGGCATGTCACGAAATCGCGTCGTCCTTGAGTCTTTTCCTTCATTTGCTCTGGATCGTCACGAAACTGCGACGTGTCGATAAAACGACATGTCACGAAATCGTGGCGCTTCTACCACTTTGACCTCTTTTGTTGCTTTTGGATAGGAAGGAACAACATGTCATGAAATCGCAACACTTTCGCCTCCACGCTCCTTTTCTTGGCTTTTGCCCATGAAAAACCAACATGTCACGATATCGCGACACTTTCACCTCCTAACACTTTCTCTTCTCTTTTGGTCATGACAATGCGACATGTCGCGATATCGTGACACTTTTTCCTTCCTCCTCTTTCTCTTCTCTTTTGGTCACGAAAATGCGACATGTCATGAAATCGTGACACTTTTCCTTCTTGCTCTTTCTCTTCTCTTTTGGTCATGAAAATACGACATGTCGCGATATCGCGACACTTTTTCCCTCTTGCTCATTCTCTTCACTTTTGGTCATGAAAAAGTGACATGTCGCGATATCGCTACACTCTTTCTTTCATTCTTAACATGTCACGATATCATGACACTTTTTCTTTCCTCCTCTTTCTCTTCTCTTTTGGTCATGAGAATGCGACATGTTGCGATATCGCGACACTTTTCCTTCTTGCTCTTTCTCTTCTCTTTTGGTCATGAAAGGATGACATGTCATGAAATCGTGACACTTTTTCCTTCTTGCTCTTTCTCTTCTCTTTTGGTCATGAAAATATGACATGTCACGATATCATGACACTTTTTCCTTCTTGCTCTTTCTCTTCTCTTTTGGACGCGAAAATCTGACATGTCACGATATCGTGACACTTTTTCATTCATGCTCAACATATCGCCAAAAAGCGACACTATTTCCTTCTTGCTCAACATGTCGCGATATCGTGACACTCTTTCTTTCTTGCTTAACATGTCACGATATCGTGACACTTTTTCCTTCTTGCTCTTTCTCTTCTCTTTTGGTCACGAAAATGCGACATGTCGCGATATCGCGACACTTTTTCCTTCTTGCTCAACATGTCGCGATATCGCGACACTCTTTCTTTCATGCTCAACATGTCGCGACATCGTGACACTTTTTCCTTCCTCCTCTTTCACTTCTCTTTTGGTCACGAGAATGCGACATGTCGCGATATCGTGACACTTTTCCTTCTTGCTCTTAATCTTCTCTTTTGGTCGTGAAAAGACGACATGTCGTGAAATCGCGACACTTTTTCTTTCTTGCTCTTTCTCTTCTCTTTTGGTCATGAAAAAATGACATGTCACGATATCATGACACTTTTTCCCTCTTGCTCTTTCTCTTCTTTTTTGGTCGCAAAAATGCGACATGTCGCGATATCGCGACACTTTTTCCTTCATGCTCAACATATCACCAAAAAGTGACACTTTTTCCTTCTTGCTCAACATGTCGCGATATCGCGACACTCTTTCTTTCTTGCTCAACATGTCGCGATATCGTGACACTTTTTCCCTCTTGCTCTTTCTCTTCTCTTTTGATCATGAAAAAGCGACATGTCGCGATATCACGACACTTTTTCCTTCTTGCTCAACATGTCGCGATATCGCGACACTCTTTCTTTCTTGCTCAACATGTCGCGACATCGTGACACTTTTCCTTTCTTGCTCTACATGTCATGAAATCGTGACACTTTTCCTTTCTTGCTCAACATGTCATGAAATCGTGACCCTTTTTCCTTCTTGCTCAACATGTCGCGATATCGCGACACTTTTTCTTTCTTGCTCAACATGTCGCGATATCGCTACACTTTTTCTTTCTTGCTGTAATTTGCTTTTCCTTAGACTCCAACAAGTCATGAAATCATGACATCGGTCCTTGGCCTCTGCCATTGCCCCTAACCCCATAACATGAAGCCACCAAGCCACCTGGATCCTTCCCCTATTGCAAAGAAAACTAAAGCCATCACAATAAGGACCGAAGCAATACTGACAGAACAAAAATGAAACTCCTCTCCCTTTTTCCGATCCCCACAGCTTCAACATCATTGGCGATCATTTTGAATAATTTTATCCACATCACTTGGGACCCCATGTTCCCAAGTGACCAGCCCAATGGCTTCCACCCCTATATTGGCCAAGATATCAGCTATTTTATTTGCTTCCCTAAACACGTGCTGGGCCTTCCGATCATTCCTGGCATGGTAAAGGATCCTAGCCTCTTCGATGACAGTCTTAATCCACCACGGAGGATTTTTCCCATTGTTGAGAAGGTTTATGACCTGCATCGAATCTCCTTCGATAATTAGTTTACCTTCAATCTCCTGAGCCAACTGAAGACCCCTCCATAATGCTCTTGCTTTCGCCTCATTGTTAGTCCTTGTTCCCAGCTGTTCAGAAAAGGCCATCACCAGCTTGCCTTGATGATCTCTCACTGCTCCTCCAGCCCCTGCTTTGCCAGGGTTACCTTTAGAGGCCCCATCGAAGTTGAGCTTGAACCAACCAACCGGGGGCGGTTTCCACTTGACATCTAATCTGGGATTGACCTTGGTAGACACAGGTTTCTCGCCCAGAGTAACATTTAAGGATTGAGCGATCCGCCTCTCCCAGGGGGAAGGATTTCGATCTTCATGAGGGATAAGGCTGACGTTTTCATGGGCGAAGGTAAGAATCTTATTGGTAATGGAGGTAACATCATGGCTCGACTCATGGAAAGCTCTATGGTTTCTTTCTAGCCACACCTGCCAAAGAAAATGATGGAGACAAATCTTCCAAAAAAACCTCAGCCTAAGGCTAACAAAGGGATTTGGCCATTGGTGGAAGAGGTCAATGATGGTGGCTGGTCTGACCCAGCAAATGCTAAAGGCTTGAAATAACCCATTGAGGACACTCAGAGAGACCGAGCATTCAAGGAAAATATGGTGGGTGGACTCCCAATTAGCCCTGCACAAAGAACATCGGTTAGCAATTATCATACCTTTCCTTAACAAGTTGTCAATCGTCAGAATCCTGCCTTGGATCACCAGCCACGAGAACATTGCAACTTTAGGAATAAGGTTTTTGACCCACACCAGCTGTGTCTGGAGTGTGGGGTCCTCGATATCTAACATTAGCATGTATGCAGATTTGACTGAGAACTGCCCATTTTTGGTAGCTGCCCATATTACATGATCCTGCTTAGGTCTCATGGAAATGAATTGTTGATGCAGGATGCTTTGGAGTTCTTCTGATTCAGCTTCAAAGCCTTGAATCCTTATCTATTTCCAAATAAGCCTACCTCTGTCCTGTCTTATGAAATCAGCCACTTTCCTTCCTATGAGATCCTCTGTGATTCTTTTGATCCTTGCAAGGGTAGGAACCTGAGATAAAGCTTCATCCTTGGCCCACCTGTCATCCCATAACGTGATCTTCTACCCGTTACCTAGAACCCATCTTAGGCCTTTCTTTATGACCTCTCTACTTGTTAAGATTGCTTTCCAGAACGCCGAACCTCTACCGTGCACCGTGTCATTTAGGAAATCGGTATCTTGAAGATATTTTCTTTTAATTATGGCAGTCCACTCATTCTCCTCATTGTTGATGAGACGCCAAGCTTGTTTGGCAAGCAAGGCAGTGTTTAGGTGAGCAACTCTTCTTAGTCCTAGCCCCCCATTTTCTTTCGGCCTGCAAACCTTGCCCCAGCCCACAAGGTGGAACCTCTTTTTTTCCTCTGACCCAGACCAGAGAAAATTCTTTTGGAGCTGTTCAATTTTTTGGTATACTCTGGTTGGGGCCTTAAACACAGATAGAAAATAAACCGGAATGCTCTGTAAGGATGCCTTAGTGAGAGTAAGTTTCTCGGCCTGAGATAAAAGATGTCCTTTCCAACCAGCCAGTTTCTTTTGAATTCTTTCTACCACTCTATCCCACATCGATTCTCTCGGAGAACCATAGAAAAGGGGAAGGCCTAAATAAGAGGTAGGAAGAGTCGCTATCGAACATCCCAAAATCTCAGCTATTCTGGCTTGTCTCTGGATTGGGGTGTTGAGGAAGTAAAGCTTACTCTTGTTGAAATTCACCTTCTGTCCCACCGCATCCTCGTAGAGTTGGAGTATGTGCTTAATCCTTCTGGCTTCAACCACTGACGAGTGGGTCAACATCAAAGTGTCATCAACAAATTGTTGGTGAGTAACTGGGTTGGTGAGAGAGGTGGCTTTAATCCCCAAAATTAATCCAGTAGTGCAAGCTGCTTTTATAGTTCTACCTAATGCCTCTGCTACTATAATGAACAACATTGGGCTAATCGGATCTCCTTGTCTAAGCCCCCTATGGCTCTGGAAATACCCAGTTGTCGTGCCATTGACCAATACTAAGAACCAAGGTTTGGATATGCACTCTTTTATCAGCCTGACCCACTGAGGATGAAAGCCAAACTTCAGAAGAACAGCCATCAAAAAATCCTAGTTAATGCGGTCAAAAGCTTTATTCATATCAAGCTTTAGAGCAAAGACCTCCTTGTTGGTTTGCCTTGTAGAGTGCAGAGCTTCATGGACTGTGATCGCACCATCCAGAATTGATCTCCCCTAAACTGAGCTTCCCTGACCAGGGTCAATAATGAGGGGCAATATTTCTTTCATCCTGTTAGCAATGGCTTTAGTTAAGATCTTGTAGGATACGTTACATAAACTAACCGGTCTGAAATCTGCCATTGTCTCCGGAGATGGGCCCTTCGAAATCAGGGCTATAAAGGTGGACTTGAACCCTCTCGGGATATGTTTTGAAGCCTGAAACTCTTTGATAGCAGAAATGACATCCTCTCCCACAATATCCCAAAAAACTTGGAAGAACCGAGGAGGGAACCCATCAGGGCCAGGGGCCTTCTCAGGTTCCATACTAAACAAAGCATTTCTGATTTCTTCATCGGTGAATGGAGCAAGAAGCTTACCATTCATGGCCTCATCAACCAAGCTAGGAATGAACTGGAGGAGAGTGTCCTTGGCTTCCTCTATACACTGGGATTCATCCCCGAGAAGGGAGCTAAAATAAGCAATTGCTTCCTCTCTGATCTCAATCAGATCCTGGGTTTTGGATCCATCATCTTTGGTCAACTCTCTGATCTTGTTATTACTTTTGTTCCTCAATGTTGTGACATGAAAAAACTTTGAGTTCAAGTCACCATCCTTTAGCCATAAAGCCCTTGATTTTTGTCTCCAGTATATCTCTTCACAAGCCAAAATATTGTGATATTCTGACAGCTTGGCTTGCTCCTCCTTCCTAGTAGCTTCATCACCGATACCATTTTGTATCGAGTTGTCAATGACCTACAGCCTTTCTCCCACTTGTTTCTTGTTCTCAAACAGGTTCCCAAAAACCTCCTTATTCCAAGTTCTAAGATTATCCTTTACTAATTTCAGCTTTTGAGCAAGTTTGAAACCTGAACTTCCCTGGAAGGGTTGCCGCCACCATCTGGAAATATTTTCTTTTAACTCCGGGTGCCCGATCCACATTGACTGGAATCGAAAAGGTTTTTTGAAGGAGTTTGACTTTGGAACCTCCAAAAGGATGGGATTGTGATCAGAGGAAATTTTGGGAAGAGTTTGCAAAGTCGAGTCTCCAAACCCAGCAATTGCCTCCTTCGATAAGAAAAACCTGTCAAGTCTTTCCTGGATAAGTTGGCTTCCTGCTCGCCTATTGCTCCAAGTATACTTGGCTCCTCTTAGTCTCACATCCATCAGTTGGTTCGAGTTTACGAAGTCATTGAAGTCTTCCATACTTCTGGTTGGGAGCCCTGATCCACCCTTTTTGTCCGAGGGGTATAATGGCATGTTGAAATCGCCAGCCACCACCCACGGGATGTCATGGAAAGCATCACCTAGTTTACCCAGGTACTCCCACAAAGAAGCTCTTCCTTGAACAACATTGGGAGCATAGACATTTGAGAATATCCATGATCTATTGTTGTCAATGTCATGGAAAAAAACACTCAGCACCCTGTCATCATCTTGGATAATGTTGCCTTCCACCACCCGAGGATCCCAAAGAACCATGAGCCCCCCTAAAGCTCCTCTAGCCGGTTTGAACACCATGTCCCCTTGGCTCCACATATTTTTTGCTATTGATTTTGACTGGGCTTCACCTAGTTTTGTTTCTTGCAGCAACACAATTGTTGGATTGTACTGCCTTCTTAACGAGCTAACCACCCTTTGAGTGGGTTGGCCATTGAGGCCTCTCACATTCCATGAGAGAACCTTCATTTGGATTGTTTAGAGTTTTTCCCCTTCCCCCTCCCTTGAGGAGGCTTTCCTGATTTGTTATCTTCAAGCCCTGGGATAACTTGTTGTATCAGTGTTTTCTATTTGCCACTGGCAATCTCATTGTCAGTCCTCATTCTATTGTGCTCTGCATTTGACATCCTCCCCTTCTTTCTCTCACTGCCATAGTCAATAGGTGACTTAGTAGTACTCCTGGTCTTCTTGGGGCTAAAAGGTGGATGAACTCTCTGTTGTAGAACCGGACTAACACATTCCTCCAAATCATTCATTTCTACCACCTCAATCCTAGATTCTAACTCCTCCATCTATTTCCTGTATTCTCCTGATTTTTGTATTGAACCTTCTAGATGGTTTGACGGGCTCCTGGCTATGATGGTGGGAAGGTCTGTTTTCGAAGACTCAATCTCCTCCACCCATTTTCTGTATTCTCTAGGATTTTGCCTTACCCCTCCCTGGGGGCTTGAGGGGTTCTTGGTTATGGGATTTGCAGGACCCGCCCTTGATGGGGAATCTAGGGATTCAGGGATTTCACCTTGCAGGTTTCCTCCTTCTAAATCCTCACTCTCCCCTTCTCCCATTAGATCCTCTAAAATTTTGAACTTATTTGAGCTTGGAATTTTAGGGCTTACCTTATTTTCCTGTTCGTCGGAGAGATGTTGCTTGCCTTTGCTCTGACCTTGCCCTGCCCCCTATTTTGTCTTCTCCTGATAAATGTGGTTATTTTTAGATGGCCTAGACCCTCCTTTGCCCATGGGGCCTCCATTTGGAGGGAGGTACCTAGGAAACCCTTTCTCATTTGCTCGTTTGCCTTCCATCTTTTGGTTTTCTCTGCTATCTGCAAGATTAGGGCACTGATTTTGCAAATGGCCTTGGGTTTTGCACTCAGGGCAAAAAGTTGGCCTATTTTCATATTCCACCACCTATTTTCTTAGGTAGTTGTCGTACCCTAGCTCCACAAAATTTGGCAACTCAGAGTCTAAATTAGCGTTGACGCATATTCTTGCATGTGTCATCCTTGTCCTAGCCAAGGTTGCATGATCTATGGACACCAGTTCTCCAATCGCTCTGGCGATGCCTTGCAGCCAATACTCGTTGAAAAACTGAGCTGGTAGGTTAGGAAGACGAACCCAAATAGGGGCAGTATTGATATTCTATTTTTTAGGGTCGAAATCCTCCCCCCACTTCCTGAAGAATAGGCTGCGTTTCCCTAAAAACTAGGGTCCTCCAGTTAGAACGTGGTTCACATCCTCCTTGTTATTAAATCTTATGATGAAAAACCCCCTGGACAGGGCAACAACTTCCATACTCCCCACCGTTCTCCATTTGGACAGAGCCCAGGATCGAATAGTCTCAATATCCGGCCTTCCACCCAGAAACTTACCCACTAGCGAAAACTCTTCCATGGATAAAAAATAACCCATCGAAGCAGTAGGAGCCATTATCCTATTATTCATCGAAATGAGGGGCGGGAGTGAAAGGAAATCACTCATTCGACCCTTAACAGTTTCCACAAAGGACCGGCCCCCTCTGGGACCCGCAACGCCCTTCTGGGTCCCTTTGTCCGGATCTTTTTGAGGAGGGTCGAGCCCTCTTTGGACAACCCCACCTGACGCCGAAGGCCTCCCTTCCTCTGGATCCTCGCCTGATTCCATCTCGATGGTCCTTCCCAAACCCTCCGTGCCTTCTCTACTGTTCCCGCCCAAAACTTTCAAACTTCCTCCTCTCTCTCCTCTCCTCCGCTCAGCCCAATGTGATTGTTGCCCCAAATTAATAATATTCAATGTTATCAATTACAATTACTTTCCAAAGCAATATTAAGCAACATCATCAATAGCAGTGACAAGGCAATGCACAAATCATCACACACATGAGAGACATAAATTTAACGTGGTTCATCCAATGTAGGTTACATCCATGGAGGAAATATTTCTTCTAAATTTTCTCAACTAATTTCTTGGGAACCAATTCCCTATTATAATGTTTATAGTTACCAACCCAAAGGATACACCAATATCCTATGCTCAAGTTCGTGGACCTCTATCCACAAGAGACACCAATACCATTTTCTCTAGTTTGTGGACCTCTATCCATCGAAGATCTCAATTTCCTCTACTATTGTTTATGGACCTCTATCCACATGAGACCTCAATCCCCTTTGCTATACTCTACTACATGCCTTTACATGAGGCTTGCTCAATTTTTCTCCAATACTTACTCTCAACTCTGCTCAGATCTGCTCCAAGTCTACACACAAGACTTTCTCAAATTTGCTTCTCCAAAACCTGATCTTAACTTTGCTCAAATTTGATCCAATACTTGCTCTCAAATCTGCTCAGATCTGCTCTAGGTCTACACATAAGACTTGCTCAAATCTGCTTCACCAAAACTTGATTTTAACTCTGCTCAAATTTTCTCCAAGCCTACACACAAGGCTTGCTCAAATATTCTCTACCAAAACTTTCTCTTAACTCTGCTCCACTCTTTCCCAAAACTTGCATACAAATAATGCTCAAAATAATTCTTATATCACATACTCAATTTTTCTCATAACACATACTCAATTATGCTCATAACACATGCTCAAATCTTCTCATAATACATACTCAATTTTTTCATAACACATGCTCAAATCTACTCATAACACATGCTCAAATCTACTCATAACACATACTCAAATCTGCTCATAACATATGCTCAAATCTGCTCATAACACATACTCAAATATGTTCATAACACATGCTCAAATATGCTCATAACACATACTCAAATCTATTCATAACACATGCTCAAATATGTTCATAACACATGCTCAAATATGCTCATAACACATGCTCAAATATGCTCATAACACATTCTCAAATATTCTCATAACACATGCTCAAATCTACTCATAACACTTACTCAAATCTGCTTCTAACCTTGTATACAAAAGTTGTTTATCATAATGATGTTATCAAGTGCTTTATCTAATCTTCAATGTGTTGTCTTTAACTAAAGTAGTTTAGACATATTCTACCTAGAATTTTTTGAACCTCTTGAACATATAGATAATGATATGTACTAACAAATGCTATATGTTCTTCACATTCATTAAGTCTATCGCTTTCACATGTCTCACATTATATGCATTCTAAATATAGCTCTAGTCTAGCACTTGATAACTGACCTGGTATTTTCTGATTTGCAACTTCACTTCAAAATAAATCACAATGCACAAGTCCTTATCATATACTCACAAAATCAATCATGAACAATGATGCACAAATTTGCTTTACAAATCTAATCTATAACTCTTGCATTTTTATTTCCAATATCACTCAAAACCAATGCACAAGTTTGCTTTCAAACCCTAGCACATATGTCTCAATGTTATTCAACAATAATGCACAACTTTATTTTCAAACCCTAGCACATATGTTTCCAATTTTATTCAATACTCATGCACAACTTGTTCTCAAACCCTAGCTCATATATTTCCAATTTCAATCAAGGTAATGCACAATTATTATCAATTTCAATCAATCACTAATGTACATCAAAACAATCCTTATATCTCCACCATATGATATCAAAAATATTTTTATTAAAAAAAACCACCTTGAGAAAGAAATAAAATCACCATACCTCTAAAGTTGCCTTGATGAATATGTGCCCACAAAAACTTGTCTCAAAATAATTTCCTTTTTGCCACTTCAAGAGGTTAGCAAATCTTCTTTTCAAATCATTCATAATAAAACCTTACTTAATGATATGCTCAATAAGGTCTGAAAATAATACTCTATAACTCGTTTTTAGTCTTACAAAGATAAAGCTTGTAATTAAGACTAAAACATCAACTTCTCTTTTCTAAGGTGTGCCAAAAATACAAATAACAATGAACCTAGATACACCTTATTTCTTCTTTCTCAAGCTAGTAAAAATTACACAACAATAAGCACAAAGACACTTTATTTCTCCTCTCAAAATACAAGATATATGACTTTTTAAACAATGCTCAAATCACCCTCTAAGTATTTTATTTATACACACATTACAATAAAAAATATTCCTTTATACACCTTATGTCTCCACTACTTAATTAATACCAAAATTTTTTCCTGTAACAATGCCAAATGAACCAGCAAATAATTTTCCTCAAACACACATTGATTAATAAAAAATTTGGTGCATACCTCAACAACATAGGCCAGCGAACGCATGACAAAAATTTTGGTGCAAACCTCAACAACACAAGCCAATGAACCGCACGGGAATTGAACTCACAACCTCTGCCAACATAGTACCCTAGCAATAGCTAGGCAGCCAGCTAGGCTACACCAGTGGGTGGTAACATCAATCACCGTGCATCATCCAAAGTCCTTCATCAATGAATAAAAACCTTTTAAGCACTTCAATGCACAAAAGTACCTTGCCCAAATTTGACCCTATGACTTGCATGCCCCCAACACCTTAGCACTAGCCTAGTGACAAGTCGGGTTAGCCGCCCACTTTAGAATCAAACATAGCAATATAATATTTGTTCCTCATTTTGATTCATGAAATATTTTTCTTTTTTTGATGAGGATTGATGTTTGATCACTCATATGACCCCTCTAGTAATTTCTAGTTAGTTTTGCATAGTTTATTTCTTGCAAATTAATATTGTAAGTGAGTCTCTTTCTCACATGCACTTGTGGGCACTAGTTATCTTCTAGTTGTCATTTAGGAGTGTTAGTTAGGAAGTGTGAACTCAAAGTAGGAAGTGTGTACTTCAAGATAGCTAAAAAGGATCTTATAGTTAGCATTATTCCTTTCTCCTAGCTTAGAAAGTTACGTGCATTCTCCTTTGCACTTTTGTAGCTTATGGTTAAGCATATTGGATCAAATCCATGATTTGATGGGTTTGGTTATGTATTTTGGGCCATTAGAGCCTATAAATTGAATTGTAAATAATAGAACACTTAGTTGGATTTTCAATCCTTTTCATTGGTATCAGAGCCTAGTTCATGTTTGCACTAGGGCTTGTGAGGTGAGAGGATAGGAGATAATTTTTTTATGAGAAATATTTTCTCATTGAGGACTCGGTTCAAGCTCAAGGGGAGCTTGAAAACCATACGCAGGAGGAAGTTCCTTAGGCGTCAAAATCCTCGTTCCAACTTTCTCCTTATGCTGAAGAGGTATAGGAAAAGTTTGCCTCAGAGTTCTTCCTATTACGATCCTTGGAAGGGATTGGACGTACTCCTACGGACCAATTAGGATTAGGGAGCCATTTAACCCTACCGCCCCCATTTTCGAGTACTGAAGAGCTCCAGGAGATCATCAAAACTAGGTCGTGTGTCGACTTGGGTCTGGTTGCCTTTCAAACGCTGGTCGTGTGTCGACCGGATCTTGAAAGGAGAGCTACTGAAGGGATCTAGTTGCTCATATTTTTATAGTTTAAGTTTTCATTGTATTTTTTTTAATTAGCCTCCCCTGGTTAATTTTTAAAAAATTTCATTGTTATAGAAAAACTTAAATTTTTAAATTAATATATATTTGTTTAAATATATTAATTTAGTTTTTATTGTAAAAAAAAATATATATATATATATATATATATATATTATTTTTTTTTGAGAGAGAGCCGAAGGCTGCAGCAAGCTTTGGCTGCCTTCGATAGCGTCGGTGCCTTTTCGGTAGCTCACGGCACGGCCGTTTGCCGATGCCTACCGATAGCCACTGTTCGGTGTGCCAGCGATAGCGACGATGGCCATCACTGTCAGGAACGACAGCGACATGGCCATCGCTGTTGCTGACAGCCGCTAACAGTGCCAGGCGAGAGTCCCGCCTTAGCATCAGGCCTGCTGCTTGACTCTGCTGTCAGTTTTGACAATAGAGCAGTCAGTGCTTTGGCCTAACCTTGTTGTCAGACTGACAATGTCAGGCAGGCCTGCGGCCTTTTCTATCTATTGACAGCATCAAGAGCCACCCAACGCCTAACTTTCTATCAGGCGTGACAGTTTCGTCGCCAGGCAGGAGGCCTGGCTACATTGTCAGACTGCTGTCAGCATCCGAGAAACATTTGGAGGTAGTCGCCACATGGGTGCTCGACCTTGGAGGTCGCACCGCATTACCCACCGTCAGGCTTGGAGCCTGACAGGCCAACCGTCGGGTGGATTAGATCCTGGTCCAGAAAACTTTGCAGGATTAGATCCTCGGGAACCATGCCACTACAACTGGCCAGCAGATTAGTGCCTCGGGAATAGTGCCACTGAAGTTTGGAGTTGCATGTAAGTCAGGGTAATTTATTGTAATTTTTAATTTTTACTATTCTAAGGTTGCATGTTAAATTTTATTTTTATTAATTTAATTTTTAATAACTTAATTAAAATTAATTAATCTTTGATTAATTAAATTTAATTTTTACTTAAGTTATTTTTAAATTAATAAATTATAAATTGCACCTTAGGTTAGTTTAAAATTTCAAATTTTGAGCCTTAGGAGTAATTTTCAAAATTCAGAGGCACTCCATTGTAACAAGGAAAATTTCCATTTTTCCCTTGATTTAGTGCTTTCTTATTTTTTTACTCCTGGCTTATACCCGGTTGAGCATGGCTTCTGACTTGGCTGCCCAAGTGGCAGAACTTGCCCATGTTGTAAATGCTTTAGCAGATAAAGCTAATGATACTACCATGGCAGAAGTCCTTGGTAATCTTGCCATGAAGGTAAATGACATTTCTGTGCATAATGCTTCAACTTCTGCTCATGATTCTCGTCTGAGAGTTCGTTGTGAAGTTCCATTTTATGATGGATCCAGGAACCCTGATGTCTTGAATAGTTGGATTCTTGACATGAGTTCTTGGTTTTCTTACTCTCGACTTTCAGATGAAGATGTGGTTCCTTATGCTAAGCTAAAACTTTCTGGTTTAGCTAAAGTCCTTGTAGAAAGAAAAAGAGGTCATGATGAACTCACTACTTGGGATGAACTTGTAGACTGTCTGAAAACCAATTTTTATCCTTCCAATTATTCTAAGGATTTGGTAATTAGGTGGTTTCGGTTTAGGCAAGGAACTAATATGACTGTACAGGAATATATTTTTCAGTTCAACAGGTACAGGATACTTGTGAATGTGGAGGATGATGTTCCAGCTTTGATTCTCAAATTTCAAAGTGGCTTGTTAGAGCACTTGTACAGAGAAATTATGTTTGTTTCTATGGAAACATTGGATTCAGTTTTCAACCAGGCGCAACTTGCGGAGGACAAGTTCAAAGCGCACTCGCAGGCATTCCGCACACCTGCTCCTCAAGTGGTTGCAAACTCATCAAAAGGGAATAATTCTTTCTCACAAAAGAAGAATTTTGCTCAAAAGAAGAATGTTTCTTCTCCATCTCCTTCTTCTCCTTCTCCTTCCGCTTCTACTCCTTCTTCTTCTTCTTCTTCTTCTAAACCTTCTTCTTCTTCTAAAAAGTTTTGTAACTATTGTAAGAAAAAGGGTCATGAAAAAGCTGATTGTTTCAAGCTTAAGAAGAAAAGTTTAGTCATTACTACTCAAGAGGAGGATGCTTCTAAAGGTCCCCTTGAGTCAGTAGGAGAGAGTAGAGTATACACGGAATTACGAGGTAAGCTCAATGAGGTTACCTTGGTAAATGTAAGTTCATCAGAGGGCGCTCGTGATGCTTTGTTCATCACTCGAGCTCATTTGCTCCATAATTTTGCAACAGATTGTATAGTGGATAATGGCTCATAGAAAAATCTAATTGCGAGGTCCATTGTCGAGCGTTTGAAGTTACCTATGGAGCCTCATCCTCAACCTTATTCTTTGGGTTGGAAGGATAGTGGAAGAGGCTCAGAAATCACTCACACTTGCACATTAAAATTTGCACTTGGCCCACATTTCATAGATCAAGTCACTTGTGATGTGACTCCTATGGATTGTTGTGGGATTTTGCTTGGACAACCTTTTCAGTATGATAGGAGAGTTGTTTATGATGCTTTCAAAAGAACCTACACACTTCAAAAATATGGTAAGGTCTTTCTCATTAAAAGCACCAACACTCCTAACATCATTCTAAGTTCCAAGCAAACAAAAAGAGTAATTAAAAAAGGTGGTGATGTTGCTCTAATTTTCATTCGCTCTCAAAACACTTCTACATCCACATCCATTCCAAAGCAACACTCTTCAATGGATAAAATATTGCAAAGTTATTCACACATATTTCAGGAGCCAAAGTCTCTTCCTCCAATTCGCACAATTAATCACAACATTGAAATCATTCCTGGTTCTTCACTACCTAATGCACCCATGTATAGACAATCTATTTTGCAAAATGAAGAAATAAAAAGGCAAATAGAAGATTTGTTGTCTAAGGGTTTCATTAAGGAAAGTACTTCTGCTTGTGCCTCACCTATTTTGTTGGTTCTTAAAAAATATGGCACTTGGAGATTGTGCATTGATTTTCATGCTTTGAACAGAATTTCTGTAAAGAATAGATATCCATTACCACGCATTGATGATTTATTAGATCAGCTTCAAGGAGCTAAGTTCTTTTCAAAAATAGATCTCAAAAGTGGATATCATCAAGTGCGTATCCAAGCTGAGGATACATGGAAGACAACTTTTAAGACGAAGATGGGCCTTTTTGAATGGTTGGTCATGCCCTTCGGTCTTACTAATGCTCCTGCAACCTTCATGAGGTTGATGAATGATGTATTTCGTGATGTACTTGACAAATTTGTAATAATATATCTTGATGATATATTGATATTCTCAAAGACTTGGGAGGAACACCTTAGGCATATCCATCATACACTTGATCTTCTTGCGAAGAATCAATTATATGCCAATTCTTCCAAGTGTTCTTTTGGCAATACTTCAGTTTCTTACCTTGGTTATGTGATTAGTGAAAGTGGAATTCAGGTAGATCCCACAAAAGTTGATGTTTTACTTAAGTGGTCCCCTCCTACAACTCTCACTGAGTTAAGGAGTTTTCTAGGACTTGCGAATTTTTATCGCAAGTTCATTCCTCAATATTCCACCCTTGCAGCTCCATTGCATTATCTCACTAAGTCTAAAGTTCCATTTCATTGGGAGAAAAGCCAAGAGATTGCCTTTGAGAAACTCAAAAAGAAACTTTGTACAACACCCGTGTTAACTTTACCCGACCTCTCTCAACCTTTTGAGATTGAAACGGATGCCTCTAAATTTGCCTTAGGAGTCTGTGCTCAAACAGAATGGTCATCCAGTTGCTTATCATTCGGAAATTTTTTTTCTGCTAAGTTGAACTATTCTACATATGACAAGGAGTTGTATGCATTAGTTCAAGCTATTAAGTATTGGAGACATTATCTTTTGGGAAAAGATACAGTAGTACACACCGATCATATGCCTCTCAAGTTTTTACAATCTCAAAGTAAAATTGAAGAATCAAGACATATGAAGTGGGCCTCTTACCTCCAACAATTTCACTTGGTGATCAAGTACAAAAAGGGGAAGAGTAATATTGTTGTTGATTGTTTGAGTAGGCCTCCTGCCGCTCTTGCCTTAACAGTTATGTCCACTTCACACTTGGGATTTCAGACTTGGCCTAATCAATATTCACAGGATCCCGATTTTGGGAAAATATTTGAGCAAGTGAGTAAGCCTTCTTCTTCCAATTTGCGTCCTTTCCAAGATTTCTACATCAAAGAAGGACTTCTTTACAAATTGGACAAGGTTTGTGTTCCTTGTGAGCCTAGAGTGTCACTTCTTAAGGAAGCTCATTCTACACTTTATGGTGGTCACTTTGGGAAGCACAAAACACTTCATCACTTGCAAAGATTTTTCTATTGGCCTAAAATGCAGAGGGATGTGTTGAGATTTCTCAAACAGTGTGCGGTTTGTTGTCGCTCAAAACCAGCTAACAGGAAGTTTGGCTTAGGCATGCCTTTGCCCATTCCTTCCCATCCTTGGGAAAGCATTTCCATGGATTTGGTTAGTGGTTTTCCTATGACAGTGCGACAACATGATTGTGTGTTCGTGGTGGTTGACAGATTCAGTAAAATGGCTAAGTTTATTCCATGCCGCAAGACAAGTTCTGCAGCAGACTTAGCCCAATTTTTCTTTGACAACATTTGGCGTTCCTTTGGTCTACCTACCAGCATTATATCGGATCGTGATTCACGCTTTGTGGGTCACTTTTGGCGTTCTTTGTGGAAAATTTTGGGAGTTTCCCTTAACTTTTCCATCGCCTATCATCCGCAGTCAGATGGGCGGACTAAAGTGGTAAACCGTACCCTTGTGCAAAGTTTACGAATCTATCATCACGCTTCACCAGAAAAGTGGGACTTGAGTCTCACTCATATTGAACATGCCTACAATAGGGCCCTACATTCTTCTACAGGTCATTCACCCTTTGAGGTTTGTATGGGATTTCAGCCCTTGGCACCTTATGAGTTACCTTTGTCTTTGCCTTCTCCTGTCACTTCACATCTTCGAAGGAGCAAGACAAAGCACACTCATTTATTCAGCATTTGCACAATCTGCAATCAAAGGTGGTTGAGATTTTGCAAAAGACACAGCAGCAACAAAAAAAGGCCATGGATCGACATCGAATTCCTCATCCATTTCAGGTTGGTGACAAAGTTTGGTTGCATCTTGACAAGCGACGTTTTTTTGATAAGACTCATAGTAAAATCAAACCGATTCGCTATGGGCCTTATACTATTCTTCAACAGGTGTCCGAGAATGCTTTCTACCTTGATCTTCCCACACACTTGGGAATTCATGACGTCGTCAATGTAGATCTTTTGAAGTTGTATTTTGACTCTACATTGGAGACAACACCAGCTATCAGTCATCCTGTGGACGTGGTTCCTGATTCTCAGTTACCATTGGATTCTGATCAGATCTATGACACAAAGATTCGACAGACTCGCCAGGGGTCTACCACCTCATATCTTGTGGCTCGACGAGGACAGCTGCCGCATCAGGCTCGTTGGATTTCTTTTCATCAGATGTCCCGTGACTTTCCTACTCTTCTGAAAGCATTGGAGTCCAATGCTTCTATTGTGGGGAGGCATGATGAGGATTGATGTTTGATCACTCATATGACCCCTCTAGTAATTTCTAGTTAGTTTTGCATAGTTTATTTCTTGCAAATTAATATTGTAAGTGAGTCTCTTTCTCACATGCACTTGTGGGCACTAGTTATCTTCTAGTTGTCATTTAGGAGTGTTAGTTAGGAAGTGTGAACTCAAAGTAGGAAGTGTGTACTTCAAGATAGCTAAAAAGGATCTTATAGTTAGCATTATTCCTTTCTCCTAGCTTAGAAAGTTACGTGCATTCTCCTTTGCACTTTTGTAGCTTATGGTTAAGCATATTGGATCAAATCCATGATTTGATGGGTTTGGTTATGTATTTTGGGCCATTAGAGCCTATAAATTGAATTGTAAATAATAGAACACTTAGTTGGATTTTCAATCCTTTTCATTTTTCCTTTTGTTTCACTGCACTGAAGATATTTGAAATTTCACATGCACATCAAACATTAGCCAAAAGCATTGTTAATCAAATGTATTAAATCCACCTTTATTTATATGCACTTTGAAGCTTTGGGGAAAATGTCGGTGCTTCAAAAATAATCAGATCGAGCTCTTAGAAATGTTTAAAGTGTTTTTTCCAAGTCTTTTTAGCGCATCAACCAATTCAAACATTTATATTATAATATTTAAAAATATTATAATATTATTCTTTAAGCCTTTGACCTTTGCAAAATAAACCTTTCCATATTTTTCTTTTTCTTTTAAAAAATAAATCCTTTTGGCCCAAGTATTATAATATTAAAAATATTATAATATTGTCTCTTCTCTTTTAAACCATGGCCTTAACCTTTTAGGCCTTGGACCCAAACCTCTTTAAAAAACTTTGTCCCAATCAACCTTTTTGACCTTCTTTATAATATTTAAATTAAATATTATAAACCTTTTCTTTACAACAATTTTCCTTGCTTTTAGATATACCTTACCTTGAAGAATATTTATGCCTTGAATACCATGCAACCTTTTAACATCAATACTTTGACATTAATAATTAATCTTGACATCAATCCTTTGACATCAATGAAAACTCAATATGATCAATATTTCCAACATTGATATCAAGTACCATTTTGTGAGATATGGTTGAAAAGAGTCTGGTGATATTGGAGAAAGTTGATATAGAGAAGAATATTGTTGATTCATTAACAAAGGCTGTACCTACTCAAAAAATTTCTTGGTGTAGAAGATCTATGGGCATGGTTTCCCTTAATAATTGACAATGGTAGTTTTTGGCTCCTATGGAAAGTATTCAACAATTGGAAGAATGTTGGAAATATGTTGAATATTTTCCATGTTATTCTGGTGGGGCTAACACTAAAAGGTATTGGACACTCTGTACCTATACTCATCAGGGTTTGAGGGAAGTAGCCCTCTGAAAAGTAGGGGTTCAAGGGCAAAAACCCCCAACCAAAATTTTTATGGTTTAAGTTATTTTTAGATCCATATGGGCTTTTAGGGTTTCTATATTTGAACCCATATTTTTTTGCCCATGATATTGCAAAAATTCATGCATGTGCTTTTGTTATATATATTGTACTTGCATTAGGGTTTGAATAGATAGAAGAAGAATATTATTGTATTGAAGACAATCAAGTTAATGCAATAATAAGATAATAATATGTTGGTTTTTTCTCGATTAAGGATTTTTAGGATACATATTGTGTAATGTATGAATCTGAGATCTTCTTTTGATTCTGTTATTACTATTTTTCTATTTTATTTTATCGAGGCTCTTTATTTATCTTCATTAGCTCCACCTCACTCCTATGCCACCCAACCACCCATCTAGCCTACCAAACTCTTTGTAGTTGCTCCCTATCATGAGTCTAAATAGCACCTCACCATGGTCTCTAATGCACCTGATTAGGTGTTAGCCCTACCCAGATATATCTATACTCCTTGCTAGTATGGCTAGGATGACTTGGATATACCTCCTTAGTAACACACCATCTCAAAGCATAGGGTTTCTCCCCATCCAATGCCTCACTAGGTAGACCCATAGGCCAAGCCATACTGAAGTGCTCCTAGCCTCAACACTATAGTAGTACACTACATCCCATCCCATTCTACCCTTGCCTCCTCACCTTGTATAATTCCAATTATGTTTGATCTAGTAGAGAATGTGTACATGCATACATCTAAGGCTCATTGATCATATCGTACACCATCCTAATCATGTTCCATGGGAACCGATAGCCAGTGTTGTTTGACACCACTATGTTGGCCAACAAGAACATGACCAAGGTGGGTAATACCTGAAACTTTTTCTTGGCATGCATAACCAAGTACATGATCCATGCATCCTTCAAACTCATATTCCACCATCGATCTTCAAAGATCTAACTCATCTCATAATCCTTATCGTGTCTAACCTCAACACATAACCCTTTCATCGATACTCAAATAATGCGGTATACATCCTTGAGTGTCACTATCAACTCAATAGTAGGGTGATGAAAGGTCCCCCTATCTAGATCTGATCTCTCAATCAAGGTAGAGAGATACCCCTCATCAGCCCTCACCACATAGATTCGTGCAACTCTAGCTAGCCCCACATCCTCCAACCAATCCCAATGCTCCTTCTACAACATATTTATCACCCCTAGTATGAGAGGTGAGAATCAATGTCGATCCTCCAAGATACTCAACTGTAGCACAAAACATACATAATGCAAACACATTAATGCCACATTCATTACATAACTAAAAAAAAATATTTTTTTGCACAAGTCCAAACAAGAATGCCAAGGGCACTTACATAAACTACCTACATCTTTGCTCCTATTGCCACATTCGCACCATCCATCACCATAGCCTCCACTCCATCACATTCTTTCACTCCACCTCACTCCTTCATCCCACCTCACTTCTTCACTCCCTCACTCTCCTTCAAACTTAACTTCTGGAAATTGTGAATGCAAGAATGAATTTTATTTTACCTTTGTAGACTATTTATAGCTATTTTTGACATGTTCAAACACCCATGGGTGTTCACATGGTGCATTGAAATGCTCACCAACATTTTTAGAGTGGTAAACGCTTGCCGATGTCTATGCATAATGCAGATGCTATCTGGTATTTAGCTTCAAAATTTTGTAGAAAGACCAAAACACTCCAAAACGTAGCTTACCTCCACAAAATCACTTCACATTTCATCTATGCATTCATTTCATCATCATATCATGTTTTGTGAAACCAAAATTGATTTGGGCGCTTAATGTTTGCTTGCGACCAGAAGTCATAAAATTACTTTACTCAAAACATCCCAAAATGGTTTGAGTTCTCACAAAATGACCATATTCATCATTCGAATCATCCATCTCATAATTAAATCATCCTTTGTGATAACATGGATTGATTTAGGTGGTTAACTTTTTTTATGAACCAAAAAGTTGTAAAATTGTCTAAAATTGCTTTTCAAAACACTCTAAAATAATGCAAAATTTTATAAAATCATGCAATTCAATCATCAATGCATTTTCATCACCACATCTTCATTCCAACACCATATTTCATCCATCAAATATTGCATTTACATTTTTTTCCAAATTCACCTATAATTTCAAGTGAACCTCGTATCTAGTGGTTTATTATATCTCCTTGGTGATTGCAGTGATTGGTTGTCCATGCAATTCAATAAGATGTTTAGATCACCATAAGGACACTTGCTCATAACAATTAAATAGCCTCTTGTTCAAATACAAAATCATTTTGTGTTACTCAATTTTTTTCAAGTGAGACTATGCCCAAGTTAACTTGCTCAAAAAGTTGTCATTGATGGCCTTGTTTGTGGGGCTTGAAACACAAATAAAATCATATTTCAATATTTATTTTACATTGAAAGTCATCATGGAGATAGTATTTTCCTAAGTTGATTGGTTCCAAGTGAGGGAATTATCCTACAGTCACTATATGGCCCTCCAAGGGTTGACTCCTTTTTTATTTTGTATATTCATCACTTTGCATTTCAATGAGGCCAATTGGCATGTTTTTCAATAGCATGGAATCACCTCAAAATTGGGTATCTAAATTTTATTTTGAGTTTTGACACCAAGATACATCATTCACATCATTCATCATACATCTACATTTAAAAAAATATTTTTTTGTTGGGACAAAAATAGAATTCACTTACATCTACACATGAAAAAACCCATTTCTATGTTGGGAAAAAAATGGCATCAATTTACATCCTTCATATCATCCACATTTACATCATTCATATCATATGCACTTACATCATTGACCTACATCATTACCCACAATTCTATCAATTGGCTCGTGAGACTCATTTTTCACTCATTCACCAATTAAGGGGGTAAGCTACACTAACAAATTATTTATCTTCAAGATCCTCTTTGCACTCCAAGGAAAGAAAGCTGCTTCACCACACCAAACTAGGTGTCTCGTATTTTTACCGTATTGTGTTTCATGCAACACAATACAAAAAGGGGTATCTGTAGACACCAAAATCTAGTCACTTGTCATCCATTCGTATCCTCCAATCATAGTCATCCATTATATATATATATATATTATATACATAAATATTAATACTTTATATTTATATATATAATAAATATATATGTATTTATGTAAATAAATCACAGCCATTCACAATGACTTAATCCCAACCATTCATTCGCTTAATCTATGTAACACAATAAAGTTCAATCTTGATCCTTCCTCATGTTTTAATCTCAACAGTTTGTTGGTGTCATCGAAACCCTAGCATGGTCAAGGGAAGATTATAAAAGATGATTCATTTTGATGAATCAGGGTCTTAGAAGGTCCAAATTTTCAATACCCAGATTCTAAACATTACCCCTCGCCATCGTATCCCCCCTCTATTTTTGTCATCGTAAAACCCTCACAAATCAGACTTGGTTTTGCTTCACTCCCATCCACCCTCGAATGTTGTCTAGAGTTTGTAGAATTCTTCAGAGCATTTTTGGAATGATATTGAGTGTCTACAACCATTCCCAAACACATATGAATATTTCTCATAGCATATTTGTAGTACATAATCCCTCAAATGCTTTCGAGTGTTCACGCGACTATCGAACATAGAAGCAAGAGTATACATCAGCATTGACAAGGTAAAATATTCATTGCATCATTTTATTTTACATTTTCTACATTTATCTACAATTCAACATTACAACATTTAGAGTTTACTGGTTTTACTATTTAGAGGGCCTCACATAGTGGAGTCCTCATAGGTGCTTTTAACCCCTTTTATGTTGTTTATCATTTGTAGGTGCAAGAACCATATTTTTGGAAGTTGTTATAGCTAGGGTGGTCCCATAGGGATACACAAGCCCACCCGCACACTTGTTTGGATCAAGGACGAGTTAGAAGACACCAACTATTCATTGAACTAGGGTTTCAAAACCCTATTATTTGTAATCATTGTATCAAAAGGCATTTGTAACCCCATATTAGGGCATATTAATTGTAAAACTCGAAGATCTGCTTATATCAATAAAGACTATTCATTTTGTGCATTTTGCGGTGTTATTGTGCTTTTTGTACTTTATCTTTGTATTGGTGTTATTCATTTTTGGTTTACAAAATGATGATCACGATGGGTAAAGGAACTTATAGGCTTGCCAATATAGGGGGATTCAAAGAGCTTGAACCACTTAACATCATCCACTTGAGAGCATTATATGCTTAATGTGATATATATATATATATATATATATATATATATATATATATATATATATATATATATATGGCTAATACATAAACATTGCATTTCACACATTACATTTTACACATTGTATTTCACATATTGCATTGCACATATTTCATTTCATAAATCACATTTCACAAATTGCATTCACAACCATCTTCACATAATTTCATTCACCATATTAAGGATCATTTGTTAAGTTTAGACAATAATTGATCCAATAAAGTCATGTTGCCTTAATCAAGGGCACCTTCAAATCATTATTCATTAAATTGCACCATTTTGTAAAGTTCACTTGTCATTTGCAAGTCACATTTCCATAATCCCTAGGTGTTTTTTGTTGGTTGTGGAGCCTGATTCTAATTTGGAGGTTTTGTTTTAGCCGTGTTTGGACCCACTTTACGAAAGGATATGGATGTTATGTAATTGTGTGTCAAATTGCATGGTAATCCAAGTTTTTTGTGAATCACTATTTTTGAATTTTTTTGACGAAAAATAATTTTTCGAAAATAGTAATTACTAAAAACGGATTTTTTTGACAAAAAATAATTTGCCAAAAATAGTAATTACTAAAAACAGAAATTGTTTTGACAAAAAATAATTTTCCAAAAATAATAATTACTAAAAATGGCAAATTGTGATAGAAAAGATAATTTGCCAAAAATAATAATTTTTTTTTTATTATTTTGGGGTCTTAATGATTTACACAAAAATTGTAACCCTCATTTTATAAGAGTATGTTGTACGACATTGGAGATTGTAATGTGAGTAGTGTGAAGGGTGTGAAGGAATTTAAAAAGGAAGAGAGACTATAATTGTGATATCGAAGAGGAAGTACGATAGATTTGTTGTAGGTTGTATCCCTTCGAGATTTGTTGGATGGAATAATAAGGCCTGGTTATTTTCTCCATGGATGTAGCCCACATTGGGTGAACTACATAAATTTGTGTCTCATGTATTGCTTTATTCTTCTATGTTTTATTTCCACATTTATGTATTGCTCATGTTTTATTATTTAATCCTAACAATTAGTATCAAATCCTAGGGTTTGAAAATGCACTTGAAAGGAGGGCTTCTAATTCGAGTGGGAGAAATTGCAAAAGAAGGCAAATTTAGGGTTGAAAAATTTAATGGCTAAAATTAACAGCTATGGAAGATGCAAATGGAGGACTATTTTTATTAGAAGGATCTTGACATACCATTATGTAGAATAGAAAAGAATCTAGCGAAGACATCAGACAAAGAACGAGAAGTTTTGGATAGAAAGGCACTAGGAAAAATATGGTTGTGCCTGGCATCATCGGTGGCCTTCAATATTTCAAAGGAAAAGATAACAGAGGGTTTAATGAATGTGTTGGCTAAACTGTATGAAAAAACCTTAGCTTTAAATACGGTATTTATTATGAAGTGTTTATTTAATATGCAAATGTCATAAGGTGGGTCTGTTACTAATCACTTAAATGAGTTTAACACAATTACTAATCAGTTAAATTCTATTGGAGTAAATTTTGATGATGAGGTTAGGGCTCTTTTGATCTTATGCTCATTGCCAAAAAGTTGGAATGGCTTAGTCATGATTGTGAGTAATTATGTTTCTGGTTCAAATACTTTAAAATTTTATGATGTTATTGGTTATCTTTAGTAAGGAAATGTGACGGAAAAGAACAGGTGAGACATCGGGTAATGTGTTGACTATGGAAAATAGGGGTAGACAAAAGGAGAGAGGAAAGAGTCTAGGAAAAAATGGAAAATCAAAGAAAGGTAGATCTAAATCCAAAGGGAAGCAATTGGAATGCTAGCATTGTAGGAAGAAAGGACACCTAAAAAAATACTTTTGGACACAAAAAGAAAAACAAGAAAAAGAAAAATAGGGTAATCAAGAAGCAAACATAGTAGATGATGTATTGTAAGATGCTTTAATCCTTTCACTAGATAATATTAATGATTATTGGGTTCTAGACTCAGGGGCGTCATATCATGCCACGTGACATAGGAAATATTTTCTATATTATGTTCAAGGTGGTTTTGGATAGGTTTATTTGGGTGATGATATACTATGTAAAATCGTTGGAAAGGGTAAGATACAAATAAAGTTATCGAATGGAAACCAATGGTTGCTGAAAGAGATAAGGCATATTCTTGATTTGAGAAGAAATTTAATTTCCATAGGGCAGTTGGACAGTGAAGGATGTACAGTTACATTCTTAGAAAATTCATGGAAGGGTGCTAAAGGATCATTGTTATTAACAAAAGGAAATAAGGAAGGTATATTGTATATATGTATTGGTAATATTGATCCTTCTATTGCTTTAATTTCTACAGGAGTGAATACAGTTTTGTGGCATCATAGGCTTGGGCACATGAGTGAGAATGGGATGCATATTCTCCACTCAAGGAATTTGTTGCCAGGTTTGAAGTAGGTTTATTTGGAATTTTGTTAGCATTGCATTTATGGAAAACAAAAACGAGTTAGATTTCTCAAAGTTAAAAAATAAAAGAAGAGTGAAAAGCTAGAGTTTGTGCATATAGAGGTATGGGGACCATATCAGGTATCATATCTTAGTGGCTCTTATTATTATATTACATTTATTGATAATGCAACCAACAAAACTTGGGTTTATTGTATTAAAAAAAATCAAATGTCTTTGATACTTTTAAGAAATAGAAAGCTTTGGTTGAGAATGAAACAAAAAATAAGTTGAAGTGTCTCAGATCAGATAATGAAGGTGAGTACTACAACAAAGAGTTTGATAGTTACTGTTCATACCATGGGATTCATAGAGTGAAGACGGTTCCAGGAACTCCATAAGAAAATGGTGTGTCAAAAAGGATGAACATGACTATCATGGAACATGCTAGGTGTATAAGATTACATGTAGGATTGCCCTTACAGTTTTGAGTAGATGTTGTAGATACTGTAGTTTATTTAATAAACAAAGGACCTTCAAGTTCCCTAGATGGTGGGATTTCAGAAGAGTCATGGATAGGTAAGCCTATTAACTACTCATTTTTGAAGACTTTTGATTGTGAAGCATTCATGCATATTGATAAAGAAAATAAAACTAAACTTGAGGAAAAATCCAAGAAGTGCACTTTCATTGGATATGGAGTTAATGATTTTGGTTATCATTTTTTGGATTATTAAAATCACAAAATCATTAAGAGTAGAGATGTGGTATTCAATGATAAAGTCATGTATAAAGACCACTTGCAGAAAAAAAAAACAAGAAAAGGTAAATACAGAACAAATAGTGCTTGAAGAAATTGAAACTCCAAAGGTGCTAGAAAATTAACAACAACAACAACAAGCACCTTAAACTCCTGCAAGTGTTGTTAGAAAATCTACCAGGATAAGTAGACCTCATGATCATTAATCTCCATCACTATATTATGTATTATTTTTTGAATTTGGTGAACCAAAAACATATGAAGAAGCGATGCAAGTAGAAACCAAGAAGAAGTGGGAGCAAGGCATGAAAGAGGAGATGGACTCTTTGGTACACAATTAGAATTGGGATCTGTTTGGGTTGCCTGTAGGAAAAAGAGCATTGTAGAATAAATGGGTTTACAGGATGAAAGAAGAAAATGGAGGTAAAAAGAGGTATAAGGCTAGACTAGTTGTAAAGGGGTTTGCATAGAAGAAAGATATTGATTATGATAAAAAAATTTCTCCTATTGTTAAAATGACTTCAATTAGAATTGTTTTAAGCCTAGTGGTTTTAGAGGATTTGCATCTTGAACAGTTAGATGTAAAAATAGCTTTTCTCCATGGGTATTTGGAGGAAGATATTTATATGCAACAACCACAAGGGTATGAGGTCAAAGGGAAGGAGGAATTAGTATGCAGGTTGAAAAAGAGCTTGTATGAACCGAAGGAAGCTCCAAGGCAATGGTATATGAAATTTGATAGGTTTATGTCAGAACAAGGTTATAGTAGATGTTATTCTGACCATTGTGTTAATTTTAGGAGATTGGATAATGGTAATTATATTATCCTGTTATCGTATGTAGATGACATGCTTGTTGTAGGGTCTAACATGTAGGATATAATTTTGCTCAAAAGAAAATTGATAGAGTCATTTGCAATGAAGGATTTGGGTGTTGCAAAGCAAATCCTTAGTATGAGAATAACAAGAGATAGGAAAAATCACAAATTAACATTATCTCAAGGTGAGTACATTGAGAAGGTGTTGGAAATATTTAATATGCAAGATGCAAAACCTGTTAGTACACCTTTGGTCAATCATTTCAAACTGACCAAAGAGATGTGTTCTAAGACACAAGAGGAGATTGACTATATGTCCAAGGTTCCTTATTTATCAGTAGTTGATAGTTTGATGTATGCGATGGTGTGCACAAGACCAGATATTACACATGTAGTGGGAGTTGTGAGCAAGTTTATGAACAATCTAGGAAAATAACATTGAGAGGTAGTGAAGTGGATTCTTAGATATTTGAGAGGTACTGTCACTCAGGTATTATGCTTTAGAGTTTCTAACATTACTTTATAGGGATATGTTGATTTAGATATGGCAAGTGATATAGACAACAGGAGGAGTACCACAGGGTATGTTTTTACTATAGGTGGAACTACAATAAGTTGGATTTCAAAATTATAGAAGGTTGTTGCACTTTCAACAACAAAAGCAAAGTATGTTGTTGTTATAGAGGCTAGTAAGAAGATGATTTGGTTACAATTTTTTATGGAGGAGTTGGGAAAGAAGTAGGAGAATAGCATATTATATAGTGACAAATCATAGTGCCATTCATATTACCAAGAATTAAGTTTTTCATTCCAGTACTAAACATATACAAACCAAATATCATTTCATATGCTCAGTGTTGGAATATGGATAGTTAAAACTGGAGAAGATACACACTAGCTAGAATCCTGTAGATATGTTCACAAAGGTAGTAACTAGGGAGAAACTGGGTTCTTCATCAATTTTAGTTGGTCTTCAAACATAACAGTAAAAGGTGAGAATATTTGCAGGTCCAAAGTTAAAGCATAGTCCAGTAGGTGTAGTAGCGGTGGAGTTACTATGATTAGTCTCCAAGTGGGATATTGTTGGTTGTGGAGCCTGATTCTAATTTGGAGGTTTTGTTTTAGCTACATTTGGACCCACTCTACGAAAGGATATGGATGTTATGTAATTGTGTGTCAAATTGCATGTTAATCTGAGTTTTTTTGTGAATTACTATTTTTGAAAAAAAATTGACGAAAAATAATTTTTCGAAAATAGTAATTACTAAAAACAGAAATTGTTTTAACGAAAAATAATTTGCCGAAAATAGTAATTACTAAAAACGAAAATTATTTTAACGAAAAATTATTTACCGAAAATAGTAATTACTAAAAATGGCAAATTGTGATAGAAAAGATAATTTGCCAAAAATAGTAATTTTTTTTATTTTGGGGTCTTAATGATTTGCTCTAAAATTATAACCCTCATTTTATAAGAGGATGTTTTATGGTATTGGAGATTGTAGTATGAGTAGTGTGAAGGGTGTGAAGGAAGTGAAGAAGGAAGAGATTGTAATTGTGAGATTGAAGAGGAAGTATAGTGGATTTGTTGTAGGTTGTATCCCTTTGAGATTTGCTGGATGGAATAATAAGGCCTGGTTATTTTCTTCATGGATGTAGCCCACATTGGGTGAACCACGCAAATCTGTATCTCGTGTATTACTTTATTCTTTTATGTTTTATTTTTGTATTTATTTATTGCTCGTATTTTATTATTTAATCATAACATTTTTTTTCACTTAGCCACTCCTAGTGTTTCTAGCAACCTCCAATACATGTCGACTTTTATTTAGAACCAAGACATATTTTCATTAAGAAAATCTTGAGTTCTATAAATTGACTCTAACACTTAGAACCAAATACAATCACCATATATAAAACATCTTATGTTAAAGAGGGATAACACCATGATTGGGTTGAACCTTGAAGCAAAAAGGATATTTCTTACTTGTTCCATTATGCACATAGTCCAAAAATAAAAACAATGGTTTTCACCACTATCACAATTACTTCCAAACAAAATTATAGAGTAATAAGTATAGGGAAAAAATCTCATCACACTTCGATTGAGAATTGAATTCCCCAAAGCTCTAAATCTTTTACATATCACACACCATAAATACTCAAGTTGTAAGGATATAACTACATTTCCAATAAAACAGTTAGGTATTACGAATCCCCAAAGCTTAATATTCTTATACTATGGATCTAATCTCCATCGGGGCTATAGATGCTTGACTGGCAGTGGAGTACACTCATGCATGGTGACACATCTCTCTTGAAGAGACCTCTGGTCGCACATACGAATAAACTAGCTTCTTGGTGTCCTCCATGATAGGTTTCATCTTAATTTACTCAAGATGGATTAATGAACTCACTTGCACACACATTGGTTCTTGATTTCCTTGAGTCATTACCATACTCATGATTCGGTAAATGAATTCACTACACACACATTTGTTCTTAGAGAAATTAGATAGAATTTAGTGAGTTTTTTTTTATTTCATTAGTATGTATGAGTCTCTGCAAAATAATCATTTTTCCATATCAGCTTTTCCATTTAAACATCCATATCAACATCCATATCATTACATGAGTCTTCCATTTCACAAGCCACCATTTTAGTGTCCTTGATTAAACAACAATGCTATACATGGTCAAGAAAAATCTAAACTATGGATGATCATTTAGAGAATTATTTTATTTGCATTCATACACATTATCATTGCATTATCATCCATCACACATATACACATGCATTCAAACAAAAGCATTCACACAAAATCTTAACACAAAAGTAAAAGTTATGCATGTATAATGAATACTCAAAGGCTATATACAATGGAGCACCAAGGCTTATATACAAAAAGTGTATCTCAGCACTAGCTAATGCCTATACAAAGACCTTTGTGATCTTGATGGATCCCTAGACCTAAAGCTGCTATGCCTAGACTCAATATGTCTAACAAACTCAAATATGGAGGAAGAGGATCGATCTGGTAGCCCAATGTGGTGTTGCATCAATAGATCCTCTAAATCTTAGATGTATCCCTCTCAAGATCAAATGCATAGTATATCCTATATCTAACAATGGTCCTTCTATGCTAGCTCTATCTAGAGCCTCATGATCCTATCCTTGCCTCCACTTGTAGCCATACATACCTCTAGCTCTAGCCGTAATTGAGCTTTCTTCACATCCCATACCACTACCTCTGCATATCGTTGTACCACCATCTACTAGAGTTGGTCCCACTCAACCTCGAGCCTCATCCACTCATCGTCACTCGAACCTAGAGGTATCTCTTGAACCTCCATATCATCCATACCACTTCCATCACCTCAAATATCTAGAGGTTGCTCTATTGCATCTCTCACCCACCTCCCTTGACTACTACATCAACAATATCTCTGATGTTTGGGAGCCTTATCTACATCCTCCTCCTCAGCCTCTACCTCATCATCATCCTCATTTTACTCATCCATTGCCTAACTCAGTATCCATGGTGGTTGTGCAGTGAAACATGCATCATACTCAATGGTAGTCCTCGTATTATCTACATCAAGGAGATTTGTTGTAATCACAATGACACTGAGAGGGGGGGTGAATCAGTGTGTTCTTTAAAAACTTCTAAAACAATTAGATTATAAAACCAACAACAGTTTAAAGCAGATAAAAGAGATACTAAATGCATCAAGAAAGCATCACACATAACACAACATTTTAACGAGGTTCACCAATGTGGCTACTCCTCAAAAAGACTGCTTGGACTACCATCCAAATCCAGTCAATGCAAAGCTACAACTTTACATAATCCTTTACCAAGACCAACTGGAAGGAGCACCAACCCCTTAACTTTATCTCGCTTCAACGTAATGGAGCACCAACTCCTATTTTACCAAGCACCTACCGGAAAGAGGCACCAACCCCTTAATTTTCCAAGCACCAACTGGACAAATTGTTTACCAAGGACCAACCGGAAAGAGGCCCCAACCCCTTAATTTGCCAGCACCAACTGGACTTCAATATTGAAAAAAAAAAAAATGTTTGACATATACCTTTGTTATTGCAAGACTCTAACTTTTCTACATCACCTTTGCAATCTTTGTACACTCTGCTCTCTCTTGCACAATCACTTCACACAGTTTGCTGCACTACTACAGCCAGACTTTGCAATCAACTTTTCCCTTCACGCTTCTCTGCACACTCTGCTTTCTCTGCGCACACACTTCGCACACTCTGTGTCGTTTCACATTCTACTCTCTGCTCAACACGAACTTCACTTTCACAAAAACTATGCTCGCATTCGCACTTTATCTTTACACCCCCCTTTTCAAACTCGAAGTACCCTTGCTTTTATAGAAGAAGTTTTAGGAACAAACCCTAAAAGAACGTCGGTTGAGAAACCCTAGAATTTGTCAGCTACCAAACCCTAAAATCTGTCAGCCCAGATTTAACTTTGTTGGCCTCAAACACTTCTTCCACCTTCGTCACTATCCTGTAGCTTATTGCCGCGAAATAGTAACATGTCGGTCCTTTTAATTTAATTTAATATTTTAATTTAAATTTTAAATAAAATAAAATTTAAACTAAATATTTAAAATTAAATATCTTCATCACCGGGCATCTTTTTCAATGAAACGAAGAGCCAACTTGGGTTTTAAGAAAAACCCATTTCAAATATGTTATCCATGGTTTTAAATAAAACTTTTTATTTTGACTGCCTTGGTTTTCACAAAAAACCTTTAAAATTTAAACTAAATATTTAAAATTAAATATCTTTATCACCGGGGCATCTTTTTCAACGAAACGAAGAGCCAACTTGGGTTTTAAGAGAAACCCATTTCAAATCTGTTATCCATGGTTTTAAATAAAACTTTTTATTTTGATTGCCTTGGTTTTCACAAAAAACCTTTCCGCTTCTTGACATCTCAGGTTCTGAAGACTTCTCATTCTGAATTATGTTTTTTGTTTCTGTGCATCTATCATTTAAGGACTCATGATCTAACTAACTTCTGAACTTTATCCTCTACATCTGAGTGACTTCTGAACTGCCTGTCCATTGCATCATTAGATCTAACCGATCGTATTGACAACAATGACAATCCTCCCGCAACACCTTGCTCAACACCGAACTCCTATCCATTGTACTTTGGCCGCACCTTGCTGTTCAATAAACTCTTGTCCATTGCATCAATAAATCTTTCTGAATGTGTTGACAACAATGACAATACTATTTGCTGCACTTTGCTCAACAATCTCCCCCTTTGGAATTGTTGGCAACACATGTGCAATTTTCCTATAAATCTTCTCCCCCTTTGACAATAATACCAAAGGGTTGTTGTAGACTCCCCCTGAGTCTATGCACAATATTCTTAGACACAAATTATTACAATTAGAAAATATTCCAAGCATGAACAAGAAGAAAAACAAATACACAAATGCTCCCCCGAGTCCAAGACCACTTCATTTCACCGATTGACAACATCATGATAAGCATAATAGGCATCAATAAAATCAACAATGTGAATAGCAAGCAATAACCAGTTGAATGACACCATCACCATCAACTTCACCAATATAACATGTGTAAGAACATGACCGAACCACTGTCTTCTGTGCAACTACCCTCCGTTGCTTTGCAAACTCAAACTTGTCCACTGTTAGTGAAGGCATACAATAATATTATATAGCCAACTTTTTGTTCTACAATGCCAACAACATCTGCATACAACTTCACCATGCATCTTGGATATATTCTCAACAAGCTTGAACCCAATGACAGCTGTTTGTCTCTCTCTGCAGTGAGAATCCAACAGGCTACCTCAATCCACTTTCAACTCTGTGCAGGTACCAAACACTGTACCATAGCACAACCAACATCTTTTCTCAACCAATTAGGGCTTTAGCAACAATGCTTATAGACAAGGTTTAACCAACATCATTCAACTCAAGATTCACTTTGAAGCATTCAACCAATCACTACATGAAAAGGAAACTAGTAGACATCCTTTTCCTTCCAAAGGTATTTGAACAAGACAGCCACCAACATAAATCACCAAGGCAAAGAATAACTTGCTCAAATCAAACTCAATGGAGTAAGCCCAAATCATGTATCAAGAAAAGCATTAACTTGATCAAAACAACCACTATGAAAGCAACTCAACTATTCATCACCAGATTGGAAATCATCTGGCTGCTCATTAAAAAACTTTTTTTTTTTTCAATCTTCCCATTCAACATGCTGATTTCACTTTTGTCAATAGAATTGACAAGTGACTCACATCTGTACCAATTTTTGTCCAAGACTGCAATTTTGTTGCCAACTCTTACTTTCAACTATGCATGTCGAAAGAAGACATTTTGTCAAACACTTTATGGCCAACCGTAGTGCACCTTACTCAGCCTCAAGCTTCTTATCCTTGGACTTTCATCCTCAGATACCTAGACAAATACATAGGAGCATTAAAATAAAACTTTAATATTGCTCCTCCTGAGGATGTGCCACCTGGAGTTGCTTAGAGCAATGGCAGAGTAGCCTCCTTCAGTCCAAGGAGACACAATTTCCTTTCTTATGTCTTTCTCCAGACTTTCTTGAACTTGGGCTTGGGTTTTTCAACAACATCCCTATTTTGCTCCTGTTCGTGAACTTGAACATTTCTCTTGTGGGGTTGTCTCTTGTGCATTCTTGATGGATGATTATTTTATTTTCTTTTATGCACATGATATGTTCCTTGTCGGTGTTGTCCTCTTTGTGTCTGATGAAATCTAGGGTTTTGCCTTAGACTAGATATAGAAGTTCTTGGACAGAACCTTGCTATGTGCCATTGACCGTTGCATTTAAAACATTGCACATGTTTTATTCCCTGTCTGTATTGCATTCTATGTGTATGATGAAATCTATGGTATTGCCTTAGATTAGATACAGAAGTGCTTGAACAAAACCTTCCTATGTGCCCATGGCCATTACATTTAAAACATTGCATAGGGTGTTCACTCAAAAAAAAAACAGAAGTATTTTTATCAGCATAACTCTTTGATCTATTGTTCAGTCCACAATAAATTGCCTTGTGACCAAAGTGGTTGCATTTAGAACAATAGCCATAAAAAGCATTATTATTAAAAGAGTGAGAGTGAGAGAACCTCTTTGCTTGTGGTTGCTTTGTCGTAGGTCTTCTTTGATATTTTCTTCCTCTTGAGGATTCAGCTTCAGACTTTTCTTGTTTCAATCCTTCAACCGAGGACTTCTTCTTCTCTGCATATTTGGAGGATGAAGGTTGTTCAGCTTCATATCCAAGACCAAACTTAGTTGTGGGGCTTCTTTGTTGATTTATCATTGTATCTAGCAACTCTGTGCTCTTCTCAAATTTGAGATTTATATTGGCATATTTTAGTTGTTTCTTCAATGAAACAATCTCTTCTTCTTGTTGGCAGCATACAGTCTCTTTCTCATTGATCCGAGACCTAAGAATATTTTCAATCCTTTTGTTCTGTTCTACTTGGCGACTTTAGATCAACAATAACCTTTTTATATTCCTCTTCACTTGTGCTGTATACATCATTCTTATTATCCAGGTGTGTCTTCAAGGCTTCTTCTGATTTCTTGGCCTTTTGAACTTGTAGGAAGAGATCTTCAATCTCATCCTCATATTCTTCTAACTTCTTGGACAATATTTTGTTCTTTTTCTTTTCTATACTCCACTCTTCAAGTGCAGATATCAACTCTCCTTCAAAATCTACTTCAGCCTCAATATTTTCATCACAAACTTCAGGATTCACTTCTTCTACCTTTTTTGGTTCAAATTTATCTTCTAAAGGAACTGAAACTGACTGGGATGCCTTTTTGGATGAGGATCTATTCTTCTTAGCCATTGTGTACTAATCCAAGATCAACCCCGACTAATTTAGCCAAAATTGGGAACCCGGCTCGATACCAATTGTTGTAATCACAATGACACTGAGAGGGGGGGTGAATCAGTGTGTTCTTTAAAAACTTCTAAAACAATTAGATTATAAAACCAGCAACAGTTTAAAGCAGATAAAAGAGATACTAAATGCATCAAGAAAACATCACACATAACACAACATTTTAACGAGGTTCACCAATGTGGCTACTCCTCAAAAATACTTCTTGGACTACCATCCAAATCCAGTCAATGCAAAGCTACAACTTTACATAATCCTTTACCAGCACCAACTGGAAGGAGCACCAACCCCTTAAATTTATCTGCTTCAACGTAATGGAGCACCAAATCCTATTTTACCAAGCACCTAATAGAAAGAGGCACCAACCCCTTAATTTGCCAAGCACCAATCGGACAAATTGTTTACCAAAGACCAACCGGAAAGAGGCACCAACCCCTTAATTTGCCAAAGACCAACTGGACTTCAATATTGAAAAAAAAAATGTTTGACATATACCTTTGTTATTGCAAGACTCTAACTGGTCTACATCACCTTTGCAATATCTCGTGCACTCTGCTCTCTCTTGCACAATCACTTCACATAGTTTGTTGCACTGCTACAGCCAGACTTTGCAATCAACTTTGCCCTTCGCGCTTCTCTGCACACTCTGCTTTCTCTGCGCACACGCTTTGCACACTCTGTGTCGTTTCACATTTTTCTCTCTACTCAACACGAACTTCACTTTCATAAAAACTATGCTCGCATTCGCACTTTATCTTTACACCCCCCTTTTCAAACTCGAAGTACCCTTGCTTTTATAGAAGAAGTTTTAGGAACAAACCCTAAAAGAACATCGGTTGAGAAACCCTAGAATTTGTCAGCTGCCAAACCCTAAAATCCGTCGGCCCAGATTTAACTTTGTCGGCCTCAAACACTTCTTCCACCTTCGTCACTATCCTGTAGCTTATTGCCGCGAAATAGTAACATGTCGGCCCTTTTAATTTAATTTAATATTTTAATTTAAATTTTAAATAAAATAAAATTTAAACTAAATATTTAAAATTAAATATCTTCATCACCGGGGCATATTTTTCAACGAAACGAAGAGCCAACTTGGGTTTTAAGAAAAACCCATTTCAAATCTGTTATCCATGGTTTTAAATAAAACTTTTTATTTTGACTGCCTTGGTTTTCATAAAAAACCTTTAAAATTTAAACTAAATATTTAAATTTAAATATCTTTATCATCGGGGCATCTTTTTCAACGAAACGAAGAGCCAACTTGGGTTTTAAGAGAAACCCATTTCAAATCTGTTATCCATGGTTTTAAATAAAACTTTTTATTCTAACTGCCTTGGTTTTCACAAAAAACCTTTTCGCTTCTTGACATCTCGAGTTCGAAGACTTCTTCTTCTCATTCCGAATTATGTTTTCTCGTTTCGTGCATCTATCATTTAAGGACTCATGATCCGACTAACTTTTGAACTTTATCCTCTACATCCGAGTGAATTTCGAACTTCTCGTCCATTGCATCATTAGATCTAACCGATCGTATTGACAACAATGACAATCCTCCTACAACACCTTGCTCAACACCGAACTCCTATCCATTGTACTTTGGTTGCACCTTGCTGTTCAATAAACTCTTGTCCATTGCATCAATAAATCTATCTAACTGTGTTGACAACAATGACAATACTATTTGCTGCACTTTTCTCAACAATATCTCCTCATCATTTTCATACATCACTCACCATGCCTCTACACAGGATAGACCCATCTCATCCCGATGATGGTTATACAACAATGGTGCCTTAGGAATCCCCTATTGTAGCCCAAACTACCGTAGCACCTGTGTGAACTGGACTAGCTCCACCTGACTCCTATGTTGCCCAACCACCCATATATCCTACCAAACTCTACATAGCTACTCCCTATCACTAGTCCAATATGGAACCTTATAATGGTCTCCAATGCACCTGATCAGGTGTTAGATCTACCCATAAATATTTATACTCCTAGCCAGTGTAGCTAGGATGACTAAGTTGCACCTCCTCAGCCACTCACCATATCAAATCGTAAGGCTGCTACCCACCCCATGCCTAACTAGGCAGGCCCATATGCTAATTCACATTGAAGTGCTCCTAGAACCATAGCAATACACTACAACAAAACCCCTTCCACCCTAGCTTCCTCACCTCATATACACCCAAGGCTAGCAAATAAGGTACCCATGCATACACCCAAGGCTCATTGATCATATCGTACACTAGCTTGATAGCCAGTGTTGTTAGGTGCCACTATGTTGGACAATAGGAACATGATCAAGGTGGGTAATACCTCCAACTCCTTAGCATACATTGCCAAGTACATAATCCCTCCACCCCTCACACTCATAGTACTCCATTGATATCCAAAGATCTAACTCATATCATGCTCCATATCGTGTCCAACCTCAACACATAACCCCTCCACTAGCACTCAAAAAATGTAGTATACATCCTCGAGTGTCACTATCACCTCACCAATAGGGAGCTAAAAGGTCCCCCTATCTAGATTCCATATATTTGCTAAGACAAAGAGATACCCCTCATCTACCCTCACCACATCAATTTGAGCTACCTTAGCTAGTTCCACATCCTCCAACCAATCCCAATGCTCCTTATACAATGTCGTTCTCACCCTGGGTATGAGATATGAGAACCGATGTCGAGCCTCCAATATCCTCAACTGTAGCACAATACATACACAATGCAAACACATTAATGTCACATTCATTGCATAATTCAAAAAAAATATTGCACAAGCCCAAAAAAGTGTGCCAAGGGCACTTACCTCAGCCACCTGCATATTTTTTCCTACTTCCACATCCATGCCCTCCATAGCCATTGCCTTCACTCCACCACACTCCTTCACTCTACCTGACTCCACTCACTCACTCTCCTTCAAATGTAGCTTTTGAAACTTGTGAATGCAAGAATGAATCTGATTTTGCCTCTACAGATTATTTATAACTATTTTTTGTGCATTCAATGCCCATGGGTGTTCACATGGTGCATTGAAACACTCACCAACATGTGCAGAGTAGCAAACACTTATCGGTGTATGTGCATGATGCGAACACTAGTCGATGTCTGGTTCAAAATTTTTCATAAAAGACCAAAATGCTCTAAAATGTAGCTTAACTCCACAAAATCACTTCATATTACATCCATGCATTCATTTCATCATCATCTCATGTTTTGTGACACTAAAAATCAATTTGGGCACTTAATTTTTGCTTGCGACCAAAAGTCACAAAAATTGCCTTACAAACTTCAAAACATCCCAAAACGGTCAAAATTTTCATAAAATTACCACATTCATCATTCTAATCATCCACCTCATCATTTCATCACTCTTTGTGATAACATGGATTGATTTGAGTGGTTAAATTTTGTTTGTGACCCAAAAATTTGTAAAAACTTTTTATCCAAAATTGCTTTTAAAAAACGCTACAAAAAATGCAAAATTTCACATCATGCAATCCAATAATTAATGTATTTTCATCATCACATCTTCATTCCAACACCATTTTCATCCATCAATCATTGTATTTACATTTTTTTCCAAATTCACCTACAATTTCAAGTGAATCTCGTATCTAGTGGTTTATTCTATCTCCTTGGTGATTGCAGTGATTGGTTGTCCATGCAATTTGGTAAGATATTTAGATCACCATAAGGACACTTGCTCATCATCATTCAACATCATATTTTTCGAACACAAAATCATTGTGGGTTAATTAGTTTTCAAGTGATACTATGCCCAAGTTAACTTGCTCAAAAAGCTATCATTGATGGCCTTGTTCGTGGGGCTTGAAACACAAATAAAATCACATTTCAATATTTCTTTTACATTGAAAGTCATCATGGAGATAGGATTTGCCTAGGTTGATTGGTTCCAATTGAGGGAATTATCCTACAGTCACTAGATGGCCCTCCAAGGGTTGACTCCTTTTTTTTTGCATATTCATCACTTTGCATTTCAATGAGGCCAATTGGCATGTTTTTCAACAGCATGGAATCACCTCAAACTTGGGTACCTAAATTTGATTTTGTGTTTTGACACCAAGATACATCATTCACATCATTCATCATACATATACATTTGAAAAAATACCTTTCTTGTTGGGACAAAAATAGAATTCACTTACATGTACACATGAAAAAATCCCTTTCTCTGTTGGGGAAAAAATGGCATCAATTTACATCCTTCATATCATCCACATTTACATCATTCATATCATCTGCACTTACATCATACATTTGCACTTACATCATTCACCCGCATCATTACCCACAATTCTGTCAATTGGCTTGTAAGACTCATTTTTCACTCATTCACCAATTTAGGTGGTAAGCTACACTAACAAATTATTTATCTTCAAGATCCTCTTTGTGCTCCAAGGAACAAAAGCTGCTTCACCACACCAAACTAGGTGTCTCATATTTTGTACTGTATTGTGTTTCATGCAACACGATACAAAAAGGGGTATCTGTAGACACCAAAATCTAGTCACTTGTCATCCATTTGTATCCTCTAATCATAGTCATCCATTATATATATATATATATATGTATTATATACATAAATATTAATACTTTATATTTATATATAATTAATAAATATATATGTATTTATGTAAATAAATCATAGCCATTCACCACGACTTAATCCTAGCCATTCATTCGTCTTAATCTGTGTAACACAATCAAGTTCTATCTTGATCCTTCCTCATGTTTTAATATCAACTATTTTTTGGTGTTGTTGAAACCTTAGCATGATCAAGGGAATATTATAAAATATGATTCATTTTGATGAATCAGGGTCGTAGAAGGTCTAAAATTTCAATACCCATAGTAAAAACATTACCCTTCGCTATTGTATCCCCCCTCTATTTTTATCATTGTAAAACCCTGACAAATCAGACTTGGTTATGCTTCACTCCCATCCACCCTCGAATGTTGTCTAGAGTTTGTAGAATTCTTCTCAACATTTTTGAAATGCTATTGAGTGTCTACAACCATTCTCAAACACATATGAGTATTTCTCATTGTAGGTTTACAGTCCATAATCCCTCAAATGCTTTCGAGCGTTCATGTGACTATCGAACACAGAAGCAAGAGTATACATCAACATTGATAAGGTAAAATATTCATTGCATCATTTTATTTTACATTTTTACATTTAGCTACAGTTCAACATTACAACATTTAGGGTTTATTGGTTTTACTATTTATAGGGCCTCACATAGTGGAGCCCTCGTAGGTTATTTTAACCCCTTTTATGTTGTTTGTCGTTTTTAGGTGCAGGAACCATATTTTTTGAAGTTGTTACAGCTAGGGTAGTTCCATAGGGATACACAAGCCCACCTGCACACTTGTTTGGATCAAGGACGAGCTAGAAGACACCAACTATTCATTGAACTAGGGTTTCAAAACCCTATTATTTGTAATCATTGTATCAAAAGGTATTTGTAACCCCATATTAGGGCATATTAATTGTAAAACTCGAAGATCTACTTATATCAATAAATATTATTCATTTTGTGCATTTTGTGGTGTTATTGTACTTTTTGTACTTTATCTTTGTATTGGTGTTATTCATTTTTGGTTTACAAAATGACGATTACGATGGGTAAAGGAACTTATAGGCTTGCCAATCTAGGGGGATTTGAACAACTCGAACCACTTAACATCATCCACTTGAGAGCATTCTATGTTTATATATATATATATAATTGCATTTCACACATTAGATTTTACACATTGTATTTCACATATTGGATTGCACATATTTCATTTCACAAATTGCATTTCGTATATTGCATTCACAACCATATTCACACAATTTCATTCACCATATTAAGGGTCATTTGTTAAGTTTAGACAATAATTGATCCAATAAAGTCATGTTGCTTTAATCAGGGGCACCTTCAAATCATTATTCATTCAATTGCATCATTTTGTAAAGTCCAATTATCATTTGCAAGTCACATTTCCATAATCTCTTAGGTGTTTTATGTTGGTTGTGGACCCTGATTCTAATTTGGAGGTTCTATTTTATCTACGTTTGGATCCACTTTATGAAAGGATATGGATGTTATGTAATTGTGTGTCAAATTGCATGTTAATCCGAGTTTTTTTTGTGAATTACTATTTTTGGAAATTTTTTGACGAAAAATAATTTTTCGAAAATAGTAATTACTAAAAACGGATTTTTTTGACAAAAAATAATTTGCCAAAAATAGTAATTACTAAAAACAAAAATTGTTTTGACGAAAAATAATTTTCCAAAAATAGTTATTATTAAAAATGGCAAATTGTGATAGAAAAGATAATTTGCCAAAAATAGTAAATTTTTATTATTATTTTGGGGTCTTAATGATTTACCCGAAAATTGTAACCCTCGTTTTATAAGATTATATTGTATGACATTGGAGATTGTAATGTGAGTAGTGTGAAGGGTGTGAAGGAAGTTAATAAGGAAGAGAGACTATAATTGTGAGATCGAAGAGGAAGTACGATAGATTTGTTGTAAGTTGTATCCCTTCGAGATTTGTTGGATGGAATAATAAGGCCTGGTTATTTTCTCCATAGATGTAGCCCACATTGGGTGAACCACATAAATTTGTGTCTCATGTATTGCTTTATTCTTCTATGTTTTATTTCCACATTTATTTATTGCTCATGTTTTATTATTTAATCCTAACAACTAGTATCAAATCCTAGGGTTTGAAAAAAGCACTTGAAAGGAGGGTTTCTGATTTGAGTGGGAGAAATGGCAAAAGAAGGCAAGTTTAGGGTTAAAAATTTTAATGGCTAAAATTAACAACTATGGAAGATGCAAATGGAGGACTATCTTTATTAAAAGGATCTTGACATAACATTAGGTGAATAGCAAAGAAGCTAGCGAAGACATCAGAAGAAGAATGCAAAGTTTTGGATAGAAAGGCATTAGGAACAATACGGTTGTGCCTGGCATCATTGGTGGCCTTCAATATTTCAAATAAAAATATAACGGAGGGTTTAATGAATGTGTTGGCTAAACTGTATGAAAAAACATTAGCTTTAAATAAGGTATTTCTTATGAAACATTTATTTAATATGCATATGTCATAAGGTGGGTCTGTTAATGATCACTTAAATGAGTTTAAAACAATTACTAATCAGTTAAATTCTATTGGAGTAAATTTTGATGATGAGGTTAGGGCTCTTTTGATCTTATGTTCATTACCAAAAAGTTGGAATGGCTTGGTCATGATTGTGAGTAATTATGTTTTTGTTTCAAAGACTTTAAAATTTTATGATGTTATTGATGTTATCTTTAGCGATGAAATATGATGAAAAAGAACAGGTGAAACATCGGGTAATGTGTTGACTATGGAAAATAGGGGTAGACAAAAGGAGAGAAGAAAGAGTGTAGGAAAATATGGAAAACCAAATAAAGGTAGATCTAAATCCAAAGGGAAGCAGTTGGAATGCTAGCATTGCAGGAAGAAAGAACACCTAAAAAATACTTTTGGACTCGAAAAATAAAAACAGGGAAAAGAAAAATAGGGTAATCAGGAAGCAAACATAGTAGATGATGTATTGCAAGATGCTTTAATCCTTTCATTAGATAATATTAATGATTGTTGGGTGCTAGACTCAAGGGCTTCATATCATGCCACATCACACAAGAAATATTTTCTAGATTATGTTCAAAGTGATTTTGGATAGGTTTATTTGGGTGATGATAGACTATGTAAAATCATTGGAAATGGTAAGATACAAATAAAGTTATCGAATGGAAATCAATGGTTGCTGAAAGAGGTAAGGCATATTATTGATTTGAGAAGAAATTTAATTTCCATAGGGCAGTTGGACAATGAAGGATGTACAGTTATATTCTCAGAAAATTCATGGAAGGGTGTTAAAGGATCACTGTTATTAACAAAAGGAAATAAGGAAGGTATATTGTATGTATGTACTAGTAATACTAATACTTCTATTACTTTAGTTTCTACAGGAGCGGGTATAGTTTTGTGGCATCATAGGATTGGGCACATGAGTGAGAAGGGGATGCAAATTCTCCACTCAAGGAATTTATTTCTAGGTTTGAAGCAGGTTGATTTGGACTTTTGTGAGCATTGCATTTATGGAAAACAAAAAAGAGTTAGCTTTATCAATGTTGAAAAAGAAAAGAAGAGTGAAAAGCTAGAGTTTGTACATATAGAGGTATGGGGACCATCTCAAGTATCATCTCTTGGTGGCTCTTATTATTATATTACGTTTATTGATGATGCAACCAAAAAAACTTGGGTTTATTGTATTCAAAAAAATCAGATGTCTTTGATAAATTTAAGAAATAGAAAGCTTTGGTTGAGAATGAAATAAAAAATAAGTTGAAGTGTCTCAGATCAGATAATGGAGGTGAGTATTGCAACAAAGAGTTTGATAGTTACTGTTCATACCATGGGATTCGTAGAGTGAAGATGGTTCCAAGAACTCCACAAGAAAATAGTGTGTCAAAAAGGATGAACATGACTATCATGGAACATGCTAGGTGTATGAGATTACATGTAGGATTGCCCTTACAATTTTGGATAGATGCTATGAATACTATAGTTTATTTAATAAACAAAGGACCTTCAAGTTCCCTAGATGGTGGGATTTCAGAAGAGACATGGATAGGTAAGCCTATTAACTACTCATTTTTTAAGACTTTCAGTTGTGAAGGGCAGAGGTTATGGAGAAATTTATATTTATACATATTTGATAAATATTTATATTTATATTTATATATATTTAATAAATATATATGTATTTTTATAAATAAATCCTATACATCCACCACAACTTAATCTGAGACATTCATCCGCATTAATCCATGTCACACAATCAAGTTCAATCTTGATCCTTCCTCATGTTTTAATCTCGACCGTCCATTGGTATTGTTGAAACCATAGCATGATCAAGGGTAAATTATAAAAGATGATTCATTTTGATGAATCAAGGTCTTAGAAGGTCTAGATTTTTAATACCCTAAATTTGAACATTCTTCCCTCGTCACTGCCATCACATCTCCCCATTTTCCATGCCATAAAATCCTCATGAACTAGATTTGGTTCTACTTCACTCCCATCCACCCTTGAATGTTACCCAAAGCTCATAGAACACTTTTGAGCATTTTTGGAATACTATTGAGTGTTTATAGCCATTCCCAAACACCTTAAGGTATTTTTTGCAGTAGATTTGTAGTTCATAAGCCCTCAGATGCTTTTGGGTATTCATACGACTATTGAACACAGAAGCAAGAGTATATATCAACGTTGAAAAGGTAAAATATTTGTTGCATCATTTAATTTTACATTTTTATATTTAGCTTATAGTTCAAAATTACAACATTTAGGGTTCATTGGTTTTACTATTTAGAGGGCCTCACACAGTGGAGTCCTCATAGGTGCTTTTAATCCCTTTTATGTTGTTTGTTGTTTGCAAGTGCAGGAGCCACATTTTTGGAAGCTTTTGTAGCTAGGGTGGTCCCATAGGGACACACAAGCCCACTCACACACTTGTTTGGATCAAGGATGAGCTAGAAGACACTAGATGTTCATTGAAATAGGGTTTTGAAACCCTATTATTTGTAATAATTGTATTAAAAAGCATTTGTAACCCCATATTGGGGCGCATTCCTTGTACAACTCAAAGATCTACTTATATCAATAAATATTATTCATTTTGTGCATTTCATGGTGTTATTGTGCTTTTTGTACTTTATTTTTGTATTGGTGTCGTTCATTTTTTTGGTTTACACCATGTAAATATCCTAGAATATTATCAATACACTACCCATTAACACATCATAATTTTCCCTATTTTCACCAACAAATCTAGCAATATCTAAATATTCATTATCTAATAATAAATTATCATTGCCATCAGCTCTGATAATTTTATCTTCATTTTGATCATCACACTCTAATAAAAGTAATCATTTTTTGTACAAGCATACTCATGAAGACTTTTTGTTTTAACACATTTGAAGTTGCCACTTTCAAACTCAAAAAACCTCAAGTCATACTTCTTTGTAGAAACACATCTACAACTACCCTTGTTAACATTTTTACTATCATGACCATCACAAATATTGACCACCTCACAAACATTTTTTGTAGTAATATTATTAAGAATATCACTCAAACCATTAGTGTCTATTTTATGTGAAGGATCACTACATACATCATAATTTGCATTATTACTACGACCAACAACACAATCAACACATACACTTTCTACACACTCTTTGTCTTTACAAATAATACCAAATCCCTTGTGTCATATGCTATTTTTATACCATGAACAAGGTCCCTTATACCACAATATATATCTACTATCATGGATCTCAAATCACAAGTATTACAATTTACATTTTTCTTTTGATGAAGGTCACTAATGTCATAACTCACATTTACATGTTGAGTTTCAAATTGTACCTCTATCTATCCTTTCATTTGTGTCACAATTTTATATTTCATCATGAGCATATTTTTCAATTTCTCTATTGTTTCTCCTTGTTTTTAACACTCTTTTTGTAAGTCAACTAGAGAAGATAAAATAGTACATAATATTAATTTTTTTTTTGTCACACAACTTTGATTATTTTATTTTTATTTCTTGATGTGTTTATAATATTTTAATGTAGACACCTTCTTAGCCATAAAAACCTTGTGTAGAACTTTAGGTTTTAATTATTTATGAATAATGTTCTCTTGATAATTTTGACTTCTTATTTGATATTGCATTTGTGATTGATATTTCTCTCATGGTAGTAGTTGATTCAATTGTTTAAGAGAAAGTGTTGTCAATTCTAGAGGAAATATTCCATTTTTGAATGAACCATATGCTTCAATATTTTTGTGTCTTTTAATGAAACATTTTTTTTTGGTAGATAAGATACTATAGCATTAATACCGGGTTTTACAGGTTGACCCAAAACCTTTTACAAAAATCAGCCCAGGGCTGTTGATGAACATGTCCTAACTAAGGATCCTATATATGTAAAATCTACATGTCACCTAAGCCATTACATCCGGTAATGCACATAGCCTGTTATAAAAAAGAAACTTCCCATACAACATTTTGGGTATACCCCAAGAAAACACACATGCATCATAATAAAATATAAAAAAACAGACACAGATACCATTAATGAAACATTTTTTACTTCCATTGACAATGCTAAATTTTACCATTCTACCATTATTGAACAACTATGACACTAATATCATGCTATTGTATAAACTAGGCATATAAAGTATATTTTCTAGTGAGCATTCAAGAAGAGATAGGTTGAATGAAACATTGCCTACTCCTTGGACCTGATAGATTTTAATCTCTACAATTTTGATAGGTACACATCATTTAACTTAAATAGAGTCAAATCAATGTAGATTACTAGTCACATGATTACTTGCTCCTAAATCAGTATACCAATAATTATCCTCTAACTTTTATATGCTATGTGCCATTTAAAATTCTATTCAAAGTCTAATTTTCCATATTTCTATTGAGAAATTATGGTGGTTTGGCCCAATTGAACATGTTCCTCTATGTGATAAAATTTCCTTTATTTTCGAGTCCCTCTTTTAGTAAATTTTGGTTCTTCAAACAAATGAGGCTTTATGAGAAGGATTTTTGATGAAGACATAATTAGGCTTTTTGGTAAAACAAAATTTCTTTCAATTATTTTTCCAATCCTTCAAATAAATGTAGAATCCATTAAAAAAATTAATGTCCATTTTTCCTTTTATCTCAATTCTTTTGTAATTTGCTTGGATGATAATTTGATAAAATTATTTTAATCACAAAGTAGAGAACCTTTTTATTCTTTAATTGAGTTTCTTTTAATGTTCCAATTATCTTTGGAGAATGTAAATTGAGATAAAAAAATATTTCATACCTTATGGAGTGTACTCAATAATATGTCCTTAGCTTTATATTTGCCTTTGTCTTTGAAAAATATTTCTTCATTAATGTACCTTTCAAACATTTATTTTTATAAAAATATCCTTTGTAAATTCAAATGCACTTTAAAAAAAATATGGACTTCAATATTTTTTAAATGAGTCTACTGGTTTTTACGAGGCATGGTCCCCTCATACTGAGTGGGTTTTGAACCTTAGACCTCTCAAAGAGAGGCTAAAATCCTTACCACTGTAGTAAGCTTGCAACTTATATGGACTTCAATTTTGAAAAAAATCTTTGAATGAATTTTCCCTCTCAAAGAACAAGCTAATATTTATTTTCAATATTTCCTTTTAACTCCCTTTAATTTTAAACACTTTCAAGAAAATTGCTCCCTTTTGTAATTTATTTTTTTATTCCTTGATTTTTAAAATTATAATCCTTTTTAAAAAAATCAATTTTGTTTCAATTTGATTTACTAGGGCAAAAAATTATTTTTTCCTTCCATATTTTCAATAAACAATATCATTTTTTCTTTTAAAATTATTCTTTCAACTAGTTTTTATAACCTTTCTTGAAAAACTATCAATATATGAACATTTGTGAATCCCCTTTTTTTTAAGACTTTTGTGTCCAATAATATTCTCATTCTTTTAAGAGAATTCTATTTCTCTTTTATTTCCCTTTTTATTTCTTTTATTAATTATACTTTCTTGAAGGGAATGAACTTTGTTTCATTTAAATCATTTGAATAAATCAAACTCCTTTCTTTTTATAATTTTATATATTTTTTATAATTTTTCTTCTAAATTTCAATATTTTAAATAACTCTTTCTTTTCAAATATCAACCTTAGCTTTTAGATCTTAATTTTTCTCAAATATAATCTGTCGGATCTTAATTTCCTTAGAAAATTAAAGTTGTCTTTCAAATATAAAATTTTCTTCTAAGCACCAAAGTTAATGACCATTAAACTCTGCAATATCATACTTGTAATTGTATGATGATGTTTCAACCTCCAATATTATATTTCTATCATTGTTCAATACCCAAATCTACATCCAAACTTCAATGTTTATTTTTTATTACCGCCAAGGTCTAATTTCACCTATCATTGCTTAGGCATCTATGTGGATTAAATTTTAAAAATTTAACATTATACTTAAATATTTTTCATAGTCTCACAGAGAAACATGTTACAATTTCTTAAAGTTTGCACAGGCTTATAGAGAAACATGTTACACTTGCTCAAGTTTGCACAAGCTCACTGAGAAATGTATGTGGCTTTAATTTAGGATTATGAATTCATGGAAAAAATAAAACATGCACTTTAATTATATGACCACTGGATCAAAGGGACTCAAAAATCAATAATATCATAATTATAAAGGTAATAGCAATGTCAAGGTAATATTAATATCATAACTCAGCCCAATAACATCCCCACTTAGAAACCTTTCATGTGTGACTCTCATCCTACTGAGTCTGTCCCCCTGAAATCCCTTCTCAACACAATGGTCATACCCAGTGACAACATTAAAGATCGTTTCATTTGGGAGCACACTAAAAGTGGGGAGTTATCCATAAAATCTGCATACCAACTCCTAATTCCACCCATTGAGACCTTGTTCCCTTGTCATCTTGTGTGGCTCAAAAATATTATTCCTCAAGTCTCTTTTTTTTCTTGGTTGGTTATTCAAGATAAGATCCTCACTACTGATAACTTGCTCAAAAGAGGTATCAGTATTCATAATTGGTGCCACCTATGCAAGTCTTCCTAGGAATCCACTCAACATATTTTCTTGGGTTGCACTTTTTCATCTACCATCCTTGACAACCTTCTTCTCACATTCCACATCCTTTGGGCTAAACCCCAATCTATCATTGATCTCTTCACTCAGTGGCCTTCCCATTTCCAGAATTCCTGCCTCAGTTCCATCTAAAAGTTTTGCCTTCACCATTTTCTTTGGTAAATTTGGCTCGAGAGGAATAACAAAGTTTTTTCAAATATTTGTAAGGACTCTTCCTCGTTAACTAGCAAAATCATTTCCTATGCCAAAGAAAATGTCCAACTCACCCCTTCCACTAAATCCACTATTTCCAGGTTTGAATCCTCCTTACTTTCTTTCTTGAAAATTTCCCAATAGGATTCCTCGTCCCCTACCCTTCCCAAGGATAGAATTAATACTAAGTGGATTCCTCCACCGATTGGTTGGATCAAATTGAATTTTGATGGTGCTTCTAAAGGTAACCCAGGGAAAGTAGGTGCTAGAGGTATTTTTAGAGATCATAAAGGGGATGCCATCTTAGCCTTCATTGAGCATCTTGGTTTTCAATCCAACCATTTCATAAATACCAAAGCCCTTTGGAGAGGGTTGTCTATAATCAAGCATAATCCCAACAAGTTGATAATTGAAGGTGACTCACTCTATTTTATCAATTATTTTAGGAATAGCAAAAATCCTTCATGGAAGGTTAGAAAATACATCGAAGAAGAAGCAAGGAAACTTATCTCTCATCAGCAGGAGCCCATAATCCAACATGCCTTCAGAGAAGTGAACAAGGTGGTTGATGTGTTGGAAAACCAAGGGGTCAACCTCAATGGTTTGATTACTTGGTCCAATAACTTCCCCCAAGGAATCACTGACATGGTCAAAACATATAAAGCTTCAATTCCCCATGTTTGAAGTTGCAATGACCAACCTTAATATATCAAGTGTGCTTATCAAGTCCACCTCAGACTTGCATTTTTCATCGTACAACCTTTGTGGTGTTTTTGGAACCTTTTTTTGTGATTATTCAACCATTCCCATTGTACCTTTCACCTTACATTCTTCCATGTGGGTTTATCCACATGTTACCCTTCACGAGCCCTTCCCCTATCGCTTCTAGAATTTTCCTTACATGATTTCCATCAACATTTTCACTCCCATAATTGTCACCATTTACTTACCCACATCTCCTCTTCCTAAAGGCTATTTTTTTCTTCTCAGCTTGCTCATGATTGGTGGTATTTCCCTTGTGTCTTCACATGTCACATGTAATACCGGTCCTTTTGCATGTTTTGTGATGATTAAGAGCTCCAAGAAATAATTTGATGTTTTTCTTCCTCCTGAGGCCAGATTTCCAAATATGTGTTCTTATCCCTGAAGCATTCGCTTCCCAATGCCTAGGCACCATGTTCCTATTTGGGCTTTTCCAAACATGCTTAATTTCAATTTTTTGTTTTAACTCGCCATCCTCTTGTTAACCAGTTTTTACTTTGGTTCTTTCCCTACATAAATATGTGTTATGTTGAACCAAACATTCTAGATATGGATGCTCTCACTGAATCCATCCTTGGTGAGAGGGGATATCTTCCTTTCCTTGAGAAATTCTCTAGCAATGACTATGATTTAACCTTGGCTTTCCTCTATAGTTGGAATGGTGGTAAGGTGATTATTCAAGGTAGATATTACATTTTGGATGCCCAAATTCTAGAATAAATTACAGGCCAGCCTCTGATCGAAATATCTTTGAGGAGAGAGAAGCATAATTGGGAGGTGGAGATCAAGGAATTCCCATACAAGACCAGAATGCTCAAGCTAGCAAATTCTGGTATGCATAGGTTTGACCTTCCTTCTCCATGGAATAGAGTAATGATGACCATTATGTAGTACATTATAGTTGATGACCCTGATAAAGCCCTTTGTAGTTTTCATTTGGATTTTGTTAATCACTTTAGGGATATTAACATAATCAATGTACCTAAATTCCTCTTTCGTTCCATGAGCTACTTCATTGAGACTTGCTGGAAAAAGAAAAATTCTATGTTTCCTTCCCACCAAGGATTGTTCAAAATTATCTATAGCCATTTCCTCATCCATTTCCATGAAGGCTCCCTTGTAGACCCAAATCATTCTACTGACCCTCCCCAAAAAATCTCTAGCCTCTCCAAGGTCATCCTTGATGAAAATATTTCCACGAGCCCTACGTTGACCCCATGTCTAAGAAAATAAAGTTAGTGGGCTCTAACAAGGACGCTGATTATCCCACAAGGAAGAAGGTCAAGATCGAAGATCCTGTTAGTTCTACTAGATCCTCTACTTACCTCAAAAGAAAGTTCATATAGAGCCAACAAAAATTATAGGAGGTGGTTTTCGATGATGATGATAGCATTGACACTACTTTATTTCTTTAGAAACTCATTATTAAAAAAATATCCATCGCAATTTCTCAATCTAAGGAATTGTCATCCACCCTCAAGGAGATGCACAATTCTCTGAACTTACTTTTTTTCCATGAAGCTTTCTCTACTGCGATCACTGATGAACCTAAGATATCTTATGAATATAAAGTTAATTCCAAGGAAGTGGTGAAGGAAGTGACGAAGGATGGTAGCAAGGATTTTTCTTAGGTGATGATGCCAGGGATGTTTCTGAGGTTGTTACTTTGGGTGACTCCAAGGTTATGTTTTGGGGTGGTTTGTTGATTGTGGTTTTCTTGGGATGTGTTACCTTGTGGGGTTTTTGTAGGTTGGATGCCTTGTTATTTCATGTTTTTCCTCTTCACAACATCCTATAATGCTGATTTTGTAACAAGGTTTTGGGATTCCCTTTCAAAACCCATTTTAATGCAATTTAATTTATCAAAAAAATATCATAATTTAAGCCTGAGTGCAAGTGTAGCTGAGAGTGAGGGTAAGTACAATCCAGAGGGAGTGCAATTGAAAGCAAGTGTGAGAGTGAGTCAAGAGTGAGTGCAATTGAAAGTGAGTGTGAGTGCAACCAGAAGCGACTATGAGTGCAAGTGTAATCGAAATTGGGTGTGAGTGCAACTAGGAGTGAGTGAATTCAAGAGTGAGTTTAGCCAAAAGTGAGTATGAGTGCAAGATGATAGTGAGTGTGTCAAAAGCATATGATTTATGAGCAAGGATAAAGTGTTAGTAGGGAAGCATAAAGTAGAAAGAAAAGTATGATCAAGAAACAAGTGTCACTTCTTGTTTTAGATCTTAGGAGAATTTAAAGGATTTATGTGAAGAATATCTAGGTAACATGGAAAGAAATTCATCTTTGAAAGTCCTTATTGAAACTATTAATGTCCAAGTTGTAAGTATGGATGCCCTAGATAGAATTAATATGAAGATTGAATCTATGACAGATCCATTCTAAGTAGCATATTCTACACAAAAAGTGATTATCAAGTATGAGACAATTGAGCATGATATAATGGTTCTTAAAACTAGAGGGCTAATATGTAAGTTTCATGGATATTGGCCAATTTTTTTTTAGATTCAAAATTGGATCAAGTTGAAGTGGGGTTGAATTCAAATTACTCCATGAAATTTATTCCAAAAGGATTTTTCCTCATAATTATTTTAGAAATAAGGGATAAAATAATGGATGGAGGCCCATGGTTTAGAGGTAAAGATGCATTACATTTAAGAACTTGGAGTGAGAATTTTTTCATAGACACATAAACTATTAAAAGGTTTTCAGTATGGATTAGGCTTTTTGGACTTCTTTATCAACTCATCAATAAGGAGATTTTTAAGAATATTGGTAAAACTCTAGGCAAATTCATCCAAGAGGGACCAACCACTAAGGAGAGAAGAAATTTTGTATACACTCGAATATGTGTTGCCATGTATGTTTATAAAAATTTAATATAGTCAATTATGATTAAATTTGAATCAAGAGAATGGTATCAACAAGTGGATTATGAAAATATTGCATTTTGGTATCGTAAATATCATGAAACTGGGCATATGGAAATAGACTACAAAGTAAAAATGGAAGAAGAGATGGATTTTTTGGGCATGAGGGTAGCTTAAATTTGAAATAAGGAGACCATATAACAGGAGAAGCTATGTCAAATCAAGAATTTTCCACTCCTAGGAAATTGACTAGAAAAATCCCTCTACATCATCAGATGGCAAAAGCCATTACAGTTCACTCAAATCAACCATTAGAAAAAAAGAATGATATGGGATATGAGTAAGTACAATTCACAAGTTCACTTACAAAAGGAACTAAAGGTGTGAAGGAAGAGAATAAGGCAAATTTTAAAACAAAGGAAGATGGGGAGATGAATTTTAAAGTAAATGAGGTGAAGGAATTCAAGCTTAATCTAGGTAAATCACTTTAATTATCCTCAAGTAGCTTAAAATCTTCTCCCTACAATAAAAATGAAAGTAGTACAAAGTGTATTCCTTGCACTTTAGGATTTCAAGAGCAGTATAGTAAATAAAATTTTATGGAGGATATGCAAGGAAATTTAGGGTTTTCAAGCCAACATAAGAAAGTGATGAATTTGGAGGATCATCTATGCAATTTAGACTTTTCAGGGCACATAAATAAGTAAATGCTAATGAGGCTATTCATTGCACTTTATATTCTTTAGAGCAACATAAATATTTAGAATATAAGTCTCATTTTAGACAATAAAAAAAAAAAAGAGATTTATGAATATGAGAGTGTTGGTGGGAATGGAAGAAGGAGAGGAAGGCCATCAAAGTAGGAACAAAGAGAAAATGAAACTCAAAAGGATATTGATATAGAAAGCCAAATAAAAATATCATAGATGTTAACAAAATTAATACAAGAAACAAGATTAAGCAGTGAGGAATGTAAGGATGTTTTTAAGAATATTTGGAAGACAAATGATTGTTTAGCAATTTCTTCTACAAAAGCAATGGTATTGCAATAATATGGGAAAAATGCAAATGGGATGGAAAAATAATAGAAGAAAAAAGTAATTGGGTTTCTGGAATAATTTGCAACAAAGAAAAAAATATCAAAGTTGGGGTTATAAATGTATATGCTTCAACTATAGTTACTCCTCATAAAAGATGTTGGAAGGACCTTAGCATATTTTTATCAAATACAATAATGATTCATTGTGATCTATGGATTCTTGGGGTTGATTTTAATATTTTTCTATCTCATTTGGAAAAGAATTGTGGTATTCTCCTAGCATCATCTATTACTAGAGGTAATCTCCTAGTAGTGTCAGTATATTTATATAGAAGGAAAGTAAGTAGCAGATAAATTAGTGAATTATGGTGTGGATCTTCATCTTGGTGAAATTCAAATTTTAGAAGGCAACTAGCAAAGTGAGATTTTATGTCTTAATAAAAATGATGTCAAAGAGTTGATTGTAGAAACATAGCACTTCAAGGAAGTTGAAGAATATATTTAAGAGAAAAAAGAAATAAAAAATTGTGATTAAAATATATGCTACAACAAATGTAATATTTTAGTATTTTGATGGAAGTGGATCCCAATACAAGCCGCATATAACCTATTAAAAAAATAATTTCAAGGCTACAACTATGCTTTAGGAAAGGGGAGAATAACAAGGTGTTGGTTTGAAAAACAACATAAGCATTTGAAGAACTATTGGACACTTACAGGGCATTGCAAAGTGAAATTTTAAAATGATACATATCATAAAATGAGCATTGCCTCATATGAACATTAACCACACAAATAACTCAAACTTCTTTAGACTTTCATGAGTGCAAAACTTACCTTCAACTTTGGAAACTTGGGCATGTTTCCAACCATCTTCTATCCAACATCAACCATCTCAATCCAGTCAATATTTTTTCTCCTTCCTCCATATTTACTTTCTCTAGTTGGGCTTGTCATTAGATGTCGATGATTGTCCCATTACTTTTACTCAAAATTTAATAAGTTGCGATATGAATGTTAAAAAATCAAAAAGATATAATATTCACACTTAATATATCTATCAATAAACTATTATCAAACAATATACTAGGATTGAACTTTGCACATAGATTCATGCCATGGATCAAATAACAAAGACACACAATGTATTCAAATGGATAAAAATGCATTACAATCCAAACAATATTGCACTGCAATTTGATACATAATTTCTCAGTTGCAATCCCTACATATAATTTTTACAAATAGTCTCTTAACATTTTATCTTCAATTATCTCTTCATATCCTCTCAAAATAATGGGAGATATGACTTCATATTTCTCATAGGAGAAACATTTTATTCACCTAATAATGACAAAACCTAATGATTATATGAAAATAAATATTTACAAGATACCTAAACACCAAATATTTACAAAATATTTACCAAGTAGTTGTAAGGTACCAAATAATATAATATTCTCCAACAAAGTTGCCCAATCACAAAATTGGGGTATCTCTACTATTTTTTTACATGTTTATTGCTTGATGAATACATCAAAAAAGGTTCAAATGCAGACATTTAATTCTATGCATTAGATAAACTATCAAACTACCATAACCTCAAACTAATAGTTAAATAGTTAAAATAGTCCCATTCCCTGAGCATTTATAACTCATGAATAAAAATGCTAACAACAAGGCAAATCCATTGATGACATATTTGCTAACCTAGCAATAGATTGGCCAAATATTACCTTTTTTCTTGAATTTGACCATTCCTTCAAAGTTTGACTTTCAATAATCAATTGGAAGGATCACTAGCATGAGTATACCAACAATAGATTTTCTTGGCAATGGTTTCAACCTAACACGAACAAAATATTAGAAGCATTCCCACTTTTTTATGCACACTTCCTCCATAACTACTAGGAATTATTGCACATGCTAGTTCATGTCCCCTGAGTCTTCACACCAGACCCTTGTACAACCTTCTAAAAGCATATTTGAACCTTCTATTTCCCTCTAATAAACCTTTCCAAAGCTTATAAATACAATCCTTAATAAGGCATATGATCAGACAAGTTTTAGTACTATTATTCTGTCAAAATAGTCTTATGCATTCTAGTTAGCATTTATTTCTTGCATTATGAGCACTTGAAGTCTTTAATCAAGCATTCTAGAAAAGTATTTGGGCCTTCAAAGCCAATAAATCAACAAAAAATAAGGGGCCATTCTACAAGTTGTCAAGAGGAAAGCAACCTTGATCTTGGGTTGTAACATTCTCTTCCTCTTTTGCTTTCCTTTGGTCTCTTTTCTTACTTTATTTCAAGCTGGTTTTAAGCTTGCATCTCTTGAGTAACATATTTTAGTGTTCTTTTACACTTGATTAATATCATTCTTATTGTCATATTTTAGCATCTACTTTGTTACATACATTTTCTATCATACATTAGTTATTCAACCAAGTTTTAATCTATTTAATATAGTATTTCTTTCATTTAATAAACATCTACTCTTCTAGAAAATTCTTGTATCTAGCCTTAGTTGTAACTTTATAAATTTGATCATCTATTTATGTATTTTTCTCACATAAACAAATATTCTAGCTAAAAGTGAATCGTTCGATGGCAGATTCATGATATAAGGAGAGGTTTTTCTTTATGCACTTTTATTTCAAAATATCTATCGATTCTCACCTTGTATCATAATAACAAAGGCTTATATCCCTTGATTCATATATTTTATTATTATTTCAACTGATTATACTTGTTTTCTTTCCTAAGTATTTATTTTGTTACTTTTACTTATTCGCACACATTAAGTATTTAATTGAAATTTAAATACATTACCTATAGTATTTTCTATTCTAGGATTATCTTGTACTTATAGCCAACCATATCTCTATAGCCCTTGCCATTTTTTTATTTATCTACTTGTAGAAGAAAAACCACTAGGAAGAAGTTAATATGCCAATGATGAATTTACATTATAGGAAATAATTTTATCTTATGTGTTTTTATTATAAGCTCCTATCAATTTTACACATGTCAAAATAGGGTTTTTACCACCTAAGGAAGTTTATTGTCTTCCCCAAACTAGGTAGATCCCCTAAATTAATTCCACTTTATTCAAATTTTATTTTATAGGTGTTTGTAAAACCATCAGTTGTAGATAATAACCTCATAGCCTTGATCGGCACTCAATTACAATATTGGAAGAACAACTACTTCTACCATAGAAGCATTGGAGAATAACCATCATTCTCCGTAGCATTTTTACTAGTAGCAAATTTGCATCTAGGCAGTAGATTCAACATTGTAAATAAAAATAGGTGTTTTCTATTATAGAAACCCTATAGAATCCTCATCATCTGGAAGAAATCCACCTATCCTCAAAATATCATCTTTAATAGTTTATAATTTTAGAAAGTAATTCTTCATTAGATGTATTTTTCTCTTGCACTATCTAAAAATGGTATCTGACTTTTGTTGTCCTCTTTGATTGTTTCAGTCACCAAATGCAAGTATATTATGATTGGAATATCATATTTCATGTGGGTAAACACAATAGATCAACTCCAAGACTAGATAATGCAGCTCAATCAAACTACCTTTGGGATTTTTTACAAGGTTGGATCCTTTTAAGATGTGATATTTAGCACTCTTTCTATTCTATCCTAATCTAACCAGCTTTAGGGTAAAATGGAAATAGAAAGCATAGAAAACAAAGATAACATAAATGAAAAATATCCTAAGAAAACCTAAGCTAATAGGGGGCTATGCACCATGATAAAAATAAGATTCCTCTACATAACAGTAAGACACATGAACATGTGAGTGTAATATATTGACAAATCAAAGGTAAAAACTTCTCTCAACATGTTAATCACATGTTGCATATAGAGAAAATGAGATAGAAATTAGTTATTCATGGTCTCCAATATACATACATAAACATACATACATACAAGAAATGAGATAGTAAGAATCAAATAGTCATAGGCTCAAGCATATATATATGAACATGATAAGTATCGATTATGTTGAAAGTGGGGACTCACAAGCTTATTTGCAAGATCGTTCAAGTTTAAAGTACTATTATACAAAATAAACTAAAGGGAAAGTTATATAGGAAGCTTAAGGCTTAAATAAGCAACTCATCGATCCTTTGCAATGCCTAAACAACTATAATTTATAGATTACAAAAGGGGAATTTTCCCTCCAAAATTTAATGGGAATATTTAACCATCCTCTCTGTTGCTTGCTTGGTTCAATATTCATTACACCATTGTCATCCTTTGAGGTCTCTAGATTTAGAATCATTAGTACTAATTTTCTAGATACCAAACTATCACTAACATTCCTCAACTGCATCTTCTAGGAATAAAGGATATATTCATTGCACCTCATACTAGAGCTATTCACTACCCATAAACCCTGACTTTTCACTATCCATGAGCACCCACTAATCACGGGATGGGACTGGGCAAGCACATGGACTATTCACTTCTTTTGGTATGAACCAACTATTCCATGATCTTGAGGGTTCCAGCTATGAATAATGAATACATTCCCATGGAGGAGTAGGTGTGCAGTCTCGGGGAAGAGGTAGGCCCTCAAGTCCCACCCGCGTACCTTTGAGAGAACGCACAGCCTTAGTCACATCTTATAGAAACGATAGAGCGAGAGCGCCTCTCAGTCTGCTCTTATTTTACAAGGCTTGCTGCCTGCTTCAACCCAATCCAATTCATCATTCCCTACTCTCCTCAGAGAGAAGGGTTACTGATCTCAAAGCATGGATGAAAAAAGTATGTCTATTCCATTCTAAAGGGCCAGGCTCCCTTAAAGAGCGCCGTTTCCTCCTCCGCCCATTCCAAAGGAATTCTTCACTTTAGCCAAGAGCTCTCCCCTCTGTTTTAAAAGGGAACCTCACCCCTTTTCAAATAGAGAGATTCCCAAGCAAACATATTACAGATATCCCAATTATCGAATAGAGAGTCTATTCCAGACCAGGGAATCTCCGATTCTAGGTGTTTTCATTGAGATATATCAAAGGTCGAGGGTATTTTTATCGAGGAAGCATTGGATCACCATATAGTCTAGTTGGCCTAGCATAGCAATGCAAGGAATCCTTCTATATCGGAGTGCTATTCGAAGGTTCAGATCGCTCCATCTCCCATCTCCCTCACCTTCCTCCTCTAGCTCTTTCTAGGATATCAAAATCCAGTATGGATCGGGGGTCAAGGAACAACCATGCCATTATACATTGGAACCAGGAGGGAATGGAATTGAATTTTAAAATAGAGGCCCCGCCCGATAGATATTTATTCTTGCTAATCCAAATATATCTATATTACCAAACTAAATAGATATATCTAATATATGGGTAGGTGAACTATCAATATGGATATAAAAGAGGATACGAACAAATCATCTAAGAGATAGATCTTAACCGGAGGGAATTGAAATGAACGAATGGCTATCTAGATATATTATCCATATATATATAGATAGTTGAGTGAGTCTTTTTTGGTACTGAAATTATAAATCATATTCTTCAATGAACAAAATGAGAGGGATTCAAAACCTCGATAGTTTAACTATATCAATTTTCAAGACCGAAGCCATAAACCACTCGGCCATCTCCCCCAGATGAAGACAACTCCTATTTTACCCCTTTGGATAATACCTGACCATTGGTATCAATAATGAGCCTAGATGCATATATCTAGGCATGCATATGACATGCACATAGATGCATATTCAATCACATAAACATAGGTACATATCTATGCTTACATATGCATACATCTACATGTTGTAATAAATTTTCATGTAGTATGGGCTCTAAGAAATAATGAATTTATTTCCCTCTTCTCTCCATGTATTCTTTTTAGAATTTAATCTTTATTTTAATAATTTTTAGAATTTAATATTTATTTTAATAATGTTCTCTAGCTTGGATTTAAGTACTTTTAGTTGTAAATTACCATGAGAGCTTATTTTCAATATTGGAAGAAGGATCTTAGTATTGGTTTCTGTTTGAAAACAATATGGATCTTTAACCGTGTTTGATTATGACCTCAGTCAACCTTTCTATCAAAAACATATATGAATGAGAGGTTCTAATATCCTTGGAAGAAGTATACATAACTAGATAGAATATTAGAGGTAGATCCAATAAAAAGGAAGAATCTTACCAATATTACTTGAAGCCAAAAAGCCAAACTGTGGATCAAACATTGAACTAAAATAATATGTTCAACCATCGATAAGGGTGGTGATATGATCTTCATCGAGAAATTCAAGTATCCACCCAACTCTGGTAGTTCACATATGGTGACTATTGTGAATCGGTGATAGCTGTATCCTAGTAGTCTATATAGGGTGGGAGGCTCTTATGCTAGTTTGAGTAACAAATTATGGAATGGGACATCATGCTAGGTTATCTTACGAAGTAGTTGCATGAGGATTTTTAGGTACATGGTTCAGTTGTGAACAATAAATAAGACTAGGGGCATTGGTCTTCGGGGTTGGAAGGTCCAACAATGGATGGAATGATATGTCTCATCATCAACTGCAATGTGACCTAGGACATCTAGATCCAAAAGTTAGAGAATTTGTAGGTCTTGATTGTAATCATGAGTAGATATATACAATCAGGTATTTTTCATATTAACATTAGCCCTAGCATGATTATAATAACCAAATCCAAGCCTAAAATATAGGTTAAATAAACCTATGAACTCAATGCTAGAATATGGGGAATTTACGTGTCCACCCTTCTAGGTGTTATGGTCCCTATAAGGATAACCCCTTGTTGTGAACCTAGAACTGGAGAATGAGAATGTAGGGTTCACTAATTGACAATTTTATTGTGGTATTTGGTCAATCTCAAGCACTCGAATTACCATCTGTATTGGTCATCTGTATTGGGGTGTATAATAAATGCCTATGTACTAAAGTTGGATGAGCAATAGTCAGTTTGTGACTTTGTTTTTATTTGATTGAAAATTTTTGATTTTGTGTTTTAAACAACCAAGAGAGTTAGACCTATATTGTTATAATATTGTCAAAGTTTTAGGAGGCTTTGTCTAGTTTTTGTGGTGCAAAATTATGCAGATTTTTTTGGATTTGCATACTAGTGTACAAATATTACTGGACCTTAGGATTCACACACTATTATTCTAATCTAAGTTTTCTATGTTTTTTTTATTAGTTTTGATGTGTGTGAAGCTATTTCTGGAGTATCCCCTAGTTTTGAGATAGTTTCCTACACAAAAATAGGTAGAAAGTTAGTTTGGTCCTTCAAATTAATCGTAAAACTTCAAAATGATGGTTGCAAAATAAATTATAAGAAAAATGGGAAGAAGCCTAAGTACAATTTGCAATTGAGAAATACAAGGAATGATTTCACCTTGTATGGTTTGACCTATGAAGGTTGTAAAGGTACATGAGATAGCAATATCAATGGGAAAAAGGCATTTAACCCCCTCAACTTACCTTGTTGTTGATGTGGATGTTCAAAAATGGGTACCTTGTTTCTAGGGACCAATTTTTGAGGTAGTTTTCTAAATTCACACACTATTGTGCGAATTTGACTATACCTTGGGATTCACTCAATACTATGTGAATATATCTCGAGGGATAAAAATGTTGTAGTTGTGGACCTAAACTGTTTCTCAAGGTTTTTATGGACTCTTATATCGATTTTCAAAATTTGAAACACAAAAACAATAAAAAATAATGGTTAGCAAATCTTCAAGCTAAAATAAAGTAATAAACATGGTGGGGATCCCACCGGGTGTGCCAGAATGAAACACGGGGAAACTGATTATTTTGTAAATAGATATTTTAAAAGGGGTTACCAAGATTTCTTTTACAAAAGTTTCCTTAAGGGCTACAAAATGGGGGCTTTCCCAAGGGAAGCCCTCTTTTGAAGTAGATGGCAAATAGCCACCGGTTGTATCCTCATATTCCTTGATGCAAGTGGGATTTACTACTTATGTGCTACTAGTGGTTGAGTTTATCCTTGGGACTTGTGAGACTTACAAAATTTGATTAAAACATTTAGGGGCATGAATCAGACCCCTTGTGTTTATAGATAAAAGATAGTTAAATTATACTCAAAACATGATTAAGACTATACAAAATGATAAAATACCATACAAAAAGGAATTTTACTTGATTTTGTAGCCTTTGGACCTTTGAAAATGGGATTCGCACCCTAGTGTGCAATCTAATTGTACCTCAAGATTCACATACTACTCTACGAATCTAACTATTATTTTTAGAATCAATGGATTTTGATGTAGAGTTTCCTCTAGTGTAGGAGCTTCTTTTGTTTTCTGTTGGGTCACCTTCAAAAAATTAAAAATTCAATCTTTGTTAGCAAACTTGTCAAAAAACAAGGAACCTCAGTAGATTAGGATGGATTTGATGTTGACTCCTATGTTGGATGGATGGTGAGTGATGGAGGATGGATGTTGAGTGATGTTGATGGCCTAGAGCAATTTCAGCAGAGTTTTGTTAAGCAAAAGTGGATATATCTAAAATGGAGAATTTGACCTTCTATTTATAGAGTTTGCCAAGGTTGGGGATCCGAGGTGTCCTTTATGAGGTATCCTATGTAATGTGTCCATTGTGATGTGTCCATTGAGATGTCACCTAATGTGGTATGGGTTCCATGCATCATAAGTGCAATTGGGTGAGAGAATATCTCACCCATCCACATGTAATAAATGGGTGGAGGAAAGTATCCAAATGTCATTTATGACATGTTGAGGTGGAAAACCTTTTAATATTAAAATGCTTTTGTGTGTACAAAAGTCTTCAATTATTATTGAATGCACAATAGAATGTGATATAGAGTAAATATCAAAGGGGTGAGGTGGAAGGCTAGGCTAGTCAAAGGGGTAGACTAGGTGAGGTGGAGATAATTGGGCTAATTATGATTAGGTTGATTAACCATTTGTTTAGCCATAAAGTGAAATTTGACCAAAAAGTAGCTTTTGATCAAGGTAAATACTTTAACAAAGGCTAAGTCTTTATGGTGGTTGCATGAGGACCTAAAGTTAAGCCTAGGAAGGGGCTTAAGTAGCCCAAGGGGGCTTATGGATATGAATAGTGTTTTGAGGCCAATCTATGCAAATATTGTGGGTTTTGCAAATTGATCAATCATGATGATGGGGAAGTGGCAATGTGTAACTTTTGGGTGTCTACACTGATATAATCATCAAAGCTTTCAATAATGAGTCCCAAGAGGCCTATGGTATTATATCTCTCCCCTTGAGGATCAGATCTAAGATCTTAGATACCTTGTTCTATGTGGTGTCTTGCCCTGCATATTTTAATATTCTTCTTCTATTCCCTTGAATTCATGCGATGATGGATGTGTCTTCTACCTTTCATCAATGTTTGAAGTTTAAATTCAAAGATCAGTTTATCACTATCTTGGGTGACCCTCATCCATTTCAATATTGTTCAATGGTTGATCAAGATCAGTATGATCTTAATCTATGTCCATCATTTTATTCATCTCACATCAACAAGCAATTGGAAAATCTAAAGGTGAAGACCTACTAATCAAAGTTTCATCATAGGATCAAGTCAATCCATTTATTCAAGATCCTCTTTAGGATCTTGCCAAGCTACCACCTTCATCGAGGACTATGGGTTTTTTTCTATTAGAAGGGTGAATTCATACACATTAGCGTTTGTACCTTTACCTTCATGGGAGTCTCCCTCAAAGAAAATATCCATGGTAGAAACCCTCTTCTTGTAGAGATTTCTTTTGGCCATTTTTATCTATCCAATGATTACCCACTTCCCAAGCAAATCCTATCTAGCATGGTATATATAGGCGAAGGTTTGGGGCCATGATAGAAAGGTATTCAAGAGAATTTGGAAGTTGAGCTTTGGCGTAGGATATGTGGTGTAGGCTACATCCCTAAGAAAAACCAACCTTTGCAATTTGATGGTGATGATCACCTCATTACTTATGTTGAATATTTAGATCATCAAGGCTTAGAGTAGATTGATGAGGATGAGGGATCTCCTTATCCCACTAACATGCTATTTTACAATGTGGTAACTTTGGTGCATCTCAAGTTAATTGTGATCCTAGGGGAGTATTCTAAAGGGGATACTCTTCATGACATGGATCATGAAGATATCCTCCAGATTAGCTTCTTTGATGGGTTAGTCCATTGAGTTGCACAGGTTGAGTCTTCTAGTTCTCAATAGGACTTTGGTTCTATGTCTCTAGATGACCTTGAGAAACTAGGAGTGATCCTTGCCTCACCTCCTCTTAAGTATGAGTCTCAGATTCTCATTGAGGATATCATGGATGTTAAAATAGGTTCTAAGGAGTGCCCTATAATATTAAGCTAGGTAAAGCCTTGTCCATGGATGCGCAGGACCAATTGACCAATTTGTTGAAAGAGTTTCATGATATTTTTGCTTGGTTATATGTTGACATGTTAGGGCTTAATCTCTTAGTGAAGCATAGTGCTAAGCCTATTAAGTAGAAATTTAGGAATATGCATCAGGTCAACCTTTTAGTTAAGAGGATCTCCAACAACTCCTTGGCATTAGATTTATCAAAGTTATCAATTAGTATGATTGGATCTCTAATATCATCCTACAACTAAGAAGGTAGGAACAATCAAAATATGTACTAACTTTAGAGAAATTAACTTAGCATGTCCTAAGGATGATTTTCCTCTCTAACATAGATATGATCGTAGATTTCACTACAAAATATGGCATGATTTTCCTCATGGATGGATTTTTAGAATACAACCAGATCAGGGTTGTCCCTAAGGACCAGGCCAAGATAACTTTCATCACACCATGGGGTACTTTCTATTATAAAGTCATGAATTTTGGCTTGAAGAATGTTGGTGCCACATATTAAAGGGCTATGACTTATATTTTTCAGGATATGATGCATGATATTCTAAAAGACTATGTGGATGATCTCTTGGGTTGTTTCATACATTGACAGGATCATGTTCATGATCTAAGATAAATATTTGAAAGGCTTTGATAGTTTAGGTTTCATCTTAAGCCCTCAAAGTGTGTTTTTGGATTCACATCTAGCAAGTTGCTATGGTTCATCATTTCTATGTGAGGTATTGAGGTGGACCCTGCTAATATAGTGGTTATCACTCACATGCCTTTTCCATATACCCTAATCGAGTTGTGTAGTTTGCAAGGTAGTCTTCAAGCTATTCCTTGGTTCATAGATTAATTAATCAATAAGTGTCAATCATTTCTTAAACTTCTTAATAAATATGTAGTCTTCCAATGGGATTTTTAGTGTCAATAATATTTTGATGAACTCAAAAGGTATCTCACTTCTTCGCCTATCTTAATTATACCTTGATCAGATAAGCATCTTATGTTTTACATAGATACCACAATTTACACTTTGGGAGCCTTTCTAGCTCAACATTATGATAAAAATAAAGAGTGAGCTATCTACTAGATCAATAGAACCTCGGTTAGCTATGAAACCTAGTATACCCCCTTAGAGAAGCTTTTCCTTGCTATGGTGTTTACTTCCTAGAAGCTAAGAAACTATATGCTCAGCTATAAGACATTTATAGTTGCAAAGTTTGATCCTTTGTGTTAATTAATGTCTAAGCCCCACATTTTAGGTCAAGCTTCTAAGTGGGTTTTAGACCTTAGTGAGTTTGACCTAAACTTCATAGGTCATGAGGCTATCAATGGTCAGGTGATTACTGATAAGTTAGCCTCCACTCCCTTATAAACTACCCATACTTTGACCATCGAGTTTCTTGATGAGTGCTTTGGCATAGAGGTCAAAGAGCTAGATTATTCATTTTATTTTTTATGGAACCTGATGCATGAAGGGCACTGGTGCTAGAATAATTCTAGTTACCCCACAAATATAACTCATCCCCTTGTCCTTCAAGCTTAATTTTATTGCATGAACAACACTATAGAATATGAAGCTTTCATCCTTGCTCTTAGAGTAGCCTTAGCCTTGAAGGTTGGTGTTCTTTTAGTGTTTTATGACTCTCAACTTGTGGTGAATCATATTAATTGTAGGTCTAAAATTTTTGCACCCTTACCTTCAGGCATATGGATCCGCGCCCGAAAGGGGGATGGGAAAAGGATAGGTCTACACCTCGGATGGAGAGACACTTTGAATCGTGCCCTCTTTGGTGATTTGTCGATGGATGGTGGGTTCACCAGGAAGCATTTTGGAGCAGCTTCCGTGCCTAGGCTAGGAATGAATTGGATGTATTCGTTTTAGTTTAAAAACACTTCAAATACCTAGGTTGGCCAGAATGAAGCTAAACTATTCTATATGCAAATTGTGATTTATATGCAGACAAAAAACAGAAATAAACTCTAAATGCAATGCTTGAAAGGAAAAGGAAAGATCTTACCCAGTTTCGGATGTCTGATGAAGGTTCAACTTTTTGAAGCAGTCCAGATCGTCTCTAATTCTGCAAATTCATCTACAATTGGATAGAATCACCTGCAATTTTGTAGGTTCATCTGTAATTGCACAGATTCATCCGAAATCGAACGAAATCATCTGAAATCAGACGAAGTCGCCTGACCGATTTCATCAAAAACCTGCAACAGAATAGATAGATGCCAAAACAAGGGAAAATACAGTGCAAAATGCTATTTAAAAGGATAAAACATTAACTGAATGCTTAATTGATCCTAGAAAATCTGATAAAATCTGAAATAATGAAATGCCCTTATGTTTTAAGTGGAATTGATCCTAAATGCAAAATGTCATTAAGAATGAGGTGAACACCAGATGCAATACAGAATAAAGATCTAAACTAATGTAAATTGATTAATTGAATCACTAGGAAATGCAAACCTCAGATCTTGATTGCCCCCAAGAGGAGTACAATCAAGATCACCTGAAATGGTACCGGATCATCTCCAATAGAGACGAGATCATCTCTAATTTGAACAGGATCACCTGCGATGATCCAAGCTTCCTCTGACTGATGCAAAATGAAAACCTGCAAATGGATCTAGAAAACTTATGCGAATAATCGAATTTCAAGATGTTCTAATAGGGTATGGAGCTTGGGTTGTAGGAAATCGATCAGCCAGGGTGGGTTTAATGGAAATCAAGGTTTAAATAGGATTGAGGGGGAGTTAGGAGGTTGGGAGTCATCCCAATCTGGGAGATCTCCAGTGGAACATCCTCCAATGGCGCAGACACGCTTCTGCTAAGCTGGGAACGGGAGTTGGAACTGTTTCCAATTATGAAAATTTGGTTTTTGAATGAAATCGTCTGGATGTTCGGTTCCAGATGATCTCATCCAATTAGGGATGATATCATCAAATCGACGATGATATCGTCCAACTACCATAACTACCTCTATATTTGGCATGAAAAATGAGGCGGGTGGTTAAAAGGTGGTTTTACGATTGATTTTTGAATTATTACCTTAGGGTAAATTAAATTGCGTCAATTTTAGGGTGTTACATTTTGCCCCCTCTTTAGCGAATTTTTTGCAAAAAATGCGTTAAAGAAGAGATTGGCACGCTTTACGAGAAAGCAAAAATTTATTCCAATTTTTAGGTGATGATTCTAAGTCGAATCGTACAACTGATGACTATGGTGCCCCCTCCGGGTTTTTAACCAAATCGGACGTTTGGTAAAAATGTGGAAGAGTTAAAAAAGTGCATTTTTAATATATATATTTTTAGAAAATAGGGTAAAACCTAATTTCATTTTTATTTTCACTGTTACCATTCCAGAGCTCTGAGGCCAGAGAAATGGTGGAGACCGAGCATCGAGCGACGATAGTGCGACGAGGGATGCGGGTAAGGTTTCTAATATTTTCTAAAAAAATTTAGCTTTAAATTTTTATGTTTAGATTGAATTTTTGTTGGATTTTAGGGCACCACGGCCGTATTTCACCGTGTTGACGAAGTCGAGACGAGATCGTCTCGATTTCGACAAAATCATCCCAATTTTAGCAAGATCGTACCAAATGATCTTGACGAATTCGGGACAGTTACATCCAATTTGGGACGATTCAGCTGTTAGGGCCGAATCGTATAGGGTGAGACGATTTCATCGAAACAAGGACGATCTCATGAAATTAGGAACGATATCATCCAATAATGGATGATATCAAAAAATTGTTAGGCAATTTTTAATTTGTTGATGTTATTGATTGTTTTATGATGTACTAATTATTGATTTTTGTTTTTTGTTTTGCAGAAGGAATTGCTAAAAAGTTAGGAGTGGAAATATGGTGGGTTAAGAGATGATTTGGCCACACTGACCCTGGTAGAGAGGGATACTTTAGGGGTAGTGGGACTACAACATGTGGCAGAGATGCCACAGGTGCCTACAGATATGGGGCTATTGACAGCCCTAGCAGAGAGATGGTATCCGGGGTCATCTTGCTTTCGGCTATCGATAGGGGAGATGACTCCCACTTTGGAGGATGTATGGAGGATTTTGCGAATCCCCATCCAGGGTAGATTTATTGCTGCTTCGACCAGTTGTGGTCGAGCGATGCTGAGATTGACTGGCGATGCTAGCTTCATCCTAGAGAAGGGCGGAGTGAACATCGAGACTTTGAGACATACAGATGGAGTATCCACCTTGACTAAGGTGTTGGCTGGGGTGGTAGGTGGCTTATTGCTATGCCACCAGAGTGGATGTAGAGTACCATGGCTGCTTGCAGATGTCATCTATGACATGAGAGAGCACAAATACCAATTTTCTTGGGGGTCATATGTTCTATGCCGCTTGTACAAGATCCTCCATGGGATCATGTACAAGAGAGGCAAATGTGTGGTGTTGACTTCGCTCCTCCAGGTCTGGTGCTAGGAGCACATCGTAGTGAGGTGACCTATGGGGCTACCATTGATAGGGGTTGACTAGGAGAGGCCTAGGGTGTTCTACTAGTGGCTGTGAAGAGGCTCATAGAGGAGAGCTGATTTACCTACCTCTCGTAGGTTGATAGACGATTTGACTCTAGACCAGATTACCTGGAGGCCATGGAGAGAGCTTCTAGGGTGGCCAGAGGATGGGTATGAGTTGGCTCGCATCAGGTGAGTCATTTGGATGAGATTGGAGTGGGGTGAGGTAGAGCTCCATCGGTATGATCGAGTCCTCCATCAGTTCAGGCTCCAGTAGGGGATCTCGATGATGAGGGATTATGAGTTTTTGAGGATGGTGCGGGATGCCACAACATTGAGTGGGGTCCTAGACATGTGATATTTTATGAGCCATAATGAGGATGATGCCCCCATCCAGCCAGTATATGGGGATGATGTAGGGGTTGTCATGGGTTATGATGCATGGTATACCACTATTCACCCTCCATGTTTGATGAGGGTGAGGGGACCTATACATGCGGTTGTGTGATAGATTGTACAGTAGTGATAGGTTACATCTCAGGGAGAGAGTAGATAGAGAGGATGGGCACCTTCTACATAGAGGAGGGTTAGGATGTGGGGTGGACATGTGGTGTCCATGGGTGCTCGATAGACATAGTCTAGGGAGAGGTAGAGGTGAGAGTAGAAGGAGGGTTGGAGGGGAGTAGGAGAGAGTAGTGAGATGGCAGCTCTCTGGGTAGAGAATGCCACACTACGGAGGTAGGTGTAGGGTCTCTAGGTGATGGACACTACACTACGAGGATAGATACAAGTCTACAGGCAGAGGTCCTATGACTCAAGGAGAGAGGAGGAGGAGCTAGGACCTCCGAGTTGGCATGGTCGATGGCATAGACCACATTTTATCATGGGATGTACTACGCATTGGCCCTCGAGGGCCATAGAGAGGAGTTGCCTGTAGACATAGCAGGACCTATTCGGGTTGGATCGTCATCCAGGACTTCATCGAGGATGACTTCGAGGACACAGACTATAGATGCATTTATGGGACCACCTCCTCCAGCTCCTGGAGGTGGAGGAGATGAGGCGGAGAGCTCGAGAGGCTCTAGGAGATAGATAGATGAGGTGTATATATATATATATTTTGTAGATTTTGTACGATGATTGAGTATGTCGAGTCATGTATTGTGGCATACCAATCGATATGATGGATGTATATATTTTGATGATGATATATATGTAGATATATGTTTTTGTCATGTGACTTATGTTCGTAATGATGCTTTGTGAATTTATGTTTTCATATGATTGCATGTCGTGAAATGTTTATGGTTTTCTCATGCTATAAAATTAAATGAAAAATGTGTTTGTGACAACAAATGTGTGGATGAAAATGAAAATAGAAAAAAAAGACTTTTAACAATAAACCGCGAAGGATGTAGACGTTGTGACATGACCATTTGATGGAGTCACCGCTCGCTAGGTCATTAAGCTGATCCTGTTATGGGTAGTATTGCAAAAGTAGTTGGTTTTGCTTAAGAGTAATTCTTAAGGCTTTTGGTGATGAAAAAGTAATGATGTTTTGATGTTGTTTTAGAACAGGATTTCAAATAACTTTAAGCAGGAAAACATGAGAGAATGATTTGTGTGTAAGTATAGAATTCCTAAGTGTGATGGGCAATTTAATGTGTACTTAGGAATCAAAAATCGAAATGATAAAATGGTATGAAAATTTCATTTTTCGATGAAGCATGTGTTTGCAAAGAATAATTAAGTCACATATTTTTATAAGTTTATAAAACGCTTGTGGACACACAAAAATTAAAATGATGACTTGCGCTAGGCATAGAATTCCAAAGTGCGGAATTATACCATCATCGCGAAAAATCATGATGGAAGAAAATATGATGTTTTATTTGATAATTTTTATGATGGGTATAAAATTATGTAAATATGACTTGCGCTAGGCATAAAATTCCAAATTGGTTAGGAATTATACCATCATCGCGAAAGTAAAGATTTTGATTGTAAGATTTTATTGCAAGATTTTGAAATATTTTGATAAAAAATAAAATTAAAGTTTAAGAGATCGTGAAATTGACTTACACTAGGCAAAATTCGCAAGTATGAAAATTTTGAATTTATAATTTCTTGAAAATGATGCCATCATAATGAAGTCAATGTTTTTGTAAGCAATAACTATTTTGCGAAAAATAATGGATACCTTTTTTTTTTTTTAGAAATTTCAAAATCATATTTTAATTTATTTCAAAGAGAAATTTAAATTTATCCAGAACAATTGTGTGCAAATGTGAGTTCATTACCCATTTCGATTTAACATAATGACACAAAATCTCCCAAAGATCAACTGTGTGTGCTTTGTAGTGTTCATTTACCGATTTTGAGTAAGGTATTTTGATGCAAGCAATTTGAATGAACCAATGTGTGTGCGATTGAAGATTCATTAACCATGATTTTTGTGCATGTAACCGTACCAAACTACTATGTAAGTTAGGTCATCAAAAGTTAGCTAATCCACAAGCTGACATAGGTCTGTACAAAAGAAGGTCGCTAATGTGACAGACGTGTCACCACGCGAGAAGGAGTTACCCAAGGCCAAGCAAGTTGGGCACAAATCACTTGTTATGGGGTTTACCTCACAGTTTTTGAATAATTGAGAATTCCAGGGATTCAAGCTCATTCACCCTTCTTTTCTTTTCAAAGGGTAGGGGGGATTTTATTGCTTTTCTTTTCTCTTTTCTTGCTTTTTCTTTTTTTGGATTTTTGACTTTGATATTTGATATTTCTTGGATATTGCTTGGATTTCTTTTTGTATTTTGAACATTGCTCTTTTCTTCTTCTTCTTTCTTTTTCTTTCTATTCTAGGGATACTTGCTCAGCTTAGATGTGGAGCAAGGGATTTTTATTCCGGGTAGGGGTGAGCTTGTCCTTTTGCCAATTCTCAAAGATTCTAGACCATGCGCATGATAGGATAGCAGGGGAAACTTTTCACTTAAGAGACCACAACTACTATGTAGTATTGTTTTTCGAATTTGCAACAAATCATTTTAATATGTAAAAGTGGATTTGATTCAAATAAATAGCGAGATCAGTTCTCAAAACTCAAAATATTAGTTATTGCAATAGTGCTTCGATATAAGAGAGATTTATAGTCATAATGCTAAGATCAAAAATATTTATTCATGTGGATTTAAAGTGCATGGTCCAAGATAACTTTTAAATTCATCCGAAACAAAGGAAAATATAACTACAAAATTTCAACTTTGGTAATGTAAATGAACATGTTTTTGATAGTTTTAATGATTTTTTATTTTTGTTTGATTTTGAATTATTATGTAAATTGCTTGAAATGAGAAAAGCTATGCAATGTAAATGTTTTTGATGGTTTTGAAGTTTTTATATGAATTGCTGAAATGAGAAAACATATACAATTATGTACAATGATGAGTCATTTTGTTTTTAAGCATAATATCGTTTAAGATGCATAATGTTCATGGGTTCCTTGAGATATTTTCCATCCAAGGTTGCCAATCGATATGCACCCGATCCAAATTTAGCAGTGATGATGTATGGTCCAAGCCAATTGGGCTGAAATTTGCCTTTATTATCTTTAGTTGCATTAGTATTCTTTTGATTTTCTTTTAAGACTAGATCACCGACTTCAAAAGATCGGTTATGCACTTTCTTTGAATATGCTCTTTTGAGATTGTTTTGATAGGCACGAAGATGTTCCAGAGCATTGATGCACTTCTCGTCTAGAAGCTCCAACTGACTGAATCTGCCAACATGATATTCATCTCCTACTTCAGTATCTTGAAGTAGCAGAGCCAAAGAAGGAACTTCTAGCTCGAAAGGAAAGACAACTTCAACACCGTAAACCAAAACAAAAGGTGAAGCGCCTGTGGGAGTACGAACACTGGTGCGATAAGCCCACAAGGTAGGATATAATTGCATATGCCAGTCACGGCCTGATTTGTTAACTAATATTTTGAGAATTTTAATTAAGGTTTTATTTGATGCTTCAGCTTGGCCATTACCCTGAGGATAATAGGGAGTGGACCAACGATGTTGAATTTTATATTTTTGACATAATTTTTTAACATATTTATTTTTGAAACAAGTTCCATTATCTGAGATGAGATTTGAAGGAATTCCAAACCTACAAATGATTTGATTGAAAATAAATTTTGAAACTTGAGCTCCCATGCAAGAAGCTAAAGGTATAGCTTCTACCCACTTTGTGAAGTATTCAGTTGTTGTTATGATGAATTTGTGACCATCAGATGATATAGGATTGATTTTTCCAATGATGTCTAAACCCCATTTAGAGAAGGGCCAAGGAGATGAAATAGCTTGGAGTTCTTGAGCAGGAGCATGGACAAGGTCAGCATGCTTCTGGCACTTGTCGCAATGGTGCACGTAATCATGTGCATCCTTTTCCATGGTAGGCCAAAAATATCCTATTCTAAGGAGTTTCTTAGCTATGGCACTACCACTAAAGTGTCCTCCACAAGATCCATCATGGGCTTCACTTAAAGCTCTTCTAGATTCATCTAGATTTAAACATCGTAATAAGATACCTTCAAAGGATCTCCTATACAAAGTATTGCCAACTATTACGAAGTGAACTGCTCGCTTACGTAATAACCGACGTTGGTTTCTATTGAAGGTTTCGGGGAAAGTTCCCATCTGGAGAAAATTAAGGATGTCGATGTACCATGGTTCAGGAGTAATTTCGTTGATTAGAAATATATCCAATGGCTCTAAATAGGATTTGGTAGAAGCAGGTTCTTGGAGTCGATGAATAATGATAGTAGCATAATCGTCATCCAACTCCAAGGGTAATAAGGAGGCGGTTGCAACCATAGCATCAACAACATGGTTACTAGTTCTAGGAATAGCTTCTAAGGTGACCTTATCAAACAAGGACAACAACTGTAATACATAGGCTTTATATGGGTGAATTTTATCATCTCGGGTCTGATAAACATCATTAATTTGATTTATCACTAATTGAGAATCACCAAAAACTAATAAGTCTTTAATTTTTAGTGCTAAAGCGGCTCGCAATCCAAGGATTAGAGCCTCATATTCGATAGTATTATTTGTGCAAGAAAATGTTAATTTAAAATATAATGGTATAAGGTGCTTCTGAGGGGATATTAAAATAATACCTGCACCAGCCCCACTCATGCATCGGGCTCCATAAAAATATAAAGACCATTGTTTCGAATGATCCTCCTCTAGGTTGAGGCATTCATCAGGAAACTCAATGATGAGGGGATGAGTGGCTTCTAAGGGTGCAACAACTAATTGGTCTGCTATGATTTGACCCTTAATGGATTTTTGACCTATGAATGCGAGCTCAAACTCACTCAGAGCAAGAACCCACTTAGTTGTGCGACCGGATAGATAAGGTCGGCTCATGAGATACCTCAAGGGATCAAATTTGGCAATGACATATGTCTTTTGACTAAGCATATAATGGCACAATTTCTGCGTAGAAAATACAACTGCCAAACATAACTTTTCTAGTGATGTATAATGAGTTTCATAACTTATTAATGTTCTGCTAATATAATAATTTGCTCGTTCTTTCTTCTCATTATCAAGTTGAGCTAACATAGCTCCTAAGGCAAATTTTGAAGCAAAAATATACAAGATGAAAGGACGATCAGTTTTGGGAGGCGCAAGCACAGGAGGACTTAAAAGATATTGTTTTATTTGTTCAAAGGCTTCTTTACATTCATCATCCCATTGAAAGAGGATATTTTTCTTAAGCAATTTGAGAAAAGGTCCAGTTTTGTCCGCCAACTTATCAATGAAATGATGGATAGCTTGAAGTTTACCTTGTAAACTTCGTAACTCAGATATGTTTTTAGGAGCTGGCATATCAATGATAGCCTGAATTTTAAGAGGGTCAATTTCTATGCTGCGCAAAGAAACAATAACCCCCAACAATTTACCTGACTTAACTCCAAATATACATTTTGTTGGGTTTAAACGGATATGGTATTCTCTTAACCGATCAAATACTTTTCTCAAATCATCTAAATGTTCATCTTCTTCAGCAGAACGGGCTATAATATCATCCACATAATCATGCAGAATATCATACATCATATCATGAAAAATGTAAGTCATAGCTCGTTGATAGGTTGCACCTGCATTCTTTAATCCGAATGGCATTACTTTCCAACAAAAGGTTCCCCAAGGGGTGATAAAAGTTGTTTTAGCTTGGTCTTCAGGAGCTATCCTGATCTGATTATAACCTGAGAATCCATCCATAAGGGATAGCATCCCACTTCCAGTAGTAAAATCAATGATCTGATCCATATTAGGAAGAGGGAAATCATCTTTAGGACATGCAACGTTGATGTCTCTAAAGTCTGTACAAACCCTAATCTTGGTTGCTTCTTTTTTAGTTACAGGGACAACATTAGAAATCCAATCAGCATAATCAATGGCTTGAATGAATGTAACATTTAGGAGTTTTTCTAACTCACCTTTGACTAGTAGGGCAACCTTAGGATGCATTTTTCTAAGTTTTTGTTTAACTGGTTTCGCATCCGGTCGTACTACTAGATGATGCATAACTACAGAAGAGTCTAAACCAGGCATATCTACGTATGTCCAAGCAAAAACATCACTATATTCTGTAAGAAATGCAGTGTATTTGTTTTGTTTTTCTTCATTTAATTCTGATCCAATGTTGACTATGTGAGAATTCTCTTCTGTTCCAATATTAACTTTTATGACACTTTCCACTTCCATATGTAAGTCTCTTTCAAAATTAGGAGGGGCGGGTGACACACCCAGTTCTTGTAATTCTTCTAAGGTCAACTTAGATAATTCCTCTTGAGGGGTTGTGGCCTCAAGATGAGCTATAGGTGGTATAGACCCATCAAAATAAAAGCCATTATGCAATAATTCTCCAATGGAAATATCATGGAAAATGTCACCCTCTAATTGTTCGTCCGACTCAACAATCATTTCGGGGTAAGCTATAGACAACATATTACAAGAAAATAACTTACCCATAGACTTAAGGATCTCTTGTTCATCTAAATAATCTTGATAGGGTATTAAGTGATCATCATCCTCAAATGGAAATGGCTGACACTTACTAGAAAATAGGCCTATACCGCATCGGGCAGGCCATGCTTCGACCTCAAAAGGTTCTTTCATGCCATTCTGGAAAGGTCCCAAACCTTTCCCTTCATATCCTAATTTAAGCATTATAGGTTTAGCTTTGATATATTTATCGATAAAATAACATTGAGCATATCCATCATAATTGGTTTTAATATTTCTAGGTATTCTACCCCAATCATATCCCTTATAAATGAAGGCACAACTCCCGACTTGGTAAATACTTCCCATAGGTTGTGGCAAGCCCAAAGTGCGAGGAGACGGTGGTAATTTGTTTAAGGCAAGGGAATCTTGTATGGAAAAAGATGTTTCTTCTGATGTTATGAGGATTTTGGACAAATCAGGTAATAGTTCATCAGACAAAGCATATGAGGTAGAAGGAGCCTCTTCTACGGCTTTAGATGCAAAAAACACAAATTTGGTAGATGTGGATGGAATAGAGGTTGTAATAGGTGGAATTACTATGGATTCAGATGGTGTAGGGGTAGAACAAAGAGGAGTTATCGTGGGACTAGTATTAGATGTAGATTTTGGTGGAGATTCCTTAGGAGAAGGCTGAGGAGATGGAGATGTAATAGGTGTAGATGGAGGAGATGATATCTTAGGTGTAAGTTTCACACGTTTAGAAGGAAAGGCAGAATTAGGATGAGTAGAAGATAATGCAGGGCAAAATTGAATCCCAATAGGTTCTGCCAAAGCGCACATATCAAATGGTCTAGGATCACCATGAATGGTGACCAATTGATTCTTGAATTCGAATTTGACACATTGGTGTAAGGTAGAGGGTACAACTCGCATTGCATTGATCCAAGGGTGACCCAAAAGTATATTGTATGATGCAGGGCAATGTACAATAAACACGGTCGTATCCAAAGTTCTCGGACCAACCTGCAATGGAATTGTAATAACTCCACATGTTTCTTGTATTTCATCATTAAAGGCTTTTATGATCATATATGTTCTCTTCATCTCATCACTTCTAAATCCAAATCTCTGGTAAAAGTCAAAAGTACAAATATTTAGGGATGAACCATTATCAATTAAAAATCTTTTGATAGCTACATCTCCGATTAATGCAGTAATGTACAAGGGATTGTCTTTATGTAAACTATGAAGTGGGATATCTTTATCATGAAAGTCAATACAATCAACTTCACAAGGTATAATAGTATTTGCCATAGCTTCAGGTTGTATGTCTTGTGGTACCATCATCTGACTTAATGTATGCATTAACTCTTCCCTATGTGTGGGAGATGATCTTAGAAGGTCTAAGAGAGAAATCCTTGCTGTAATATTAGAAAGTTGTTCATTGATATCATAAGGGGGTTTGGGTTGAGCATTTGATGCATTATTTCCTTTACTAGGAACCTTCAAAACAAACGGGGCTGACTTATCATTATGATTTTGATCTTGTTGAGAATTTTGGGCCTGTTGTCTAGTAACGGCTCCGATGGTACCCACAATATTATTGTGTGCATGGTGAATGGGTCATGGTCTAGCATTTATGGCTTGCTCATTAGGGAGGATTTGTTGTGAGGATGGTCATGTCATGACCCTTCTTGGAAATGGTTCCTCTGGAACCATCTGAGCTGTGATAGGGAGAATAGGTTCTGACTCATCTTCAGAGCTATTTGATTGTCCAGATGTAATATCTAGGTCACTTTCTATTTCAGAATCCGTATCACTTGGATATGTTGTTGGAATGTTATGTATGGGTCTAGTGGTGACCACAGATAATGTTGTCCCAAATATCTCAAAGTCTTGAGAAGGTACATGTCCACTAATGGTTCCCACATATCGGGTTGGATGGGGAACATTATGATGCTCGGCTTGATTAGCCACTTCTTTACCGTGTTTAGGTAAAGGATGTTGAAAAATATCCAATGTTTGATTTGCATTCTGATTCTGATTTTGTTGTGTATCTTTCTGAGCATTGTTTGGAGCATTTTGTTTTGGTTGGAAATTTTGTACTTCCATTTCATTGTTATCAATCAAGTCTTGTATTTTATGTTTTAATCTCTTGCAAGAATTTGTTGAATGTCCAGGTCCTCTATGGAAATCACAATGTAGGTCAGCTCTATATCCAGGTATGGTTGTATCAGGTTCCCAAATATTAGGTAATTGTATTAGACCTCTTTCTAATAACTATGGCAAGATAGTGGATAAAGGTTGATTTAACCTAGTAAATTCTCTCGGAGGTCTATCAGGAGCCTTCAATACAAACTTCTCTACAGTTTTTGCAGCATTAACATTCATAGTATTTCTACTATCGGTGACTCCATCACCCACAACCTACTTATTCTTATATTGATTTTTAGATGCCTTATCATCATCCTTCTTCTTAAATTGGCCTCTTCTAATGAGGGCATCTTCAACTCTTCATGCTAAGTCTATAGCCTGATCGAAGGTTGTCAATGTAGCAATTGAAAGCTCATAGGACAATTGTTCTTGCAAGTTATTGATAAAAATGTCCAACATCTCTCTATGGGGTAATGCAAAGTGTAATTTCCCTAGCATCTGTCTCCATATTGCTAGGAAATCGGCAAAGCATTCATCTTTGCCCTATTTCAAGTTGTACAAATCCTTAATTGTCACATGCCTCTCTATGTAGGCACTAAATTGGTGGACAAATGATTCAGCTGTTTCTTCAAAATTTCTCAAAGAATTGGTAGGCAATTGATAATACCATTCCAATGCCATGCCTCCCAAGATTTTCAGGAACATCTTTAGCAATAGCAAATCGTCATGAGATATATCATGACATGCTATTCTAAACATACGAAGATGCTCTATGGGATCTTCGGTTCCTTTATATATAGGGAGAACAGGCATAGGAAAATGCTTAGGATAAGGTTGGGCAACCACTATGGGATCCAAAGGTTGACTACACATCTCTCGATAGTTATATGAGGGATGGTAGGGGTCTATCTGGTCCATGCGGGAAACTAATTGTTTCACTATGGTTTCAAGATTACTGGATTGTCCACCATACTGATTCGGTTGCATTATGGTATTGGTTCTTTGAGTGTATGAAGGGGTGACATAAGGATTCGATGCCAAATTACTATTATGCAAAGCATTACTAGGAAGGGTGTTATGAAGTGGATGTGGGACAGTGTTCTGTTGAACCTTTTGATGTTGATAGTTGGTATTTGGTTTCGGTTTAAGTTTTTGTTGTTTTGAAATTTGTTGATTAATAGCTTGAGAGAATAAAGTGGTAAATGATGGTCTCTGAGGTGGAGGATTGTTCTTTGGTTTATTGACAGGCACTTTAGAATGTTGGGTTGTCTGATGTTGTTGCATGTTTTGAATCAGGGATGCCATATTTGCATTTGATGGTCCTGCTTGGTCACTTTCTTGATCTATGAATGAAAGAGGGTTTGTATGCATTTGAAATGCATTTTCTAAAGTGGCCTGTGTTTCACTAATTCCAGCTTTATCTGCTAATACTTGCTAGGTTGAAATCCTCAATGTTGGTTTTTACAAATTTTAGAAGGTGTTCCATAGATTTAAAGTTAACAGTTCCTTCTGGAGTCACCTTAGGTGATCCAGTTTCATCTTCTCTATTGATTTCTTCTTGTTCATAGTCTTCAGCAAGACTCCCATCACGGTGGTCATGAGCACCTTCCTCTTGATCTTGTTCTTCAAGAGGGGGATTTTGAGTAGGTGGTGGTTCCACCCACTCATCATCTATTTGTTTACCACTCCTTAGTTTAGGCATTATGGTAGATTTGAATTTTTGCAAATATATATGTTCTTATATATATATGCGATGGAATTTAAGGAGGTATATATTTTATATATATACCTAATTAATATAATGTATATATGTATCCTTTTTTTTATATTTTTATAGCTTTAATTTGCAAAAATTAAAGGAAAACAAGAAATACAAAATATTATAATATAAGTATTATAAATATTATAACCTAGCTCTCCAGAAACAACTTATAAATATCATTGATGGGTTCAAGTTCATCAGGTGTCATGTAATGCTCTTCTTCAAATTGAAAGTTGTCTTTCAGAAATTGGATAAAATGTGCTACAGTGATATGATCAACTTCAGAATTAGACACATAAAAATAGAGTTCGTGACAATATTCTCGGTATAAGACTACCTACAGGTGACAATATAGGGGAAGTGGTACTACAGGATGTGGCAGAGATGCCACAGGTGCCTACAGATATGGGGCTATTGATAGCCCTAGAAGAGAGATGGTATCTGGGGTCATCTTGCTTTCGGCTATCAATAGGGGTTGACCATGGGGTTACCATTGACAGGGGTTGACTAGGAGAGGACCAAGGTGTTCTACTAGTGGTTGCGAAGAGGATCACAAAGGAGAGTTGATTTACCTACCTCTCATAGGTTGATAGATGATTTGAATCCATACTAGATTACCTGGAGGCCATGGAGAGAGCTTCCAGGGTGGCCAAAGGATGGGTATGAGTTGGCTCACATCTGGAAAGTCATTTGGATGAGATTGGAGTGGGGTGAGGTAGAGCTCCACTGGTATGATCAAGTCCTCCATCAGTTCGGGCTCCAGTAGGGGATCCCAATAATGAGGTATTACGAGTTTTTGAGGATGGTGTAGGATGCCACAACATTGAGTGGGGTCCTAGACATGTGGCATTTCATGAGCCGTAATGAGGATGATGCCCCCATCCATCCAATATATGGGGATGATGCAGGGGTTGCTACAGTTTATGATGCATGGTATGCCACTATTTGACCTCCATGTTTGATGAGGGTGAGGGGACCTGTACACGTAGTTGTGTGATATATTATACAGCAACGATAGGCTATGTCTCAGGGAGAGAGTAGATAGAAAGGACGGGCACCTTCTACACAAAGAAGGTTTAGGATGTGAGGTGGACATGTGGTGTCCATGGGTGCTCGGAAAACACAGTCTATGGAGAGGTAGAGGTGAGACTAGAGGAGGGAGAAATATTCTCCTCCATAGGCATATAGGTCTCATTCACCTGATAAGGGCAAGGGTGTGGAGGTAGGAGAGAGTAGTGAGATGACAAATCTTTGGGCAGAGAATACCACACTACGAAGGTAGGTGCAGGGTCTCCAGGTGATAGACACTGCATTGCAAGGATAGATATAGAGTCTATAGGCAGAGGTCCTATGGATCAAGGAGATAGGAGGAAGAGCTAGGGCCTTCGAGTTGGCACGGTCGATGGCACAAACCACACATTTTCAATAAAGTTATACTTATTTTAATATGCTTTTAATGGTTGGATGAAAAAATAAATCAAGTACTAATTTTGGTCTTTGTCCTTCTACATCAACAAGGTTTCTATACTATGCTTTCCTCCATATACATAAATTATAAAGTCCTTGTCAAAATTTGGATTGATCAGCACTAGATATTTTGTAATGGTTCTTTTTATTTCCTCAAAATCCTCTTTTCCTTCATCCATCCATATAAAAGGCCAATCATTCTTTATAATAAGTATCATTGGCCTAATGATATCTACAAAATCTAGGATGAATCTTCTAACAAATTTTCTATGAATGGAGAAATACTATAGCTCATTTTTGTGCCTTGGCAATAGAAGTCTTGCAATAGACTTGGTTCTATTAGGATCTATAGCAATACCATATTTAGAGACAATGTGCCCTAAAAATTTCTTTTGTGGGACACAAAAGACACATTTTTTGGGTTGAGACATATTCCAAATTCTTGACATCACTTAAAAACTTTCTCTAAATTATCTAAGTGACCTCATTTATTCTTAGAAAACATTGTGAGATCATCTAAATAAATTAATATCACTTTATTGATTAGGTCCTAGAAGGTAATGTCCATAGATCCATAGAATGTTTCTCTAGTATTAGATAGCCCAAAAGGCATCCTATAATATGTAAAAGTTCTCCACTTCATGGTAAAAGTTATTTTGTGTTAATATTCATCCTTTACCCATACTTGATTATAAGGAAAAAATCCATCTAATAGTGGAAATATTAAAGAATATACCACTATTTGGAGAATTTTTTTATGTAAGGTAGAGGATAATGATCTTTTAGAGAAGCTTTATTCAAATATATGAATTTAAAATATAGTTTGATCTCACCATTCTTTTTTCTTATAGGTACCAAGTTAGATACCCATGTGGTGTGCTTGATTGGATATATAATATTTGATTCAATTATCTTGCAAATCTATTTCCGTATGAGAGGCTCAATTTTTGGGTTTACCAACCTTTGCTTCTACCTTACAATATTGGTTTTACCAACCTTTGCTTCTACCTTACATTCTTGGCTTTAGTATGTAATTAAATTGTATGTTAGATGGTGTCCTTACTATATCCTTTAAGGTCTTCATAGGTCCAATACCTTACCTCTTTATATTTCTAGCATAATCGAATAAGAGATCATTTTTTTGCTTGAGTAGCTATTTTTCCTATCTTCAATGCTTTTCCTGGAGCTATTTCTATCTCTTGGTAGTATTATTTATCAACTTTGATCTCCCTTTTTCCTTTGAATTTTTCATTTAGGCTAAACATATATTTGAGGGTGATCAACCCTTTTGGCAACTTTTTAGACTTCAATTGAATTTTTTTTTCTTGTTGGAGAACAAGGGGTTGTACTCAATTCCCCTACCATGGACAAGTCATAACTCTCTCCATTAGAGCTTGAGATTTTATAAATAGATTCAATTCTCATATCAATTGAAATACTATTGCTAGATACCTACATCATTTTTCATAAAATATTTGAATTCTTGATTTTCATTTTCTATATCTTCAATTTTCTATGTGAATACAAATATTTCAAAATTCAACATCCTTATTGACATTTCCTTTATTATATTTAATTGAATGATTTAATATCCATATGTTTCTTCAATTTTTGAAGCCATTTATTTGGTATATTTATCTACTTGCTATAGGAAACAAATAATATGCTCATCACTTTCAAACACTTGTCAATTCACTTCATTATCAGGTACAACTGACCTTATTATTAGCTTTACCAATTGATTATTATGAAGCAAATCATAGACTGGATCATATTATGATCCAATTAATGGCATTCAATAAGTATTCATATTTTGATCTCTTTGAATAATGTTAAGGTTAATGGTATAAAAAAATTTAATCAAATCCTAAATCCTGTGATTGTAATATTTCATTAGCCTTTTTATTGCTAGGCATTGAGATCTTACTTGCCTTATTATCAATTAAATATTGTTGAAGACTTGAAGTATTTTAATACCTATTTTTTTTGCCATTTGAACATGAAGAGCCATATATTCATAGTCAGCCATGTTATTTAAAAATTTAAATTACAATTCCTATATCTATAGGAATTTTGATCCTTCTAGACAAATTAGTCATATGCCAAAACCAACCACCTTTATACTTCTAGAACCCTTAAATTATAATTTCCACAACCTAGTAGGTTGATCATTTTTTGTAATTTTAGGAAAAAAAATGCCCTTTTCTTGAATTAAGTATGTCCCTAAACCACTTTGCTTACATATTTCATAAGGCTCTAGATTGCACATGTCAACAACACTCTAACTTATTTGATCATTTTAAACATCATATTTAACTTTTCTATAAGACACCTTTTTCTTTGATTAAAATTATTTTTGGTAACAAGACTGCTTAGCATCTAATCTAATTGGAGGAATTGGCTCTATACCCACTTATTTTGAATCTAAAATCTCTTGATAGATAGATGCCAAAATTGGTTGAGAACTTAATTAATACTAAGCCCTAATAGATAAACATATTTGGGTATGATTGTAGCATCAAAGGAAGGTATCTAACTATTTTAAGAACCTAGACTGGTGTCCCATCTAGTTGAACTACACCTTGATCATTTGGCTCATAACTTAATGCCAATGCATCGATTGTCCCTCTTGGTATGATTAAGAGGGTTAAATTTTGACCACATTCAAAGGACAAAGAGGTAGCTATCCAAAAATTACAAAAAGGATTAAGTGTTATAAAATTGATGGATTGGTCTAGGATCAGGATTAGCCCAAATTCATGGATTATAGGAGTAAATGTCAACAAACAACAAAGTCTTAGTAGGGGTGGACGACGATCAAGTCAACATAGCATGTAGGTTTCTAGAGCCAGTTCAAAGAGAAGGTCATCAACTAGGAAAAAGGTTGACATCATGAAATCTTGAACCTAGGCCTTGTGGGTCAAAAGCATGGTTAAAACCCATCACCTACCTAGGGTTGCAATAGCCACGGCACATCCAAATAAAAGGTTCAATATTATGATTCCTCAAGTGATGACATCATCTAAACAAAAGACACTCGATGCCATGTAAAATAGATAAAAGAAACCCAAGATTGAAATATGACTAGAAGCCACACCATCCTAAGTGATGACATCATATTTCCTTGGGCCCATGCCCAAGTATCAAAAATATACAAGGATCCTAAAAATGCCCAAACTAGAGACTTAAGCTCAAAACCATGACTTCTCTACAAAGGTAACATGGGGGATAATTATGGAGTTAGAAATCAAGAGCATCAATCATCATTATTGTAGATCTTAATCATAGTGCTCACCAGCTATTCCCAACCAGAACCCCTATAATGCAACCACTTGCAAGAATCCATTTCAAATTGATGAGCCAAATTGAAATGCAAACACGAAAAGAAATATGGACCATTCACACAAGCTTATTGAACCTTCTATACAACTATTTTTTATAAATAAATGTAAATCTTATTGAAAGCACAAAACATTGCACCATACAAAAATAAAATGAATCGAAACATGATGCAAATAAATTAAATGATAATGAATCCTGCTATATTAAATTGTATTGATTTTTTCAAGGTGTTACATAAAGGTCCCCTTTAGGGATTTTATTAATGATAAAGATTAAAATGAGGATCTTGATGCTACTTTTCATAAAAAATAGCTTTCCTAGGTACAATCCAAAAGATTATCGTGCCAGCACAATGCTTTTGAGGGTAAATTCCTTGTGATTGCTTCTTGAGAGTTGATTCCAAAATATTTTGTTGTTCTTGACACCTGCAACCTATGCACAATGAAATAGAAGAAAATCAATAGCATATGTGAGGCCCACAAAGGTTGGACCCATTTTTTATTAGAAAATATAAAAGCAAAATAAAATTGAATCATGCATACAATAGTGAAAATCTATGCTATTGCAGTGAAATAAAATGCCTAAAATGGAAGATCTAATGCTAAATTGAACATGCAAGTGAGAATATAAGCTATATTGTAGTAAAAATTATGAAACTGATCACCTAACTAAGACCATATCAAGTCGAGACAACCTTGTCTATGAACCATCTTGGGGCGAGATTGTCATTATCGTAGACTTGAAACTCTGTGAAACCAAGTTTGAGCGATATTGGGATGTACCAGGGGTGTTATCAATGAATTTTATTGTGAATGTAGATGCAAGTTAGCTAGGTTGGGTGATCTGGAGTAGTAATTTTTATCAAGTGAGGGAAAGGGATGCAACATTGAGAATTGTATGGTGATCCAGTGGCATGGATTCAAGCAGTAGGAAAACATAGTAAAGTTTCAGTAGGACTTTGTTACTTTAGTGTTTAATTTTAATATTTTTAAAATAGAAAGGGGTGCCTCCATTTTATAACCTCCTCAGCACATAGCCAAAGAGGCAAGTGGCAATCAAGGGTAGCTTAATTTCCAGTAGTCAAAAATAATCTATAGGTGATAGGGGAAACTTTTACTAGCTATAGGTTGCCTCGCATTGATAAAAAATTAGCCACCATGTTGATAGGTAGCTTAATACCTGTTTTATTTTTTATTTTTTCACACACATGTGACCATCTCGTGTTGAGATAGTTCCAACATAAAGATCATATCGGGTTGATATGATCACACTTCCCATGGGGAAAAAGTATCTTCTTTTGGAGAAAGACACCAAATTAGCCTTGAGACTGACCAAGGTGAGTTGTGAGGGTTAGAAGGATGTTGCTTTGGGAGTCCTTGTGGAGAAAAATTATATGACCTAAAATGGTTTTACTGATGATGGATGATGTTAATTAAAAATTCAATGTGAAATGCCCCAATCACAGAAAGAGCGCACATCGTTGAATCATTGCTTCCAACACATTGATAATGTTAATTTAATCTTGGTAACCTTTTAGCCATGGGTAGACAATATTGTAGTCTACAAGCTTTAGGATTTCAGTAGTGGATAGACAAGATTTTAGTCTACAATATTTTTAGGCTTTGGGTATACCAAGTTTTTATTTTGTTGATTTTTTTTTTGCTACAACAAGGAGGGTCTGTGATAGTTTTTGGCAATTATTATTAGACAAACATAATTTTCATTTTTGAGTGTGATTATTGACTTGATTGTGAGACAAAAAAATTGTAGTTATTGACCACCCCCTCTAGCAACGAGTTGATGGAGGATATGTAAAATGATAACAATGATGAGGAACTTGATGAAATATGACTGTTAGCATGATTACAATTGGAAAAATGTAATTATGAGACCCTCTCTACCTGAGATAGCTTTGTTTGATTAGTTTTATTTTATTTAAATTTTGATGAAGTGTTTTTGCTTTTTATCAGCTTATTAGAGCACTTCACTTTTCAAACCACTTTAAGGAGTCTCATATTGTGGTGTTGAACAATGATGATGACTGGACATGGTTGAAGGACTTGAGATTTCAACACATCATGCAACTAGAGTTTGTGCATGTCGATCAATATTATTTGATGGTGTTGATAGATAGATGAGACACTTAGACTAATACCTTATATATGTTGACTAGAGAGATCACTGTGACACTAGAGGATATTTACCAGATTTCTATAGATCCCAATTGAGGGAATACCTACTGTCACATATGTGACTAATCAAAGAGAGGTAGTGCTATGATGAGTCTACTAGTAGCACTAGAGACATGTGGACTATGACATTTATAGCAGTGGTGTGTGCATTGAGGGTAGATACCACATAGGATTATTGATAACCAGACATGTAGTGTTGATGACACTAATGTCTAATTTCATTCTACCAAACTCCTCTGGCATGAGGTTCCCTTGGAACCTACTAGACCTATTTTAGGACCTGGTAGAGTAGCCATATATCATGGTATGTGGCCTTGCTCTATTGACACAACTTTATAGAGAGTTGTACGAGATACATTAATTTCATAGGTTGGGCTTAAGGTGCATCTTCTTTCTTCAAGTTTAGTATTAGGAGCACTTCAGCATTGAAAAACCACATGGGTTTCCATGGACTACATGGAGAGACATTATATATATGGAGATACCCTATGTTATGTGGTGGTTACACAAGTAGGATTAGAGTAAGAGGTTCCCCTTCCAAGGTTTTTTAGTACACTATATAGAAAGCTTTACTAGACTATAGCTAGAGCATGTGATATGGTAACCATGGTTGGGAGCTTTGAGTTGGAGTGAGGAGGGGAGCACCTGCAGTGGGTGTGATGTAGTAAATGGTTGACAAGCTACCATGGGATAGAGAATGAGTAATTTAACTACTCATAGGTGAATTTTTAGTTGGGAGTGAGGCAAGACATACTAGATGATCCAGTGATCTATAAGTAGAGGACCAGGGAGACCCATCTACCATTGCCATAGGTTGAGCCTTTAGAGGAGGATATTGATGCACCATTGCCAGATTTAGATATAGTAGAACCTATAACCACAACATCATATGATACCTGGTGGATCACTCAACTATTCTAGGGAGGGACAGTAGAGGATGGAGGAGCTATAGTAGTAGAGGAGGGAATGACTACAGTAGTAGAGGATCCCTCACAACGATGAGTACATCACTACATGGAGAGGGTAGTGGGTACCTCATAAGGAGGTATTTAAGAGGTAGGGGCAACTAAGAGGAGAAATGTGGGAGATGGCTCAGATGAGGATGACCCTTAGAAGTAGATTGCTGCTCTAAGAGAGTAGGTCTAAATTCTCTAGGGTTAGCTTTGTGATAGGGATATAATCCATACCACAAATTAGATTCAGTGGGATATAGACATACATAGATGGTAATTTTGGGAAGAGGAGAGAGACATGTTACAGGCCCAGGTGGTGAGTCTATAGAATGATTTTTGCAAAGTTATGGTAAAGTGATATGCTCTATAGACTCAAGTTAGAGGGGGACTAGTTGGACAAGGGACAGAGGTGGCTCAAATAAGGGTAAGGCTAAGTGAAAAGTAGGTTCGATATCAAGATAAGTGAGAAAACATCCACAACTTAGAGGATAAGGTGGAAAGAATTAGTGGATAGCTACCCTCATGATGATTAGAGTCAACTTAGTCATAGCAAAGTTGACAGATCAAGGTTTTGGGAGAGCCACCAATGAGATCTCTAGTGCCATCATTCATGACACTAGGGTCCTCATAAACATCAGCGGCCAACAGATCTAGGTAGGCTCATAGAGATGAGGTCAAGGGAAATAGTGAGAGTGGTGGCATAGGGCAAGCCTAAGCATGGACTCTATTGATTAACTTCATTTTTTTAGATGTGAGGTTTGAGGACCCACTATCATTGTAGCATGAAGGTATTTTTGTACCATGGATGTACTTATTTTTTTGATATATATAAGATGATGTTTTTTTTATGCCTATCTTATGTTTATTGTGCATGTATTTATGTGATGATGAATGAAATGATGAATGAATATGGATGTATGCCTATATTTGTAGATATGATTATGCATATATGTTAGATGGATGTTTTTGATATGATAGATCTATTATTTATGCATAGACTTAGATATGTATGTGATGTACTACTGACATATGGTGATTTAAATGATATGAAATATGAATGTATGTTTAAATGGTAAAACATAATGAATGAATCTAAGATGAAATAACAAGCTAAGTATAATTACCAGAAAATGTATGAAAGTCATAAATCAAGATTAAAACAATTTCACTTAAGGCATACATTAAAACATATACCAAATGAAATAAAATGTGTATCAATAATATGTAAATGTAATGGAAGGTAATCAATGAGAAGTCACAAGGGAACAATAAGACTTTTAGGAGACTCAAACTCCCTAGTTCACCAATCAAAAATTGTATATTTACTATGCAAGAACCTGAAAGATAAAAATTTTCTAGCAAGATCTATATATTCAATATCCTTGTGTGTGCATAGTGAAGTTCATTACTCCAACTTTGTACTCGGTTGGACTTAACTACTCTATAATGCAAGCCATAAAAATCTAGCTCATCCACAAGTTGACATTGGTTTGTACAAAAGAAGCTTGCTAATGTAATAGACATGTCACCATACATAAGACTACTCCACTGCTAGGAAGACATCTATAGCCTATTTCTAGCGATGGAGATCATCCCATGGTTGGAAAAAATAAACAATTCTAGTAATTCAAGATTTTTGCCCTCATTTTTTTGGATAATTGTTCATTTTGAAGGATATCAAGGGATTTTATTGCTTTTTGAAGGTTTTGATCATTTTGAGAGGATCAAAAGGGATTTTTTTTGGGGGGATACTTACTCATTTCGAAGAAGAGCAAGGAATTTTATTGATTTTGGGAACTTAATAATTTTGTAGAGGAGCAAGGGGATTTATTTCTTTTAGGGAAGGAGAGGTAGAGCTTGTACTTTTGTTAATTATCATCCTTCTAGACCATGCGCATAATAGGAGAGCAAGGTAAATTATTTTCTAAAGAGGCAAGAAATACTTTATAGTTTCATATTTCCTTGTTCAAAAATATTTTTTAAGAGTGAAAATGTGTTGGGATTTTGAGATAAGAAATGTACATTCAAAGCAATAACCTACCACTAGAGATCAAGATGACTTTCCAAAAAATTTGAAAGGAGAACAAGAATTAGCTGAATGATTGAAAGACCTTTTTTGACATCCTATGACAACTACTTAGAGGGAAAGTGAAACACACATCAAGAATTGTGAATGTGGATAGAAATGAACAATGAGATGAAGTATATGCTCAAGATAGTAGAATCTTCCATCAAGACAAATGACAATCATACAAACATTATGATATTACTAATTCTCACAAGAAAAGACTAATGCAAGTGCAATGATGCTAATATCAAATGGAATATGAAGACAAGTACAACTAGACATTGTGGGATGTAAAAATGAAAACATCAAAATTCATGGTGCAATGGTAAGTGTTAATATGCAATGCAATGGTAATTCTATGTTTTTGTGATTTTTGTTGTTATTTTTTTGCATAAAATGCTTGTAGGTGGAGAATATTAAGGGGTTTAGGCTCCTCAACACCCTCAAGTGAAGCTAACCAATAAGTTATTGGTCCCATATTTTGTGTTATTATGAATGTGCCTAACCATTTTGTGGTGAATTTGTACCACAAATGGCTAGGCAAGTTAGATTTCTTTAAAATAATCTTTGAGCATAAGATCACCAATTTGAAATCCCCTAAGATAAACCTTTGTATCATAGGCTCTCTTAATGCAATATTGATAAACACAAATATGCTCAAGAGCATTAATGAATTTTTCATCAAGAAGCATTAGTTGATCAAAGTAAGCTTGTTGCATAGCATCATCATCGATGAATTCTTGTAATGAGATGTGCGATGAAGGAATTTCTAGTTCCAAGGGGATAATGGCCTCAATGCCATGTAGCACCCTAAAATTGGTGTAGTTAAACCTTAGTAAAAAGATAAAAATTTGAATTTTAACCCAAAACCGCCTGTTACCCGCTCCCCTTGTTTTCCATACCATTTTTAGGATTTGTTTTGACCATTGGATGATATCGTCGCCGATCAGACAAAATCATCCCAGATCTGATGAATTTGTCTGGAACAGAACGTCCAAATGATTTTGTCCCAAAACTAAATTTTTATAATTAGCTTCTATTTCAACAGATTCTCTAACTTGGGTAGAAAGCATGTCTGCGCAGTTAGAGTCTCCCCCGTTGGATATCTCCCAAATTGGGATGATCTCCAACTTCCTAACCTCTCCCTAATCCTATATAAACTAGGATTTTCTCAATTTATCCCCCTAAACCCCATGGCTGACTGATTTCCCTGCAAATTTAGTTCCTTGTGCATTAGAACATCCTCGCACCATCATTTGCATTTTGTATTTCAAGTTTTATTGCAAGAATTTTACTATTTTGCAGCCAAAGCAAGCTCGGATCGTCGAAGGTGATTCTCGACGATTTCGAACAATACTGTCGAGGATCAGTGACGATCTCATATTATTGGAGGCAATCCTGACTGTAGTCCATATTGGAGGTAATCAGAGCTTGAAGTTTGCATTTTCTTATCTTTTCTCTTCATTTTCTTATGCATTAACTTGGTTTTTTTATCTCTGCATCCTGGAGTTCACCTCATTTAGTATAGATGCATGCTAAAGTTAAAATAAATTATTAAAGTAACGCATTTTACTTTAATCGTTATCTGGATCTATCATTTAGGCAAATTTACTATTATTTCTATCATTTATCCTTGCTTTTGCAATTACATTTTTTGGTTTTTGGTATCTGTCTTTGTGACTACAGGTTTCTGACGAATTCGTCAGATCGACAATGATCTTGTCTGATCTCAGATGATCGGCTGAGATCTGAGATGATTCTGTGACATTTCAGATGATTATGCATGATTTGAGATGATTTGGACTTCTACAAAACTTAGAATCTACATCAGACATCCAGAATCAGGTATATTCTATCTCATTTAGCATATTTTTCTATGTTTAGCACTTATTTATGTTCTTTGTATTCATATAAATCATCATTGGCATATAGAATAGCTTAGATTCATCTTGGCTAAACCTAGGAATTGAATGATTAAAGCACAAAATGAACACATCAAACCTACTCTCAACCTAGGCATGGAAAATGCCACTCAAAAGTTTCCTGGTGAACCCACCATCCGTCAAAAATTCACCCTTATACCCCTCCCTCGAGAGGCGCGACCTTCAAAGGGCCTCTCAGTCCGAGGTATTCTCCCATCCTTCTCGCATTCCCCTTTCGGGCATGGATCCTATAGCCTAAAGGTAAGGATGCAAAAAATTTGGAGTGATACATTTTGGTGAACCCGATGTGAAAACTAAAAACCTTTTGAAAACAATCCAAAAAAACAAAAAAATAAATGCATTTAGAATCATCAGATAAACAATTAAGATTGCATATCATATTTAGATGGTAGATTATAATAAAAGACGAGCTATCACCATTAATGTTGACAATCAATTAGCAGCCATAGAGATTACTTCTTTGCTTAGAGTATCTCAAACATATAGAGTCCCACCTTTATGGGACGAACTTAATAGGAGATTGAATCTTATTTCATCTAGATCAACCGAACTTAGGCAAATAAAGAGGTTTTTCCTAGATAGAATCCTAGATCCTGATCAAGTAACCTTATATCATGAACTTCATAGAGCTTGCCATAGGTGGTTAGCAGATAAAAGAGCCCTTGTGTCTTTCGAGTTGTACACCTTTGAGGAATACCTCGACAATGCAGTTGTAGTACATAAATTTCTATCTTGTATAGAGGATCAAGAGGTCATTCTTATGAATAGAAAGATATGGAATAGAGTTCCTAGAGCTGTGTTATATCGAGAGTATTGCCATGAGCTCTATTTTTACAAGTCAGAGTCAAAAGTAGATAACATCACCATAGCACACTTTGTCAAATTCCTGAAAAACCATTTCCAATTTGAAGAGGAGCATTTCATGACTCTTGATGAACTTGATCCCATCAATGACATCTATAAACTATTTATAGAAAACTAAGCCATTATTTTATTATTATTATTTCTTGCATTTAGTATGTTGTTTGTTGTCTTTATAATATTATCATAAAAACAAAAACAAAACAAAAATATAACAAAAATTAAAACGTTTTCTTTTAAGTATTATAGTAGGTATATAATTAAAATATATACCTCCCAAACTTGTTGCAAATATATATATATATATATATATATATATATATATATATATATATTTGCTAAAAACTAAGTTTAAGCATAATGACTAGACTTAGGAATGGAAAATAGACTAAAAGTAGAAGAAGATTGGTTAGGAAAACCAGTAAATAAAACAGATGTCCTTCCTGAAGACCCAATTCAGGAAGAAGGAACACTATACCAACAAGAAGAAGAGTTTTCTGAAGCAAATAAACAAAGAGAATATGTTAGAGAGGAAGGATACTCATCCCCTAAAATGTCTCCGGAAGGAGCTATTACTTTTGAGAACATGGAACATTTTTGGAAGTTCCTCAATACTAATATTGGCACTCTTAATAGAGAAATCTATATGGACAAGGATCAAATTAGTGACACTCAAGCAACCCTAGAAGAAATATATCACACACGCACTAATCCATTGTCATTCATTTATCAAGAAAGTGATCAAGTTGGACCATCCAATTTGGATATGGCTGCTATAATCTAGAACATGCAACAACAATAGGTTACCCAACCACCTAGAGTGCCTGTTACCAAGCCTAGGGTTATTCCCACACAAAATAAACCTTCATTCACTACTCTATTTTGATAAGTTATTGATCAACATACCTCAAATCAATAAAATCCCAAAACAAAACCAAACACCAATTTCCAACAATCTGGGATACAACATAATGCTACTACAAATCTTCTTCATAATACTCTTCCTACCAATCATTTGCATAATAGCAATATAGCATCTAATCCTTACGTCACGCCATCATACGCTCAAATACCACCAAACCAATATGGTGGACAAACTAGTAATCTGGAAGCCATGGTGAAACAGTTAGTCTCCCGCATGGACCAGATAGATCCCTACAATCCCTCGTACAATTATCGAGAGATGTGTAGTCAGCCTCTAGATCCTATAGTTGTAGCACAACCATATCCTAAACACTTTCCTATGCCTGTCCTACCTATATACAAAGGAATCGAAGATCCCATAGAGCATCTTCATATGTTTAGGATAGCATGTCATGATATATCACATGATGACTTGTTATTACTAAAGATGTTCCCAAAAAGTTTAGGAGGAATGGCATTGGAGTGGTATTATCAACTACCCACTCATTCTTTGAGGAATTTCGAAGAAACAATCGAGTCTTTCGTTCATCAATTTAGTGCCTACATTGAAAGGCATGTAACTATTAAAGATTTGTACAACTTAAAACAAGACAAAGATGAATGTTTTGCTGATTTCCTAGCTCGGTGGAGACAGTTGATAGGAAAATTACACTTTGTGTTACCTTATCGGGAAATGTTGGATATCTTTATCAATAATTTACAAGAACAACTATCCTATGAGTTATCAACTGCTACCTTGACCACCTTCGATCAAGCTATAGACTTAGCCCGAAGAGTGGAAGATGCTCTCATTAGGAGAGGTCAGCTTAAAAATAAAGATGATGAGAAAACATCCATAAATCAATATAAGAATAAACAAGTTATGGGCGATGGAGTCACTAATAACAGAAACATCGCCAATATTAATACTGTGAAAACAACGAAGAAGTTCATATTGAAACCTCCTGATAAACCACCTCGAGAATTTACTAGGTTAAATCAACCTCTATCGACCATTCTATCACAATTATTAGAACGAGGTTTGATTCAATTACTAGCTATCCGGGAACCTAATCCAACTATACCCGGATATAGAGTTGATTTACACTGTGACTTCCATAGAGGACCTGGACACGCTACTAATGCTTGTAAAATATTAAAACATAAAATACAAGACTTAATTGATAAAAATGAGATGGAGGTGCAAGCCTTTCAACCTAAACAAAATCCTCCCAATAATGCTCAAAAGAACACCCCCCAAAATTAGAATCAGAATGCCAATCAATCATTGGACATATTTCAACATCCTTTACCAAAGCATGGCAAAGAAGTGACTAATCAAATTGAACATCATAATGTTCCTCCTCCTACCCGATATGTAGGAACTATTAGTGGGCATTCACCTACTCATGATGTGGAAATATTTGACACAACTTTATCCATGGTTATGACCAGACCTCTATATAAAACTCAGACACCTGATCTTAGTGATACAAAATATGAGACTGAGAGTGACATGGAAATAACTTCAAATCAATCGAATAGCTCTAAAGATGAATCATATCCTATTCAACCTATCACAAGTTCTATGGTTCCAGAAGAACAATTTCCAAGAAGAGTCACTACTCGACCATCGTATCACCAATTACTTTCTAATGAACAAGCCATAAATGATAGAACAAGACCTATTCATCATCTGCAAAATAATATTGTCTATACCATTGGAGCTGTTACTAGACAACAGGCTCAAAATTCTCAACAAGATCAAACTCAGAATGATGGATCAGCTCCATTTGTTTTGAAACTTCCTAATAAAGGGAATCATGTGCCTAATGTTCAACCTAAACCTCCTTATAATATTAATGAACAATTATCAAATACCACAGCTAGAATTTCCCTTTTGGACCTTTTAATATCTTCTCCTACACATAGGGATGAGTTAATGCTCACATTAAGCCAAATGATGGTACCACAAAAAATTCAACCTGAAGCCATGGCCAATACTATAATAACTCGAGAAGTCGATTGTATTGACTTTCGGGATAGAGATATACCACAACATAGTTTACATAAGGATAACCCCTTATATATTACTGCCCTAATTGGAGATGTAGCAGTTAAACTATTGTAAGTGTGAATAGGGTTTCTCCATAAGTGGCTTAGAAAAATCTCTTTTCTAAGCCTAAGTGTGAAAACTCCCTAAGTTTGTCGGCAAGTTTTGTCGGCAATTTTCCCTAACTCCCCTCCTATTTCTTCTCCTGGATTCCCTCCTCTATTTCCTCCTTATCCCTCCATTTATTCCGTTATTCCTTATCCCTCCAACTCCCTATCCCCTTATCCTTCTCCTATTCTCTTCACCGACTATCTCCCTTTCCCTTACCTATATATTCATTATAATATGCAATGTAAGGTTGATTGCCATTGTAAATTGCTACTAAAATTTTATGAATATTAAATTATTATGTTAATTTAATCCTGATCCACCTCGACCAAATTTTACATCTGGTATCAGAGCCAGACAGTCGAGCATGGTTCTCGAGGTAGGTTTCAGGCATGCAGTTCAAGGCATCGCCAGCAGGGCTCAGATCCCGAGGCAGATCACGAGCAGGATCGGGCATGGATCCTGAGATGGATCGCGCATAGGATCGACACGAATCCTGAGGTGACATGTGGTAGTGGCATGAATCCTGAGGCAACACATGGCAGTGGCATAGATTTTGAGGCGACACATGGCAGCTAGTGAGGTGCTGACTGGGTAGCACGTGGATCGAGGTGGCTGATGTGGTGACACTGAGGTGGTAGTTGATGACACGTAGATCGAAGCAGATGACATGTGGTTTGAGGTGAGTGACGTGGTGGCGTGCGATTGGTTTAAAATTTTGTGACGTGGTGGTTTGCAATTCATCAAAGTTTCAGCAAAATAGTGACATCTGACTGCCCGAAGGCAGTCGAGAATCACTGTGCGTCTTTGGGTATATAAATCCCATCTGCGCTTTCGCGCAGTGAATGTGGGATAAACCCACGCACATTTAAAAAATATATATATATATCACCGCAGCCATTGAAATCTGCCCCCGTGCCTTTGAAGTCACGTCCGAGGGGCGTGGCTCAGCGGATACGACGATCCGCTAGCAAGGGGACGGCCCGGGATCGAATCCCGCCGGTCGCTATAACAAAAGTTTTTTATTTTTATTTTTAAAAATCGCTACCGCCATGGATAAAAGGGAGTTCATTCCATTTGAGTTCAGCTGAGCCGCTTGGTGCAGCGGCAAAAAGCACCCGCCAGTGCTCCGGAGGTCGTGGGTTCGAATTCGCCCGCCTTCAAAAGGTAAATTTTTTTTTTTTTGGTTTTTGAAATTTTTTTAAAGTTTTTTAAATTATTTAATATTTTTAATTATATTTTTTTTAAAATTATCTTTTTAAATAATTTATTTAAAAGGTAATTTAAAAAAATATAAAAATTTATTAAATTTTTTAAAGACTTTATAAAAATTAAAAAAAAAAACCTTGTTTGAAGAGCATTTGTGAAAAAGGAGAAATAATGTGCCCGTGCAATGATAGATGATCCGGTCTGGGGGGTGCTATAATGCACTTCTCTCGATTTTGAGAAGAGAGACACCGAAATCCTTTGATGAAAGGGTTCAATGATCAGGTCTCCATACGATTTTTTGTCGACTGGAAAATCAGGTGATTGCTCATCTGAGGAAACCGAATTTCGAGTACGAGGCAGATTCTGAAGACAACATCTTCGGACAAAGGATTGAAGAGTCCGAGACTGTGGAAGTTGTTCCAGAGGACCAAGCAAGTGCCAGTTATACACCTGGTGTACGGGTAGCAGAATCAAGTGAGAGCTATTCACCACGCTCTCCTAAACCAGAAGCAGCAAAAGAAGAAGAAGACGAAGAAGAAGAAGCAGAAGAAGAAGAAGAAGATCCAGAGGAAGTGGATCCTAAAGAACCTGAGGTCATAGTCATCAGCAGCAGTTTCGAAGTAGAACCTGAATGTACTAAAAAGGTGAGATTTGATTTGAATCATTAATCTCTTTGTACTACTTTATAGTACTTGTTTGCTTCAAATAAAGTTTGTTTTTTGAAATGGCATCCAATACTAGTCTGCCGATTCCTGAATTTAATGGAGGAGATTATGAGTATTGGTCTATTAAAATGAAAACTCTTTTGATAGGAAAAGGTTTATGGGATGTAGTCGAAGAGGGCTATACTGAACCTACTGCTGCTGAATGGGCAACTTTCTCTAATGCTAATAAAAAGGCTAGAAAAGAAGCACAAAAGAACAATGCTTTCGCCCTTTATCACATACATGCTGCCCTAGATAAAAGTATCTTCCCTAGGGTTGCCTCTTATGTAATTGCACAAGATGCCTGGAATGCCCTAAAAGAAAGTTATAGAGGTAGTGACCAAGTAAAACAAGTAAAGCTGCAAACATTGAAACGAGATTTTGAAAATCTCAAGATGCAAGAAAATGAAAAAGTGGGAGATTACTACGTGCGAGTGAAAGCCGTAGTTGATAAAATGGTCACACTAGGGGAAGATATTAAGCCAGAGGTTATGGTGAAGAAAGTGTTGAGAACACTTCTTCCTAAATGGAATTCTGTTGCAATAATTATTGAAGAATCCAAAGACTTAACCTCATTGTCTTTTGATGCACTAACTGGTTCACTTCTCTCACATGAAGAGAGGTTACAGGAAACTCCTACCACCGGTTATGGAGGAGATGATAAAGCTTTTGCCACACATGAAGGAAGAGGTAGAGGCCATGGTAGAGGACAACAAAGAGGCAGAGGCAGGAATAATCAAAGAGGAGGAACTCCTAATAGAGGAGGATCATCCAACAGAGGTGGAAATCAGAATAGAGGAGGATAGCAACAATATAGAGGGAAACAATCTGGCAAAGGAAAAGGAGGAGATAAATCAAAACAAGTTTGCTACAATTGTGGCAAACCTGGCCATTATGCTCGAGATTGTTGGTCAAAGTCTTCGCAAGGAAGCAACAACAACCAGAGCAGTCAGTTTGGAAATTTTGGAGAAGAGGAAGAGTCCACAAATCTCTTTCTTTCTTATGGCCAGACAGAGCAAAATATGAATGATACATGGATTTTGGACACTGGGTGTTCAAATCACATGAGTGGCAAAGAATAACTCTTTGCTACTTTAGACTCCTCATACAAATCTAGCATCCGATTGGGAGATGACAAATCATTGGCAGTTGAAGGCATTGGAGCCATGGAGGTTCCAACGAAAGAAGGCATCAAGCAAGTAAGTGATATCTATTACACACCCCATCTTCAACACAATCTTTTAAGTGTTGGTAAAATGCTAGAAAATAATTACAAGTTGATTTTTGATGAGGGTAAATGCACCATTTTTGACAAGAACAATAGTAATAGAATCATTACACAAGTGCCAATGTCAAAGAATAGATTATTCCCTTTGAAGTTTGGCCAGCCAGGAGGAAATAAGTTAGCAAATGTTGCTATTACCAATCCAAGTGTCCTATGGCACTTGAGATATGGTCATTTGAATTCAACAAGTTTGAAAATGCTAACTTCACAAGCAATGGTAACTGGACTTCCCAAAATTCAAGATAGTAAGGAAGTCTGTGAAGGGTGTGCCTTGGGCAAGCATGCCAGATCGAAATTTCCTCATGGACAAGCATGGCGGGCCAGCTATCCACTCCAGTTAGTGCATTCAGATATCTGTGGTCCGATGCAAACCAAGAGTCTAGGTAACCACTCTTACTTCCTACTTTTCATTGATGATTGCACAAGAATGTGTTGGATATATTTTTTGAAGCATAAGGATGAAGCATTTGCATGCTTTGTTGATTTTAAAGCAAAAGTTGAAAGTGAGAGTGGATATTCTGTAAAATGTCTTAGATCAGATAAAGGAGGAGAATACTCCTCTAATCAGTTTTTGAATTTTTGTAAACATCATGGCATCAAGAGGCAGTTCACAACTGCCTACACTCCACAGCAAAATGGTGTTGCAGAAAGGAAGAATCGCACCATTGTGGAGATGGCAAGATCAATGCTTCAGACAAAGCATTTGAGTAATTCATATTGGGGAGATGCAACAAGGACTAGTGTTCACATCTTGAACATAAGTCCTACTTCAAGTTTGAAAGGGAAGACACCTTACCAAGCCTGGTATGGTAAGAAACCAAATGTGAAGTATTTCAGAGTATTTGGTTCATTGGCATATGCTCACATTCCTGATGAGCTGAGAAAGAAGCTGGATCCAAAGAGTCAAGCATGCATTTTTGTAGGATACTGTGAAAACACAAAGGGTTATAGACTCTACAATCCTACGACTCGAAAGATAGTGATTTCAAGGGATGTGATTTTTGATGAAGGGGGAGAGTGGGGTAAGCCCCAAATATTCAGTGATGTTGAAGCCATTGATATAGTTGCTCAACAGGTGCAACCACAGCTACCACAGAAAGGAAAGCAGTCTCCTCCCACACATCCTCCAAGTCCATATTCTGATTCAACTTCTTCACCAAGTCCTTCTCCACAACGATCAGTAAGTTCCTCACCAATGGACATTGATGTTCCATCCAAAGGTAAGAGAACTCTACAATATCATCCATCATCTCAGATGTTGGATAAAATTTTTCAAGAAGATACACTAGGAGTCAAGCTAGTGAAATGGAATCTATTTTACACAGATTAGAAAGTATGCACTTGTATGGTGATGATGAATCCCAGCAGGAACCTAGGGGAGATCAAGTTAACTATGCTTTGTTAACTAGTGCACAGCTTGAACCTTCTAGTTATGAGAAGGCATGTACTCAGAAAATTTGGCAAGATGCCATGAAAGAGGAGATAACCTCTATAAAAAACAATGACACTTGGGAGCTCGTGAAGCTTCCTAAAGGAAAGAAATGTGTTGGCTATAAATGGATCTTCAAGACCAAGTTTAATGCTGATGGAAGCATTGAGAAGCATAAGGCAAGATTAGTGGCAAAGGGTTTTACTCAAAAATATGGAATTGATTATGAAGAGACTTTTGCTCCTGTAGCTAGACAGGAGACTATCAGAATAGTTCTTGCCTTAGCTACACACAAAGGATGGAAAGTCCAACACATGGATGTAAAGAGTGCATTTCTCAATGGTTACTTGACAGAAGAAGTGTACGTTGAGCAACCACAGGGATTTGAAGTGCAAGGTAAGGAACACCTTGTTTACAGATTGAAGAAGGCACTCTATGGTCTTAAACAGGCACCAAGAGCTTGGTACTCACGCATTGATGGGTACTTCAAAGATTATGGGTTCACCAGGAGCAAAAATGAACCCACACTCTACTAACTAAAGCAAGGTAATGACATCCTCATAGTTTTGCTTGTATGTGGATGATCTTATTTTTATGGGTAGTAATGAAAAAATGAATATGGAGTTCAAACACTCCATGATGACGCAGTTTGAGATGAAGGATCTTGGCTTAATGCACTATTACCTTGGAATGGAGGTTCATCAATTAGATACAGGGATCTTCATCTGTCAACATAAGTATGCTCAGGATATGATCAAGAAGTTTGCTATGGAGCATTGCAAACCAGTTGCAACTCCAGTTGGACATGGGATCCAATTAAGCAAAGATGATGGAGCACCAAAAGTTGATGTGACCACTTTCAGAAGCATGGTTGGGAGTTTGATGTTTCTCGCCAACACTAGACCAGATATTCAGTATGCTGTATCTCTTGTTTCTAGATTTATGTCTAACCCATCTGAGCTGCATTTGCAGGCAACTAAAAGAATTTTGAGATATGTGAAAGGTACATTGGATTTTGGAATCCAGTACCATAAATGTAACACTATCAAGCTTGTAGGCTTCAGTGATAGTGATTGGGGTAGCAATATTGATGACAGGAAGTCAACATCAGGAAACTGTTTTAGTCTTGGATCAGGACTAATAACTTGGAGTTCCAAAAAGCAGACAGTAGTAGCGCTATCTTCAACAGAAGCTGAATATATAGCGGTTACTTATGCAAGTACTCAAGCCTTGTGGCTAAGGAAAGTACTAGAAGAGATTGGAGAACAGCAAAGTGGTCCAACCAGAATCTACTGCGACAACATCAGTGCCATTCAGTTGGCATATAATCCTATCCACCATAGCAGAACGAAGCATTTTGATATGAAGTATCACTTCATCAGAGATATGGTGGAACATGAAATTGTTGAGCTTCAATACTGTCACACTTTGGAGAACGTCGCTGACATCTTCACCAAGGCGATGACTAAAGCTCAATTTGTAAAGTTGAGAGACTGTGTAGTCAGTTCTCTCAACTTTAAGGGGGAGATAAATGAGTCTTGATTGATAATGGTTCCTCTTTAAAAATTTGCACTTTTGACTTATACCAAATATTTGGGTTCTAGCCCAAGTGATGAAATGAAAAGAACTGATATGATCATAAAAGCCGTCAATGACGAAACACAAGAAACTTGTCGAGTTATTACTATGCCATTCCAAGTTGGTCCAAGAACCTTAGACATGACTCGTGTTTATTCCTACATTGCCCCTCATCCTACAATATACTCCTTGGGTCACCCTTGGATCCCTCCAACGCGATGCGAGCTGTTCCCTCAACATTACATCAGTGTGTTAAATTTGAATTTAAAAATCAGTTGGTTACCATTCAAGGTGATCCTAGACCCTTTGATATGTGTGCTTTGGCAGAACTTGTTGGAGTTCAATTTTGCCCTGCTCTGTCATCCACACATCCTAATTCTAATCATCCATCTAAACATGTGAAACACACACCCATAACATCATCTACTTTTTCTCCATCAACTCCACCTCTACATATAGTTCAACCATCTTCCCGAACAAACCACATTAGGACCTCCAAAAGATCTTAAACCCACAACCAATGCTTCTTGTTTTAATCCTATAACTTCCATACCTATAGAATCATCCATTGACATTTCTACGCGCCATCTACATCCACTAAAGACATACTTTCTGCATCCCATGATGTAGGAAATATTCCTTCTACCTCTTATGCTCTTATTGATGAGCTCTTACCCGATTTATCTAAAATTCTTATATTAGAGAAAACAAATGCTGCTATGCAAGATTCCCTTATCTTAAATAATTTGCCACCCTCTCCTCGTACCTTGGGCCTCCCATAGCCTATGGGAAGTATTTACCAAGTTGGGAGTTGTGCTTTTATTTATAAGGGATATGACTGGGGAAAAATACCTAGAAACATCCAGACACATTATGATGGATATGCTCGATGTTATTTTACTAATGAGTATATTAAAGCTAAGTCTATAATGCTTAAATTGGGATATAAAGGGAAAGGTTTGGGACCTTTCCAAAATGGTATGAAAGAACCTTTTGAGGTAGAACCATGGCCCGCCCGATGTGGTGTGGGCCTATTTCCTAGTAAAGGTCAGCCCTTCCCATTTGAGGATGATGACCATCTCATATGTTACCAAGATTATTTGGATAAACGTGATGCTTTGCGTTTAATAAATAAGCCATTTACATGTAATATGCTATCCATAGCTTACCCTCAGATGATCGTTGAATCCGACGATGAGTTGGAGGGAGATATCTTCCATGATGTCTCCATTGAGGAATTATTACATAACGAATTTTATTTTGATGGCTCTATACCTAGTATAGCCCAGCTTGAGGCCACGACTCCTCAAGAGGAATTATCCAAGCTAACCTTGGAAGAATTACAAGAATTGGGTGTTTCACCCGCCCCACCTAATTTTGAGAGAGATCTACACATGGAAGTAGAAAATGTCAAAAAAATTAACATTGGAACTAAGGATAATCCTCACATAATCAACATTGGATCAGAATTGAGTCAAGAAAAACAAGATAAATACATTGCATTTCTTAAAGACTATGAGGATGTCTTTGCTTGGACATATGAAGATATGCCAGGTTTAGACCCTTCTGTAGTTATGCATCACCTAGTAGTCCATCCGGATGCTAAACCTGTTAAACAGAAACTTAGAAAAATGCATCCTAAAGTGGCCTTACTAGTCAAAGGGGAATTAGAAAAACTCCTGAAGGTTATTTTTATACAAGCCATTGATTATGCTGAATGGATCTCAAATGTAGTTCCAGTAACTAAGAAAGAAGCTACCAAAGTTAGGGTTTGCACAGACTTTAGAGATATTAATGTTGCATGCCCTAAAGACGATTTTCCTCTTCCCAATATGGATCAGATCATTGATTTTACTATTGGGAGTGGAATGATATCCTTAATGGATGGATTTTCTGGTTATAATCAGATCAGGATAGCTCTTGAAGATCAGGCTAAAACAACCTTTATTACCCCTTGGGGGACCTTTTGTTGGAAAGTGATGCCATTCGGTTTGAAGAATGCAGGTGCAACATATCAACGAGCCATGACTTATATATTTCATGATATGATGCATGATATTCTACATGATTATGTAGATGATATTATAGCTCATTCCATCAAAGAAGATGATCATTTAGATGACTTGAGAAAAGTCTTTGATCGGTTAAGGGAATATCTTATCCGACTGAATCTAGCTAAATGTATATTCGGAGTTAAGTCTGATAAATTATTGGGGGTTATAGTTTCTTTACGTGGCATCAAAATTGACCCTCTCAAGATCATGGCTATCACTAATATGCCCGCACCCACAAATATATCTAAATTACGAAGTCTACAAGGTAAGCTTCAAGCTATTCGTCGCTTCGTCGATAAGTTGGCGGACAAAACAGGACCCTTTCTTAATCTTCTTAAGAAAGATGTCTCTTTTCATTGGGACGATGAATGTCAAGAAGCATTTGAACTCCTCAAACAATATCTCCTTAACCCACCGGTGCTTTCACCACCTAGACCTGATCGCCCATTTATCTTGTATATTTTTGCTTTAGATTTTGCCTTAGGAGCAATGTTAGCTCAACTTGATGATGAGAAGAAAGAACGTGCTAATTATTACATTAGCAAAACATTAATCAATTATGAAACTCGCTATACAGTATTAGAGAAGTTATGTCTAGCAGTCATATTTTCTACATAGAAACTATGCCATTATATGCTTAGTCAAAAAACGTATGTTATTGCTAAATTCGATCCTTTGCGGTATCTCATGAGTCGACCGTACTTATCTGGTCGCACAGCAAAGTGGGTTCTTGCGCTAAGCGATTTTGAACTCACGTTTATAGGACAAAAGTTTGTTAAGGGTCAAATCATAGCAGATCAATTAGCTACTGCACCCTTAGAGTCTACCCATCCCCTCATCATTGAGTTTCCCGATGAATGCCTTAAACTAGAGGCAGACCATCCAGAGCAATGGTCCCTATACTTTGATGGAGCCCGATGCATGAGTGGGGCTGGTGCAGGTATTATTTTAATATCTTCATAGAAACATATTATACCTCTGTCCTTCAAATTAACGTTTGCTTGCACTAATAACACTACTGAATATGAGGCTCTAATCCTTGGATTACGGGCTGCCTTGGCACTAAAAATTAAAAATTTATTAGTTTTCGATGATTCTCAACTTGTCATAAATCAAATCAATGATGTTTATCAGACTAGAGATGATAAATTATGCCCATATAAAGCATATGTCCTACAATTATTATCCCTATTTGATCAAGTTACCTTGGAAGCTATTCCTCGAACTAGCAATCGTGCGATCGATGCTATGGCTGCAACTGCATCTCTTTTGCCCTTGGAGTTAGATGACGAATATGCTACCATCATTATTCATCGACTCCAGGAACCCGCTTCAAATAAATCATGCTTAGAACCTTTGGATGTGTTTCTAATCAACAAAACTACTCCTAAACCTTGGTACACTGATATATTTAATTTTCTTCAAAATGGGACCTTCCCCGAAGGTTGTAATAGCAACAAGCACTGGTTATTACGTAGATGAGCAAGTCGCTTCGTAATTATTGGTAATACCTTGTATAGGAGATCTTTTGAAGGTATCCTATTGAGATGTTTGAATCTAGAAGAATCTAGATCAACTTTGAGTGAAGCCCACGATGGATCTTGTGGGGGACATTTTAGTGGTAGTGCCATTGCTAAGAAGCTCCTTAGGATAGGATATTTTTGGCCTACCATGGAGAATGATGCACATGATTATGTGTGCCATTGCGACAAGTGCCAGAAACACACTGACCTTGTCCATGCACCTGCACAAGAGCTGCAGGCTATTTCATCTCCTTGGCCCTTTTCAAAATGGGGCTTAGACATCATTGGAAAAATCAACCCTGTGTCATCTGATGGACACAAATTCATCATAACCGCCATCGAGTATTTCATGAAGTGGGTTGAAGCTATGCCCTTAGCTTCTTGCACTAGAACCCAAGTTTCCAAATTTATTTTTAATCAAATTATTTGTAGGTTTAGGAATTCTTGCAAATCTCATCTCAGATAATGGAACTTGTTTCAAAAATAAATATGTCAAGAAATTATGTCAAAAATATAAAATTCAACATCGTTGGTCCACTCCCTATTATCCTCAGGGTAATGGCCAAGCAGAAGCATCTAATAAAACATTAATCAAAATCCTCAAAAGATTGGTCAATAAATCTGGTCGAGATTGGCACATTCAATTATATCCTGCTTTGTGGGCTTATCGAACTAGTGTTCGTACTCCCACGGGCACTTCACCTTTTGTTTTGGTTTATGGCACTGAAGCTATTTTTCCTTTTGAATTAGAAGTTCCTTCCTTGGCTCTACTACTTCAAGATACTGAAGTAGGAGATGAATATCATGTTGGCAGATTTAGTCAGCTGGAACTCCTAGATGAGAAGTGCATCAATGCTTTGGAGCATCTTCGAGCCTACCAAAACAATCTTAAACGAGCATACCTCAAGAAAGTTCATCATCGATCCTTTGAGATCGGTGACCTCGTCTTAAAAGAAAATAAAAAAAATACTAATGCAACTAAAGATCTTAAAGGTAAATTTGAACCTAACTGGCTTGGGCCATATGTCATCACTGCTAAATTTGGCTCAGGAGCATACCGATTAGCTACCTTAGATGGTAAAGATCTTAAAGAACCTATGAACATTATGCATCTCAAACGCTATTATGCATAAAATCTGCTCATTTCATCATTGTATATATTGTTGTTTTGCATGTTGTTTCATTCTAGTTATTCACATAAAAATTTCAAAAAAAAAAAATCACATTGTGTTTCTTTCAATTCATAAATTAAAATCAAAATATAAAAACTTCAAAATCATCAAAATATTCAAAAACATCTTTTATTTTTGTACCTATCAATTCTCGAAGTATTGCAGTCATATTTTTAGTTATTTTGGATAAATTAGCATTTATTTGGAATCCCGCACCTTCACACTCACATGAATAAATATCTTGATTTTATTTGGTATGATTATTAATCTCTCTTATATCAAAGTCCACAGTTGAATTAAATAAAGTTTTGAGCATAGAGAATTGATCTTGTTATTTACTTGAACCAAGTATATCTTTTCACATTAAAATGATTTCATTGCAAATTCGATATGATGCTACATAGTAGAAATGGTTTCTTGAGCGAAAAGTTTCCCCCGCTATCCTATCATGCACATGGTCTAGAATCTTTGAGAATTGACAAAAGGACAAGCTCACCCCTACCCAGAATAAAAATCCCTTGCTCTACAACCAATCCGAGCAAGTATCCCTAGCATAGGAAGAAAAAGAAAAGTCAAAGAAAATGAGAAAAAGAAAAATATCATTTTGTACCATCGCAACAATATTTCAGCATTATCTCAGTTCCAAGCAAAAATACAAAAAAAAAAAAAAAGAAAGAGCAAAAGAAAAAGCAAAAAGCAATAAAATCCCTTTCCCTACCCCTTGAAAAGAAAAGAAGGGTGAATGAGCTTGAATCCCTGGAATTCTCAATTATTCGAAAACTATGAGGTAAGCCCCATAACAGGTGGTTTGTGCCCAACCCGCTTGGCCTTGGGTAATCCCTAGCGTGGTGATATGTCTGTCACATTAGCGACCTTATTTTGTACAGACCTATGTCGGCTTATGGATCAGCTAGCTCTTGATGACCTAACTTACATAGTAGTCTGGTACGGTTACATGCATATAAATCATGGTCAACGAACACTTATTTGGTTAATTCAAATTACTTGTATCAAATTATCTTGCTCAAAATTGGTAAATGAACAATACAATTGCACACACATTTGTATTTGAGAGATTTTGTATCATTATGATAAATCAAGATCGGTAATGAACTCACATTTGCACATGAGGGTTCCTTATAAATCTACATTTTGTCTTTGAGATAATTTAAAATATCTTTGCAATTCTTTTTGAATCATTTCATCTTTTTATTTAAGAACATTTGCTCAGCATAAAAACAATTAAATATATTTCTTTCCAAAAATCCAATTTTTTTTTTCTTTCTCAAACATCTTCAAAAACCTAGTAAATAAAGTCATGTTTATATATATATATATATTTTCTGTTTATCTCAAAAATCAAAAATCAATCATGCAATAAAACTAAAATATCAATTTCCTTCTTTGGATTTTCGTGATGATGGTATAAGTCTATACCTATAATTCTATGCCTAGCGCAAACCATTGTTCTAATTTTATTTTCCCATTCATTTTAAATTCATAAAAACTTATGGCTTACATCATTATGTTACACAATTGTGCTTTCAAAAGAACACAAAATTTTCTATTTCATTTCATTATGTCAACATTCAATTTTGCAATGATGGTATAATTCCTAGGGAATTATTCAAAAATTTTATCACACTTAGGAATTTATGCCTAGCAAAAATCATATTTCTTTTAAATATCTCATGCATAATATTTTTATGAAAATCTGAAAACAAATCATCACCATCATCCTTTTTTACCATCACAACACAAAGTCTTAAGACAGTCTCTTAAGCACTCTTTTACTTTTAGCAATATTTCTATACTGGGATTAGCTTGACGACCTAGCGAGCGGCGACTCCATGAAATGGTCTATAACAACGACAATGTCCTTTGAAATTATTGTTAGAAGTCCCTTTTATTTTTTTCATCAAATCACACCAAAAACAACCAATTGTTTACATCAGATTATTTCATTTAAATTTTATAGCATGATATAAAATTATAATATTTCCAAACGACATAATTCCATGAATCATCAATCAACAACCAAAAAATTCAAACATTAAAGCACCATACAACATATACACAAGTCATATCATCAAAAAGACCATATATATATATATCAAAAATATATGTTCATCATATTAAAACTGGAATGGTATGCCACAATCAATACCCTGGCATACTCAATCCTCTCAACAAATAATAATAATATATGCAATCCATTCTATCATAGCTAGCCTCGAGAAGCCCTCGAGCTCTTAGCCTCATCTCCTCTCCCACCCTAAGGTGGAGGAGGTGGTCCCATAGAGGTCCATGCTGTGTCTCGGGTCCTCATCGTCGATCATGAGGATGTCCTCAATGATCCCATCCTGATCGGCCCCGTAATGTCGGCTGGTAGCTGTAACCTCTGGCTCTCTGGAACCAGTTGATAGTATGCTCCTCGATAGAATGTGGTCTGAGCCATAGACCATGCCAGCTCTTGCATGCTAGCCCCTCCGCTCTGAGCCTTGAGCCGTGTAGCCTCATCCTATAGAGTCTGCACCTGAGCCCGAAGGTGGGCAACCTCAGCCCGGAGAGCCATCGTCTCACTGCTCTCCCCTACCTCGACACCCTTGCCCTTATCGGGCGATGGTGGCCTCTCCCCCTACTAAGAAGGGAATCTCTCCTCCCTTCTCTCTATCCGCTATGGTCTCTATGGAGCCTATGGCATCCTCTGGCATCTCTCCTACGGAGACCATCGCTGCTCTCTCTTATCGTGACCCTGCACTGCCTCAATAGTAGCCTGGCACCACCTCCCCATCCATCACACAATCACGTGCATCGAACCCTATGCCCTCATCATTCGAGGAGGGTGGATGCCTACATACCAGGCATCATATCCATCGATGACCCCAGTGTCATCTCCATCCACTGGCTGGATGGGGGCATCATCTATGTCCTGGCTCCAAAATCGCTGCATATCGGAGCCCCGCTTAGTGTAGTATTATCCCGGACAGTTCAGGAGTACTCATAATCCCTAAGAGAAGGGATCCCCTGCTAAAGACCGAACTATCGTAGAACTTGGTCATAGCGATGGAGCTCTACCTCTCCCCGCTCCATCCTCAGCCAGCAGACTCACCTGATGTGAGCCAGCTCCTGCCCATCCTCTACCCACCCTAGATGCTCTCTCCATAACCTCCAGGTGATCTGGTCTAGGATGAGGTCGTCTAGCAACCTCTGAGACATTGACAGATCTATCCACCGCTATGACCCTCTCTGGAGCCACCAATAGAAAACTCGGGGCCTCTCCCGATCAACCCCTATCAGTGGGAGTCCTATCGGCCTCCGCACCGCAATGTGATCCCAAAACCAAACCTATAGTAGCGATGTCAGAACCAGACATCGACCTCCCTTGTATATGACCCCATGTAGGATCCTATACAAGCGGCATAGTACAAAGCTCCCCCATGAAAATATGTACCCATGGTCTCTCATGTTGTAGACCACATATGATAGGAGCCAGGGTAATCTGCACCCACTCTGGTGGCATAGCAGTAGGCCACCCACTATCCCCGCTAATACTTGAGTCAACCTAGATGCCCTAGGCATCTGCCTCAGAGACTCGATGTTCACTCCGCCCTTCTCCAGGGTGAAGCTCGGGTCTCCGCTCAGCCTCATCATCGCCTGGCCCTGATTGGCCGTAGGAGTCATCAATCGTCCCTATATGGGGATCCTCAAGATCCTCCATACATCCTCTAGTGTGGGATCCATCTCCCCTATCGATAACCAAAAGCAAGATGACCCCGGATACCACCTCTTTGCTAGGGCTATCAGTAGCCCCATGTCTGTCGGTACTTGTGGCATCTCTGCCACATGCTGTAATCCGACCTGTGCTAGTCGATCTCGCTCCGCTTGATCGAGCGTGGCCACATTGTCTCTTAGCCCCCCGTATTTCCATTCCTGACTCTTTAGTAATCCCCTCTGCAAAATAAACAATAAAACAATAAAATTTATTAATAAACCAATTATTAAAGTCAAATAAATGCAATTCAAACAAGCTTAATTTCATAAAAATGATGATATCGTCCACCATTGGATGATATCATCCCAAATTGGGTAAAATCATCCTTGGTAGGATGAAATCATCTTTGATTTTGCAACTTGGGGATCACCCCTGTTGGACGGGATCACCCCTAGTTCGTCGATTTCACCCTCAGACGAAATCGACGATCTAGGGACGATTTCAACGAAATGAGGACGATTTCATCCCGACATCGTCGATGGCCTAAAAATGGCCACGATGCCCCAAACAGTCAAAATTTAAAACAAAAAATTGCACAAATCAAATCCAAACATAATTCACTAGGATTAGATCCTTACCCGTAGCCCGCACCGGACCTCTGTCGATCGGTGCGCTGTCTCAACCATTTTTGTCTATAGAGCTCTCAAACAGTAAAAATGAACAGTAAAAATGAATTAGGGTTTTACCCTATTTTTCTTAATTTTATTTAAAAAAACAACATTTTTAGTTTAGCTTTTTCGCGCTTTTACCTCAAACGTTCGATTTGGGTAAAAACATGGAGGGGGCACCATAGTAAACAGTCGTACGATTCGACCAAGAATCGTCGTCTAAAAAATTGAGTAAATTTTTGCTTTCTCGTAAAATGAAAAGAACTCGTCTTTAACGCATTTTCTTTGGAAAATTCGCTAAAGAGGGGGCAAAATGTAGCACCCTAAAATTGGTGCAGTTAAACCTTAGTAAAAAGATAAAAATTTGAATTTTAACCCAAAACCGCCTGTTACCCGCTCCCCTTGTTTTTCATGCCATTTTTAGGATTTGTTTTGACCGTTGGATGATATCGTCGCCGATCAGACGAAATCATCCCAGATCTGATGAATTCATCTGGAATAGAACGTCCAGACGATTTCATCCCAAAACCGAATTTTCATAATTAGCTTCTATTTCAACAACTTCTCTAACTTGGGCAGAAAGCGTGTCTGCGTAGTTAGAGTCTCCCTCATTGGAGATCTCCCAAATTGGGATGATCTCCAACCTCCTAACCTCTCCCTAATCCTATATAAACTAGGATTTTCTTAGTTTATCCCCCTGAACCCCCTGGCTGACTGATTTCCCTACAAATTTAGTTCCTTGTGCATTAGAACATCCTCACACCATCGTTTGCATTCTGTATTTCAAGTTTTCTTGCAGGAATTTTACTATTTTTCAGCCGGAGCAAGCTCGGATTGTCGCAGGCGATTCTCGATGATCTCTATCGAGGATCGATGATGATCTCGTATGATTGGAGGCGATCTTGACTGTAGTCCATATTGGGGGCAATCATAGCCCGAAGTTTGCATTTTCTTATCTTTTCTCTTCATTTTCTTATGCATTAACTTGGTTTATTTTATCTCTGCATCCTGGAGTTCACCTCATTTAGTATAGATGCATGCTAAAGTTAAAATAAATTATTAAAGTAATGCATTTTCCTTTAATCATTATCTGGATCTATCATTTAGGCAAATTTACTGTCATTTCTATCATTTCCCCTTGCTTTTGCAGTTGCATTTTTAGTTTTTGGTATTTGTCTCTATGATTGCAGGTTTTTGATGAATTTGTCTGATGAATTCGTCAGATCGACGATGATCTCATCTGATCTTAGATGACCGAATGAGATCTAAGATTATTATGTGACATTTAAAATTATTACATACCATCTGAGATGATTTGGACTCCTAAAAAACTCAGAATCTGCATCAGACATCCAGAATCAGGTATATTCTGTCTCATTTAGCATATTTTTCTATGTTTAGCACTTATTTATGTTCTTTGTATTCATATAAATCAGCATTGGCATATAGAATAGCTTAGATTCATCTTGGCCAAACCTAGGAATTGAATGATTAAAGCATAAAATGAACACATCAAACCTACTCTCAACCTAGGTGTGGAAACTGCCACTCAAAAGTTTCCTGGTGAACCCCACCATCCATCGAAAATTCACCCTTATACCCCTCCCCTGAGAGGCATGACCTTCAAAGGGCCTCTCAGTCCGAGGTATTGTCCCATCCTTCTCGCATTCCCCTTTCGGGCGTGGATCCTATAGCCTGAAGGTAAGGATGCAAAAAATTTGGAGTGATACATGCCATATACTAGATAAAATAGAGTTACCCCTATTGGTGTTTGAATGCTCATCCTATAAGCCCAATGTGCTAGATGTATTTGAAGATGACAATCCTTGTGATAATTATTAACTATTTTCTTTGATGATGATAACTATTTTGTTTGATGCCTTAGCTTACCATTAGTCTATGGATAGTAAGGTATCAAAAAGTTGTGTTGTATATGATACTTGTTGCACAAAGCTTGAACATCCTTATTTTTAATTGGTGGCTCATTATCAGAGATGATCTTGGATGGGATACCAAAATAACATATGATATTATGGAGTAGGAACTCTGTGATGCATGCACCTATCATAGTGGTAAGTGGGATAGCTTCAACCCACTTTGTGAAGTACTCAATGGCCATTAGAATAAACATGTATTAGCCTAAATATGAGGAATTTTTTTTCCAATTAGATCAAAGCCCCACACTATGAAAAGGGCCACAATGAGTAAATCAATTGTAGTACTTGTGAAGGTACATGTGATAAATTAGCATGATGCTAACATTTGATGCACCTTTTGACATAAGCACAATAATATTGCTCCATCTTATGCCAGTAATAGCCCATTTTGTAGAATGCACTTTGTGATGGCCATGCCACTAAAATGACCATCACATATACCATTGTGAGCTTGAGAAATGGCCCAAATATATTCTTGGGGTTATATACATTGAAGAAGGACACCATCATAACTTTAAAGTTATAGTATGTCTCCTAGCAAGATATATTTAGTCACTTTTTACAATCTTATGCATGTAGTCTTGAAAAATATATGTCATTACCTACTGGTAGGTAGAACCAACATTATTTAAGCCAAATAGCATGGCCTTATAGGAAAAGGTCCCCCATGGCATAGTAAAGAGCATTTTGGCTTGATCTTTAGGATTGACTCGGATTTTATTGTGTTAAAAATAGAGTATATTATATTATTTGGATCATGTAAATGTACCTTCCTTGGTACATACTTAGGAAATTAGGTTACTTTAGGGGAAAGTTATATAGTTACTTCATGCAATGTAATAAATGCATAAGTTTCAATGTGCAAGCTATAATGTGCATGGTGTCTACTTGTACAAATAGATAGAGTGTTGGCCGAGGAACTTATCTTCCTATATAATGACCATAGAGATAGAAGTCATAGCATCATAGTTAGTATGTGGTATATAGGTAGTATTATAGTGTGTTTGTGAGCTATAAGCTTAGAGCTCATTCATGGAGTAGTAGCTTATATTATGGAGTGTCCATTTCCTCCATATCTACTATTGTAATCTTTTCACCATTTTTATTTATAGCATATTTCAGCCATCTTGTAGATCTACTTTATTTCTTTTTGTATATTGTTATTGATATCTCCCATTGTATGTGGTATCAAAAGCTAACAGTGGTATCAAAGCTACAGTATATCAATCCATAATAGGTCTATAGGGAAACCACCATTATTATTTGATCATGAGATTTTTGAGAACTTGATGCACCATTGGACTAGTCACTATGAAAATTTATTAGAAGATTCTAGGTGGTAGAATTAGAGAGAGTTAAAAGTGAGGACTAAGATCTTAGTTTTAGAAATTCGGAGATTGCATAGGGCTAGAGTCTTTACACAGAGTTGAAGGAAAACTCGTGAAGACTAGGACTTATCATTTGATCCATTAGGTTGATGAATCAACTAGTGAACCTTAGATATCTGGAAATACTTACCTAAAAGTTTCTTTTATTGTAGGAAATTAATACTCATATGATTGGGATACCTCTTACAACAAAAATTTAGGAGACCTCAACTTTGCTTCTTGATGGTCAGAGTGCCTTCATAGTACAAAAATTAGTTGTTGTAGAGAGAAGAATACTTTATAAGAATCTTGTGGAAAAGAATCATGGTGAATTGTAGATATAGGAGATCTCCATTGATAGATTGAAGAAATTTACAAGAAGAAAATGCCATAGAAGCCTTGATACAGAATAAAAGGCCATAAAAGCCTTGATTTATAAGAAAATACCATAGAAGCCTTGATCCAGAAGAAAAGGGTATAGAAGCCTTGATATTGAAGAACATGTCATAGAAGCCTTGATATTGAAGAACATGACATAGAAGTCTTGATATTGAAATAGGCCATAGATGCCTTTTATCTCGAAGAAGATTCTAGAGGAGAGGATCTAATTTAGAAGAGGATTTTAGTAATAATATTTTTTATTGCAGGTAAAGGAGATCCAATAATTTGAGAAATATTCTTACAAGAAAGTTAGGAAGAAAAGCCTCTTCAGAATCAATCTAGTACCTAAAGCAAAAGATATCAAGAGGAGATCTCATTGAAAAAATTATAGGCTAGGAAGAAGAAGAAGGACTAGGAGAGTCATGCTCGTATCCAGAAGTAGCAAAATCAGAGATTCAAGAGATCTCAATGCCAAAACTTCTAGAAGTAGAAGGTTGAAGATAAGGTCTCTAGGAAGACCATAAGAAGCTACAAGATCAAAGACCTTGACAAGGTTTCAATGAGAACCCAATAAAAGGCTATGAGAGCCTTGCTAAAGAAATACTCAAAGGAGAACTCACTGGAGAAATCCACTACCAACGAGAAGTGAAGAACTTGGGACAATTATTACCATCCGACAAAAAGCCCAAGAGGAAGAGAATTTGGCAAGGAGTGCCAAATTTGAGCAGAAGAATAATCCAGTGAAGAACTCAAGATATTCAAAATCTTGAGAAGAAGATCTTGCTTGAAGTCAAAATTTGACAAGAAGACTTGAAGGTAGAAGATGCTTATCAAATCTAGGAGATTTAAATATTACCTCCTATATCAAGAGGTCACTGCTCTAGAGATACAAACTTCTCCAAATCTACAGTAGAAGGATGAGATTACAAGAGGAGATAAAAGTCACAAAATCCTAGTCTTGTGAAATAAAGTTTGAGACCATCAATTTGGTGAAGAAGGAGTTGTTCAAAATAATCTACAAAAAAGCTACAAGATCCTATTCAATGTAGCAAATTGGTGATCTTAGGCACCAAGATCTATATCCTCTATAGAAGCAGAAAAGGAGCTACAAAAGCATTCAAAAAAGGTAAGCAACTATCGATGCAAGTAGATTCATTAGTTGGATTACTTATAAGATTTATTAAAGCACCTTCATCCTGATTAAAGTTGCAAAAAGGAGATTTGTATTACAATATTTAAGTGTGCAAAAAGAAAGGTTATTTTTAAGGTTCATTTTCACATTAGGAGTTTGATTAGATTTTAGAATTTTAATAATCTATCAACTAGCCTATTATCTACTTTAGAAAGTAAAAGAAAACTATCTCCAAATATATTTCTTATAAGAAATTTATAGAATAAATCTTGAAGGTTCATTTAAGATTATTCTTGATTATTTGTAGTTAATTGATTAAGTGTATTTTCTTGAGAGTAGATTGGAGTTATAAGGTGTAATATGTTAGTGCATTAAAAGTAGAATTTGTTAGATTTATTTGCACTATTATTACTCTAAAAAGAAATTAGTTTTGTTCTTTGAAATAAAGGCTACAAAATCTATTTTGGATCAAGTGTTTAAAGAAAATCTTAACACACATAAATATACAACTCATAGTGGCCAATATAATCCACCGAAACTGGTTAGTATAAGCAAAGGAAAACTAACCAAAAATAAGCTTCAAATATTGAGACTTGGTGAATCTCAAATCCAAAGCACTCAGGGTTAGTGAAACTAAAAGAAAGATTTTGTTCTACAACATTTACAAGGCTTGGATTCACCATAAATCATCCAATAAAAGGGTAAGGAGTCTAGCCAAAGAGATATCCTTAAAACCCTCATTTTGCACTTATTAATCTGACAAAAATAAGAATTTTAGACCTGCAAAAGAGTGCAAGAAAAGGTGCAATAAAAAGGTTTTATACATATGTAAAGGTTACATGGTGTTACACTTCTATAATACTTAAAATGCAAGGAAAGGAGAATATTTAAAGGTGCCACAATAGGCACAAAAGGTATAGGGAAAAAGGTAACCAAAGGAAGGGCCAAAGGATCGAACGTTCTCCAACACCGAAAGGGTATTCTCTCTAAGATTGGACCTGTAAATAAATAAAGCTCTTACGTAAATGACAACAAGCCTTACAAGGATATTTACATAAGCCAAAGAAAATCTATCATAAATATTTACGTAAATCATAGTAAGAATAAAAATCTATTTACATAAAAAAGGATAGAGCACATCCAACATTTAGATGCATAAAGCTTCACCTATATCAATGTGAACAAGGAGCACAGTGAAGGTATAAGCATATAGAAGGAAAGTGGATGCTACATTGGGAATAACATAAACAAAGGGTACTAATATAGCTACCTAATACTCATCCAAAGCTCCAAGGTGGCTCATGAATTAGCTACAGAATAAAATGCATTGCCAACTATTCAAGAAATAAAAAAGAGCTAAGGAGGAAGATATTCAAAGGACTTATAATCTCCTTCTTGGAGGCATTACATAAAAAATCCCATGCAAAGGGATTGAGTGCTACTTGGTATATTATTCCCTCATGGCTATCATATCTATAACACTCAAGAGAAAAACATTGAGAGTGCTCAAAGCAAGGTGAATACATTACGAAGAAGTAATGGTTGGTGTAACAAAATTACAAGAAGAGGTGGCAACTCTTCCAAGAAATGCAAGTGCCACTTGTCCATCAATGATTGCCCTTATATGTAGCATAGAGATAGCATAAGGATAAAGCATTCACATCCAAGGTCCACAGAGTGTGTGGAAAGCAAAGCATAGTCCAGTAAATCCATTTCTAAGCGTAGAATGGAAGAAATATAGCATAGGAGCATTTAAGACTCTATTAAAGAAGGTCGGTGATGAGTGGTAAAATGTGCATGTTTTATGAAGTATTTTATATACCTTTTATTTGTAAATGTGTGCAAATGAATGTATTCTAATGGTTGATTTATCTTATTTGCATGATTTATAAGTAAATTTTATTTATGATGTTAAAATAATAAATGTTCATATTTTACACAAATTGTGTGAAGTTTTGTATAATTTTGGCAGTAGAATGATCACAGGTAATATTGCAAAAAAATACAGGTCATATATTGAAGGAAGGATGAACTAGTCTCATGCAAATATACTAAGGAGACACGTGGATGCACACTACAAAAAGGATGCTATAGAAACCTAGAAAAATCTACGAAAAACCTATTTTGCATAATAAATGTGCCACATATGCTATAGCTTGGTCAAATACCACATGGGCAGTGGGAGAATCAAACATGAACAATTTCAAATGCCACATAGGCAGTTAGAAGAATCAAACATGGGATGACTCATCATTATTTATTTGGGCATATAAAGTTGTTATGATATTTGTTATAAAGCTACATGTATGCTTATAATAAATATGTCCTTTCCTAAAGAAAAGGATAAAGTTGTTGGACTAAGTCTAAATTAGTGGTTTTGTTGTATTAAGTATAATTTAAAGATTATGTTGTTATATAGTTGTTGGAATAAGTCTAAGTTAGTAGTTATGTTGCTCCATATATTTTAAAAGTCCAAAAGTAGTTCAAATATTTCTTAATATTAGATTATATTGTTATGTAATTTTAGGATTTAGTTTGAGTCCGTTCAATATGCAACCAAAAATAAGTTGAAGACTTCTATTGGGAGAGCATAATGTAAACTATAAATTAAACAAAGCTCTCCATGTTACGAGGGTTGATGAACACAGGAAAGAATGGAGGAATGATTATGCATTCATTTTACATTGTAATGAAGCTTGGAATAAAGTGATATTTTAGCAGTAATATTTTCTTCTGAATATGGTAATTGTATCTCATAATTTCTTTATGCTTTGCTTGCTTTGGTAACTTCCCTTTATTTTATTTTCTTGCAACCATGAAATAATTAGCATTAGATTAATTTAATGAAATAGTTTACTAAAGTTAAAATAGAGTAGAAAAAGGGGAAGGGGTTAATACTAACCTTTCGAAGGTAGGGCCCACTCCGAAAGGTTAGTCCCTAAATATCTTCCCCCCACTAACATGGTAGATAGAATTAGAATGTAGATTAATTTGCATAAAAATATAATTAGAAAATACATTAAATAAATAATGCATTAGTAAATCATATGTGGATCCACAAACTTAGATTAAATCATAAATTGCATTTCTTTACATTAAAGCACAATTTCATTTCATTTCATTTTCTTGCAAACCTTTATTTTCTATAACCTGATCTTAAGAAATTAAATTAAGTTGGTTAATGTCATGGAATATCTATACTGGATAAATGTTCTTTAAATTGAAGACATGAATTGATAAATTAAATGGTTAGTTATTCAAGCTAGACATTTTTGGCACCGTTGCTGGGGATAATAGTACCATTGCATTAATCAGAAGACTATTGGACCACATAAGGAAGTAAGTTTACCAACATATGGAGGGTGGCACAAGTAGTGATCAATGCATGTGTAGGCCTATATGTAGAGGGTGGTGCAAGTAGTTATCAACGCATGTATAGAGTTTCGTGTGGAGGGTGGCATAAGTAGTGATAAATGCACAAACACACCAAGCATCCCCACCTTAGGTGGACCAGATTTTACTTTCTTAAATAAGCTTTTATTGCTTTCCTAGAATTAGATTTTGTTTTCCAGTCATTTATTTTCTAGAAATTTACTTTTCAGCAATTTCCCTTTAAACAATTTATTTTTCTAGCAATTTATTTTCTCACATAGTGTGGTTGTTGCTAGTTTATATATGAGACTCTTTGGCCTATATAAACACAATATAGTACAAGAAGTAGGTGTGACTATGTGACACAACCACAATGAAAACAACCTTTAAAAGTAAAACGGTAACAACACTTTATTTTTTTCTATTGTGCTAAAAATGGCTGTATGAATTCATTGACCATGGGTTGCACCTAATTTTAGTTATGGTAGGATTTCTTTAAATTATCAATAAAAACAACAAGAAACAAAAAAAACAAAAATAGAACAAAAAACAAGAGAAAATATATATAAATATATATAAACTGTAAAAAAAAAAAAAAAAAAAAGTAAAAGTTTCTAATGGTGGATAGTTGCATTATTTGTTCTACATTTATAAACCTCAGGAAATTATTGGTAGAACAAGAAGTTACTCTACTGGGAAAGAGTAATTTGGGTATTTTGAAAAAATATGTATATATATATATATATATATATATATATATATATATATATATATAAAATAATTATATATATATATATATATATATATATATATATATATATATATATATATATATATATATATATATATATATATATATTGGGATTAGGGGCATTACATAAACCATATTAAGCAACAGGTTGATGCAATCAACTACTTTTAAATAATAATAAAAAAAATATTTTCTTTTCTATCTTAAAGCAACAAAATACTATTTACTAAATAAAATTGTTGCTATATAAATAAGTACAGTCATTAAAAAGGAATGTAGTATAATTAGTCCTCTTGTCTAGAAGAGTAAGGCACCAATAAAAAAAAATGGATGGAAGAAATATTTATACTACTTGGCCAATGAAAGAATATTATCATGAAACTAAACTAAATATCACTCTATGTTCTTCCTTTGTTTCATCATGGAGTTCCAATATCTATAATATTTTCATCTTATTTCTCATCAATTTTTAGTCTCAATATTTTTGGATAGATCAGTTTGAGAACTTGTAGGGAAACTACTGCCACATTATGCATAACACTTTGGTTGCTAAACAAAATCTAGGTGTTTTCAATCACTCAACCACCCCTAGTGTTTTAAGCAAATCTCCATTAAAAATCAAACAATCCTTAAAGTGCCATAGGTTGTTTCTAGTCAATCAAGTTTTCTCTTGGACTATACACATTATAACAAATAAAAATATTGTGAAGTTTGGAAAGAATAACTCATGAGTTACTATTGCCATAAAGAGAACAATTTCCCTTGCTTATCCAATTATGTGCATGGTCTATAAAGCTAATGAATTGGCAAAAGGACAAGCTCCCCCTTCATCCTTGAAAAAAAAAAACTTTGCTCTCTCTAAATGAGCAAGCATCCCAAAAAAATTTCTTGCTCCCCCTTAAAATGAGCAAGAATCTCAAAAAGCAGTAAAAATCCCTTGCTCTCTCAAAATGAGCAAGTATCCCAAATAAAAATCAATAAAATAAGAGAAAAGAGCTTGAATCCCTAGAATTATCAGTATTTCAAAAACCATAGGGTGATCCTCATTATAAAAATGGGTTGAATAAATCCACCTAGCAATAAGGTATCCTTACACAGTAGTTCTAAGTATGGAAAAGACCTATGGACGCTCATATATAAGTTAATTTGTTGGTATACGTGACCATTGGTTTACTCAATCCTTACTCATGATGAGAAATGAACATTCACTGCATACACAATTGGTCCTTGAGAGGCTTGAAAACACTAGGATAACTTTAGCATCATATCGATTTGTGGGATGAATAGATGAATTTTTTTAAGGTCACTAGGATGTTTGAGTCTTTATGAAACAACTCTAGAATATCATAAGCAAGAAAAAATCATGAGCCACTTTCTATTCCATATGTAGGTACTATAGTTCATCCCATCCTACAAAAATATGGTTTGTATTTTCAAGAACCTTAACATTTACCTATAGGGACAAAGCAGTAAGGATAGGGTTACAATTCCCATCAGGACTCTGATAAATTGGTTGGGAATCCAATTCCCCAAAGCGTTGCACCCTTATAAGAACAATAACTACTCCTAAAGGAAAGAAATGCCATCAAAGATGACATCAAAATAACTATCCTATTCTTCTATTCAAAACAAATATTGAAATCATCCAAGCCTTTGATATAGTGTTGGACATTTTGAGTAGATGAGTTGTCATTGATGTCAAGAGTGAGTAGTCATTGAAGTCAAGTTTTCAGCATCAGTGAGTAGAAGTTTCAGTGGGCAACATCAGTTCCAGGTTCTCCAATCAATGCAAAAGGAGAGTCCGTTTTTAGTTGATCAAATCCGGTTCTAGGAGGTCAAGATGAGGTCCAAGGTGAAAAGAAGAAGCCCAAGCAAATAATATTATAATATTTCTTTATAATATTATACAGGGAAGTTTAAATTAATTATAAATTAATTAATATAATTTTATTATAAATTAATTTACTTAACTTATAAGTTATTTAAATTAATTATTAATTAATTTTGATATTAATTATATATTAATTTATTATTATTTTAATAACCTAAGGTGGGTTATTAAATTTGAAATTTGAATTTTCTAATTTGACCATCAAGGGCCAATGTGGGAGTCATGGGAAAGCGTGTATAAAAAGTAGTCCTCCACCTTAGCCTAAAGACTAACATGCATTTAAATTAGTCGTGTGGTATGCAAATGAAAAATGTCCGAATCGTCTGCGGAAGGAAGAGGGTTTTAATTGGCTACAAAAGTTCCAAGTGGTAGGGGAAATAACAACACCCACCAAGGAATGTGCCTTGGTCACCAAACGTGGGTAGCGTAGTTGGCAACTGTGGTGGAAGCAAAGTGCAAGGAGCAACATTTGGCAGAGGTTCAAATATGCATGAGTGCTTTTTTGTAAATTCGATGATGGATGAAGGTTTTTAAGAGGAAGAAGGCTTTCCTTTCTTCTCGTGGGTGCCTATAGCCCACATGGTTATCACCAAAGCACTAAGGCGCTTGGAAGTTGGGATACAACGATTCAAAACTTGCTAAACCCCCTTTTGAGGAAAAGAGAAAGGTATGCCATTTTTGAGTTAGCATCAGAATTTTCGGAGAAATAAAGTTATGCCCTAAAGTTTAAAATAATTTTACTTTATAAGGTTTTAAGGGGAGTTATAAGGTGTTGATAATTATTTTATGTGCTTAATTTTTTTAAGGGGCATTTAAGTGGTAAAGTGTTATATCCTTGATATTTATGAGTGGTTAGAAAGTTAGAGGGAGTTATAAGGTGTAAAATTTGGATTAAATTTTATTGTCCCTTTTTGATCAAGAAGAATATCCTAGTGAATATTTTTGAGATAAAATTATTGTTATCTAAACTTGAATTGGCACAAGAATGAATATTTTTTAGATAAAATTATTGTTATCTAAACTTGAATTGGCACAAGAAGGTTTGGCTATTTTGAGACAGGTTTTGAAGACATTTCTTCATCAATAAAAAAGGTATGGGCACATATTTCTAGTCAGTGTTTGTTGAATATTATGAATGCTAAGTTGGAGTAAAAAGGATTTATTGATAAGCATTTTTGAGTGTGTTTTAAATTAATGCTTCAAGGTTTTATAGAATAGAGGTTAAAGAGAGTAACCTTGTTTTATGAGCATTGTTGTTGAAGTGATTGATTGAGTGAACTTGAACTAGAGTTTGTAAAGATCATGAGTATAATTATTATGTGAGTATTTTTATAAGCATTGTTGGAAATAAGTGAGTGAGTGTTCATATGCTTGGACTAGGGTTTGTGAGCAAGGATTAAATTCATTGAGTGAGTGGTTGAGTAGACTTGGTTGAGTCTAGTCAAGTGGATGTGTTGAAGTGTTGGTTCAAGTTCTATGAAATAAATTGTTCTATATCCTAAACTAATTTAAGGAAAATGTTGAATGTTTATGAGTATGAAGCATATTGAGTCTCTAAAAATTCTCTATATGTTTATGTGAGATTGGACAAGTTCTAGTAAGGACTCATTGAGCATATTTGAGGTAAGTCTTAGAGAAGACTTGTGGATAAATTTGAGTAAGCTTTTGGGGAAGCTTACAATACAGATGTGAGGATAGATATTATTGAGTAGATTGGATAAGTTCTAGTGAGGACTTGTTGAGAAGATTTGAGGTAAGTCTTAAAGAAGACTTGTGGACAGATTTGTGTGAGCTTTTATGGAATCTTACAATACATATTTGAGAACAGAGATTGAGCACATATTTTAGGATAGATTTTGGTGCACATTTGAGGATAGGTTTATGCCAGACCAAAGACAAATATTGAGCAGCTTTGTGCTATATCAAAGGATTGTGTTTAGTGCAGATTTGAGATAGATCTTTGGAGGTGACAGAGTATAAAGCACAATAGTCTCTAGTTGATAGAGATCCATTAGCTAGGGTAATGAGGATAGAATTCTTCAATGGATGGAGATCCATTAGCCAGATCAGTGGGGGAAAAAATTCTTCTAGAAGATCACCAACCAGAGTAGAGGAGAAAGAAGTTCTCCTATGGATAGAGATCCATGAACTTGATTAGAGGATTGGTGTCTCCTTTGGACAGAGGTCCATAAACATTGTAATAGGGAAAGGATTCCCAAGAGAATTTATTTGAGAAAATTTTATAAGGAATATTTTCTCTATGGAGTAGCCCACATTGGGTGAACCACGTTAAATCATGTCTCTCATGTGTGTGATGATTTGTGTGATGTTTATTGCTTTAATATTGCTGATGTTATCATATGGATTAAAAGGCAAAAAGTTTTATCATATACTGTTCAACCCACCATTTCAGTATAAGAATATGTTCTTCAATTGGTATCAAAGTGGGTCTCTCCATGAAAAGACTAACAACTTGGAGGAGGATCCATAAGAAATACACATGACTTCAAAAAATTAAGAAGAGACCATGTTTGATATAAAAGAGAAATTATTTATTGCTCTCAAGAATTTGGAAAGGATTAGAGAAAAGAAATCTAACCTAAAGGAGAAAATTCAAGAGGATGAACAAGCAAATATGGAACTTATACAGAGTCTCACAGAACTTAAGATAAAGGTAGAATAAGGAAAGAAGATTGAGCAATATATGATGGATATTTTAAGATTAAGAGAAACAGAATGTGAAATATTGGAAGCAAAAATTATTTATCTAAGGAATGAAGTTGAAAGGACAAAAGTACTATTTTTTTTGTAGATAAAATACTATAGCATTAATACCGAATTTTACAGGTTGACCCAAAATATTTTACAAAAATCAGCCTAGGGTTGTTGATGAATATGTCCTTACTAAGGATCCTATATGTGTAAAATCTACATGCCACCAAAGCCATTATATATGGTAAGGCACATAGCCTGTTATCAAAAAGAAACTTCCCATACAACATTTTGGGTATACCCCAAGAAAACACACCTACATCATAATTACAAAAAAAAGAAACAGACACGGATACCTTCCTTAAAACAATGGAGAAACAAAAACCTACAGACACACATAGCAGAGTACTAAAAAAAACTCCCACAAGCTCTGTATTGACAATTACTCTTAATAATTCTTTGGTAATTGCTTTATTTCATATATGACATGCTTTGGGACCACATCCCGTCTTGGCCAATCAGCCTTGGAGAAGTGAACCTGCTGACTAGATTTATGGCGGTGGCTATCTGGTGGTCCACGTGGCTCTGGTTCGAAGTCTTATATTTTCATTTCGTTCTTGGCCCGTGATTATCAACCAACCTCAAATTACTAAGACAACTAGGACCCATGTTATCTAACATGTGACTATCCCCATTAGTCTTTGTGGTATTTACAAGCAACATCCACCAAGATTGATAGCTCGAATAATTTTTATTGTGAGTCTATTTCAAAAAAGAGATGGAAATACTCATAGCATTCAAACTTATAGTGCCTTCCCTATTGGTAAATTAAACTATCATTCTTGGAATTCTTGTTGAATAAGCTCCTCTACTTTGCTCGGGACACCGTGTTCCCATTTTAAAAGTTCATCACCATTGACACCCAAATTGGCCAGCTTATCAACAACTTTGTTAGCTTCTCAAAAGACATGTTGGGTTTTTCTATCCTGTCTTCCTTGTAAAAGGATCCTAGACTCTTAAAAAATTGTTTTAATCCTCCAAGGAGGTGTTTTACAATTATTGAGGAGATTTATAACATGCATAGAGTCTCCTTCTATGATCAAATTGCCTTCTAAGTCTTGAGTCATTTGAAGGTCTCTCCACATAGCTCTAGCTTCAGCTTTGTTGTTCGTCCTTGTTCCCAAATATTAAAAAAATACAAGCATCATATTCCCATTATGATATCGTACAATGCTGTCAGTGCCTGCTCTGCCAAAATTATCCTTAGCCGCTCCATCAAAATTAAGCTTAAACCAACCCGTAGGAGGTGGGGACCACTTAAAATTGGCTATGGGGTTCACTACCTTAGGCACAGACTCATCTAACAAGGTTAAGCTTAAATATTGAGCAATCGTGGTCTCCTGTAGATGAGGTTTAAGGTTATCAAAAGGGATAAGGTTCACATTCTCGTTGGCAAAGGATAGGATCCTAGAAATGATAGTTTGATGATCATGGATAGACTCATTAAAGACTCTATGGTTCCTTTCTAACCACACCTGCCAAAGATAGTGATTGAGATAAATTTCCACATGTATCTAAGTCTTTGGCTTGAAAAGGGGTAAGGCCACTAGACGAACAAATCAAGTATGGTGGCTGGTTTAACCCAAGAAATATTGAAGGCCTAAAAAACCCCACTTAGGATAGTCAAGGAAAAATGCACTAAAGGAAAATGTTATAAATGGTCTCCTAATTACATAGATAACAACGATTAGTTATACAAATACCTTTACGCATCATATTATCAGTGGTTAGAATTCTTCCTTGGATAACCAGCCATGAAAAGACTACAATTTTTGGAATTAATTTTTTATCCAAACTAAGTCCTTTTGGAGGACAAAATCCTTGTCATCAAGCAAAAGCTTGTAAGCTGATTTAATAGTGAACTGCCCGTTTTCTATAGGAGCCCAGGTCACTTGATCTTCCTTGGGTCTCATGGGGATAAAATGTTTCCCGATAATGTTACAAATATCATTTTATTTTGCTTGAAATCCTTGAATCCTTATTTGTTTCCACTTCATTCTGCCATTTTCCTCAACCATATAATCGAATACTTTTTTGCTAATGAGTTCTTCTGTGATATGTCTGATTTGGGCTAAGTTAGGATACTACGTCAATGATTTGTCCTTATCCCACTTGTCATTCCAGCAATTTATCCTCTCACCATTGCCTAAAACCCATCTTAAACCTTTTTGATGATTTCCTTACAATTGAGAATTGCTTTCCAAAAAGTAGAACCTCTGATTGGAACTGAGTCACTTAGAAATTCCATATTTTGAAGATACTTTCATTTGATGATAGTTGTCCATTCATTTTCTTCACCAGAAATGAGGCACCATGCCTGCTTAGCTAGTAAAGCTAAATTCATATGAGCAATTCTCCTCAGACCTAAGCCCCCATTTCCCCTGGGTTTGCACACTTTGGTCCATCCTACAAGGTGTATTATTTTTTTCTCCTCTTATCCAGTCCATAAAAATTATTTTTGGAGTTTCTCAATTTTTTGGAAAACCTTCATAGGGCCTTTGAAAACGGAGAGGAAATATACCGGAATGGTCTGAAGATAGGCATTAGTGAGGGTTAGCTTTCTTGCTTGATATAGAAGATGACCTTTCCATCCAACAATTTTTTTATGAATTCTTTCTATATCCCTGTCCCACATTTGACTCTCTTAGAGAACCAATGAAAAGAGGGAGACAAAGATACGAAGTAGGAAGGTTTTCTATATCGCACTCTAAAATATTTGCAATCCTTCCTTACCTCTGAATGGGGGTGTTAAACAAATATAACTTGCTTTTACTAAAATTAACTTTCTGACCAGCAGCATCCTCATAGAGTTGCAGGATGTATTTAATTCTTTTGGCCTCAACCATCGATGCCTTAGTCAATAGAAGGGTATCATTGATGAATTTTTGGTGAGAAATAGCCCTAGTGAGAGATGTTGCCTTGATTCTTGATATTAGCCTTGAACTGCAAGCATTTTTTATGGTTCTGCCTAAAGCTTCTGCCATAATGATGAATAACATGGGGCTAATAGGGGCCCCCTACCGAATTCCTCTATGATTTTGAAAGTAACCAACAGTTGTTCCATTAACCATAATCGAGAACCATGCTTTAGAAATGTATTATTTGATAAAATTAACCCATTGGTGGTGAAAACCAAACTTAAGGAGGACAACAATTAGAAAGTCCCAATTTAGCCTATCAAATGCTTTGTTCATATAAATCTTGAGGGGAAAAATAGACCTATTAGTCTTATGAGCAGAGTGTAGAGCTTCATAAACTATGATAAATCCATCCAAGATTGACATGCCCTGGAAAAAGCTTCCCTGGCACGGATCTATGATGTGGGGCATAACATATCTCATTCTATTTTAAATGGCTTTAGTTAGGATCTTGTAAGAAATATTGCACATACTGATTGGCCTAAAGTCAGCCATATATTCAGGGGTTTGCTTCTTAGGAATTAGATAAATAAAAATAGAGTTGAGACCTTTTGGGATATGATTGTTTGGTTGGAATTATCTAACAACAAAAATTACATCCTCACTTACAATGTCCCAAAAAGCTTGATAGAAATGAGGGGGAAAGCCATCGGGTCCCGGGGCTTTGTCTGGCTCCATGCTAAACAAGGCTTCCTTAATTTCCTCATCAGAAAAGGGAGCTATAAGCTTAAGGTTTATATCCTCATTTATTATGCTAGGAATAGATTGCAATAGAATATCTTTGGCCTCCTCATTGCAGTGCGATTCTTGACCAAGGATAGAATTGAAATAAGTTACTACCTACTTTCTGATTTCTGTTAAGTCTTGAGTAATAGAACCATCTGCTTTTAAAAAAAAATTATCTTGTTATTGCTTCTGTTTATAAGCGTGGTGACATGAAAAAACTTGGAATTTGAATATCCATATTTCAACCAAAGAGCCCTTGATTTTTGCCTCCAATAGATTTCCTCACAGGACAAAATGTTATGAAACTCTGCTAGTTTTGTCTGTTTCTCCTGCCTAGTAGTTTCATCAGCATCATCATGTTGAATCCTCTGATCAATTATCTTCAAAATTTCAACAAACTATTTTTTATTTTCAAAGAGATTCCCAAAGACTTCTTTGTTCTAAGTTTGAATCTTTTCCTTAACAAACTTTAATTTGCTAGCAAGATTAAAAGTTGCACTACGCCTAATAGGTTGTTGCCACCACTGAATTAAGTTATCTCTGAAACTGGAATGTTTGATCCACATAGATTGAAATCTGAAAGGTTTATTGAAGGATAGAGAGTTAGGGATCTCCAAAAAAATGGGATTATGATCAGAGGTAATTTTAGGAAGGGCTTGTAGGGTAGAATCACCGAACAGAGTTGTAGCCTCCTTTGATAGAAAAAACCTGTCAAGCCTTTCTTGAATGAGATGACACCCTATCCACCGATTGCTCTAGGTATAATTCACTCCTCTAAGTTTTAAATCCATCAACATGTTGGAGTTCACAAAGTCATTGAACTCATCCATGCTCCTGATAGGTGGTCCATTTCCACCCATTTTGTCTGAAGGGTAAAGAGGAGTGTTAAAATCCCCAGCCAGAATATAGGGGACATTATGGAAGATTTCACTAATATTACCTAAGTACTCCCACAATAGAGCTCTCCCTTGAATTGAAGTCGGGGCATAAATATTTGAAAGGATCCACGACCTGTTGTTGTTTATTTCCTTAAATAAAACACTAAGAACCCTGTCATATTTCTGAATAATGGTGCCTTCTACTATCTAGGGATCCCACAAAGTCATAAGGCCTCCGAAAAATCCTCTGGATTATTTGCAAACCATCTCCCTTTTATTCCAGATTTTTTTGCTACTTTTTTGACTGAATCTCATCAATTTTTTTTTCTTGCAACATGATAATAGTTGGATTCACTTGATTTCTTATTGCACTAAATTCCTTGTGTTTGGGTAGTCCATTGAGGCCTCTCATGTTCCATAAAAGGAACTTTATTTAGATTGTTTGGGATTTATTCCTCTCCCCATACCTTGAGGGGGTTTTCTTAATTTGTTGTCTTCAGAACCTGGAATAACCTGTTGAAACAAGGTTCTCTATTTTCCATTGGCAATGTCATTATCAATTTTAATTTTTTGATGCTCAGCATTTGATATTCTCCCTCTTATTTTTTCACTACCAAAATCTATAGGAGACTTCACAGTGCTCCTGGTTTTTTTAGGACTAAACTGGGGGGAGGCAATTTATTATAGAACCGGACTGCCATATTCCTCAGTCTAAAGAGTTTCACATATCTTTACCCCTACATCCAAATATTCTCTTTTTTTCTTGTATTCCCCTAGTCTAAGGGACAGACCCTAAGTAGGATTTACCTAGCTCCTAGTGATGATGTTAGGGAGATGAGATTTTTTATTTTCCAATGCCTCAACTTTCTTCCTAAGTTCTTCAGCATTAGGTTTTGGCTTTGGGATGCCCACTGAGCTTGAAGTATTTTCAGCATTGAGGTTTAAGGATCCCAACTTAGATGGGGATTTTAGAGATCAAGCACTAGGGTTTGGCTTTGTGATACCCATGGAGTTTATAGTAATTTCAACATTAAGATTTGAGGATCTTGACTTGGATGGGGATTCTAGATAGTCAGAAAGGTTAGCTTGAAGGTTTTGGGCTTCCATGTCTTTCGATAATCCTCCTACTCCCATATTGGATAGAATTGAAAATTTATTTGAAACTAGAGGATTGGAACTTACCTGAGTATTTTGGTTGCCAACAACCTATTTTTTTCTTTGTCTTGTTGGGACCCTGCACCCCCTCTTTTATTTTTTGGTAGAAATAGTTTTCCTAATTGAAATCACCTCTACCAGGGAAACTCCTCAAATTTCCTCCATCTAGCATTCCCTGCTTTTGGTTTTCTCTATTCATTGCCAGGTTAGGCCACTGTTTGCATAGATGTCCTTTATTTTTACATTATGCACAGAATTTCATTCTATTCTCATATTCTACCGATTGTTTTTGATAGTATTCTCCATACTCTAGCTCCACAAACCTTGGTAATTCATTATCCAAATTAGCATTTATGTAGATTCATGCATGAGTCATCCTTGTCCTGGACAAGGTCGCATGGTTAATGGATATCAGGTCCCCTATAGTTCTGGCTATGCCCTACAACCAATATTCATTGAAGAACTGGGAAGGTAGATTTTGGAGATGAACCCAAATAAGGGACAGAGTATGGGAAACAAAAAGAAGAGTCAAGTCTTCAAAAAGGAGAAACTTCAAATAAAGATAAAAAAGTAAAGTATACTCCAAAAGGAAAAGACATCAGGAAGGAAGAAAGTAAATAAGAAGAACCTTGGATGAGAGTTACTCACAAAGGAAGGAGCACTCAACCACAATCTCAAAGGCATCCAAATAGGTTATTTAATTTCTTCCATGGCTTGTAACAAATATGGTCATAGAGTTGTACACTGCATTGGTTATGGGAAAAATGATGTAAATAAAAATTTCAATTCTTTTACACCTCTTATGGATAATGATATTATATGTTACAAATGCAATAACTTTGGGCACAAGGCTAGATGGTGTAAAATGATACTTCTTGAGTCTAGTAAAAGAAAAACAACTAGGAAAGAGAAAAAGGAGAATGAAAAGGATAGATCAATGTTAGTTCAAACAACCCTTCATGCTCAGGATAAAGAAGAACAATGGTATCTTTATAGTGGTTGCTCTAGACACATGATAGGAGACAAAGACAAATTTATTGAACTAAAAGAAACCAATAAAGGATCAGTAAGTTTTGGTGATAATGGATCGGTAAAAATTGGTGGAAGAGGAACTTTGAGTTTAGATAATGGGAAAACAAGAACATAAAATGTATTGTATGTCAAAGGGTTAAAACATAATCTGCTAAGTGTAATTCAAATTTGTGATCAAGGTCATATGGTTACATTTCACCCAGATAGATGTGAGATAAGAAAATAAAAAATTGGAAAAGTCATTGCAAATGCAAGAATAACTCCAAACAATCTATATATGCTCAATGAGATTAAAGGGGAAAAATGCTTTCTATCAAAAGAAGATGAGAGTTGGTTGTGGTATAGAATATTGGATCACTTGAATTTTTTACAACATTGTCATCATGGGAAATAAGTAGACTATCAAAGATTTACCCAATCTAAAAAGGCCACAAAGCATAATTTGTGCACCTTGTCAACATGGAAAGCAAACTAGAACAAGCTTTAAAACAAAGGGATATATGTCATCCAAGCCATTAATACTAATACATACTAATCTATGTGGTCCTACCAAAACACAAAGTATTCAAGGTGAGAGTTACTTCATATTGTTTATAGATGATTATTCCAGAATAATTTGGGTAGATTTTCTGAAATATAAGTCAAAAGCATTTGGAAAATTCAAAGCATTTAAAGAATGGGTTGAAAATGAAACTAGAAAGAGGATTAAGTGTTTGAGATCTGATAGAGGAGGAGAATTTACCTCAAATAAATTTGTATATTTTTGTGAACAACATGGAATCAAGAGAGAATACTCAGCTATAAGAACTCCTCAACAAAATGGAGTAGTTGAGAGGAAAAATAGGACTGTTGAGAATATGGCTAGAGCTATGTTAAATAAATCTAGAATTTTAGATGGATTTTGGAGGGAATCAGTAAACACAACATATATATAATTACTAGGGCTCAAATGAGGGTAAACCATCATAAGACTCCATATGAGCTTTGGAAAGGAAGATCGGCCACTGTAAAACACTTCAAGGTTTTTGGAAGCAAGTGCTACATAAGGCGAGAAGAACAAAACTTAGGCAAGTTTGATCTAAGATGTGATGAGGGAATTTTTCTTGGTTATTCCACTAAGATCAAAGCTTATATATGCTTCAACAAGAGAACACACACTATTGTAGAAAGTATAAATGTGACAATTGATGAGAAGATAGATTCAAGAGAACTAGTTCAGAAAATTGTGTATCAGGAAGATGGAAGTTGTCAAGAAGAGTTTTGTGAGGAATCAGATGAAGAAGAATAAGAAACACAAAGAATTATTCCTAAAAATCCATCCAGGTATGTACAAAAGCATCATCTAAGAGATATAATCATTGGGAATCCATATGAAAGACAGACAAGGAGAAGGATAATAACACCATATCAACAAGTAAAATTTTCTTTTCTATCTAATATTGAACCAAAGGAATTCAAGCAGGCAAGTGAAGATGAGTTCTGGATTAAGGCAATGGATGCGAAATTAGATCAAATAGAGAAAATAAGTACTTGGTAACTTGTTCCACGACCAAAGGACAAAAATGTGATCAACACAAAATGGGTATTTAAAAATAAGGTAAATGAATATGGACAGGTAGTCAAAAATAAAACAAGGTTAGTATGCAAAGGTTATACACAAGTAGAGGGAATTTAATTTTATGAGACATTTGCTCTAGTTGCATAACTTGAGTCCATAAGAATATTTTTAGCCTTCTCAAGTTTTAAAAAATTCAAGGTATATTAGATGGATGTTAAGTCAACATTTCTAAATGGTGTTCTAGAAGAAGTCTATATTGAACAACCAGAGGGATTCATATTAATAGATAAACCAGATCATGTATGCAGGTTGAAAAAGGTACTGTATGGTCTAAAACAGGCTCCTAGAGCATGGTACTCAAGACTGGATAAGTATCTTTAGGAATAGGGATTCAAAAAAGAAGTAGTGAACAATAACTTATACATAAAAAATGAAGGGAATAATCTACTAATTGTGGTTGTTTATGTTGATGACATCATTTTTGGGGGAAACAATGATAAGATGTGTAAAGAATTTGCAAAGAACATGCAGAATGAATTTGAAATATCTATGCTTGGTCAATTGTCCTTCTTTCTTGGACTTTAGATTTCACAATCATAGAAAGGAGTATTTATTTCACAAACCAAGTATATAAAAGAGATGCTAAAGAAATTCAAGTTAGAATATTGCAAACCAATAAGTACCCCCATGGTCACAGGATGTAAGTTAAGGATGATGAATCTCCAAAGGCAGATCAAAGATTATACAAATCTATTATTGGTAGCTTATTGTATGTTACAGCTACAAGACTAGACATAGTGCAGTCAGTGGGATTAGTGGTAAGGTTTCAGGCAGCACCTAAGGAAACACATGTGGCAACAGTAAAGAGAATTCTTAGGTATCTAAAAGGAACTATGGATTTTGGGCTTTGGTATCTCAAAAGTGATAGTTTCACACTCATAATGTATACATATGTAGATTGGGTTGGCAACATTGATGACAAAAAAAGCACAAGTGGAGGATCATTCTTTCTTGGAGATTGTTTAGTCTCTTGGCTAAGTAAGAAGTAGGTATAAGTATCTTTATCTACAACAAAAGCAGAGTATATTGCAACAGTAGCTAGTTGTACATAGGTATTATGGGTGAAATGAATTCTAGAGGACTTCAAGATAAAACATGATTATCCTATTCCCATATTATGTGATAATACAAGTGCAATAAGTATCTCAAATAATCCAATGATGCACTCCAGGACAAAGCACATATCGATCAAATACTAAGAGAATAGGTAACAAATAAATAGGTTAGGTTGGAATATGTTACTACAAAGGAACAGATAGTAGACATCTTCACTAAGCCACTTTCTAAATAGACTTTTGAGTATCTTAGAAGAAAACTAGGAGTAATACTCCCACCCCAAAATTAACCACCTCAAGAGGAGGTGGGGGAGGGGCTAAGCTAAGAGACTCATTCTTAGCTTAGAGTCCCAAAGGTGACCCTTTGCCATTGATGTCAAAGGGGGAGAGATTTGAGTAAGGGGGAGAGCTTTCAGTCAAGGGGAGAAGATATTCAGGGGGAGCAGGAAGGAAAAAGGCCAAGTTTTGGTAAAATGAATTTGGTTTTCCATCAATTAAAAAGGGGGAGATTGTTGGACATTTTGAGTAGATGAGTTGTCATTGATGTCAAGAGTGAGTGGTCGTTGATGTCAATATTTCAGCACCAGTGAGTGGCAGTTTAGAGTGGGCAGCATTAGTTTTAGGTTCTCCAATCAGTGCAAAAGGAGAGTCCATTTTAAGTTGATCAAATCCGGTTCTAAGAGGTCAAGATAAGGTCCAAGGTGAAAATAAGAAGCCCAAGAAAATAATATTATAATATTTTTTTATAATATTATACAGGGAAGTTTAAATTAATTTATTAAGTAATCTACTTAACTTATAAGTTATTTAAATTAATTATTAGTTAATTTTGATATTAATTATATATATTAATTTATGATTATTTTAATAACCCTAAGGTGGGTTATTAAATTCAAAATTTGAATTTTCTAATTCAACCATTGAGCACTGATGTGGGAGTTATATGGCAAAGCATGTATAAAAGGGAGTCCTCCACCTTAGCCTAAAGCCTAACATGCATTTGAATTAATTGTGTGGTATGCGAAGAAAAAACGTGCGAATCATATACGAAATGAAGAGGGTTTTCATTGGCTTTAAAATTTCCAAGTTGTAGGCTAAAGAACAACACCCACCAAGGAAGGTGCCTTGGTCACCAAGCATGGGTAGCGCATTTGGAAATAGTGGCGAAAGCAAAGTGCAAGGAGCAATGTTTGGCAAAGGTTCAAATTCGTGAGTGCTTTTTGGTAAAGTTGATGACGTACGAAGGTTGTTAAGAGGAAGGAGGCTTTCATTCCTTCTCGTGGGTGCCTATAGCCCACATGGTGGGCACCAAAGTGCTAAGGTTCTTGGTGGTTGGGAGACAATGGTTCAAAACCCATCGAACCCCATTTTGGGGAAAAGACAAAGGTATGCCCTTTTTGAGTTAGCATCGAAATTTTTGAAGAAATAAAGTTATGCCCTAAAGTTTAAAATAATTTTATTTTATAAGGTTTTAAGGGGAGTTATAAGGTTTTGATAATTATTTTATGTGCTTAATTTTTGTAAGGGGTATTTAAGTGGTAAAGTGTTATATCCTTGATATTTGTGAGTGGTTAGAAAGTTAGAGGGACTTATAAGGTGTAAAATTTGGATTAAATTTTACCGTCCCTTTTTGATCAATAAGAATATCCTTGTGAATATTTTTGAGATAAAATTATTATTATCTAAAATTGAATTGGCATAAGAAGGTTTAGCTATTTTGAGACAGGTTTTGAAGACACTTCTTCATCAATCAAAAAGGTATGGGCACATATTTCTAGTGAGTGTTTGTTGAATGTTATTGGTGGAGAACAGATCTAGCACAAGACAGGAAACAAGAATAACAAGAGCCAAATTCCTTATTTAGTAGCTTCAGAAAGATTTACAGAGAATATACAACAATCTACCATTTTGCCAACCCCTTCTCATTACAATTCTTGGGTTTTTATCGAGGCCCTGACCCTCTATGTTTTCAAATTTCCCACGATCTGCAATAGCCACTTGGATCAATACTGTAAAGTTGCATTCATGGGACTCTGGGTGAGGTGTGTGACTGGCTACCATAACCACTATAATATTCTTCTGGAACTGTTGTTTCGTTGTTAGTTGCCTTAACTGTGTCTCTAGTTATAATGCGCGAGTGGCCGACATGCTTGCTGGAATCTTTCTCTGAGACTGTTGCTTCACTATCGCTAGCTTGCCGTGCATGAAAGCATGCATTAAAGAGACCCTTGACCTACAACCACCATTTTGTTAGACTGTTCTTCTGAACTGCTGTCTCATCCATATTGCCCATGACCTACAACTGCCGCTTTGTCAAAATGTTCATCTGTGACTGTTGCCTCTTTTTCTGTGCACGTGGCCATCCACGTGTTTGTTTCTTATTTGTTTTCTTTCGGTTCTCACGATATCGCGACATGTCATGATATCATGCAAAATTTCCTTGCATCCTCACTTCTATTTTTATGTCATGATATCGTGACCTCCCTGCCTTCGATCCTTGGTTTCATTTTTATGCCGTGATTTTATGACGTCGTGATATCGTGACGTCGTGATATCATGACCTCCCCGCATTCGAGCCTATGCTTTGTTTTTATGTCATGATATCATGACGTCACTATATCACGACATCACGATATCGTGACCTCTCCACCTTTGAGCCTTGGTTTTATTTTTATGTCATGATTTTACGACATCGCGATATCGCGACCTCCCCGCCTTCGAGCCTTGGTTTCATTTTTATGTCACAATTTCGTGACATCGCGATATCGTGATGTCGCGATATCATGACGTCGTGATATCACGACCTCCCCACCTTTGAGCCTTGGTTTTATTTTTATGTCACAATTTCATGACCAACTTTTGCCTTGTTAAAATGACCAACTTTTGCCTGGTTAAAAATAAAACAAAACACTTAGAAAAAATTTGGTTGATGCAAGATTGCTCTATTGCCATCGGATGCTCCTGCATCAGACACCCGGGGTTGATGGAGAAGTGACCTTCACTTCTGTGCTATTCGGTCACCGTTTTCTGCAACATCTCCAAACGTACACCTGCCTCTGCAACCCACTTAAACCCTATCTCCTAGCAAATTTTTTTTTTGCCTTCTACCAGACAAATTCTGGCACTGCTGCACACCTTCTCGTCCACTACCTGTAATGGCTTTAAATTGTGGTGCACTTCATATTTTGTCAAGGAGTACGTATTTGCATGACCATCATGCACTGCACTCGATCAAACTGCCATGGCCTTCCCAACAGCAAATGGCAAGCATCCATAGGGAAAACATCACACAGGACCTCATCCTGGTATCTCCCAACATTGAATGTGACTAAGCACTGTTCACGAACCCATGCTCTATGGTCCTTCTGCAACCACGCAATTCGGTATGGATGCGGGTGCCTCCTCCTCTCCAGCTGTAACTTAGTAACCATCTCTTCGGAAACTAAGTTATCCATGCTACCGTTGTCAATAATAATATTGCAAATCTTACTCACGCATTTACACCTTGTGCAAAATAAGATTTTCCTCTGATATGCATTCCCCTCCTCATTCAATAGGACTCTCCTTGCGATCATTACTTCTCCTCTCTCTGCTTCTTTAGAATGTTCAGATCCAAAATCTTCATCAGCGATCGCGGCTCTGGCATTTCCTTCCGGCCTCCTATTAGTCCTTTCTCATTGTTGTGGACACTCATATTGGTGATGTCCCTCTTATCCACACTGGAAACAAGTTCCACGGTATCTTCCTCTTCCCTAGCCACGTCCAACTCTGCCCCTTCCCCCTTGGTAATCATTATTTTGATTATGGGGGCGGTAGCTATTTTCTCTCCTTTGTTCCTGATGACTGCTACCTTCTCCATTCTTCTAAGAATCTTCATTTCTTCTTCCACCGGTTCTTTCGCCATGACCTCTTCCTCTTTGCTTGTTCTCAAACCTCCTATTGAGCTTTTCTTCAACCTTTAGGGAAAATTGGTAAGCGTCCTCTATGGTGGTCATCCGGACCAGACTTAATTCTTCTTGAATACTTGCTCGTAACCCATTAATGTAATGGGCTACCTTCTCCTTGTTGGCCTCTGAGTGGCCTGTTATGATCATAATTTTATGAAACTCTTATGTGTATTCTTTTATAGACTTACTTGATTGCCTCAACCCTTGCATTTTATTTAGCAGGTCTAACTCATAATCACCAAGGATGAACTACCTCTTCAGCTTTTTTGCCATCCGTTCCCATTTTGTTATTCTCTATTTTCCTCTTTTATTTTACTCCAACTGCACTCCCTTCCACCAAATGCTGGCATGACCTTTCAGTTTGGTCTTAGTGAATCTGACCCTATCAGGATCTTCAACCTCATCGTACTCAAAGTACTCTTCCAGATCGTTGATCCAGTCGATCAATTCCTTTGGATCAAGGTTCCTAGAATAGGTGGAAACCTCCATATTCGACCTCTTCCCAATCTAGGATATGGCTTTGTATAGTCTGGTTTGAGTAGGATCTACTGCTTCTTCTTCTTCCTCAGGATGGCCTTCTTCTTCGTCATCTTCCTCTTCACTACCTTCATCTCTTCTTGGCTCCAATATTCTACGCATCTCTTCTTGCAGGGCTTGCATTTGCCTCTGCAAAATTTGGATAGCTTTCGTTGCCGCCATGCCTCTCCCACCAATAGGGTTTTTTCTTGGAGGCATTCTACTTATTCTCTCACAAGCCCTTCCATAGATCCTGGTGTAACTGCCTCACATCCGATGATTTGTTACACACTCAAAAACTTTCGGCTTTGATACCACTTGGTGGAGAACAGATCTAGCACAAGACAAGAAACAAGAATAACAAGAGCCAAATTCCTTATTCAGTAGCTTCAGAAAGATTTACAGAGAATATATAGCAATCTATCATTTTTCTAACCCCTTCTCATTACAATTCTTGGGTTTTTATCAAGGCCCTGACCCTCTATGTTTTCAAATTTCCCATGATTTGCAACAGCCACCTGGCTCAATACTGCAAAGTTGCATTCATGGGACTTTGGGTGAGGTGTGATACTGGCCACCATAACCACCATAATATTCTTTTGGAACTGTTGTTTCGTTGCTAGTTGCCTTAACTACGTCTCTAGATATAATGCGCGAGTGGCCGACATGCTTGCTGGAATATTTCTCTGAGACTGTTGCTTCACTATCGCTAGCTTGTCGTGCATGAAAGCATGCATTAAAGAGACCCTTGACCTGCAACCACTATTTTTTTAGACTATTCTTCTGAACTGCTATCTCATCCATATTGCCCATGACCTGCAACTACCGCTTTGTTAGAATGTTCATCTGTGACTGTTGCCTCTTTTTTCATGAACGTGGCTGTCTGCATGTTTGTTTCTTATTTGTTTTCTTCTGGTCGTCACGATATCGCAACATGTCATGATATCACGACAAAATTTCCTTGCATCCTCGCTTCTATTTTTGTGTCACGATATCACGACGTCGCGATATCGCGACCTCCCCGCCTTCGATCCTTGGTTTCATTTTTATGTCATGATTTCGTGATGTCATGATATCGTGACCTCCTCGCATTTGAGCCTATGATTTTTTTTTATGTCACGATATCACGATGTTGCGATATCATGACCTCCTCGCCTTCGAGCCTTGGTTTTATTTTTGTCACGATTTCACGACGTTGCGATATCGCGGTGTCGCGATATCGTGACCTCCTCGCCTTCAAGCCTTGGTTTCATTTTTATGTTGCAATTTCGTGATGTCACGATATCGTGACGTCACGATATCGTGACCTCCCCGCCTTCGAGCCTTGGTTTTATTTTTATGTCATGATTTCGTGACCAACTTTTGCCTTGTTAAAATGACCAACTTTTGCCTGGTTAAAAATAAAACAAAACACTTAGAAAAATTTTGGTTGATGCAAGATTGCTCTGTTGCCGCCAGATGCTCCTGCATCATTTATGAATGCTAAGTTGGAGTAAAAATGATTGATTGGTAAGAATTTTTGAGTGTGTTTTAAATTAATGCTTCAAGGTTTTCTAGAATAGAGGTTAAAGAGAGTAACCTTGTTTTATAAGCATTGTTGTTGAGTGATTGGTTGAGTGAAGAATTGTAAATATCATGAGTATAATTGTTATGTGATTTTTTTTATAAGAATTATTGGAAATAAGTGAGTGAGTGTTCATATGCTTGGAATAGGGTTTGTGAGTAAGGATTAAATTCATTGAGTGAGTGGTTGAGTAGACTTGGTTGAGTCTAGTCAAGTGGATGCATTGAAGACTTGAAGTGTTGGTTGAATTTCTATGAAATAAATTGTTCTATATCCTAAACTGATTTAAGGAAAAGGTTGAATGTTTATGAGTATGAAGCATATTGAGTCTCTAAAAATTCTCTATATGTTTCTGTGATATTGGAAAAGTTATAGTAAGGACTTGTTGAGCAAATTTGAGGTAAGTATTAGAGAAGACGTGTGGATAGATTTGAGTAAGCTTTTGTGGAATCTTACAATATAGATTTGAGGACAAATATTATTGAGTATATTGGACAAGTTCTAGTGAGGACTTGTTGAGCAGATTTGAGGTAAGTCTTAGAGAAGACTTGTGGACAGATTTATGTGAGTTTTTGTGGAAGCTTACAATACATATTTGATAAAAAATATTGAGGACATATTTAAGGATAGATTTTGGTGCATATTTAAGGACAAGTTTGTTCCAGACCAGAGATAGATTGAGCAGATTTGTGCTAGACCGAAGGACTATGTTTAATGCAAATTTGAGATAGAGCTTTAGAGATGATAGAGTATAGAGGACAATAGTCTCTAGTGGATAGAGATCCATTAGCTAAGGTTGTGAGGACAGGAGTCTTCAGTAGATGGAGATACATTATCTAGAGTAGTGGGGGTAACAGTTCTTCTAGAAGATCACCAGCTAAAGCAGAGGAGAAAGGAGTTCTCCTATGGATAGAGATCTATGAACTTGATTAGGGGATTGGTATCTCCTTTGGATAAAGGTCCATAAACATTGTAATAGTGAAAGGATTCCCAAGAGAATTTATTTGAGAAAAGTTTATAAGGAATATTTTCTCCGTGGAGTAGCCCATATTGGGTGAACCACGTTAAATCATGCCTCTCATGTGTGTGATGCTTTATGTTATGTTTATTTTTTTAATATTGTCAATGGTATCATAAGGATTAAAAGGCAAAAGGTTTTATCATATACTATTCACCCCCCTCTCAGTATAAGCACATGTTCTTCGTAAAGATGTATTTTATATATTGATGACTGGTATCAGGTTTAAATTCATTATTTTTCTCTCATATGGAACTCCTTAATGAAACTAAGAGAAGCACAACAAGAAAATAACATCCCTAGGGCATTCGAAGGAATTATTAATAAGACTAGGAGATCTTTTATTCAGAAGCTAAGGAGGTAGTTACATTTTGCATAGTATCTTTGCAAGAAGGGTTATTATTCTACAAGCCTATTTAATGACTTGGCATAAATAATACATAAGTAAATCCCCCATATATTTAATTAAATAAATAAAACAAATTATTATATATAAGATAATTAAATAAAACAAATTATTATTATATATAAGATTTGCCATAATATAAATTTTTATAAAATAAAATCCTCTATCCTGTTTGGTTATATAGCCAAAAATATAGTTTGGGGGGAGGTATAGGCTTAATACAATAAAATTTATAATACAGTTTGGGGGAGTAGTACAGGAATATAATATTTTATAATTATAGAATAATAAATATAATAATAAAATATATAATAATAATAATAAATATAATATATATATATATATATATATATATATATATATATATATATATATATATATATATATAAATTAATAAAATATATGAAGATTTCCCATAATATAACACTTATAAATAAGAATTTTCATGTTTAATATTATATATATTCAATATGCTAATTGTACAAATTTAAATAAATAAAACAATAAAATATATATTTACGAATTTTATTGAATATATATATATATATATATATATATATATATATTATAATTGAATATTCTTCCTTAAATATATAATAAATAAATAAATAAATAAATAAATTTTGCTATCAATAAAAGTTAAAGACCCTCTTTTATCTTGTTCATCTTCATCACATGGATAGATTATTTTCTACGGTCATACACAACAAACACAAGTATTCAATGGAATGTGAGCATTACTGAGATTGATGCACTTGAAATAATTGGTTGTCCACCCGTAGATATTTATAATGTGAAAGGTCAGCTGGTAAACTAAAAGCTTCTACGAAGATGTCAAAGTTTGATAGCAGATACAAAGAGTATGGATAAACATGTTTTATTTATTTATTTATTTTAAATCAAGCATCATATAAAAAAAAATTACTAAAATAAAATTAGGGTTAAATTTAATTTGAAAATGCATATGGTCTCTAATATTTCACCATTATCATTTATGAGTTTGGTCTTCTCACCAATCAAAACTCCACATGTAACAAATTGGAGTTATACCTAATGGTTGTTGGCAAGCATTGATGGCATGCTATATTTAGCATGAAGGGAGATAAACTCATAATATGATAAAACATAATATAAACTCATGACCATTTAATAGTAGTCCATAATATTATATTACTATTATTAGTTTATAATATTATTAATATTATTATATTATAATATTAATATTATTTTTAGTAGTTTATAGTATTATCACGATAGTATTTATGTTTTATAATTTATTTACTATAATTAATATAATAATATAATAATATAATAGTGATTATTTATGTAATTATATTAATATTATTAATATGTGAGAAAAATATAATATAATATAATTATATTAGAAGTGATTTTTTTCTATTAATATAGTACTATTATATTATTAAATTATATTAGTTTATAATATTATTAGTCTAATATTATTAATAAATATTTTATTATTATTATTAAAAATAATTTTTTATTATGATAATAATCTTATTATATTTGTCCTACTTTATTATTATATTATTTATTGATTTTTATATTTTAGTTCTTTATTTATTTAATATGCTCTTGGTTATAATACTTCAACAACTAGCAACAGAGATCAAATAGATAAAGATATAGAAAACATCGAGCTAATCATAATCAAAGGCACATGGAGAAACATAAAGAAATCCCTAATTTTGAAACCCATATTTTCCATAAAATGTCTAGGGCAAAACCTTGGATTTTCAACAATGATTTCACATGAAATTTAACTTAATTGCTCCTAACACGCTATACAAAGGATAAAATAGAGTATGTTGATTTCATACATTTGCACTATTTTCTCCATAAACAATTATAATGTTTTATTTTATATATTTGCAGATTTATTTCTATAAAACCGTAATATTTCATTCATTATATCTACAATGTTTCAATTATAAAATTTGTTGTATCTCATCTATAATATTTGCAATGTTTTACATTGTGATATTTAAAACTTGTATGCATGAGGACATGCATTTCCTTTAGTTTGGGGGAATGATGAGTGGTAAAATGTGCATGTTTTATGAAGTATTTTATATGCCTTTTATCTATAAATGTGTGCAAATGAATGTATTCTGATGGTTGATTATATCTTATTTGCATGATTTATGAGTAAATTTGATTTATGATGTTAAAATGATAAATATTCATATTTTACACAAATTGTGCGAAGTTTTGTATGTTTTTGGCAGTAGAACGATCACAGGTAATATTGTAGCAAAATACAGGTCAGATATTGAAGGAAGGATGAACCAGTCTCGTGCAAATATACTAAGGAGATGTGTGGATGTGTGCTATGGAAAGGGCACTACGAAAACCTAGAAAAATCTATAAAAAAACTTGTTTTGCATAATAAACATGCCACATATGCTATAGCTTGGTCAAATGCCACATGGGCAGTGGGAGAATCAAACATGGACGATTTCAAATGCCACATAGGCAGTTAGAAGAATCAAACATGGGATGACTCATCATATTTATTTGGGCATATAAAGTTGTTATGAGATTTGTTATAAAGCTATGTGTATGCTTATAATAAATATGTCATTTTCTAAAGAAAAAGATAAAGTTGTTGGACTAAGTCTAAATTAGTGGTTTTGTTGTATTAAGTCTAATTTAAAGATTATGTTGTTATATAGTTGTTAGAATAATTCTAAGTTAGTAGTTATGTTGTTACGTATTTTTTAGAAGTCCAAAAGTAGTTTTAGGATTTCTTAATATTAGATTATATTGTTATGTAATTTTAGGATTTAGTTTGAGTCCATTCAATATGCAACCAAAAAGAAGTTGAAGACTTCTATTGGGAGAGCATAATGTAAACTATAAATTAAACAAATATCTCCATGTTACGGGGGTTTATGAACACAAGAAAGAATGAAATAATGATTATGCATTCATTTTACATTGTAATGAAGCTTGGAATAAAGTGATATTTTGGCACCAACATTTTCTTCTGAATATGGTAACTGTATCTCGTAATTTATTTATGTTTTGCTTGCTTTGGTAACTTACATTTCTTTTATTTTCCTACAACCATGAAATGATTAGCATTAGATTAATTTAATAAAATAGTTTACTAAAGTTAAAATAGAGTAGAAAAATGGGAAGGGGTTAATACTAACCTTCCGGAGGTAGGGCCCACTCCGAAAGGTTAGTCCCTAAATCTCTTCCCCCACTAACACGGTAGATAGAATTAGAATATAGATTAATTTGCATAAAAATATAATTAGAAAATATATTAAATAAATAATGCATTAGTAAATCATATGTGGATCCACAAACTTAGATTAAATCATAAATTACATTTCTTTACATTAAAGCACAATTTTATTTCATTTCATTTTCTTGCAAACCTATATCTTTTCTGTAACCTGATCTTAAGAAATTAAATTAAGTAAGTTGGTAAATGTCATGGAATATTTATACTGGATAACTATTCTTTAAATTGATTAAGAGTTGGATTGATAAATTAAATGATTAGTTGTTCAAGCTAGACAACCAGCATCTACTCTCTAAGAGTAAAAAAGGAAGCTTGACAACCATACCACATTTGGTCATTCAGACTCGTCAAGTCAAGCACTCAAGAAAGAGTACATAATAGACTATCATATTTCAGTCAAAACTAGTGCTATTCCAGTGTCAAGTTAAGGGGCTAAGGTAATAAAAATATCTCATTAATATTGATTTCAAACATAGTAGATATAAGGTTATAATTTTGAGGATTATTTTTAAGGTTGAGAAAGCAAAAGACATAGGAGATAACTTACCAAAAATTAGAATACTATTTGCAAACTAACCTAGGAGATATAAGGTATTCTACTTAGATTGAATCATTTAATATTTTGCAAATATCATTATCTTTTCTAATTTTCCAAAGTTGGGAGTCATAAGGTCTACTACTACAAATTGATTTATTGGAAATTACAAAAATTAAAATCAAAACTCAAAGAGCCATTATAAGAGGTTTATCAAAAACTTATAAAGGTTGTAAATTATAATATTTACTTGTCTCAAATCCTCTCAAATAGAGACAAAATATCCAAAATTAAAACCTCTTGAAATCTAAAAAAATGCTTAGTTCAATAGGAGCAATAAGGACAATAGAAGTTGATTTTAGCATTTACAAAACTTTACAAAATCAACCTAGATTGAACTATATATTACAAAAGCAATTTATATCTTGCCCAAAAATACTAGGGAGACATAAGGCATTCTACGAAACCTAAGAATTGATATTAGGGAATTCGAATGGCTTCAAATAAATTCTTCTTAGCAAAATATCAACTACTTAAGGGTCCTAATTATTTCTCCTAGAAGAATAAAGTAAAAGCTATTTTGGTGTATGAAGAACTTTGGGATATTGTCAAAAGGAAAACACAAATACCTACTAAAGATGAATTGAGATCCTAAAGTTTGTAGAAAATGATTCAAAGTCTCTAATGATAATAACCTTTGCTATCACTGATGAGATAAAACCCTATATCATTTCAGCAAAATCATCCACAGATGCATGGTCAAGCCTAGAGAAAAATTTTGAAGGAAAGAATAAGGTAACTATTCTCCATATTTAAAGTCAAATTCATTCATTAAAAATGAACAATGGAGAAAGCATAGAAATATTCCAAAAAAATGTAGTAGATATTAAAGGGAAATTATTTACCTTAGTATAAACAATTAAGGATGAACTTCTTACTCAAGTAACAATGAGAGCACTTGCAGACAACTATAAACATTTGGTAATATCTTTACAATTTCTAAGTAAAGATACTTCTTTTTATGACTTAGTCAATATTTTATAGGAATATGAAGTGGAAAATATAGTTAAATATGAGATATCTAACACTACATTGACATCTAGAGATAATCCATAGGAAAACATTACCTCTTCATAAAAAGGATGAAGACCATGGTACAACAGGTATTTTTAGATATGCAAGAGAAAATGCCATAGTACCAGCTACTATAGGTTCAACCCTAAGAATCAGAATCAAGGAAATCAGATGAACAATGGTAGCCAATTTTAGCCATGAAAATATCAAAATTCTTGTCAATAGTAATTTTAGCATCCATCCAATTATCCCCAATTGGAGTATCAAAAAATAAATTAAAAGGACATCTAGCTCAAAGGATAGAATAAATTGAAGAACTGGAAGAACCTACTGATGATTATGAGATCAAAGCTCTTTCAACAAGAATGATAGCTTTTTAAGACGCTAACATCTTGCTTGAATTGGTTACATAAATCAGATAAGAATTAGAATTCCATATCAAAGAAGAAGATTTAATTCAAAGCCATCAGATGGAAGAAGATCCACATTGAGGACTAAAGTATTCAATACCCAAATATTGTAATATAGGGGTGTGCTAGAAATAGAGTATATTACATTATTTGGGTCATGTAAATGTACCTTCCTTGGTACATACTTAGGACATTAGGTTACTTTAGGGGGAATTTATCTAGTTACTTCATGCAATGTAATAAATGCACAAGTGTCAATTTGCAAGCTATAATGCGCAAGGTGTCTACTTGTACAACTAGATAGAGTGTTGGCCAAGGAACTTTTCTTCCTATATAATGGTCATAGAGATAGAAGTCATAGCATTGTAGTCAATGTGTGTTAGATAGGCAGTAGGGTAGTGTGTGTGTGAGTTATAATATTAGATCTCATTCATGGAGCAGTAGCTTATATTATGGAGTGTCCATTTCCTCCATAGCTACTATTGTAATATTTTCACTATTTCTATTTATAGCATATTTCAATCATCTCACAGGTCTACTTTATTTTTTTTGCATCTTGTGATTGGTATCTCCCATTGTATGTGGTATCAAAAGCTAACAAATTGTATCCTGAGGAGCCATCCATGAGGGAGAGCATTTCATGGCTTTTGGTTGTGTCTACCAATGTATCGATGTTTGGAAGTAGAAATTCATCCTTGGGGCTCACTTTATTAAGATCACAAAAATTGGTGCATATGTGCACCCCCCCCATTCAATTTCCTAACAAGTTCCATGTTGGACATCCATTCGAGGTGATCGATAGGTTGGATGGATCTTACATCCAACAATTTTTGCAATTCATCATTTATCATGAGAGATATTGTTGGATGCAACTTTTGGATTTTTTGCTTGACCTACTTAATTAGTAGATTTAGTATCAAATTATGGATGACTAAGTTGGGATCTAGACTAGACATGTCCTTGTAGAACCAAGCAAAAAAATTTCTATACTTCTCTAGAAGAGCAAAGAATGCAACACATTCTTTGGTTGAAAGACATTTCTCAAGCTTGAGAATCTAGGGATGTTTAATATTATCGCTAATGTCGACATCAACCATATCTTCTATTAACATATGGTATCCCTATTCTAATTGATGAGGAATAGGGATCAAATGTATGTCATATGCTAGATTGAATAAGTTAGATATCTTGTTAGACTTAATATTAGCTTGTAAAACATCTAAGTGAGGATGCGACAATAAATGGAATGGTTGCAATATATCCTTAGAAGAGAGAAACTCAGAAGGTGATGGTAGAAGGGCAGCACAATCAAAATAAATAGCCTCAATATTAAGAGATAATGATTTAGAAGAGTTATCTGGATAATGGAGGGGAGTGGTAAGGTCAAAGGATATCATATTGATAGATGGTGGATGATCTCTATTCATGGGTGGAAAAAAGTGATTAAATATAGGTGGGTACAAATTTTTAGGAGGTGGTTAGGGTGGAATTGGAATGATGGGGTGCACCCTGTTGGGAACAAGGAAAAATAGATCCTCAGGTGGGATAAGTTGATGCCAAATGGGTAGTTGCCTCAAAAGAAGATAAAGATAAAATTTGTTGAGATTTGTGAGAGATTTTATGGGGGAGGAATATTCTTTCAAGCTAAATGAGGTGATGGATAAGGTCTCCCAATCATATTTTTACCCCAAATCATGTTCAAAATCCTGATCATCACTTGACTCCTCATATGACCTATTAGATTCAACAACAAATAATGTTGTGATATGCATATGGTCGCTAAGCAAGTGACTACTACTAGGACTGGTATAATCATTGCCATCAATGTCTCCCTCTAAGCCTAAGTTAAGGCACTATAGGGAGTCAACATAAGCTCAATGGGCATGTGGATTTTGTATCCCAAGCCTAATTTTTCTATTAGTAATTGGTAATGAGGTTCTATAGGGGTTCAGGAACCTTTATCATAATTCCCTAATCCATTCCCATGCAAATTATGGTGGTGAAAGTACCACAAAGCAAAGGATGGATTTGAAAGATAATCAATATTTATTTGAAATGGCTCTTCCTCCTTTGGTATAGGAGGCATGTTTGTGGAGGTATCAATACAACCATAGACAAAATTTGTTTGGCTTGGGTGGGATCCATGGAGGATGATAGTACCTATGGGTAATTGTGTGCTACAAAAATGATCAAATTCTTTGATAGACTCTATGAGTATGGTGAATGTAACATCTTGTACTAGATATTCACCAATACTCAGATTCATCATGCAAATTATGACTTTTGGTGACTCTATTCGGGGACATGATGATGAAGATGTGGGATGTGATAAAATTTGTGTGGTGATGGGCAATTCCTCCTCCATGGGGGAAGCATGGATAGAAGTTGCATAGATGGTTGAAATCGAATATGCAAGAGGTATAATGGATGGTTGAGATGTAAATATGTTTATTGGTGAGGGTGGAGATGAAGATGATGACATAGGTATCTTTTTTGAATAATGATCAAGGGGATCCAATGACGATGAAGGAATTCCTAAAGAAACCAATGGTGAGGATTGCGATGGAGGTGGTGGTGATGGCATTATGGATTATTGTGGTGTGAAATTTGTGGCTTGGATGGGGTGTTGGAATATTTTCAGCATTGCCTCCTTAGTCCTAAGTATTAAGTCCTAGTATTTAGTTTTAGTTTAATGTTTTGATTTACATATTTCTAGTTAATTTGATTAGCATACATTGAGGTTTTGGCTTGGTTAATTAATGTTTGACCATAGTACAAGATTAGCATGTTGTTAGGATAAGAGCTATCTTTAAGTTAGTTTGTTGTAATAAGTTTAAGAGGATTTCTCTCAACCACCATGTCTATTTTTAGTTCTTTCAAGAACTATAAAACTATGTAATGCATTGTTGATCAATAGAACAATTTCACCATTGTTTCTCATTTGGTATCAGAGCAGGTTTTCTCAAATGGATAAAAACCTATGGAGAGTGGTGTGAAGAGATCTGAAACACACACTTTGTCAGAGAAACTCAAGTGGCTAGCACTCAACAGATTTGCAAGGAAGAGCTCGAGTAAATCATTACTATCTCACAAATACTGAGGTATTTGATTATGAAATTTTGAGGGGTGTTAGGTAATTGTATCAAGAGGATGCAATAAAAATTTTAGGTGATTTGGAGCTAATTTTCTGATTTTATTAGCATTTTTGGTTTTTCAATAAAATGGTTGTATAAGGTGGAATACAGGGTATTTGCTTCTCAAATTTTGGGAGAAATATTATTTCGATAAAATAATAATTCAGATAAAATTTCAGATCATTAGGATCTTTATTTATTTATTTATGTGAATATTTATTTTTCCTTCAACAATCCCAGATCCGGAATTGTGATAAAAATGGAAAAAGTAAATGATCACATATTTTTCACCTTTGTGATTTTTATTCTGAAATTTAGAGGGTTTTCATATTATTGTCTCAAGAATACAGAGTTTAATTTTCAGAAATTTTGGAGTTTTATGGATTGATTTATATGAAGAACATTGAGGTTGTCTCAAAAACACTCTAAGATCTAGAAAGGGCAAAAGTAAATTGATCACATATTTCTCATTTGTGTGAATTTGGATCTGAAATTTAGTGGATTTTCAGATAAGTATATCAGAAGTCTACAGGAAAGGAGTGGCTGAGAGCTAGGTGGAATATTGATGAATGGTGGATTGCAGAATGGCCACCATGTATAAAGAATTGGAAGTACCCAAATTCAATGGAGATAATTATGCTATTTGGAGCATAATTATGAAGACCTTCTTGAAGGCTCAATACTTATGGGATATAGTTCAAGAAGGCTATGAGGAACCCTCTTGGAATAAGCTACAAGGTGAGGAGAGAAAAGAGAAGAAGGAGCAACAATATGCAAATTGCTTAGCTCTTATGGATTTGAGGAGAGGAATGGAAAAGAATGTTTTTCCTCTCATAGCCAATTGTAGATCAGCTACAATGGCATGGCAAGTGTTAAAGGATTCTTATGGGTTTGATGAGGATACCCATAAATCCATGAGTGACAATCATGAAGATTGTTTAAGCAAGGAGGAGCCTTGCTTCCTTGAAGCAATTTCTGAATTATATCCTTTTGAAGAAGTTTTTGAAGAGTCTTGTAAAGACTCATATGAAGTCATGCTTTGTAATGGAGAATTATTTCTTGTAGAGGAAGGCCTGTATGTAGAAAACCAACAAGATGAAGAATGCTTCATGGAGGAAGCATATGTTGCTGAATTTTGTGATGAAAAGATAAGAAGAGGTGTGTATTCCTCAAGAGGACGAGGAGGAAGAAGAGGATTTGTTGTTGATAGAAGAAAAAGTGATAAAAAATATCTCATGGAGGAGATAAATGAAGAGTGTATTATGGATACTACACCTAAAATTCTCATGGGAGAGAATAAATATGATAATAGGATCAACCAAAATTGTTGGCATGTTGATGGAGAAGCAATGTTTATGGAAGACCATTGTCTTGAAGACCATTCACTTGGAATGGATGTATGCTCTCTTAACAGAGAAAATGAAGATCTCCTACAAGGAGAAGATAAAATTGTTAGAGTTCCTCTAAAAGGGGAGAAGAATGTGAAAAATGAGATAGAAACAGAAAATGGAAATGAGATTGCTGATTTTCTTATCGTAATGGCAAAGGAAACTTCACTCATGGATGAATATCACTCACTTGGAGTGACTACATTGCAGAAAGAGAGTTGTCTTGAAAAGGCAACTATGTATGATTGCTTGAATGAATGGTGTTTCAACACACCAACATGGATTGAACAAAGGAGGAGAACTATTAGTGAAGAGTTGATGGTTGATCTTGAAGCACCATAAAATGAAGTAGAACTACTACAAAATAGATTTATAGGAAGCACCAAATCTACTCATACTAAAGGTAATGTTTTTATGATTAATGATTTATTTTTTGTGAGCAGGAATGAAAAGAAATGTGATTGTCTCATTGATACAACTTTGATGAAGAATCTTTTTGGAGAGAATACAGTGATGGAGAACTTGGGTCACATGGATTAAAATGATGTGTTCAAAATTCCTTGGGAGAAGGATTCTTGTAAAGTCATTGTTGTGAGAGAATATTTGTGTGAGGAGCAACTTTATGTTGCATATGTAGTTGGTCATTATATGGCCATATTTGTTGTGATTTTTTGTGTGAAAATATGTGAAAGAGTTGTATGGTATAATCATCTATGTGAGATGATTAATTGTAAATACTCATGTGGAGTATTATTTAGTGTTGAATATGTAAAAGAATATCAAAATATGAGAGCATGGTTTAAAGACCATAATGATAAAGATGTAAGAGAGTGGTTGTTGAAAACCACAAGAGGACATACTTTTGTTGAAGGGGGAGCTAATCAACAAAATAAGGCACTCAATAATTTGCAGGAAATCCCACATAAAGAGTGGAAGGAGTGCCACCATAAGTATTTTGTAAATTCTGATTTCTTGATTCAATATTGGAGGAAACGTAAGAGAAAAAATTTCTTCCAACTCTGTGATGCTTAAAGAACTCTTGCATGAGTATCTTTAGCATCAAGGGGGAGAATGTTGGAATATTTTCAACATTGCCTCCTTAGTCCTAAGTATTAAGTCCTAGTATTTAGTTTTAGTTTAATGTTTTGATTTACATATTTCTAGTTAATTTGATTAGCATACATTGAGGTTTTGGCTTGGTTAATTAATGTTTGACCATAGTCCAAGATTAGCATGTTGTTAGGATAAGAGCTATCTTTAAGTTAGTTTGTTGTAATAAGTTTAAGAGGATTTCTCTCAACCACCATGTCTATTTTTAGTTCTTTCAAGAACTATAAAACTATGTAATGCATTGTTGATCAATAGAACAATTTTTATCCAACATCTGAGATGATGGATGTTTCTCATGGGGTTATTGAGATGAATGTCTAGATGCATGGAAGGCAAGGTGGAATCTAGGGTATGTGAAACCATATTGTAAAATTTGAAGGACTCCAAGCCTACAGGGACATAGTGAACTTGACCTTCATGTATATACTTTATGCACTGATGTAATATAGAAGGCATGCATTTTATATCTCTAATCTAGGGCCTACCAAGCAATATGTTGTATTGCATAGCACCTTCCAAGATATGACATAGTACATGAATAGTATTTTATCCAACCTGAATAGGAAGAACTATTGTGCCAATGGTGGAACATAGGGCATCATTGAAAGCTCAAAGGGTGAAAGTGGATGTCATGATGCATGATGGTGGAAGGTTGAGATGTTGGAGGGTGGTAGAGGTGATGATGTTAATTGAAGATCATGTGTCAATAAAGACACGTTTAGATGGGATCCTATACACACTAGAAATGATATGCAATGGTGGATAAGGTACCTTAGTGGGTATCATTTTAATTTCATAATATTGAAATGTTATCATAGATCTTGACAAGTTTGAACTTGCCCCACAAAATTAATGAAACAATTAGGGTATTATGGTTGCAATTAAATAGATCTTAAGATCTCCATCAGAGCATCTTGATGTGGGGTTTATTACTAAATCAACTCATAGATGGAGAGTCTCACCGATGACATTATTAAACTTTGAGTAAGTTTATTCCTTAGTATGAGCACCAAGTAAGGTGAAGTAGGCACAATCAGATTTGATATCGATGGTGCTTGTGATGTTGAAGGAATATTAATGGGATCCAAAGAGTGTGTGGGTTGCATTGGGTATCATCTATTCTTCATAACGATGTTGACAATTTCCACAAAAAATTGGTTAGGTGGGATGGTATACACTTGATTAACCTACTTAGGTTATTCTATTTTGATAGTAGATTTTGTGTTTATTCCATGTTGAGGTAAATATTCTTGGAATATGCCTATATTCTAGTTGTTGGAGGTAAGAGGATTATCAATTTGAATATCCTATATCTCGATCATGTCATACAATATATTATTAAATGATTAGCATGACTGAATGTCATACCCCTTCTATTGATGATGGGTGTAGTACTGATACTCCTTGAAATATATAGATTTGGGATGATTCAGATCTAGTGGTTGGATCTAGGGAGAGTAATCGCTTGTGCCTCACATAGTTGATTAAAATTTGATGTCAAAGACTCTGATAATGGGGTGTATTGGTAAGGTAGTCAATGATATTGAGTTTGCAACTATTTTTTTTGTGGTGGATTGGTTGATTACAAGTGGTATTGCACTGGTGGAGGTTGGGCTTGATAATTATCCTATTGTGCTAGGGCTCAGTTTGAGGGCCCAAGGATATTTAAGACAACCTGGTTCATCAAAGCTACCTTTGGTTGATTTTGGCCACCGTTTACCTTTTTAATGGGCCATTCCTTCTTATAGAGTTTGATTTCTCCTTCCTAGACCTTGATGTCCTCAATTACCTTTTCTTGGGCCAATATCTCCTCAAAAGTCCTATACAATTGAAGTTGCAATAATGACAAGATCTATTTGGTGCAACTCCTAGTAAATATTTGGTTAAGATCTATGATGGGTAGAGTGAAAGGCAGTTTTGTTATGACTACCCTCCATCTGTTTCCATAGTCCATGACTAGTTCATTCTCAAATTGGTAAAGATTATATAGATTAGTTAGGGTGGCCTTTTTATTGATATTGAAGGTAAAGTGTTCTAGAAAAGAAATTTCTAATTGTTCAAAGGTGAAAATAATATGGCATGGAAAATGGTTATACCACTTTAAAGCACCCCTAGTGAGCATTATAAGGAACACTCGAAGCATTAGGGGGTCACTACCTTAAAAAAAAAAGTAATTATTCATGAAGCTCATCACATGTGTGTGTCTTCATCACCCTTGAAATTATCTAATTTTGGCATCTCAAAGTGCTCATGATAGGACGATGATAGAATGGATGGATGGAGAGGCTAATTGGTGAGTTGTCATAGGGTAGGTTTTTGGTAACCCAAACCTAAGGTTTGCTTTTATAAAGATTTGAGATGCTCCATCAATAGTTTATAATATTTTGATGAGATGATGGTGTCTACTTGCATTTGGCCTTGATGAGTTTGAAGGTTCTATTATTGAAGAGGTGGTTGGCTAGTGTTTTCAATAGGTATGTCACCATGTGTCACCTTAGGGTAAGTATCAATTGGTTCTCGATACTCTAGTTGTTGTTCCTCATATGCTTCATGATCCTATTGATATGGGTATGTTTTATAACATTCTAGACAATGAGGTTGGTGATGGTGAATGGGTGGTGGTCTATGATGTTGCTTGTGAATTTAATTCAGGTATGGGCAAGATGGAAGATTTTGATTTGGATGCGATGGAAGTTTGTGATGTTGTGTTTGGTAGCGTGGGTTCTATTGTACTAGTTTCCTTTGTTGCATAGGTGTGTGCAACCTATAATGCATCAATCATTACAATTCATGGTCAAGGGATGTACAGGGTACTTGGTTTTGATTTACTAGGTTAGTTGTATGGGATCTATTCACACGTGTGTGAGTGATGTAGATAGGTGTGTTTTACGCTTTGGCCCTAGAGATATTGATAACTTGTTTTTTGGGTAACGAGAGGCTACATTGACTTGATATTGCTATCGAAGTGTTGGTTTCGTATAATCAGGAGGTGTTGAAGTATATTATCCTTGAAAATATTATCTATCATAAGGTGTATCAGGAGGATTAAGGTCACCATCCATGGACCCACGAGTCAATATGACAAATGCATAAGCTAACATGGTAGCATTGTTATTACCCTGAGAGGTGTATATGTTCAAATGATCATATTTATAGCTCATCTAGGGATGATCAGCTAGGGTAGCTTGAATATCCTTATCTTGTTGAGGAGTGTACTCCTGATCCTGATATATAGGAGTTGTATACCGGTTCGGGATGTGAATTCATGGTAGGGGCTTCCTATATGTTTCATCTTAGATATAGTTATCCATATAAAAAGTGTGTAAGGTATCCTTAGATAATCCATATCTTGATCATAGTTGGGACATATGGGTGAATTATGAATGGGGATGCCTAATGTGTTGGGGTTAGTGAAGTGATGGATGAAATTTGATCTAGGATGGTTGCATCACCACTTAGAGATGATAAGTCCTATGGATCAATTTGAAAATCATCCATGGCTCTAGGTGATGGATCAACAGTGTATGCTCATGAGTGAGTCTGACTATGTGTTATGACCATCTTCTAGTAAAATGATGCATAAAGATCCAAGACAATACCTTCAAGCACCTTATAAACTATGCAAATAAAGTAAATAAACAATAAAGAAAATACTTGTTTTGATTTTGATTTTTTTTTTAAATTTTGATTGGATTTTGATTTTGATTATTTTTTTCTAGTGTGTTTTTGTTTTGAAACTCTACTCCTAGAAACTAAGGTATATAAAATAAAAGCTAAAGAAGGGTGATTTGTGCACAACCTCTATCAAGGAATGTGATACAAATGACAAAAATGGCTTCCTACAATGATGGATTGACAATAGGTAATGTTACAAGAATAGTAAATACCCACCCCCAAGGAGACACCATACTATCTAAATCTTGCTACTTGCCCAACCAAGATTTCACTTCACACTGAAGCATGCTTGGATATAAACAATAGTTGCACTCCAAAAATTATTAATCCCTATAGTTAAGGGGTGTCTAAAACTAACCTACCTTGGGATGCACCCAAAAGTAGGGGGTCTCTCAGTGATGAATTCTGAGAAACCACTCACGAGGGGTACTATGGTGTTTAAGAGGTGAGCTAGTGGAAGGAGGTGAATTCCAATATTTTTAGTCTTGATTAGGGGTGGTGATGAAGTCCAACCTTACCAATGTTTAATTGATACATGCATGTGTGGATTATTTTTACTTCAAAAATAAAATAGAGAGTGCACAATGTTTCTAATGATGCAAATTATGAAGTAAAATACATGTAATTTCTTTAAAAATGCTCTATCTTTCATCAAGTAGTAATGCAAAAAAGAAAATATTGAAGAAAGTAGGATTTTCTCAACTTGAGATGGTCATAGTTGATATATTTAAAATTAAAACAAAGAAGCATGCATGCAACTAGTTTATGTGTTTTTTTCTTATTTTCTTAGTTTTTTTTTTTTTTTTTTTTTTATATAAAACATATATTAAAACTATCTTAAGGTATGAAAACCTAACCTAGAAGCCTTAGTCTGATATAATTTTTGCAAATCAGTGTTGTTTTATCTCTGGTTGGAGACCATCTTGTCCTGAGATGATTGTAGAATAGGAGCTGACTCCACCTAAGATGGTTATAATTGTGTACCTGCAATAATAAAAAACAAGCAAACATTCAGCCATTTTGTTGATGTAACAAAACAATAAATGATTAAAAAGGGATACCCAAAGGGGGTCCCACTGTGATCGATATTTGAAAGCACAAAAACATGCACCATACAAAAATGAAACAAATTGAAACACAATGTAAAGAAATCAAATGATAATTTATCCTTCTATATTAAATTGTATTGATTCTTTCAAGGTGTTACATAAAGTCCCCTTTAGAATTTTATTGATGATACAATTTTACAATGAGGACCCAAAGTATTCATACCACATTGATAACATACTTGAAAATAGAGAAGACACAAATCCTTCATAATGGAAGAAAGAATGGATGAAAATTCATGGAAGGAGATCCCTTCTCTACCTTTTATGTTTAAAAGGATTATAAGGTTTTTAAAATTAATTCATATTGGAGTTCAAAAGAAGGATTAGAGGCTTCAAATGATATTTTTGCATGACTAGATAATGTTACTTCATACCTATTGATACCATGTTAGATTTAACACGTATTTATATTAATTAAAAAAAACAATCCACCAACTCAAATCTTAAACAAAAAGCATAAAGGTATTAAAAAGATAAAGATATAGTGGACACTCATAGGCACCATAAATAATCACTATACTATTTTTAGATAAAAATCTCAACCCTTTAGTACAACATATGGGATGAAGGGGGGTGGTGGAGGGTATTTATACCAATAAAAAAATCATAATTACATAAATGATTTTAACCTAAATCAACATAATAAGGGTTTAAGGTTAATAGCAACTTATAAGGTGGGTTAAACCATAACAATGTTAATAACAACCCATAGGGATCACATAGTATAATATTACAATAAATTAAATACAATTGTAAAATGATTTCTTGGTGGCCTATAAATATTATACACATTCAACAATAATATATTACATTAATATTTTTTTAGAAATATTTTTTAGATTAAAACTTGGATAAACTAGAATTACTTAAATATTGCTCTATTTTTCAAGAAGATTGGAATGATATCACTTGATTAATTTTGACAAAAAAATGGATAGGTGATGAGATCCAATTATTATAAAAATTATTAGTATGCCAATTGTAAGAGTATACATGATTTATTTAAAACAATAGGATATAATCAAAGGTTTTAATTATTTTTTAATGAAACCTAAAATGATTAAATAATTTAGAAGAAAATATTTCCATAAATATTAGTCATTAACCCATTGATTAATCCCTAGAGCCCTATTTTAGAATAAAATTCTCTTTGATTGAGTAAAAAAAACTCTAACACATTGTTAATGGTCATTTTTGAGATTAATAGACTCTAAAGAAATTGTTGAATTGAATTGTTAAAAGAAAACATTATTAGTAAGACCCAAGATAACAACATGGTATTAGTAATTAAATTCACTAAAGGTTTCATAAAATAAGTGATCAAAACTTTATTAGAGATGTATTCTTATCCATTAAAAAATATATATTCGTTATCTCTCTATAATAGAACAAAGTATAAAATCTAGTCCTAGGTACATTAAGATTTTTGACATTGTGTCATATATAGCAATGAGTCACAATATTTTGAATTTATTATTGTTGAATTATGGATGTATTTAACTAAATAGTAAGTTAAGCAATGCATGTTAATCTATTGCCATTTATTTGAAAAATACTTGTATTTTTTTAATTAGCAAGGGTCACTACATTCCCTCTTATATTCAATACAAAATATTAATGTATAGAATTGACACTATTTTTTACGATATATATCAATAAGATATATATATAATAACATGAGCATAAGTAATCATGAGTATAAAATTATCTTCTAGCTTTATTGTAAGCCTAAATACATTTAATGTTTCTATTATTTGAGACTTTATAAAATATTTCTTTGAATTGACACTTTATAAAATAATTAGATGATGGTCAATATTGAGAAGAAATAAGTGAAAAACGCATCATTACATAATGTATTTTTTATAAAACTATTGTACTTTTGCCTTAAAAAAATAGTATGGGATGTTGCATTAAGGTGCAGATGGATGTCAGAGGTGCCTAGGATTTCAACTTTGGCAATGAAGAAGGGGTCAAGGGGATACAAAGAGGACAAGGAGAAGGATGGGTCACTACTACAACTACCATCACACCTATCAGATCCATCACACAACCCTTGGTTCTAGGTTGTATCACCAACAAGATGTAGCAGCTCAATAGAGGGTTTGAAGGAGGTATTTGTAGGGGGTTTGTTGGTGAGTTTAGTGCAAAAGAGAGCAATGGGTGAGGAGGAAAAAGTTGAGAAGAATAGACTAGGGCTATGGCCACTAAGGATGGAGTCATCATTGCATGACATGTATCTTAAACCTAAGGTTGTAAAGACATGGGCTAAGAGGATAAATTTTTAGTTTTTTTCTAACAAGACTACCACCATGGTGAGTGAAGTAGAGGGTGGCAAATATAATGGGATATTCTCTGTCGAGGCTAGGTTTGCTAATGCAAATGCTAATGGAGAGTCCCTCGACCTTGAGGCTATAAGGAGAATGCAAGATTTTGAAAGGGAAGGAAGGTTTAAGGGTTTTTTGGAACAAGGTCATGAAGAAGAAGCAATGGACTATTTGATGGATCCTTATGAGGAGGTCTCCATATTTGATAGTGGAAGGAAGTACGAAAGAAGGAAGTCTCCTTTAGAAGAGTTTAGGAATGGGCCTGAGTCGATGATGATTTTATAGGAGGACACATAACTCTTGGACAAGAGTGATGATTGGGATATGTCCTCTTTAGAGCAAGTTCAAAATAGGCCACAACTCTCTGATCAGGGCTATGAGGGACAACACAAGAATTTGGAAGGAGAAAACCCAAAGAAGAATCCCTTGGAAGCACGTAAAAATGCAACCAAGTGCATTCGAAGGAAGAGTAATAGAGCAAAATTAGTCCTAGGAGAAGATGTGAAAATGGGGGAAGTCATTGAACTCTCAGAGAAAATACTTATTGGGAGGTTCTATGGGTGTGCAATTTCTAAAAAATCCTTGGTAGACTAGATGGCCAGGGAATGGATGGAAGTCCTAGGGTATGTGCCTAGTTTTTTACTTCTGGTAAGAGGGTGGTTGTCATTTTAGTTTAGGACTAAGGAAGATGTGGCAAAGATTTTGTTAGAGAAATGGTTTTGGGGGTCAACTTTGTTAATTCTCAAATTATGGGACCCTTGTTTTGACCCTAGGACCACTCAAATACCTACTCACCCTATATGGGTAAAGTTACTAGGGTTGCCATTAGAATTTTGGTCTAGAGATGTTTTCCAAGCCATAGGCAACTGCATTGGTTCTTTCTTGGAGGTGGATGAGAGGTATCAGTCCTCATGCTTGAGGATAGTGGCTAAGATTCTTGTTGATGTGGATTGGAGAGATGGATTGGTGGGGGAAATTATGTTGAAGTACAACAAAGGGATGCATGTACAAACCTTAGACTATATTGGTGTGCCTTTTAGGTGTGTATATTATCATAATTATGGGTATATTGCAAGGGATTGTTCTCTTATTTTTTTAAGGAAGGTTTGGTATCATAAGGAAGATAGAGGGGTATTTAAGGGTGAGAATGAGATGCAATTTTTCCTTCAGGCACATAACTTATAGACTAATTATATTATTGAATCAATGCATAAGGAACACAAGCTAGAGGAATCAAGGAAAAAATAGAAGATGCAAAGAAGGTGGAGATAAAACTTTTTGTGCTAGATCAAGTGATGGATTTAAAATCATCTCATATTGAAGTAAGGCTAGGATTCTTAGAGAAAAATTTGGATGTCATGCTCTTGGACCTAGATACAAGCTTTCAAAGCAAAACTATTTCCAAATCTCATTTCTCATATGGGATTATAGGTAATTCTCTTTTGAGTCCCTCAACTAACCAATGGCCAGATTTACTAGTCTATAAAACAAAGTCTCCCCTAGAAGAAGGTAAGGGTGGAGTTGAGGGGCAAGGAGGACCCTTGAATTCTTCTTCCTTGAAGGAAGTAGATCTAGACCTTGGTTTAGACTCTGGTAAGTTTTTTAGTAATGCTTCATAAGTAAATCACTTTGAATTTGCTTCCCCACTTTGTTTTGCCTATGGTCAGGAAGGTTTTGTGTCCCAAGAAACCCATAGGTATCCCCTATGATCCCTGAAAGGAAGAATAGGACTAAGGGAAGGAGGAGTTGGGGGAGGCCTCAGTAAAGACATGGGGGATAGAAGTCTTGCTGGTAGGAGGGGTAGAAGATATTTTACTTCATTGGCTAAGAATAAAAGCCTCTATGAAGTTCAACAAGGCAAGCAATCATCCTTAAATGGGATCCTTAGAGTAGGGATGATCTCAGACGTAGTTAATCAATGAAAGTACTCTCCTTTAATATCTGAGGGATGGGCAACTCTACAAAAAAATTGCTCTATGTAGGTTGGTAGAAATTCATAATCTAGAGATTCTGCTAATTCAAGAGACAAAAGGGTTAGCTATGAAAGTGATGGAAGATCTTAGTAAATTGCTTAAAGGATGGGATTTTTTGGCCCTTGATGTTGTAGGGGCCTTAGGAGGAGTGGCCATAGGGTGGAAGGCAAATCAGTTTAGGCTAACCAAATTTGCATTGCTTGACTCAAGAGTAGGGACTGAATTCTTTTTAGTGGAGCTCAAGGAAATAGTGATAATGGTGAACATTTATGGCCCCTATAAAGATAGGATGCAATATTGGGATAAGCTTATGGATCAAAAGTTTTTAGAAGCTAATAATTTAATTTTAGGAGGTGATTTAAACTTAACTCTTTCTAGGAGTGAAGTGTGGGGTATTGCTACTAGAATTGATCCATTAGCTAATTACTTCATCCAAAAGTTTGAATCCAAGGGGTTGGTAGACCTGGCACCTATAAAGTCTATCCCAACTTGGAGAAACATGAGGATAGGAGTTGATAGAATTTCTAAGAGACTAGATAGATTCTTAGTAGTAGAGAGTTTGGTAAATGGCACTTATAGATTGAAGTCTTGGGTTGAAGTCAGAGGAGACTCTGATCACTCCCCCATCATGCTTCTTATAGCAAAAGAGGAGAAAAACCACATTGTCCTTTTAAATTCAATTTTGAGTGGCTAAAAGAGGATAACTTTGTAACTCTAGTCAAATCAGAATGGGTGAAGTTTGATCCTAGTCTGAGAGAATCTGCTAGTATTCAATTTGCAACAAATCTAAAAAGGGTTAAGGCAATAATGGTTCAATGGGCCTATAAAAAGAAACTAATGGATGAGCAAAAATTAAGGGAGATTGAGGAGGAGCTTGCAGTGTTTCTAGCAGATGACTTTGAAAAAGAATTGGATGAGGAAATAAGGCTTAAGTATAAAAGTTTGGAATAAGAGAAGAGAAGATTGTTGGTAGAGAGAGAAGCATAATGGAGGCTCAAAAGTAGAGCACTATGGATTGCAAATGGGGATGAGAACACTAAATTTTTTCATAGCTTCACAAATCATAGAAAACAACAAAATACAATTTGGGAGCTACAAGGACAAGATGGAAGTAAAGTCTCCTCCTTTAAAGGAATAACAGACATGGGAGTAAGGCATTTTGGTCAACTATACAAGGATCCTAGTCAAGTTAATATAGCTGAAATAGTCAGAATAACTTCTCTCTTTCCTAGATTTATAGATGAGGAAGCCAATGGTGAGTTGATTAAGGAAGTCTCAAAGGAGGATCTCAAAGTTGTTTTAACCTCCTTCCAGAAAGATAAGAGTCTAGGACCTGATGGGACTATGGAATTCTTTCTCGGCTCTATGACCTTTTGGAGTCTGACCTACTCAAGGTTGTGGAGGAGTCTAGGCAAATAGGAAGGGTAAATGCAATCTTCAACTCTACCTTCATTGCTCTTATTCCAAAAAAAGGATAATCCTTCTTCCTTTGATGATTTTAGGCCCATTTCTTTGTGTAACTATGTGTACAAAATCATAGCAAAATTAATTGCATCAAGAATTAAAAGGTTCCTCTCTACTTCTATATCTATTGAGCAATTTGGTTTCCTACATGGTAGACAGATTCATGAAGCAATTGGTGTTGCTCAGGAAAGTCTTCATACCATAAAATCAAAGAAACTACCAACAATGGTGATGAAGTTGGATCTCTCCAAGGCTTTTGATAGAGTAAACTAGCTATATTTAAGAATGATACTTATATTGGGTTCTATGTGTAGATGGTGAACTGGATTATGGGATGTCTTTGTTCTATTTCTTTTGCAGTTTTGGTTAATGGGTCAACCTCTCAGTTCTTCAAAGCTTCTCGAGGGATAAGACAAGGTTGCCCCTTGTCACCATTATTATTTCTTTTGGTAGTTGAGGGATTAAGTAGGTGCATTTTAGAAGCCAAGAGGGAAGGAGTAATAAAGGGAATTAGAATAGGTAGAATAGTGGAAGTCACCCATCTACTTTTTGTAGATGATGTTCTCCTTTTCATAGATGGAATAGTAAGAGTTGCAGAGAAGTTAAAATAATCTTTAGATCTTTTCTATCTAGCAATAGGTATGCATATTAATGCATATAATTCAAGCATCTCTTTTAACTATGTGGATCAAGATCAGACCATATTAATAGGTCAACTTTTCCCCTTTAATAAATTTGATCTTCAAGAGGGGTTTAAATATTTGGGGTTCTTTTTGAAACCCAATGACTACACTAAACAAGATTAGAATTGGTTGATAAAGAAGGTGGAAGGAAGAATTAATATATGGTGCAACAAATGGCTCTCTTTTGGGGGGAGATTGACTTTGGTCAAGTCTGTGTTGGAGGTAATACTAGTATATTGGTAATCTTTGGCTCATATACCAAAAGGAGTTTTGGATAAAATTAGATAGTTAAGCTATAGGTTTTTATGGATAGGGAAAATGGAAAGGGAAGGTATTCCCTTGGTTAAATGGAAATCCTTAGCCAAGCCCAAGGAAAATGGAGGATGGGGACTTAAGAACATCTTCCTATTTAGCAAGGCTCTAGCAACCAAGTGTGTTTGGAAGATAATATCAAAGGAAGGCTTATGGAATAAGATCATACATGAAAAGTATTTAGAGCCACTCATAGTTGAGGAGTGGATAAGGGCCCTAATGAAGCAAACCCATAATGTTTCAATCTATTGGAAGGTAATGATTTAGGCCTTTTATATTGTAGGTGATTGGCTTACCTAGAAAATAGGGGATGGTTCAAGGATAAGACTAGGCTTAGACCCTTGGATTGGTTGTGGTGATATGCATAGACTACCAAATAATGTAATTCAGACCCTAAGAGCTCAGGGGATTGGAACTCTCACCCAAGTAGTTGACCTAGAATCTTCTACAAACTAGAGTTAAGGATGGAAGGAAGCAACAATGTTAGGGCTTTAGGGCTAGGAGGCACACTAATGGGAAGAATATGTGGGGAGACTTAAAGTTGGACATATCAAGTTGCGAGAGGAAATTGATCAATTGGTCTGGATAAAGAATGGAGCTATGAGGGAGTACACTCCAAAGTTGGGGTATAAGACTTTGTTGGAAGATAGCAATGATGATCTAGCATGGTGGTGGAAGACACTTTAGAAGCATAAAGCCCTATTGAAGATAAGACTATTCCTATGGCTTGCCATGAAAAATAAGGTTCTGACATGGGAGGTATTATAGAAGAAGAGTTGGAATGGTCTAGGAAGGTGCCATTTATGTAAGTTAGACAATGAAATAATTGATCATTTATTGGTAGCTTGCTCCTTTACTAGATAGGTTTGGAGGGAGGTTATAGCATAGTTAAAGCTTCCTATAGGATGGCAAGAAGATTCCTTAGGAGAGTGCTTAAAATATTGGTTTGAAAATAGGTCATACAAAGGTTTTATAGCTCTCCCATTGTTTGTGTCTTGGGGAGTATGGTTATCTAGGAATGCAAGAATTTTTTAGGATCAAGAGAAGCCTACTTGGCAGGTCTCCTCCCAAATCATCGAAAGTTTCAATAATTATAAGGTTTTGACAACAACAAAGGTAAATAAATAAATCATCCCTCCAAAGATTGATAAATCAAGGGCTTAGGGATTTTTTGATGGGGCTAGATAGGGGGTCCCTAGAGTTTGTGGAGTAGGAGGATTACTATATATTTTTTACTCTCATTATTTTAAATTCAAGGTTGGACTGGGAGAAGGTTCTAATAATTATGCTGAAATTATGGCACTCAAATTGTTGGTTCAGTTGGCAGAATCAAAAGGAATACAAAAAATCCAAATTTATGGAGACTCACAGGTGGTAATAAACTGGATGCTTGGTGTTTTTAGGATGGAAAACATGATTCTACAACCCATCTTCTCTCAAATAAAAGAAGTTGTGGATCGAAGTGAAGCTTTTACTTTTTGGCATATTTATAGAGAACTGAATAGGGAAGCAGATGAACTCTCAAAGGAGGCACTTCAGATTGAACCAGGTACATGCTTAGTACAAGAATTCAATGAGGGCAATGCACTACAACTGGTCCATATCTCTATCTAGGGGGATTAATTCACTCTAGTTAAAGCAAGCACAATTAAAGCAACTTTTTCAAAAAACTCAGAAGTCAATGATTTAAAGGATATTGGTTGACAAATTGGGAAGGTGTCTAAGGATAGAACTTAGCCTGATAGAGATAGCTAGTTATGATGTATAAGCGACCTAATTTTTAGGTCATTATTGAAACTTTGAAGAAATGCCAAATATATATATAAAAATATAAGCAAGCACATTTAAAGCAATTTTTTCAAAACACTCATAAGTTAGTGATTTAAAGGATAAGCAAGCACAGTTAAAGTAATTTTTTCAAAACACTCATAAGTTAGTGATTTAAAAGATATTAGTTGACAAATTAAAAATGTGTTAAAAGATAAAACTTAGACTAATAAAGATAGCTACTTATAATATATAAGTAACCTGATTTTTAAATCATTATCAAAACTTTGAAAAAAAACCAAACATATATATAAAAATATAATTATTTTTTTTCCAAGGTTAAAAAACTCATAAAACACTAAAATAATATTTAGTACCATCCCCTTATGCAAATGAGCTCATCCACTCTTATCTACAAACAGGGTTAAGGCTGGCAGCTTAGTTTTGTGGGCTTTGCTCACCCTAGAGGTGCTACTACTGATCTGCTACGTCCCTAGGATATTACTTTTTAGAAAAAAAGCAAACGAAATCCTCTCAATGGTGATATGATATGCCAAATACTCAATCTCTCTTGAATCATTTATGAAGAGAGAGGAAACGGCGACGTTTGAAGTGATATGTCACTGGATTTGGACTCCAGAAGTCGCCATAACTTAATCTCCAGTGTTACTTTACATGTGAAAATAATGAACTTATGCCTCTTATGACCTACCAGAGACTTGGAGAAAGGTAAGGCAAGGCAGACGTCAATGGTTTCTTCAAAGTCAATGGATTCGATGTTTTGAGAGAGTTCCTCAGTCACGGGAAAAAAACCCTACTTCCTGACGTGTTGTTCTTATAGTTGGAAAAGCAGAGAAGCAGTAACTTGACATTTCATCTATTTCCGTGAGTTTCCCACCTACTACTAGAGCTAGTCAGCCTTTTAGATCCTCCATCTCCCACCTATTGTTATTGCTGCGATCCAATTTCGTCATGGACAAAACCAATCTCTTACTGGATTCCAGTAAGGTCCAAGTTTCTGCATTAATGGCGGATCAGTCTTGTAGCACTAACACCTCCACTAGACCTAATTTTGACTACAAGAGGAGTATTTCCAATGCAAACGACGAACTTTGGCAATTTCGTCTTGGGCTCCTCTGGTTGGGATTAGAGCAGCTCACTGTCACACACGCCTTATTTTCATGGTTTTTTTTCCTTGTGTTCACTATAGTAATTCCCATATGTAGCGTTGTGTTTGTTGTGTGTCCCCATTGTGAGGAATCTGGAAAACATCCCTACCAAATCTTAGTGCAAATATCGGAATCACTGCTATGCCTAATTGGGTTTCTCTGTCTTTCTGGATTTCTGCGGACTTATGGCCTCAGAAGGATGCTTATGCTTGACCAAATTGGAAAAGAATCTGCAGAAGTGCAACATGGCTATCAGCAACAACTCCAAGTAAAATTTTACATCCCTTACAAAACAACCCCCTTCTTAAATTTCGAACTTCCTTTAGCATTCCATTACATAGGTTAGGAAATAAATTAATCTTTTTATACATTTTAATATAAAATAGATTCATGTGATATTGTGTTTATATACAAATTATTTATTTCTAATGACATATTCTTATATTAAAATTTGTTCCACTTTAATACTTCTTCTATTATTGAATCATTTAGAAACAGCTTACTACCCTCCAGTGATGAATGTTACAAACAAAATTTATAATAGATTCATGTGGGTAAATTTCTGGTTAACAATGCAGGATGCACTCAGGTTACTTGTGAAGGTTCTCCTGCCCTGTTTCATGGTGGAACTCATTCACAAAATTGTGTGGTTCACTCAGGCCTCTGTAGATATTCCTTTAGTCCATAATCGGGTGTTGAAGAATGTGAGCATGTGCGTTCTCATGATGATATCTTGGCTTTACCGAGCCGCCGTCTTCATGCTCGTGTGCGTTCTCTTTAGGCTTACATGTTCTCTGCAGATACTGAGATTCAAGGGCTATTACAAGCTCCTGGAATCGACTCCTCATTGTTGGATGCTACTCAAGGAGCACATGAGGATCCGTGATCAGCTCATTATTATGAGCCACAGGTTCCGAATTTTCCTTCTGTCTTCGCTTGTTACCACCACTCTCAGCCAAATCTCCTCTTTATTCATTATCACTTCTCGTTCCAGAACCGTAAGCTTTTCTCAGATTGGAGATCTCGTGGTAAGTAGTTGGCTCTCTTGCTTTTTAATGGATTCATATTGTTGTGAGTAGTTGGCCCTCTTGCTTTCTAAGGAATTTATGTGATGTTGTTACCATACAAACTATTTATTTTCAATAACATATTCCTATATTATTTTTTCTAATGATATATTCCTATATTGAAATTTCCTTTGATACTTTTTCTAATTTTATTAATATGAAATTTCATTTAAGTCTATTGAAATTGAATGCTTCTTTTAATAACTTCCAGAGAAGAAATTTCTTCAAAGCATTGATATGGTTAGATAAGTATTAAGGTGGAACTAAATTTCAATCATGAAATATGCTATTAGACTTGCACAATCACATTCACCTATTAGATTTGCATCATCACATTAACCCGCTAGATAGAGTATATAATCTAAAATTTAAATTGTAATGGGTTTTTCATGATAATTTGTAGGTTTGCTCAGCAACGCAGCTCATTGGGTTTGTGCTGTGTTTGCATGGAGCTGCCAAAATTACGCACACGGCCCAGAGAATAGTTTCCTTCGTTAGTCGTTGGCATGCGCTGGCATCCTGCATGGAATCCTCACCATCATCATCCTTATCATTACCAGATAACGCTAACAGTAGCAGCAACGGTGTGGAGCAGGTAGGATTACCGATTCTACATGTGGAATCCCACGAAGACCTGGAGGCGGCCTGCAATGGCGATGGCACTTCATGTTCAAGTGAGGTGCAGAGGCTCGTCATCAAATCCGGTGCCCGTTCTTATTTCAAGCGGCAGGCGTTAGGTTAGGATAAAATTTGTTGGGTCACTTTGAATAAGAAATATATTGGGTCATCTCTATTAACATCCAATTTTTGTACATGGGGTAGTTGGTCCTTTTATTTTAACGGATTTATGTGATGTTAATTTTGTTCCACTTTAATACCTCTTCTAATCAAGCTCGTTTTCTTCCTCTTATTTTAAGATATTGAAATTTTGTTCCACTTTAATACCTCTTCTAATCAAGCTCGTTTTCTTGTGCAGTAGCGTATTTCCAGCACTGCAGAGGAAGTATCACAATCTATGGCTTTTCGGTGGATCGTGGATCAATATATGGCATATTTGCGTTGGAGCTTTCATTGCTGTTGTGGATTCTGGGGAAAACCATTCTCCTTAATCCTCGATGAAAATTCAGCAACAATCATGTAATTTGAAATCCTGTTGGATGCCTCTTATACGATACGACCTTTCGGCCAAATTACCTTGTAGCACCTAAGAAACTGAAATGTTTCATTGCGTAAGCAACGAATTCTAGAATAATAGTCAGCTGCTAGCTATGATGATTTGGTGAAAGGTGTTACAATTGTTTTTATGTTGCTTATCATTTTCGCATAGTCCTACACTTTGTAAAGAGTTAACATATATTAATGGCTATTTCAAAAAAAACTAAATACTAAAGAGTCGAGTGTTTAGTGGATGGGTTTTGTTTTAACCATTTTTAGATTGCTATATTTTGTTTAAGGCGATGAGTGGTGGTCATGCCCTAGGTTTTTTTCCCTTCAAGGTATGTCTTATGTGAATCGGTGGTATGCCGAAGTCTATCAACTAGATGTGTTAGAGGCTTGTCCTCTAGAAAAGTGGAGATGCATGCTTGTCAAACTAACAATGCAATTGGTTCTTTTAAAAGCATTGCCTTTAGTTCACCTACCTGAGTTGTTGACTCTTTTGTCGAGTGATGTGTGGTTTGGGAGTAGTCCTTATCTTAGATAGGGACTGTCCATGGTAATATTTTGATGGGGATTTCCTTTTCTACGAGGGCGAAGGAACTTGTGTGGATAAGAATTCCTAGTCTACATAGGGTGAAGACCTTGTCTATCCTATGTGTATTTTTAGGATTGTTAGGAGTCCTTACTTCATGCCCACTTTTATTCATTGTTTCATGTGATTTCCTCTATCGTATCTTTAGCAAGTCATTTTATAAGTCAACCCCTTGGTTCTCTTCTTATAAAAGTTTCCAAATCTATTAATAGTTAGTTATCAATCAATTTTCTTTTAAGAGTAAAAATTTTTAAGAGGGTATTTTGGTTTTAATCCCTGCTGATAGTAATAACAACAATTTTATTTAATAGGACAGAGTTAGCAGCAATTAAGGATGGAAAAGTGAACTTCAAGATGAAGTGTGAGGATTATATGGTGATGAACAACATAGTCAAAAGACTATATATAGGTAAAATCTCATAACTTCAACTATATATAGGTAAAATCTCATAACTTCATCAACCTAGGGATGTTCTTAACCAATCTATAATTCCATTTTTCTAAAGGGGTTCCATTAGAGTGTGAGTTTTATAAGTGGTTAAGGGTTTAATTGGGAATCTAGGGAGTGGATGGTGGAGGATATTAAGTGGTTAGATAAAGGTTTAATGGCTTCTCAATTTGGGAATGAGGAAGCGACAAGGTGTGTCCTATAGTTTCAAACATGGATAATTTGTTGACAAGTCTACTATATGCAAGCTTGGTCATTTGATTTGCATATAGAAGGTCATTCTAGGAAAAGATATTTTTCTTCATGAAACCATTGGTAGATTAGGTAAAATAATTTAGTGTAAGGATGAACACAATAAATTTATAATTTTTAGAGTCCATGCACATGCCTGTGTGGAGATATATCTTGATGATGAGTTTCCATAAGATATTTGATTGCTTGGATTGGGGTTTGAGTTAGAATAGAAGTTAGTTTAATTATATGTATCAAATGTGTGCTTTTAATTTAGGGAGATTGATCATTTGGACAAATATTACCTAAAAAATAAAATTTATATTATGGTGTTTAAAAAGCTTTTGGGTTTGAGAGAAGGTGCTTATAATAAAGGTTTTCTTGGTAGTCCTAAATTATATTCACTTAGTGTTATTTTAAGGAAGCTCATTGAAACCTTAGTCTTGAGCTTGTTTCATTTGAATATGGGTAATACTCAACAAGAGAATGAATTATTATTTATTGGTGCTAATGAGGGTTAAGGTGAGGGTGGCATTCATATGTAAGGTTTTGTTGTTATTCAAGTATTTTTTGGTGCCTCTTCAACTCAATAGTCCACAAAAGCCTATGCAAGAGGGTTCTCTTGATGGATGGAAGAGAGTCCAGAATGAAAGGATGAAATATTACTCTTCTCATAATGTTAATTATGCTAGAATGTATGCTAAAGATATTTTATTATCTAAGAATAAATTGATTTCTATTAACACTCTTCACATGATGGAAGATGGTAAGTGAGGAGATAGGGGTAGTTTAGATCCCCTTAGTTTTTTTGATAGAATTGAGGACTAATTTCCTTTTGGGGTTCTTGATTGGGACTCTTTGGATGGTCTCCATGGGTTATCTTGGCTTGTACTATTATGTGGGTACATCATAATGGTGTGATTAGTTGTGTAAATATAATTTTGTTTACAAAGTTGGTAGTATTTTCTTGATGGAAGTTGGTGCTGGAGGCATCAAGAGGTATTCCATGACCCCTCAATATTCTAGGTAACATTTAGTCTTGGTTAATGTCTTTGGGTATTTCATTTTCTTATTTTTATTTTGGGGTGTGGCATAGCAACATGTTTGGTTATAGAACTATATTATTCCTATTTTTCAAATAATTAATTTTTGAGCAAAAGGTTCTATGTTTTACTTTATGGGAGAACTGATTGTGGAGACTTTAGTTTTTTTATTTTCTTAGCCAAAAATTCATTAATGTTAGACATTTTGAGTAGATGAGTTGTCATTGATGTCAAGAGTGAGTGGTCATTGATGTCAAAAGTTAGTTTCAGTGAGCAGTGCAAGGAGAAGCAGTTCCGCAATCAGTGCAAAAAGGAGAGTCCAATTCCAGTTGGTCAGATCCGGTTCTAGGTAGTCATATGGGGTCCAAAGTGCAAAGAAGAGACCCAAGCAAATAATATTATAATATTTTATTATAATATTAAAGAGGGAAATTTAAATTAATTAATATAATTTTATTATAAACTAATTTATTAATTAGTTTAATTAACTTTCAAAGTTATTTAAATTAATTATAATTTAATTTTTAATTTAATTATAAATTAATTTTTATTAATTTAATAAACCCTAAAGAGGGTTATAAGGCTAAGTCAGAAAACGAATTTGAAGAAAACTACCGAACTCGTTTCGGCCATATCTCACTCATCCGGACTCGGATTGAGCTAAAATTTTGAGGGTAGATGCCTGAAAAACCCTAGAACGTCTCCACCAATTTTCATATCATTTGGAGCAACACAGATCCTAGCACATCCCTATGTGTGAATGATATATTTGGCAAGCGGCTATGCGAGGGTTTCATCTAGGTTGAGTGCAAGCAGCTCCAGAGGTTGGTTTTTAGGGCCTTCGGGCCCTAGCGGCCAATATTTTTGTGGTTTATGCTCAATATTTTAGTAGGAAATGTTGCAGGGGATACAAGATGGGTTAGAAATTTGTCTTTCAACAGATCATACTGTGAACTTGAGTGACAACGACTTCCAATTTGCTGCACAAAAGAAAAGTGAAAACCATACCTTTCCACGACGTCTAGGGCAAGGATTAAAGAGATCACGAAACAAGTTTCAAGTAGTTGATCAAAAAATGGCTCATATCTCAAGTGAATCTGGTGCTAAGGTGCACCCACAAAATAATTCTACTATGAAAACCCCTATCAAGGGTAAGAATTTTGAAGACTCGGTCCCAAAAATGAATTTTAGGGATGCCCTTCATGGTGGACAGCCTCAGCCCAATGCTAATATCAATATTAGGGCTTCCCATAAACCTCTAAGAATGCCTAATATTGATCCCAGGAAAATGGAGTCAGGATGTCTTAAAGCGATTGATGGAACTCCTATTGTTAAGCTTGATATGGGTAACATTCAGACTGGCATTGAAGATTTGGAAAAAAGAGGACTAATTTGTCGGTTCGTGGGTTTTCGTTCGAGCCTATTCGCTTTCAAAGTCTGGGCTGCAAAAATCTAGAAAACTAAAGGTGAGTTACAAATCTCTATTTATCCAAATGGTTATTTTCTTGTTTTATTTGCTAATAATGAAGATAGAGAGAAAACTTTTCAAGGGGGTCCTTGGTTTTTTGGAAGGGCAGGGGCTTTTCATGAAGCCCTGGCATACTAAATTTAAATCCGAAGAAGAGATGCCTTCTATAGCTCCCGTGTGGGTTAGACTCTTTGGCCTCCCTATTGAATTTTGGAATCCTACTATTTTTTCTTCAATTGGAAACTCTTTAGGAACTTTTATGATGACTCGTTGATTGTACTCAAAATTTTGAACATATTATTTATGCTCGAATTTGTGTTTTAATGGATTTTGACAAACCCCTACCTAAAAATATCACATTACAATTTGGGGAAGACACTTGGGAGCAAGTAGTGGACTATGAGAACATTCCTTTTCGTTGTAGAATTTGCCATGAATATGGTCATTTGGCCAGTGCTTGCCCAAATAAAATTCTTGATCAAAAGAAAGAAGATATAAACTCAGCAGGTTTCCAAATACCTAAGAAGAAGAACACTAAGAAAAACTAGTTATGAAGGATCAATCAAAGTCATCTGCTAATATGTTTGAAATCCTTTCCACAAATGATGTCCCAAGTGAGGAAGAGGAAATAATGGAAACTAAAATCTTAGAAACACAATTTAAATATGAAGGGAAGAACTCGGAGACAAACCAACAAATCAAAGGTTTTCAACAGAAAAAAAAAGGAGAAAATTTACACAAGAAAAACAATATTTCAAATGTCAAAACTTCAAATAATGCAGGTCCCAATATAGACTCCGTTGAACCATCTAGTAAAATTTTGGCTGTGTACGAGCATTCTTCAAGGTTAGAAGCCATCTCAGATTCAATTGGAATAAGTCAAGAAACAGGGAAAAAAAATTGAAGATGGATTCTAATCAAAAAGTAGGTCGCAAGACCAATCAATATCATATGGTAAAAGAAGGTGAAAAGCTTGTAGAGGAAGGTAAGATTAATGCCCTTCCCAAATTTTTTAGCCCCGGTATTAATGAAGATCATCACTTGGAATATTAGAGGACTCAAAGGGAGTCTTTCAAAACAAAATGAAATTAGAAGAATGATTCAAGTAAATCATCCACATCTTGTTTTCCTTCAAGAAACAAAGATGTCAATGGAGGATATGGACTTAATTGCCAAGTAAAATTTGGCCAGCTGGAAAAGTGGTTTCCCTCAGTTCCCAAGGGACTTCGGGTGGCATTGCTTGTCTTTGGGATCCAAAAGAGGTAGTTATTCACCATATGGTTGGCAGTTGGGGTTTGTTGGCTATAGCTATTCAAAGTAGACATTCCAACCAGATTATGCTCTGCATTACTGTTTATGCTCCGACTTCTTTGGAGGAAAAAATAAGACAGTGGAAGGATATTACTCATATTATCTCTCATTTTCCTAAAGCTTGGATCTTGATCGGAGGAGATTTCAATACCATCCTCTCTCCGGATGAGAAAATGGGGGGAAATAGAAATTTGGACAAAAGCACCGACCTCATGAGCGAATATATTGCAAACCTCCATCTTGTGGATATCCAACCAGATAATGGCCTTATGACTTGGTCTAATAGAAGGCAAGGCTTAGCTTGTATAATGGAGAGATTGGATAGGTTTTTGCTCTCTAAAAATTTCTTAATCCATGGTCACATTCCTAAAGTGAAGACTCTTAATAATGCTGGTTCGGATCATTGGCCAATCATGGTGGAAATGTGGAAAACCAATGTGAGTTTCTCTCCTTTTTGTTTTCAATTAATGTGGCTTAGAGACATTTCCTTCAGACCTCATGTGCAACAATGGTGGAAGGAAGGTAAACCTAGGCATGGGACTAAGATGTTCTATTTTGCCAAAAGACTGCAATACATTAAATCCAAAATCAAGACTTGGAACTGGAAAGAGTTTGGGGATGTTCATAAAAAAAACATGAAGTTATTGCTCATATTGAAAATTTGAATAAGAAAATCCATTTAGATGGCCTCACAGAGAAGAGAAGTGCAGATGAAATTAAACTCACAACTCGGTTAGAGGAATGGGAAAAAAGAGAAGAAATCTTATGGAAGCAAAAATCTAGAATTCAATGGCTCAAAGAAGGAGATCGAAACACAAATTTCTTCCACAAATATCTTCTAGCTCGAAGATCTCACAACTTTATTTCTTCCTTAAAATCAGATTCTGGAGATGTTGTTTATACTTGGGATGGCATGAACTCTATTGTTGTTGATTACTTTTCCAATATTTTTGCTGCTACTCCCCTTGACTCGACTTCACAATATAATGTTCTTCAAGCAATCCCTTCTCTTATCACTTCTGAGGAGAACTCTATTTTGACTGCTCTTGTTACTATCAATGAGCTTCAACAAGTAGTTTTTAAAATGCAAAAAGGGAAAACCCCGGGTCCTGATGGTTTTCCTATTGAGTTCTACCAAGAGTTCTGGGATATCCTTCATGTTGATTTATTAGAGGTGGTGGAAGAAGCCAGGAAAGCCAAAGAAATTTTGAAGGTTATCAATAAAACTTATATTACTCTTGTTCCAAAAGCTCAAGAGGTTGATCATATCTCAGCTTTTAGACCTATTGCTTTATGTAATGTTCTTCTCAAAATCATTACTAAAATCATGGCAGAAAGGTTGAAGCCTCTTTTGCATAAGATTATTTCCCCAGAGCAAGGGGGTTATGTGGAAGGACGTCAAATAGTAGATGAGATAGTTCTTGCTCAGGAAGCCATCCATTCCATGGATATGCAAAATTCTCCTTCCATGTTCATTCGGTTAGACTTATCCAAAGCTTATGACAGAGTGGATTGGCACTTCCTTATCAAAGTTTTGAGGCAATTTGGTTTCTCTAAGGATTGGATGGATTGGATTATGGGATGTATCTCTTCAGTTTCCTACTTAGTTCTTATCAATGGCAGGCCTTCTCAGTATTTCCCAGCTTCCAGAGGTATTAGGCAAGGTGACCCGCTATCCCCTTATTTATTCATCATTCTTGTTGAATGCTTGGGTAGGACTATAACCAAAAAGAGGGAAAACAAAACCCTTGAGGGAGTTACCATTGCTCATGGAGCTAGACCTATCTCTCATATTCAATTTGTGGATGACTCTACTCTTTTAGGTAAAGCTACAGTTAAGGAAGCTTCTAATATTAAGCAAATCATTAGCTATTTTTCTAAGGCTACTAGGCAGTTGATCAATGAAGACAAATCTAAAGTTATTTTCTTTCATTGCTTCCGCTAGACAGGAATCCATGGTCTTGGATAAACTAAGATATAAGAAGACCTCTCTTCCAATCACTTATTTAGGTATTCCCATAAATATTCAAAGGCAGAAAAATAAATATTGGAATTGGTTGTTGGACAAAGTCAAGAAGAAAATTGGAAAGTGGACCAACAAGTGGCTTTCTTCTGGGGGTAGAATCACCTTGGTAAAATCAGTCCTTCAAGCTATTCCTATTTATGTTTCTTCCATTTTGAATATCCCAAAGGTCGTTCTTCGAGAATTGGATCAAATCAGTCATCGTTTCCTTTGGAGTGGTACTAAGGAGAAAAGAAAATGGGCCTTGGTGAAATGGGATACTTTATGTCTTCCTAAGAGTGAAGGGGGGTTAGGATTATGGTCTTCAATTAATAACAACAAAGCTTTAGCTGCTAAATTATATTGGAGGATGTTGCATAACCCCAATGCTCTTTGGGCCAATAATCTCCGTGCTAAATATGCTGAGAACAAAAGTCCCGAAGACCTTGTTCGCTATCAACTTCCTACCAAAGGTTCTCCCATTTTAGCAGTTCTTAAGACTGGTGAGGATTTGATAAAGAAAAAATTATTTTGGATCATTCATAATGGTCAACATGCAAATTTTTGGACAGATTCTTGGGATGGTCACAAGCCTTTGATAACTCGGTTTCCCGATTGGAGGCCTTGGATGGAGGAGCTTCACCGAGCTAATTGGATAAAGGTGGCTAATTACTATCGATACCATACTCGGTAATTCAAAGGTTGGTAGATATTGGATCCCTATTGAGGACTGGCCTATTCAAATCCCAGAAAGGCAAAGACAAGATATCCAAGGCATCCTTCATATGAGATCCCTCTCTTGGTCCCATGAAAAATATTGTTTTGGATGGAACAACACTACTAAGGGTGAGTATTCAGTTGCTCAAGGTTATTTGACCTTATGCCATAATAATCCCAACCATTCTTCTGACATATTTTCTCGATTGTGGGCTCAAAAGCTCTGGCCTAAGGTGAGGTTCTTTAATTGGCTTTTATTGCATCGTAGGGTGCTTACTGGTGAGCAACTTATGAAGCGTGGTTTTCATGGCCCTTTTAGATGTGAAATGTGTGAAGAGAATGTAGAAAATATCAACCATATTTTTATTGAGTGTACTTTAGCCTCTGAGCTGTGGAGGAGAATGGCCACTTTACTTGGCTTACAATGGTCCAATTTTTTTACTTTTGAACAACTTTGGAGGGATTGGCCTAATCAAGAGGGTGTTGATCATTTTATTAGGCAGTTAGTTTGGATGGGTTCTACCATTCTTCTTTGGAATATTTGGAATGAAAGGAACAACCAAATTTTTAATCAAGATAGGAAGGATATTCACTATATTTGGCAAAAGACCATAGCCAACTTAGTTGAATCAGTCCATCATCTCCTTAATCACCCCCAAAACTCCCACCAAAGATGGGATCAAGTGATGCAAATATTGAATATTAAACCTTCTAAGGGCAACCAACTTAAAGGGAATGTGAGTATTAGTAAGATGGATAGGAATAGAAATTGGCAACCTCCTCCTAAGGATTTTGGAAAATTCAATACTGATGGAGCCTCTAGAGGGAACCCTGGAAAAGCCAGTGTGGGAGGAATTGGTAGACTTTCAGATGGCTCCCTGGTTTTTACTTTTGCTGAGAATTTGGGTATTCTTTCCAATAACCTTGTTGAGGGGTATGGTATCCTCAGAGGCCTTCAGGAGGCTACTAAGGTTGGATGGGAAAAGGTGTTAGTTGAGTCTCGACTCTCAACTTATGATTAATCTCTTGAAGAATCCTTCTAAGAATCATAAGGTGGATTGGAGAATAAAAAGAATTATTGAGAAGATTCAGTTAATCCAGATGGGATTTTTGAAAGTTGATTACAATCATGTGGTCAGAGATCAAAACAAGAGTGTTGATGCTTTAGCTAATTGGGCTTTGGACAAAGGTGATCTTACTTGTTATGGCCACCCTCCTATATGGTGGGCTTCTCAAATTAGGGAAGCTCTTCTTTCTATCATTTCTTTGGATGGCTCCAGTTCTAAAGGTACCTAGTTTCTTCTTGTTTTTTTTTTTTGCTTCTCTTTGGTTCATTCAGTTTTTTTTAGTTCCCTAGCTCATTCTATTCTTTATTTTGTTTCCTCTGTTGATTCTTGCCTTAATAGTCTTCTGGTCTAGATAGGTCATTGTTTTGTTCATTTTTTATTTCTTTTTCTTTTTTCTTTTTTTTGTTTAGTTTTTTAAGGTGGGTGGGTTTTTTTATTTTGTTTTGTTTTTGTGTTCTTTGTGTTGTTTTTTGTTGTTCTTGTGTTTTTGTTGTTTTGTTTTTTTTTATGTTTTTTGTTATTGTTCTTGTGTTTTTTTCATTCTTGTTCTTGGGTTTCTCTTTGTTTGTGTTATTTCATGTTTTTATGTGTGAGTGTTTTCTATGTTTTTTGTTTTTGTTTATTGTCTGTTGTTGGTTGTTTTTTATTTTTATTTTTATTTTTTTAATTTTTTAGGTTTTGGTTGTGTTTATTTTTCATGTTTTTTTTTGGGTTATGTCTTTGTAGTGTTCTGTTGTTTTTGTCTTGTTTGTGTTTTGTTATGTGGTTCTTGTGTTTTTCTATGTGGTTTGTGTTGTGGTTTCTTTTATCTTATTGTGCGTGTTTGGTTGTGCTTTTGTTTTTGACACACTCAAGGAGCATGTTTTTTATTTTATTTTATTATTTTTGTTGTTATTTACTTATTTTTAAATTGGTTTTGTGTGTTTGTTTGCTCCTTGAGTATGTCAAAGGTGGTAGGCCAGGTCCGAGTCCTGGGCATTTTTGGTAGAATGGATACCCCTGCCTCCTTGGGTCTTACCCGAAAGTGGCATCCCTTTTGGGATGTTTTCCAAAAAAAAAAAAATGAATTTGAAATTTTATTTAATAGTACTAACATTTTATGGCATGAAGCATCGTTTATAAATGGTGGTAAAACCTTTGCATTACAACCCCAAATGCTATCGATCGAATTCCTATGCTAAATATATCGTGCATAAAAAGAAAGATAAGTTTTCACGTTTGAAAGGTCACCAGCGATAGAATAGTGGACAAATAGGAGCGAGGATCCTCTCACCTTGCATAACATTGTGTAGCATAGGTGGCAATGATGGATGTGCTAAGTCGTATGGCAGGCAAGGCGTGTAGGGTTCAAATCCTATAGGATTTATTTTGCAAGGCATTGAAAGGCATTTGTTTTTTAGCGACATAGAATGAAGGGATAAAGGGAGGCTTGTGCCTTCCCTTACCTATGGGAGCGCCTAGCCCACATGGTGGGCTAGCATCTTGATAAGGTACTCGGCGGAGGAGTGGTCAAGCGTTCGAAATCCGTGGTGACGTTTTGCTTGTAAGGTATGTGCCGAGTATTTTGTGCTAAGGTTGTGTAATTTTGGAGGTGCTTTGTTTGTGATAAATAAATATTAGCTAAGGTTTCTAAGGGAGATATAAGGGTTTTCAATATTAAATATTTTATTTTATTTTGGAAGGGTTGAGTTATAAAGTTGGAGTAATAACGAATAAATAAATTCCTTTTTATTTCTTATGTATATTGATGAATATTGCTCTAAATTTGGAATAATAAGGTGTATGCAAGGAATTATATTTTTATAAATGTGTGTTTGTGAATGCTTATTTCAAAGAAGAAGTAATAAGGTATAATTGATTTTGATTATTTTTGTAACTGGAAAATATTTTGAGAGAGTGTTAGTGTGATATTTTGTCATCTAACTATTGAAATTGGCAAAGAAAAAAATTGTGATTGAGACAGGTTTTGAAGGGCACTTCTACATCAAAAAAAATGGTATAGGCACATCTTCCTAGTGAGTGATTTTTCGATGTTGTGAATGCTAAGTTGGAGTGAAAATGATTTTTTGACAAGATTGTTGAGTTTGATTGTTGAAGGTTTTTCTAAGTGAGAGTTGATGATAAAAACATTGTTTGATAAGCTTTGTTGTTGAAGTGATTGGTTGAATGAACTATCTTGAACTAGGGTTTGCAAAGATCATGAGTATAATTGTTATGTGAGGACTACTTGATAAGCATTGTTGTTGAAGTGATTGGTTGAGTGAGGAACTTGAACTAGGGTTTGTGAAATATCATGAGTATCATTGTTATGTGAAATTTTTTGATAAACATTGTTGGAAATAAGTGAGTGAGTGTTCATATGCTTGGACTAGGGTTTGTAATAAAGGATAAATGCATTGAGTGATTGGTTGAGTAGAGTTGGTTGAGCCTAGTCAATTGGATGTGTTGAAGAGATAGTTCAAAATTTGTAAAACAAATTTTTCTATATTCTAAATTTATTTGAGAAAGAAGTTGAGTATTGTGTGAAACATATTGAGTCTCTAACAATTCTCTATATGTTTCTATGTTAAAAAGAGATTTTGAAAGTGATTGAGCATTGTGATGAATGTGAAAGTGATTGAGTATTGTGATGAATGTGAAGCATATTTATTCTCTAACAATTCTCTATATATTTCTATGAGATTGGATAAGTTCTAGTGAGGAATTGTTGAGCAGATTTGAGGTAAGTCTGAGAAGACTTGTGGATAGATTTGTGTGAGCTTTTATGGAAGATTACAATACATATTTTAGGACAAATATTGAGAATAGATTGGGCAAGTTCTAGTGAGGACTTGTTGAGCAGACCTGAGATAATTCTTTGAGAATACTTGTGGAAATATTTGTGTGAGCTTTTGTGGAAGCTTACAATATAGATTTGACGATAGAGATTTTTGATCAGATTGGACAAGTTCTAGAGAGGACTTGTGGATAGATTAGTGTGATCTTTTGTGGAGGTTTACAAGGTATATTTGAGATAAGTCTTTGAGAAGACTTGTGAGCAGATTTTATTGATTGATTTGTTCAAACCTTGAGTTAAGGTTTGGGGTAAATCTAGCATATTTTATTGAGTCAAGCTTTATGTTAAGGCTTGAGGACAGATATTGAGGATAGATTTGTGCTAGACCGAAGGACTGTGTTTAGTGTAGATTTGAGGATAGAGTTTGGTACAGATTTAAGGACAGGTTTGTGCCATACCAGAGATAAATATTGAGTAGATTTGTACTAGACCGAAGGACTGTGCTTAGTGTAGATTTGAGATAGAGATGAGAACAAGCTTTGGAGGTGATAGAGTATAGAGAATGATAGTCTCCAGTGGATAGAGATCCATTAGCCAGTGCAGTGGAGGCAACAGTTCTTCTAGAAGATCACCAGCCAAAGCTAAAGAGAAAAGAGTTCTCCTGTGGATAGAGATCCATGAAATTGACTAGGGGATTGGTGTCTCCTTTAGATAGAGGTCCATAAACATTAAAATAGGGAAAGGATTCCCAAGAGATTGATTGAGAAAATTTTAGTGAAATATTTTCTCTATGGAGTAGCTCGCATTGGGTGAACCACATTAAATTTGGTGTCTCTATTGTGTGTGGTGATGTATGCATTGCTTTGATTACTACTATTGATATTGCTATCTATACATTGCATAATATTTATTGGGAAATAAAATTAAAAAGTGGTATTATACTGTTCACACCCCATCTTAGTATAAGCTTGTGTTCTTTAATTATAGGTTAATGCCTAGGCTTAGTAGCTTGAAGATTAGAAGTAATGAATTGAGATGCCAAGTATAAATACCATGTCTTTATTAGTATCCTTGGTAAGTAAATGAAGGTATATTACAATTGTGTTGAAGCTACGCAATGTATAAACAAGAAGAAGTTTAGAATAACCATGAAGAATAATTGATTATCAACAAAGTACATTTAATGAATACTAGGAAAACGATGGATTTGTTGCTAGTTTCTAAGCCCTAATAGGTTGTCTCTTTACTTATGTAGTTTTGTTGGTTGTTACCACATGATTGTCTAGCTTATAGAATTAAGTTTTATTTGGTTTTGGATGTTGTTGATGCTTAAAAAAATGATATTTTTAATACTTTATGCATCGACCATATTAAAAATACTTTGTGGGACTTTACATATTTTAATTTCTAAAATTGAAATCCCATACATCCATACTTGATAATTTTACATGTTTTCATTTGCAAGGTCAACTTCACATGTTTTATTTGTGAGATTAAACATGTAACCTTGTATTGATGCTTAAAATCAAACTCCTAACCTTGTATCCATACTCAATGAAAACATAGCAAGTTTTGTATTAAATAATAATTGCTTTGGTTCTCCTTATATAGTTAAGTTGAATAGATATAATATCATTTAATTCCTATTTAGAAGTTATTTACAATATTGAATTCTTGTTTACACAATTTGAGGAATAACTTTATAATAAAATTAAACATTGATAGTTACATTTCAACAATGACATCGATGAATTGAATTTAAATATCTACCAAATTTCTAATAGAGAGATAAGATGCTGAATTTGGTTGCATGTGGGTCATTTGTTTTATAATTCAGTGTGTCATATTTTGCACCTATATCAACAAGTAAATTATTTATAATTTTTTCATTTGAAACTATGTTATATACCCAAAACTTGTAATACATTGGAATATATGTTATTGTAATAATATGGACGATGTATTTAGTTAGAAATGGGCTACATGTTAAGTTAGGAGAGTGTGTTGTCAAAATATTATGAATGGAACCACCAGTGTTATGAATGTAACTGTCATAAATTAGGTAAGTCAAGAATATTTTCATAGAATACTGTCATCGTAGGATGTCATAGAATATTGTCATAATATGGTATGAAATATTCTTGTAAATATTATAAAATTAGAAGGATGTAACTCTCATGGGTTGGAGAAGAATTTTCATATTTTATAAGGAGGTTTCCCCCTCGAAGAGGCTTGCGATAGTAACATTTTTCATTTTGAATTCATGCAATTATTATTCTAATGTTTTATTCATGTATGTTTTTATTATTGAAATGAATATTACTTTCATTAATATTCTATGAATCATGGTTATATTATCCTTGGCATTGAATTTGTTATCTCATTTCAGCTTTACATTAAGGTTTTGAAGGGAAATATTGGTACAAGTAGAAGAGGTGAATTGCAAGTGGTATCAAATCCCTTTTTGGGGCCTAGTAAGTTTCTGCTATGAGCAATTTGTTTCTATTTATCCTAGGTCTATAGGTTATAAATTACATTATAGCTATTTTAAAATAATATAAAGGAGTTGTCATTATTGGCTAAGCTAGATTACCCCTAAATATTCTAGTGAAGTGATGGACAATCAAGCTCCAATACCTAGGCCTTAGATAGCACTCGTGCATGTATTTGAGCTCCCAAATATCTTTGGGTATATCGGGAGACCCCTATAGGAAACTCTAGCCAAACCTTCATATTTATGAAACTAGTCAACCATGCAAAATCCGTAGTGCATCGAGCACAACTCTTCGCATGATTACCCTCTCATACTATCAGAGAGGTAGGTAGTACACTCAAGGATATGTGTGGAATCCTCCTTGGGTAGTGGTATAAAATATTATTTCAAGCACTATCATTCATTGCTACAATATAATAGAGGGATTTGGATATTACACAAACCCTTACCTAGAATACATTCCTTCCCTATTCACCATATCAATAGTAGAGCTTATGAAATAGAAAAAATAAAATTCAAATATTTTTGGAGCAGATACACAACCTAAAAACCCTTGCATAAAAGAGTATAGATTACTAAAAAAAATCATTTTGGGATATAGCTCATTGTGATTCTCTCACTAAGTTGATAATTTTGATGTATAGCACCCAAATACTTCTTTGAACCCTTACTAAAAATAGTAGTCAATGTTGCAAAAAAAATGCTATTTTAGGATAGCCCATTATGATTGTCTCATTGAGCTAATCATATTGGTATATAACACCCATACATTTTTGTGACCATTGCTAAAAATAGTAACTGTTAAAAATAACATTTCTATTTTTAGTAAATACCCTTGGAAACCTGTTATCAAGCAATGGGGTCCATAATTAACAAGAGGGAGGAGCAAATTTCCAAACTAGATGCTATCATGGATCTTAAGGATCAATTATCTTCTCTTATCACTATGCTAGTAGACTAACAACATAAGCAAGATCATATAAGTCAAGATATTTAAGTGCTTAAGATTAGAAATCCAATTTTTAATGGGTTTACTAAGAACAGTATAGATGCTCAAAGGGGAAAAAATATTGATCACTTTGACTATTCCAAAGTCTTTAATGAAGATAATACTCAACAATATTCAATTAATAGAGGCATGACTCCAGGACTCCTTAAAATAGATTTTCCAAATTTTATGGAATAGAGTCATAGAGTTGGTTGATTAAGGCTAAGCAATGGTATGAGCTATATGAAATTCCCTTTGATCAAATAATTTTTATAGTTACATTTCATTTTGATTTGGAAGCACTACATTGGTACCAATGGTTGAGAAAAAATACCCAATATTTGTTGGAAACATAGTTCAAGAGAGAACTCCTTAGTTAGTATAGGCTATTTGAGTTTGAAGACTTTATTGGAGCACTCACTAAGTTGAGACCAACAAGCAGGGTGCTCGAGTATATCACTTATTTTGAGAAGTTGGACAATAGAACTAAATCCCTTCTTGATGAATTTTTCAAGAGTTATTTTATTACTAGCCTTAAGAAAGAGATAAAGACCAAGGTGCAAATGCTTAAGTCAATAGCTTATATGATGGCCATAAGGCTATTCAAAATTGAAAATAAAAAATTAAATGCTCAACAAAAGACTTCTAGATCCCCTACATTTCAAAATAGAACTTTTGCATCCACCAATAACAATGCTCCAAAAGCTTCAATGGTTAATATATTAACACCTGAGGAGATGGCCAGTCATAGAGCCAAGGAACTCTATTATAACTATGATGAAAAATAGGCCATGGGATATAAATGCAAAACCCAACACCTCTACCTCTTAGATATAAGCAATCCCTCATATTCTTCTACAAACACAAGGAAAGACTATATGGATTTAGTGGAAGAACACCTATATTTAGTGGATGTAGAACCTATAAATAATAGTCAAGAAGAAGAAATTCCTACTATTTCTCTAAATACCATTGCCATAATATCCACCCCATAGTGTATGATAGTCCAAGGATTTCTCAAAGGGCATAAGGTTTTTATCCTATTGAACTATGGTAGAATTTATAATTGTATTTATCCAAATATGGAAAAATAGGCATATTGCTTCATTTATGGTCATGAATGAGTCCAAGTAAAAATTTCCAACAGGGACATCATGACATATACTAGGAAGTGTTGCAATGCTTACCTATCCATTGGTGACTATCACTATTAGACTGATCTCTATGTAATATCATTGGGTGGAGTTGATATTGTATTGGGGTACCCTTGGTTAAAAACATTAGGAATAATATCCTAGAATGTTCTATAACTTTGGATGTTGTTTTCTATCAACAAAAGAACCCATACCATTTAGGGTGTGAAAACTAGCAATTCCAAGCTTGTAACATCCCACCAGATGTAGTGGCTAATTAAGAGGGACCATCAACTAGTTATGGGAATATTTTTTAGATGTAGTTGTGTGTTATTTAGGATGAGTAGGTGTCCTTAAAAATTTTAGTGACCCTAATTAATAATCAATAGGTATTCCTTGAACCCAAATAGCTACCGCCTAGTTAGTAGGAACATCATAGAATCAATAAAATTCCTAGGATTCAACCTCAAAATTTTTGATTATATAGGTACTCCTATCACTAGAAGAATGATATTGAGAAATTGGTAAAGGAATTATTGGATGTAGGATTCATTCATCCAAACACAAACCAATTTTTAGCTCTAGTATTACTGGTCTAGAATAAGGATGAGTCATGGTGAATGTATGTAGACTTTCATGAAATCAATCATATCATCATCAAGGATAATTTTACCATTCTAGTGATTGATGACTTGTTGGATGAGTTCCATGGTGCTCAGTATATTACCAAGTTGGACCTCATATCAGGTTATCACCAAATTTGTGTTCATAAGGATGATATTCCTAAAATAACTTTCAGGACCCATGAGGAGCATTATGAGTTCTTGGTTATACATTTTGGTCTCATCAATGCACCATCAACATTTCAAGGCTTGATGAATCGAGTTTTAAACTCCTACCTCCAAAAAAATGTATTGGTTTTTTATGACATATTGATTTACAGCAAAACATGGTAAGAGCACCTACAACATGTCAATAAGGTTTTGAAGTTTTTATAGTAGAACTAGTTGTATTTCAAGTAATATAAATGTACATTTGGGGCAACTGAAGTATAATATTGAGGGTATGTCATGGGTTTAAATGGTATCTAAGTAGATCCAAGTAAAATTGAGACAATGAAGGAGTGGCTTGAACCCAAAACATTGAAGAGCCTTTGGATATTTCTTGGCCTTACTGGATATTATTTTAAGTTTGTCAAGGACTATGGGAAGATAGCAACTCCTTTAATAGGTATGCTTAAGAAGGATACATTCACATGGAATAGTGCAATTGAGCAAGCTTTTTTTTTACTTTTAAGGATGCCATGTTTCGTACACCAGTCCTAGCTATACCAAAAAATTCCAAAATATTTACCATTGAAAGTGATACCTCAGGAGTTGGATTTGGGGTAATACTTATGCAAGAACGTTAGCCACTTGATTTCATAAGCATGTCTCTATCAAGAAGAAACCTTACCAAATCAACTTATGAGAAGGAGATGATGGCCATTGTCTTTGTTTTCCTCCATTGGTGACCATACTTATTAGGGAAACATCTAATCATCAAGACTAATAATTGTAACCTTTTTTTATTTGTGGAAAACATCCCAAAAGGGATGCCACTTTCAGGTTGACCCAAGGAGGCAGGGGTATCCGTTTTGCCAAAAATGCCCAGGACTTGAACCTGGCCTACCACTTTTGACATACTCAAGGAGCAAACAAACACACAAAACTAATTTAAAAATAAGTAAATAACAACAAAAATAATAAAATAAAATAAAAAAATTCTCCTTGAGTGTGTCAAAAACAAAAGCACAACCAAACACGCATAATAAGATAAAAGAAACAACAATACAAACCACATAGAAAAACACAAGAACCACATAACAAAACACAAACAAGACAAAAACAACATAACACTACAAAGACATAACCAAAAAAAAACACTGAAAAATAAACACAACCAAAACCTAAAAAATTAAAAAATAAAATAAAAATAAAAATAAAAAAAACCAACAATAGACAATAAACAAAAACAAAAAACATAGAAAACACTCACACATAAAAACACGAAATAACACAAACAAAGAGAAACCCAAGAGCAAGAACGAAAAAAACACAAGCACAATAACAAAAAACATAAAAATAAAAATAAAAAGAACAAAACAAGAAAAACACAAGAACAACAAAAAACAACACAAAGAACACAAAAACAAAACAAAATAAAAAAACCCACCCACCTTAAAAAACTAAACAAAAAAAACAAAAAAGAAAAAAGAAATAAAAAATGAAAAAAACAATGACCTATCTAGACAAGAAGACTATTAAGGCAATATCAATAGAGGAAACAAAATAAAGAATAGAATGAGCTAGGGAACTAAAAAAAATTGAATGAACCAAAGAGAAGCAAAAAAAAAACAAGAAGAAACTAGGTACCTTCAAAACTGGAACCATCCAAAGAAATGATAGAAATAAGAGCTTCCTTAATTTGAGAAGCCCACCATATAGGAGGGTGGCCATAACAAGTAAGATCACCTTTGTCCAAAGCCCAATTAGCTAAAGCATCAACACTCTTGTTTTGATCTCTAACCACATGATTGTAATCAACTTTCAAAAATCCCATCTGGATTAACTAAATATTTTCAATAATTATTTTTATTCTCCAATCCACCTTATGATTCTTAGAAGGATTCTTCAAGAGATTAATCATAAGTTGAGAGTCATACTCAACTAACACCTTTTCCCATCCAACCTTAGTAGCCTCCTGAAGGTCTCTGAGGATACCATACCCCTCAACAAGGTTATTGGAAAGAATACCCAAATTCTCAGCAAAAGTAAAAACTAGGGAGCCATTTGAAAGTCGACCAATTCCTCCCACACTGGCTTTTCCAGGGTTCCCTCTAGAGGCTCCATCAGTATTGACTTTTCCAAAATCCTTAGGAGGAGGTTGCCAATTTCTATTCCTATCCATATTACTAATACTCACATTCCATTTAATATGGTTGCCCTTAGAAGGTTTAATATTCAATATTTGCATCACTTGATCCCATATTTGGTGGGAATTTTGGGGGTGATTAAGGAGATGATGAACTGACTCAACTAAGTTGGCTATGGTATTTTGCAAAATATAGTGAATATCCTTCCTATCTTGATTAAAAATTTGGTTGTTCCTTTCATTCCAAATATTCCAAAGAAGAATGGTAGAACCCATCCAAACTAACTACCTAATAAAATCATCAACATCCTCTTGATTATGCCAATCCCTCCAAAGCTATTCAAAAGTAAAAAATTGGACCACTGTAAGCCAAGTAAAATGGCCATTCTCCTCCACAACTTAGAGGCTAAAGTACACTCAATAAAAATATGGTTGATATTTTATACATTCTTTTCACACATTTCACATCTAAAAGGGCCATGAAAACCATGCTTCATAAGTTGCTCACCAGTAAGCAGCCTACGATGCAATAATAGCCAATTAAAGAACCTCACCTTAGGCCAGAGCTTTTGAGCCCACAATCGAGAAAATATGTTAGAATAATGGTTGGGATTATTATGCCATAAGGTCAAATAACCTTGAGCAATTGAATACTCACCCTTAGTAGTGTTGTTCCAACCAAAACAATCATTTTCATGGGACCAAGAGAGGGATCTCATATGAAGGATGCCTTGGATATCTTGTCTTTGCATTTCTAGGATTTGAATAGGCCAGTCCTCAATAGGGATCCAATATCTACCAACCTTTGAATTACCAGTATGGTACCGACAGTAATTAGCCACCTTTATCCAATTAGCTCGGTGAATAATAATTGCAACCTTAAGTATATCTTGGAGTAGATAATTTCTTTCTCTGAGCAGTAAATATGGGTTATTAAGCTCTTGGGATATGACTATGAGATAGTCTATCACAAAGGGAAGGAAAATATTATTATTGATGCTCTTTCTTGGTTGCCTGAAACATAGGATATCCAATATGCAATGTCCATCATTAATATGATTGGTTAGATAAACTTAAGTATTAATGGAAGGTAGACACCACACTTGCAAATATTATTTAGTATTTATAGAAAATAGCAAGGGACCATCCCAATTATTTCTACAAATAGGGGGAGCTACGCTATAAGCATTACATAATTATTCCACCTTCATGCAAACTTAAATATTAGATTCTTCAAGAACTCAATTCCTCTCCAATAATGGGACACAAAGGTTTCTTATGAACCTATGAATGAGTAAAGTATAGTTTCTATTTGTCATGGTTAAAATTAGATATCAAGTAGTTTGTGGATAGTTGTGACACTTGTTAGCGCCAAAAGGGGGAAATAGTCAGTACACCAAGATTACTTCAAGCTTTACCCATACTAGTATCCTGATGGATAGATATTTCCATGGAATTCATTAAAATATTTCCTCTATTAGGAGGTAAATTAATAATAATGGTAGTGATAGCTTGATTGATCAAATATGCTCATTTTGTGTCCCTCAGTCATCCTTATACTTCCAATACAATAACATAAATTTGTATGGATAATTTTTTTTGGCTCCATGGGAGACAACATTCTATCTATAGATACCTAAATCTAGCATAAAAAATACTAATTAATTAATCATTATTAATTAATAAATTTAATATTAAAGCCAATTAATATTAAATAAACACTCATTTCCTAAGTTTTAATTAATTAATTAAATAATTCAATAAGTAATTAATTAATTAAGTGCTTTGTTTGCAAAAATATACACCCCTCCCCGTGAGAGCATACACACATCCATCACCATGGCCACGTCATCCACTTAAATAGCAGCTCCACCTCCCATTGCCCAAACTGATCATGTGCAAGATAAAATCCTCATCTAAGAGTGAACTCAAGTTACTAACAATTGCACTTCCATTCACATATGGAATATTAATCATGCACTCAGTTAACTAAATAAATTAACTCAACATGCACAATATGCACACAATCAACAGTTGTAGTTGAAAGGATATGCACAATCAATCTATCCATGCACATCCAATTAACTATCCATGCACATTGAATAAAAAAATCAAAATAATGCACATCACAAATTTGCATGCATAATATTAATTGTTGATAATTACGAGGTAATATTATATACATGCACTCCCCATGATAAAATAAATGCAAGGAGAAATCTCCTAGTTACAATAGTTAATTGGTTGAGTCGTCTCCTTATCCCTTCCATTCAAGAAATCTATAAATTAAACCTCTCCTTATTTTTGGAGTATGAGAATGGAAATAGTACTAAAGAAATAATGAAACTTTGAGCATTCCTAGCATTCAACCACTCAAGTTTTATCACTTCACCATACTTATCCTATGTAGAACATCGATTATGACTTCATATAAGTTTGTATATGCTACCAAAAACTTTTTGGATACCATAGGTCGTGACCCTCCCACTCTGAATGGTCAGATACTAGCCTACATAGAAGCCTCCTAACGTAGCACAACACCAACCGAGATAGCAACAACATTTTGAATGGAATGCATCAACATCAATGACAACAACAAGGATGCATAGAAAAGGTAAAAATGCAAATGCATTTCACTTCCTTTCTTCATGTTATTGATTTTCATTACTTGCATGGGTTTTCATACTTCATTGAAAGTGGGCCTCACTTAGGAAGGCCTGATAGGTATTACTTATCTATTGCATGTTCGTTTATGCACAGATTTGTAGGTATAAACTAGAGTAGTCGTAGAGACAAATAGTAACATGAAGTTGCTCAAGCCCATATATATGCATTCCTGTAGCTACAACAGTCCATACAGTGTGACCATCCTACCCTAGATAGTTTCTAGCCATGACCATCCAATACCAGGTGGTCAGCATCCAAATTACCCCTATCACATATCTGGAAAACATAGTCATGCATCTCAACACAGAAGCACCATACATGGCCCTAGATGCATCCTACAAAGTGGTGATCACCACAAACTCTTCCTAAATATTTTTTATAGTTGTAATTGTACCAAAGAATCATATTTATTTGCATAATGGAATCACTCCCTTTATTCATTATACACCCATTTGTAGGTAGATATTGTAACAGAAAGGACATAGGTATATTTCAAAAGTTAATATCAATTCATTGTTTTTATTCATTTGTATTATACATGGTGCATACTTTTATTATCTGCAATATGGTGATCATGGTGGGACATTCCTTCTTATTTTTATTTTCATAATAATATAAGTTTGTTTTTTATGTTATATTTCAGATTCTGCTATCATATTTTATAGTTTTCTGATAAGTTATCATATTTTAGGTTTTGCAAGTTGTAGATAGACCACAAAAATAGAACTATCCATTATCGTATGATCTTGAATCATAGTTGTCTACCCCTAGACAATCTCAGATAGAAGTTGTCTGACCCTGGACGGTCATAATGCACAATTGTCACCTACCTTTGGTATTTGACACAATGTAGGATTATAGGTAGAGATTCAATTTCTTTTTATTCCGAGTCAGATTCAGGCATAGTTGTAGTTAGATTTACTTAGAATTTGTATTTCTTTAGGTTAGATAGCCATTGTTGTTTTTGCTCTAGGAATGCATAACATGCTAAGATAGATTTTTTTTTTCAATAGAATAGCTGCATTTTCATGAAAGAAACATATAAAATCATTCTAGAGTTATTTTTGAATTAAAATAGTTGCGTTAGGCATTTAAAGAGAGATCACACTTAAGGGGTATGACAAAACATAAATAATATAAAAAGAATCACACACTACATGGTTTTTTGTAAATGCCATCGAGTTAGATTTCATCACCAATTGTCGATTGATACCCACGATGGTGGAATTCATCTCCATTTGGTGGCTCACCCCTAGAAACCATAGCATCCCCCACGAGCAGTTTCTTGGCATTCATCACAAGGAAATCCCCTACTCTTGAGAGTATCTTAGGGTGGGTTAGGTTATACACCCTTTCCATGAGGTTTAATAATTAGTGGACTTGTAGCTATTACTATTTTCCAAGCCTATTCGAGGATAAAGTGAAAGCCACATTTCGGTTGGTAGTAGGACTTAGACAATGTGTTCTCTATCAAGAGGTTAATTTATCCTTGTAGGTTACCATCAGTTGCATCCATCCATTTAGGAAGCCATTTCAGTCGTTTCTATGACATTTTTTTTCAAAAAGGTGGACACCAACACATCTAGTTAGTTTGTATTTCATCATATCAATTGTAGTTTTAAGTTAAGTTGCATCAAAACACAAAAAATCCAAAACATAAAAATAAAAATCAAAATACAAAACAAATTAAGAAAACACACAAAAACAAAAAATAGTTTCAATGATCTCACAAACACATCAACTTAAAGAGTGGCACATTAAAATCAAAGAAAATCAAAATTATTTTTTGCTTTGTTTGTTTGTGTAGATAGATAAAAATAAAAAAGTAAAAAAATAGATTCACTAAAGGCAATCAAGCCATCATCATCAAGCCTTTGCAGTTGTATCCTGCATGTTTCCCAACTTATGGTCTTGACCCAAAGTCAAACCTAAGCTTAAGCCGCAACCCAAGCTGCCATGGACCCATTCAATCAGGCCTCCCATTTATCCATTGTTCCTTCAACCTAGTTGGAAGTAGCCTCCCAACCACCCCGGGTAGTTTGGCTAGCTACATGCATCAACTTACTTCCACATCACCTAGGTTTCAAAACTAAGGTACCACTTACCATCATATCTCCATACTAGAACCTGAGCCCACCAGTTTGGGGATCCCTAGGTCCTCATTTTGTATCACTTTCATTGAAATTGATACTATACTAGCACTCTAAGGTAGCCCAATTCCCCTACCATTTTTTTTGCATCCATGCCTTCCACCTCTAACCATTTCACCTTAGTTAGTTTCACCCATACCCTAGTAATAGGTCTACACCCATGCAACCCATACCACTAACCTGAATCCTTGGTTGGGCATACCTACAAAATTATTTCCACTTGGGTGATCTAATCCCTAAACCAACACCGATTCCATATCCATAGTTATAGATCCAAAATAACCTCCCTAGGCCCATGTTAATATGACATCTCATTTTCTTGCATCTACTTAGCTCACCTCATCCCATCAACCTCAGCCACCACCACAAGGGCTAAATCCCACACCTCCCACATATATGCAAGATAACTTCTTTGTGTAATCCCTATCCTAGACAACCCGACCACTTACCATTCAGGTACTTATTCCTTTGCAACCACATGATCCCTCCTGTAGTTACCCCCAACCACCATTAAGCCAACCCTCATCTCTAACTAGATACTACCAAACCTCATATACCACCATCCAACCATCGCTAGAGGCTAAGGCCTATGACCAACAACCCCCACCCCAACAATACCAACAACATCAACAACCCCCTCAAAAATAATACCAACAACATTGACATCCACCATAGCAACAATACTATTAGTAGTCATCATTGCAGTAGTACTATTAGAAACAACCACTTACACAAAAACAACACCACCTCCACAATAATAATACTATCAACAACCACTACTATAGTAGTACTATCAATAACAACAACCACCCATGCCCCGACATCAACAACAACTACCAAATAAACAACAACAACAACAACACTTTTTGTAGCAAAAATAACCACCCATACCCCAACATCATCATAAAAAACCTTTCAACATCAACAAGTCACTCAACAAAACTATCAACAACAAGTTATTCCACATCAACAATTCATTTTATAATGACATCAACAACCACACATACAACATCATCAATAACAACAACAATCATACCAAGCCTATCAACAACCCTTTATCCAACATCTACCACTCAATACATATATACCTCCAATTAGGAGTTCAATTTGGCACATCTAATGTAGTATCCCAAGCTACTTTAGACCCATTTTAATGGTTATCTAATCATGTATGCACTTTACAAATGCAATTTACAGATACAGGATATCAAAAACTAATATTGACAAGTTATAGAACTTCCCCATCCATCCATCAGTACCATCACCACCATATCCTTCTCTATTCGAAATGCTAAATTTTTAGAAATTCAAGGGGAAGGAGGATCTGTAAGAGCACATGAGAAATTTTATCAATGCATGTTATCTCATTAATGAGATTGATGCTCTCATGCTTTGCACCTTCCTTTTTTTCCTTAGGGGAGGAGCTTTGGACTGGTATAACTATTTGCCTAGACATAGTCTCTATAAATTTGAGCAATTTGCCAACCTTTTTCTGGAATGCTTCTCTCAAATTTCAAGAAGCAAACAACGTTGATAGAATTATACAATATTTGAGAATCTGATGATGAGCCTATCTTATAATATGGTGCTATATGGAGAGATATGATAATGGAATTACCCTTTCCTCTCCCCATAACAGAGCTTACTTGAATGTTTACGAGGAGTTTTTGAAAACTAATATCCCTATTATAGTAACTCTAGCAGTATCACACCCTCGAAGAAGATCTAGTGCAATCCAAGATGATTGAGGACATAAATATCCAAGAGGGAGAGATAAAAATCAAGAAGAAAGAGTTGCAAAACAAAAATTCTAAAGGCACCTCCAACAACCAGTCCAAATCCAACCAAGTTAATTAGGTGGTATTTAGCATACCGAGCAGTTCCAATCAACAATAGCATCAACCACCCCCTCAAAAAGCCTTGCAAATTTAGCATCATCCATAAAAAACCTCATACCAAACCATCCTACCTCCCATGCAACTCTATAATCAATAACCAAACAACCACAACAGGCATCCTACTAGACCTCCTCGAAATTACATGTCATTCTCAAAGTCTTATTCAACCATATTTCAAAATCTCTATGAAGTGCAAGCACTCAGATTATTAGAAGCGAAACCAGAAGATCCAAATAATTTGTCTTACAAAGAATATCAATATTGTGTTTACCATAGGCATAAGAGGTATGACATTAATAACTGCATTGCATTTAAAAATTTGGCTCAAGGTCTTGTCGATAAGGGGGCTATTGCTATTGACAATCCTTTGGATCCAAAAAATCAAAACCTTGGCATGTACTAAGACCCTTTACCATAACATAACCAACCACCCCCATCCCTATAATGGTTGCAATACAACCCAACCAAGTGAACCATCTTAATAGTGTGCCACAACACCAAAATTTTGTAGGGATGATATACATAGCTACTCAGAACCAACACTACCCTTAAAAATAAACATAATTGAGTACTACAATCAATGTACCTTCATCCTATACATTGCCACCTCGATTAGTGTAGACCATAACTCATCCCCCATGACCTATTATATCATTAAGCACTCACCTCATCCAAATCCTAAGAATGGTGTCAACCAAGATTTTTATTTATACGCTCATCCAACAGTCACCCCCACATCGAGAGGTATTAATGGAAATTTTGAGATCCATTGAAGTTAAAACACAAGACCCAAATTACTTTACAAATTTTGTGGGTAATTTCAAAAAATGTATAGAGCCATCCATTACCTTCTATGACCATGAGATAAAAACTCTACCCATAGAGATACCAGATCCTCCATTGCACATTGTAGTTCAAATAGATAATAATCCCTTCAAATGAGTGTTGGTCGATATTGGGTCATCTATCAACATCATCACCTCTATCACACTATAACATTTTAACCTACCACTATCACACATAGCCTCATCCATGTTCACTTTACAAGCCTTCAATGATACCTTGTGCTCAACACTAGGGATAGTTGTTTTACCTATTCACATAGGTGTAAAAACCATCCATATCCTATGCCACATCCTTGAAGGAGAAATGCAATACAACATATTTCTTGGAAGACCATGGATTTAGGATATACAATGCATCCCCTCAATATTACACCATTACCTCAAGTACATTCATGAAGGTTGTGTGCATTGCATCCACGCTGACGAATAATATTTTAAGTATTGCAACATGATTTCCAACCCATATGAACCTCCCCTACCATCCACACACCTATACCTCACCCTGATATTCCTTGAGCCAACCCCTTAGCCTATCATATCACACACCTCATCCATCACCAAGACCCAACCCACTTGTGCACCCAAAATTGCTATCCATTCCACTATACCCAACTCAGTACACAAACTTGACTGCTTCATACAGTCCCCATCACCAAGGTTATGCATAAGGGGTTAGACCCAAAATATATTTATAAAATCAAGGTGAATTATCTCAAAATATTGATGAATCATGTCCAAGGAGACATGGTGAATTACATTTATTTTTCACATAAAATTTTCAAACTATGGCAAATTTATTTTGTTAGGGGCTATGAATATCGGTTGCCAAATTCTAGCACTATGTGAAGAAATTAAAGGATTTATGCTTATATGAAAATATATTTTGATTAAACTATACCTATAGAACAATGTAATTAGGAAAAGCTATATCGATCGGTCTGAGACGTTCAGTTGCAAACATGACGATCAAAAAATATTGATTGGTTGTAGACATGGTGATCATAAAATGATGATCGATTGCAGATATATCAATGTGTTGCAACAATGTCGATTGGTTGTAGCAATGTCGATCGGTTGTGGTAATTCTAATAAGTTAGGGATATGATGATAAAAAAATGATGATAAGTTGTAGATATACCGATGAGTTGCAGAAATATCAACCAGTTATAAAAATACCGATTGTTGCAACAATGTTGATAAGTTGTAGCAATGTTGATTTTTGCATACATGATGGTTAGAAAATGATGATCAATTATAGATATGTTTGTGAGTTGCAATAATACTGATTAGTTGTTATAAATTTTATTGGTTGTAGAAATACCAATCAGTTGTAGTAATACCAATCAGTTGCAGTAATACTGATAGGTTGCAGTAATACCGATCAGTTACAACAATAGCGATTGATAGCAGAAATATCGATCAGTTGCAGTAATGTCAATGTGTTACAGTTATGATGATTGGTTGCAACAATGTTGATGCATTGCATTAATGTTGATCAAATATAGTAAAGACAACTGAAAGTAGTAATGTTGATCAATTGTGATAATGTCGATCAATTATAGCAATATCTATGTGTTGTAGCTATGATGATTGATTGTAAAAATATCGATGCATTACATTAATGTTGATCAGATGTAGCAAAGTCAATCAGAAGTAGCAATGTTGATCAGTTGTAGTAAAGTTTATCAATTGCACTAGCGTCCATCATATGCATCCAAGTTGATCGATTGCACCAATATCAATCAGATGTATCAAAGTTGATTGGTTGCACCACACCCGATCTATTGCAGCACATCCAATCAGTTGCATTGATGATGTGTTGCATCTGAACTACATGTCAACCATCCATTAAATAATTGTATTAATATGCCATGTGTCGATTATTTATTCGATTATTTCATTCTTAAAATTTTATAAAAAGGTATAAACAACCATTTTCACCTTTTCTAACGTAGTTTTAACCCCTTTCCTTCCATTTGAACCATTTTATGATGTTTTTTGTCAAGTTTCCAATACCTTCCATCCTACCTCCTAATCTATATTTCCTCGTAGTATTGTACATAATGAAATAATCCAATGGTATCCCCTATCATCCCTAGAATTTTGAAAATTAATTTCAAAAACCTTGTTTGCCCCCTAGTTTCTAAAATATTATCAACATCGAGTTACGATGTGTTATGGGTCCAAGACTCTAGTCTTCAAGGTCTATTTTCGATTTTGTAGTTTGACATAGATGTTAAACAATTGGAGAATATAATTGTAGGTTACGACACTAATTCAGGCAAGGTAAATATTGTCATTGATAATAAAAATATTGTATTTTATTTCACAGCCTCTGATGTCACCAGATTGACAACATTACCTCACACTGATTTGTTAGGTAATGGAGCCAAATTGACAAGAAAGGAATTAATTACCATTAAATATTATTGGAGGGGTTCTAATTCCATTAAATATTGTTGATGTACAATGATCAACAATAGAAACGTGAACGGGGTTCCAAGGCAATTTGAAAATTTAACTGTATTTCTTGGTGAAAAACACTTGTCAAAATAATGTGATAACCATATGGGTGGTTTCAACCCATGGTTTTGGCCCATTGTATTCTGACACCACTATGTGGTTTCAAGTAGTGTAAAATTCATGAATCTCTATATATTTTGTACTATAAAGGTCGTATTAGAGGTGAATGTTCTTTTCTAGTTTGGAGGAAGAGAGGAGAGAGGACATTGTACAAGTGGAGAAGACTTTTGTATTGTTGCTAATACAAAGGACTAATTTTTTCTCCGTGGATGTAGGGTACACTACCCAAACCACATATATCTTGTGTCTCTTACATTTGTGTGATTGCTTGTTTTTAATTGCACTGTTTCCTATTTTTCTTATGGGGGCTTAACTAGGGTTTGAACTATTTCTTCATTGTTCGATGTTATTATTTGTTTTTCATAGGTTGTGTATTATTTGTACATGGTAAATTCCCAACACGATTGTGATCCAATCACATCGAAATTCACATTAACTGATGATGACAAACTCTACCTGGAGACCACCTTCAATGTGCAGCCAGAATCTTTTCAAGGTATAACTGCATAATTTTTTATTTAATTGAATTTAAATTCCAAGGGTCTACAATTACTGATTTGTTTTTTTGCAGTTACGACTACCAAGTCCAGAAGGGGTCTGACTATACCAACTATTCAGGACAACTTTCTTTGGGCATGTTGCGAATTCTTCCTAGCTAGACTCATTCTACAAGGAAGATCGATAGAAATTTTGATGTGGGCCTTGGCATATTTGGTTCGTTGTATTGCACACCAACAATTTGACTGGTCCACCTATGTCTCACATCGGATCAGAATGGATATCCAAAATGTGATAACCCATGCTTCACCTTCACCAACAATAAGCACATGCAACTACATTCTTGGTTTTTTTATGAATCTTATTATAATTTGTAGAACACTCCAGTACCGACTTCTTGGCACTCAACCCTAGCCAATGCAGCCATGACAGAACAACAAGTTCAGGTAATTTTTAGTTAATATTAAAGTAATAATTTTTTATTTTTCATATGTTTGTCATTTTTATAATTTTAACATTTTATACAAAACATAGAAAAGGGCATCCTCTTCCTCTTCAAAGCGGGATGCTGCTTTCAGAGGTTATAATCTAGAGGAATCAGGAGACTCCGAAACACCTATGGAGGAAACAATGCCACCACTAAGAAAAATATCAACAAGGAAATGTGTAAGATCTAGTTCTCCTAATCCTCGACAACCTCCACCTGCACGTCCACTGCCAATGGGCGTAGTTGCGCAAGAGGTCTCATCTTCGGGAAGTAAGTTTTACAGTCTACCTTCACAAAATTTGTTACCAAATTTTACTATTTTTTATTAAATTTTATATTGTGTTTTCAGATGTACAATGCACCCACATTCCATTTGCATTTGTGGCTATGCAAGAGGTCTCTTCTTCTGTCGGTAAGTGTTATAACCAATTTTGTAACCAATTTTTATAATCTACCTTCACAAATTTTGTAACCAATTTTTATTTTGATGTTTTAAGTTCCTATACAACAATTGCGTCATCGAAATCAACCGTCGATGCCACCCCCTCCTCCACCATGCCAACCTCAGATGCGAGGTCAATGCTTCCTGGGTGGAAAACACATTCTTCCATCTAGGCCATAGAGAGAAGCAACAAAGCAATTTTCAGGATTCAGACCTATGTCTTTTGGTAATTTTACAGGTGTACAGGAAGCTTCTGGTGTTGGGTTGGATAATGTTCCACTTGATCAAGATTTCTTTTTACAAGGCAACATACCCACTATTTTTCAAGTAACATATCTGCTTCGAGATCCTCAAAATGAAGAAGGAGCATAATGTTCAAGCAAATCTCCTCCTAAGGAAACTAGCACCCCTCAGGCTCATCCTCTACTAGAGGATGAAAAAGTAAATTTTTTTGAAAAATAATTAGTTTCTGACAAATTTGAAGCAACCATTAAAGATTCTCTAGTTCTAGATATAACAAAAATGAAAAAATGGGAGTATCAGGCCAAAGTTTTGATAAAGGAAATAAATGCCCGATTCAAAAAAATTTCAAAAAGAGAAAACTATTTTTCTTTAGTTGAAAATGAACCGAAAAAGCTTGAGGTTCTACTACATCAAGCTAAATCTAGCATTGTGCAGGTTACTTCTTCTTACAATGATGAAACTTTAAGGGTTATGTTGAATAGATTGGAGAACTTAAACGTTGAGGCCCAAGCTTATTATAATGAATGGGCGTGTGATAAGAAAATGGTTGTTGTTGTTGTAGCTGCAAAGAATGTTGTCGAGGTTTGACTAATGTGTTCTAATTTTTTTTTCTCTTTTTTAAAATGTAAATATCTGTTGACTACTTATTTTTCCTTTTGTAGGTAAAGTTTGATAATTTGAAGAAGCAGGTTCAAAACCTGCAAGACTATCTCCAGATGGCAAAGGATTTCTTAAATGCTTCTATGGCAATGAAAAAAGAGCTCAGGAAGCAGTTCGACAAAACAATGCTTTTCGGAAAATCATTATCCGAAATGGATTGGATCCTGATGTTCTTCTTAAGGAGAAGGGTAAAGAAGTTCTTGCACCAATATCCGAAGATGCTAGGAAAGAGGAAAACACCCTGCTCGAAGGCTTGATAAGTGTAGAGAACATCCTTGTCAGTTCTGGAGCAATTGAGAGTACTGTTAACCAGCCCGAGGGAGGAGCCTTTGAAATGCAGAATGTGGAAGTAGTGGAAAAGGAAAAAGGAGTGGAACAGGAAAAAGGAGTGGAAAAGGAAAAGGATGTTGAAACTACCTGAAAAAGACAACTTGGTTCTTTTATTGCTTTTGAAAATTTGATTTTTCAAAAAGATAATTTTATGATATGTTTTCATTTGAAAACAAGACATTTGCTTTTATTACTTTACTATTATACTATTTACATTTATATTTGTGTGTTATTTTCATCACTTCAGTATTATGGGGTTTCAAATATGCTTGAGTTTACGAAGAATATATGTATGCATGGGTTTAAATTTTCATTTTATTCAAAGTCATTCTTGTTGTGATATAAAAATGAGTATTGTCTTGTGTATTATGCTATATTGTTTATATATTTCAAGTGAGTTTACGAAGGATATATCTATGCATGGGTTTAAATTTTCATTTTATTCAAAGTCAATCTTGTTATGATTTAAAAGTGAGTATTGTTATGTGTATTATGATATATTGTTTTTATATTTCCATATCTAGAGTAATATGCTATTTGCATTTTGCCTTCTAGAGTCAAAGCATACATACTAATGATACTAATGATACACATACATACATACATTCAAATTCAAAGCATAAATCATTATATTTTGTCAACATAGACAATTAATTCAATAACAAAGCATTATTGTATTGTATTGTTGTTTCCGTAACTTGAGATTTATGCTAAATGCATTGTGCTTTCTACTACTCTAGACTACATACAACACTTTGTAAAAGAAATATTTACTAATTATGTATGCATGCATGGTTTTAAAAATTTTAGTTTACTCAAAGCTAAAGCATAAATCATAAAATTTTGTCAACATAGATAGTCAATAACACTTCTAGAGTCAAAGCATACATACTAATGATACTAATGATACACACATACATACATACATTCAAAGTCAAAGCATAAATCATTATATTTTGTCAACATAGACAGTTAATTCAATAACAAAGCATTATTGTATTGTATTGTTGTTTTCGTAACTTGAGATTTATGCTAAATGCATTGTGCTTTCTACTATTCTAGACTACATACAACACTTTGTAAAAGAAATATTTACTAATTATGTATGCATGCATGGTTTTCAAATTTCTAGTTTACTCAACGCTAAAGCATAAATCATAAAATTTTGACAACATAGACATTCAATAACATTAAAAAGCAAATACATGAAATCATTGATAATAGAATGATTATATGAATTTTTTCAAATCATTGAAATTTTACAAATGATATCAAATACTGAAAATCATTGATAATATGAATTTTTTCAAATCATTGAAATTTTACAAATGATATCAAATATAGAAAATCATTGATAATATGAATTTTTTCAAATCATTGAAATTTTACAAATGATTTCAAATCCAAAAAATCATTGATTATATGAATTTGTTTAACGCATTGAAATTTTACATTGTTGGAAGCTCATACAAAGTCTTGTCGACTTCTCCAAAAGAACCGAGAATCATTTGTGAATTCTATGTTTCCATAATCTCATCATCACTGCAAGTTGACTCATTATCATCATTATCAACAGTATTAGTGAGACCTCTCCTGTCCGCTAGGGACTTCCAATATGTCAAAGCTCTATCATAGGGAAACTTACCCAACTCATACGATGACACATACATTCTCAAACAATTTTCCAAATTTTTGTCCAACTTGTTATGAACTTTCGATTTAACAAAAGATAGTGCACTGAAAACCCTTTCGTCTTCAATAGATCCCAAAATCATTGTCTGACATAATTCATATAAAATAAAGTATTCACTCATAGTTTCTTGTAAGACACTACTTCGATACAATTTTTTCCAGAAATGCGTGATGGAACCAGTCTCATGTGGGTTTTTGAAATGTGCAATTTGATTATCCATTGTTATTCCAAAATTGGTTGATTGTTGTCTCAGAAGTTCTTTGTTTAGAATACCATTGATTTCAATGCCATTTACTTCCACACGTTTAGAGAAATGTGTCATAAGAGTGCCCATATATTTTACAAACAACTCACTTTTACTTCTATGGTCAAGACAAGGATTCTAGAAGATGGGATTAACAACAACCATGGCCTCAAGTGTCTCATCTCTGTGAAAATGATCTCTTATTTCACTTGTTAATGTTTTTACAATTCTTTTCAATTTATTCTTAGTACTATCCAAAACCTCATCGAATCCGCAATGTGTTATGGGCACTTGTTCAACATCATCTGTAAGTGTATCTAACCACTTTTCATAATGATATAAAGGAATCATATTTCCATGTATAGCAATACAAAGATTATCGTTGATGTTGAACTTTAAAAAGTTGTTAGGATCATTGACTTGAACTAATGTATTCCAACTATCAAACAAAGGATCCTTAAAATTTTATCTGGATAAGTAAATCTTATCAATAAGCATACATATTTGTTTTCTCATCTTGATGAAATCGACAATATAAATTGCTCTTTCCTGTGTGAGTTTAATCAAAGAATTCATTTCTTGCAATAATGGAAGAATACCACATAATGTGAGAAGAGTTTCCAAGTCAGTCATACGAAATAGCAAATATTTTGCCTTGTCAACATCCCTACGATGTGCATACATAAACCCCACCAATGATTGATATTCTGAAAAAACCCTTTTTGTAGGAAGAAACAGTGAAATCCACCTGGTGTCCACATCTTTTAACAATTTTCTGCCTTCAGTTACACCTAGAGAAAATTGTTGAAACTCTGCAAACCTTTTTGGACTGCATGAGAAGTAAGAGTGTATTTCATGGATGAGATCTTCCACTCTGGCTACATTATCAAATGTGCTCACAATTTTGTATGCAAGATTCATTCGATGAGCCATGCAATGAATGGGAATCAAATATGGGGTAATTGATGTCTGAAGCCTAACACAAAGACCGTTCCTTTGTCCTTGCATTGTAGCCGCACCATCAGCTCCAACACAAATTAACTTTGTGGCAATTTATTTTTCATCCATTCTAGCAATATCCTTTAAACTGGTTACAACAACATTATAAATATTTTTCGCATTACAATTTTCCATCATCTTATGTAGTGCTAGTAAATGAGGTTGTCTCAAATGATTTTGGAATGTATAAACATGTATGCAAATCCAAGATGTGTTGTCAATAATTGTTACCTCATCAATGGAAAGTGCAATAAATTTGACTTGTTTTACATTCTCTCTTAGGTCCTCCTTCTCAACTAGTGATAGATATTTTACCATTTCCCAACCACTTTGATCTGACCAATGGGAACTGGTAAGGTTTTGTACATCGACTAGTTGAAATAGTTGCTTAAAATCAGCAAAATCAGACATGGGTCGACCCTTTTTTAGAATATTGTATACAACAACAAACTACAAATGTTTTGAGGCTAATACAATCTTATTAATTTTTTGAAATTGGGCCTGGATTGTTCCACCCTTCTCAATGAGAGTTTGTTGGTGTTTCATTGCTTTTTCGTATTCAAGTGCATATCTCACATGCACACATTTCGATGCATCCTTCCACCTATGAGATCTCTTAATTGTTCCATCACTTTGTATTTCTTTGATGTAAACTTTCCCATAGTGTTTTTCTATTGTGTCTTTCTTATTTTGCAACAAATGATCCTTTCCCAACTTCCAAGTACAAATAACGCATCTACACACTTTCTCTATCTCATCTCGCTCAATAAAGGGGTATAACCATGCCCATTCATTTTTAAAATCCCTTCCAATAGTCCATTCGCTTGTCTTTTGATGTTTAGATTTTTTACTACAAGATTCCCTAGAGGTCTGCATGTTAATTGTACTATCATTTCCTTTTTCGATTGATGTGTCTGTATTAGGCATCTCGTGAAGTGGTTGTTGAATGTCATTATTAGGAAAATTATCATGTGGTCCCATCTCATCCACTAGAATATCTTTGAGTGGATGCATATCAGGGTCGATAGTGTTTACTGCATTCAATGTTTGGTGTTCTGTATCATTTTTGGATGTAAAAAGGCACTATTTTAAAGAATTAACAGAATACAGTTTTACAAAGCATTTAAAAAGAGGTAGATAAGCAGACAACCGTTTATCTATTAATAAATAAAGGCTTTATATTTAAGAATAATAGAGAAAAAGTAATGATTTGATGGTAAAAGGTGTTTGTACCTGCATGTTGTGTAGATGTGGATGCCTCACTGCATTTTGATATTTGTGTAAAATATTTTAGAATTATCTTTTTACTAGAATATTGGCCTCTGTTCTTTCCATATTCAGTAGGTGACATTGTATCTGTAAAGAAAAAACCTTTAGATGTTAGGAAATGAATATGAAATTGAAGGAAAATCGTATACTTCCCTCAATAATAATTTATGTTTCTAAGTAACCAAGGTTAAACTGTAATTCCATAAAGAATATATGAATCTTCAGATGAACCTACGTTGCCCTATAGAATGACCTCTAATAGATAAGAAGTAGTCTCTGACAAGAAAAATGCTCCTAACACATGGATACTTGTCTACCATAGTTGTAGATAGTGCATCTACACTACCTATGAAACATACTCTAATAGACAAGAAGTAGTCTCTATAAGAAAAATGCTCCTAACACACAACAACATGACATGGATACTTGTCTACTATAGTTGTAGATAGTGCATCTACACTGCTATGAAACTAAATAAAAAGAGCTTTGGACAATAGAATTATGAAAGAAGAATACTCTACCTATTGTCATAGTCATCATAACTTTCTATCATCGATAGTCACTTTAATGTTATTACAACTGCTTGATCATGATCGATTGACACTACTCTACAACCACTCAATCATGACTGATTGACAATACTCTACAATCGATCGACCTATGTCATTGATTTTAAAGATAACTTAAGATGATAGACATACCTCTACAATCGATCAACTTATGTCGATAGACATGCCTCTACAATCGATCGACTTATTGATTGACACTCCTCTAAAATTGATAGGCTTATATCGATAGTCACTACTCTACAACCGATCAACTTATGTCGATTGGCACTCCTCTACAATCGATTGACTTATGCTGATAGACACTTATTTGCAAGAAATCAATTTATGTCGATTGATACTTCTCTACAATCGATCGACTTATGTTGATTGACACTCCTCTACAATCGATCGACTTATATTAATTGACTCTTCTACAATCGATCAACTTATACCGATAGATACTTCTCTAATCGATTAGCTTATAGACACTTCTCTACAATCGATCGACTTATGTTAATTGACACTTCTCTACAATCGATCAACTTATGCCGATTGACACTCCTCTACAATCGATCGACTTATGTCGATTGACACTCCTCTGTAATCAATCAACTTATGTTGATTGACACTTCTCTACAATCGATTGGCTTATGCCGATTGACACTCCTCTACAACTGATCGACTTATGCCGATTGACACTCCTCTACAATCAATCGATATATGTCGATTGACACTCCTCTGCAATCGATCGACTTATGCCGATAGACACTCCTCTACAACCTTGTCAAGTTTTTCGTTGCTTCAGAGCTATTTTTGAGTTAGAGTGTTTTAGATGTATGTTTATCGGTACCCCCTACAGTATTTATATGGGTAGTATATGAGGCGAATTGGGTAGGAAAAACAAAATTATTTATAATTTGAAGGTGAATTGTCCATGGAATTGGGCGAAAGTGGTCGACGAATTAAAATAAAAATAGGATAATTATTATCAACAATGGGTGAATTTACCCCAAAAAACTTCCACCCCGTAAATTTTGGGTGAATGGGCCCTAGTGAAAGGATCCAAAATTAGCAAATTTAAAATTTCAAAAATCCTAAATAGAGAAAATTTATGATGTTTCGTGCTTATGCATAATGCTCATCCATTTCACCCCATCATACCTAGCCAAATTCTTTTCATCCTAGCCAACCCTTTTCTATACAAGGTTCCTCATTTTACCCCCACATATCACACATACCTTCCTCTAACCCCCCACTCCAACCAACCACACCCATTACCACACCACCCCCATCCACAATACCCCAGGTCACTATTACACCTATGTTACACATAGCCCCTACACATTCCCGCATGGCAAAGTTTCAAAATACTCTACATACTATAGTGCTAGACTTGTTAACCCCACCCAATGAGGGATAAGTTATTGCAGCTTCCATTCCACCACCCATCAATTTGACCTCCATCGTAACACCTCCAACCAATTCATCCTCCATGCAGTCTAAGCCTCAATGCAAATTCATCCACATAAGGAACCACCCCATTTTCATCCATGGTAGTAACCCAACTAGAAGAGAATGTGGAAGCTTCTCCTGCATCTAATTCCCAACATATATAGGTCATAGTGCACATAACAAGTCTAGTAATAAGTGAGTACTTAGTGCACAACATCACATTTACATCTCCCATCATTGAATTAGTAAGGGATTGTGGCCACCCATGCATAGGTACCATTATTACCATGGGTTTTGCATCCAACACAAAAAAAAATTGTGTGTCAGAGTTGACACCTCCTCTGATGTACCCATTGAGGAGCAACCCGAGTCACCATTTTTTGGTGACATTAATTTTTTATCCAATCCCTCCTTTACACTAAAATACTTCTAACACTATCATTGGAGAGGATTTTTCATAGGGCATCATGACCAGGGAATTCACCATCTTATCAAACCACATTATCAACTCCCTAAGGAAAATTTTGGACTAGGGTATCACCACAATCAACTAGTTGATCTCTTTGAGGAAAATTTTCAAAGTCTCACCCTTAATCTCGAGGAGGATATTGACATGAATATTATAATAATAATGAAGGCTCTTTCTAAGTCACCAATATCCATATAATATTACCCAACACCTTAGATGATAAAATAGATGAGTTGCTTGAGGCAATTTTAATTGCATTCGATAGCTCCAAAGAAGACTCTTCCTCCATTATCCCCCTCAGATTTTGTAAATGATGATGATATTTACCTGTTTATTTCTTTTACCACTCCCCATTTTTCCCATGCTCCTTTTATTGAAGCACCCAAATGTGCCATCTCATCCACCATATCTACCACATTAGTCACCTTCGAGCCAACCAAACCTGCAACCACCGATGTTGCATAGTTGCTACTTCATGGGCAATGAAGCCCTTCCATTCTGCAAATAAACATGGTCACCATTGAATTGTTTACACCTCTCCACAACCCAAGTGACCCATCAAATCCCATCTATGTTGATCCAAGTCTTATTGAATTTGATTACATTTTTCTCGTGCTATCCCCAGAATATTTCCTTTCATCCAAATAATTGCTTCATCAAGAAAACATCTACATGTTGATATCCATACTGTCTAACTTGTCTATTTTCCATAAATTTGATACAAGTGACACTAAGTCACCCATTTTCAAAAACATAGCGGATGATATTCACTTCATCCCCACTCCTCATCAATTATAGGAGTGTTCTCAAATGCTCATTGAGGAGACCAACAATGTCAACATTAGTGTATATCCTAATAGCCCATATATCATCAAAATTGCAAAGAGCCTCGAATCCATAAAATACAAAGAGCTTTTCATTGTTCTTACTAAGAACAAGCATGCTTTTACATGGTCATACAAAGACATGCCAGGACTGGATCCTAATCTAGTGGTTCATAATCTCATCTTGAGACATGATACAAAACCTATAAAGCAAAAGCTATGGAAGCTTCATCCTACCATAGCCCTTATGGTTAAAGAAGAGTTGTAAAAATTGCTAGATGTGGGTTTTATCCAACCCATAGACTACCTAGAATGGGTCTTAAACATGGTACCCATTAGAAAACCTAATAGGGGGATACACATTTGCACATATTTTTATGACTTAATCATAGCATACCCCAAGGATGACTTCCCTCTTCCAAACATTGATATTCTCATGGATTGTACCACTAGCCATGAAATACTCTCCCTCATGGATGGATTTTTATGATACAATTAGATTCGAATAAATCCTAATGACCAACACAAAATGGATTTTATGACACCCTAGAGGATATTTTTCTATTAAGTCATACCATTTGGACTTAAGAATGTAGGTGCTACATATCAGTGTGCCATAACTTACATTTTCCATGATCAAATGCATAAAATAGTTAAATATTATGTTGATGATATTTTGGCCAAAGTGAAGCTCCATTGTGAGAATATCGATGTTTTACATCAAATTTTCAAGTGATTACTTGAGCACAACATGAGACTTAACCAAAATAAGTACATATTTCGTGTTACATTAGAAAAAAATTTAGGGTTCATAGTCTCTAAACAAGGCATTGAAGTCAACCCAAATAAATTCAAAGCAATCATCGACATGCCACCCCCTAAAAATATCAAGGAATTGCGTACCTTGCAAGGTAAGATACAAGTGGTTTGTCACTTTATAGCACAATTATTATATTAATGAAAGCCTTTCAATAATTTATTGAAAAAATGGTCACTTTTGAGTGGAATGAAGAGTGCCAAAATGCTTTTAATTCCATAAAATAATATCTAGCATCACCATCTATGTTGACACCACCTCGATCAGGTGTACTATTCCATCTATATATTTGCCATGGATTTTGTATTAGGAATGATGTTAGCATAGAAAAATGAATCAAACAAAGAGTGGGCTACATATTACATTAGTTGCACATTTGTAATCTATGAAGCTAGTACACATATCAAAAATGTATTCTTAGCAGTTGTCTTTCCAACCAAGAAGCTCTAACATTACATGATCAGTCATAATACGTACATAATTGCAAAAGAAAACCCTTTACACTATATGATGAGTTGTACCTATACGAATAGTAGGATGTACAAATGGATAATGATTTTAATAAAATTTTAGCTAGAATCTTTAGTCAAAAATTCATCAAAGGTCAGTAATTGTGGATTAGATCACTAAAGCTCCACTGTTAAATGATGCACCTCTCACAATCAAGATACCTGATGATTTTGTGTTCAATATAACTAAACTATAAGAACCTATCAAAATAGAGGAGGAAGTAGATGTCTTTTTCTTTTATGGTTTCAAATGTAAGAAAGGGGAAGGTTATGGAGTTGTGCTCTTCACATTACAAGGGGATCTAATGCCCCTTTCATTCAAATTTGACTTCCCTTGCACTAGAAACAATATGAACTATGAAGCTCTAATTTTAGAACTTCATACTACTATCACGCTATTCATTAAATGACTAAGCATTTTTGGTGATTTTAAACTCATCGTTAAACAATTCAAAGGGATATACGAATGTAGGGACCCAATTTTGTAGAAGTACAAATTGATTATCGACAAACTACTTAAACACTTTGATTGGTATGAAATTAACAACATGCTTTGGTCATATAATAATTTCACCAACACAATGGCCTCGTTTTGATCTCCTATATCATAAAATCCATATGATAGCAACACATTTGTCAAAATCACCACACTTTCATAGTTTTCTATTGAATGATATTCTGCTCAAGTAGTAGAGAGTGTCAATATCGTCCAAATAGATCCATATAATGAAGATTTTCTACAAATCAAGGATTTTATAAAGTGGGTACTCTTCCCATAGAGTTGTCCTCAACCGTAAAACAAACATTTAAATAAAAACTTTCCTTCTATACTCTCTTTGGGGAAATTCTCTATCATCATGGCTATGATGGTATTCTCCTTCATTTTCTTGAATCCCAAGAGGTAAAATAATTAATTTCTCAAACCCATGATGGTACTTGTGGTGCTCATTTTAGTGGAATGGCCATTGCAAAGTGCATATTACACATGGGTTATTATTTGCCCTCCATGGAATGTGATTGTTGTGTATACATCAAGAAATATCTAAAATACCAATATCATACTAATCCAACCCATGTCCCATCATAGGCATTGCAACCAATTCAAGTTTTGTGGCCTTTTTCACAATGGGGCCTTAATTTGGTAGTAAAGATCTCTCCTCCTTCCTTAGGGAACCATACATTCATTATTACAACCACAAAGTACTTTACAAAATAGGTTGAGGTGAATCCTCTCACTAGTAGAACAAGACCTCGCATTGCAGAGTTTATACTCTATCATATCATTTGTCAATTTGACATCCCATAAAATATCATATCTAACAATGGCACCCCATTCAAAATAAGGATGTTCAAACACTTTGTAACAAGTACAAAATTCAATATAGTTTCTCATTTGCTTATTATCCATAGAGTAATAGATAAGCTGAGGCCACCAACAAAACCATAATCACCATTCTCAAGAAAATAGTTAAGAAAAATTACAAATATTGGAATTTGCAACTCCCCTTGGTGTTATGGGCATACCAAAAAAGTATTTTTACACCAATTTTGGAAACACTATTTTCTTTGGTCAGTGGATCTGAGGCAATCATGCCCCTTGAACTTAAAATTCCATCATTGCATATATCATTGCAAGAATTTATCAATGATGAAACTGCAATACAAGCACACCTAGACTAATTGAATCTACTCAATCAACACCAAATCATTGCATTAGAGCACCTTCACATCTATCAAGAAAGGATCAAGTGTACCTACAACAACAATGTGCATCTCAAAAAATTTTAATAGGCAATTTGGTTCTCAAGGAGAACCAACAAAATTCGAGTTTGCTACCTCATTTGTGTGACAAGTTTGCAGCCAATTGGCTTGGTATGTTTAACGTAATACAAATATTTGGAACAAAATCCAATAAAATTACCACCCTTGAAGGAATTGAGGAACTGAAACCAATCAATATCCTTTATTTGCATGCCTTCTATGCCTAGCTCATAGCTATCCTAGCACCTAAAAAAAAAACAATACAAAATAAAATTACAAAAACAATACAAAATAAAAAATACACAAAAATAATACAAAATCAAAAATACAAAAACAACACAAAATAAAAACTAGACAAAAACAATACAAAAACAAAAACAAAAAAACAATACAAAATAAAAATTACAAAAACAATACAAAATTAAAAAAAATACAAAATTAAGAATACACAAAAACAATACAAAATAAATAAATACAAAAATAATACAAAATCAAAAATATAAAAACAAATCAAAATCATCAAAAACAACAAAGCAATAAAATTTCATCATGACCAATAAAACTTTGGTTATAATTCAATGCATGCTTTTATTCATTTTTCATAAGTGATTTTATCACATTAATCAAGGGTGTATTCCTTATGGTATGTGTCTCACATTTCTCTCATTTTAGGCATGTCAGTTACATAAACCATCCAAAAAAAGCAAAAGAAAAAGAAATAAGAAACCCTATGATAAGTTGTCTCTCCCAAGTCTATGGTTTGATGAATCTTTAGGTTCTTTTAGTTGTTTATACATACCTAGTGTCTCATTCAACCTACTTTGCATGTCATTAGTTATTGAGTACTATAAGTCTTTTTGGTGACCTTAAGTTTTCACTGAGACCATGAACAAGTATCACACATTAAATCAATTTTTTGTATCTAGGAAATCCAAAATCATGAGTAGCTATCTCTATGATGTGAATGGTTTCCCCTACTCATCCAAATATGTGCATGGTCTAAACGACTAAGAATTAGCAAGAGAAAAATCTCCCCCCCTTCAAAAACAAATTCCCTTGCTATTCTATAAAATGAGCAAGCCCCAAAAAACAAGAAAATCCCTTACTCCTATATAAAATAAGCAAGCCCCAAAAAGCAATAAAATCCCTTACTCCTATATAAAATGAGCAAGTCCCACAAATTAATAAAATTCCTTGCTCCTATACAAAATGAGCAAGCCCCACAAAGCAATAAAATCCCTTTCTCTTACATAAAATGAGCAAGTACCCCTAAACCCCCCTAGAATAAAAAAAGGGTGAAGAGCTTGAATCCCTAGAATTATCAATCTTTGAAAACCATGGGATGATCTCCATCACTAGAAATGGGCTATAGACACCGACCTAGTAGTGGAGTAGCTTTATGCATGGTAACATATCTATTACATTAGCGACCTTATGTTATACAGATCCATGTTTGCTCTTGGATGAGCTAGCTTATTGGCATAAGTCACAAATGATAAGTCCAACTTCACCTAAAATTGGCAATGAATATTTACTTCACACATAATTGGTCTTTGTAAAACTTAAATAACTTGGTTGGTCTTAGTATATTCAAGTGCCTACTTGATTAGTAGATGATTTTGATTGAGTTCACTAGGCTGTTTGAGCATCATGAAAGAATTTTTAGATTATTCTTTCCTAAGACAAGTGAAAGAACAAGTCATGTCATCTTAGCCTCCATAGTAGCATATCACCTTGATAATTTTCACATTGCATCCACTTACATCCATATGTATGTCAGTATTTTTGGGTTGACACCCTCGATTAATTGATTAATATCATGAATAATTATACATATATGAGCATTTGCAAAATATAATCAAAATAATATGCATCATAAATTGTATATATATATAGATAGATATATCATCAATAAAGTACATAATGAGCCTCACCCATGGGCTAAATATGTCGATCTCGCAAGCTCCTCATCATCATATACAAAAAACATATAAGGTATCTATAAAAACTAATATAGAACTTAGTTCCCACATGTCACTGACTATCCCTACCACTATCCTTGTTGCCCTCGATTGCCTCTCCTCGAGTATGTTCATTGTTGCTCCCCTAGTAGTGAATTACTCTATGTGAAGTCTATACCCTTGACACCTATGAGGTTGATCCCTCTGTAAAGCATGATATCAATGGGGTTATGGAAGGAGCACCTAATGTCCCACTCCTTCCACTATGATAAGAGGAATAGGAGGATGAAGCTATGTCTAGTATGGGAATACCTCTCACTAGCAAGGTATTCTCCAACACCTTCACCCAATCTCGCTATTGCTCCATTCGGTCCCTCTCTTGCTCCAAATAAGGCAACATCATCATAGATGCTTGGCTACTCCTACCACCTTGGACTCATAGAGCATGACACTCTGCTCTCATGATGTATTGATGTACCTATAGCAAGTCACACTCCATCTGTGGTGCATCTCACTTTACCACCAACCTAGCCCTCTCCTCCTACAGACTCTGCACTTTAGCCTGTAGTGTATCACGTTGCTCCTTCCAACCATACCATCTCTAGCACTCCCCATCCTCTAACAAGCATCCTCTCTCCTACTTGTTGTTGGAATATATTACATCATTTGGTTCTTTACTAATGTGCCTTCATGGGTACATTTTTAGATTAGGATTAGATTAGGAGATAAATAGTTTATTAGAGTAATTTAATAAATGCACAAGTGTTAGAATGTGCAATAATGTAATTGTGCATGTAGTCCACATGTACATGAATATTAGGGTTGAGTTAGAGGCAATGAATCTATTTTTCTTTATAAAGACCTCATTATGAGTGATTAGTATGAGAGTGTATAGTGCATAAGTGAGAGTAGTAATAGTCACAATGTAACTCCATTTTGATATCATGGAGGAGTTACAAAGTCCATTATAGGAGCATAGTAATTTTAATGAGCTTTCTTATATGAGCATTTCTAGAGCATTGTATCAATTTTTCTATCATATTTTCATGTATGTTAAGTTTTCATTATTATTTTTATAATATTGCATGCTTATTTCTATATTTGTGATCACATTTCCTTCAATTTTAAGGCTCCAAAATCTAACACCTACTATTGTACCCTCTGGTTGTGGCTAAAATGTTAGCCCAATGAACCAAGCATCATAATCCTACATGGTCTCTGTATCTATCACATTTTTCCTTAGTCCAAACACATCTGCATCAACATCCACTAGATCATAGATTGGGTCAACAACTACCTCACTTTATCTTCACTTGTATATCACAAGAGATAGCAGATCATCCTAGGATAATCTAAACTACAACAACATATGGTTGTATTGGAAGTACTCATACTCTATCTTGTGGTGGCCTACCACTCATATACCCTACCACACTCTCCCTAAGTGCTCATCATCCTGGTGCCATGTCATCCCATCCCTCCATGACCTCCAAATAACCTACTTAGATTGTAATCGAGAAAAAAGATCATCATAGTGAAGCCAAATGCTAGAAAATTGGTGGCTCCTACCCTCATCCTAATACATATGCCATATAATCCCCCATATACTCCTATCATAGATACGATATACCCTCAGGATTATCAATATTGAAGTGCTCCCATGCCCAAATATGTAGTAGCAAACTACAATCCAAACCTAACATGTTTTGGTTCCATATATCATACAACTTTTGATATACCTAAGCCAACAAGCAAGGAGCTCATGCCATAATCTTAGGCTCCTCAATAAATTCTTATACCAACCCCAGCAGGTTCCATGGGAATCATACACCTAATTAATCTAGTAGTATGATGTTAGAAATCAACATCATTAGGATGGTGTGCTTGGAAATGATCCACCTAATATGAACATGGCTCTCTACGTCCACATCCCAACTATCCATAGTCACTGATCACTAGTTTTATCCATACACCCATTGCAACAAAGCTTCACTATGGTGTGTTGGGGTGGTCATAATCCTCTTCCCCTCCATAGGTATCTATAATATATGCCATACATCCTCGAGAGTGATAGTAATATCTTGTAGACATGTGGAAGGTGCATGTATCAGGATCCCACCTATCCACCAAAGCTATCAAGTAGGTATGGTCAACCTTCACCTTCTCTAGCTTGGATACATATGATATCCCAATATCCTTGAAATATGTCCAATCTATCTCTAACAGTCTATGTCAAACACTGGAGAAAAAGTTTTTGAATCGATACCTCAGTCTCACTAATATCCACTATATACATAAAATCATAAAACATAATCATTAGAATAATGATATCACTCATAAATCATCACATTTACACCAAAGGAATCATTAGCACAATTATAAAAAAATACAAAAAAAAAACACAAATAGATTTTGATCGTTTATCCCCTAGATGACCGTGATAGCTCACCATTCGATAGTCAGATGGTCATAGAGCATGATCATCTGACCATGGATGGTCCAAAAAATAATTCACTCACTATGCAAAAAAAAAAACCAATTGATTATTCGATCCCAAGTAATTTGGCTGCCTAACCATCCACCTAGCAAGGATCATGCACCAACATTCAACAATCATCATACATCAAAAAAAAGAAAAAAACAATCATCACAAACACACAACAAATTGATCATCCACGTATGGATGGTCGAGCCAAACAACCATCCACCCATGAATGGTTTCCATCTACACACACCACCCACAAAAAAACAAGAAATAAATAATGACTATCTATGAATGAATAATCTTGCTCCACCGTCGTTCACCACGCGAAAAACCATAAAATGAACAACAATCATACATGTCATTCAACAATAAAAATACACATGCAACAACAAAAATCAGCATGTAAAAAAATACAACATGCACACAAGCAAAGCACAAAAACTTCATTTTATTTAATTGAAAAGGTTACAGGTATTTTGCTACATATCAGTCTCACACCGCCAGCTACCCCACCACCCATCGCCATCCATATCACTTGTCGCACAAATTTGCAAGTCATTTGGGTTAGTTTTTCTACTGCACACCTCACTCTCCTCTTGTTCCTAATTTGTAATAATAAAACTAATGAGTCACACACTAAATGGTGATATTTATAGCCTTCAATGTGCAGTTATCTGGGTTAGCCACAATGTGACCATATCAGAAGGTCAAGTTTTTACAACCATCCCAGACAGTCATGTTTTTTGAAAAAAAAAAAAATCTAAAAAATGATAAAAAATCAACCAATAAACTAACAACATCTAGACTTCAATTCACCATCCTGATAAGTTCAATCACCTCATCATCATCATTCAGGCTATCTTCTATGGACTTGAAACTTGAGGGGTAGACAACACCAAAAAAATCATTTCACCTCAAACAAGATCAATATACAAATGCCCAATTTTGGATTCAACATTTTTTTGAGAGTCATCTACGACTAATCATACATCCTATTTTGTCAAGTTTAAATTTAGATAATCTAATCAAATTCAAAGGGTAATGCACTGGATCAAGGTTGGTAAGGGTTTACATACCTTATGATATAATCATGATGGAAAAACATCATCTAGAAGACAAAGTGATTATAACATAGTGAGAACACTTACTAGATGACTAGTTTGTTTTCCAAAACCAAGGCACTCATCAATCTATCAATAACACGATTCAAAACATCATTGCCTCCATCACTAGGGCATATCACATTGATCATAAATTGGGGAAATTAAACATCAAACCTATTCAAGCATGAGAGTCATCATATCATACATTCATCAGCCACATGTGTCATTTATTTTTACATTGCATTGTGCTTTTACACAATACTATACAAAAAGGGACATCTATAGACATCTAAATGTAGCATAACAAATATTAAATAATTACTCATGATTAATTAATATTAAATAAACACACATTTCCTAAGTTTTGATTAATAAATTAATTAACTCAATAAGTAATTAATTAATTAAGTGCTTAGGTTGCACAAACACACACCCCTCCCCACAAGAGCATACACATCCATTACCCATGCCCACATCATCCACTTAACAGGAATATCTACCTCCCATTGTTTTAATCGATCACGTGCAAGAGATAACCCTCATCTAATAGTGAACTCTAGTTACTGACAGTTGCACTTCCACCCACATAAGGAAGATTAATCATACCCTTACTTAACTAAATCAGTTAACTAAACATGCACAATATGCACACAATTAACAAAATCAATTAAAAGTATTTTTGCACAATCAATCTATCCATGCACATTTAGTTAACTATCCATGCACATTGAATAAAAAAATTAAAAGAATGCACATCATGAATTTACATGCACAAGATTAATTATTGATAATTATGAGGTAATATTATCTGCATGCACTCCCCATAATAAAATCAATGCAAGGAGAAAGCTCCTAGTTACAACAATTAACTAGCTAAGCCACCTCCTTATCCCTTCCCTTTAGATAATCTATAAATTAAACCTCTCCTCCTTTCTAGAGCATGAGGATGGAAATAGTATTGAAGCACTGATAAAAATTTGAGCATTCCCAGTATTCAATTACTTAAAGTTATCACTCTACCATCTCCATCCCATGCAGAACCCCGATCATGAATTCTTGTAGGTTCAAATCCTCTCTTAAACACTGTTTGAACACCAAAAATCATGACCATCCCACCCTATATGGTCTCAGTCCATGGTCATCAAAACCCCATATAGTCATCTCTTAACCTATGTAGAAGCCTTCCAATGCAGCACAACACCAACCGAGATAGCAAAAACATTCTGAATGCAACATAGTGATATCAATAGCAACAACAAGGATGCACATAAAATATTAAAACACAAATGCATTTCACTTCCTTTCTGCATGTTCCTACTTTTCATTACTTGCATAGATTTTCATACTTCATTGAAACTAGGCCTCACTTAGGGAGGTCCAACGAGTATTACTGATCTATTACATATTTTTTTGTGCATAGGTTTACAAGTACAAACCATAGAGATGAAAAATAACCTAAAGTTATCCAAGACCATAGATGCGCATTCTTGTGACTATAGAAGTCCATACAACATGACCATCCTACCCCATATGATTTCCAGTTGTGACCATCCAACCCCATATGATCGACATTTAAATTACCCCTATCATAGATCCGATAGACACAAGAACACATCTCGACACAAAAGCACAATACACGGTCCCAGATGCATCCTACAAAGTAGTAGTCACCAAAAACTTAACCTAAACATTTGTTGTAGCTACAAGAGTACCAAAGCACCATATTTATTTGCATAAGGGAATCGCTCCATTTATTCATTGCACACCCTTGCATGGGTATATATTGTAATGGAAAGAGCATAAAGGTATATTTAAAAATTTAATATCAATTCATTGCTTTTATTCATTTGCATTATACATGGTGCGTAATTTTATCGTATACACTATCATTAGTGATCATAATAAGATATTCACTAGTAAATAATCACATCATATCACTTTCAAATAGATGATCAGATAAAGGTGGTGAATAAATGTCTTGAGGTCTATATCCATTGTTTTATTTCAGGCAATCAATCCAAGTGGAATCAATGGATTCCTTTAGCTGAATGGTGATATGATACCACTTTTCATACTGCCACAAGGATGACACCACATGAATCTATGTATGGTTAGCCATCCCCAACACTCACCTTTTACTTGGCAAGAAATTCAAAGGTAGATGTAGTGAACATAGTCTTTAGTCATAGGTAAGAAGTCTTAGCAACTCTTAAGTAAAATTTGACCACTATCCAGAATCACATGAAACAACAAGTAGACAAACACAAAACTAAGGAGTTTGTAGAAGGTGACATGTTTTCCTTTATCTTTTGGAGGTTATGGAAAGTGAGGATGGAGGTAGAAGTACTCAGATACTCCAAGGAAAGATGAAACTCAAGCAATCTCAGGGTACAAATTTCTTAGGAAAACTTGGGGGTTGAGCCATAAAAATGGATCCTATTAATAATCCAACCTAGGGCATACTTAGGGTTTCAATAACACTAATCATGTGGCTAAGGTAAAAGCACATCAAGTGGTGGATATTAAATTTAGGGTATGGCATGGATTAATGTGGATGGATGGATAGGATTAAATGAAATCAAATGGCTAGGATTAATTCACTTATATAAATATATATTTATTATATATATAATATAATATATAAAATATTAATATAAAATATATATAAAATATATATATATATATACATGAATAATGGGAAAAAATTGTGGGAAAGTTAGGATGGATGACAAATGGCTAGGTTTTAGTGTCTACAGATGCCCCTTTTTGCACTGAGTTGCATGAAACCCAATGCAGTGCAAAAATACAAGACACTTGTTTTGGTCAGGGGCAGAAGCAACTTCTCTTGGGATGTGGAACACAAGCTTGAAAACAAAAGAATAAAATAATTTGAGTTTTGCGTAGCTTACCCCTCAATTGGTGAATGAGTTTGTAGATGAAGCTCACGAGCCAATTGAAAAATATGTGCAAATAAATGATGAATGATGTGATTTGTGATACCATTTTTACCCCAATGGTGGGAAGGGGAATGGTGAAAAATGTGAAATGATGCATTTATTTTTTCCCCAAAAGGTGAAAGGTTTTGTGAAAATATGTGATGGAAGAAAATGTGTTTGTTTTTCCCCAACAAATGGAGGGATTTGTGAAAATGTGTAATGGAAAATGTGTCTATTTTTACCCCAATAGATGAAGGGATTTTATCAAGTGTGGATGCCATGATCATGTCAGAACCAGATGTGGTTACCCCAAATTTTGGGTGATTCGATGCTATTAAAGAATATGCCTTCCAGCGTCATTGATATGAAATGATGAATAATGCGAGTAAAAGTAGTCAACTTTGGAGGGCCAACTAATGACTATCAGATAATTCTTATGATCAAAACCAATCACCCTAGCTAATGCTAGTCACCATGATGATTTTCAAGGAAATGTAAAATGATGAAATTTGATTTTGTCCATGTTTTAAGCCCCATGAACTAGGCCATCAATGACAACTTTTGTGCAAATTGTTCTTGGTAAGGTTTCACCCAAAATGTGAAGTACCAAATATGATTAATATTTTGAGCAAGGAGATATATGATGATGAAAATGACCAAGTGTCCTTATGGTATATCTTTCATCTTACCAAATTGCATGGATGCAAATCACTGCAATTGCCAAGTATGTAGAAAAACCCACTTGATACGAGATTCACTTGAATGTTGTGTGAACTTGGAAAATATGTAAATGATGATGTGAAGTGATGATGTCATGATATATGCATGAAGAAAATGATGATAATCATTATTTTGTGAATATTTTGACCGTTTTAGGATGCTTTTGTAACTTGTTAGAAAAACTTGCAATTTATAATCATAAATGAAACTTGTGCATCCAAATCAATTGGAATCATCACAAAACTTGTTAAAATGATGGAATAGATGCCTGGATGTAATATGGAAATATTTGGTGGGGATAAGCCACTATTTTGTGATGTTTTGGTCTTTTTTCAAATTTTGCACCAAACGCCCATCAACGCTTTTGTTATGTAAAAATACACATACTATAAATGCCCATGGGTGCTTCAGTGTGCTAAAAAATGCTCATGGTCATCTCAAGGCACCTGAAGCAACTATAAATAGCTACTAGGATGAGAAACTAAGCTTATTTGTGCATTTGAGAGTTTGAGAAGTTGTGTCTAGGAGAGTGGAATGAAGTGAGGTGGAGCAATTTGAGCATGAAAGCTATGGTGATAGAGGGAGTGAGTATGAAGACTAGGGTTGATGCAGAGTATGAGCCATTGAGTTAATTTCCTCTTTGTGTATTGTGCAAAATTTTTATGTTTTTGTGATCTTTTTTTCCAAAATTATTGACAAATGTTTTGTGTTGTGCTATAGATTAGGATTTTGGAGGCTTGGCACTGGTTCTCACCTTACATCCTTGTGATTAGGAAGGTGGTTTTGTATGAGGAGTGGGAGTTTTTGGAGGAGGTGAGGCTAGCAGAGGTATCATGGGTGAATGTAGTAAGGGCTGATGAGGGGTACCTCTCTATCTTGGTAGAGAGGTGGGATGCGGATAGGGGGACTTTCCAACTCCCTACGGGAAAGGTGACTATTACCTTGGAGGATGTATATCGCATCCTCAAGGTGCTAGTGGAGGGGATCCAGGTTGAGGTTAGGCTCAAACAAAATATGGAGATGATGAGGATGTTTGGGGATGTATGGTAGGTTGTGAGGGTAGAGAGTGGAGGTATACCATACTTGTCCATTTACATGGACAAGGAGTTGGATGTCGTCTGCACCTTGGTTATGTTCATGTTGGCCATTATCATGGCCCTAAACAACACTAGGTGTAGGTTCCCTTATAAAATGATTGGGGTATTGAGTGATATGCTCACTATGGGATAGGTGTATGTGTGGGCTCTCGCTTTGTTTGTGTAGGTATACTCGAGAGTTGTATGAGGTGACGAGGTGGGGTAGTATTGTGGAGATTTCTTGCTTACCCTTTTTATCATATGTCACGTTGTAGGGATATCTAAAGTCACAACTAGTTTGTAGAATCTGGTGAATCTACCTCTTTGACCTAGGAATATAATATCTAAATGACTCTAGATAAACCAACTCGGGTAAGGAAATTCCATACAATGGGTTTATATATTTACCATTATAAATTAATCACCCATATATTACCAGATTTGATGATATTATATTAGTTATTTATTATTTTTTACCAAACCAAGTAAAATTAAAACCATTAAGACCAGATCAATGTCATGTCCATTGGGTAGTCATAGAAGATTTATATTTATTGTTAACTCATAAAGGAATAATAAAGGAGAACTAGTTCATTTTCATTCATTCAAATGATGTAATCAATAAAAATGATTAAACTAGCAAAGGAAAGCATCACCCACACATTCAGATTACTGTAATATGTAAATAAGTGGACACATAAACCATAAACATAGGAAATTCTAGGAACAAGGTTGGAGTTTGTATTATATGAAATGATTTACATGAAAAGGCCTAACAAAGTTCTTGGGTCTTATATGATAATAAGTATAATGTTGTCTTTGTTTGAATATCGAAATAGGGGTTTGTTTCTCTCCATCCTGATTGTCATAATATGAAAGTCTCCAACTCTAGCACATCCATAGGAAATAATCTCAGCAAAAAAATCTTCATGTATAGTCCCTATAAATGGTAAAATAAAGGGCGAATAAGAAATATAGGAAAGACACACATAAAGAAAAATATGACTAAATCTTAGATACAACTATACCTGGGCTTCAATTTTCTCTCCCAGAGGTTTGATAAAAATTGTCATTGTTGTAATGGTCTTCTATATATAGAGTTGGATGCTCGAGCAGGGATGTAACCATTTTCCCATCGGCCCTCCATCTGGCTTGATCTCTCCTTCATTACAAAAATGTGGTAGAATAAAAAAGGGGTACATGGCCCATGCCCTTATCCTTACAATGAAGATGGTTGTTGTTGTGTACTATCCTCCCTGCTATCCTGAGTAGGTAGCTCCATTGTGCTTTGATCATGAGCTTCCTTTGGTGCACTGGGCCCCACTTCTTCCCTTCCAATATTTTGTAGACTTTGATCAATATACACCCATGCCTCATCGTGGAAGGTCAAGGTGAACATTAGCAGGTTGATATCTTGTGTGACCTTATTCACCATTTCCTTGGACCACTCCATGGTGTTCTTAGCAAAGTCCACATAGGTGATCCACCATCTCCACCAAAGAGGTGAACTATTTTGATAACTTTGTAATTTGACTGAAGTCAAGATCTTGTATTTTATTGAACACAAAATCTTTGATGTTAGGTATTTGGATAAAATTCATCTAGCATAAGCCCATAGTCACTTAGCTCATCCTCTACTTCCTATTCAGAGTTGGTTATCTCTTTGTCCCAACGAAGCCAATTTGGTATGTTATGTAGGTAAATGAAAACTTTTATGTATTATTTTGTAAAGAAATAGATAGAACCATATCTCAATGTAGCTACCCATGCGCTTATCTCCACATAGTTTTCTTAGATTTTTTGGAACACAAGATATATCAGGTTCACTCTTTGATTGGCTTTATGTAACAAGTCTTTTATAATACCGAAAGTATGTTTGGTAGCATAAATTTTATAGAATATCAATGAGAGGTCATTCATATTTTCTTGTACCTTATCCTTCATCTCCTAATTAAATTCTTCAATGGACCCAAAGTGATCACTAGCCTCTATGGTGATGGCTTGAGAGGGAGTCGACATTTAATTTAATTTATTGATCTCCATATACAGTTGCTACACCTTAAGTTGTAATTATTCTACCTCTACAGCTTTGGTTTTTAAAATTGCAACCTCCTTCTCCACTAATTTTACCACCTTTACCTGAGAGGCTACATGTGATTTCATAATATCTAGTGGACCAAAATCAGCCATCATTACTCCCTTACCTAGGTCAATCATGGCCTCCTTTAGGCTTGGTGGCAGAGGGATAGTAAACATGGAAGTGGATATGTCACATGTTTCCTATCTTGTTGTCCCTCCTGGCCCTGCTTACTCCTTTACTAGGAGATATTTTCTCCTCCATGTCTTGTATCTAGTCTTCTTGGTTAGTTGTGAACTGGAGTGAGTCCCTCATTCTAGACAATGTGAAGTTCTTCATGTCTAAGTTAGTCGATTTAGTTCTTATTATTTTCTTGGTGGGGGATTGTGAGGGACTTCCTTCCTTAACTTCATTTTTCCTGAGTATGCTTGATAGCCCTCCTGCTTCATGTATCTTCTTCAGAGCCTTTGGAGGGATTGGATGTTCCTTTTGGTTAATCACCAGGGTGATAGAGAATAAAGTGGACTACCTAGCTACCAGCTCAGTATGGTCATATGGAGACATAAATGTCTAGGCCCATGATGCAAAACTTTGTACTTGTTGTGAGGAGTAAGTGACTAATTCCTTCCCTTTTGAGCTGGTAATGGTAGAGTTAGAGTATTATGGGAGTTTTGCTTGTTCCTATTGTGCTTCATCTACTATTTTCATCATGACTTCAAACAAGTCGGTTTCCTGGTGAACAATATAAAAGGTGGGGTACTAGAATTCTTCTCGGGGAGCAACTAGGACCAAAGGGACCACCTTATTGACCAAAAATCCTCTATGAAGTATCAAGTCAGAGCCATAATATTCTACCATTTCCAATTTGCTATGTAGCCTATTTTCATTTTTCACACCAAATCCAACAATCGTTTCTACCTAATCATCTTCTTCATTTCATCCTCGAAATCATCCTCCCTATGTGAGACCTGTAGGAGGGAAAGTTTTGATGAGACAATATGTCTATGGTAACCATAAGGGTCATAGGGTCTCCAAGATAATTCTTGGAAATAATATGTGTCCATGTTCCATATAACTCTCAGCAAGGAGAAGTGGCCTAAATATGTGTAAGGGCCCATTATACAAGGTATCAAAACCAATGGAATACCTCTCTTTTTCCTTATGGATCAGATTTTTACCTCTTCTACTACCTGTCAGGATATCTCTAGGATGGCTATGGATGTTGAACAATGTCTCAGTAATGCTTTCGGTGGTAACTTAGACCTGTAGAGCTTGATATAGGAATATTATTATGTATAGAAGAAATCACCTACTTTAGCTTCATGCAGGAATGTTCTTACCCCAACCCCAAATCTGTCAGGCTTCTCTCCACATAGGCGATTATGAATTACACGGAGGACATTCTCAAATAAGGTTGCGTAGGTCAAGCACCCTTCTTGTATACACAATAGTCTATCCTAGATTGTGGTGGTGTTGAATCCTCCTATTTGAGCAACCAAGGATTGGTCTAGTTGCCCTATAACAAAATGAACCAAAAATGAATAATAAGAGGAGGAGAGCTCTTCCTAATAATCCAGTATGGCATCTTGTAATTTTATCAGTTCCTTATTCATGTTGTTGCTGATAAAATCTTCCCACTGATAGATGGGCACCTTATATGGTCTATTGTATTGAATTATCAAGAACATGACCTCCTTCGTAACATGTTCTAAATATTTAAAGCCTAGCAATAGGTTCATCATATCAGCATAATATTGTACCCAAGGGTGGAGAATGAATTTGTAAATAGGGAAACCATGAGTACTGCGCTTATTTCTTTTCAAAATCATCTTCGAGAAGGAGGTATTAAGTATGAAATTGGATTAGAGAGCCAACCTTTGGAAATCCAAGACTCATGAGACTATGGAAAGCCTAAATACCTATCTAATTATATCGAATGTCAACTTGAACACAACCTGATTTGCATGGTCTTATATAGTACTATTTCTTGGTTCATACACTACTTCTAGTCATGCTAGAAGGTCTGAGGAATGATAAAACCTTGGGTAAGTTAACTGGCCTAGTTTGGTATTCCATTTGTTACATACAAGGCTCGGTTCACCACTATCTTGTTGCGCCCTCATAAATAGACCCCTAAATAGGGTAGGGTGTCATTGACTATCCTCCTTTGTTGGGTTAAAGTTGTATATTGTTATGTATTCCACTTCCTGTATCTGACTTGGGGTGATATCTCTACTGACATTAAGTGGTTTAATGAGCACTTTTGGACCTCTGGCCCTCTCTACATTTCTACTTACTGGTCAAGCCCTATCAATTTTCTAATCTAGGACACTACATCCATCTCTCATGTTGTAGCTACACTAGTGGAGGCCATCAATGAATTGGTGATACTTCTGTCATGAAACTTAGCTCTGTTAGTTTCACCCTCTTGAGTGATATCATGATGCACTCTGCATTCATGTAATTAAACCCTTGCATTGATATCATGAGGACAACCTGCAACCTTCTTTTTAAAAGAGCTCACATTAATATTGGTAGGTGGAGCATTGTTCTTTATTGGTTGGTAGGGTCTTATTAACTGTTACACAAGGTCGAGTGCATGAATTAAATTTCTAAGGTGTGTTGATCAAACACTTTTTGGATTGATTTGGTTGGATCATCACCAGGTGAGATTAAGGTTGCCCATGTGTCAGCTTCATATTGGCTTAGGTGAGGCATGTGATTTAACGAAGAGGTGCATATAATTTGTGTACCTTTATGATATTCACATGCACTTCGAGGGGGTAGATCACACCAATAATGGACAAGGCACATGGACCAACGCACCCCTTGCAAAAATTTGTGCACTCCACTTGAGGTGGGGCACACAATTCAAAAGAGTGCATGAAAAGCGCACCCTTCATGCGCTCCACTTATGGTGAGGTGCACAACTTGAAATAGGGGTGTGTGATAAGTGCACCCTTTATGCACTCCACCTACGGTGGGGCACATGACTTAGAATAGGGGTGTGTGACAAGCATACCCTTCATACACTCCACTTATGATGGGATACATGACTCAAAATAGGGGTGCACGATAAGCACACCCTTATGCGCTCCACCTATGGTAGGGTGCATGACTTGAAAGAGGGGTGTATGACAAGCGCACCCCTCATGCACTCCACCTATGATGGGATGCATGACTTAGAAGAGAAATGCATGAAGAGTGCATCCCTCATGAGCTCTATATTTTGTGGGGCACATGACTTAGGAGAGGGGCACACTGAAAAGCATGCCTCTTGTGTGCTCCACTTATGATGGGGCACACAAATTAGGAGAGGGATGCATATACAATCGCACCCCTTGTGCATTGTGCTTGTGGTGGGGTGCATGAATTAAAAGACATGTTATTTATAGGGGGTCGAGGCACACGATGACAAACCAAACTTTGAAAATATACTACTAAGACAAGTAGGAAGGAATTGAGATGTAGCTTTCTAATGCAGTATTGGGTATGGGAGCACTTCAGTAATTCTTGATCGAAGATATTTTTGATAGAGGGCTTGGATAGGGAGCAACCCTAAGCTAGGAGATGGACATTGGATGAGGAGGTACAATTGAGTTAGCTAGTAAGGATGAGTCAGTGGTATTGGGAGTTATGGGTTGGACTAAAATTTGCCCAAGTGATATGGAGGTTGTGATGGGCTTGCATGTGGATTAGGGATGGAGAGCACTAGCGATGAGTACAACAAGATTAGTGGGTGGTTGAGAGACATTAGAGTGAGGTAAAGTATTTTTAGTTCTCACGAGTGCTCTGATAGTTCAAACTGAGGTAGGATGTCCTCGATGAGCCTATGCACTATAGGAGACATCGAGAGGAGATATGGCTACCATGCATGAAGCTATGGAGGGTGGCCTATGAGGATGATAAATATATGGATCTCCTAGATGTATATGATGTAGGGATTACTACAAAGCATGATGTGTGGTATACTACATAGCTAGCATGGGCCCCACATCAAGGAGCATTCGATGGATATGGTTATGGCGAAGCTAGGGATGAGAGAACCTAGAAGGCTAGGGATGAGAGGACCGAGGAGGCTACCAAGTGGTAGTAATGACTTCAATCAGATAGTTGAAGGAGGAGATCTAAGGGTGTGGTGAGGTAGTATCCTGATATTGGGGGAGATGGTGGAGATGGAGAGGATGCGAAGGAGGTTCTAGATGGACCTCCAAATTAGAGCGAAGAGGATTGGGTATAGTTGGAGTAGCAGGTGGTAGAGCGAGATGTGAGGATTATGAGGTTCTAGGTATAGCTAGGAAAGAGAAAGTGTTAGCAAAATGTCTACATAACACATCTTCAGTCTCGACATAGTTATATCGAGGCATTGGAGGATAAGCTGATGGAACCTCATATTCCACTACCAAATCCTCCAACCACATCTGTATCTAGGGGTAATAGGTGTAGTGATTCTATGCATAGCTCTAGGTCTAGGTATCCTACTAGGTCATAAGGGTCCTCTTAGAGGGCATAGCTAGTGCTTAGATGCACTTTTGTATATGAGCATTGGTGCTCCATTGTATGTAACCATTTGGCACTCATTGTACATGCAATATTTATACATATATACATGGCTTTTACCTTTTGTGTTATATGTTTGTGTGAATGCTTTTTACGGAATGCTTTTGTGAAATGCATATATTATATATATGACTAATGTATATGGTATGTTATGGATGATTAATGCAAGGTAGAATGTGTGGATGATAAATACAAGGTATGGAAGGTAAATGTGCTAATGATCATTTATAGTTTAGATCTTTTCTTTGCCATTTTCTAGCATTATTGTTTAATCAAGGGTACCAAAATTGGTTGCAACTGGGATGAATGGCTTATGAATTGACATGTAATAAGATATGGATGTTGATATGGAAGAAGATATGGAAGAAGATATGGATGTTGATATGGAAACTTATTGTTTTGCAGATACTCATACATACTAGTGATATCAAACAAACTCACTAATACTACCTAATTACTCTAAGATCAAATGTGTGTGCAATGAATTCATTTATCAAATCATGAGCATGGTAATGACTAGAGGTAATAAAGAACCAATGTGTGTGCAAGTGAGTTCATTAACTCATCTTGAGTAAATTGGAAAACCTATTATGGATGAGGCAAAGAAGCTAGCTTGTCCGTATGAGTGGTCAGAAGGTCTCTTTAAAAGAGATGTGTCTCCATGCATGAGCATACTCCAATATAATTCAAGCATCTATAGCTCCATTGGAGGCTAACTCCATAGTCCATGATTTGTGTTTTTAATATTTTAAGTTTTGGGGATGACTACCTAACCGTCTAATTGGAAATGTAGTATGATCCTTACAACCCAATCATCAGTGGTGTGTGATGTAAAATATTTAGAGTTTTTGTTAGGGATTTTTCCCTACTTTTTATTTTATTTTTTGAATTGTGATAGTGGTAAGAACCACTATTTTTATGGACTATGTTGCATTATGGGACTAGCAAGGATGACCCTTTTAACTTTGAGGTTCATACCAAGTATGGTGGTATCCCTCTTTGATACAAGATGATTTTAATATGTGAAGTTGTGTTTGGTTCAAGAATGTTTTGGAGTCAATTCTAAAAACTCAATATTTTATTAGTGTATGTGTGGAATGGTCCTAAAGAGAATTTTACATGTATTTTGGAGGTTTCTTAAAACACTAGGAATGGTTTAGTGACCAAAAACACCTAGGAACTATGGACATGTGGCTTTGCTAATGGCAATTTTACTAGGTTTAATTGTGTGGATGACATTATGAAGGTGCCCCTAATTAAGGCAACATGACTTTTTTTGGACCAATTAAGACCTTGAACTTATTAAATGATCCCTATATGAAATATAAAAATATGGATGTAAATGCAATGAATGATAAGCAATTTATGAAATGCAATATGAGATGTGGACGAATGCATTGTTTTTGGAATGTAGATGCAAGTGAAATGTAATATTTTTTGTAATGAAGTGTATGCAAATGAAAATTCAATGTTTTGAATGAAATGGATGCAAATATTTTTGTGTATTAGCCATGTATATATATATATATATATATATATATATATATCATCATGTATAGAATGGAACCCCTAAACAAGGAGGTTCTAAAGCTGGTTGAGAAGCTAGATATTGCTTAATGTCATCAAAGGCTTTTTGACATTCATCTATCCAATAAAATGGCACCCCTTTTTGTAGTAGGTGATTGAATGGCATACATTTATCAAAATTTTACGCAATAATACAATGGATTGATTGTATATTTTCTTGTAAACTACACAATTCCTTTAAGTTAGTTGGGGGAGGCATCTCCATGATAGCCTTGACCTTGTTAGGGTCCACCTCAATGCCTCTTTTGGATATAATGAATCGTAGAAGTTTCCCCAAGGTAACACCAAAGACACATTTCTTGGGGTTCAACCTTACATTATGCTCTAGGAGTCGGTCAAAAACTTTCTCCAATATACTGATGTGTTCTTGTCAAGTTCTAGATTTAGCCTAGAGGTCATCCACATAATAGTTAGTAATATTATGTATGTAATCGTGGAAAATATATGTCATGGTACTTTGAAAAGTTGCACCTACATTTCTAAGGCCAAAGGGCATCACCTTGTAACAAAAATTTCCCCAAGGTGTAGTGAATATTGGACATTTTGAGTCCCTAAGTCAAAGTTGTCATTGATGTCACCATTGATGCCACCAGATGGAGTCATCATTAATACCAAATATTTCAGCAGGAAATAAAGGTGACAAATATGGTCATTTGATATTCAGCAAGAAGGCAGAAGTTCGAGTGAAACAATGCAAAAGACAGAAGTTGAAAAGGAGTTATAATATTTATTTTATAAATTATTTAAATTCAGGATGAATTTAAATTTTATAAATAAATATTAAAAGGTACTTTATCAAAGGTGAAATATTATAATGGTTAGAAGTGCCATGGTGAAAACCCAAATAAAATATTTGTAATTTTCATTACAATATTTTATATTGCAAAAGTGGGTTTATAAAGTCTAAAAATATCTTAATAAACCCAAAGGTTGGGTTTAAAGGTTTAAGACCAAAGAATATTTTAATAAATCCAAAGGTTGGATTTAAAGTTTTAAACAAGGCAAAGTTTATTTCCACCGACGTCATAGAAGCCAAAGGGAAGCGCCGACATTTTTGATTTAGTGGAAATGCATATAAATACCATGCCCAAAGTTGATTTCCGAATTATCCTTGCTCGAATTGGAAAGAGAAAGCATACGAATTAAATGCAGAGCTCGTGAGATAGAATTGCGAAATTCATGTTTGACTTGATGACGAAAGGAAACAAAAGCAAGCGCGTTGATTAGTTGGAAGCCAACAAGGCACCTTGGCCTAGTGGCAAGTGGGCTGCAAGCTTACGTTTTGGTGTGCATGGTGGATAGTGTTCGAATCCCGTAGAAGCTTTTGGTGGACGTGTTGAAGGTGCCAATCGTTAGGCGCATACATTTTGCAAGGCAAGGAAGGGGTGTTGAAGCACGTGGTGCTTCTTCCTTCCCAACGAGCTTGTAGCTCGTGTGGTGGTTTGCACCATGGGCAAAGACGTTTGTGTGGGCTGCGTTGAGAGTTCGAAACTCTCCAAAGGCAAAGGTACATTTTTATGTTTTATTTTATTAATGCCTAAGTTGGAGGTATAAGGTATTTGGTGGTTGAAGTCTTTGCATTGTGATAAAGGTTGGTAGTTGAGAAATACCATTAGGAGTTATAAGGATAATTCTATTTTTATTTTAAAGTCTTAAAATTTGCTATTGTGGAATATTGAAAGGTTAAGACTTTGTGGGTTGTATGTTATTTTGAATAAAGGGTTTTGTGATTATTGTGAGGATATTGCTTATTGTTTAAGTTGGAGTGATAAGGTGTAATTGTGATATTATTTTTGTGATATAAAAATTATCCTCTAACCCTTATTGAGTTTGTCAAAGAAGTAATTGTGAGTGTGGCAGATTTGTAAGGGCAACTACTCTTCAAGAAAAGGTATGGGTAAAATTCTTCTTTGTTGAGTTAGGTGATTGGCTTGATTGAAAATTAAGTTTGGAGTGAAAAGGATTTGATTAGGGTTTCCTTTTCGAAAGTGGTTGAGTTAATGCTTCAAGGTTTTCTGGATTGAGAGTTGTGATTAAACCTTGTTTGATAAGCATTATTGTTTAGACCATTGGTTGAGTGAAGTACATTGAGTTAATGCTTAAAGGTTTTCTGAATTGAGAGTTGTGATTAAAACCTTGTTTTATTAGCATTGTTGTTGAAGCCAATGGGTTATGCAAAGAACTTGAACTTGAGTTAGAAAAGAACATGAGTATCATTGTTATGTGAGATTTGTGTTGGGCATTGTTGGAAACATTTTGAGTTGGGTGATATATGCTTGGACTAGGGTTTGTGTGAAAGGATTGTTCCTTGAGGTGATTGGTTGAGTAGAGTTGATTGAGCCTAGTCAAGTGAATGTGTGAAGTGGTTGTTCAAGTTCCATGAAACAAACTATTCTATATTCTGATTTGAGTTGAGATTGAGCTTTGAGAATAGAACATATTGAGTCTCTAACAATTTTCTTTATGCTTCTATGAGATTGAGTTGAGATTGAGCTTTGAGTATAGAACATATTGAGTCTCTAACTATTCTCTTTATGTTCTATGATATGAGTTGAAAGAAGTGATTGAGCATTGAGTATAGAACATATTGAGTCTCTAACAATTCTCTTTATGATTCTATGAGATTGGACAAGTTCTGTGTGGACTTGTTAAGCTGATTTGAGGTAAGTCTTTGAGAAGGCTTGTGGACTATTTTTGTGTGAGATTTTGTGGAAGCTTGCAATGCAGATTTGAGCAAGTCCTAGAGAGGACTTATTGAGAATATTTGGACAGGTTCTATGTGGACTTGTTGAGCAGATTTGGATAGGTTCTGTGTGGACCTGTTGAGAATTGTGAGAGTTTGAGTGGACCTATTGAGTAAGATTTGAAGGTTGAGTGGATATTGAGCATATTTGAGTAGTTTGAGTGGACCTGTTGAGCATATTTGAGTAGGTTCTGAGTGGACCTATTGAGAGATTTGAGTAGGTTCTGAGTGGACCTATTGAGCAGATTTGAGCAGGTTCTGAGTGGACCTGTTGAGCATATTTGAGCAGGTTCTGAGTGGACCTATTGAGCATATTTGAGTAGGTTTTGAGTGGACCTATTGAGAATATTTGAGAAGGTTCTGAGTGAACCTATTGAGCAGAGCTTTGGAGGTGATAGAGCAGAGAGGACAGAGTCTCTAGTGGATAGAGATCCATCAGCCAGGACATTGAGGATAGGTCTTCTGAGTGAGGACAAGAGTCTTCAAGTGGAGAGAGATCCACAGTCAGTGTAGTGGAGGTAGTGTCTTCTAGAGGATCACCAACTAGAGTAGAGGAGAAGGAGTTCTCCTATGGATAGAGATCCACAAACCAGATTTAGGGGATCAACATCTCCTTTGGATAGAGGTCCATAAACATTGTAATTGGGAAGGATTCCCAAAATATTATTTGAGAAATATTTAGAAGAAATATTTTCTCTATGGAGGTAGCCCACATTGGGTGAACCACGTTAAATCTGTGTCTCTATTGTGTATGGTGTTTTGTGCATTGCTTTGATTACTACTATTGATATTGCTATCTATACACTACATAATATTGATTTGAAAAGAAAAGTAAAAAGTGGTCTTATACTGTTCACCCCCCCTCTTAGTATAAGCTTGTGTTCTTCAATTGGTATCAGAGTGGGTTCCTTCAGAAGAGTTTGATAGCTTGAAGGAAAAGTGGTCTAAGAACACAATGGATCAAAAGGATCAAAGGGATGGGTCCATCAATAATGCAGTACTAGTATTTGATGGAAGTGACTTCTTGTATTGGTGTGTGTTGATGAGATTTCACCTGATGGCACTTGGAAATGAAGTTTGGGATGTAGTGGAACTTGGATATGATTCAATAGCCAATCCTCCTATAGATAAGGAAGGTAAGCTTCTAATGCATGCAAATTCAAGAGCTATGAATGCAATTATAAAAGGGTTGCGTAGATCAGAATCTATGAAGGTTATGGAGTGTACAACAACAAAAGATATGTGGGAACTATTGCATACCATATATGAAGGAGATAAAAGTGTCAGGAAAGCTAAGATCAAAAATCTCAAAGGAGAATTTGAGAACCTAAGAATGCGGGATGATGAAAATATTCATGACTATCTCAACAAGGTTGATGAACTTATACATGAGATGAAAGGTCTTGGAATGAAGGTTGATGAATCTGATGCTTGTGATAAGATCTTGAGAACTCTTCCAAAAAGGTATAGTGAAAAGGTTTCTGCTATAGAAACATCAATTGATAGTGATTCTCTAACAAGGAATTCTTTGCTTGGCATGCTTACAACTTTTGAGATAAGAACAAAAGATCCTATCCCTCCAAAAGAGGTTGCATTCAAAGTAAACAAGAATATAAAGGGTAAGAAGTCAGAATCAAGCAGTGAGTCATCTAGTGATGAAGAAGCAAATTATGGTAGAAGAGATAAAGGTTCCAGAAGACCTATAGATCTAAGATCTGTTAAGTGTTTCAATTGTGGAAAGTATGGACATTATGCAACAGAGTGCAAAGAACCAAAGAGCAACAATGATGAAGAAAAATAGGATCACAGGTACAGGGAATCATAAAGACACAGGTACCAGAAGAAAAGCAAGGATGGACAAAATAGACAAGGAAAGAAGTTCTTCCAAAGGCAAAAGAGAAGCTACTATGCGGATAATGCAAGTAAGTACTCAAATGATAGTGATGCTAGCTTTTCAGACAATGATAGAGATGAAGTCCTATTTATGGTTGAAGAGAAAGAACCAGTTAAGAAAAAGACTCCAGTTATTCTCAAGTGTTTTAGATGTGGTAGATTTGGACATCTTGAAGATGATTGCACAAGGGATGGTTATAGTTTCAGTGATGATGATTTTGAAGATGCACTTGAAAGACCAGATGAAAATATTCTAATGGCATTAGAAGAAGAAGTGAGTGATCCTATAGAAGACAAGCCAAAAGAAAGAAATGATATGGACAAAGGTAAAAAAATAGAGGATTATTCAGTAGAGAATGGTTATGATCTCAAGGGAGAACTTATCTATGCCCTTGACACAGTAAAGAAGGTAAGAAAGCAACACTCTAAGCTTGAAAGTCAGTTTCAAGAATGTGATGAAGAAATATTATTGCTCATAGAGGATTTAGAAAAGTCAAAGGCTAAGGCAAGCAAGTTCAAAGATAAGTTAGAAGCAAAGATTCTGGAATGTGAAAAGTTAACACAAGAAGTGGCCCTACTAAAGGAATATTTAGAGGATTCCAAGAATAAGCTATACAAGTATGTAAAAAGTGCAAAGAGTGTGGATAAAATAGTCAAGATACAAAGAAGAGCAACAAACAAGATAGGTCTTGGTTCTAAACAGGTTCAAAAGAAAAGGGAAGAAGAGTCTACTTCAAGTCTTGAAGAAGAAGAAACTTCAGAAGAAGATACATCAGAAGAAGACAGTGTAAGTGGGAGTGAGACATCAGAGGATGAGTTGGACAACAAAGAGTTCAACAAAGATAGGAACAATGCATAGAGAAGATACAGATGGAACAACAATCAGAATAGGAGACCAATGAGGTCAAGACAAGGAAGCTTCAATGGAAGATGTTTTTCATGTCACAGGTTTGGGCACATGGCTTCACAGTGCAGGACACATGAAAGATAGGAATATGGAAAAGGATAGATTTTCCAAGGGTATTGCTACTCATGTAATGAGTTTGGTCACAAGGCAATGAATTGCAAGATTCATGATAGAAGAGGATATGGCTTCACTAGGAGAAATCCTAAGACAGTTGCACCTCCAAGGAATAATAACATTAAGTGTTATAAGTGCAATAATGATGGTCACACAACAAGATGGTGTAGAGCAAATATTCTAGAAATAGGCATGAACAGGAACAGGAATATGAACAGAAATAGGAACATGAATAGAAATAGGAATATGAACAGGAACAAGAATAGGAATAGGAACATGGATGAGAATAGGAATAAGAACAAAGAACATGGATGAGAATAGGAACAAGAACATGGATGAGAACAGGAACAGGAATAGGAACAAGAATGATGACAGGAATAGGGATGATGACTTGGAAAGAAATAGTCAGAGGATTCAGAAAACTCAGAAAAGAAGAGAAAAATATAAAGGTAAAGAACAGTGCTTTCGAGGAGTAGAAATACTCCCACCCTAGAATTAACCACCTCATGTGGAGGTGGGGGAGGGGCTAAGCTAAGAGGCTCATTCTTAGCCCCGAGCCCCAAAGGTGACCCTTTGCCATTGATGTCAAAGGGGGAGAGATTTGTGTATATTGGGGAGAGATTTGATATTTGAGAGAGCATTGAGCCAGGGGGAGCAATGTCCCAGGGGAGCAGAAGAAAAAGAAAGGTCAGGTTTCAGTAAAAGGATATGGGTTGCCATCAATGACAAAGGGGGAGATTGTTGGACATTTTGAGTCCCTAAGTCAAAGTTGTCATTGATGTCACCATTGATGCCACCAGATGGAGTCATCATTAATACCAAATATTTCAATAGGAAATAAAGGTGACAAATATGGTCATTTGATATTCAGCAAGAAGGCAAAAGTTCGAGTGAAACAGTGCAAAAGACAGAAGTTGAAAAGGAGTTATAATATTTATTTTATAAATTATTTAAATTCAGGATGAATTTAAATTTTATAAATAAATATTAAAAGGTACTTTATCAAAGGTGAAATATTATAATGGTTAGAAGTGCCATGGTGAAAACCCAAATAAAATATTTGTAATTTTCATTACAATATTTTATATTGCAAAAGTGGGTTTATAAAGTCTAAAAATATCTTAATAAACCCAAAGGTTGGGTTTAAAGGTTTAAGACCAAAGAATATTTTAATAAATCCAAAGGTTGGATTTAAAGTTTTAAACAAGGCAAAGTTTATTTCCACCGACGTCATAGAAGCCAAAGGGAAGCACCGACATTTTTGATTTAGTGGAAATGCATATAAATACCATGCCCAAAGTTGATTTCTGAATTATCCTTGCTCGAATTGGAAAGAGAAAGCATACGAATTAAATGCAGAGCTCGTGAGATAGAATTGCGAAATTCGTGTTTGACTTGATGGCGAAAGGAAACAAAAGCAAGCGCGTTGATTAGTTGGAAGCCAACAAGGCACCTTGGCCTAGTGGCAAGTGGGCTGCAAGCTTACGTTTTGGTGTGCATGGTGGATAGTGTTCGAATCCCATGGAAGCTTTTGGTGGACGTGTTGAAGGCGCCAATCGTTAGGCGCATACATTTTGCAAGGCAAGGAAGGGGTGTTGAAGCACGTGGTGCTTCTTCCTTCCCAATGAGCTTGTAGCTCATGTGGTGGTTTGCACCATGGGCAAAGACGTTTGTGTGGGCTGCGTTGAGAGTTCGAAACTCTCCAAAGGCAAAGGTACATTTTTATGTTTTATTTTATTAATGCCTAAGTTGGAGGTATAAGGTATTTGGTGGTTGAAGTCTTTGCATTGTGATAAAGGTTGGTAGTTGAGAAATACCATTAGGAGTTATAAGGAGAATTTTGTTTTTATTTTAAAGTCTTAAATTTTGCTATTGTGGAATATTGAAAGGTTAAGACTTTGTGGGTTGTATGTTATTTTGAATAAAGGGTTTTGTGATTATTGTGAGGATATTGCTTATTGTTTAAGTTGGAGTGATAAGGTGTAATTGTGATATTATTTTTGTGATATAAAAATTATCCTCTAACCCTTATTGAGTTTGTCAAAGAAGTAATTGTGAGTGTGGCATATTTTTGGGCCACTCCTCTTCAAGAAAAGGTATGGGCAAAATTCTTCTTTGTTGAGTTAGGTGATTGGCTTGATTGAAAATTAAGTTTGGAGTGAAAAGGATTTGATTAGGGTTTCCTTTTTGAAAGTGGTTGAGTTAATGCTTCAAGGTTTTCTGGATTGAGAGTTGTGATTAAACCTTGTTTGATAAGCATTATTGTTTAGACCATTGGTTGAGTGAAGTACATTGAGTTAATGCTTAAAGGTTTTCTGAATTGAGAGTTGTGATTAAAACCTTGTTTTATTAGCATTGTTGTTGAAGCCAATGGGTTATGCAAAGAACTTGAACTTGAGTTAGAAAAGAACATGAGTATCATTGTTATGTGAGATTTGTGTTGGGCATTGTTGGAAATATTTTGAGTTGGGTGATATATGCTTGGACTAGGTTTGTGAGAAAGGATTGTTCCTTGAAGTGATTGGTTGAGTAGAGTTGATTGAGCCTAGTCAAGTGAATGTGTGAAGTGGTTGTTCAAGTTCCATAAAATAAACTATTCTATATTTTGATTTGAGTTGAGATTGAGCTTTGAGAATAGAACATATTGAGTCTCTAACAATTCTCTTTATGCTTCTGTTGGATATTTTGAGTAGATTGAGTTTGATTTTTTTTGTGAAAGTGTTGTGGTATAGAAATATTGGTAAAAATTCTCTTTATGATTCTATGAGATTGGACAAGTTCTGTGTGGACTTGTTAAGCTGATTTGAGGTAAGTCTTTGAGAAGGCTTGTGGACTATTTTTGTGTGAGCTTTTGTGGAAGCTTGCAATGCAGATTTGAGCAAGTCCTAGAGAGGACTTATTGAGCAGATTTGGATAGGTTCTATGTGGACCTGTTGAGCATATTTGGACAGGTTTTGTGTGGACTTATTGAGCATATTTGGATAGGTTCTGAGTGGACCTATTGAGCAGATTTGAGCAGGTTTTGAGTGGACCTATTGAGTATATTTGAGCAGGTTTTGAGTGGACTTATTGAGAATATTTGAGTAGGTTCTAAGTGGACCTATTGAGAAGATTTGAGCAGGTTCTGAGTGGACCTATTGAGCATATTTGAGCAGGTTTTGAGTGGACCTATTGAGAATATTTGAGCAGGTTCTGAGTGGACCTATTGAGCAGATTTGAGAAGGTTCTGAGTGAACCTATTGAGCAGAGCTTTGGAGGTGATAGAGCAGAGAGGACAGAGTCTCCAGTGGATAGAGATCCATCAGCCAGGACATTGAGGACAGGTCTTCTGAGTGAGGACAAGAGTCTTCAAGTGGAGAGAGATCCATAGTCAGTGCAGTGGAGGTAGTGTCTTCTAGAGGATCACCAACCAGAGCAGAGGAGAAGGAGTTCTCCTATGGATAGAGATCCACAAACCAGATTTAGGGGATCAACATCTCCTTTGGACAGAGGTCCATAAACATTGTAATTGGGAAGGATTCCCAAAATATTATTTGAGAAATATTTAGAAGAAATATTTTCTCTATGGAGGTAGCCCACATTGGGTGAACCACGTTAAATCTGTGTCTCTATTGTGTATGGTGTTTTGTGCATTGCTTTGATTACTGCTATTGATACTGCTATCTATACACTACATAATATTGATTTGAAAAGAAAAGTAAAAAGTGGTCTTATACTGTTCACCCCCCTCTCAGTATAAGCTTGTGTTCTTTAGTGAATTCTACTTTGTGTTGGTCATCAATATTTATTCAAATTTGGTTGTATCCTGAAAAACCATACATGATTGAAAGCATTTCATGGCCAGTACAGGTATCGACAAGAGTATCAATGTTTCGAAGAGAAAATTCATCCTTAGGACATGATTTTTTAAGATCTTGAAAATCAGTGCAAACATGTATTATCCTGTTAGGCTTACGAATAGGTACCATGTTTGAAAGCCACTTAGGATAGTCGATAGGAACTATGAAGTTCATGTCTAAGATTTTTTGAAGCTCTATTTTTACCAAGAGGGCCATGGTAGGATGCATTCTCCTAAGTTTTTGTTTTATTGGCTTAGCATCAGGATGTAAGGTGAGGTTATGGATAACCAAACTAAGGTCAATATTGGGAATGTCTTTGTAAGACCATGTAAAAATGCCCTTCTTCCTCTTGAGGAGAGTAATTCATTGTTGTTGTTCGTTGGGTGATAAACATTTGCCAAGATAGACAATTTAGGGATTGTACTTGTCTGAACTAAGGTCCACATTGATAGTATCTTCAATAGACATGTGGGAACCTTCTTCAAGTTGATGGGGAATAGGGATCAAATGAATGTCATCTAAGATGTAATCAAACTTTTATGGCTTATCCTCATATATTTTTTCTTGGAAAACCTCAGGATCCGAAGGTGAAGGTGAAGGTGAAGGTGAAGGTGGAGGGGATGGAGGAATGTAGTTGGTGGAAGCTCTTAACAATTCCTCGAACAAGACAAACTTGGAAAAACATGGATGAAAGGAAATATGATCCATACCAATGAAAATTATGTCAATTAGAATTGGTTTAGCTGAGTCGTATGGATTATGGAGCGAGGTAAATAAATCAACAATATTCATGTTTACTTATGGGCAAAGTGGATAAGGTTGGATGGAATGGATGAGATCGAGGAACTGGTTCTAGGAGCTTGTTTAAACTGAACAACAACAACTAGCACAAATAAATACCTTTAACTAAAATGATATATACATTTAATGCAAAGAAATAAAATGTTTTTTGTTGAACTTTTATTTTTGATTTTTTTTTGTAGTGGTGAAAACAACTATTTTTGTGTTATGTACATATGTTACAAGTTAGCTTATGAAATGGCTTAATGGAATGGAGGTGGTGGTTCACCAGTAGGGGTGGCTCTTTATTGTGGAAGAAGAAGGTGAAATATGAGCTCATGGATGGGGAGCATGTTGAGATAAAACTCATATTGTTCGATATGGGAAATGATGGGTTTTGATTCTTCTTTAGATTCATTCAAAATTATCAACATAAGCTCAAATTCTTCATAGACATCATCATTAGAATTATCGGGATGAAGGGATTCTTATTTTTAATTGATATTAAGCCTTTGGAAGGCTTGTTAAAGAGAAGATATGGTGGAAAGTGGGTGGAAACCTAGACCTGAACGGTCGTGCACCTCTTGATATGGAACATTGATAGGTTGATGCACTCCCTATTCATGCAATCCTAGGCCATGGTATTACAAATTGATTATGTGGAAATATTGAGATGGAAATCCCATTATGTTTGGAATGTTAGCAAGTGATGGTTCTTTAAGTTCCTCTAGGGGATCTGCACTTGATGAAGAATCAATCCCCCCATATACAAGATTTATGCTATTTGGAGCTGAACCCATGTTATATAATATTCCTATGGCCAAAGGTGGATCACATGGGCAACCAAAATCCTTAGCACTAGGGATGGTGAGGGGTGTTATAGTGATGTCTTGGACCACGTATGCACCAATACCAATATTAGTGAGGTGGACCTTAGCTTGGGATGATAGAGGAGGATCATGGTCAAATGATGGCCTAAGGAGTGGTAAAACTTGGGTTGTTTCACAATCTGTTAATTTAACTTATGAAATATTAGGTGTTGATGATGGATTGTCTTGGGAAGGCTACTAAATGGATGATGATGATGTGGATGGCAATGATGTTGATGATGTGGACTGACATGTATTTAATGATGAATATGATGATATAGTAGAAGCTTGATGAGGGTTGGTGATATGGAACTCTTTAGGAGTGGGATCCTTTGATGAAGAGATTTATGAAGTGGTATATGGATTGGCTGATGGTAAAAGAAAAATGTGAGTGGAAGTAAGCATGGACTCATAAGGATTTGAAATGAAATTACAATACTTAAACGACTCAATGTTTGCCAGTATGCAATGTTCTTATCCCTCATGAACATATTTCAAACATTGATGTAAAATGGAAGGGAAACATCTCATTTTCCTCATCCAAGGTCTTCCAAGGAGTACATTGTATGCCATGGATCCTTCCATGATGTGAAACATAGTGTGCAACATTTTGACCTCGAATTCGATGGGAAAAATGATAGTGCCAACTGTGGAACACAAAGCATCATTAAACACTTTTAGGGTGAATGACTTGGTGATATGAGATGGAGGAAGGTTTAGATGATGAAGGGTAGTTGTGGTGATGATATTGATAGAGGAACCAGTTTCAATTAGGACTCTTTTAAAAGTTTTCTTATCAATTAGAGCCATGATATGCAATGGAGGGTCTATTGATTTCGATGAGATTGGTTTAATCTCAAAGTCATATAAAGTGATGGAAGACTCCATGCATGTTTGGATGCTCCCCACAAAGTTGTTGAAAGCATTAGTATATTGAGATTGTAATTCAATGGATTTGATAATATCCATTAATGCCTCATGATTTAAGGGAGATTATTGAATTAACTCATAAATTGATAACTGAGTGAAAGTTATTTTTAGACTTGTAGTTAATCATCTACTCAATGAGATGATTGGTCAGGGTGGATGATTGATGGGTGGAATTGGGGGATTTTATTGGCTAGGGATATGGATGGGTGATGAAGTATTGGGTGAACTTGAATGAGTGGCGATGTAGGAGGTTGTGACACACTTGCTTGTGGTTGATGCCTTTGATTTTTTCTTTGACCTCTAGTGACCACATGGATGGCCTCTACAAACCCTTGATATTGTTGGATGTGATTGACTTGATTAGGAGGAGTTTTGGTGTTAGCTCCTCCTACATTTGGTTGCACATCCTCGTGATGAGGAAGTGGTGTTTGAAATATACCAAGTTTTTACTTTTTTTGTACAAGGGGATTATCAAGCTTGATCGCACCTAAATCAATGAGGTCTTGAACTATGTCTTTAAATGAAAGGAAATTGTTAATGTCATGCCTTTTTTGCCTATGATAAGGAAAAAATAGATGTTCTCGATAGTGTTTACTATGTTTGGCAAGATCATCAGGTTTGATTTTGGGTAGAGCAAGTTTGTTTATGTCATACAACCTTCAAAAAATGGAAGCATATAACTCAGCTAAGGATGTGTATTGGCAATTTTTTAGAACAGCCTATCATTGAGGATGGTTTTACACATTTGGCATTGTTCTTTGTATGGCTTGTGTTATTGAGGGTACCACATGATAAGCAATTTTTTATGGTGTTTATTGTACAGGTTTTTGTTGAGCCATTACCGACTAGATCATGACCACTTGATTAACTTGATTGGGCTAATTGGATGGGGTAGCCTATATTGATTTGGGTTTTCCAGAATAGTTGCTTTTATATTGGCCCTTATTTTTCCATTATTTCTTTTTAGGTTTAAGTATGCCTTATTGGATTTTGATCTCATCAATGACACTAGCCTGAGCTAAAGCTTATTCAAATGAACGATAAGTTTGTGGTTGAAGCATCCAAGAGATAGATTTTAAACAACTATTGGTGAATAGCTTGATTAACTCATCCATTGGTAGGGTGAATGGCATCTTAGTTATGACAAATATCCAATGGTTTTCAAAATCGTAGATAGATTCATCATCATGTTGTCTCAAAGCATATACATCAAACAATGAGATCTTATTTTTAACATTTAATATGAAACACTCAAAGAATTGGTCAATCAATTGATCAAAAGTATAAATACTATGGCTGGGTAATAGATTATACCACTCTATGGCATCTTCTCCTAATGTTTGAGGAAAATTTCTAAGCATGAGAGCATTGTCATTTTTAATTTTAAAACAACTGTGTACAAACGTGCTCATATTTTCTTTGGGATCCTTATTTCCCTTGAATTTTTTAAAGTTAGGCACCATAAAATCTATCAGATATGGCAATGATGGTACTAAAGTATGAATGGGTTGATTGATCAATTGGAGTTAGGTTGGTTTCTGGTTTGTCAAACCATGAGTAAATTGTATCATTTGATCTATCTATTTTTGCATGGTCTTAATTCAAGGGTCTTCCTCAGGAATGTGAAAGCCCTGAATTACCTGATGATTATGTGGTGGAGTGGAGAAATGTTGTGAAGTGACTAAGTGATAATGATATTTGTAATGATGGCTAGGTGATTTTGATGGAAATTGATGCATGGGAGATTGATGGTGAAAATATGGGGAATTATGGAATGAGGTTGATGTATGAGGGTTATGGCTAGGTTGGCCAATGGTAATAGGATAGGTGGTGGTATGAATTGGTGGGGAAATAGGGATAGAAACCACAGAAGATTGTGGTGCCCATGATGAACACTAGTTAACAAGGACAACTTGAGTAGAGTTTGGCAAAGGGTTAGGGTTAAGCTATACTTTTTGTTGAGCATTTTGATGTTGTCTAAGCAATTTTTTTAGATGTTCCCATGATTCATTAATATATTTATCATAAGCTAAGGGTATGGAAGCAGATGGTATGGAAGATGTGGCTGGGGGACAAGTTACACTAGGTGTGGCAACTTGTAAGGTTAAAACTTGTGAAGCAACATTTACATGTGCTTCATACAAGGGGTTGGTGTATGTGGATGTGTATGATGTGCTAGGAGAACATGAGGGTTGGGGAATGGATATATGGAAGGAAGGTGCAACTGATACCTCAAAAAGATAATTGGTGTACACCTAGGTAAAACTGGATGGAGTCTAGGAATAAATTAGCTCTTGTTGTAAAGTAGAATCTTATCTAGGTGAATTGGGGATGGACTCTAAGAAATAACTAGAAGACTTCATGAGATATTCTACTCGTTCCATGTCTATATGGGTAATTAGATGGTCAATGGTAGGGGAGGTTAACTCCTCTTGGGGAATAGCCATTTCAAAGGCTATGTATGGGAAGGAATGTGAGGGACTTGTAGATAAATCTGCTTGTGTCACATTCAGGGAATCTACCACAAAAGTGGTAGGGAAGGTGGATGAAGGTTCCATTTAATTATATTTATTTAATGCTTGCTTTTGTTTTCTTGTTAATAGCATAAAGAAAGTAAATCAAAATATATATTATGCAATAAAATGAAACACTTAATTTAAATTTCATAATAAAAACAAGCAACCAATGCTAAGTTTGTTTAACACGTGTGTCTTACCTTGTTCATTGGTTATCTCCTTTTAATGTGATTTCATTTCCTTAGGTTTTAATATTGTGTGTTTCAAATGTGCTAATATGAATTAATCAAATAAAGGTAAAAACTATGGCTAAGCTAGGGCAACAAGATTCTTGTTGGTGATGAAATCTAGCAAGTTTGCTTGAGGGTGACCTAGGGTTTCTAAGGGCAAAAATTAGTGGATGGAGATGAAATCCACCATCACCAAATCTCAAGTAATGGTTGGTGATGAAATCTAACCACTACTATTAAATGTGAATCGTGTAGTGTGTGGTTCTTTTTAAAATTTATGATTTTCTATTGTTTTCAAACAATGTTAGAAAATAACCACTTTTAATGGTCTAAATCAAAAGCCACTATTCACAATACCAATTTCTCCAAAGGTTATAGAGTACACTGCTTAAAAATTACACTAAATAGCTAGGGGTTCATCTATTCCTCCATATGAAATCACCCAAGTATGGGGATACTCTTGGTATATGAACAACATTCCTACTTAGACCACCAAAAATAGATATCTCTAACCCTAATAATTCAAACTAATTATGCAATTTTGATTTACATGCAATCAAAATGTATTATTATTATTATATTTTTTTCACACAACAGAAAATAAAAAAATTTCAAATAGGAGGTATGAATGGATGCAAATTATTAATTTAAATCTTAAAATACATGCCAAATTGAATGTTATTTTCTAGATTACTTAGTGAAGTTCTCTTTATCTCAAAAACCTAAAAAATACATAAAACAACCAGAAAACGTAAACAAAAGAACTAGGGTTTGGTTAGAAGACTTACAAATGGCCTATGTATTTGTCCTAGCTCTCTATAAAATATCCCTAGGAATTTCTAGAATTCACCTAGGTATTTCTATATAGCCCTCGAGCATAGTTGGGCATTTCGCGCACCTTCTACAACTTTCTACAATTTTTAGAAACCCTAGATCCAACAAAATATATGAAATGTATGCTTCTAAAAATCTTGCAAGATGACAAAAAACATGTATTTTAGTATGGTAAGTTATAAATAGAAACCCTGAGGGGGTCCCATCATGATCGCCATTTGAAGAGTAAAAAATGCAACACCAAACAATGCTAAATAAATTGAACACAAATAACCCAGAATTGCACAATAAATGATCTTATATTAATGGGGGGAGCCTAAAAACTCCATTTTTACAACGTGGATATTTTAATCCTTTTTTATACATATTTACAATGGCTAGGGTTCTTCGAAATCCTAGAAAACAAGGTTGTTTGTGTCTTTAGGCGCGTCCTTTCTCCTAGTAGAAGTAAGTGGGCTTTTAGTTATCTTATGCCGAGCCACTCCAGCTTAAGAAGCTATCCAATGTTGATGTCATACTTCCAGTTCTACAAAAACTAAAATAATATTTAAGTTAGTAGCATCTATGAGGGCTCCACAATGTGAGGCCTTCTATAAGCAATGATAAAACCCTAACTATATGTTGTAAATAAAATAGACAAAAATAAAAGTGCATATAATAAAATAACAAACATATGGATTTACCTTATGTATTGGTTGTCTTCTAATATGATGTAGCTTATTGCAATGAATTGATGTGGCGATGCCCTAGAATCACCCGGAGGCTATGGAGATTTCGTAATTTCTAGTGTAAAAAGCTCGCAGGTGCTTGGCAGTTGCAGGAAATGCTTGTGGATGCTCAAGATTGAGGGTGAGGTGCCCAAAGGTGCTTGGCAGCTTTGGGGAAACACCTAAAGACACTCGTTAGTGATAGAAAGTGCCCAAGGGCATTCGAAAATTGAGGAAGGATTATGTAAAAGTAGATATAATTAGATAAATAGATGGTTACAGTTGCGAGGGTTATGGCAAGCGAGGATGGAGGTAGAAGTACTCTAATACTCCAAGGAAAGATGAAAATCAAGGAATCTCAGGGTACGAATTTCTTAGGAAAATGTAGGGATTGAACCATAAAAATGGATCCTATTAATAATCCAACCTATGACATACTTAGGGTTTCAACAACACTAATCGTGTGTCTAAGATAAAATCACATCAAAGGGTAGATATTAAATTTAGGGTGTGCCATGGATTGATGTGGATGGACGAACATGATTAAATGAAATTGGATAGTTGGGATTAATTCAATTATATAAATATATATTTATTAAATATATATAATATAATATATTAAATATATATATAATAAATATATATACATGAATAATGGGTGGAAATGGCAGGAAAGTTAGGATGGATGACAAATGGCTAGGTTTTGGTGTCTACAATTTTCATTTTTGAAATGTCAGCTAAAACGACCAAGGGATGTTGACTATTATGCCTCCAAGCTCAATAATACAATGGCCTAATTAGACCCCCAACATTGATTAATTATTCCAAGTTTCTACTGTTGATTTTTAGGTTTTATCAAATTCGCGATCAAGATTTATGGGGCATAAATTTTTCTAGGATCAAAAATCTGACACAGTAAGTGCTTTAATAGATATTTTAGGTTGTATGTTGTGTGTTTGTGTTCATTTTCTATCCCATATTTAGATCATTTAAAATAAGGCATTTAGTTTCATTTTTAGGCATTAAAGAAGAAAAGCATATAGTTTGCATTTAGGTTATTCTTGTTTGTACATTCCTTTGAACCCTTGCGTGAAAATAAAAAGTTTTACTTTATTGTAAATTTGGGCATAGTATTCATTGAAAATAAATAATCATTTCTAGGAATAGCTCCTTATTTGCTTGCATTTTTGTTCTTTAATTCTGTATAATTTATATCTTAGTCAAGACCGCACTTAGGTGCTTTTTCTCAATAAACACATTAAACTTCCCATCCCAAACTTGGAGTGAGTCCTTAAACCACTAGTGAACCCTTCAATCCCCAATCCTTGAGTGTAGAGAAACATATCCCTACAGTTACACTTGAGGCTTGGGGATTGAAAGGTTCACCAAGAGTGGTTTAAGGACTCACTCCAAGTCTTGGATAGGAAATTTGATGTGTTTATTTAGAAAAAAATACCTAAGTGTGGTCTTGACTAAGATCTAAATTATAAAGAATTAAATAATAACAATGCAAGAAAACAAGGAGCTATTCCTAGGAATTATTCTTTAATGAAGAATACTCCTAATTTTACAATAAAGTAAAACTTTTTCTTTTCAAGCAAGGATCTAAGGGAATTCACAAACATGATTAGCCTAGATGTAAACTATATGCTTTTCTTCTTTGATGACTAGAAATGAAACTAAATACCTTCTTTTATTATGATCTAAATCAATGAACATAGACACATAGCATACAAACTAAAATATCTATCAAAGTATTTACTTGATCTGGTGATTGATCCTAGCCCAATTTTAGACCCATAAATCCTAACCATGAATTTTATAAAACCTACAAATAAAAACTAGAAACTTGATCAATGTTTTGGGGTCTACTTAGGTTGTTGTATGATTGAACTTGGAGGCATAGTAGTCAAGCCGCCTTGGTATTTATAGTTGATCATTTAAAAATGAAAATGATTGTTGACATTTGGGAACAAGCAAAACAAAGCATGAAATAATAAAATAGAGTGTAAACATAATGGATGCAATGGAAAATAAGTATGCAAGAGATAACCTAGGGTTTTGAGAGTAGAGGTTTACCCTAAACTAGTATTATTGAATTTTTTCCCTATAATTAGTAAGCATGACTTCAAAAACAAAGAAGAAAACTAAATTTGCACCCTATAAGGGGGGCACAATTTTTTTTGATAGATGGAAAAGGGATTTTGAAAGGTACCCAAAATATTTTACATCTTAAGTAGTGCCAAAACAAACCAAATGACCCATGAGGAGGATTACAGTAGAAATCCAAAAGGGAATAAATTATAGAGGTGGTTTTAACAAACAACCTAAACATAGAAGAGATAGGGCATATGCTCAGGATGCAAATTAGAATAGAACAAAACTAAGTAGGGTCTCAAATAGGAATAAGAGTCACTATAGGTGTTTTTTATGTTTCCCTCACCAACTTAGTTTCATTTTTGTAAACTATGACCAAAAGAAGGCTCAAGTGCAAGTAAAGTGTTGCGAAATCGTGACCATAAATAAATCCACCAAGGATGAAGACAAGAAGGGTCAAGTGCAAGTAAAGTGTCATAGAATCTCAACAAAATAGAAATCCACCAGGGATGAAGATAAGAAGGCTTAAGTGCAAGTAAAGTGTCACGAAATCACAACCAAAAAAGAATCCACCAGGGATGAAGACAAGAAGGCTCAAGTGCAAGTAAAGTGTCATATAATCGTGACCAAATAGGAATCTACTAGGGATGAAGACAAGAAGGCTCAAGTGCAAGTAAAGTGTCAAAAAATTATGACCAAATAGGAATCCACTAGGGATGAAGATAAGAAGGCTCAAGTGCAAGTAAATAGTCATGGAATCATGATCAAACAAGAATCCACCAGGAATTAAGACAAGAAGGCTCAAGTGCAAGTGAAGTTTTGCCAAATCATGACCAAATAGGAATCGACCAGGGATGAAGACAAGAAGGCTGAAGTGCAAGTAAAGTGTTATGGAATCATGACCAAATAGCAATCCACCAGGTATGAAGACAAGAAATCTTAAGTGCAAGTAAAGTGTCACAGAGTCAAAACCAAAAATCAGGTTGTGACCACCATACTTTGAAGTGAATCAAATCTTTCACCAAGATACTACCTGCTATAACCATTACGGATCAAGAGATACCAAATAGGTTCAATAATGAAGCGTGGCCTTGATTTTAATATTTTGTCCATTACTTTGCAGCATGCATGAACCACTCGAATTAGTGGTTGGATATCTAATGCACGACCTGTTCTATTTAATATCAACATTGCTATATGAAATATTTCCTACTAATTTAGCCACCTGGCATTTTCTTGTAACAATTTTAATATAAGATATTTTAGATATTTTGAACCAAAAGGGTTATAAATAAAACTATTGACCTTTTGTCAAAGGTGTGACTCTTAGGTGTTTACAATTTGTATGGATTAAGACTTTTTAGAATGAGAAATTTCAATAAAGATCTTTGTTTAACCTCTGGTTCAAATATATTGTAGAACAAGTATGTATGAATAGATGAATATTTCTAATTAATCTAAGTAAACTTGCATAACATTAATTTTGCTTTCTAGATTTATGTTCATGTTTGTTTCTTAGTCCTAGAACTACTAATCTGTGGAGCTAAATATTGATTGAATATTGTTATGTATATGATAAATAGCTAGTTGGTCTATTAGGAGGTTGTAAGGATTTCTTCATTCCATGGTCTTCTTTCATTTCTTGTTGTTGCTTAACCTGCACCATATCAATTTCTAGCCTCGAATACATTTACATATCTTTCAAATACTCTTTTCTTCTCCCATCACTTTTTAGATATTTAGAACCTCTTAAAGGAACCAACTTCTTTGGATATTGAGCCAGTTATACCCCATAGTTTTACTATTCATTCAATATTGGTCATGTCTTACATGCAATAACCAACCACAGGTAGATTTTAGACCAATATTTTTTGAAACACCCAGTGGGATGATATGCATCTCATTTTTAGGATATTATAGGGTCTAGTGATATCCTACTCTAGCACAATAAGACATATTAAATTATATAGAAACTTTTCTTAGAAATATAGAAACATTATTATGATTGGTTGCCCCTTATTTTTACCTATTTAAAATCCTTGGTAGCTCCCATTTTATTAAAAAATATCCCAGATATGATGAAAGGTTGGATATCAAAAACTATTGTTATGAGGTCACTTCCCTCTGCAAAAGGGACCCTAGGATTTTGAAATATATATATAACATTGAGGATCAATGGATCAACAATGTTGTCCTCGATGGGATGATGCAAGCCCTCTTAATGCTCAGTATATGCATAATATTTCCATGGATGCTCTAAAAACCCTACCAAGCTCTAATAGTACAGATAAAATCACCTTTGAATACTACCAAGACAACTTCATTAGCTATTATGCATACTATCACCTTTGAAGTTGTGATGCTAAAACTACTTGTCCTCTCTCTCAAGAGGAAAGCACTAATGTGGTATATAAATTTCGAGGATAAAAGTATATGTACATGGGTGGATCTCATAGAGGCTCTCATCGATGCTTTTGATAACTTTGAAGACCCTTTCCAATTTTTTTTTTTTTTGGTAGATAAGATACTATAGCATTAATACTGGGTTTTACAGGTTGACCCAAAACCTTTTACAAAAATTAGCCTAGGGCTATTGATGAACATATCCTTACTAAGGATCCTATATATGTAAAATCTATATGCTACCAAAGCCATTACATCTAGTAAGGCACATAGCCTGTTATCAAAAAGAAACTTCCCATACAAAATTTTGGGTATACCCCGAGAAAACACACATTCATCATAATTACAAAAAAGAAACAGACATGGATCCATTCCTTGAGACAATGGAGAAACAAAAAGCTACAGAAACACATAGCAGAGTACTAAAAAAAACTCCCACAAGCTTTGTATTGACAGTTACTCTTAATAATTCTTTGGTAATTGCTTTCTTTCATATATGACATGCTTTGGTACCACATACTATCTTGGCCAATCAACCTTGGAGAAGTGAACCTGCTGGCTAGATTTATGGCGGTGGCTATCTGGTGGTCCACGTGGCTTTGGTTCGAAGTCTTATATTGTTGTTTCTTTCCTTCCCTGTGATTATCAACCAAGCTAAAATTACTAATATGACTAGGAGCCATGTTATCTGACATGTGATTATTCCCATTAGTCTTTGTGGTATTTCCAAGCAACGTCCATGAAGACTGATAGCTCAGATAATTTTTATTGTGAGTCCAATTCAAAAAATATACGGGAATACTCCTAGCCTTAGAACTTACAATGCCTTCCCTATTGGTAAATTGGACTATCATTCTTAGCATTCTTATTGAATAAGCTCCTCTACTTCACTTGGGACACTGTGTTCCCATTTGAAAAGTTTGTCACCATCGACACCCAAATTGGCCAGGTTATCAGCAATTGTTTTAGCTTCCTGAAAGACATGTTGGGCTTTTCTATCCTATCTTCCATGGAAAATGATCCTAGCCTCTTCAACAATTGTTATAATCCTCCAAGGATGTGTTTTCCAATTATTTAGGAGATTTATAACATGCATAAAGTATCCTTCTATGATCAAATTTCCTTTTAAGTCTTGAGTCATTTGAAGGCCTCTCCACATAGCTCTAGCTTTAGCTTCATTGTTCATCCTTGTTCCCAAATATTCAAAAAATGCAAGCATCATATTCCCATTATGATCTCGCACAATGCCACCAACACCTGCTCTGCTAGGATTTTCCTTAGCTGCTCCATCAAAATTAAGCTTAAACCAACTTGTAGGATGTGGAGACCACTTAACATTGGCTCTGGGGTTGACTACCCTAGGCACAGACTCATATAAAAAGGTTAAGCTTAAATATTGAGCAATCGTGGTCTCTTACAGATGAGGTTTATAGCTATCAAAAGGGATAAGGTTCACATTCTCATTGGCAAAGGATAGGATCCTAGCAATGATAGTTTGATGATCATGGATAGACTCATTAAAGACTCTATGGTTCCTTTCTAACCACACCTACCAAAGATAGTGATTGAGATAAATTTTCCACATGTATCTAAGTCTTTGGCTTGAAAATGGGTAAGGCCACTGGACGAACAAATCAAGTATGGTGGCTGGTTTAACTCATGAAATATTGAAGGCCTGAAAGATCCTTTCCAATTTCTCACTAAACTCTATTTCATTAAAAGAGCTAATACATGAAGCCATTTTGATTTCAGCATTAGATTCCAAATAATGTGGAGAATAATTTCTCTTAAAGTTCAACCATCCTCTGCCTAAGTATGTCTCTTTTATATATATGCTTTCCACCCCGATATAAATGTCATTATCCAAAAATCTATAGTAAAAAGTTTCACACAAATTTTTAAAGAAGCTACCCATATTGAGAATATACTAATCCAAAAAAGAAAAATACCACCATAAGTGTATCGCTCCAAATTTTTCGCATCCTTACCTTCAGGCTATAGGATCCGTGCCCGGAAGGAGGATGGGAAAAGGATGGTGCGGTACCTCGGACTGAGAGGACTTTGCGAAGGTCCCGCCTCTCAAGGGAGGTGTATTTTGATGATTTTTTGACGGATGGTGGGTTCACCAGGAAACATTTAATGGCAGTTTCCACGCCTAGGTTTGGAATGTGTTTTGATGTGTTCGTTTTTAACCTTAAGCATTCATATCCTAGGTTTGGCCAAATGAATCTAAATTAATCTAAATGAAAGTGCAGATTTAATGAATACAGAAAGCAGATTTAAAAATAAAAACAGAGAAATTACAGAAGATTAAAAGCAGAATACCTGATCCGGATGTCTGATGGAGATTCTGGTGTTTGAAGCAGTCAGGATCGTCTGGAATTCGACAGAATCATCTGAGATCAGACAAGATCATCTGAGATCTGACGAATTCGTCAGAGACCTGCAAACAAAAAAATAGATGCAAAATACAAAGAATACAACAATGATAACAGAGGAAAATGATATAAAATAACAGTAGTGTTATCAAACTGAAACTTAAGCACAGAAACAGGAATGAATCATGCTAATTAGATGATAATTAGGATTTAATTATGCACTTAATCTAAATGGGTGAACTCCAAATGCAAAATAGTATAAAATACTGAATAAACTATCTAATTTGCAGAACAAAACAACAGAGAAAAGGTTGAGAAATGCAAACTTCAGGCACTGATTGCCTCAATGTGGACTGCAGTCGAGATCGTCTCGCATCAGTACGAAATCGTCTCTGATTCGACAGGATCACCTCCGATCTGAACAGGTTCATCGGGGATGATGTATGCTTGCTCCGGCTGAAAAACAAGGTGGTACCTGCAACAAAATTGATATAGAACCAATGCAAAATAGAATTTGAGATGTTTTAACGTGTATACAATCAGTTTACAGGGAATTTCAGCCAGGGGGTGGTAAGGGGATAGCTTAGGGACTAAATAGGCTTAGGGGAGTAGTTAGGAGGTTGGAGATCATCCCTATTTGGGAGATCTCCAATGGGGGAGGGTCTCTAACGGTGCAGACACGCTTCTGCCCGGATTAGAGGCCCGTTGGAACAGAAGCTAATTTTGCAAAATCAGTTTTGCGACAAGATCGTCTGGACGTCCTAGCCCAGACGAAATCGTCAGATCTGGGGCGATATCGTCTGATCGGCGACGATATCGTCAAACGGTCAAAACAACCTCTAAAAATGGCACGAAAAAGGGGGAAACGGATTACCCGACGGTTAACGGGCGGTTTGGGAGGTTAAATTTGAATTTTAAATTATTTACTAAGGTGAATGTAATTATGACAATTTCATTGCGCCAATTTTAGGGTGCTACATTTTGCCCCCTCTTTAGCGAATTTTTCGAAGAAAATGCGTTAAAGATGAGTTCTTCTCGATCTACGAGAAAGCAAAAATTATTCCCATTTTTAGGCGACGATTCTTGGTCGAATCGTACGACAACTTACTATGGTGCCCCCTCCGTGTTTTTACCCAAATCGAACGTTTGAGGTAAAAACGCGAAAAAGCAAAAAATTATTTTTGAATAAAATTAAGAAAAATAGGGTAAAACCCTAATTCATTTTTATTGTTCATTTTCTGGTTTTTTAGAGCTCTGAAGCAAAAATGGTGGAGACGACGCACAGATCGACAGAGGTCCGACGCGGTCTACGGGTAAGAGTCTAGACTTAACTAGAATGCTTTAATTTAATTTTACATGCTTTGTAGGTAATTTTTAGATGAATTTTGAGCATCGCGGCCGTTTTTGGGCCGTCGACGTCGTCGGGACGAAATCGTCCCGATTTCGACGAAATCGTCTCAATTTCGTCAATTTCGCCCAAGGGCGAAATCGACGAAAGGGGGACGATTTCGTCAAATTAGAGACGATTTCGGCTTGCGAAATCGGAGACGATTATGCTCAAATTTGGGACGATATCGTCCAATAGTGGGCGATATCATCAATTGCATAAAATTGAATTTTAACTTGCATTATTAATTACTTGAATTGTTTATTAATGATTGTTTGTTGTTTTGTTGTTTATGTTTGCAGAGAGGTTTGCTAAAGAGCAGGGAATGGAAGTATGGAGGTTTGAGGGATGACTTGGCCACTCTCACACAGGCAGAGCGAGATCAGCTGGCACAGGCCGGCTTACAGCATGTGGCAGAGATGCCACAGGTGTCCACAGACATGGGGCTACTGACGACCCTAGCAGAGAGATGGTATCCGGGTTCTTCATGTTTTTGGCTACCGACAGGGGAGATGACTCCCACTCTAGAGGATGTATGGAGGATTCTAAGAATCCCCATACAAGGACGATTGATCACTCCTACGGCCAATCAGGGCCACGCTATGGGATGACTGTGTGGTGACCCGAGCTTCACCCTGGAGAAGGGCGGAGTTAATATCGAGGCACTACGCCAGATGCCTGGGGCATCTAGACTCACACGAGTGCTAGCTGGAGTGGTTGGTGGACTTTTTCTGTGCCACCAGAGCGGGTGCAGGGTGCCATGGATGCTCGCAGATGTGATCTACGATATGCGGGACCATGGGTACAGGTTCTCTTGGGGCAGCTTTGTACTATGCCGGTTGTACAGGATCCTGTATGGGGTCGTGTACAAGGGCGGCCGATGTCTGGTGATGACATCGCTCCTACAGGTTTGGTGCTGGGAGCACATTGCGGTGCGGAGGCCGGTAGGGCTTCCTCTGATAGGGGTAGACGGGGAGAGGCCCCGAGTCTTCTACTGGTGGCTCCGAAGAGGGTCACAGTGGCGGATCGACCTTCCTATGTCCCGGAGACTATTGGATGACTTAGTCCCAGACCAGATCACCTGGAGGCCATGGAGGGAGCATCCAGGGTGGGCCGAGGATGGACAGGAGTTGGCTCGCGTCAGGCGAGTCTGTTGGCTATGGATGGAGAGGGGAGAGGTGGAGCTCCACCGCTATGACCGAGTTTTGCGTCAGTTCGGTCTACAGTAGGGGATCCCATCTCTGAGGGATTATGAGTTTTCCTGGACTATCCGGGATAACACCACAGTTAGCGGGGCTCTAGACATGCAGCGGTTCTGGAGCCAGGACGCAGACGATGCCCCCATCCAGCCAGTGGATGGTGACGATGCAGGGGTAGCCGATGGCTATGATGCCTGGTACGTAGGCATCCGCCCTCCTCGGATGACGAGGGCACAGGGTCTGATTCACATGGTTGTGCATCGGATAGGGAGGCGGTGCCAGGCGATGATGGAGGCGGCCCAGGGTCACGGCGGGAGAGAGCCGAGGAGGCCATAGGCACAGGAGAGGCCGCGATAGAGGGAGAGGAGGGAGGCGAGACCCCCATCTCCACGAGAGGGGCCACCATCGCCCGATAAGGGCAAGGGCATTGACACAGGAGAGAGTAGCGAGATGGCTACTCTCCGGGTGGAGAGAGATCATCTCCAGGCACAGGTGCAGACTCTACAGGATGAGGCTGCACGCCACCGAGCTGAGGTGGCATAGCTGCGGGACGAGATTGCACGCCTCAGGGCACGGGGCGGAGGGGCGAGCTCCGGGGAGATGACACGGGCTATTGCCCAACTTACATTCTACCGGACATTGTATTATCAGCTGGTGCCAGAGGCGGATAGACTACCCCTACCAGCCAACATTGCAGATCCGATCAGGATCGGGTCGTCGAGGACCACGTCCCGGTCGAGGACTAGGACTACTCAGACTGCGATGGGGCCACCTCGTCCACCTCAGGGCGGGGGAGGAGATGAGGCGGAGAGCTCGAGGGGCTCTCGAGGCTAGAGGGCTGCACTGACATTGTACATACTGACATTGTATTATATGATTATTTTTGTTGATAGAGGATTGAGTATGCCGAGGTACAGATTGTGGCATACCAATCCAGTTTTGATGATGTATATATACTTGTTGATATATATATGATATGTTTTTGATCATATGACTTGTGTTATGTGTATGCTTATGATGCTTTTATGTTTGATTGATTGATTTGATAATTGGATTGAGGATTCATGAAATTATGTCGTTTTGAAAATTTATAATTTTGATGTCATGCTATAATATTTTAAATGAAATAATCTGATGTAACAAATTGGTTGTTTGTGATGAAATGTGATAAAAAATAAAAAGAGACTTCTAACAATAATTTCAAAGGACATTGTCGCTAGTATAGACCATTTCATGGAGTCGTTGCTCACTCGGTCGTCAAGCTAATCCCAGGATAGAAATATTGTTAAAAGTAAAAGAGTGCTTAAGAGACTGTCTTAAGACTTTGGTGCAATGGTGAAAATGATGGTGATGATGGTTTGTTTTCAGATTTTCATGAAAATAGTATGCATGAAATAATGTTAAAATGATTTTTGCTAGGCATAAATTCCTAAGTGTGATAAAATTTTTGGATAATTCCTTTAGGAATTATACCATCATTGCAAAATTGAAGGTTGACATAATGACATGAAATAATGAAAATGTGTTTGCTTTTTAAAAGCATAATTTGTGTAACATAATGATTTAAGTCATATGGTTTTCATGATTTTTAAATAAATGGGGAATAAAAATTGTTACGATGATTTGCGCTAGGCATAGAATATGTAGGTATAGACTTATACCATCATCGCGAAAATCCAAAAAATATAGTTTTATTGCATGGTTGATTTTTGATAAACGAGAAAATATGAAAATGAGGACTTGCGCTAGGCATAAAATTCCAATTTTGGTTTTGGAACTATACCATCGTCGCGAAAGTCAACCAGATATATATGTTTTGATTGTATATTTTGAAAGAAATTTTTGATTTTTCTATTATATAGTTGTCTTTATGGTAAACAACTGTACTTGATTTATTCCAAACAAGTTGCAAAAATAATATTTCAAAGTATTTTGAAGACAAAAGTTAGATTTATAAGGAATCCCATGTGCATATGTGAATTCATTTCCGATCTTGATTTATCATAATGATACACAAAATCTCTCAAATACAAATGTGTGTGCAATTGCTTTGTGCATTTACCAGTTTTGAGCAAGATAATATGATACAAGTGATTTGAAGAAACCAAATAAGTGTTCATTAACCATGATGTAGATGCATATAACCATATTAGACTACTATGTAGGTCGGATTATCAAGAGCTAGCTAATCCATAAGCAGACATAGGTCTATACAAAAGAAGGTCGCTAATGTGACAGACATATCACCACGCTAGGAGTTACCCAAGGCCAAGCAGGTTGGGCACAAACCACCTGTTATGGGGCTTACCTCACAGTTTTTGAATAATTGAGAATTCCAGGGATTCAAGCTCATCAACCCTTCTTTTCTTTTCAAAGGGTAGGGAAAGGGATTTTATTGCTTTCTTTCTTTTTGCTTTCTTTTGCTTTTCTTTTCTTTTTCTTTTTGTATTTTTTTGCTTGATTTTTGAGATAGTGCTTGAAATATTGTTGTAATGATATAAAAGAACATTTTTCTTTTCTCTTTTTCTTGAACTTTTCTTTTCTTTTTCTTTGCTAGGGATACTTGCTCGGATTAGCTGTAGAGCAAGGGATTTTTATTCTGGGTAGGGGTGAGCTTGTCCTTTTGCCAATTCTCAAAGATTCTAGACCATGTGCATGATAGGATAGCAGGGGAAACTTTTCGCTCAAGAAATCACTTCTACTATGTAGCAAAACATGGAAATTACAAATATAATCATTTTATTGTGAAAAGATGTGCTTGGTTTAAGTAAATAACAAGATCAATTCTCTATGCTCAAACTTTATTTAATTGAATTTTGTGGACTTTGATATAAGAGAGATTAGTAATCATGCCAGATAAAATCAAGATATTTATTTTTGTGAGTGTGCAAGTGAGGGATTCCAAATAAATGTTAATTTATCAAAAATAATTTGAAACATATAACCGCAACATTTGTAAGAAAATATATATAAATACTTTTGAGAAGTTTTTGAGAATGTTGACTCTCTCTTTCTTCTTTATATTGTTTTGGTTTCGAAAGAGTCAAGCATATTGTTGTTTTTATATTTTTATCATTATTTTGATTTTTGGTTTTATTTTTGTTTTTGAGCAAAAAATTTAACAAGTGCCATAAATAAATGCAACAAATAGTTTTGAAGATTTTTGATGATTATGAATGTTTTTGATGTTTTTGAATTTATAAATTTGAAAGAAATACAAGATAGTGATTTTGAACAAATATATACATGGATGAAATGACCAAATTTATGCATAGTAACGTTTAAGATGCAAAATATTCATGGGTTCTTTAAGTTCTTTACCATCTAAGGTAGATAATTTGTATGCTCCTGATTCAAATTTAGCAGTAATAATGTATGGTCCAAGCCAGTTGGGCTCAAATTTACCTTTAAGGTCCTTAGTTGCATTAGTATTTTTTGAAGATTTTGAGGATTTTGATTTTTTTTGTATTTTGATTTTAATTTATGAATTGAAATTGGTGGTATATACAAGATGATCTATATACACTATACAAGGTTATTTGAGTATAGCATGTCTAAGGTTGCTTCAAAATCAAAGGAGGTTTTGAAGGATAATCTGGTTGAGGTGAAGGTAAGAATAGAAGGTGATGAATAAAAGGTAGTGATAACAAAAGCTTTGTTATAATGTAGAATAATGTAGCAAAAGATTTGACTTTTATATGTGGAAAATTGATCATGTTACAAAATAAAATGTAAGAAGGATAAGAAGGTTCTTCATTCTTATCACTATATTCCAAGTCTTGATAAGATGGAGGGAGTATATGTGAAAGATATGCATGGGTGTTATTTGGTAAACAAGGATGATCATATATGGATGAAGAAAAGTGATGGATAGAAGATAATTGTGATAATAGAGAATGTATAGAACTTGATGTTTCAACCGTTAAATATTCTTCAAATGGTGTTGGGTCACCATGTATGGTAACAATTTTATTTGCAAGTTCAAACTTCAAACATTGGTGAAGAGTGGAAGGGACAACCCTCATCGTATGAATCCAAGGACTTCTAGAGAAGTAGGTTGTAAGGTGAAGGGCAATATCCTACATAGAATAAAGTATCCAGGATCTTGGATCCAATATTGAGGGAAGAATTATAGTACCTTGAGCTTCTTGAATTTCATTGTTAAAAGATTTTATAATAACATTTGATTCATTAAGATCTTCTTCCTTTAATTTGAGTTTTTGGAATAATTGATAAGTGCATAAATTAAGAGAGGAGCCATTATCTACCATGATAGTTCTAACAAGTGTTTCTTTACTAGATCCGGTAATGTAAAGATAGTAGTCTTCTTGTGGAGTAGAGGAAGGAATATCCTCATCATAGAATGAAATATGGTTAACCTCAAGAGGGTTTACACCATTAATTATGTTCTTAGAGAAAATATGATGAGGAACAAATTGTTGGCTAGGTATTTTGAACAAAATTTCCTTGTGATAAATTTGTAATACTTCTAAAAGGGATATCTTTGCTTGAGGATTAATCACTTGTTGTTGGCTATCAAAGTGGATTTCAGATTGAGATTTTGATTCTAAAGATGAGCTTTCTATGCTTACATTCCATTTTGGATCATTCTCTAGAGCCAAAGATAGTTTTGAAGGTTGGTCAAATGAGGAATCCATATCTTGAATATCAGATTGAGTTGATTGAACTTGAGGTTGCTCATTTGTAGTTTTTGTTACAATATTAATAATATCATCATGATGGGACACATTAACATGCAATATTTGATTGGTTTCTTGTTGTTGATAATTGAATAGGGGTTCTTGGGAGATCCCCATGTCTTGATTGATTATTGGTATTTGTTGTGTAGGAGTTTGATTGTTTACTGGAGATTTATAATCAGTTGTAGATTGTAATTCCTTTATATTAAAAAGACCCTTATCAATCAAATCTTGAATTGCACATCTTAAATCTTTACAATTTTGTGTCATATGTCCATCTACTCTATGATATTCACAATGTAGCTCGGGTTTAAACCAATCTGTTGTGGTATCAAGTTGTCTTATGGAAGGGAGTTCAATCTTATTTGTGTCAAGTAAATACTTGAGAATTATATCCATTGGTTGATTGAGCTTAGTAAATTTACGTGATGAAGGTTTTTGAGAGGTTTTTGATAAATGCCTTAGGAATTTCGTCATAAAAGGACCTAATGGTTTCTCACCTCTACTTTCTTTATTATGGGTAGAATGATGATAGGAAGATTGCGAAGTATGAGGTGAGTGCATGGTAGAATTGGAAGAATAAGTATTTTCTTGTTGAAATGGATGTGTTGTATTGAAAGAAGAATATTGAAAAGGTGGAGGAGGATTATATGTGGATTGATAGACATAATATGGATATATGGGAGAATAGATAATATCGTTATGAAGAGGATTGGCAAAGGGATTGTCTTGTTGGGTTATGGATGAAAAATGAGAGAAGTGTGATGGAGGTGATGTTGAATAGGGATGAGGTTGGTCATAATCAACAAATGTATTTGGCTGAATTCTTCCAACATTACTGATGGGCTCATATTGATTTGAGTAAAAACTCATGGTTTCTTTAGTACTTCTAAAAGTAATATTTAGCATCTACTATTTAGAATTGAATCTAAAACATACAAACTTGAAATGATGATTTTGTTTTTGTTTTTCTTGTATACATATATATATATTTTTTTGTTTTTGTTTTCAAAAGGTTTAAAATGCATTCACGTCGGGTTCACCAAAATGTATCGCTCCAAATTTTTCGCATCCTTACCTTCAGGCTATAGGATCCATGCCCGGAAGGAGGATGGGAAAAGGATGGTGCGGTACCTCGGACTGAGAGGACTTTGCGAAGGTCCCGCCTCTCAAGGGAGGTGTATTTTGATGATTTTTCGATGGATGGTGGGTTCACCAGGAAACATTTAATGGCAGTTTCCACGCCTAGGTTTGGAATGTGTTTTGATGTGTTCGTTTTTAACCTTAAGCATTCATATCCTAGGTTTGGCCAAATGAATCTAAATTAATCTAAATGAAATTGCAGATTTAATGAATACAGAAAGCAGATTTAAGAAAAAAAATAGAGAAATTACGGAAGAATAAAAGAAGAATACCTGATCCGGATGTCTGATGGAGATTCTGATGTTTGAAGCAGTCAGGATCATCTGGAATTCGACAGAATCATCTGAGATCAGACAAGATCGTCTAAGATCTGACGAATTCGTCAGACAAATTCGTCAGAGACCTGCAAACAAAAAAATAGATGCAAAATACAAAGAATACAACAATGATAACAGAGGAAAATGATATAAAATAATAGTAGTGTTATCAAACTGAAACTTAAGCACAAAAATAGGAATGAATCATGCTAATTAGATGATAATTAGGATTTAATTATGCACTTAATCTAAATGGGTGAACTCCAAATGCAAAATAGTATAAAATACTGAATAAACTATCTAATTTGCAGAACAAAACAGCAGAGAAAAGGTTGAGAAATGCAAACTTCAGGCACTGATTGCCTCAATGTGGACTATAGTCGAGATCGTCTCGCATCAGTACAAAATCATCTCGAATTCGACAGGATCGCCTCCGATCTGAACAGGTTCATCGAGGGCGATGTAAGCTTGCTCCGACTGAAAAACAAGGTGGTACCTACAACAAAATTGATATAGAACCAATGCAAAATAGAATTTGAGATGTTTTAACGTGTATACGATCGGTTTGAGGGAATTTCAGCCAGGGGGTGCGAAGGGGATAGCTTAGGGATTAAATAGGCTTAGGGGAGTAGTTAGGAGGTTGGAGATCATCCCTATTTGGGAGATCTCCAATGGGGGAGGGTCTCTAACGGCGTAGACACGCTTCTGCCCGGATTAGAGGCCCGTTGGAACAGAAGCTAACTTTGCAAAATCAGTTTTGCGACAAGATCGTCTAGACGTCCTAGCCCAGACGAAATCGTCAGATCTGGGGCGATATCGTCTGATCGGCGACGATATCGTCAAACGGTCAAAACAACCTCTAAAAATGGCACGAAAAAGGGGGAAACGGATTACCCGACGGTTAACGGGCGGTTTGGGAGGTTAAATTTGAATTTTAAATTATTTACTAAGGTGAATGTAATTATGACAATTTTATTGCGCCAATTTTAGGGTGCTACAATAAGAGTGTCCTTTTTTTCAAAAAATTTCCTTTGTATTTTCCCCAAGAGAGATTGGTTTGCACTTATGCCGAGTTACACCAAGTAGTCTCTCTACAAAATATCAAAAATACATGCCCCAAGCAGAGCAAGATTTGAGGATGGAGATTCAAAGACTCATAAAGGATATGGAATCTATGGGAAGATAAATTTCAAGAGATGAGAAATAATATTTTAATGGTCCTAAACTTGTAGTACATCAACTGTATTATTTTTTTATAATCCAAGGAAACTTCCAAAATAGGAGAACAACAAGATCATGAAAATGGGACGTAAAACAATCAAGCTCTAATTAAACCCATGTCCCATAATGAGAACCATTTTGAAAAAGATAAATATTACTCAGAGCAAAAGGATCTTATTCCTCTAATGGGGAACATGATAGTATGTAATACTATGCAAAGATATGTAAAACCTTCAACATTACAATATGAAGATCATGAAGTGATTACCAATCAATCTATACAACCTAAAATCAAGGATGCTATTAGTTAGGAACTTGTTTTAAGTCCCTCACTAGAAAATCAAACATCAAGTCAAAAGAGGTTTGAGATATATACGAAATTATATTTCCCTACCACTATAGCTGAGCAAAGAGATGGTGAAACAATTGCACAATTTTGTCAAAGGTTCAACCACAATGCCTGAAGGATTAGAAGAAGATATTTTGGCATCTGATCAAGTAGACTTGATTGACATCACCATCAATAATTTTCCTACATAAACTCCTCCCTCTATCATTCAAAATAATCATCCCTCACCATTTTATCTATCTTTTTCTTTGGAAAAAAGGGGTATTGTATAACTATGTGATGAAACCAAGAGCTCAAGTCACAATTATGCTAGTAGAAATTTGTAGAAGCTTGGGCCTAAGTCTATATGTATAAAAGCCTGACATATTTTAATTCCAAGAGAAAAATTGAAATGGGTAGGTACCTTACATAGAATATTTATTTTAATAAGTGGACACCCAGACCTAGACATAATTCAAGATGTGGAGGTTGTCGATGTCCCCCCATTATTTGAAATTTGTTTATCCTAAAGTTTGCTCGAACAACTAAAAGGGCATATAACTAAGGAAGAGTACCAAGTATTCATATTCTTAAATAGATATATTATCATAATTCCTAATCAAGGGTTGCAACCTTTTTTCTTTGAAGGTTATGATGGGTCGAAGATGTACCCCATCAAGCAACCCAAATGTAAAAGGAAAGATATTGATCTTGGTGATTCGTCCTGAATATACATTACTCAGCTTGAGTCTAATTATCTGTTGGTTGGTTTAAATATTTATGGTGAATTCATAATAATTTCTCAATTCCAAATAAATACAAGGAGTTACGATTATATTTTCTAGGGAGCAGCAATTCGTGATGCAGAACTGGTTAGAAGGATAGATACACAATGAACAGATAGTGCAGGATCTTAGGGAGATGGAAGTTTATATGTTTTGCATGAAGAGTGGGCATGTTTTCCCATAACTAATAGAATAAGATAAAATTCTTGATTTCCCCTTTAAACTCAAGACATGATTATCCCAAAAGCATAATAGGATTCCACTAATAACAACTTGACATTATGGAAAATGGAGCATCAAAAGTAGGTAAAATTTGGTACCATGTGGTCTGAACATTGTAGATTCATGGGGTAGGTTTGAAAAGAAGCTCCAAAATCTAGACATGATCATACACATCACATTTTTTTTACATATTTAGCATATAAATAATAATTACTGACTATGGTCATTATTTTTTTTGGTAATTAAGGTTCAAATTCATTGCAATCGGGTTTTCTAGGTTGACCCAAAACCTTTTACAAGAATCAACACTGTGCTGTTACGGATCAAAAACTCAATAGGGACAGTCTGTCCTTCGCTACTAGTACCCTTCTGAAGCCCCCTTCTGTTTCGTCTTCACGCACCTCTGCGGTTTCGCGACAAGTCGCGAAAATGTGACATGTCACGATTTCGTGACATCTTTCTGCCTTCTGCTTTCATCTTCCCTCATCTCCGCGATTTCACGACAAGTCACGAAAATGAGACATGTCACGAAATCGCGACATATTTCTGCCTTCTGCTTCATTTTCCAGAATCACCGCGATTTCGCGACAAGTCGCAAAAATGCGACATGTCGCGATTTCGCGACATCTTTCTGCCTTCTGCTTCCTTTTCCAGCATCTCCGCGATTTCGTGACAAGTCACGAAAATGCGACATGTCACGATTTCGTGACATCTTTCTACCTTCTACTTCGTCTTCATGCATCACCGTGATTTCGTGACAAGTCACGAAAATGTGACATGTCACGATTTCGCGACATCTTTCTGCCTTCTGCTTCCTTTTCCAGCATCTTCGTGATTTCGTGACAAGTCACGAAAATGCGACATGTCATGAATTCGCGACATCTTTCTGCCTTCTGCTACATTTTCCAGCATCTCCGTGATTTCGCGACAAGTCACGAAAATGCAACATGTCACGAATTCGCGACATCTTTCTGCCTTCTGCTTCATTTTCATCATCTCCGTGATTTCGCGACAAGTCATGAAAATGCGACATGTCGCGATTTCGCGACATCTTTCAGCCTTCTGCTTTGTTGTCGCCTCCACGTCGTGAAATCGCGACATTCTTGCTGGGCGCTCCCCTCTACCACTGTCGGTCGTGAAACCGTGACATCTTTCCATACTTAACTTTTTCCAGCATTGAACACCGCGAAACCGCAATAGGTCGCGAAAATGCGACATGCCGCGATATCGCGACAATTTTCTTCTATGCTCTTCACTGCTTCTTTTGGGTGCGATAACGCGACATGTCACGATATCGCGACAATTTTTGGTCAACACCTCTCCTGCTCTACTTTGACCGCGATACGGCGACACGTCGCGATATCACGACAGTTTTCTTCTGTGCTCTTCACTGCTTCTTTTGGGCGCGATAACGTGACATGTCACGATATCGCGACAATTTTCGGTCAAAACCTCTCCTGCTCTACTTTGACCGCGATACGGCGACACGTCGCGATATCGCGACAGTTTTGGTCCGTGGTCGCTATTGCCTTTTTTTGTCATGAAATCGTGACAGGTCTGCTTCGGGTCACGAAAGTTCAACGTGTCGCGATATCGCGACGCTTTTCCTTTCTTGCTCTTTCTCATTGCTTTGACCGCGAAAAAGCACCATGTCGCGATATCGCGACACTTTCCCAACTTAGCTTTTTCTTTATGCTTCGAGCCACGATAGTTCAATAAGTCGCGATATCACGATGATTTTTCCATCTTGCTCTTTCTCGTTGCTTTGACCGCGACAGAGCAACATGTCATGAAATCGTGACACAACAAAAAAGGAAACAGAAAACTCCTCTTCCTTTTTTCGAACCCCACAGTTGCATCATCATTGGTGATCATTTTGAATAATCTTGTCCACATCACTTGGTACCCCGAGTTCCCAAGTGACCAACCCATCGGCTTCCACCCCTATATTGGCCAAGATATCAGCAGTTTTATTGGCTTCCCTAAACACGTGTTGGGCCCTTCGCTCATTCCTGGCTTGGTAGAGGATCCTAGCCTCTTCGATGACAGTCTTAAACCACCATGAAGGAATTTTCCCATTGCTGATAAGGTTTATGACATGCAGAGAATCTCCTTCGATGATTAGTTTATCTTCAATCTCCTAAGCCATCTGAAGACCCCTCCATAACGCTCTTGCTTTCGCCTCGTTGTTAGTCCTAGTTCCCAACTGCTCAGAAAATGCCATCACCAGATTGCCTTGATGGTCTCTCACTGCTCCTCCAGCCCCTGCTCTACCAGGGTTACCTTTAGAAGCCCCATCAAAGTTGAGCTTGAGCCATCCAACTGGGGGCGGTTTCCACCTGACATCTACTCTAGGATTGATCTTGGTAGACACGGGTTTCTCAACCAGGGTAAGATTTAAGGAATGAGCGATCAGTCTCTCCCAGAGGGGAGGATTTCGAGCTTCATGAGGAATAAGGCTAACGTTTTCACGGGCAAAGGTAAGGATCTTATTGGTGATGGAGGTGACATCATGGCTCGACTCATGGAAAGCTCTATGGTTTCGTTCAAGCCAAACCTGCCAAAGAAAATGATGGAGACAGATCTTCCAAAAAAACCTCAACCTAAGGCTAACGAAGGGATTTGGCCATTGGTGGAAGAGGTCAATGATGGTGGCTGGTCTGACCCAGCAAATGCTAAAGGCTTGAAATAACCTATTGAGGATGCTCAAAGAGACCAAGCATTCAAGGAAAATATGGAGGGTGGACTCCCAATTGGCCCTGCACAAACAACAACGGTTAGCAACTATCATACCTTTCCTTATCAAGTTGTCAATCGTAAGAATCCTGCCTTGGATCGCCATCCACGAGAACATTGCAACTTTAGGAATAAGCTTTTTGACCCACACCAACTGAGTCTAGAGAATGGGGTCCTTAGAATCTACCATTAGCATGTATGCAGATTTGACTGAGAACTACCCATTTTCGAAAGCTGCCCAAATTACATGATCCTGCCCAAGACTCATGGAGATGAATTGTTGATGCAAGATGCTTTGGATTTCTTTTGATTCGGCTTCAAATCCTAGAATCCTTATCTGTTTCCAAATAAGCCTTCCTCTGTCCTACCTCATGAAGTCAGCTACTTTCCTTCCAAAGAGATCCTCTGTGATTCTTTTGATCCTCGCTAGGTGAGGAACCTGAGATAACGCTTCATCCTTGGCCCACCTGTCATCCCAGAACCTGATCTTCTGTCCATTACCTAGGACCCATCTTAGGCCTTTCTTTATGACCTCTCTGCTTGATAAGATTGCTTTCTAGAATGCAGAACCTCTCCTGTGCACCGTATCATCTAGGAAATCGAAACCTTGAAGATATTTCCTTCTAATTATGGCAGTCCACTCATTCTCCTCGTTGTTAATAAGACGCCAAGCTTGTTTAGCTACTAAGGCTATGTTTAGATGAGCAACTCTTCTCAGTCCTAGCCCCCCATTTTCTTTCGGCCTACAAACCTTGCCCCAGCCCACAAGGTGGATCCTCTGTTTTTCCTCTGACCCAGACCAGAGAAATTTCTTTTGAATCTGTTCAATTTTTTGGTGAACTCTGGTTGGAGCCCTAAAAATAGAAAGAAAATAAACCGGAATGCTCTGTAAGGAAGCCTTAGTGAGGGTGAGTTTCCCAGCCTGAGATAAAAAATGTCCTTTCCAGCTTAGCCAATTTTTTTTGGATTCTTTCTACCACTCTATCCCACATAGATTCACACGGAGAACCATAGAAAAGGGGAAGGCCTAGATACGTGGTAGGGAGAGTCGCTATCGAACATCCCAAAATTTTTGCTATTCTCGGCTTGTCTCTGATTTGGGGTGTTAAGGAAGTAAAGCTTACTCTTGTTGAAATTCACCTTCTGACCCACCGCATCCTCATAGAGTTGGAGAATGTGCTTAATCCTTCTTGCTTCAACCACTGACGACTGAGTCAACATCAAAGTGTCATCCACAAATTGTTGGTGACTAATAGGGTTGATGAGAGAGGTGGCTATGATCCTCGAAATTAATCCAGCATTGCATGCTGCTTTAATAGTTCTACCCAGTGCCTCTGCCACAATGATGAACAACATTGGGCTTATTGGATCTCCTTGTCTGAGCCCTCTATGACTCTGGAAGTACCCAGCTGTCGTGCCATTGACCAGAACTGAGAACCAGGGTTTGGATATGCACTCTTTTATCAGCCTGACCCACTAAGGATGAAAGCCAAACTTCAGAAGAACAGCCATCAAAAAATCCCAGTTAATGCGGTCAAAAGCTTTGTTCATATCGAGCTTTAGGGCAAAGACCGCCTTGTTGGTTTGTCTGGCAGAGTGCAATGCTTCATGGACTGTGATCACACCATCCAAAATTGATCTCCCCTGAACTGAGCTGCCTTGGCCAGGGTCGATAATGAGGGGCAGAATTTCTTTCATCCTGTTAGCAATGGCTTTTGTTAATATCTTGTAGGACACGTTACATAAACTAATCGGTCTAAAATCTGCCATTGTCTCTGGTGTTGGGCCCTTAGGAATCAGGGTGATAAAGGTGGACTTGAACCCTCTCGGGATATGTTTTGAAGCCTGAAATTCTTTGATTGCAGAGATGACATCCTCTCCAACAGTGTCCCAGAAAACTTGGTAGAACCGAGGAGGGAACCCATCAGGGCCAGGGGCCTTCTCAGGTTCCATGCTAAACAGAGCCTTTCTGATTTCTTCATCAGTGAAGGGAGCAAGAAGCTTACCATTTATGGCCTCATCAACCAAACTCGGAATGGACTGGAGGAGGGTTTCCTTGGCTTCCTCTCTACACTGGGAATCATCCCCGAGAAGGGAGCTGAAGTAAGCAATTTCTTCCTCCCATTAAGTCTTGGTTTTTGGATCCATCGCTTTGGTCAAATCTCCTCGATCTTATTATTACTTCTGTTCCTCAAGGTTGAGACATGAAAGAACTTTGAGTTCGAGTCACCATCCTTTAGCCATAAAGCCCTGGATTTTTGTCTCCAGTATGTCTCCTCACAAGCTAAAATATTGTGATATTCTGACAGATTGGCTTGTTCCTCCTTCCTAGTAGCTTCATCACTGATACCATTCTGTATCATGTTGTCAATGACCTGCAGCCTTTCCCCCACTTGTTTCTTGTTCTCAAACAGGTTCCCAAAAACCTCCTTATTCCAAGTTCTAAGGTTATTCTTTACTAATTTCAGCTTTTGAGCAAGTATGAAACCTGAACTTTCGTGAAAGGGTTGCTGCCACCATTTGGAAATACTTTCTTTTAAATCCGGGTGCCTGATCCACATTGACTGAAAACGAAAGGGTTTTTTGAAAGAGTTTGACTTTGGGACCTCCAAGAGGATGGGATTGTGATCGGAGGAAATTTTGGGAAAAGTTTGCAGGGTAGAGTCTCCAAAACCAGCAATCGCCTCCTTTGATAAGAAAAACTTGTCAAGTCTTTCCTAGATAAGTTGGCTTCCTGTTCGCCTATTGCTCCAAGTATACTTGGCTCCTCTTAGCCTCACATCCATCAGTTGGTTCGAGTTAACAAAATCATTGAAGTCTTCCATACTTCTGGTAGGGAGCCCTGATCCACCCTTTTTGTCTGATGGGTATAGAGGCGTGTTGAAATCTCCTGCCACCACCCACGGGATGTCATGGAAAGCATCACCCAGTTTGCCCAGATACTCCCACAAAGAAGCTCTCCCCTGAACAGAATTAGGAGCGTAAACATTGGAGCAGATCCACGATCTATTGTTGTCAATATCATGGAAAAAAACACTCAACACCCTGTCGTCCTCTTGGATGATACTGCCTTCCACTACCCGAGGATCCCAAAGAACCATGAGCCCCCCTGACGTTCCTCTAGCCGGTTTAAACACCATTTCCCCTTGACTCCACATCTTTTTTGCTATTGATTTTGATTGGGCTTCGTCTAATTTTGTTTCTTGCAACATCAAAATTGTTGGATTGTATTGCCTTCTTAGCGAACTAACCACTCTTTGAGTGGGCTAGCCATTGAGGCCTCTCACATTCCATGAGATAACCTTCATTTAGATTGTTTAGAGTTTTTCCCCTTCCCCCTTCCCCCGAGGAGGTTTTCCTAATTTGTTATCTTCGAGCCTTGGGATAACTTGTTGTATCAGAGTTTTCTGTTTACCGCTGGCAATCTCATTGTCAGTCCTCATTCTATTGTGCTCTGCATTTGAAATCCTCCCCTTCTTTCTCTCACAGCCATAGTCAATAGGTGACTTGGTCATACTCCTGGTCTTCTTGGGGCTAAATTGTGGGGGATCTAACTGTTGTAGAACCAGACTCACGCATTCCTCAAAATCATCCATTTCTACCAGTTTCGTCCTTGATTCTAACTCCTCCATCTTTTTCCTGTATTCTCCTAATTTTTGAAAAGCATCTTCTAGATGGTTTGGCGGGCTTCTAGCTATGATGTTGGGGAGGTCTGGTTTCGAAGACTCAATCTCCTCCACCCTTTTTCTATATTCTCTGGGGCTTAGCCTTACCCCTCCCTGGGGGTTTGAGGGGTTATTTGTTATGGGATTTGATGGACCCGCCCTTGATGGGGATTCTAGGGTTTCAGGGAGTTCACATTGCCTGTTTCCCTCTTCTAATTCCTCGCTCTCCCCTTCTACCGTTAGATCGGCTAAAATATTGAACTTATTTGAGCTTGGAAATTTAGGGCTTACCTGATTTTCCTGTTCTTCAATGAGATGTTGCTTGTATTTGCTCTGATTTTTCCCTACACCCTGTTTGTCCTTCTCCTAATAAATGTAGTTCTTTTTAAATGGCCTAAACCCTCCTTTGCCAATAGGGCCTCTTTTTAGAGGGGGGTTCCTAGGAAACCCTTTCTCATTTGCACGTTTGCCTTTCGATCTGTGGTTGTCTCTGCTGGCTGCTAGAGTAGGGCACTAATTTTGCAGATGGCCTTGGGATTTACACTCAGGGCAAAAAGTTGGCTTGTTTTCATATTCCACCACCTATTTTCTTAGGTAGTTGTCGTACCCTAGCTCCACAACATTTGGCAGCTCAGATTCAAGATTAGCGTTGACGCATAGTCTTGCATGTGTCATCCTTGTCCTAGCCAAGGTTGCATGATCTATGGACACCAGTTCTCCGATCATTCTAGCGATGCCATGCAGCCAATACTCATTGAAAATCTGAGCTGGTAGGTTGGGGAGCCGAACCCAAATGGGAGCAGTATTGATATTCTATTTTTCAGGGTCAAAATCCTCCCCCCATTTCCTGAGGAAAAGACTACGTTTCCCTAAAAACTAGGGTCCTCCAGTGAGAACGTGGTTCGCATCCTCCTTATTGTTAAATATTATGATAAAAAACCCCCTGGACAGGGCAACAACCTCCATACTACCCACCGTTCTCCATTTGGATAGGGCCCAGGACCGAATAGTTTCTATATCTGGCCTTCCACCCAGAAACTTGCCCACTAATGAAAACTCTTCCATGGATAAACATGGCCCCATCGAATCAGTAGGTGCCATTATCCTGTTATTTACCGGGATGAGGGGCGGGAGTGAAAGAAAAACACTCTTTCTCCCCTTGATAGTTTCCGCAAAGGACCGGCCTCCTCCAGGACCCGCACCGCCCATCTGGGTCCCTTTGTCCGGATCTTTTTGGGGAGGGTCGCGCTCTCTCTGGACAACCCCTCCTGCCGCCGCTGGCCTCCCATCCTCTGGATCCTCGCCTGGGTCAATCTCGAGGGTCCTACCCAAACCCTCCGAGCCTTCTCTGCTCTTCCCGCCTAAAAATTTCAAAATTTCTCCGCTGCTCCTCTCCTCCATTTTTTTGACTATTGTCATTATGAGTAAGTATTACTATTTTAGATCTAAGCAGTTGTCTTGCAGTATTTTGTATATTCATCTCAAATGAAATAGAAGATAAATAAAGTAGATATTTCTTCAAAGAGATTAGAATATCTAAAAATTTTAAAAATCACTTGGCGTAGCCACCAATGTATGAAGCAAATTATTTCTAGTTCATGTTTCTTTTCTAGATTTCTCTTTTGTGAAGTTTTTTTATGACTCTGTAACCCAATGGATGAAGGTATAAAACTTTTGAAATGACATATAAATATCTTCATAATGTAGTAAAATGAAGATAAATTTTCCAAAGCATGTGCAAGTGAAAGATGAAGCCACACATCATATTATGTGATGTCATACTAGAACAGAGGAGGCATGCAAGGAAATCCTGGTTAATACATAAGTGAGTGAAGCAACACAAGAAAAGAGATAAGTTGATGTGCGAATACCTTTTAAATGTGCAGTAGATTCCTCAAAATATGTGAGCTATGTCTTCATAATCATTCACTGACCAGATGCTTACCTCAACTCAATCCTATATAAGAGATAAATAGCCTAAAGAAGCAAAATGATGAAGCTTTCAGTAATAGAAATTATTTTTATCATACATATGGGGTATTGCAGGAAGAAGTGTAAGTAATGGAGGAAGTTTTTGACCATTTGTGTCAAGCAAAAAAAGAGACAAAAAAGATAAATGATTTCCACTAAGTTCAACTTCATGGCAATCTCTCTGCTCTTGGAAGATATTCATGCACCAATGGAATATATTTACAAGGGTAGGTTATTTTTGGAAAATCTTGACACACCAACATAATATATTTATAAATATATGTGGTTATGTGAGGTTTTCCTATTTTGTGTACCTCCAATTCTCATATTTTTTGTTCTTCCTTTCCTTATATTCAATGTTATAATACTGTTTTTACCGCTTACAAATTCTCCACCCTTTTTATTTTTTTGATATCCTCCTTTGTTTTTGGTGGAGTCCCATACTCAGTAAATGGTATGTCTATCGCCATCCTCCACCATTTTGAGCTATAATATCAGACTATATTTAGTTTTCCTCCCCTGTAGTCCCTTTCTGTTTATTTTCATATGTTATTTTGAGCTCCTCACTTGTATCTTTGTATATCCTTTCTTTCTTATTCATAAATATTTTGGAAGGAATAGATGTCCTACTTATCCAATAGTAGCTCCCCCTTCACTCAACTTACCTTTTTATCCTAGTTTTGTAGTTGATCTGTCAATGAATTTAGAAAGTGTTGGCCTAGGTAAGACTATATAGGTTCAATAAACTTTACAAGCAAAGGTCCCCTTGTGAGTAACCAAAATGTGTGTGATTTTTTGTGTTTCCCTTACCCACTTAGTTTTATTTGTGTAAACTATGACAAAAATAAGTCTCAAGTGCAAGTAAAGTGTCGCAAAATCATGATCAAATAGGAATCCACTAGGGATGAAGACAAGAAGACTCAAGTGCAAGTAAAGTGTCATGAAATAAGGACCAAATAAGAATCCATCAAGGATGAATACAAGAAGGCTCAATTACAAGCAAAGTATCATGGAATCATGACCAAATAGGAATCCACCAAGGATGAAGACAAGAAGGTTCAAGTGCAAGTAAAGTTTCAAAAAATAATGACCAAATAGGAATCCACCAGGGATGAAGACAAGAAGACTCAAGTGCAATTAAAGTGTTGTTGAATCATGACCAAACAGGAATTTTCTAGGAATGAAGACAAGAAGGCTTGAGTGCAAGTAAAGTGTCACAAAATCATGACCAAATAGGAATATACCAAGGATAAATATAATAAGGCTCAAGTGCAAGTGAAGTGTCACAGAATCATGACCAAACAAGAATCCATTAGGGATGAATACAAGAAGGCTCAATTGTAAGTAAAGTGTCACAAAATCATGACCAAATAGGAATCCACCAGGGATGAAGACAAGAAGGCTCAAGTGCAAGTAAATTTTCATGGAATCAAGACCAAAAACTATGTTGCAACTTCCATACTCCAAAGTGAATCAAATATTTAGCCAAGATATCACCTGCCATAATCGTTACAGATCAAGAGATACCAACTAGGCTCAAGAACAAAGAGTGGTTGTGATTTCAATATTTTATCCATTACTTTGCAGTACACATGAACCACTTGGAAAAGTGGTTGGATATCTAATGCATGACCTATTATATTTAAAATTAACATTGATACACGATGTATTTCCTACCAATTTAGCCACTTGGAATTTTGTTGTAATAGTTTTAATATAAGATATTTTAGATATTTTGAACCAAAAGGGTTATAAATAAGAGTATTGACCTCTTTTAAAAGGTTTAGCTCTTAGGTATTTACAAGTTGTATGGATTAATATTTTTTGTAAGGAGCAATGTAATAAAGATCTCCATTTGACCTCTGGTTCAAATATCTTGTAGGAAGGAGCAACGTAATAAAGATATTTGTTTAACCTCTGGTTCAAATATCTTGTAGAACAAGTATGTATGAATAGATGGATGTTTCTAATTAAGCTAAGTAGACTTGCATAATTTTAATTATTCTTTATATATTTATGTTCATGTTTATTTCTTAGTCTTTGAACTACTGTGAAGCTAAACACTAATTGAATATTGTTTTGTATATGATAAATAGCTAGTTGGTCTGTTAGGAGGTTGTAAGGATTGTTTCATTCCATGGTCTTCTTTCATTTATTATTTTTGCTTAACCTAAACCATACCAATTTCTAGCCTTAGATACATTTACATCTCTTTAAAGCACTATTTTATTCCCCTATCACTTTTTAGCTAGTTAGAACCTCTTAAAGAAACCAACCTTCTTTGGAGATTGAATTGGTTATACCCCATATTTTGAGTATTCATTCAATGTTGGACATGTCTTAGGTACAATAACCAACCATAGGCATATTTTGGACCAAAAAACACCTAAATTCAAACTATATAAGACCTCATTGGGAACCTAGAGGCTAGTTACTCTCCATTGTAGTCCTGGTCATTTAAATCATCGATGATATCATCATCCTCGACCTAGGTGCTTTATTTTTTCATAGTGGTAAGAACTTTACTAATATGAAGAAGTATGGTCAATGCAAAGGTTAATAGGTTTACCATACAATCCTAGGAATCAATCTTCATTCTTGATTTTCTTCAAAGGGGTTTTTAGAGGTATTTTCTAAAATCTCTTTAGTGTTTCTATGCTCCCCCCCAATAGCTCCACTTCTAGTCATGTGATGATATGATTAAAAACTGGAATATGAAGTGCAAGTATGGATTCCCACTTTTTTTTTTTGAGTTTTAGGTGTCATCATCAGAATTAGCATCGCTAATAATATTTGGTTGTGAGCCCACAATGGTAAGGTTCACCTTGTTAGATTCCTTCTAGATAATATGGTGGTATAATAGGAGGTGAAGACCTTGGTGTCTAGGGTGGGTTGAAGACCCATCTCTAATGTTTAAAACTAATAGCTCTAGAGATCGAAGGAGGTATTCCAGGATATTTATCTCCTTGATTAAGCACAAATGGTTCAAGAATACAATGTGGAAACTTCTTAGCAGATAATTGATGTTGTCAACCATGATATAATCCATGATGGAAATTAGTACCCTATTCCACAACTTTGTAAGACTCTTTCTCATGATTCCATATTTATATTTGGCCAAATACTTCCATTTCTCTCTAAAATATAAAAGATATCCAACCTAGGTATGCTTATCTCTATGGATAATATCTCCATCAATAGGTAAACTAGAAACCTTCACAATCAAGTGCACACTGATCCTAAATTTGATACATCTAAGAATAACATGACCATTTTTCCATGATGAGATAAATTCATCAAAAAATTTAGAGTCATTACTAATGAACTTGTGGAATAACAACAATAAATGATGGATTTCTAGAAATTATTTTACCAACACATTGAATTGAGGAGAAGAGGGTTCAACCAATGCCATATTTTTAATTTGATATGATCTCTTCTCAAGTTGAACCTAAATTCCCCATATCTAGGACTCAAAATCCCTTGATTAAATCTACTATTTACTAGGAGTCTCACACCACTTATAATTCCAAATGGTGGTGCTTTCCAAAACAAACTTTTTAAATATTATGGAAAGTTGTATTTCTAGAATGTGAAAAAAAGGCTTTGGATGAGGTATCTAATCATATTTGGAAAAGCACTGGCCAAAGAAAACATTTTGCCAATAGAAAAGAGGTTTTGATATATCAAAAATCCCTAAGAGAAATAACACTATATGTGGGTTACCCCTCTCTTGGGAATGATTAGGGGAAGTATTACATAGAAAGAACCAACAGGTGTCACTAAAACCAACATCAAAACACACACAATATGGTTTAAAAGTTTACATGGGATCATAGGGGTCAGGAAAAGAGTTACTTAAGGAAAGAAAATGAGGTGAAGGCATAGAATATCTAGCCCAACATGAGATAAAAGGCTTCCACATTCGATGAATATGGGTAAAGCTTGACATGAGGGCAAAGGTATTACAATGCTAGATAGAAGAACTAAAAATGGTCAGAAAACTATCAAAGGGGACCCACCACGTTGAATCTTCCATGGAAAACTTGATGCACTCAAGAAAAAGACATGCCATATGGAAAGAAATAAAAAGTATCTTAAGACACATAGGCTAGAAATTAGCCTTGGCTAAACAAACCTACTAATCTAGCTAAGGAAAATCAACAAGGGAATGGTAAAGTTAAATAAAGGTGAAATCATCTATGTTGGGATTGTTGATTATGTCATGCGAGAATTGTTCTATCCAAACCTGAATGTTTGATTCAACTAAAGCAATGTTGGCCAACACATCAACAACCTTGTTGCCTTCTCTATAAGTGTTTTGAATGATCAAATTGTCATATTTGTAGCATATTTTTTAATTCTTAAATCATGTTGAAAATACTTCCTTTAGAGGAATAAGAGGGGTATGAATTTGTAGTAGAAGACTTAAAATTAATCTATGAGTGTAAAATGCAATTAACACTAAGAACTAATTATTTAAAGGGCTAATAATGCACAAAAAACCTAGTAATCTTGTGGAATAGTCAAGAGTAAAGGTAGAAACCAAGATGGAAGACCTCTCCTCCTATAGAAGATAAATGATGTACACAATCTATCATCAAGGCTTTTCCACTTGCTCATCCATAATAACAAATCACAAAGGGCATAAAAAGAAAGTAAAGCACTAATATCAACACTTGAGAGCATTAGAAGAAGATAAATTTATATTTGTTTGTTTATTTAGCTGGGTCTAGAAGAATATAAATTTATATATATATTTTTATCTAGTTGGATCTATACCCCTCTATTTTTTCTCAACAATGTGTCAGGTGGCATCTTGTAGTGCCATCTACATTAGTTAGTCCATGATTTGGCACTTCTACACTAGTATCAATGGGGATATCCTCAAGGGAATAATACTCCTGTACCATATTCAATACTCAAAATCCACTATGACATAATCCACTATTGGGTAGACATAGAGTGGATCATATTGGTCCTCCTTGGAAAACCTCCCCACATGAGGGTCTCCTCCGACCCCTGATGGGTCCCTCTAAACTCATCTAAACTAGTAGTCTCCTAGGTCTGGTATCTCTTTTAGGATGTTGAACTATTGTTGTACTTAGTCAAACCAATATAGATCCAACTCATCCGTCTTAGAAGTGATCCACTTGATCCTCTAAACTCGAGCCAACTTCTCTCCATCCTTAGTCCATCCAATGTGTAGATACCATGGTCACCATATGATCATGTGCTCCCATATCTCATATATCACATACCTCCCTAGTGGTCAGATGTTGGGATATATCCTCTGGATGCACTCAAAGTCCTAGGTCTACTTGTATGATTTTGGTCACTCTAGGTTGGATAGTGGCTTGGGTAGTGAATGTAGTATCTATATGGCTATGTGCTCCCAACACCACACCTAGAAAAATATAGTATGAAATAGCCTTATCTATTGCTTGTACATGATATTGTACAATGACCTATACAAGTAGGTCAACACATATGGATCCCATGTGAACCTCACCTACTAGTCTCGCATGTCTACCATGGCCCCTACTAGTACCCATGATAAGTATGGCCTACTTGTGTGGCAAACCAAGAACCCATCCACTGCCCTATAGAGTATAATTATCAATTCATAAACTCCATATCATGCAAGCATATCATCTAAATGGAGTCTACTCTACAATATCTCATGAGTTTGGTCTCTCAATAATCTTTGTCGCACTACCTAATGCACCTATGACCTATAAAATAACCTCCTCTAATGGGGATGCACAATATCTACCACACATATTCTAGTATGATAGTCATATACCCCATAGGTAACTAGAAGGTAGAAGACTCTCGATACCATTGCTCCATTAGAATTATTAGTAGTGATCTATCTACATCCACTCAAGGCATATCTATTAGATACAGTAGCCCCACTACTCATAGAGTGTCCTCTTTGCCATTGTGAGGTGCTATATCACCTCCTCAAAAGAGTTTGGCTTCCACTCCCTACTCTTAAGTAAGTTATGTTGCAAAAAAAACATTAAAAAATTTTAATTAGTCTCATCATCATTTAAACAACAAAAATTAAAACTCAATCAAGATAAACAAATCAACCCTCTCTTCTACTTTTATTTTTTTTCTATTTATTATTTTTATCTCTATTTTCTTTTGAATTCATATCTTGTATTCCCAAGGTGTGAATTCAATAACCATTGGGTTCTAGTTGAATTCTCGCTTGACCCCTGAATTTGCGTCGGGGTCTCGTATGATGAATTCCTTTAAAAATTTAAATAAATGGTTAAATAATCTAATCTAACCTAATATAGAAGTTGGTTTTAGGTTCATACCCATGCTCATTCCACTGTTGCATTGGCCTTACCTCTCATAACAATTAATCAGTGTGTGGGAAGTGTCATTTTTTCTTTTTATCCAAAGATCCTTTCTTATTCTTTGCATGGTGAAAGTGTTTGGAATGATACCATTTTTGCACCATCCATCCATTTAAACTTTTAACCCTTTTTTTGTTCATCATTTTTTGCTTGTAGGTGTCTACATCTTTCTTTGATGCATTTATTAGGCTATAAATGCATCAAAGAGGGGGGGAAATGTAGACATAGAAAATTCACCCATAAATATGAGTATTTTTCCCTTATATACCTAAGAGGTAATTTTGAGACTTATTTTTCCTCTTTTTCTATATTTTTTTCTCTAGCCTTACCAAATTCACGGTCACATAGTGTGGGATATGGATTTTACAACTTTAGGTTTTTTCTCTTAAAAACCCAAGTTTTTAGATGACCTCTCTGACATTTTCTCTTTGCAAAGTTTAAGTTTTGTTTCTAGACTAAACCCCTCCTCCAAACCTCCTATAAATAGAAGGATTGGATTAGCTTTTTTAGATAGAAAAATATCATATGTGAACTACCTTCTTCTAATGCTCTCAAGTTTTGATATTAGTGCTTTGCTTCCTTTTTTTTTTATTTGTGATTTTTTGTTGTGGATGAGCAAGTGGAGAAGCCTTGACAACAAATTATGTACACCATTTATCTTCTAGAGAAGGAGGAGAGGTCTTCTATATTGGTTGCTACATTTACTCTTACTTCCTTCACAAGCTTATCAGGTTTTTCTATGTATTATTAGCTCTTTAGATCATTAGTTCTTAGTGTTAATTGTATTTTGCACTCATAGATTAATTTTAAGTCTTTTGCTATGAATTCATACCCCTTCCTTATGGGTCACGAATTCAATTTTTTCCTTTGTTTCCAAATTCATTATCACTAATTACGGGACATAAATTTAGTCACAATATTTTGGGTGTAAACCTCTGCTTCCAAAACCCTAGGTTATCTCTTGCATACTTATTTTCCATTGCATCCATTTAGTTTACACTTTGTTTTACTATTTCATGTTTTTTTTTGCTTATTCCCAAAGGTCAACAATCATTTTCATTTTTGAACAATTAACTAAAAAAACCAAGGGGGCTTGATTGCTATACCTACAAGTTTATTCATACAACAACCTAATAAATGTACCAAAAACTGATCAATTATTCCAATATTCTATTGTTGAATTTTAGTTTTTACTGAATTTGTGATTAGGATTTACGAGGCATAAATTTGGCTAGGATCAACCATTAGATCAAGTAAGTGCTTTGATAGATATTTTAGGTTGTATGTTATGCATATATGTTCATTTTCTATTCATTTTACATCCCAAATTTAGATCATAAAAAAATAATTCATTTACTTTCATTTTTAGGAATCAAAGAAAAAAACATATAGTTTGCATCTATGTAACACCCTCCTTGGAAGGACTTATTTTTTACATTGACTTATGTATTGTATATGGAATTTTTTTTTTGGTAGGTAAAAGGTGAGGGTTTTGAAAGGATCCAACAACCTTGTACATAGAGCTCCAAAAGGAGTTAGCCAATTGCCAAAACTTACAATCTTCAATCTAGCACAAAGGCAGACTCAACAAAAAAGCTATCAAAAGAAAAAATAATCAAACTTACATTCCCGTCCAATGGTAGCACAACAATTTGAACACAAAATAAAAATAAAAATTATCCTCATCCCGCCTAGTGGGGGACCAACCAACTAAACAAAAATACCATCAAACCTTGACAACCAGGACTTAGGGTATCAACAATTCATCTTCGAGGCATAAAAAAAATCTTCACTTCACTTCCATAGAAATGAAAAATGTTCTTCCTTGAGAACACCACTGGAACTTGAGTGTAGAAGAAGGATTTGAACTTTGGATCACCCGCTCAACCAACTCAATAGAAACCAACCATAAAAAATGGATATCTACAACATATTATCCCAGCGATAGTAAAACCCTTCATCTCAAAAATATGTGAAGACTAAAACCCCACAGATCCTATTGGATTCCAACCATCCTTCGAACTCCAAAGAACAAATCATACCAAACCTCCATCTCATAACAAAAATAGAGGCCATAGAGTAAGGTTTTGGAAAGGACCCAGAACCTTGGGATATGTGGGTTCAAACCCCATAGACAACCAGTGAGAAAAAACCCCCCACCCCTATGGGTTCTAATCCTACTAGTATGTAGAAGAATAGAAGACCCCCCAATGAAGGAACCCAACAACAAAAAAGTAGCCAAACACTACCCCTAGATCAAAAAAGCTCCCATCCACTACCCAGCCAAAATAATAATAGCATTTTAGAAAAAGTTGGACCAAGGGACTCTGGTACTAACATCAGGTCATCACGAGGCACAAAAAATGCTTCACCATCGCTTAGCCAGTTGCACAATAGTGGATTGAAAAAAATTGTAATAGGGGACTCTGGAACCACCATAGAGTCATCACCAAGCTCGAGAAAAGCTTCACCACTAGCAATGATAGGACCAATAATCGGACCAACAAACACAGATCTCTCTTGCAAAGACTCCAAGAGATCCAAACATGGTCCTGCCCTTATGAGCTCCCCTTCCATTGGCTCCTCTACCATTCCACTCTGCACCCAAAATCCATAAGGGTCAAATATTCCCAACCTAGAATGCAATATGGATCTTGCTATCTTCATATACACCATTTGGGCTCCTCCGAAACGCTAACTCCCTCCCAGAAAAAAATCTAATACACTAAAACGTGATATCCAAGCCCTAGTCTCATTTTATAATATTAGAAAAAAAGTGATAGTGGTACTTTATGGTTTATTTTGATTCTTGTAATATGGTACTACTAATGTATTTATGGTTGCAATACTAGGCACTCTCACAGGTGGATTGAACAAGCACAACCATCGAGTTGAGAGAAAAATTGAAGAAATGATGGTTGATGAATTGTTCATCATCATATCTAGGGGTAAAGTACACCCTTCATGTAGATAAATTATATTATTCATGTTGTTTGAATACATCATTGGACCATGAGCTTGCTATTAGCTAAGGAGTCATTCTTAGTAGGTAGTGATTAAGGTATGGTTATCTTAAAAAGCCACCTACTCAAGGATAAATCAACAATATGTATTATCAACCTGGTTAAGCTTTGTATTGTTTAAAGCATGGGATCAATTAATCCAAATAAGTATTATTATAACTAGTCTTATTAATATTTGAAAATGTTATTACTAAGGTTAATAATTAATATCAACCATTGGTATTAACTAATTAAGCCATTGATTCAATTACTGCATAGTTATTACAAAAATAATTAATATGATGCTAAGGTTTGGTAAAACTTTTTAATGCCATGCTTAGTGGTATTTTAAATCAAGAAAGAAAAGGTGGTAAGATTAATCAATATCGCCTTGAAAACTATAGACAGAAAAATTGACCCACTTTAGTGGGCAATCTTCCTAGAGCCCTTTGGGAGACCCCTTAGACTTGCCTAAGGCAAGGGTAAGGTTCCTTCCCCCTCTTTTACCTTTTTTCTCTCTCTATGCGAAATCACGCTCGCCCTTGATGGGGCGTGACTTCGCATAGGTAAAATCATGGTCGGCCTTGATGGGGCATGATTTCACCTTTTTAGGGTTTGGTCCAAGAAAACCCTAATTCTTTGGGTTTGGCATGTTTTACGTCGGCCCTCCTTGGTTTTCCCACCTTTTCACCTTCAAATCCACTATATAAGGAGGGTTTGAATTCACTTTTCACACACTACACGATTACATTGTATGACATTATTCATAATTTATTGCTTGCTAACATTTGATTTCTCGTAAAGTGTTCTTATTCGGTCTGCATCCTTCTTCTTCATTTGCAAGCAAGTTTAACTTTGGAGTGTGAAGTTTGATTGGTTTTATGTTGCATTGGATTGTTGATTGCTATTGCTCACTCTTGGTGGATTTGTGTTGAAGCCCTAAGGAGAGATCAACCATTCAGGAGGTCTCAACCCTTTCTACCTACTTCCTTGCACTCTCTACTAGGTGAATTCACTCTTTTGCATGCATGTCTAGATTTTTTGAGTGATGTAATCGAGTTATCTCACTTGTATTTTTATTTTTCCTATAGTCTCTGAAATCGTTTCGATCTCTACGAGGCATGATTTCGCTTGTGCATTATCGTGCTCGCTTGTTATGGGGCATGATCTCACCTGAGTAAAATATGGGGGCAATATGTTATCCCAGATTTCACCATTGCATTCTAGGCTGCATTTAGAGCTTGATACTACATTCTGTTATGTGGTTCCATCATTCTATTTTGTTGTATTGTATTATGTTTGTTTTCTTCCAAAGGTCAATTTTCGCTTTTATTTATCAAAGGTCAGCTAAAAGGACCTAGGGGGCTTGATTGCTACGCCTCCAAGCATTGTTGTACAGTGGCCTAAGCAGGCCCCCTAACGCTAATCATATTTTTCAAGTGTTTATCAAGTTGTCTTGCAGGAACAAGAATTGTTGATAGCATTGGACAAAGGGATAAAAGCAAGGATAAATCATCGGATAAGCTAAGTGTTCTGATTAGTCTTTAGGCTATTTTTTGAGTGCTTTATATTTCTATTGTAAACCCTAGATCTAATTTTATAGAAATATATTTAATTAATTTCTAGGTATTTGAAAGATAAACAACATATAGTGTGCACTTAGGGTTAATTATGTTTGTGCATCTCTTCTTGAGCCCTTGCTTAAAGGTTTTCTATTTAGAACCCTAGGGTTAGAAAATCATTCAAAGGAAAGAATCATTCTAGGGTTAGCTCTTGTATTCCTGCATTCTATATTTTTGCATTGTCCTTTATCTTTTATAGCATAGATCTAGAAAGGCCAAATCTAGGTGTTTGTCTTGAATCTAATACATCAAACATTCTTGAAAACTAGAGGACTTGGAGTGAGTCCTTAAACCATTCTTGGTGAACCCTTCCCCCTAGCACCGAGTGTAGAGAACAACATACCCCCATGGTTCACCCCAAAGGCTTCTCTCTTGTGGATCTAGCTTTTGGGAATTGTACATGGTAGGGCAGTTTTCCCCCTCTACATCTTTGGTGAACCCGATGTGAACACCTCCTTTTATTTTTAAAACTTTAATCAAGATCATTAATTTTGTGTGTTTAGATCATAAAATATTAAAAACATAATTTTTGGTGCTTGTTTTTGTGGGTCTTAGTTCTCTCCTTTTGCCTTTAGTCTTTCTCTCCTTTTCCAATGGCTTCCAACCTTGGGAATGGAAGAAGGCTTTTAGGGTTTGATGAGATTTTTCAAGAGAATGATCAAGTTGATAGAGAAAATCCTAACCTTGAGGAAGAAGAGATTGATAATAGTCTTGATCCTATTAAGGGACCTGATGGGAACCTTATTTTTAAATCCTTTGAGCATGTGTGGACCTTTTATAAATATCATAAGCATGCATTGGATGCAACTTTAGAGGAAGAAGCCCTACTTGAGGAAGTTAGACCATCTCATGATAACTCCTTGAGTGAATCTTTGAATCATGGTAATCCTGTTCACCATCCAACTTATGCCACTACTATAACCACCAATGTTGGAAGGAATCTACAAGTCCCTCCAACTAGTAGTGCCATTCAAAATATTCAATTTCCTCCTCAATCTGCTTATCTCAACACTGTTGCCTCTATTCCACCAAATGTTAGTCATCCTCTTCAACAAGATACCACATACTTCAATAGTATCAATATGTCCAACACTCCTCCTTTAGGGAATCTAGGGACAGTGCATAATAGTGATCCAGAAGTGCAGAATTTAACAAATATGGTAAAGCAATTGGTTTCAAAAGTTGAGATGATTCAACCTTCAAGTTTTACTTACAGTTATAAGGAAATGTGTAATCAGCCATTGGATCCTATTGTTGCTGCTAGGCCTTATCCTAAGCATTTTCCTATGCCATTTTTACCTATTTATAAGGGGATAGAAGATCCAATTGAGCATTTAAGAAGATTTAGAACAACTTGCCATGATCTCATTTATGATGACATGTTGTTACTTAAAACATTTCCTAAGAGTCTTGGTGGCATGGCATTAGAATGGTATTATCGGTTACCCAATTATTCCTTGAAGAACTTTGAAGAAACAATAGAATTATTTGTTCAACAATTTGGTGCTTATATTGAAAAGGAAATAACAATGAAAGATGTCTACAATTTAAAACAAAGAAAAGAGGAAAGTTTTTCAGAGTTCTTGGCTCGTTGGAGAAGTTTAGTTGGATGTTTGAGATATACTTTACCTCCAAGGGATATGCTTGAGATATTTATTGGTAATTTACAAGAACAATTATCTTATGCATTAGAGACTACTACTATTACATCTTTTGATCAAGCAATTGATTTAGCAAGAAAAGTAGAACATGCCCTTATCAGAAGAGGCCAACTCAAAGTCAAAGAAGAGAAACCTACTAAGTCTCAACATAAGAATAAGCACATAGGAGGTGATAATGGAATGGATAGTAGGCCTGTTAATAATGTTACTAACAACCTACAAAAGATAGTACTTCAAAAACCTCCACAAAGGAATTTTACAAGGCTTAATATGTCTATGGAAGCAGTTTTGAAATAACTTTTAGAAGCCAATGCAATTGAGTTACCTCCTATAAGGCAACCAGATACTACAACTCATTGGTATAAGGTAGGTCAACATTGTGCATATCATAGAGTGGAAGGACATTGGATAAATTCTTGTAAGAAGTTGAAACATGTGGTTCAAGATTTAATTGATGCAGAACATCTTGATTTGGGAAATTTGCAACAAAAGCCATCTGTTAATCAAAATGTAATTAGACAGGCAGCTAATCAAGTATCTTATAGAAGTGTACCACACCATTATGATAATAACATGGTTGGTATGATAACTGCTACTTCAGAAAAGTCAGTGCAAAATCAACAGATTCAACGATCTCAGTAGGAAATCAGTTTCTCAGCAAATATCTCTCTTTTGGAACTATTACAGAATTCTCCTACTCATGGAGAAGCCTTAATAAATGTTTTGAGGCAACAATATATCCCTCTAGATATCTCCCCTAGTGATATGGCCAATATTGTAAGATCTCTTGGGATACATCATCTCACATTCTCGGATGTTGATATTTCTTTCTCAGACTTGCAAAAAGATTCTTCTCTTTACATCACTGCATTTATTGGGGATACTTTTATCAAAAGAGTTATGATTGATAATGGTTCTTCCCTTAATTTATGCACATATCATTTCTTTCAAAATTTTGGATTAAAATAGAAAGATATAACTAGATCCAGTGATATCATTAAAACTTTCAACAATGAGTCCCAAGAAGCTTATGGTACCATATCACTTCCCCTCAAAGTTGGACCTAAAATTTTAGATACATTGTTTTATGTGGTATCTTGTCCTACATATTTTAATCTTCTTCTTGGATATCCTTGGATCCATGCGATGGAGGTTATCCCTTCTACTTTTCATCAATGTGTGAAATTTAAATTTGAAAATCAACTTGTTTCTATCTTGGGTGATCCTCATCCATTTGAATTTTTCTCACCAGATGATCTAGCTCAGTTTCATTCATCAGATTCCTTATCTAAAAAAACCAAGCAACTTAAAAATCTTGATAAGGAATTATCAATCAATATCTCATCTCAGGATCAAGACAACTCTTCTTGTCAAGAATCTCTCTTAGATAAATCTCATCAAAGTTTAGAGTGGAGTGTTGAGGATGAGGGGCCACCCTCCTCCTTCTTTGTCAATCATAACCCCTGAGTAGTATGCCAAATATGAGGATGCACCTCAGAATGACATCTACTTTGATGGGTCTATCCCTTGCATTGTGCAGGTTGAGTCTTCTAGATCTCAAGTGGACTTTGGTTCTATGTCCCCCGAGGACCTTGAGCACTTAGGAGTGATTCCTGCCCTACCTCCTCTTGAGGATGACTTGTCCATCCTTATTGAGGAGACCATAGATGTGAACATAGGTTCTGAGGAAGCCCCTAGAATCCTTAAGCTAGGTAAAGCCTTGTCCATGGATGAGCAGGAGCAATTGACCAATTTATTAAGAGAGTATCAAGATATTTTTGCTTGGTCATATGCCGACATGCCAGGGCTTGATCCCTCCCTTGTCATGCATCATTTGGTAGTTAAACCTAGTGCTAAGCCTATTAAGCAGAAACTTAGGAAGATGCATCCTAAGGTCACCCTCTCGATCAAGGAAGAGCTCCAAAAACTCCTTGATGTTAATTTTATAAAAGCTATCGACTATTCTGATTGGATCTCCAATATCGTTCCTGTAGCTAAGAAGGAAGGAACAATCAGAATATGTACCAACTTTGGGACATTAATTTAGCATGTCCCAAGGATGATTTTCCCTTGCCCAACATAGATCATATTGTAGATTTCACTACCAAATGTGGAATGCTTTCTCTTATGGATGGTTTCTCAGGCTACAATCATATTATGATTACCCCTGAGGATCAAGCTAAGACAACATTCACTACTCCATGGGGAACCTTCTACTGGAAGGTCATGCCTTTTGGCTTGAAGAATGTAGGAGCTACCTATCAGTGGGCCATGACTTATATTTTCCATGACATGATGCATGATATTCTCCAGGACTATGTGGATGATCTTCTAGCTCACTCCATAGAATGAAAGGATCATGTCCATGATTTAAGATGAATATTTGAAAGGCTTCAGCAATACAAGGTTCATCTTAAACCCTCTAAGTGTGTGTTTGGAGTCACATCTGGCAAGTTGTTAGGCTTCATAGTTTCTAGGTGAGGCATTGAAGTGGATCCCACTAAGATAATGACCATCACTGATATACCTCCTCCTCGCACCTTAATCGAACTACGTAGTCTACAAGGTAAACTTCAGTCTATCCATCGGTTCATTGCCTAGTTAGTCGATAAGTGTCAGCCCTTTCTTAAGCTTCTTAAGAAAGATGTGGTCTTTCAATGGGATTCTAAGTGTCAAAAATATTTTGATGATCTCAAACAGTATCTCACTTCCCCACCTATTTTAGTTCCTCCTGTGCTTGGTAGGCATTTGATGCTTTACATAGCAGCCACTGCTCATGCTTTAGGAGCCATGTTGGCCCAACATGATGATCAAAATAAAGAATGAGCTATCTACTATATCAGTAGAACCTTGGTTAGCTATGAAACCAGGTACACTCCCTTAGAGAAGCTTTGCCTTATCGTAGTGTTTGCTTCTCAGAAGTTAAGACACTATATGCTCAGCCATAAGATATTGGTGGTTGCAAAGTTTGATCCTTTGCGCTATTTGATGTCTAAGCCCCACCTTTCAGGTTGAGCTTCTAAATGGGTGTTGGCCCTTAGTGAGTTTGACTTGACTTTTATAGGTCAGAAGGCTATTAAGGGTTAGGTGATTATTGATTAGTTAGCCTTCGCTCCCCTAGAAGTTGCCCATCCTATAGTTGTTGAGTTTCTCGATGAGTGCTTCAATGTTGAAATTGAAGAGTCTGAGTCTTGGACTTTTTTTTTTGATGGAGCCCGATGCATGAAGGGCGTTGGTGCTAGAGTCATTCTAGTCACCCCACAAAAGCAACTCATCCCCTTGTCCTTCAAACTTCATTTCTCTTGCATGAATAATACTATAGAATATGAAGCTTTGATCCTTGGTCTTAGAGCTGCCTTAGCTTTGCAGGTTAGAGTTCTTTCGGTCTTTGGTGACTCTCAACTTGTGGTTAATCATATTAATGATGTTTATCAGACTCAGGATGATAAACTCAAACCTTACAAGGATATTGTTACTAAGTTGTTGTCCTCATTTGATTGAGTAACCATAGATTCTATCCCTAGATCCTCAAACCACCATGTGGATGCCATGGTTGTTGCTACATCCTTGTTCCCTCTAGAGTTAGAAGATGATCAAGCATCGATTATCATTAGACAACTCTGGGAACCTACATCACTTGGTTCTTGTCTTGTCCCATTAGATTGTTTGACCATCGAAGCTTCCCCATCTGAGCCATGGTATAATGACATATTTAATTTCCTTAAGGATGGTTCGATGCCTGATGGTTTAGATCACAATCAGTGTAAGATTTTGCATAAAAGAGCATGTTGATTCATCATAATCAATAACACCTTGTATCGATGTTCTTTTGAAGGTATCCTCTTGAGATGTCTTAACTTTGATGAAACCTAACTTGCTCTTAGTGATGCTCACAAAGGTTCATGTGGAGGCCATTTTAGTGGTAATGCTATTGCCAAAAAGCTCCTTCGTATGGGGTACTATTGGCCTTCCATGGAGAAATATGCATGTGACTATGTTCGGTGTTGCGACAAGTGTCAATGCCATGATCATCTCATCCATGCTCCTTCTCAGGACCTTCAGGTTATCTCTTCCCCTTGGCCATTCTCCATGTGGGGATTGGACATTATCGGGAAAGTTAACCTAGTGTCATCGGATGGTCACAAGTTTATCATTACTATGACTAAGTATTTCACTAAATGGGTTGAAGCCATGCCCCTGGCTATGGTGACTGGAACTCAAGTTTCTAAGTTCATCTTCAACTAGATTCTTTGTAGGTTTAGGATTCCTTCAGTGATTATTTTTGACAATGACACTCCTTTCAAGAATAAGGATGTTCGTAATATTTGTGCTAAGTACAAGATTCAGCATAGGTGGTCAACTCCTTATTACCCCTAGGGTAATGGGTAAGTCGAAGCATCCAACAAGTCCTTGATCAGGATCTTGAAGAAGTTGGTTAGTAAGACCGATCATGACTGGCATATCCAACTTTATCCTACCTTGTGGGCCTATCATACTAGTGTGCATACTCCTATAGGGGCCTCACCATATGTCTTGGTATATGCGGAGTGGTGTTCCTTTTGAGCTTGAGGTTCCTTCATTGCGCATCTTGTTGCAAGATGTCATGGTCGATGATGAGTATCGTGTAGACCATTTGCACCAATTGGAGTTATTGGATGAAAAGTGTATTCATGCCTTAGAGCATTTGAGAGCCTATCAGGATAGACTCCGATGATATTATTCTAAGAAAGTTTGCAATCATTCTTTTGAGGTTGGGGACCTTGTCCTCAAGGAAAACTAGAAGAACACCAATGCTCGTACTGATATTCGAGGTAAGTTTTAGCCCAATTGGTTAGGGCCCTTTGTCATAATGACCAAGTTTGGCTCAGGTGCCTATTGTTTGGCTTCTTTGGATGGTAAAGAACTTAAAGAACCTATGAATATAATGCATTTAAAAATATATTATGCTTGATCTATCATCTACATTTTGCATTTAGTTTAGATCATATTGCATCTGTTTGCCTACTCATATTGCATGACTGCCTATCATACTTTGCATGATTGCTTGAAATTTTATTTCTCTTGCATTTTTTCTTGTCATAATTGCATTGTTTCTTGCTCATGACTGCTTGTTCATATAGCTTTTGGGGATTCACAATAATGGCATGTGATGATACCTAGTTAGGTCATAGCTCACATGCATTGCACTTTTCACTAGGGTTTCATGAAGAACATAAGATTATACTAAGGGGGGGTGAACATTATAAGACCACTTTTTACTTTTCTTTACCAAATAGTATTAATCAATATAATCAATGGAAATATCAATAGCAATAACAAAAGCAATGCACAAATTATCACACACAATAGAGACACCAATTTTAATGTGGTTCACCCAATGTGGGCTACCTCCACAGAGAAAATATTTCTTCTAAATATTTCTCAAATAATATTTTGGGAATCCTTCCCAATTACAATTTTTATGGACCTCTGTCCAAAGGAGATGTTGATCCCCTAAATCTGGTCTTTGGATCTCTATCCATAGGAGAACTCCTTCTCATTTGCTCTAGTTGGTGATCCTCTAGAAGACTACTACCTCCACTACACTGACTATGGATATCTCTCCAGTTGAATACTATTGTCCTCACTCACAAGACCTATCCTTAATGTCCTGGTTGATGGATCTCTATCCACTGGAGTCTCTATCCTCTCTGCTCTATAACCTCCAAATATTTGTCTCAATACTGTACTAAACACAATCTAGTCAATCTAGCATAGCTCTGCTCAATAGGTCCACTCAAAACCTTCTCAGATCTGCTCAACAGGTCCACTCAGAGCCTGCTCAAATCTACTCAATAGGTCCACTCAGAACCTACTAAAATATGCTCAACAGGTCCACTTAGAACCTGCTCAAATTTTCTCAACAGGTCCACTAAAAACCTGCTAAAATCTACTCAATAGGTCCACTCAAAACCTGCTCAAATATGCTCAATAGGTCCACACAGAACCTGATCAAATATGCTCAATAGATCCACTCAAAACCTGCTCAAATCTGCTCAATAGGTCCATACAGAACCTGATCAAATCTACTCAAAAATTCCACTCAGAACCTACACAACTCTGCTCAATAGGTCCACTTAGAACCTATCCAAATATATTCAATAGGTCCACTCAGAACCTATCCAAATCTTCTCAATAAGTCCTCTCTAGGACTTGCTCAAATCTGCATTGCAAGCTTCCAAAAAATCTCACACAAAAATAGTCCACAAGCCTTCTCAAATACTTGCCTCAAATCAACTTAACAAGTCCACATAGAACTTGTTCAATCTCATAGAATCATAAAGCGAATTTTTAGAGACTCAATATGTCCTATACTCAATGCTCAATCACTTTCTCAACTCAATATCATAGAAGCATAAAGAGAATTGTTAGAGACTCAATATGTTCTATACTCAATGCTCAATCACTTTCTCAACTCAATCTCATAGAATCATAAAGAGAATTGTTAGAGACTCAATATGTTCTATTTTCAAAGCTCAATCTCAACTCAATCTCATAGAAGCATAAAGAGAATTGTTAGAGACTCAATATGTTCTATTCTCAAATCTTAATCTCAACTCAAATCAGAATATAGAATAATTTGTTTCATGGAACTTGAACAACCACTTCACACATTCACTTGACTAGGCTCAATCAACTCTACTCAACCAATCACCTCAAGGAACAATCCTTTCTCACAAACCCTAGTCCAAGCATGTATCACCCAACTCAAAATATTTTCAATAATGCTCAACACAAATCTCACATAACAATGATACTCATGTTCTTTTCTAATTCAAGTTCAAGTTCTTTGCATAACCCATTGGCTTCAACAACAATGCTAATAAAGTAAGGTTTTAATCATAAATATCAATTCAGAAAACCTTTAAGAATTAACTCAATGTACTTCACTCAACCAATGGTCTAAAAAATAATGCTTATCAAATAAGGTTTAATCACAACTCTCAATTCAGAAAACCTTTAAGCATTAACTCAATGTACTTCACTCAACCAATGGTCTAAACAATAATGCTTATCCAACAAAGTTTAATCACAACTCTCAATCCAGAAAACCTTGAAGCATTAACTCGACCACTTTCTAAAAGGAAACCCTAATCAAATCCTTTTCACTCTAAACTTAAGTTTCAATCAAGCCAATCACCTAACTCAACAAAGAATATTTTTTCCCATACCTTTTCTTGAAGAGTAGTTGCCCTTACAAATCTACCACACTCATAATTTACTTCTTTGACAAACTCAATAAGGGTTAGAGGATAATTTTTATATCACAAAAATAATATCACAATTACACCTTATCACTCCAACTTAAACAATAAGAAATATATTCACAATAATCACAAAATACTTTATTCAAAATAACATACAACCCATAAATTCTTAACCTTTCAATATTCCACAATAGCAAAATTTAAGACTTGAAAATAAGAAACATAATTCTCCTTATAACTCCTAATGGTATTTCTCAACTACCAACCTTTATCACAATGCAAATACTTCAACCACCAAATACCTTATACCTCCAACTTAGGCATTAATAAAATAAAACATTAAAAATGTACCTTTTCCTTTGGAGAGTTTCAAACTCTCAATGCAGCCCACACAAATGTCTTTGCCCATGGTGCAAACCACCACACGAGCTACAAGATCGTTGGGGAGGAATAAGCATCACATGCTTCAACAACCCTTCCTTGCCTTGCAAAATGTATGCGCCTAATGCTTGATGCCTTCAACACGTCCACCAAAAGCTTCCGTAGGATTCAAACACTAACCACCATGCACACCAAAATGTAAGCTTGTAGCCCACTTGCCACTAGGCCAAGGTGCCTTTTTGGCTTCCAACTAATCAACGCACTTGATTTTTTTTTCTTTCACCGTCAATTCAAACATGAATTTCATAATTCTATCTCACGAGATCTGCATTTAATTCGTATGCTTTCTCTTTCCAATTTGAGCAAGGATAATTTGGAAATCAACTTTGGGCATGTTATTTATATGAATTTACACTAAATCAAAAATTTCGGCACTTGCCTTTGGCTTCTATGATGTCTGTGGAAATAAACTTTACCTTGTTTAAAACTTTAAATCTAACCTTTGGATTTATTAAAATATTCTTTGGTCTTAAACCTTTAAACCCAAACTTTGGGTTTTATTAATATATTTTTAGACTTTATAAACCCACTTTTGCAATATAAAATATTGTAATAAAAATTACAAATATTTTATTTGGGTTTTCACCATGGCACTTCTAACCATTATAATATTTCACCTTTGATAAATTACCTTTTAATATTTATTTATAAAATTTAAATTCATCCTGAATTTAAATAATTTATAAAATAAATATTATAACTCCTTTTTAACTTCTATCTTTTGCACTATTTCACTCGAACTTCTACCTTATTGTTGAATGTCAAATGACCATCTTTGTCATCTGTATTTCTTGCTGAAATATTTGGTATTAATGGTGACTCCATCTGGTGGCATCAATGGTGAAATCAATTACAACTTTGACTTAGGGACTCAAAATTTCCAACATTTTGATGCCTAGCGAAGCCCTAACCTAGGGTTTTATGCATTTTCCTCCATTATTCTCTTCTCATCCTCTTTTTTTTTCATCTCTCTCTCTCTCTCTCTCTCTCTCTCTCTCTCTCTCTCTCTCTCTCTCTCTCTCTTCTTTCTTCTTCTTGTATTTCTTGACTTTGAAATCTTTACAATGACTATCATTTCTCTCCAAATTCAAGGAATGCAATTTTATTTTGGTATATCCTTGTCCTTTACATGCTTATTATTTCTCCTCTATTTTATTTATTTAGATAAGGATATACCTTCTTCTCCCCTTTTTTTGAACATTTGGTACCTCTGGAATTTTCACTAGCTTAAACTTCAAGCTTGGGGTACACACATAGTTATCTGCTCCTCATTTTATTCCTCTTATTTCTTCTAGCACATGCACACACTCACTTTGTGTTATGCTCATATTGATTGGTCTATATATATATATATATATATATATATATATCTTACACACCCCTATCGGGTAGTACTTTCTAAAATACATCATTCACATCAGCAACGTATTCCCCTATCGGGTTATGCTTTTTTGACTCAATGGGCTCAACACCCCATTACAGGATAAGCTCCTTGGCCATTTCAACAAGCCTCGACATACATCCTATTGGGTAATCACCCAACAATAGTCACTAGTGAGCAATCATCCATAGCATATTAAACTCCATCATGTGATCAAATGAGCAATCACCCATAGCAAGTTACACTCCATATTTTTCCCATATGTCTATATTAGCGAGTACTATACCCATAGCAGGTTTTCACTCCACATCTAGACCATTATTTTAGGCATAACACCCTTCATTTAGAGTTCTTGATCATTTTATCTCATTTTCCATGATTGAGCTTTGGATTCTTGTTCTTCTTCTTCTCTCATTCTTCCCTTATTATTCCTTTCCCTTTCTTCCATTCATCCATGCATTTTGTGTTAGTTGCATTAGATTCATATTGTGCCTAGTGATATTTTCTCTATTTTTTGTTTTCTTGCTTTATTCTTTGTGTTTTTACTCTTTCTCTCCTTGCCTCTTTCGAGTTTCCTAAGGAATATTCATTCCTTCTAAAACTCGAGGGGGCACCCTAGCCATAGATACATTAATAGCAATAATGTCTCACCTAGCATGCAAAAGTCTAGAGTATCCTTCATGATACCCCTTTTGCATCACTCTTTTGCCTAAATCTGGCCACTTCTTTTTGTGCTTGTTGTCTTCTTGCTTATAAGAGTCTACATCTTTCTTTGATGCATTTACTTGGCCTTAAATGCATCAAATAGGGGGTAAAATATAGACACAAAAAATTGATCCACTTTAGTGGGTAATATTCCTAAAGCTCTTTGGGAGACCCCTTAGAGTTGTCTAAGGCAAGGGTAAGGTTTCTTCCCCCCTATTTTGCTTGTTTTATCTCTCTATGTAAAATTGCACTCGGTACTTTACGAAGTGTGACTTCGCATGGTGAAATCATAGTTGGCCTTGATGGGGTGTGATTTCGTATTTTTATGATTTTTCTCAAGGAAACCCTAATTATTTGGGTTTGGCATGTTCTATGTCAGTCCTCCTTGGTTTTCCTGCATTTCTTACCTCCAACTCCTCTATATAAGGAGGGTTTGAATTCACTTCTCACATACTACATGATTACATTATATGAATTATTCATGATTTAATGCTTGCTAATATTTGATTTCTTGTGAAGTGTTCTTATTTGGTCGGAATCCTTCTTTTTTGTTCATAAGCTAATTAACTTTGGAGTGTGAAGTCTGATTGGTTTTTTACTACATTGGATTATTGATTGCTTATACTCACTCTTGGTGGATTGGTGTTGAAGCCCTAAGGAGAGATCAACCATTCAAAATTTGTCAAAACCAATCTGCTTGCTTCCTTGCACTATGCTAGGTGAAAGCACTTTGTTGCATGTTTATTTTCATTCACTTCGTCTTAGATTTTTTGTTTTACCTTAGTCTAAGATATTTCATCTCACTTCAGTGAAATCATGCTGAGTCTGCTACGGGGCATGATTTCTCCTGTGCGTTATCATGCTCACTTGTTATGGGGCATGATTTTACCTGAGTAAAATCTAGGGGTAATCTGTTGTCCCAAATTTCACCATTACATTCTAGGCTAGACATTAAGAGCTTGAAGTTATATTATATTTTGTGGTTCTATCATTCTATTATGTTGTGTTGTATTATGTTTATTTTATTCCAAAGGTCAATTTCCACTTTTATTTATCAAAGGTTGTCTAAAAGGATCTAGGGGGCTTGAATGCTATGCCTCCAAGAATTTTTGTATAACGACTTAAGATGGTCCCCTAATGCTAATCATATTTTTCAAGTGTTTATTAAGTTGTCTTGCATGAATAGAAATTATTGAAAGCTTTGGACAAAGGGATAAAAGCAAGTATAAATCACCAGATAAGCTAAGTGTTCTAATTAGTTTTTGGGCTATTTGTTGAGTGCCTTATATTTATATTGTAAACCCTAGATCTAATTGTATAGAAGTATATTTAATTAAGTTCTAGGCATTTGAAAGAAAAAAAAGCATATAATGTGCACTTAGGGTCAATTTTGTTTGTGCATATTTTCTTGAGCCCTTGCTTAAAGGTTGTCTATTGGGAACCCTAGGGTTAGAAAAGCATTAAAAGAAAAGAATCATTCTAGGTTTTAGCTCTTGTATTCTTGCATTCTATATTTTTGCATTATCCTTTATCTTTTATAGCATAGATCTAGAAAGGCCAAATCTAGGTATTTGTCTTGAATTGAATACATCAACCATTATTGAAACTAGAGGACTTGGAGTGATTCCTTAAACCATTCCTAGTGAACCCTTCTCCCCTAGCACCAAGTGTAGAGATCAAAATACCCCTATAGTTCACCCCAAAGGCTCGTCTCTTGCGGATCAAGCTTTTGGGAATTGTACATGATAGGGCAATTTTTCTCCTCTACAAAAAACACTCTTACATTACTTTGGGTGTGCAAGAGGTCATGCTCCAAAACCTATTTGAAAAATTGTTGGATGAGTTTTATTACGAGGTGGGAAGAAAGCAATCTTAGGCTTGAGGAGAAAGGAGGTTTTTAGCATGATTCAAGAGCAAAAAATATTGGGAAGCTTGGAAAAAGGGTAGACTTATTGTTTTGATGCTTTGAATTCTCCTTGCTTGCTATGTATGATAGTTTCTTATATTATGTCTTTTGTGTTGTTTTTATTGAGCCAATTGCTATGTTAGTGGCAGTTCCTTAAGAGGTTGCTTGAAGAATCACCATGAACCTATTTTGGATTCATTTGTTTGTTTTCAGCCCTATGTCAATCACTCTTTGTGTTTGCTATTGTTTGTTTGTGTTTTTCATCTATCAACTAGTGTTTCACCAAGGCCTATCATTTTAGTTGGCTTGGTATTATATTTGAAAAAATCCATAGTAGGTTCAAGCTTAATACCCATCCTAGATTTTTGAATCCTTGCAAGGAAGTTTTGGTTGCTTTATTAGGGTTTTTTGTGTTGCATAGATTGTCTTCCTCTCCTAGATAGCACTTTCTATTGCCTTCATATAATGCGTAGTCATCCTTGGCTTGTGTGATAGAGTATAACTCCATTTGGTGCTTAGATAGGCCCCATTTTGGCACTCATCTCCATTTATGCCTTGGCTATCCCTATGTATTGTTATTGTTTTATTAGTTGGATAATATTTTTCTTTGTAAAATTGACTAGATTTATTAAAGTTCATATTTTAAAAATTGGGTTTAAAGGTTTAATAGAAGTAGCTATTGAATTATTATCAAACCATTTACTTGATAAACATAACACATTATTTCCTTAGTAGTAGAGAGTGATCATTATTGAATTAATGTTGGAAATAACATTGTCATATTTCTATTTTTCTTTAAAAGATATCATTATTGAATTAGTGTTGGAAATAACATTGTTATGTTTCTATTTTTCTTTAAAAGTAAAGATGATTCTCTTTTAGTCTTATTTTGATTTGATGTTGGAAAGAGTATTGTTATGTTTCCATTCTTCTTTAAAGAAATTTTAATCTCTTTTAGTCTTATTATTGCAATGAAATATGAAGCTTTGTGCTAGTAATATCATGTTAAGTTAGCACTCTTGTTTCATAAAAGCTTTGGTTATGGATGAATGTTCTTTAGGAAGAAAAGTTGGATGGTTATTTTCTTGAAAGGATTGGAAATAATTATAGCGGTTTCCTAAGACTTGAGTAGGTAAGGGAAGCATTATAGAGAGAAGTATGAGATTCTCTCCTTGAGTGTTGTATTAAATTTTTGCATATTTGCTTAATGGAATAACTTTAGCTTGGAATAATTATAATGGTTTCTTGAGACTTGAGTAGGTAAGGGAACCATTATAGAGAGAAGTATGGGATTCTCTCCTTATTTTTTATCAATGTTTTATGCATGGTTGCTTGCATTATACTAGAGAATTATTGAATGCATTTCATATGGATCTATCCTAATCCTAAATTAATTCTCAAGATCACAGGTAATCCCTTTCATGAATAAGATCATGGTAGAAAGTGGCATAGATATCTCTTAGGCGGATGGATTTATTGTGACTTGCAATTATTTAAGATATGCTTAGATGAAACTTTCAAACTAGTCAAGTTTTGTAATACAAAGAGATCTTGATAATTTTACAAAATCATGGATTGCTTTATTTACCTAGTACTCTCATTTTTTAAAAAGTTAAATGTTATCATATTTAGATGTGAAGTTATTGTAATATTTAAATGGAGTAGATAGCATTGTAATTTATCATTTTTATTTCTAAAGTAATGCTTCTTTACATAGCTTTATGATAGAACTTGTATCAAATAAATCATGGCTTTAAAAATGGATGAAATGCTGCTAGGGGTAACATTATTTGTAGCTTATGTTATTTTGAGTTATGATATATCATCCTTTTATTTCCCATGCTCAATGTTGTGCTATAGCTTTAAGCATGTTATTTTCAAGTGAAGCATTTGATTATAGAGAGAGTGGATTTATATTACTTGAATGCTATCTTGGGTTTTATAAAGTTCTTGGGGATGGATCTAGAACTACTTTTAGGACCTAAGTCAAAGGAATAGCCCAATACTAGGAGGAGTTGTGAAGATGTAATAACTAAGTAGATATGAGTCCTAGAAGGAGTTGCAAGGATGAAATAGCTAGGAACTCATGAATCTAGAAGAAGTTTCAAAGATGCAATAGCTATATTCTTGTGAATCGATGCACCTTGAACATGGAGGATGGATGTACCACAATTAAGAAGTTTATAGGATCCTTCATAAGATAACAATGGTGTTCCCTTGAATATGTAGATTCAAGTGATCATGTCTATTACCAGTTGAGTGGTAGTGACCTTAGTTGGCTTATGAAGATGCGGTAACTATGCACCAAGGCTTTATGCTTGATTAACCTACCTATATAGGCTTACGAGTTAGGGAATAGGAATTTCCTTTTGAGTGTTATGGTCCTTAAAGAATAATCCCTACACTATCATCACATTGTCCTATGTTGATGAGGGTATGAGAAAGTTGGGGGATCACTTTGGTGTCCTTCTAAATGATGAGGTTTAGTAAGGTGAACCCCAAAAAATATGGGATATTGGCCACTCCTATCCATTGAGTGTCATTTGTAGTGACATTGAACTCAAATGTGGTGAAGCCTTGAGAATGTTAAAAAAATATTGGGACTCTTGAGAAGCTCGCTTGTGTTCTTAAAAAACAAGATATCTCTAAGGTTGGTTTTTATGGGTTGCTACAGTTGGTATCAGAGCTCTAGGTCATAGGACTAGTAGCTTCCATGGAGTGCACCTAGGATGATCCTTGACTTGATGTGCTACTTTGGGAGACTTACTTCTTTAGGGACCTTAACATGATCTGGGATACATTAGGTATTGCATACCATTAGAACCAGTCAGATCAAGGAGTAAAAATCCTAAGGGATATATTTAGAAAAGGGTATATTGCAATTAGGTAAGCATGATCATGATTATTATCAATTGAGTGATAATTATCTAAGTTAGTTTATGAGAAGAAATAACATTAACTATTTATAAGTACAATTGAGGTAAATTATCACTTAGCCTTCTCCTTTGTATGGATAGGATATGGCACCTGTTTTAAGAGGAGGATCATCCAAAAAAAGTAAGATCAATTGCACAAGAGGAAATTATAGTGCATAACCTAATTTTTTTTGGAAAAACCATGGAATATAGCAAGAGAAATGGGAAATTAGTGGATTCTAATAGAAATTCTAGGAGGAAAATAGACCTCAACTAATAAATCAGTGGAACAATAGGTTCCAAGGAGAGAGAGGAGCATCTCTATTTCATAGTGAAGTTGATTTAGTAATGGATGGAACAACAAAAAAAACTAATACTTGATCAATAAGGGAACTAGTACCAGGGATTTAGAGGGTAGGTAGGAAAAAAACCATACTAGAAGAAGCCATGAGGGTAGATCCCAAATAGAGGATGAATTGGCTAAAGATCTTAAGAATGTTAAAGTAGCCAAATTTAATGGGAAATAAGGACAAGATGTAGCAAAGTCATGGATGAATGAGTTGGAAACCTTCTCCATAAAAAGTTACTCTTTTGAAACCCAAATTATGTTGGTTACTCTTCATCAAAAGGATGCAACCCTAGAATAGTGGAACACATTTAGGACAAGTAAAAATATCCAAGATACAAATCTTAAATGGGACAATTTTCTTAAGGCTTTTAAGAAAATATTCCTTTATAATTAGTTTTATGTAGAGAATTTTGAGGAATTATCTATCCTAAAACAATATTCACTATCAACAGAAGTATACTTTCAAAAATATGTGAAACTTTTGAAGTATTTTCTAGAGTACAAGAACAATAAGCAACTAAATGTGCATAAGTTCATCTTAAGGGTAGATCGTAAGCTTAGGAAAATGATTGATCTCATAAAACCTAAAAATTTACTAAAGGTGTATGGCTTAGCCAAATAAGAAGAAACTATCCTCCAAACAAAAATGTCCTTCAATTATTAAGGGTTGATAGAGACAAAGATGCATCAACTATAGATAGTTTTATTTCCACTAGTATCATCAGGGATATGTCAAAAAGACCTAAATTTTGGCACAAGGGTGGAGGTTCGAGTATGGTTATGGAAAAACCTACTCATGGATAAATATTTTCCTAAAAAAAGATAACTTTACCCAATGGATCCACCATGTGGCACTTGTATGTAGCACCACTTCATACTTTTGATATTATCCTAGGGATAGACTAGTTAAAGGCTCATGGAGCCTTAATTAACTTCCAAGAAAGGTGGATGGATTACATGGATAAGGATAATAGGAGGGTAAGAGTTCAAAGTAGGCAAGGATATTTTCAACCTCACTTATTATCAACTATGCAACTAAAGAAAGTTATTAATAGATGTGGTATGTTGTATATAATTAAGATTAATGGAAATACTAGAGAAGAGGGGGATGAAGAAGGGTTTGAAAAAAATCCAATTTTTTATGATTTTTAATATGTATTCCTTGAGGATATCCCATGTATACCACCTTGGTGGGACATTGAATTCACTATTTAATTAATTCCAAGGGCTAAACCCATTTCAAGTACACCTTACATAATGACTCTAGTAGAGTTGCAAGAATTGAAAGTGCAACTTCAATATTTGTTAGAAAATAGTTTGATAAAACCTAGTGTGTCACCTTGGGGTGCTCTAGTATTATTTATGAAAATTAAGGATGGTTCCTTGAGATTATGCATAGAATAAAGGATGCTAAATAAGGTAATCATAAGGAATTGGTATCCTTTCTAAAGGATTGATGATTTCTTTGATCAACAAAAGGATGGTACCATATTTTCCAAACAAAAATTATGATTGCGGTACCATCAATTAAAGATCCAAGAAAATGATACTCATAAAATGACCTTGAAGATCATATATGGATAGTATGAGTTCATAGTGTTGCCATTTGAGCTAATGAATGCACTGACAACTTTTATAAATATGATGAACAATGTGTTTAGGAAATAATTGAATCAATTTTTTTTGGTATTATTAGATGATATCTTGATATATTCTCACACCAAATAATAACATGACCATCATTTAAGGTTAGTGTTAGAGGTGCTAAGGAAAAACTAGTTATATGGAAAATTGTCCAAGTGTGAGTTTTATACCCCATAGGTGTAGTTTTTAGGACACATAATCTCGGTAGAAGAAATTATTATAGATCATAATGAAAATTGAGGCTATATAAAGTTGGTATACACAAAAAAATGTGTCATAAGTCAAGAGTTCATGGGAATAACTAGCTATTACAAGCATTTTGTGAAATATTATTTCAAGGTTTCCTATTCCATCACTAACCTTTAGAGAAAATAAAAGGATTTAAAATGGATAAATAAGTGTGAGGTCACCTTTGAGGCTTTAAAGAATAAGCTAAATATGACATCAATTCTCAAGATACTAGATCCTCTTAGAAACTTTACAATGTGTACATATGATTCCTTAAAAGGATTATATGGGGTATTGACCTAGTAAGAGGGAACAATAGGATATGAGTCTAGAAAACTCAAGAAGCATGAGATAAATTATACTATACATGACCTAGAATTGGTACTAGTTGTGCATGAAATAAAGGTTTGGAGATATTATTTTTTGGGAAAACATTTTAAACTAAGGATAGACCATCAAATTCTAAAGTATATTTTTACCCAACCTATGTTGAATGCAAGATAGAGAAGATGGATAGAGTTCTTAGCAGAATATAACTTTGGTATTGAGTATAGCAAAGGGAAAGAAAATAAGTTTGTAGATGCCTTGAGTAGGAGAAGACATATAGAAACACTAACTTGGAGCCATATAGACTTAATGGATAAAGTTAGAGAAATGTAGCTACAATATTTGTATTGCATGGAAATTTGGGATATAACTGGGAGAAATTCTAAACATAATAAGGATTTTATAGTGTGTACAAATGATTCCTTAGAAGGATTAGGTGGGGTATTTACCCAATAAGATGTCATAGTAGGATATGAGTCTAGAAAACTAAAGAAGAATAAGGTAAATTGTCTAGAATTAGTAGCAGTTGTGCATGCATTAAAGATATGTAGACATTATTTGTTGGAAAAATCCTTTTGAACTAAGGATAGACCATCAAAGTCTAAGGTATATTTTTACCCAAACTATGTTGAATATAATATAGAGAATATGGATATAGTTCTTAGTAGAATATGACTTTGGTATTGAGTATATCAAAGGGAAAGAAAATAATATTGCATATGCCTTGAGTAGGAGAAGGCATATAACAATGCTAACATGGAGATATATAGATTTAATGGATAAATATAAAGAAAAAAAACTACACGATTTATATTACATGGAAATCCAAGATAAATTTGAGAGAAATCTTGAATAGAATAAGGATCTAAACATAAAAAATAGATATTTATGTTTCAAATATAGTGTTGTCATACCCAAAATTGGTGAATTAAGGAGAATGATTATGCAAGAGACACATAATTCTCCATAATATACTCATCTACGATTGTCAAAAATTAGGGAAAACATGAAGAAGACCTTATATTGGGTAGGAATGAAACAATACATCACCAATTTTATTGCAAGATGTTTTGAGTGCTAGAAGGTTAATGTAGAACATCGACATCTAGTAGGGAAATTATATCTATGTGATATACCTACATGGAAATGGTAGGTAATATTTATGGATTTCATTGTAGGTTTATGTAAGTAGGTATCAACATGATCCAATATTGGCAGTGGTTGATTATTTTACCAAGGTTGCACATTTCATACTAGGAAACATCAATGATGATGCATCAATGGTGGAAAATAAGTTTTCTAAAGAAATTTTTAGGTTACATGGGTTTAATGAGGTGATCATATCGAACAAGGATTCTAGAATCACATAAGAATTTCGGTAGGCTCTTCACCATGCAATAGGAACCAAGTTGAATATTAGTTTTGCATATCATATAGAAATATATGGTTAAACAAAGAGGGTAAACCAAGTTTTAGAGGGTATTCTTTGCATGTACTACATGGACCAAAAGTCCAAATGGGAGGAATTTTATATATTTTAGAATTTGCATATAATAATGGTTACTATGCATCATTGGGAATGGCCCCGTTTGAAGTGTTGTACGACATAAAATGTAGACCATATCTATTATGGGATAAACCAAAGGATTGAATGGTGATTAGGCTAGAAACTATCATATGGAGGAGTAGCTCAAAGTAATCTGACTTAGGCTCAAGGAAGCAACCAATTTCCAAAAGAGCTATGTTGATTTGAAATATCACTAGGATAATTCTCTATAGGAGACATAGTCTTCTTGAGAGTTAGACCCATGAAAAGTACCATCAAGTCAACTAAGTTGGATCCTCACTATGTTGGGCCCTTTGAGATCATTGATAAGATTAGTCTAGTAGCCTATAGGCTCATCTTTGGCACCCAACCTATTAAATATCCATAATACTTTCCATATATCCTTGCTTAAGAAATATGTTCTTGATCCTACTCATATTTGGAATGTATCTAAATTTTAGATGGCATACCCCTCAACCATTGAGGTGCAACCAATAAATATTCTTATGTTTCATTCTAAAACACTGAAAAAATAAACCCTAGATCAATGTAAGGTTGAGTGGGACCATTATTCTAAAAAGTATGCAACTTGGAAAGATGCTAAAGTAATGAGAAAGCAATTCTGTATTTTGTGAATAAAATATAAATGCTTCTTTTTGTAGGAAACATAAAGGACTATTTTTAGTCCAAGGGGGAGAAGTATGTAACATCCCTCCTTGGTAGGACTTATTCTTGACATTGACTTATGTATTGTTTATGGAAATTTAATGCATAGTCTCATTTTATTATATTAGCAAAAGAAATTATAGTGGTACTTTATGGCTTATTTTATTCTTGGAATATGGTATTATTGATACGTTTGTGGTTGCAGGACTAGGTATTCTCATCAATGGATTGAATAAGGACAACCATCAAGTTGAGATAAAATATGGGGAGATGATGGTTAATGAATTGTTCATTGATAGTTATGGGGGTAAAGTATACCCTTCATGTAGTTGCATTGCATTCTACTTGTTGTTTGAATACATCATTAGGCCATGAGATTTCTATTGGAAAATAATTCATTCTTTGTAGGTAGGGTTTAATGTATGGTTATCTTCAAAAGCTACCTAGTCAAGGATAAAGCGACAAGATGTATTATGTACGTGGTTAAGTTTTGTATTTTTTGAATCATGGGAATAATTAATCCAAATTAGTATTATTATAACTAGCCTTATTAGAATTTGAAAATGGTATTAATAAGGTTAATGATTAATATTAACCATTGGTATTAACTAATTAAGCTATTGATTCAATTAGCGCATAGTTATTATAATAATAATTAATGTGGTGCTAAGGTTTGGTAAACATTTTTAATTCCATGTTTAGTGGTGCTTTAAATCAAGAGATCCAAGGTGGTAATATTAATAAACATTGCCTTTAAAACACTCTTATATTACTTTGGTCATGCAAGAGGTCATGCTCCAAAACCTATTTGAAAACCTGTTGGATGAGTTTTCTTAGGAGGTGAGAGGAAAACAATATTGGGATTAAGGAGAAAGGAGGTTAATAGCATGATTCAAGAGTAGAAAACATTGGGAAGCTTGGAAGAAAGGTAGATTCATTATTTTGATGCTTTAAATTCTCCTTGATTGCTATGTATGGTAGTACCCTAGATTATGTATTTTTTGTTATTTTGGTTGAGTTGGCTTCTATGTTAGTGATATTTCCTTAAGAGGTTGCTTGAAGAGTTGCCGACCTATGTTGCTATTATTTAGTTATATTTTTCTTCTATAAACCAATGTTTTGCCTAGGCCTATCCTTTTAGTTTGCTTAGTGTTCTAGTTGTAGAAGCCCTTAGTAAGTTTAGGCTTAACACCATCCTAGATTTCTTAAGCCTTGTGGGGAAGTTATGGTTACTTTATTGGGGTTTCTTGTTTTGCATAGACTATATTCCTCTCCTGGATAGCTTGTTCTATCACCTTTGTATAGCACCTAGTCATCCTTACCTTGTGTGATAGAGTAGCACTCCATTTGGTGCTTGGATAGGACTTGAATTGGCACTCATATCCATTCATATATTGGCTACCCCTATGCATTATTCATGTTTGATTAGTTGGATGATATTTTTCTTTGGAAAATCGGGTAGGTTCATTAAAGTTAACCTTTTAAAAATTGGGTTTAAAGGTTTGATAGACATGGCTGTTAAAATATTATAAAACTATTAATTTAAGAAACATAACATGTTCTTTCCTTAGTAGTAGAGAGATATCATTATTTAATTAATATTGGAAAAATCATTGTTATGTTTCTATTGTTATTTAAAAGATATCATTATTTAATTAGTGTTGGAAATAACATTGTTAAGTTTTCTATTTTTATTTAAAAGTGAACATGATTCTATTTTAGTATTATTTTAATTTGATGTTGGAAAGATTGTTGTTATGTTTCCATTATTATTTAAAGGAATTTTTAAACTCTTTAAATATATTGCAATGAAATATGAAATTTTGTGCTAGAAATGTCATGATCAGTTAGCACTTTTGTTTCACAAATGCTTTGGTTATTGATGAATGTTATTTAGGAAGAAAAGTTGGATGGTTATTTGCTTGAAAGAATTGGAAATAATTACAATGGTTTCCTGAGACTTGAGTAGATAATGGAACCATTATAGAAATAAGTATGGGATTCTATCCTTGAGCGTTTTATTGAATTTCTGCATTTTACTTAATTAAAGAACTTTAGCTTAAATTAATTATAATGGTTTCTCAAGCCTTGAGTAGGTAAGAGAAAAATTATATAGAGAAGTATGGGACTCTCTCCTTGTTTTTTTATCAGTGTTTTATGCATGATTGCTTGCATTATACTAGAGCATGGTTGAATGGATTGCATATGGAGTTGTTCTAATTCCTATGTAATTCTCAATCTCATGGGTAATCCCTTCTATGAAGAAGATAAAGGTAGAAAGTGATGTAGAGATATCTTAGGTAGATGGATTTATTGTGACTTGGAATTGTTTAAGAGCTACTTAGATGAAACTTTCAAACTAGTCAAGTTTTGTAAGACAATGAGAGCTTGATCATTGTACAAAATCATGGATTGATTTATTTGCCTAGTACTCTCATTGTTGAAAAATTTAAATGGTATCTTATTTTGATGTGAAGTTCTTGTAATAATTAAATGGAGTATATAGCATTGTAGTTTATAAGTTTTATTTCTAAAGTAATGCTTCTTTAAAAATATTTTTAAAAACACTTACATTAAATAAATCATGGATTTAAAAATGGATGAAATGCTATTAGGGGTAACATTATTTGTAGCTTATGTTAGTTTGAGTTATAATATATTATCCTGTTATTTACCATGATCAATGTTGTGCTATATCTTTAAGCATACTATTTTTAAGTGAAGCATTTTATTATAGAGAGAGTGGTTTTATATTACTTAAATGCTATCTTGGGATTCATAAAGTTCTTAGGGATGGATCTAGAACTCCTTTTAGGACCTAATTCAAATGAATAGACCAATCTTGGGAGGAATTGTGAAGATGCAATAACTAGGTAGATATGAGTCCTAAAAGGAGTTATGAGGATGCAATAGCTAGAAACTCATGAATTTGGAAGGAGTTGCATGGATACAATAGATCAATTCTTTTGAATCGATGCATCTTGAATGTGGAGGATTGGATGTACCACAACTAGAAAGTTTGTGGAATCATTCACAAGACAACAGTGATGGTCCCTCAAATATGTAAGTTTAAGTGATAATGTTCATTTCCAGTTAATTGGTAATGACCTTAGTTAGCCTATGAAGATGTGGTAACTAAGCACCAAGTATTTATATTTGATTAACCTACCTAGATGGAATTAGTACCCTTTAAGTGTTATGGACCTAAATGATAATCCCTATACTATGGTTGCATTATCCTATGTTGAGGAGGGTATGGGAAATTTTAGGGCACCACTCTAGAATCCTTATAAATGATGAGGTTTAGTAAGGTGAACCCAAAAAAGTATGATACCTTGGCCACTTTGATCCACTCAGTGCCATCTACAGGACATTCAACTCAAATATGATGAAGCCTTGAGAATGTTGAAAATAAAAATATTGGGACTATTGAGAACCTTGCTTGTGTTCTTTAAAAAGAAAAAAAAAATCTCTTAGGTTAGTTTTATGGGTTTTTATAGTTAGTATCAGATCTCTATGTCATAGGACTAGTAGTTTCTATGGAGTGCACCTAGGATGAGCCTTGACTTGATTTTCTACTTAGGGAAGACTTAATTCTTTAGGGACCTTAACATGATCAAGGATACATCGATTATTGTATGCCATTGGGACTAGTCGTATCAAGGAGTAAGGGGTATAATTTCTTATTGGAAAAGGGCATCTTGCAATGGGGCAAGAGTGACCTTAATAATTATTGATTGAGTGATAATGATCTAAGTTAGTTCATGAGAAGAACTGGCACTAACTAAAAGTAATTTCAATTGAGGGAGATTGTCACTTACCCTACTACTTTGTGTGGATAATATATGATATCTATTTTAAGAGGAGGATCATCCCAAAAAGTAGGATTTATTGCATGAGAGAAAACTATGGTGCATAACCAAAATAAGTCTGGACAAACCATGGATTCTAGTAAGAGAACTAGGAAATTAGTGGATTCCACTGTAAAATCTTGGAGGGCAAAAAACCCTAGCCAAAAAATTGAAGGATCAACATGTTCTAAAGAGAGGAGAATATATCTCTTCCATAGTGAAGTTGCTTTAGGAGTGGATGGAACAACAATAAAAAATAATAGAAAATCTAATCAATAAGGGAAATAGTACCAAGGATTTAGAGGGTGGCAAGAAGAAAATCCTACTAGAAGAATCCATGAGGATAGAACCCAGATAGAGGTTGAATTGGCTAAAGATCTTAAGGATGTTAAAGTAGCCAAATTTAATGGGAAATGAGGACATGCAATGGAATCATTTATGAATGAGATAGAAATATTCATCTATATTATGCAACCCTAGAATGGTGGAACACATTCAAGATAGGTAAAAATATCTAAGCCACAAATCATAAATGGGATGGTTTTGTTAGGGATTTTAAGAAAATAATCCTTTCTAATCCATTTTATGTAGAGAATTTTGAGGAATTATCTACCCTACAACAAGGTTCACTATTAGTAGAGGTGCACTTTCAAAATATATGAAACTTTTGAAGTATGTTCTAGAGTACAAGAATAATGAGGAACTGAAGGTGCATAAGTTCATATTAGCGGTAGATCCTAATATTAGGACAATGATTAATCTTCTCAAACCTAAAACTTTGCAAAAGGTATATTACTTGTCTAGACAAGAAGAAACTAACCTCCAAAACAAAAATTTCTTCTTGAACTATTCAAGGGTAATAGAGACAAAGAGGTAGGAGCTACAAATAGTTTTATTTCCACTAGTATCATTGAGGATATGCCAAAGAGACATAGATTTTGGCACAAGGGTGGAAATTCAAGTATGGTTCTAGACAAACCTACTTACTGTATCAATGTTTTTTTTTTTTTTTTTGGTAATTAAGGTACAAAATCATTACAACCGGGTTTTATAGGTTAACCCAAAACCTATTACAAAATCAGCACAAAGCTGAAACAGAACAAGACCTCAATAGGGAAAGTCTGTCCTTAGCCCCTTACTCGGGCCACACAGCCAACAAAGAGAAACACCCTTACAAAAGATGACACACACCTTAGAACATAGGCAGTCGACACTTTCACCTCCTAACACTTTCTCTTCTCTTTTGGTCGTGAAACTGCGACATGTCATGATATTGTGACACTTGTCCTTCCTCCTCTTTCTTTTCTCTTTTGGTCACGAAAAAGTGACATGTCGCAAAATTGTGACACTTTTACCTCCCGCTCTTTCTCTTCTCTTTTGGTCATGAAAGTACAACATGTCACGATATCACGACACTTTTTCCCTCTTGCATATTCTCTTCACTTTTGGTCATGAAAAAGCGACATGTCGCAATATAGCTACACCCTTTTTTTCATTTTGAACATGTCATGAAATCGTGACACTTTTTCTTTCCTCCTATTTCTCTTCTCTTTTGGTCATGAAACTACGACATGTCGCGCTATCATGACACTTGTCCTTCCTCCTCTTTCTTTTCTCTTTTGGTCACGAAAAAGTGACATGTCGCAAAATCATGACACTTTTCCTTCCCACTATTTCTCTTCTCTTTTGGTCATGAAAATATGACATGTCATGATATCGCGACACTTTTTCCCTCTTGCTTATTCTCTTCACTTTTGGTCACAAAAAAGTGACATGTCGCGATATCGCTACACCCTTTCTTTCATTTTGAACATGTCACAAAATCGTGACACTTTTTCTTTCCTCCTCTTTCTCTTCTCTTTTGGTCGTAAGAATGCGACATGTAGTGATATCATGACACTTTTCCTTCCCGCTCTTTCTCTTCTCTTTTGGTCATGAAAGGATGACATGTCGCGAAATCGTGACACTTTTTCCATCTTGCTCTTTCTCTTCTCTTTTGGTCATGATAAACTGACATGTCTCGATATCATGACACTTTTTTCTTCTTGCTCTTTCTCTTCTCTTTTGGACACAGAAATCTGACATGTCACGAAGTCATGACACTTTTTGATTCATGCTCAACACATCACCAAAAAGCGACACTAATTCCTTCTTGCTCACCATGTCGTAATATCGTGACACTCTATCTAACATGTTGCGATATCGTGACACTTTTTTTTTCTTGTTCTTTCTCTTTTATTACCCAATGGAGATAAATTTACCCAATAGATCCACCTTGTGGTACTTGTATGTAGCACCACTTCATGCTTTTGATATTATCCTAAGGATATACTGGTTAAAGGCTCATGGAGCCTTAATTAAATTCCAATAAAGGTGGATGGATTACATCAATAAGGATAATAGAATAATAAGGTTTCAAAGTAGACAATGATCTTTTCAACCTCACTTATTATAAGATATGCAACTAAAGATAACCATTAAAATATGTGGTATGTTGTATGTAGTTATATTAATGGAAATACTGGAGAAAAGGGGGATGAAGAAGTGTTTGAGAAACATCCTATTCTACATGAATTTCAAGATGTATTCCCTAAATATCTTCCAATTATACCACCTCAAGGGAACTTAAATTCACTATTGAGTCAATTCTAATGGCTAAACCTATTTCAAGAACACCTTATAGAATGACTCCAATAGAGTTGCAAGAATTGAAAATGCAACTTCAATATTTTTTAGAAAAATGTTTGATGAAACATAGTGTGTTGCATTGGGGTGATCTAGTATTATTTGTGAAAATGAAGGACAGTTCGTTAAGATTATGCATAGAATATAGGATGCTAAATAAGGTAACCATCAAGAATAGGTATCATTTAACAAGGATTGATGATCTCTTCGATCAGCTAAAGGATGTTACCATATTTTCAAAATTAGATTTACAATATGGGTACCATAAATTAAAGATCCAAGAAAAGGATACTCACAAAACAATCTTTAAGATCATATATGGATAGTATAAGTTCACAGTGTTGCCATTTGGGTTAATGAATGCATGAACAAATTTGATGAATGTTATGAACAACATGTTCATAAAATACATAAATTTGTTTGTTTTGGTATTCTTATATGATATCTTGATATATTCTCAAACCAAATAACATGACCATCATTTAAGGTTACTATTAGAGATGTTGAGGAAACACTAGTTATATTGAAAATTGTCCAAGTGTGAGCTTTATACCCCACACCTACAGTATTTAGGACACATCATCTCGGTATAAGGAATTGTTGTAGATCCAATAAAAATTAAGGCTATATGAAGTTGGCTTGCACCAAAAAATGTGTCAAAATTTAGGAGTTTCATGGGAGTCACTAGCTATTATAAGCGTTTTTTGAAATACTATTCCAAGGTTGCCTATTCCATCGCCAACCTTCAAGAAAAAGAAAAGGATTTCAAATGGATGAATACGTGTGAGGTTACCTTTGAGGCTCTAAATAATAAGCCAACTACAACACCAATTCTCAAGATACCATATCCTCTTGGGAATTTTATAGTGGGTATAGATGATTCCTTAGAAGGATTAGGTGGGGTATTGACCCAAGAAGAGTCCACAATAGGATATGAGTCTAGAAAATTCAAGAAGCATGAGGTAAATTTTTCTATACATGGCCTAGAATTGGTAGCATTTGTGCATGCAATAAAGGTTTGGAGATATTATTTGTTGGGAAAATATTTTAAACTAAGGATAGACCATCAAATTATAAAGTATATTTTTACCCAACCTATATATATTGTAAGATAGAGAATATGGATAGATTTCTTAGTAGAATATAAATTTGGTATTGAGTATAGCAAAGGGAAATAAAATAAGGTTGGATATGCCTTGAGTAGGAGAAGGCATATATCAACACTAACCTGGAGCCATATAGAATTAATGGATAAAGTTAGATAAATGTAGCTACAATATTTGTATTGCATGGAATTTTGGTATATAATTGAGCGAAAAATAAGGATTTGAACATAAAAATGGACTGGACATAAAAAATGGACTTGTATGCTTCAAATATAGGTTTTCATACGCAAAACTGGTGAATTAAGGAGAATTATTATGCAAGAGTCAAAAATGAGGGAGAACATGAAGAAGACCTTATAATCGGCAAGAATAAAGCAAGATATCATTAGTTTTATTACAAGATGTTTGGAGTGCCATAGAGTTAAGGTAGAACATCAACACCTAGTAGGGGATCTATATCCAAATGAATACCTACACAAAAATCATAGGTAATATTTATGGATTTTATTGTAGGTTTACCTAAGACTAGGTACCAACATGATGCAATCATAGTAGTGGTTGATAAGTTGACCAAGGTTGCACATTTTATACCAAAAAACATCAAGAATGAGGTACAAATGGTGGAAAATATGTTTGCTAAAGAAATTTTTAGGTTACATGGGTTTCCTAAGGTGATCATATTGTATAGGGATTCTAGGATCACATTGGAATTTTGGTAGGCTCTTCACTGTGTAGTGGGCAATAATCATAATATTAGTTTTGCATATCATATAGAAAAATATGGTCAAACAGAGAGGGTAAACCAATTTTTAGAGGACATGATCTACATGTATTGCATGTACCAAAATTTTAAATGGGAGCACCTTTTGCACCTTATAGAATTTACATATAATAATGGTTACCATGCATCATTGGGAATGACCTTGTTTGAAGCCTTGTATGGTAGAAAATGTAGAACACCTCTATTATAGGATAATATGAAGGATCGAGTGGTGATTATAATGGAAATTATCAAAGAGATGGAGTAGGTTAGAGTGATTTAGCTTAGGCTCAAGGAAACAACCAATCAAAAAAAGAGCTATGCAAATCTAAAAATATTACCAAGAGAATTCTCTATAGGAGACAAAGTCTTATTCAAAGTTAGATCCATGAAAAGTGCCATAAAGTCAATTAAGTTGGATCATTGCTATGTTGGGATCTTTTATAACATTGATAAGACTAGTCCTATAGCCTATAGGCTTGTATTTATACCCAACATATTAAAGATCCATGATACTTTCCATATATTCTTGTTTAAGAAATGTTTTGTTGATCCTACTCATATTTGGACTAATTATAAATTATAGATGGCATATCCATCAACCATTGTGGTGAAACCAATAAATATTGTAGGGTTTCATTCCAAGATATTGAGGAAACAAATCCTAGATCAATGTAAGGTCTAGTAGGACCAATATTTTGAAAAGCATGCAACTTGGGAATATGTTGAAGTAATAAGAAAGCAATTCCCATATTTATTTGAATAAAATATGAATGCTTCTTTTTGCAAGAAATCTAGAGGACTATATTTAGTCCAAGTAGGAAAGCATGTAACACCCCTCCTTTGTAGGACTTATTCTTGAAATTAAATTTTTTATTGTGTATGAAAATTTAATGCATAGTCTCATTTTATGATGTTAGAAAAAAATGATAGTGGTACTTTATGGCTGAATTTTATTCTTGGAATATGGTACTAATGATGTGTGTTAGCTTTTGATGATCTATATTTAAGGAAATGCAACCACAAGATGTAAAATGAGCAAGCAATGTTAACTATATGATAATGGCAATATAATATGCAAGAAAAGTATATGAGAAACTTTTGCAATAACTCAAAAAATAGCCATTAATGAAAGCTCACAAAAATAGTACAATGTAATATAATGGAGGACTTAAACACTCCAAAAATTATGCATGATCTACATTGTACCTACTAAACTCACTATACTTCCTAACTATCTAGCTTCTCTTTAGCATCTATCAAAGGCATATATATAGGGAGATATGTCCCTTGGCCTTTCATCTACCCATGACTCTTCATCTACCTATCCTATGACTCATGTACATGTGGACTACATGCACATTTACATCATTGCACATTCTAACACTTGTGCATTTATTACATTGCATGAAGTAACTACTCAAACCTTAATCTAAGACAAACTCCTAATCTAGAGATGTACCCAAGGTGGTACATTGGCATGTACCAAATAATGTAATATATTCCAACACCCCCTTGTATTACATTATTTGGGTATTGAAGACTTTAGTCTTCAATATGGTCTTCATTCTAGTTCTGGAATTCAAGCTCTTCTTTCCTGCTTCCTTCATTGTACTTCTTGTTTGTATCTTGATCAAGTAAATAGTTAGTATCTTCATAAAATGCTATCTTTGTTGAGAGAGATTTAACTTCATGTTCATCTGTAGGTTCTTCCAGTTCTTGAATTTCTTGAATCTCTTGAACTAAGTGTCCTTTTTGTTTCCCTTCTCTATATTGCAATTGAGGATAATTGTATTGATTATGAGAAGTGTATGGATGCTGAAATTGTTGCTGATGTGGATTATATTGAATCTGATATTGTCTTGGTTGGAATGGCCTATTTGATTGGCTTCCATAATTTGTTTTATTTCCTTGATGTTGGTTTCTAGGATTGAATCTACAGTAATTGGTACTATGTCCTTTCTTCTTGCATACTTGACAATATCTATTATTCCATGGTCTTCATCCTTTTGGGGATGAGGCAACATTTCCCTATGGATTATATTTTGAAACTAATGCATTGTTAGTCATTTCATATTTAACTATATTTTCCACTTCATATTCTTGAAGAATATTGACTAACTCATCAAAATATGTATCTTTACTTAGGATTTGTAAAGATGTAACTAAATGCTTGTAGCTATCTGGAAGTGCTCTCAGGGTTACTTGAACAAGAAACTTATCTTCTACCTATTCTCCTAAGGTTAACAATTTTCCTTTTATATCCACTACTTTCCTTAGGAATAGTTCTATACTTTCACCACTATTCACTTTCAGAGAATGCAATTGAGTTTGAAGATTTAAGATAGTGGCTTTATTCTTTCCTTCAAATATTTTGGCTAAGGTTTTCCAAGCTTTTGTAGATGTTGCTACTGAACTAATGTAAGGTTGTATTTCATCTGTAATAGCAAAAGTTATTATCATTAGTGCTTTTGCTTCATTTTCTTCAAATTTTTGAATCTCACTATCACCTGTAGTAGGTTTAGTTTTTGTTCCTTTAACTATATCCCAAATATTTTCAACTATCAGTATTGACCTCACTTTGTTTTTCCATGAAGAGTAATTAGGTCCTTTAAGAAGTTGGGATTATGTAAGAATGAATTTTTTTGTTGTCATGATGATATTTGTAGACTACCTTATATCTCCCTAGTTTAGAGTATGTGATCAAGTTTGATAAGAATTTTCTAATTCTCAAGTTTTGTAGAACCCCTTATATCTCCCAAGTATTTGAGTGTACTATAGTCTTGATAAAGTGCTTAGCTTCCTTTAGATTTCCTTTTGAGTTGAATCCCTAATGTTTTGAAGATAATTTTAATATAATGTTCAACTCCTAATTCTCACCTTATTTCTCCCTATTGATATATGCACTTTCAATTTGATAATGTTCTCTATTTTTCAAGACTCTATAGTTGGATTTCTTTTGTCCCTTCAATTTGTATAAGAGACAAGTATAAATAATAATTTCCAACTTTTAAGCAATGCTATGAAAACTTCTTTTACCCTTTAATTCTCAATGGTTTAGTTTTCTAAATTTCAATGATCTAAATTTTGATGTAGTACTCCTTATATCTCCCTATTTAGAAATTTAGAAAATGATAATATTTGCAAAAAATAATGCTTCAATTTTCAAGGTAGAAATCCTTATATCTCCTAGTTTAATAATTTGCAAATACTTTGATAATATTTGAATCTCAAATAATGCAATTTGAAATAGCTCTTAAAGATATAATCTCCTTGTTTTAATTGGCTTTCTAATCCACTAAGGTTGTAATTTCCTTATATCTCCAATGCAATAATTAAATAAACTTAACCTTAGATATAATGCACCTTATATCTCCTTGCACTTAATGGAAAGCAAATATTAATTCAATGTAAATATACCTTCCTTGTAATGTGATGTGCTACGTGTTGATTGGCTTCTACCTTGACTACACTTTCAAAGCTTTTGAGCATTGTATTCTCTTTGTCTTCAAAGTATGATAGTGAGCATTAAATGCTCTACATTCTATGATGTTCTTTCTTCAATATTAGACTATCTTCTTCTCCTCTTTAATGCTCTTTGACCTATGTAAGCTTGATATGCATGCTCTCTTTGGATAGGGCTATTAATACTCCTCTTTCTCCCTTTGGAATGCAAGCCACATGGCACTTTATGTTGCACTAGAATTAAGGTCTTCTTGTTAGGTGGTGCAGGGAGGTTACAATATTTTGAAGGCATTAATTTAGGTGGTATAAGACTTATCTTTTTTCATGGATGTTGGACTAATGATGCTTTATTCCCTCATGCTTGTATGGAGCATTATTAAAGCCTATAGATAGTGGGTGGCATAGGTGCAAGCACTATTTGAGAAATATTCCTCTTGAGGTGTTACTAAGACTTGTTGGAACCTTCCTCCTTTGTGCCAAATGGCATAAGATTATTTTGTTTGCTTGTGACAAGTGTAGGCTTCTTCCTTTGCATGTAACCAAGCTCTTCAACATCCCTTATCTCCTTAATGCTCTTCCAACTCCTTGCAAGTTATTTGGATTCTTTTGCAATATGCTTTCTTGATCTCCAACATATGGTGGCTCCTCTCCAATGAAGGTGGCTCCTCCTATGACATTTCAATGCTTTCTTCTAGGTGGTTGTTCATCCAAGCTTCTCTCCTCTTTCACTTGGGTAACTCTTTGATGTTATTCTCCTTGTGTTACCTTATTGTAACTTGCACTTGTTGTTGCTTTATGTTGTCCTTGCTATTGGTGCTATGTTGTCCTTACTTAGTCTCCTTTCTTGTTATAGGTTCCTTGTGCATTGTGAGCGCTGCCTTCATGAGACTATGGCACTGAATTTGATGTCTTTAGACACCTTGAATGGGATGATATTGAGCCCTTAGATGGATCTATCTCCTTTGCTTCGTAGCTTTTGCTTTAACCTTGATAATATACCACTTGATGACTATAACTTTATGCTACTTTGGTGTCTTAAGACACTTCAACTTTTGTCTTCCTTTTGCTGCTTTGTAAAAGATAAATATGGTGCTATTAAAACCTGAAATAAATCTATTATAAACTAAGATAGAATACCTTAGTTGCACTTGGATTTTTGAGACCTTTTAGTCTCCTTTTTGTAGCTTTCTTCCTTGAATTTAGTATGGTAGCACCCTCTCTATTCTTTGGTGGTTATAATGCTCCTTTTGGTGGCTTCTCTTCACCAAGATTTGCTATAGTTTTTCCTGCATTCAATGGTGTCTTTTGACACTTCAACTCAACCTTGTTTTGTGCACTAATATTCCTTTCTTTATTAATACTTAATGCACTTTTAATAGCTCTTAGAAATAACTTGTATTATGCACTATCAATTTCTCCTTATTACTCCTTTTAATAAATTTTATAACACTAACTTGTGTTAATATGTTTTGCAGGTTTCAAGATAATAATGCTACCTCCTTACTCAACTTGAAAACCTTAAAACTCAACCTCCTTATTGCTAATTTTAATAACTCTTAAAATGGTGTTTTAAAGGAACTTAAATAATACTAAATAAGAAACTTTAATAACACCAATTATCAAACCTTATTTTGACCTCCTTGTAGCAATCTTGCTTGGTGATTTGGTTCACTTGTTTGCTACCTAGTTTTGTAATTTTTATAACTCTAATTGATATGACTTTGCTACCTTGAAACTTGACTATTTTGCAGCTTTATCACTCCTCTAACTTGCTGACCAAAAATGCAGTTTTATGGCTTCAACTCTCCTCCAAGTTGCTCTCTAGAATTCTAAAATTAGTAGCTATTAATGCTGTCCAAATTGTGTCTTTCTTTCTGTCCTCAACTATGAAATTTTTAGATTATAATGTAGTCAATTTCTTCTCTGATATGCTGCCCTTACTCCTCTCAAATTTGGTAGGAAAATCCTCCAAATCGCAGCTGAAACTTAGAACTTTTCAATTTTTTGTTGTAAAATCAACAAACTCCTTCCTCTAGATCAACCTTCAAGCCTTCAATGGTAATATTAAAATCTCTCAGATTTGGTGGCTTCTTCTAGCTCCTTTCTCCTTCAACCTCCTTGTCAAATTCTGACTTCAATATTGGCCTATTTTGTGGATATGAATGTCTTGAGGTCTTCATAAAATCTCTCTAAAATTTGGCAAACTTCTTGCCAAATACCTTCTTCCTTTTGGGCTTGTTGTCGGATGGTGATAATTATCCCAAATCCTTCACTATCAAGAACTTCTCCTTACTAGCAATATTCTCCCTTGAGTTCTCCTCAAGTCTTCTCCAATGGAATTCTTCAAGTCTCCTTCAATGAGGCTTTCCTAGCCTTCTCCTTCTTTCTCCTTTCAATCCTTCCTTGAGACCTCTTCTCTTGGGTCTTTTACAACTTCTAAAATCTTCAATAGGACTTTTCTAGTCCTCTATCTTCATTCTTCAATCTTCCAAATATAGTTCTTCAATGAGACCACTGATTTCTTCTTTCTCCACTCTAAAGTCTTAAATATTCATATTTCTATGAGGACTTCATTCTTAGTTCTCCTCAATATTCAATATATAATGGGGCCTTCTTTCTTGGACATCCTCCTTGATTTTCATTCTTCAATGTGGCTTCTTTGGCCTCTTCCTCTCTTCTCATTATTTTATTTAAAAATATTTAATCTGAAATCTTGCAATGGGACCTTTTCCTTAGGCCTCCAAAATATTCAGTCTTCAACTTGTTGCTTCAAGTACTGGATTGATTCTAAAGAAGATATTCTTCCTAGCTCTTGTAGGAAGCTTCCAAATTTTCTTTGAATATCCTATTTTCTAAAACAAAGTATTAGAAAATGATAATAGAAAAAAATTTAAATCTAGAGATAATGAATCTTCACTAGTTGATTTATCAATCTAGTGGAATCAATGTTGAGTCCTAGTCTTCACGAGTTTTTTTGCAACTCTATGGAAAGACTCTAGCCAAATGCAATTTCAAAAATTATGAAAATGAACTCTCCCTATCTCCTCTCAATCTCTCTATTTCCTATCAATCTACCTTGTGCTCTGATACCATTGTTAGCTTTTGATGATCTATATTTAAGGAAATGCAACCACAAGATGTAAAATGAGCAAGCAATGTTAACTATATGATAATGGTAATATAATATGCAGGAAAAGTATATGAGAAACTTCTGCAATAACTTAGAAAATATCCATTAATGAAAGCTCACGAAAATAGTACAATGTAATATAATGGAGGACTTAAACACTCCAAAAATTATGCATGATCTACATTGTACCTACTAAACTCACTATACTTTCTAACTATCTAGCCTCTCTTAACCATCTATCAAAGGCATATATATAGGGAGATATATCCCTTGGCCTTTCATATACCCATGACTCTTCATCTACCTATCCTATGACTCATGTACATGTGGACTACATGCACATTTACATCATTGCACATTCTAACACTTGTGCATTTATTACATTGCATGAAGTAACTACTCAAACCTTAATCTAAGACAAAATCCTAATCTAGAGATGTATCCAAGGTGGTACATTGGCATGTACCAAATAATGTAATATATTCCAATAATGTGTGTGTGGTTGTAGGACTAGATACTCTCACCGATGGATTGAATAGTGATAACCATGAAGTTGAGAGAAAATTTAGAGAAATGATGGCTAATGACTTGTTCATCGATAGCTCCTAAGGTAAAATATACCCTTCATGTAGTTTCATTGCATTATTCTTGTTGTTTAAAATCATTAGGACATGAATTTTCTATTTTTAAAGGATTCATTCTTAATGGTAGGGATTAACATATGGTTATATTAATAAAATATACCTGGATAAAACAACAAGATGTATTATGGACTTGGTTAAGCTTTGTATTGTTTGAAGCATGGGATCAATTAATCCAAATGAGTATTATTATAACTAGCCTTATTAATATTTAAAAATGTTATTACTAAGGCTAATAATTAATATTAACCATTGGTATTAACTAATTAATCCATTTATTCAATTAGTGCATAGTTATTATAATAATAATTAATGTGGTGCTAAGGTTTGGTAAACCTTTTTAATGCCATGCTTAATGGTACTTTAAATCAAGAGAGCAAAGGTGGTAATATTAATGAATGTCGCCTTGAAAACACTCTTACGTTACTTTGGCCATGCAAGAGATCATGCTCTAGAACCTATTTGAAAACATGTTGGATGAGTTTTCTTAAGAGGTGGGAGGAAAGAAATATTATACTTGAAGAGAATTGTAGCATGATTCAAGAGTAGAAAATATGGGAAGATTGATAGAAAGGTATTTGATGCTTTATTATCCTTGCTTGCTATGTATGGTAGTGCCTTAGATTATGTATTTTGTGTTGTTTTGGTTGATTTTGTTTCTATGTTAGTGGCACTTACTTAAGAGGTTGATTGAAGAGTCACCATAGACCTATGTTGGATCCAGTTGTTTTTTTTTAGTCCTATGTCAATAACTCCTTGTGCTTTCTATTATTTAGTTATATTTTTCTTCTCTCCACTAGTGTTTTGCCTAGGCCTATTTTTTTAGTTAGCTCAATGGTTAAGCTGTAGAAACCCATAAGAATTTTAGCCTTAACACTCATCCTAGCTTTCTTAAGCTTTTTGGGGAAGTTATATTTGTTTTACTGGGGTTTATTGTGTTGCATAGACTATTTTCCTCTCCTAGATAGCTTGTTCTATTACCCCTGTATAGCACCTAGTTGTCATTGGCTTGTGTGATAGAGTAGAACTCCCTTTAGTGCTTGGATAGGACCTAGGTTGGGACTCATATCCATTCATGCCTTGGCTTCCCATATGTATTATTCTTGTTTAATTAGTTAGATGATATTTTGCTTTGGAAAATCAGGCAGGTTCATTAAAGTTAACCTTTTAAAAATTGGGTTGAAAGGTTTGATAGACGTAGCTATTAAATTATTATCAAACCATTTAGTTAATAAACATAACATGTTATTTCCTTGGTAGGAGAGAGAGAAAATTATTGAATTAATGTTAGAAAAAACATTATCATTTTTCTATTCTTATTTAAAAGAGATCATTATTGAATTAGTGTTGGAAAGAACATTGTTATGTTTTCTATTTTTCTTTAAAAGTAAATATGATTATATTTTAGTATTATTTTGATTCGATGTTGGAAAGAGTATTGTTATATTTCCATTATTATTTAAAAAAAAAATTAAAACCTTTTAGTCTTATTATTACAATGAAACATAAAGCTTTGTGCTAGTAATCTCATGTTAAGTTAGCACTTTTGTTTCATAAATTCTTTAGTTATGGATGGATGTTTTTTAGGAAAAAAAGTTGGATGGTTCTTTGCTTGAAAGGATTGAAAATAATTATAATGGTTCCCTAAGACTTGATTAGGTAATGGAACCATTATAGAGAGAAGTATAGGATTATATCCTAAGTGTTGTATTGAATTTTTGCATTTTGCTTGATGGAAGAATTGTATCTTGGAATAATTGTAATGGTTTCATGAGACTTGAGTAGGTATGGGAACCAATATATAGAGAAGTATGGTATTATCTCCTTGTTTTTTTATCAATGTTTTATGCATGGTTTCTTGCATTATACTAGAGCATGATTGAATGCACTGCATATGGAGCTATCCTTATCCTAAGTAATTCTCAAGATTGTGGGTAATCCCTTTCATGAAGAAGATCAATGTATAAAGTGACGTAGAGATATCTTAGGTGGATGAATTTATTATGACTTGTAATTTTTTAAGAGCTACTTAGATGGAACTTTCAAACTAGTCAAGTTTTGTAAGATAGCGAGAGCTTGATCATTGTATAAAATCATGGACTGATTTATTTATCTAGTACTCTCATTGTTGAAAAAGTTAAATGTTATCTTATTCTGATGTGAAGTTCTTATAATATTTAAATGGAGTAGATAACATTGTAATTTATCATTTTTATTTCTAAAGTAATGATTATTTATAGATAATTATGAAAATATTTGCATTAATAAATCATGGCTTTAAAAATGGATGAAATTCTGCTAGGGGTAACATTATTTGTAGCATATATTATTTTGAGTTATGATAGATCATCCTTTTATTTCCCATGCTCAATGGTGTGCTATATATTTAAGCATGTTATTTTAAAGTGAGGTATTTGATTATAGAGAGTGGTTTTATATTACTTAAATGCTATCTTGGGATTCAAAAAAGTTCTTAGGGAGGTTTGGTAACTAAGCACCAAGGATTTATGCTAGATAAACCTACCTATATGGACTTAGGATAAGGCTAGAGAATAGGCATTACCATTTAAGTGTTATGGGCCTTAAAGGATAATCCCTACACTATGGTTACATTATCTTGTGCCCATGAAGGTATGGGAAAGTTGGGGGTACCACTTTGGTGTCCTTCTAAATGATGAGGTTTAGTATGATGAAACCTATAATACGAACAATATTTTTGTCACTCCTATCAATTGAGTGTCCTCTGTAATGACATTGAAATCAAATATGGTGAAGCCTTGAGAAAGCTGAAAATAATAATATGAGGACTCTTGAGAACCTTGCTTGTGTTCTTAAAAAAATATCTCTCTCAAGTTGGTTTTGTGGGTTGTTATAATCTAGGATAATTTTGTTTTTTGCATTCCATTGGAACCTTGCTTGAAAATAAAAAGCTTTACTTCCTTTTAAATTTTAGGAAATAATATTCATAAAAATAAAGAATCATTCTAGGAATAACTCCTTGTTTGATTATATTGTTGTTTGCTCTACATTATTATTCTTTAATTATTTATATTTTAGATATTAATCAAGACCAAACTCAGGTGCTTTTCCCAATAAACACATTAAAATTTTCATTCCATACTTGGAGTGAGTCCTTAAATCACTCCTGGTAATCCCTTTGATCCCCAAGCCTCAAGTGTAGAGAAACATAGGGCCATGGTAACCTCGGTTCCCAGTGGATCTATAAAAAATCATCCATTATGGGAATTTTTTCCCCTATACATATTTATCATGAGGTATGGATAATATTCATGTAATATCTATCATATTCTATGATGATCCCTTAATGATCAAAAGATCAAACAAGGAGAAGTGTGAGCAAAATGAGACACGCAGATAAAAGGAGCGTATATCCTTTGTCTTGGAGAGAAGAAGAAATTATTGAAAATATTCAAAGGACAATTATTTATACTTTCAAGGTCAAGGAATATTCCCTGGATTGGGGATTTACTAAGCATTAGGGACCTAGTATGAGTGTAATGCATATGAGTTAAAACCTAACTAGATTTCATCACTTACCTCATTGAAAAATCCCCAAAAGTCTATATGATCAAGTGGCCATGCAAGTATGATCAATAAATAAAGTAGCTATATGATGAGCATAAGTGCATAAATAAGTATGTCAAGTAGTCCATGCAATGTATGACAGGAATTCATGCAATATGAGCAATAAAACCAATGCAAGTTAGCACAAAAGTAGTAGAAGAAGAAGAATATGAGAAAGAAGATACAAGAAGAGATATAATAATTGAAAAGAGAATAAATGAATAGAAGTGGTGCGAATTCATGTAAAATATTATTTTAGGTGCATTATGTTCATTGGTTCTTTTAGTTATTTACCATAAATGTTGCTAAATGATAGGCTCCTAAGCTAAACTGGACCATTATGAAAAAGGGCCTAGCCAATTGGGCTAAAAGTTTCTCTTCAAATCTGTGTGAGAATTTATGTTCCTTTGGTTTTATTTGAGGACAAGATCCCCAAACTCAAAATAATGAGTATGAAATTTCTTTTTTTTTGGTAGATAAGATACTATAGCATTAATACCGGGTTTTACAGGTTGACCCAAAATATTTTACAAAAATCAACCCAGGGCTGTTGATGAACATGACCTTACTAAGGATCCTATATATGTAAAATCTACATGCCGCCAAAGCCATTACATTCGATAAGGCACATAGCCTGTTATCAAAAAGAAACTTCCCATACAAAATTTTGGGTATACCCTAAGAAAACACACCTGCATCATAATTACAAAAAAAGAAACAGATACAGATCCCTTCCTTTAAATAGTGGAGAAACAAAAAGCTGTAGACACACAATAGAGTATTAAAAAAACTCCCACAAGCTCTATATTGACAATTACTCTTAATAATTCTTTGGTAATTGCTTTCTTCTATATATGACATGCTTTGGGACCACATCCTGTCTTGGCCAATCAGCCTTGGAGAAGTGAACTTGTTGGCTAGATTTATGGCGGTGGCTATCTAGTGGTCCACTTGGCTCTGGTTTGAAGTATTATATTGTTGTTTCTTTCCTGCCCTGTGATTATCAACCAACCTCAAATTACTAATATGACTAGGAGCCATGTTATATAACATGTGATTGTCCCCATTAGTCTTTGTGGTATTTCTAAGTAGCATCCACCAAGACTGATAGCTCGAATAATTTTTATTGTGAGTCCATTTCAAAAAAGAGACGAGAATACTCATAGCCTTTGAACTTACAATGCCTTCCCTATTGGTAAATTTGACTATAATTCTTGGAATTCTTGTTGAATAAGCTCCTCTACTTCACTCGAGACACCGTGTTCCCATTTGAAAAGTTTGTCACCATCGACATCCAAATTGGCCAGCTTATCAAAAAATTTGTTAGCTTCTCGAAAGACATGGGCTTTTCTATCCTGTATTCCCTAGAAAAGGATCCTAGCCTCTTCAACAATTGTTTTAATCCTCCAAGGAGGTGTTTTCCAATTATTGAGGAGATTTATAACATGCATAGAGTCTCCTTCTACGATCAAATTGCCTTCTAAGTCTTGAGTCATTTGAAGGCCTCTCCACATAGCTCTAGCTTCAACTTCGTTGTTTGTCCTTATTCCTAAATATTCAAAAAATACAAGCATCATATTCCCATTATGATCTTGCAAAATGATGCCAACGCCTACTCTGCCAGGATTTTCCTTAGCAGCTCCATCAAAATTAAGTTTAAACCAACCCATAGGAGGTGGGGACCACTTAACATTGGCTCTAGGGTTGACTACCCTAGGTACCCTAGGCACAGACTCATCTAACAAGGTTAAGCTTAAATATTGAGCAATCGTGGTCTCCTACATATGAGGTTTACGACTATAAAAAGGGATAAGGTTCACATTATCATTGGCAAAGGATAGGATCCTAGCAATGATAGTTTGATGATCATGGATAGACTCATTAAAGACTCTATGGTTCCTTTCTAACCACACCTGCCAAAGATAGTGATTGAGACAAATTTTCCACATGTATCTAAGTCTTTGGTGAATATGAAATTTCTTAGCATAAGTTTGCTTGAGTCTATTCTGATAGGATCAAAGATTCTCTAATGCATGGATGCAATTTTCATCCAATAGTTCCAATTGGTTTAAATTATATAAATAATACTCATCATTGATTGAGGTATATTGTAACAAGATATGCAAGAACATGACTTTTAAATCAAAAGGGAAGACTACCTCAGTTCTATAGACCAAGACATAATGGGTTGCATCTATAGGAGTTCATACATTGGTATGATAGGCCTACAAGGTAGGGTACAACTGGATACACTAGTCATGACCAGTCTTGCTTACTAACATTTCGAGGATCTTAACAAGGGACTTATTAGATGCTTTGAATTGACCATTAACCTTAGGGTCACATGGGGTTGACCATTTGTTCTAAATATTATACTTAGCAAAAGTTTTATGGACATCCTTGTTCTTGAAAGGAGTGCAATTATCAAATATGATAATAAAAGGAATCCCATACCTACTAAGGATTTGGTTGAAGATTAACTTAGATACTTGAGCTCTAGTCATCACATCCAAGGGTATGGATTCTACCACCTTGTTAAAGTACTATATTACCGTGATGATAAAATTATGACCATCAGACAATGTGGAATTAATATTCCCTATAATTTATAATCCCTACATGAAGAATGATCAAGGAGAATAAATAAAAAAAGGTTCTAATAAGGGGCATGAACAAGGTTGTAATGGCATTGAAACTTGTCACATCATCAAACATAGGCATATTCATCTTTATCCATGGAAGGTCAATAATACCCTATCATAAGGAGCTTCTTGTCAATGATATTACCACTAAAATGACCTCCACATGATATTTCATGAGCTTCACTAAGGTCTATTTGGGCTTCATAAAATTTAAGGCATCATTAGAGGATACCCTAAAAATAACATCAATATAAAGTATCAATGATTATGACAAATTCATATGCTCTTTTTTGTAAAAGTTTTAATTGGTTGCAATCTAAGCCATTGGACATTGAATCATCTTTAAGGAAGATAAAGTTATCTATGTATTAAGACTTATATGGAGAATTTATGGTGTTTAGGATATCTAATAGAACTATGCTAGAGCTAAGGGTTGCATGTTATTAAAGTTGTTTGATAATTACCATTGCTTAATAATCTTCTATCTCCAAGGGGGTAAGGGATGCAACAGTGGCCATGGAATTTACATGGTAGTTAGAGTATCTAGGATAAACTCTATGGTTACCTTTTCTAAGGGATGAAGCAAGGTTATCATATTGCAAAACAATATGTTTGAGGGAGAAGGGGGGGCCTCATTGAATCCAATCCATGATGATCCATGAATTTAGCAAAGGTGACAACTTGATCATCATCAATTGTAAGGGCTAGTTTTTGTTGATGATATAGCTTATGTCACATTTTCCAATCCAAATATCAACTTCCAAATGCTATTGAATACCTTTCTATTGTGGCCTCAAACCATTACCTTCATATCCCATACTTGATAGGATTTACTTAGGAAGTAAGTAATTATTGGATAGATAACAATGGGCAAAGGTTCTCTCTACTAGAAAGGGGTTTCTACCATGGATATTTTCTTTGTGACACATTCCCACATAGAAAAAGGTTCACATACTAATGTGTAATACTTCATCATTTTTATGTAGTAAACCCATAGTTTAAGGTGAAGGTGGTAGCTTGGCTAGATCTAGAAGAGGAATCTCAACTAACTGAGTGACTTGATATTGTGATGAGATTATGATTGGTGGTTCCTTACTTATATTTATATTTTAAAACTTCTTGTTGATGACATATTATGGAGAATAATGATGAAAAAAAAAATTAGGAGAAGAAGAAGATACTTTATGAAGTTAAATAGATGGACAAAAATTAATCATAGATTGGGCTTGCTCAACCATTGAATAATATTGGAATGGATGAGGGTTTTCGTAGATGGTGATAAGATGATTTTTAAATTCATACTTCAAGCATTGATGAAATGTAGAAGGGATATATCTCATTGAATGGATCCAAGGGTGTCCAAGAATAAGATTAAGATGTTGGTCAAGAAACTACATAAAACAAAGTGTCTAAGATATTGGATCCCACTCTAAGGAGAAGGGACAAGATGTCATAGGCCTCTTGGGACTCATTTTTGAAAGCTTTTATGATGACATCTAATTTGGTTAAATATTCCTCCTTTAATCCAAAATTTTAAAAAAATTATAAGTGCATATATTGAGTGAGAAACCATTGTCTACCAAGATCCTCTTAAAAAAAATCCTTTGTATATCTAGTGATGTAAAGGGGAGAATACCATTCTGAGTTTGAGGAAGGAATATAATCATCATAAAAATATATGATTTATTCCAAGAGTAACTAAAACATTGGCTAGGTTACAATTGGAAAGATCTTGTAGGATACATTGTTGAATTAGAAGCTTCAACAAGGATTCCCTATGAATAGGAGAAGTTTGTAAAAGTTTTAAGAGAGATATCTTGGCAAGTTTATTACTTAACTATTATTGGAGGTAGAAGGAGATTTTTTTTTGTGGCTTCAACACTAAGGTTGGTTTCTCTAAAATTGTGCTCCTTTTTTGGGTACTCTTAAGAACTAAGGGTGGTCTAAAGGGTTGGTTGGATGTAGATCTTGTTTGCTATTGAGATTGTTAAGTTGGTTGAGCTTGATCTTGTTGCATTGCAGTAGCTACTATCATACCCACCATTTTTTTGTATGGGGTGGCATATTATTATATGTCACTTGGTTGGTTGCTTTTTATCCATGATTGGGTAGGGGATTTTGGAAGATCCCCATATCTTGATTACTTGTAGGTGTTTATTGAGTAGGAGGTTGACCAGTTGGGGGTTTATGGTTAGGATTAGGTTGGGAGTCATCCACAATAAGGTGAACCTCATCTATTAGGTCTTGAACCACATGTTTCAACATATTACATGAACTCATAATATGCCCATCCACCCCATGACATTCATAATGTTGATAAAATTTATACCAAACTATTATGGTGTCTAGTTGTCTTATGAGAGGTAGTTTGAACATCTTAGCTTCCAAAATTTTCTTAAGGACTGAGGAAATGGGTTGGTTGAATCTAGTAAAATTCTTTTGTGGGGATCATTGAGGTTTGCTAAGTACCAACTTCTACAAGATACTAGTGATGTTAACAATGTTAGTTTACCTATTATCTATTACCCCATCACCAAAAACATGCTTATTATTATATTGGGTTTTCATGGTCCTTTCATCTTTATTCCTTGGTTTAAGTTGACCTTTTTGAATAATATATTTCTCTAATATTCTTGCCAAATATATTGCTTTTTTGAAAGAGGTAATGGTTGTTGCTTCCAACACATATGAGATTTGCTCTTACAAATTTCCAATAAATATCTCTATCATGTCTCGAGAAGGTAGGGTATATCTCAAACATCCAACTAAACTTCTCCACCAAGACAAGAATTCAAATAAACTTTCATCTTTACCTTATTTTAATAGGTATACAATTTGGATGGTTAATCCTTCATACACATAAGCTTCAAATTGCTAAACAAATAAATTAGTTATTTCTTCAAAGTTTTTCAAAGAATGATGGGGTATTTAATAATACTATTCCAATGCCATACCACAAAGTATTTTAGGAAATTTTTTAGTAACAACATATCATCATATATAATATCATGACATGTTGTTCTAAACATCCTTAAATGTTCTATTGGGTCCTCTATTCCCTTATAAATGGGTAAGATCAACATTGAAAAATGCTTAGGATAGGGCCTAGAGGCTATTATAGGATCTAGGGGTTGATTGCACATTTCCTTATAGTTATAAGTGAATATTGGATCTTGAAGTGTATCCATTCTTAATGCCAATTGTTTCACTATACTTGTCAAACTTTGCATGTTTGGATTTTTTTTGTGCAATACCCTTAGATTCTCTAAGGTTGAGTTATAGGTAAGCTGTTGAAAGAGAAATTGTTTAATGTTTGAGGTATTAACACTATTATGATATAGGTTATGGTATGTGATTTTTTGCATGGTATCTTATTGAGGAAAATAATTCACATTTGGTGAAACAAAAGAAGGAATGTTGAGAGGAGAACATTATTGGAAGAAGGAGGAATAGAATGATATGGAAATTGAACATTATTTTGGGATGCACTACTAGTTGGAGGAGGTTGCGAGATTCTCCCAATGTTGGTGGTTATTGTAGTAGCATATATAGGTTTATTAAATGGATTAATATGATGAGAATATTAAAACAAAAAATTGATGCAAATATTGAGAGAAAATTTGGTTTGATGATGAGACGTTCCAACTTCTTCAAAGTGGGTCTCTATCCAAGGCTTCATTTAGGACATGCCTATTTTGCCTAGGAAATTCAAAAAATGATTATGCAATTGAATGTGAGTTGACCGTGAGGCCCCTCAATAGAATCAAAGTCATCACTAGTATCTATGTCCTCTTCTTCCTCTAGATTGAGATTCCCCCTATCAACCTAATCATCCTCATGGTATAGAGGATTCTCTTTTGGCTTTATCATCTTTTGCTTACTCCTAAGGTTTGGGATCATGGGATTAAGAGAAAGAGAAAGGGATAAATAGGCATGAAAAACTAACTTGAAAATGCAAAAGACATAAAAAAGGATCTTTTTCTTAAAGCGTTTCTATGTTTTTATATCTTTACACAAACATATTTAAATGGTATTGCTTATAGTTTAAAAAAAAAAACAAAAAAAAAATATATTTTTTCTTAAATGTCCACTAAGGACATGTTTCATGTCGGTTTCACCAAATATGTAGAGGGAAAAAATAATCCATAATGGATGATTCTTGATGGATTTTTTTTGGATTTGAGGTAACTACAAGGCTATGTTTCTTTACACTCAAGGCTTGGGGATTGAAGGATTCACCAGGAGTGGTTTAAGGATGAATTCTAAGTTTAGGATGGGAAGTTTGATGTGTTTATTGAGAAAAAAAATCTAAGTGTGGTCTTTACTTAGGCTACTATATGACTGGACTTGGAGGCATGGCAGTCAAGATCCCTTGGTCCTTTTAGATGACCTTAAAAATAAAAATGATTTTTAACCTTTGTGAATAAGAAAAACAAAGCATGCAATAGTAAAATCTAGTGTATATAGAATACATGCAATGGAAAACAAGTATGCAAAAGATAACCTAGGGTTTTGGGAGTAGAAATTTTACCCAAACTATTGTGACCTAATTCATGCCATATAATTAGTAAGCACACTTTCAAAAACAAATAAGACAATCAAATTTGTGTCCCATAAGGGAGGAACGAATTTGCAATAGAAAACTTAAAATTAATCTATCAATTAACACTAAGAACTAATTATCTAAAGAGCTAATAATGCATAAAAAATTAATAAGCTTATGGAGGAATCAAGAGTACAAGCAACAACCAAGATGGAAGACCTCTCCTCCTTTGTCTAGAAGACAAATGATGTGCACAATCTATCATCAAGGGTTATCCACTGGCTCATCCACAATGACAAATCACAAAGGGCATAAAAATGAAGTAGAGAACTAATATCAAAACTTGAGAGCATTATAAGAAGATAGATCACATCTAATATCTATCTAAATTTTTAGGAAAAGGGAGTTCAATCCTTCTATTTATATGAGGTTTGGAGGAGGGTTTTAGGTGGGAAATAAAGCTTAAACTTGGCTAAGATCTAACATCATAGAGATTGGCTAAAAATTAGGTTTTTTAAGAGAAAAAACCCAAAGTTGTCAAATTCATGTCCCATACTAGGTGATCACAAATTTGGAAAGGCTATAGAAAAAAGGCTAAACAAAGGTCAATTTTTTGTGTCTATATATTCGACCATTGTTATGCCACAATATGCTCTTGTTCTATCTAAGCCTACTACACAGTATCTCCCTCTCTTGCCAACTCTATAACCTAAATAAAATATAGAATTAATAGAGCTAAGGGTAACATTGAAGAATATTTGCAAAAAATTTATTGTTCTAGAGAGGTAGAATTTAGAGAAGATATATGAATGCTATCAACCTAGGACGTTTCCATATATCACCAAAGACCAAGGGATCTCTAGCAATAGTGCCACTAGATGAAAAAAATTGCATATAATTAATTAGAGGATATGTCATCCACTTCTATTCCTCATAAAAGATATTAATGCTTGGCTTGAAATAATCTCCATAATGTAGACATGGGTATGTTCTATAAAAATCAAGCCTAATTGGCAACAATGAAGAAAATAAAAAGAGCATAAAAGGCATAGAAGGAAGCAATCAACACTTTGATAGATCTAGAACAAGTCAAGGTAGTTAAAAGTCTTGAAGAATAAGAATATATTCAAGTCTTGACCGAATATGAAAAGAATACTCTACAAGTGGATCCACAAAAGTTATAGCTATTCAAAGTCCCTATTCAACCTTACAAAGAGCAAGCAAAGAGCATCCAAGGTAATAATCACCAAAGCTAGAACCAAAAAGGCTAAGACTAACAAAAAAAATCCATGTCAGAGGATCCTAAGGAATATGTACTAAGAAGGTTGAGGTATCCCTCTATGACCAAAATGTAGAGGTTGGCAGACATTGGGTAGTATCATAAAAGATCTAAAGAACCTTACTAGAAGGAAAAAAATCTACCAGGAGTGACTAGGTATAGCATTGTTGAATAGTTAAAGAAGACTCCTAAGAAAAGCATGTATAATGCATTGCTAATTCCCAAAGAAATCAATTCTAAAGAAGAGAATCTACCAGACTTAAATCTAATTGAAGACCAACAAAGCTCCTGACATGGGTAACATATCTTTGCAAATGGAGGAGTGGATAGTATATAACTACATGATTTACTTAGGAGAATCCACTACTATTATACCAAATATAGTGTATTAAGCAATGGGAATGGAATACCTTCAATTGAGCCTTGGAGTTCTATAGTTGGGTGGTACCCCTATCTAAATAATTGGGATGATCAAAAACATACCAATGGTGTTACACAATATCTTGAAGGTAACAATTATTTAGGATATGGTTGTGGTATATCTTTCAACCTACTTTGGTCTATGCTTATCTATAGAATTCTCTACCTTGCTAGGAGGATATTTATCCTTGGATTATTCTCATATGGTCATCCCTTATAAAGGCCAAAAGGTCAAGATCTATGTGGAAAAGCCATCACCCTTCCACATTGAGAAAATTGAAGAAGAAAGGGTTAACCTACTAGATAATTATCTAGACTATGTTGAGGAGGTCAACTTGGTTGAAAAATACTAGAACTACTTTCAAGAAGTGGCCAAAGAGGATCAAAGGGATGATGGTTATTGCATTTAGGAGGTGGTTGGATAATATCAAATGCAAGTCAATTAGTGGTCAAAAGAGGTAACCAAAGGCTTTTATATGGAATATAAATTTTATCTAGAGGATATTATTTCCACATCTGAGGATAGATAAATATTTTATGATGATGCAATATTAGGATATTATTAATTTTTGACCACTCCAAAGCAAGTGTTCCATGAAATGAAGGCAATTGGATTACTATTATAGTAGGGACCTAGAAAGAAGGCTTTTGATGACCTATGGCAACAACAAGACTTTGGTAAATGCTACTATGATAAGGAAATTTGATCACAAGAATTCTAGAATGGAACCCACTACATTAGGATGGCAAATAAGCTATGCCAATAAGACACAAGAGGTTTAATACAAGGGGACCCAAACCCTAGGAAACTTCCTCTACCTTTGCTATAAATACACAAACATGCATATATTACATCAACTTATATTTTGATATAAATAGAAATATGTATAGATAAAGCGTAGAACACAATGACATTAATTATTTGAGGGACACATCATGGTGCTCACATGTGCTAATAAGATTTTTTGGTAAATCCATTAGGATTCATGAAATCCTATCTATAGCTAGAAATATTTTTTGTAAAAAGGGATGATAATCATGCGATGTAAAAATTTTATGCCTAGGTAATATAATAATTAGGTAATTTACTATTAAGAGGTTATTCACCATAATAAAGGTAAACATGTAAGAAAACTAGCCACACAAAATGTAAATTTTTGGGAAAGTGTGGGAGTTTTGATAAAATATCCATAACTATTATAGAGGTTAGTTGTAACCACCCATAGTAAAAGCTATAAAAATGTGAAGTTTAGCTAAAATAAAATATATTTTTTTTATAACTAAGAGAAGGCTAGGATAACTATGTGTGTACTAGATCAAATTTTAAAGGCATCTAGGCTAGTGAAGGGTTGCAAAGTTATTTGTAATCCTAAACAATATTATTTACATGATTTCACAAAAAAGAGAATAGAAAACAATGAAAGAAACCAAGCTATGAGTGCTTGGAATATTTACATAAGATATATCTTCCTTTTCGAGAACAAACATCAACTATTGTATATTATTGTCATTAGGGACTCAATTTTTCCAAAGGTGCCAATGAGCAGGTATCACTATTATCTCTTCTTTCCTTTCTTCTCATATTTTCCTCCTTTTTCTTCTTTTGCTTTCCCTTTCCTTTCCCTCATATTTCCCATATTCCTATTCTTAAATCTCATTATGTAAGAATTTTTTGCCTTCTTTAGGTATTCTATTCACCCCACTTTCTTCTTGGTTCTCCTTGCTAGCTTTGGTACTTTTCCTTCTCTATGTTCCATAGAAGATCCCATATTTTGTAGGTAAATTAGATGTGATATAATTAGGGGTATATTCTAACAAATATACAAAAGCCCCTATTATGACTATAGATCCCAAATCCATTCAACACCCTAGTCATCAATTTCTTCATACCTCTACTCTTTCCTTCACAAATTTATTTCCTCCTATGCTTGACTCCATGCCCAATGAATAAAGATATCTAGGTCCTTAATTTTGCAAGAAAAAATCCTTAAGAGGCACCAATAATGTGGACCCATGAAATCCTCCACATAGATAGATCCTAGCATTCTATTGGACTATTAGTTTTGTTAATGCAAGAAAATTTTCATTATTGCCATACAAAGGCTAGCCAAGAGGTAACCCATTAGGAACAAAATTTGACCAAGGTAGAAAGGCTTAAGCACTTTAAAATGTGGTTGGATACTTTTCAATATAGAGCCATATAAGATGCATAATGGCCCCAATAAATCTTGGATAGACACATGACTAACTAGATATAAGAATAGCCTAAAATATAAGTGGTAAAAGATTTTGAATAATATCAACAAAAACTCATAGTAACCCTGATTACGTCCTCGATATTCCATCAACAAACATATAGGTTACAATAATTAATGATAAAAGAAGACGGATACTAACCAAGTCTATTTCAAGGGAGAGCACATGTGTTAGAAGCATGACCCACTTGGACATTTCTCAGCCATCAAAGATAAGGTAGTTATAATAAAATGACAGGCAATCTCTTAGAAAATGCAATAGAATTGGTCACCACTAATCCTAAGATGATCTCCTTAAAAATTTAATATATGGTGCAATAAGGCATGATGGGAGAGGCTAGTAACTAGTCCTAAACATGCTCAACCATTCAATGATACTTTGACTAGTAACTAGTATGTTAGGCCTTATATACAATTTAGTTTTAGTGTATATTGCATAGTATATGACAATGTTGTTTACATCTAATCCAAAATTTTTACAACTAACCCTCCATTTATTACTCTAATCATCCCCCCATATTTTCATTTTTATTTTGCAATAAGGACTTAGCTTAATTTTGAGGTTGGATAAGGAGAAATTCTAATCTATCCAATATTGGTCCTATGGTCAAGGGTGCACATCCTATCCATTAGGCAGATCATAGACCAAAACTCATCATCCTTTTTGCCCTTGTAGTAGATATCATTCCTCCGCTTCTTTGGAATTATCACAATATCATTGTTTCTCCCATTTTTATATATTTTTATCCTATAAATCCTCTTATATTAATATTTACATTGCTCTTTCTCTTTCCAAGCTTCTTCTTTGAGTGGGTTTGGTTTACTTGAATCTAATAGCAACTTGTTGGAAGTCCCCTATAACCAAATACCCTTGTCTTTTTCATTATTTTGTCAAGCTGTGATGTCTCACATTTAATTTGTCAATCCAGGTTAGATTTAAAGAACATAAATCATGTATAGATTATTCCATAATTCTTAATCATTGACTTTATTCTATTTTCTTAGTTTTGTTTGTAGGAAATAAAAGTTTACAATAAAGGAAATTGAAATGAAATGATGCTTAATTTAAATATGCAATTTATGACTAAGTCTATGTGTGTGGATCCACGTATGATCTAATAATGCAACAATTATTTAATAGATTTTATAATTCTATCTTATGCAATTTTAATTAATTCTATGCTCTAAGACTTATTCTATATTCTAACTATAGACACTTAAACACCTAAAGTATTAATTAATTAATTAATTTATTGATTAGTTATTACCTAGCCTACACAACCACTCACCCCTCCCCATGGGAGCATTCACCCTTCCATTCCCCCCTCCACATCATCATCACTCCACTCATAATTCCACATCATCCGGATTAGTATTCTTATCCACAAATGAACTCTAGTCATTATTAGTTGCACATTCACCAACCCAAAGCATTTTGCAAAAACACTCAGTAAATAAATCAAATCATGCATATCCAAATTAAATATTTAATATAAATCATAAATATAAAAAATAAATCAAATCATGCATATCCAAATTAAATATTTAATTTAAATCATAAATATAAAAAAAAATCAAATCATGCATATCCAAATTATATATTTTATTTAAATCATAAATAAAGAAAAACAAATCAAATCATGCATATCCAAATTAAATATTTAATCTAAATCATAAATATAAAAAACAAAACAAATATGCATATCCAAATTAGATATTTAATTTAAATCATAAATATAAAAAATAAATCAAATCATGCATATCCAAATTAAATATTTAATTTAAATCATAAATATAAAAAATAAATCAAATCATGCATATCCAAATTAAATATTTAATTTAAATCATAAATATAAAAAACAAATCAAATCATGCATATCCAAGTTAAATAAAAAATTTAAAATTAAATAACAAAAACAAATCGAATTATGCATGTGCCATTATTAGATTTCTTTTTAGAGATCTATATAATGACACTCACCCTCATTCAAAAAGGGGGGTCGAGCTTTAAGATTTCAAACAATGAAGTGTTGTCGGATTCAAGTTTATTTTTTGTATTTCCTATTTTTAATAGATGTTAACCAGGGTTATGCATAAGGGGTCTAACCCAACATCAATTTATAAAATTAGGGTAAATTAGTTTCGATACCTAGGCGAATCCTACCCAAATTCGTGAAGTCATGGTGATTTTTTTATTTCAACCAAAAATTATAATAATGGGACAAATTTATGCTGATATTTGGAAAAAATTGGGAGTGGTAAAAAAGCCTAAAAAATAAACCATATTCTTGTGTTCATGTACACCCATATGCAATTCTGATGTTGTAGATTTGTATGTGCATTTCACTTAGTAGATGTTGCAAATTTGTGTGTATCAGAATAACAATATCAACTTTGATGTTGCAGATTTGTGTGTATCAGACTAACAATGTAGATGCTAGAGAAGACTACCTCCTTAAGCTTCAAAGTCAAAAAGTTTGTAACTATTTTGGAAACGCATTCTATGAGTTAGAAGTTAGCATTAAGCATGCTATGTATCTTGCCATCCATATTGTTATAGGTCATTGTGTAATAAAATACAAATGCCAGTTAACTGTTCTCAAGTTAATACCAGCAAATTTCATATTTATTGAGATTGTTCTGTATTCATGGATTGGATTTTGTAAGTTTTAATCTCTTATTTCACCATGTTGTTGAAAAATTTTTATTCATAGAAGTCAAATATCAAAGGTAAAATATGAGTTTTGCTACTATTTATGGCACTAATTCTTATTCTATTATATTAAAGCATATTTCTTATACTTTCCAATTGAATCATCTATCTTTTCAAAAATAAAAATTGTAGAGACTAACTATATTTAGGAAATAATAGTCTAACCTAGTTAATTTGAAATATTAAAAGAAAAATATCATATATAGGTTTAATGTACAACTTGAATAGCCTAATTATAGAGATTTTGAAACTCTAAATAGAGGTTTAAGGTTTGAATACTTGAGGTAGGTTTGTACACCATGCTTTAGTATCAAGAGTATGGCTGGATAGCCATATATTGGGTAAACAACATTCTCCTTAAAGGTCGTATTATATAAACTGTAACCTTATAGATGTTGAGTATATTATTGATTATAATAAAAGCATAATCATTATAGTATTTGAATTATAATAAAAATTTATAAAATTTAAAACCTTGTAGTATTCCCATTATGGTATGCCAATGAATCCTTGGGTCAATATTTTTAACATATGGATGATGTAATCCACACCAAGGTTGAAATTTGTATGACACCAAATAAAAGTTCAAACCATATATAATATATTTTTAAACAAAAAATTATTTATATAATATAAAATCTTTAAAATAGAAGTATTAAAAAAATAAGTAATAAATTTGAACCCTAGATAAAGTTTTCTGCTCTAAGACTTTCAGGTTTGTATTAAATTTTCGTAATAATATAACCTAACCTTACAATATTTATTAAATTGATATTTTTTTATCACACTATGTTTCCTAATTTTTTAATTTATTTTTTAATAGCTTGATTATAATTCTATTGAAGTGGGTTACATAGTCTAAGGATGTAAAACTTTATAGTCTAGGCATGCAGCCCGCACTAAGGCATATCATGGACTGCCTTCATGCGGTAGGTCGTGCTATACCGATTGCCACATGGTGACTGATATAGCACAGCCCATGTGAAGGCATTTTATGGCCTACCTTCATGCGGGTTGTAGGTTGCGCTATGTCGATTGCTACATGAAGGCAACCCATGGATTGCCTCATAGCCTACATGAAGGCAGGTCATAAATTACCTTCACATAGTAGGATGCTCTATGTCGGCCACCACGTGGTGGTTGACATAGTGTAACCTACGCGAAGGTAAACTGTGGACTACCTTCACATGATGATTTGTGCTATGTCAATTGTGATGTGGCGGCCAACATAGTGTGACCTACATAAATACAGGTCATGGACTACCTTCACGTGAGCCACGCTATACCATTATCACATGGTGGCCGACATAGCATGGCTCATATGAAGGCAGTCCATGGCCTACCTTCACACGGGTTGCAGGTCGTGTAATGTCAACCACCATGTGGTGGCTGGAATAGCATAACCTATAGCCTACGTGAAGTTATATTGTGTATTGCCTTCATGCGGTAGGCCGCGCTGTCAATCATCGCTTGAAGGCAATTCGCCATCCGATGTATTTTTAATTTTATTTTTATTAATTTTTTAAATCTAATGTATTTTTTAAACTTAAATTAATAGTAAATATAATTTAAATAAAATTAACCTTCAAAAAAATATTAAAAAAAACTTCCCTGCCATACGATGCGCAGATGGTTTTTATTAAAAAAGTTGTAAATTTTTAGCTTGTGTTTTTCATCCATTTGAATGAATAGGTAAATAACAATATTGAGATAAATTCACAATTGAGGAAGGTCTAAATTAAAAAATTCAAATTAAATAGCACTATGTGACCTTGAAGGTAGTCCACGTCTTGCCTCGTAGGCTGCAATCTACGCTATGTCGGTTGCCACATGGCAGCCAACATCGCGTGACTTATATCTTGTGAAGTAGGTCATGGACTACCTTCACGCGATGACCGTCGACATAGTATTTGTACGTATATGTGTCCTTTGCCTTCATGAGATGTTTCCACATGTCCTTTACCTTCCACGTATACCTTCTACCCTACAGCATCCTATAAATGAACATTTTCCAATACTTTTTTTCTCGTTTGATATTGTGGGTTTCTCCTCAAAAAAAATATGAAAGGAATGCTCACAAAGAGGTATTTTTATAGAGAATTATTATGTTTCTCTTATTCTCTTGTATGGTGTATTTCACTTTTGTTTTTATGGACTGCGTGGTTTAGCATCTCTGAATGACGTAAAACAACGAGGGACCAACCTATAACTACAAGTTTATCCTTATTGTTCAAAAAATTTGTGATCTTATTTAAGTAGTATTTTTTTTTTTATCCTGGAAAACAAATAGATCGAGAATTTAGTTTCAATTGATTAAAATTATATTATCATATTATATTGATCAAAAAATTTTATGAAGAAATTAAAGGTTTAATTTTTTTTAGGCAGATATTTTTTAAAATAATGTAAGCCACGTAATCTAGCCTTTCTAAACCAGAGCGATAACAACTGATACACGTGCAATTACATATAAAACTAAGGGTACCATTTGCTCCATGCCCTTCCCTAGTAGGGTTTAAATAATTATACAAATAAAGTATAATTAAATAGGTGGTCATGCCGCTACTTATAAATTTGTATTGCTTCTGAATTCCACTTCTTGAAACTATTCCCACAACCATTCTGGAAACTAAATTTTATCTGGTGCATCTATATTTCGAATCACATTAAATAGGATCTTCTCAACACCCAAAGACAACAAACTACATATGTAGTAACATCCACCCATTTTATTATTTCCCTTTTCTATGAAGCATTTTACAATGTTAAAGATACCCCATATCAAATCGCATTGCACCTAAAATTGATGGCCATTGGTGCGACCAAAGAAGAAATACAGGTAAAATTATATTTTTGGAAAAACTAAATATTCTTCTTTCCAATTCTTTTTCTAATTTTTCATTTGAATGCAGAAAAGAGTAGCTGGATTTGTTGCTTGAAGAGATGTCACATTAAGGGATCACATGCATGAAACCATTGGATATTCTGACACAGTCAAAAATGACGCCAGTAAGTGCTACAAAAACTACAAAATATATGAGGTATTCTTCCTTACCTCATCATCGTAGACCATCAGCTCCTTTGATTTCTACATATGTTATAAGTGATTTTGAATAAGTAACCTCTGACTCAGAAGGTAACCTTACTATTTGAAATTACTATTTAAAATTATGTATTTTATTGATTACAAATTATAATTAGTTTAAAGAAACTTTTTATATGTTTTTAGAGCAATGACAAGTGGATTTATCATCAACAAGGATAGAGTCAACTATGTAGGTCACATATTCCTCTGGTAATATTGGTTTAACTAAAATTGTTTTTATGACATTAATTTTTACAATAGTTTTAATTGAAATATATAAAATTTTGTAGGGGAGTCGACTCATTTCCAAAGACATATAAAATCGATGCTTCCACCACCTCCACCATGAAAAACACACCCACAACAAGTGCAACCACAACAAGTGCCACCAATGATGAGAGGCCAATATCACGCATGCATGGGAAACAAATGCTTACACCACCACCTTCTGGATGAGCCATAATTCAAACATAGACTATATCTAACTTCTCGATATTTTCCCTTGGGAATATCTCAAATGTGCAGAGCGCTTCTCAAATACCCTCTGGTAATCTTGATGATATTTTTTTGTTTTAGGATAACAATCCTAAATCTTTGTCTTTCAAGGAAACTAATTTGCTTCATGAGCCACAAAAGCATAATGAAAGACAAGAGGTTTTTGGGGTAGATTTCATAGCTATTAGGTCATCCCCCTCCCATCAAACCACCACCCAACATCCTCTTAGTGATGATGAGAAAGTTCATTTTCTAGAAAATGTTTTATTAGCTCTTGATTGTGAAGCTACAGTTAAGGGAACTCTAATTTTAGATATTGTAGGCTTAAAATATTGGGAATATCGGGTGAAGGTTTTAATAAATGAAATAAATTTTCGATACAAGAATTTTTCAAAAAGAAAGGAGATATTTTCATTGGTGGAGAATGAACCACAAAAGCTTGACATCAAGATGAATTCGACAGCTTTGAGTCCAACTCCACATACAATGATGAAATTTTGAAAATTATGTTGAACAGATTGGAAAACCTCAATGCCGAGGCCCAAGCATATTTCAACGAATGGTCAACAGATAAGAAAAAAGTAGCAGTTGCAAAAACTGCAAGACTTACTGATGATGTAAGTTTTTACATATAATTAAGAATTATTTTTTTCTTAAATATATTTTATTTATAAATATTAATATTTTTTTCTTCTATTTTGTAGTCTAATTTTCAACACTTAAAGATGCAAGTCAACGCCATGAAAATATTGATTAAGACTGCAAAAACTAGTGTGACTAATGCTATTGAAGTGAAGAAAAGATTACAATTCACTATTAGAGAAAATAATTGGCTAAAGAAGTTTATCAAAGATAAGGGCCTGGATGTGGAGGTTGTATTAAAACAAAATGAGAAAGAACTGAATGCACCTTTTAGAGAAGATCTTACAAAGGAAGAAGGTTCATTACTATCGAGGATGAACACTACAACTAAAATTCTAGTAAGGGCTAGTGCATTGGAAGCAAAGGATATTGATGAGGGATCTTCAACACAAACTCATTCTTTGGAAGATCCAACTCATGCTTTAGGCACCCATGCGAAATCCAACTAGTTGATTGTAGCTTTTGTTGTATAGCAGTCAACAATTTTGTAAATTGTAAAGAATGCTTTCAAATAAATAAAAGAGACATTTTCAAAAATTGTGTATCATATTTTGGAAATTTTGTTTTAAAAATTATGATGTTTTAATTAGTTAATGTGGATGCAATAAATAATTTTCAATTACAAATGAATTGCTAAAAAATATGGATATAGGTAAAAAGTTCTCTTATGTTTTATAAAAATTTTTAAATGATTGAATTGCAGCACAAATATCTATTTTTCCATAGACAAATAATCCAATAATAGGGTTTAAATATTAAACATACAATTTGATCAACATATACAATAGAATTTTTTGGAGATATACACAATAGAATAACAAAGATATGATATAAAAACAACAAATTCACAATGTTGGAAGTTGAAATAAACACTTTTCAAATTAAAAAAAAAACATATCCAAGTAAAATGAAAAATTAATTCTCAATATCCTGTAGAAATTTGATAATGAATAATGTGAAATATATTCAAATTTTTAAACATAATAGAATAACAATGATATTATATAAAAATAACATATTTATAATGTTAGAAGCTGAAACAAACACTCTTCAAATATAAAAAAACACATATCCCAGTAAAATGAAAATCAACTCTCAATATCCTCTAGAAATCTAATAATGAATAATGTGAAATATATTTAAATTTTTAATCATCCATTGATTACAATGTTGGAAGCTAAAACAAACATTCTTCAAATATTATGGGCATGCATATCCAAGTAAAACAAAAAATCAATTCTCAATATCCTATAGAAATCTGATAATGAATAATGTGAAATATATTCAAAATTTTAAATCATCCATTGATTACAATGTTGAAAGCTGAAACAAACACTCTTCAGCTTGTACAAAAAATACATATCTCGATAAAACAAAAAATCAATTCTCATTATCCTGTAGAAATTTGATAATGAATAATGTGAAATATTTTCAAAATTTTAAATCATCCATTGATTACAATGTTGGAAACTGAAACAATCACTTTTCAAACTGTACAAAATCTTCTATACTCATACCCAAAATTTTTTTTGCCATAATTCGGTCACTGTTATCATTATCCTCATCATATATTCATGTCACCTCTTCTATATGTGAGAGATTTCTAATATATCAAATCTCTATCATAAGGATACTGCTCCACCTCATAGGTTGACACATATACTCTCAAACAATTTTCCAAATTTTTATCCAACCTATTGCAAACTTTAGATTTTATAAACAATAATGCACTAAACACCCTTTCATCTTCCACTGATCCCAAAATCATCATTTGACATAATTCATATAAAAAAATATTCACTCACATATGTTGTAGGACACTACTGAGATGCAATATTTTCCATAAACATGAAATAGAATCTGTTTCATGACGGTTAATCAATTGTGAAACTTGAGCAACCATTGTCATTCCAAAATTGTGATTATTTTATCAAAATATTTTTATTGAGAATACCATTGATTTCAATACCATTAAATTCCACATGTTTAGTGAAATGGTTAGCAAGAGTGCCCATGTATTTGAGAAACAAACCATTTATAGTTTGGTATTCAATACAAGGATCCCAGAACATCGGGTTAACCACACCCATAACCTCAAGCAATTCATATCTTTGAAAATAATCTCTTATTTCTTTTGTCAAGGTTTCTGCTATTTTTCTCAGTTTAATTTTTGTATCATGTAAAACTACATCAAATCTATTGTATGTTATGGATATTTATTCTACTTCATTTGTAGCTATATCCATTCATTGATCAAAACAATATAAAGGTATTTCCTTTCCGTGAACATTAATACAAATATGATCATTTATGTTGAACTTCAAAAATTTTTGAGGATCATTGATGTTTGTTAATGTTCTCCAACTCTCAAACATGGGATCCATAAAAATTTTAGTAGAGGTGTACATCATATCAGTATGCATGTAAATTTATTTTCTCACCCTCATGAAATCCACAATTTTAATTGATCTTTGTTGTGCAAGTTTTATCAAAATATTCATTTCTTCCAACATTGGAAGAATACCACACAATGTGATAAGTGTTTCCAATTCAATCATTCAGAATAACAAATATTTAGCAACTTCCCTACAATTTGCATACATAAACCTTGCCAAGGATCAATATTATTTGAAAAATCTATATGTTGGTTGGTACAATGAAATCCACCTAGTATCTACATCTTTTAACAGTTTTTTACCTTTAGTAACTCCTAGTGCAAACCATTGAAACTTAAAAAATATTTTTGGATTGCATTAAAAATAAGAATGAATTTCACGGATAAGTTCTTCCAATTTTGCTACATTTTCAAATGTGCTCACAATTTTGTATGCAAGATTCATTCTATAAGCCATGCAATGAATAGGGATCAAATATGGGGTAATTGATGTTTGTAGTCAAATACAAATACCATTCCTCTGTCCTTGCATTGTAGCAGCATCGTCTTCTCCAACACATATTAACTTATTGGTTATTTCCATATCATTCATTCCTACTATTTCCTTTAAATTGGTTACAACAATATTGTAAAGGTTTTTTGCATTGCAATTTTCCACCATCTTACGTACTCCAAGTAAATGAGGTTTCCTTAAATGATTTTCCAATGTGTAAACATGCATACAAATCCAAGATGTGTTATCAACAACAATCACCTCATAAATTGAAATTAAAATGAATTTGGTATTTTTTACATTCTCTTTATGGTCCTCTTGCTCAACCAATGAGAGTCATTTTACCATTTCCCAACCACTTTGATCTGACCAATGGGCACTAGGAAGATTTTGCACATTAGCTAGTTGAAATAGATATTTATAATCAATGAAATCAAACATAGGTCTACCCTTTTTAAGAATAGTGTATACAATAGCAAACTGCAAACTTTTTGAAGCTAAAGTGATCTTATTCATTTTGTGAAATTGGGCTTGAATCGTTCCACATTTTTCAACCAAAGTTTGTTGTTTTTTCATTTCTTTATCATATTATTTTGCATATGTGCACATTCTATGCATCCTTCCACCTAAAATTTTTTGATACTATTCCATCACTTTCTTTTGTTTTTATATAAACTTTTCCACAATGTTTTTCTACTATATCTTTCTTAACTTGCAATCTATGATCCCTTTCATGTTTCCAACTACAAATTACACATCTCAATTATTTTAGTTCTTCACTACTATTCTCTAGCTGCACTGGCTCAATAAATAGAAATTTTGATACCCAATCAGGCTGAAATGTTCTATTAATTATCCACTTGGATAACATAGCATGTTTAGGTTTCTTAGAAGAATATTCTCTGGAAGTAGGGATTGTATGAGAGATATTTTTTTCTTTTTCATTTGGTGTGTTAGTTTCAAGAATCTCTTCATGTTGTTGTTGCATTTCATTAAGAAAAATTTCATCTATGGGTATTTAATTAGCGAAGATATGTGGAAGTGGAGGTATATCAGGGTCAATAGTATTTTAAGAAATCAAAGGTTTTTCATATCATTTTTTGATTTTAAAACATACATTCTACTAAAAACTTGGAATCAATTAATAGTATACAAAGGCATCAACCAAAAAATACTGGTTAGTAAGTAAAAGGTGTTTGTACCTTGAATTTGTGTAAATGTCAATGGTTGAATGGATTGTGAAATATGATGAAAGTAATTTAGGATACTCTTTTTATTGGAATATTGGCCTCCCTTGTTTCCATTGCCAATAGGTGATATTTTACCTGTATAAATGGAATATGAACATGAACATCATATTTAAAAAATAAAAATTACTGGTTAAAAAAATTATTGGTCAGGAAAACAGGATGACATATGGAGCCTAGGATATGGCACATGTCATATGGCGACTAGCATATGGAAGCTGACATATGACAGATTACATATGGAAGATGGCGGTAGACATATAAGGATAACATATACTACCTAATGGCTGCCATCGGTTGTTCTCCATATGGAATTCATCATATATTATCTGCCATATAGTGGGTAACATATGGCATAAATCTACCACATGGCAGAAACCACATAGTGAATACCATATAGCATCTGCAACATGGCAGATGCCACATGGCATCTACCACATGGCAGATGCTACATGGCAAATGCCATAAGACGAATGACATATGGCAGACGCCATATACCACATGATATATGGTAGATGCCATATGTTATCTGCCAAGATACCATATGGTGGATACTATATATTAGCTACCATATGGTAGATGCCATATGACTACAGATATATGGTGGATGAAATATGGCATCTATCATATGGCAGATGCCATATGTCATTCCACCATATGGTAGGCACCGTATGTCATCCACCATATATCATTCATGAATGCCATATATCTATAGATATATGAGGAATGACAAATGGTGAATGCCATATGTAATGTGTCATATGGTAGTAGATATATGTCGGATGTTATCTACCATATGGTAGATGTCATATACCATTCGATAAATGACATATGGTGGACACCATATGGTGTATTCCATATGGCAGATACCATATGTCATCTGCCAGATACATTCCACCATATGTCATCTGGCTTATGGCACTTGATATATGGATATAGGCATATGTCAACTAACATATGGTGCTTGACAAAAATATAAACATATGGTGACTACCATATGACATCTGACTAAAATACTTGATGTTTATAGCAAATCTGAAAGAAATATAGAAATACTAACCTATGTTTGTCGTCTACTATGGTTGCATACTATGATTCTCTCTTGGTTGTCATTTGTTGTGGTAGCTTCTTGTCTGTCATTGGTGTTAGCTATCTTATTTATCACTTACTTTCTATCTTCTACTTATTGTATCACCTTTTTTCTATCACCTATTGTTTATCGCTCACTATTAGGGAGAATTAGTGTTTTAAATGTATGGATATCGCTCTCATGTTAGCTATATATAATGGGGATATGAGGAAAATTTGGTAGGATAAATGAATTTTTTTATTATTTGAATGTAAATTTTTGGCAGGATTTCTTCATAAAATAAGTATCATAGCGGGTGAATGTACCCTAAAAAAATTGGTCCTGAATATTTCGAGCGAATAGGCCGATATCTAGGGTTCCGTCAAGAAAATTTTGGGTGAATAGGCCGACATATAGGGTCCCCATTTTTACCAAATTTTAATTTTGAAATCCTAATATTTCACCCCAATGTGCAAAATTTACCACTATGCATATATTAATGTTAAAAGTTATTTGATTTACAGTTTAATAAAATTTAGCTTAGATAGATTTCATTTCATGCACTCATTTGATAGATTTGCATTGTTTATCACTTTTGATTAATGTTATATCTGCACATGCTACTAATCATGTTTATTTTCTTGTGTGCAAGCTTTAGATTTTTATGGGAAGGAGTGCAAGAGATGGACATCATCACCTCTTGAGGAGGTCATGAAGAAATCATGCTCGAGACAGTTTGTGGGTGCGAGAGAACCCCAAAGTGCACGAGTATTATTCTGATAGGAGAATCAAATCCTCTTGATTATTTATTGTATTTATTGTATCATGATATCAAACTCCCTAAAGGTATGTGATTGTAATTCATGATGATGAAAAAAAGCTATTATAAATTAAAAGGGATCTAATTCAATACTTTCTTTTTATCGTATTGTGTTACATTACATATATTTTGTGTTCATCTATTGTGATTATTATTCTTTTATTGTGCATGATTTTTTGGACATTTCAATGGCGATCATGGTGGGACCTAGTTCCTTATTTTTATTTATTTTGCTAATTATAATTTATTTTTCTATTTGTAGGTTACAAGTCTTAGATTAAAAAATAGTAAAATTAGATAGCAAGATCTTCATCAAACATAGGCTTTCACGATAAGTATCTAATCTACTTATCTGTGTTTCTGAACAAAATTTACAAAAAAAAATTAAGTTATAGAAAATAGATAGGAAAAATTATAGGTGTTGGGTTCTTTGTTTGCGATCACCTCTGGTCTAAATGGCCCCTATCTATGACCATCCCTCTATGGTACAACCTCTATTGGTGATCACCTCTGTGTAGGATGGCCCCTATTTGAAGTCATTTCTATCTGAGATGACCCCCTTTCTGAAGCATATTGCACTATTTGCTTGCTAGTTGATCCTAGGTTGATCATGTAGGGTTCAACATATTTTAGATTTCTAAAGTTAAATGTTATTTTTATGTAGGAATTTGAAGTGTTATTTATGCAGTAGTAAAAATTTATAAAGTTCTATGTGATTTATTTTTCTTTGTATAAAATAAAAAGAAACCCCACAAACCATGATATATATTAAACATTAAAGAGCTAGATTTCATCACAATCCGTTAATCAATACCAATGGTAGTGGTTTTTATCTCCACCTCATTGGCTTACATATTGTTAGTTCATACCCTATTTTGGCCAAGATCGATCCAATAACCATCGTAGCCATGGAAAATAGCACGCATTCCTCTTCTAAGTGTGTATCACTAACCATAGTGAACTGGGTGACAACTGGAAGGACATAGGCTTCTTCATTGGGTTTGGATTTCATCACCAAGACTTGGTAGGTTTCACAACTTGTATTTCATTACCAAGTTAGTGTGTGTGAGCATCTAGGTGAAAACGTTAAACTAAGTCAAAATCATCAAAAAAAAATACAAACAAGAAAAAGAGAAAAAAAAGACCAACACATCAAAACACATAATACAGTTTAGAATTCACAAAGAAATTTTTAAAATGAGATAATCATTTTGTATTCTTTGATTTTTTCCTTTTGTTTTGTATAATCAAGACAACATGATAACTACGCGTAGCCAGGCTTAGCCACGAGCCGATGAAATAGAAAATTTACAAGGAGGTCCTAAATATCTCCGATATAGTCCTATGCAACTCCTTATTCCTGCATGTTGCCTTAAGAGTCATCGTGAGTTCAATACCTCACCTAGAGGATCTGACCACCAAGGTACCTTTGCCAAGGGAACACCAATGGGTTATCCACATGATCAAGTGGATTATTCGATTAGCCAATGCTGATCCTAGGCCACAACAAAATATAACTAGTCTACCGAGGGTCCTAGTAGGGAAGTCCATATTCCCTCTAGGTTGCAACCTTCACCACCTCAAACTCTTATCCAAATCCCACCACATAAACCAGTGGTGACAATCCAAAGTAGGTCTATGTGAAGTCCACGTGCACCATCAGACTACATGATCATGAGTGAGTTAATACAAAAATATCCCAAGCATCAGGAAACACTCATGGAGATTTTAAATTCAATCAAGTTACAACCATAGGATTTTGATGCTTTCACAAAATTCATGGGATACATACAAAGATACAAAGATATTTTTTAACCTTTTAGGATCATGATATCAAACCTATGCTCACCAATTTACCAGACCCTCCTTTGTACATCATCACATGCATCAACAAGATCCCCTATAAGCGAGTATTGGTTGACATGAGCTCCACAATAAACATTATTACCACAACTACATTGAAACATATCAACCTTTTGTCTTCACATATTGCAACATCCTTGTTCACCTTGCAGTCATTTAATGATTCTTTATCCCCCATAGTGGGTATGATAGTCCTCCTTATTCAGGTTGGAAAAAATACTATACCTACATTGTGCTACATATTTGAAGGTACAAGAAAGTAAAAAATACTAATGGGAAGGCCTTGGATGCGATACATGAAATGCATCCCCTCCATTCTGCATTAATATCTCAAATATATACATGAACGACAATTCCATGTGGTTTATACCGATATTGAGCCCTTCAAGTACTGTAATGTGGTGCACCACTTGCAAAAGTCTATTTTACCATCTATACATCTAGACATAAAACCAAATGATCCCATATAAAATTTGGATTTGGTGCCACATTCCACCATTAACATATCCCCATACCTACCATTACCATCAATTTCTCCCAATATCTCTTCTTCTTCCTGGAATCCTTCGAGCAAAAAAATTTGAAGGGATAATTCAAAGAGATTCCTCCCTCCATTTTAACCATCCTAGCAGAAGATGATCCAACTCCTATGGATATAAAAAAATCATTTGATGCGAAAGACGAGTTAGATCAGGCCATACATTCATACTCATCATCCACCCCACCACAGGTCATAGTTCATTTGGCCAATCTTGGACTCGCTGAGTATTTGGTAGAAAATGTTATATTCAATACACTCATTGAGTTCACACAAGACATGGGTAGGCCTCACTTGCCTTCACTACCCATTGGTACCATTGTGCCCTTGGGGGTCTCCTCGAACAAAACAAACTTTATCTATGGGGGCCTTGTTGAATCCACAAGTTTATCACCTATGGTGGCAGACAATGATGAGTCATTTTTAGGGAATGTTTTTTTTTTTTTTTAATTTACATGGTGGAATCGATAGCCACCATGAATCCGGGTAGGCTTTCCAAAATTTATGGCCACCATAGTATTCTGCGATGTCCGTCCTAGAAGTCGCTACATAGATCTTCATGCAATCCACCCCTATAACCACCATGCCATAATCATTTTAAACCTTTTACACCACTGAAAGCACCAGGAAAGGGACAAGAGTTCAGTCCGATGAGGCCCGAGATTTGAACCTTAGACCTCCACCCCCCTTATGGGGTTTGGATGAACCAATTGGTCTACACCTTGGACCTCATTTTTAGGGAATGTTACTTATCTATCAAACCTATGTTTTACCCTATGATACTTTCATCGCTACCATTTGCATGGGAATGGTCTTGGTTGGTATGAATAGGGTCTTCAAACACCTTACCAACCATAGTATCAACTCCCTATCAATAAATTTGTCCTAGGGTACTTCGTATGTATGCCATATGAACTCCTTGCAAATTTCCTCCAATGCCTAATCTTAGGCTTTAGAGAAGAGATCGATGTGAATGATTATGTTGAACCAAACTCTTTTCATTTATTAGAAGATCATATCCCTATTACAACAATTTTTTTCTAGCTTTCTGAATCCCTTAATGAGACACTAGAAGAGTATGAGGATGAGACAAAACTTGCATACCTCAGTCCTTGCCATAGTCAATAGCCTCCTCAATCCATTAGTGAGGTTTCCAAAGAGTTAAAGGATGAGATATACTTTGTGTATCTAGGCCTTGCCCACATGCAATGGATTAGTGATCATATTTGCAAAAATTCTTGCTTATCCTCTAATTGAGAGCACATGAGTGGTCAAATATTTGCTATAGAAGAAGAGATTGGTAAGCAAGAAGGGCATGGCCCAACTAATGATCCTAAGAATTATTGGCTTGAAGTGGATGGTGGATCCACTCAAGATCAGGATGACATGTCCATTGATTTTTCCTACCATATGTCTGATGCAATATCCATTGCATCAAATAGCTCAGAGGATGCAACAATTTTTATTGAACCTATCGATGATCTTGAGGAATTATACCTTCGTTTGTTCCCTATGGGGATGCCTATTTTGTAGTGGCTACTTCCACTACAAGATCTATTCATCTTAGATCATATTAGACCCCATCTAGTCATTTCGCCCTTGCTTTAGCCACCTCTTATACATGTAAGATCACCCAACTATAGTTGATCCTTCCTACCAGAAATTGGAAACCATTCGCTATCCATCAATATGGTTTCCATTGACCTAATAATACCTCTAAATAATACCAATGACCCTTTAAAACCTTTGCACCTCAACCACAAGGTCATTTATTTTTATTACACCATGATTCTACCATTACCCGTATATTTCTTCCCTTGTGAAGAGATGTGATAACCATTTCATTTATCCTAAGGGTCATCTGAAGATGTGTATCAAGCTAAGATTAAGCCTGATGAAGAGATCTATTACCCAAGTCCATGTGAAAATATCCATTTGATCCCTATGCCTCATCAACTCAAGGAGGGATCCCACATGTCAATTGAGGAAACAATTGGCATCAATATCAACACCAAAACTATAATTCCTAGAATTTTCAAGTTGGGACTCAGTTTGTCCCTAGAGAAAAAAGTCGTTATCACATCTCTCTTGAAATAAAAGAGAAATATTTTCTTGCTCGTATAAGGATATGCTAGGTCTTGACCCAATTTTGATCGTGCACAATCTGAACCTCAATACAAAAGTTAAATCATTCAAGAAAAATCTTAGAAAGATGCATCCAATAATTGCATTAGTGGTAAAATATTAACTTAAAAAAAATTTGGATGTTGGATTAATCCAACCCATTGATTATCCTCCATGGGTCTCTAACATGGTACCCAACAAGAAACCCGATGGGAGGATTCATATATGCATAGATTTTTGAGATCTCAAAAAAGTGACTCTTAAGTATGAATTACCCCTTCCTAACATTGACACTCTAGTCAATGCAAATGCAGGACATGAAATATTATCCCTCATGGATGGTTTTTTAGGCTATAATCAAATTCAGGTTAATACTGAAGATCAATCCAAAATAACCTTTACCACACCTTGGGGGAAATTCTATTACAAAGTCATGCCATTTGGCCTCAAAAATACTGGTGCAACATATTAGCGGGTCATGACATACATTTTCCATGACTACATGAATAATATCCTAGAAGATTACATAGATTATTTACTAACTAAATCTCTATGGCATCATGAGCATGTATATATCCTTTGGAAGATATTTGATTGCCTCATTACATATAATGTTAGACTTAACCCCAAGAAGTGTGTCTTTGGAGTTACATCTGGAAAAATCCTGGGTTTTAGAGTCTCCAAGTGAGGTATCGAAGTTGATCCTACCAAAGTGAAGGTGATACTCGACATGCTTCCTCCTACCAACCTTAAGGAGCTTCACAACTTACAAGGAAAGGTAGCATCCATTAAATGTTTTATAGCACAATTATCAGATAAATGTCAACCCATGAATTGAAAATTACATAAGGGAGTCCCATTTAAATGGGATGATGAGTGTCAAAAATCCTTTGAAGAGATAAAATAATACCTAGCATCCCAGTAGTTTTAGCTCCACCTCCACTAGGTGTACCATTTTTAATGTACATCTTAGCTATTAACTTTGCTTTAGGGACCATGTTGACCTAAAAGAATGAAGCACATAAGGAATAAGTTATTTATTACATCAGTCACACCCTGGTAAGCTATGATCTTAAATATGTATATGTTGAGAAGATTTACCTAGCAGTGGTATTTTCCACTAAGAAGATACACCATTATATGCTCAATGAAACTATGTATGTCATATCTAAGGAAAACCCTTTGTGGTACATGATGAGTTGAACGTATCGTAATAGTCGTACTGCAAAGTGGATCATGCTATTGATATAATTTGACCTTTAATTTATAATCTAGAAATATATCAAAATTCAAGTAATTATTGATCAATTATCCAAGGGTCCTCTTCAATACAATCAACTTCTTACCATCGAGTTGCTTGATGATGTAGTCTTTGCATTATCCAACTCGCCTGAACCAAAAGAACAAAAAAATCAAGCTGATATAACGTTATTCTTTGATGGTTCCAAATGTGAGCAAGGGGGAGACATGGGAATCATCTTATTCACACTGCAAGGGGATCCTATACCCCTATAATTCAAAATTTATTTCCTCTACACCAATAATAATGTTGAATATGAGGCCCTCCTTTTGGGTCTTCAAGTAGTTGTCACCATGAAAATCAAGAAGTTAAATATCTTTGGCGATTCCTTACTCAAGTCAAAGAGATCTATCAATGTAGGTGTCCAATATTGTAGTATTACAAAGCCCTTTTGGATATGATTTTAGCTAAAATTGAATGGTATAACATCGAGGCAATCCCTCGTATATCTAATCATTTTGTGGATACCATGGCTTCTTTGGGATCCTTAATTCCACAAAACCCTTCAAATGAAATTACAACCATTTATGTCAAAATGTTTTTACAATTAGCAATTTTGCATGAGGCTTCCAAATATCATGAAGCTATCTACATAATTTAGATCAAATCATATCTAGAATGGTTCTCTTACATACACCACTTCCTAAAAAATGCTTCATGGGGGTCTTTGATCCCACATTGTCCTTTCGATAATAACACAATGATTCATCTTAAATTTGTATTCCAATCATATTTTGTGTGGGATGACTATCAAAGAGATAAATCAATTCATTCAGTCGAGACTCATCCATATCAATATTGGCTCATGCAACTAAAGGATTTATTGAAGCTTGGTAATAGCCCTCCAATATTATCGCATGTCGCCAAATGAAAATTCAAGAAAAAAATAACAAAATATGTCTTGCTAGGAGATATCTTGTATCATTGAGGCTGCGATGGTCTTCTCCTTCATTGTCTAGAGCCTTACGAATCTACTTGGGTAGTTTCACAATCTCATTATGGTACTTGCAGTGGACATTTTAGTGGCATGGCTATCGCCAAGCACATCCTCCAAATGGGGTATTATTGGCCTACTATGGAGAAATATTGTTGCACTTATGTCAAGAAGTGCATGAAATATTAGCATAATGCTAATATTTCATATGTACCTTCTCATGCCTTACAACTGATTCATTAGGTATGGCCTTTTTTTTAGTGGGGCTTTGATTTAATTCAAAAATATTGCCCCATCGTCCATCACACATTTATATTAATGGATATAGAGTATTTTACCAAATGGGTGGAAGTAATCCCTCTTTCCACTATGACTAGATCAAGAATTATGGAGTTTATCCTCCATCATATCATATTTTATTTTGGTATTCCATCCAAGATTATCTCGAATAATGGACCTCCATTCAAGAATAAATATGTGTAAGCTTTGACTATGAAGTATAACATTCATCACAAATCTTCTATGCCCTATTATCTACATGCTAATAAACAAGCAGAGGCATCAAATAAAATAGTCACCACTATCCTTAAGAAAACTATTAAAGATAATCATATATATTGGCATATTCAACTACCTTTGGCATTATGGGCTTATAAAATTAGCATTAGGATGCCCACTGGGGTAACTCCCTTTTCACTGGTATATGGCATCGAGGCCATTATGCCCTTAGAATTAGAGATTTCTTTGTTGTGCATATCACTCCAAGAGTTCATCAATTATGATACTACATGACAAGCTCACCTTGATCAATTGACCCTTCTTGATGAATGGTGCGTTAATCCTCTCGAGCACCTTCATGTTTATCAATATTGCCTTAAGTGAGCTTATGTTATGAAAGTTCATCTTCCTAAATTTAATGTTGGAGACATTGTTCTTAAATAAAATCAACAAAACTCCAACTTGCCACCACACTTGCGAGATAAATTCATGGCAAATTGGTTAGGCCCCTTTATCATCACACAAAAGATAGGACCTGGGACATATAGGTTAGCTTCTCTTGAGGGTGCTAAGGAGCTTGAGCCTCTCAAAATCCTCCACCTACGAGCATTTCATACATAAAGTCCAACTCATAAAAGGATCCAAATACATGTAAGCTCTTTGGTCAATTCACAAAAAGCCCCAAAGGTACTTAAGCCCTTTGGTCAAATTAGAAAAAAAATAAAAAATAAATCAAAAACAACCAAAAATATCAAACAATTGTAAAACACAAAAACGTAGCATTTGCATTGCATTCCTCATACATTTCACATCATTGCATTCATTGACTAGTTGTATTAGGCACATTCATTCATTGTATTATTAGTAGGACCAATTTTGTTCTTGCCTACTAGGGTTTGGCACCACACCTGTATACCTATCATACTTCTTAATCAACCTTATCTATACTCAAAATTTATAGTTTTTTTAATAAAACCCCCACATTTCTCATATTACATCATCCATATTCTCCTTTGTGAGTAACTATCTTTTTCAACACAACAAATAAGTTATTATAGGGTGTTCACTATGGTTTTGGTCATTCACCCATTCCTAGTTTTTCTTTTAGATTTTTTAGAAAGCTCTCTTGATTTTCGAAGGTAAGGTCTTGATTTGATAGTACCTTGCATATCTCAAAATCCCAAACACAATAACACATTTAAAATCCATGTGTTGAACAAGGATGAAATTATAGAGTAGTCCTTGCTCCTTAAGTGAAAATTTTCCCTTGCTCATCCTATTATGCACATGGTTTAGAATTCTAGGAATTGACAAAAGGAAAAAATACCCCTACCTAAAGTAATAAAATCCCTTGCTCCCAAAAATCGAGCAAGTATCCCTAAAAAAAAAGTGGTTAATCCCTTTCTCCCAAAAATCGAGCAAGTATCTCTTAAAAAAAATTGGTTTATCCCTTACTCATAAAAAATGAGTACATATCCCAAATAAATTAAAAGAAAAGAAGGGGATAATGAGCTTGAATCCCTGTAATCCTCAATTATTCAAAATTCATGGGATGATCTCCATTACAACAATGGGTTCATAAAAACCCACTTGGCAATGGAGTATTCTTCTACATGGTGATATGTTTGTCACATAAGTGATCTTTTGTATAGACCAATATCAACTTGTGGATGAGCTAGTTTTTTGTGGCTTGTATTGCCTAGTATTCTAGTCCAACCACATCCAAAATCGGGATAAGGATGACCATAATGTGATCCTCATTACAATAATGGATTGAATGAAATCCTTCTGGAAATGGGGTAGTCTTATGCATTATTAATAAACATCACATGCACACACAAGGATATCGCACATTTGTGTCTTCCTAGTAGACTTTTATCTTTTTGAGTCATGTGTAGTCAATTTTCAACTAGGGTGTTTGAGTCTCATGCAAACCATATTTGTTCCATCATAGCATATTATTGGTCACCCATCCATCATCTATATTTTTATCTTACATATGGTTGGATTTCAAATGTATGACTTTTGTGAAAGGTTAACATTTTGATTGATGACTTTTATACATTTGTGGTGCTTACACTTAGTTGTTACTATGTCTTAGATTCATTTATTATGTTTTATCACTAAGAACATCCCTTCATATTTCACCTATCATAAGTACATCACATACATACATACATTTATGCATCCATCCTATAAATTCTAGGCATCATCCATCCCTCATCCATCATTGCATTCACATTTGCATCCAAAATGCTCCAAAGGCACCTAAGCCCTTTAGTCACATCAATTCAAAATGCTCCAAAGACACCTAAGCCCTTTGGTCACATCAATTCAAAATTCTCCAAAGGCCCTTAAGCCCTTTCATCAAATCACCATCCAAATGCCCTAAGGAACTTAAGCCCTTTGGTCAACATTTAAAATCCCCAAAGGCATTTATTCCCTTTGGTCACATCAATTCAAAATGCTCCAAAGGAGACTACGCCCTTTTGTCACATCAATTCAAAATTCTCCAAAGTCACCTAAGCCCTTTTGTCAAATCATCATCCAAACACCCCAAGGTACTTATGCTCTTTGGTAAACATTACAAGCCCCAAAGGCACTTAAGCCCTTCGATCAAAATCAAAAAGCCCCAAAGGCACTTAAGCCCTTTGATCAATATTAATGGCTCTAAAGGTACCCAATTCCCTTTGGCCACCATCAAAAGGCTCCAAAAGCACCTAACCCCTTTTTTCATATAAAAATATAAATAATTTAAGTGAATCTCATATCTAGTTATTTACTTTATAAACATGGTGATTGCAGTGATTAGTTGTCCATGTAATTGGTAGGATGAGTAAACTACCATAAGATCATTCACCAAAAATAAGTAATATATGAGTCAAAATCAAGGTTGGAATAGGGCATAAGCCCTTAAAATTTTGTAATGGTCCTAGCAACCCCAAATCAAATCATATTGGTCAAGCGACTCGTTCCTTTCATGATTTTTCTATTTCCTCATCGAATCATCGCTTGAGGGGGTAGTCATTACATCACAAAATTCATAATAAAATCAATAATAAAACACTCAATCATGCAAGTTGCATTCATTTAAGAATCAATTCCAAAGACTATCATACACTTCCCTATCTGCTAGGGCAAAAGCACAAATCTTAACTAAACAAATTCTTGGAATTTCATGTAGAATGGAGGATCATAGACCCATAGTGTCTCCCCATGACTAAAAAGTCTGCCAAGGTCAAGTATACCTCAAAGTCATAATCATGGCTAAAAGGTTTACTAAAATCAAGTTCCTCAACTTATCAAAAGCAATGGTTCAAAAATGTATGTTCTTTTCATGGTTGGGGTATTTAACATTGATAATATTAATGAACATCATCAACTCTCAATTTGAATCTAGGTCATCTATTTTTTCTCCACGTTGTGTTTTCACACAATGCATACCCAAAAGAGGAATCTATAGACACTTAAAACATCTTAAGTATTAATTAATTAATTAATTGATTAGTTATTACCCAGCCTACACAACCACTCATCCCTCCCCATGGGGGCATTCACCATTCCATTTCCCCCTCCATGTCATCACCACTCCACTCATAGTTCCACATCATTTGGATTAGTATCCTTATCTACAAGTGAACTCTAGTCACTATTAGTTGCACATTCACCCACACAAAGGATTTCACATAAACACTCAGTAAACAAATCAAATCATGCATATCCAAATTAAATATTTAATTTAAATCATAAATATAAAAAATAAATCAAATCATGCATAAATAAAATTAAATATTTAATTTAAATCATAAATATAAAAACAAATCAAATCATGCATATCCAAATTAAATATTTAATTTAAATCATAAATATAAAAAACAAATCAAATCATGCATATCCAAATTAAATATTTAATTTAAATCATAAATATAATAAATTAAATCATGCTATCCAAATTAAATATTTAATTTAAATCATAAATATAAAAAAATTCAAATCATGCATATCCAAATCAAATCAGGTGAATGGAGAAGAATGATAAAAACTCAGGTATTTTTGAATGCGAGGAGGAAAATTGAATTTTCAGAGGATGAAAGGATTCTACAGAGGATTCAAGCACAGGAAAACCTTTAGAGGATGCAGAAGATGGACAAAACAAAAAGGACAAAGCTCCAGAGTAGTTCGAGGGGCTTTGGGGGGATGAACCTCCCGAAAAAGGGATAGACAACGGGCCCCATCTCCAAGGAGGCTCTAAGGGACCCGCATAGGAAAAGGTTTCTTTTGTTGATGCTCTCAAAGGTGGTGGGACCAAGCCTAATGTGTCTTCATCTACCCTTATCCTTGAAGGCAGGAAACTGATTATTTCTAAAAGCATAATGGCCAATTATCTTTCCATGGAGGCCTTTTCTCTCATTGGAAAGTTCATAGGCGGAAGACCCAACATGGAAACCATTAGGAAATGGGCCTTTTCCAAATGGAAGACTTTGGGAAGCATGGAGATAGTGGCCCTATCCAAATATTATTTTGCTATTCATCTCAGCAAAAATGACGATGCCAGTCATATCCTCATTGATGGCCCATGGTTCCTAGGGAGAAGGAGCCTCTTCCTCTACAGGTGGGTAGAGGATTTTAATCCAAAAACCCAAAGCATAAACTATGCATCGATCTAGGTTTGAATACCTAATCTTCCTTTTCAGTTATGGCATGAGGACATCCTTAAAGGCATTGCGAGAATGATTGGTGACCTAGTTGCTATTGATCATGCAACTCTTGCTCGCTCAAGAATGACACACGCTAGGATTTGCATAAATGCTAACCTGGACTCAGAACTTCCTACTTTTTTTGAACTTGAGTATGGCTCTTATTCTCGATGCCAACCTCTCGAGTATGAAAACAAACCTACCTTCTATGTGGAGTGCCACACCCAAGGTCATATCAGAAGCCAATGCCCTAGTCTAAAGCCTCTGAATGCTGGAAGGAGGAATGTTGATTTCAGAGGTGGTTCATCCAATTGGAATCAAGGCACTAAAAACCCAATACCAAAAGGGTTCTTCAAACAAATCAGAAATGGACAACACATCCCACTCAAAGGAAATGGATCTTGACAAGCTGGGACAGGGCAAGCAATCCAACCTCCTCTAGAAAAAGGAAAGAATATCTACCTCTCCTTCAGAATAGGACAAGGTATGTTCCCTATTTGCTAACCCGAATAAATTTCAAATTCTTTTGAATGATTCAATACCTCAGGAGGAGGATAGAGAAGGAACTATGGGTCCTGAGCTTGAACTCCCTAACAGTCTAGATTCCCCCTCAAGATCGGGGCCATCCCACATTCCCCTAGATTGTCCTTCTAAGAATCCTAAGCAAGATGGTTCTGGGAGGTGAAATCCCATCAAAGAATAATTAACATCAAAAATATCTAGCCCTACTAAGAACCAGACCAATGCTGGATGTTCTAGCCCTATCATTGAACAAATTGTTCCATACAAATTCAGTCCCAAGCAAACAAGAAGTTCCATGAAGTCACCCATTGATTGTGGAAGTGACAAGAAGAGAGGAAGAATTTCAGCTAATGAACAATGGAAAAGAGGAATTCAGGAAGACATAGCAAATGGAATTCAAAAAACTCTATTTCCTCCAGTTGTCAGCCAACCCAGAGATGATAGCAAAAGTACCAAACCTCCCCAACCTCAAGGAAATGGGGGTAGGAAGACCACTAAACCTTCCAAATGAAGATCCTCTCATGGAATGTGAGGGGTCTTAATGGGCTAGCTAAGCAGAGAGTGGTTAGTTCATTAAGAAGAGAGTTAAAACCCACAGTATTCATAATGCAAGAAACTAAAATTGATGCAAGTAGCTCCATTAACACAACAAAGAAAATATGGAAGAGAGGAGAAGCGGTTTTCAGTCATGCAAGAGGCTCTTCAGGAGGCCTAATGTGCTTATGGGACCTAAGAAAACTTGAAGGTAGATTGATTCAATCAAGCGATAGAATAACAAGTGTGCTATTTCATGATAGGGATAATAACACTTCATGGATCCTATCCAATATTTATGCTCCAAACACATTACCAGGAAGGGCTCAACTTGTGGGACACATTAAGCAGCATAAAATATTATTTTCACAACATTCCTTGGATTGTAGCAGGGGATTTCAATACTCCCCTCTACCCCTCGGATAAAAAAGGAGGAACGGGTTTCCCTCTTAAAAGCATTGAAGACTTCAACGAGTTTGTCAATTCAAATAATCTCATGGATGTAAAACTCAAGGATGCTAAATTTACTTGGAGCAATAGAAGATTGGGTAACCAACTTATCCAGGTGAAATTGGATAGGTTTTTCCTCTCTCAGGAAGTTGTTCAAATGTTTGGAGATGCTAGCCTCCACTCTTTGCCCAAGATAGGATCTGATCACAACCCTCTCCTGATGGAAATTGAGAAAGGCAATCCTTTGGGTTTGAAGCAATGTGGATCCATCATCCCGATCTCAAAAATAGAATTTGGGGGGGGGGTGGAAGAATGTCCTTATTTATAAAAAAAAGTATTGAAAAAGTGTCAAATTTTGAATAACAGGCTTGCAATCATAGAGAACAAGATTCAGAATGGATAGAGTGATGAGCACATCAGGATAGAAGAAAGAAACATCCTTTTCGAATACCACAATATCCTAGCCTATGAAGAAATTTTTTGGAGATAGAAGTCAAGAGCCTTATGGCTTAAGGAGGGGGATTCAAACACCAAATTCTTCCATGCGTCGACTTTGAGAAACAGGAGCAACAACAGAATTAAGGAACTTGTGAAGAGTGACGGGTCTTCCACTTCAAACATCATGGAAATAAGAGCTGAGGTTGTTTCGTACTTCAGCTCCCTCCTCGGAGAATGTAATCCATGCTCTGATTCTGTGAGAGACTCTATGCTCTACCACATTCCCCAATCCATTCCGGAGGAAGTCAATATCAAGCTAGTAGCCCCTTTTTTTGATGATGAAGTTAGACAGGATCTCTTTTCTATGAATCCTAACAAAGCTCCTAGTTCAGATGGTTTTCCTCCTCGATTCTTTCAAACCTTTTGGGATATTGTTGGCCAAGATATTTGCTCCACTATAAGGGAATTTCAATCCTCCAAGTGCATCCCGCGTAGCTACAATTCCACTTTCATTGCCTTGATTCCAAAAGGCCTTACTTCCAAATTGATGATTGATTATAGGCCTGTAAGTCTCTGCAATGTGGTTTATAAGATCCTTACTAAAGCCATTGCCAATAGGATGAAGGAAGTTTTGCCCAACCTCATTGATACGTGTCAAGGAAGTTCTGTCCAAGGTAGATCTATTTTAGATGGCATCATAACTATTCATGAAGCTTTGCATTTTGTGTCCCAGACCAAGAAACCTACCTTCATCCTCAAGCTTGACATGAACAAGGCTTATGATAGAATCAATTGGGAATTCCTTATAGCTATTCTTCTCAAATTTGGCTTCCACCCTGATTGGGTTGATCTAATTAAAGGATGCATTTCCAAACCATGGTTTTTTGTTCTCATCAATGGATCCATAGTAGGTTATTTCTAGAGTAGTAGAGGACTAAGACAAGGAGATCCCATATCTCCCTTACTATTCATTATTGTAGTTGAAGCACTTGGAAGGACCATCAAGGCTACTTGCATATCAGGACTCATATCAAGAATCAGAGCAGCATCCTAGACCAATCCAGTCACACACCAATAATTTGTGGATGATACCATCATCTCTACCTTTGCCTCCATTTTTGAAGCCAAGGTAATCAAATACATTTTGCTTTTATATGAGGAAGCGGTTGGTCAAAAAGTTAATTTCAATAAAAGCAAGATATATTTCTTTAACACCCCTTTTTAGAGGTAAATCAAAATAGCTAAAATTTTAGAATGCTCTGTGTCTTCCTTTCCTACAACCTACCTAGGACTTCCTCTATTCACTGGCAATCCTTTAGACTCAATGTGGAATAATGTGATGGAAAGGATTTAGAAGAAATTGGTGGGATGGAAAGGAAACCTCTTATCTCAAGCTACCAAAGCCACTCTTACTATGGCTTCTCTTCAAAGCATCCCTATGTACTTTTTATCTATCTTCAAGGCTCTTGCAATGGTCTACCATAGAATAGAACAAATTCAGAAAATGTTTCTTTGGTCTAGGACAAAAAATAAATAGCACTTACATCTTGTTGCCTAGGATAAGGTGTGCAGACCCAAGGATAAGGGAGGAATTGGTCTTAGGAGAGTCCATCTATTAAATTTAGCCCTCATGGCTAAACAAGCTTGGTGCCTGGTCACCAATGTTAGTAATGAATGGATAACTATAGTCAAGAGAAAATACTTGTAGGGAATAGACTTCCTTAGTGAAATGGCCCCCACTAGAGGATCTACCTTTTGGAAATCCATAATAAACACCAGACAACTACTGAAGAAAGGTCTAAGGTGGAAGTTAGGGGATGGACGCAATATAGATTTTTGGAATGACAAGTGGATTAGAGGAGAACCCCTTATTGAAGATCCTAACCTTTTTGTTTTGAAAGAATTCACTGATGTCATGTTTGGTCAAAAAGTCTTTGATTTTTTGAGCTTCCAGAACAATAGGAGCAACTAGAAACCTATCAAAAGCAACACTCACCTAGTGGAGTCTACTTCACTGGAATCCTTGCTGAATTCCACCATAATTCCTTCTGGAAATCCCAAGGACCAACTATTTTGGGAGCCCACTGAGAGTGGAGAATTTTTAGTCAAATCCGCTTACCAATTGCTCCTGAATCTTGAGGAACCTTTATTTCCTTGTCATCTCGTTTGGCCCAAAATCCTCATCCCTAAGATTTCCTTTTTTTCCTAGTTGGTCATTCAAGAGAGAATCCTAACAATTGATAATTTGCTCAAAAGAGGTATTATCTTCCCTAACAGGTGTTATCTGTGTTTGTCTGATTGGGAGTCCCCTATTCACCTCTTCCTCACCTACCCTTTTTCCTCTTCCATCCTCAACAAAATCCTCCAAACCTTCCACATCCTATGGGTCAAACCTTGTTCCATTGTTGAGCTCTTCTTTCAATGGCCTACTCCCTTTCATAACCCCTACCTCAAATTCCTCTAGAAAACCTACCTCCACCATTTCCTTTGGAAAATCTGGCTTGAGAGGAATCATAGAATCTTCTCCAATAGCAAGATGGTTCCTGACTTGATTACTAGAAAAATCCTATCCTTTTCCAAAGAAAATGCTCTCCTTATTCCTCCTTCCACCCATCCCACTTCCATATTTGAGGCTTCCTTAGGTTGTTCCTTGAACCTCCCTCTTGCAAAAATCCCAAACCAACCTCTATCCAATATCAGAGCTAACTCTAAGTGGAATCCTCCACTGAATGGATGGTTCAAGTTGAACTTTGATGGCACTGCCAAGGGAAACCTAGGAAGGGTGGGTGCAGGAGGTATTCTCAGGGATCACTATGGGAATGTCATTTTTGCCTTCATCAAATGTCTAGGGGTCCAAACTAACCATGTTGTTGAAGCTAAAGCTATGTGGAGAGGACTATCCCTTGCAAAAAATTATCCTGGCAGGTTGATTGTTGAAGGAGATTCTCTTAACATAATCAGTTACCTAAGGAACAACAATAATCCTTCATGGAGGGTCAGGGATTGCATTGAGGAAGCAAGGATTTTAATTCTCAATCAACAGGAGACCATATTTCAACATACTTTTAGAGAAGCCAATAGGGTAGCTGATAAATTGGTAAATCATGGAGTCAACGTAACTAGCCTGATCACTTGGATAGATGGCCTCTCGCAAGTGGTTAGTGACATCGTGGACCAAGAAAGAACACAGAATGTCAATAGCAATGAAGATTAATCAAATGGTCATATTTGTTTTACCAATGATCCACCTTAACACCCCTGTTTCCTTGGTTCTTGGTCTCAATAGGTTTTTTCCAAGTGGAAATTTTTGGCATTTTCAATACCTTTTACCAAGAAAGCATTGTTGTTGGCCTCAATCACATAGTCTTCCATAGTTTTCACTTCCAATCTCACCCTATTCAAGGCAAGGACACTAACCGAAGAGTCACCCACACTGTTCGTGTCCACGTGAACCCACCCTCCATTAATCACATCCATCATATGTGTCATCATCATTTTCTCCCCCATCATAGCCACATCCTCCAACCTATCTCTTTCACTTCCCACTGCCCACCGCCAACCTAACTTCTGGTTCACGTGGTCCTTCTTGGTGGTTTGGAGAACCTCAAAATTCAAAATTGCTTTTGTTCTCATGGCAAGCTTTAAGAAAGGTGGAAAACCCCAAGTTGATAGATGCAATCTCCAAGGCATTCTCCAGAAGGTTCGGCTCCTTCTTCGAGAAGCCAGTTTCCCTAAGCATGTGCAAATTGTTCATTTTAAGAACCCATCTGGTAATTGCAGTATCAATCTTCCTAAAAATTCCTCTGATCCTCCACCATTTCCTTCAATAAGCACCCCTTATGTTGGCCCAAAATGAGTTTTGTCGAGCCAAACACCTTGGAGTTGGAACCCATTGCAGAGGCCATTCTTGTTGAGAGAGGTTTTATCCCCTTTTTTAAGAAATTTTTAGGAGATGAGCTCGATATTACTATGGTGATTCTAGAAAGTTGGGATGGGGGCAAGGTCAATATTCGTGACAAGGATTATATAATTGACATTAAACTGCTGGTTGAGCTCACTGGGCAACCTGCTAAAGGGCGGTCAATCCATCGTGAAAAGCACAATTGGGAAGCCGAGTTAAAGGAATTCAAGGACCAAAGCAAGCTCTACAAGCAGGCAAAGGTGGGAATGCACCGTGTTGATCTCCCCACCCCATGGAACAAGGTAATGAAGCCCATCATGGAGTACATAACCATAGATGACCCTGAGAAAATTTTATGTAGCTTCCATTTTGCCTTTGTAAACCATTTCAGGGACGTCAACCCTATTAGCATCCCCCAGTTCATGTTGAATTCTATCAGTTATTCCATAGAGGCTTGCAGGAAGAAGAAGGGATATGACCTCCCTTCCCACCAAGGCCTATTTAAAGTTTTCTACAATCATTGGCTGGTCCATTGCCCTAATGGCATAACCCTTCTCGCTACCCAAAATGTTGCTCCTAAAGGAAAACCTAGCCCTACCCAGGTTAAATCAAGCCCACCCTTATCCTCTACCTATTCCCCAGCCATGTCTACCAAGAAGAGAGCGGTTGTGGAGGCAGTCAGAGGGTTGCTTGCGAAGAAGAAAATCAAGTGTGAGGAACCCGAGGGTGTCGTAAGGGTTTCACCTCGCCTGAGAAACAAGTTCATTCAGGACAAGCAAAAAATTCTAGAAATTGAATCTGATGAGGATGATCATGATGTTACAGCTCATCTTCTATAGTATTTCATCATCAAAACTACCTCCAATGGTATTTCTCAACTGAAAAATGGCATTTCCCAATTGAAATATTTGGTAGACACTCTCATAGATCTTCACAATGCCTTACATCTCCTATTTTTTCATGAAAATTTCACTGAGGCAACTCTGGAGGACACAAAGGCATCTGAGGTCAACACCGAGGATGAGGTCAAGGATGAGGTAAAGGATGATGCAAAGGATGGAGGTGTCAAAGTAGGCGAGGAGGACTAACGTCTTCCTTTCTTTGTTAGTTGTTGGTTTTGGGGCTTCCCTGCGTGGGGCCTTTTTCTTTGGTGCTATGTTACTATTGCTCTTTCCTGTTTGGGGCTGCATCCCCCTATTTTCTTCTATTTCTATTTTTTTAGCATCCTTAAGTTGTGGTTGTAAGCAGGTTTTGGGGTTTCCTGTCAAAACCCATTTTGAATGAAAAATTAACTTATCAAAAAAAATCAAATCATGCATATATAAATTAAATATTTAATTTAAATCATAAATATCAAAAATAAATCAAATCATGCATATCCAAATTAAATATTTAATTTAAATCGTAAATATCAAAAGCAAATCAAATCATGCATATCCAGATTAAATATTTAATTTAAATCATAAATGTAATAAATAAATAAAATCATGCATATCCAAAATAAATCTTAATTTAAATAATAAATATAAAAAACAAATAAAATCATATATTTCCAAGTGACAACAAGGTAGACCCCTACAAGGCAAGCAATAAAGCAACTACCAGAAGAAGGAACAAATTCCAAAAAATTCCAAGGAAAGCAGATTGAAATCCAATATTTGAAGAACAATCATCCAAAGGTGAGTTCCATTTTTATCTTTCAAAATTGTTTTGATGTTTTAAAAGGAACTACTTTTCATGGGCCTGAACCTAGTGAGGGCGACATTGCCTCAAATCCAACTGAAACCCTAGTTTTTGACCAAGAGGAGCCTCAATCCTTGTCTAGATTTGGACCCTCCAATACTATATCAAAACCTCCATCCACCCCTAAGGGGCATATGGAAATTGGTAGTCCCAACTTATAAAAAGTGGAGAAAGAATATAAACATGATTTTAGCCCCATTAACACTAGAAGTATCATGAAAGCTTTTGTTGATATTAGCAGTGAAAAGAAAAAGAAGGGAAGACCCTCTATAAATGATCAAAAGAAAAAGAAAATAGAAAATGATATTGGAAATGGTACCTAGAAAACCCTATTTCAAGATCTTCTTGGATAGAAGGATGAATAAAAAAATATCCAAACCTCCCTTGCAGTAATCTAAGCAAGGCTAAAATATTTCCAAAAATTCTAAATGAGAATCCTCTCATAGAATGTGAGAGGCCTCAATAGTGATATCAAGCAAAGGCTTGTTTGTACTCTGAGAAAAAAACATAAACCCACTATCATAAGTCTACAATAAAGGAATATTGACCAAAATAAAATCTAGAAAATCACAAATTCTATCTAGAAAAATGGTGAGTTTGATTTTTTCCCCACTCAAGGTACATCTAGGGGACTTCTCTATATTTTGGACTCAAACATGTTAGAAGGAAGAATAATTTCTTATTCTGAAAGGGTCCTTAATATGATGTTTTTTTGTAAAAGCAGTAACTTATCTTGTATTCTGTCCAATTTCTATTCCCCTAACAATGTTCTCATTCGTAGGGGCATATGGGATACTTTGAATTAAATAAGAAATGCTTTCTAAAATATTCCATGTATTATCGCTAGAGATTTCAACTCTCACATTTTTCCTTTTGATAAGCAGGGAGGGAACCTAATGCCCTCCAAGAGCGTTGAGGATTTTCATAACTTTATCATTAATTTTGAGTTGATGGATGTTCATACTAAAGGGGAAAAATACACCTGGAGCAACAGGAGAATTGGGGATCAACACATTCAAGTAAAACTTGATAGGTTTTTTGTCTCAAGAAGTTATATCAGTGATGGGTGGTGGCACTCTTATCTATCTTCCCAAAGTTGGATCTGATCATTGTCCTTTATTGTTTGAAGTTGATAAAGGTCCTTGTTTCAAAATCCCCTTCATATTTGAAGCTATGTGGACTCAACATCTAGATTTGTGGATGCAAATTACTAATTGGTGGTAATTTGACTATCATGGGTCCTTTAATTTTAGGGTTTCTCAAAAAATTAAGTGTGTCAAAGAAAATATCTGAGTTTGGAATAGAGAAGTTTTTGGTAACATCTTTGAAAATAAGAAAAATATTTTGCAAAATCTTAAAAGTATTGAACTCCAAATTCAAAATGGGCAGCTCAATGAAAAACTTAAAAATGAAGAGAGACAGGTTATTGCAAACTATCACAATGTAATGGCTAAAGAGAAGACTTTATGGAGGTAAAAATCAAGGACCCTTTGGCTCAAAGAGAGGGAATCTAACACAAAATTCTTTCATGCCACTACTATGAGGCACCGAAGTTTGAACAAAATTAAAGAATTAACTAGAAGTGATGGCACCATCACCAAGGATATTTTTGAGATCCGAAATGAAGCTTCATATTTCTTTGAGGGCATTTTTGGAGAAAACCCCCCAAATACTACCTAGGCTGGTAGACAATTTCTCCACCATATTCCCAGTATGGTCACTTCGAATATGAATTTGGCTCTTATCAAACCTCTCACCCTTCATGAAATTAAAAAGGTCCTTTTTTCTATACAACCTGATAAAACCCTAGGTCCTGATGGTTTTTCCCCCCGGTTCTACTAGAAATATTGGAACATCATTGGGCTTGATATATGTAATGCCATCATTGAACCTCAACAAACTAAATATATATCCAAAAGTATCAACTCCACTTTCATTGCCTTGGTTCCCAAAGGGTCTATTTGCAAATCTATGTCAGATTTCAAACCCATTAGTCTCTACAATGTTCTTTAAAAAAATCTCACTAAAGTCATGGCTACGAGACTCAAGGAGATCCTTCCTTAGATCATAGACCCTTGTTAAGGTAGATCTTTCAAATGAAGAAATATTTTTTATGGTGTTATCACGTTACATGAAGTTCTTAATTCTGCAATCCTTAACAAAAAACTTACTATGTTTTCCAAAATTGATATGAATAAGAAATTTAATAGAGTTAATATATATTTTATTATTTTTGTCCTCAAATTTGGATTTCATAGAAAATGGGTTGATCTTGTTTACAATTGCATCTCTAATCCTTGGTTTTCAATCCTAGTAAATGGTTATGCAGTAGGGTTTTTCCCTTGTAACAAGGACCTCAAATAGGGAGATCCTCTCTCCCCCATAATTTTTATTATTTTTGCTAAATCCTTGGGTAGAGCGCTCAAAAATTCCTACTCCAAAAACATAATTTTAGGCATTAAGGCTATGTCCAATTTAAGAGCCCTGTCTCACTTGCATTTCATTTATGATACCATCATTGCTACTCATGCTTCTATGTGGGAAGAAAAAACCATTAAGAGTATTATTGATACATATGAGGAGGCTGCAGGTCAGAAAATAAATTATATTAAAAGTAAAATCTATTTCATTAACACTCCCAAAGAGAGACAATAAAATATTGCATGTATTTTTCAATGTGTTATATCTCAGTTACCTACTACATATTTGGGCCTCCCTCTTTTTACCAGTGCTCCAAAGGAATCCATGTGGAGTAATGTTATTGAGAGGATTAACAAAAAAGTTATTGGTTGGAAAGAGACCCTCCTCTCTCAAGCAGCCAAATCCACCTTGACAATTGCTTGTCTCCAAAGTGTTCTAGTTTATTTCATGTCCATATTCAAAGTTCCTGCTTGTATCTGCATGAAAATTGAGCAAATCCAAAAAATATTTTTATGGGTAGGTGTCAAGGATAGAAAAATATTTCATCTGGTTAGTTGGGACAAGGTGTGCTCCTAAAAAATTTAGGGTGTATTAGGGCTCTGAAGAGTTTGTAAAATGAACACAACCTTGTTATCCAAGCAAGAATGAAAGGTTTTCACCAATAGCAACCTTGAATGGGTCTCAATTGTCAAAAGAAAATATCTTCAAAACCATTGTTTACTGAATTATGATGTTCCCAAATATGGCTCCACTTTCGGGAAATAAATTACCCAAATTGGATCTTTAATTTAGAATTGGATAAGGTGGAAACTAGGCACAAGAAGCAAAATTAATTTTTGGATTGACAGGTGGATTTATAATCAACCACTTTTAGAGAATAATGAAATTGTTGTCTTACAGCATTTCCTAGACACATTAATTAACAAAAAGGTTGAATATTTCATTGAAATTTCATCAGATTCTAAGTGTTGGGAATATTTCCATATTCCATGTGCTAATGGTCAAATATACTACCTCAGAAGTTCTCAAAACCATTCCAAATGCAATAGTCATCCCCACTGATAATTCCTCTGACTCTCCTTTTTAGAAAGAAATTGATTATGGTTTATTCACTATAAAATTTACTCATGATCTGACTATTGATTATTAAGTGGTCCATATCACTTATGATCGAGAATGGATTAAATACCTCATACCAAAATTTTCTCATCTCAACTGGTTGGCCATTCAAAATAAGATTCTAATGATTAACAACATTATGAAAAGGGGCATGTCTATCCCCAAAAGATGTTATTATGAATGCTTGGAAATCTACCAATCACATCATTTTGGAGTGCCCTTTCTCCAAGATAGATTTGGATCATCTTATGTCCAATTTTCATATCTCTTGGGTTCCTCCTAATTCATTGAGTCACCTTTTCACCCAATGGCCTGCTCTATTCAAAAATTTCATATTATCTTCTTTATGGAAAGTGAGCCTTCATCATATCTTATGATAATCGTGGATTGAAAGAAACAAAAAGGTATTTTTCTTCCTCCTCTAAGGATCCCATATCTGTTGCCAATAAAGCTATTGCCTTTGCTGTCAAGAATTTCTAGCCCTTCCCTTGTCCCAAACTACCTAATTCTAGATTGAAGTCTATTCTATTCTCTTATTTAAATATTCCTTGCAACTTTAGTTCTCGTTTACCAACCCCTCATCCCAAAGTGGGTGCCCATTGGATTCCTCTCCCAAGTGAGTGGATGAAACTTAACTTTGATGGTGCCTCCAAAGGAAACCCATGGGATGTTGGTGTAAGTGGCCAAGTCAAATATAGTAGTGGATAAGTTATTATGGCTTATGTTGAGTATCTAGGTTGCCAAACTAATCATTTTGCCGAAGGTTGTGTGTTGTGGAGAGGGCTAGATATTCTCAAGGATTATAAAGGTAACCTTTTCATTGAGGGAAATTATTTGAACATTATAAATTCTCTTAAAAATAACAAGGTGTCCTATTGGAATATCAAAACTATTATTCAGGAAGCTAAGAAGTTGTCCCAAAATTTTAATGATATCTCTATCAACCATGTGTACCGCAAAGCTAACAGACCTGTAGATATTCTTGCCAATTGGGGAGTTATCCATAAATATCTATCCATTTGGAAAGAAATATTTCCCTAAGAAGTTTTAAATGCTACTAATAATTATTTGGTTTGAAATATGTAGTCAAATATTTTGGTGGGTCAACTTCTCCAATGTTGAATTTATCCTTTTCAACATGATGTGTTTCTTTGGTTCCAATTCTTATGGTAGAAATTTTATGATTAGCATGACTCTTTATATTGCTATCAATGTTGGCTTTTGGCTCTCCCATTTTCCTTCTGTGAAGAATGCTATGTCCCAATATAGTCCCTGTCAGTGGGTTTACCCCATGGATGTCTTCTCCAAGTATGTCAAGTCCTTGAGTAGGTCTAGGCTGTGCAATTGGATGTTATCTATTAATTTCAATATGTTTCAAGCCTCGAGATGCTTAATTTTATGTCCTACAAATTTTAAGATTCTTTTTTCAGTCATTTGGCACTCCCAATACTTTCCTAGCCCTATCATGTGCAAAACTTGTCTTGTGCCATATCTATTTTTTTAATGTCAGTTCCATAAGAATTATTATGTGGTCTATCAATCACACCAACTCAAATTATGAAAAGAGCATCTATGGTACCAAAAATTTCTATGTTTACATCCCTAGTATGTGACAGTCCATTATCATCTAGTTTTATTCACTGTTGTGTTTCCTAGGTAGTAAGAAGCTTCTGTGATCTTCCTTTTTCCTTAGTATTACCAACATGGTCTTTCTTGAGCCATCTACCCTTCAGCTTGATCCCTTGTATCACACCTTTTTGGAAGCTCATGGTCTCATTCTGTTTCTAAGCAAGTTCAAAGGAGTTGAGCAAGATATCACTAGTCTTAATCCACCTCAATTTAGGAGGTCATCCTGGCTTAAGAAATTAAGGGTTTATACCATTAAAAGATCTCCTTACCATATTTTGGATGAATACAGTGAAGATACTCGCATTACTACTTGCAACATAATCCATGTTACCATCATCAACAACATTATCAATGCCATGGATAAGATCAATGAGACTCTTAAGGTGCTACTACCAGACCATCCTAGAGATGCTCCTACAAATAAAGATGTTACATAGGTCTAGGTCTGTGTCTATTGAGTACTTTGGTTGTTCTCATGTTAGATCTCTCTATTTTTGGTCTTTTGATCCCCTACATGGAATTTTAATTATAGTCTATAGTGACCCTGCGTGGGTCTTTTTGAGCACTGTGTTTATTTATGTACAGGTTTCTATTATAGTTTTTATAGATATTTTGCAAGATTTCCCTATATGGGTTTTTATCATAGCTCCTTTATAAGTTTTTCAGGTAGTTACTTATCTTAAGCAACCCCTGTGTGGGTATTGCTCAGACTGTATTTTTGTTTATCTGATGTCAACATTCCATCCAACCTTCTCTGTTGCTATTTGGACCTTTTTGTTCAGGTTTTTTCTAGCCAATATGTAGTCATGTGTTATATTATGCTATTGGTTTAGCTACCAATTTATATACTTGGGTTTGAGGCCCATTTAAACCCCACACTGAATCATTTTTACCTACCAAAAAAAATCATGCATATCCAAATTAAATAACAAAAATAAATCAAATTATGCATGTGCCATTATTAGATTTCTTTTGAAAAATCTATATAATAACACTCACCCTCATTCAAAAATGGAGATAGAGATTTATCATTTCAAGCAACGAATTATTGCTAGATTCAAATTTGTTTTCTACATTTCCTAATATATGTTAACAGTTATTTGATTTACAGTTTAATAAATGTCAACTTAGATAGATTTCATTTCATGCACTTATTTTCTAGATTTGCATTGTTTATAGCTTTTGATTAATGTTATATCTACACATGATATTAATCGTGTTTGTTTTCTTATGTGTAGGCTTTAGGAGGTGAAAAAGAAACCCTACTCGAGATGGTTCATGGGTGCAAGAGAACCCCAAAGTGCACCAGTATTATTCTGAGAGGAGAATCAAATCCTCTCAATTGCTTAATAATATCAAATTACCTAAAGGGATGTTATTGTAATTCATGATGATGAAAATAAGCTATTTTTAATAAAAATGGATCTAATTCAATAATTTCTTGTTTATCATATTGTGTTACATTACGTGTCTTTTGTGTTCATCTATTGTGATTATTATTCTATTATTGTACACGGGTTTTGGACATTTCACTAACTAATCCTACTATAATTTAGGAGGAAGAGAGCAAGGGACTGACTATTTAGAGTGGGTCCTACCTCTTAGAGGTCAGTGTTATTCTCTTCTCCTTTCTACTCTACTTTACTTTAGAAAATAATATTCATTTAAACTAACTTAATGCTATTTAATTCATGTGTGTAGGGAAATAAAATGGAAGTTATAGTAACAAGTGAAACATGAAGAAATTACAAGATACAATTACCAAATTCATTGAAGAAAATGCTACTACTTTATTGCTTGACTTCAATATTCATTCATACAATGTAAATGATAGATTATGCGAACAAAAAACTATTTAGATCATAGACTAACAGACCTTTTCCAAGGTCTTTACATTGTAATATATAGCTTTTACATCACTCTTTCAATAGAAGTCTTCAACTTCTTTCCGTTACATATTGAACGGACTCAAATTAAATTCTAAAATTACATAACAAGATAATCTAATATTAAGATAACCTAAAACTACTTTTGGACTTATTATTAATGAATTTGTCCAAATGATATAACAATAGATACATGTAACTAAAACCTATAACTTACTAACAAAAATACTAATCAAAGTAAAATGACTCTTTTGTCCTTTTCTCAAGGAGGACAAAGTTAGATTTCATGTGGATTACATAAATCTTGAACAATTAACAAATTACATATTAATAATAAATTACATAACAATTATTGGATTATATTCCAAATATTAATGTCAACATAACAATGACTAGGTTGACTATGCATTATACATTATGTTGGTTGAGCTGTTAGCATACATGGAAATTCCACCACATCAAACATATTTATACAATCAAATTTTTTTCTTAACACCTTTCTGTAATGTATTTCCATAAATACTTTCCATAGGTAGTATTCATAGGTGGTATCCATAGATAACTTTGTGACCTGCCTTCAATGTGTTTCTTCACCAGTTGGTTCATATGCATTTGGCCTATATTCGATTGTAACATCTCTTGCAAGTAGCTACAACTCATACCTATAAAAGCATAGAAATCTTGTATAATTTTGCATGAAATTTCAATATATGTCATGTATTATCCCATGGAGCAGATTTATCAAAAATAATGTAAATAATACAAATTACACATGACATTCATCAAAATCACATCCATAATCATCAGAGTTTGCATCTAAAAACTAGATAAAAACTGCATAATATAATCACATTTTAATGCTCATCATTTCCCCCCAAACTAAAGGGAATGCATGTCCCCATGCATGCAAAATTAGAGTTTCAAAAATCATCAAAAATATATAAATATGCAAGTATTTTTATAACCAATAATATTAAAAATTCAAGGGTTTATGGATCTGATCCAGGAGGAAACCCAGGTTGGAATAGGTATATTTTTTGTAGCCCTTAGTTTCTCTTGCTTGATCTCCACGATTTGTGCTTTGGTTTTGCCTTGTATTAGTGGCTTCTCAACAACCACGATCTTAAAATATGAAACTTATTCTAGTCCACCTCCTACATCCTTTGTGCCATGTGGTGACCTTTGCTTGGCTAGTATAGACAACTGCTCTATAGATTTGATGATTCGATTGATCACCTTTTCTACCCCAAAATAATCTCTAACTCAACTGATGGTTTTATATTTTGACTGCTATAAGTAGGATACCTTTGCAACCTAAATTTTAATAAGGTGGGTGATTTTTGCTCACCAAATGTTTGAGCTAAGGTGAAATGCTTAGAAAAATTTACTATTTTCTCCATTTTTCTCCTACTCATTGAACTCTTATTGGGTGATGCACTAGAGATCGGTGGTTGAGGAACTGTCTCAATCTGTCTAAGCACATTTTCCATCACTATTTGCCTTAGTAGATTGATTTGGATGCAAAGAGCTTTTTCCACCAATGTTGCATGCTTTACAAATGTTCTTCTAAAGTTATCCAATTGCTTTTGCAGTAAATACTATTGCACTTAAATGTGTACTAAGGTTTTAGCAAAAGGGTTTGAGGTAGGTGAACTTGTTTGAGGACTGGATGTTTCTCCTCTTTCTTGGATTTGAGGGCTATATTATTGTAATCGAGGTTTTCTTATAGGTGAAGGGGGCTTGGAGGTTTTAGTATATTTGGTTCGGGTGGAACTCTTACACGCAAGAGACTCATATCATTATTGACTATCATATTTGATTCTATCCTCTAATGTAGTGGCCTCACTAGACTTAGAGTCACTTGGTTCGGAAGACTACACTGATAGGTTTACCTCCTCCATGACTTTATCCCATGCAATTTTAGTTTTTGAGGCTTTGTGTAAGACAAGCAGTTTTATAAGACCATGATGGGTGATTAAATGCAATTTGGGTTTGGCCCTAGACTTTTTAGGTTGAACTCTATTTAATATGACCTTTAGAGATTTGTAGAGAAAGTATAAGAGTTTAATGGCATAGTCCTCCCATTCAGGAAATTTGAGGTTGAGCAACATTTTTAAATATTACTCTCCACACATTGATAATCTTCCTTCCATTATAAAGAATTTCATAATTATAGTAGCATCCTCTTGCCACTTCAAAGGAAGAGATATGGTTGCAAATCCCTTGATCCAACCCTCACAGTATTTGACAATGGAATATTTTTCTCCTATATTGTCAACCATATTTAGTGACTCCTTTGTTGGTGGTCTTAAAGTACTTTTGACTGACTTCAGGAAGGCTCAAGATCTTAAAGATTAGACTTGATGTGACTTTAAATTATACCCCACCCACATTGGTGACCATGATTATGGGATCACAGTTCAGAATGAACTATTAGATCACCCCTTTGGTCATGCCCTTGAAATTGCATCGAGGCTTCCCACCATCTGGCATTTTGAAATAATTTTTTGATAAAATCATTGGGGTTCTAGGTGTTTATAGAAGACACTCACTACGTTTATGGAAGGTTGGTTTCTACATGGTTATGGGTTTTATGGACAAATAGGTAGGGAATCCTTATGACAATGGGTTTGGATTTGATTCCCTAAACTTCACACTCAAATGATGTTGGATAAGAAACCTTGCAAAAAAAATCAAATACTCATATATATAACCATTACCATTCTATAATTTTCATAGAGATTTATCAAATTATAAATAAAAATATTAAAAACAATAATATCCCACAAAAATTTAAAAATAGATTGTCATCTCTATTATTTTCATCCATAGGATTTTATTAAGACATATATTTATGCAATTTCTTAGAAATTCAAACACTTACAACTTTCAATTTATGCCATGCCATTTTTTGTCATTCAATCTCACCACTTCTTTGGCGTTCAACTATGATTCACCATTCCACCATTGTATTCAACTTCATCCCCTATGCAGCGTTATATGGTTGTATTCACAACTAGATTATGTAGGAGATCGACCACTAAATTTCCCTAATTGAATTGCAGAAGGAATGAAAAAATTTAGGTTTTTTTTCTTATTTTTTTTTGTTATGTTAATGGTTGAATAAATCATAATCTTAGATCCTTATTTGATCAATGGATCTCAAAATTTATTGATTTCATTGCACTGTGTGGAAAAGTGTTAGTAATCAATGTTTGTGTGAGGTGGTTGTCTTCATGCTAATAGTGGTAGGTTAATCGTGGCATGCCAACATTATTTTATCCGTGTGATAAGTCATGTTAATCCTGCATTGTGTTATCCAAATTTTAATTAAAATTTTAAGTTTTAATCACTTTTGTAAAAATTTGATTCAACTTTTTCCTTTTAAAATATGTTTAATGATCTCACTTCATGATTTGCATCGATGGGTGATTTAAAATTTAATTAATTTTCCATGATATGCAATTTGAAACCTTTGATCTCCTTGTGATTCACCCTTGATCATGATCATACATTGATATACCACCTATGTGTATTACCTTTGTCTTACATTGGCTCCTGATCATCCTCGTGATTCAAGTGTGATCTATTTGGCTTAAAACTACTGTGTAAAATTCCTATGTCTAACCTGTGATGCACCATGCTTTGGTTGCATGCTTGTGTGAGGAGAATATATTTCTAGATTAATGTTATCATTATTGATAGGTCAAAAAATTCTTCAATGATGTGTGTTTTCTTGTTTATGCCTTGTATTTTCTTTCGAGTCCACATACTTGTGGTGTGAACAATTGGTAGTATGTGTGGCATTTGCGAAGAAACCTCATATGTTCATTTGCTATCCATGAGCATCCATGTCATTGCCTATGTTCCAAGTTGTGGATTACCATGTTGGCTTTGTGCATGGGTTACAGCTTGCCAACTGGTGCTCACCCAACGTCTAAGTCCATTGCATGCAGTTTCCAAGGTCGAACCCATGGTTTGACTTCCATGCCACAACTCACGAGTTTGCATGATTTAAATGTTTTCACGATTTAAATTTTCGTATGAATTTTCATTCATGCTAAATATTTCATTAATAATACCCAATTATAATCACCTTACGACATTTTATCCTACCTTGACACATGTCCTTAGCCATGTGCAAATTAGAAATCTGTTATACACTTAGAAAATTTCATGAAATCTTACCTACAGAAACACACTATAGAAAATGACTACAAAAAGTAACTATAGAGACTATTTATGAAAATATACTACGGAAAATAATTTCAAAAAATAACTATAAAAAACAACCATAGAAAATAACTACGGAAAACAACTATAGAAAATAACTACAGAAAACAACCATAGATAGTAACTATATAAATCAACTAGAGATAACTATAGAAAATGAACTACAAAAAGCTAGTTATAGAAACATAGGAATACTTTACCTGATTTCCTTCCATTTTTTTCTCCCCCAAACTATATTATAGAAATTATTGAATTAATCCTTTGCTTCTCCCCCCAAACTGAATTTTTGGCTATATAGCCAAAATAAGACTAAGGAGAGAAATTTTTATTCATGAGGGTCTTTATAATAAAAATGTATATATATTTTATTTTTATAAATTTTCTTATTATATATATATATATATATATATATATATATATATAAGGAATATGGGGTTTTTTACTTATTTATCAATCATTTATTTTTAAGCTAAGCCATCAAGTGAGATTGTAGGCTAATAAATCTTCTTTAGAATGGAATTATCTATTCCCAATAGCAAATATGTTATGCAAAATTATTGATGTCTTCCTTGAATTTTTAATAAAATATTCCATGGATTTCATAATAAATATTTCTAATATTTTGGAGAGATCGATTTCTTTGTTCTACTTCCCTTGGCATCATTGAGGAGTCCTTTGTGAGAGAAAAATCATAATGATCTTAAATAGATATCAATCAACAATACTTTGGTTTGCAAAAATAGGTCTCATCAATGGTTGGACATACTTAAACCTATTTTGGAAGAAGAAAGTAAGATAGTCATTCTAGTATCATTTTGTTTCATCATTTTATTGCCCATTTCTCTCACATACATATAGATATAATTTTAAGTTTTAAGGGATGCATAGCTTTGGGGAGTTGTAATATATAACCATCTGGATGGAAATGTAATCTTATTCTTACTAATATCTCCATTTAAGCCAAAAGAGTTAAGGTTTTGGGGAATCATACTACATAACCATCTAGATGGAAATGTAATTCTATCCTTACTACCCTCTCTTTTATTAGGGAATAAATTCAAAATTTGGGGATTCAGACTACATAACCATCTGGATGGAAATGTAATTTTACCCTTACTATCCTTTCCGTAATTTTATTGCTTGTGGGATCATATGAAACAAGTTCTTTTACTTCCTTGCTTTATTAATTTTGTGATACCATCATGACTATATAACCTCCTTTTCATGGGGTGAAAATATATCTTCCCTCACCAAATATGACATCTTCCTTGAATATGATATTGTGATGGAAAGGCAATGAATGATAACTTGATGATAGAACTCCATCATGACATAAATGAAGCATATTTTAAAGAACATTGAGTGATATTATCTAGTTTATTTTCAAGAAATATTATTAGTCCATAATAACCTTCTTTCATTGGTCAAGTAGTGTAAATATCATTGATATCCATCTTATTTATTGGTATTTATACATCCAAACAAGAGGACTAATTAGACTACATTCTTTTTAATGACTGCACTTATTTTTTAATTAGACTACATAGCAACAAATTATTTATTACGTAGTATTTTGTTGCTTAAGATATAAAAGAGAAGTTCTTATTTAATAAAAGTTGATTGCATTTTAGAAATGCATTGCAAATAAAGTTGTTTCTTAAGATGGTTTACAAACTCTTCTTTATATAATGGTTTCCTATAGATCCTAAGTCTATGTCTATTAACTAATAATATTTTTGTTGAGTCATCAATAGACTTAAGTTTAACTGTACCATTCCCAAATATTTATTCAATCTCATAGGGTCCAAGCCATTGCATCCTCTTGGTAACGGGATTCAAATAGCAAGGCCCAATATCCTCGTTGAAATATTCATGGTACAATATGTTTATCATACCATTTTTCCTTTATACTTGTGTTAGTTTAGTCCCGTATAATGCCTTTAGTCTTCTTTCATCTAGAATTTTTAATTGTTCTAATATAGCTTTTTGTGCTTGAACCAAATTCATATTAAGTTGTACCATTGTGCAAAGAGTTCCTATCTCAAATTCAATAGGCATGATAGCTTGCTTTCCATAGATCATCTCATAACGTGATAGTCCTGTGGTAGTTTTCCAAGTTGTAATATACACCCATGTAGCTTTATCTAGTATTTCTACCCAACCCTATTAACAACTATAATTTTTGTTATAATCTTTTCAATTTCTCTCTTTGCAAATTCTAATTGTCCATTAGCTTTAGGATGATATGGTGATGTTTTTCTATGCTTTATTTTATATATCTTAACAACAATTTTAATCACTTCGGAAAGAAATTGAGTTCCATGGTCTGAAACTAATTCTCTAGGTGCTCTAAAGCGTTGCATGATTTGTGTGTAAATAAAATTAGCTACAGGCTCAACTTGTGCTTGTGGTAAAGATTTCACTTCAGCCCACTTTGTAACATAATCTATGCACACAATTATATGTTTATTGCCTTTAATTGAAGGATCTATTGGCCCAAAAAAACCAATTACCCATTTATCAAATGGTTCAAGCATTATTTTCGGTACCAAAGGCATTGCCAAGGTAGGTGTAGGTTTACTAGTCCTTTGACAAGCATCACATCTATCAACAAATATATGGGCATCCTTACATATGGTAGGCCAAAAATAATATTTTTGAAATATTTTACTAACTGTTCTTTGGGTGAAATAATGACCTTCACAAGGTTCTTCATGTGTTTTTCGAATGATGTCATATACATCATATTATTGCACACATCCTAATTATATGGTTAGGGAAAGACTTAAACAAATATCCATTAATCCATGTATAAGGGGCACTTTGATGAACTAACTTTCTATGCTCATACGGTGTGAAATTTTGTGGTATTTTTCCTGTTACCAAATAGTTTACAATATCAAAATACCAAGGAGTAAAAATAGAAAGAGCAAACAAATGTTCATCTAGAAAATTATCAAGAATTAACTCATCATCATCAAATATATGCACATGAGAAAAATGATCTCCAATGACATTATATTTACTTGCTTTATCTACAATTGTGATATTAAATTCTTGCAATAAGATAAGCCATATAACCACTCTTCCTCCTATTGTATCTTTGTTCACTAAATTTTTAATGGTAGACTGATTAGTGTGAATAAATACTTCATACCTTGTTATATAATGTTTGAACTTATTAATGGTATGAACTACAACTAAGAATTATTTTTCGGTAACTGTATAGTTAAGTTCTATCCCATGCAAATTTTTTCTCAAATAATAAATAGCATAAGGTATTTTGTTTTCATTTTGCTGAAGTATTGCTCCTATTTCATAACTTGAAGCATCACAATGTATATGAAAGGGAAATTCCCAATTTGGCACCCTTGAAATTAGAGTGATAGTCAATTTATATTTTATAATTTCAAAGGATTTTTAAACATCCTTCTATCCAGTTAAATTCACTTTCCTTTGTTAAGAGATTAAGCATAGGAGAGGTAACTTTACTAAAATACTTAATGAATCTACAATACTATCTTGCATGTCCCAAACAAATTCTTACCACAGTTTGTGTCTTTGGAGGTTGAAGGGATTGAATAACTTGGATATTTGCAGGATCTACTTTAACACCTTCCTTAGATATATAATACCCTAAGACAATTCCTCCTCTCATCATCATGAAACACTTTTCATGACTCAAGGAAAGATTTTTCTCTTGGCATATAACAAGAAATTTTTGTAAGCTTAACAAGGTTTCTTCAAAGGTGTTACCATAGACTGTGAAGTCATCCATATAGACTTCTATATATTCATTAATTAAATCAAAAAAAATATCTAAAATAGCCCTTTGAAAAGTAGCAAGTGCATTGCATAATACAAAAGGTAAAAATTTTTAAGCATAGGTACCTATAGGACATATGAAAGTTATCTTTTCTCGATCTTCTTATGCAATTGAGACCTGATTGTACCCACTAAAATAATCCAAAAAACAAAAATATTTCTTTCTAGCCAAGGTATCAAGAACTTGATCTATAAAGGGTAAAGGAAAATAATCCTTCTTTTTTATTTTATTTAGTTCCCTATAATCTACACAAATTATCTATTTTATATTATTTTTAGGAACTATCACAAGTGGTGACACCCATTGGCTATCATAAATTGGATATATAAATCTTGCATTCAATAGCTTAATAATTTCATCTTGAACTATATCTTTCATAGTTAGATTTAGTCTTATTTGAGGTTATCTTACAAAATGACAACCTTCTTGGATGAATATACGGTGAATATAAATGTTTGGATGTATTCCTTTCATATCCTCATAGTTCCATGCAAATTTTGTTTGATGTTTCTTAAGCACATCTATAAATTGTGATTCTTGTATGCCTGTGAGTGCATTATTGATGTTTAGAGTCTTTCTAGGTGTGATATCCATCTTTTTACATTTCTCATTATTTGCATCTATTCCCATTATTTCACATAAAATAATATTTAATTGATAGTTATAAGGTACCAATTGATGAGATTGACTTGTACTTGCTTCATCATTAGACATGGAAAATTCAAGTGGACAACTAGTGTTTTGATATTCCTCTTGATCATATAATAGTAGTGATAGTGGTCCTTCAATCTCTTGTTGTAAATGTTCACTTAATACATTGATTGATATAGTATAAATATCATACAAGTCATTAGGAAAATCATACCAAAGTTGCTTTGAAAAACCTTCATCTAATGTTGAATTAGAAAATAGGCTAATATCTTGAGTGTTCTTTCCATTGGAAATAGGCATATTTCCAGATCTACAACTAATGTAGGCATCAGTTGTTGCAAGCTATGGGTATCCTAGAATCAAGGGATGTATCCTTAACTTCTTATTTGGTTGTAAGACTACAAAGTCTATAGGATACTCCCATGAACTTACAAAAACTATAATATCCTCTAACTTTCCTTATGGTTTAATGGTAGATCTATATGCAAATTGAAGCACTCTAGAGGTTGGTTGTAATTTATGTACCCCTAAAGAATCTATTATTTTCTTGGTCATAACATTTATGGTAGCCCCTAACTCTACTAATACATCATGCAAGACTATATTACCAATATGAATTGTGATTATAGGTATTCCAAGATCTATATATTTTGGTGGTACCTTTTTCCCAATCATTATCTCAAATAATTTTCCAATAACTTGGATGGTTTGAGATTCATTCTTCTTTTTCCTTCCTAAATTTTTTGTGCACATGCTCTTTATTAATTTAGAATAAATAGACATATCCTTTATAACTTGTAAAAGAGGAATTTTAATGGTAATATTTTCAAATTCTTGAAGGAAATTGAAATATGGCTTGGAGGGTTCTTTAGATATTTCCAGTCTCTCAGGAAATGGGATTTCCATTTCTTTCCTTTGAGGGATTTGGATCTCTTTTTGCTTTTCTAGAAAATTTTCTAGTGAGGTTTCTACCTCATATTTAGGTTTTTCATATTTGTCTACTTTTTCAAACAAATTTTGGGTGGGTTCCTCAATTTCTGTGAAAGTCACTTTACTATTGTCCAAACTCCTTTCCAGACCTTAGATGGATCTGTTGGCAAGGTACCATAGATATTGAACATGTTTTATTAGTTTCGTAGACTTGTTGAATTGTTTTGTTGTTATTAGGATTAGGTATTGGTTGAGATGGTAAGGGTGGTTGCTTAGGAGGGTTTTTCATATTATTCAGGGGTGGGAGAAGTCTATTTTGAGGCTGATTTTGAAGGGCTTATCCCCTAAATTGATTTTTAAAGTTTTATTGTTGGGGTGGTCCTTGAGAAAAACTAGGTCCTCCTTGATTATATTGGCCATTCATATTCCAATTAGACATGTTTTGACCTGAAATTCCTTGAGTTCATGGAGGTGGACTCCCATATGAGTTGGCCATAAATTGAGCCCATGGAGGTATATTCCATTCTTGATTATTTGGGTATGGGTTCCAATTTGTCCAATTTAATGTATTTGACCACTGGTTAAGTCTTTGCTAGTTGGAATAACTAGAATTTGACCAATTAAATGGACCATCGAATGGTTCACTTATTATTTGGGATAAAAATAAACATCTTTGACCTCCTCTATTATCTTTTGATGTAGTGGCAATGGGAGATAGCAATCACAATATGAAAAATAATATGAAAGAAAGTAAATCTACAAGATGACTAAAATATGCTATAAATAGAAATTATGGAAATGAATACAATGTAGCTATGGAGGAAATGGACACTCCATGAATAAATCTAATGGACTACATTACACCCATCACCAATATATGGTGATCTATCCAACACTATGCTACTACCTATGAATATGCTACGAGCTTCTCTATATCAGCTTGTTACAATGAGGCCCTTTTATATAGGAAGATAGGTTCCTTGGCCAACACTCTACCTAGATGTGCAAGGGACACCTTGCACGTATACAACTTGCACATTGATAGTTGTGTATATATTACATTGAATGAAGCAACTAGACAAATTTCTCGTAAAGTAATCTAATGTTCTAAGTATATACCTAGGAAGTTACATTTACATGATCCAAATGATGTAATATAATCTATTTCTAACACCCCTTGTATTACATTATTTGGCTATTGAAGACTTTAGTATTCAATGTGGATCTCCTTCCATTGGATAATAGAATTTGTATTCTCCTTCATTTCTTACTATGATTAGGTTCATCTAGTAATCTATGTCTTCATATGATGCAAAGTAAGTTGTAGTTGAATGTTATTATGCTTTTTGTATATGTTCAATTGGTTCAATCTTTATGATGCTGTGTATTTTATTCATTTTCCTCCTTCTTCTCTTGTTATTCTACATTTATGTTGGTGTAAATTTTGCTTCATGACAAGTTAGTCTATCATCATAATAATATTGTTCTTTTTTACTAGTTTGTTTCTTGTGTTGAGTAAGTACAAACACAAATAATGATAGATAAACCATCAAACACTCTTCTAGTGAAAATATAACCAATATTTGTGAGTTCCACGACGTTGTGAAGAGGATTTCATGAAGATAACCAATCAATGTTGTAAAGTTATCTTCTTTGGCTTATTTAAGAAAAAAGTAGAATTTATCTTTGTCGCTAATGGGTAGATACTCATATCATTCTAGAGTATCTATCAATTTTTGAGAGTAGAATTCTACTTCGTGGAATAGTTCTTCATTATTAAAAGTTTTTCTCAATATTTCATCCATGATATATCTTTGAAATAGTGATTCATGCTATTTCTTAGAATTGAATTTGATACAATCTTAGTAGCCTACCTTGTAACTCCCTATATTAGGATATATGATCCCTAATTTAAGTATATAATATTGATTTGATAAAAACTTTATTGATCCTTGGGTTAGTAGGCTTCCTTATGTCTCCCTAGTAATGAGAGCATATACACCTAATGGAATTTTATATTTTTTAGAAAGCTTATGTCTTCCCAATATATTTAGAACTTGATAATCTTTGTTAGATGTTATTAATTATCAAGTTTTATAGAATTTCTTATAACTCCCTAGTGATTTTGGATATGATATAAGATAAATATAGTGCTTTTATAAATTGTAGTTCAATTTTGGGTTGATTTTGTAAAGTTCTGTAAATATCAAATAATAAACTTTTCCAACACCTTATAACTCCTATTGAACTAAGCACTTTCTTTTGTCCCTTTTGAGAAAATTTGAGACAAGAATATTATAAATTTCCAACCTTAGCAAAAACCTTAATTACCTCTTTTAATATCCCTTAGGATTTTATTTTAGTGTTCCTAATTTTAAATAACCTAATTTGGTGTTGTAACCCTCATAGCTCCTAAATCTAAAAAATTAGAACATAATAATATTTGCAAATATCTATGAATTAATTTCCAGTAGAAATTCTTATTTCTCCTATGGTTAATATTGCAAATATTATAAATTTGATAAATTATTCCCTTTAATGCTTTGCTTTCAATATGGTTAATTTATTCTATTTTTAACCTTGGTTTATCAACCTTATAACTCCCTTAAATGAAAGCACATTAAAGTAGGTAATAAATCTCATCTTGAAATATTCAAATACCACAATAATTGGTGTTATTTTCGGATGTGATATGGCTACAATGTAAGTGTCTTTGCTTTGACCGTTTCCTCCAATGTAAAGCTTGGATTTAATATTTCAACTATGATGTATTTAATCTCTACCTTTTACCTCCTTTTACTAGAGCATTAAAGGGTCTTCTCCCTTGCTTCCATGTTGCAACTCGACCCTATGCACGAAGACTGTGGAGTGTTGAACGTGAATGCTTCTGAATACTTTTGAATGCTACATTCTCCCTAGTCTAATTCACCTTTAATAGAGCGTCAATATTTTTATGAGTGACAAGTGTCACAATGGTTACATTCAATGCTTCAAAGATGCTCTTGGAGACTTGGAATAGAGTGGGGATGTTACAAACTTTGTTCAAATGCCTATTACAAGTGTCACCCTTGCTTAAGTAATATCTAAAGCATTTTATTTCTTCATAATTTGTTGTCCAAGTGGCTCTTGTATTCCAACGTATGTAAATCTTCCTTCTGTAACACCTATGGCTGAATGTAACTTCTCTTCTACGTGGACTATGGATGCCAAAGAGATGTTGTAACACTTTTCCTCACATGTGTGAAATTCCAATGTACATTTGAGGGCATTTAGGGTTTATTTTGGAGAATAACAAGTGGTACTTGCATACCCTAGTCTTATAAATGCCTTATTGCAAGATTTTCAACATACATTTCTACCTTCTTCCTAATTGTATTTTGGTGATGCTAATATGATTCTAGCCAAGCAATGCTTATGGTGGAGCTTTGGTAGTTCTTGAATGGAGTTCAAATGGCAATACTTTGGTGGAGACTTCTTGATGCTCTAACGATAATATTGAATCCTCATTGATTGGATGTATGATTCTAATTTTCTTACTTTGATTTCCATTGCTTATATGTTGTTCGATTTGTCTCCTTTAGTAAGCAATGTGACACCTTTCTTGTGCTTTGCAAGTTTCCTATTATGGTTGTCCAACCCATTCACGATGTGAGACCTTTTGAGAGGCTTATTTATGCTTGGAGTGTGCTAGTATTTGGCTGTACTCTTATTGAGAATAATGTGTCTTTGTGGCACCTTCAAATATTCCCTCTTTCTTGTATAAACCAGATTAATATATTGCAATACAATGTAACAAATTTGTGTATAAAATAACCTTTCTTGCATCCTCTTTTGCACTCCTTTTTTTTTCAGATTTGAATTTCTGGTTTTGTGGAAGAATTTTTGAATGCAATATAGGGGTTTTGAGGTTCTCTTTAATTAGACACCTTCCCATTTTTGCTTAGATACTTTGATGGAAAATCCAAGCTTAGATAGAAGTAGATAGAAGCTCCTTATTTGATGCAATTTTTTGCACTTTTCTCCTTGCAACTAACCCTGTAATGCTTTGGATTTGAGACTCACCAAGTCTCAATATTTGAATATTCTATTTCTCTTTTTAGTTAGTTGTCTTCTTCTCCAAGTTTTGGAGGATTCTAACCCATTTTGGTGGCTTCACTTGGCCATTATGTGTTGCAGAATTTTGTGCACTAATAATATCTTTACACACTTTGTCAAATTTTAATTTTGTGCCTTTCTCAAGAACACAAATAATAATATTTTTGAGAGAAATATAATAGTGCAAATAAATATAACAATATTGCACTAACAATTTTACCTTATCACTCCAATCAACTCTCAAAATAATGCACTTAATAAATTTATTGAAACTAATCAAGAATAATTTGAAATGTACCTTCAATAATTATTCTACAATTTCACTACAGTTAATATTGTAGGACTTAGTTTTATTTTTATTTTTTTTAAGTAGATGATAGGTAGTTGATAGATAGTTATAATTTTGAATCTAATCAACTCCTAATGTGCAAATGAACCTTAAAAAGAACTTTTTGCTTTTTGCACTGTCTAAGAATGTAATCTAATTTTCCTTCTTACAAATTTAATCCAAATAAGGTGCTCTAATAAATCTGATAAGTAATCCAATTAATGAATCTACTTGCACCAATAGTTGCTTACCTTTTTCCAAAAGTTTTTGTAGTTCTTTTGCAGCTTCTATAGAGGATGAAGATCTTGTAGAGGATCTTGATGTCTAAGATCACCAAGTTACTACCTTGAGTAAGATATTGCAACTCTTTGTATGATATCCTAAATAGCTCCTTCTTTACAATAAGATGGTCTCAAAATTTATTTCATGAGCTAGAATTTGGTGTCTTATTCTCCTCTTATAGTCTCTTTTTTTGTTGTAGAAGCAATATTCAAATATATTGGATTTGGTAGGCTTCACCTATATTCAAGTCTTCTTGTCAAAATATGACTTCAAGTAGGATATTCTTCTCAATATTATGAATATCTTGAGGTCTTCTAATATTTGGAACTCCTTGCCAAATTTTTCTTATTTTGGGCTTGTTTTTGTATGGTGATAATTGTTCCAAATATTTCACTATATTTTGTAGTGAATTTCTCCAATGAGTTCTCCTTTGATGATTTCTTCAGTAAGGCTCTACAAGCCTTTTATTGGATGCTCATTGAGACCTCCCTAAGGTTTTTGATATTGCAGCTTCTTCTGGTCTTCCTTGAGACCTTTCCTTCAACCTTCTACTCGTGGAAGTTTTTATGGTGAGATCTTCTTCTAGATATCTAATTATGCTACTTTTGGATTCAAGTAGAACTCTCCTACTCTTTTTTCTTCCAAGACTAGAAGTTATTCAATGATATCTTCTCCTAATCTATTTACCTTCAATTTTGCTTTAGGTGCTAGATTGATTTTGAAGAAGATACTCTTCCTAAATTTCTTGTAGGAATTTTCCCAACTCACTGAATATCCTTTTCCTACAACAAAGTATTAGTACTAAAATCATAATCTGCTTCTAAATTATTTACTATCCTATGGAGTCTTCTTTAGGATCAAGGCTTCTATCAATATTTTTTTAGTATCAAGGCTTATGTGGCCTTTTATTCAGTATTAAGGCTTATGTGGTATTTTATTTAGTATCAAGGCTTCTATAGCCTTTTCTTCAATATCAAGGCTTCTATGGCCTTTTATTATGGACCAAGGCTTCTATGGCATTTTTTTTGGAACAAGGATTTTGTGGCCTTTTATTTTGGATCAAGGCTTCTATGGCCTTTTCTTCTAGATCAAGGCTAATATGGTATTTTATTCTCCTATGAAGTTCTCAATCTATAAATGGAGATATCCAATATCCTAATTTCACCACAACTCTTCTCTAGAAGTCTTCTTTCATAGTATTATTTTCTTGCATAGGGAAATAATATCTACACTATGAAGGCATGTTGACGTTTGGCAATGAAGTTGAAGTCTCCTATATTTTTATTGTAGGAGTTCCAATAATCTGAGAATTAATTTTCTACAACAAAAGAAACTTTGAGAAATAGTTAAAAAACTCCATATATCCTAAATGATCTTCACTAGTTGATTTGTCAATTTAGTGGATTGAATGCTGAGTCCTAGTCTTCACAATTTTTTCCTACAAATCTATGGAAAGACTCTATCCAAATGTAATCTTAGTATAAATGGAACTAAGATTTATTTCAGTCCTCACTTTTGGCTCTCCCTAATTCTACCACCTAGGCTCTTTTGAGAGTTTTTTACAGTGGCTGGTCTAGTAGTGTGTTAGGTTGACAAGAAACATAGGCTCAATGATAATGGTGGTTTTTCTGTTGATCTAATGTGGCTACATCTATCGTGTCTCTGATACCACTATTATTTTTTGATGTAGTGGCAATGGGAGATATCAATCACAAGATGCAAAATAATATGAAAGAAAGTAAATCTATGAGATGACTAAAATATGCCATAAATAGAAATTATAGAAATGAATACAATGTAGATATGAAGGAAATGGACACTCCATAAAAAAATTTACTAGACTACATTGCACCCATCACCAATATATGGTGATCTACACAACACTATGCTACTACCTATGAATATACTCTGAGCTTCTCTATATATGCTTGTTACAATGAGACCCATTTTATATAGGAAGATAGGTTCCTTGGCCAACACTCTACCTAGTTGTGCAAGGGACACCTTGCACATTGATACTTGTGTATTTATTACATTTCATGAAGTAACTAGATAAATTCCCCCTAAAGTAATCTAATATCCTAATTATGTACCTAGGAAGGTATATTTACCTAATCCAAATGATGTAATATAATCTATTTCTAACATACTCAACTTTAGGTTCTTTTATAGTAGATTTGACAGCTGAAATATACTTACAACTTTTAGTACTATGATTTTTATAACATATTTTACAACTAGCATAAATGTTAGAGATAATCTCTTAGATTGTGTATTTTCCTACATCTACGATAATATATCTCCTTAATATATTGATAGTTTTTTTCTTATCTGTGAGATCAAGAGATGTAGTTAATGTACTCAAGAAGTCATTATTCAACCTCTCCAACATGTTATCAATTTCTACTCTTGTCACTCCTCCTGTGAATGAGTATTTATTGTTCCTAAGAGACTTATTCCTTGAATAGTTTCTACAAAGATTCACAATATCTTCAAATTCCATTATATGAAAATCTCCCTTAACCATTAGGTTTAGTACATCAAGGAAATCTTATTTTAATCCTTTTAGAAAAATCTCTTTTAAGATTTCTTCATCTAGATCAATATTCACTCTAGATCCTACAAACTAAAATATTTCAAGATAATCTTCAAGGGATTCTTCCTCTCATTGGTTCATATGAAATATCTTAGTTTTCTTGTCTTTAACTCTACAATAATCTTGACATATTTCAAGTAATATATCTTTCAATCCATGATCTTCATCCCATTTATTACAAACACTTCCTCCTAGACCCATGAACCACCTTAAAGCTACATCCTTAAGTGTAGAGGGAATGAATCTTAGTTTTTGTTCATTAGTGGTATAAAAATAGGCTTGGCATACAACTTAAAACTCAAAAATAAATGCATCAGGATATTCATGTGGTTTCCCATGGAAGGTAGGCAAAATAGTGATAGATAATGGCTTTGGTTCTCTCATTGGCATCTATTTTGGAGAAGTAATGGGAAATATAAAAGTTTTTCTTTGCCTACTTCTCTGATTTTCTTCCACTTCTCCATGATCACTATTCCTTTGCCTACTCCCTCTTTGGTTTCCATATATTTCCCCATGTTCAATAATATGGTCATCCATGACTGATTGAAGGAATTCCAATATTGGATCAGGTATGGATTCAGAAAAGATAGTTGATGGATCTATATGATTATGAAATTCAGGTTTTGGTAACAAAGATGTTTTAGGATTTTTATCTAGTAGATTCAATGGTAGTTCAATTGGCTCTTTTGGAGAATCCTTAATTACTAAAATCTCAGTCTTTTTTAATCTAGAAATATCAAGCTTTTCACTAGAGTTTTCCTCTTGTTTTTCTTTGCAGACTTTGATGAATCTTCCTTTTGAATCTCTAGGTCTACTCATAAATTTACAAAGATCTTAATTTTTGCAACAAAAATAATTCATTCCTCAAATAGTTTATGGATGTTATTAATTAGTTCTAATTGTTTAGGAGTCATGTAATATTCCTCCTAAAATTCAAAATCTTCTTTCACAAGAATAAGTTGAACAATAAAAGTTTATCTTTGAATTGAGATAGGAATTTTAAACTATAACTCATAATTTAAATCATGACATAAATCTCTAAAGTGCACAAATCTAGGTGCTTTGTGATATATTTTGTTGTACTCTAGGCTCACTACTTTGTTTTATATGTCTGCTAAGAAATTAGGGATATCAAGGGAATATTTGAAATAATGACCCCAAGGATATGTAGTTGATTTTACACTTGCTCTTCTATTTCCTAGACAACATTCACAACTCCTCACAAGGTCAATATAGGGTTAATTATGATCTAGTCTTAGAGCTTTAGCTATGTTAACCCTCTTAATCTTACCTAACTCTTTTGATCTCTGCCTAATGATATCAAGATGTCCACACATAATGGTTCCACTCTTTCCTAGATAACCTGTGTCTTTGTTCAAAAAGTAGGTTGATTTCTTGTCTAGGAATAGTTTTTGGAGATCTATTAATATGGACTGAATTATACCACTTGCCACCATCAAAAACTTTTACTTCTCTCTTTTTTTTGGTGTTCAACAATTTTGATTCTTTTTTTTTCTTTTTGTTTTGTTTTTTTATCAAAATGTAGTTTTTAGAAATAATTTTTTTTCAAATAGAAAAATCTTACTACTATCAAGACCAAATCTAAAATACAACAATCAATCTCAACACATTAAGGGAAAGTAACATTATTATTCTAAAATAGTCTTACTACCATTAGAACCTGGTTTGAAATACAATAATCAATTTAGACACAGCAAGGAAAAGTAAAGTGTTGTTGTTAATACTTGATTTTAAGGAACACTTGGGTATGTTATTGTCACATCTACTACTTTTTTTCAAAAGTTAAAGAACCCAAACCTAAGTATGTAACAACCACACAATGTTGGAAAGTAAATTTGCTAAAAACAAAAATGCTGAAATAAAGGTTGGATTGTTGTTACTACTTGATTTTAAGGAACACTTCAGTTTTATTTTATCGCACATACTCCCTTGTTTTCAATAGTTAAATAATCCAGACCTAAGTAGGTAATAATCAATCCAATGCTTGAAATTAAATTTACTAAAAATAGAAATACTAAAATAAAGGCTAACTAGAAAAGTAGTAAATTTGAACCTAAGAAAATAGAACTTGGAAGTATTGAGATGAAGACACTTGTTGGAACTCCTTGTGCCAACTCTAACCTATATGCATGTTGGAAATTCTTGTGCCACTCATGCAAGTAACCCTCCATCTCGATTCAAAAATATATTATCCAAAATTACAACATTGTTCTCCCTGACAATAGTGCTAAAATGTCGAGCTGTGATGTATCACATTTAATTTTTCAATCTAGGTTAGATTTAAAGAATAAAAATCCCATATATATTATTCCATAATTATTAATAGTTGAATTTATTCTATTTTCTTAGTTTCATTTGTAGGAAATAAAATTTTACAATAAAGGAAATTGAAATGAAATGATGCTTAATTTAAAGATGTAATTTATGACTAAGTCTATGTGTGTGGATCCACGTATGATATAATAATGCAACAATTATTTAATATATTTTATAACTCTATCCTATGCAATTTTAATTAATTTTATGCTCTAATACCTATTCTATATTCTAACTAATCCTATTGTAATTTAGGAGGAAGAGAGCAAGGGACTGACTATTCAGAGTGAACCCTGCCTCTTATAGGTTAGTTTTATTCTCTTATTTCTAATCTACTTTACTTCAGTATATAATATTCATTTAAACTATATTAATGCTATTTAATTCATGTATAGGGAAATAAAATGGAAGTTATAGTAACAAGTAAAACATGAAGAAATTACAAGATACAGTTACCAAATTCATTGAAGAAAATGTTGCTACTTTATTGCTTGACTTCAATATTCATTTGTACAATGTAAATGATAGATTATGTAAACAACAAACTATTCAGATCATAGACTAATAGACCTTTTCCAAGATCTTTACATTGTAATATATAACTTTTACATCTAGATCACTCTTTCAATAGAAGTCTTCAACTTCTTTTCGTTACATATTGAACAGACTTAAATTCTAAAATTACATAACAAGATAATTTATTATAAAGATAACATAAAACTATTTTTGGACTTATTATAAACGAATTTGTCCAAATGACATAATAACATATACATGTAACTAAAACCTATAACATAGTAACAAAAAAACTAATCAAAGTAAAATGACTCTTTTGTCTTCTTCTCAAGGAGGACAAAGTCAGATTTCATGTGGATTACATAAATCTCGAGCAATTAAAAAATTACATGTTAATAATAAATTGTATGGAAATTATTGAATTATATCCCAAATACTGATGTCAATGCAACAATGACCAGGTTGACTATGCATTATATAGTATGTTGGTTGAGTTGTTAGTATACATGGAAATACCACCGCGTGAAACTGATTTACACAATCAACTACTTCTTATAACACCTTTTCATAATGCCTTTTCATATATAGTATTCGTAGATGACTTTGTGACCTATATTCAATGCGCTTCTTCATCGGCTGGTTCATCTATGTTTGGCCTATATTTAGTTGTAATATATCCTGCAAGTACCTACAACTCATACCTGTAAAAGCACAAAAATCTTGCACAATTTTTCATGAAATTTCTAGTATATGTCATGTATTATCCCATGGAGCATATTTATCAAAAATAATGTAAATAATACAAATTACACATGACATTCATCAAAATCACATCCATAATCATCAAAGTTTGCATCTAAAAACTAGATAAAAACTGCATAATATAATCATATTTTAATGCTCATCACTTTTCTATACTTTTAGCATCTCTACTAGCCATTTCTAGCCAAAGAGGATGGGATGTGGATATCTTTATTTTAATATTTTACTAACTAGAGAGCTCAATGAAGAAGTTGTGTATCATATTTAATCAATCCTTATATTCTTGTGTAGATTGTCACTTCTTGGCCTGATAAAATTTTGTGTAAGATGATCCATCATCGTTTCCTATATGGGTATCTTCATTTGTGGTAATGATAATATTTTACCATTAAAAAATGCATCATAAATACATAGCTTTCTATTATGACACATCCAAGACATGGTAGGAAAATTTTCTAGCTCTTTTCCATGAACTTGTTGTCTCTTTGTACTTCCTAATTTACAATCCAATCTACTATATTGCTTTCTTCCCTATAAATACACATGATATTATTGGATATAAATGTATTCTTAATATAGATAGCATCATTATTAATATCATGTATGTTCCAACTAGCTAAATTATTTTATCTTAAACCTTTCAAGATGTTTAGAGAGTCTCCCTCAATGATTTATTTCCTTATATGTAATGACCCAAAATACAACAACAATGAAACACACAAAAAGAAAAGAGTTTTTTTTGTAATGCGAGGGATTCTTAAACCCCTAACCGACTTCTATTTTTAAATCCCCTAAGTTTTATTGGAGAACTACACCTCACAAAATACCCCCTTCACACAAATCCATATGTGTAGGTGTATTATGTGTTATTGCAAATAATTTTATCCTTCTCACCATCCTTGGTGATCTAAACTTATCACCTTTAATCAATCAAAGGTGTACGCCCATCACCATTCCATACACATGTCAGTTTGTGTAGGCATGCTACATGTACTACGAGTTAAGCTATTCATCTCATCTACTAATGAGCTATCTTAACCTAGATGTAATATTTCCTAACTTAGTTATCATTCTTCCTAAGGGTCTTAATCTCTTAGGTCTACCTTGTTCACCCTAAAGGGGTCTCAATCCCTTAGGTCATCCTCTAAGTTCACCCTAGAACTCTTTGCATAATTTTGTAGTGTTTATTCTTTTTTTTACAAGGAAAACAAAGATAAATAAGATACTAAATCTAACAAAACATTCCATAGAGAAAGCAAGGATACAAGGAAGGAGACATTTAATTTAATAAATAAAATCAATAATTGAAAGAGATTCAAATGCATCAAAAGATAACTTAGACAATAATTTAAAGAATCATCCTCCAATAATTTAATAAATATTATATATCAATGAGAATGGAAAATCCTTCATACTTTTAAGAATGATATATTACATTAATTTCATTAGGAAAATCTCCCCATATATATTCTAATTAAACATAAGTAATTCATTGTAAGTAGAATCAAACTGGTATATCGGTTCCAACTGCCTCATTGGTCCACCTCAGCTTCCATCGATATTTTAAGGATAGTAGGGGATCATGGCATTCATGGTTCCATGATAGACATGATTCTCATGCATTTATTAATTTCAATACCAAATTGCAACTATACAATAAATTTAAAGTATCTAACCATCTACTGCATAATTGATCTCACAAAAGCTACTCATTTTATTTCTCCTCTCAACATCCCATGAGAATATTTCAATCAATGCAGCTAGATCATAGGTCCTACTTTAATCATTTCCCTTTTTAAACCTTTATTCAAAAAATTAAAGTCCCATACCTTTAATATTTAAATAAGCTAGGTTCCTTTATTTCCACAATTAAAGTCATCCTACTTTAATGTATGAAATAACTTTTTCTTTATTCCACTAAGTAGAGTCCCATACCTCTAGTTAATAAAAAAATCCATAATTATTTACTTTTACTAAATAGAGTCTCATTCCTCTAATTAATGAAAATAACTATAAATCATTTACTTTCACTAAATAGATTATCATTCCTATAATTAATAAAAATAACCATACAACTGTTACCCTTCACTAAATAGAGTCTCATTCCTCTAATTAATAAAAATAACCATAAATCATTTACTTTTACTAAATAGAGTCTCATTCCTCTAATTAATAAAAATAACCATAAATCATTTACTTTCACTAAATAGAGTCCCATTCCTCTAATTAATAAAAATAACCATAAATCATTTACTTTCACTAAATAGAGTCCCATTCCTCTAATTAATAAAAATAACCATAAATCATTTAATTTCACTAAATAGAGTTCCATTCCTCTAATTAATAAAAATAACCATACATAATTTACTTTCACTAAAAAGAATCCCATTCCTCTAATTAATAAAAATAACCATACATCATTTCCTTTCATACATTTGAATAATACCTTTATTAATACAACCATAATATTCATGATTTTATTATTAATAACTATTATCAAAAGGACTGCAAATATCCACGTAAACCTACATAAGGAATCATAAGAGTTTCAGCGAGCAACAACTAGAACATGCACTCGAATCACTTTTTACCCTAACGACCACCATAGTCGCGACTTACTACTACAGAGAAGGTAGATGACAGAGTTTTCTCAAGGACTATGCTCATGGATTTAAGCTCACAGGTCTTGTGATTCAAAGGCATGACCAACTGATTATTGGTAAATCGATCACTAGAAGATAACCTATGCTAACATCCACAAAAATCCCAAGGAAACCTACCAGTAGTATACCACACCATGGTTGGTTTATTTACATATCTCTAACTGGTTTAGCAACAACAACATGAGGTTAAAGAATGTAGAGCTTCATAATGAGCACTTTAACCCAGCAGATGATATGTGTCATGATGGTTCTAACTACGCCAAGTAAAAGGGAATCTATAAGATTCTATACATTTTACATAACATGATGTCCCTATATATGCTAGGGTGAAGGTACGTTCACACCTGGAAAGACAAGAAAATGGCTTATGACCATCCCAAAATCTACTTAGTAAATCAAACACAATAGGGTTTGTGGCTACTTAGTCAAACCAAAACATGGCTAATCTATCAACCAAGTGTGAATCTAAGTTGAAGGTAAGCTTAGATTAACATTAGCCAAAGGTAAAACAATTGACACGAACAATAATTAAAGCCAAAATTATATATTAAACTAACCGATTGAAAAATACATTAAAATAAACCTTATATAGGTTTAGAACATGCGCAATAGTAGGGAAGGGAAGGTGGAGGAAGATCGGGGAGTTTAGAGAGAACGGAGGAGTAGGAAGTGGAGTGGGAGGTGGCAGCGAGCGTGGGGAGAGGAAGGGAGTGGAGTGATAAGGTAAAATGGATAGCAGGAAAGGAGGAAGGAGAATGGAGGGATAAGGAGAAAATAAAGGAAATGGAGAAAGAAAAATCATGCCGACCATCCGACAAAATTAGCCGACAAAAGGTAAGTGTGTTCACACTATGCTTAGAAAAACTAGATTTTTCTAAGCCATTTCAAGCTAAGTCCTATTCACACTTGCTACATTCTCCCCCTTAAAGTTGAGAGAACCGACTATACGGTCTCTCGCCTTTACAAATTGAGCTTTAGCCGAGTGCCTTGGTGAAGATGTCAGCGACGTTCTCCAAAGTGTGGCAATAGTGAAGCTCAACAATATCAGTTTCCACCATATCTCGGATGAAGTGGTACTTCATATCAAAATGCTTTGATCTACTATGGTGGACAGGATTGTATGCCAACTGAATGGCACTGATGTTGTCACAGAATATTTGAGTTGGACCACTTTGCTGCTCTCCAATCTCTTCTAATACCTTTCGGAGCCATAGAGCTTGAGTACTAGCATGAGTAACTGCTATATACTCAGCTTCTATTGAAGATAGTGCTACTACTGTCTGCTTCTTGGAACTCCAAGTTATTAGGCCCGAACCAAGACTAAAATAGTTACCCGATGTGGATTTTCTATCATCAATATTGCTGCCCCAATCACTATCACTAAAGCCTTCAAGCTTGATAGTATCACTTTTGTAGTACTAGATTCCAAAATCCAATGTACCCTTCACATATCTCAAAATCCTTTTAGTTGCTTGCAAATGCAGCTCAGATGGATTAGACATAAATCTAGAAACAAGAGATACAACATACTGAATGTCTAGTCTGGTGTTGGCGAGAAACATCAAACTCCCAACAATGCTTCTGAAAGTGGTCACATCAACTTTCGGTGCTCCATCATCCTTGCTTAATTGGATCCCATGTCCAATTGGAGTTGCAACTGATTTGCATTGCTCCATAGCAAACTTCTGAATCATATCTCGAGCATACTTAAGTTGATAGATGAAGATCCCTGAATCTGTCTGATGTACTTCCATTCCAAGAAAGTATTTCATCAAGCCAAGATCCTTCATCTCAAATTCTTGCATCATGGAGTGCTTGAACTCCATGTTAACTTTTTCATTACTACCCATAAAAATGAGATCATCCACATACAAACAAACTATGAGGATGTCATTTCCTTGATTCAGGTAGTAGAGCGTGGGTTCATTTTTGCTTCTGATGAACCCATAATCTTTAAAGTACCCATCAATGCATGAGTACCAAGCTCTCGATGCCTGCTTGAGGCCATAAAGAGCCTTCTTCAGTTTGTAAACAAGATGTTCCTTGTCTTTCTCTTCAAATCCCTATGGTTGCTCAACATACACTTCTTCTATCAAGTAACCATTTAGAAATGCACTCTTTACATCCATGTGTTGGACTGTCCATCCCTTGTGTGCAGCTAAGGCAAGAACCGTTACGATAGTTTCCTATCCGCTACCAGGAGCAAAAGTCTCTTCATAATCAATTCCATATTTCTGAGTAAATCCCTTTGCAACTAATCTCACCTTGTGCCTCTCGATGCTACCATCAACATTAAACTTGGTCTTGTAGACCCACTTACATCCAACACGTTTCTTTCCTTTAGGAAGCTTCACCAGCTCCCAAGTGTCATTGTTTTTTATAGAGGTGATCTCCTCTTTCATGGCATCTTGCCAAATATTTTGAGTACAAGCCTTCTCATAACTAGAAGGTTCAAGTTGTGTATTAGTTAACAAAGCATAGTTAACTAAATCTCCCCTAGGTTCCTACTGGGAAACATCATCACCATACAAGTGCATATTTTCTAATCTTTGTAGAACATAATTCATTTCACTAGCTTGACTCCTAGTGTATCTTTTTGAAAAATTCTTATCCAACATCTGATATGATGGATGATTCTGTAGAGTTCTCTTACCTCTGGATGGAGAATCGATGTCCATTGGTGAGGAACTTACTGATCTCTATGGAGAAGGACTTGGTGAAGAAGTTGAATCAGAAGATGAACCTGGATCTCTGGGAGGAGACTGCTTACTTTTATGTGGTGTCTGTTGTTGCACCTACTTAGAACCTACATCACTAGATTCATCATCATTGAAAATATGGGGCTTACCCCATTCTCCCCCTTCATCAAAAATCACATCCCGAGAAAGCACAAACTTTCTAGTCCTGGGATTGTAGAGTTTGTAAGATTTTGTATTCTCACAATATCCTACAAAGATGCATGCCTGACTCTTTGGATCGAGCTTCTTTCTTAGCTCATCAGGAATGTGAGAATATGCCAGCGAGCCAAACACTCTAAAATACTTAACATTTGGATTTTTACCATACCAAGCTTGGTAAGGTGTCTGTCCTTCCAAACTTGCAGTAGGACTTCTGTTCAAGATATGTACGCTGGTCCTGGCTGCATCTGCCCAATATGAATTAGTCAAATGCTTCATCTGAAGCATAGACCTTGCCATCTCCACAATGGTGCGATTCTTCCTCTCTGCGACACCATTCTATTGTGGAGTGTAGGCAGTCGTGAACCGCCTCTTAATGCCATGTTGCTTACAGAAATTCAAGAACTCATTAGAGGAGTATTCTCCTCCCCTATCCGATCTAAGACATTTTACAAAATATCTACTCTCACTTTCAACTCTTGTTTTGAAATCGACAAAGCATTCAAATGCTTCATCCTTATATTTCAAAAAATATATCCAACACATTCTAGTAAAATCATCAATGAAGAGTAGGAAGTAAGAGTTGTTACCAAGACTCTTGGTCTGCATCGGACCACAGATGTCTGTATGCACTAGCTAGAGTGGATAGCTGGCCCGCCATGCTTGTCCATGAGGAAATTTTGATCTAGCATGCTTCCCAAGAGCACACCCTTCACAGACTTCCTTACTATCCTAAACCTTAGGAAGTCCGGTTACCATCGCTTGTGAAGTTAGCATTTTCAAACTAGCTGAATTCAAATGACCATATCTCAAGTGCCATAGGACACTTGGATTGGAAATAGCAACATTTGCTAACTTATCTCCCCGGCTGGCCAAAATTTAAAGGAAACAATCTATTCTTTGACATTGGCACTTGTGTAATGATTCTATTACTGTTGTTTTTATCAAAAATAGTGCATTTACCCTCATCAAAAAGCAACTTATAGTTCTTTTCTAACATTTGACCAACACTTAAAATATTGTGTTGAAGATGGGGTGTGTAATAGATATCACTTACATGTTTGACGCCTTCTTTAGTTGGAACTGCCATGGCTCCAATGCCTTCAATCGCCAATGATTTATCATCTCCCAATTTGATGCTGGATTTGTATGAGGAGTTTAGAGTAGCAAAGAGCCCTTCTTTGCCACTCATATGGTTTGAACACCCAGTGTCCAAGATCCATGTATCATTCATGTTCTGATCTCGCTCGACCATAAGAGAGAAAGAGATTTGTGGCCTCTTCCTCTTCTCCAAAATTTCCAAACTGACTGCTCTGGCTACTACTAGTTCCTTGTGAAGTCTTTGTCCAACAATCACGAGCATAATGGCCAAGTTTGCCACAGTTGTAGCAAGATTGTTTTGAATTATCTCCTCCTTTGCCTCTGCCTGATTTTTTTCCTCTATTTTTCTGTCCTCCTCTATTCTCGTTGTTCACCTCTGTTTGAGAATCCTCCTCTGTTCTGATTTCCTCCTCTGTTAGGAGTTCCACCTCTTCGATTATTTCTGCCTCTACCTCTATTCTATCCTCTGCCATGGCCTCTACCTCTGCCTTCTTGTGAAGCAAAGGCTTTATCATCTCCTCCATAACTTGTGGAAGGAGTTTGTTGTAACCTCTCTTCATGTGAGAGAAGTGAGCCAATTAGGGATTCAAAAGATAGAGAAGTTAGGTCTTTGGATTCTTCTATAATTATGGCAACTGAATTCCACTTAGGAAGAAGTGTCCTCAACACTTTCTTCACTATAACTTCAGGCTTTACATCTTCTCCTAAAGTGACCATCTTATCTACTACGGCTTTCACACACATGCAGTAATCACCAACCTTTTCACTCTCTTGCATTTTAAGAGTCTCAAACTCTCATTTCAAGGTTTGTAGTTTAACTTGTTTGACTTGGTCACTACCCCTATAACTTTCTTTTAAAGCATTCCAAGCAGATTCAGCAGTTATAAAAGAAGCTATTCTAGGGAAAATACTTCTATCAAGGGCGGCTTGGATATGATAAAGGGTGGAAGAATTATTCTTCTGTGCTTCCTTTCTAGCCCTTTTATCAGCAACATTCAAAGCTGCCCAATCAGCAGTAGTAGGTTCAGTATATCCCTCTTCAATCACATCCCAAAGACCTTTGCCTATCAAAAGAGTTTTCATTTTAATTGACCAATACTCGTAATCACCACCATTGAACTCGGGAATTGGTAGACTAGTATTGGAAGCCATTTTAGAAAGCAAACTTTATTGCAACTTCAAACAAGTAGTACAAAGAAGTACAAAATAGATCACCGATTTACTCGATTTAAATCAAATCTAGCTTTCTTAATATGCTCACTGATTTGGCCTTGTTCTTCTTCGAGGATCACCCAAAACTAGAAAAGTGAAATTGTCTGCTTCGTCGTCACTAATTATAATGACTTCTTGTGCTGCTGCTGGTTCAAAACTTTGTTTGAGAACATTTCATTCTTCAGTTGCAGGTTTCACCTCCACTGGTTCTTTCTCTTCTTCTTCTTCTTCTTCTTCTTCTTCCTCTCCTTCTTCTGGTTCTAAATCAGGAGAGCGTGGTGTATAGCTCTCACTTGTTTCTACTTCAGGCACTGTAGGTGAATAACTGTCACTTGATTGTCCTTCAGGTACTATTTCAACCATCTCGGATTCAACTATCCTTTGCCCGAAGATATTATCTTCAGAATCTGCCTCGTAGACAAAATCTGGTTTCCTCATATGAGCAATCACTTGATTCTCTAATTGGCAAAACACTGTATGAAGTCCATACCGCTGGACTTTCCCATCAAAGGAATCGGGAGTCTCTCTTCTCAACAGAGAGAGTAATGCATTATAGCATCCGGATGACCGGATCATCTACCCAAAATCACACCGTATGAACTGGGTTACAACTTAGTATGATGCCAAAAAAAAAAATTTATATCAAAATATCTTTGCACCCTTTTATTTTTATAAAATTTTTTTCTAAAATTTGTTTTAATAAAGACCTTTTAAAAAAAAATTAACAATTTCCTATATATATTTTTAATTATTATTTTTAAATGAAATGGATATTTAAAAAAACATAATCAAAAAATATATATAGAAATTATATTTTTAAAAAAAAAAACTTTTAGAAAAAAAACAAATAATAAAAATTTAATTAAAAAATAAACCTTTTTTGTAAACCCCCGCTGGGATTCGAACTGGTAACCTCCGCTATCTACCCGGCAGACTTAGCCGCTGCACCATGCGGTTGCTGTGGTAGTGAATGTCAAAAAAACAAATTTGAACCTTCTAAATGGCGAAGTATATAAAAAAAATAAAAAAAACCTTTTTCTTTACCCCGACGGGATTCGACCCCGGGTCTATACTCTGCAAGGCGGGGAACTTGACCGCTAGACCACTCTAGCCGGACGGGAAATAGAGGAAATAGATTATATTTAAAAACATCGGCTAAAACATTTTTTTTTTAAAAAATTAGTCCCACATTCAGTGGGCTATGAGCGTTTCAAGGCTTTATCAAAGCCTGTGAACGCTCTTAGGTCGATTGCCTTCGGGCAATCGATCTTGCCAACCTTTTGCCCGTCTATCAACCAAACAACTTTTACCACGTGGCACACACCCGGAGCACTCGTCCACGTCAACACTCATCATCACTCGTTAGCACTCATCCACGTCAGCACTCATCCATGTTTTCTTGTGCCGCTTTGCCACATCAGCTTGCGGTCAGCTCTGCCACGTCATCCATGTCAGTGCCTAGTCAGCTCTACCACGTCGTCCATGTCGCTGCTCGGTCGACTCCTAGTCATATCCTCGAGATCCATGCACTCCTCGAGATCTATGCGATCTTCACCGCTCCTCGAGATCCATGCAACAACCACTCCGTCGCTCCTCGGGATCCATGCGATAGCCTCTCCGCCACTCCTCGAGATCCGTGCGCTTCGGCTTCCGTGCCTTACCTCGGCCCTCGGGATCCGTGCCCCCTCAGCTCTGATACCAGTGTGAATCTAAGTTGAAGGTAAGCTTAGATTAACATTAGCCAAAGGTAAAATAATTGACACGAACAATAATTAAAGCCAAAATTATATATTAAACTAACCAGATGATAAATACATTAAAATAAACCTTATATAGGTTTAGAACATGCGCAATAGTAGGGAAGGGAAGGTGGAGGAAGATCGGGGAGTTTAGAGAGAACGGAGGAGTAGGAAGTGGAGTGGGAGGTGGCAACGAGCGTGGGGAGAGGAAGGGAGTGGAGTGATAAGGGAAAATGGACGACAGGAAAGGAGGAAGGAGAATGGAGGGATAAGGAGAAAATAAAGGAAAGGGAGAAAGAAAAATCATGCCGACCATCCGACAAAATTAGCCGACAAAAGGTAAGTGTGTTCACACTGTGCTTAGAAAAACTAGATTTTTCTAAGCCATTTCAAGCTAAGTCCTGTCCACACTTGCTACACCAAGGCCTAACAAAGACCCCAAAATAATAACACCTTCCCTAATGGGATAGGTCCAATCTAAAAGAATCATGCACAATGGCCATAAGTCTTGATTACGATGTTACATGACTAATTGGCAGTTCTTAGGTAAAGCAACCTTAATGACCAACAAATAGGAAGGACAATAATACCACCCAAATGAAAATGAGGTAAAGTGAATAACAAAGGAACCAACCTACAATCCCTTGCGATGGATTGATTCCCTTCACCTGAAGCTGCCCTTGCTTATCACTTTCTTCCTTCTACATTTTGGTTTGTTCTCCTCTTTCCCAAGGCTCTTATCCTCCTTATTTTTCCACCACCTATCTTGCCATTGAGTCTTCCTTCCTACGAATCCTTCTTACCCACCACCATAACTGCCATTACTCCTCCATATACTCAATAGTGGTAAATCTGATCTTCCATATAAAAATGATATTCTCAACTTTCAAAATATCTCCCATGGCTAACTTGTCAGCAAGAAGTTCTTAACGCATACCTCTCTATTAGAATTTATTATAATAAGAAGTAGATTCACTATTCTCTTAATATAGAATTAATTCGAATCCTTAAATAAAGTTTTCTTTTTTATTTAAAGTAAATATGAATTATCTAATACTTCTAAGAGGAAATATGATAACCTTTGAGATACAACTCCTCTTATTGTAAAAGAACTTTTAGCCTTATTTTCAAAATAAAGCACTTCTATTTAGAGAATGAAACTTTTACTACTATTCTAAAATATATCATTCTTATTTATAAAATGAAACTCTACTATAATTTTATAATACAACATTCTTATTTATAAAATGAAACTCTAATATCATTTTAAAATACAATATTCTTATTTACAAAATGAAACTCTACTATCATTTTATAATGCAATATTCTTATTCATATGAAAATAGAGGGATTAGAGATTTCCAAGAAAAACAAGGAACTTTCAAGGACAACCTACTCATGCATGCTCTTATTATTTAATCCTTCAATGTAGATAGTGATGAAGTAAAATACAATCAAGCATATGCAACAATTAAAGAGGGAATCTTTCCATCAACCTGGTCACCTATCTCAGCCTCTAGAATTTATGATAGCTACTAGGCTATTAATATGGGTTCAAGATGGTTAGTTTTGATGATTATACCTAACCGAATGCATGCCTATATGAAGTTATCCATAAATGTTATCCCTGAGTTGCCTTAATCATCACTTCCCCAACCTCAAGTACCCTCGTTTCTGGATGAGTTTGCTTCTTCCACCTATGAGTGTACCTGATATTGCACATCTTAGAAATATGTTAGTAGTATCATGCTATTTTAAATCAACTAAACATCACATATTTGGTTTAATTTATTAACTTATGTATTAAAACATCATAGAATAATACATTGTTTTCTTTGTGCCCAAAAGTTTGCTAGGGAGGGTCATGAAATTATATGTATATTCCAAGCCAAATTGAGTCCTATCAATAGTGCCTTGGCCTCTTCTATATGGTTGGTATCTACTCTATAGTAATTTTCATATACTCAAACAACATTTCCCTATGAGTCCCTAATGATCCCTCCACCCCCTACCTTGCCTAGATTTCCTTTAGCTTCTCCATCAAAGTTGAGTTTAAGCCATCCATTTTTTGGATTTTCCCATTTTACCTCTAATATTTTCTTCTTATTACCATATTATTGTACCCATTTCATATCCTTAAGGTTCCACCTATTCATAAATTTATATTCATATGGTGCTTCATACCCTTCCTTGAAATTGATGATAGACAAGTTATCTAATATACTAGATTTAATATTCAATAATGATCTAAAACTAGATTTAAAAGAAAAGAAATTAATTTTGTATTTCCTTTCCAATCAAATACCTCAAATAAAATGAAAAGGTATCAATTTCCATAATGCTTTAAGTCTATTTCTATTGTAAGGATTAACCCCTAGGGTGATCTAATCTAAAATATTATTTTTTATGACCCATTCTACACCAAGATCTTTTGTAATAGTTGTTGGATCCTTCTAAAAAAATATATTCTAGGAATAAATGACTAATTGATTCTTCCTTGTTTCCACAGAGATAACACAAATTAGGGAATTTAAATCCTCTCTTTAGTAGAATATCCAAATTTAGAATCTCATTTTGAACCACTTTCTAGCTAAAGAGTTTGATCTTAGGAGTGATAAATTTTTACCATATACTTCCTCAATGATAACCTCCTATTTCCTATAGATATATGTTATCATAACCCAATATTACACTTTATTCATCGATGGATCTACTTACCCATATTATTTCATATTTCCTAACCTACTATCCTAAATGATACTAACCTAGTTTTTCATTTAGTTTCTAGACATGCATGTTTTCATCTTGAGAATCTAGGCTAAGTTGGATCCATCTAATTTATCTTTTAGCTACCTAAAGATAATTGTGAATGTAGTCTCCATATTTGGTTTTGATGTCATCCTTAATATTCTTCCATTTTTTTATGTTTCTTTAAAGCCTTTGCTCTAGCCATGCATCTTGCCAAAAGGATATACATTTCTTAAAAAATTATAAGGTAAAATAATAAAATTTACCTCTAACACCTTTGAAATAATAAACAATTCATTACATGTAGTGAATGGTAAGTCATCATGTGTTGCTATGTGCATGGCTAAGAGGGTGCATTATATGCACTAACTATGTAATGTGCTATCTAGTTGCATGATTTTACTTGTCACAATTTGATGTATTGCCTTTTACTACAAACCATGTTGTGCCACTTATCATAGTTTGATATGCTCTAAAATTTATGCATTGCCAAGTCTACTATTGATTCAACAAGCCACTTATTAGGTTTAATGAGATGGTTTAATGTAATTGATCATTCCCATTTTTATAGGAACCATGTGGCAAATGGATTGCCACATTGGCCATTGTATGGGATACCATGTTGGGTAAACCAAAGTGTACCACATGTTTATTCAACAAGCTTGCCACATTAATGCTCTCAAAAGCTTCCATGTGTTGCATTGCATCATATTTTAGATTTCTACCTCAACTACCATGTGTCACCTTAGAATTCATGCATCTTTTGCCAAGTCAATTGTATGGACCACCATGTTAGCTGTATCGACTACCATGTGTTACCTTGGGATGCATGCATCTTGTGCCACCTAAATTGTATAGACTACTATTTCACCTCAAGATGCATGCACCTACCAATTTAGTTGTATATACTACCATATGTTACCTTAGGATTGTACCACCTCAACTATATGGACTACCAATTGGAATTTGTACAACCCTAACACATCATTTGCCATTTCATCCAACAATCCCATATCATATTTGTGCTTATGTAATTAAGGGCTACGACATATTGTTTGTTGACATTAGCATCAAAAGAAACATGGAAATATTTAGACTTAGGATCTCCTTTATGTAATGCTTTAAAACAAAGTGTGTTATTCATTGTCCCAAGTTTATGGTTTGGGAGGTAAAGCAAAAGAAACAAATTTTTTATGTAGAAACCACTCATACAAACCACTTATCATGCACTTGATGCAAGCATAGGTTAGCATGACATGCCCAATAGCATATTTTTTCACCCAAAGAAGGGAATATTATATAAAATATTAGATTTTAATACAACATGCAATGGGAGATAACATTCACAAGATACAAAATAATAAGAAAGAAAGTAAATCTGTGAGATGGCTAAAATATGCTATAAATAAAAATGATGGAAATAAGTACAATAGTAGCTATGGAGGAAATGAACACTCCATGATACAAGCTACTACTCAATGAATGAGATCTGAGCTTATAGCTCACACACACTACACTACTATCTATCCTACACTACTATAATCCTACACTACTATGTTATCTCTTCTATATCTATGGTCCTTTATATATAAATATAAGTTCCTTGTCCAACACTCTACCTAGTTGACAAGTGGACACCTTGCACATTACAACTTGCACATTGACACTCGTGCATTTATTACATTACATGAAGTAACTAGATAACTTTCCCATTAAGTAATATAATGTTCTAAGTATGTACTAAGGAAGGCATATTTACATGACCCAAATAATATAATATAAGCTATTTCTAACACCCCCCTCTATTAAAATATTTTGTTATTGAAGAATTTAGTCTTCAGTGTGGATCTTCCTCTTGAATCTAAAATTCTTATTCTTTTTATTTGATTTCTATAACCTGTTCAAGCAAGTTGTTATTATCTTCAAAGCCTGCCATTCTTGCTAAAAGATATCTGATTTCATAATAATCTATCGGTCCTCCTAGTTCTTTAATTTCTTCTATCTTCAGAGCTAGATGTCCTTTTTTCTTTCTTTTTTGATACTCCAATTAGGGATAATTGGTTGGACATTGAAATTGTTGCTAAAGAGGATTTTGATATTGTTGTGGCTAAAATTGGTTCCCATTGTTCATATGATTTCCTTGACTCTTATTCTTGGGATTGAACCTGCAATAGCTAGTACTGTGACCTATTCTCTTTCATATTTGATGATATTTTTTGTACCATGGTTTTCATCCTTTTGATGAAGAAGCAATGTTTCCCTATGGATTATCTTTAGATGCCAATGCGGTGTTAGACATTTCATCTTTAACTATATTTTCCACTTCATATTCCTATAGAATATTGACTAATTCATCAAAAGAAGTATCTTTACTTAGAACTTGTAAAGATGTTACCAAATGTTTATAGCTATCTGGAAGTGCTCTCATGGTTACTTGAGTAAGAATTTCATCCTTAATTTTTTCTCCTAAAGTGAATACTTTCTCTTCGATATCTGCTACTTTCCTTAGAAATAGTTTTATGCTTTCTCTATTGTTCATATTTAATGAATGAAGTTGACTTTGATTATGAAGAATAGTTACCTTATTATTTCCTTCAAAAAATTTCTCTAGGCTTGTCCATGCATCTGAAGATGATTTTTTGAATTGATATAGGGTTGTATTTCATCAGTGATATCAAAGGTTATTATCATTAGAGCCTCTAAATAATTTTCTACAAACTTTAGGATTTTAATATCATCTATAGTAGGTATTTGAGCTTTCCCTTTGATAATATCCCTAATTTTTTCATATACCAAAATATATTTCACTTTATTCTTCCAGGAGAAATAATTAGGACCAGTAGCTGAGATTCTGCTAGGAATAGTTTATTTAAATCCATTTAAGTTCTCTAATACCAATTATTGTTAGCGTACTTATTCTATTTGTCTCTATTCATTATTTAGTTCACTGTTACAACTGCTGTAACAGAGTTCAGTTCAGCCGGTGTCTATTCCCGACATTGCTGTATTATTTAACCTGTTGCTGAATAATGAAATCTGTTCGCATTTTATTACATGGCATCAGAGCCAGCTACGGATTTTTTTTGCAGGGATGCGTGAAGGGAAAGGCTGGAGGTTGCTGTGTTTTCAGCTGGGAGAAGGCTGCTGCGTTCTTTTTCTGAGTGCGAATAATTTTTTAATCACGCAATCATGATTAATTGAGATTAAAAAGATATATATATATATATATATATATATATATTTTTTTTTTTGTGCAGGACACAGCATCCCCTCGGGACGCAGGAAGCTGCATCCCCAGCACTGCCACGTCCGTGTTGGACACAGCACGCGCTGCACGCGTCCGCTGGAGGACGTAGCGATGCCACGTCTGCATTGGACGTAGTGTGCACGCAGCGCGTCCGCTGGAGGACGCAGCGACGCCACGTCCGCATTGGACGTAGCACTCCCTACGTGTTGGAGGAGGTAGGGCCGACGCGAGCCCTGTGCATTGGAGGATGCAGCACCGTCGCGGGCCCTGCGTAGCCCCCCCTCCCCCCCCCGCGGATGTGCGTATTACGCATAGGGGAGTGCCTAGCCCCCCCCACCCCCGCCGACGCGCGGACGCAGCACGAAATGCGCGCGTCGCACGTCCAGCCCCCCTGAACAAGCGCACCGTGACACGGACAGGAAAGCAGGTCGACGAATTAAAAAAAAAAAGAAAGAGACCGCCTGCGAGACCAGCGAGCCACGACACGCAGGAGGCAGCCAGAGTGGGCTCGGGTTGCAGAGAGGAGGAGGCACAACCAGAGTTGAAAAAGGAGGGCTCCACTGATCCCTTCGGATCAGCTCCGCTAGCTCACTTGGCAGTGAGCTGTGCGGTAAGGCTCTGGGAGCCTGCAGGTCGGGGGTTCAAATCCCGCCGACTCCCCCCTTGCAAAGGTATAATTTTTTTTTTCAAAGGTTTTATTTAATTATTATTTTTTAGTTAAAATATTTAATTTTAATTTATTTTTTTTATAGTTTTTTAAAACTTTATAAATTAAAATTTAATTTTAATTTATTTTTTTATAAGTTTTTAAAAACTATATAAATTAAAATTATTTATTTTAACTTTAAATGTATAATAATTATTAAAATGCTTTGTTAAAGAGTTTTTTTTTAAGGGGGGATATTTTTTTCAAAAAATCAAAGGGGGAATGTGAGTAATTTTCTGAAAAAGCAATTTGGCGAATTGTAAAAGGTGCATTTTCAGCTGTGACCGACACCTTGTGGGTTATTCCTGTGGGCATTTTTTTTTGTTGTATGTTGCATATTTTATTTTTGCACTATAACATTAAAAATTAAAATCAAAACACTCCCTAAGTCCCCAGAATAATTAAAACCCATCCGTGCAATTTATTGCACTGCAGCGTTCGGTATTTGTGATACCTCTGGCCAGCACTTACAGGTAAAGCTATCATGATTTGGCTACTGTATCCACCACCTAATATAGCTGCTACAACGACGTCTGAGCTTGTTCTCTATAAATTGTCGGGGAGAGATAAGTTAGCCATTTTTGCATTTTTTTACTCCATCCACTACCCTTTATCGCACTTGTGTTTAGGCGTAAATCTTGACGAAGTATTCTTCATAGTGTTTAGGGGAAGTTACGCCCCATGCATGAGAATAATCTTCTATGGTAGGTGCCATCAACAAGGCGATTCCCTTTCAGTACCGCTTATGTTCCACGTATCGTATGATCTCTAAAACTCACCTATAGTCTCCCTCACGTAAGGGCGGGTGATTTTTGTTGATCTTTCTAAATACCTATAGTTTTCCTCACGTAAGGGCGGGTATTTTGTACGGTATAACGGCCTAGCAAAAGGTATATTGAAAGGAGGACCAATTGGTGATATAAGGAACCTTCACTATGGCCGTTGTTGCAAAGTTGATGACTGATTCACATCAGTTATTGAAAGGTCCAAATTATACACCATGGAAACATAAGATGAAGGCAATTCTCCAAATGGAAGATTTGTGGGATATTGTTACTGGAGTAGCAACTAGGCCTTCACCAACAGCAGGATCCACAGGTCATTTTGCAGATCAGATAGCTTTTGACAAGAAAGACAGTCGAGCAAAGGTGCTCATTTTTTTTGCTGTTTCAGATGAAGTGTAACCTCATATAGCTGACAAAGCAAGTGGTAAAGAGGAATGGGATGCCCTTAGAACCATCTATGAGGGAAATAATGACTCCACCATTCTTCATCTTCAACAACAACTTCATAACCTAAGTTTGAGACAGGGTGAAATAGTTGAACTCTTTCTATGCAGAGTGTCTGAATTGAAAGAGAAATTGAATTCTTTGGGAGATACTGTGGACGAAAAGCTTATCATTTCACTTGTGATGAGAGCTTTACCTTATTCATTTGATATGTTGATAACCTCCATCCAGGTGTCTCAATGACAAATTACCTACATTGAGTTGGTCAATCTACTTCAACAACAGGAGGCATGCCAACTTCACAAGGATGATTCTTCCAATACAGCCCTATACACCAACAGGAAGGGTTCTAGGAAGAAAGGTAATGGGAAAAAATGAGGCAACTTTCAGAAAGGAGGAAATTATCAACAAGATACGAAAGGAAAAGGCAAACAACATCAACAGAAGAAGAGGTGGTGCAAGATCTGTGAGAAAGACAACCATGACACCAACAGGTGTTGGCATAAGAACAAGCAGAAAGGCCAAAACAAACCACAAAATAAAAACAAGCAACCCCAGGTGAATGTTGCTGTTGAAGAATCTGACTCAGATTCTGAATGGGCACACAAGGTGCTCATGACTACCATAGATTCCAAACAGAGGGATCCTATTTGGTATGTCGATTCTGGAGCTAGCAAACATATGACTGGCGACAGATCATGGTTTGAATCATTTGTGGCCAAAGAGGGCAAACCTGTCACCATTGATGATGATAAAACCTACAGGGTTCAGGGAGAGGGAACAGTTTCAGTCACTCTTCCTGATGGCAAGTGTCAAATTGACAAAGTCCTCTATGTTTCGGGATTGGCTAACAATTTGCTATCAGTCACACAAATCCTGGATAGAAATATGGTTGTCAACTTTCGTGTTGAGAATGGAAAGAAGTGTTGTACTATTACCAGGAAGGGTAAGTAGATTGCAATAGCTTCATATAAGCACGGCTTATTTGCACTAGATGCTATCTCTACTCCACATGTTGCCATGATTGTCTCTACCAAGGAGGCAACTTCCCTATGGCACAAGAGATATGGGCATCTTAGTTCTGGATACTTACTTGAGCTCAGTAAGTATGAGATGGTAAAGGGTCTTCCTTCCCTTTCTGCAACATTGCCAATGTGCTCTGATTGCTTGGCAGGAAAGCAGCATAGAGTACCATTTGAGAAGAGCTCAACAAGAGCACGAAAACCTCTAGAGTTAATTCACACCGATCTGTGCGGTCCTTTCACACCCAACAGTTATGGAGGGAAGAGGTACTTTCGATTATTCATAGATGACTACTCATGAAATATGTGGGTTTTCTTTCTCCAACTGAAATCTGAAGCTTTCACATTCTTCCAGCAGTTCAAGAAATCCATTGAGAAGGAGTCAGGAGCTTCTATTAAAACCCTCCGCTCAGATCAAGGGGGAGATTTTACCTCTAATGAATTTTTTGCATTCTTAGATAAGCATGGAATCAAGAGACAGTTAAAAACTGCCTATACTCCTCAGCAAAATGGAGTTGCTGAGAGAAGAAACCGTTCTATCATGGAAATGGTTCGTTGTATGCTCACAGGAGCTACTCTTGGGCAACAATATTGGGCAGAAGCTGTCACCACTACAGTATATCTGTTGAATAGGGCACCCACAAAAGCCCTAAAAGGAATGAATCCACAAGAAGCATGGAGTGGTCGAAAACCCTCCATATCTCATCTACGTATTTTTGGGTGTCACGCTTTCATGCACATACCGAAAGAGAAAAGGAAGAAGCTAGATGAGAAAACACTGAGATGTATTTTTCTTGGTTATGATGAGCACTCTAAAGGATATCGGTTGATAGATCCTTTGACCAAGAAAATTCATATCAGCAGAGATGTTGTCTTTGATGAATCTTTCACATCACAGAGCACATCTAAAGTACACCAAGATATTGTGGAATCTAAGGAAGAGAAGATTCCTTCGTCAACACAGACAGGAGGTCCTTCTACATCTTCTTCAACTCCATCGAAGAAGAATCCTAAATGGTGTACAAATACAATCAGAGATGCAAATTTATCCACTCCTCCCAATTTAAATTTGGATAGACCTCATACATGTAGTATGGCTCAAAAGGAAAAAAAAGCCAAAGAAACTAGTGAGGTTGATGATCTTTGTCAATCTTTTGAGGAACTTTCTGTAACTCCAAGTACAGAAGTAGAGGATATGGATATTTATGATGACAGGGCGTTCATGTCTACCATAGATGATATTGAACTTGCATCAGTGCAAGATTCTCTAAGTGAGCCTCAGTGGAAGGCCGCTATGGATACAGAGTATGAGTCTTTGATGAAAAATAAAACTTGGAAGCTTGTTGATCCGCCGCATGGAAAGAAACCCATTGGCTGCAAATGGGTATATAAAGTCAAGTACAAGGCGGATGGAACAATTGATAAGCATAAGGCCCGTATTGTTGCAAAGGGCTATGCTCAAAAGGAAGGCATTGACTACGAGGAAACTTTTGCACCTATTGCTCGGATGACCACAATTCAGGTTATGTGTGCTATGGCAGCACAATATGGGTGGAAAGTTCACCAGATGGATGTCAAAAGTGCCTTTCTAAATGGTGATCTCCAAGAAGAAGTCTACATGACTCAGCCAGAAGGATTTGAAGTGGAAGGCCAAGAGCAGAAGGTTTTCAAATTGGTCAAATCCTTGTATGGTCTGAAACAAGCTCCTCGAGCTTGGTATATAAAAATGGACAATCACCTTATGCAGCATGGATTTAAGAGATGTCCGTCAGATGCAAACCTCTATTTCAAGAAACAGGGTTCTGAGATAGTGTTGCTTGTACTCTATGTGGATGATCTCGCTCATTACAGGGAGTTCGAAACTATGATCTCTATTGTCAAAAGAAACTTGTGCAAATATTTTGAGATGACAGATCTCGGACTTCTCCATTACTGTCTTGGTCTGGAATTCAGCCATAAGGAGCACTCCATCAAAGTGTCTCAAAAAAAATATGCCAAGACATTGCTGGAAAAATATCGCATGACTAATTGCAATCCAATGGCAACTCCGATGGAGAATGGACTTTAGTTATCACGATATGATGATTCACCTCAGGTATATGGTACTCTCTATCGACAGTTGATTGGGAGTCTCATATATCTGACCAATACTAGGCCAGATATCGTATTTGCTGTCAACTATCTTTTGAGGTTCATGCAGGAGCCTAAGACCACTCATTGGAAAGCAGAAAAACGTGTTCTTCACTATGTCCGTGGTACTATGGAATATGGCCTAGAATACAAGAGGAACAACAAATTCTTCTTGCAAGGATACAAGGACTCCGACTATGCCGGATCATTTGATGATCGCAAGTCAACTTTTGGATACATTTTTCATCTGGGATCCGGTCCTGTCTCTTGGCACAACAAGAAGCAACAGGTGGTTGCTATTTCATCAACAGATGCAGAGTATCGCGCCACATGTGAAGCTGTGTGCGAAGTGATATGGTTGCATCGCATTCTGACAAGTATGGGCCATCCATCAAAATCTCCAATACACTTGTTTTGCAACAATCAGGGTGTTCTGAACCTCGTCAAGAATCCAGTCCATCATGAAAGAACAAAGCACATTGACACACAATGTCATTTCATTCGAGATGAAGTTCCAAAGCACCGAATTCATCTTCAACACATTCCCACCGATGCTCAAGTTGCAGACATTTTCACTAAGGCACTTGGACGTGTCAAATTTGAATTGTTTTGCAGCTCACTTTGTATTGCAAAATAATGTAAGGGGATGTTAGTAGTCTAGTATAACTATTAGTTATTACATTACCCAAATAATGTAATAAAGGGGGATGTTAGCGTACTTATTCTATTTGTCTCTATTCATTATTTAGTTCACTATTACAACTGCTGTAACAGAGTTCAGTTCAGCCGGTGTCTATTCTCGGCATTGCTGTATTATTTAACCTGTTGCTGAATAATGAAATCTGTTCACATTTTATTACAATTATTAGGTTTTGTAGAATGCCTTATGACTCCCTAGTATATTTTGGATAAGATATAAAGTGTTTTTGTAAATTTTAGTTTAATTTTGGTTGATTTTGTAAGTTTTTGTAAATACTAAAATCAACTTCTATTATCCTTATTGCTCCTATTGAACTAAACACTTTTCCCAAATTTAAAGAGGTTTTAATGTTGGATATTTTGTCTCGATTTGAGAATATTTGAGACAAGTAAATTGATAATTTCCAACATTTGAAAAAAATTTAATAAACCTCTTATAATGGATTTTGAAATTTGATATTAATTTTTCTAATTTCCAATAAATCAATTTGATGTAGTAGACCTTATGACTCCCAAATTTAGAAAATTAGAAAATATAATAACATTTTCAAAGTATTAAATAGTTCAACCTAATTAGAAGGCCTTATATCTCCTAGGTTAGCTTGCAAATATTATTTTAATTTTTGGTAAGTTGTCTCCTATGTCTTTTGCTTTCACAACCTTAAATTTATCCTTGATTTTATAGCCTTATATCTTCTATGTTTGAAAGCAATATTAATGAGATGATTCACTTACCTTAGATTCTTGTCTTCACACTTGAATAGTGTTGGTTTTGACTGAGTATAATAGTCCTCTTTTGTACCCTTTTTGTGGCACTTGAGTTGACGAATCCGAATGGGCCAAGTGTGGTATAGCTGAATGAGAAATGGTCAAGATTTTTATTCGATGATGGAGAGTGTGATGTTGGTAATATATCTTTCTTCTATGGAGTTTTAAATGCTTCTTGCTTATTTTATTCCACACAGCACTAGAAATGGTTTGACTATGATATTTTCTCCTTTCTTTTAACTGCAATTTTCTCTCCTCTTCACCCTATTCTTGCTTCAAAATTAGACTGCATTTATTGGATGCCAAGGGTGTCCAAGTGTATTTTATATTTCTTGAGAGTGCTATCACTTGTGTAACACCAATATATTATTGTAACACTTCTGCAGTGCACGTTACACCTTTGTAATGTATGAGAATGTTTTTTGGCACTTGTAACTCTCCTTCAATGGTCTCTTGAGCATTAGAAAATGAGAGGCACTAGAGAATATTATATCAAGCGGTATTCAGTATTATTGCATGCTACTTCTAACGTAACACTTTCAAGAAGGATATTGTAACTCCTTCAATTATCTTACTCCTTAGCTTGCTTTATTTCTTAGGTAGCAAGCAACCTATTCTTCTACAAGTGGCTTCATGAGGCATATTGGAGCTTCGATTATGGATGTTACTCTCAATGTAGCATCTATCCTTATATTTTTTCTTCTTGCCTTCAATGTGCTCCCTATTATGCTTCTTGTTCACCTTGGTAGGAGTGGAACCTTGATGCTCTTTCTTCGTGGATGATCTCTCTTCTGTCTACATAAATAAGCTTCTTCTTTTTGTCTTCACAAATATCCTTGATAATATTTCTTTGGTTTACGTAAATCACTTTGATGAGCTTCCTTTGTCTTGCAGGTTCATCCATGGAGAGTATACCCTTTCGATGGTTGAAGATTGCTAATATTTTGGCCCTTCTTTGGTTAGATTTTCCTATACATGTTGTGCCTTTTAAGGCACCTTCAAATCTGTTCCTTTCCTTTCATATGATGTATTGTATAAGTACAATAACATGTAACCTTTACATGTATATAAAACCCTTTTTTATTGCACTCTTTTGCAGGCCTAAGATTATGATTTTGTCATAGATTTTATGAGTGCATTATGAGGGTTTTGAGGATGTCTCTTTGGCTAGAATCCTTACCCTCTTTGCTTGAATTTTTTATGATGAATCTAAGCCTTGTAAATGCTATAAAATAGAAGCTTTATTTTAGTTCCACTAACCCCTTTAGTGCTTTGGATTTGAGACTCGCAAAGTCTCGATTTTTTAAGATTATTTTTTTTTAGCTTTTCTATGATTGTACTAACAAATTTTGGTGGCTTCTATTGGCCACTAAAAGTTGTAGGTTTTTGTGCTTTAAGAGTGTCTTTAGACACTTAACACAAACTAGATTTTGTACCTTTTTTCAATGCACAAAACTAATTTATTTTGATAGTAATAATCGTGCAAATGAATCTAACAAATTCTACTTTTTAATGCACTAATAAATTATACCTTATCACTTCAATATACTCTCAATAAAATGCACTTAATAAATTCATTGCAACTATCAAGAATAATTTGAAATGAACCTTCAAATTTTCTACAAATTCATTATAATTAGTATTATAGGATTCAATATTCTTTTCGCTTTATAAAGTATATAATAGGTAGTTGATAGATAATTAATATTTGGAATCTAATCAACTCCTAGTGTGAAAATGAACCTGTAAAAGGAATCATTTTATTTTGCACTTTTGAATATTGTAATTTAGGTTGCAACTTTAATCTATATTAAAGTGCTTTAACAGATCTAAAAAGTAATCCAATCAATGAATCTACTTGCACCAATAGTTGTTTATCTTTTTTTGAAATATTTTGTAGCTTCTTTTCTACTTTTGTAGAGGATGTAGATCTTGGTGTCTTAGATCACCAAGTTACTACCTTTAGTAATATCTTGTAGCTCTTTGTAGACTATTTTTAACAACTCCTTCACCAAACTGTAGTCAAAATTTATTTCATGAACCTAAGATTTTGTGACTTTGTTCTCCTCTTGTGGTATCCTCCTTATACTATAGATTTGGAGAAGTCTGTGTCTCTAAAGTGGTGTCCTATTATTGTGGAAGGTAATATTCAATATTATAGTTCTGGTTAGCTTATTCTATCTTCAAGTCTTCTTATCGAATTCTAACTTCAAGCATGATATTCTTCTCAAGATTTTGAATATCTTGAGGTCTTCATTGGATTCTTCTTCCACTAAAATTTGGCACTCCTTACCAAATTATCCTCCTATTGGGCTTATTTTTAGATGGTGATAATTGTTCCAAGTCCTTCACTATTAGGGGCTTCTCCTTGGTAGTGGATTTCTCCAATGAGTTCTTCTTTGATTATTTCTTCAGCAAGACTCTCTTAGCCTTTTACTAGATGCTCGTAGAGACAAGACCTTATATTTAAACTTCTAATTTTAGAAGTTTTGGTGGTGAGATCTTCTCCTTGATTTCTAATTTTTCTGCTTCTAGATTGAAGCAGGAATTTCTTGACCCTTCTTCTTCTTCCTTGTCTAGATGTTCTTCAATGAGATATCCTCCTAATATATTTTGCTTCAGGTGCTACATTTATTCTAAAGGGGCTACTCTTCCTAAATTTATTTAGGAAGATTTCCTGACTTACTGGATCTCCTTTACTTGCAACAAAAAATATTAGTACTAAAATCTACTTCTAAATTAAGTACTCTTTTGGATTCTTCTTTAGGATAAAGGTATATGTGGCATGTTTTAATATCAAGGCTTCTATGGCCTTTTCTTTAATATCAAAGATTCTATGGCCTTTTCTTCTGGATCAAGGCTTCTATGGCCTTTTCTAGGCTTCTATGGCCTTTTCTTCTAGATAAAGGCTTCTATGGTATATTCTTATGAATCAGGGCTTCTATGGCCTTTTTATTTTTGTGAAGTTCTTAAATATAACAATGGGGATCTTCTATATCCTGACTTTACCATGATTCTTTTCCAGATGTTTCTTTTGAAGTATTCTCCTTTCTGCAACAACTAATATCTGCACTATGAATGTACTATGGCCTTTGGGTAATGATGTTGAGGTCTCATAGATTTTTTTTCTATGAGGTGTACCAATTATCTAAGAATTAATTCCCTACAATAAGATAAATTTTAGGTAAATATTTCTAGATCTCTTAGATGAGCTTCACTAGTTGTTTCATCAAACTAGTGGATCAAATATTGAGTCCTAGTCTTCATGAGTTTTTTTACAACTCTGTGGAAAGACTCTAGCCATTTGCAATCTTAGTATTCCTCAAAATGATATTTAATTTAGTCCTAACTTGTAAATCTCCCTAATTCTATCACCTAGACTCTTTTGAGAAATTTTGATAATGACTGGTCCAATGGCACATCAAGTTGACAAAAAACTCAGGGTTAATGATAATGGTGATTTTTCTATTGATCTATCATAGCTTAATATACCATAGCTCTGATACCACTGTTAGCTTTTAATACAACATGCATAATAATAATAAATAAAGTAAATATGCAAGATGACTGAAATATGCTATAAATAGAAATTATGGAAATGAGTATAATATTAGCTTTGGAGGAAATGAACACTCCATGATACAAGCTATTGCTCAATGAATGAGCTTTGAGATTATAGCTCACATACACTACACTAATATCTATCCTAAACTATTGTAATACTACACTACTGTGTTATATCTTCTATATCTATGGCCCTTTATATAGAAATATAAGTTCCTTGGCCAACACTCTACCTAGTTGTACAAGTGGACACCTTGCACATTGACACTTGTGCATTTATTACATTGCATGAAGTAACTAGATAACTTTCCCCTAAATTAATATAATGTCCTAAGTATGTACCAAGGAAGGTACATTTACATGACCCAAATAATGTAATATAAACTATTTCTAACACAAAATATCCATATTTCAAATTGAACAATTCATAGGTAGAATTTTTAAACACAAATTTATAATAACTAGAGGCTAAATGGTAAAAAGTGCTAAACCATTACCCCCTTAAAATTTTGTAAATAATTTTTAAAAATTTTATGGTTCATCCATATCTATTACAATTTTCCCTACAAATCCATTTTATTGAACGCAATCAATCAAGCCCTCCTCTCATGCTTATGTAGCAAAAATGTTATTAGACCAATTTTGTAACTTTTTTAGTGGCTTAGAGGTCTTTGCTAAGTATGGAAGCCTTCCAATGAATTCTCTAGTATCATGATTTAGATAAGAGAAGGATATCCTCCTACGGATGGCCTTCTCATGCAGCATGAATTTTTATTTCACCATAACCTCAAGATGTATGGTAATCCAATGTGCAATATATTTGAATTAAGATAACTTTAAAATATTTTACAATTCCTTTTATGGTAGTATATGATTGTACAACAATATCCTTGATGTATGATCGCCGTCATTGAACAATTGATCCACTTGTGTGGCCAAGTCTTTGTATGACCCTTTTCATTGTATGAGGATCGAACTCTATGACAAGATCTCTTTTTAGGTATAGGATAATGAATTGTACAATAATAATTTTAACTGTATGACACATTAATGGATGGATATATCTATTTTTAATTATATGATAATGGTAGGATCTCATGTGGAATGCTTGGGATAAATATAGTAATGACTATTAATACGGTGATGCTTAATCCTTCTCAAGTTGGTATGTTCTTATATTCATTGTATACTAGGAGATGGTCTCCTCTACTCCCATAAATCAACAAACATACACATACAAAGACCTTCTAAATCATTGTTCTAACCATACAAATATTCACAATTCACACTAATATTGGATAAATTGGAAATTGGAATGTATACTATTTAATTAAAAACTAGTTAAAGCATAGAGAATGGATAATTATTTGAAGTTCTCTAACTCTTTGTTTCCAATTTATTGATTCCTTACTTTCCTTTTCCATAGTATCTCACTTATTTCTCTATCATAGGTTGTTTTAGGCCATCACTTAGACCCCCTAACCTTCCATATCCCTCTCTTCATCCTCCTACAAATTCTTCCTATGTTTGGTCTTCCTCTTATTTTTCTTACATCTATTTATATCCTCTTCCTTTGAGCTCTTTCTCTTCCTCCAGAATATTCTATTATTTTTTTACTTGCCCTATCATTCTCTCTTATTCTTACATTTCAACTTCCCCTTTCTCTTTTTCCTTCCTCTTATTCATTTGCCTCTCCCACTTATTCCTCTTGCATGTCATTCTTTGTTTCTCATGTGATGATGGTACTTACAAAAAAGTGTGATAGCTACCTAGTTTGTATCCACTCAGATGCTCCCACATCATACTATTTGGGTAAGAGAAAATTTTCCATGAGGTCCATATTATGAATATGAATTGCTCTTACAAGATATTAGCATTTTAGCTTGGTTGTATCCACAAGTCCAAATTTATTTTCTTGGCATGGCCTTCCTCTCAGAATTAAACCTTCTCTTATATAATGTACTAAAAATTCATATCACTTTATACCATTACATCACATCCACCCAACCACAATCAACAAGCATTGTGTTGGCTACTTTCTCTTGGTGCCAATATCTTCCTTTGGTGTGATTACATCCTCCACAACTCGTATAAGGATATTGGTTCCAACACCTAGTTACAATATATCCAAATCTTACACACTGATTGCAACAACCCATATTAGAATATTTATCCCTTGTACTAATATCTCTTCTCACAAATCTAGTCTCGCTATTTCTTTCTTGGCCTGTATATCCAAGGCCTTCATTATTTGATCTTATTTATGAAATTATGGATATTTTTACACCTTTCTCATATCTTCCCAATCCTTTACCATTATACCCTATTCTTCTCATTAACTTGGAACCAATGCCTTTAGTGTACCTAAAAAATAATCCAAATTCTTCATCCCCACTCTATTCTTCAGCAGTATGGCTTCCATCATAACCATCAATGAATTGATGAGATTCATCTTCCTTTGTTATATTTTTAGTCTTTTTCCTCTTTTTCTTTCTCTATATCTACAATAGAAGTTATTATATTGTCATAGTCATCATCACTACTTCTCGTAACCTACATCAATGAATTCTTCCCTATATTTATTCTCTAACTTATTTCTAAATTTTCCTTCTCATTCTCCATTGGTGTCATCTTATAAGTTAACTTGTTATGTAAGCTCAATCCAAGACTAAAATATATGTAATGACCAATGCTCCAGATGGGTGGCAACCCATATTTTGAAATAATATCTACATATTATTCCAAAAAATCCTCACTCTATGTTGGATTTCATAAATATTTCTCACTATCCCTTATATGTATTTAGTAATGAAAGCAAAACATGCTTCCTTCTTCTTCATTACCCTCAGGAACAATGTAGGACTATTGTCCATATTTTCTTCATTTTCATTCAATGGATTTAATGTGTACATATTGTCATTATTCTCAATAGTGTAGATTTTCATCATACCATAACATATTTATTTTCTATCAAAATGCTATGATCTACCCAATAAGACATGACAAGCATCCATAGGCATAAAATCACATAGTATTCATCCTTATAAGAACCAATTTAAAACTTCATCATACATTGTTTAGTTACCAATTTTTGATGCCCATTTTGCAACCATGAGACCTTATATAAATTTAGGTCTTCAATCGTCTTTAACCCAAGATTTTCTACCATCTCTATAGACACTAACTTATCCATAATCCTATTGTCCACAATCACTTTACAACAATTCCCTCGTAATTTACAAATTGTCGTAAATAAGTTTTTTCTTTGCTTAGGTTCATGTATGTCCTTTGCAAGGTTTAACAACACACTCTCTCATGAGAGGTTTTCCTTATTCTGGTTCCTCCATATGTTTTAATGAAGTAATACTACCTTCATTTTCTTTTACAATTTTACTATGGGATTCATTTCCATTCTTGCTAATTTTTTATGCTTGAGGACACTCAAATGCCCTATATCCTCCATCCAAGCATCTATAGAACTTGCCAACAAAACCATAAATTCTACCTCTACCAAATCTGCCTCGTCCTCTTAACAATCCATAATTTTCTTAGGTACTTTTGCTAAAATAACTTTGAGAATTTATAATTTCTCCTTGCATATGTTTCCCTCTACCATTATTTAATTTTTATCTTCCTTTAGAATTGTTTTGTTGCTTGCAAGTCAAATTTTCTTCCACCTTTAGTGTTTATTGATATGCCTCCTTGACTATTCTAATTTGAAGTAAACCAATTTCATATTGTATGTACAACCTTAGCCCATTTATGTGCCTTATAAGTTTCTCCACATCATTTTCAATATGGCCTACTCTTATGGTCAATTTATAGAATTCCTCCATATACTCTTTCACTCCCAACTCCTTTTGCTTGAGGTTTTGGAGTCTTCTAAACAATCCTATTTGATAATCCATAGGTAAAAACTTAGACTTCAATTTTATTACAAATTATCCCAAGTTTGAATTTTATCCTTCCCATTGAATTTATATTTGGACATGATCCCACCACAAGGATGCATGTCCTTTTAGCTTTCTATAGATGAAACTTACCTTTTTGTGGTCTTCTATTGATTTAAAATGAAAATATTTATCCACATCCATGATACAATAAATGAGTTCCTTATGATTCAACCTTCCATTATATTATGGAGTTTCTAACTTTGGATTCCTACACGTGTTAGAAATTTCTTGAATTAATATTTCTTCTAGAACTTCTTCTTATCTATCGTTGTGAGCTTCTAGTTGGTCTACTTCTTCCTCTTCATTGTCACTTACATATTCTACTTGAATTCTCCCCCTTTAGGTAGTTTCAAGTGCATCTAATCAAATTATGATTTCTATCATCATCTTAGCTATATTCATGGCTCGAAGCCCTCATGAACTTCCTCTTTCTTGTTGTGTCATATTTCCTTTAGCATGTATCAAACCTTAAATATCAACTAGCTCTAATACCAAATGATGAAAACAAGAGAAGAGTATCCTTCTATGGATGGCCTTCTCAAGCAACATGAGTTTTATTTTTCTCCACAACCTCAACATGCATGGTAATCACACATGCAATCTATTAGGTTTAAGATAACTTTACAATATTTTATAATTTCTTGTACAACAAAATTCTTGTTGTATGATCACCATCCTTGAATTATTGATCCTCTTGTATAGTCAAGTATTTGTATGACCTTTTTCATTGTATGACACTTCACTATGTGGTGATCAAACTATACAACAAAGTATTTTTTTAATTATAGGCTAATGAATTGTACAATAATTTTTTTAGTTGTATGGCATATTAATGGATGATTTTTTAAATTATATGACAATGAATAAAGTCGCACGTGGAATGTTGGAAATAAATATGGTAAATATTGTTAATACAATTATGTTTAACCCTGCTCAACTTGGTATGATTATTTCTTCATCGTATACTAGGAGATGGTATCCTCTACTCTTGTAAATCAACAAATTTGCACAAACACACAACTTTTAAAGCACTATTCTAGCCATAAAAACATTCACAATTCACACTAATACAAGATAAATGGGAAATTGAAATGTATATTATTTTATTGAAAACTAGTTAAAACATAGAGGATGGATAATTATTTGGAGTTCTTTAAATCCTTGTTTTCAATCTATTGCCTCTTTACTTTCTTTTTTTGGAGATTCTCACTTATTTTTCTATCACAATATATTTCATATCATCACTTAAAACCCTTTATCTTCAGACTCTTTCTTTCTCTCTTCATCCTTCTATAAATTCTCCCTGTATCTAGTCTTCCTTTTTTTCCTACATCTGTTTGTTTCCACTTCCTCTCTTCTCTTCCTTTAGAATCTTAATCTTCATTTGGAATCTAGTTCATATTTTTTCATCTACCCTATCATTCTTTCTTCTTCCAAGTGGATTTCCAATCCCCTCTCTCTTTTCCTTTCCTCTTATTTCTTTTCCTCTCTTACTTATTTCTCTTGCATGTCGTTCTCCATTTCTCATGCGATGATGGTAGTTACAAAAAACATGATGGTTACCCAGTCTATAATGATTCAAATATTCCTACATCACATCATGGATCTATCTACTCCTTTTATTTTCTTCTTTTATGATATCCAAGTAGTCTCTCCCCTCATCAATGTTGCTATTGGTCATCAAAAGCTATAAGAGAAAAGGAAATTATTATTTTTTTTAAATCCATAAAACACAAATGAGGTTTTTAAAAATCCTCAAAAAACTCAATATTGAAAATATGACATCCATCTAGTTAGAAAAATTATCAAAATAATATTGAGTGCTAATGAGAGGAAAAAATGAACCTATTGGTGAATATTTTTCTTGGAGTAAACCTGTTGATCCCAATGACATCCTCACAATCCAAGTCCACTAAGTTTTCTATCAAAATCCCTTCTTCATATTATGTTGTTATATTCAAAAACTCTTCTCCATAAGCCCCTATGAAAATTATCCTTAAGATAAGTAGGAAGACAAATCTACCATTAGTAGAAGTAAATGAATAATGAAGATTCACATTCACTATGATACCATGTTAGATTTTATAGTAGTTTATAAAAATATATGGAATACAAAATTACCTAGAACTCCTTGTCAAAAAAAAAATATAGCATATGAAAACACAATATATGATGTGGTATCTATAGACACCAAATTATCTTCACTCAAAGAGAATCAAAATTACACTAAAAAATGATAATAAAATTATTAGTGATGGGGTATTTATACCCAAGTACATGTTGTCTTTAGGTCAAGGTTGTGAGATCCGCCCTAAGGAATAAAATATTATAAATTTTTAAAAATACCTTTTCCAAGGTTTACATGGGTCCAAAGGGAAAACATAACAAAAAATCGATTGTAGTCTCAAGAGAAGCTTAACTACTATCTATTCCAATAGGTAGTGCATGCTATATCAAGTAACCTTAAATATTATGCTCCCACAATAAAAAATATTTGTTCAATATATATTAATATTTTTGAGGGTAAGAATAAGAAATAGAGATACGAAAGTTACCTCTAGATTTTAGTAAAATTTGATTATAGCTTTGGGAACCAATATAAACATCAACTCTTCATATCACCTAGAGATAAATGGCCAAATAGAACAAGTAAATCAAGTTTTGAAGGATTTACTTAGAAAGTACTAAATGGGTGAACAATACCAATGGGAAGAATACCTAACATTAGTTGAATTTAGTTATAATAACTCTTACCACTTGAGAATAGGGATTGCTCTTTTTGAAGCATTATATAGTAGGAAATGTCATTTACATTTTATTTGGGATCAAGTACAGGATAAATTAATTGCTAGACCTAATACACTAAAATAAATAGAAGAACATATAAAAATATAAAAAAAATGGCTAGAGGTAATTGATAGATAAAAATGCTATGTTGATAGAAACAAGACTCTAAGACTATGTGTAGTAGGAAACACATTTTTCCTCAAATTTAAACCTATGAAAGGTTCAATCAAACTTGAGAAATCGGCTAAGATAACTGTTAGTTTGTGGAGTCTGATCTCAGTAGTTATCTATTTCTTAACTGGATTGTATATGACCAATCCCAAACCAGAGGCAGAAAAGAGGAAAATTTAATTTTAGGATTGGCTAAAATTAAGTTTTTCTAATTGTAAACTTTCTAAGTTTGAATTAGGCCTTAAGTGGAGATTGGGTTAATTATAGGATGTTTGTTTTAGCATGCATGTAACTGGGTTTCCCTATTTATGTAATACCTCTAGTAGAGAGGATTGTATCTTGTTTATGGGAAGTGCATAGGATTGTGCATTCTTGTAGAGAGATCAGGAAGCTTGGTGTAGAGCTTGATGCAAGGGTGTTTGCATGTTGAATTATTGCTAGAGTAATTGTGTGTAGAGAGATCAGAAAGGTTGGTGTAGAGCTTGATGCAAGGATGTTTGCATGTTGAATTATTATTAGAGTAATTGTATGGAGATGTTGGTGTTTTGAAGAGACATTTACAACTGGTTGTGTTGCAGGATTACTCCCTTCAGAGACTGATCCACAACAACTCTACCGTTGTTGCATCTGCTGAAGAACAACTCTTCAACCAAACAAAGAATGTCATCTCCTTCAGATTATTGTAACCATGCTTTGAACCATCACATGTGTCATCCACGTACTTTTCCTATGATCAACAAGCAACACACAATCTTACCTACCATAAATCCATGATATTTCAACATCTCCATGATCGCCCATGCATCATGATGATACAACCATCACCATCGTGACAAGATACACATACCATGTTTACCACTATAGCATGCTCACACATAGTGTGACTTATCATAATATCATCATGTGATCTATCTCGCAATCATGCATCAAGATCGGTGCCATGTCCATCCCCTTGAACATACCTCTTACTCACATCTCCCACTACTTGACCAATATCCAGTCTTCCTCCTTCAACTTCATCCTTCTCAAAGAATTTATCCTCCTCAATCACAGTAACCACAACCTTTCGAATATGCTCCTCCGTGAAACTTCCATCCACTTCCCTTTCAACTTCCATGGTGACCTTCAGTTCATTTACAAACAGTCTCGCATCCACTACCTGATCGTCAACCATATACAATAGCACATTCCTCACTACATACCTCACCATATCCAACACAGATGAACACCTTGAGTGGCTTATGAATATCCCCACCAATGGATGTGAAATAATGTACACTTTTAGGGTATTGTGAGAAGCCATGAGAGCACTAGGTGAAAGGTGTTTGGTGTTCAGTCTGCCGCAGGTTGCTATTGAGGCTAGTTTTAGTGTTAGAAAAGTCAGTGTTGCTATGTCATCAAGTGTGTGTGCTGTTGTGACTTGGTTTTCAGAGTTGGAGACCAAAATAACACCCAAAGAACTGCAATGATAACCGAGAGGAATACCTGTTCAAGATAAATTATGATAGCCAAAGTGCCATATTTTTGGTAAAGAACCCAACTTACCATTCAAGGAAAAAGCACATTGATACAAAGTACCACTTCAGTAGGGACATTATTGAACAGAAGAAAGTGTTGCTATAAAAAATGGATAACAAGGTAAATGTTGCAGATGCTTTAACCAAGGCAATTAGCATAGAATAGTTCATGTTTTGTATAGTTGAAATGGGTCTAGCAAGACTGAGTGTTGGAACTAACATTGATTACTACCTTTCTACAAAGTATTCAATAAGTGGGAGAGTTTTGGATGTATCTCATCCTTTGCAGAGGAAGTACTATACAGTAGGCCCCTGCTTTGACAGTCCCTAGAAAAAATTTTGGGCCCTATTTTTCCAGAGATATTATCGAAGCTATTTTCGGAGGCGTTGGTGGGATTCCCATGATTTGTGGGTATGGGTGGTTTTAGCCCATGGTATTGTACCCACGGTATTCTAATACCATATTGTGGTTTAGGGTTGTAAGAGTTTCCTTTATATTGATTGTAATGTCCCATTATGGGAAAGGAGTGAATAATAATATCAAAGGAGGTGTGGCTCTTGTTTGCTAGAGTAGCCCATATTGGGTGAACCAGGGTAAATCTTGTGTGTTCTATGTGCATGATTTATTGTGAGTTATTGTTTTCTTTTGAGTTATTTATTTCTGTATTTTTATTCTAGAATAAGTTTGGGTAGAAATCTTCACTAACTTCTAGGTTTGTGAGGCTTTTTGAGATACCAAAGTGGTAAGCCCAATGGCATACCAACTTGCTCTACCTCCTTTCCTTTTTCAAATTGATGATTTTTTCATGTATCTTTATTGAATCCATATCATGATGATGTTTCAAACATTATATACTAGAAATAATTGTAGGTTTAGGACCTAAACATGCTTTTGGTTGAGCCAATTAAAGAATTATAGTGACACACTTTACAACTAAAGAACAAATATGTATCACTATGTTATGTCCAATGGAATCAATACTCTAAGGATAGTACCATTGGGGAGATGACTGATGGCATTCAGTAACTCTAACTGCACTAGCTTTCTTGAGTAGAATTATTAAAAAAACTAGTTTATTTCAAATATGATTATGTACTCATATTTTATTTTAGATGTTGTATAGGAACATAAATTTTTGATATATTTTAGTTATATATTTTTTTATTTTTTGAATATTTTATGTGGATAATAAAATTTCTAACAGTCATTTTTAGCTAATTCATTAAGATAATAATTTTTTTAGTGAGAAAGTATGTCACATCCAAAAATTTGCTAAATTATATAAAAATATTAACTTTTTAAAAAATAATTAACTATCATGAATAGTAATTAGGTAATCTGATATTCTAATTTTGCATTATCGACTTTATATATGAAATCAGTACTAACTTGTAAATTTATTGAAAGTGTTGACAAGTCACTCTCCAATAGACGGAAGAGATAATATATAATCTAATAGAAGGTGATAAATTTGGAAGAGGTAGCAAATAGGGAGATACCTCACACATCACATAAATATGTTTGAAAAATAATAGAAAGGGATGGTTGGTTCTATGTGTATTTTATTACTATTTTCCAAAATAAAGAGAAGGCAAAATTATTAATCTTAAGTTGAAAATGATAATTTATTTTGGTGCATTAGACAACAATGTTTTTTTATTAAAAATAATTTTTTTTATATGAATAAAAAGATTTTATACTTATGAATAAAAATGAATTTTAGGAATAAAAATGATTTTATACTTATAAATAAAAATGAATTTGTTCTCACAATGTGGCCTCCTTGAATAATGTGCATTGCCTAAATTGATGTTATAGTGGAATTTTAACTAGGAAAATGAAGAGTTTTATATGTGTGTGACCTTAGAAAAAATAGCCTTTACACCAAACATATAATAATATCATAGTTGTGAGATTTTTTTTCAAATCATAAAAGGAGAATAAAAGCTATGTGAGGCAACACCCAAGAACATTTTGGAGCGATTTTCATTCTTGATGTCATTAGAGAATGACACAACAACTTGAGAGAAAATTGTGAGGAGTGGAAACCTTGTGGAGAAACCATTGTCACTTTATTGTTTATCTTAAGTACATTACCTACATGGCATTTGGTTCCTCTTATTAAAGACATTCAATCTAAGTAACTATATTGCATGGTTATTAATATTTATATATGTCAAAAATATCCTAGAAAAGGGGGAAGCTAGTTGAAGTGTGAGGACCTAAATAAAAGCCAGATCAAAAGATAATACATTTCCATATTAAGTCAAGTCCTATTTTTATTAAAAATATTTTGTTTGGGGGCTTGCATGAGTTAAGAATTTAGAGCCTAATATTTAATGAATTGTAATTGATTTTGGCAGTATTTCCTTATGTAAATTGAAAGCAAAGAAAATAAAAATTATGAGTTTGAGATACTGTTGTTTTGGGTATCCAAATATATAGAAATTGGATTGCATCATTGAGTTTACTTTTTGAGTTACATTTTCTTGTAATATGATATTAATATTTGTTATCATGATATACAGGTAGATATAATATCCATTTTTAGTTGCTACTATTCATATAAAATAAAACTCTATATAGTTATTAAATGGAAAAAAAACCTATATGCATTTAAGGAGTAAATGCATAATCATATTTGTGGAATACAACCAACCAAATTTAAATTGATTATACTCACTAAAAACTATTCCCATTATGAAATTTGATGGGTAGGAAGAGGTCTAATGTCCACACTTGATCTAAAACTCTACTTAGTTTAATTTGGCTTATGAAGCCATATTCAAAAGTATTACTTTGTCTATGATAAACATTTCATGCATTATTCAATGATGTAACTATAATTAGCATTTTTATACTTATTCATTACCTTGGCTATACTTAACAATTATGCCCTATTCAAATACAACTATTTGGTGGTGAATAACATACTATATCCCAATTAGAGGTTATTCTAAGGTTGTAACAAAATTTCCATAACATATTATGAACATTGTATTTGGTTTAGTAGGTCAAAATCCCTACCATATCATAGTGTTTTCTCTTGTGTTAATATTGATCTATTCTAAGGCAAAAATTTTGAATGTTTGAGTGTGGTTGAAGATTTCAACTAAAAGAATAAATGTTATTTTGAATATATTATCTTGAAATTAATCTCTATATGGGTATGAAAGCAAAATCTTACCTCAATTATAAAATATTAATTATGCTTTAATTTTATGTATAGTGATTATTATAGGATTGAGAAAAGTCTTCCTAGTAGCACTTCATATCATCATTACTTGAGAGCATTACTTGTTTATAATTTTTACACCCTAGTACCTCATCAAGGAATTATTATTACTCTAGATACAAAATAAAGTATTCATGTTTACAACTAGAAAATATAAAAACCATAGGTGCATGCCACCATAGATAATTAATAAAGGAGACAAATTTTAATAAAATGATTGTTGTATTGGGATGGATATTGTACACTTTATAAAACTTGAGAATTTGATTATAATTATAGTTGGTTGTTCATCAAAGCTGCATATAAGAATTGTTATTTTATAACATAATTTTTCTTGCATCCCACCATCATATGTTGCTATAGAATTTATTGGATGATTGAAATTGGTATATGTCTACCACTTGAATGATGTAGATAGGATAATTCCTTAGATATTATTAATTTTGATTATGATTACAATATTTAAATTATATTTTGACTATGATTGAAACATGGTAATAAATGATGGAAGTGAGATATAAAAATTCCTATAAAGGTCTTGAATGCATTTATATATTCTATTAAATATAATTCTACTTAGAATGATTGAATGCATTTTTTTTTTGAATTATCAAATTATTTGAAATAATCCTCAGTATATAAAGACAAATGGTTTAGTGGACAAATTGATGCATATCTCTTGATTTTATGTGGATTGGATTCAATTATCACTATTAAACATAGATTGATAAGGTATTAAGGAAATAATCCAATTTGTAATTATTAAATTTGTGTTTACAATTAACTAGGATGATTTATGATGTTTAGTAGCTTGAAAAACTGGCTATTTTTTGAAGCTATACTAGGGTTGCTATTATAATGATAATTTAAGATGATAACATTTTAATAAAATAGCATCATGATGGTACATTATAACTTTTTAGAATACAAAAACATAATCTATGTAAATTCATGCTTTAGACATACATCATTTCTTATATTAATCCCTTTATTTATTTTAAATTAGACATTATAACTTGGTATCTATAATTTACTATGATTCATTATAAAAATATATACTACAAAAAGATATAATGTATAATAGAAAACCCAACCAACAATTTATTTTTGAAATAATGATAGCAAGATAAAAAATTTATTCAAAAATATTTTCCTTTTGTTTAGAATAAATTTTAAATTATAATTCTTAATGGATTACACCAATCCTCAAACCTAGTCCTTATCAATGAGATAAAGGATCCCATTGGTGCATGCCATATAAAAAATAAAATATTACCCAAGGTTCATAGATCCTCATGCTCGGTCTCTTTGAAGAAAATATTAATAGTGCCTACATTAAAAAAAAGTATTAACAATAGTTATTATAATTATAACATTTAACAAAGTGGTAAAAAAATATTTATAGAATTTAAAAAACAAAGGATTGAAAATCACATTGAATGATATGTGTAGGTATCAATAATACTTATGTAAAAAACCTCACACAAATATAAATTCACACCTCCAAGGAATTGATGACACCTATCTTTGATATCATATTTGGACTCAAACATCTAAATAGAGAAAAATGCTTCACTAGAAGCAACATCAATGAGAGAGTCTATTATTTTCTCTAGATATAGAATGGACAATTATTTAACTTTAGGTAATCTCTAAATATTTTTATAATATATATGCACCTATGTATGAGTCTTAAAGGTATAATTATATGGAACAAATAACTTTAGCATAAGCTTATCCATATAATAAACTTTCTTTTAGAGTAGTTAGAAAAACAACTATCACTTAATATAGGATTTATTAGATCAAAGCTAAATCCAACATAAAATCCTCCCTTATTCAATTTTTTGGATTCCAACTCCTCTAAGTAGTCATGATCGTTTGAAGAAAATATTGATTATAGATTTGTTAATAAAGGATGGTGCAAAAAGACTCTACCCTCCCTAGCCCATGTAAACTATATCAACATAAATAATATTTTCCACATTCTTTGACCATGAATCATCACTCCCAATCATGAGCAATGTAGGATCATCTTTGTATGGTTTCAAACATGTAATTTCTAGTTTACCCATGTGAAACTCATCAAGAACTCTATAAATACAAATACCCCTCAAGAAATTTTTCCCATACTTGATAATAATAATAATATTAAAGTAAGGTGTTGTTCATTTTACCAAATACATATGATTTTCTCTTAAGCAAAATATTATAAGATATTTAATTTTTCTTCCTTTAATTGATCCTCAAGCATACATGCAGAAGATGTAATTTTTTTATGACTTTTCATGGAAGAGCATTTATTGGTTTTTCTATCAAGTTTAATAGGAATATGAATTTCATAATAGGATTATCTTTAACTTAGGTAAAACATGATGCAATATATCATGATATGCAAGATGTAGTTTTTCATGACCTTATAATTCTAGAAAATATTCCAAGGTCCATTAGGTGCTCAAGTTTTAGTATAGCATATCATCCTAAGATATATGAACAAATAATAAAACATTAAAAAGGATCATGAATAATTGTTGTATATTTTTATAAGTGAGAAATATAACAAGTGGGAGAAATACTTTATTTTGGTAGAATTAACAATCCTTTACTACAAAAGCATGGTGAAAATTTGATAAAAAAAATTCATTACCTCCAAAAATAAATCAAGTAAGTTTGTTATTTATTTATTTATTTTGATACATAGGAGAGTTGATTACAACCACACTATTTTTATTAACTATTAAGTGCAGGGTTCAAACCATAGGGGCTGCTTCCACAAAATCTATTCCACCTCATTATTGTTGACCCAACATGAGGGGGACCACTGGTTGCTTGGTATTCATACCATCATCCACCAAATATATTTCACCTCATTGTTGTTGACCCGACATGAGGGGGGCCACAGGTTGCTTGGGATTTAAACCATCGTCATATTTTAGGCATGCACTCAAATACTAACTTTGCAAATAGGTTGCCCCTAAGGTTTGAACCTAGGTATCTTCTTGGTATGTGCCTAGCTAGACAAGCAACTACCAATCCACCTAACCCTTGGGGGCTAAACTTTGGTTTTAGGGTGGGCATCAAAGAAACCGTTATACCCTTGACCACAACCAATGAAGAATGAATTTTTTTATGTATCCATAGGAGGGAGTGGGAATCATACCCGAGTTGGCCACAACTAAAACCCTCTATTAAGTTCCCCACAATGATAAACCAACTCACCCACTCAAACAAATGTAATTTTATTTTTAATTGATAAGCTTATAGGTGAGAGAAGCCAATTGTTTTATAGCAAGCAATATTTATGACATTGATTATTGCATTACAACTTAATTTTTGAATATATGCACTTGAATTTGAACATTTTCCACTATCACATGAAAATAAAAATATTGATAAATTATTTTTTTCATATATTTTAGCATATGTTATTAGTCCCCATAGTTTTTGGAATGCACACTTTGAAAAGATCGCAAATAATAAAATTGAAGGTTTTTAAAAAATAATATTCCATTAAAGATTTAGTCTATATTATGTGTACCTATTTTTTTGTTGTTTGACTAAAATACCATCTATGACCATTATCTTTAACCACCAAGAATATATGAACATTATCTTTAACCACCAAGAATATTAGATATCCTTTTAATCCTTTCCATGAAATCACCCCAAAAAAATGCATTTATATGGACTCCACCAATTACATCCATGGGTTTTCTAGATTATCTTGATACTTTCTAAATTTTCTTAACAAACTAATTAAAAACAATCAAAATAAAAAGAAACTTATTGACAAAATCAACTTCAAATGTAACAAATAAGTCTTTAAAAATAAAACAAGAAAAGTTATATCTATCTATATAAAACTTATTGACAAAATCAACTTCAAATGTAACAAATAAGTCTTCAAAAATATAACAAGAAAAGTTATATCTATCTATATAAAATTATTGACAAAATCAACTTCAAATGTAACAAATACATCTTTAAAAATAAAACAAGAAAATTTATATCTATCTATCTATATAAAAGTAAATTGAACCATTATTAAGCTTATAAGGGCTAGGTGGATTGGTAGATGATTGTCTAGCTAGGCACTTACCGAGAAGAGACTTGGTAAAAATAAAATAAGAAAAGTTATATCTATCTATTTATATAAAAGTAAATTGAACCATTATTAAGCCCCTAAAAACTAGGTGGATTGGTAGCTACTTATCTGGCTAGGTACTTACCAAGAAGAGACCTGGATTCAAATCTTGGGGGTGCCAATTTGTAAAGGTAGTAGTCTACTTTGAATCCTCTAAGTGCACATCATAACGACGACGATGATATGAACCCCGAGCGACCGATGATATCCCCCTCACATCGAATCAACAACAAGAAGTTGGAATAGGCTTGTTGGGAGCAACTTATGTGGTTTGAACCCTACACTTGTGAGTTGCTAAAAATGGTATGATTGCAACCAACTCCCCTATAAAAAAATTAAACCATTATTATATTTTTTCAAAATAGCTATAAATAATAAATTTGAAAAATTGTTTATATATTAAATTTTATTATTGCAAGCAAGATAAACAATGCAAGAAGTTAACTTAATACGAGGGGATCATGACCCCTCACAAAAAATGTAAACTTATTTAAAAAGTTTCCATGGGCTAGGTGGATTGGTAAGTTCTGACTTCTTACGAAGAAGAGACCTAGGTTCAAACTTTGGGGGCATGCATGTTTGCGCATAGATAGTAGTCTGATATGAGTCCATTAAATGCACAGTCGACAATGATGGTATCAATATCAATCATTAGCCCCTGGTGCTCCTCCTCATGCCAAGTTAAATAACAACAAGGTAGAATAGGTATTATTAGGAGCAGCCCCAGGATTTTTTTATTACGTTGCTTGGTAGACTTAAGTTTAAATCATGGAGATGAGTGACCCTAAATTATGGTCCATGTCAACACATTGGTAAAGGCTTTAGGCTCACATTATAAAGACCTAAGTTTTATTAGGGGCAACCCCAGGATTTTTTTATTACCCTGTTTGGTAGACTTAAGTTTAAATCATGGAGATAAGTGACCTTAAATTATGGTCCATGTCAACACATTGGTAAAGGTTTTAGGCTTGCATTGTAGAGACCTAAGTTTAAATCATGGAGAAAAATAACCCCAAATTATGGTCCATGTCAACATATTGGTAAGGTTTTTAATTCACATTACAAAGATCTAAAAAAATAACCCCAAATTATGGTCCATGTCAACATATTGATAAGGCTTTTAGTTCACATTACAAATATCTAAATTTAAATCATGGAAAAGGTGACCCATTTATATCTAGTCATATGCTTAGGCTATTAAAATAGTTCCATGAAAAAAAATTAAAAAATGATGTATATTGCATGGTTTAAAAAAAGAAAAAAAAAAGTCAAAATATAATTCTAGAAATATCTAGAAAATTCTATGCTAACATTAGAAAAGAGGTGGTCTCAGTTTCAAGCTTTACTAGTAGCGATATGATTTGCCTTTATCCACGAAGCTTCCAAGTAAGTTTACCCCGTGTTGTAATATCATGTTTAAATAGAAAAGCTTGATTCATAATTACCAACATGGCACTGAATAAGATGGGCTGTTGTTGATTCTGTGACGCGACTGGATTGATTCTACCAAATGGATAATGATGGACTCGGGATGCGCTCTGCACACGCTTGCTTACCGCTTTACGCCGCTGAATTAATCTTTTTTTCAAACCAAAGTCTAAATCGTTGCTGCCTCCAAATTCCTTTCTTCTCGCCCCCCGTGTATATATATAGATGCACTCTGATGCCAGCGTGGATCCTCTCGAGCATTTTTAGGTGTTGCTTTGATGTCGACAATCCTAAATTTTCTAAATTTTGACTATTCTTTTTTATTTATCGTATAGATGTTTTAACCATTGTATAGTAAAAAAAACAAAAAATTCCTCTGCAATAAAAATTTCAAAAATTTCTTCTCCCTATACTGAGAGTGGAGACAGCTTGTCTGTATGCTCTAGGAATAGCAAAGCTCTTGAGAATAGGGCATGTGCATATTCCTCTCTTGTGGAAACTCAGCATGAATGCCACACGTGCAACGTCTAATGATGTATTGGTTTTTTTTTTTAATGAATAGGGCATACGTGTAAGAAGCGAAGTGCTGCTGAATCACGTCCCGAATCCACAGTTCACAAACAAAAAGTTTGAATATGGAAAGAAAACGTGAATATTACGTAGGAGATGGAAACGCGTGAGAGAGAGACGAGTGGAGAAGGTAGACGCGAATCTTCGAGACCTTCGATCCTAACTACAAAACGTTGGTGAGGAATAAATCCGTTTTGGGGTTTGGGGGATTCGACATCGATAATTTTCGTACGGATAGTAAATTTTGGCGCTTGACTGCAAAACCCAATATTCAACATGAAGAAGGGGGTTTGAGGGGATTTTCGGGAGCGTCGGGAACGCGAATCTATTTTCCGACGATGATTTACAGCAGTCCATATCTTAATCCCGTTAAATTTGGCGGAGACACAAGCGCTGTTTAGGCCTTAATCTTCGCCGGCTTAATCGTAGCCACCGTACCGAGCCGTTAAGATTAGGGTTGGAAAATGGGGAATGTCCCCCTTGCAGTTGCCAACTTTTGAAGGGGAGCCCTTTCATACGTGTCGCCCTTCTGACCGATATCTCCGCTCGCAGCACATAAAATGGAAGGGATCCGAGGTTCGACCTCATAACCTTTCCTTCCTCCCTGCCTCCTTCCCCTCCTAATGGAACTCGCTCTGGTTCTCTTTCATTTCTTCGTCCCTGCTGCTTCGCCCTAACAAGAAATTCCTAAATTTGCTTCCTTGAATTTTGATTGATTGTCTCATCTTCAGCTCAAGACTCAAAAAAATCGAAAAAAACAAGCGCGCCATCGCCGATATTTGTTCTGTGTTGCTCGCTTTGTCTAAATATTTTCGGATTTATCCTATCGATTCGTCCGGCATTTCGCCTTTTTTGCAAAATCTTCTTCAGGATCTCCATCAAATGTGAGTTAGGGTTTGTTTTTTCCTTTTTCCTTTTTTCTTTTCTTTTACGGTTTTGAATCTAATGATCATTTGAATTTAAAATTTGTGTGCAATTGTTTAAAAAAAAAAATGTCTGGTCTGGGCTGCATTTTGGGGATGTAATGCAGGTTGAAGATGACAGGAAAAGGCGGGACTGGACAGGCATGCGCTGCATGCAAATATCAGAGGAGAAAATGTTCTCCGGATTGTCCTTTGGCTCCTTATTTTCCACCGGACCAGCCGAAGCTGTTCTTGAACGCGCACAAGTTATTTGGAGTGAGTAATATTTTGAGGATCTTGAGGCAGGTGGACGAGAGCCAGAAAAGTGACGCCATGAAATCCATAATTTATGAGGCAAATGCGCGAGAAAAGGATCCCGTGCACGGTTGCTTTGGAATCATAGTGATGCTCCAGACGAGGGTTGAGAGGCTCAGAGAAGAGCTGGAGCTGGTGAGAAGTCAAACAATGTTTGTGGAACAGATATATCAGAACGGCGCCGGTTGCGCCACCGCTAACGCCGCCGCAAACGCCACAGGCAGAGATGTTTATGCTTTTCAGTCGGCACAAGCGCAGGCGCAGGCGCAGGCACAGCAACAGCAACAGCAGCAGCTACAATCTTTGGCTGCCGGTGGAGGAATGGGGGTATCACATGCAGCTACAGCATTGCCGGCTTCGTGGATTTGCTCTTGCGCGCCCTCACCTACCCCTTCCCCTTCCCCTTCCCCTTATGGGAATTACGATGGCCACGGCATTTACAGACAATGCTATGATTCGAGACCTAATAAATTGATGGAGTACGAACAAAGGCAAGCTTACAGCGACTCGAGAGAAGCTTATGAATCCAGGTACGAAGACCAGAGAGGGTTCTTTGCCCTATTACTTTCTCCTTATTGTTTACGAGAAATATGCAAAATATATATAAATTGAGGCCTCAAAGGGAGGGAGCAATAACATTAATTCCCAAAGGGCTTAACAAATCCCATTGCAATCATTTCAGCAACATTGGCATAGTAAACCCAACACCAGCATTGCAATCATTTCAGCAACTTTGGCATATTAAACCCCACACCAGGTTTAAAACTTCCTCTGGAACATCCAAGACCAGATTTTTAGCTTCATGAAAATATATTTATGACAATTTTTTTTTTTCTTTCGTTTTTCTTGGTTGGAATTTAAGATGTAATAAAACAATAACATGGATTCTATTGTTATTTGGCTGTTGGGGAGGTCAGTGCGGAGTCTTCATTGAAGGAGAGTCAGTCACTGGAGCATGTTGCGGAGCATGAGCTGAAGAGCGCGGCAGCTCTCTTCACATTGACAAACCAGCACTAGAATTAACACGACGAAGACCATAGGCAATCTGAAATTTGAACTTTCTTTTTGGGATGTATGCATGCAAAGAACGCAGGCATGCATAGAGCTGGATCGTCTGGGACGAAATGACAGGCATGGAATTTGAAATTAATTAAATTTCTGCGTTAAAACTGCCGAGACAATTGTATATTCTTGAAATTTTTGTTTATATACGACCTTCTTTGTACAGCGGCAAGCGGACAGAGCTTTCGGCTGTGGTTACATTTGATTTATTAGCCCTTTTTTCACATAGTTTAGAAGTATATAACTGCTCTCGCACTCCTTTTGAGTAGCTAAAGGAAGCCGTGTTCCTCTACTATTGTCATTGTACTATTATAGGACGAGTTGTTTTTTCATTCCAAATCGGTTGAAAAACACCTAACGCTTCTTACAAAGGTAGCAGATGGCGTTCAGTGGAGGATAATCTGAGCAGTTTCAGTTTTTCTGTTTGTATGTAACTGCTGCCTTCAAAGATTGATATCTTCCTCTTTCTATTTTGGTAATACAATGCACCAACCGATCGCTAAGCTCTGCAAACATTCTAATTTTTTTATTTATTATTAATTCTTCCATTTTAACTAAGAAATGGAGAGTCCCAATGTGTGATTGATATTATTATTAAAACATATTAGTTGAATTTGTTAAAAGGAAAAATGTATTGAAGAAACCTTATTTATTTTATTTATGTGTAATGTCAATTGAAAAAACTGAATAAATTTTTTCGCTTCATAATTATTATGAATAAAAAAAATTCTATTTAGTTTAATTTTACTTAGTTTGTTAGATGCTTTAAACAAATAATCAATAAACTTGTGAGATTATAAAAGATATAAATATTTTTATTTTTTTTTAAATAATTGGGAATAAAAAGTAAATGGAAACAATCTTGTTAGTCCTTTTATATGGAAGAATAATGTTAGAAGCACATCAAACCCTTCTTTAGAATATAAGCTTGAACATAAGGATGACGCCTTATAAGAATGATAATGTTTTTTTTTAAAGGTAAACAAAATTATATTGATAGAACAAGAATCAAATTACAATCATATCACTTTTGGCAAGCTTTAAAATCGGAATAAAATTTGGATTAATATATCAAAAAATAACAGAAATATGAGTACCATCTAAAGAGCAGAATCTATCCAAAAATAATGAAAATTGAGTACCATCTAAAGAGCATAAATTTTTAATCTGATCTCATTGCTGCTTATAGGAATGATAATGTTGAAATCACATCAATCCATAATAAACGTAAGCAAGGATGGCAAACAACTCTATGAGGATAACATTGATTCAAAAAGAATGTAATTACATCAATCCATCCATTAAGAAATAAGAATGAACATAAGGAAAGATGTTGGAACATGAACACCTTCACTAGGATAACATTAACTCAACCGAAAGAAGTGTTGCTAACAATAAAAAGGTGGGGTAAACACACAATAAGAGCAAAAATACAAAATTCTCTTAGTAGAACAAAATTGGCATAATATACACAAAACACTAAAAAAGTAAAGTATAAACACACAACAAAGGCAAAAATAAGAAAATAAAAAAATCAACTTGATAATAAGATTGAAAAACTCATCTATAATAAAATTTATGAGTGTGTGCAACAAAACACTCTTAATAGAATAAACATGGTACAATAAACACAAAAAATATATAATTTATAACAAGATTGAAAAACTTACATATACTAAAATATATGAGTGTATACAACAAAAAGTTTTTTTTGTATTCTGAAGGAAAATATTTATTTACTTAACAAAAAGATACAAAACTCTTTGATGAGAGAGAGAGAGATCAAAGTGAATGTAGCATTCTAGAAAACAAAACATGAAGACAAAAAAGAACCTTATTGTTGGAGTCCTAGTCAGGGGCTACATTTATAGTCTGATTCATTAGTGTGTCCAAAAAACAAGAAACAAAAAACTGAAAAACAAAATGTGGGTACAAAAACAAGAAAAGTGTCTGACTATTGCCAACAAAAAGTGTAAAACTTAAAAGAGTGTTGAGACACCACAAAAAGAGGATGCAACTTAGAAAAGAGTATAGAAAAGTCTTTGAATACTCCAAATAAGAGTGGAAAAGTTGGATATTGCTTGAATAATATCTTATTTCAAAAAACTATATGTTTATATTATTACATGTATATAGTCTTAAAATAAGGTTCTATATGTACATAGCCTTGAAATAAGATTCAAGTTGTTTGGTTTTATCCCTTGCTATATTAAAGCAATAGTTAGATATCAAACTTGATTAGGATGAAACCTTTTTATTATTAGAAGCTTATTCAAACCTCTAGATATTAATGAAATCAAAATTCTTGTCATGGGTAGATCATAAAATGATTTACTTGTAATTAGAAGTGTTATATTATTATTAATAATGTTTTTGCATATACTATTGGTAACTTATTACATTTTTCATCACCTCATCGTGGGTTCAAAACCTACTCCTTGCACCACTATAACCTCCAAGTAATTTTTTTAACGTAGCCGATGATGTTGGCATGACACACCCTCCAATTCTACAAAGAAGTGTTAGATTATTAGAACAAAATAAATATATAATTTTATTGAAATAAGATTCAAGGGGTTGCATCAAGTAAACTTTTTAATGTAGTCGACGATGTTGGCATGACACACCCTCCAATTTTATGAAGAAGTGTTAGATTATTAAAACAAAATAAATATATAATTTTATTAAAATACGATTCAAGGGTAATCATTTAAACTAAGTCATTCAATCCATTGATATTTTTAAAAGACAGATCAAACTTAAATGGAGAAAATTCTTCATGTTTCAAGACAAATACTTTGTAATCCTAAAATATTTTGGGAAGAGATCATGAGAAAAATCTAATCCTATGCAACTTTAAATTATTGAGATTAAGTTATCTTTTGTAGCAATGGGGTTCCGAGAAAGTTTGTATTAGGAAGAAATTACATTACATTTTCAATGATGTAATATTTTTTAGATGAATTATAATATATTTGATTAGACTAGTAATAGCAACATAAGCTTTTAAAATTTTATCAATATGTTAGTATGAACTATTTATAACACAATTATTATTTATTTTTAGTTTAAAAGGATTGGAACAAATCTTCACAACAACCTTGTTAGGAACTTATGATGCTAGTATAATGCCAAAATAGCTATGGTAGATATAATATAGTTCGAAATGCCTACTAGCACTATAGTTGTGGCATTAAAATAGCAAGGTAAAATGGGGCAAGACATGATAATAGGGGAAGAGAAAAATATGGAAGAGAATATTAGGGAAGATGTCATGACCCTCCTTGGTAGACTTTTTGGCACAAAGAAACAATATATTAATTTATGATACTTTAATACCTATTTTGAGAAATTGAACCAACTATATGATGTTTAGTTGATTTAAAAGGGCATGATATTGCTAACATATTTCCAAGTGTGCAGGATCAGGTACACTCATAGGTGGAGGAAGTAGAATCATACACCAGAAGCGAGGTACTTACGATCAGGAGAAATGATGATTAAAGCAACTCGAGGGTAACATTGATGGATACCTTCACATAGGTATGCATTCAGTTAGGGATAATCATCAAATGTTAGCCACCTTGAGCCCCATATTGATAGCCTAGTATCTATCGTAAATTCTCGAGATTGAGATAGGTGACTAGGTTGATGGAAATATTCCCTCTTTGCTTGTTGCATCTATCTGATTGTCTTTTACTTCATCACTATCTGCATTGGTGGTTTGGAAAATAAAAACATGCATGATTTAGTTGTCTTTGAAAGCTCTTTATTTTGCTTTAAAACCCTTACTCTTTGTTTTATAAATAATAGAATTTTTATTTTAAAATGATAATAGAATTTCATTTTAATAGAAACATTATTTTAAAATGCTAATAGAATTTAATTTTATAAATAATGAGGGTTTTATTTTAAAATGATAATGGAATTTCATTTTAATAGAAGCATTATTTTAAAATGTTAATAGACTTTCATTTTGAAATATAATTGAAGTTTTATTTTAAAAAGATAATGTAATTTTATTTTAATAGAAGCATTATTTTAATTTGTTAATAAACTTTCATTTTAAAGGATAATTGAAGTTTTATTTTAAAATGATAATGGAATTTCATTTTAATAGAAGAATTATTTAAAAATGTTAATAGACTTTCATTTTAAAGGATAATTGAAGTTTTATTTTAAAATGATACTGGAATTGCATTTCAATGGAAGCTTTATTTTAAAATGCTAATAGAATTTTATTTTATAAATAATTGAAGTTTTATTTTAAAAGGATAATGGAATTTCATTTTAATAGAAGTATTATTTTGAAAAGCATTGATAGAGTTCATTTATAAGTAATGATTGCTTATAATAAAACTTTACTTAAAAATAATAAACATTTAGTGGTTGATAAATGATGGCCTTCCATCTAAAAGGGATGATAGACTTCTCTGGTTGTGATCATGTGTTCGAGGAGCCTGCCAGCCTGAGATGGAGAGAATCTTCCCTCCCTCATGACAAATCTTGTAAATAAGATTTGAATAACAAGAGGTGGTCGGATGTTGTCTTCAAGTGGGCGATGAACTTATGATAGTCATCGAAGAGTGAAAAATAAATGTTTTTAAAAACCATAATATCTCTCTTGGATAAGAGGAATAAATTTTGATTGGGATATGGGATGATAGGCGTGAGAAAGTGGTCAGATGAGACAATGAAACTCCATCCTTGATAATGAAGAAAATAGGGTTTCTTGTAGTTAGTTGGTGGGGAGGGGAAGAATTCAAAAAGAGAATGCGAAGATGCTGAAGAAAAACCATAGAGGAATAGCGCTAGCGATTGATAGCTTTTGAGGAGGAAAGAAAACCCTTGCAATGTGATATACATGTTGGTAAAAATGGAGCCAACCCTCTATTTGGAGGAGTTAAAAAAATACTTTGGCTTTGTGTTTTGTTAAACGCTTTGAATTCCTATGTCATATTGATATCTACTTTGGTTTTGATCTTGCTTGTACCCATGTGATTCAGACATACTCCTATTTGATGGTGGGCTATTAACTTAGAAGGCTTTTAGCAAGACAAAAATCATTTCTTTTTGGGTGTGTTTTAGTGCATTTTTAAAACTAGCTCACAGTAGTCCTGTGGCTAAGAACCCAGACTAGAAGTCATGTTGATTTCTCTTAAGCTTAGCCAGCGTTGCTTCGTGAGAACCCAACCTCTTGAATGGGTCGTGTTTGATAGTGTGAAATTCCCCATTGTCCTTTGAGGACAGACCTCTGCTACATCAACAATAAACCTCTCTAATGTAGAAGGAATCCTCTGCCCGTCTTCATAGTATTGTTAAAGCTAATGATGCCTATTTGATTACATAAATCCTATTGATGATGGGAAATTAGGTTGGTAAAGTTGATCTCTAGACTCGAATATACCATCCAAAGGTTGATATCACTTTTTAGGCCCAAGAACACCATAAGTAACTTTACAAAACTTTACCATACAACTAGAATATCAAGGAAAATAATAAAAATACATTTAGACAAGGTAGATATATGCCAACTTGTTCCTTGATATGGTGATATGGACTAATATTCATATCAAAATATTTATAAAAAATTAAAGAGGTATTTCCAAACATCTTCTAAAGAATACAAGCCTTAGATGATGTGTTTTCAATAACCCCTACATAGTGGTGGCACTTTCAACCTTGAAATGAAGAAATAGTAAGACATAGTAATTTAATGAGAGTAATATTATAACTTCTAACAAGTATAATGATAAGATCAATTTCAAAATTTGTATAAATATTTATGTTTCTATATAGAATAACATCAATATCATTGATTCTAGGTGATGGATAAAGAGATTTTACTAGATGTTAGGATACATTAATAAGGCATAGTATACGGAAAAAGGAAGAGGAGACCAAAAAATGAAAGGAAATTCATCAAGACTTTAAACATAGCATTGAGTTCTTTAATTCAAATTTGCATATCAAGGTAGCATTGGAGACAATTAACTAATTTTTGTTCATGGATTATGGCACCGTCTAAGAATATTTCTATGCAAAGATATGGGAAAAGGAAAATAAAAATAAAAGAAAAATTCAAATATGAGAACTAGATGCCTCTAGGTAGAATCTATCTAACCAGTCACAAAGTGTTTAAAACCAAAGGGAATTTGTCATAGAAGGAAAAACCCTAAAATTATTAATATGGGGATAGTTGAAGAGAAAAGTAAAGTGAGCATGATACTGAAAATACTACAAAAATATATCAAGGAAGTACATATAATAAAGCACCAAATAAATAACCTAAGAAGACAAAAAATATCCATCATTTTGGAGAAAAATTAGCAAAATAGTAGAGCTAATGACAAATGCAAAGAATTATTTCCTAGATATTAGAAAGGGATAAAGGAAGAAACTTATGCCATGTATCTAAAAACCAAGAAAGATGTTAAACCATTAAGAAAATACCTTATCTTATGAATCCCAATATGGAATTAAAGTTTAAAGCACAATTAAATAATATGTTGAAAATAAGGATTATATAATGCAGTAACAAATACCACACCCCTTTTTTGTATGGAAATACATTTTCTATCGTACAATGGTTTCCAAACTTTCAGTTTCACAATCATACAATTTAGCCTATAGTGGTACAATTACTCGTAATGATACAATCTACTCTCCAAATGTACAATCTTCTATCTAATCATATAATATAGAGGCTCAATGATGCAGCAAGAAACACCAAACACTTTCAATAGCAAATTTCTTCCTACACACCAAGAATCCTGTAACCATATAATAAAATACTTGCAATTGTATGATCCTTAGTAATCATACAATGAATCACAACCGTACTATCCCTGGTAACCATACAATGCCTCACAATCATACAATCCTTGGTAACTATATAATGCCTCGCAACCGTATCATTTTTTACAATCGTACAATGCATTTTTTGTAAAATTGCACCCACCAATCGTAAAATTATACATTTATTCTCTCAATCATACAATTGTATGAATAACCTAAAATACCCAATATATTATATGGTTTCCATAATTTCAAATGACTATACGATCACTTTCTCATCATTCAATCAACCCTCAATGAGGTAGTAACAAAAAACTGCAATCCTGTTGAACAACTTTAAACCAAATTGTATGATTTTTGGCCTTTGCCACTCTTTGTCATTGTATAATATTTCCCTATAAAACTATACGATCATATGATTATTCAGTTTATAATTGTACCTCCAAATCATACACTTGTACAATCACTTCACAATGATTAATTTTTATCGTACGAACATCCCAACCCTATTTGCAAGATTTCTCTTTTGTACAATTATACGATTTCTCTTCTTGTACAGTAGGATTTTTTGCATTCCAATTTATTTGTGCCTTCCTTTATGATCCATTCAATGGTTGAGTTTACATTCTCCTCAACTGTTCAATTAGCATAGGTTATCTATGTAACCCAATCATATCATAATTCCAATTTGTAGTAACAATAAAGGAATTAGGTATTGCATTACAAAGGTGATGATGAACAACTATTTTTATCATTCCTCCATCCAACTTTCTCATTCTCATCTCTATGTTCTGGGTGGTAATATCTTTCACAAGAATATACTTTTAATTCTTCTTTCTTCTATTAAAGTTTGTATTCCCTTTCCAACAATAATTTCACCTTTCCTTCACTTGAATGGTGTCCACGACTCGCTTTTCCTCCATTTGGATCTAGAGCTTCTAAATTTCCCTAAACCCTACACATACAAGAAGCAACACATACACAATCTAATATATTGAATATCATACATATCACAACAATAAAGACTCATGATGAATTAGAAAAATAATATTGTTCATTTATTCATCAGGAATACAAGGCTGAAATTTTGAACTCCTTCCTCTCTCTTCCATCTAGCCCTCGTTCCTAAGACAAAACACCCATTTATAATTTTTTAGAGCAGTTACATAATTACCAAGTATTTGGTCTTCCATATTTTTTATAATTCAACTTCTGTAGTGGTAGGTCGGTAGGATGCTCAACATCATACTCATTGGGTAAAAAAATATTTCATGACCTCCAACTCATGAAGTGTTCTTCCAAGATATTACCACTTTAACTTAGTTGTATACACAAGGCTAATTTTATTTTCCTATCTTGGCCTTCCTATGAGGATCAAACTTCTTCTTATAGAATGCACTTAGCATTTATTTTACTTTGTCCCATTGCAGCACATCCATCCAACCAAAATCAACATGCACTTTGTTGGCGACTTCTTCTCAGTGCCAACACTTGCATGTGAAGTTATTTCATCCTCAAAAACTCCCACAAGTATGTAGATTCTAATATCTAGTTGCTACATGTTCAAATATTCCACTCTAACTGCAACAACCCATTCTTAAAACTTCATTCCCTATACTACCTCTTCTTTAATAAATTTAGTTATCAAACCTGCATACCCAAGGCCTTCATTATTTGACCTTATCTATGGAATTATGTGTATTTTTACACCTTGACCATATCTTCCCAATACTTTGCCATTATACCCCATTATTCTCATCAACTTGGAAATACCTTTACTATCATATAGTGGTTTCCAAACATTTATTTTCACAATCGTACAATTTATCCTGTAGTGGTACAATTACTCCCAATCATACAATATGCTCTCCAACCATATAATCTTCTATCTAATCACATAATATAGAGGTTTAATGATGCAGTAAGAAATACCAAATTCTTCCAATAGAAAATTTCTTGCTACACACCAAGATTCTTGCAATCGCACAATAAAATACTCGCAATCGTACAATACTTAGTAACCATACAATCCCTTGCAATCGTACTATCCCTGGTAATCATACAATGCCTCACAACTATACAATCCTTGGTAACTATACAATGTCTCACAACTGTATGATTTTTTATAATCGTATAATGTAGTCTTTGCAAAACTACACCCTCTAATCGTACAACTATATAATTCTTCTCTCAATTGTACAAGTGTACGAATCACCTAAAATGCCTAGGATCTTATATGATTTCCTTATGTCAAATGACTATAGGATCCTTTGCTCTTCATTCAATCAACCCTCAATGAGGTAGTAACAGAAAAATTGCAACCCCATTGAACAACTTCAAACCAAATTGTATGAATGTTTACCTTTTCCACCCTTTGTGATTGTACAATATTTCCTTATCAAACTATACGATCATATGATTATTTAATTTACAATTGTACCTCATGATTTTTTATCTTTGCCACCCTTTGTCATCGTACAATATTTTCTTATCAAATTGTATGATCATATGATTATTCAGTTTGTAATTGTGCCTCCCAATCATACACTTGTATGATCACTTCACAATGGTGTAGTTTTAGCGTATAAACATTCCAACCCTATTTACATAATTTCTCTTTCATACAATTATATGATTTCTCTTCTTGTACAATAGGTTTTTTTGCATTTTAATTTAACCTTACCTTCTTTTATGCTCCATTCAATGTTTGAGTTCACATTCTCCTCAATTTTTAATTAGCATAGGTTATCTATAAAAATCAATCATACCATAATTATAGTTTGTAGCAACAATAAAGGAATTAGCTATTGCATTACAAATGCGATGATGAATAACTATTTTTGTTGTTCCTTCATCCAAATTTCTCATTCTTAGCTCTATGGTCTGGGTGGTAATCTCTTTCACAAGAATATATTTTTAATCGTTATTTCTTATATTAAAGTTTGTATTTCCATCCCAAAAACAATTTCACCTTTCCTTCACTTGAATGGTATCCACGACTCACTTTTCCTCCATTCGACTCTAGATATTTTGAATTTCCCTAGACCTTGCACATATAAGAAGCAACACATACATAATCTAATAGATTAAATATCATGCATCCAACAACAATAAAGACTCAATATGATTTAGAAAAATATTATTGTTCATTTATTCATCAAGAATACAAGGCTGAAATTTTGAACTTCTTCTTATCTCTCTTCTAGCTATCCCTCCTTCCTAAGATAAAACTTCCATTTATAATTTTTTTAGAGTAGTTACATAACGACCAAGCAATTGGTCTTCCATATTTGTAATGGTTTAACTTCTACAACTGTAGGTCATCAAGATGCCCTACATCATTATATCACCAATCCATAACTTTGGGTAGATTAGTCCCATGAGGATGAAAACTAAGAAAATATGAGAGATCCAAATTTGGGCATATTTTGGACCACTAAACAAAGCATGTGATAATAATCCCTTGCCAACCCCATTTATAGAGGAGGTACTCAATAGTGTAATAGGAAATGAGGTATATTCTTTATACATGGTTTCTCATGTTATCATAAGTAAACTTTATTAAGGGAAATATGCATAAAATTACTTTTTTGATGAAATGAAAATATTTTACGTAGAACATTATGCTATTTAAATCAATAAATGCTCCATCATATTTTTTTAGAGTATAGTGAATTCTTTCAAAAATATTATCTATAAATTCCTTCAAGTATACTTGGATGGTCGGATCATATATGACATATTAAAGAATCATATAATTAAGGTTTATGTTTGAATAGTGACACAAGATCCAAATATCATTAAACTAAAATTAGTGTTAATTATTAATATCATATGGTCTCCTAACTGATCACATCACATGTAAGTGTAGACACTAAATCCTAGCCATTCATAATTCATTCATCATCATCAAATCATAGTCATTTATCTCTCTCTCTCTCTCTCTCTTATAAATATATATATATATATATATATATATATATATATATATATATATATATATATATATAATATAAGCCATCCATCAAAAATCCATCTTAGCGGACCATGTGGTAATCCTTACCACTCATTAAATGCAATCTATGTCACTTATCAAGTTGCAATCTCAATTGCTCATCATGTTTTAATATTAACCATCCATTTACCATCGTTAATACCCTAATCTTAAGTGAAGGGTTATAAAATATTATTCACTTTTTGTTAATAAGTGTCAAATATTTTGATATCACTCAAGTTATCATATTTGCACTTCATTTCACAAACCCTAGTCACTATTGCATTCACTGTTCGATCACCGTCGCTCTTGCAAACCAGATCCAAACATTATAGAACATCCAGCATAGCCCACAGATGCCTCAAGGTATTTTTTGAATGCTACAAGGCATTTTCTAAATATTGCAGGGCATCCACCACAGTGTACGAATGCTCCAGGGTGTCTGCTAGACACCGCATTGCATCCAACAAGCCCTCAAAAGATTTTTAATATTCGTGTGATATCATTTCGAACCCTCATGAATAGATCATGATTCAAGTATTGACAAGGCATAGTTGTTTTATTTGATTTATGTTTTTTTATATTTTATTACATATTTTGCAAGTATTCCACTTAGGGTTCTTGTAGATCTGCATTTTATAGAGAGCCTCACATAGTGGAGGCCCTACATGTGCTAATAATCTATTTTTTAGTTTTCTTTTGTACATGTATAGGTAACTATTCATTGGATAGCTATTGCATTTGGAGTGGCCTACAAGGATACACAAGCCCACTCAACCTCTTGTTTGTAGTAGAGAATATCTTAAGACACCACATTTATTTGGTCCAGCAATAGGTTTTTACCCCTTTGTAATCATTGTACTATCAAAATAAGCAATATTCTGTAATCCCTATGATTTAGGGTATATTGATGTGTAAAAGTGGAGATCAAGGCTCCCCAATGCAATAATATATGAGATCATTCTTTTCATGTTCACACTGCTTTTTTTGATTTATTCTATTTCTAGTGTTGATCTTTTTGTTTTACAATAAGGAAGGTTAATGGTCAACTATTTGGAATTTGCACTTATTTCTAGAAATAAATAAAATCATTCCATCCACTCAAATCTAATACAAAAAGCATAAAAAAGATGAAATATAGAGAGATATAGTGTGCACCTATAGGAAGTATAAATAATCACTATATTATCAATAAATAAGAATCATAACACACTGATACAATGGATGAAGTGGTGTAGGGTATTTATACCAATACCTAATCTTTAAATTACACCAACAAGTTTCATCAAAACTAACATTACAAGATGGATTTAAGGTTAATTATAAGTTATAATGTGAGTTTAAACATAAAAAGGTTAATCATAGTCCATAGGGCATTACATAATAAAATATAATTATAAATTTAATACATTTTACAATGATTTTCCTTAGGCCTATTCATTATTACATCATACAATGTTGGCTTGGTCATAAGTCAAATTACACTTCCAATAGAACCTAGCCAAAGTAGAATTCATTCTACATATTTAACCACCATTCATGCAAAATGAAGTTTCTATTAGGAATGATAAGACAATTAAAATTTCATAAAAAATATGGATATGTTATGATGCCAACTGAAAAGTTACTTAAAATATATACTACATTTACATAGTCTAATGGGTATTATATAGAGTTAGACGTCTTGAAAAGTAAGCTAGTAAAGGTGTAAATATTTGCATTTACTGATAGAAAACAAGAGTTCTATAGTATTAGCATATTAAATATAGTAATTAGATCCATCCTTGCTCAACCATATTGTGACTTGGACAATCCCATGTTATTTATATATATATAATTAGTGGAATCCAAAAATAATTGCACTACTACTAAGAGTGAATCTATAGGAATAGTGTCGACATTACAAAACTATAGATAATATATCCTAGCCACTTTTTTTTGTTTTCTATACAAACTAAGAAACAACAAAATACTTGGCTAGTTTACCAATGATAAAGGATAAATATGCAGATGTATCCTATTATTTCAAAATTTAAGTTCAAGATAGTAGTAAATATTAGAATGATTATATTATGGTATAGATCACCCACAAAAAACAAAAAATAGACACAAAAGAAGCTTGATTAATGAAGTATTACCTAGCACTAACTTATTTTGAATACAGGTATTGCTAGAAGAATTATAATATGTAGAAATATTTTTGATAAGTGGAGAATACCCACAAATATAGATAAGCCTTTAAAAAGGATATTGGTAAGAATAATATGTTGTACATTGATTCATGGAAATTTATACAAGATAAAAAATAATAAGATTATTATAAGAGTGATTACCACATGGAAGGCATCACAACCTTAGGTAGGCTCATGAAAGTGTAGTACGAGAATATTTTTTTTGTAGAATTCACTTCAAAGAAACTATTTATTGTAGGAATATAATGGAATTTAATATTTATAAATGTCCATAAATTCATTAAAGGATATGATATATGCCAATGGTTAAGAAGTCCTAACAAAAGTAGTAAAAATTTATTGCATTAAATATTCACCATTGCATGTATTTGAGACATGTACAATTAATTTTGTAAGACCAATATCATTACAGCGAGGTATAAAACCAAATTCATCATAAGTAGTGTGAATTAGTTGACACAATTGTGTAAATCAATACAAACCAAAGCTATACTACTCAAGTACTTAAAAAGTTTCTACATAGACATACAATTTATTACCTGATACATATGTCCTTGTGTAATAATGAGTAACAAGGCAAGTACTTTATTAATTCCATAATAAAATTTCTAAGAACCTTGATGATAAAAAATTATATAAGTTTATCCTATAATAACTAAGCTAATATAACCATAGAGGCATTTAAAAAAATAGGTATGGTGATAAGATAGGTGTGTGATGTAGGAAGGACTGATTGGGATGAATGGGTACCAAAGGTACTTTGGGAATATAAAAATTAAATATAAATAATTAAAATAATTATGTCATTCTAATTGACATATGAGCTAGAAGGTATTATTCTACTATGTTTTATAGTCTTTATCCTAAAAATTACATAGCAAACAAATGGATGATCTTAAATATCTATAGGAAATTTGTGGAAATATTTAAAGTAGATAAATCTGCGAGGAAAGTGGTATTCCATAAATTATAGGAAATTTATGGTAATATTTAGAGTAGATGAATCTAAGAGGAAAGTGGTATCCCATAAATTATAGTAAAGGCGATTATTTATAATTTCCTTAAATGAAAACCTAAATATATCCTTTTGAATGTGCTCCTTGAATTGGTTCCACTTGAACTATGACAAAACTAGTCACTAATCGCTTGTAAAACCCTCTATTTTGGCATAAAAAAACTATTCCTCTTTGCCTATAAATGTACATATATGTTAATAGTAAAGTATGAAAAATCTATAAAAATATTTATACAATAATAATAAATCTTAAGATATACTATAAATCCAATTATTTATTATTATTATTTTGGTCAATTGTAACTCAAACTTGGATAGTTTTTATGCATACATGCAAACCCCATAAAATGTAGTGGAATGAAACTAAAATTATAAAATACTAAAAATATTATTATCAAAATAGTTATGAGATAGTTACTTAGATTGGGAAAACTCTCTAGAGAAATAAAACCCATAGTTCATTCAGTCAAGCTAAACAGGAGGAATTGGAAGATACATTATCTAACTTGGTCTAAGATGTAAGCTACTACGAATTTTTTTATACCGTACATAGTAATTATTAATCAATGTTTTGTATTTTTTTTTAAGAGCATACTTTACATTGTTCTTGGCTCGTCCAAACTCCTTTCTCCTTACTTTCATTGGCACATATTAACCTTGTCTATTTAATTCCACTACCAAATTTGGGAGTGCAAAATATATAAATTAAGGTCTCAAAGGTACCACTAACATTACATTCCCAAAGGGCTTAACAAATCCCATTGCAACCATTTCAGCAACATTGACATATTAAACCCAACACCAGCATTGCAATCATTTCAGCAACTTTGGCATATTAAAACTTCCTCTGGAACATACTAGGTTTAAAACTTCCTCTGGAACATCCAAGATCAGATTTTTAGCTTCATGAAAATATATTTATCAACATAATTATTTTATTTTATTTCAACTTTATTTTTGGGATGTATGCATGCAACGAACCCAGGCATTCATAGCGCTGCATCGTTTGTGACGAAATGACAGGCATGAAATCAACTTAATCTCTGCGTTAAACTGCCGAGACAATTGTATATTCTTGAAATTTCTGTTTATATACGACCTTCTTTGTACAGCGGCAAGCGGACACAGCTTTCGGCTGTGGTTACATTTGATTTATTAGCCCTTTTTTCCATAGTTTAGAATTATAACTGCTCTCGCACTCCTTTGAATAGCTAAAGGAAGCCGTGATCCTCATTCCAAATCGGTTGAAAAACCTCAAACGCGTGAGCCGTTTCTGTTTTTCTGTTTTGTTATCTTTCTCTTTCTATTTTGGCAATACAATGCACCCAGCCAAGCGCGAAGCTCTGCAAACATTATTGTTATTTATTATTCAATTCTTCCATAATGGTATTCCCAAACTAAAGGAGAGGAAATCAAAACAGATTTCTGATGTGGAAGAGGGACTTCTAATGTGGTAGGGTGTGTTTTGAAAGGTTTTAAAACTTTTTATATTAGAGGAGACAGAGAAAGAGAAATTAAGCACAGACCAGTTTTTAAGGTCAAAAGAACAAAAATAAAACTCCAACAGCTATCCAAGAGCATAGACCGGTCCATCACCCAACAGGACATAAAGGAGAATTTTTTATTTAATTTTCTTTTAGAATCACTAATGATCCTATTTTTGCATAAGATTGGAAGGGCATCAACTAAATCAAGATGCAGATAACAAAACCCAATCCCAAAGAGCAAGAGTGAGGGCAAACCACCAATCATATTCCCTAAGAATGGATACCACCAGGGAGCAAAAGGACCAACACCCCCAAAAAAGAACCCCTAGAGAGAGGATCACTACAACACAAAGGAGACCTCAACCAAGTAGAAAAACGATAAAAATATCTATTATATAGGTAGACCCAAAGCAACAATTGTCATTAACCACAGAGCGAAATTGTCTTCCCAAATTCTGAATTGGCCACTATCCACCCCCAAATTGGCCATAACATCAACAACTTGGTTACCTTCCCTATAAATATGCTCAATTTTAACTTCTAACATACCTTCTAGAATATTTGAGGTGTCCTTAATAATATTCAAGATGAAACAATTATCAATATTTCCAGCTTGTAAATCCCAAATGATGTTCAAGGAGTCACCTTGTATGAGAAGTCTTTTGAAGCCCCTCTCAAAAACCTGATGAACACCCAAGAAAAGTGTCTTAGCTTCAGCTAGGTGGTTGGTTTGAATACCATAATCTTCAGCGTAAGCCCAAATGATCTCACCATTATTATTTCTAACAACACCCCTCCACTAGCCCTCCTAAGGTTACCTTTGGCAGCCCCATCAAAGTTCAAAATGACCCCACCTTTCATCTTGTTTATACCATCTAGTAGTCAATATTTTTTAATAGTGCATACAAAAGTAGAAGAGCTTAGATTCAGTTTCCAACTAATAGCAACCCCTTTCTCTACAGCTTTCTTCCTACCATTTCCAGTAATAAATACAGCTAAGTTATTCTCAATATCAACTTTAATCCTTTTAAAGACAAAGGATTCATCCCTAGAAATACCCTTGAAATTTATTCTATTCCTCTCCCACCAGATAGCCCATAAAAATGGGGAAGAACTAGATCCCACATCCTGGTGAGGTTGTGATTGATTAAGGGGGATTTCCACTAAGTGAAAATTTCCTTGAAAGTTCGAGGTAACGTCCACTTGACAAAAAAATAATCCAGTAAAAAATTGAGCACCTTATTTGAGAAATCACAATGGATGAAAAGATGATCCACAAATTCAACATAGTTAGAAAAAAATAGACAAATATTGGGAAGATGGAAGCCTTTCTTGCATAAATTATCAACAATAAAAATTTTGTTTTGCAAACGCAACCACAAAATGCAATCTTGGGGATCAAATGAGGATACCAAACCCTTTCCACCCAAAAATATCCTCCCTTGGTAAATGTTTGTGTGTCATGCAGTCTTGAAAAAAAAAAAGCCTTTAGGAGAATGAGTCCATAAGGAAGTCCTTGTCATTAATTTGAGGAAGAAAGTACTGTTGCAACATGTTCAAATTTGTCAAACTCTAAAGGATCCAAAGTTTAGTTGTATTTAAAGTCAGATGCTTCTAGATCCTCTTGCCATTAGTGATGATTATATAATCAATTACTTTTTCCCCATATTTTAGTGACAAAGGAGCCTTCAACTCATAAAACTTAGGACTAAGAAAGAGGAGTTCAAAAAAAATCCAAGTATCCTCCTAGAAGAACACATCCTTGCCATTCCCAATATGCCACTACATCCCCTCCATAACCAAACTTTTGACCCCCAACAAACCATTCCAAATCACAGAGCCCTTAGGAGGAGCAACACTTCTAAAAAAAGAAATGTGATTTTCTAGATACTTACCTCTCATAATATCTTTCCACAATTGATCCTCCTCAACACATAATCTCCAAGTTGTTTTTGCAATTTGTACCTTATTGAACAACAACAAATTTCTAATCTCAAGACCACATTCTTTCTTAGAAGAGTAAACCTTATCCCAAGAGACAAGGGACACCTTTTGTTTATCCTCCACCCCAACCCATACAAATATCCTAAAGATCTGATCAATCCTTCTCTTAACTTTGGAAGGCATCCTAAAAAGAGACATATAATAGACATGAATGCTTTGGAGGGTAGCTTAAAGCAATTGCAACTTACCTGATTGGCTCAAGAGATTTATTATTTTTAATATTTTAATAATAAAGAATGTGAAAATGTAAGTCACCATTTTATATATAGTAAAATGAGTATTACATCACATATATATATATATATAGTTTGATAAGATTTAGACTTTAATATTTTATTCTAAAGTTGAAAATTTTAGTTAGTTGAACTAAGCACATTTGATATCTCAATCTATATATTTAAGAATAAATATTATAAATTTTAAATTAGAGTTTAAATAAATTATATGTTAAAATATTTTTATAAGTGATTGATATTATAATTATTGAAACATATCAGTTGATTTTATTAAAATGAATGTAATTATGAAAGGGAAAAATGTATTTAAAATATGTCATCTACATTTACTTTATTTACATGTAATGTCAATTGAAAAATTCTTTCTTTTTTAAAATTGAAAAATTTAACTAGTTGAGCTAGGCACATTTGATATCTTAAGAATAAATATTATAGATTTTAAATTAGAAAATAAATAAATTTAAATTTAAAATAAATGTGATTGATATTATTGTAGCTACAAGCTTGTTGCTATGGTATGTGTTTTGGCCTTTCTTTGAGAGGTCCAAGGTTCAAACCCCACTTAGTATGAGGGGACCAGGACCCCTTATAAAAACCTATGTAAACTCATTGAAAAATGTGATTGATAATATTAATTCCAAGGTTCAAACCCCACTTAGTACGAGGGGACTAGAACCCCTCATAAAAAGTTTGTATAACCTTATTGAAAAATATGTGATTGATATTATTATTAAAACATATCAATTTTGGTAAAATTAAGGGAAGAGGATTTTGAAAGGCTCCAAAACCTTTTACAATCGAAAGAAGATAGCAAACCAAAAAAGTGCACTTCAGCACTTAAATAGAAGAGTATAGAAATTGTACTACAACACTAACCAAAACAAAACAATAACTACATAAACCAACACCACAAACCACAGGATCCAAAGGGCCGGGAGATACGAAAAGACCTTATTAAAACATATCAATTAATATTAATAAAGTGAGTGTAATTATAGTTATGAAATGGAAAATTGTATTAGAAATATATTATCTAGGTTTAACTTATTTATTTGTAATGTCAATTAAAAATTCCTTTCAAATAAGCAAAGGAAATTTTTTCACTTTATATTTGAATAAACCTTATACAAATATATATTTTTATTTAGTTTAATTTTAATTTGTTAGGTACTCTAGAAAAATGTCCTCCAAGGGCTAGGTGGATTGGTAGTTGTACGTCTGGCTAGTCACTTACCAAGAAGAGACCCAGGTTCAAACCTTGGGGATATTACTATTTGTTTGCAAAGGTAGTAGTCTGATTTGAATCCTCTGAGTGCACATCAGATCGACGATGATAGTACAAATATCAAGTGACTGGTGGTCCCTCTCATGTCATATCAATAATAATGAGGTGGTATAAGCTTGTTGGTAGTAGCCCCTATGGTTTGAACCCTGCACTTGGCAGTTACTAAAAATAGTGTGGATGTAACCAAATCTCCTATGTATTAAAAAACAATAATTGATAATGTTGTGTGAGTATATATATATATATATATTCAAAAATTATTAGGAACAAAAAAAAAGGAATAATCTTGTTAGTATTTCCATAGGAAAGAATAATGTTGGAATCACATCAAACTCTTCTTGAGGATATAATTATGAACATGAGATTGATCCTTTATAAGGATTAATAATGTTAAAATCACATCAATCCATCCATTAAAATATAAGAATTAACACAATGAAAGACATTGGAATAACAACTCCACTGGGATGACATTAACTCAAAATAATGTAATCACATCAATCCATCCATTAAGATATAATAATGAACATAAGGAAAGATGTTGGAACATCAAAACCTTCACAAGGATAAAATTATTTTGAAATAATGTGGAAACAACATGAATAAATTAACTTGATAACAAGATTAAAAATTGAAATAGAATAGAATCAATAAGTGTGACTAACAAAAAATGCTTATTAGAAAAAATATGGTACAACAAACATAAAACACTAAAAAATATGAAGTGTGAACACACAATAAGAGCAAAAATACAAATTTTTCTTAGTAGAACAAACATGGCACAATAAACACAAAACACTAATAGAAGTAAAGTGTGAATAGACAACAAGAGAAAAAATAAGAAAATGAAAAATCGATTTGATAATAAGATTGAAAAACTCATCTATAATCAAATCTACAAGTGTGTGCAACAAAAAAATCTTAATTGAATAAGCATGGCACAACAAAGATAAAAATTTAAAACTAAAATGTGAACACAAAAACAAGAAATGGGATTGTTTTCCAATTCCAAAAAGTGGCAAAGAAATTCCTTATACACCACTAGATAGAGGGCATCACGTTTAGTTTGATTATAACATTAGACCAAATAAAGGATCCAAGGGATGAGAAATTAATGTATAGGTTCAAATATAAAAGGAATTAAATGTGTGAGAAAAGACTTGAACTTCAGCTTGTGGAGCATATGTATCAATATTTGCATCAAACATAGTGACTTTGGTCTTTCTCTTTTGTCTAGAGTTGAGTTTGCTATGTAGCTCCTTTCACTTTTTTCATGATAATGTTAGTAGTTTCACATACATGATGTTGGTACTGTATTTTGTAAAATCCAACAATTTTCTATAGTTTCATTGGTCATAAGACAATTTCATCAATCACAAGTGGTGAACTTTGTTCACAAGCAATAATTTTGAGAGGGCAAAAATTATGATTTCAAATCTAAAATTTTTCAGTTGTAGATACCAAGTACTTGAATTTTTGTTCTATTTTCAAGCATAAATTTAGAAATAATTTTCTTCTCTCTATCATAAGTTGTGAATATGCATTGCAAGCTACAAACTTGTCTCATTTAGTTAATTAGACAATTTTAAATTAGAATAGTTATCAACCAAACCTAGGGGTATACTAGCATCTTCTCCACTAGTGCATTCTAGTTTTGCGGCAGTTACATTTCTCTTTCATGTGATTTATCTTCTTTCAAAGGCTCAAGACTATTGGCAACAAAAGTTTAAAAAATGAGATAGTGTTGGGACACCACAAAGAGAGGATGTAACCTAGAAAAGAGTATCAAAAAATGTTTGAATACTACCAATAAGGGTGAAAAACTTGAATATTGCTTGAATATCTTATTTTAATAAAATTCTATGTTTATATTCACTATTATGTTATGAACCTTGCATTAAAATAAAAGCACATCTACATATTATTACAATAATAATAGAAATTGATAATGAAATTAACAATATTATAAGATGAAATATTACATTGCAAAAAGCAAGAACACATTATTGAATCATAGGCCTCTTTGAAGGGGTAACCTCCTTAGAAGTAGATATTTATACAAAAAAATATGAGGTGCCTTCATATATGCCCCCTTGCTTTTTTAAAGACTCTTTGTAACCCTAACTATAACACTCAAGGGTCAACTTCATGCGCAAGTGGTTACTCGAGCTAAAATCTTCCACCAAACAAGAAGTTACACTCTTTATGATAATTACATTCAGTGGCCCCACTTGTCTAAGTGCCTCATGTGTCACATAAACATTATAAACAATTATTTAATATCATTAAGATGGGGTCCCCATGTTACCAAGGTAGGATCATTACATAGTAAGGTTAGTATGGGGTCCTAACATGTCCTTCACCTTCAAAAATATTTATCCTCAAAGCTATAGATGAGGAAACTATTAATGTAGCTATTAGAAAGGTTCTCATGTGGCATCTTCCATCTATAAACCTTGTCATTAGACCAAAAATTTAGTGATGATGTGGTTATAGAGAGTGTAAGTCCTTAAATCCAAAATATTTTCAAGCTCCAAGAGAATCAAGACTTCAATATCTAAGTCAGGGAGTGTCATCTAGACTTGAAAGAAATTGCCAAGTACCTTATTAAGATAAGAGATATGGAAGAATGGATGGATCTTGGAAGAATGTGGTAACGTAATCTTATAGGCCACTTACCCAATTCACTGTAATATTTGGTTGGGTCCATAAAATCATCTTGTCAATTTTTGAGGAGCATAAAATTCCAAAGAAGATTGTTTTTAGGGTTGTAGTCTAAGAAAGACCATATCACCTGCATTGGAGTTGCACTCAGAATTATATTGGTTAGTTTAGTGTTGCATTTAATTTTGATCCATCACTAAGTTCTCCTTCAATTATTGCAAAATTTGGGTATGCTCTCGAAGAGTTGCGTCCACTACCTAAACTTTGGATTTTTCAAGAACATATGAAGAGGGTGATACAGGTGGGTACCCATAAATTTCCTCAAGAGGAGTCATTTTGGAAGCTATGTGGAACAATGTGTTGTACCACAATTCAGCCAAACTCATCCAATTAGTCCATTGAGTTGGTTGTTTAGAGATAAAACAATGAAGGTAGGTTTCCAAGCACTTATGAAAAATTTTAGTTTTACCATCTATTTATTGATGATAGGATGAGCTCATTTGTAGTTGTGTTTCCTACGATTTAAATAGTTCTTACAAAAATTGATTGGTAAAAGTTGGGTCACAGTTAGACACAATGGATTTGGGCATACTATGGAGTTTATAAATTGAGTTCATGAATATTTGAGCAATGGTGTAGGCATGGCATGGATGAGTTAGAGAACATAAATGAGCATACTTCAAAAGATAATCCACCACCATAATAATTATTAATTATCCTCAAGATTTAGAAAGCCCTTGAATAAAATCCATGGAGATATAAATCCATACATATTTTAGGATTGGCAATTATTGTAGAGTGCCTAAAGTATGAATCGTTTCTCCTTTCATCTATTAGCAAATTTCACATTTGGCCATAAAGGTTTGAATATATTTTTTCATTCCCTCCTAATAGAATGAACTTTTAGCTCTCCTATATATCTTCAAAAATATTAAATGGCTAGTAGTAGGTGAAGTGTGCATTTTCTTCATACTATCCTCATGGAGTGATGAGGTTCTAGAAAACACAATGTAACCTTGAAATCTTAACAATTGTACACCTCATGAATACTTTACATGTGAATTAGGATCTCTTTGGAGTTGTTCCTACAAATTTTGTGAGGATAGGTTCTTGGTTACTTCTTCTTTAATTTGGAAGATCCATTGAGAAAGTGGGGAAGAGAGGGCACACACTGTCACTTGATCCTCAAACTGACAGTAGAGGGCATCTATTGTAATATTGTCCTTTCCTTTCTTATGTATAATATCAAAAGCATACCCCAAAAATTTTAAAGTCTATTTCTATTATGTTGGATTAGACACCCTTTTTTACAAGAAATGTTTAGAACTATTGTGGTCCATTTTAATAGAGAAATGTCTTCCAATGAGACATAGTCACCAATGATTAAAACTATTGAGGATGGATATAATTTATTTTTTATAAGTAGATTTTCCCAAAAAAATCCTAATAGTGCCTTACTAGTGAAAGCTAAGGGTCACCCTTCTTGTGTTAATACAACTCCAATTCCATAACTCGAAGGATCACTTTTAATTAGAAAGGTTTTGTAAAAATTAGGAGTGGCTAACACTTGGGTTGAAATAATAGCCTCCTTTATATTTGCAAAATCTCTTTGCTAACCACATAAATGAATTCATTTTCAACATGACTACTAAGGGGATGACTATTTTTTCATAAATTTATATAAATCTTTAGTAATAGCCTGTGATACTCAAAAATATGTAAAGCACTTTGAGATTTTTTGGCTTACACCAATTTTGGATAGTTTCAATTTTATTGGGGTCAACCTTAACTCTCGCCTATGAAATAAGATATTCCAAGTATTCGACCTCCTACATGCCAAAGAAACATTTGGATTATTTGAAAAGTAATATATGGTCCTGCAAAAATTACAAATTTTGGTCAATATGTTATAAGTGCTTAGTCCAAGTGCAACTATATATGAGAATAAAATCAAATAAACCCAAAAAAACTTGTAGAGGAATTGGTAGAAGACATTGTTCATGAGGCTCTAGAATGATGAAAAGGCATTAGTTAGGCGAAAAGGCATGACTAAAACTTTGTAATGACCCTCATGAGTTTTGGATGTTGTGTTTAGACTGTCTTCTTCCTTGATCCTTATTTGATGATACCCAAAGCAGAGATCCAACTTGGAGAAAAACGTTATGCCATGTAACTCGTCCAACTACTTATCAATCATAAGAATAGGAAATTTGTCCTCAATTGTGAGCTTATTAAGCTAACAAAAGTCTATACATAACCACCATGAACCATGGTTTTTCTAACCAACAATACTAATGAAGGGTAAGGACTATTACTAGGTCAAACTACCCTTGTTTGTAGTAACTCTAAACTAGCTTCTTAATTTCTAATTTTAATGCATAAGGGGTATTTATAGGGTTTGATGTTAGGTGACAATCTACCTAGAACCAAATTTTTTGCATGATCATGGGAAAAAAATGGACATAATCCCATCAATTCTATAAAAACTGTATTATGCTTAGTCAAAATGAGTTGCAAATATCCTTGAGGTTCATCTCCTTTAGAAATCTAGGGCTGAATTGTAAACAATTGGGATACAACTCCATGTGAGGATTTTTAATAATTTCTCCATATAATTTGAACTAATAGCCTACAAGGATCTAACATGTGAACCACAAAGAGTGTATGACCTTCCATTATGATATAATTGCATTCATAGTTTGGCAAATTTATAGGCTACTATTGTTTTTGGAATGTTTGCTTCCTTGAGCCTTATTTGATGATACGTAGAGAAGATATCCAAATTGAATAAAAACTTTGTGCCATGTAAATCATCCAATATTTCATCAATCACAAGAATAGGAAATGTGTCCTTAATGGTGAGTTTATTAAGCTTACATAAGTCTATACACAGCTACCATGACCCATATTTCTTTCTAACCGACAATACTAATGAAGAATAAGGACAATTTCTAGGTCAAATTACCCCTATTTTCAGTAACTCTTAGACTAGCTTCTTAATTTTTTATTTTAGTGCATAGAGGTATCTATAGGTTTTGATGTTTGGTGGAAAGCTACCTGGAACCAATTGTATTGCATGATCATGGGAATGACATGGACATAACCCTATTAGTTCCAAAAAACTACATTATGTTTAGACAAAATGAGTTGTAATTTCCCTTGGGGTCCATATCCTATAGAAATATGGGGCTGAATTGCAAAAAAATGGGCTACAACTCCATGTGAGGATTTTTTAATAATTTATCCATCTGAATTAAAGTAAAAACCTATGATGATCTATCATGTGAACCACAAAGAGTTTATGGACTTCTATTCGAAGAGAATTGCATCCACAATTTGGTAAATTTCTAGGCTACTATTCCCAAAGTATGAATCCATTATGCCTCCAACATAACATCACATCCTCCTAGTGGAAGTGCAAACATATCAGTTTTGAGTTCATAATCTCCTATCTTCAACTTAACATTTTGACATTTACCCTTACAAGGTAATGTTCCTCCATTTTTTGCCATGAATTCAAAAGAGTGGCAAGAATGGATGTATCAGTTTGCTTGTTTAGCTAATTAGGGATCAATGAAATTATGTGTACTACCTTAATCAATAAGAATTATGATTCATTACCCCTTGAAGAATCCTACTACCTTCATATTTTGAGGGCTCAATATTCTTGCAAGTGCATGAACACAAATTTTTGGTTGTGCTTCTTCTTGTGTTTCTCATCTTCCTTATGCTATTTCTCCTATGATTATAATTCCTTCTTAGGTATTATATTTATTGTAGATTCATCCACATCCAACATATGCAATTTTTTTGTACATATTTATGCCTTAGAGAATATTTCTCATCACAATTATAATACAAGCCTTGTCCTCTATGGGCATCATTTTCCTCCTTAGTCAATCATTTAACTGGTGGATATTTATTGTTGGTATTCTATGTGAACTTGGATGAAAAATTAATGATTGGCTTGTGGAAATTTAGATGGATACCTCTAGGCATTAAACTTGTCCTCTACTAGTCTAGATAGTTCTATGGCTTGCATCATGGACTATGGTTTGAACATTTTCACCTTAGCCTTGATGTCATCCTTTAGCCCACTAAAAAAAAAACTTTGAAAAATCTATCACTCAAATTCCTTCTCCTATTATCCAATTTCTCAAATTGAGTCTGATACTCATCAATCATAGAGGTCTATTTCAATTTGGTTAAAGTTACTGTAAAATCATCATATTTACTAGGGCCGTTGGGATTCCAATTCTTCCCAAGAAAGGTTAGGATTCATCTATTTCACCCATTTAAGGGCTTCAAATTCAAAGTTAAATGATTCCATGGTGACGCATAAATATCGAGAGATATTATGGAGTTTGAAAATTTGATCCCCTTGACATAACCAACTTGTTGGAATATATTACAATATTTAATACAAGCTAATGTACAACCTTGAGTACATATTTAGATTAGGAATGATTCTTAGATTAGGGTTTGAGTATTGACTTTATGCAATGTAATAAATGTACAAGTATTTTTAGAATGTGTCAATTATTTAATGATGTAAATGTGCATGTTAGTCCATGTGCACATGAGTCCATAGAATAGGAAAGTGGAGAGTCACGAGAAGATAGAAAGTCAAGAGTACTCCATATGAAGAGTCGCTTTTTATTATATAAATAAGCATATATTTAAGTGTGATACATACACATACACACAATGTAGAGGAGAAGTAAGGTAGAGATACAACGTAGAACATGTATGAAGTATGGAGAATTTGAGATCTCCATTCTATATCAAAATACTATTTTTAAGAGATTTGTTGATGGTAGTTTTGTGACTTATTGCAAAAGTATTTCATTAGTTTTATATGCTTTAAATATTATCATTATCTTATATTTGATATAGCATTCTTATTCTAGAACTTGTGGTTGTTTTTCATTAAGTATTTAGTATCAAAATCTAACAGTTGTATCCAAGCCACAAGGGAAATTGATAGGATATAGGGAGAGTCACAAGAGAGATTGAGATGAGATAAGGAGATCTCATTTTTAGAATTTTTAAAATTAATTTTTGGCTAGAGTCTTTCCACAAGGTTGCAGGAAAACTCGTGAATACTAGGACTCAAAAAATATTGCTTTCCACTAGATTGGAGGATATCTAGTGAAGAAATTGTTGGGCACCGAATTGACATCAAGTTTTACTTGACACTATGATTGTCTATCTTCCAATTTTCTATCTAGGCATGCACCCGATAGTCATAACTCAACACTCAACATTGGATGGACCAAATGTTAATTCAGCCCAACCTCCAGTGTAGGTTGGTTCCTTGTCAACTTAGCAGGGTGTTGACACAATTAAAGCTCAATTAGGGTTTGAAGAAAAGGGTTAGAAAAGGTTTAGGGTTAGAGAGCTTATGAAAAATAGTGGTTGGATAGGCTAACAACATAGGCAACTACAACAAAAAACTCCCACAAACTATTTCCAGTGTCCCATCACTCAAAATTAGCAGCACCCAAAACCATGAAATCTTCATACATTTAAGCACAAAATAGAGATATGTTGCAGAAAGCAATTCCAATATCCAATATACTGATAATCCAATTTAGTAGAATTGACCAATAATCAGATTTAGCAAAAATAAACTCCCTATCAACATAGATCTAACTATGAACAAATTTCAATTACTTTCACAACTAGTAATCCAATAAACTAGAATGAACTAACCGCTAGAGCATTGACAAAAATGCAATTCACAACTTCGAACCTCTTGCATGAAAGATAGCGAAGATAACATGTTCTTGAGTCAAAAATTAGAGTAATGCTCCTTCCATTAGTTTGCAAAGAATATTTACAGTAGGGCAAGCAAACGCACTAGAGTCGACCCTTAAAAATGAGGGTTTGACCTCTATTTATAGTTTTACAAAATGAAATATATTAAGGAGACATTACAAATATTACAATTTTATAGCTCAATAGAGAGCTTTGTTGGCATTATCTCATTGGTTGGTGAAGTCCTAGAAATCCATTGTGAGTAATCTACCATGGCAGCTCAGCTCTGCAACTTGTTGGTTCATTGATGGTGGTTGGGCCTTAAGTCACTATGAAATAGATCTAGACCACTCATCATTCTTGGAAACTCTATTCCACCATAGATCTGCAACCGCTCTGGTTCTTGATCTTGAAAACCCTTCGACGCTTCACCTTCCCACCTTCAAACTGACTATTTCACTGATCTAACAAGAATCTACCTTTAAATACTTTGATAATGTTAGAAGCATCTCAACCGTCGATGCTTTTTGGTGAACAATAGTGATTAAAACTCAAAAATGTTCTGCAAATCTGTAAGGAAAGACAAAATGTCATTTCACACTTTTATAGATGCTAACATTATATTCAATGGCTTCAACCAGTAGAATCAAATTTCGATAAGAAATACTCTAGGTTGTGAGCGGAATCGGATCTAGCATTAGTCCACTTACTTAGTCTTCAAAATATTTAACTCTTCTCTCTAGTATCCACGGCATAAAGCACAAGTTGCAATCCACTCAAAAATTATGTTGACATCATCTTCGACTAGGTTTGACTGTGGAATCGCCAATCCACTCTACAAGCAATGCAAATGGCCCTTGACATCATTCCACTACTTTTACAATGCTTTTGGCCTTTTTGTCACCATTCCACACTGAAAGTAGTGTAAAATGAGCTTATCTCCATTTCGCTCACTTTTAGTCTTAGGACTCAGTGGAATCGGGCTTTTTAGTACTTAGTCGCTAGAGTGCGTAAAATAAAAGAGAATCACCATTTTGCACTTTTTATCATGTTGACGTCAGCGAAGCTCAAAAGTTTTACGGATTGAGAACCTGTCGAAGTCCACTCCAAAATACACTATGTCTCGAGTGGAATAAGAACTTTGCTCAAAAAATACTAAGTGTTGAGCAGAATCAGGTCTCTTGCGTGGATCCGCTCCAAAATACTCTATGTCCTCAACGGAATAGAGATTTCCATGCCTTAGAATAATTTTCAATTTTTTTTGAGGATGTGGCCATTTTGGGCCTACATTTTAGCACCTCTTGGGTGGATTTTCTCATAAATCCATCAAACTCAGAGTCTTATCCATTGGGCATCAGGAGTCAAAAATGCTTATCTTCAAAATAATGCTTCAAAGAATAATTTCCATATGAACACTACCCTCTAAAAACTTTATGAACATCCTAGAGGATAAACATTCATATGGAGACCATACTGGAAACACAACTATCTCTGCCACTCCCTCAAAACTGCACCAATGCTTAAAAAAAAATAAAGCAATGCTCTCCTTATAAAGCCTTTTCAAAACAAATGATATGAATGCCTTCACACAAAATTATTGTTCTCTGTATCTCTCTGACCTCATGCTTTTATTATTTCCTTCTGACAATGTCAGAGTAAAAATGAATCAAACAAAATACAAAACTTCTACATGACTACAAAATGTACAAAACAAAAATGCTACGCTTATGTCCCTTTAGGGTCTGTTAACTCTGTTTGGTTCTTCCTCTTCTTACTGAGCCTCTTATTCAGCATTATCTTCTTGCTCCTACTCAACTTCCTCCTTAGGTGAACTTTGATCTTTATTTTCCTCTTCTGTATCTTTTCCAAATAGCTACACCATCAGTTTCAAGGTTTGTAGGGCTTGCTTCCAAACTATTTTAGAAGGGTTGGAAGTTTCCTTTAGTTGCTTATGAATGTACTCTAGCTCACCAATGTCCTCATAGTTTGTAGCACTTCCTTTGTTTACCAAGTCCTCCATTAGATCTCTAAGTCTGGTAAAATCAATAATTATTTGTGAAGCCTACTCTTGATCAATTGGCTCTTCCAAAGCATCAATCTCAGACTCATCTTGAAGGCTCTCAGTAGTACTCTTATTAATCTCTTCTACTGATAACAAGGTGTTATCTTCCATCCATAGCCCTCTGAAGCCATTCTGAATCATTTCCTTATTTATGTCCACCACATCCCTAATCATATTCTCAATTTTATCAAACAAAAGCCAAGCCTTTTGGAGAGCTTTGTGCTTCTTTACCACAACTCTAGCAGCCAATTCTAGCAATATTCCACTCCTTGTTATGAATAGGCTTAGTAGTCTAACTAAACCTACTATCTACCAGCCTATAAATTTTCTTAGCTAGGACCACCATAGGTTGAAGTTCTCCAGTGAAACTATCTAGGTCTTCCTGAATATTCTGAAGTAGACGATTGGCATCATCCATGTAATCAATAATGGGTTGTAGCTCTGAGTATTTTTCTAGAACTTTAGAGAGCAATTATTTTCTCACTTTATTTAGTCTAGCTTTAGAGAAACCTAAAGACTTAGCCTTTTCAATTTGAAGTTGCTACTTCAAGCTCTGTATCTCCTTAGCTTGTTCTTCATTTTTCTTCTTTTGTTCCTCCATTTGCTCCTTGAGATTATTAGCCTCTTGAAATTTGTCTTACTAGTTCTTTGCTTCCTTTCTGAGAGCTTTCTCCACTTGTTTCTAATTATCGATGGTCTTCTGAAGATTTTCTATTTTTATCTCTAACTTGTCCACATTTTATTTGTATATATCAATTTTGACATAAAAAGTGTCCAAGTGAGCTTTTGCCATGACCAATTCATCTTCTACAGGTAGCTACTCAATATCCTCTATATGTTCCTCTAGACGATAATCTTGAGTAGTCATATCAGTTTTAGGCTTACTCACAAGAGGAATCATGGATCTGGATGTTCTTTGCCTTGAAACTGGATCAACAAACATGCTTCTCCTCTTTGTTGCCATCCTCTTGGAAGGTTTGGATAACTTCTCTACCCAAAAATCTTGGATTTTTTGTGTAACTTCCTTCTCCTTTTGCAAAATTGCTTGGGTAGGATAACTCAGGAGGAGGAGGAGAGGTTATAAGGTATGAGAGAGTGGAATAAATAGTTGATAGTGGCTTGGTAGAAGTGACTACAGTGGAATCTATGACCACTACTATTGTTGCAATTGGTAGACTCATGGGAACTGAAGCAAAACTCATAGAAGGGTAGTGGGTGTGGATGTAATAGCTTGTTTTTCAGATGATGGGGGTGGTTGCAATGGCAAGTATGGAATTATGGGAGATGATGAAGAGGGAATTTCAGATGATGAAGAAGGAATTTTAGGTGACTTTGGAGGAGATGGGTTGGCTTGGCCCTCAGTATTGACTAGTGAAATAGGGGGTGAACTATGAGGGGGAGAAGGCACCTTTGTTACAATATCTTGCTCAGAAAGGGAGGGATATTTCCTTAGGGAATATGGAGGAGGAGGAGAAGAGGGAGTAGAGACCATACCTTCACCTACTAATGTAGGGTGTTCTGTAGCTACCTCTGTGCTCTTTTGTTGCACTGATTGTACCTTTTCTATAGCTAAAACAAGTATTTCCTTAACAATTTTCTCCTTATCCAACTTCTGCTTTTTAGAAATATCCTTCTTAGCTCTTTCTGGTGCTCTTTTGGCCTTTCTCTTAAAGACTTGGAAGGTTATTGATTTCTCATTTTTGTGTCTTCTCCAGACAACCCTTCCTGTATTGGTTCCTCTTGAAGCATTTCTTCAGCAATAGGATTTAATTCCATTGTGGTTGTAGTGGTAAAACTAACTAGAGTGAACACAAAGTCCTTATCCTTCTGATTCTAGTCTATCTATGTATTCGAGGGCTGTCCACCTAGGGCTAGGTGCTTGGGCCTACTTGTTGTCTGAATGAATGGTGTACTAATAGCCCTCTCATCAGAATAGTGCATCTTACTCATTAACTATGCCCCTTTTGGAAATTTATCTATTTGTTCAGTTGAAGGCTAAAATATCTTCAGAACTTCAATAGTAGTTAATGGAGTATCAACTCCTTCTTCTTGATCTTCTTCTTGTGATGGTTGGGATGGGGAATATGACCCTATTTGAGGCTTCTTATAGATTAGAACTATATTCCTTGGGTCTTTTGCTTTCCAAGTTGTGACATTCTTGTCATATCTATCAAAAAATTCATCATCAATTTTCAATCCAAACTTGGATTTATCTTTACCAATTTCAAATTCTCATCCTCCACCAATCTGATATCTTGGCTTCATTCCACTTTTTTTACTTTCATCGCCACTGATGGTAGACTCTTACAACTTATTTTCCTCTTTCTTATATGTTTTTTCTCAACATCTTTGATGGTAGACTCCTACAACCGATGTTTTTCATTATTGTATGGATCAAAATCAACAATCTGCTCATAGAAGTCTAACCATGGAGGAAGTTGTCCCATATTGGCAATATTCCACTCCAAAATAGCATTTTCCTTATTATTTCTACCCTATTCAAAATGAGGCCTAGATTTTTTCTCAAATTTGTAGGCCTTTTCTCCATTCAGGGCTATGTTCCTCTTGTAGAATATATCATCTGGGTCATAACTCCATATCCGGGGAATGTAAAATAGGCCCATTCCATTAAGATATTGTTCAATTTTTTTACTTTACCACTTCTTGGTAATGGTTATATCATCAACACTATGGTAGGTCAATGAACACCTTTTGTTCCTTCTAGATCCATAGTTCATATCTATAAATTCTACTTGCATCAAATATTCTAGGGAAAATAATCTATCTATAACAAATTTTGGCAATAGAAAAGGCTTACCAATGAAGTTGAACAGTATAATGATTGTGCCTTCTGTTAGGAGGTACAAATATCCTTCTTCGAAACCTTTTGTTCTTAATAATTTCTTGCCCATTGGAGGTAACCTAGGGCATTCCCCATACATTATCTTCAATGCTGGACCCAAAAATTCCAAGTTAAATCTATAAAAACACTCAATGCTCCTTAGATGAGAAACCCAATAGTAAATAGGAATGGGATATCCCTGGTCATTCTTTACCTTGATTGGTATCCAGAGCATCATATTCTTTATAGCAGCAAAGAAAATCCAAACCAAGCTTGAACAATATCAGAAACAAGGTGCGTTAGAACTCCTTTTCATTCTTACTAATTGCTCATGTATTCTTTGAGAAAGGAAAGTTGGTCAATCAAATAATACAACTCTAATGCCCTTATTTTTTCACCTTCCTCATACATTCTCTCATTTGAAATGCAATATGCAATAGTTATTTGCCAATCTGTCACCATTCATTCAAAATCCAAACCCTCCATATAAGCTAACATTGAATAAAGCTCTATGTGGACAAACTCCTCAATGGAAATTGGGGCTTTGGGCAATCCTTTCTTGGGTTTACTATCCTTGAATTGATTATAGACCCATTTTATGAAAGGCTCACCATCATTAGCTTAGTTTTGTAAAGAACAATACCTGGTTTGGTTGGATATTTGGAATTCTTTTGGCCTTACATGTGGCTGTATTCCTAGGGCAAAAATTTGTGATAGGCCTCGATAGTGATACTAAATAGGGTTTTGTCACTAGCAGTTTTTACTACTTTTGCCCTTGGGTCGTAAAACTTGATGATAGCCACTATTGACTCTGTACAAGGATGCACTCAATTGTAGATATAAAAAACAAGGAGAGAATAGTACATCTACCTTAGGGTGACAAAGTTGATTCTTTATTGTATCTATTGTTGATATTCCGTCTGAGCTTCATTCTCTCTATGAGGACCAGCTCGGTGTTAGCCACAGCTTCCACTCTGTCGATGTAATGCCCCACTTGTTGGAAGTTAAAGTAAAAATTTATTTTTTACTTTACCTTTATTTACCTTTACCTGGATGGCAAATGAGGTGGTCGGCATACTCCAATGTGGATGGCAAGAGGAAGGACGATAGACAAGAGAATTCACTCCTAAATTCTTCTTTCCTCCCTATTTCTTTTCTATCCTATTTTCTCTCCCTAATTTTCTCCTAAGCTATTTCTGGCTTATTCCTAAGTTATTTAAGGTTGCAATCTAGGCTTTATTGATTATTGAACATTTTGGAGCTTTACAATTATTCGATAACTATATTTGGTATCAGAGTCAGATAGGGTCCGAGGTGGGATCCCGTAATAGGCATGAGACCCGAGGTGAACAAGGGAACCCACGCTAGGCATGAGACTCGAGGAGCGGATAGAACCAAGTGGAATCATGGCAATTGATAGACATAGGACACGTGGAAAAGAGCGGATAGGAGGCTAACATGGAACTCAAACGCAGACTCAGAGGATGCGAGACATGTGGCGAGGATCGATTGGACACAATTGGTAAGGATGAGTGGCAACAAACGCGCTTATGTGGCGGAGCATGAGTGGGTGGAGGCTTCAAAAGGGAGGCTTTCGATTGCCCATAGGCAATCGAAAGAACTATTGATTGTTAGTTATTTTAAACCACTAAATAATCCCTACTCTTGTGAATGTGGGATATTATCCCAAAACATTTTTTTGTCTAAGAAATTGTAGCAGTCAGAGAACAACTTTGTCGAAGCAAAACGAATCATAGCCAGCAAAGGAATGAACCAGATGTGGATTTCAAAATAAATAATCCTCACCTAGCATTGTTGCAAGAGAATTTGATGCAATTATGACAGAGTTCAACTAGCAGACCGTGTGCATTCGTAGCCCCACTCATCGTTGTAGAAAAGAACATGCAATGGATCTCTGGTTTGATTGGATCGTGCAGTGAATCAATGTTGTGCAATGGAAGGTTGTTTAATTTTTTTTTCCTTTCTTCTATGTATTGAATCTCTTAGAAAGAGTTTGTGGTTCTGTTATTTAAGACATCTGATAGAATTGGTAAAAGAAACGTGCAAAATTGTTTTTTTATTGAAAGAAACCCCAAAAAAAATTGTATATTATCCTCCTGATACGCCATAGATCTATATATGTCAAAAATAAATTATTTCTCAACAAAGGTTTTGGAGGGTATGACATAGAATATAGGGTTTTAAAATATTATCAGTGATAGCTGAAGAACTAAGCACATCAGGTGCTTAAGGGATCTCATCCGATGTGCTAGCCAACTTGGCAAGAGGGCTAGCTTGTAAGGAAGGAGTCAAGGGTTTGACTCCTGCGGGTGTAATTTTTTGTTTCAAAATATTTTTTAAAAGCTAAAAAGGGAGTAGCTTTATAAGGAAGTGTGACTTCCTTAGCTCACGACAGGTGAGCTACTGTCATGGCAAGAGAGCACGCGATAAGGCCCAAGGGCCATCATAGGTCAAGGGTTCGAAACCCTCTGACCTCACTTCTAAAGTTGATTTTTTTTTAAATTATTATATTAAAAAACTATTTATATCATATTTAATAAATTAAAACATAATTGTTTTAAAAAAAAAAATTAAGAATTTTTTCTTTTTATTATATAGAAATATAAATTTTTTTATTATAAAAAGATGAAATTGCGTAGGAGGCAATTCATTGTAAAAGAAAAGTTTTTGATTTAGGGAATCATAAATCTGGTGTAAATAAGCCTAAGAGGCTTAGTTTTGTAAAGGACACAACAAGTCAAATTGTAAAATTGTAACAAGGCATTGATGATAAGACCAAATGGTTGTTATCATGCCTTATGTGCAATTTTGGCATGAGAAGGTGCAGAGATATTTGATAACAAATTCAGAGGTTATGGACTCAACATTGTATTTAGTCAACTTAAAAATGTAGTGATCGCACATCAAAGGCATCCTGACTCTGGGTATGAAGCAGATTTTGAAGACAACTCATTCAAGAGTCAATTTGAATAATCAAAATCAGTACAAGCTGCACCACAAGAATCAGAGTATACACACTATAGTAATTCAGTGGGAATCCTAGAACCATAATCACAAAAAATCATATATATAAGCAACGATGAAGAAGAAGTGGCAGATAACTTTGTAAATCAAGAGATAGCATCCCCACATAAAGAGGAACAAGCAGTCAATGATAGAGTAGAACAAGTCAGATTTGACTTAAATTTGTAATCTCTTCCTTCTTCCTTCTTATTTTTTCCTTATTTTAGCAAAAGTACTTTATTGTAATCATGAAATAAAGAGAGTTTTTTGGTAACTATGGCCTCACACAATAGCTTACCTATACCAGAATTTAATGGTTATGACTATGAGTATTGGTCTATAAATATGAAGACCTTGCTCATAGGTAGAGGTTTGTGGGACATCATAGAAGAGAGCTACATAGAACCCTCACACTAGACAACACTTAGTTCTGCAAACAATAAAACATGAAAAGAAGAGAAAAATAGCAACTCATCTGCTCTTTCTCATCTCCAATCTGCATTGGAGAAAAGCATATTTCCCAAAATTGATGCTTGTATGACTACACAAGTTGCATGGAAAGCATTGAGTGATGTATTCTAGAGTATTAATCAAGTGAAGCAGGTAAGGCTTCAAATATTGAAGCGAGATTTTTAAAATATCTGAATGAAAGATGATGAAAAAGTTAGTGATTATTGTGTTAGAGTAAAAGCAATTGTAGATAAAATGGTTACACTAGGCGAATAAATCAACCCTAAGAGAATTGTAACACACGTGTTGAGAACACTTACACAGAAATGGAACCATATTGCCATAATAATATAATAATCCAAATATCTTTCCCTTTTAACATTCGATGCATTGATCGGATCATTAATGTCACATGAAGAGAGGTTTCCTGAAACTCCTTCAACCAGCTACGGAGGTGATGATAAGGCCTTCACTTCCAATGAAAATAATGGAAGAGGATTGGTAAGAGGTCAAGGTAGAGGTAAGAAAAGAGGTAGAGGTAGAGGAAACTATAGAGGAGGCAATTCCAACAGAGGAGGCAACCAGAACACAGGAGGCAATTCCAATAGAGGAGGCAACTCATACAGAGGAGGCAACCAACAAAGAGGTGGAAATCAAAATTGAGGTGGAAATTAAGGACAAAGTGGTAATAAAAGGCAAGGAAGTGACAAGTCCAAATCAGCCTATTTCAACTGTGGTAAGACAGGTCATTTCGCTCGTGACTACTGGTCAAAATATTCACAAGCCAGCAGCAGTTAATATGGAAATTATGGAGAAGAAGACGATGCTTCTAATATTTTTTTGTCATATGGACAATCAGATCAGAATCTAAATGACACATGGATTCTTGATACTGGTTGCTCAAACCATATGAGTGGAAAATAAAATCTATTTGCTACTCTAGATTCCACTTATAAATTCCAAATCAAATTAGGGGATGACAAAGCATTGCAAGTAGAGGTAATTGCAGCCATGGTAGTTCCAACCAAAGAAGGACTAAATAAAGTGAGTGACATCTATTACACTCCAAATCTCCAACACAATCTTTTCAACATTGGAAAAATGATGGAGAACAATTACAAGATTGTATTTGATGAAGGACAATGTATTATTTTTTATAAAAATAATTGTAATCGTGTCATCACACAGGTCCCCATGACCAAGAACATGTTATTCACTCTCAAATTTTGTGAGCCAGGGGGATATCAACTTGCAAATGTAGCCATAACAAATCCAAGTGTGCTATGGCACTTGCGATATGGTCACCTTAATTTTACTAGCTTGAAATTGCTAACTTCTCAAGCTATGGTGACAGGACTTCCCAAAATCAACGAACAAAAGGATGTTTGTGAAGGATGTGCTTTGGGAAAGCACTCCAGGTTGAATTTTCTAAAAGGACAAGCGTGGAGAGCCAGTTATCCACTTCAGTTAGTACATTTGAACATCTGTGGTTTGATGCAAACACAAAGTCTCAAAAATAATTCTTATTTTCTCACTTTCATAGATGACTTCTCTAGGATGTGCTAGATTTATTTCTTAAAGCATAAAGATGAAGCATTTGATTGCTTCATAGATTTCAGAAACAATGTAGAGAATCAAAGTGGGAAATTATGTAAAATGTCTTCGGATAGATCGAGGAGGTGAATACTCCTCAAAATAATTCTTGAACTATTGTAAAGCAAGTGGTATCAAAAGGTAATTAACCACTGCCTATACCCCACAACAAAATGGTGTGGCAAAAATAAATAACCGCACCATAGTTGAGATGGTGAGATCGATGTTTCACATAAAGCATCTAACTAATATGTACTGGGCTGATGCTATAAAAACAAGTGTATATATTCTAAATAGAAGTCCAACTTCTAGTTTAGATGGCATCACTCCTTATGAGGGGTGGTACGGAAAGAAACCAAATGTAAAGCACTTCAAAAAATTTGGTTCTTTAGCATATGCCCACATTCCTGATGAGAAAAGGAAGAAGCTTGATCCCAAAATTCAAGCTTGTATATTTCTAGGGTATTGTGAGTCTAAAAAAGCATATAGACTCTACAATCCCAAGACTCATAAAATTGTACTCTTTGGGAATGTAATTTTTGATGAAGGGGGAGAATTGGATCATAAAATAATTTTTGTTAATGATGAGTCCCAAGATGTAAATTCTTCATAGGTACAGCACATACAGTAGGTGTCTCCAAAGAAAAGCAAATGTACACCACCCCCTCCAAGACCGAGAAGTTCAAGTACATCAACCGCAAGTCCAAGTCCTCCATAGAGATCAGTAAGTTCTTCACTGATGGACATTGACTTTCCATCAAGAGGTAGAAGAACTTTACAACATCATCCTTCCTTTCAGATGCTGGATCAAAATTTTCAAGTAATATTCACTAGAAGCCAAGCCAGTGAAATGAATTCAGTTCTGTAGTAGCTTGATAATTTGCAATTGTATGGGGATGATAACTCCCAAGAACCTAGAGGAGATGAAGTCAATTATGGTTTATTGACTAGTACACAGCTAGAACCAGCTAGCTATGAGAAGTCATGTACTCAAAATGTATGGAAAGAAGCCATGAAAGAGGAAATAACCTCTATAAAAAATAATGATACATGGGAGCTAGTAAAGCTACCCAAAGGTAAAAAATGTATTGGATGTAAATGGGTCTACAATACCAAGTGCAATGCTGATGGAATCATTTAGAGGCATAAGGTGAGACTAGTAGAAAAAGGTTTTACTCAAAAATATGGCATTGACTATGAGGAAACTTTTGCTCCTGTTGCAATACAAGAGACAATCATATCAGTTCTTTCCTTAGCAGCCCATAAAGGATAGAATGTTCAAAACATGGATGTAAATAGTGATTTTTTGAATGGATACTTGACAGAAGAGATTTATGTTCAACAACCTCAAGGTTTCCAAGAAAAGGGAAAAGAAAACCTTGTTTACAAATTGAAGAAAGCACTTTATGGCCTCAAGCAAGCACCAATAGCTTGGTACTCACACATTGATGGCTATTTCAACGAGTATGGATTCACAAGAAGCAAAAGTGAACCAACTATGTACTACCTAAAGCATGGAGTAGACATTCTCATAGTTTTTTTGTATGTGGATGATCTAATATTTATGGGTAGTAACAATAAAATGAATATGGAGTTCAAAAACTCCATGATGAAGCAATTCGAGATGAAAGATCTTGGTTTAATGTGATACTTCCTAGGCATGGAAGTGCATCAATAAAATAAAGGAATCTTCATATGTTAACACAAGCATGCTCAAGACATGACTAATAAATTTGCCATGGAGCAGTGCAAATCAGTTGCAACTCCAACTATACATGGGATCCAATTGAGCAAGGACGATGGAGAATCAAAGGTTGACATTACCACTTACAAAAGCATGGTTGGGAGTCTGATGTTTCTCACCAATACAAGGCCCGATATTCAATATTTTGTTTCTCTAGTTTCAAGGTTTATGGCTAGTCCTTCTGAGCTGCATCTACAAGCAACTAAAAGAATATTGAGATATGTAAAAGGTACATTAGATTTTGGAATCCATTACCAATAATGTAATTCTATGAAATTAGTTGGCTTCAGTGACAGTGATTGGGGCAGCAATATAGATGACAAGAAATCTACATCAAGAAATTGTTTTAGTCTAGGATTAGGACTAATTACATGAGTTCCAAAAAACAAACTGTTGTAGCATTATCATCGACTGAGGCTGAGTATATAGCCATCACACATGCTAGTACTCAAGACCTATGGTTGAGAAAAGTTCTTGAAGATATTGGAGAAAGTCAAAGTGGTCCAACTCGACTATATTATGATAACATAAGTGCCATTCAGTTGGCATACAATCCAGTCCACCATAGTAGATCAAAGCATTTTGATATGAAGTATCACTTCATTCGAGATATGGTGGAACATCAAATAGTTGAACTTCAATATTGCAACACTTTGGATAATATTGCAGATATCTTCACCAAAGGTATAACTAAAGCTCAATATATAAAGTTGAGAGACTATACAGTCATACCTCTCAACTTTAAGGGGGAGAATGTTGGAAGTTAAAGTAAAAATTTATTTTTTACTTTACATTTATTTACCTTTACCTGGACGGTATATGAGGTGGTCGGTAGACTCCAATGTGGACGGCAAGAGGAAGGACAGCAGACAAGAGAATTCACTCCTAAATTCGTCTTCCCTCCCTATTTCTTTTCTATCCTATTTTCTCTCCCTAATTTTCTCCTAAGCTATTTCTGGCTTATTCCTAAGTTATTTAATGTTGTAATCTAGGATTTATTGATTAATGAACTTTTTGGAGCTTTACAATTATTCGAGAACCATATACCCACTTCTTCTTTTGCCAATGTTTTAGGTTCTTAGGTGTCTTCAGAGGTCATTTTTGTAAGTAATTTTTAGAATGCTTTCACTAGAATTTGCAGATAATGCTTGATTATCGTTCTATTTTTTTCTTAATGAGAACTACTCTTTGTCGAATGAACGTATTCTACATTTTAGCACATTTAATTTCTCATGCATGTACACCCTCCACCATTAATGCAGCCACTGTGCAAACTACCAATTGGCACATTTTTCAAATCATACTCATTCCTTTTAGTGTCTTGGAGATGCTATACTACTTTTTGATTGGCTAAAATTCAAACACCTTCCATGCCCTCACAACATCACTCATCCTTTTTATTTTTCATTAAACCGGCATGGGAAACCTGAGCATTAATTTGCACACATTTGCCCTTTTAGGAAATGGTGCAATGTGGAATTCATTTTTCTCTCAAAAGCAGTCGTGACTCCAGCGGATTAGAAACCTTTGTCATTTAGCTACCATGTTAGTCTCTTTAAGCTTGGAATAGGTACATGTGGCATTCTACTAGCTCCTTAGTTCATTTGAGTATGGATTGGGGCTCACTCCTGATTCTGCTACTTACCGATTTGACACTTAGCTTATTTTGCAACTTTTTTTATTATTCTTTTTGTATACAACATTTCATCAAAACAAAACTTGAAATACAAAATGAAAGGATATGATACAAAGTATGTACATATATTACAATGAGCTATAGCTCAATCAAAATAGATTTTAAGATGAAAACCATTGACCATAATCAGTTGTATGTTTCCCTCAAGGTATTCAAGCTAGAAAATATTGGTTTCTTTAACCTTTGCTATCTTGAAAGGGCCATCCCAGAAGGAGTCAAACTTCTTATGATGTCCTGGTTTAGCTCTTTCAACATTCCACCTGAGTACAGAATCTCCAACCTGGAATTTCCTAAACCTTACCTTCTTGTCAAACCATGCCTTGATGTCAATTGAATGCTTTTGGAAATCCTCATATGCTTGAGTCCTCTTCTCTTCTAACTACAACAGGTGTGTCAGCCTTGTTTCCACTGGATTTTCTTCAGATTCCTCTTCTGTGTTTATCAGCTTGAGTGCTGGAATCTCCAAATGGATAGGTAACACTACCTCCTTACCATAAACTAAGGCATAAGAAGAGGTTTTTATGGAATTTTTAATAGTAATTATGTCTACCCATAGAGCTTGCTCCAACAATAGGTGCCAACTTCTTTTATTACCCTCCAATGATCTCCTCAAAATCCTCAACAAATTTTTGTTAGTTGATTATGCAAGTCCATTTCCTTGGGGGTAGTAATTTGAAGTATTCTTTATGGTAATGTCATACTTGCTGGAAAACTCAATATATTTGGCTCCTATGAAAGCTGGGCCATTATCACTCACCAAGGCTTCTAGAACACCAAACCTTGAAATCAAGCTTTCCATAAAATTAATCACCACTTCTTGGTCTGATTTCTTTGTAGGAATAGCTTCTACCCATCTGGTGAGGTAGTCTATAGTAGTCAGAATGTACTTGTGATAAGATAAGGAATATGGATTGATAACTCCTATGAATTCCAAACCCCATTGTTGAAAGGGTTCTTCCACTTGAATTGGCTTAAGGGGGAATGATGCATTCCTTGTCCTCCCTACATGTCGTTGGCATTTGTCACAAGCTCTAGTGACTTTGAAGGTGTCTACAAATATGGTAGGCTAGTAATAGCCTACTCTAATAATATTCAAAGTTGTTACTCTTCCTAAGAAGTGTCCTCCAGATAGTCCTCCATGGAACTCCTCTATGACATTTTGTTGTTGATCATATTTCAAGCACCTAAGGAGAACTCCATCAAGGTTTATTTTGTATAGACCTTCTGGAAGTAAGACATACTTCAAAGCTTCTATTCTATATCTTCTTCTCTATGATGCATTGAGATCAGGAGGGAATACCCCAGTTTGAAAGTACTTAGTCATCTAATCTACCCAGTCTGACTCACCTAACTATAATTCTTCAATCTACTCATATTTTTTTGCCTGACAAGCTATCATTTCTGCTGATACAGCTGCTTCTATCAGACCTTGGCATAGGGCTCTACCTCTTACCAGCTTGGTAGGATGGATTTCCACATCATATTCTTGGATTTTAGTAATCCAACCAGCTCTCTTATCTCCTAGTTCTCCTTATAGAATAAAACTTCTTACATCCGGATGAACAACATAAACCAGGGTCTTACTTTGAACCAAATACTACCTAAATTTTTTCAATGATTTCATTACAACAAATACTTGTTTCTCAATGAAATTATACTTAACCTAATATTCATGAAGATTCTGGCTCCAAAATAATATGGGGTGCTCCTCTCCTTGATCATTCTTCTGGGTGAGCACTAATGCATAACTTTCCTCAGCTCCATAAGCATAAAGGATGAAATCTTTACTGAAATCTGGATTGACTAGCACTGGATATGTAGCAATGGACTATTTGATAATTTCAAAGGCTTGCTTTCTTACCTCAATCCATTTGAAATCTGCATCTTTCTTCAGCATTTCTGATATAGGCCTCACCTTTTGAGCAAATTCAGAGATGAATTTCCTAATAAAGTTTATCTAACCAAAGAAGGATTACAAGGCTTTCTTGTTCATAGGCAGTGGAAGAGCTAGAATGGATTTTATTCTATCTAAATCAATGGCCATACCTTCCTTTGGAGACCACATGGCCTAGCAACTTTCCCTTATGGACTACAAAGAATGACTTCTTAGGATTGAGGGAGATGCCAAATTCTCTGCACTTCTGGAAAACTTGTTCTAGGTGTGCCAAGTGGTCTTGCTTATCATGGGAAAACATAGTCATGTCATCTAAATAGATCATAATGACCTTGTTAATAGTTTCCCCAAAAGCATAGTCCATTTCTCCCTGGAATGTAGCCCCTGCATTAGATAGCCCAAAAGGTATTCTTTGATATGCAAAGGTTCCCCATTTTGTGGTGAATGCTATCTTGATACCAAATCCCTACTACCAACCAAATTTTGGAATCTATCTTGAATTGATCTTCATTTTTCACCCAAATTTGGTTGTATCCAGAGAAACCATCTAGCAATGAGAACCTTTCTACCCCTACCACAATCTACAATATTTGATCAATCTGTGAGAGGGGGTAGTGGTCCATAAGTGATGCTTGATTGAGATTTCTAAAATCTACACATAGGTGGATGTCACCATTCTTCTTCCTGACAGGTACCAAGTTGGCTACCCAGGTTGAATGTTTTATTGGATAGATGATCTTAGCCTTTAGAAACTTCAAAATTTCTTCTCTCATTATGGCTTTGATCCTAGGATTTATAGGCCTCTATTTCTACCTGAATGGTTTTGCATTAGGCTCTAGCTCAATGGTGTGTTGGATAACCTTCTTATCATATACTTTGAGGTCCTCATATGACCAAGCTACAATATCTTGGTACTTTATGCATAAAGCTTTGATATCCTCCTCTTCCTCTGGAGAACATTGGATTCCAACCTTGAGCTTCTTTTATTTTTCTATTTCAACTTCTTTATAGATTTTCTCATTGACTTCCATGGATCTGATATTTTTCCTATCTTCATTGTCAAATGGGCTCTCTAGAGTGACCAAACCTCTAGGTATGTGATTGTTCTTAAGTTGAATAACATCCTGTTGATCAATCTCTTCTGGATTTTCCTCTTGAACAGTGGATAGACAAACTTCTCTCACCAAAAAATCAATGATTTGTTCATCACTTTCAAAGACCTACCAAAAAAATTGCTTATCTAGCATCGCAGGCCAAAAAATCATTTTGATCCCTTTGTCCTTCTTAACTCCTATGTCTGTAGAAGGGTTGAAGTTAGCTCCCCTTACTACTAAGGAATATGCTAAGGTATTCTTTCCTCTAGAAACAAAATTTATGTTTAGGGTGTGAAAGGATTCCATCAAATCCCATACCCTATTTCTATATGCTTTCAGGTAATGGTGCTTATTGTTGCACCTTTCTCTTACCTGATTTACTATCAATTCAGAGTCACCATATATGTTCAAGATCTTAATGCCCATATTTTCTTCTTGCATCAGTCCAAGGCATAGAGCCTCATATTCTACAGCATTATTAGTGCATGACCATGTTATCCTATAGGTGAAACTCTTTGTCCCTTCTGATTGGGACTATAATACCACACCAGCACCAACACCATTTCTACATCTGGCACCATCAAAGTGCATGGTCCATGTTTCTATTTCTCTTAGAGACTGATTATATATAGTAGGAATATTTTTCTCTATCTTTGCAGAAATATTATGTGCCCATACCTATCCCAAACTGGCTATAATCCTCTTTGAAAGGTAGTTCATCTTCAATTTCCAACTCCTTGAATTTATCCACTAATTCAAATTCCTCTAGAGGAGTGAGATTGCACATGTCTCCTTCAATTTTTTCAATGTGGTAAGACACTGGCTTCTTAGGTGTTATTCTTATCCTATTTCCTTTGAAAGGAATAACCATGCTAGAATAGTCCATATACATGCATCCACCCAACTTTGTGGTGAATTATCTTGAAAGACATAAGCCAAAATAAGGCTCTAGATCCACCACTACTATTTCTTGTACTATAGTTACCTCAGGTGCTCTATGCAGCCTCATTAAGACATCCTTGATTACTCCCACTATCTTCACAGGTGTCCCATCCAATTGTAGAACTCCAAGGTAGGATCTAGTGTATTCCATACCCATCTCCTTGCAAACTGCTTTAGGCATAATTGTAGTAGATGCCCCTGAGTCAATCATACAATTTCAAACAACCCAACCTTCCATCCTTAAAGAAATATAAAAAGGAGGAGGTTTATTCTTTAAAACGGTACAAGGGTACATTTCTTTCTTTTCAGAGGGTATGCTAAGGATTGTGGTGGCTTGCTTATCTTATGGATATTTGTTCAAGGAAGCTTTTAGTAGGTCAATCTGACCAAGAATGAAGAGGGTATCATATAGACTAGCTTTTGATGGTATCTTCTTCATTTCCTCCACAATGTTGTATTCAAATTTAGCCAAGGTGGGTCTCTCAGGCCTTCTCTCTGGCTCACCATATTTTATTTTGTACTATTAAGTGGCTTCAATTCTTTACCTCTTAGTAATGGAGGGGAATCTAAGCCTCTCTTGGGATTCATCCTTAGACCTCATTCTATCTCCCTTAGTTTCTTTCTCAAATATCTTGGGAAGACTATTTTCTTTTTCCTTGGCCTAGGGAATAGGGAAAGTGTTACTGCTTTGGGGAGGTGGATCACTCTTCTTCTGAGAGGGGACCTAAAATTGACCCATCTTCTATGGATCTACTTGCAGTTTTTTCTTGCCTAACCTTGTCATGACAGCAATAGGACCATCTTCATCAAGATCTTTTCCAACCATGATCTGGTCAAGTTTCCATAGCATGTTCACCCTTCCTTTCTGATTTCTTTCTGCTTGATCCATAGCTTGCTGAACATGGTGTTGGTACATAACACAATATTATGAATCATGTGGATCATTACATACCAAACACCAGACATTCACCAAACTTGTCTTTGAAGAACACTCTGGCTCTTCATATGCTGCATTCACTCTAACCCCAATATTGTTACTAGGACTGGGTCTTTGATATTTATTTACATAAGGGAATATCCTTTGTTGATACCTTTCCATTTCTCTCTTCTCCATAGAATTCATATTGTTGCTAAGAGTTTTCAAAGTATTCTGTATATCAAGGATGACAGAAAATTCCTAAGGAGTCTGAGAAGGAAGTGGAGGGAAAGGAATTGCAATAGATGGTGCTTTTGGTTGAGGAATGGGGGTCATCTATGAGAATGGGGATGACAATGGAGGGGGGTCCATATAATATGAAGTAGTAGCTTGGATTTGGACATTAGTGGTTTCCAAATTGTAAGGTAGCACAACTTTTGGAGGTAATCTCCCAACATTAATAAGAATATTTTTTGCATGAACAACTGCATTATACACCTATGGAAAAGTTTCCACCCCAGATTGTTGGGTTTGTAGGCCTAAATATGATCCAAGATCTCTGATATAATACATATAAGCAAGGCTTGCAGCTGGTCTAGCTGTAGGGGGAATTCTCTTCCAGGTTCTATTGAACCTCAAATTAAAATCTAAAATAGTTTCTTGCTGATGTTTTTGCATAGACGTGAACTGATTGAGGAGGGAAAAAGGATCTTTAGATTCATTAAATTCCTCCATAAAGGGATAAACCAATGCTACCCATGAGGTGATGGTATTGTCCTCAAGATTCCTAAACCAATGCAAAATATTTCCTCTAAAGGATAGGGCTAGAATCCTGACAATAACATCTTCATTATTTATATTGTGGATTACTGCCAGATTCAAAATATCTTGGCAATGCTCATATGCAGTTTTTCTAGATCCATCATAAGTGGGAATAGCCTTAGACACAACTTGAGGAATATCATGCATATGGGCTAGTCTAAGGGGGCCAACTGTGTTCCAACTAGGGTACTTCTGCAAGGGCTAGTTTGGGACTACATTTTGTGCCATGTTTCTAGGTGTAACTCCTTATGGAGGTGCTATTGGGTTAATTGTAGGATTAACTACAAGATTTTCCTCAAAAGGGTTTTCTTCTGAATGGAAATCTTGGTTTAAATTTCTTATAACAATAGACCCTCTATAAGGCAACTCACAATAGAAAAATGAGTCAGGGTTATTCCTCTTGAATGACTTGGTATACATGAAAAACTATGGTCTACAGGGATAACACTTTTTTTTGGGTTTAAAGACCAGGGAGTCACCAGGTGAATTTGCTATTCTCCACTTAGCAAGGTCAAGACAATTCACCAAATCTTGATTCCTTCGGGTAAAGATAAAACAATAAATCATATGATGGGTTTTCGTGTTTCTTGTAAACTGGTCCCACCGGGCATGCCAAAAACTATTGGGCACCAAATTGACATCAATTTTTACTTGACATTGTGACTGTCTATCTTCCAATTTTTTATCTAGGCATGCACCCGATAGTCACAGCTCAACACTCAATATTGGATGGACCAAATGTTAATTCAGCCCAACCTCCAGTGTAGGTTGGTTCCTTGTCAACTTAGCAGGGTGTTGACATAATTAAAGCTCAATTAGGGTTTGAAGAAAAGGGTTAGAAAAGGTTTAGGGTTAGATATATTATGCAAAATAGTGGTTGGATAGGCTAACAACATAGGCAACTACAACAAAAAGCTCCCACAAACTATTTCCAGTGTCCCATCACTCAAAATTAGTAGCACCCAAAACCATGAAATATTCATACATTTAAGCACAAAATAGAGATATGTTACAAAAATAAATTCCAATATCCAATCTACTAATAATCCAATTTAGTAGAATTGACCAATAATCATATTTAGCAAAAATAAACTCCCTATCAACACAGATCTAACTATGAATAAATTTCAATTACTTTCACAACTAGTAATCCAATAAACTAGAATGAACTAACTACTAGAGCATTGATAGAAATGCAATTCACAGCTTCGAACCTCTTGCACGAAAGATAGCGAAGATAACACGTTCTTGAGTCAAAAAATCAAAGTAATGCTCCTTCCATTAGTTTGCAAAGAATATTTATAGTAGGGCAATAAAACGCACTAGAGTCGACCCTTAAAAATGAGGGTTCGGTCTCTATTTATAGTTTTACAAAATGAAAGAAAGATATTAAGGAGACATTACAAATATTACAATTTTATAACTCAATAGAGAGCTTTGTTGGCATTATCTCATTGGTTGGTGAAGTCTTGGAAATATGCTATGAGTAATCCACCATGGCAACTCAGCTATGCAACTTGTTGGTTTTTTTATGGTAGTTGGAGTTCAGACTATTATGAAATAGATCTGGACCACTCATCATTCTTGGAAACTCTATTCCATCATAGATCTACAATCACTCTAGTTCTTGATCTTGAAAATCCCTCGACGCTTTGCCTTCCCACATTCGAACTGACTATTTCATTGAACCAACAAGAATCTACCTTTAAATACTTTGACAATGTCAACAACATCTCAACTGTTGATGCATTTTGATGAACAATGGTGATTAAAACTTGAAAATATTTTGCAAAGTTGTAGGGAAAGAAAAAATACCATTACACACTTTTATAGATACTGACACCATCTTCAATGGCTTCGACCAATGGAATTGGATTTTGATGAGAAATACTTTGGGTTGTGAGCAGAATCAGATCTAACGTTAGTCTGCTACTTAGTCTTCAAAATGTTTAACTCTTCTCTCTAGTATCCATGGCATAAAGCACAAGTTGCAATCCACTCAAAAATTATGCTAATGTCATCTTCGACTAGGTTTGACTACAGAATCACCAATCCACTCTACAAGCAATGCAAATGGCCCTTGACATCATTCCACTACTTTTACAATGCTTTTGGCCCTTTTGTCGCCATTCCACTAAGTTCTCATTTTTCAATTTAACAAGTTCCTTAAGAGTAGCTTCTTCCTTTTCTTTTTCTAAATTTCTCTCTTTTATTTGGTCTTTAATAGGAGTATTTTCTTCTAATACTGAAAGTAGAGTTTTTTCTTCATACTTTTTTTGATTGTCCCTATTATCCTTTCTTGAACCAACCTCTAGGATTTCATTTTTGAGAATATCATCTTCATCTTCACCACTACTAAACCCATTGCAATAACCTGCATCATGACCAAGTTGACCACAAATAAAACATTCTTCACCTTCTTATGGAAAATAATTTGCATGGTGACCTATATTCCTACATCTGGTACAAAACTTTATCCATCTGATATTTTCTTCACTGCTTGATTCATCTCTTGAATCTATTTCTACTTTTCCTCCCAAAACAACAATATCAAATTCATCTTCTTTTCCTTTCATGACCATGTATCTTCTTTTCTTCTTGTGTCTCATGTTTTTGCCTTTGCCTTTCTTTTCCATTTATGTTCTTGTAAGATCTTCCTTCAATATGTTAAACCTTTTTCGAAGGAACCAACTCTGATACCAATTGAAGAACACAAGCTTATACTAAGAGGGGGGTGAATAGTATAAGACCATTTTTTACTTTTCTTATCACAATAAATATTATGCAATATATCAATGGAAATATCAACAGTAGAAACCAAAGTAGTGCACAAAACATCACACACACATGAGACACCAATTTTATGTGGTTCACCCAATGTGGGCTACTCCATAGAGAAAATATTTCACTAAAATTTTCTCAATAAATCTCTTGGGAATCCTTTCCCTATTACAATGTTTATGGACCTCTGTCAAAAGGAGATACAAATCCCCTAAATCATGTTTGTGGATCTCTATCCATAGGAGAGATCCTTTCTCCTTAGCTCTGACTAGTGATCTTCTAGAATATTTTCTACCTCCACTCCATTGGCTAATGGATCTCTATCCACTAAAGATTATTGTCTTCACTCAGAAGACCTATCCTCACTGCCCTGGCTGATGGATATCTATCCACTAGAGATTGTTGTCCTCTATGCTCTATCACCTTCAAAGATCTATCTCAAATTTGTACTAAACACAGTCCTTCGGTCTAGCACAAATTTGCTCAATCTCTATCTCTGGTCTGGCACAAACCTATCCTCAAATATACACCAAACTCTATTTTCAAATCTACACTAAACACAGTCCTTCGATCTAGCACAAATTTATCCTCAATATCTATCTCTAGTCTGGCATAAACCTATCCTCAAATCTACACCAAACTCTATCCTCGATCTTTGTCCTCAAGCTTTAACTCAAAGCTTGACTCAATCTCAAATCAACTCTATTGGATCTTCCCCAAATCTTAACTCAAGGTTTGAAAAAATCAATCAACTCTACTCTCAAGTCTTTTCAAAGACTTATCTCAAATCTACCTTGTAATCTTCCACAAAAGCTCACACTAATCTATCTACAAGTCCTCTATAGAATTTGTCCAATCTACTTAATAAGTCCTCTCAAGAACTTAACCAAATCTGCTCAATAAGTCCTCTCAAGAACTTAACCAAATTTGCTCAATAAGTCCTCTTAAGAACTTAACCAAATTTGCTCAATAAGTCCTCTCAAGAACTTAACCAAATTTTCTCAATAATTCCTCTCAAGAACTTAACCAAATCTACTCTCAATTTGTATTGTAAGCTTCCACAAAAGCTTACTCAAATCTCTCCAAAAGTCTTCTCAAAGACTTACCTCAAATATTCTCAACAATTCCACACTAGAACTTGTCCAATATCATAGAAACATAAAGAGAATTTTTAGAGACTCAATATGCTCTATACTCATCACAATGCTCAAACACTTTTAATCACTCTTTCAAAAACATACAGAGAATTGTTAGAGACTCAATATGCTTCAACTCAATCAATTTCTCAATTAAATTCAAAATATAGAATAGTTTGTTTTATGGAACTTGAAAAATCACTTCACACATCCACTTGACTAGGCTCAACCAACTCTACTCAACCAATATCTCAATGAAATAATTCTTGCTCACAAACCCTAGTCCAAGCATATGATCCTTCACTCAAAATGTTTCCAATAATGCTCAAAAACAAATCTCACATAACAATGATAACCCTAGTTCAAGTTCTTTGCTCAACAACAATGCTCATAAAACAACTCTCACATAACAATGATACTCATGTTCTTTTCAAACCCTAGTTCTTTGCTCAACCAATGGTTTCAACAACAATGCTTATAAAACAAGGTTTCAATAACAACTCTTTATTCCATAAAACCTTGAAGTATTAACTCAAACACACTCAATAAGGAAGCCCTAATCAATTCCTTTTCACTCCAAACTTATTTTTAGAAAACCAATCAATCAACTCAATTATGTAAGAATGTGCTCATACCTTTTATTGATGATGAAGGAATCTCAAATATTTGCCACAACCACAAACACTTCTATGTCAAACTTAAGAAGGTTAAAAGATAAATCTCTCTCACAATGTAATGCAAAAACTCAATTACACCTTACCACTCCATCTTTAAAAACAACCATAAAAATACATAAAATATTTATCCAATAACACCTTATAATATCCCAATTAAAATAAATTTAACATCCACAAAAATTAACTCAAAAACCTCTTTAATTAGATTTAATGGCAAAAACAACTTTGGAAAAAATCAAATCCACTTTCCTTATAACTCCAATAACATAAATTAATTACCAAGAAGGCAACCTTTCATATACCCTTATAACTCCAAATAACACCTTAAGAAAACATTAGGTAAATAAAATATTTAATTAAAAGTACCTTTGCCACTTGTGGGATTTGAACCCACAACCACCACCTACTCATGCACCCTAGTTGTGGGCTTGACCACCGCGTGTGCTAGGCACATGCTTGGAAGGCTAAGAGCACCACATGCTCTTTCTTACCAATCTTGGAACTTTAAAAAGCATGTGCAAAAATATTTCCACTTTGGCGCTCAAGACAAACACGCCAACAACCTCCATGCGAATCGATCGTGGTCACTTCCACTCCAAACGCTCTCACAAAATGTGCACTACCAATGGACCACATTTTCCAATGGGAGTGAGGCATTAGGCCCTCCCCACTAGTCTTCTTCTTAGCGCTAAATACAAAATTATTATTGTCTTCTTCCTCAACAATTTGCACGAAATAATTTGTTCTCGATCGCTTGAATATTAATTGATGAAGGTAAGGTTTGAATGCCCCTTGGCATGGCATTTATACACAAAATCCACCATTTGACTTAGATGTCGGTGCTCCACTAAATTTTATGATGTCGATGGGGAAAAGACAATTGCAATTTGAATTTAAACTTTGCCAACCTTACCATAAGGTAATTTAATTAAATTATAAATTAATTAATAATAATATTAATTAATATAATTAAGTTATAATTAATTTAATAACCAAAAGGATTATTAAATTAAATTATAAATTAATATATAATTAAATTACTATAATTAATTTAATTCCTTAGGCCTCTCCATAGGTTTTAAGAAAAATCTTTTATTTTGCCATCAATGATTTTGAGAAAAACCATTTAAATCATGCTTTACATAAAGCTCTTTTGGAACCAATCAAGATGCAATCCTTCTTAGAACCTTTTGACATCAATGACAACTAATATTCCTCAAAATTTCCAACAATCTCCCCCTTTGTCATTGAATATAATCCAAACTGATGCAGGAGCATCCAGCAGTACCTGCAGTAGAAGCCTCCAGTAGCAGGAGGGCCAGTGCTGAAGAACCGGCTAAGGAAGAAGAACGTCACGATTTTGTGATGTGTCGTGAAATCACGACAAAAAAAGGAGAAGACAGCGAGGAGAAAATTTTGTCATGATATCGTGATAGAAAAAGTGTCCCGATATCGCGACATGACGAGGAGAGAGAAGGCACAGGCCAAAAATGTCGCAATTTCATGACATGTCGTGAAATCGTGACCAGAAGCGGAGAATGGAGGCAACAGGCAGAAGATGTCGCAAAATCATGACATGTCATGATTTTGTGACCCAAGCAGGAAGGAGAAGGCTGCAAGCAGAGATGTCATGATTTCACGACCCCAGAGCAGAAGGAGAGTACGAAAGGAGCAAATGTCACGATTTCATGACATGTCACGGTTTCGTGACCTAAGGGCAAAGAAGGAGCTGAAGGAGAAGGAGACGTCATGATTTCACGACAGGTCACAGTTTCACGACCAGAAGGCGAAGAAGGAGCCAAGGAAGAAAGATGTCACGATTTTGCAACATGTCGCATTTTCACGACGAAGAAGCAAGCAAAGGAGCCGAAGGAGGAAGATGTTGTGATTTCACGACATGTCATGATTTCATGACCTAATGGAGGAAAGAAGGCAAGGGAGCTGGAAAGTCACGATTTCATGACACGAAGACAAGATGAAGAGTGGAAGAGGAAGATGTTGCGATTTCGTGACATGTCGTAGTTTTGTGACCCGCTGAAGAAGGAGAAGGCGCAGAAGGGAAGATGTCGTGAAATCGTGACATGTCATAGTTTGGCGACGCACCAAGAAGAGAAGAAGCCAGAGGAGGAGAATGTCACGATTTCACGATAGATCACAGTTTCGCGGCCAGAAGGTGAGAAAGGAACCAAGGAGGAAGGATGTTGCGATTTCACACCCTGTCGCATTTTCATGACCAGAGGGCAAGAGAAGAAGCCAAGGGAGGAAGATGTCACGATTTCACGACATGTCGCATTTTCGTGACCAGAAGGCAAAGAGGAAGCCAAGGGAAGAAAATGTCGCAATTTCGTGACATGTCACATTTTCGCGACCAGGAGGCGCAGAGGGAGCCAATGGAGGAAAATGTCATGATTTCATGACATGTCGCATTTTTGTGACCCGAAGAAGTGAGAGGAAGTAGAGAGGAGAAGATGTCGTGATTTCGCGACATGTCGCATTTTCACGACCTGAAGGAGAGAAAGGAGGCAAGGAAGAAAAATGTTGCGATATCGCGACATGTCGCGATATCGCAACCGAAAGGGTGCAGGAGTGCAGAAATGTCATGATATCACGACATGTCGTGTTTTCACAACCCAAAGTGGAGAGAGAATGCTAAGTAGCGAAAGTGTCATGATATCACGACAAAGCGACAGCGACAGCTCATTAAGGTCAGACGACGATTACAGGGTCGTTACAAGGAAAACGGCAGTGGATGAGAAAGGTCAGGTGGCAATTACAGAGGTCATTGCAGAAGGACATGTGGCAACATGAAACAACACATGGAATCGAAGTGCAGTGGAAGCAAGTGAAGCGATGTGGGAAGACAAAAGCGACCAGCTGAGGAATGGAAACGAAGGGTCATGCCCAGTAACCTGACAGTGAATAGGAGTTAGACGACAGTGACAAAGGTCGTGCAGAGTGGAAGCATGAAGTGGTTATGGTGATCCACATTCCATGTAATGATTACTTAGAGGGTCGGGACCTCTATAAAAACCCTAGCATTGTAATGGATAAAGAGGTTGGAAAAACATGAGTTGCATGGGAAATTCGTAGATTGTAGTTGCTGTAAACTGTAAAAGCAGACTCACGAAGTCGAGCTGCAAGCCAAGTGCAGAGAGCCGGCTTGGGTGTTGCATGTTTTTCCTTCCAAGGGGTAGGCGGGATTAGGAAGTTGCAATAGGGTGAGTGAGAACTGAGCCATGCGCCAGTTACTGTGAACCAAGCCGAGCGCTGGTTTTGTAAATCCTGTGGGCTGTTACTTGTGTGTAGATATGCCGAATTAATGAATGAAAATTTGGGATATCTAGAGTGCAATTTTTTGTCCTACATCACAAAATATTTATACGAAAAACTTAACCTTTTTTAGGTTCTACTCCCCTTGGGACTTTTCTCCCCCTGGCTCAAATATCTCCTTGTTGCTTAAATACTAAATCTCTCCCCCTTACTCAAATATCTTCCCCTTTGACATCAATGGCAAAGGGTCACCTTTGGTGCTCAAGGCTAAGAATGAGCCTCTTAGCTTAGCCCCTCCCCCACCTCCTCATGAGATGTCTAATTCTAGAGTGGGAGCATTTCTACTCCCATAAAACATTTGTCTTTATCTTTGTCTTCTTTTCTTCTTATCTGATCCTTCTAATTCCTCTGACTGTTCCTTTCCATATCAATGTTCCTATTCCTATTCATATCCATATCCTTATTCCTGTTCATATCCACATTCCTATTCCTGTTCATATCCACATTCCTGTTCCTATTCATATCCATGTTCCTATTCCTGTTCCTATTCCTATTCTTGTTCATATCCATGTTCATGTTCCTATTCATGTTCCTGTTCCTGTTCATACTTGATTTTGGAATGTCTGATCTACACCACTTTTTTGTATGACCATAATTATTGCACTTATAACACTTAATATTATTATTCCTTGGAGGTACAAATGTCTTAGTATTTCTCCTATTGAAGCCATATCCTCTTCTATCATGAACCCTGTTATTCATTGCCTTGTGACAAAAATGATTACATGAGTAGAAGTACCCATGGAAAAGTTATTTTTTCCCATATTCCTATCTTTCATGTGTCCTACACTATGAAACCATGTGCCCAAACCTATGATATGGAAAAACATCTTCCATTGAAGTTTTCTTGTCTTGACCTCATTGGTCTCTTAGTCTCTCTAACCTATTATGATTGTTGTTCCATTTATTTCTTCCTGGTGCATTGTTCCTATTCTTGTTGAAATTTCTGTTGTCCAACTCATCCTTAGAATTCTCACTCTCTCTTTTACTTACTTCTTTTGATGCTTCTTCTTTTCTGGTGTTTGAGCTTGACTCTCCTTTTTTTGCTTCTTGTTTCCTTTGTTCTTATTTAGAACTAAATCCTGATTTGGTGACTGATGAATTTTGTGCATTGATAATCCTATCCAAAGTCTTTGGATTTTCCTCAAATTGTGTAGCTTATCCTTAGAGAATTTTACTTCCATCCTTAGTAAAACTATCTCATGCTCTAATATTTCACACTCTAGATCTTTTATCTTTAATTTTTTGGCCATACCTTCTTCAATTTTTCTTGCCTCTTCAACCTTGATTTTGAATTTGGTGAGTTCCTATAGAAACTTTGCTTTTGCTTTCTCATATTCTTGAGCTCGAACCCTTAATCCTGAGTTCTCCTTTTTTAATTCTTCAAGATTAACCATGAGTCTTTCCCATTCTATCTCTTTTACCTTTGACTGTTCAACCATACCTTTTTCAACTTTCCTTGCCTCTTCAACCTTATCTTTCAAGTCAGAGAGATCTTGTAGAATATTTGTCTTACATTTCTCATCCTCTTGTATTTGAAACTTTAATTCTAAGTTCTCATTTTTCAACTTAACAAGTTCCTTAAGAGTAGCTTCCTCCTTTTCTTTTTCTAAATTTCTCTCTTTTATTTGGTATTCAATAGGAGTATTTTCTTCTAATATTGAAAGTAGATATTTTTATTCATACCTATTTTGATTGTCCCTGTTATCATTTCTTGAACCAACCTCTAGGATTTCATTTTCGATAATATCATCTTCATATTCATTGCTACTAAACCCATTGCAATAACCTACATCATAACCGAGTTGACCATAAATAAAATATTCTTCACCTTCTTGTGGACAATAAGTTGCATGGTGACCTGTATTCCTACATTTGGTACAAAAATTTATCCATATGATCTTTTCTCCATTGCTTGATTCATCTCTTGAATCTATTTCCACTTTTTCTCCTAAAACAACAATATCAAATAAATCTTCTTTTTCTTTTATGACCATGTGTGTTCTTTTCTTCTTGTGTCTCATGGTTCTACCTTTACCTTTATTTGCCATTTATTTTCTTGTAAGATCTTCCTTCAAGTTGTTAAACCTTTTTTGAAGGAACCAACTCTGATACCAATTGAAGAACAAAAGCTTATACTAAAAGGGGGGTGAATAGTATAAGACCAATTTTTAATTTTCTTATCACAATAAATATTATATAATATATCAATGGCAATATCAACAACATAAACCAAAGTAGTGCACAAAACATCACACACACATGAGACACCAATTTTATGTGGTTCACCCAATGTGGGCTACTCCACGGAGAAAATATTTCACTAAAATTTTCTCAATCAATATCTTGGGAATCGTTTACCTATTAAAATTTTTATGAACCTCTATCCAAATGAGATACCAATCCCTTAAATCAAGTTCATGGATCTCTATCCATAGGAGAGCTCCTTTCTCCTTAGCTCTGACTGGTGATCTTCTACAAGAGCTATTGCCTCCACTCCACTAGCTAATGGATCTCTATCCACTGAATATTTTTGTCCTCACTCATAAGACCTATCCTTACTACCCTAGTTGATGGATATCTATCCACTAGAGACTATCATCCTCTATACTTTGTCACCTTTAAAGCTCTATCTCAATTTTTTACTAAACATAGTCCTTTGGTCTAGCATAAATTTAATCAATATCTATCTCTAGTATAGCATAAACATGTCCTCAAATTTGAACCAAACTCTATTCTAAAATCTACACTAAACATAGTCCTTAGGTCTAGCACAAATTTATCCTCAATCTCTAACTCTAGTCTGGCATAAAATTGTCCTCAAATTTGCACCAAACTCTATCCTCGATCTCTGTCCTCAAGCCTTAACTCAAAGCTTGACTCAATCTCAAATCAACTCTGTTAGATCTACCCCAAACCTTAACTCAAGGTTTGAAAAAATCAATCAACTCTACTCTCAAGTCTTCTCAAAGAATTATCTCAAATCTGCCTTGTAAGCTTCCACAAAAGCTCACACTAATCTAACTACAAGTCCTCTATAGAACTTGTCCAATCTACTTAATAAGTTCTATCAAGAACTTAACCAAATCTGCTCAATATGTCCTCTCAAGAACTTAACCAAATCTGCTCAATAAGTCCTCTCAAGAACTTAACCAAATCTGCTCTCAATATGTATTGTAAGCTTACTCAAATCTCTCCACAAGTCTTCTCAAAGACTTACCTCAAATCTGCTCAACAAGTCCACACTAGAACTTGTCCAATATCATAGAAACATAAAGAAAAATTTTAGAGACTCAATATGATCTATACTCATCACAATGCTCAAACACTTTCAATCACTCTTTCAAAAACATATAGATAATTGTTAGAGACTCAATATGCTTCAACTCAATCACTTTCTCAATTCAATTCAGAATATAGAATAGTTTGTTTTATGGAACTTGAACAATCACTTCACACATCCACTTGACTAGGCTCAACAAACTCTACTCAACCAATATCTCAATGAAATAATTCTTGCTCACAAACCCTAGTCCAAGCATATGATCCTTCACTCAAAATGTTTCCAACAATGCTCAACAATAAATATCACATAACAATGATAACCCTAGTTCAAGTTCTTTGCTCAACAACTCACTTCAACAACAATGCTCATAAAACAACTCTCACATAACAATGATACTCATATTCTTCTCAAACCCTAGTTCTTTGCTCAACCAATGGTTTCAACAACAATGCTTATAAAACACATTTCAATAACAACTATTTATTCCATAAACCCTTGAAGCATTAACTCAAACACACTCAATAAGGAAGCCCTAATCAATTCTTTTTCACTCCAAACTTATTTTCAAAAAACCTATCAATCAACTCAATTATGGAAGAATATGCTCATACGTTTTCTTGATGATGAAGGAATCTGAAATATCTTCCACAACCACAAACACTTCTATGCCAAACTTAAGAAGGTTAAAAGATAAATCTCTCTCACAATGTAATGCAAAAACTCAATTACACATTATCACTCCATATTTAAAAACAACCATCAACATACATAAAATATTTATCCAATAACACCTTATAATCTCCCAATTAAAATAAATTTAACATCCACCAAAATTAACTCAAAAACCTCTTTAATTAGATTTAATGGCAAAATTAGATTTGGCAAAAATCAAATCCACTTTCCTTATAACTCCAATAACATAAATTAATTACCAAGCAAGAAACCTTTCATATACCCTTATAACTCCAAATAACACCTTAAGAAAACATTAGGCAAATAAAATATTTAATTAAAAGTACCTTTGCCACTTGTGGGATTCGAACCCACAACCACCGCCTCCTCATGTGCCCTAGCCACGGGATTTACCACCGCATGTTCTAGGCACACGCTTGGAAGGCTAAGAGTACTACATGTTCTTTCTTCCCAAGCCTGGCATTTTAAAAAGCACTTGCAAAAATATTTCCACTTCGGCGCTCAAGACAAACACGCCAACAACCTCCACGCAAATCGATCATGGTCACTTCCACTCCAAACACTCTCACAAAATGCACACTACCAATGGACCACACCGTCCAATGGGATTGAGGCCTTAGGCCCTTCCCACTAGTCTTCTTCCTGGAACTAAAGACAAAATGATTCTTGTCTTCTTCCTCAACGATTTGCATGAAATAAAATTTGCTCAATCACTTGAATATTAATCGATGAAGGTAAGTTTTGAATTCCCCTTTGGCATGGCATGTACACACAAAATCCACCTTTTGAATTAGACGTTGGCGCTCCACTAAATTTGATGACATTGGCAAGGAAAAGACAATTGCAATTTGAATTTAAACTTTGCCAACCTTACTATAAGGTAATTTAATTAAATTATAAAATAATTAATAATAATATTAATTAATATAATTAAGTTATAATTAATTTAATAACCAAAAGGATTATTAAATTAAATTACAAATTAATTTAATTAAATTACTATAATTAATTATAATTAATTTAATTCCTTAGGGCTCTCCATAGGTTTTAAGAAAAACCTTTTATTTTGCCATCAATGGTTTTGAGAAAAACCATTTAAATCATGCTTTACATAAAGCTCTTTTGGAACCAATCAAAATGCAATCCTTCTTAAAACCTTTTGACATCAATGCCAACTAATATTCCTCAAAATTTCCAACACAAACTCTCTATTTAGTGGTCACTTTGCCCTAAAGCGGCTCGCAAGTGCAACCACTGCACCCTTTGATGGCTAGCAGAGCTAGATGTTGTACCCTACAATGGCCTCTCATTGACATTTGATTTGCTATCTTTTCTCAGTTAGATTAGCTTTAGCAGTATTCAATTTGGTTTCTAACACATTTTACCATATTTTCATTTTTTTACATGCATTTATTTATTGTTTTAAGAATTTTCCTTTCAATGGCTTACTATGGAAATGGACCTCATCTTGAGAGGTTCTACATTTGCTACTAATTTCTTGTAAGTTCTTTTGTGTGCAGATCTCAGGTTTCCATAGGAGCTAATCATCCTCAAGATCCTTCAATATTTACATCATCAAGCGAAGGTCGCAAAGAAACCCTCCATAATCAATTTTGGGAGAGCAAATACTCTCCACCCTTTTGGGTCTCTTTTTGTAATATTTATCAAATTGGTTAATCCCTTAAGAGGAATATTTTATAACTGCTTTGTAAAAACGATTTTCAAATATCAATGAGAAGGGCACTATATTTTCTCTATTTCTTTGTCATTATGGTTACAAGATTTGCATTTGCAATTTGATCTCATATTACATGTTTAGGTGTATGGTTTTTGTTATTCTACAATTATTATAATATTTTTAAAAAGCACCACATTTGAGTTTTTGAAGTAGCAAAAATAAGGCTTCAAAGTTGAAGAATATTACATCATTGTTATCTTAGAACCTGCACAATACAATAGGAAACGATAGAGTTAAAAGTTAGCTTGAAAGGGATTATTAAGGAGAAAGAAGGTTCATATATATAATTGTAGAATCTATTGAATGAAATATGGTCGAATAAGTGCTCAAAATAGTAAACTTTAGGTTTTTAGAGACACCAATTAAGGCACTATAGATTGTATAATATAGTGATAAGAAGTAGCCACTAAAGAAGTGGTAAAAACCACCATATTGAAAGAGAGACATTTTCACCATTCGATCAAATTAGGATTATTGGAAACTGCCATCAAATTTTGTTGAAGAATAGCTACCAAGGGAGTGGTATAAATACCAAGGAGAAGTGGAGCCACTACATTGAGAAGGGTACCCACCAAGTTAAGAAGTGAAATCACCTTACAAGCCAAGAAGGAAGAGTTTCATTTTAGTCAGCCACCAAAGGAGCCACCAAAAGCTCTATCTTGAGTCATTGAATCATAATATAGGTACACAAGAGAGTGTGCAAGTGAAGAAACTTCAAGAGGAAGTCAAAAGGATGTGGAGAATACAACACGATTAGTTGGAATTAAAATAGACAAAGGAGAAGCAAATGTTAGATTCTATAACCACCAACATAATAAATAGAAAGTGGTGATTTCTGCATGGTGAGATAAAACAAATGCTTAGCTACTTGGGTGTTGTCTTGAAATAATTCATAGAAGGTTGAGTGCAATATTAAGCATTACAAAATAACAAGCATTGAAAATAATGAGAAGAGCCATTTTAAAAGGCCATTGAAAATATTCTTGCCACTTGGCATGTCGAAGGAGAAATGCCAAGGGTTTTTGGTAGGAAAAAATACCTTATGAACAACATTAAATACATCGAAGGAGGTTACAGAGTGAAAGGAAGAATGTAGCCTAAAAATATTGAATCCTAAGCTTGTAGTTGAAGAGCGTTGAGGATAAAATTATTTTGAGTGTGAGAAACTCATAATTGAAGGTGAAGTTATTACTAAGTTTGAAGAACATATTCAGAGTCCATTCACCAAGAAGACAAATGCTTTTGAGGAGCACACACATGGAGAATATTAAGAGATTTAAAGCTCCTACATGGAGGATGTAAAAGCCTCAATCCTATTCATAAGAGGAAGTGAAATAGCATCGAGAATAAATGAATTGAGAACATAGATTTTATGGAGAATGTAGCCTGCAATATAGTGCAGTTGTGTAGAGGAATTAATTGTTGCTAACAGAGAAACCTGCAAGCAACCAAAGGAAGTTTAAAGCATTGAAAAACAATATTAGCATGCACCATTCACAAGGATATACATAAAATTTGATTTAATTCAATTATTACAAAGTTTAAGGAGTCATACGAGATATTACTTCTAACTCTTCTAAGGTTGAGATTAACTAATCTAGAACATTTTAGATTAATTTAATTAATGGAGAGATAAGGTAGCAAATTGAATATTTAGAACCTTAGAAACTATATTGAAGTATTTTAGAATTACAATTTAAAGGTTTTAGAATTATCTCATTCTATTTGAAATTTAAGCCACATTGAAATATTTTTAAATAGTTTAACTTGGAGGAATAATGATTTCTATATAAACTAGGAATGTTAAAATTTGCAAATATATTTATTTTCTAAATTTCTTATTTGGGAGTTATAAGGACTTCAACATCAAATTATTTTTTTGAAATTTAGAAACTATATTATTGAAAATTTGAGAGACATAAATCTTACAACATAGAGCCTTTTGAAAGTGGGAAAATTACATTGATATTAGACTCTTGTTCAAATTAACGAGAAATAAGGGATCCAACTTAAAGTTCTTGAAAGTAGAGAGTCTTATCAAAATTGAAATTGCGTTAAAAATGCCTTTAAGAATTCTATTCATAATTAGGGATACAAAAGGAATTTAACTTAAAGGAAAATTTAGAAAGCTAAGTATTTTATCAAAGACATTATATTCAAAATACTTGGGAGATACAAGATATTCTACAATTTGAGAATTAAAAATATTATATCAAATTTGATCCCATACTCAAATTCCAAGTTGGCCAATAGATCTCAAAAATAGGGAGACATAAGGTAGTCAACCTCAAAGGTTTAGAAACTTTAAAATTTTATCAAAAATTTTCTTTTTAAAACTAAAGAGTTACAAGAAATATTACTTTAAAAGAACTATGGAAAAGCTTATTAAGTATACAGGATTCAAGGAATCAAAATGGTTTAGAGATATACTTGATTCTAGGGATGATAATATGAAAAGTGTGATTAAAAGAGAAGAACCAATATGGCTTAGAAAGACTTTTGAGAATTCAGAAGTTGATTGTTTCACAAAAGTAAATTCTATAAAGACATCTTCTAACAATATTATGAAATAAGGTCCGAGGTGTAGACCAATTGGTTCATCCAAACCCCATAAGGGGGGCGGAGGTCCAAGGTTTAAATCTCGGGCCTCGCCAGACTGAACGCTTGTCCCTTTCCTGGTGCTTTTAGTGGCATAAAAGGTTTAAAATGATTGTGGCATGGGGGTTATAGGGGCAGACTGTGCGAAGATCTGTGTGGCAGCTTCTGGGGCAAACAGTGCAGAATACTGTGGTGGCTATAAAAGTTGGACAGCCTGCCCGGATTCATGGCGGCTACCGATTCCACCATGTAAATTAAAAAAAAAAAAACAATATTATGAAATAAATTTAGGACAATTATATTAATGGAGATATTGAGAATAAACTCAAAAACCATTCTCAAAATTTAGCAAATAATATTGGTCAAAAATATTTCTTACAGACTTATGAAAGAAATAAAGATAGAATAGCTTCAGTTGTACACAAGTGGTTTTACTATTTTGTCAAGGAAATGGATGAACTTGAAATATTAAAGAGAAATAATAAATAAGTGGAGATATCTTCAAAATGTACTTATTGCAATAAGACTAGTCATGAGAAAGCAAACTATTGGAATTTACATCCATGTAAATACTGTGGAGGAAAATATCACTCATTTTTTTTTCTACTATAAATATAAGTACTTTAGAAGATTTGAAGAAATATTAATATTCAAATTAGATTATCTATTTCAAGTTCTTATTTCTGAAGCATCTACTAACGACGAGTTCAAGTTAAGATTTTTTTAAGAACAAGAAGAAAGGACATACAAAGAACCTAGGGAAAGAAAATGGAATAATCCTAATCCACTTGTGACTTGTAAGATAATGATATCTCTTGTACGTCAAATCTGCTTGTAAAAATTGAAAGCTAAAGATCATATCAAAGAATTTGGAATACTATAAAAGCAGTGGAATGAAGAAAATAATAAAAGATAGCATGAGTTCCAAAAACAAGATAAAGACTAAACCAAAGGAAGAAGAACAAGAACCTGATCAAGTTTAAGGACATTTGAAATATGAAGATCAATATTGAATATTAAAGTATTCAATAACCAAATAATGTAATTGAAGGGGATGTTGGAATATATTATATTATTTGGTATATGCTAATGTACCACCTTGGGTACATATTTAGATTAGGAATGTGTCTTAGATTAGGGTTTGAGTATTTACTTAATGCAATGCAATAAATGCACAAGTATTGTTACAATGTGTAAAGTATTTAATGATGTAAATGTGCATGTTAGTCCCATGTGCACATGAATTCATAGAATAGCAAAGTGAAAAGTCACGGGAAGATAGAAAACCAAGAGTACTCCATATGAAGAGTCACTTATCATTATATAAATAGGGATATATGTAAGTGTGATACACACACATACACACAATGTAGAGGAGAAGTAAGGTAGAGATACAATGTAGAGCATGTATGAAGTATGGAGAGTTTGAGATCCATTCTATATCAAAATATTATTTTTGTGAGCTTTTGTTAATGGTAGTTTTTTGAGTTATTGCAGAAGTATTTCATGAGTTTTATATGCTTTAAATATTTTTATTATCTTATATTTGATATAGCATGCTTATTATAGATCTTGTGGTTTCTTTTCATTAAGTATTTAGTATCAAAAGCTAACACAACCATCAAGGTCATTCCTATTAAACCTAGAAAAGTCTAATTTGGGTATTTTAAATTGGGTATTAGAGCCAAAAATATCATGATAGATGTATTCATATCTATTTCTTGGACTACCACCAAGTCCTTTAGTATTAATCTATTGGTGTAATTTTGGGATCCCTTTAAAAGCTCTTCAACCTCAAGGAAGTTTTCCTCAATCCTTATTTTGATTTTAATCTATTTAGATTTTATGACTTACATGTGATCTCTCAAATATTTAACTTCTTGTCTAACATGTGTCATCTGGTTCTATAGGCTTCTAAGTATTTGATTTATTTATTCCATGCATTAGTTATCTTCCATATCCCTCATTGTTGTTCTAGTCCCTCTATTCATATACTTATGATTTGGACCACCCCAACGGACTTATTAAAAAATCAAGTGTTGTTTTAGGGTTTACTATATTTAGTAATGGTCCAAAAAATGTGTTTGGGTGCTATGTATCAAAATGATCAGTTTAAAAATATGAACACAATGGGCTAGTTATCAAAATGATATTTTTTGCACCCTAGACATTTTTTTTCAAGTGTTGTTTGCTGTACTAATTATTTTCTTCACATAAAAATGACTTCTCTAGTCCCCACCAACTTCCATATTAGTTACTAGTTGGTATTTTATCTCCAAGTACTTTGTCATACTTTGTCACTAAAACTTCCCTATCTAAAACTATGACTAATTATTACTGATAACTATCCCAGTAGACTATTTTGACTGTTAATGACAAGTACTTGTTTAACACTATTTTTTCTAACATCAATAACTACCTTGACAATTTCCCTATCTAACATCATTTTTAACCCCAACAGTTTATTATTTAACCTAGAATTTTTATAGTATGGTCAAATTTGTGATAGATGTAGTCCCCACAGTATGCTTAAATATGTGGTTAGGGTTTTAGAGGTGTAACATATAACTATAATAAGATAACACTAATCCCATGTGTGTGCATTGTCCATAGCCCCCTATTATACCAAAATAACGAATGATAATGCTCAAACCAATATTTTAGGCCACTACTCAAGGAGGGTTCCATACATACCCTTGAGTGCACTATCTACCTCTTTAATAGTATAGGAGGGTAATCTTATTGAGTTTTGTACTTGGTGTACTATGGATAGATATATGGTATAAAACCTTCATACAACTAAAGGTTTCTCCTAATCCTAGGGGTGTCTCTTGGTATACTCGAAGATACATGGGAGCTCAAGTCCATATATATATTTTGTCTACGACTAGGGTATTAGAGTCTAATCACCCCTTACTTCACTAGATGCTTTATAGGTAATCTATCTTAGCCAGTAATGATAGCTCCTTTGTGATATTTTAAAACCCTCAACACAGGGTTTCTAACTTATTAAACTAACACAAAGAAAAAATATCTTCATTTTTTCTCTTTTTTCTTTATAGAAAAATAAGCAAGAAAGTGAAAAAAATGAAGTGTTGTTTTAGGTTTTACTATATTTAGTAATGGTCCAAAAAATGTTTTTGGATGCTATATATCAAAATGATCAGTTTAAAAATATGAACACAATGGGCTAGTTATCAAAATGATATTTTTTGCACCCTAGACATTTTTTTTCAAGTGTTGTTTGTTGTCCCAAATCTTTTCTTCACATAAAAATGACTTCTTCAGTCCTCACCAACTTCCATATTAGTTACTAGTTGGTATTTTATCTCCAAGTACTTTGTCACTAAAAATTCCCTATCTAAAACTATGACTAATTATTACTGATAACTATCCCAGTAGACTATTTTGACTGTTAATGACAACTACTTGTTTAACACTATTTTTTTCTAACATCAATAACTACCTTGACAATTTCCCTATCTAACATCATTTTTAACCCCAACAGTTTATTCTTTAACCTAGAATTTTTATAGTATGGTCAAACTTGTGATAGATGTAGTCCCCATAGTATGCTTAAATATGTGCTTAGGGTTTTAGATGTGTAACATATAACTATAATAAGATAACACTAATCCTAGGTGTGTGCATTGTCCATAGCCCCCTATTATACCAAAATAATAAATGATAATGCTCAAACCAATATTTTAGGCCACTACTCAAGGAGGGTTCCATACATACCCTTGAGTGCACTATCTACCTCTTTAACAGTATAGGAGGGTAATCTTATTGAGTGTTGTACTTGGTGTACTATGGATAGATATATTGTATAAAGGCTTCATACAACTAAAGGTTTCTCCTAATCCTAAGGGTGTCTCTTGGTATACTCGAAGATACATGGGAGCTCAAGTCCATATATAGATTTTTTCTATGACTAGGGTATTAGAGTCTAATCACCCCTCACTTCACTATATGCTTTATAGGTAATCTATCTTAGCTAGTAATGATATCTCCTTTGTGATATTTTAAAACCCTCAACATAGGGTTTCTAACTTATTAAACTAACACAAAGAAAAAATATCTTCATTTTTTCTCTTTTTTCTTTATAGAAAAATAAGCAAGAAAGTGAAAAAAATGAAGTTTTGTTTTAGGGTTTACTATATTTATTAATGGTCCAAAAAATATGTTTGGGTGTTATATATCAAAATTATCAATTTAAAAATATGAACACAATGGGCTAGTTATCAAAATGATATTTTTTGCACCCTAGACATTTTTTTGTCAAGTGTTGTTTGTTGTCCTAAATATTTTCTTCACATAAAAATGACTTCTCTAGTCCCCACCAACTTCCATATTAGTTACTAGTTGGTATTTTATCTCCAAGTACTTTGTCATACTTTGTCACTAAAACTTCCCTATCTAAAACTATGACTAATTATTACTGATAACTATCCCAGTAGACTATTTTGACTGTTAATGACAACTACTTGTTTAACACCATTTTTTTCTAACATCAATAACTACCTTGACAATTTCCCTATCTAACATCATTTTTAACCCCACCAGTTTATTCTTTAACCTAGAATTTTTATAGTATGGTCAAATTTTTGATAGATGCAGTCCCCATAGTATGCTTAAATATGTGGTTAGGGTTTTAGAGGTGTAACATATAACTATAATAAGATAACACTAATCCCATGTGTGTGCATTGTCCATAGCCCCCTATTATACCAAAATAACGAATGATAATGCTCAAACCAATATTTTAGACCACTACTCAAGGAGGGTTCCATACATACCCTTGAGTGCACTATCTACCTCTTTAACAGTAAATGAGGGTAATCTTATTGAGTGTTGTACTTGGTGTACTATGGATAGATATATGGTATAAAAGCTTCATACAACTAAAGGTTTCTCCTAATCCTAGGGGTATCTCTTGGTATACTCGAAGATACATGGGAGCTCAAGTCCATATATAGATTTTGTCTATGACTAGGGTATTAGAGTCTAATCAACCCTCACTTCACTAGATTATTTATAGGTAATCTATCTTAGCCAATAATGATAGCTCCTTTGTGATATTTTAAAATCCTAAACACGGGGTTTCTAACTTATTAAACTAACACAAAGAAAAAATATCTTCATTTTTTCTCTTTTTTCTTTATAGAAAAATAAGCAAGAAAGTGAAAAAAAATGAAATTTACACCTAACAAGTCAAAATGATAAGACAAACTACTTGCACTGTAATAGGATGCAACCCCATAAAATGCTATGGTACCACTTGTTATGAACCTTGTAGTCAAATAAAAGCACATCCATACACTATTGCAATAATAATAAAAAGTGAGCATGAAATTAACAATACTGCAAGATGAAATGGAAATGCAATAGATTATATTGCAAAAAAAAAGACCACATTACATAATTAGTCTATTTAAGAGGGAAACATCCTTAGAAGAATAGCTTCAATACAAAAAAATATGATATACCTTCATCTATGGCCCTTTCCTTTTTAAATACTCTTCATATCCCCAAATATAATTCTCAAGAGTTGCATTCACATGCAAGTGGCCACTTGAGATAGAATATTCTAGAAAAAAAGAAGTTACATCCTTTATAATGGTTACACTTAGTGGCCTCACTTTTTTAGGTGCCTCACATGCCACATACACATTATAAACCATTAGATAATATCATTAATTTTGGGTCCCCACATTAGGAAGGAGGTCATTACATAGTAAGGTTAGTGTTGCAAAACTTTATTCTCATTAACATAAATCATTCACCACTATGCAAAAATATAAAATTATTCATCCATAAATTATTTTTTACACTAACAATCCACACAATGAGATAGATATAGATAATACCCTTAATGTAGGGCAACACCAATAATACTCCTTAAGGAAGGAATAACTCCACAAGATCTCCCAATATGAGAGCACCACTTAGAGAGGGTAAAGTCCCATAAGCCACTTTATGGTCAAAGATGATTACATGTGATTTATATCTATGATGATTACAATGACAAATATCCCTTATTTATATACCCATATTCTAATTCTACTTTGGGGGAACTGATTACTAATATAATGTAATATTTTAATATAATATAATATTATAATATAATCAACCTTGGGTTATGCATGGACCATGCCAACCCTTATACAATATAATATCATCTTCCCATAAACCTATTCCTAGGTACCCTAACATTCCACCCTCCCTACAAGTATTTTATCCTCAAAATATATGAAGAAACAAGATAATATGATTTTTTAAGCAATGCCAATAGTTGGTATCAATCTCTCTTATCCATCCATCCTAGTGAAAATTTGATTGGTGGTGGTCTTTTTTGATTCTGGTATTCCATTTTTACACTTGAGTATCCAAAACAACCTTGTTGGCTCTGTTCTTCTACTACTTTATTATGATAATTCAAATGATGAATCCATTTATTCCTTGATTTTGTTACACCACTCTAAAAACCAAGATTACTATGCTTTCTCTACCTAATACTGTCATACTTGTTACCCTTATGATTCCATATAGAACCATAATATTGTTGTGCTAAGCCATTTCTCTAATATTGTTCACTCTTGGTGGTTTGGATGGCAATATGGTACAATATTAACTTGATGTTCTACATTCTTTGACTCCCCAACATTTGGATCCACTATTTTAAATTCTTCATGTTGTTATTTCATGTTACCTTTGTTTGGTGTATCCTTGTGCTCTTTTATCAAAGCTTCTTTGGAATCTACTACTATTATTTCCATGAAATTTGTTGTTATTGGATTATATTCTAGGTTCTTCAATTTGTTTCTCTACAACCACATCTTGTTCCATTACCATAACTACTTCTTATTTCTCCTTGGATCCTTGCTCTGTAAGATAAGAAATGTCTTGCAACGTTATCTTTTTTCTTGTACCATAACTTCATAAACTTGTTTTGCACATTAATGTTAATAGTATCCAATGAATCCAACCAAAGGATAACCTCAAATAATATCCACATAATGCATGTCAATAGCATAAAAATCTGAATGCAAAACATATTTGTCCATGGTCATCTTCAAATATTCAAAAATTTGAACATTCTCATCCTCAAGTTGTGTGCTCTTAATTTTTATTGTCTAAACCTGCAACATCTTAGTCAAATAAATATTAATGAAATTATATTTTATGCTAGGGTTAATGGAAATATTAACCTTTTTCTTTTGAATACAACCATAAAACTACAAAATAGATTTTTTAGATTCAAACAAATCCCTTTGTCAACTTTTTAATTTATTTGATACCATAGTTATAGTTTCCTTTGTCTGCACAATAACATCTATTTTACATTCTACCACTTTAAAATTTTCTACCTCTTTTTTAATTCCTTTGGTTCTTTCTGAAGCATATTTGTTTCTTCTTTATATCCCTTGATGATGACCTTCAAACTATCTATATTTTTATATGGATCCCATTGACTCAATAATGCATGCTCCATTTCATCCCAAGGATATACACCTTTCCTTTAATTATCAAAATTTACCCACCAAGAAAAAGCTTTCCCTTCAAATATTCTACTAAGGAAGAATTTCCAAAAAGGACTATTAATATATAGAGACCTAAAAATTTTCCACCATTCTCTAGCATCAATATCATCCTCTCCAAAAAATTGCAGCTCCATAAGTTCATGCCCCAAGATAAAGATAATAAAAACTAGGGTTTTATGAACTAGGGTTTCATAAAAATATATATATATATATATATATATATATATATATATATATATATATATATATATATATATATCCATACTTATTTGAAGCTAAAAATCCACATAAGCAATGATATAAAAAACATTTCTTCAAAATAAAATAAACTTTAACTAATTTTCTTGCCCTAATTGATGAATTACATTTTAAAAATAAATCATGATTTGTAATTTATCACCACCCTTATTCTAGATGGTTGAATTCATAGGGTTGTATCTCTCTCAATACTTCTCGAATTTCTTCATATGGCCACTCATTTTAGCTCTTCAAATTCTACATGAAATAGTCCAAGAATCATCTATATCAAATAAACTTTCATAGAGATATGACTCCTACAATATGAGATGTGTTTTTGGAAAAATAATTACCCTAATTCCACAATTCACAAAAATACAACCCTCACTTTGCTAGAATTGTTTCTTTGATACCACTTATCATGAAAATTTATTTTTTTTAACATAAATTATTCACCACTATGCATAAATATCAAATCATTCATCCATAATAACAATCAATACAATGAGATAGAGATAGATAATACCCTTAAGGTAGGGCAACACAAATAATACTCCTTAAGGAAGGAATAAATCCATAAGATCTCCCAAGATGAGAGAATCGGTTAGAGAGGGTAAAGTCTCATAAGCCACTTCATGGGCAAAGACAATTACATATGATTTATCTCCATGATGATTACAATGACAAATATCCCTTCTTTATAACTCCATCTTCTAATTCTACATTGGGGAGTCAACTACTAATATAATATTATATTATAGTATAGTATAGTATAGTATAGTATAGTATAGTATAGTATAGTATATTATAGTATAGTATATTATAATATAATCAACCTTGGGTTATGTGTGGCCCATGCCAACCCTTATACAATATAATATCATCTCCCCATATACCTAATCCTAGTTACCATAACAGTTAGGATGGGGTCATAACATATTACATGTATATAGTCTTAAAATAAGGTTTTATATGTATATATCCTTGAAATAAGATTCAAGTTGTTTGGTTTCATTCAATCACTATGAAAGCGATAGTTAGATATCAAACGTGATTAGGATGAAATCTTATTTTTATTAGAATATTATTTGAATCACTAGATATTAATGAAATGAATCATGGGTAGATCATAGATTTTTTTTCTTCTAATTATAATTATTACATTATTAAAAGAATATAAATATAGAATTTTATTTAAATAAGACTTGAAGGCTAATCATGTAAACTAATTCATTCAAGCCAATTATGTTTTCAAAAAAATGAAGATCAAACTTGATTGGAAAAAATCCTTCATGTTTCAAAACAAATATTTTTTATTCTATAATATTTTGAGTAGAGATCATGAGAAAAATCTAATCCTATACAACTTAAAGTTATTGAGATTAAGTTGTCTTTAGTAGCAATGGGATCCCATGAAGTTTGTATTAGGAATAAATTACATCACATATTTAGTGATGTAATATTTTTTAGATGCATTATAATATATTTGGTTAGAATAGTAATAGTAAAGTCTTTTTTTATCAATATATTAGTATGAATTATTTATAACACAAAATGATTATTTATTTTATTTTTTAAAGGATTGAAACAAGTCTTTACAAGAACCTTGTTAGCAACTTATGATGCTAATATAATGCAAAAATAGCTATGGTAGTTATAATATGGTTCCAAACCCCTACTAGCACTATGGTTGTGGCATTAAAATTGCAAGGTACAATGGGGTAGAACATGATAGTGTGGTAATAGGAATAGGTTGAAGATAAGGTTAGAGAAGATACATGGGAAGCTATAAAAATGGAATTGGAACTATTCAAATAATATAAGATGAATTGTGAAGACCCTGACCATCATTATGTAAAGGATCCCCATAGTCAAGATTTAAAGGTAAAATGTGACTTTTGTAAAGAGGTAATTTTCCATAGCTATGTAGATTATTTGAAGTTAATAAAAGAATAGATACCCTAATTACATTTTAGGAGGATCTAATCTAAACAAAATTACAAATCATTTAACAAAGATACCTATTGATCCATATGAATAGAACAAAAGGGCATACAATTTGGAAAATAGGAAAAACTTTCAAATATTTGAGAAGAACCTAACACCACCAAAGTGGAAGGAAAATTTCAATAAGATGTTGAAATATTAAACAATGCCAAAAATATAAAATGGTATAACATCAACATATATAAAAGATATAAAGGGCCTATTATCCAAAAGGTAATGATTACAAAACCAAATATCTAGACCTTGACATTCATAAGAAAATAGTGAAACAAGTCCAAATGGGTAAAAAAAAATTAATAGTTAGAAGAGACACATGTACCATAAGAATGTAATATAATACCACTTTGAAAATAAAATTAAATTATGTCAATAAAATAAAATGTTGGACCAAGTTTTGGACTAAAAGAAATGAGAATATTTGAACAATGTAGTTAGACTATTTGAAGGGACCTATTTATTGAATAAGCTAGTCAATTCAATAAGCACTACAATAGTAAGGAAAATCTTAGATAGACTGGTACTAGATGCCTAGTATTGTATAATAATGGTAACAAAACCAAAAGTACTCATATCAAAATGTGAAAGGGCACAAGAGAGAACTAGAAAATTATTAGAGTATATTACATTATTTTATATATGTTGTAAGGAAAGATCAAGAATATCCTAGATAAGTAGCAAGATAAGAAATTTAAAGGTCATTTTGTAAAGCTATATTATGGATATAAAACTCCATAACTTTGATGTACAAGTTATTTTACATAATAGAAATCTACGGATTGTGTTGTCTCTTGTTAAATTTACAATTTTCATTCTTATCATTATCTTGATCTTATTGTATTGTGGTTATATTATATTTTTATTATGGAATTTATCCTATGAGTTTTATTTTAGTATTAAGGATTAAAATGCCATCAGTGGTATCAAAGTTATTGTGAGTAGTTTCTTGCATAGGTTGAATTTATTTAGTTGCATACACAAATAGAGTTTGTCTACTTTAAAGGGAGTTAGACTTGGACTCTATTGTAAGTTCATAGTAAGTAGAAAGACTAGAGTCTTTCCATGGTTGGAGGAACAACTAGTGAAGACCAGGACTCAACTATAGAGTCTTTCCATGGTTGAAGTATAACCAATGAAGATAAGGACTCATCTATATTGGAAGGCAAATCAAATTTTGAGATAAGTTGATCATTACAGGAAAATGGCCAACCCTTGACATTGATTTCAAAAAAATAGAAGAATCAGGGACATCAAAGTCACCTTGACTTAAAAAAAAATCATAGATATTGAAGACTCAAGTCATATAGGCATTGACAGAGATAGAAGAGCAAAAAAATATTGAGGTTACCTATTCTGGAGAGCTATTTAGAATAGAGGCGATCTAAGAGAATAATATTTCTTGAAAAGAGGCCTTGATATAAAGGAAAGTTAGACAAGGAAGCAACCATTGGAAATTAAGAGCAACAAGCTTAAGATATATAGACTAAGGGTTCATAAAAAATGATCATATTAGAATGAATAAGGACTATTGCTAAAGGTTAAATAATAAGAAGAAGCAATCATACATAATCTAAGAAGAGTGAAGTTGAAGGGCCAAGGTCTAAACATTTGAAATAGTGTTGAGAAGCAATGAAAGAAGTAGTGAAAAAAGTTATCTATAGGTCTACAAGTATATCAGTAGCCCACTTTTAGCTAAGAGAACAATGTGTATTCTAAAGTTATCTACAATCTAAAAGTCACCCAAGGTAGTAACAAATAGTGCAAAAGATATAATACAATCAAAATATAAAGCCACTCTTACTATGATATCTGATGGGAGACCAAAAAAATAGCTTCACCCAAATCCTCAAAGCTATTCATTAAACTTGGAAAAAAATTACAAAAATGGCAGACTCTGCCAAATAAACTCCTTTATTCAGAAAGGTAGTTTATTAATTTTTATATTACATTAAAGCATTTCCAAATCTGGAAGAAAAATAGCCTACATAGGTCCATAATGGCCCTCTTGCCTTCACGACTGCAACTCTGTATCTGCAGTTTCTCGACTGCAACTTTGTCTCTACTATTTTCTGACCCTTCTGCATGCCTTTGCTTCCCCCTTTTAAAATTTTGGGCATGACTCTCTATTTCCCTTTTTTGACCCTTCATTTCATCTCCCGTGCCTCTTTGTTGTTCTGGATTTTGAAACGTTTCGACTCTTGGTCTTCATCTGCTTTCACTGCACCTTGGTGCCACGTGCTTGTCCAGTGCTACCATTGTAGACTCTATCTGCCTGTCACCCAATGATGGTGTTCGGTATACCCATCGCTCAATAATTTCCTCTGTAATGGCCCCTGTAACCGCTTGATGTTTCTTTTCTTTTGTTTGGTCACGAAAATGCGACATGTTGTGATATCGTGATATTTTTGCTTCACTACCTTCCTGTCCCTTCTCGGATCATGAAAATGTGACATGTCACGATATCATGACACTTTTTCTTTTTGGTCGTCCTGCCCTTTGCGAGTCTCAAAAATGTGACATGTCGCGATATCGTGACACTTTTTCTCCTTGGTGCTTTCCCCCGTCCTTTGGTCACGATAATGCGACATGTTGCAATATCACGACATCTTTCCTTTTCGGCTCCTCTTTCTCCTTTTTGGTCACGAAATCGTGACATGTCGTGATATCGTGACATCTTTCCTTTTTGCCTCCTCCTCGCCTCTCGAGTTGCGAAATCATGACATGTCACGATATCGCGACAACTTGGCTCTCTGCTTTCTTTCTCTATTTCGGGTCACGATATAGCGACAATTTCCTTCCTTGCTTTCTTTCTGCTCCTTTGGTCACGATTTCGTGACATGTCATGAAATTATGACATTTTCTTCTCTGGATTTTCCTGTCTTCTTTCGATCGTGATTTCATGACATGTCGCGATATCATGACATTTTTGCTCCGTGCCTTCTCTCTCCTTCTTGAGTCACGAAAATGCGACATGTCACGATATCGTGACACTTTTCTCCCTTGCGCCTTCTCTCGAATTTTGGTTGCGATAATGTGACATGTCACGATATCACGACACTTTTCTCTTTTGAGCCTTCTCTCAAATTTTGGTCATGATTCTGCAACATGTCGCGATATCGTGACACTTTTCTCTCTTGAGCCTTCTCTCGGCTTTTGGTCGTGATTCTACGACATGTCGCGATATCGCAACACTTTTCTCTCTTGAGCCTTCTCTCGGCTTTTGGTCGTGATTCTACGACATGTCACGATATCACAACACTTTTCTTTCTTGAGCCTTCTCTCGGCTTTTGGTCATGATTCTATGACATGTCATGATATCGCGACACTTTTCTTCTTTGCCGACATGTCGTGATATCGTGACACTTTTTCTACTTTGTTGTATTTTGCCTTTCGTTGGATGCTCCTACATCAGACAACCGGGGTGGATGGAGAAGTGACCTTCACTTCTGTACTATTCTATCACCTGCTTTTTAACTAGGGCTATACAAGTTCTCCAAGATTCAACAAAATTTGAATCTACAAGGTACAAACCCTTAAGTTCTTCAAACTCCACAACTTCCACTCTCATTGTCGTCAGCAAAATATTTTCATCCATATCCTTCAATGGCCTCAACTTGTGACGCACTCCATTTTTCATCAGAGAGTAAGTATTTGCATGCCCATCATGCACCGCACGTCTGTTAAATTGCCATGGCCTCCCCAACAACACATGACAAGCATCCATAGGAAAAACATCACACAGGACCTCATCCTGGTATCTCCCAATATTGAACTTGACCAAGGACTATTCACTAACCAATGCCCTATGGTTCTTTTGCAACCACGCAATTTGGTATGGATGCAGGTGTCTCCTCCTCTCTAGTTGTAACTTAGTAATCATTTCTTTAGATACCAAGTTATTAGTACTACCGTTATCTATAATAACCTTACAGACCTTACCTGAACTTCTGCACCTTGTGTGAAATAGGCTCCTCCTCTGGTCTGGTTCTTCCTCCTCATTCAACAAGGTTCTCCTTGTGACCATAACTGCTCCTCTCTTTGCCTCCTCAAAATGTTTTGATTTGGCACCATCTTCTATCGTAGCTCTGGCATGACCCTCAGGTCTCTCATTCATCCTCTCTTCATGTTGGGGACACCCATATGCCCGATTTCCCTCTTCCCCACAATGAAAATAGGTTCCACAAAATCCTCCTCTTCCATATCTACGTCCAAATCTACCTCTTCCTCTTTGGTAACCATTGTTCTGATTATGGGATCTGTAATCATTATCTCCCTTCTGATCCTGACTGTTGCTAGCTTCTTCTTTCTTCTTATCTCGTCCTCCATTTATTCTTTCACCAGTTCTTTCTCCATGGCCTCTTCCTTTTTTCTTACCCTCAAACCTTCTGTTTAGCTTCTCTTCAACTTTTAAAGCAAACTGGTAAGCATCATCAATGGTACTCATCCTGACCAGACTCAACTCTTCTTGAATACTAATTCTCAATCCATTGATGTAATGGGCCACCTTCTCCCTGTTAGCCTCTGAATGGCTAGTTCTGATTGAGATCTGGAAAAATTCCTTTGTATATTCCTTGACAGATCTGTTTGATTGTCTCAAACTCAGCATTTTCCTAAACAGGTCCAATTCGTAATCTATAGGAATAAACTATCTCTTCAGCTTCTCTACCATTCGATCCCATCTAGTTATCTTTTCCTTTCTACTTCTATTTCTTTCTAGTTGCACTTCTTTCCACCATATGCAAGCATGGCCTTTCAACTTCATTTTTGCAAACTTTATCTGATCTGGATCTAAAACCTCCTCATACTCAAAATACTCCTCCATATCATTGATCCAATCAATCAACTCCTCTGGATTGAGGTTCTCAGAATACGTGGAAACATCAAACTTTGTCTTCTTCTCGATCCGAGATATGGCCTTAACCAACCTAGCTTCTACAGGATCCATTGCTTCTTCTTCTTCTGATGGATTATCAACCTCCCAAGCTTCATCTTCACTATGCTATTCTCTTCTTGGTTTAACCCCTCTTCACAATTCCTCTTGCAGGGCTTGCACTTGCCTCTGTAAAGCTTTGAAATCTTCTTTAGGTACCACATTTCTCCCACCACCATGGTTTTTTCATGGAGGCATTCTTCCTCACTCTCTTCTCACAACCCTTCCACAGATCTTGGTGCAAACTGCCTCATTTTTGGTGATCTGCTCACACACTTAGGAACTCCCGCTCTGATACCACTTGATGGGGGACCAAAAAATAGCTCCGCCCAAATCCTTAAAGCTATTCATTAAACTTGGAAAAAATTTACAAAAATGGCAGACTCTACCAAATAAACTCCTTTATTCAAAAAGGTAGTTTATTAATTTTTATATTACATTAAAACATTTCCAACTCTAGAAGAAAAACAGCCTACACAGGTCCAAAATGGCCCTCTTGCCTTCACGGCTGCAACTCTGTCTCCATAGTTTCTCGACTGCAACTCTGTCTCCGTTGTTTTCTGACCCTTCTACATGCCTTTGCTTCCCTATTTTAAACTTTTGGGCATGACTCTCTGTTTCCCTTTTCTAACCCTTCATTTCATCTCTCGTGCCTCTTTTTTGTTCTGGCTTTCGAAACATTCTGACTCTTGGTCTTCATCTGCTTTCACTGCACCTTGGTGCCACATGCTTGTCTAGTGCTGCCACTGTAGACTCTATCCACCTGTCACCCAATGATGGCGTTCGATATACCCACCGCTCAATAATTTCCTCTGTAACAACCCTTGTAACCGCCTATCATTTCTTTTCTTTTGTTTGGTCGTGAAAATGCGACAAGTTGTGATATCATCATATTTTTGTTTCACTGCCTTCCTGCCCCTTCTCGAGTCACAAAAATGTGACATGTCATGATATCGCGACACTTTTGCTTTTCGGCCTTCCTGCCCTTTGCGAGTCGCAAAAATGTGACATGTCGCAATATCGCGACACTTTTGCTTTTCAGCCTTCCTACCCTTTGTGAATCGTGAAAATACGACATGTCGCAATATCGTGACACTTTTGATTTTTGGCCTTCCTGTCCTTGGCGAGTCACAAAAATGTGACATTGTTGCGATATCGCGACACTTTTTCTTTCCTGTGCCTCCTCTCATCTTTTGGTCGTGATAATGTGACATGTTGCGATATCGTGACACTTTTATCTCCTGCACCTTCCCTCACCTTTTTGTTATGAAAATGTGACATGGCGCGATATCGTGACACTTTTTCTCCTTTGTGCTTTCCCTCGTCCTTTGGTCGTGATAATGCGACATGTCACGATATCGTGACATCTTTCCTTTTTGGCTCCTCTTTCTCCTTTTTGGTCACGAAATCGTGACATGTCACGATATCGTGACATCTTTCCTTTCTGCCTCCTCCTCACCTCTTGGGTCGTGAAATCGTGACATGTCATGATATCACAACAACTTGGCTCTCTACTTTCTTTCTCTATTTCGAGTCGCGAAATCGTGACATGTCACGAGATCACGACAATTTCCTTCCTTGCTTTCTTTCTGCTCCTTTGGCATGACATTTTCTTCTCTGGCCTTTCTTGTCTTCTTTCGATCGCGATATCGAGACATTTTTGCTTTGTGCCTTCTCTCTCCTTCCTGAGTTGCGAAAATGCGACATGTCATGATATCGTGACACTTTTCTCCCTTGCGCCTTCTCTTGGATTTTGGTCACAATAATGCGACATGTCGCGATATCGTGACACTTTTCTCTCTTGAGCCTTCTCTCAGATTTTGGTCACGATTTTGTGACATGTCGCGATATCGCGACACTTTTCTCTCTTGAGCCTTCTCTCGGATTTTGGTCGCGATTATGTGACAAGTCACGATATTGCGACACTTTTCTCTCGTGAGCCTTCTCTCGACTTTTGGTTGCGATTCTGTGACATGTCGTGACATCGCGACACTTTTCTCTCTTGAGCCTTCTCTTGTCTTTTGGTCACGATTCTGTGACATGTCACGATATTGCGACACTTTTCTTCTTTGCCGATATGTCACGATATCGCGACACTTTTTCTACTTTGTTGTATTTTGCCTTTCGTTGGATGCTCCTGCATCAATATCGTATCAAGTCTGACGTAGAACAAGCACAAGGAACAAATATGTAATAAAAGAACAAGGTCTAAGGTGCAATCATAGGATAGTTAACAAGCATTTAGCTTAGCACAAATCAAAGCATAGTGCCATAGCACACAACATAATATAGTGTTATATCACAAAGCTTAACATAGTGATATAATAGAGCATATAGCACAATGCCTAGCATATCATCGAAGAGCAAAGACTAAGCACGATGCCAAAAAAAGCATGTTATTGTTCAAAACAAATCCAAGGAACATTACAAAATTAGAGATTTTTAACACTCCAAATAATTCCATGCACTCAAAGTGGAATTGGTTGGAAAACCAAGAGATAAGAAGTGCTAAGAAGAAGTACCAAAAGTTTTAACACCAACAAGTAATGGTAGGCAACACAAGGTTTCAACACCAACAAGTAATGGTAGGTAGCACCAAAGGTCTCAACACTAGTGAGTAATTGAAGGAATCATTAGAGGTCTTCAGCACTAGTGAATAATGGAAGTGCAACAAGAATACAGGTAGCACCAAAAGCAATATCTCCTAGACACTTGGAAGGAGTGTCCTTGAAAGGCATTTGAAACAAAATATTAGAAATTTGAATGTTTATCACTGCTCACTTGAAGTTGAACACCATGAAATGAAATGACTTGATGGCACATAACACTCAACCAAGTTGATTAAATTAGTCTGCATGAGTTGAAGCAGTATCTCGAACATTTGTAGCATTCATTTCACCTATAGCATTGGAAAAAATAAAGGCACGTAGTATTTTTTGGAGGTGATTTTTTTTTATTAGGTTTTTATAAATTTTAACATTAGTATCAATAAGGATAGGCATTTTTTAAAGTTAAATATCTTTACTAAGGTTCAATTAGGAGTGATAAGGTAGATATTTATAAAAGTTCTTTACTAAGATTGAATAAGGAATAATTAATGATAATAAATTTTTCATTAATTATTTTGTTTTTTTTTTATCATGGTGGAATCGGTAGCCGCCATGAATCTGGACAGGCTGTCCAGATTTTATGGCCGCCATAGTATTCTACACTATTCACCCCAAAAGCTGCCACATAGATCTTCACACATTGCTCCCCTATAACCGCCATGCCATAATCGTTTTAAACCTTTTATGCCGCTGAAAGCACCAGGAAAGGGACAAGCGTTCAGTCCAGCGAGGCCCGAGATTTGAACCTTGGACCTCTACCCCCCCTATGGGGTTTGGATGAATCAATTGGTCTACACCTCAGACCTTTTCATTAATTGCTAGATTTGATTAATGGAGGGATTAGTAGGATAATGGTTTTTTATTTTTTAGATAAATTTGAAATTTATTAATAGATTTTTGAAATAGAAGATTAATTTTTGCAAATTAAATATTTGGGAGCTAAGAGGTTTTCTACATCAAACTTAGAAAAATAAAATTTGCAAAATTTGTTCTTTAACTAGGGATATATAAGGATTACTACTCTAGAATTCATTATGGATTATTGGTACATATATTATAGAGCTAGTAGGTATATGATTGGAAACAAACAATGGTTTAATACATTTTGTGAACATCATGAGAAACTATTTGTTATAGCATATAGTAAAACTTATGAAGTAAAAGGAGTAGGAAATGTTCTAGTTACTCTGAAAAATGGAAAAGGGGTAATTATGTGTTATGCATCCTAGGTTTAACTACTAATCGTCTCTTAGTTTCTCAACTTATGGATCAAAATTTGATAGTAGAATTTAAAGTTATAAAAGAAAGAAAATGATGTCATATCATCAATCAAGGAAAAGTGATAGCTTTAGGATCTTATTAAGATAGTTTGGTTACTCTAGATATAGTAACAAATTTGGATTTGTTAGTAGAATGTCTGAAACAAAAGAGCTTTGGCATAAAAGACTAGGACATACAAGTGCATCATCATTAAATGAAATGACTAAATATCAAATGGTAGAAGGATTACCAAAACTCTCTTGGGAGTCTACATTTTGTCCATAATGTCTAGAAGGAAAACAACATAGAATACCTTTTGAACTTTGTCAACATAGAGCTCAAAAACCATTGGAATTAATATATACAAATTTATGTGGTCCAATGAATGTTACTAGTATTGGAGGACATAAATATTTTCAATTATTTTTTTATGACTATTCCAAAAAAATGTAGGTATATTTTATGAAATACAAATTTGAAGCATTTAGTTGTTTTAAAAAATTAAAATTCTAGTTGAAAATAATCAAGGAAAACTATCAAGAATTTTCTATCAAAAGAATTCAATTTATTTTTAGAAGAAAATGGAATGAAAAGACAACTTACAACAACATATTCACCACAAAAAAATGGTACTACAGAAAGAAGAAATATATCTATCTTGGAAATGGTTAGATTTATGTTAAAAGAAGCTCATATTGATCATCAGTATTGGGAAGAGGTAATCAAAACAATTGTATATTTGCATCATAAATGACCTACAATAATACTCAAGAATGTTACACTAAAAGAAGTATGGTCAAGACGAAAACCAACTATAGAGAGATTAAGAATTTTTTGATGTAAAGCTTATATGCATATTCCAAAACAAAAAAGGATAAAATTAGATAAAAATATTGTTTGGTATATTTCTTGGTTATGATGATTAATCTGCAAGATATAGAATAATTTATCCAACAACAAAGAAAATATATATGAACAAATATGTAGTATTTGATGAAAAATCAAACAAGGTATTAAACAAAAAAAATATGATTTAAAAGTTTTAAATTTTTCAAAAGAAGACTCATCAAATGAAGATATAGAAACATAATTTCAAGATAAATAAAATTAAAATACAAAAATTTCTATTAATTTACAAAGAAAAGAACCTATAAGGATTAGAATTACACTTAGAGATTCAAATCTTGAGCATATGTCGGATATTTCTACTACAAGACCTCAAACTAGAATAAATAGAGGATTGTTAAGCTCTATGGTAGAACCTAAAACAATGCTTTAGGCTTTGAATCATCCAAAATGGAAGGCAGCTATGAAATCAAAATACACATCATTGCTAAAAAATAAAACATGGAATCTAATTGAGATACCTCTAAGAGAAAATATTTGGTTGTAAATGGGTTTATAAGGTCAAATATAAAGTATATGGTTTGCTTGACAAGTAAAAGGCTCAACTAGTAGCAAAAGGATATACTCAAATAGAAGGAATTGACTATGAAGAAACTTTTGCACCAACAAAAATAATGACTACTATTAGAATAATTTGTGCTTTAGTAACACATCATGGATGGAAACTTCATCAAATGGATGTAAAAAGTGCATTTCTTAATGGTGATCTTGAAGAAGTTTATTTGTCACAACTAGAAGGATTTGTAGTTAAGAGACAAAAACATAAATTTTTTAAGTTAAACATATTCTTGTATTATTTAAAGCAAGCTCCAAGAGCATGGAATATAAAAATCAATAATAATTTACTATAGCATAACTTTAAGAGAATTATTTTAGATCCAAATATCTATACAAAAGGGTTAGAAATGATATAATAATACTTGTAGTATATGTTGACGATATAGTAATTATAGGAAGTTCAAAGGGTTTAATAAATGAAGTTAAAAGGGATCTTGAAAAGGATTTTGAAATGACTAATTTGGGACTTATGCATTATTGCCTTGGTTTAGAAATCCATCAAAATGAAGATAATATTACAATAACACAAAAAAAGTATGCAAAATATTTACTTGAGAAATATAAAATGAACAATTGTAAGACCAAGGATACACCTATGGAACAAGGGCTACAATATATCATAAATTAATTGCAAGTATCTTATATTTAACAAATACATGAAGAGATATAGTATTTTCTATAACTTATCTCTCAATATTTATGCAAGAAACTAGAGAAATTCATTGGAAATCTAAAAAAAGAATATTACAATATCTCAATAGGACTATAGAATATGGACTTACATATAAAAAGGATGATAAGAAATTTTGTCTACAAGGATCATTATGATTATGTTGTATCTATAGATGATAGAAAGTCAACATTAGGATACGTTTTTTATCTTGGTTCAGGACCAATATCATGGTACAATAAGAAACAACATGCAGTAGAACTTTCATCTATATAAGTAGAGTATTATGCATCAAAGGATGCATTATATGAAGCATTATGGTTTATAGTACATATTGTTCGACATGGGAATAAAAATAATTCCAATAGTCATAAATTGTGATAATCAAGGAGTATTAAATTTGATCAAAAATCCAATCATACATGAACAAACCAAGCATATTGGGTCTCAATATCATTTTATCAAAGACCATTTTTAGAGTCATCATATTTAGTTGAAATATATCTCTAGAGGAAGATCATATTGGAAATATTTTCACAAATACCCTAGGTCAAAACAAGTTTTAGATATTTAGAAATCATCTATGCAGATCAAGAGAAACTCATATCAAATAATGTAATACAGGGGGACGTTAAAGCATATTATATTATTTGATATATGTGAATAAATTTAAAGGTCATTTTGTAAAGCTATATTATGAACACAAAGCTCCATAAATTTGATGTACAAGTTATTTTACATAACAGAAATCTACGGATTGTGTTCTCTCTCTTTTTAAATCTATAAGTTTTATTCTTATCATTATCTGGATCTTACTGTATTGTGGCTATATTATATTTATTCATGTGGAATTTATCTTGTGAGTTTTATGTTAGTATTAAGGACTAAAAAACCATCAAACATTGAGGATGAGAAGAAAATAGAGTCTACAAAAGGAACAATCCATATCATTATACATAAAAAAATTGGTAAAATTTTCCATGAAGAATGGGATCATAAATTTAGGGAAGACATAAATATTATATGCAAGGTGAAATATATCTATATAGGAAGGCCTCTTTTAAGTCTACCAAGACATAACATGGAATTAGTAGATAACCAAACCATAAAACCATATAGTATATTATAAAATATGGAGGTAAATATAATGGGTATTCCTATAGTTAACTTAAATTACATTAGCATGGTAGAATATAATTCAATACCCTATATTGTAGTACATAATCTAGATTTATTTATTAACAATAATGATATTTTGGATAGAAATAAAGAATAAATAATGCTATAGAATGGATAAGTATTAGAACACATTCAATTAAAAATATAAATGGATGGTACCTATTTAAATGACATAGGTCAAGAATGATCATTAGCAAATTATCAAATATGAGATATTTACAACTATTAAAGCTGTTAATACCTGAAGCTAATAATGCACTAGTTGATTACATAAATCCTACTAATGATGGGAAATTAAGTTATAAAATTGTTCTCTATACTCAAATATACTCCTTAAAATGTAAATATCACTTGTTAGGCCCAAGAACACCATAAACCAACTTTGTAAAAGTTATTACCATACAACTATAATATCAAGGAAAAGATAAAAATACATTTAGAAAAGTTATATATGCCAACTTATTCCTTTTCATGGTGATATGGATTGATATCCCTATCAAAATATTTATAACAAATTAAAGAGGTATTTTTAAACATATTCCAAAGAATACAAGCCTTGGATGATATGCTTTCAAGAACGCCTACACGGTGGTGGAACTTTCAAGATTGAAGTGAAAAAATGGTAAGACATGTAGTAATTAATGAGAGTAATTTTATAACTCCTAACAATAATTATGACAAGATCAGTTTCAAAATCCATATAAACATTTGTATTTCTATATGGAACAACATCAATATCATTGATTCTAGGTGATGGATAGAGAAATTTTGCTACATGTTAGGGCACATTGATAAGGCATAGTATACAAAAAAGAGATAGAAGAGGAGACCAAAACGTGGAAGGAAATACATCAATACTTTAAACATACCATTGAGTTCTTTAATTGATACTTGTAAACCAAGGTGGCATTGGAGACAATTAAATAATTCTTTTTTTTAGTTATGGTACCATATAAGCATATTTCTATCCAAAGAGATGAGAAAAGGAAAAACAAAATAAAATAAAAACTCAAAGGTGAGAACTAGGTGCCTCTAGGTAGAATCTATCTAACCAATCACAAAGTAGTTAAAACCAAAGGAAATATTTCGTATAAGAGAAAACACTAAGAATTATTAATGTAGGGATAGTTGAAGAGAAAAGCAAAGTGAGCATGATACTAAAAACATATAAAGCAAAGACATTAATATAGAACCGAATAGAGAACCTAATAATACCAAAAATGTCCATCATTTTGAAGAAAAATTAACAAAATAGTGGAGTTTATGACAAATATCAAGACTTAATTCCTAGATATTATACCAAAAGAAAAAGGATAAAGTAATATATTGATGTCATGTATCTCAAAACCAATAAATATTCTAAACCATTAAGCAAATACCCTACTTTATGAATCCCAATATGAAGTTAAACATTAAAGCACAAATAAATAAGATGTTGGAAATAAATATTATATCACCAATCCATAATGTTGAGTGGATTAGTCCCATGGGGATGAAAACTAAGAAAATATGAGAGATCCAAATTTGTGTAGATTTTGAACCACTAAAAAAAGCATGTGATAATGATCCCATGCCAACCACATTTATAGATAAAGCACTTGAGAGTGTAGTAGGAAAGGAGATATATTCTTCATATAAGGTTTCTCAAGTTATCATAAAGTAAACATTGCTAAGGAAAACATGCATAAAATTACTATTTTCATGATTTTTACGCAAAACATTATGCTATTTGAATCAATAATTGCTCCATCATGTTTTTTCAAATTATGGTGAATTATTTTAAAGATATTGTTGGTCACAAATCTGCCATAGGAAAGGATTTTATATGTATATGCGCCCTAGACTTGGCCAACATTGAAAGGTCGAGAGAAAGAGAAGTCTCCCGGGCCAATCTCTAGAGAGGGCTGGCTCCCAAACTAATCTAAATTGGTTTTGAAGATAAGGATGCAGGAAAGAAATGGGAAAATGCAGAAAGAAATGGGAAAATATGGAAAGAAATGGGAAACAACGAAAAGGGATGTAAATATGGCCGAAGCCGATCGTTGATGGGGAGAACAACCTCGAACAACAATAATCTCAACTAGATCCTAAAGCTAAGTAGCAACGGACTCTTAGAATACATATACAGAAATTGGATCACACATTAGCCGTGAGTTCGCTTCCAATTGTACTTCAAATGCTCAAATGCACACACAGTCAAATTCAGAACAGTAGAATTCAACTGATATTAACACTGGACTAACAGAAGTAACTCAGACAGAAAGCTAAACACACACCACAATTTAGATCACCAACTCCAGAAGACACTAAGAATGGAAGCAAATGCATCTAGGACTTCTATTTCAATTTTTGCAACAAGATCCTCCTCCTTTTGCTTGAGTTTTACATTGGTATTTATAGAGGTCCGTCCTCTTCCTTTCGTATTACAGCATTTAATAAATGAAACAGATTTCGAAGAAACAATCCCCTTAATCTACCTCGGAGAAATGACAGTCCCTATTTTTAAATGACCATTATCAGGGGAAGCTGGAAGTTGTTAAGAGATCGCGAACAAGAGCTTTAAATATTGGAGGCATCTTTAATTTTGGTGGCATCGAAAACTGCTTCATGCTCTTCCATTTTGCGCACATCGGTAATCGACAATATTTAATCTTGGAACCACTTCTTTGACCACGATCAGAAAATCAGTTGGAAAGCTTTTACTTGATCCTTATCTTCTCTTCACGTTCTCCTATGCAATCCTAAAGGAAAATGCAAACATAACTGTATCGGGCCTTTGTTGTTGCTTCTATCGCAAAAATGTGACAGGTCACAAAAATGTGACATGTCACGAAATCATGACACTTTTACCTTGCTGCCTTCTCTCTTCGCCACCAGTCGCGAAAATACGACATGTCACGAAATCGTGACATCTTCTCTTAGTTTAGCTTTGTCTTCCTGATATGTCATGAAATCGTGACATTCTCCTTTGTTTGGGCTTCTTTCCTCAACATGTCATGAAATCATGACATTTTCTCTTAGTTTGCCTTCTTCGCTACTCCAAGTCACGAAAACTTCACCATGTCGCGAAATCGTGACATCTTCTTCCTTCTGTGTCCTTTTCTTCTGTATACCCGTGAAACTGCAACATGTCATGAAATCGTGACAGTTTTCTCTTCCTTGGCCTTCATCTTCTTGCAAGTAGCAAAAATGGAACATGTCACGAAATCGTGACATTTCCATACTTGGCATTGTCTTTCGGGCTCCTTCATCGCGAAAACATGACATGTCGCGATATCGTGACAATTTTTGTTTGTCATGTACTTGTCATCTTTCGTTTCGCAAAAACATGACAGGTCGCGAAAATGTGACATGTCGCAAAATCATGACGTTTTCTCCGTTTGGTTCTTTCATCTGCAACAAGGCACGAAAATGGAACATGTCACGAAATTGCGACAGTCCGTACCATTTGGCTGCCTCCTTGCTTCCTCCTCGTGAAAACGTGACATGTCACGAAATCGTGACATTTCTTCGCACTTGGTCCTTCCACCCCAATATGTCATGAAATCGCGACACTTTCCTGCCTTCGCCTTCGTCCTCAAAAATGTCATGATATCACGACATCTTTCATGCCTTGTGTTTTTCTTTCAGCCCTTTCACGATAACGTGACATGTCGTGATATCGCGCCAGTCCGTACCGTTTGCTCCTTCCTCGCTTCTATGTCACGATATCACGACATTTTCTATTGACATTGCCCTCTGCTACTTTATGTCATGATATCATGACATTTTCCATCGCTCTGCTCTGTGGCCATCGCAAGTCATGAAAACGCGACATGTCGCGATATCGCGACAATTTTCATTTTAGTGCTGCCTTTGACTGCGTTGACCACGAAACTCCAACATGTCACGATATCGCGATAGTTTGGCTTCTTTGCTTCCGTTGATTGTTTTGACCACAAAAACGTGACAGGTCACGAAAATGCGACATGTCGCGATATCACGACAATTTTCATACTTAGTTGATTTTTGCATTTGACGCCACGAAACTGCAACATGTCGCGATATCGTGACATGTTACAATTACTTTGCTCTAACACAAAACTTATAGAGATTTTTACATTTTCCCTTTCAAAGTGCAAGGAGGGACAAACAAAAGCATTAATATCTCTACAATTTGTGCATTCTTTTTACACTAACAGTAACAACAAAAACAATGTGGCAAAAATACCAACATTCTTGGCGACTCGCGGGGTATATAGTTCTACTGTATGCACGAACCTCAGGCCTTTATCCATTGGGAAACAGAGTCAAGCAACTAGAGGAGCAGAAATAACGAGTGTTGGTTGATGTTGGACGTCTCTACAGGCTGTTGCAACAAGCTCTTGCTGGTACTCGGCTCTAAAAAATAGAAATTTCAACAGAAATTTATGGAAGAATAGAGCTTCCTTATTTCTTTAGAACTACTGCATTTTGCCTAGCTCGGATGAGCTGGGTAATCACCAGGTGCTGTGCAAGGATCTCCATGGCAGTAGTGAAAAGCACCTGAACTACAAAAAGGGAAATGAATGGAGTGATGGCCAGCAGATGTGCAGGCCATAGAACGGGAATGGTGAATGATGGAAGGGTGGAAGATGAAGGAGTAGAAACAGTAGATACAACAACAGGGTGCTACTATGCTACCAACTGCTGGGATGCTATGAAAATAGAAAATGAAATGGAAGTGGATGGAATGGAGAAGGTGGTGGGAACTATGGCTGTGGGGAAGTGCTCAAAAGACAAAAAATTAGAAGAAAGGGAAGTGAAGAAAAGGGGACATCAGAGAGGGGAGTAGAAACAACAGTAGTGGCTTGATTATTTGTAGAAGAAGAAGGGGAGAGAGAGGTAGGGAATGAAGTAGAGGGGAAGAAAGAAGTAGAAGAAAGCCACTATCTACTGGGAAGGAAAAGAAAAAGAGAAAAAAGAAACGTACCTACGGGCTCGTGAAGGAGCCAAAGTTGAATTTTTTTTTTTATTTTTTTTTTTTTTTTTTCTATATACAAGGTAACTCCCGAATTAGTTGTGAACTCTCGGGAGAGGCACGTACCCAAACATGGCTCTATGATCCCCTGGATCCCAGACTTTAGATAGACACTCAATGGTCTCCTGATTGATAATCAGCTCAAAGTCATCAAAGATTTGCAATTGTTGAGCTCCAAGTGTCTCAGCCGTCTTGAAACCTAAGCATAAAGCTTCATCCTCTGCAGTATTATCTGTACAGCTCTAGGTCAAAGTACAAGAAGGTAATACTAGAACAGTCCCAGTGCCAGCATCATTTTTGCATTGAGCTCCATCATTCTGTTCTTGAGCCTTTTCAGTCTTGAGAATAGAATAACACCCCAAGTCGATTTCTATCATGGCATTAAAATTGAGCATTGAAAACTCATCTTCCAAGCAAAGCTCATCCAAGACTTCACCCATCAAATCAGGATCTTCCAATTCCTCAGTTATCAAATTGATAGAATGTTTGGATCTTTCTTCTTCTTCCATCTTCTCTACATGAAAAGTAGAAGGCTTCTGATTGTCAATATGGACTCTTCTTCCTTTGAAAGGAACCTCCAAGTGAGAATAATCTAGAGAAAGGTAGCCTCCCAGTTTGGCAGTGAATTCTCTCGATAAACACATACTAAAATACGATTCCAAATCAACCACAACTATCTCCTGAATTACTATCATCTGAGGTAGACTATGTAGAGCAATAGGAACATCCTTGATTACACCCACTATTTTCATGGGAGTCCCATCCAACTGCAAGACACTAGGGCTACTTCTTGTATATTCCATACCCATGGCTTCACAAATTGCCTTTGGCATGACAGTTGTCGTAGCACCAGAATCAATCATATAGTTGTGCACAATCCAACCCTCCATCCTGAGTGATAAATAAAAAGGGGGTGGTCTATTTTTTTCAATGGCTGAAGTGGTCAGGGTTTGAGCAAAAATCATCTGGGTAGGATTTTTCTCATTCTATTTCATAGACTTCAATGATTCTTGTAACATATTAACTTGCCCAGGTAATTGTAATGCATCATAGAGACTAACCTTGGCTGGAATCTTCTTCAATTCTTCAACAATATTGTATGCAGATGCACCAGACTCCCTCTTTTCATTAATGTCCTCATATTTGTTTTGATATTGCTGAGTGGCTTCTACCATCAATATTTTAGTCAAGGATGGATACTTGAGCTTTTCTCTGGATCGGTCCTCTATTTCAGCTCTTGTCTGCAAAGCTGAGGCTTTTTCCTTCTCTTTTGCTTGTGGTGGAAGTGGATCCTTCGACAAAATAGGTGGTTGTTGTGGAGTTGGAGGATCATGAGCCTTTGTAGGTATTTGCTGCTTTGTTGCTTGTACAGGAGGCATTTTCAATGGCTCCATCTTAGCTAGATCTACCACCATCGGTTTCTTACCATTGCATGTCAAGACTACTATGTGTTCCTCAAGAGACTTCACGAAATTAAGATCCACCTCTCGAATCATATTTACTCGGCTCCCTGCAAGAACTTGCAAATAATTTTGGTGGACCATGCAAGTGGAATCATCATGTGGGTCATTGCATGTAGAGCACCAATATGTTCTTTCTGCAGGGCCAACTTCCTCATTTGTCAACACAGTCAGGTTCTTTTCAGGCACCTTACTTGTTGAAGTCGCTTGTTCTCTAGTGATTGGCGGAGGTTGAAATCTCCTGGGTTGGAAATCTCTCTCAGCCTACTTTCTTTCAAGAACTATGATTTTATTTCCCATCGCTCTTATAGCTGAATTAGCAGATTGTACCTCTTGTAATAGGATTGTGAAAGGATCAAGATTTGAGGGTGTAGGAGGTGCCGATAAAGGTAGAGGTGCTAGCGATGTAGGCAATGTTGGGAATGAAGTGGGAGCTGGTAATTGCAAAATGATTGGTGCGAGCAATTATGGAATAGTTGGAGCAGGGAGCTAGGGAACTGGAATGGGTGTGGTCTGAGGCACACTTGAGCTCCATGATGGGATAGGATACATGGAAGGCATAGGCTACAAAAATGAACCAGAATACAAATGTTTAGGAAGATCAGGTAAGATAGGCATTGTTACCTTTGGAGGAAGCCTACCTATGGCAATCAAGTCAGCTTTCACCTTTTGTGCTTGTTCAAATAGCTCTAGAAATGTAGTCACGTTGGACTACCGAACAGCCAAGCCAATGTCTATGTTAAAGGCTCTGAGGTAATAGAATGCAACTAGCTCATGAGCGGGCCAAAGACCATCAAGAATTCTCTACCATCTTCTGGTAAACCTGACATTGAAGTCACCTATCTCCTCTTGTGGGTGCCTTTGAATCGCATGAAATTGATGCAACAAGGAGTATGGATCAGCTTGTTCATGAAAATTCTTGACTAACAGTTCTCCTAATTCATCCCATGATGTAATAGTACTTGGTTGCAATGATCGGTACCAATATAAAAATTTCCCTCTTAATGACAATACCAACAATTTTATCATTACATCTTCATCCGTTATGTCATGGATAGCCACCAAAGAGGCTACATCATTAATATGCTCATAAGAAGTTTTACCAGTACCATCATAGGTCGGCAAAGCTTTCAAAGCAGCTTGAGGAACTGGATTTTGTGCCGGTAAATTCAAGGCTCCCGAACCATTCCATGCCGAGAACTTCCTTGGTGGAGGATGCTGGGCCATTTGAACTACTAGATCTGGATGTAGCAAGCTCGTAGCAGTACTGGGAGGAGTTGGGGATGGCACAAACTAACCTACCACCTGTGAAGAAAAAGCAAATGATGGGTTCATAGGACTTACCAATCTTGAGTGCTCCCTCCAGTTTTGAACATCAATCTCAAAGAATTCGACTGGATCTTTCGAATCTTTGGCACTTGATCTCGTGATCATGAAGCAAATATTTTCACCAACTTCATGATTAGAAACTTTTGGGTACTATACAGTTACCCTCAGTAGAGTCACCAGATGAACTTACAATCACCGCTTTGAGGTCAAGACAGTTCATCAAGATCTTGATTCCTCTGGGTGTCAAAAATGGAACTTGTGAGTCCCACCGAATGTGCCAAAAACTATTGGTCACAAATCTGCCATAGGAAAGGATTTTATATGTATACGCGCCCTAGACTTGGCCAACATTGAAAGGCCGAGAGAAAGAGAAGTCTCCCGGGCCAATATCCAGAGAGGGCTGGCTCCCAAACTAATCTAAACTGGTTTTGAAGATAAGGATGCAGGAAAGAAATGGGAAAATGCAGAAAGAAATGGGAAAATATAGAAAGAAATGGGAAACAACGAAAAGGGATGTAAATATGGCTGAAACCAATCGTTGATGGGGATAACAACCTCGAACAACAATAATCTCAACTAGATCCTAAAGCTAAGCAGCAACGGACTCTTAGAATACATATACAAAAATTGGATCACACATTAGCCGTGAGTTCGCTTCCAATTGTACTTCAAATGCTCAAATGCACACACAGTCAAATTCAGAACAACAGAATTCAACTGATATTAACACTGAACTAACAAAAGTAACTCAGACAGAAAGCTAAACACACACCACAATTTAGATCACCAACTCCAAAAGACACTAAGAATGGAAGCAAATGCATCTAGGACTTCTATTTCAATTTTTGCAACAAGATCCTCCTCCTTTTGCTTGAGTTTTACATTGGTATTTATAGAGGTCCGTCCTCTTCCTTTCGTATTACAACATTTAATAAATGAAACAGATTTTGAAGAAACAATCCCCTTAATCTGCCTCGGAGAAATGACAGTCCCTGTTTTTAAATGACCATTATCAGGGGAAGCTGGAAGTTGTTAAGAGATCATGAACAGGAGCTTTAAATATTGGAGGCGTCTTTAATTTTGGTGGCATCGAAAACTACTTCATGCTCTTCCATTTTACGCACATCGGTAATCGACAATATTTAATCTTGGAACCACTTCTTTGACCATGATCAAAAAATCAGTTGGAAAGCTTTTACTTGATCCTTATCTTCTCTTCACGTTCTCCTATGCAATCCTGAAGGAAAATGCAAACAGAACTGTATCGGGCCTTTGTTGTTGCTTCTGTCGCTAAAATGTGATAGGTCATGAAAATGTGACATGTCGCGAAATCATGACACTTTTACCTTGCTGCCTTCTCTCTTCGCCACCAGTCGTGAAAATACGACATGTCGATAAATCGTGACATCTTCTCTTAGTTTAGCTTTGTCTTCCTGATATGTCGTGAAATCGTGACATTCTCCTTTGTTTGGGCTTCTTTCCTCAACATGTCATGAAATCATGACATTTTCTCTTAGTTTGCCTTCTTCGCTACTCCAAGTCATGAAAACTTCACCATGTCGTGAAATCATGACATCTTCTTCCTTCTGTGTCCTTTTCTTCTGTATACCCGTAAAACTACAACATGTCACGAAATCATGATAGTTTTCTCTTCCTTGGCCTTCATCTTCTTGCAAGTAGCGAAAATGGAACATGTCACGAAATCATGACATTTCGTACTTGGCATTGTCTTTCGGGCTCCTTCATCGCGAAAACGTGACATGTCGCGATATCACGACAATTTTTGTTTGTCGTGTACTTGTCATCTTTCGTTCTGCGAAAACGCGACAGGTCACGAAAATGTGACATGTCGTGAAATCGTGACGTTTTCTCCATTTGGTTCTTTCATCTGCAACAAGGCACAAAAATGGAACATGTCACAAAATCACGATAGTCCATACCATTTGGCTGCCTCCTTGCTTCCTCCTCGTGAAAACGTGACATGTCATGAAATCGTGACATTTCTTCGCACTTGGTCCTTCCGCCCCAATATGTCACGAAATCGTGACACTTTCCTGCTTTCACCTTCGTCCTCAAAAATGTCACGATATCGTGACATCTTTCATGCCTTGTGTTTTTCTTTTAGCCCTTTCGCGATAACGTGACATGTCGCGATATCACGCCAATCCGTACCATTTGCGCCTTCCTCACTTCTATGTCATGATATCATGACATTTTCTATTGACATTGCCCTCTGCTGCTTTATGTCGCGATATCACGACATTTTCCATCGCTCTTCTCTGTGGCCACCGCAAGTCCCGCAAACGTGACATGTCGCGATATCGCGACAATTTTCATTTTAGTGCTGCCTTTGACTGTGTTGACCACGAAACTCCAACATGTCGTGATATCGTGACAGTTTGGCTTCTTTGCTTCCGTTGACTATTTTGACCACGAAAACATGACAGGTCGCGAAAATGCGACATGTCGCGATATCGCGACAATTTTCATACTTAGATGATTTTTGCATTTGACGCCATGAAACTGCAACATGTCGCGATATCGTGACATGTTACAATTACTTTGCTCTAACACAAAACTTATAGAGATTTTTACATTTTCCCTTTCAAAGTGCAAGGAGGGACAAACAGAAGCATTAATATCTCTACAATTTGTGCATTCTTTTACATTAACAGTAACAACAAAAACAATGTGGCAAAAATGCCAACAGATATTATCCATGAATTTCTTCAAGTGTATTTGGATGGTTGGATCATATATGACCTATTAAATAATCATATCCAATAGTTAAGGTTGATGTTTGAATAGTAACACTAGATCCAAATATCATTGAACTAACATAAGTGTTTCTTCTTGATATGTATGGTGTCATTTTTTGAAACATCATATGTAAGAAAGGTTAATGGTGGACCTCTTGGAATTCATACTTATTTCTAGAAATGAATAGAAGCATTCCATGCAATAAAATTTGATATAGAAAGCATAAAAAGGGTGAAAGAGATAAAGATATAGTGTGTGCTTGTATGAAGTATAAATAATCACTATATTATTCATAGATAAGAATAACAACGCATCAATACAATAGGTGGAGTGGTGTGGGATATTTATACAAATAACTAATAGATAAATGACATCAATAAGTTTAACCAAATCCAACATAACAAGAGGGACTTAAGGTTAATCACAAGTTATAACATAGGTTTGACCATAACATGGTTAATCATGGTCCATAAGGCTTTACATAATAAAATTTTATAATAAACTTACTTTTCATTGTTCTTGGCTCTTCCTTGTCTTAGCATAAATTAAACTTGTCTAGTTCATTCCACTACAAAATTTTGGAGTGCAACTAATGCTTATTAATATTTGAAGTTCTTCCAAGTGTGGATGTGCATGGAAGTGGTGTGTGATACTTCTACCTTACAAATATTTCCATTAGTAACTTTCCTAATCACTTTTTGGCCATCTTAAACTTTGCAAATCAATCCATTCATTTTCAATCTATGAGATAGATTATTTTTTATCTTTTTAATATAAAAATATATGACTTTTGGCATAAAACTTTGTTAAAACATGGCAAATGATTAAAATAACCTTCATAAATTATCGTATTTAGAGCCTTGAGGATAGAGAAACTAGGACTATAAAGTATACCAAGTATTATTATAATAAATAATAAATATATCTTAAAATTATATGTATATTGAATATAATTATTTGAGCCTTCTGTCACTTGATAATAAATCACTCATTTTGGACTTGATTTGGTTCACTTATGTCTAAAATATTAATTACTAGTCATGATTGTTCTTTCATATTTTTAAGGGTTAGATAATGTATTATGATATAAAATTAAGTAAGTACATATGTTAATTTTTTTATTGGTATAGGGGTTTTGAAAGGTTCATGTAACCTTTTACAATAGATTATTCAAGCCGAGGAACACTCCATAGGATAGACGAATCAAATTAAAACAAACACCCAAAAAACGTAGACCTTTTGAAGTAAATTTGTGAAGCTTGTCAGGCCACCATCACTTGGTCATTCATCCCACACCATTTATCATTCTTATAAGTGACCTTCCATGATCCATTCAAAGAATATTTTCCTAATGATAAGTCTTCTAGTCCCTTAAAATATTGCTTGTAGAAGTTGACAGATTTTCTTACTTACTACTTTCTTTGCTCCCTTATGTCTCTATGGAAGCAGATTTCCTACTCCATGGAGTGACTATTCATTTCAATTTGAATTGTATATATTGTTAAGTGGACCATACTTCACACACTATAAGCTCTTGAATCTTTGAATTCTAACATACTTAATTTTATTTTAGTTTCACTCATTACATGGCTCACTATGAATACTTTGGAATTAGCTCCATATGTGGATTATAATGTACACATACTAATTTTGTCAAGGAATTATTCCACACCCCATGGCATAATTTTCTAATCCTAAAATATCATGTATAGTTTATTGTATTTATTTCCCCATCCTAGAGGTTTCCTATTCCTCAAGTAAAGATTCATCTTATGTTTCCAACAATAGGACTTCATTAATGTTGTTCATGGTGCATTAATACTTGAGTGAAGGTATCATGAGCTAATGGTACACATTTTTAAATCAATATAAACTAATGAATGACTATTATAAGCCAGTATTTCATGAAATGTATAGTCCTACTTATTCTTATGACTTCTCCTTGCTTTGTGGAGTGATGATTAGTGATCACATTGTGTAGAAACCAAAATCTAGGCATTTGCATTTCACCACATAATTTTACATAATAAAATATATGCCTAGGTATAAACTTAGGCATATCAATTCGTGTACATTTCACCCACATTTCACACCACAATTCTGCATAATAATATACACCTAAGTCTAAAATTAGACATAAAAATCCTGCACATTAATCTATTTTTCATATTTTATTAAATCTAGAAAATCCCCCTAGGATACCCTATCTCCTCACTTGACACATGTCCTAGCCATCACTACCCCTCACCTTGCCACATCTCACACCTCACTCCACTTACACCTACCCAAATGCCACCACTCCACCTAAGTGAGACACTCTAAGTGACTCATTACAACTACCTAAGATAGGTGGCAACCCTGGCTTGCAACCTATCTTTTCCCTTCAAAACCTAAAATTATCTGTAAAATAAATACCATTCCATAAATCAAAAGAGTCTGAAATAACATACCTTCAGGTTGTTGAAATCATGTTAGAAGCTCACATGCATCTCGAAAACACCAAATATTTGAAGCCTTAGAGTGCCATTTTGAAGGTTTCTGCCATCCAGACTCAACCACCCATTGATGGTTACATAGTCCCAACCACTCTCTCATGGTTTCCTAACTGCCCACCCATAGTTATCCAAACCTACCTGTGCACCCATGGTTACTTAGAATGCATCAGAGCCATTAACAGTGTAGATCAATAAATTTTAAATTGCTAGCAAGGCATCCCTGTTTGATTCCTTTATTTCTTGCATCATTATTTTTATTTCTACAACATTCATTTAAGGGTTTATTGCATTGGTTTTCAATCATATATACAGGTACTACTAAACCCTTGTTTACATTTTGTGTGTGCAGGAGATAAATCTTTGAGCAGTTTTTGAAGCTGGAGTGGCCCTATTTCCAAGATACTCAAGCCCACTCAATCTTTGAAATTGTAGCAAAGGAGTGAAAGATATCGGTTTAATTTGCTTGGAGAACAAGAGACCATCACTTGAAGCATTGTATTTTATAAAATAAAGCATTGTAATATTTACCCCTTCACATTGGGGCAACAACATTGTAAAAATGGGAGATCAAGGCTCCCCTGTTTAATACAAAGATTCATTCATTATATTGCAATCGCTTCATTTTTAGTTTATGTGTTTGGTGTCATTTATTTTTCTGCAAACACATTGTATCATAAATATGAACATCATGCAATAAATACTTTAACCTATTTTATGAACATAAAAAATCTATTAGTTCATATCCCAAATATAGATTTTATGATTGTGCTTTACTTGCTTGTTTTATTTTCAAGTGCTTTTGCTTGCTTTCTTGATATCAAGTTCTTTCTTGAAATTCTTGCTTACTTGCTTGAGTTTCAAGTACTTGGTTGGAGTGCTTGTTTTGACCTCTATGTATTTTTTCTTTATTGTTCTCATGTGATTACTTGCATCTAACTAAATCAACAAGCTTATTGCTTATAAATGAACTATAACTAGTCTTCTCTACCTATATTTATTAACGAGGATAAAAACCTTTATTTACAATAAACTATGCATAATTTATCATCACAAAAATCATATTTGACATCTTATACTAATTTTTGCATTTGTGCCTTATCTCATTCTAAATTAAGGTAGCCATGGCTACAATTTTCATCTTTAAAAACATTGAACCTAATAGAATGAGTTTCTTTTTCTTTGGAATACTAATCTCTTATAGGTGATGATCTATTGGAATATTAGTAATTTTATCCTATTGGCCAAGGCCAATAGTGATGAAGTGCCCACAAGAATACCTAATATTATTCTATAGTAAGAGTAATGTTAGACTATGTAAATTCTATATGTAAGATTATGGTCACTCTCTATGTAAGCTTCCAAGCACTCTCTAAGTAAACATATTTCTACGTAAGCCCATGGGCATCTTCTATGTAATACTATGGGTATATTTATGTAATCATATGGGTAGTTATGATGTATTCACCTTTAGTGATCTTGGTTATACCACCTATGTGGTTAACCTTAGTTTAAGGGTTTAATTCATTTAGTACATAATAATTTAATCTTCAAGTTAGGTTATGTGGGCTTTAGGTTAGAATTCAATTGGGTATTAGGTATCACTATAAATACACCCATATGACTAATCCATAGTATTAATTTATGATGTTATACCATGGGGGTGCCTATAGGCACCCACCACTTATCCTTATTTTGGATATTTTTACTATTTTTTATCTCTCTACTATTTTTATTTCAATATATGATTTCTTATTCTGATTATACTATTTTACAATATGATTTGTGGTGAATGTATGATTCATAGGGTTTTTGGAACGTAATGTGAAATTCAACATGGTATTATGGAAAATTCAAAGCAACATCATCTAGTTATGTAGAAGATATTTTCATGTTTTCAATTATTTATATAGCAAGTCCAAAGGAGGGGTGTTTCTAATTTTGGAGGATTTTTTTTTGAATTTGAAAATATGTTCTTTGGCACCATTTACTATATTCATCTTCTATATAAGGAAAATTTTAAAAAAATTACATTTTTTGAAAAAAATGGTGCCAAAAATTCACAATTATCCTTAAATTTCAAATCATGCACACAAATTCAAAAATTTAGAGTTGTTTTGATGTGCAATTTTTGAAATCAAGTTGTGGATCAAATCTTGCACCTATTTTTTTATTTTTCAATAGAACATGGGGTCATTTTCATAAGGCATGTCCTCACTTTTTTTTTTTATCTTAGCCAAGTTCATGGGCATAGTGGCTAGTGTGTATGCATTGGTGTATTTCTCCTTTGAAAGGAATGTGGTTTTGACTTATACTAATAACAATCATTTTTATTTTATATTTCTTTCTTCAAAATGTCATCTTCTCATGATATAAAACTAGGTGAGAGAACTCCAACATGGAATGTTGCTTGCCAAATGGTACACGTCACAATATGGAAAAGGTCATAGGTGTAAAATGGAATATTTATTTACGAAAAATAGATTTTTCCTTTGGAGAACCTGTGCCCATGGGCCACATGAGGGTGGGAATATGCACCCCTAAAGTTTTGATATAAACATCCATTCCCCATAACAAACAACTCTATCAAGTCATGTTTGGTGTGATGGTTGGTCACATGTCTTGCAATATACAAATCATGAGTTTAGACCATTATAATAATATTTCTCTTGTTCAAACTAATACAATAATTTTTGTATTTGATTTGTGAGTGTTCCCCTATTCACAAGTTCTACATCATAAATATAATTGTATCATTAGCATGTTTGTTGATCACATTACTTGTGGATGTCAAGTCTCATATTTAAATCATATATTTTGCTTTGTGTTTATTGAAAGACATTCTCATTTTCATCCTATGATCTTGTGATGCTCAATATCCAACACACACCATGGTGCAATGGTTGGAAATTTCCTTCATAACAAATACATCTCATGATTGAATCACAAAGGATATTATTTTACATTTTTTTTCCTATGATCAACATCATGTGCACTCTCTCCAACATGATTGTGCTGTGGTGGTTGGCATCCTTTATTTCAAGGTAATGTTTTCAAGATCCATGGTGTCATTTTAATATTTTGATTTACAAATTAAAGCCAATTTATAAATTTAATTATCTTTTCTATTCTAAGGGTACTATAGAGGTGCTTGGCTTAGGCAGTGATCTTAGAGTGCTCCCCATATAAATTTATTAGTTTTAATCCATATGAATTTAGGATAATTTATTTGCACTAAGGTGAAATTGATATGGTCACTAACATGGTCACATTATAACAACTTTTATTATTTATATAAGTTCAACCAATCATTTGAATCTATGGATTGAATGTTGATTCACCCTTAAACATAGTTGGTAGTCTAGTTAAAATGATGTCAATACAATCCATATGGTACTTCTAGGATGTAAAATGTGATGGTTCTTTATTAGTAATTTTTTTATCCCTATGATCTATATTTTATATTTTCTAAATTTTTAGTGCTAATATGCCCAACCTTCGAGGGGCCATAATTATTGTATATGCAAGCATTTCAAGCCCTTTTATTAGATCACACAATTTATTTATCTCTGCATATTAGTGACATCAAATATATGACTTGTTATATTGTAAAATGAATAGGATTTAAATCATCAATGAAAGATATGCCTTATTCCTATTGGTCCAATTATAACCATGGGGAATGATTATTCAAAGATCTTACTATTACTTGATGATTATTTTTATTTTAGATTAGAGGATACATTGTGGTCACCATATTACATGTTGAAAATATTTTTCTTGGAAGCTCGACATCTTGGATCCAAAAGGTGGAGTTATGAGTTCATGTTCAATTATTGATCTAATCCATGTACCTTTGGAAAGAGAAGATAGTAGGATTTATAATGAAGATTAATTGGCCCACTCAAGAAATTATAAATGTGGAATATGTACCATATCTAATCTCTCATCTCCTTAACCTCTTATCTCAAAATATGAAGGGTGCAAGAATAATGAGTAATCTAACTTTATTGGATAAGTCTAATAGTGATGAAGTAGCTATGGGGAAAAATTATGGTATCCTATGATCAAGTATAACATAATCATATGGGAATTTTTAGGTAAGCCTATAAGTAGTTTTCATATATTGAATCTTAACAATATTGGATAAACCACCTACTTGGTTAACCTAAATTAAAGGGTTTAATATATTTAATATATTGTAATTTAATATTCAAGTTATTTTATGTCAATTTGGGGATAACATTTAATTAGGGATTATATATCACTTTAAATACCCCTAAAAGAATGATCCATTGTATCAATTTATGATGTGAGATCATAGGGGTACATATGAGAACTCACTATTTATATTTAGTATAGGTTATTTTTACTAATATCTTTATCTCTCATTTTTCTATTTTAGTATATGCTTTCTTATTTCACTTCTACTCTTTTGTATATATGATTTATTATAAATGTATACTTTAGAGGATTTCGAGAAAGTATTATAAAATACATATTGTACATTCCTTCTTGGTGTTTTTATACATACAACTAGTTCATGGTTGTTAGATATAATACATTTTGTTGCTTTTATTGGGAATACAATGATGACTATGGTTGTCCTCTCTTGATGATTAATATTTAACTCCACATATCAAATAAAAAATAGAATTTTTATCCATCAATGTGCTCCAAGTACTCAAATTCATTGTTATCATGTTTATAACTTTAATTATAAAACTACAACCCTATACTAGGTTTCTCAAACACACTCTCTCCATGCCATATGTGAGTGGTGTCACATAATATATACCTTAATGATGGTTATGATCATAATTTATTCACTTGAAGTAATTTGACCATAAACCTCAATGTCCTTGCATTGGCATAATGGTATTCCTCTCTAAATTTTACTCTTTCTTTGGACAAGTCTTTACTACACTTGAAAAATAAATATTTTCTATAAATGTTGTTACCATTATTATTTATTTAACAAGTATTTTTTATGTATGGATATTCATCCAAAACTAATATATTTGATATTTTCTTCTATAATTATCACATTAAAATAGAAATATATAAGGTTTAACAATATAATATTTTTTATGGTTACTATTATCCTCTTCAATTGTCCCAATTGAAACAATCACACCTCATGCAAAGCAACATAGTAGGGCCTCGACCAAGAGCATGGGGTTTGGCTCAATTAAGGGCCTCTAAGAGTTCTTACTAGGTTAACTTCTTATTATAATGTGATATTTAGGTGCAATTGAACTCATATGGAAAGGTATGTGAGAGATGAAAATAAAAGCAACTCAACAAAAGGAAAATATAAGGTACCAATATGGCAATGCAGTAAATATCTGCTAAGATATTCCTACACAATAGGCCTGAATGTTATGTGCTAGTGGTGAGAACTTCATATCCTCAACACAGATAAGCACAAATGATATTTATCATTACACACATGCATAAATAGATAGGTGAATGGGATAACCATAGATGGCTAGTCTAAATTTTGATGCATAGGCCTCCCATACACATGTATATGCAAAATAAAACTTAAAAAATTAGGTACACACATATATAGAGCTAGGTAAATGGGAGAACCATAGATGGCTAGTCCAAAAATTGATGCATAGGCCTCTAATATATATATGTATGCAAACAAACTTTACAAATATTGTGCCTAGAGCAGGGGTTTGATTTTTTCATAAGCCTCTTAGGATCCAATTGCTTTATAGAAAGAAATGAAAGGAAATCTTACAAGATATATATATATATATATATATATATATATATATATATATATATATATATATATATATATATATATATATTTAAGCGAAAAACCCCTTGCGGGGCTGCCTTGGTCTGAGAGACCATGAACAGGGGGTTCTATACCATCAAAGTCACCCGAGAGTCGCACCCGACCCTGCCCGCACCAACACTATCAATTGGATTTTGGGTACCCAATTCAGCTTTTTGGTAGGGTGGAGATTTGAACCTGGGACCTCCCTTGGAGGATTGCCCTCTCCTCTCCAACTCACCTACAACACCTGGGTAATCTTACAAGATATTATGAATGAAAACTTTTCAATTATTTTTATAGCCTAGACTACTAATATTTATAGATACAATGGGGAGAATTTCCCTCCAAAATTGTAGGTGACTTTGACTCTTTCAACTACCTTTTTTGGGGATTTTAAAAATTGAATGTGGATATCCTTTGCCATATCTTGTGTCAATATAGAGCTACCAATATTGTAGGTGCCATTTATTTACTTTTAATGTCTCATCTACTTGTTCCTACATTATCAATTTGAAGTATCTTCAGTAGATGATTTCATCTTTTCCTAGTAATGGTGTGATATTCTAGCTCAACCACTTATTTTTGGAGTTTGTGTGTCATTACTTATATCTCTCTCTTTTGTTCCAATATGTTCTATTTGTCAGATCAATGGATCACTCTTTTGAAACTTTTCTTTTCCTTTTTGTCAAAGGTTTCATTTGATAACACACACTTATCAAAAAAAATTATCCTCATTTCACTTTGAAGCTTTCACAAGTCCTAATGGCAATTTTATTGGAATTTTATTTTTTGCCTTGTCATGTTCCCTAAAAACCTTTGATTACCCTTTTTTTACGTATCCTCCTCCAAAAATCATACCAATTTTTTTATTTTGCTCAAATTTTTTCCTTATCTTCTTTTAATATAAGGTTCTTTGGAGTCTCACATAGTACAAACTATAGATCATGACTTTTACTCTATAATATTGTCTTATCTAGTATATCTTAATATCAACAACTTTGTTATCATCTTGAATTTTCCCTCCTATTGGATGTGTAGTTGGTGTAGATAATCTTCACCTTGGAAGCTTTTTTGTTGAATATGGAGAATTAGATGTCTCATGCGGTTTCTTGATGTAGAACTCTCACAAGTTCTTGTCTTCTTCCTCTAGTTACTAATTTCCCCTCAACCATCCCTCACCATTAGATATTATCTTGAAGGTATATTGGAGATATGAAGCATGAGGAGTCTAAATCCATGGTCCCAAATAAATATTGATGATAATTAATTCCTCTAGTTCATTCATGACTATTTTTGGGTTGAAATTTTACCATTGATGAGACTTTTTTATTTATCACCAAAAATACTCATTAGCCACCATCTATAGGGGATTTTAGTTCATATATCACCAAAAGGACTAGGTATAATCACTATGGACCATCCTCTTGTAATGGTTTTATGATCAACTTATCTATAGAGTGTGAGGGTTTTTACACCCATTCTCATCCTTTGGAGATATCTATATGGCAATTTTTGACATGGAATTCTTAAAAGTTGGTGATGATTGAAATCCATGTCTCTGCTCTAGACTCTAAGTTATCTCTCAAATACAACTTGGTTGGATTTTAGGGAATATTCACTACAACTTTAGTGGCTCTCAAGGATCCTTTTTCTTGTAGGAGGATATGAACACAAAAGATAAGGTCTTTATTCATTAGGCATGGAGTCACTAAGGTGTCATTCTTTGTAAAGTATTGGGCCTTTCTTTTATAGCATTTTCTTGGGGAGGAGGTACCCATCCATATCAATTTCATTCCCCTTGGGCCAATATTTTCATTTTATTTTACTATCATTGTTGTTAGTACAAGCCCTTTTTATTTTTTTCAGGGATGATGCAATAAAATCTTTGATTCCTCTTATTTTCATGCCTAATTAATTTTGGGTGTATGTGATCTTGCCACCTTTATTGGTTTGACCATTTACTTGCTTTGGAAATTTTACCAAGAGTAACTTGATGGCTCAGCAATTGATTTTTCTTTTTCAAAAAATCATCCCACATAAAAATTCTTTTTTATTTTTATTTTTTATTATATTATATCATATACTCACATGACACCCTAGGGGATAGGTTTTATTTATGGTTTTCTCTATCCTATTCATGTTTATTTGTATACCTTTGGGGGATATTAATACCAACTCTCTATTTCCCATTGGTTCATTTAAACCTTTGAAATGTATTATTGTAGTATATCCATTATCACATAAATATTGGGCCACTCTTCAACTATTAGGATCTAATCATTATTTCATTCTAATAGGGTTGTTTTTCTACATGATAAGGATATAGGGTTCCATCAGGATTTTAATCCTAGTCCCATGTGGTGTCCTCAACACCATTAGGGACCAATACAAATATAAGTATCCTCTTAGATTTGCAGTAAAGTCTCTTGATAGTCAAATGTTGAAGGATGGTGGAAGATCAATTATAGATACATCTTGCTTGATTGTTTTGCTTTGATAGGATATAGGGAGAGCAAAATTCTTTCCATGGTTTCTAATATTTGAACCAAGTTACCATCTAATTGCACAAACTTCTTATCTGTGGGCCAAAATATTAAACCAATTGTATATACTATTCCTTTTGGCACAATAAAAGTGTGAATATCAAAATATATAATGTAATTTTGAATCAATTTTTCTTGGTAGACAATGATAAAATAAAATTGGGAGGGTTGGGCTTGCTAAGTCTAGGGGTTGATATCTACAAAATTATGGTATCTTGTGGATGCCTTTTCCATATTTCTTCTTATTTTAAGGATTTCTATAGGTGCTCATTTTATCCTGGAATGGCTAGAATGTTCTAAACCAATAATAGTACCATGGACCTTTCTAAGTGATCCACTATGTTGAAAGATTCAAGAGATACCATCATCTATGGGATGAATTGTTACCTTTTTCCAATAAACTAGGTGTTTATGGTTGGTTTTGGTGGTGATGTTTTCTACCTAAGGACCACTAGACTACTTTGCTTGACATATGTCAAGAATTTTGGTGATATTGCTACCAAAATTCTTGAGCTATCACTGGCTAATTTGGCCTAGTTTCTTGGAGCCCTTTGGTAGATTTGTTGAGTGATATTAAGAGACATAGGTGCCCTTAACTATTGAGATGTTATATTTGGGGGATACCATTATGGTTGGGATATCTTGTGCTAATTGCAAAGAGTCACTGGATTGCCTCTATCATTTTTCTTCATTACCTTCTTCTTAAATTGTGTTAGATAGTTTGATTGGACTTGAGGTATTTTGGCCATTATATTGCCATTTCATAAGATATGACATATATCTCTTCTTCATCCTAGCTTACTAAGACTTGTTCTTGGGAGGAATAATCATGATTTGGGATAGAGGAAGCAGAAAATTTATGTTCGAGTATGTAGCTCTCATTTCTTGAATATGAATTAGATGCATGAGACAACATTATTTTAACCATTATAATGGCAAGGAGCTATGACATTTTGTTTTGACTAGAGTTGAAATTTAAAAGGGTGCAATACCAAGAGGTAGAATCTTATACATAATTGTTCTAAATGGAGGCTTTTTCCTAACATGATTAGGGATATCTATTTGTAGAGGAATCACCACCAAGACTAATTTGATGACTTTTCCCTTGAGCTTGATAATTTTCTTAACTACCTTGAAACTAAGGCCTAGGATATCCATTATATGGGGTTCTATAGCCCTAGTTCCTTTATGGAAAATAAATTCTTAGATTGTTTTGATAAGTCTACCTCTGGGTATTTCATTTCCTCCTTAGACAATATTTTATTGGAGATAAATGTAAGCAAGTTTTATGATGCTTCCTGTTTTGGGTCCTTTGGAGTAGGAGGGATTGAATTTTATGGGGTAAAAATAATCGTAAGTTAGACTAAGGATGATTGAAAGCTTTTTGACTAAGCAACCAGAGTATGTTGGTAGATGATTTTATATTGGTATATAGGGGCATGGGTAACCTAGGGGTATGGGCAGCCTAGGGACTAGGCTTTCAATCTGAATTAAATCATGCTTAGCTTGAATGACTATTTCAAGCTCTGGGTAGAGAATTTCCACCTCAAGCCTTAATAATTAATGAGATTTTAGAATCTAAGGCCTTTAAGTAATAAATAAACATCATACCTAGGGGAGGATGAAGCTCCTCGCATATTATGTGCCAAGACTTGTGAAATATATAGTTAAAATACTCTATCACCTCCAAGAGAGATCGCTTGATGGTTGATAGTTGTTCTAGGAGTGATACCCTATCTACTTTTTCTTTGAACCTTTCAAAAAACATATTTTCAAGCTAGTCCTAGCTGACTATCAAACAAAATTGGAGTATAAGATACCAATTTTAGGATTTTCTTCTAAAATAGGTTGCTAGTAGTCTTAGAGCCATATTCTACTCTGATATATTATGAATTGTGTACAAACTTACCACATGGTTTAGATGCTTAGTGGGAGTAGTAAGATCCTCCCTAGTGATGTAAGTGAGAGACTTGATAGTGGATTGAAGTATCTCATCACATACTTAATATGCAATTAGAGGTACCAAAGGATCCCTATAATTCTAGGTAATGAATTTTCTAGGTGGTGGTGTTTGAATTTCCATGTTATGGCCTATAAATCTTCTTCTTTGTAGAATGATGGTAGCAAGTCTTGTCACTTTTTGTAGTGCAAAACCCAAAAATAGATCTTCTATATTGATATCTCTAGATTTTTCACTTGGATTGGAGTTACCAAGACTAAAACTTGTGCTCTAGAATTAGATAGACTAAGGTCTTCACCATAACCTCAATATAGTGTCTTCAAATAGTGGTTTCTTCTATTGTTCATTTAAGAGTAGAGTCATCAAGTGAAAGGGACACTTCAAAAAGGGTAGGCATATACTCTCACTAATTCTATGTGTAACTCATTATCATGATTATGAGACAAATGGTTTTTCATTAGGGTCCCACCTAGTGATGAAGAGCCAAATTTAACAACAAGAGAAAACTCAATTTTTATTCAGAGTACATGGAAAGATTACAAAGTACAGAAAGAAAATCATTTGCAGTCTCAATCTACGTCTTTCCAGCCTTTTTTGAATCCTTCAAAAAATCTCCTTTTATCATCATGGCTTCTTGTTGCAACCGTCGTTCGTAACCGTCCCTGTAACCGCCTTAACGACTTCTAGAACTGCCACTTGGAACTGCCTTAACGGCTTCTAGAATGGCCAATTGTCGTTCTGTAATAGCCCACGAAAAACCTGCCTTCTCTTTCTAGCTAGGTCGCAAAAACATGACATGTCACGATTTCGTGACACTTTTCTGCCTTTGGCTCTCTTTCGCCAATGTGTTGCGATATCACGACACTTTTCTGCCTTTGGCTCTCTTTCGCCAATGTGTCACGATATCGCGACACTTTTCTGCCTTTGGCTCTCTTTCGCAAATGTGTCACAATATCGCGACACTTTTCTATCTTTGGCTCTCTTTCGCCAATGTGTCACGATATCGCGACACTTTTCTATCTTTGGCTCTCTTTCACCAATGTGTCGTGATATCGCGACACATTTTTGGCTTTTAGCTTTGGTTGCCAATGTGTCGCAATATTGTGACACTTTTTCGTCTTTTTGGCTTTGTTTCGGGGGTGTCACGATATCACGACATCACGGAGTTGTCACGATATCACGACAACCTTTGTGTCGCGATATCGTGACACTTAAGTTTGCGCCCGTCGTTCTGTTGTTGGTGTCGCGATATCGCGACAACATTTGTGTCGTGATTTTGTGACACTTAAGTTTGCGCCCACCGTTCTGCTGTTGGTGTCGCGATATTGCGACAACCTTTGTGTCGTGATATCGTGACACTTAAGTTTGCACCCGTCATTCTTTTGTTGGTGTTGCGATATCACGACAACTTTTATGTCACGATATCACGACCATTTTAATACTTAGAATAATTTTGCAAACTTTAAACTTTTTTTTTCTTTTTGGTGATGCAAGATTGTTGTGCTACCCTGGATGCTCCTGCATCAGACACCCAGGGTAGATTTTTAGAAGTGATCCTCACTTCTGGGTGGTCAGAGGAAAACCCAAATGATCAACCTCTGATTTGGACAACCATGTGGCATCTTCGATAGGTCGATTCTTCCACTTGACCAAATACTCTGAATATTGCCTATTTTGGGTACTTATGCCTTCATGAGTGTCAAGTATGTCTTCAATTTCTTCTTTTTCTGGAGTGGATGCAGGAATGTTCCACAGATCCGGACTGGGTGGTTCACTATAACTTCCTGCATGATATTCAACCAAGTCTGAAATATTGAAGATGGGTGAAATATTTAGCTCACTTGGTAGATCAACTTCATAGGCATTGCCTGAATCTCGTTTACCTATGATCCGACATGGTCCAAACTTCTTCATATTCAACTTATTGTATGTTTTTCGAGGAAAATGTTCCTTACACAAGTGAACCATGACTTCATCCCCTACCTGGAATTCTTTGAAACACCACTTCTGATCTGCTTTGGCTTTGTACGTAGCATTCATTTGACTGATATGCTGCTATACCTCTTCATGTAAAGTCTTCATGTGTGCTGCAAAGTCTTAAGCTTTAGCACTACACTTGTCTGCTTTATCCATCAGTCTCAACTCAAAAGCGTTTCTTGGGCTGTACCCATGTACAATCTAGAATGGTGATTTACCAGTACTGCGATTGACATAATTATTGTAAGAAAACTCTGCCTATGGTAAAATCAGATCCCATCCCTTGGGTTTATCTCCTACCAGACATCATAGAAGATTACCCAAACTTCTATTGACTACTTCGGTCTGTCCATCAGTCTGCGGGTGGTACGTAGAACTAAATTTCAAGTCTATTTTTAGCTTCTTCCACAGGATTCTCCAGAAATAACCCACAAATTTGGTATCTTTGTCTAAGACAATGCTTTGGGGTAGACCATGAAGTTGTACTACGTCCTTGAAGAACAAGTCGATAATGTGAACCGCATCACTTGTCTTCTGACATGGAATAAAATGGGCCATTTTTGAAAACCTGTCAACAACAACAAAAATGGCGTCATGTCCACGTTGTGTTCTTGGCAGACCAAGAACAAAATCCATGCTGATGTCCTCCCATGGTCTCTCTGGTACAGGCAATGGCTGGTACATTCCTATATTTTGGCTGACCCCTTTTGCCATCTGGAACACTCTGCAACCCTGCACAAATCTGGTCATATCCGGTTGCAACTGCGGCCAATGGTAATTCTCACTAATGAGAGCAATGGTTTTATCTCGACCAAAATGCCCTGCTAGTCCTTCGCTATGTTTCTCTTTGATCAAATTTTGCTTCATGGAACTTCATGGAATGCACAACTGGTTCTTTTGAAACAGCATCCCATCTTGGATCATGAAATCCAACCACTTAGTGTGATCCACAGTAGTAGGAGACACACATGTTGTCCATGCCTTTGCAAAATTTGGATCTCTGGGTATAAACTCTTGAGTTCATCAAACCCAACAACCTGCACTCTCATTTCTATCAAAAAATTATGCCTTCTACTCAAGGCATCTGCAACTCTATTAGATTTGCCACTTCTATGCCTCAGGACAAAGCTATAACTCTGTAGGAATTCAACCCACTTCAAATGTCGTTGGTTAAGTTTAGCTTGACTATTTATATACTACAAATCTTGATGATCAGTAAATAATGTCTCCATTTCTTAAGAGCCTAAATTATAGCATAGAATTCTTGATCATAAACAGAGTATTTTTTTCTAGCATCATTTAATTTTTCACTAAAGTATGCAACAGGTTTACCTTCTTGACTCAACACAGCTCCAATGGCACTGCCACTGGCATCACAGTCAATCTAAAACACTTTATTAAAATATGGAAGTGCCAGAATGGGCTGTTCTATCACTTTCTTCTTCAATATGTTCATACTTGGTATCTCGCCTTGGCAGTCCACTTAAATTCTCTCTTATCCCCTCTCATAGTTTTTGTTAGGGGTGCACAAATACTGCTAAAGTCTCTAATAAAATTTCTATAGAAACTTGCAAGACCGTGAAACGATCTTACCTCTATTACATTCCTTAGGGCAGGCCATTCAATGATAGCCTTCACTTTGTCAAGATCCATTTTCAGACCCTCCTCTGAGATGACAAATCCCAAGTAAATCAACTCTTTCTGTACAAAATTGCACTTCTGTATATTAATCAATAACTACTCCTCACGCAGTTTTTCAAAAACTATCCGAACATGCAACAAATGCTCGTCCAATGTTTTACTAAAAATCAGAATATCATCCAGATAAACTATCACGAACTTTTCTAGGAAGTCACGCAATACCTCATTCATCAGCATCATAAACGTACTAGGTGCATTAGTCAATCCAAATGGCATAACTAACCACTCATACAAACCCTCTCTGGTTTTAAAGGTTGTCTTCCATTCGTCGCCCTCTCTAACACGTATCTGATGATATCTACTCTTTAAATCAATCTTAGTGAAGTATTTAGCTCCACTCAAGAAATCCATTATATCGTCCATTCTGGGTAATGGAAAGCGATATTTAATGGTAATTTTATTAATGGCTCAAGAATCAGTGCACATTCACCATTCGCCATTCTTCTTTGGTGCAAGTACTGCTGGCATTGCACAAGGGCTCAAACTTGCTCGAATCAAACCCTTCCTCAACAATTCCTAAACTTGTCGGTTCAACTCTTCATTCTCTACAAGAGACATTCTATGGGCTACCTTGTTGGGTAAGCTAGATCCTGGCATTAAGTCAATCTGATGACTAATCTTCCTCATTGGCGGCAAACCCTCAGGCACATTGTCTGATATAATATCAAGAAATTTTGCTAACAAATGTTCAACTTTTGCTGGAATGTCAGTAGTATCTTCTCTCTTTACAGTAGGAATTAATGCATAACACATTGAATCCCTCTTTAAACCATCCAAAAAAATTTTGCCATCTACTAAACAAATTCTAGCATTATTGCATACCTTTTCCTCAACCTCCTTCAATGGCTTCAGTTTGTGGCGTACTCCGTCTTTTGTCAGGGAATAGGTATTTGCATGTCCATCATGCGCTACATGTCTATCAAATTGCCATGGTCTTCCAAGAAACAAATGGCAAGCATCCATCGACAAAATATCACACAGGACCTCATCCTAGTATCTTCCAATTTGAAACTTGACCAAGCATTGTTCACTGACCAATGCTCTATGATCCTTCTGCAACCATGCAATCCGGTATGGATGCGGGTGCTGTCTTCTTTCTAGCTTTAACTTAGATACCATTTCCTCAGAAACCAAATTGTCTGTACTACCATTATCAATAATAATATTATATATTTTACCTGAACATTTGCACCTCGTGCGAAACAGGATTTTTCGTTAATCTGGTTCCTTCTCTTCGTTCAACAAGGTTCTCCTTGTGATCATCACTTCTCCACACTTTGCTTCTTTAGAGTGTTTATATTCAACACCATCCTCAACCACCACAGCTCTGGCATTACTTTTAGGCCTTATGTTTAGGGTTTCTTGGTGTTTGGGACACTCATATGATCGATGCCCCTCTTCTCCATAATTGAAACAGGTTCCATGAAATCTGCCTTTGCCATATCCATGTCCACCTCTACCTCGTCCCCTTTGATAATCATTGTTCTGATTACGGGGTTGGTAAGGATTTTCCTCCTTCTGTTCCTGGTGATTGCTGGTTTCACAAATCTGCTTTTGGTCATCATATTTACCTCCACTGGTTCTTCCACTAGTTCTTCCACCATGACCTCTTCATTTTTGTTTGCTGTCAAATCTATGGTTTAGTTTCTCTTCCACTTTCAGAGCAAACTGGTAAGCATATTCAATGTTGTTCATTCAAACCAGACTCAATTCTTCTTGCATGCTGGTTCTTAACCCATTAATGTAACGGGCTACTCTCTCTTTATTTGCTTCCGTATGATCGGTTCTAATAGAAATTTTAAAAAATTCCTCTATATATTCTTTAACGGACTTGCTGGACTGGCGCAAACTCTACATTTTTCTCAGTAGATCTAATTTGTAATCTACCAGAATAAACTACCATTTTAGTTTTTCAACCATTCGATCCCACCTGGTGATATTTTCTTTTCCTCTATGGTTTCTTTCCAGTTGCACTCCTTTCCACCATATGCCAGCATGGCATTTCAACTTTGTTCTGGCAAATTTAATTCGATTTGGATCTTCAACTTCCTCATATTCAAAATATTCCTCCATATCATTAATCCATTCAATTAATTCTTTAGAATTTAAATTTCCAAAATATGTGGAGACGTCAATATTTGGCCTTTTCCCAATTTGTGAAATGGCTTTAATCATTCGAGACTCTACAGCACTCATTGCTTCTTCTTCTTCAGACGGGTCTTCAACTCCGTCATCATCACTTTGGTCTTCTCCTCTTGGCTCTACTCCTCTATGCAATTCTTCCTGCAAGGCCTGCACTTGCCTCTGCAATGCTCAGAAGTCTCCTTCAGGAACCATGTTCTTTCCAGCACCATGATTTCTTCGCGATGGCATTCTGCTTCACTGTTTCTCAGAACCCATAACCCCAGATCCTAGTGCAAGCTGCCTCATGTTCGGCGCTCTGCTCACACACTCAAAATCTTGCTGCTCTGATACCACTTGATGAAGAGCCAAATTTAACAACAAAATAAAACTCAATTTTTATTCAAAGTACATGGAAATATTACAAAGTATAGAAAGAAAATCATTTGTAGTCTCAATCTACGTCTTTTCAACCTTTTTTGAATCCTTCAAAAAATCTCCTTTTATCATCACGGCTTCTTGCTATAACTGTCGTTCGTAACCGTCCCTGTAACCATCTTAACAGCTTCTGGAACTGCCACTTGGAACTACCTTAACGGCTTTTAGAATCGCCAACTGTTGTTCTATAACAGCCCACAAAAAACCTGCCTTCTCTTTATAGCCAGGTCGCGAAAACTTGACATGTCACGATTTCGTGACACTTTTCTGCCTTTGGCTCTCTTTTGCCAATGTGTCACGATATCGTGACACTTTTCTACCTTTGGCTTTCTTTTGCCAATGTGTCGTGATATCGCAACACTTTTCTGCCTTTGGCTCTCTTTCGCCAATGTGTCGCGATATCGTGACACTTTTCTGTCTTTGGCTCTCTTTCACCAATGTGTCGTGATATCGCGACACTTTTCTGTCTTTGGCTCTCTTTCACCAATGTGTCGCGATATCGCGACACTTTTTCGGCTTTTAGCTTTGGTTGCCAATGTGTCGTGATATCGTAACACTTTTTCAACTTTTTGGCTTTGTTCCGAGGGTGTCGTGATTTTGCGACACTAGAGGTTTTGCGTCCACCTTTGCTTGGAGTTGTCACGATATCATGACAACCTTTGTGTTGCAATATCACGACACTTAAGTTTGCGCCCGTCGTTCTACTGTTGGTGTCGCGATATCACGACAACCTTTGTGTTGAGATATCATGACACTTAAGTTTGCGCCCACCATTCTGCTGTTGGTGTCGTGATATCGTGACACTTAAGTTTGCGCCCGTCGTTCTACTGTTGGTGTTGCAATATCGCGACAAATTTTGTGTCGCGATATCGCGACCATTTTAATACTTAGAATAATTTTGCAAACTTTGAAATTTTTTTTTTCCTTTTTGGTGATGCAAGATTGTTGTGCTGCCCTGGATGCTCCTGCATCACCTAGCATACCATTTAACTATTGTCCTCTATGATTGTCCTAGTTAGAACACTTGTGACTCACATAAGGTTTAACTCAATTGAGGCCTCTGAAAGTTTTTACAAGGATGACTTCTTATTATGATGTGATATTTAGGTATACTTGAACTCAAGGGGAAAGGGGATGTGAGATAAAAATAAAAAATATCTCAACAAAAGGAAAACCTAATCTACAAGGGTGGTAATGTGCTAAATTTCTACCAAGATCTTCTTATACAATAGGTCTAAACAGTATGTGCTAACGGTTAACACTTCCACTTCTTGACATAGATAAGCACAAATAATATTTATCATCACACATGCATGCAAAGATATGGGTTAGTGGGAGAACCATATATGGCTAGTCCAAAAATTGACATGTAGACCTCCCATACACACATAAAATAAAATTCAAAATAACAAATACAAACTTTAATTACATACACAAACAGATAGAAATGTGTCAATAGGATAATCATAGATGGATAGTCTAAAAATTAGCACATAGTCTTCCAATATATATGCATACAAATAAACTTTATAAATATTATGCCTGAAGTGGGGTATTGATTTATCCACAAGCCACTTAGGAGCCAACTACTCTATAGAAAGTAATGAAAGGAAACATATTACAAATGCAAACGTGTTTATTATTTTTATAGCCTAGACTACTGATATTTATAGATACAATGGGGATAAATTTCCTCTAAAACTATAGGTTACTTTGACTCTTTCAACTACCCTCTCTAGGGATTCTAAAATTGAATGCAAATCTCCTCTACCATATCTTGTGTCAATCTAGAGTTGACACTATTATAGGTGAAAAATGGCCATGGAAGAAGAAATTGAGTCCTTAGATAAAAATAAGACATGGGACTTGGTGAAATTACCCCTTGGTAGAAAACCTGTTGGTTGTAAGTGGTTATTCAAGAAGAAGTACAATGTAGAAGGAAAGTTGGATAAGTACAAATCTCACTTGGTAGAAAAAGGATTTTCTCAAGTTGAGGGAATTGAATTTGGTGAGATTTTTTCTCCTGTGGCTAAACTAACATCAATTAGAGTTCTATTGGCTATTTCTACTACTTTTGATTTTGAAATAGAACATATGGATGTAAAGATAACTTTTCTACATGGTGAACTTGATGAAGATATATATATCACAACTAGAATGCTTCAGGGTAAAATGTAAGGAGGAATTTGTATGCAATCTGAAGAAGTCTCTTTATGGGTTGAAGCAATCTCCAAGGATGTGGAACCAAAAATTTGATAGATTTGTTTTGACACTTGGGTTTGGAAAAAGTAAAGCAGATCCATATATATATTTCAAAAAGGAGGGTGAAGATTTTGTTATCATTTTATTGTATGTGGATGACATGTTGTTAATTAGTAACAAGAAGAAGATGATAAAGTTACTAAAATCTTAATTATCTTCTGAATTTGACATGAAAATTTGGGTGCTGCAAAATTTATTTTGGGTATGGAAATAATAAGGGATTATGCAAATAGAAAGTTGTGGTTAAATCAAATAAAATATGTTAATTTGATTCTACAGAGGTTAAGTATGCATATCTATTTGGTTAAAATTTATTTGTTGAATAATGTCCTAAAATAGATGAGGAAACTGAAGAAATGCATCATTTTCCTTATGCTAATGTTGTTGGCAGTCTGATGTATGCAATCATCTGTACTAGATCTGATATTCCACATGTAGTAAGAGTAGTTAACAGATATATGTCCAATCTAGGAAAGGAATATTGGGCTATTGTGAAGAGGATCTTCAGATACATACATGGAACTACAAATTATGTTATTTATTATGAAGGAAAATTTGGAGGCAATGATATTGTAAATCTACAAGGGTTTGTGGATGTTGATTGGGTTGGATATCTTGACAAGAGAAGATCCATGAGTTCTTATGTGTTCAGGCTATTTTGAGGGGCAGTAAGTTGGATGAGTAAAAAGCAAGTAGTTGTTGCTTTATCTACTATAGAAGCAGAGTACATTGCAGCAACTCATGCTTTCAAATAAGTTGTGTGGCTACAGAGGCTATGTTCAAAATTGGCATTAAGAAGAAGGCCATGAGAATTGATAGTGACAGTCAAAGTGCAATATTTTTGGCAAAAAATCATGGTTTTCATAATCAATAAAAATATATTGATATCAAGTAACATTTTGTGAGAGATATGGTTGAAGAGAACCGAGTGATATTGGATAAAGTTGATACAGAGAAGAATATTATTGATTCATTAAGAAAGGCTATTCTTGCTCAAAAATTCTTGGTGTAGAATATCTACGAGCATGGTTTCCCTTGACAGTTGATAATGGTAGTTATTAGCTCCTATGGAAGGTATTAAAAAAGTGGAAGAATGTTGGAATTGTGTTAAATATTTTCTATGTTATTCAGGAGGGGTTAACTTTGAAAGGACTTTACACTCTGTAAAAATTTCCTTATCGGGGTTCAAGGCCAGGTCGGGCCCTGAGCAAGGGTCTAGGGGCATTATCCCCCAGGAAATTTTTTTGGTGGGGTTTAATCTATTTTTAGATCCATATGGGTGTTTTTGGGTTAATGTAATGTTGACCCATGATATACCATTTTATCACTTGAGTATCCAAAACTACTTCATTGGATCCATGCTTTTGCTACTCTATTATGATAATTTGAATGATGGGTCCACTTGTTCCTTGATGTTGTTGCATCACTCTAAAAACCAAGATCAATATGCTTTCTCTGCCACACAATTCCATACTTGATACCCTTCTAATTCCATGTAGAACCATAATATTGTTTCCTTAAGTTATGCCTCCAATATTGTTGTCACTCTTAGTGGTGTGGATGGTGATATGTTGTAACCTTAACTTGATGTTCTACCTTTTTTGACTCCTCAACCTTTGGATCCACTATTTTAAATTCTTCTACATGTTGTTCTTTCATGTTCCCTTTATTTGGTGTGTTCTTGTGCTCTTCCTTCAAAACTTCCTTACACTTTGCTATTATTATTTCCTTGGAACTTTTTGCTATTGCTTCTTCCCTAGACTCTATTATTGTTGCTACTTCCATCTTGGATTTTTTTTTAGGTTCTTATATATTTTTCTTCAATTTGTTCCTCTACAATCCCTTCTTGTTCCCTTACCGTAACTTCTTGTTTCTCCTTGGATCCTTGCTCTATAAGCTAAAAATATCCTACAATGTTATCTTCTTTTTACTTTACCATAACTTCATAAACTTCTTTTACACATTAATGTTAATAGTACCCAAATAATCCAACCAAGGATAACCTAGAACAATATCCACATAATTCATATCAATAGCATGAAAATATAAATGTAAAACATATTTATCCATGGTGATCTTCAAATCCTTAAAAATATAAACATTTTCACCCTCAAGATGTATGTCCTTTATTTTTATTGCTTAAACGTGTAACCTCTTAGCCAAAGTTATATTGATGAAATTATATCTATTGATAGGGTTAATGGAAATATAACCTTTTTCTTTGAATGCATCCATGAACCTGAAAAAAGACTTTTTAAATTCATACAAATCCCTTTGTCCACTCTTTAACTTATCTTCTACCAAAGGTGTGGTTTACTTCATCTACCTAGTGGTATCTTTTTTACCTTCTACCAATTCTTTAGAATTTTCTATATTTCTTTTTAATTCCTTTTGTTCTTTCAAAAGTATATTTATTTCTTATATGTAACCTTTGATTGTATCCTTCAAACTAGCTATCTTTTTATATGGGTCCCATTGACTCAAGAATGCTTGCTTTGTTTTATCCCAAGTTATTTTACTATTATAGGTGCTAAAAAATTATAGAGCCAAGAGAGAGCTTCTCCTCCAAGACAATAATAAAGTATGAAGTACCAAAAATAATTAGTATACAAGGATTTAAAATATTGCCACTAGTCCTTAACGTCAATATCACCTTCTCCAAAAAAAATTTGTAGCTCCATAAGTTTAGAACCCAAAAAAGGACAATGTAAACTAGGGTTTTATAAAAATATGTCCCCTATTAAATAGAATATAAACCTCCAAAATAAAAATTGCCTTCCTACACAACAATAGATTATTAGCTTACCCACAACTAAAAGATATATCAAATTTCATTTTTTTTAATGTGATTTGAAAAATCACCATTGTCCTTGTTTCAAATGGCTAACTTCACATGGCTATATATACCTCAATACTACTTGGATTCCTTCATATGACCACTCACTTTAAATTTCTTCCCATAAAAAATGATCCAAAAATTTTCTGAATTAGATAAAATTTTGTAGTGATATGTATCATAAAATATGAGGGAAAAAATTATTGTAATTCTACAATCCACAAAAGACAATTCCCACTATGCTAGAATCGTTGCTCTGATACCGCTTGTTATGAAACTTTATTCTCATTAATAGAAATAATTCACTAATATGTAGAAATATCAAATCATTCATCCACAAATAATTATCCATAATAATAATCCATACAATGAGATAAATATAATTAACTCTTAAGGTAGGGTAACAACAATAATACTCCTTAAGGAAGGAAAACTCCATAAGATCCTCCAAGATGAGAGCACCATATAGAGAGGGAAAAGTCTCATAAGTCACTTCATAGATGAAGTTGATTACAAGAAATAATTCATATGAATGATATTCATGATGATTACAATGACAAATATCCCTTCTTTATATACCCATCTTCTAATTCTACTTTGGGGAGCTAACTACTAATATAATATAATATTATAATATAATCAACCTTGGATTATGTGTGGCCCATGTCAACCCTTATACAATATAATATCATATCACCATATACCTATTCCTAGGTACCCTAACAAAGAGATTCTAGTTTATTCTCTAGAGGTCTAAACACTCAAGTCTAGATTTTAAAACTTTAAAGGTTATTTTTGTGCAAGTAATACATGAGGAATGCATATAACATTTCAAACAAATGGTTAAAAGAGATATTTATTAGGTTGGTTTTGGAGATATCAAGCTGCTTTGCCCAAATTATTCAAGATCTATCATAAGGACATTTTAAGGAGTGAAGGGTGGTACTAATTTAGTAGTAAATAATTTAGCAGGTATCAATAGAGATAAAATTGAGAGCTTTCTCAAAGACCTAAAGGTATACATCCTTTCTTCATTGGCTTCTCAACCAGATACATCTAAGCCAAAATTAAACAAGATGAGGTAGAGAATACTAGCATTTTTTTTTCAAAAAGTGTACAAAGTAGCATGCCAAATATGAATTCCCTTTAGACAAGGTCGAGGCCCATAGTCTCTACCAAAAGGACCATAAAATGAGAAGCTATACAATTTTACTAGGAATAAAATATTCCTACCATACCAAAACCCAAGGAGTAGAGAAGGTCTACTACACTGTTATACTCACAGTGACATTGAGAGGGGGGTGAATCAGTGTGTTCTTTTAAAACTTTAAATTTGCAACTCTTAATGCTGAAATAAAGCAAACTCAAAAAAGATGCAGCAAGTTAACAATAGAGCATCACACAACACAAGATTTAACGAGGTTCACCAATGTGGCTACTCCTCAAAAAATGACTGCTTGGACTACCATCCAAATCCAGCCTTTGCAAAGCAACAACTTTACAATCTATTTACCAGCACCAACTGGAAGGAGCACCAACCCCTAAATTTTTTTGTATCAACATAAAGGAGCAACAACCCCTAATTTACCAGCACGTAATGGAATGAGCACCAACCCCTGATGCTAAATTGCAACTTGGACTTCAAGTGAATCTATGAAATTTATAGAAAAATACCTTTACCCTTTTTGCACACAGTCTGTTGTTTCTGTGCACTCTGCTTCTTCTGTGCAATCGCTTTGCACAATCTGTTTTAGAATAGTTTGCTTCTACGCAAATGCATCGCACACTCTGCTTCGATACAATTGAATGATCGCTTTTGCTCCTTTGCACTTTTTTGCTCTCTGTGTGCTTTTGCTTCACACTTAGCTCGATTCAACATGACTCCCTCTCTATGCACTACGGGCTTAATTCATGCAAATTCGATACACCTCAAATCTCCAAATAGCCCTCCTTTTATAATAGAATTTTCATGATAAAATTCTAACTTTAGTCGGCTGATTATGCAAGTGCAAAGCCTAATCATTGTCAGCTGTAAACCCTAGCTTTCATCGGTTGTAAACCCTAATTCTCGTCGACTATCATCGGTCTTCGTCGGCTTCAACTTACCTGAATCTATAGCTTCTTTTGTTCCTATTTCTATGAAACCACAACATGTCATGATATCATGACACTTTTGCCTCTGTACACTTTCTTTTGGCTTTTGTCACAATATCGCGACAATTCTGCCTTTGTCGACTTTAACTAAGCTCTTGTCGTGATATCGCGACACTTCTGCCTTCGTCAGCATCAATTTTGCTTTTGTCGTGATATCGTGACACTTCTCTTGTTGAAGACCTGCTTTCTATTTCTGTCATGAAACCATGACACTTTCTGCAATCGTACGCTGCCATTTCAATCTATCACAAAATTGCGACACTTTCTACATCTGTATGCTTTCTTTTCTGCTTGTCATGAAATTGTGACACTTTCTATATCTGTACACTTTCTCTTCAACCTGTCACAAAATTGTGACACTTTTTGCATTCGTACGCTTTCTCTTCAACCTGTCACAAAATCGTGACATTTTCTACATCCGTATGTTTTCTCTTCAACCTGTCGTAAAATCGTGACACTTTCTTCATCCGTACGCTCTCTCTTCAACCTGTCATGAAATCATGACACTTTTTGCATCTGTATGCTTTCTCTTCAACTTGTCACGAAATCGTGACACTTTATGCATCCATACATTTTCTCTTCAACCTATCACGAAATCATGACATTTCATACTCTAAACACTTTCGTCTGTAGCATGTCACGAAATCGTGATAGTTCTCACTTCAAATTCTTTCCTTTGCAGCATGTCATGAAATCATGATAGTTTCTCACTTCAAACTCTTTCCTCTGCTGCATGTCGTGAAATCATGACAGTTCTTACTTCGAACTCTTTCCTCTGCTGCATGTCATGAAATCGTGACAGTTCTCACTTGGAACATTTTCATCTGCAACATGTCATGAAATCGTGACGGTTCTCACTTTGAATTCTTTCTTCTGTAGAACGTCACGAAATCATGACCATTCTTACTTCGGACTCTCTCTTCTATAGCATGTCACGAAATCATGACACTTTTATCCTGCTTTCATTTTATCTTCTGACTTGTCGCGAAATCATGATAGTTATTCTTGCTTGTGCTTTCTCTTCGAACATGTCACGAAATCATGACAGTTTTCCTTCCTTGCACTTTTTCTTTCAACATGTCATGAAATCGTGATAGTTTAACCTGCTTGTGCCTCTGCTTCGAACATGTCACGAAATCGTGACAGTTTTCAACTTGCCTTCTTCTCTTCCAACATGTCACGAAATCGTGACAGTTTTACCTGCTTGCACCTCTGCTTCGAACATGTCACAAAATTGTGATAGTTTTTCAACTTGCCTTCTTCTCTTCCAACATGTCACGAAATCATGACAGTTTTCCCTACTTGCGCCTCTGTTTCGAACATGTCGCAAAATCATGACAGTTTTCTCTACTGTTTCTTTCTCCTCCAGTATGTTGCAAAATCGCAATAGTTTTTCCCTGTACTTTCTCTCTCCTCCAATATGTCACGAAATCACGACATTTTTCTTTGCACTTTATCTCTCCTCCAATATGTCACGAAATCGTGACAGTTTTCCTATTTTCTAAATATGTCGTGATATCGCGACACTTTCCTTGTATTTTTCTTTGAATTTTTGCATGTGGACCACTTAGGTCTTTTTTGAAAAACACTGTACATATTCTAAGAGATCTCTAAACTTCCTGTTTGCTACATCTGAACTTCCTATTGCTGCACTGAATCAAATGATCTAGCTGATTGTGTTGACAACAATGACAATCTTGTTGCTGCACTTTGCTCAACATACACCAATCAAAAAATCTATGACAACCTTACGCAAATGTCCAAGGTATGAATCTTGAAGCCAACCTTTTTATACTTTTAAATTTTAAAATAATTGGGCTTCACAAGGGTGGCAATAGTCACCTCATAAAAATCAAAATATTTGGATAAATCAACAAAATGCTTGACCTTAATAGCATTACTATCATTAAACATGATAGAACCCATAAAAAAATATTGCATTCTCCATCAAAATTATAGTATCACCAACCACCTCAACTACAAAAAGCTTGCTTACATACACCTAAAACTTATAACTAGCAACTTAAAAAATAGTGATCACGACTACCTACCCAACCAAAATCAAATATAAATAATAAAGTAGGACTAGTGTATAGTCACAAGTTAGGAGGATATTAAACATAATATATATATCCTATCGATTGAAATGAATTCTAATATGACTAGGTAGAATTCTCAAGGATCATTAACCCCCTATTATCACTAAATTAGAGGGAAAAAATCCTCCTTAAGAAGATCCTCAAGAACGTGATCCCAGTAGTAATGCTAGATCTAATAGTAAAGTATAGAGAACCCTCTTTTTCCTAAAATATTGAATCAAAAGAAGGAATTCCCACAATTATAATTTAACTTATAACAGAACTATAAATTATATGTGTTCTCATACCTTGTTTTCAAGCCATAAATTATGTTCTAACCTATAGCAATTCCATTAGATAGCTATTATAAAAATACCTAGGAGGAAAAAAGACCCTAAAACTATTCAAGTGGTAGGACAACATACTAACCTTATACTTGGAAAAGTCATTACTCCTAAGAATTTTGATCCTAAAAGCCCTATTGTTATGTACTCATTTGGGACACTTTAATTAAGAATTTCCTAATGGATTGAGGAACATTAATTAATGTTATGAAAAAGGAAATGATAGATAAATTGGGTCTTCTAGAGCTCAAGCCTACTCCCATAGTCTTATAAAAGGATGATCACTCGATTGTGGAAGAGTTGGGGATGTGGTTATTTCTATATTATTTGGAGTACATATATGATTTCATGGTGTTAAAATCAAAGAAGATCTTATATGATACCCACTAATTTTAAGTAGACTTTGGTTATTCATAGTTGATGCCTACATTAGTTGTTGATCTAGAAACATGAATATCTTGAATAAATCTATAACTAAAATCTTGATCCTATATCCACCTACTAAACCTACTATAGAAAATAAAGATCTCATATGGGTTGAATAGGATGGAAATAATTAAGCAGCTATAAATCCAATTTTTATGATTGATCAAGCTCTTAGAGTGAGAATAGATGATGACATCATGTTTAGATTTTTTTTCCAAAATTTGTACCTCGATGAAATCCTTAGTCAAAATAATATATCTACTAAATTTCCTCTAGTAAATAATTTCTAAATATACTTCTAACCCAAGATGGAATTCTATCATTTGTCATCATCTTTTAGCCCACACAGAAATATTAAAACTCTTCACAATGACAAGGAATCTCTTGTCAAGGCTATTGAAATTACATCAAGATGAAATCTTAATATCGACAACCAATTTAATCTAGATGAAGAAAGTACATTAACTCAAATGCTCAAAAGACATAGATCTTCCTTCATATGGAATTGCTAGGAAATGAAGGGAATCTATCTGGCCATTTGTACACATCACATTTATATGGAAAATAATATAAATCCATATGACTATCACAGTGTAGGATGAATCCCACTCTAAAAAATATTATTAATGAGGAATTTGAAAAGCTACTAAATGTTAAAATTATTTATCCCATTTTTTATAGCCAATGGTTATCTTTTTTATTAATTGTTTCAAAGAATATAGGAAAGTGGTGAATCAATTAGGTACAGTATACCCTTTCTAGGAGAAATTATTTCTCTTTCTTGGATGGTTTTAGTGAATATCACCAAATCCAAATTGTGCCCAAAGTTCAAGACAAGACAAAATTCACCTACTTTTAGGGAATATTTACTTATCGTGTCTTGCCTTTCAAATTATGAAATGCACCTACAACCTTCCAGAGGGTAGTACTTAGTATTCTATCTAATTAAAATAGAGAATGCATAGAAATTTAAATAGATGATTTCATAACTTATGATAATTCTTTTGAAGAAATAATAACAAGCCTAAAACAAGTACTTTAAAGGTATCAATATACTAACCTCTTATTAAGCAATGAAAATATTATATGATGATTATAGAGGAGGGTATCATATAACTAAAATTCTACTCATGGAATTAAAGTTGATCATGCAAAAATTGAGATTATAAATAACCTCCCTATCCCACAAAAACAAAAGGATGTCCATAGTTTCCTAGTGTTGAAAGTGTTATTGGACTTATGTCTAAGGGTAACATTGTATGATACAATATTTTTAGGCCTATATGCAATTATTGTACAAATATATTTATTTTATTTTGTAATACCTATGGGCCATGGTCAACCTTGTTGTGCTTAAATTCATATTATATCTTGTAATTGATCTTAATCCCTCTCATTATAATAGCATAGGTTAAACTTATTTATGTAATGGGTATTGGTTTAAACACCATCATCACTTAATCCATTACATTAAAGTGTTGTGATTCTTATCTATAGATAATATAGTGATTATTATGGTGCTTATGGGTGCCCACTATATTTTTCTCTTTCATAATTTTTATGCTTTTTGTATAAGATTTGAATGTATAGATTTCTTCTCCTCATTTTTGTGAATAAGAGTAAATTTCAAAATGGTATCAAAGTAGGTACAGAGCTTCATTTCTAGGTCATGCAAAAAGTTTTTTCAAAGCCTCCAATATTTCTTCTAACTTCTAGGATCGATAACTTATCAAAGCTTCATAATCACCTTTGGAAATGGAGGTAAAGGGAAGATCGATTTTTCTCTTTTCAATCATTCTTAATTTTTGTAGAATTCACACCTAATATAGGTTCTATTCCATTATTATTGGAATATATATTCAAATATTAAAGTGCACTTTGTCTAATTTAATATGTTTTTTGCTTTTTAGGGTTAGGGTTAGGGTTTCATTTCTAAAAAACCTATTATTTTCCAAACCCTAATTGCTCCCTCTATGTACTCATTCATGAATAATATTAATAAACCACTTTTGGTTCTAACAATTGGTATCGGAGTGGTAATATCTGCTTGTGATTCGTGTGTGAGGGGGGATTTCCCTCAAGGAAATCCTCCCCCTCTTCCCCATCTCGCATGATTTCCATCCTTATTTTTTGGTATTTTTTCTAGTTCAGTATCTCTCTTGTTTAGGGATATTGAGTTGTTTGGGAATCTCTAGTTTACACTCCTATGTTTGTTTCATCAAGATAGCAGATGACATTCTACAATTTTGCTATATTAGAAATGAGGGCTATGATAGCTCCTCTTTAGTCATCGAAGTGATGGCCTGGAAGCGATCAATGGTCCATCTAGTTGTAATAGATACATAAAAAAAATGTAAAGCTCAATTACTATAATAGGTTTAAAGTAATTGAGATAATGAAGTAGTGTCATAGGAAACGTTGTAACAGTGACTACAGGTACTGGTCGTGGGTGCGACAAAAAGCTCAAATTTGGGTTGTTATTATGGTGAGAATATTTCGACGGCCCAACTAATATTTTCAATACCATCAAATAGTTTGACCATGGTGGAAGCAAGTTCTCCCTAAAGAACACAAGCTTATACTAAGAGGGGGTGAACAGTATAAGATCACTTTTTACTTTTCTTTCCCAATAAATATTATGCAATGTATAGATAGCAATATCAACAAAAGTAATAAAAGCAATGCACAAATCACCACACACAATAGAGACACCAAATTTACATGGTTCACCCAATGTGGGCTACTCCACGGAGAAAATATTTCACTAAAATTTTCTTAATCAATCTCTTGGGAATCCTTTCCCAATTACAATTTTTATGGATTTCTATCCAAAGGAGACACCAATCCCCTAATAAATTTCATGGATATCTATCCATAGGAGAACTCCTTTATCCTTAGCTCTGACTGGTGATCTTCTAGAAGAATGGCTTCCCCCATTACTCTGGCTAATGGATCTCTATCCATTGAAGAATCCTATCCTCATTGCCCTAGCTAATGGATCTCTATCCACTAGATATTATTGTCCTCTATACTCTATCACTTTTAAATATCTGTCTCAAATATGCACTAAACACAGTCCTTCAGTCTAGCACAAATTTGTCCTCAATCTCTATCCTTTGCACTAAATATAGTCCTTCGATCTAGCACAAATTTTTCCTCAATCTCTATCCTCTAATTTGCACTAAACATAGTCCTTTGGTCTAGCACAAATTTTTCCTCAATATTTATCCTCTGATTTGCACTAAACATAGTCCTTCGGTCTAGCACAAATTTATCCTCAATATCTATCCTCAAGCCTTAACACAAAGCTTGACTCAATATCAAATCAACTCTATTGGATCTACCCCAAACCCTAACTCAAGGTTTGAAGAAATCAATCAATCAACATCGCTCTCAAGTCTTCTCAAATACTTGTCTCAAATCTGCCTTGTAAGCTTCCATAAAAGCTCACACCAATTAGTCCACAATTCCTCTCTAGAACTTGTCCAATCTGCTCTCAATATATATTGTAATCTTTCACAAAAGCTCACACAAATCTATCCACAAGTCTTCCCAAATACTTACCTCAAATATTCTCAACAAGTCCTCACTAGAACTTGTCCAATCTCATAGAAACATAAAGAGAATTGTTAGAGACTCAATATGCTCTACATTCATCATAATTCTCAATCACTTTCAATCACTCTCTTAGAAACATATAGAGAATTTTTATAGACTCAATATACTTCACATTCACCTCAATACTCAATCACTTTCAATCACTCTCTTAGAAACATATAGAGAATTTTTAGAGACTCAATATGCTTCACATTCACCTCAATACTCAATCACTTTCAATCACTCTTTTAGAAACATATAGAGAATTTTTAGAGACTCAATATGATTCACATTCACCTCAATACTCAATCACTTTCTCAACTCAATTCAGAATATAGAATAATTTGTTTCATAGAACTTGAACAATCACTTCAACACATTCACTTGAATAGGCTCAACCAATCACTCAATGAAATAATCCTTGCTTACAAACCCTAGTCCAATCACATGAACAATCACTCAATGTTCCCAACAATTCTTATCAACCAATACTCACATAACAATGACACTCATGTTCTTTCCAAACCCTAGTTCAAGTTCTTCACTCAATTTAATCACTTCAACAACAATGCTTATAAAACAAGGTTTTATCAACAACTCTTTTATTCCAGAAAACCTTGAAGCATTAAATCAAAACACTTTCAACAATGCTAACCAAACAATCCTTTTCACTCCAACTTTTCATACACAACTTTCAACAATCACTCACTAGGAAGAATATGCCCATACCTTTTGTTGGATGTAAAAGTGCCTTTGAAAAAACCTATTTTAATCACAATTTTCTTCTTTCCAAATTCAATGGTTAAACACAACAATATCACTTCAATAATTTCTCAAAAATATTCCCTTATACACAAAATAATCACAACTCAATTTATGCCTTATTGCTCCCTTTTAAAAATAACACTCATCACAACATACATACAAATAATTTCTTTGATACACCTTATAAAATCCAACTTAAAATAATATCCAATACCATAAAATATCAACCAAACACCTTACAATCCTTTCAAAACCTTTGAGCAAATAACATTTAAAATTTAATTTTGCAAAACCCTTATAACTCCCTTTGCAACCTTAGAACCAAACAAAAATATGCAAAAATTATTTTTTTAAATGCCCAAACTACATTCCTGAAATTTTTGGTGATCAATATCACAGGATACCTCTTTCTTCCCTAAAAAGGGGATTCGGTGAGATTTGATCCACCATATTCTCTATCCTAAGTGCCTTAGCACTTGGGAGCCCACCGCATGGGCTACTAAGGCCCACGTGAAGGAAGTATGAAGTCCTTCCTCTTATGCCTCCACTGTCATCTTGTCTTTCACGAATTTTGCACGCTTTCTCTCTTCCTTGGACGCAATGCAAATTACAAGGCTCATAATTTATTTCAAAGGCATGGTGACTTTTGGTGAAGTGGGTGTTACCCCTTATATACACATTTTTAAAATCCTCATCACGTCGGCGCTTTGTCATTCGAAATCGAATTTTGAATTTTTTTTTTTTGTATTTACATGGTGGAATTGGTAGCCACCACGAATCTGGGTAGGTTGTCCAGCTTTTATGGCCACCATAGTATTCTGCGTTGTCCGCCCCGAAGCCGCCACACAGATCTTCACGTAGTCCGCCCCTATAACCACCATGCCACAATCATTTTTAAACCTTTTATGCCGTTGAAAGCACTAGGAAAGGGACAAGCATTCAGTTCAACGAGACCCGAGATTTGAACCTTGGACCTTCGCCCCCCTTATGTGGTTTGGATGAACCAATTGGTCTACACCTCAAACCTTTGAATTTTAATTTTAATAACCCACTTTAGTGTTATTTAACCTTAGCTTAAATTAATTTATAATTAATAATTAAATTAATTAATAATTAATTTAATTAACTTTATAAGTTAAGTAAATTAGCTAATAAATTAATTTATAATTGATTTTAAACTTCCTTTTTATAATATTATAAAATAATATTATAATATTATTCACTTGGGCTTCTTTTAGCATTTTGGAGCAAATCTGACTTCCTAGAACCGAGTCTTGGAACTAAAACCGAATTATCCTTTTGCATTTATTGGAGAACTGAAAACTGATGCTGCCAACTAAAACTGTCACTAACTTGTGTTGAGAGCTTGACATCAATGACCACTCACTTTTGACATCAATGACAACTTCTCACTCAAAATATCTAACACTCCCATGGCAGAAGATGATTTTCTTTAAGATTAAGAAGCATCGTATTTAGACCTGATGAGTGGATCTGTTTAGACGACTATCGCCTGGACATTAAAATCCATCACTAACAAAAAAGTGGTATTCTTTGAATGAAGAAGTAGAAGCAAAAGCATGGTGGCCTATTATTCAACGTTTTCTAGGGTGAAGAGGAGTAAACCAGCACGCAGGTAGTAGAAAATGGAGGAAAAATCAAAACATTTTCTAAGGATTATTTCATCAAATCTCATCATACCACATGACAATAGAATGGATGCACATCATGGATCCCCATCATAAAATTTGTTCATCATGTGGTATCATATTACTGGCTCGATTGTGCAAGCTAAATTAGAAGGTGATATTTAAATTTGCACAAGATTTTGGTTTACAAGGGCCCCCTTTTATCCCATATGCATCGTGGGGGCCCCTCATAAATCCTTAAGGGGGAGGCCTCCCCTATTAGCTTGACCACTAGTGGGTGGTTAGGGGGCCTTCTGCGTGGGGCTGCCGAAGGTTCCAGTTTGCGGTGCCACTTTGCAGGGCCCGTGCATTAGAAGCACCACTTGTGGGTGCTACCTCTTCTACCACATGGATGTATGCAATTTTTCACCCTATTGAATTCTAGATTTTCTTCATGACCATAGCCCTCTTGTGATTCCATCATGATTTTGGGTGCTCCTACAATAGGAGGTGTTGTTTTTCAATCATGGAAATCTATTAGGTACTCCAGATTGGGAGTTGTCATTGTCACTTCACAATACCATGGCCCTTTTTATGTGTTCTTAGTAATCACATGGGTACTCCATTCATTGGATTTATCTTTACCTTTTAGCAGGTTGTCTCTTAATGGATATCAGCATTTCGGCTTGGCTCATGTCTTCATCAACAATATTTCCAACATCACAATATTAGTGAACCTAGTACCTAGTCATATTATCTATATAATTTGGCAAATGCAGTGACTGGTTATCCATGCATTTCGGTAGGATGAGAAGGTTACCACAAGGACACTTTTGACACTTTAGTAGCACTACATCAAGTTTTGCATATGATTCTTGGCTATATTAGCATAACTATTGGATGGCTTAATATTATTGTATAAAAGTGCATTTTGTATAGATACCAATAAATTTTAGATGAGCTTCATCATTAAGGGGGGATATTAGAATATGAATGAGTATTTTGTACTTAGGAAAGTGCACATTAAGGAGGGATATTAAAATATTAAAGTGCACTTTGCCTAATTTAATGTCTTTTGCTTATTAGGGTTAGGGTTAGGGTTTCCATTCTAAAAACCCTAATCTTTTCCAAACCCTAATTTCTCCTTATATGTACGCATTCATGAATAATATTAATAAACCACTTTTGGTTCTAATAATATTTTGTACTTGTTTTATGTAGATCTAAACCAATTCTAGTAGAAGTATTATCATTTTGACTTTAGAAGGGTGTATTAACTTCTTCATAGAGAGTTAAACATTATTTTCTCACAAAGAGGACTTGGTACCATTACAAAGCAGGAATAATTATGATGCTTTCATCCCACTTGAGATCTTTGTTTCATTGGATAGAAAAAATGTATTCATTTATCTTGGTTTAGATCTTGAACACCATGTCTATTTAAACGGTTGAATCTCTTTCCTATTATAGATTTTGATGTCTTTCTTCATAGAGGGGGTGCACCTTTGGATCCAACCAATGATGGTGATAGGCAAGCTAGAAAGGAATGGCATAATGGCATTCTTCCTCTTAATGTAAGGTGTAAAAGAAGAAATGTATTTCTTATTATTTTTTCTTTTAGAAAAAATAGAAGGAATTTAAAAATGATGTTTTCAAAAATATCACCTAGGGCTATTTTGGAGGGTAAACTTCTAGAAGCCATAACTTTTGCATATGGAAGCATTTTGATCCTTTTTTAAATCACGTGATTTTTTAAGCTCTTTACAGTGATGGTTTTTTATCAAGGACTTACTACAAGTTAAGGGACATCTTAGTGTGTGATTTTCTTCAAAATCTATTATCCTATTTCAAAAAGGTAAATTTACAATATGTTATGTACTTAGAATATTTAGTCTTTATATATGGGGGTATAGTTGGATTTGTGATAGTTGCAGCAATTTTTGAGTCATTTAGAGGCATATAGAAAAATAATTCAAAATATGCTTTACTCAATCCCTCTTCCTCCTTTGGGCTATTGATTCAAAATATTTAAGAATATCTAATATTTTATGGCTACTCTTGAAAATTTGTAATGGATCTTCTCATATATAGATCCATGCAAAGCCTCTTTTAGTGATGGAAATCAGGTGGTCTAAGTACAAGTTGAAGTTTCCAAACAAGGTGATATATGTTGTAAAAGGGAAAACTATGTTTCCAAACCTTTCCTCGTGCAACTATAAAATATTGAAGCATTTTTTCTTTAAGGGAAGTACTCTTTACTTCTTTTCCTTTTTATGGAGTCTTAATAGAAGTTTTCTTTAGATATGTGTGGGAGTATTTGATAGTGGCAATGATGATTATAGGATGGCCTAAGGATATTCTTGTGTAGATGCATTTTTGCATTCATGGATTTCTAGATGATGAGGGGATCCATATGAGTCTTCTTCAAGTGTAAATATCCACTACAAAATTCATTATGGAAAAAAAATATTATTGCTACTAATGTCTTCTCTTCTTATCCCCTTAATTTTAAATAATAAGGATATGTTAAAAATGTGATCTAACTAATAAACAAGACCAATATTATATGATACAATCTTCTATAAACTTTAAAAAAAAATATGCAAATATATTTAATTTATTATATTATTTTATTATATAAATCCTATAAACCAAAGTTAACTTATAATTAAACTCGTCTTATAACATATAATTAACCTTACTCTTTTATTATGTCAACTTATTCTATTGTTATATTAACTTAGATTAATTTTTTTTTATTATTATACATAAAAGAAGAAATCGACAACTACCTTACTACCTTTCCTTTTTGAACTGTTCAAAGGGTCAAGTACACGACCCGAAGTGAGAGAAACCCCAATAATTCAGGGTTAGTATACGAGGTTCTACCTCATAACCCTCCTCCTAATGGAAGTGCAATTGGTACCCCTCTGCTTCTCTTTCATTTCTTCATTTCTTCGTCCTTTCACGATCTTCACACAACACATTGCAAAATTTGCTTCCTTGAACTTCCGTCTCACCTTCAGCTCAAACTCAATAAACTGAAAAACCTCACCTTCAGCTCAAAACTCAATAAACTGAAAAACCAAGTGCTCCATATATTTGTTCTGTGGTGCTCTCCTTATACCCTTGTAAATATATATTTCCGGAGTTGGAAAATTAGTTTATACTATCGATTCATAGGGCATTTTGCCTTTTTTTGACAAACCCACTCTGAGAGTTAAAAGTCTTCCTCAAGATCTCCATCAAATGTGAGTATCCATATTAGGTTTTTTTAGTCTTCGTCTCTACCGTGCATATGATGCTAATGATCATTTAAAATTTGTGTGCAATTGTTTACAAAAATCCTACATATTGAAGTAAAAGATATGTATGTGTGGTTCTAAAAGATGATGATATGCTCTGCTGTGCATTTTGGGCATGTAATGCACGTTGAAGATGACAGGAAAAGGTGGCACTGCATGCAAATATCAAAGGAGAAAATGTTCTCCAGATTGTCCTTTGGCTCCTTATTTTCCACCTGACCAGCCCAAGCTGTTCTTAAACGAGCACAAGTTATTTGGGGTGAGTAATATTCTGAGGATCTTATGGCAGGTGGACATAATTTATGAGGCGCCAGAAAAGGATCTCGTGGACGCCCGCTTCGGAATCATAGTGATGCTCAGAGAAGAGCTGGAGCTGGTCAGAAGTCAAATTATGTTTCTGGAACAGTTATATCAGAACGGCGCTGGGTGCGTCACTGCCACCACCACAGGCAGAGATGTTTATGCCAACAACATCTGTCCGAAGAGTAAAAGCGGTCTGGCGTTCACTCCTCAAGTTGACTACTACCTTTACTTTTTATTGGACATGCCTTAGGATTTAAACCTAAGTCAATGTTCCAAAATTTTACCAATCCATCTAAGCCTTACATACTCTGCTATTACCATTGTACTATTAAATGAGCAGTTTCAGTTTTTCTGTTTGTAATTGCTGCCTTCAAAGATTGTTATCTTCCTCCTTCAATCTTCTATTTTGGAAATAGAATCCACCCCACCCAGCGAGAAGCTCTCCAAACATTCTTTTGTTGTTATTTATTATTAATTCTTCCATTTTAATTAATGGTGTTCCCGGCAGGAAATCAAAACAGATTTCTAATGTGGAGGAGGGACTTCATCAGTCTCTCGGACCACCCAGTCAGGTGGATGTGTTATTTATTTTTAATAATAGAGTGTAAGTTTATTGTAGTTGTAAGGATTAGGTTTAAGATTCAAATATATATTTTTTTTTAATAGGTTATATATGGCTTCTATTGGGACCATTGGGACCATTTCCATCAAAATTCTAGAATATTATATTTGTTGTAGCAAATATTTTTATTATTGTTTTTTTTTTCTTTTTTCTCTTAAATATATTCTTCAATTTTCTCAAAGTGTTATGTTTCCACAATATCATTTTGATTAAGACATAAAATCTCACTTGGCCAGTTGTCTTCTAAAATTTGAATTTCATGGGGATGTAGATCAACACCATAATTCGCTAATTTATTTGCTACTCGATTTCCTTCTCTATAAATATGCTCACACCGCCAAGAGATTACCTCTAGTAATAGATGATGAACATCAACAATAATATCATTTTTTATCCAGTCTCTACATCCATTTTTGTTAATAGTATTGATGATAATTTGTGAGTCCCCCTCAATTGAAATATATTTCCATCCTTTTTCAGCTGCAATTTTAATCCTAGTAAGAAGTGTCCTAGCCTCTGAATAGTTGTTAGTTAAAGTTCCATATGATTTTGAATAAGTGAGGAGAATTTTGTCTTCACTATTTCTAAAAACACCACCTCCACCAGCTTTTCTTGGATTTCTTTAGAAGTACCATCAAAATTGATTTTGATAAACCCAATTTCTAGACATTTCCATTTTACCATAGATTGAAGTAGATCCTTTGTTTTAATTTCGTTGTCGTAGATGACTCTTCATGTATGTTCAAATCTTGTAGCCAAATTATTAGCATTTCTTTTTCTACAATTGAGACTTCCCATGATGAGCACCATATTTGTAGATATTTTGCAAGAGAGGCACTGATTTTGAAATTTATTTTTAAAAATTCTATTATTCCTTTCAAGCCATAAATTCGAACAAATCCTCCAAAGAATACATAATGCTTTAGCTTTGAAATAATTAATCCAACATTTTATCAACTCTTTCAATGTTGATGGAGATACCCAATATCATTTCATATTTTTTTAAAAGTAACCCCAAATGGTGTGAGCAAATGGACAATGAAGAAGTAAATGGTTTGATGTTTCTAAATCCTTCTCACAAAAGGCACATATGAAGGGTCCATAATATCCTCTTCTTTGTAGACTCTCTCATGAAAGAATCTTACTTTGAACTGCTAACCAAAGAAATTTTGAGGCCTTAGGGAGAGCCTCTAATGACCAAACATTCTTCCAAGGATTGGGAGAAGAAAATTTTGATTGTTCTAAATCCTCGTATCCTAACTTTAATGAGTATCCACCATCCTTTGATAAGTTCCAAATCAACTCATTTTTTCATGTAAAAAGTGGAAAATAAAACTCTAGAAGCATATTTTGAAGTTCATCTGCAATTTGTTTTAGTTCCTCTCCTTCAACCAGGTCACTAAAAGAAATCCATGATTTGGAGTTTTTATTCATATAATCTTTGACCTTTGGACCTTTACATGCTAGGCACGCTTGAGCCAATGGTTTTCATTTTGAGTTAGAGATGAGAGGATAAGGCTTCAACCAAGCATCATACAAAAAATTTGCATAACTCCCCTCATTGATTGACCATCTAATATGTTTCTTTACCAATTGCAAACTCTTTGATATGAAGTTCCATGTTGATGATCCTTTGGGTAGAGTTCTTTTTCTAAAAAATTTCATTGCATCAAGAGAACCTATATATATATATATATATATATATATATATATATATATATATATATATATATATATATATATATATATATATATATATATATATTTGTTTTTTTTTTTTGAATTTACATGGTGGAATCGGTAGCCGCCATGAATCCGGGCAAGTTGTCCAGCTTTTATGGCTACCATAGTATTTGTATTATCCGCCCCAGAAGTTGCACACATATCTTCGTGCAATCCGCCCTTATAACCACCATGCCACAATAATTTTAAACCTTTTACACCGTTGAAAGCACCAAGAAAGGGACAAGAATTCAGTCCGGTGAGGCACGAAATTTGAACCTTGGGCCTCCGCCCCCTTATGGATTTTGGTCGAACCAATTGGTCTACACCTCAGACCTAGAACCCATATATTTTGAAGTAATATTTTTTCCCAATTCTTTCCTTGATCTCTGAATAATTTTCACCCAAGCTTTGCTCCTAATGCCAAATTCATAAGTCTGCAATTCCGCAAGCCTGCTCCTCCAATATTCTTTCCTCTGCAAACCCTTTCCCACTTACAAAGAGGAAACCTAAATTTCTCCTCACAACCTTTCCATAGAAATTCTCTTTGAATTTTATCAATTTCTAATGCAATAAGTGTTGGCAGTCTTGAAAGTGACATCATATAAATAGGAATGGATTGCAAAGTAGTCTTTATGAGTTGTAGCTTTTTGCCATGGTTAAGAACTTACCTTTCCAACCTGCCAAGCAAGCTTTCATTATATCCAAAAAAGAGATCCAAAGCTCCTTTTTTATTTCCTTTATCATACAAAGGAATACCCAAGTAGATTGATGGAACTTTTTTAATTTTAAACCCCAAAATATTCACAATAATTTGTTGTAAATGTAGGTTAATATTAATGAAAAATCCTAAATTTTGAAATATTTACCTACTGTCTTGTAGCCTTATCATAACATGACAATATTGATTTAAACTCCATGGCCTCATTGACTGAGGGATGGCCCAAAAGAAAAGTATCATCAAAAAATTGGAGATGAGATTCAAAGGGACCATTTTTTGCAACTTGAATACCCTTGATTTTTCCTTCCATTTTTGCCTTTGAAAATTCTCTCCCTAATGCTTCTGCTAGAATAATGAATAGATAAGGAGAAAGAGGATCACCTTGATGGAGTCCACAAGATGACTTGAAGTACCCAATAGGATAACCATTGATCAAAATAGAAAATTTTGCAGTGCTATAACAACATTTAATCCACTCACACCAACTATATTCAAAGCCAAAAAAATTGAGAATAACATGTAAAAAAATCCAACAAACCTTATCATATGCTTTGTTCATATCTAATTTTAAAAGCATACCTAGTTTTTTCATGGAATGAAGAGAATGTATGACTTCTTGTGCAATAATTATACCATCAAGAATTTGTTTACCCTAAACAAAGCCACCTTGTTCCTCTAAGATAATACACCCTAGAATGCCCTTCAACCTGTTTGCCATAATTTTTGAAATGATCTTGTAAATCATATTACAAAGGCTTATTGGACGAAAATTATCAAAATATTTTGTATCAACCATATTTGGAACCAAGGTAATAAAAGTAGCATTGATCTCACTTATTATAGTCTTCCTTTTTCAGGCCTCTTCCACCCCATCTAACATATCACTCTTCAATAAATCCCAAAAAATTTGAAAGAAAATTGCAGGAAATCCATCGGTGTTATGTGCCTTGTTAGGATGAAAAGAGAAAACTGCTTCATGGAGATCCTCCATACATATATTCTTCCTCAAGATTTTTTTTTGTCTCTGAGTGATAATTGATGGAATATTTTGCAGAATTTTTTCTTGTGTCTCCTTATCTTGCCTAGAATCTGACAAAATATTTTTGAAATAATTTACTACTTCCTTCCTTATATCTTCTTCATCATCAATATTTCTTCCATTTGGAGTTATAATATTTTTGATATGAAAAACAAAAAAAATTGTTTTTGTTGTAGCATGAAAAAACTTTGTATTTCTATCTCCTTCCTTGAACCATTTCTCTCTAGATTTTTGGAACCAATATGACTCCTTTTTCAATGCATTATGATAATCAAAAAGTAATTGTTTTTCTTTCACATAATAATCCTGGTCCATTCCATTAATTTCTACTATCTCTTGTAAATTTTGGAGCTTTGATTCAATTTGTTTTTTTTCTTTAAAAATGTTACCAAAATATTTGACATTCCATATCTTCATTTTCTCCTTTACATATTTCAACTTTTGAACAAACTTGTACATACATGATCCTTCAAATTTTGATTCATCCCACCATAACATAACTATCTAGAAAAAATCAGGGTCTTGGAGCCACATAGACTGGAAGAAAAATGGCTTTGGATGACCATTGTTAGGTGACTCACAAGTCAAAATAATGGGTTTGTGATCTGATCCTGCTTGCAATAAAATATCTGAAGAGATTGTATACTTTGTTTGCAATCAATTATTGTATAACAAGAATCTATCCAGTATTTATGCTATATGATTTTTTCCAATGCGTCTATTATCCCATGTGTATTGAAAGCTTGAGGGACTAACATCCCAAAGTTCATTTGAATTGACAAATAAAAAAAAATCTTACATTGATTTAGACCATCCTAGAATGCCACCCTTCTTTTCCAAAGGAGATATAACAATATTAAAATCACCCCCAAGAATCCATAGATCATAATGAATCATCATTGTATTTGAAAAAAATATACTAAGGTCCTTCCAACATCTTTCACATGGAGTAACTATAGTTAACTCCAACTTTGATGTTTTCCTCTTTCCTACAAAATAATCCAGTAACCCCATTACTTTTTGCTTCTAATAGTTCTCCATCCCATTTAGAAGAAACTGCTAAACAATCACGTCTTCCATATCTTCTTAAAAGCATCCTTACATTCCTCATTGCTTAATTTTATTTATTTTATTAAAATAAACTTAGGGCTATAACAACCTATTAATTCCTTAATAAATATTTTTTTAGGGGTTTTATTCATACCCCTAATATTCCATGATATCATTTTCATCATCAATATTTTTTTTTAGTGGGCTTAGCCCCACTTCTTGTTAACACCTGTGATATTTTTTTTTGGCTTCCCAAATAAATATCCTTCTAAGTTTCTTTTTCTCTTAGATCGTGGTTTGATGGCCTTCCTCTCCTTCCATTCTTGCCAACATTCTCATATTCATCAATATCTTACATTTTTTCATATTTTTCAAAATGAGACTTATCTTCTAATGGTTTATGTTGCCTTAAAGAGATGAAAGTGCAAGGAATAGCCTCATTAGCATTTTCTTCTTTATGTTGCCCTAAAAACTCTAAACTGCAAAGATGATCCTCCATAGTCATCACTTTCTTATGTTGGCTTGTAAACCCTAAATTTTCTTGGATATCCTCCATACGATTTTCTTTAATATACTGCTCTTGAAAAACTGAAGTGCAAAGAACACACTCCATACTACTTTCATTTTTATTAGAAGGAGAATATTTTAAGCTACTTGAGGATAGTAAAGGTGATTTACCTGGATCAAGATTGATCTCCTTCTCCTTATTTGATTTAAGATTCATCTTCCCATTTTCCTTTGTATTAAAATTTGCCTTGTCCTCTTCCTTCGCACCTTGAGATCCTTCTATATTTGAACTTGTGCAATGTACTTCCTCATCTTCCATACCATTTTTTTTTCTTCTAATGGTTGATTCAATTCAATTGTAATTGCCTTTACCATTTGATGATGTAGAAAGATTTTTCTTGCCACTTTCTTAGGAGTGGAAAATCCTTGATTTGACATATCTTCTCCTATGATATGGTCTACTTGTTTCAAATTGAAATTACCCTCATGCCCAAAAAATTCCATCTCTTCCTCCATTTTTACTTTGCAGTATTTTACCATGTGCCCAGTTTCATGATATTTGTGACATCGGAATGCAATATTTTCATAATCCACCTACTGATCCCATTCTCTTGATTCAGTATTAATCCTAATAAATTATGGTAAAGGTTTAGAAATATCCATGGAAATACATATTCGAGTGTATACAACATGTCTTCTCTCCTTAGTAGATGGTCCCTCTTGGATTAATTTGCCTAGAGTATTACCAATACTCTTTAAAACCTCCTTATTGATGAGTTGATAAGGAAGTCCAAAAAGCCTAATCCATATCGGAAGCCATTTAATAGTTTCTATGTCCATAGAAAAATTATCACTCTAAGGTATTAAATATAATGCATCTTTACCCCTAAACCACGGGCCTCCATCCATTATTTTATCCCTTATTTTTGAACTCAAGAAAATAATGAGAAAAAATCCTTTTGAAAGAAAAGTAATGGAGTAATTTGAATTCAATCCCCACTTCCACTTACTCCAATTTTGAATCTCCAAAAAACCTGGCCAATATCCATGAAACTTACAAATTAACCCTCTTATTTTAAGAATCATTATATCATGTTCAATCATCTCATCTTTGATAATCACTTCTGGTGTCGAATCTACTACTCAAGATGGGTTTGGCATAGATTCTCTTACCCTTATTACTAGTTAGGGCATCCAAAATTTTGACTTGGCCATTCACACTTTCAGTAAGCACTTTCACAAATGACTTTCTTTCCATGTTACCTAAATTTTTGCACTCACTCCTGGCTCGTGCTTGCACTCGCTATCGACTGCACTTGCTTCCATCTCTTATTCACACTCACTACCATATGTGTTCACTCCCAGATCGCATTCACCCTTGTTACTGATTGCACTTTACTCCTAGTTGGATCGTGTTAATGAGAGGTAATCTGCTTGCTCACTGCTCCTACCCTACAAACTATAAATTGTACTGACGTTGATGCTGCTACCGTCACTCCTCTGTTGACTAATTATGCAATATTATGAACTCTTAAGGCTACAATATTACAAACTCCTTCTTCCACGATATTGCAAACTCCTATTTTGACAATGTCCTACTTCAATGATATTGCAAACTCTTGCTCCGACTATCTCCTGCTCTGTCTTTGCGAACTTTTGCTCTAGCGAACTCCTACTCTGGTGAACTTCTTCTCCTGCTCTAGAAAATTCCTGCTTTGACGAACTTCTCCAATGAATTCTTGCTCCAACAAACTTCTACTTATGCTTTGACGAACGTTTGTAAAAACCTATTAATGTATCATGAAATGAACCTTTTTTGCTTCTAATAAACTTTTGCTTCTCTCCGACGAACTTGCTATCACTTAAATTTTCTTCAATATTTAATTAATATATAAATGCGTTTTTTCAATTATTTAAGATAAAAATAATTTATATAAATAGAAAATTATTTGTATAATCTATATTTTATTTTAATTATTTTTTTAATTTATTTAATTCTTAAATTAAATATTTTTAATTTTTTATATATAATAAAATAAGTATTACAATTATAATTACATAATAGTATTAGAATAGTTTGTTAATTATATAATTTGATAATGTTTAAATTTTAATCAATTTTTTTTTTTTTTTTTAATTTGGTTAGTATGATAAACCCCTACGATCAATGCACACGGTTGAGCAGTCTCCTCCCAACCATGATCCCTTGTAAAGTTGAGAGCTATTCTCCTCCCAACCATGATCCCTTGTAAAGTTGAGATTTATGCTTATCAACAAAAAATTTAACACACAACCATAACACACTTACCCTCTCACACACTCACCCATGCCAAGGTTTAAACCTTAGACCTTCCGAAGAAGAGCCAAAGCCCAGACAGTTACACTATCCCCCTCGGACAATTTTAAAAAATAAAAATAAAAAATATATTTTTTTTTTATTAATATATAAATGTAAATTTTCCCAAACATTTAAGGTATCACATGGTAAAAGATCATTTATATAGATAGGAAGTTATTTGTATAATTTATATTATATTTTAATTGTTTTTAATTTATTTAATCTTTAAATTAAATATTTTTGGATGAAAAACATTATATTAAAATGGTTTAATCATACAAAAAAAGGGTGGGTGGAATTAGCACACCCCGAGCACACAACAAACACACTAATGGTGTGCTAAATAGCTAGTAGAGCTACGAAAATAACTGACAGAAGTTCACAATAAAACCAAACAGAGAACTGCCTAAAAAAATAATGAATAGACTATGCATCATTGTTGTGTAACTTTTTATATATAATAAAATAAGTATTACAATTACATAATAGTATTAGAATAGAGTAATTATATAGTTTGATAAGATTTAAATTTTAATCATTTTAAAATTTTGATTTAATTTTTTTATATTTTATCATCACTTCATCCTGGGTTTGATTCTTGCTCTAACCTTTAGTTGTGCCAACGATGAGGGTTTGAATCTTGTTCTTGTTGTCACTATGAGATTTAGTTGTGTTAGGTGATATATCTGGTGGTACTAAAAGGTCCAAGGATTTGAACCAGGGTTTGGACACTCCCATTCGGTACTACAAGGCCCAAGGATTTAAACTAGGGTCTCCACACTCCTATGGGAGTAGGAGTGCTTTGACCAATTACCTTGCTCTCCAACCTAAAAATTTGAATTAGTTGAACTAAGCACATAATATATATATTTAGTGTATAAAGGTAAAAACCATGCATCTACACTATTGCAAGCATATAACAATTTGACAAAGGAAATCAAGTAATTATTTGCTCAAATAAAAGATATTCAAGAAACGGGGGTGCTCTTTTATTAACAATTATGAATCTCAATTACAATCTCTCCCTATTAGGGAGTAACTCAAATTGATACAATTGTTACAATAGTTGAGGCCCCTCAACGGGGAAATATGCACTTGAATGGTCTTCACTTTAACACTAATTTGCTTGAGGGCTTACTTGGATGCATCCTTCTCAAATTTCAAGAGGAAGAGTCTTGAAAGATGCTTTGTCTTTGAGAGATATATTAGTTGCATGTAAGGAAACAACAAAGCACATTAGTAGCACATGAAGCCTCTCATGATGAGGCTGATTTCCAAGAAAGTGCATGAAATAAAGCAAATATGTAAAGAATGCATGGACATATATAAAGATGCATAAATTTGCTTAAAATATTGACAAATAAGCATGAAGCAAAGCTTGAAACATGTAAAGCAACTTAAATATGTATGTAATCTTACAAATTAAGCATAAAGAGACCTAATATATGAAAGCATTGTAAAAGAAAATATGAAGTGCGAAGTGCACAAATGAAAGCAAATATGCCTATAAAACTATGAATAAACCATGGAAATGCATGAAATATGATTAATCTATGCTCATTTAAGCTCCATGCATGCTAAGAACTGTAAATCTATGGCTAAATCAAATAAAATGCATGTCAAACCCAAGTTGTTGTAGCTCATAGCAGCTGGCTCTGCTACCCACTATTGAGTATAGCAGCTAAGCCTGCAGGTCATTGTTGATAATAGTGGCTACGGGGAAAGTGTTATGCTCTTGGAATAAGATCTATGGATGCTCAATTCCTTCATTGAATTGATGTTCAAGGGTCGCCTAGGTGTCTAAAAATAGATTTGTAGGTGAATTATTGTAAATTTACAAGGGGTTGGTATGAAAATGGTAAGCTTACTCCTCAAGCTATTGGAAACTCCATTGCTTCAAATGTAGGTGTCATTCTCCAATTGGATAGCATCTTGGCACTCCTCAAGGGTTGCAAATGGCTCTCCAATTTGGTAGGGCTTCATTGCATTCAACTTGTCTCTCTCTTTACCTCTTTGTGGGGTCTATAAATAGACTTCCCCAAATCCCAATCTTGGCTTCTCAAGGAAGCCAAGATCAAGAATTAGTTGGCCTAAATAGTTGGGAGAAAACTTTTGGAAGCTTCTCAATCCAAAACCACTCCAAAACCATTACAATTTTGGTATTTGTAACTGATTTTGCTCTGCTCAAGAATGTCAAGTTTGTTATAGGACTAGCTACTCTTGCTTAGTGCGGCTAGGGGTATGCTGCCCTTAGCTACTCTAATCATCAATGACTAGGATCCTAGTTGTTGATGCTAATAGCGGCTAAGGCTGTATAGGCCTAGATTTTCGATAATGAGTGGTTAGAACTACTGCTTGGTCTTGGAAAGGTCCAAGCTCATTCATATGGTCTAAAAAGGTGCCCATATGAGTATTCTTCTAAACATGACATATTTTAGGTGTGTACAGATACCACTTTTGGGATGCATTGTGGAAAAACATGATGTTCAGAAAAAATAGACCACCTAAATTCATGTTCTAGGTTTGTTGATGTTCATTGATCTTGTCAATGCTAGATGCCCCAATCACAAAAAGGGCACGCATCTCAAAATTATTGCTTCCAACGGAATGGAAGGCTTAGCTTGAGTAAAGCTTTGGTCATGATCTGCATGAAATCAAAACAATTTTTTTTTACCAACAATGATTGAAGAACAGATTGTCAAATATTTAGTTCATTATATTTGTTTTTTTCCCCAGTAGAAGGGTAAGCTTGTGATAGTTGTTAGCAATGATTCATAAGATGAATGTAATTTACATGATTGAGTGATCCATTGTTAATTTTGATTATGAATATTGATATTATGACTACCCCCTCAAGCAATGAGTCTATGAGGAAAGGACAAGTGATGAAAGCAATGAGTCGCTTGACTAAGATGAATAATTTGGACAATTCAAGACTTCTGCATTTTACTATATGTTAGGTCTTATTACAACTATGATTTCAATCGTTAATAGTAATTGTACATCTTTATCCCACAAAATAGTCTGATCGCAATGGCATTCTTAGGAAATCAAGATGATAGCAATTCCAATTAAGCTTGTGTTGAATCACTATGTTCGATGATCTGATAAAATTCATAGTAGAAATGAAATGAATACCTCATTCCCATGGGGCAGTTTGACCTCCATGGCCTTCTTTGAGATTGAAGTGAAGACATGTCAAGTCTACATTGAATAATTTGGATGAAAGAGCCTTATAGTAATTTACTCATCTTGTTGAATTGCATGGAGTGCAAGTCTCTACAACCGCCAATTATGTAGGGTAAACAATTGGGTACGAAGCATATTTAAAATTTGATTTATTTGATTTTTTTTAATTTATAAGAATTTTGGACCAGTAGATATTTATTATTGTCCATTTTGAGGCTCCTCACTATGAAAAATTTGGAGCATTTATTATTGGTTGCTAGCCGTTGTTGATAACCGTGACTGGTTTTTGCAATTTCCTTAGCCATTTTTTACAGCAACGACCAAGGTTGCCTTGATCCGCACCCACTGTTGCCATCAGCAACTAGGTGCAAATTGAAAAATATAAAAAAATTGGGATTTTTCTTTTAATTATTTCTAGTTAGTAGATAGAGAAAGTGAGAGCTCTGAGGAGAGGGAGAGATAATTTGATATGGAATGCTACCAAACTTACCATTCATCACCATGGAATATTAGTCGAAGGCCTCTACTAGTGGTGGAGCTGAAGCTCCTAAGGTAGATTCTTCATCTCTCACTTGTAATTTGAGCATTTAAAAAAGAACCTCACTAAGTAATGGTGTTAAATGAAATTCACTAAACTATCGATAATGAACCTCACCTCTCAATAGATTTAGCTTTAGGGTAGCTTAAATGGGTGAGATTTAATTTTGGGGATATTTTTTGGGAAGGAAACGACCTCGTAAGGCAGGGTTATCCATAAGGGGTATGCCCAAAAATGTATATAGAAATATAAGGTGAATCAATTTTGAAACCAAGGTGAATATGGTGCAAAGTCATGTAGAGGCAATGACAATTTTTTTTTTCTCAAAAGAAAAAATAAAGTAGGCGAATTCACCAAAATTTTTAACAAATTTACCATAAGATATAAATAATAACTAAACATGCTCTGATTCCCACACATGATCATAGGGATGATACAAGTGAGTCAGTAGGCTTTATTCGAGGGATTAATCAAGTGATTTAGGGATGATCCTAGTGAGTCAGTAGCCTTCATTAGAGGGATAACCAAAGTGAATCAATAGGCTTCATTCAAGGGATGACCCATGTGAGTCAGTAGGCTTCATTCAAGGGACGATCCAAGTGAGTTTGTAGACTTCACTTGAGGGATGATCCTTGAATGAAGTCTACAAACTCACTTGGGTCATACCTCGTAGACATCATGTGTGGCATCATCATGTTCGTCATCCCTAGAATGAATTCTATGAATTCACTTGGGTCGTCCCTCATCGAGGAATGACCTAGGTGATTCTGTCGATATCATGCAAGGGATGACATCCAGGGATGACTGACATCATACGAGATATGACTAGTAGAAGTTAACATTTTAGGGATGATAGCTTAATTTTGTGCCATGTGTTGTATCCATTCCCACATGTCACCATCTCATTGACTCCACATGCAAACTTCTATATAAACCCTTCGAAATGAACTCATATCATTTTATGTACAACAAAAAAAACTCCAACCTTCAGAAAATATTTCCAAGCCTCCAAAGTACCAGCAATGGTTGCAACTTCTTCTAGTCAAGGTAGAATTGCTTTCAAAAACCTGGTTTGCCCTCTCATCTCACAAATTTTCAATTATCCCAACTATAATTCAACATGGATGAGGGAATCTGGGCTGCTAGGGCTAGCACTGATGCCCCAATTTAAAACGAATGTTCATTTGTTGAATACAATTGTTTAGTCCTATGAAAATCAGGGGTTGGTTGTTATAATGATGGTCGATAGTAAAACCCTTTATTTCTCGATGAAAACATCTTATGTGCATCGATTAACAGGCCTTTCCCATCAAAACTATGAATGCGTCTCATCAATTTTTTCTCTGACGGATGATGACAAAATCTATCTGGAGACTTACTATGAGCTCTCATCCACAACATTACAAGGTATGTCTTCTAAATTACAAATTTTCATTTTCATTTTATCCTAAAAACTAGAATTTTTGTAGGTAAATTTAGGTGTAAATTTAGGAGTAAATTTATGCGTAGATTTAGGGGTAATTTTATGCATAAATTTAGGGGTAAATTTATGTATAGGTAAATTTAGAGGTATTTAGGGGTAATTATTTTTCTTTTGATTGAAAAATATAGTTGTAATTGATAGCAGTAGAAACAAAAAAACCCATTCAGTCGTCTTTGGAGGTCATCCCTCACATTCAATCATCCTTGGAGGTCGTCCCTTGCATGATGTCGATGGATTCACCCGGTTCATCCCTCGATGAGGGATGACCCAAGTGAGTAGTAGTCTTCATTCAAGGGATGAAGAATAAGCTGAAGTGATTCATTTATTTTTGCATGGGATATTTAGGCATGAATTTAGGGGTAAATTTATGTATAGGTAAATTTAGGGGTAATTATTTTTCTTTTGGTTGAAAAATATAGTTGTGTAACCACCAGAAAGGCTCACACCCGATGGCGATTCCTATTGTGATAAATGGTAAAGATATAGCACGCATACAAGAAAATGAAATTGACAACAAATGAAACAAGAAAGAAAGCACTTTATTCCATTGTATTCAAAGCCAAAATCCAATTACAAGTACGTCCCTCTTAGGGATATTCATTTTGATACAATATTACAATAGGAGTGCACAATTGTTTTCCCTCTTAAGGGTAGGTGTGATTTTCGAATGCCTTTCAGAATGGCACGAACTGCTCTAGGGTGGAGGTGCCCTCTTCTTCGCAATGGGGAAGGAATTTGATGGTTTACTCTCCTTTGGAACTGTTCCCTGTGGTCAAGAAACAACAAGAATGTCAAAAATATAGGCAACCTCTCATGATGAGGCCCTTTTAGGTAAAATGCATAATGACACCATTAACATGCATAATCAAGAAAGCATAAAGAAAGTTTCTAAACTATGCAAAGTGAATCAAGATTCATGTAATAGCATAAAGTAAAATAGCAGCTACACTATGCATGGATCAAATATAGAAAATGAAGCATAAACATGCATAAAGAAAGCATTTTAGTCCTAATTAAAACATAAGCATAAAATGTGAATCTAGCCTAGTTCTACGGTCAGAAGTCTTCTAAAATGCTATTAAATCAACAAAATAGCTAATCTAACCTAACTAGCTAGACATAAATAGAAATAGGAAGGCGGTTATACCTTTGCTATAAACCGTAGCTCTAGTGCACGGTCTGCACTGTAAACCATGGCTGACAACCATGGTTAGCACTCTGATAGGCTTACCCTCAATTCCAAGGGTAGTGGGCTTAACCTCCTTGTCCAATTGATGTTCAAGGGTCACCTTTGATGTCCTTATGATAGATTTGGTGGTCAAATCACTGTGATGGGCCTTCGTTTGCCCGGATTTGTATTTCTTGATCCTCCTAGGCTCCTAGGGCTTCCATGGCAAATTGATCATTGGATGAATAGCAAAGTAGCCTTTGAATGCATAAATTTAGTATGCAATCTGATAGGGCTTCACTGCTCGCTTGATCACTTCACACTCACTCGATAATTCATCAGCGCTTCGCTATACAAATCATCCATATCTTCTCCCCATTTGGAGGGGGTATTTATAGGATGCCCTAGGACTTGGGGTGGCTTCCTGGAGAAGCCAAGATCAAGAAGGGGTGGTTAGGATAGTTGGAATGGAAGCTTCCACCCTCTAACCACCTTCTTCTAGATCCAATGGTCATTTCAACCGATTTGGCTCGGATTGAAGGCCAACTGAACTTCAGTTAAGACCGTAGGTCACAATTGCGGTCTAGACTACAAACCGCAAGTCTCAGCCATGGTTCAGCTATAAACCATAGGTCTAGGCTACGGTTCAGATTGATTAGGCCAAGGAGCCCAAATTGAGTGGTTAGAACCACTGCTCTATCTTGGAGTCTATCCAAGATCTTCCATATGGTCTTGTAGCATGTCCATATGAGTAGTCACCCTCGACATGACACGTTTTAGGTGTCTATAGATGCCCCTTTTGAGATGCATTGTGAGATCGAACAATGCTGAGCAAAAATAGACCTCCTAAAATGATGTCAAAGGTTCTATGATGATCATTAGTCAGATCAACATTAGATGCCCCATATCCTACAAAAGGACGTGCATCCTAGAATCATTGCTTTCAACTGGGTGAAAGGCTTAAATTTTGTGCTTTGGCATTTTTGGGTATAATCGGGTAGGACCGATGGATGGAGTGACAAAGGCTTACACTTGGTGCTCTGGCACTTTCGGGTATAATCGGGTAAAACCGATAGCGGAGCGACAAAGGCTTACCTCATCATATTTGCTTTTTGCCCCTATAAAGGGTAAGCTTATGATAGTTGTTGACAATGATTCGTAAGATGAACACAATTTTGACAAGATCAAGGGATCTACGATCTCAGGGATCTTCTACTGATTTTAATTATGATTTGATATTATGACTACCCCCTCAAGCGACGAGTCGATGAGGGTAATGACAATGGAAGGAAGCGACGAGGTCGCTTGACCACTATGAATGATCTGAACAAACTTAGAATTTAGCATTTAATACTTGGCAAGGCCTAATCAGCTATGATTGCAACTATTGATAGTAATTGCCTATTTCTATCCCATGGAATGGTCCAGCCATGAAGGCTTTCTTAGGGAATCAAAATGAAAGTAATTCCAATTAAGCATGTGTTGAATCATATTATCGATGATCTACTGAAATGATCATAGAAGAATTGCAATAAATATATCATTCCCATGGAGAAGTCTGGTTGTCTAGGCCTTCTTAGGGATTGAAATGAAGCATAGCAACTTCACGATGATGAATTTGCCCCAAATGTCCTTATGGTATTTTACTCATCTTGCTGGATTGCATGGATCGCAAGTCGCTGCAACCGCCAAGTGTATAGGGTAAAGAACTAGGTACAAGGCACATTTGGATTTTGAGTTATTTGATTTTTTTGTTATTTTTACATTTTTGAGATGCACGTGGATGCACTGCTTATATGATGTGATGTATGGATGACATACACTAGATAGCTATTTTATTTATGATGATGATATGCAGTGATCTAGATGTTTAGATGTGCTATATTATGGATGCATATGGATGCGATGTTTACTTAAATGCATATTTGATTTTGCTTAATGGCATGCATTTAATTTTATGACACTGTCATGATATGCTAATGTAATGTATGTAATGCACTATTTACATGATGGTAATCTAATGTAAATGAACTTGTATGCTTTAATCACTTAAAACATAAGGAATGAATGCGATATGTGTTTATCAATCTAATGGACGACACCACAGAATGTATAAAAATCATGAATGTAATTGAAAATCCTTAAGATAAGAATGTAATCAATTAATCATCCATATATGAAATGCAATGGTATGCAATGTTTATGATGCGAATGATATAATGTGTCATTCATTTTTCTTTTGCAAATTTGAAAAATGTGCACGATATAGTCAGTGGTCATCTAAATATTATTTCTAATATCCATCCGGTATCTATCCTATATGTTGATTGTGCTTTATATAATGATGTATCATGGATTCGATACTTTGCAATTTGATTATTTATATGGTTGCAATATTTGACATTTTGTTGCTATGGGAGAAATTTTTGAGGTTTTCCATGAGACTCAAACACCCTAATAGACTTATCAAAAGTTGCATACTAACCACACTAGACTTCTGAGATAAAAGGTTTTTGCTAGGATAGACCCTAACTATTCATTATCCCTGTGTGTGCATATGATTATTTTAAGATAAGACACGAGCGTTCCCCGATGTCAGGCGGGATTCTTTCAGCCCATTGCTAAGATAGGGGTTCCACAAATGTCTTATCCAATCTCAAGTTTAGATTTTAGTTGGACTAAACCACTAGGCAATGCAGGACATCTGAAGCTAGCTCTTCCACATTCAAACATTGGTCTTGTTCATAAGCGAGGTGCTAATGCGTCAGACATATCATCATGCGTAAGGTACAGTAGTGCTGACAATTCTAGGGATTCAGGCTCATTCCTTTCTATCCTTCAATTTTTGGGATACTTGCTCATATGTAGTGAAGCAAGGGAGTTGATTCCATTTTCTTTCTGAACTATCTTTGGATCTTCATTTGATCTCTCTTCGAACTTTTGATTTATGATCTTCATTTGATCTTGATTTTTTTGAACTTCACTTTTGAACTTTGATTTAAGTCTGTTTTCCTGATCTTCACTTGCTCTTCACTTTTTGGCATTTACATTTGATAATTTTCTTCAGAAACTTTCCTTTGGGGAGATTTACTTGGAAAAATTGTTTCTGGTATATCGATTGAGAATATCGATCTTGTGATATCAATATGGGATATCACTCTGGGGAGTCGATCTATGATATCGATCTAGGGTATCAATCATGAGGATTGATGTGGGATATCTCTTTGGGATATGCTCATTTTATCGTAAGCAAGGGATTTTGAATAGGGAACTAACTTGTCCTTTTGCCAACTACCAACATTTCCCATACCGTCCGCATAGAGGGATAAGCAAGAATAACTCTTTTCACTTCAGGATACCCGGTCCTGCTTCATGGCTTTCATCTTCCCCTAGTCCTTGTTAGGATTGTTTAATTTTTTGATTAGTGATAGGCTTCTGATATGCTAAGGGCTATACTAACTGAACCTTAGCTACAAAAGCAAAGCAAGCTTTCTACCAACTCTTGATAAGACCACTAGGTATGATTGAGTGACCGAAAAACCCTAGTATATCTCCATAGCAACATTATAGGTTGTGTTGAAAAACACAATTACTCACATGAATGATGGATTATGATAAATGCAGAGATGCATGATTTAAACACAAACGTGGCATCATTTGTAAGATTGACAAACATAATGCCTTCTATTATGGAATGCAATGGATGATGAATGCCTATATGCAATGCAATAATGCAGTGAATGCATGTGTAAATGCAAAATAAAAATGCAACATTCAAATGCAAATGCAAATGTTTTTGGATTTTAAGCTTTACCAATTTTTTTGGATTTTATTGATTTTATAATTTTTTATGGGTTTTGAGCCTCATAATTGACCAAACGGTGAGTACATGCCTCTGGAGCCTTTAGATTGACCAAGCAATTTTTAGTAATCCTTGGAGCTTTTAGGATTGACCAAAGGGATTATGTGTACCTTTGGGATGTTTTGGGATGACCAAGTAATTTTGAGAATCCTTGGAGCCTTTGATTGACATGACCAAGTGGTTTTAAGAACCCTTGGAGCCTTTTGGGGATGACCGAGCGGTTTTAGGTAAACCCTCGGAGCCTTTTGACTGACTTGACCAAGTGGTTTTAGGAACCCTTGGAGCCTTTTGGGGAGGGTATGCTACCCTAGATACCCCTAGTGTGTGTGCCACTCGATGAAAGTGAGGGAGGTGTTCTACCTCTAAGATCCTCACTTTGCCTCATTGAATTTGGCATGGATGGTGGGGAAGGTATGCTACCTTGAAGACCCCCAACATGCATGTTATCTACTGAAATGTAATCAGCTTGCTTAGGAAGAGTGATAGAAATCAACTCTCCCAATTGAGGCATGGACCTCAGTGGATTGCATGTGTCTAGGTGCGGGTGAACGAGAGAACCATCCTCATGGATAGCATCTCGTTCTACCAGGTTTTGCACTATCTTCTTAAATGGATAGCAACCACAAATGTCATGCCCCTGCATACGGTGATAAATGCAAAAGAGGCTTTCATCCATGGACCCATATTTGGACTTTCTTCGTTTGACCTTAGGCAATACCAATGCATTTGCCTCGTACAACTTTTGGAATAAAGTTGTAGTAGTCATCTGAAATGCAAATACTCGTGGAAGAGTCTTGTTAGGCCTATGAGGTGATGGGTGCCTTTGAGGTGATGATTGGGATGAGGAAAAATCTATTTTAGTAGGTTGGGGCACTGTAAGTGAACCATCTATGTGATAAATCCCACTATCTATGAGGTTTTGTACCTTATGCTTGAATCCATAGCAATCATGAATGTTGTGACCCTCCATTCGATGATAGAGACAATAATGATCCTCTCTATAACCCTCAGGTTTGACTCAATTTGGGTCTACAGGTTTGATGTCAGGTAAGGTGATGACCTTAGATTCTTGTAGCTTTTGAAGAATGTCAGACATAGACTCGTTTAAAGGAGTCCAAATGCGCTATGACTGTCTTGGGTGCCTAATCCACATTGGTTTGCCATGAGGACCCAATGGTTGAGTTAGCCGAATTGGCTCTTGCTTTTGCTGAAGCTTTTCCTATGGTTGCATAGAAAGTGGTTCAGCCTTAGATGTGGGTTGCTTTTGTAATTCTAGGTTTTCAATCCGGTTCATGATACTGTGCAATGTCTTATCTTGCTCATCCATTCGATGCTCCATTCTATCTATACGACTTAGAATGGATTGCAATACTGACAAAGAATTCATGCATATTTCCAATGATTGGTTTGAAATACCCTTGTCTATTGAAGGAAATGAAAAAGTGGATGCTAAAGATCCACCAGATAAGTGCACATCACCAATTTCCTTCCTTTGAGCTGATGTGGCTACTTCTTGATGATTCACTTTGTTAGTGTCATCCACATGCTCAGGTTCATGACTTAGTTCATATTTTTGTTTCATTTTGTACTGTTGAACTGTGTAAGCCTGAGTACCCCTAGTTTGATGTGGGGAAGGCACCCATTCTTTCTCTTGAAGAGGCACCATGAGCAATGAGTCAGGAGTGACTAATTTCAAAGGTTCTGGCCCTTTCAATGTGGAAGCAACATCTGATTGCCCCCTCTCTTGTTCTATCTACTTTAGAATCCCTTGATCCTCTGGCTTAATGTCAACCATTCCCATGAACTCTTGAGAAGGTGCTTTAGCTTTTAGACCAGCTGTAAGTAAATCATCAACTAGTCGAGATGATTCTATATCAGTCATGTTAACTGATGTTTTCTTCTCCTCATCAGGTAATATGATACCATGATTTTTGGTGATGGGAGAGGGTAGTGATTTCTTGATGCAAGCCCTAGTCGAATGTTTGATGATTTTATTCGAATGAATATCTTGAGGCTCGCATGCCACTAGAGTTTCTTGTGGCTCATCGACTTTCTTACAATATTTGAATGGCTCAGGATCATGGGGGACCACATACACTTGTCCTTGGTGTATGAATTTTAGATTTTGGTGCACTATGGAAGGCACACATTCCATATCTCTCATCCATGGTCTCCCTAGCAATATGTTATACTGCCTCTCACCCCCAAGATATGGCACAATGTAGGTATCATCTTTATCCCAACTTGTATAGGTAAGATTGTTGTGTCGATTGTTGGGGATGTGGCATCATTGAAGGCTCTCAAAGTGAATGTTGAGTCCTTAATGTGCGAAGATGGTAGATTTAAATGCTTCAAAGCTGTAGTTGTGATGATGTTGATAGATGACCCAGTATCAATCAAGACTCTCTTGTACGAAATTTGATTGATGCTCGCTATGATGTGTAGCGGAGGATCGGGTTCATCCTTAGGGATTAGCTTAATCTCCTACCTATGAAAGGTAATCACAGGGTCCTTTTGTAAGTGAATTGGATTCATTGTTGATATGGACCATGATAGGTTATCAGCTTTTGTTGAACTTTTTGGTATGTTGGGCTGATCAAGGCATTTCTTACTTTGTGCTACAATATTGATCATACCGATAAAACCCTCATTAGGTGGGGCCATGTGCATCTCATTAACGTGCTCAACTTGATTGTTGTCATCCTCATGGTTGTATTGAGGGTTTTTGGATATGTCGATGTCTTGATTATCGATAGCAGAGGGGCTATCTATTTGTAATTTGTTCTTATCCAACATATTCTGCACTATATTCTTGAATGCAACACAATCCTGGATATCATGGCCATTTTGTCGATGATAAACACAATAGAGATCTTCTCTATACCCTCTAGGTTTGTGGTGATTAGGATCCAAGGTGCGTACTTTAGGCAATATTAGGGCCTTAGCCTCGCAAAGGCGATTGAAAATTGATGCCAAAGATTTAGGCAATGGCGTATAGTTGCGAGGTGGACATTTTTGTTTATCCTTGCCTGGATTCCTATCATGTTGATTGTGATGCATGGGAGACGGTTGAGCCTGATGGTTCTCTTGTTGTTGGCTCTGTGCTTCTTTTGGAATGTTTAACATGATCTGGTTGACATGCGTAGGCTCAGCCTGTTGTGGTTGATATCGCGTGCTCTTATTGTTCCATTCTTTCTCGCTACGAAGCTCTAGGTCTCCTTCTTCCAGCTTGATATCTTCAATGACCTTGGCTTGTGCTAAAGCCTCTTCGAATGTTGTATATTGTTGCAACTGGAGCAACAATGATATGTGTTTGGCACAACTTTTTGTGAACATTCGATTAAGTTCAGTAGTGGGAATAGAGAATGGTAATTCTGCCATTAATTTTTGCCACCTATTCCCATAATCCATGATTGGCTCATCATCATTTTGACATAGATTGGCCAAGTCAGATAGATTAGCTTTCTTTTTGGTGCCAAATGAGAAGCGCTCAAGGAAAGCATCCACCAACTATTCGAAGTTGGTGATGTTGTTCCTAGGTAATTGATTAAACCATTCAGAAGCTGCACTCGAGAGGGTCATAACGAAAGTTCTTAACATCAAGGCATCATCATGTTGTATCTGGAAGCATGCACTAATGAAGGCCGTTATATGCTCTTGTGCATCTTCATCACCTTTAAACTTATCCCATTTAGGTATTTCAAAATGTTTAGGGTAAGCAGGACTTGGCACTGATGGACACAATGGTTGATTGTGTATCTTGCTTAGAGTGGGCTTTTGACTAGCCACATCTTGTTTCTCGAGAGATTTGATTTTCTCGGCAAGCACCTTGTAGGCTTGAGAAGAGATGATCTCTTCCTCCCGAAGGGATCTTCGGGGTGCAAGCGGAGGTAAGTTCCTTTGAGTGTGAGGTGGTCGATTGTATTCATCAGCCACGTCTACAGAAGATGGTTCAGGATATCGTTGATCCTGGTCATCCAACTCTGATCTTTCATATTGCTTGTGCTCATGCCTGTTTGGCACTAAACGCTCTCATGGCTGAGAAGCATGTCGAGAAGTATGGCGAACATAATCATCTACTCTCCTATTATGCAGCTCAAGGTGCGAAGTAGCATGTCTCTCATTGTGTTGTTGCTTGTACTCTCTATGAGGAGGTAATTTATATCGAGCCAATCTATTTGATCACTCTTCTTGCTCCTTTAAATCAAGGAGGCATTGCTCTTCTAAGCGGTGTTCATATAACCGTTGTAGGTGCAACCACTATTGTTTTGCACTTTCTCATTCTAGATTTTCTAAACACTCATGCTCAATGCACAAACCCTTCAATTGGTCTTGAAGCATTTGTTCTCTCTGGATTGCATCTGACCTATGTGATCGATTTGATCGATTTGTTGTGCTAGGTCTAGGACTCTGCAACTCCTTGTGAGGGTTCTTGTTTGCTTCAAATTGTGCAACAAGGTTGGCAACTCTTTTTCCTCGATGAGTCAAGATTACATTGATATTATGTTCTTCCCTAGGGGTGCAATTCTCATGCAAGGATGTTGTAGGGGTACCGCGTGTTCGCTGGGAACACTCACTACGGGTGCGGATAGGATGCAACTGCGTGATAGTTCCTTCATCCATGATGTACTCCTCAATGGATCTGGTAGATCCATGAGAGGAATGATCATGATGTATGCTTCTATGCTCCAATTTCCTATGTTGAGATCTTCCAACACCTTGGTCTAAGAAGTCAAAGTGATGAGACTTCCAAGGTTGTGCAAGAGGAGTACCTTCCTCACCAACACTACGATAAGACAAATGACATCCTCCATGATCAAAAGGATTTGGCATTATAATAGGCATGTGAATGGTTGTCTTACCTCTATCTCACCCTTCATTGGACTGATTTGAACTCTCAGTGTAATGATATGTGGGAGGTTTAGAGGTGTTCTCATTTAGGTCACGAGAAGATCTGTTGTTAGTTCTCCTGAGCGGGGTTCCTTGATGAGATCCACTGTGAGTGGTGTTGTCTCCTCTAAGACTACTTGAAGTGTATTCAAGTATGTTTTGGGTAGATGTGCTGCCTCTAGGGTGATCCAGACCCTGTGGTGCATTGGGTGCAACCTCAGTCTTAGATCGGGGATGACCCCATGCATTGACCATGACCTTATGAATTTTGACTTCTGAAAAAGGTTGTGAGTGTTATATATCAAAATGATCAGTGCGATGAGCTGATCACAATGAGCTATAACTCAAAAATATGATTTTCGGGTCAAAATTTAGTATTTTTGGAATATTTGGCCAACCGGGGCTCGTGGTGAAATGACCACTTTTAGGAATTTCTTGGAAATTTTGAACCATGAAGAGTTAGGACCCAAAATTTCTTTGAGAGGTGCACAATGGTAAAACTAAGACAACAAAACAAATTTGGCAAGTTTTGGAGTTGTCTAGACCATTTTATGACCGTTTTAGTGCAGTTTTTCTCAGTTTTCGACCTCGAAAATAGAGTAATCATAAAACCAAAATAAAATCTTCGTTATAGCTCTGATTTACACGATTATCGAACCGTTGGATGCAAAATAAGGATCTTATGTTGATTTCCCTAATAATAATGAAACACACAAAGTAGACAATATGATTATCTCTTTTAAGGATTAAATGTGTGTCCTAAAACTGGTTTAGTGCATTTGATTTGTTGTGAATATACTCTAACTCTTATCGTGTTTTTCAAAAGTTGATGTTATACTCAATTTGTTCAAAGGTTTTCACCTATATACTCGCACAAGCCAAATATGGGAGTGAAGTCCATACTCAACGAGGTAGCATAGGTACTACCAACCCTCACCCAACACACCATGCATATCCCAATAATACAATTTCAATAAAAGCCAACCAAGTGGTAATGAAATCCCTTGTTGGTCTTCAATTAAAATGGTGTAGTGAGAAGCCCAATGCCACGGATGTTTAAATGAAAATGGTTTTGTTGGTTCATTTTAAATTTAAATAAAAAAGATATTATAGAACAATAGATTGTTTCCCACATGTAATGTAAAAGAAACATTTTATATTCAAATATGCATGCTATACTCTACATGATTTTTTGACAATGCAAACTAGTATGCAAATGGCCACTACTTGGGCCTCAAACATGCAAACCTACACACAAGTTCTAATATAGCACGTTGTATTCTAGGGCGGACTACAATCAGAGATCCGCTGTTCCTAGCAGCGCCTATCAAGAATTTAGAAAAAGAAATCTAAGGACCTAATCCATTTTTAGTTCATTTTAGCCTTAGTAAATTTACGTTTCAGTTTTTGTTCTTTGTAAAACACAGATAGAAACAAAAAAACACAGAGGGTGAAAATGGGGCCTACCTCAGGTCCTCATCCGATCTGCACTCTATTTTCTGTTGTCTGCTCTATCAAATGTAAACCGTAGGTCTGGTCTATGGTCTACACTATAAACCACGTGTTGAACCTGCGGTTCAATTGTTGGCCCACAGTTGATAGCTACGGTCTGTACCTGCAAGTGCAAAAACAAGTAAAACACAGTCAGGTCCTATAAATGCGGGGTTCCACCATGATCGCCTCTGTAACCACCAGAAAGGCTCACACCCGATGGCGATTCCTATTGTGATAAATGGTAAAGATATAGCACGCATACAAGAAAATGAAATTGACAACAAATGAAACAAGAAAGAAAGCACTTTATTCCATTGTATTCAAAGCCAAAATCCAATTACAAGTACGTCCCTCTTAGGGATATTCATTTTGATACAATATTACAATAGGAGTGCACAATTGTTTTCCCTCTTAAGGGTAGGTGTGATTTTCGAATGCCTTTCAGAATGGCACGAACTGCTCTAGGGTGGAGGTGCCCTCTTCTTCACAATGGGGAAGGAATTTGATGGTTTGCTCTCCTTTGGAACTATTCCCTACGGTCAAGAAACAACACAAGAATGTCAAAAATATAGGCAACCTCTCATGATGAGGCCCTTTTAGGTAAATTGCATAATGACACCATTAACATGCATAATCAAGAAAGCATAAAGAAAGCTTCTAAACTATGCAAAGTGAATCAAGATTCATGTAATAGCATAAAGTAAAATAGCAACTACACTATGCATGGATCAGATATAGAAAATGAAGCATAAACATGCATAAAGAAAGCATTTTAGTCCTAATTGAAGCATAAGCATAAAATGTGAATCTAGCCTAGTTCTACGGTCAAAAGTCTTCTAAAATGCTATTAAATCAACAAAATAGCTAATCTAACCTAACTAGCTGGACAAAAATAGAAATAGGAAGGTGGTTATACCTCTGCTGCAAACCGTAGCTCTAGTGCATGGTCTGCACTGTAAACTACAGCTAACAGCCATGGTTAGCACTCTGATAGGCTTACCCTCAATTCCAAGGGTAGTGGGCTTAACCTCCTTGTCCAATTGATGTTCAAGGGTCGCCTTCGATGTCCTTCTGATAGATTTGGCGGTCAAATCACTGTGATGGGCCTTCGTTTGCCCGAATTTGCATTTCTTGATCCTCCTAGGCTCCTAGGGCTTCCATGGCAAACTAATCATTGGATGAATAGCAAAGTAGCCTTCGAATGCACAAATTCAGTATGCAATCCGATAGGGCTTCACTACTCGCTTGATCACTTCACACTCACTCGATAATTCGTCAGTGCTTCGCTATACAAATCATCCATGCTTCTCTCCCCATTTGGAGGGGGTATTTATAGGATGCCCTAGGACTTGGGGTGGCTTCCTGGAGAAGCCAAGATCAAGAAGGGGTGGTTAGGATAGTTGGAATGGAAGCTTCCACCCTCTAACCACCTTCTTCTAGATCCAATGGCCATTTCAACCGATTTGGCTCGGATTGAAGGCCAACTGAACTTCAGTTAAGACCGTAGGTCACAGTTGTGGTCTAGACTACAAACCACAAGTCTCAGCCATGGTTCAGCTATAAACCATAGGTCTGGGCTACGGTTCAGACTGATTAGGCCAAGGAGCCCAAATTGAGTGGTTAGAACCACTGCTCTATCTTGGAGTCTATCCAAGATCTTCCATATGGTCTTGTAGCATGTCCATATGAGTAGTCGCCCTCGACATGACGCGTTTTAGGTGTCTACAAGTTGTAATTGATAGTAGTAGAAACTAATAAAAATCCCATTCGGTTGTCTCTATAGGTCAACCCTCGCATTCAGTCATCCCTCACATTCATTCATCCTCGGAGGTTGTCCCAGTCATTCATTCATCCTTGGTGGATGACCCAAGTGAGTCAGTAGTCTTCATTCAAGGGACGATAGACAAGTTGAAGTGATTCATTTCTTTATGCATGGGATATTTAGGCATAAATTTAGGGGTAAATTTATGTATAGATAAATTTAGAGGTAAATTTAGGGGTAAATTTAGGCATAAATTTAAGGGTAATTATTTTTCTTTTGGTTGAAAAATACAGTTGTAAGTGATAGCAATAGAATATGTCGTGAACAGGGATGGGATGTTGTACACTGTCACTATCATGAAAGAAATAAATCTTCCCTTTTTAAGCTTTTAATTTATTTAATTTAAACTACATATTCTTATCATGGAATTACCTTTCATAGTATTATCATTGAACATCATTTCGTTGGAATATGGAAATATATATTATTTACGTTTTGAACTACATCTTCTTATCCTTGGTCAATTGGTTGGTATGGTAATGTCACTGAGAAATAGTATTGTAGTGGCTAAACTTAAAAACTAAGAAAACCCCATTTAGTCATCATTGGGGATCATCCCTCGCATTCAATCATCCCTGCAGGTCATCCCTCGCATGATGTCGACAGATTCACTTGGGTCATCCCTCGATGAGGGACAACCCAACTAAGTCCGTAGACTTCATTCGAGGAATGAAAGGCACGCTGAAGTGAGTCATTTATTTTTGCATGGGATATTTAGGCATAAATTTATGGGTAAATTTATGTATAGGTGAATTTAAATGTAAATTTAGGGGTAATTATTTTCCTTTTGGTTGAAAAATATAGTTGTAATTGATAGCAGTATAAATTGAGAAAAACCCCATTCAGTCGTCCCTCGCATTTAGTCATCCTTGGAGGTCATCCCTCGCATGATGTCAACGAAGTCACCCGGGTCGTCCCTCAACGAAGGATGACCCAAGTGAGTCATTAGTCTTCATTCGAGGGATGATGAACAAGCTGAAGTGATTCATTTCTTTTTGCATGGGATATTTAGGCATAAATTTAGGGGTAAATTTATGTATAGGTAAATTTAGAGGTAAATTTAGGGGTAAATTTAATGGTAAATTTAGACATAAATTTAGGGGTAATTATTTTTATTTTGGTTGAAAAATACAGTTGTAAGTGATAGCAGTAGAATATGGCATGAATAGGGATGGGATATTGTACACTGTCACTTTCATGAGAGAAATAAATATTCCCTTTTTAAGCTTTAAATTTATTTATTTTTAACTGCATCTTCTTATCATGGAATTACCTTTCATAGTAATTTTGTTGAACATCATTTTATTGGAACTTAGAAATATATATTATTTACATTTTGAACTGCATCTTATCCTTGGTCAATTGGTTGGTATGTTAATGTTGTTGAGAAATAGTATTGTAGTGGCTAAACATATAAACTAAGAAAACCCTATTTAGTCATCCTTGGAGGTCATCCCTCGCATTCAGTCATCTCTGGAGGTCTCCTTCGCATGATATCGACGGACTCACTTGGGTCATCCCTTGATGAGGGATGACCCAAATAAGTCAGTAGACTTCATTCGAGAGACGATGGACCCGTTGATAATGCCACAAACTCAAATTCCTAATGGCAATCTAGAACAAGCATAAGTGCATATGATTGATCTTTTTTTCAAATCTAGTGTAGTATCTCATTGCACATTACTTTTTTACTTTATTATAATCTTACACTATATATGTTGAATATCTTAAACATAGAATTTTAATTTAAGCATTCCATTTTGTTATAATTTTTTTATAGTGGATGCAACTCCATCAAGAAGGGGCCTCCCTTTTCATTCTATTAACAACAGGTTCCTTAAATCCATCGTTGAGTTCTTCTAGTCATTTATTTTTTTGCAGGGAATAACATCAGACATACCTTTATGAGCTATGGAGTATATTGTGCATTACCTCAGAAAAACAAATATGACTGGTCCTCGTATGTTTCCACCAAAATAAAAAATGAACTTCAAAATACACACACAAATACTACGACCACTTCTACCCTTGTTGCTACTTGCAATTACTTGATTGGTTTTTATTATGAATAATATTAAAATGTTAGAAATACCACCATGCCCACCTCCCTCCATGCAACATTGAAGTCACTTACCTTAACCATCGAACATATGCAGGTAATTTTTTACAAAAAAAAATTACAATAATTTTTTTTGGTGTTTATATTTCTAATTTTTAAATTAAATTTCAATTCAGATAAGAGTGATGTCAAGTTCGAATAGAAGAGAAGCAATAAATAGGGGAAACAACCCAGAGGGTAGTGCAAATTTTGACACACAGTCACTAGAACATCCGCTAATAAGGTCTGTAAAATGTGTTAGATATTCAAAATTTACTTGTGTTCATCTATCTCACTCTTCTATTTCATGTCCAACTCCTTCTTCTACTTCATGTCTACATGCCATCGATGTTGAGGAATATATCCAAGCCATCACAGGTAAATTTTATTTTGAGGAAGATAACTAGTTATCCATTGATGTCATTCCTCGCATTTAGTCATACACTCCGTTGTTCCCGACGGTCGTTCCTCGCATGATGTCGATGGACTTACCGAGGTCATCCCTCTATGAGGGAATACCTAGGTGATTCCATCGACATCATGCGAGGGATGGCCCGGGTGAGTTCGTAGACTTCATTTGAAGGTCAATAAACTCACCCGGGTCATCCCTCGCATGATGTCAATAGACTCACTTGGGTCGTCTGTCGACGAGGGACGACCATGAATTCTCTAAATATTTTTAGTTAGCACTTACCATTATTTTGAAATAAAAAATTTTAAATGTTTTCAGGAAATCATCCCAAATGAACTTCAAAACCAGTGCAATCCAAAAATGACACTGTGGCGTCTGGTATGTGCAATTACAGTCCTAGTAAGTTTTATTATCAAATTATTTTTACAATATTTTTTTTTTTTAGGTTCAAGTCAACATCACCAATAGCAAATGATGGCACATCCATCACCATCGCCTCTACGTCCTCTACAACAAGACCGCATAGAAGTCTATGAACAAATGATTGAAATGGGGTAATAGACTAGATCAGAGCACGGTATATAATTAAAAATTGAGTTTCCCAATAATTTTATTAAAATATTTTCTTTAAATGTTTAATTTATTTTTTTTATTTTTGCCTTAGGTCGATCACCTCCACATAGATAGTAGTTTGTGAGACCTCAACATATGCGTGGAAAAGTGTTACATGATGAAAGGATTTTAGTAGGCCCATCCATTGGCCTTTCAAGCTTTCTAACTTTGGAAAATGTTTCAAAAAATTTCAATGATTCCCTTGGGTTGTCTGTTCCTACCTTGGATAAGGAATTCTTTATCCAAGTTTTGTTTCCTGAAAGTTTTAAAGCATCTTATATGCTTCAAACACAAAGAGGATAAACCATTGATAAAACATTGTAAACTAGTGGAAGAGCCAACACTACTTACAACACCCTCCCTCTGGTCCAACTGGTCAAGATGCTCCTCTTACTGAGGATCAAACATTTGATTTTTTAGAATCAGATTTAGTAGTAGAAAATTTGAAAGCCATAGTGAAGGATATTGTGCTTTCTGATATTTCTGAGTTGAAAGTTTAGGAGTATCGAGCAAAAGTTCTAGCTAAGGAAACTAATGCCCAATACAAAAAATTATACAAAAAGAGAAGAATTGTTTTCTTTGGTTCAGCATCACCCTGAAAATGTGGATGCTTTTTTATATGAAGCAACCTTAGGAATTGTAAAGGCCACTGGCACTAATGTTTATGGTGATGAAATTATAGATCACCTTTTGAATATGCTTGAGAATCTAAATGTTGAAGCTCAAGCCTATTTTAATAAGTGGACAATTGACAGAAAGAAATTTAAAGTGGCAAAGGTTACCCAGGTTGTTGCAAAGGTAAGTCAATAATATTTTTCTAAATTAATTTATTTTTATAATATTTTGATCTTTATTAACTAACAATTTAAATATTCTACTATGCAGTCCAATTTTGAGAATGTCAAAAATCAAGTGGAAAGCATGAAGATCTTTTTGGGCACCGCAAACCAAAGTATACAAAATGTAATTGAATTCATAGAATTATTCTATGAGACCATTAGATATAATGATACCCTCAGAATAATCATCATCAAACATAAATTTGATTCAAATATTTTTCTCATGGAACAAGAGAATAAAATACCTCCAAAAGACAATCTAGCTACAGAGGAGAGGGGATTGGTAGAAAGTTTGAAGACTGGTGAAGAGAACCTACGGATAACTGGTGTGTTAGGAGAAACAACATTAGAGGTGGCATATGGGAAAGGTCATGAAGAAAAGCAACCAAATCCTTCATCTAATTCTATGCAAATACTTGAAATAGATTCTTTAACACAATAGTTTGAAAGTGGACGCACAGTCCTTTGTAATGAACTTTGTTTCTCAAAAATTGATGTTTGAATGAAACATATTTGAAATAAATATTTTGATGAACACAAATTTTGATGAATAGGTGTTTGATACAACTCTTTTTTTTTACGAACTCTTAGCTTGAATGAATAGACAAAATTTTGTTTCTCATTAAATACATTTTGTAATGAACTGATGTTTGAATGAATAGAATACATTTTGTTTCTCTTGAAATATTTAATTTTTGAGTTATAGAGAATTGAACCTAGATTCAACTCTTGGTTTTGATGAATGCAAATGTTGATGAATATGTGTTTGAAATAACTCTTGGCTTGAATGAATGGAATACATTTTGTTTCTTATGAAATACATTTGGCTATGAATTTTGTAATGAACCAATGTTTGAATGAATAGAATACATTGTATTTCTCATTAAATATTCAATGTTTGAGTTATAGAGAATTGAACCTAGATAAAAATATTGGTTTTAATGAATGCAAATGTTGATGAATGTGTGTTAGAAATAACTCTTGATTGAATGAATGGAATACATAGTGTTTCTCATGAAATACCTTGGTGATTCAGTAGGCTTCATTTGAAGGATGACCCAGGTGAGTCAAGGATGACCCAAGTTTTTCACTAGGCTTCATTCGAGGGACAACCCAAGTGAGTCAGTAGGATTCATTTGAGGGATGAGCCTTATGAGTAAGTATGCTTTATTCATGGGATGAGCCTTGTAAGTTAGTAGGCTTCATTCGAGGGATGATCCATGTGAGTCAGGGACGACCCAAGTGATTCAGTAGGCTTCATTCGAGAGATGACCCTGGTGAGTCAAGGACAACCCAAGTGAGTCAATAGGCTTCTTTCGAGGATCGACCTAGGTGAGTTAGGTATGACCCAAGTGAATCATTAGGATTCAATCGAGAGATGACCCAAGTGAGTTAGGTATGACCCAAGTGAGTCAGTAGGCTTCTTTTGAGGTATGACCCATATGATTTAGGGATGACCCAAGTGAGTTAGTAGGATTCTTTCAAGGGATGACCCAAGTGAGTCAGTAGGCTTCTTTCAAGGGATGATCCATGTCAGTTAGTAGGCTTCATTTAAGGGATGATCCAAGTGAGTCAGTGGGCTTCATTCAAGGGATGATCCAATTGAGTTAGTAGGCTTCATTCGAGGGATGACCCAAATAAGTTAGTAGACTTCATTTTAGGGATGATCCAAGTGAGTCAGTAGGCTTTGTTCAAGGTATGACCCAAGTGAGTCATTAGGCTTCATTCGATGGATGACCCAAGTGAGTTAGTACACTTGATTCAAGGGATGACCCAAGTGAATCAGTAGGCTTCATTTGGAGGATGACCCAAGTGAGTTAGTAGGATTGATTCGAGGGACAATCCAAGCGAGTGAGTAGGCTTCATTTAAGGGACGACCTAGGTGAGTTAGGGATGATCTAAGTGAGTCAGTAGGATTACTTCAAGGGACAAACCAAGTGAGTCAGTAGAATTCATTCGAGAGATGACCCAGGTGAGTCAGACTTAGGGATGACCCAAGTGAGTAAGTAGACAGCAGGGCAAAGCCTATAATTTTGAACAAAATATTTGACATTTTATACATCATTAACAATAGTAGAATACTCAAACAACAAACAATATTTTGAATAAAATATTTGACATTGTCCCTCCAAGGAAAAATTCATATACAACAAAGCAATCCTATGTTACAAAGTAAATACAACAAAGCAAACCAATAATTTTGAACAAAATATTTCATTATATCCATCCATGATCCAAGGAAAATTTCATATACAGCAGGGCAAAGACTATAATTTTGAACAAAATATTTGACATTATGTAACATCAATCCAAAACAAAATCATGCAATGTAATTATGTATGTGACATGTTGCAAAAATATGCAAACACATTAATCCAAAAAAAACTTCATAATCCTGATTACCCACATCAGTATTATATAAATATCATGCAATCTATATAAATTACATCTATCAAAGGGACATGTTGCAAAAATATTGCATATATTGCATTGGAGGAAGTCGAAACGAATAGTTCTGATCTTCAACATCATTTGTAGATGTAGTTGATCTTTGTGTCTAACAATCATATCATTGTTCTGAATTTCCTCATCATAATTATCAATATTCATGATACCTCTTCTACTTGTTATAGATTTTCCAATATGCCATTGATCTATCATAAGGAAAATTATGCACCTCATAAGAAGAGACATATATTCTCAAGAATTTTTCTAAATTTTTATCTATTCAATTACAAACTTTAGATTTCACAAAAGACAATGCACAAAAAACCCTTTCATATTCCACTGATCCCAAAACCATTGTTTGCAACAATTCATATAAGTGGAAATATTCACTCATCGTTTCCTGTAAGACAATACTAGGGTACAACTTTTTCCACAAACGTATAATAAAACCTGGTTCACTATAATTAGTCAAAAGTGAAATTTTATCAAGCATTGTATTTTTAAAATATGAGGATTGTTTGGTGAAAAGATATTTATTCAAAATACCATTGATCTCAGTATCGTTGACTTCCACACTTTTAGAAAAAATTTCGATAATTTTACCCATATATTTTATAAACAAGTTTTTTAGATATTATAATATGTTCTTGAATCCCAAAATGTAGGGTTAACTGCACCCATTGCTTCTAGCAACTCATCTCTTTGAAAATGACTTCTAATTTCTTTTGTCAATGATTCAGCTACTTTTCTTAACTTAATCCTTGTATTCTGTAAAACTTCTTCAAATTTATTGTATGTGATTGGCCTCTCTTCAAAATATTCACTAACTATGTCTAATCACTTATCAAAATAATATAAAGATATCTCTTTTCCATGAACATTAATACAAATATGATCGTGAATGTTGAACTACAACAAACTATTTTATTCATTGATTTTTGTTAGAGTTCTCCAATCATCAAACACATGATCCATAAAATTGTCACTTGATAAGTATAATGTATTGAGATGCACACAAATATGTTTTCTAACTCTAATGAAATTAACTATATAAATGGATATTTTTGGTGCAATTTTTATCAATGTATTCATTTCATGCAGCATTGGAAGAATACCACATAAAGTGAGTAGTGTTTCCAGGTCTCTCATACGATATAAAAAATATTTCGCTTTATCAACTGCCCTTCGATTTTCATACATAAAGCCTACTATGGATTTATGTTGTTTGAAAACTCTTTTTGTAGGTTGAAACAATGAAATCCACCTGGTATCCACATCTTGCAAAAAAAATTTACTTTCTTTAAGTCCTAGTGCTAATTATTGAAACTCTGCAAACCTTTTTTGACTACACAAAAAATATGAATGTACTTCTCGAACGAGTTCTTCAACTCTTACAACATTTTGAAATGTGCTCACAATTTTGTATGTAAGATTCATTCTATGAGCCTTGCAGTGAATCGGGATAAAATAAGGGGTAACATATGTTTGAAGTCGAACACAAAGACCATTTCTGTTACCTTGCATTACAACAACATCATCAGCTCCAACCCATATTAATTTACTGGCTATTACTGCATCATCCATTCCAGAAATATCCTTTAAGCTAGTAACAATAATATTTTAAAGATTTTCTGTATTACATTTTTCCACCATCTTATGTATTGCTAGCAAATGAGGTTGCCTTACATGATTTTGAAAGGTGTAAACATGCATGCAAATCCAATATGTATTGTCAATTGTAGTTACCTCATCAATAGAAAGTGAAATAAATTTAGAATTTTTAACATTCTCTTTCAAGTCCTCCATCTCAACTAAAGATAGACATTTTACCATTTTCCAACCACTTCGATCTGACTAATGAGAATTAGGGAGGTTGTGTACATCAGCTAGTCAAAAGATATGGTTATAATCAATAAAGTTTGACATAGCTCTACCTTTTTTAAGAATAGTAAATACGACATAAAACTGTAATCTTTTTTAAGCTAACGTGTATTTATGAATTTTTTGAAACTGTGTTGTAATCATTCCACCATTCTTAGATAGTATTTGTTTTTGATTCATTGTTTTTTTATAATCTAGTGCATATCTCACATGTGCGCATTCTAATGCATTCTTCCACCTATGGGTTCTCTTAAATGTTCCATCAGCATGTTTATCTTTAACATAAACCTTTCCATAATGTTTCTCTATTGTATCTATCTTAGGTTGCATTCTCTTATCTTTTCCTAATTTTTAACTGCAAATAATGCATCTAGCTTCTTTTGGTTCTACATTACTATCTTGTAGCACTGGTTCAATAAACGGATACTTCGATGACCATTCAAACTGAAGTGACCTTCCAATAATCCATCTTGTTGAACTTCTACATCTACGTTTCTTAGACTTAACTAAAGATTCCCCTGTAGTGAACATTTCATTGGAAATATCATTTTTATTTTGACTTTGTATGCCAATTTCAGGGTTTTGTTCAAGTTGTTGCATGTCATTTTTAATTAAATTTTCTTGATGTATTTCATCTTGGAACTGGTAATTATCTTCTAGTGGAGACATATTAGGATCAATTGGGTACTATGAATTCAAGTATGTTCTATATCATTTTTTGAAATTACTTATTAAAATTACTATTAAGTAGGGAAAATGGGTATGTACCTTGTAACTGCTTAAGTTGTTCAATGTCATTGTTAATGAATTTTCATGATGTATTTCATCCTGGGGAATATCTTCTAGTAGAGGCATATCAAGATCAATTGGGTAATCTACATTCAAAGATGTTTTATATCATATTTTGAAATTATTTATTAAAAATACTAATTAAGTAGGTAAAACAGGTATGTACCTTGTAATTGTGCAGGTTCTGCTCCCTCCATAGATTTTGATGCCTCCTTGGATTTTGATATATTGCTAAAATATTTTAGGATACTCTTTTTTCAAAAGGTTTTTCTCCATTGTTTCCATTATGATTTGGAGACATTGTACCTATGAAGGGAAATATTAGGAAAATAATAGTTGTGCAGAAAGTCTACAGGTAAAGAAGCAACGATGATAATATAATGAGCAAATCTAGGATTATCAATGTCGTAAATAGAGATGGCCTGGAAGGTCATAAACATCATGCATGGGATGACCTACATGATTTAGTAGACATAATACAAGGGACAACCTACAAATAATATCCATGGTTCAAGGGATGACATGGGCAAGTCTATAGTCATCATGTGAGAGATGACTTGCAAGGGATGACCTAGGTAAGTCTGTAGACATAATACAAGGGATGACATGTGTGCATATATACTATGTAGATCATTTGAGGGATGACTTGCATGAGTCTGTAGATATCATGCAAGTATGACCTTTAGGGGATGACCTTGGTGCAAGGAATGACCTGGGAAAGTTTATAGTCATCATGTGAGGGATGCCCTGCAAGGGATGACCTGGGTAAATCTGTAGACATCATACAAGGGATGACCTGTATGATTTTGTAGGCATCATGTGAGGGACGACTTGCAAGGGATGACCTACATGAGTCCGTAGAAATCATTCTAGAGATGACCTAGGTAAGTCTATAGTTATCATACAAGGGATGACCTAGGTAAGTTTGTAGACACCATACAAGGGATGACTTACATGAGTTCATAGGCATCATACGAGAGACAACTTGCAATGGATGACCTGCATGAGTATGTAAGCATCATTCTAGGGATGACCTAGGTAACTCTGTAGACATCATATGAGGTATGACCTGCATGAGTTCGTAGGCATCATGCAAGGGATGACCTACATGAGTCCATAGACATCATGTTGAGGGACGACCTACATGAGTCCATAGATATCATGCCAAGGATGACCTGGGTGCAAGGGATGACCTAGGTAAGTCTATAGTCATCATGTGATGGATGACATGCAATGAACGACCTTGGTAAGTCTTATCATCATGTGAGGGATAACCTACACGGGATGACCTAGGTACAAGGGATGACCTAGGCAAGTCTGTAGTCATCATGTGATGGATGACCTACAAGGGACGACATGCATGAGTCTGTAGGTATCATGTGAGGGATGACCTGCATGAGTTTGTAGACATCATGCGAGGGTTGACCTCTGAGGGAAAACCTATGTGATTCCATAGACATCATGTTAAGGATGAACTGCATGATTTCATAGACATCATGTAAGGGATGATCTATGAGGAACAACCTGCATGAGTCTGTAGAAATCATGTGAGGGATGACCTATGAAGGATGACCTGCATGAGTCCATAAACATCATGCGAGTGACGATTTTTGAGGGATAACCTGCATGAGTCTGTAGACATCATGCAAGGGACAACCTGTGAGGGATGACCTACATGAGTCTGTAGACATCATGCAAGGGATGACCTATGAGGGATGACCTACATGATTTCATATAAATCATGCGAGGGACGACCTGCATGAGTCTATAGACATCATGCGAGGGATGACCTATGATGGATGACCTACATGAGTCTGTAGACATCATATAATGGACAACCTATGATGGATGACCTACATGAGTCCGTAGACATCATGCAATGGATGACATATGAGGGATGATCTAAATGATTCTATAGGCATAATGCAAGGGAAAACCTATGAGGGATGACCTGCATGAGTTCATAGACATCATGTGAGGGATAACCTCATGCATGGGATGCCATAGGTGGGTTTGGAATTAGGAAGGAGTCTATATGGATGGAAGCATTGATGATAAAAAGTAAAACAAGGCATCAAAAAAGAAATTTATACCTAGAGTCTTTTCTCTATAGTCTTATATTTTTGTCCTTTATTTGTTGCCAATCACTCTTTTTTTGACTTCTTTAGTTTTGTTCTTCTTTTGGATCAAATTTGGGTTCTCCTTTTTTTTTAAATGTATAACTATAACAAGTAATAGTACATTTTGGTATATATAGTGGGTAAATTTATCTAGGTTAATAAAATTATATATAATTTTAAGGTAATTCGGTCTAAAATCTAGGTAGGAGGGCGGGTAATTTAAATTTTAAATTTTAAAATATTGTAATTTTTGGGTGACCCAACACAAAAAAAAAAAAAAATTTCAAAAATTTCGGGCGAACGGGCCGATGACCAAGGTCCCAAAATTTGCAAATTTACATTTTGAAAAATATCGTTATTCACTTATTAATGAATTTTCACCCCTATGCATAACCATGTTGTAAGGTGTCTTTCCCATAGCCATTGTTGGCATCACCGGCTCCCAATTTGCCAATTTGGGACCGTTGTTGCTATCAGCAGCTAGGTTCAAATTTCAACGGTTAAAAAATTAATCATTGGTGCTAGCTGTTGTTGACATTAGTAGCTACCACGATGGCTTTTGTTGCCTTGAGTGGCTAAGAACCTTAACCAATTTTTAAAAATATATATTTTTTATTGATTTATTTTTTTTTTTTTTTTGAATTTTGAGGTTGATTTTGGACCTTGTTTTCTTCCCTTTAGACCTTGATTGCATGGGTGTGGGAGCCTAATTTGCTTCTAAATCTATTTTCCTTGTTAGATTACACAGACTAGGAGTGTTTTAATAGCTTAGGCCTTAGCTATGTTGTGAGACTACCAACCATCAGGTTGGATCAGGCCTATATCATAGTGTTAGCCCATCGTTGGGATGCGAGGATTAACGCTTTTCATATTTTGACTGGGGAGATGACAATGACATTGGAGGATGTCTACTAGATTTACAATATCCCTATAGATGGATGAACTATCATCTCTTTGACTACTATAGTGAAGGCTATAGTGTTTAAAAGGGTGTTTTGTGATAGGTACATTGAGGTATTGGGTAATATTGAGCATGGAGGAGTGCTAGTAACCTACTAGTATAGGGAGGATGTCTTCTCATGGTGCCAAACCATTCTAATGCATATTATCTATAATGTGCTTCTTCTAGACACTTCAAGTGTGAGGTTCTATTAGAACCTCTTAGCAATGGTGCATAACCTGCTCAGGAGCACCACAGAGGATCTGCTCATCATGGCATGGGGGAGTGAACTCCTAGCCCAAATTTATGATGAGCTCTACTACATTATGCAATAGGGGTGAGTAGATGTAGGTTGTAGCCTACTATTATAGATCTAGGTATGGGAGCACATAAATATAGATCAACCTAGATGATTACCCTTGGAGATCATAGTAGTAGAGGTTGTGGCTTAGTGCTATGGTACCCACTATCCATGGGATTCAAAGACATACCAAAGTAGGTCTCACACTAGGAATATCTAGCACTACACAGACTCACTAATAGGGCTTCAAGTGAGTCAGATCATATGGCAGCCCTACTTGGGTTTCCCAGCATAGGATGAGGCTGATAGATACTTGGCATAGACTAGAAATTATCGATGGGTTATTGGGCACAAGCCTGGGGTGCAGGATTTCTTTCACTTATCCTAAGTTACTAGGCAGTTTAGCTTTCAGTAAGATATCCCATAGGATATAGTCCTCTACCACCACTTGAAGGTGAATATATAGCTTGCATGGTCATAGATGATATATATTATGAACTATGATGACACCCTAAGTGACACAGGGGCAGTAGACGTAGGGATGACATCTGATTATGATGTTTGGTGGACCACTAGGCTATGGCAGGGTGGCAGTCCATTGGGCTACTCTAGGGATGATGAGGCTGTTGAGGCTATATTTGATGACCCACATGGATGGTGAGTGCATCCTAGGATTTATGACGAGTGGGGTTAGGGTACTGCATAGGTGGGGAAGCCATAGGAGGAGGAGGAGGGTGAGGGGGATGAGCCATATGATGAGGTGTCCCAACTATGGGATCAAGTACATAATCTATAGGTATATTTGTAGATAGAACAATGATAGATTCTAGAGTGGGATACATCTCTAGCTATAACTCAGAGTCAGTTTTAGGTAGGTCAGAGGTAGTGGTGATACTATGCAGGGAAGAGGACTACTCTGTAGGCATAGTGGATTTAGTTGGGGCTGCTATAGAGATCACTTCATAGAAGGATCTTCTACAAGCTCAGTTGTATTCTAGGATGGTTGAGAGGGATGATCTTAGGATATAGTTAGGGGATTCTTCTACTTCTTAGGCTACACCATCCACTCCAATCACTCCAATACTGGTAGGCTTAGATGCAGATGTAGGATTCAAGCGACTGAGGGGAATCCTAGAGCAAAATACATCTCAGATGTTCGTGAATGTTGCATACATAGAGCCAGGTCAGGATACTAGGTGGCACTCCTATAAATTTATCCATAGTAAGGGGCTCCCATCATAGTAGGTAGAGCGAGTTTGGGTAGTCATCAGTGCGGCCCAATCAGGTTAGGTGTACAATCAGAGATGTTAGTAGGCACTGGTTCTAGGCAGACTCACAGAGATAGAGTTGAGGGTGGCGATGACTTAGGTGGCATTGGCCCTCCATGATATGACATGATGTATGTGTATCATTATTGAGTGTAAGGTATGAGGACCTACACTATTGTTACCTGTGGGGATTTTGATCCCTCTATGTACCTTTTGACATACACATATATATGCTACTCTATTTTATGTATCACTATGTGTATCTTTTTATTACTTTATGTTCTTGTTATGCATATGTATACAATTCTTATATGATATTGTGATTATGCTATATGAAGGTGATGTACTAATGACATGCACTAGCTAGGAGATAGGTGTATGAGTAGATGCTATGATCTAGATGTATGGATGCACTATTATGTATGCATATGTGGATGCAATGATGTATGTTAAATGCATGTTTAAATTATTTTTATTATTTATGCATTTAATCTATGTGATATGATATGATACATTATGTGTAATATAATACATTAATTTTATGATGATGATCTAATATAAATGAACCTGTATGTTTTAATCACTAAAAACATAAGGAATGAATCTAATATTTTTTTACAAACTAATGGATGACACCACTGAATGTATGAAAATCATGAATGTAAATGGTAACTTTTATCATAAGAATTAATCATTTATACATCCGTATGTGACCTAATATGATATGCGATGTATGGTTTTCCCTTATAATATTTTGTAAATTAAAATATATACATAAAATAGTCAGTGGCCATTTGAATATCATTGCTGATATTCATCTAGTATTACCAAGATATTCATTATCCCTATGTGTGCAAGTGAATATATTAGATGAGACATAAGACTACCTCATTTCTAGGAGGGATTCATTCAGCCCATTACTATAATTAGGATCACCAAATTTTCATCATGATCCTAAGTTTGTATATAGTTGGACTAGACTACTAGGTAATCCAAGCCACCTAAAGCTAGTTCATTTGTAAATTGCATAGAACTACCCCATTGCCAGGCGATATTCATTCAACCTATTGTTTTAATGGGAATCACTCAATGGCTTCAAGTACTGACCATTCCAAGGATTTAATATCTTCATCCCCTTATTTTATTTTTATTGTTTGGGATACTTGCTCATGCTTAGTGATGAGAATCACTATTTATTTTGTATTTTTTTCTTTTGGAGCAAGGGATTTGCTTTGATTTTGGAATTTTTCTTATTTAGTATGAAAGCAAAGGATTTCTTTGGGTAGGAGGGATCTTGTCCTTTTGCAAATTACAACATCCTAGACCATGCGCATCATAATATGAGCAAATAAAATCCTTTCTCTTAAGGTGATTGGAACCACTTCGTAGTGTTCATATTTCCTTTTCTAGACTAGGATTGTTAATGTTTAAATTGTGATAGGATTTTGAAATGTGAAAGGTGCTATCAAAAATAGAACTCATCTCCAAAAGCAAAGATAGCTTTCTAAAAAATCTTAGAAGATCACTAGGTATGGCTGAATGACCAAAAAACCCTAGTATATAACTCATAGCAATTGATGGGGTTGTGTTGAAAAACATAATTACTCATAGGAGATGATGCATGTTGATGATGTTAAGATGCATGATTAGCATACAAACATGGTGTTTTTTGTCATATTGTAAACACAACCTATCCTAATGCAAGTGCAATAGATTAAAATACCTAATGCAATGCAATTACATGAATGTATGTGCAAAATGAAAATGCAATACTAAATGTAAATGTTTTTGTATTTTTGATGTTTTGCAATGTTTTTAGGTTTTATTACTTTATGCTTTTTTTGTATTTTTAGTGTTTTAAATTGTTTTTGAATTTTTATTGCTTTTCAAATATTTTTGAACTTTTGATTTTATGTAGGAAATGCTTATAGATGAAGGATATTGAGGGGTTCAGGCTTTTCAACACCTTCTAGCAATGATAGGCAATAAGTACCAGGTCCTATCTTCTCTGAGATAATAAATGGGCCTAACCAATTGGCCATAAATTTATCTCGTAGATGTGACAATAGGTTCGAGTTCTATTGGTTCTGTTTTAGCACAAGATCCCCAACTTTAAAGTCTCTCAAGTGGACTTTATTATTGTAAGCTTGTTTTAGCTGATCTTGGTAAACTCATATATGCTCAAGAGCATTCACATGATGTTCATCAAGAAGCATAAATTGATCTAGGTGAGCTTGTCATGCAGTGTCATCATCGAATAACTATTTCAATATGACGTGTAATGTTAGAATTTCCAATTCTAAGGGCTTTATGGCCTTAGCAGCATATACTAGTGAGAATGGTTTTGCCCCAGTGGACATCTGTATACTAGTTTTGTAAGCCCATAATACAAGAGGCAACTAAATATACCAATATTTATGATTTTCTTGAACAATATTATTTAAAATTTCTACCACTATTTTGTTCAAGGGCTCTGCTTGCCCGTTTGCTTATGGATAATATAAAGTTGCAAAATTGTATTGAATATTATACTTGGACGTTAAAGCCCTTACAATTTTTTTTTTGAATGAAGTTCCATTACCTGATATTATTTTGGATGGTATCCCAAATGACATATTATATTATGGAGTATAAACTCTGCAATACATGCTCCTATAATTGTAGTTAAAGGCATTGCTTCCACCCATTTAGTGAAATACTTAGTGGCCATTACAATAAACGTATATCAACCTAAACATGGGAGAGAGATCTTACTAATTATATCCAAACCCCACCGAGAAAATGGCCAAGCCGCTTGGATGGGCTATAAGGCCTGTGATAGTAGGTGCATAAGATTAGCATGGTGCTAACATTTAATGCACTTCCTGACATATGATGTGCAAACTTTATCCTTAGTGGTCCAATAGTAACCTATTCAAATGATGCGCTTAACAATGGCCATGAAACTAAAATGGCCACTACATGTACCATCATGAGCTTGTGAAATCACTCAAGATGATTCTTGGGGCTCAGGGCAATGAAGAAGAATTCCATCATAGCTATGATGATACAGGATGTCTCCTAACAAGACATATATAATTTTTTTCTTAAATTCTCTTTTTGTGGCATGCAATAATCCCTATGGGATTACTCCAAGCTTAAGGAAATTATGTAATTGTGATAACCAGTCTTGATAAGCAATGGATTCAAATGACTAGATGGCATACTACAATTCAAATTTCAAGAACGTAGATTGGGAAACAACCTTATAAAGAATAGTGGTACCATTATCCGTAGGACCCTACGAGAGTAAAGACCCCTAGGGTGCCTTATTCAAAAAATCTCTAGCTCTATAGAACCACTCAAGGTTTGGTTATGTATGAATTAAGTGGACTAATTCATGATTTTCTTGAGCCTCACATTGTATCATGGATTGTGATAGCATTTTCACCTAGATGGTAGTGAAGTTAGCAAATGGATTTTGAGGGATTAAGGATCCCAAAGATTTCATAGTGTCTGCAAATCTATTGGACATTTGAGGGATTGCCTCGATGTCATTGATGAGCACCAGAAATGCTCATATTTTGTACACATTTTCTTGATCATTATGCGGCTGTATAATAAGGATTGCATACTTTTATAAATGATTATATAGATATTTGATGAAATTATGCGTGTTATCTAATTTGTGTGTTTTCAGTGTGTTTTGTGGAATTGCAGTTGGTTTAGTTAGATTTGGATCAGTCGAGGTCTTTTTGATGGACCTGGCACTTTGTTTCTTTGGGGATCAATGCAGAGAACATAGGCGCCTTCCTCTTCCAGGAAGGCACCAAGAGAAAGTAGGCGCCTTCCTCTTCCAGGAAGGCACCAAGAGAACGTAGGCACCTTCCTCTTCCAGGAAGGCGCCAAGAGTAAGTAGGCGCCTTCCTCTTCCAGGAAGGCACCAAGGAAAGAAAAGCGCCTTCCTCCTCCAGGAAGGCGCCAAAGGGAAGGAAGCACCTTCCTCTCATAAGGAAGGCACCGACGGGAAGGCACCACGATAGGCAAAGTGCCTTCCTCCCATAAGGAAGGCGCCACTAGAAGACAAGCGCCTTCCTCTCACAGAAGGCGAGCGCCTTCCTCCCATAAGGAAGGCGCCACTAGAAGGCAAGCGCCTTCCTCCCATAGGAAGGCACCAACAGAAGGTAAGCGCCTTCCTCTTCCAGGAAGGTACCATGGTAGTAAGATACCTTCCGTATAGGGAAGGCACCCGATATACTTAGGCACCTTCCTCATAGGGAAGGCACCTCTGTTCTTCGCCCGTTGACCAGATTTGCATGACGTGGACAGCAGCGGCTGGTGCAGTTCCAACTCTACATCATGTAGAGCTAAATTGGAGATCGCACCAATGTATGAAAGTGTCTTACCAATGCCAGGCGAAGCATGAACCAATCAGCGAACACGCCACCGTTAGAACCAAATGCCAGTTTTAAGCAGACGTCGATTGCATTCACTAGACTATCTTAATTTAGTCTGGGATGAATCGACTGTTGTAACCTCTTTGTAATAGAAGTTCTATGGGTGTGTTATATAAACACATGTAGACCACTCTAAGAGATATAGATTGATATAGATTTATATAGAGATATAGAGATAGATAGATATTGTAACACTTTGATAAATATATTATAGTTCTAAGAGTTCTAAGCGCGTGTTCAGCTGGGAGGAAGCTACTGGAGCCTGGGCCCACTCCAAGCTAGTATTTCTTCCCCACTTTTCTTCTATTTTCTAGATTAGTTTATTGCTTTTATAGGGTCATTTACCACATTGCTATTTCTAGTATTTGTAGTAGATTCATTTTTAGGAATGTGTGAATGTTTTATTTTCATAGATTTAATTATTTTCTTCTTACGTAAATTATTGAGGAGTGCATGAATGATTGACAACCATTTTGAAAACACCCCCCAATAGTAGAATTAGCGGACTCATCTCAAGTGGTATTGTAAGCAATCTTATTCAGACCCTTCACAAGTTTACGAAGCTCCCTGGGTTGATAAATTAAATGCACGGGCATGTGACAAAAGTAGGAAAAAGTTAACCTTGTTTGGCCCGCAACATTTTGGCACCGTTGTCGGGGAAGCATCTCAACTAGATTATTTACAATACCCTAAAACCTTCCATCTGACCTTGTATGAGTTCTTCGAGAAGAAGAGGACCGAACGATCGGTTTATAAGAACCAATCCATCAGAACCAGAGTCATCCGAGCATTCTAAATTTGAATTAGACTCGCCCGACCCACCAGCAATCCATTGGAGTGAGGAACCACACTTTGTGCAAAGTGCCTCCTCATCCCATCAATGTGGGGAAGAATGAATCATCATAAATCCCCTATTTAATAGGACTCCCTTAGAGGAAGCCCTATTGTGGAAAGCTGTAGAAGATCGGACGATCTCACCAGACAACCTTAGAGCTTTGACTCAAAAAGTCTTAAATGACCGTAAGGCCATAAGCACTGCATTAGAAACCACATTTCCTAAAAAAATGGCTGATAATGATGAAGTCTCATCTGGATTTAGTTTCTCGATAGAGGAAGGAGTAGGAGATGCCAAAATGAAAAACATATCCCCTGCTCACCTTTCGACCTTCAGAGGATACCCAACTAAGGACCCTGACCTATTTTTATTTAAGTTTGATGTCTTATGCAGGTCTGTGGACTACAAATCTGATACGTAGAAGCTGAAACTCTTTCCTTCTACATTAGATGATGCAGCTCTATGATGGTTCATCGGTCTGGGAGACAAACACATTGCCACATGGGACCAGATGAAGAGGCTCTTTTTAGAGCAATACCAAGATTTTGGGAGAGCAAGAGACTCCAGGGAGGAGGTCCTGAGCATGACACAAAAAGAATATGAGTCTCTCGAGGAGTACTGGGAGAGATTCAACTTTAATCTTCAATGATCTCCTCATGCGAGACTATCTGATAAGTCCCTCAAAAGCATATTTTTGAGAGGACTTACCAATGAATCACTGGAGGCTCTTAACATGATCTCCAGAGGTGATGTCTACCAGCATGCTATGGAAGACATCCAACAACTATGCCGGAACTACTCAAGAAGGCGAGGCAAGGCCACCTCCAGAACCATGAAAGTGACTGCTTCAGTCACAAAGATAGAAATAGGTAACATGTTGGAGGATTTAAAGAGCGAAATGCTCTCATCTCTAGCATTGCAGATGGATACATTGTTGTTAGAGAAAAAGAAGCAAGAAAATGATGCAGCATTGGCTTATTTCTATCCAAAATGTAGAGGGAGGCATGCAAAGAATGCATGCCCGAAGAACAAAGTCAGAGTATGCATAGTTTGTAGGCTGAATCATAAAACTCGATTGTGCCCACAACTGCCTAGTAATCAGGAGGAGGCTGAAAGCATGGATGCCTATTTCATAGGCAATCGAAAGAGTTGGCCATAGCCCCCTATGGGGAATATGCCAACCGAAATGCCACCATATGGGGGAGGGCCATACATGCACCAAGGACCACCTCAACCACCTAACATGGGGTGGTGGGGGCCATCACCCTGGTCTAACGCACCCCCAATAACATTCTCGAACCAGTAGCCATGGATGCCATATCCATATCCTGGGCAATAGTGGAGAGGCCACACTACATGGAATCAGGCTCCATAGAATGTAGCACCTGCTCACCCCCAATAGAATTTATCAACATTGCCAATAGTGAGACCTATGCAGCTACCCGCACAACCGATGACAAATCCGAATAACAGGGTGAACCAGCCAACATACAACATGGAGGGTGAGATGTATCCTATGTACAATATTCAGCTTAGGTCAGGTAGGCAGCTAGGAGTAGGAACACCTCCACTGGTAGAAGAGGAGGAAGAGGTAGAAGAAACACCTTTGGTAGAGGAGGAAGAAACACTTGAGAGAGTGAAGGCTCCATTTCCCAATCGACTGCAAGAATAGAGAAAAGTAACGTAGCCAAAATTTGACATCTTGTCAAGCTTGAAGAACCTCACAGTGACAATTCCATTATTTCAAGCAATCCGAGATGTTCCAATATATACCAAGGCAATCAGAGAGATGTGTCTGAGGAAGCCAGGATGAAGAGCAACCCAGACTATCAATGTCATGGGTAAACTGGCAGATTTGATGATGGGCAGAACATGCCATCCGAAGTATGCAGACCCAGGCAGCCCGATGCTGACTATAAAAATTGAGGGACATTCCCTGTCCAATACGTTGGTCGATCTCGGAGCAGCCATCAATGTAATGCCTCAGGAGACCATGCAGAGGCTACAACTCATGAACCTGAAACCCACCATGATAGTGTTGTAGCTAGTCGATCGATCGACCGTAGCACCGAAAGGAATGTTGGAAGACGTGATAGTAATGGTCAACGCATGGGAATACCCAACCAACTTTTTAGTCTTGCAATCCAAAACTAGGCTGGGTGGTTACCCGCTCATCTTGGGGAGGCCATGGCTGGCAATATCTGATGCTTACATCAGCTATCGGGATGGGCTGATGACCATCTTCGATGGGCGAAATGTTAAAAGGTTGACCATTTCACCCCCAGCATAGTCTGTCGACTCAGTAGGAGAACCCATGTTCATCGAGCATGGAAATCTGGAGTTGTCCATGATCCAACCGATGATGACATTGGAGGAGTTGATAGAAGAAGATGAATATGGTGCTATTATGGAGTTTCTCCATGGAGAGCCCTCCATCTCCACACCTGGATCACCGTTGACTGGCGCCCAAGATCACCATGTTCGGCAGATACACGTTGGGCCAGGAAGAACGTTAAATGTCAGTAGTAGGTTGACGCCCACACAACTGACAAAATTAGAAGAGCTCCTGGTAAGGCACCAACAAGCATTTGCATGGGATTACTTAGATATGCAGGGCATCAGCCCAGAGATCTGTACCCATCGAATTTATCTAGATGATCAAGCAACTCCAAGCCGATAGCCACAGAGAAGAATGAACCCGACAATGAAAGACATTGTCAAGGAAGAACTGCACAAACTCTTGGCTATCGGATTCATATATCCAATTTTTGATAGTGAGTGGGTATCACCATTAGTGGTGGTCCCTAAAAAGAATGGGAAGTGGTGAATCTATGTGGACTACAGAGCATTGAACAAAGCAACCAAGAAAGACCACTTCCCACTCCCGTTCATTGATCAGGTCTTGGACACACTCTCGAGGAGGAAGTACTTCTCCTTTTTGGATGGATTCAGTGGATACAACCAGATCTAGATAGGAGAAGAAGATCAGGATAAGACAACGTTCACCTACCCATGGGGAACGTTTGCCTATAGGGTATTGCCTTTCGGACTGTGCAACGCACCTGCCACCTTTCAAAGGGTGGTGCTTAGCATATTCTCAGACATGATGGGAGACGGGGTCGAGGTATACATGGATGACTTCACCGTCTATGGAGAAACCTTTGAGGAGGCAATGACGAACTTGGAAAGAGTGCTCGATAGAAGCAAGAAAAATAATTTGTCCCTAAGTAACGAAAAATGCTTTATGATGATGCAAGAAGGCATCGTACTAGGGCACCACCTCTCTGCAGAAGGAATAAAGGTTGATAAAAGGAATATTGAGGTCATCAGGGACCTACCCAACCCCAGAACATAGAAAGAGGTAAGGAGTTTTCTTGGATCAGCCGGGTACTATCGACGATTTATCATCGAATTTAGCAAAATTGCCAAACCACTGCACACTCTATTATCTAAGGATGTGGAGTTCAATTGGATGGAAGACTACGAAGAAGCATTCCAATTGCTTAAGGAGAAACTGATATCTGCACCAGTTTTAAGAGGACCAAATTGGGCCATACCATTCCATATCTACTGTGATGCATCCAACGGTGCGATTGGAGCAGTCCTCGAACAAAAATATGGCAAAGAATTTTATGCCATTTATTATGTCAGTAAAAATTTGGCAGGAGCAGAGCTCAACTACACGGTGACAGAGAAGGAGTTCCTCATAGTTGTCCATGCTATAAACAAATTCCACCACTATATCATCGGATATAAGGTATTTGTCCATACGGACCATGCGGCTATCAGATACCTAATGAGCAAGCCGGCCATTGGCGGAAGAATTATCAGATGGCTATTGCTACTGCAGGAATTCGACATCACCATAGTCGACAAACCAGGCAAGGATAACGTCGTGGCAGATTTTCTGTCCAGATTGATACCAGCAGACCATCAAGCAGTGGAAGACCAGTTTTTGGATGAACATTTGTTCACTATTAGTGAGCAAACCCCGTGGTATGCAGATATAGCCAATTACTTGGCCACCGGAAGGACCTCACCTGCTCTCTCTTTCTGAGAAAAGTAGGCGGTCATAGAGAAAAGTGCATCGTTCCTATGGATGGATGGCCTCCTATTTAAAATAGGACGTGACCAAATTATAAGAAGATGCGTAGCAGAACAGGAGTTCTCAGAAGTACTCAAAGCATGTCACGATGAACCATGCGGAGGACACTTTGCAGGGAAATGAACTGCCTACAAAATCCTACAGGCTGGGTACTTTTGGCCCACTCTGTTTAAGGATGCGGCTGCGTACGCCAACAAGTGTGACGAATGCCAAAGGATGGGCAGACCAACCCATCGAGATGAAATGCCCCTCCAGCCTCAGGTACACCTGGAACCTTTCGATAAGTGGGGCATGGACTTCGTGGGACCGTTTAATCCACCTTCGATGGGGAGGAGGTTTATTTTGGTCTATACGGATTACGTTACCAAATGGGTTGAAGTTCAGGCATTGAGGGATTCAAAGGAAAGAACGGTTGCCGATTTCTTATTTGCCCATATTTTTACATGATTTGGGGTCCCTAGGGAGATAACAATAGACCAAGGGCCTCAATTTACCTCCAAGTTGATCGAGGAGCTGATGGAGCAATACAGAGTTTGGCACAATAAAACTATGCCCTACCATCCACAGGAAAACGGGCAAGTGGAAGTGACAAATAGAGAAATAGAGAACATCTTGATGAAGACCGTGCAGCAACATAGGAAATATTGGGCTACACGGTTGCCGGAGGTAGTCTGGGCATATAACACCACGTGGAAATCCACCATAGGCTTTACACCTTTCCAACTGGTCTATGGGAAAAATGTGATGATGCCCATCGAATTTGAAATCAAGATGCTGAGAACGGCTTCAGAATTGAACTTGAGCTTGGATGAAGCTCAAAAACAAAGGATTCGACAGCTAGATCAGTTGGATGAAATCCGATTAGATGCTTTGCAGAGAACAAAAATTATACATAAGCAAAGAAAGCGGTGGCATGATAGCCACATTAAGTTGAAGCAGTTCCAAGAAGGGGAATGGGTACTATTGTATGATTCTCGGTTCCAGGAGAGGAAAGGCAAATTAATGCAGAGATGGATGGGGCCGTATGAGGTGGTAGAGCTCATCAAGAATGGGGCAGTGCACGTTAAGACAATTGATGACAGCAACACCATGTTCACAGTCAATGGCCACCGACTACGCCCCTATAACACGTCCAAAACATTACAGGTAGAATCTAGAATAGGCATGGGGGAGACCCCATCTTGTTAGATCTAGACCGAACTCTCATAGGTGAAATGGTGGGCATGGAAGTGCTCACCCAAAATTAGTTAATGTAGTTTTTTCTTATAGTGTGTTTTTGTAGGGACGACGCCCGCATGCAAGCTGTAGGCATCCTAACCCAGGGCCTAACAGGCATGGAATGCATCTAACTACCTTTATTTTCCTTTCTTTTTTGGTTGCTTTTTGTAGGTGGAGGACCTGACAACATGAGGAATAGGTATCTGGGAAACCAGGCCTGATTCGGCTCAGCATTCTGACACCGACTCGTAGGTAGAAGCTGAGGCAGCATGAAGCAAGACTGAGAAGGCTTGATCACCCTTTCCTAGTCAATCACAACATGATTGCTGAAAATAAGGTGCCTTCCTTATAAAGAAGGTGCCCATCCAGAAGAAGGTGCCTTCCACATCCAGAAGGTGCCCGAAGAAGGTGCCTTCCTTATAAAGAAGGCGCCCAGCCAGAAGAAGGTGCCTTCCTTATAAAGAAGGTGCCCAGAAGAAGGTGCCTTCCTTATAAAGAAGGCCCAGAAGAAGGCACCTTCCACATCAAGAAGGTGCCCGACTAGAATAAGGTGCCTTCCTTATAAAGAAGGCACCGCGAAGAAGGTGCCTTCCTTATAAAGAAGGTAAAGAAAAAAAAAAATGTATATAAAAAAAAAAAAAGCCAAGGCGCCTTCCACATCAGGAAGGCGCATCCAGCCAGAGGTGCCTTCCACATTAGGAAGGCGCATGCAAACCGAGGCACCTTCCACATCGAAAGGTGCACCCAATCAGGAGCACCTTTCGTAGCAGGAAGGCGCCATCATCAAGAAGGCACCTTCCACCATCGGATGACACATCCAATCAGAGGCACCTTCCATCATCGAAAGGTGCATCCATTCAGAGAGCACCGACAACATCGAGAAGGTGCCACATCAGTGCCTTCCACATGGGGAAGGTACCAAAGAATACCTTCCACGTATAGCCAGCACTCACGCCTCTCGGATGCCTCGAGCGGAATGAAGCATCACATGAATGAGCGGCACCAGATGACCATACCCCTCCCCCGTGTCACAAATCGGTGAATCAGCGGCCTTCACGATGCCTGAAACACCGAATCAGGTACGCGCATGTTAATTCAAATTTTTATATAATTATTTATAAAATATGCAGTACCAAAAAATATACCATCATCATAAAGATCATATCCCCCCATAGCCGAAACCGCATGCCAATGATATGGCACCTTCCATAACTGCTAGGGTTAGGCACCTTCCCTATAAGAAGGCACCTTCCTGAGGAAGGAAGGACAAAAAAAATAGCAGTAGTAAGGGAAGGCGCCATGGGAGGAAGGTCTAAGAATCACGCAATGAAGAAGAATGAACCAGGTGATACGGATGGAATCATAGGAGCGGTGAAGACATAGTTCGAGGCCGAGGGATGGCTCGAATACTGTACCCTGGTCAGTCAGGGCTAGGATATGGAGGCAGCCAAGGAGTTCACTACCTCCTTGAGGGGCGATGTAGCCTAGGTGTGAGGGGTAGAAATTCTAGTCACCCCCGAGTTCATCTCACAGGTGACTGGATTGCCCCTCATAGGGGAATGTGTATACAAGGGTGGACTATTGAAGCCGTACATCGAGGTGCTACTGCTAGGGGAGAATGTGTAGATAGACAAGGAGGGGTTACCCAAAAATAGCCTCCCCATGAATCTATGAAAGATATTCGAGCAGGTTGCTCGATTCTTCACATGCACCAAGAAATATACCCATCTGCACGCTAATCATGTGCAGTTTCTCAATCACTTGGTGCATGGAAGGAAGTTGAACGTGCCCTTCTACTTGGTGAATGCTCTAAAGGATGAAGCGGCTCGGTACTAGAAGGGGGCACCATCCGCCTTAGCCCACCATGGGCTGATATCGGCACTGGTCTGCCATGCAAAAGCGTAGAGGCAGAACCCCGATGTAGAGGGAGATGGCAGCCAAGAAAGGTGACACGATGCTGTTGCCAAAGTAGGGCAAGATGAGAGATGCCCTATAGAGGAAATAGTGAGTATCGGGCAATTGGCATTGCCCTATTTCATAGAGGAAAGAGGGCAGTCACCAGTGCCTAAAAACATAGAGGAAAGAGGGCAGTCACTAGTGCTCGAGAACATGGAGGAAAGAGGGCATTCCCTAGTGCCCGAGCGTGAGGAAGAAGGAGCACCGCTTATTAGTGGTGAGGATGAGTTTCGACCGATAGAACCAGTCCCTAGGAGGAAATGTCTACGGTGACTCCTCTCGGTAGAAGAAGAATAGAGCGACCCGAAAGTAGACATTGCAGCCCAAACCCTTCGAGAATTGACAAACCGGAGCCCACAAGATGCAGGGACTTCCGGGAACAATGACCAGGTCGATGCGGCCTTGGAGGAGGTGCTCGAATGGCAAACCAATTGCTGGATGACCCAACAAATTTTGGAGGACTACCAGAACAAGCATGCAGGGGAGTTGAAGGAATGAGACAGATGGATCACCCAGCTCGAGCAGCTGGTCCAGAAGTTGTGGGAGGAAAACCAAATTCTTCAGGATAGGGGAATGGAAAGAAGGGATGCGTCGACCCAAACTAATTGGGCGAAAGAAGTCTCGATGAATTCTCCCACATCTACCGAATGAGTATTCTCTTCGGGGAAATTCGATCGGACGCCCGACAGAGCAGCCCGAAGGTAGGGGAGAATTCCTCTATTTTTGGGAGTGAAGGGGAGAGAAGTCCCACAATACCCCCTATCATCGTCTTGAGTGATACAAAGTAGGACGAGGGCCTCCAATAGTAGATAGGACTAGAGGATAAGGAGGAACTCCCCAGACCTAAAGGAGGAGAAGAGCTTGAGGGGTCGACACCGGACATATAAGAGAATGAAGGATCACCCCCAGAGACAACAACATAGAATGAAGAGAACGCTCCAGAGCAGGCCCCTCGGAGCGAGGAGACGTCCACCAGGGAGAAAGAGAAGACCCCTATTCGAGCCACCACATTTTCTATAGAGGCCAGAGGAAAAAGGCCTAGGATGGCTCGAAAGAAGGTGAAGGTGACCTTCGTCGAGCTAGAAGAGGATGAGTGGGATATGCAGCCATTCGTCGAAAGGTAAAAATAGTTCGAACGACTGCTCAAGGAGATGAAAGCAGCCAAAGAGGCTAGGAAGGTAGCCTCGAGGATGCGAGGAGACTCTGGCATCTACGTCAATCCGATAGAGGACAGCCAGTTCTGGGATATTTATGGTTCATCCCGGGATGACCCTCCATGATGAGGAGGTATTTGGAATGATGGGGGGTATATGGCCCCCAATTGGAGGCCACTACCATTGCAAAGGAGAATGTAGGGCTTACTCCTGAAGCAGCCAGATTATACAAGGCCCAAGTAGTACCTTCTAGGAGGGATAATTCAGATATCCCTCTGGCAGTGGTCAGACCTCCGGACGCTGACCTCTGGCAAGCTATCGAAGCTGCATTCTAGTCAGTAGAGATGACATTGGCTAGATCACCGCTAGTAGCGGCCAGAATGAGAAAAGGACAGTCGACAGCCACACCCTCAGTTCCATGTAGGAAAAGGTGAGCCACACCTTCAGATGCCAATGCATAGAGGAGATAGACTCGGGCCGTAGGTGCAGCCGAATCCTCCAAGAAATGACAATGATGAAGGGTCAATAGGGCTACCTATAGTTTTGATGCCATGAGGGCATGGCATATGTTAGGCATGGGGGGATGATGAGCACCATAAATGCTCATATTTTGTACACATTTTCTTGATCATTATGCGGTTGTATAATAAGGATTGCATACTTTTATAAATGATTATATAGATATTTGATGAAATTATGCATGTTATCTAATTTGTGTGTTTTCAGTGTGTTTTGTGGAATTGCAGTTGGTTTAGTTAGATTTGGATCAGTCGAGGTCTTTTTGATGGACCTGGCACTTTGTTTCTTTGGGGATCAATGCAGAGAACATAGGCACCTTCCTCTTCTAGGAAGGCGCCAAGAGAAAGTAGGCGCCTTCCTCTTCCAGGAAGGCACCAAGAGAACGTAGGCGCCTTCCTCTTCCAGGAAGGCGCCAAGAGTAAGTAGGCGCCTTCCTCTTCTAGGAAGGCACCAAGGAAAGATAAGCACCTTCCTCCTCCAGGAAGGCGCCAAAGGGAAGGAAGCACCTTCCTCTCATAAGGAAGGCACCGACGGGAAGGCGCCATGATAGGCAAAGCGCCTTCCTCCCATAAGGAAGGCACCACTAGAAGACAAGCGCCTTCCTCTCACAGAAGGCGAGCGCCTTCCTCCCATAAGGAAGGCGCCACTAGAAGGCAAGCGCCTTCCTCCCATAGGAAGGCACCAATAGAAGGTAAGCGCCTTCCTCTTCCAGGAAGGCGCCATGGTAGTAAGACACCTTCCGTATAGGGAAGGCACCCGATATACTTAGGCACCTTCCTCATAGGGAAGGCACCTCTGTTCTTCGCCCGTTGACCAGATTTGCATGACGTGGACAGCAGTGGCTGGTGCAGTTCCAACTCTACGTCATGTAGAGCTAAATTGGAGATCGCACCAATGTATGAAAGCATCTTACCAATGCCAGGTGAAGCACGAACCAATCAGTGAACACGCCATCGTTAGAACCAAATGCCAGTTTTAAGCAGACGTCGATTGCATTCACCAGACTGTCTTAATTTAGTCTGGGATGAATCGACTGTTGTAACCTCTTTGTAATAGAAGTTCTATGGGTGTGTTATATAAACACATGCAGACCACTCTAAGAGATATAGATTGATATAGATTTATATAGAGATATAGAGACAGATAGATATTGTAACACTTTGATAAATATATTACAGTTCTAAGAGTTCTAAGCGCGTGTTCAGCTGGGAGGAAGCTGCTGGAGCCTGGGCCCACTCCAAGCTAGTATTTCTTCCCCACTTTTCTTCTATTTTCTAGATTAGTTTATTGCTTTTATAGGGTCATTTACCGCATTGCTATTTCCAGTATTTGTAGTAGATTCATTTTCAGGAATGTGTGAATGTTTTATTTTCATAGATTTAATTATTTTCTTCTTACGTAAATTATTGAGGAGTGCATGAATGATTGACAACCATTTTGAAAACACCCCCCAATAGTAGAATTAGCGGACTCATCTCAAGTGGTATTGTAAGCAATCTTATTCAGACCCTTCGCAAGTTTACGAAGCTCCCTGGGTTGATAAATTAAATGCACGGGCATGTGACAAAAGTAGGAAAAAGTTAACCTTGTTTGGCCCGCAATAGTCATACCACTCTAGTTGGGCTAGGTAAGTGTCTGTAAGTTCCTTGTATGATTTCAAGATGGGACACCTACACTAATAAATCCCCTTAACTTGATTTATGATAATAATGACATCACCAAAGATATTCATCTTTTTGATCTTCATGGTGAGCGCTATTTGGAGACCCAAGATTAGGACCTCGTATTTAGCATTTTTATTGGTACAAGAAAAAATTATTTTAAATGACAAAGGTATTGGAGAACCTTGTGGCATGAAAAACACAATCCCTATGCAACCCCTTGATCACATTTGGAACCATCGAAGAACAAAGACATATATGCTTTATTATTCGATTCTTTGGGTTTGAGTGACTTCGACAATGCAAAGACTACATCATCATCAAGCTCTATAATGATAGGCCTATGATCCTGAAGAGGAGCCTCTACCAGTTGATCCGCTATGACTTAGCCTTTGATTAAATTTTAACTGATGAATTCTATATCAAATTCTATCAATAGCATGATTCACTTTGTAGTATGTGTGTTATGATATGTCTTACTCATCATATACTGCAAAGGATTTTGTTTTGATATTACATGCATTGTATGACTTAGCATGTAGTGGCATAATTTATTTATTGTAAAAACCAGTGCTAAGCACAAATTTTCTACGTATGCATATCGTAGCTCATAACTAACCAGGTTTCGAATAATTTAGTATATCACCTACTCTTTGTCTTGAATGTTCTTCAGGGCTAGCATGGTTCCTAGTGCAAATTTTGTGGTAGATATATACAACAAGAATGGTACATCTAGTATAGGTGGAGCTAATACTGGCGATGATGCCAAGTACTATTTGATCTTAGTGAAGACCTTTTAACAATCTTCATCCCAATTAAATAGGACCCCCTTGTGTAGCAGTCGATTCATGGGTCAATATTTATCTGATAACTACACAATGAAGCACTTTATGGATGCTACCTTACCCTATAGGCTTTTTAATTCCTTGATTTTTGTGTGGGGATACATTTTTAATATAGCCTTGACCTTCATTGGGTTAACTTTGATCCCTTGTTTAGAAATAATGAATCCCAAGAGTTTACTTAATGTTACATCAAAGATGCATTTCTTGGGATTAAACCTAACATTGTGCTCTATTAAGTGATCGAAGACTTTCTTTATGACCTCGACATGCTCTTCACGTAGTAATGACTTGGCCAATAATTCATCGATATAGTCTTCTAATATTTTTTGCATATAGTCATGAAAAATGTATGTCATAGCCTGTTGATATGTGGCACCAACATTTTTAAGGCCAAATGGCATAACTTTATAAAAAAATGTTCCCCATGGAGTGGTAAACATGGTTTTATGTTGATATTCAATTTTAATCTAAATCTGGTTGTAACCAGAAAAACCATCCATGAGAGAAAGCATTTTGTGACTTGTAGTTGCATCTACAAGAGCATCGATATTAGACAACAAAAATGAATCCTTGGGTGTTGCCTTATTGAGGTCCCTAAAATTTGTGCATATGCGGATTCTTCCATCAAGTTTTTCTACGGGTACCATGTTTGATATCCATTATGGATAGTCAATGGGAATTATGAAATATACATCCAATGACTTTTACAGTTCATATTTAACCATCAAGGCAATAATTGGATGCATATTCTTGAGTTTTTTCTTGACCGATTTCTTGGTCGGGTCCAACGAAATATTATGAGTAACCAGTTTCAGATCCAAAACCAACATATCCTTATATGTCCAAGAAAAGATATTAGGTCTCTCTTTCAATAGAGGAATGAGGTTGGTGCCCTCCTCAAAAGATAAGCTCTCTCTAAATTTAACTTCTTTGGATTGGTGGGATCATCATTGATATCCACTTCAAAGGTTTCCTCTATTGATATGTGTGATCCCTCCTCAAGCTAATGAGGCATAGGGATCATATGGATGTCATCTACTAGGTTTAAAGGTTCCACCAAATTAGGATCGATCTCAGTATGATAGACATCATATGCACAACTTGGTGTAAAATGGAATGGTTGCAACATTTATTCATTGGGGAAGAAATATTCAGGATCTAGGGGTTAACTAATGCATTCGAAATCAATGGCCTCAAGATTGAGGTGCAAAGGTTTTAAAGGTTCAAATGGATTATGAAGTGGAGTGGTCAAATCGATGGAGACCATGTTGATGGAATGGAAGAAATCTCTAGGACCACATGGATGAAACTCACTATCACTAGGTTGATCCCCTTGCTCTAGATGTGGCTCAAGTGGTATGGGTATCACTAGGTCTACTCTATGAATAGACATAACAATTGGATCCTCAAGGGGAAGTAATTGCCTTAAGTTGGAAGGACCAAGAAAATCTATATGATGTGTATCTTCTAAATTTATTGGTCTTCTTTGGATGGGAGGACCTGGGAATATTGCATGATAAATTGGTTCCATGTCCATAGGCTCCCTAAGATGATATAGATGTTGAGGTCCTAAGTATACCAACTCAATATTATCTTCATACTCATCGTCATTACTGACATAATAACTCTTGTCATCTTCAAAATTGTATTTTGGATTTTCCTCCTCAAAAATGGATTTTGCTTCGAACCTTTCTAAGGGGAGACTTGGATGGTAAACCAAAGATGGTTCTTCTGTAACTATGGTCATAGGCCAATTAACCCTCCATGAGTGTGAATGGTTTGGATGATTTGGATGATAGGGATTCCAATCAATGTCATCCCCAAGGCTAAGGTTCAGGCGATCCAAAGATATAGCTAATAACTCATCCTGATCTCTAATATTATAACCTAGACTAAACTTATCAGTTGACAATTGGTATTTCATTTGGTACAAAGTTTGACACCCTTGCTCAAATAAACCCATTTTGTAACCATGCCAATGGTAACAATCAAAATAACTAAGGGCATACTCCAAGTTTGATATATAATGAACATTTACAGCAAAAGGTTCATCATCATCTTCTTCCATGGATGAGTGATCTACGAGTTGATCCAAACCCCCATAGATGAAATTTTTTTGATTGGGTGGCACCCCCAATGGTACCACCATCCCAACAGGAAAGTGATAAGCTTGATTCCTACCCATATCTTATACAAATTCTATGATCAGTGTAAAAGTTACATGTTGCACTAGGTACTCAGCTAACCTGGGGTTGATTAGGTGAATCGTCACTTGTGGTGCAGATGATGCAGTTGATGACACAGGTAAGGCAGGCTGAGGTACCTCCTCAACTTCATTTTATGATTTTTCCTCCTCCATAGGATTTGGAATCTAAATAGTTGTAATTTTGGGGATTACCCTAGGTTCCTTTCACCCAACACTGCCTTTACCTTTTGGTCATTCTTCAGCCTTGTCAATGTTGTAGGATTTTTAGAAGAATCCATTGTATTAGGGGTTGGTTTCGATACCGATGTAGAAGGATCGATGTGCACTAACTTTTATTTACCCATTGGATGTCTAATAGGAGACATAATTCTAATATCCAAGTGAGTATATGGGAAGATGAAGTCTCTCGATAAGTCAACATGATTGACATATTTGAAAAACTCTTCATCTAAGGGGACATGTACTTATCCCTCATGCACATACTTGATGCACTGGTGCAAAACCGAGGGGATGAAATGCATGCCCCTTATCCATGGTTGACCTAGGAGAATGTTATACTACATAGTGCCCTCTAGCAAATGGCACATCACCAGGATGGTTTTTAGCCCAACCTGAATAGGAAGTACTATTGTGCCTACTATCAAGCACAACACGTTATTGAAATATCACAGCATAAAATTTGAAGGTATGATATGCGACTTAGGTAAGTTTAGATATCCTAAGGCCTTTGTGGTTATTATATTGATTGACAATCCTGTGTTAATCAAAACCTTCTTTAAAGGAGTCTGGTCCACACAAGCAATGATATGTAGCAATGAGTTTGCTATAGTAGTGGAAACTATTTTTATTTCATGATTATAAAATTAGATCACAGGTTCTTGGAACTACTGCACATGTCCCACAAATTTAGTGAAAGCTTCAGGATCCTAGGGTTGAACTATAGGTATCTACAATTACCTCAAGGATGACACTTTGCCTAATGGTTTAATCTATAATAAGTGCAAGAACCTCAAGAAAATAGCTTGTAGATATGTCATCATTGATGACATATTGTATTGTCATACTCTTGATGGTATCTTTGATGGGAATTTATATCATGCCAAAGTTAATACAATATTCTAAGAAGTCCATGATGGATCATGCAATGGCAACTTTAGTAGTGTTGCATTGTCAAGAAACTCTTTAGAATATATTACCATTTTCCTTCATAGAAAATGATTCTTGTAACTATGTCAAGAAATGCAATAAATGTCATAATCATTAAACCCTTATACACACTCCTTCCTAATCCCTTCAATTCTTAATCTCACCTTGGAATTTCTCCATTTGGAGATTGAACATCATTGGGAAGATAAAGCTTATGTCTTTAAATAGACACAAATTTAGCATCATGGCTATGGATTTATTCACCAAATGGATAAAATTTATACCTTTAGTCTCAACCATTGAAGTACAAGTCTCTAAGTTTATCCTCAACCAAATCCTAAGTTGTTATGGCATATTTTTTATCATCATTTAGAATAATGGTACATCCTTTAAGAATAAAGATGTAAAACTATTGTATGCCAAATATAATATACATCACAAATGGTCCACCTCTTACTATCCTCAAGGAAATGACTAGGTTAAAATATCTAACCAAACCCTTATCAATATTATCAAAAATTTATTCAATAAAAGATATAGATATTGGTACCTCAAGTTGTATCTATTGCTTTAGACATATTACACAAGTTTCAAAATTACCACTAGTGCAAAACCTTATGCTTTGTTCTATGGCACTAAAGATACCTCTATAGGATATTAACATCATCTCACTCACCTTAGACAACTCTAATTGCTAGATGAAAAGTGGATCCATACCTTAAAACACCCGATGGTCTACCAAAAAATCCTTATGTGAGTGTATGAGAAGAGGGTATTATCTACATCCTTTGAAGTTGGTGACTTGGTTTTCAAATACAACCAAATATACACTAACACCAAAATCAAAATCAAAGGTAGTTTTTATCTCAATCATCTAGGTCCACACATCATAACTACCAAATATAGTTTAGGTGCATATCACCTTACTATGCTTGACAAAAAATATCTTCAAGAGCCAATGAACACAATGCATCTCTAACGATACTATGTCTAAAATGCATGAAATTTTGACTACTTAATTTTAACTATTTGTTTTATGATTACCTATTTTTCTTATCTCTAATTGGACTACTTTTAGTATAAAGAGTTAGGGATTCATGATGACATGCAAATGACTATCCTTTTTTTAATAGTTTTCTAGTTTACTAGGTAATTGATGTGATAAAATCCTCCCTTGTCCTATTTTTCTAACTATTTGCCATGAGATACAATATTATGATATGGAAGAAAAAATTATGATAGTTTACAAAATTGTATGTTTTTTTTCCACAATGACATGTGCCTTCAATAAATTATGGTAACCTTCAAATATCATTCTCCCATAAAATATCAACTATCATTCTTCCACCAAAAAATCCTCCATATTTACCAATAAATCAAACTATTATTACCTAGACTTATCTATTTTTGTAATCCAAACTCATCATTCTAGCCTCTTTGTACACAAGTTTAGAAATGTTCTTTTATACTCATCTCTCCACTCATGAACCAAGTGTCAATAGTAATGTATTAGTACAAATGCATCACAAATCCAATCCCAATAATAACCATCATTCAACAACCAATTATCCGTGTTGCATTGTAACCAAGTTATAGATGAGCAATAGGTTCTTCTCCACTTAGATATAATATAGTGAGGATAATAAACATAAACAAGCTAAACCCATATTTTCTCAATTCTTTCATATTATTCCTTTGGCATTTTATGATTCTAATTATGTTATATTTTATTCGACAACTAGTGAAGGACCTGATGCCAAAGGGACCATATCATCATAGCTTTTGACTTTTTAAACCTTTGACTCTCAAATCAATTCTTCCATATTTTCAAACCTCCATCCCATTGCATGATGAATATTGTGATAATATGGAAATCTCAATCATTCCATGATCTATCAGAATTCTACCACATGAATAAAAATATGAGGTTCATTGATGTTGGTGGCAATCTCATTACTTTCTCCAATTTCTTCTTAATAATATTAATTTTGATCCATGTAAAATATTATATGGCCTCAATAGAATGTTTCAATTGTCTATATAGGATTATCAAAACCACCCTAATAACATATAGGTATGGGGAAAATATGCATCATGTCAATAATAAATTTCCTCCCTAAATTACAAACTAGGGGTAATGCATTATTAAAAACAACCAAAGCAAAAATATCACAATCTAAAATACTCTAGGATATTTTTCTAGAGGCAAATCCACCATTTCTTGGCACATCTAGAACTCCTTAATGACATTTTCCTAGAGGTAAGTCTATCATAATTTGGGACAACAAAATTTCTTTGTGAAATTTTTCTAGATGCGAGGTATAAGTCCTTTATAACATTTGTCTAAAGGTATGGCAAAATTCCTTTATGATAATTTTCTAGAGGTAAGACAAAAGTACTTTACGATATTTGTCTAGAGTCAAAAAATACATCCTTTAAATGTTTATCTAAAGGCATAACCACAAACAAAATTCCTTTATGATAAATGTCTAGAGGTAAGTCTATTGCCATTTGGTGCATGTACAATATCCTCAAAAATATTTGTTTTGAGGTAAATCTATTTACAACTTTTAAATAAAATTGAAATGCCTCTATGGCATTTTTTTTGGAGCACAAAAACATTATATATATATATATATATATATATATATATATATATATATATATATATATATATATATATATATATATTGTATCATAACAATGCCTTATAAAATTATCTAAAGTCCCCCTGGGCATGTCTTTTTTAATTTTATTACATATTATCAATGCCTTATGGCATTATTTAAATTCTTCCTAAATACGTCTATTTTTGTATCATATCTTATATCATAGCAATGTCTTACAACATTATCTAAAGTCCTCCTATATGTGTCTATTTTTGTATCATATCTTATATGATAGCAATGCCTTATGACATTATCTAAAGTTCCCTTGGGTACAACAATTTTGTATTGTGTATTGTATCATAGCAATGCCTTATAGCATTATATAATTTTCCCTTGTGCACATCCATTTATATTATTATATCTAATCTGAAATCTATTCTAAATCATGTCTTGTTTGCATCTCAAATTAAAAACCTTATCATATAACCATTATTTTTAAGAATAAAATCATTATAACATCATCATAAAATAACAAAGTCACATCATTGGTCATAACACATAATAAAATTTAATAACATAAAGCAAACGTGCATTCATCACAATTAGACACATCATCATGGACTAATAGAAATCAATGTATACATATAAAAAATGTTTATGTACATTGAAGTCACATAATACATCATCACCATATAGTACAATGACAAAATTGGACCTCCTAGGGGTATCTTGAAACTAGATCTATGATTCAGTGTCTAAAGATCTTATTCCTCCTCCTTCCTATGGAAATGATATCCAGACATAATAATATGACTATCATATCATGGACCATGAATGTCTTCATGTGGTCTACCTCTAACTTGACAAAGATAACCAATGATCAACAAGAATAGTTTCCTAATAGGCTAACCTGTAATGGGTCAATCTCTCAACCTCTATAGTAAGATCCAAATAAACTTGATCCTAATATGCTACAACCAACTAATATAAGAAGATCTATACAAGCTAGCTATCACTCACATCGACTATTGTTGTGTCCTTTCATATAGCTACATCTCTTCCTACAGTCAGACTAAGGATTTCCAACTACATCACTAAGGTTTGTTGAACCATTCAATATTGCTCTTGAGTGTGTATAGTTACCTCTACCCAAGCTACATATTTATCCACTATCACTACCACTAGTATAGAATGTAGACTAGCCATATGTTTGACCAACATGTTCCTTTATGCCTCCATGGATGGTTAAGACAACATTCTCGATCCTACTTCACTTGTCATGGTCATCAACATAATCATTTATCCTATTGATGCTATTACCCCTTATATCTACCTTTGGATATCCTACAATTGTTTGATTAGTGGTGGACCACCCACTAGGCTCCCCTAGGTTGCCCCCTTAGATGCATCCTCTTGCCCATCCTTAGGCCCACTACTACAACTATTCTAGAGCAGATGTCCTGGTACCATCCCAAGTAGTAGTCATTGATATTAGGGTCATCAACATTAGGATCCAAAATGACTAAATCATCCATGTCTAGATCAAGGTAGGAGTCAAGATCTAATAAGGTGTCAAACCTCACTCACATAGCAATTGATGACACTAAATTATATCTAGTAAAATGTCTTCTCAAAGTCCAAACTAATAGACCACTCTCTCAAAATAAAAGATCTCTTACTATCCCTATGCTCCCACTAGCCATCATCTCCACCTAGACTAGATGGCCCCTATAATGTTTCCATGTGATTTTATCCCACCAGATATCATCTACCAACCATCTCACACTACCCAAAATTCTATTGTGAGGCTTCATATTACTACCCTTGAATTTATATTCTCATTAATATGCTAGGGATACCTCTACATCATCTATTAACTCGAAATCCCTAGTGGTTGCAATATTGTTATGTATTTATAAGCCCATACCTAGAGCAACATACAACACAGTAGTCCCCTGCCACCCCGATATACTATATGGTTTAATAAATAGTACAACCAAGACAATATAACAAGTACTAATATGAATATTGTATGTTTCTAAAGCATATCCACCACCACCTTGTAATAACCCAAAAAAAATAACAATTTTTTTTAACAAATATATAATTGATAGGGATTCTTGTATCCCTATCTAGATGATGTTAAACTAAGAAGTTACCTAAGGTCTGATCTAATGTTTTAAGTGGTAAACCTCATACTCATGATAATCCAACTTATCCCCTTCCTTACTCTATCAAAGGGACACACCCATCATTATACCCTACATAAGTCTATCTATGTAGGTATACTAAATGTTTTGCAAATAAGCTATCTATATCATTTCTCGTGAATGAGTTAACTTATCCCCTTTTTTATATCAAAGGGTATGCTCATCACTACACCAAACATAATTCCATCTATGCAGGTGCACTAAGCATAATGTGAATAATCTATCAGACCCATCTCCACAATGAGGTAACTTGTTCCATCTATCTCTCCCAGTGGTAGCCGAATTCGTCTATCTTTATCTATTGGTGTTTTTGTGTATCTAACTAGTTTAGTTTTTTAGAAGAGTTCTATGAATAATAATACTTAAAAATTCTTCCTAAGGGACCCCATAATCCCTTAGGTTTCTTTTTACTTCTAACACATGCATAATTTTTTAAATACCATATCTAAACATATAATCTATTTTAAACCATAAGTATCTTCTAATATTTCTTTCCTTAGAAGGAGGTGATTAAGTCTACCTACTTAATTAAGCATTGGGTAACATCTATAACAACATCAAAGAAGATACATGTAAGGTGTAATTTCTATTTAATATATTAACAAACATGGTAATGCATGAAACTACAACATCATAGATCCTTCATTAAACAAGTAATAGATACATCTTCCATTCATAATTTAAATCATTACATAACCCCAAGGTAAAAGTATCATCACACAAAATTAATAGAGAATTACATCATTATCCAATTAGGAGATTACTCATGCTAGAGTCTACTCCACAACAAGTTTCCATAAGAGCTTCACTACAATATAAATCAAGGGTCCATATCTTGGTTTTGAGTGTCTTCCTTGTCCTTCTTGCTCCTCCATCGCTTAGTTGATGGTAGTAAGGGATTAGGATAGCTCATAGATTCTATGAATCATGCAAGTAAATACATTTTCTATATGAATTATGAAACACGTACATTTATAAACTGGATGCCAAATTGCAACTATACAATCTACACAATGTATTTATGCATAAATCATTCAATCAAACCATTAGGAGGAAACCCCATAATTTCCTTCCTACCCATTATTTCATCTAACATTTCCTTTCCATGCTAGCATACTACTTTCATTAATCACACAAGTATATTCATTAACCAAGAATGAAAGTCATCTATCATTCTTTCCATCATAGAAGGAGAGTCATTTTATCCTTTAAGCATGAAGTTCAATTATCATTTATCAATGCATAAAAAAAATTCAATAATCATTCTTTTAATCAATTAAAATCCCATACTTATAACCAATTAAAATTTCATAAAAACCATATTCTTTATCCAATTAAAATCCTATACTTCTAACCAATTAAAGTACATACAAAACCGTTTACTTTAATTAGTTAAAATTCCATATGTTTAACCAATTAAAGTACTTGCAAAACAATTTCCTTTAACCATTAAAAAGCCCATACTTTTAACCAATTAAAGTACTTACAAAACCATTCCCTCTATTTAGTTAAAATCCCATATATTTAACCAATTAAAGTACTTATAAAACCAATCTAAAGGAAATATCATTCTTTCATTTTATAAACTAAACATCAATCCATTTTCTCTAATTAGTTAAAATCTCATACGTTTAACCAATTAGAGTACTTATAAAACCATTTCCTTTAACCAATTAAAATCCCATACTTCTAACCAATTAAACTAAGTACAAACCATTTCCTCTAATTAGTTAAAAGCCCATACTTTTAAGCAATTAAAGTACTTGTAAAATTAATCTAAATGAATAATAATTCTTTCATTTATAATCTAAACATCAATTAAATTTCCAAAAAGTAGGTTCGATAAAGAACCACTAACTCAACTATTCAAAGCTAACACAGTGAACAATGATAGCAGTCCGGCTTGGCAAACCATACATAGGGGTCATATAGCCTAAACACAATCTATACCCAACCATCAATGCTAACAATAGGTAGTCCAAATGGATCCTCATAACCACCTATAGGTGGTCACATTTAAGGGGAATTCTTTCCCATTTTTAGGTGCCAAGGACACCCCTACACCAGGCATGTGGTATTAATCCCTCGTGCCTTTAAACAAACGTTAATATAGCCCCCAACAACCAGGTACAACAAGAGACATCAAAACCATAGGCATCGACAAACCATATAAATCCATGCAATAATAGACAGCCCAATCAACAATAAGACCACATGTCACAAATCAACCAATGTCAACACATGCTTCCTCATATGGCATAGGGCATCCCACCACATGGATCAACCCCCTCAACCACATCCATGTGGTCAAATAAATAGGGGATGTTGGATCCCCTTAAATCTCTAGAGCATTAGGGCATATCCCATGTGGGATAATTCCTAGGGAAGGTTGATTTGGCCTTCCCTCACCCATGCTCAACTATCATGGAATTGCCACTCGATGACATCATGATGGTGGTAGGGTGAGATAAATTTCATTTCCACCTAAGGTTAAAGCTTAGGGGAAACCTACCTAGGCGGTGGTAATAATTTGTTCCACCATCAACCCATGAATAGGTGACAACACCTGATTCAAAAATAGTGCAGGGTGACTTAGCAAGCCTGAGGACATAGAGAATAAACTAAGCTTGAGGTTAAATCCACCCTAATGAAGGTAGAAGAAGATATAGGTGACTTCTAAAAATAATAGGTGAAGATCTATTATAGAGCACTCAAATATACAAAACAAAGTGCTCAAAGAGCACTAGGTAGAGGATGATTGTAAAAGAGATAAACCAATTATTTGATTTAACACACAACCTACTTGCATTCAATGGAGGTTAAAGCAAATTCTATCTTCCTAATAACATAGGCCAACACATGTTGAGCATGAAGGTTAAAAATAAAGCTTCTCTTAGCAATTCATGGGCCAACATAGGCCGAGAAGCAATCCACTTAATTTAACCATACAAAGGTTTTAATAGAAGAACCATAGTAATAAAACTTAGACAAGGATAAACCTCCCAACCTAAATCCTTCACAAATGGAGTTCTCCTTCACAGGTCAACCCCTTGTGTTGTCCTTGCTTCATTCCTTATAATCATCCAAAAAGGAATAAACCCTCTTCTTCCTTTCCTCAACCCTTTTAACATGGAAACACATCTACCCAAATCCCCAAAGTCTAACTTTCAATATTAATGCTATCTACCAAAAGTTACTCATGCTTACCCAAGGTGGCCAAAAGGAGATATTTGAATTTAAAATGATTCTTCTTGTTTCTCCAAATATCTTACCTTAAATGAAAATCCATTTTTTTCTTTATTAAATATATGAAAGGTATAAAGGAAGAATAAAATGGAACTGTCAAAGCATTAAAAATTATAATATTAAATTCAATTTAATTCAAACCATTGAAGCTATAATTATTTTTCTTGTTTGATTAATTCCAATAAAATACCTATACTAATATCAAGCATTAGTATGGTATTTAAGTGGGCACTAGATTAATAGAACCTCTATATCTATTAATCCATATCGGAGGGAATTCTTTACCGAATCCACTTACACAATGATGCAAATGTAAAAAAAAATAAAGTCACTCAAATGCATCAAACAAGGTGGGTGAATTCATCACTATCCAATTGCCTATCCTAGTCGAAGGCTTATGGTAACTTCTAGGTTACCAAATTCTGGCTAAGGATGGTTAGATTGTTGATGATCACCACAAAATTAAGAATGCATGCCTATATGAGGGTAGTCATTCATGTTACCCTAAGCTACCATAATCATCATTTCCCTTCTCAAGTGCCCAATTCTTGGTGGTTGATTCTACCTCTTCCATCTACAAGTGTACCTGGTCCTGCAAGTCAACAATATGTTAGTAGTACCATATTCCTCAAGGATAAATCAACATAAATAATTGCATAATCATCCATAAGAATAAAAACTAGGTATCAAGTTATCTTTCATTAATACATAGTTCATAAATACAAAAAAAATTGCCAAGGTGGGTCACGACATACTACCTCCCTTGGACTAAATATAGTCTCATGTGTTTTCCTGAAATAAAAATTTATTACAATATATTTTTAAATAAAAAGGGAAAAATTTTCTTCATATCATTCAATTTTTTCAAGTGGCACTTCTTTTAGAATATCGATCCCATTGGACCTTACATTGTTTTAGAGTTTGTTTCTTCATCAATTTGGAATGAAACTCTATAATCTTCGCCATCATCACTTCAATTGCATCAAGGTTTATCATCTACAAATTAGAAACATCCCACACATGATCAGGGTCAGTAATATACCTCCTAAGTAGAGATATGTGGAAGGTGTCATGGATATTTAATAGATTATGTGTCAAGGTGAGAATGTATGCAACTCGGATAATCTTCCTAGTGACCTCAAAGAATCCAACTTCATGGATTTGATGGTAATTTTAATTGGCTTAACCCTCAAGAATACTTTGTCTTCCATAGTGTATTCCTTTGGTAATATTTTTAGATAATCATAGCTCTTATGTTGATCAATGAATTTCTTAAGCCTTTGCCTAATCATATTTAGTTGTCCCTCCATATCTTTGACCATATCTGGTCCGATCACAACCTAATCCTCCAAATTGTTCCAATATAATGTTCTACACTTCTTGCCATACAAGACATAAAATGGGGCCATACCCAAAGAAAAATGATGACCATCATTATAAGCAAATTCTACAAGATGTAGATAGTCTTCCCATCTAGAATTTTAGTCCATGCAATACATGTGAAGCATGTCTAAGGGTGATATGCAGAGCTCAAATTCAATTTTGTGCCCAATACATGTAGGGCTTTCCAAAATTCAAAAGTGAATTTGGAATCCCTATCTAAAATGATCATTTTATGGAATCCATGTAACCTGAATATTTTTTTGGCAAACATGTTAGCCACAACCTGAGCATTGTTGGCAATTTTGGGTACTTTGGGTACATTGCCCTTGCTCAAATGTATAAGTTGTCATTGATGTCAAAAGGCATTTTTGTGTTGATATCAAAAGAGTGTGATGTCAAGAATATCTTGAGAAGCTTCATTGTTAAAGGGTTTTTATTAAAACCATGGTGACAAGGTTAAAGGTTTTTCTTAAAACCATTTGGACTCATTAAGGGTTTTTATTAAAACCAAGCTTAACTTAATGCAAAGGTCCATGTTTATTATTAATAATTAAATTAACTCAAACCTTTGTCAAAGGTCCAAGTTTAATTTATTATTAATAAAATAATAATAATTATTATTTTAATTATTATTATAGGGTCTTTCAACCCTTAAGCGACGGAAGTAAAAGAATTCTTTCGCCGATATGATGCCATCGTTGGAGGAGCGCCGACGTCAAACTTTATGGAGAAATGGCTATATAAGTGGGGATGTTTTTCCAAAGTGAGTACCACGAATTATTTTGACATCTACGATTTACGATTGGCTCTGTATCTTGCGATTTGCGCTTGGCATCTACGATTTTGCGTTTTCTCTATTCTTTCGAACAACGCTTTGTGTTTTCGATCTCCGATTGACGTCCTTGAAATCGTGCTTGTTCTGTGTTGGAAACCATGCTTGGCATATTCGAAACTGAGTTTGGGCTGCATCCTTACCTTTATGCTTGACGTCGGTGGATTGGCAATTGCACCTGGACTGCGGTTTTTAGACTGTGTTGTGAGATGATAAATGCAAGCATTCTGTGAATTACGTTTTGGACAGCGCTCACCAGTTTGCATGTGACTTGTGGAAGACGTTTACGTTTTCCAGTTTCTTGGCGTCAAAGGAAGATAAAAGAGAGGGCAGTGTTGTATTTCTTCGTTGGGCACTTGTGCGCTAGACGGCGAGAGGTGCCGAGTTCGATTCTCTTCGTTGGGAATTTCTTTTTGGTCGCGGTGTGCAAAGGATAGTGGCTGTGAATGCGCGGGAGGTATAAGGTTAAGGTATCATATTTGTTTTTGACATTGTTTTATTGATGTTTAATGTTTATGTGGAGTAATAAGGTGTAAAGAGGTTTTACTTTGTATGTATATTGTACTTTGGTGTTTTTACTAAGTTGGAGAAATAAGGTGTTATTTTGGATCTTTATTATTGTGTATTATTGTATAGTTGCTAACTCTAATTAGTGGCAAATTGAGAGTTAGTGTTGTGACAGATTTTGAGTTCTCCTTCTTCATCAAAGTAAAGGTATGGGCAACTTCTTCCATGTATGTTGTTGATGGTATATTTTCTGAAATTGAGTTTGGAGTGAAAAGGTTGTCTACTAGGTATCTTTGGTGTAAATCTTATTTTCTGGATATTGAAGATTGTTTATGCATTAAAATCATTGATGAGTGTTTGGGTGAATGCATAATTCTGGTTGAGGAAGAGGAAGCATTTTTGCACTAGGGTTTATGTTAGTAAGTCTTGCTACTTGCATTGAGATGATGAAACCCTTAGTTGGCTATTTTGATATTGATGGATGAGTTGCTTTCATAGAGGTTGTTGTTGATCAAGTTAGTGCTTTACTTGATACATGATATTGGGCTTACTCCATTGAGTTGATTTGAACAAGTTATTATTTGCAATTGGTGATATTGTGTTGGTGGCTGTTTTGTTCAAATATCCTTGGAGGGAAAAGGATTTCTACTTGTTTCCTTTTCTTGTGATGATTGGTTAATGCTTCAAGGTTGATGTTGAGTTGAATGTGTTGGTGGTCTAAACCTTGTTTGATGAGCATTGTTGTTGAAACTCTAATTGTTGGTAAAAAGAATATGAGTATCATTGTTATATGAGATATTGCATAGTTGGCAATTGTTGGGTTGTGTTTCATATTCTTGAGAAAAGCATACTACATCTATATTATTCTTTTGAGATTGAGATTGAGTTGAGATTGAGATTGGGAGTTAAGTATAGAACATATTGGGTCTCTAACAATTCTCTTTATGTTTCTATGAGATTTGAGATTGAGATTGGGAGTTAAGTATAGAACATATTGAGTCTCTAACAATTCTCTTTATGCTTCTATGAGGTTTATGAATCACATTGGGTCTCTAACAATTCTCTTTGTGGGTTCATGCTAAGCAAGTTTTTCTTGGTGAGCTTGCTGAGGTTTTTGGACAGGTTTCGGTGGGGACTTGTGAGCAGATTTGGACAGGTCCTAGCAGAGGACTTGTGAGCTGAGTTTTTGAGAGTTCTATCAGAGAACTTGAGGACAGAGGTGCATTGGTTCTTTGAGAAGAACCTGAGGACAGATTTGGCAAGTCTTTGAGAAGGCTTGTGTGCAGAGGATTGATTTGTTCATAGAGTTGGACAGATCTGACAGACAGAGGAAGACTTGTACTAGACCGACTGACTGTGTTTGGTACAGGTAGCTGAGCTGTTGTGGACGTGATCATAGAAGGCAGAGGTCTCTTAGGCTAAGCATTGAGGACAGGAGGTCTTCGGTGGAAAGGAGTTCCACGTGCTGGCAAGAGGTAGAGGCAGTTGATCTTCTGAGGGATCATTTCCGGAGCGAGAGGGGAAGGTATCTCCTTTGAGCGAGAGGCTCATAAATTCAGATTGGGGGAAGGTGTCTCCTTTGAGCCGAGGCTCATAAACATTGTAATTGGGAAGGTTTCCCAAAGAACTTTGAGATAACTTTTAGAGAAAAGTTTTGTGGACGTAGCCTGGGCATTCTGGGTGAACCACGTTAAAATTGGTGTCACTTTGTGGATGATTTTGTGCATTGCTTTGATATTGCTTTGGGTATATTGCTTTACTATTTTGAAGTATAAAGGAATAAGTAAAAAGAGGTCTTATACTGTTCACCCCCCTCTCAGTATAAGCTTGTGTTCTTCAATTGGTATCAGAGCGGGTGCCTTCGAAAAGTTTAACAACTTGAAGGAAAAGCTAGTAAAGAACACAATGGATCATTCAAGTGGCAATGCAACACCTATTCTTGATGGGTCAGATTTTGGTCTTTGGAGTGCAAGGATGAAGGTTCATCTAATGGCACTTGGGAATGAGGTTTGGGAAGTGATTGAAGATGAGTACACTATTCCCGAACATGGTCCTAATACTAAAGAAGAAAGACTCCTACATCACAACAATTCAAAAGCAATGAATGCAATCCTGAAAGGCTTACAGAAAGCAGATCTCACCAAAGTGATTCACTGCAAGACAGACTAGTGAAATGTGGAATCGGTTGAAGGTGGTTCATACAGGTGATACAAATGTCAGAAAGGCCAAGTTGAGACACTTCAAAGGTATGTTTGAACAACTCAAGATGAATGATGATGAAAATATTAGTGACTACATGCTTCGTATGGATGAGGTTGTTAACTCCATGAAAGACTTAGGTCTTGAGCTTGCTGAAAATGATGTTTGTGATAAGATTTTAAGATCTCTTCCTAATAGATTTAGTGAAAATATTTCTGCTATTGAGGAAGCTAAAGATTTGGATAAGTTGAAAAAGGATGAGCTCCATAGTATACTTGCAGCATTTGAGTTGAGAACTCAAGTGAAGGTTGATGTCAAGAAGGAGGCAACTTTCAAGGCTACCAAGAAATCCAAAGGTAAACAGCTTCAAGAGAGTGATGAGTCTTCTAGTGATGAAGAGGCATATTACAGCAAGAAAGGCAAGTTCTCTAGAAAGCACAAAAATATGAAAAACGTAAGATGTTTCAATTGTGGAAAGTTTGGTCATTATGCTACTGACTGTACTGTTGCCAAGGATGAAAGTGATGAAGATAAACAGGACTGTAAGAGCAAGGATTCTGAAAAGCACAAGCATCATAGGAAAAACAAAGATGAGCACAACAATCAAGGAAAGAGGTATTCTCACAAACACAAGAAGAGTTTCTACCTAGACAAAGCAAGTAAGTGTTCTAGTAGTGATAGTGAAAGTTCTTCAAGTGATAATGAAAATGAGATGTTGTTCATATCAGAAAAAGAGGAAGAACCAAAACATAGATTCATTATCATGAAATGTCTTAGGTGTGGAAATTTTGGTCACCTTGAGGATGATTGCACAAATAATGATTTGATTTCTAGTATGTATGAGGATGCTTCAGAAAACTATAAGGAAGATGCATGTATGGTTTTTGAAAAGGGTAGCACCTCTAGTGATAAGAAATCTGAAAAAGGCTTTGATGATTCTAATAGCAAACATATAGAGGAAGGTGAAGTAGATCTTAAAGGTGAACTTATTAGTGCTCTTAGTGCTTTGAAAAAGGAAAGAAAGAAGAATGCTAGACTCAAGGATAAGTTGGATGAATGTTGTATGGAGAGAGATGATCTTATAGAAAGTCTTGACTTCTCTATAGCTAAGACACAAGAACTCAAGGATGAGTTAGAGTCTAAGGTTCTTGAGTATAGTGAGTTAGAACAAAAAATGGCTTCTTTGAAAGAGGAAACTAAAGGGTACAAGGATAAGCTTCACAGGTTTCAAGATAGCTCCAAAAAGGTTAAGTCTCTCATCAAAGGTCAAAGAAAGACAACAGATAAAATAGGCCTTGGTTTTGTTAAGCCTCACAAGGAACAAGTTGGAGAGTCTAGTAAGAGACTCCAAAAGGAAGAGAGTTTCGATGAGGAAAGTATTTCAGATCATGAGTCCTTGAATGATAGATGCACAGAAATAGAAAATAGAATTCAGAATGAGAAGAAGAAGTTTTCGAACCTAAGAGGTCAAATAAAGGAAAGTTTCAAGGCGAGATGTTTTGCTTGTCAGAGGTTTGGTCACATAGCTTCACATTGCATGGCTCAAGTGAAGAAGGTAAATGACAGTTTCAGAGGTGGTAATTTCTTTCAAGGGTATTGCTACTCTTGTCAACAGTTTGGGCACAAGGCAGTTTATTGCAAGGCAAATATCAGGAACAGGTATGATCGAATAGGTTTGGTGAAGGGAAGGTTTGGGAAGTTGGTAAAAGGTTTGGTCAAAACAGGTTTGGTCAGAACAGGTTTGGTGAACATGTTTGGTCAGAACTGGTGGATTCAAAGAATAGGTATGCCTAAAAGAAATAACATTGTTACTTGTTATAAGTGCAACAATGAAGGTCACACAGTCAGACAGTGTAGAGCTGAAATTCTAGAATACGAGGAACAGGAACAGTGGCATGATCAGGTCCAAGGATCAAGGCATGGATAAGAACAGGGATGAGAACAAGAACAAGAACAGTGACAAGAATAGGAATATGGACAAAGAGTTCAAGAGAAGGCCCGGCAAGGAAGTTATAGACGTTGATGATGATCAGTGCCTAATGGGAGTTTTACTCCCACCCCAGAATTAATCACCTCATCAGGAGGTGGGGGAGGGACTAAGCTAAGAGGCTAATTCTTAGTCCCGAGCCCCAAAGGTGGCCCTTTGCCATTGATGACAAAGGGGGAGAGATATGAGTAAGGGGGAGAGCTTCAAAGTGAAGAGGAAAGCTTCAAGTTCGGGGGAGCAAAACTTCAAAGGAAGATTCTCAGTTGTTAGCACAGTTGGTTTCAGTTGGTTTCAGTTTTGGCTCTTGAGAAGTGTTTTCAGTAAAGGTTTGCCATCAATGACAAAGGGGGAGATTGTTGGCAATTTTGGGTACTTTGGGTACATTGCCCTTGCTCAAATGTATAAGTTGTCATTGATGTCAAAAGGCATTTTTGTGTTGATATCAAAAGAGTGTGATGTCAAGAATATCTTGAGAAGCTTCTTTATGTTAAAGGGTTTTTATTAAAACCATGGTGACAAGGTTAAAGGTTTTTCTTAAAACCATTTGGACTCATTAAGGGTTTTTATTAAAACCAAGCTTAACTTAATGCAAAGGTCCATGTTTATTATTAATAATTAAATTAACTCAAACCTTTGTCAAAGGTCCAAGTTTAATTTATTATTAATAAAATAATAATAATTATTATTTTAATTATTATTATAGGGTCTTTCAACCCTTAAGCGATGGAAGTAAAAGAATTCTTTCATCGATATGATGCCATCGTTGGAGGAGCGCCGACGTCAAACTTTATGGAGAAATGGCTATATAAGTGGGGATGTTTTTCCAAAGTGTGTACCATGAATTATTTTGACATCTGCGATTTACGATTGGCTCTGTATCTTGCGATTTGCGCTTGGCATCTACGATTTTGCGTTTTCTCTATTCTTTCGAACAACGCTTTGTGTTTTCGATCTCCGATTGACGTCCTTGAAATCGTGCTTGTTCTGTGTTGGAAACCGTGCTTGGCATATTCGAAACTGAGTTTGGGCTGCATCCTTACCTTTATGCTTGACGCCGGTGGATTGGCAATTGCACCTGGACTACGGTTTTCAGACTGTGTTGTGAGATGATAAATGCAAGCATTCTGTGAATTACGTTTTGGACAGCGCTCACCAGTTTGCATGTGACTTGTGGAAGACGTTTACGTTTTCCAGTTTCTTGGCGTCAAAGGAAGATAAAAGAGAGGGCAGTGTTGTATTTCTTCGTTGGGCACTTGTGACCCAACGACGGAGGCGTTTAAGCGAAAGCGCTAGATGGCAGAGGTGCCGAGTTCGATTCTCTTCATTGGGAATTTCTTTTTGGTCACGGTGTGCAAAGGATAGTGGCTGTGAATGCGCGGGAGGTATAAGGTTAAGGTATCATATTTGTTTTTGACATTGTTTTATTGATGTTTAATGTTTATGTGGAGTAATAAGGTGTAAAGAGGTTTTACTTTGTATGTATATTGTACTTTGGTGTTTTTACTAAGTTGGAGAAATAAGGTGTTATTTTGGATCTTTATTATTGTGTATTATTGTTTAGTTGCTAACTCTAATTAGTGGCAAATTGAGAGTTAGTGTTGTGACAGATTTTGAGTTCTCCTTCTTCATCAAAGTAAAGGTATGGGCAACTTCTTCCATGTATGTTGTTGATGGTATATTTTCTGAAATTGAGTTTGGAGTGAAAAGGTTGTCTACTAGGTATCTTTGGTGTAAATCTTATTTTCTGGATATTGAAGATTGTTTATGCATTAAAATCATTGATGAGTGTTTGGGTGAATGCATAATTCTGGTTGAGGAAGAGGAAGCATTTTTGCACTAGGGTTTATGTTAGTAAGTCTTGCTACTTGCATTGAGATGATGAAACCCTTAGTTGGCTATTTTGATATTGATGGATGAGTTGCTTTCATAGAGGTTGTTGTTGATCAAGTTAGTGCTTTACTTGATACATGATATTGGGCTTACTCCATTGAGTTGATTTGAACAAGTTATTATTTGCAATTGGTGATATTGTGTTGGTGGCTGTTTTGTTCAAATATCCTTGGAGGGAAAAGGATTTCTACTTGTTTCCTTTTCTTGTGATGATTGGTTAATGCTTCAAGGTTGATGTTGAGTTGAATGTGTTGGTGGTCTAAACCTTGTTTGATGAGCATTGTTGTTGAAACTCTAATTGTTGGTAAAAATAATATGAGTATCATTGTTATATGAGATATTGCATAGTTGGCAATTGTTGGGTTGTCTAAATCTCATACGTTTAACCAATTAGAGTACTTATAAAACCATTTCCTTTAACCAATTAAAATCCCATACTTCTAACCAATTAAACTAAGTACAAACCATTTCGTCTAATTAGTTAAAAGCCCATACTTTTAAGCAATTAAAGTACTTGTAAAATTAATCTAAATGAATAATAATTCTTTCATTTATAATCTAAACATCAATTAAATTTTCAAAAAAGAGGTTCAATAAAGAACCACTAACTCAACTATTCAAATCTAACACAGTGAACAATGATAGCAGTCCGGCTTGGCAAACCATACATAGGGGTCATATAGCCTAAACACAATCTATACCCAACCATCAATGCTAACAATAGGTAGTCAAAATGGATCCTCATAACCACCTATAGGTGGTCACATTTAAGGGGAATTCTTTCCCATTTTTAGGTGCCAAGGACACCCCTACAACAGGCATGTGGTATTAATCCCTCGTGCCTTTAACAAAATGTTAATATAGCCCCCAAAAACCAGGTACAACAAGAGACATCAAAACCATAGGCATCAAAAAACCATAGAAATCCATGCAATAATAGACAACCCAATCAATAGTAAGACCACATGTCACAAATCAACCAATGTCAACACATGCTTCCTCATTTGGCATAGGGAATCCCACCACATGGATCAACCCCCTCAACCACATCCATGTGGTCAAATAAATAGGGGATTTTGGATCCCCTTAAATCTCTAGAGCATTAGGGCATATCCCATGTGGGATAATTCCTAGGGAAGGTTGATTTGGCCTTCCCTCACCCATGCTCAACTATCATGGAATTGCCTCTCGGTGACATCATGATGGTGGTAGGGTAATTTCATTTCCACCTAAGGTTAATCCTTAGGGGAAACACACCTAGGCGGTGGTAATAATTTGTTCCACAATCAACCCATGAATAGGTGACAACACTTGATTCAAAAATAGTGCAGGGTGACTTAGCAAGCCTGAGGACATAGAGAATAAACTAAGCTTGAGGTTAAATCCACCCTAATGAAGGTAGAAGAAGATATAGGTGACTTCTAAAAATAATAGGTGAAGCTCTATTATAGAGCACTCAAATATACAAAACAAAGTGCTCAAAGAGCACTAGGTAGAGGATGATTGTAAAAGAGATAAACCAATTATTTGATTTAACACACAACCTACTTGCATTCAATGGAGGTTAAAGCAAATTCTATCTTCCTAAGAACATAGGCCAACACATGTTGAGCATGAAGGTTAAAAATAAATCTTCTCTTAGCAATTCATGGGCCAACATAGGCCGAGAAGCAATCCACTTAATTTAACCATACAAAGGTTTTAATAGAAGAACCATAGTAATAAAACTTAGACAAGGATAAACCTCCCAACCTAAATCCTTCACAAATGGAGTTCTCCTTCATAGGTCAACCCCTTGTGTTGTCCTTGCTTCATTCCTTGTAATCATCCAAAAAGGAATAAACCCTCTTCTTCCTTTCCTCAACCCTTTTAAAATGGAAACACATCTACCCAAATCTCCAAATTCTAGTTTTCAATATTAATGATATCTACCAAAAGTTACTCATGCTTACCAAAGGTGGCCAAAAGGAGATATTTGAATTTAAAATTATTCTTCTTGTTTCTCCAAATATCTTACCTTAAATGAAAATCCATATTTTTCCTTATTAAATATATGAAAGGTATAAAGGAAGAATAAAATGGTACTTTCAAAGCATTAAAACTTATAATATTAAATTCAATTTAATTCAAACCATTGAAGCTATAATTATTTTTCTTGTTTGATTAATTCCAATAAAATACCTATACTAATATCAAGCACTAGTATGGTATTTAAGTGGGCACTGGATTAATAGAACCTCTATATCTATTAATCCATATCGGAGGGAATTCTTTACCGAATCCACTTACACAATGATGCAAATGTAAAAAAATTAAAGTCACTCAAATGCATCAAACAAGGTGGGTGAATTCATCACTATCCAATTGCCTATCCTAGTCGAAGGCTTATGGTAACTTCTAGGTTACCAAATTCTGGCTAAGGATGGTTAGATTGTTGATGATCACCACAAAATTAAGAATGCATGCCTATATGAGGGTAGTCATTCATGTTACCCTAAGCTACCATAATCATCATTTCCCTTCTCAAGTGCCCAATTCTTGGTGGTTGATTCTACCTCTTCCATCCACAAGTGTACCTGGTCCTGCAAGTCAACAATATGTTAGTAGTACCATATTCCTCAAGGATAAATCAACATAAATAATTGCATAATCATCCATAAGAATAAAAACTAGGTATCAAGTTATCTTTCATTAATACATAGTCCATAAATACAAAAAAAATTTCCAAGGTGGGTCACGACATACTACCTCCCTTGGACTAAATATAGTCTCATGTGTTTTCCTGAAATAAAAATTTATTACAATATATTTTTAAATAAAAAGGGAAAAATTTTCTTCATATCAGTCAATTTTTTCAAGTGGCACTTCTTTTAGAATATCGATCCCATTGGACCTTACATTGTTTTAGATTTTTTTTCTTCATCGATTTGGAATGAAACTCTATAATATTCACCATCATCACTTCAATTGCATCAAGGTTTATCATCTACAAATTAGAAACATCCCACACATGATCAGGGTCAGTAATATACCTCCTAAGTAGAGATATGTGGAAGGTGTCATGGATATTTAATAGATTATGTGTCAAGGTGAGAATGTATGCAACTCGGATAATCTTCCTAGTGACTTCAAAGAATCCAACTTCATGGATTTGATGGTAATTTTAATTGGCCTAACCCTCAAGAATACTTTGTCTTCCATAGTGTATTCCTTTGGTAATATTTTTAGATCAGCATAGCTCTTATGTTGATCAATGAATTTCTTAAGCCTTTGCCTAATCATATTTAGTTGTCCCTCCATATCTTTGACCATATCTAGTCCGATCACAACCTAATCCTCCAAATTGTTCCAATATAATGTTCTACACTTCTTGCCATACAAGACATAAAATGGGGCCATACCCAAAGAAAAATGGTGACCATCATTATAAGAAAATTCTACAAGATGTAGATAGTCTTCCCATCTAGAATTTTAGTCCATGCAATACATGTGAAGCATGTCTTAGGGTGATATGCAGAGCTAAATTCAATTTTGTTCCCAATACATGTAGGGCTTTCCAAAATTCAAAAGTGAATCTGGAATCCCTATCTAAAATGTTCATTTTATGGAATCCATGTAACCTGAATATTTTTTTGGCAAATATGTTAGCCACAACCTAAGCATTGTTGGCAATTTTGGGTACTTTGGGTACATTGCCCTTGATCAAATGTATAAGTTGTCATTGATGTCAAAAGGCATTTTTGTGTTGATATCAAAAGAGTGTGATGTCAAGAATATCTTGAGAAGCTTCATTGTTAAAGGGTTTTTATTAAAACCATGGTGACAAGGTTAAAGGTTTTTCTTAAAACCATTTGGACTCATTAAGGGTTTTTATTAAAACCAAGCTTAACTTAATGCAAAGGTCCATGTTTATTATTAATAATTAAATTAACTCAAACCTTTGTCAAAGGTCCAAGTTTAATTTATTATTAATAAAATAATTATTATTATTATTTTAATTATTATTATAGGGTCTTTCAACCCTTAAGCGATGGAAGTAAAAGAATTCTTTCGCCGATATGATGCCATCGTTGGAGGAGCGCTGATGTCAAACTTTATGGAGAAATGGCTATATAAGTGGGGATGTTTTTCCAAAGTGTGTACCACAAATTATTTGATACCTGCGATTTATGATTGCCTCTGTATCTTGCGACTTGCGCTTGGCGTCTGCGATTTTGCGTTTTCTCTATTCTTTTGAACAACGCTTTGTGTTTTTGATCTCTGATTGATGTCCTTGAAATTGTGCTTGTTCTGTGTTGGAAATCATTCTTGGCATATTCAGAACTGAGTTTGGGCTACATCCTTACCTTTATGCTTGACGTCGATGGATTGGCAATTGCATCTGGACTATGGTTTTTAGACTGTGCTGTGAGATGATAAATGCAAGCATTCTGTGACTTACATTTTGGACAACGCTCACCAGTTTGCATGTGACTTGTGGAAGACATTTACATTTTCTAGTTTCTTGATGTCAAAGGAAGATAAAACAGAGGGCAGTGTTGTATTTCTTCGTTGGGCACTTGTGACCCAACGACGGAGGCGTTTAAGTGAAAGCGCTAGATGACAGAGGTGTCGAGTTTGATTCTCTTCGTTGGGAATTTCTTTTTGGTTGCGGTGTGCAAAGGATAGTGGATATGAATGCATGGGAGGTATAAGGTTAAGGTATCATATTTGTTTTCGACATTGTTTTATTGATGTTTAATGTTTATGTGGAGTAATAAGGTGTAAAGAGGTTTTACTTTGTATTTATATTGTACTTTGGTGTTTTTACTAAGTTGGAGAAATAAGGTGTTATTTTGGATCTTTATTATTGTGTATTATTGTTTAGTTGCTAACTCTAATTAGTGGCAAATTGAGAGTTAGTGTTGTGACAGATTTTGAGTTCTCCTTCTTCATCAAAGTAAAGGTATGGGCAACTTCTTCCATGTATGTTGTTGATGGTATATTTTTTGAAATTGAGTTTGGAGTGAAAAGGTTGTCTACTAGGTATCTTTGGTGTAAATCTTATTTTCTAGATATTGAAGATTGTTTATGCATTAAAATCATTGATGAGTGTTTGGGTGAATGCATAATTCTGGTTGAGGAAGAAGAAGCATTTTTGCACTAGGGTTTATGTTAGTAAGTCTTGCTACTTGCATTGAGAAGATGAAACCCTTAGTTGGCTATTTTTATATTGATGGATGATTTGCTTTCATAGAGGTTGTTGTTGATCAAGTTAGTGCTTTACTTGATACATGATATTGGGCTTACTCCATTGAGTTGATTTGAACAAGTTATTATTTGCAATTGGTGATATTGTGTTGGTGGCTGTTTTGTTCAAATATCCTTGGAGGGAAAAGGATTTCTACTTGTTTCCTTTTCTTTTGATGATTGGTTAATGCTTCAAGGTTGATGTTGAGTTGAATGTGTTGGTGGTCTAAACCTTGTTTGAGGAGCATTGTTGTTGAAACTCTAATTTTTGGTAAAAATAATATGAGTATCATTGTTATATGAGATATTGCATAGTTGGCAATTGTTGGGTTGTGTTTCATATTCTTGAGAAAAGCATATTGCATCTATCTTATTCTTTTGAGATTGATATTGAGTTGAGATTGAGATTGGTAGTTAAGTATAGAACATATTGGGTCTCTAACAATTCTCTTTATGTTTCTATGAGATTTGAGATTGAGATTGGGAGTTAAGTATAGAACATATTGAGTCTCTAACAATTCTCTTTATGCTTCTATGAGGTTTATCAATCACATTGGGTATCTAACAATTATCTTTGTGGGTTCATGCTACGCAAGTTTTTCTTGGTGAGCTTGCTGAGGTTTTTGGACAGGTTCCGGTGGGGACTTGTGAGCAGATTTGGACAGGTCCTAGCAGAGGACTTGTGAGCTGAGTTTTTGAGAGTTCTATCAAAGAACTTGAGGATAGAGGTGCATTGGTTCTTTGAGAAGAACCTGAGGACATATTTGGCAAGTCTTTGAGAAGGCTTGTGTGTAGAGGATTGATTTGTTCATAGAGTTGGACAGATCTAACAGACAGAGGAAGACTTGTACTAGATCGACTAACTATGTTTGGTATAGGTAGCTGAGCTGTTGTGGATGTGATCATAGAAGGTAGAGGTCTCTTAGGCTAAGCATTGAGGACAGGAGGTCTTCGGTGGAAAGGAGTTCCACGTGCTGGCAAGAGGTAGAGGCAGTTGATCTTCTGAGGGATCATTTCCAGAGTAGAGGGGAAGGTATCTCCTTTGAGTAGAGGCTTATAAATTTAGATTGGGGTAAGGTGTCTCCTTTGAGCCGAGGCTCATAAACATTGTAATTGGGAATTTTTCCCAAAGAAATTTGAGATAACTTTTAGAGAAAAGTTTTGTGGACGTAGCCCAAGCATTCTAGGTGAACCACGTTAAAATTGGTGTCACTTTGTGGATGATTTTTTGCATTGCTTTGATATTGCTTTGGGTATATTGCTTTACTATTTTGAAGTATAAAGGAATAAGTAAAAAGAGGTCTTATACTGTTCACCCCCCCTCTCAGTATAATCTTGTGTTCTTCAAGCATCATTCTTGATGTTTCTTGGTATAAAATGTGCAACTATCGACTACCATAAGGATTGCATCATGTTGATACCTAATTTTGGGTAAACCTACTATAAATTCTATAGATATAACTTACCATTTCTACATAAGTATATCAATTGGATATAGTTACCCTACAGGGTGTCTATGTTCAACCTTTACCTTCTGGTATTCTAGGCATTGAGCAACAAAATTAGTTATATCCTTCTTCATTCCTATCCAAAAAAATGTCTTTTCATATTCTCTCTCATCATGGCCCCTCCAGTATGAGCAAAGTAATGAGATATGTGTACATTTTGCATGATCAGTCTCCTTAAATCACCTATTTTTGGTACGATGAACCTATCCTTGAAGCATAAAAGACCATATTTTATGCTGAAATCCTTATTTTCTTCAGGATTTCTTCCTATTTTGACCCATATTTCCTTGAAATACTCATCCTTAGAGTACATTTCCCTAACTTGATCTAATAATTCTACATGTCTTTGGGTCAAAATTATTATATGCCTTCTTCTACTTAAGGAATTAGCTACTTTATTTTCCTTTACTTTGATATATTGAATATCAAAGTCATATTCAGCAAAGAACTCGATCCATCTTATGTCTTGCATTGAGCATAAGTTGAGTAAATATGTACCTCAAGCTCTGATGATTGGTCCTTAGCTCAAAGGGTCTTCCTACCAAATAATGATACAAAATCTTAAGAGCATGCACAACCATTGCCAACTCTAGATCATGTGTAGAATATTTAACCTCATGTTTCTTAAGTTTCCTTGATGCATATGCTATGACTAACTCATCTTATGAAGGCACTCCTCCTAACCCTTCTAGTGATGCATCAGTGCATACTAAGAAGTTTATTTGAGGATCTAGAATCTTTAGATTGGCAGCGTGGTGAGTTTCTATCTAAGCAATGTGAAATTAGCTTCACACTTATCCATCTACTTAAATTCCCTCACCTTATTTTGGATATTAGTTATTTTTGTGGCTATTTTGAAGTAATCCTTCACATACTACCTATAATAACCCATAATTTCCATGAAGATTCTCACTTTAGACACATTAGTGGGTGATGTCCAATCCAAAATAGTCTCAATCTTCTCTAGATCCACTACAATTCCTTTGGTGGATATTACATATCCCAAATATCATACTTTAGAGGTATAGAAATCACTTTTTTATAGATACCCAAAGAATTGATTCTTTCTTAACAATTCCAATGTAATTCTAAGATGTCTATCATGATCTTTCCTATCCTGAGAATATACTAGAATATCATCCAAGAATATGAGGATTAACTGATCCAGGTGACTTCTGAATACACTTTTCATTAAGTTCATGAATATGGCTAGGGCATTGGTCAGCCCATAGGGCAAGACTATAAATTCATAATGTTTGTATATAGTTTTGAATATCTTAGTATTGTCCTCCTCATGTATCCTTAATTGATGATACCTATTTTTTAAATCAATATTTGTAAATATCATGGCATCCTTCAATTAATTGAATACGTATTTGATCCTAGGTAAAGGATACCTATTATTGATGGCTTCTTTATTGAGCATTCTATAATCGATTCATAACTATAAAGAACCATCTTTTTTTTAACAAAGAGTACCGATGCACCCCATGGTGACACACTAGGTTTGATCAATACATTTTCTATAAACTCCTATAGTTATTCTTTTAAATATTGCATCTCTATAGGTTTTATCCTATAAGGAGCTTTGTGGATAGGTTCTACTCATGGCATTAGTTTTATAGTGAAATTAAATTCATGCATAAGAGGAAGTCCGGGTAGGTCTTTGGGAAATACATCCTAAAATTCCTACAATATTGGGTGTTTCCTAAACACTCCTTCCTTCTAATCCCTCCTGACTTCATTAAGTTTCACAACATAAACCATCCCTCCCTTTTTGATGGTTTTATTTAGTTGCATTGTGGATAGTAATTAGGGGATCCTTACTCACTATGAATACTTAATCTTCCCTTCTCTTTTTTTGAATAATCTATCCACCCTTATGCAAAATATCTTAATCTTTCTAGCATATCCCTGACTATACTAGAAGAAATAAAGCTATTAGTAGCTCCACTGTCAATTAAAATATTTACTTTATTAAAAATATTACCCTTTAAGAGCAATGGGGTAGATTGCCCTTCCAATTTTTGGCTTTCGATCACAGCATAAATCCTATAGTTTGGTTCCTTTTATTTTGCACTGACTCTACTCGATCTTGGATAATGTAGACAATTATTAGGTGGACCCCCACAATTGTAACACCCACCCTTGGGTCCTAGGTGTACTCCCTTTTATTGCTCCCTTGATTTTCCTACTGGTACCAAATTTAGTTGCTTTTGTGGTTGAGGTTTATTGTTACTATTGTTGTTGTTGTTCTCTTTTGGAAGTTATTTTTAAACTTTTTCTGCTTCCCCTCATTCTTCCTTTCAAAATTTAGAAAGATTTTATTCTTTTGGTTATTTTATGATTCCCATTTGATGAACCCAACACTATTCCTCTTTTTGAGCAATTGTTAGTCTTGCTCAAATAAAATTGCATAGTTAAATTGGAGATGAGATTTTGCTTTTCTAGCCAAGTCATAGGCTTTCTGTAATTTTTTTGGCTTGTTCATGTTCACTTCATGGCTAATATTAGGTTCTGCTCCTAAGATAAATTTTTGAACCTTCATATTTTTTTATAGGTAGGTATGTATTTCAACAACTTATCCAGATTTTGGTAGTACACCTCAACCTATTTGGTTCCTTGTTGTAGGTTGGTGAATTTCTCAAATTTTTTTGCATAGAAATATTCTATAAGGAACCTTTTCTTGAAAGTAAAAACAATTTATTCCCACTTTAAATAAATAGATTCGATTTGTGGCTCTTCTTGGAAGGTCTTCCACCATTCCAATATAGTCTCGTGTAGATGAAGTGTAGCACAAAATATTTGTCTTATAAGAGTAGTTATTCATAGTGAAGTAGATTTCTAGTTCTCTTAGCTAGGCTTTGGCTACATCACCATCTCCCTTTCCATTGAACTTGGAGGTATGAACATTCTTTATATCTCTAGCCATTTCTATATCTAACAGAGCCCTGTCTTCATGTTCTTCAATGGTCGGTTCCTTTTCTTACCTAACCTCTAAATTCCTAGCTTGCAAATCTTGGTTTGATATGGTTTCCTACATGTGTCTCTATTGTTCCATTTGTTCCTATATCAATGTGACTACCACAGTGAGGTTCTCCACCTCTTTGCTATAATTACCTGAGCTTTCATCTCAGGCTCTAGTATCAAAATTTTCATGTTGGTCCTATCTATTTTATGGGATATACTTCCCTCTTCTTGTCTTTGATACCATTATCCTAGTCACACAAAAGTAAGAATAATATGTTAGGTTATAGTTCCTTCCCTGAATTGTACTACTAACTCTAGCTAAATATGACATTCGTATAATCTAACTATAGATTTTTTATACCAATACCACCCTCACTCTTCATGGGGTGTTGCTCTAAAAACTACCATCTAATTCCATTACTAATGGCCACACTTACTATACATAATTTTTTGTATGGAATGAGCTACCCTTTCTAGGATCAACTCTATGGAATTCTTGCAATTGGAAATTCTAGGTCTTCCGAGATTTAGCTTAAAAACTAAGCAAAGGCTTGAATAGGAAGACACCTAAATCCTTATCACATTTCATGGAAGTCTCTATTCTATTATACCTAGAGATTTGATATCAAATGTATTAACACAAAAAAACTAACAATTTTTTTCTTTTAACAAACATATACTCGATAGGGATTCTCATATCCCTATCCATCGTATGTTAAACTAAGAAGTTACCTAAGATCTAATCTAATGTTTTAAGTGGTCAACCTAATACTCATGATGAGCCAATGTATCCCCTTCCTTACTCTATCAAAGGGACATGCCCATCCTTACACCATACATAAGTTTATCTATGTAGGTATACTAAGTATTTTGCAAATATACTATTCATATCATTCCCCACTGTAGCACCCTAAAATTGGTGCAGTTAAACCCTCAGTAAAAGATAAAAAAATTGAATTTTAACCCCGAAACCGCCCGTTAACCGCTCACCTCATTTTTTGTGCCATTTTTAGAAGTTGTTTTGACCGTTGGACGATATCGTCGCCGATCTGACGATATCGTCCCAAATCGGACGAATTCATCTAGAACAGAACGTCCAGACGATTTCATCCCAAAACCAAATTTTCATAATTAGCTTCTATTTCAACAACCTCTCCAACTCGGGCAGAAGCGTGTCTACGCGGTTGGAGATTCCTACGTTGGAGATCTCCCAGATTGGGATGATCCCCAACCTCCTAACCTCCCTCTAATCCTATATAAACTTGGGATTTTCCCAGTTTATCCCCCTGGCTGATCATTTCCCTACAACTTTAGTTTTTGTTGTGTTAGAACATCCTATCCCCCATCATTTGCATTTGTGTTTTCAAGTTTTATTGCAGGATCTCACTGTGTTTCAGTCGGAGGAAGCTCGGATCGTCGTAGGCGATTCAACCACAATTTTGGATGATCCTGTCGAGATCGACGATGATCTCGTACGATTGCAGATGATTTTGACTATAGTTCAGATTGGGGGCAATCAGAGCCCTGAGTTTGCATTCTCTATCTCTTTTTCTTATTTAAATGTGCATTAGATTAATTCACTTATGTTCTGCATCTTGGAGTTCACCTCATTTAGCATATTTGCATGATAAAATTCAAAATAAATTATTAAAACATTGCATCCCATTTGATTTGATATCTGGATTTATCATTTAAGCATTTATATTCTTATTTCTATCATTTTGTATCATTCTTGCAATTGTATTTTTGGTTTTTGGTGTCTGTTTTCATGATTGCAGGTTTTTGACAAATTCGTCTGACGAATTCATCAGGTCGCTGACGATCTTGGCTGATCTCAGATGATCTCCTGTGATCTGGATGATTCTGTACAATTACAGATGATCCTGTCATATCCGAGATGATCTGGACTCCTACAAGCTTCAGAATCTTCATCAGACATCAGAAATCAGGTGCACTCTTCTCCATTTTAGATATTTTCTGTATTTAGGATTCATTTATGTTTGTTGTTTTCATATAAACCAGAAATTTCATATAGAATAGCTTAGATTCATTTTGGCCAACCTAGGAATCTGAATGATTGAACATAAAATGAACACATCAAACCCATTCTCGACCTAGGCATGGAAACTGCCACTCAAAGTTTCCTGGTGAACCCCACCATCCGTCAAAAATTCACCCTTATACCCCTCCCCCGAGAGGCGCGACCTTCAAAGGGCCTCTCCATCCGAGGTATTGTCCCATCCTTCTCGCATCCCCCTTTCGGGCATGGATCCTTTAGCCTGAAGGTAAGGGTGCAAAAAATTTGGGCGATACATTTTGGTGAACCCGACGTGAAACTAAAACACCTTTTGAAAACAATCCGAAAAAAAAAAAAACATTATTAAGAACATCTAGAATCATTAGAAAACAGTTAAATTTGCATATCATATTTAGATGGTAGATTATAATAGAAGACGAGTTGTCACCATAAATGTTGAAAATCAATTAACGGCCATAGAGATTACTTTTGTGCTTAGAGTACCTCAAACAAATAGAGCCCAATATTTGTGGGATGAACTTGATAGGAGATTAGGTATTATTGAATCCAGATCTGTAGAACTTAGGCAAATTAAGAGGTTTGTCCTAGATAGAATCCTGGATCCTGATCAGGTGACTTTGTATCATGAAATTTAGAGAGCTTGCCATAGGTGGTTAGTAGATAAAAGAGCACTTGTGTCTTCAGAATTATACACCTTTGAGGAGTACCTTGAGAACGCAGTTGTAGTACATAAATTTCTATCTCGTATAGAGGATCAAGAAGTCGTTCTTACGGATAGAAAAATATGGAATAGAATTCCTAGAGTTGTGTTGTATCGAGAGTATTGCCATGAACTTTATTTTTACAAGTCAAGGTCTGAAGTAGATCATATTACCATAGCACACTTTGTCAAATTCTTGAAAAACCACTTCCAATTTGAAGAGGAGCATTTCATGACTCCTGATGAACTTGACCCTATCAATGATATCCATAAACTATTCATAGAAAACTAAGTCATTCTTTTTACTATTGTTATTTCTTGCAACTAGCATGTTGTTTGTTATTTTTATTCTCGCAAAATAATAATATAATCAAACAAAAAAAAAACAAAAACAAAACATTTTCCTTTTAAAGTATTATAGTAGGTATATAGTTAAAATATATACCTCTCAACCCTACCGCATATATATATATAAGTATATATATTTGCTAAAACCTAAGTTTAGCACAATGCCTAGACTTAGGAATGGAAAACAAACCGAAGAAGATGAAGATTGGTTAGGAAGACCATTAACTGACCAAAATGTCCCTCCTGAGGACCAAGTTCAGGAAGAAGAAATCCTAGACCAGCAAGAAGAAGAGCTTGTTGTAGGAAATGAACAAGAAGAAACTAATAGAGAGGAAGGATCCTCATCCCCTAAAATGTCTCCGGGAGGAGCTATCACTTTTGAAAACATGGAACAATTTTGGAAGTTCATTAACACTAATATTGGTGTTTTTAATAGAGCAGTCCATATGGACAAGGATCGAATTAGTGACACTCAAGCAACTCTAGAAGACGTATTTCAAACATGCACTAATCCCTTGTCCTTTATTGATCAAGAGAGTGATCAAGCTGGACCATCCAATTTGGATATGGCAGCTGTGATCCAGAACATGCAACAACAACAGGCTACTCAAAAATCTAAAGTGCCTGTTAACAAGCCTAGGGTCATTCCCGCACAAAAGAAACCATCATTTACTGCTCTATTTTGCCAAGCTCTTGATCAACATACCTCAAATCAACAAAAACCCAAAACAAAACCAAACACCAATTACCAACAATCTAGGGTACAACATAATACTATTACAAATCCTCTTCATAATACTCTTCCTACCAACACTTTGCATAATAGCAATATAGCATCTAATCCTTATGTTACACCATCATACACTCATAGATCCCATACCTATGTCCCACCGAACCAATATGGTGGACAAACTAGTAATCTTGAAACCATGGTGAAACAGACTAGTTTCCCGCATGGACCAGATAGATCCCTACCGTCCCTCGTACAACTATCGAGAGATGTGTAGTCAGCCTTTAGATCCTATAGTCGTAGCATAGCCGTATCCTAAACATTTTCCTATGCCTGTTCTTCCCATATATAAAGGAACCGAAGATCCCATAGAGCATCTTCGTATGTTTAGGATAGCATGTCATGATATATCACATGATGACTTGTTATTACTAAAAATGTTCCCGAAAAGCTTGGGAGGAATGGCATTAGAGTGGTATTATCAATTACCCACTAATTCTTTGAGGAATTTCGAAGAAACTGCCGAGTCTTTTGTTCATCAATTTAGTGCCTACATCGAAAGACATGTGACCATTAAAGATTTGTATAACTTAAAATAGGACAAAGATGAATGCTTTGCTGATTTCCTAGCTAGGTGGAGACAGTTGATAGGAAAATTGCACTTTGTGTTACCTTATAGGGAGATGTTGGACATCTTTATTAATAATTTGCAAGAGCAACTATCTTACGAATTATCAACTGCTACCTTGACCACCTTCGATCGGGCTATAGACTTAGCCCGAAGAGTGGAAGATGCTCTCATTAGGAGAGGCCAGCTTAAAAAGAAAGACGATGAGAAAACATCCAAAAATCAATATAAGAATAAACAAGTTGTGGGTGATGGAGTCACCGATAGCAAAAATATTGCTAATGTTAATGTTGCAAAGACAACGGAGAAGTTTGTATTGAAACCTCTTGATAAACCTCCTCGAGAATTTACTAGGTTAAATCAACCTTTATCAACTATTCTACCACAATTATTAGAATGAGGTTTGATTCAATTACCAAATATCCGGGAACTCTGATCCAACTATACCCGGATACAGAGCAGATTTACACTGTGACTTCCATAGAGGACCTGGACACACTACCAACTCTTGTAAAATATTAAAACATAAAATACAGGACTTGATTGATAACAATGAGATGGAGGTGCAAGCCTTTCAACCTAAGCAAAATCCTCCTAATAATGTTCAAAATAACACCCCACAAAACCAGAATCAGAATGCCAATCAGTCATTGGACATCTTTCAACATCCCTTACCAAAACATGGTAAGGAGGTGGCTAATCAAATTGAACATCATAATGTCCCTCCTCCTGCCCGATATGTAGGAACTATTAGTGGGCATTTACCTGCTCATGATCTGGAAATCTTTGACACAACTTTATCCGTGGTTACAACCAGGCCTCTATATAATATTCAGATACCTGATCTTAGTGATACAGAATACGAGACTAAGAGTGATATGGAAATCACATCAAATCAATCGAATAGTTCTGAAGATGAATCGGATACTATTCACCCTATCACAAGTTATATGGTTCCAGAAGAGCCATTTCCAAGAAGAGTCACTACTAGACCATCGTCTCACCGATTACTTTCTAATGAGCTAGCTATAAACGCTAGACCAAGACCCATTCATCATCCACAGAATAATATTGTGGGTACCATCGAAGTTGTTACTAGACAACAGGCTCAAAATTATCAACAAGATCAAATTCAGAATGGTGGATCAACTCCATTTGTTTTGAAGGTTCCTAATAAAGGGAATCATGCACCTAATGTTCAACCTAAACCTCCTTATAATATTAATGAACAATTATCAAATATTACAGCTAGAATTTCCCTCTTGGACCTTTTAAGATCTTCTCCTACACATAGAGATGAATTAATGCTCACATTAAGCCAGATGATGGTACCACAAGACAGTCAACCTTGAAGCCATGGCCAATACTATAATAACTCGTGAAGTTGATTGTATTGACTTTCGGGATAGAGACATACCTCAACATAGTTTACATAAAGATAACCCCTTGTATATTACTTGCTTTAATTGGAGATGTAGCAGTCAAACGAGTTTTGATTGATAATGGTTCATCTTTAAATATCTGCACTTTTGACTTCTACCAAATATTTGGGTTTAGAAGTGAGGAAATGAAAAGAACTGATATGATCATAAAAGCTTTCAATGACGAAACACAAGAAACGTGTGGAGTTATTACCATTCCATTGCAGGTTGGTCCGAGAACCTTGGATACGACTATGTTTATTGTACATTGCCCTGCATCATACAATATACTCTTGGGTCATCCCTGGATCAACGCGATGCGAGTTGTTCCCTCAACCTTACATCAATGTGTTAAGTTCGAATTTAAGAATCAGTTGATTACCATTCATGGTGATCCAAGACCCTTTGATATGTGTGCTTTGGCGAGAACCTATTGGAGTTCAATTTTGCCCTGCTCTGTCATCCACACATCCTAATTCTCATTATCCATCTAAACGTGCGAAACTCACACCCACAAAGTCATCTACTTCTTCTCCATCAGTTGCACCTCCACATATAGCTCAACCATCTTCTGAACAAACCGCATTAGGACCTAAGAAAGATCCTAATCTCACAACCAATGTCTCTTGTTCTACTCCTATAACTTCCATACCTATAATAGACCCATCTATCGACACCTCTACACCGTCTACATCCACCAAAGTCATATTTTCAGCATCAGAAGACGTAGGGAATGTTCCTTCTACCTCTTATGCTCTTACTGACGAGCTCTTACCCGATCTATCTAAAATCCTTATATCAGAAGAAACGAATACTTCTATGCAAGATTCCCTTATTTTAAATAATTTGCCACCATCTCCTCGTACCTTGGGCCTCCCACAGCCTATGGGAAGTATTTACCAAGTCGGGAGTTGTGCCTTTATTTATAAGGGATATGACTAGGGTAGAATACCCAGAAACATCAGAACTCATTATGATGGATATGCTCGATGTTATTTTACTAATGAATATATTAAAGCCAAACCTATAATGCTTAAATTGGGATATAAAGGGAAAGGTTTGGGACCTTTCCAGAATGGTATGAAAGAACCTTTTGAGGTAGAAGCGTGGCCCACCCGATGTGGTGTGGGCCTATTTCCTAGTAAGGGTCAGCCATTCCCATTTGAGGATGATGACCAACTTATATGTTACCAAGATTATTTAGATGCGTGCGATGCCTTGCATTTAATAAATAAGACATTCACATGTAATATGCTATCTATAGCTTATCCTGAGATGATCGTTGAATCCGACGATGAGTTGGAGGGAGATATCTTTCACGATGTCTCCGTTGAGGAATTATTACATAATGGATTTTATTTTGATGGCTCTATACCTAGTATAGCCCAGCTTGAGGCCATGACTCCTCAAGATGAATTATCCAAGCTAACCTTGGAAGAATTACAAGAATTGGGCGTTTCACCCGCCCCACCTAATTTTGAGAGAGATCTACATATGGAAGTAGAAAATGTCATAAAAATTAACATTGGAACCGAGGATAACCCTCACATAATCAACATTGGATCAGAATTGAGTCAAGAAAAATAGGATAAATACATTGCATTTCTTAAAGAATATGAAGATGTCTTTGCTTGGACATATGAAGATATGCCAGGTTTAGACCCTTCTGTAGTTATGCATCACCTAGTAGTGCACCCGGATGCTAAACTCTGTTAAACAGAAACTTAGGAAAATGCATCCTAAAGTGGCCTTACTAGTCAAAGGGGAGTTAGAAAAACTCTTGAATGTTATTTTTATACAAGCCATTGATTATGTTGAATGGATCTCGAATGTAGTTCCAGTAACTAAGAAAGAAACTACTAAGGTTAGGGTTTGTACGAGACTTTAGAGATATTAATGTTGCATGCCCTAAAGATGATTTTCCCCTTCCCAATATGGATCAGATCATTGATTTTACTATTGGGAGTGGAATGATATCCTTAATGGATGGATTTTTTGGTTATAATCAGATCAGGATAGCTCCTGAAGATCAGGCTAAAACAACCTTTATTACCCCTTGGGGGACTTTCTGTTGGAAAGTGATGCCATTCGGGTTGAAGAATGCAGGTGCAACCTATCAACGAGCCATGACTTATATCTTTCATGATATGATGCATGATATACTACATGATTATGTAGATGACATTATAGCTCGTTCTATTGAAGAAGATGACCATTTAGATGACTTGAGAAAAGTATTTGATCGGTTAAGGGAATATCTTATCCGATTGAATCCAGCCAAATGTATATTCGGAGTTAAGTCAGGTAAATTATTGGGGGTTATAGTTTCTTTACGTGGCATCAAAATTGACCCTCTCAAGATTACGGCTATCACTGATATGCCCACACCTACAAATATATCTGAATTACGGAGTCTACAAGGTAAGCTTCAAGCTATCCGTCGCTTCATCGATAAGCTGGCGGATAAAATTGGACCCTTTCTTAAGCTTCTTAAGAAGGATGTCTCTTTCCATTGGGACGACGAATGTCAGGCAGCATTTGAACTCCTCAAACAATATCTTCTTAACCCACCTGTACTTTCACCACCTAAACCTGATCGCCCATTTATCTTGTATATTTTTGCTTCATATTTTGCTTTAGGAGCTATGTTAGCTCAACTTGATGATGAGAAAAGAGAGCGTGCTAATTATTACATTAGCAGAACATTAATTAGTTATGAAACCCGCTACACAACATTAGAGAAGTTATGTCTAGCAGTCATATTTTCTACACAGAAACTATGCCATTATATGCTCAGTCAAGAAAACATACGTTATTGCTAAATCCGATCCCTTGCGGTATCTCATGAGTCGACCTTATTTATCTGGTCACACAACAAAGTGGGTTCTTGCGCTAAGCGAGTTTGAACTCATGTTTATAGGACAGAAGTCTGTTAAGGGTCAAATCATAGCGAGATCAATTAGTTGTTGCACCCTTAGAATCCACCCATCCCCTCGTCATTGAGTTTCTTGATGAATGCCTTAAACTGGAGGCAGATCATTCAGAGCAATGGTCCTTATACTTTGATGGAGCCCGATGCATGAGTGGGGCTAGTGCAAGTATTATTTTGATATCTCCACAGAAACATCTCATACCTCTATCCTTTAAATTAATGTTTGTCTGTACTAATAACACTGCTGAATATGAGGCTCTCATCCTTGGATTACGAGCAGCCCTGGCACTGAAAATTAAAAATCTATTAGTTTTTGGTGATTCTCAACTTGTTATAAATCAAATTAATGATGTTTATCAGACTAGAGATGATAAATTGCGCCCATATAAAGCATATGTATTACAATTAATATCTTTATTTGATCAAATTACCTTGGAAGCTATTCCTAGAACTAGCAATCGTGCGGCTGACGCCATGGCCTCAGTTGCATCTCTTTTACCCTTGGAGTTAGATGACGAATATGCTACCATCATTATTCGTCGACTCCAGGAACCCGCTTCAATTAAATCATGCTTGGAACCTTTGGACGTGTTTCTAATCAATGAAACTACTCCTAAACTTTGGTACATTGATATCCTCAATTTTCTTCAAAATGGGACCTTCCCTGAAGGTTTTAATAGAAACCAGCATCGGTTATTACGTAGACGAGCAAGTCGATTCGTCATAATTGGCAATACCTTATATAGGAGATCTTTTGAAGGTATCCTACTGAGATGTTTGAATCTAGAAGAGTCTAGATCAGCTTTGAGTGAAGCCCACGATGGATCTTGTGGGGGACACTTTAGTGGTAGCGCCATTGCTAAGAAGCTCCTTAGGATAGGATATTTTTGGCCTACCATGGAGAATGATGCACATGATTACGTACGCCATTGCGACAAGTGCCAGAAACACGCTGACCTTGTCCATGCGCCTGCACAAGAACTGTAGGCTATTTCATCTCCTTGGCCCTTTTCCAAATGGGGCTTAGACATCATCGAAAAAATCAATCTTGTGTCATCTGATGGACATAAATTCATCATAACCGCCATCGAGTATTTTACAAAGTGGGTCGAAGCTATGCCCTTAGCTTCTTGCACTGGAACTCAAGTTTCCAAGTTTATTTTTAATCAAATTATTTGTAGGTTCGGAATCCCTGCAAATCTCATCTCAGATAATGGAACTTGTTTTAAAAACAAATATGTAAAGAAACTATGTCAAAAATATAAAATTCAACATCGTTGGTCCACTCCCTATTATCCTCAGGGTAATGGCCAAGCAAAAGCATCTAATAAAACATTAATTAAAATCCTCAAAATACTGGTCAATAAATTTGGCCGTGATTGGCACATTCAATTATATCCTGCTTTGTGGGCTTATCGAACTAGCATTCGTACTCCCACGGGCACTTCACCTTTTGTTTTGGTTTATGGCGCTGAAGCTGTTTTTCCCTTTGAATTAGAAGTTCCTTCTTTGGCTCTGCTACTTCAAGATACTGAAGTAGGAGATGAATACCATGCTGGCAGATTTAGTCAGCTGGAACTCCTAGATGAGAAGCGCATTAATGCTTTGGAGCATCTTCGTGCCTACCAGAACAAGCTCAAACGAGCATATCTCAAGAAAGTTCATAATCGATCCTTTGAGATCGACGACCTCGTCTTAAAAGAAAATCAAAAAAATACTAATGCAACTAAAGACCTTAAAGGCAAATTTGAGCCTAACTGGCTTGGGCCATATATTATCATTGCTAAATTTGGATCGGGAGCATACAGATTAGCTACCTTAGATGGTAAAGATCTTAAAGAACCTATGAACATTATGCATCTTAAGCGCTATTATGCATAAATATGGTAATTTCGTCATTTGTATATATTATACATATTGTCTTATTTTAGTAATTCATATAAAAATTTCAAAAACAGTAATATTATGTATTATCTTAATTCATCAATTAAAATATAAAAAAAAAATCAAAATCCTCAAAAAACATCTTCTATTTTTGCACCTGTCAATTCTTGAAGTATTGCAGTTATATTTTCAGTTATTTTGGATAAATTAGCATTTATTTGGAATCCCTCACTTTCACACTCACATGACTAAATATCTTGATCTTATTTGGTATGATTATTAATCTCTCTTATATCGAAGTCCACAGTTGAATTAAATAAAGTTTTGAGCATAGAGAACTGATCTTGTTATTTACTTGAACCAAGTACACCTTTTCACATTAAAATGATTTCATTGCAAATTCAAAGCGATGCTACACAGTAGAAGTGGTCTCTTGAGCGAAAAGTCTCCCCTGCTATCCTATCATGCACATGGTCTAGAATCTTTGAGAATTGACAAAAGGACAAGCTCACCCCTGCCCAGAATAAAAATCCCTTGCTCTACAGCCAATCCGAGCAAGTATCCCTAGTCTAGGAAGAAAAAGAAAAAAAAAAAGCAAGAAAAATCATGAGAAAAAGAGAAATTATTCAGAAGCATTATCATTTTGTACCATCTCAGCAATATTTCAGCATTATCTCAGTGTCAAGCAAAAATACAAAAAAAAAAAGCAAAAAGCAATAAATCCCTTCCCCTACCCTTTGAAAGAAAAGAAGGGTGAATGAGCTTGAATCCCTAGAATTCTCAATTATTCAAAAACTGTGAGGTAAGCCCCATAACAGGTGGTTTGTGCCCAACCTGCTTGGCCTTGGGTAACTCCTAGCATGGTGATATGTATGTCACATTAGCGACCTTCTTTTGTATGGACCTATGTCCGCTCATGGATCAGCTAGCTCTTGATGACCCGACTTACATAGTAGTCTAGTACGGTTACATGCATATAAATCATGGTCAACGAACACTCATTTGGTTAATTCAAATTACTTGTATCAAATTATCTTGCTCAAAATTGGTAAATGAACAATACAATTGCACACACATTTGTGTTTGAGAGATTTTGTATCATTATGATAGATCAAGATCGGCAATGAACTCACATATGCACATGGGGTTCCTTATAAATCTAAATTTTGTCTTTGAGATAATTTAAAATATTTATGCAAATCTTCTGGAATAATTTGATTTTCTTACTTGAGAATATTGGCTTAGCGTACAAACAATTAAATACATTTTTTTCAAAAATCCAAAATTTCTTTCAAAGCATGTTCAAAAATCTAGCAATAAAGTCACATTTATATTTTTGACTTTCGCGAAGATGGTATAGTTCCTAAACCTAAATTGGAATCTATGCCTAGTGCAAGTCCTCATTTTATATTTTTTATCTCAAAATCAAAAATCAACTATGCAATAAAACTATTACATCAATTTCTTCTTTTGGATTTCGCGATGATGGTATAAGTCTATACCTAAAATTCTATGCCTAGCGCAAACCATCATTATAATTTTATCTCCCATTTATTTAATCCATAAAAGCATATGGCTTAAATCATTATGTTACACAATTATGCTTTAAAAAGAATGAAAAATTTTCTATTTCATTTCATTATGTCAAACATTCAGTTTTGCGATGATGGTATAATTCCTAGGCAATTGTTCAAAATTCTATCACACTTAGGAATTTTATGCCTAGCAAAAATCATATTTTTAATATTTCATGCATAATATTTTCATGGAAATCTGAAAACAAATCATCACCATCATTATTTTTCATCATCACAACACAAAGTCTTAAGAAAGTCTCTTAAGCACCCTTTTACTTTTAGCAATATTTCTCTCATACCGGGATTAGCTTGATGACCTAGCGAGCGGCGACTCCATGAAATGGTCATGTAACAATGACAATGTCCTTTGAAATTATTGTTAGAAGTCACTTTATTTTTCATCAAATCACACCACAACAACCAATTTGTTTACATCAGATTATTTCATTTAATTTTATAGCATGACATAAAATTATAATATTTTCAACGACATAATTACATGAATAATCAATCAACCATTAAAATATTAAAGCATCATAAAACATATGCACAAGTCATATCACAAAAAGAACATATATATATATATATATATATATATCAAGAAGTCTATACATCATATCAAAACAGATTGGTATGCCACAATATATACCCTGGTATACTCAATCCTCTCAAAAATATATGGTCTATGTACAATGAGCAGCTAGTCTCGAGAAGCCCTCGAGCTCTCAGCCTCATCTCCTCTCCTGCCCTGAGGTGGAGGAGGTGGTCCCATCGAGGTCTGTACTGTATCGTAGGTCCTCGACGTCGATCATGATGATGTCCTCGATGACCCCATCCTAATCGACTCTACAATGTTGGCTGGCAACGGTATCCTCTGCCCCTTTGGAACCACATGATAGTACAACCCTTGGTAGAACATGGTCTATGCAATAGCCTATGCCAGCTCTAGAATGCTCGCCCCTCCACTCCAAGCCCTAAGTTGTGTATCCTCATCCTAAAGAGTCTACACCTGAGCTCATAGGTGGGCATTCTCTGTCTGGAGAGCTGCCATCTCGGTGCTCTCCCCCACCTTGACACCCTTACCCTTATCGAGCAATGGTGGCATATCCCTTTACTGAGAAGGGAGTCTCTCCCTCCTCTCCTGCTACTGCTATCTCTCTAGAGCTTGTGGTACTCTTTGACGTCTCTCCCGAGGATGCCATCATTGATCCCTACCTCTACAACCCCTCGCTACACCAATGGTATCCTGGCACTACCTCTCCATTCGTTGCACTACAGTGTGCATCAGACCCTATGCCCTCGTCATTCGAGGAGGGCGAATGACTGCATAATAGGCATCATACCCGCCTGCTACACCTACATCGTCCCCATCCACTAGATGAATGGGGGCATCATCAGTGTCCTGACTCAAGAATCGTTGCATATATGGAGCCCCACTCAATGTGGTATTATCCCGCATAGTCTAGGAATACTCGTAATCCCTAAGAGAAGGGATCCCTACGTCGTAGACTGAACTACCTCAAAACTCGGTCATAGCGATGGAGCTCTACCTCTCCCCACTCTGTCCATAACTAGATGACTCGCCTGATGCAAGCCAACTCTTTTCCATCCTCTACCCATCCTAGATGCTCTCTCCATGGTCTCCAAGTGATTTGATCTGGGGTGAGGTCATCTAGCAACCTTCAGGACATCGATAGATCTATCTATCGTTGTGACCTGTTGGCATTTTTGCCACATTGATTCTCATTGATTAATGCATTAGTGTATTGTTGAAAATCTGACCTTTGATACCAGCTTTGATGCAGCTTTGGAGGAAAAGGAGAAAAAATGAGTATAAATTGACTAAGTTCAAAAACTGCAGCGATTCGCTGACATGTCGCAAAATCGCGATCAACGTGGTCAATGCAGGCAGGTTGGGCGGAACCGTCGCGATATCGCGACGTGTTTCATTTTCATGACTTTCAGCGGGCAAAAGGGGAACAACGACAAAATGTCATGAAATCGCGACAAGAATCTCAGCCGACGACCTAACTTAAAAACTTGCAGCGCGTCGCTAACATGTTCCGAAATCGCTATCAGTGCAGTCAGCGCATGCAGCTAAGAAGAACTGTCGCGATATCGCGACTGTTCTATTTTCGTGGCTTCAAAAGCAAAAAGTGCAGCGATGCACTGCATGTCTCAAAATCGCGGGCAGTGGTTGCAAAAGGGAGTCCAAAGCAAAAAGTGCAGCGATGCGCTGCACGTTCCATTTTCGCGACGCGGGTAGCTTCAAAGACCTAAGTGCTCGAATGTGTAGCGATATCGCTACACCTATCAAACAAAGCAGACCAAGGGAAAAAGTGCAGCGATTCGCTGCACCTCTTCGAAAGGCTTTTGTAAAGCGGAAGTTGTATCATTTTCGCGGCTCAAAATGGTGATCAGTACGAAGAAAGAAATGCGTAGCGATATCGCTACCCGTAGCGAAATCGCGGGGTTTTGACCCAAAAGACAAAAGGCATAAAAAATGCAGCGATTCGCTGCAGTTTTGGTAACAAGGCGGAGTGAACTGAAAATCAAGCAGAGTTCGAGGGTAGCAATTCCATGATGCCTCGTTAAAAAATGATTAAGTGCTCAAATTGGTAGCGAAATGGAGACAAGGAAGAATTGAAGGCATTCAAGGGCAAAAGGTGTTATGTTTTCATGGACCGTCAGCAAGGCCGTACAAGGTGCCCGAAACATGTAGCGATATCGCTACATGTTCCATTTTCGTGGAGCAAAGCGAAGAAAGGAGCCAACGACCAAAAGACGTAGCGAAATCGCTACATGTGTCGTTTTCGCGTGGATAAGCTAGCGATGGAGAAAAGGAAGCCAAATGCGTAGCGATATCGCTACAGGTGCCATTTTCATGGGTCAAAGGTGGCCAAAGTGTATGGCGTTAAAAGACGTCACGATTTCGTGACCCGTCACGTTTTCGTGACCTGCGCATTTTCCCGCCAAGTGCAGTATGAACGGCCCGAGGGGTTTTTCTCGATTTTCGAGTATTTAATACTGACCCGAATTTAATGATTTGTGGATTTCCAAGGCATTCAAAGTCAAAGAACCGCCCAAGCTTCCAAAATTAAAGATTTATTTGTTCGAAGCGGCTGGTCGTGGTCTATTTTAACGGTTTCATGCACATGTTCGAAAAATAAAATTTAATGAAGGCGACCGCGATTATCTTATTGTATTTAATTTTTGCCTCCTCAATGCTGCAATTAAGGGGATCGTGTGCATAATTTCCGTTGCATGGTTGTAGATCACGAGGAAGTTGGTTTTAAATATTTAATGCTACAAAGAGGACGGACCTCTATAAAAACCAATGTAATTCTCATTTACGGGAGGGTTGGAAAAACTTCTCTGCTAGAGACTGGAATTGTATTTGCGGGAATAAAAGGATCAACTTCTAATTTTTCAAGCGTTGCATGGATGAATTTCTTTTCTATTTTTTTGCATTTCTAATAGCATTCATACTCCTGCATTGCTGTTACATTTAAATTCTGTTTTTGGATTTAAATATTGCGGTCAGGGTACGATTTCTGGAATGTGGGTTTGGAGGGATTTGCTGCATGTGATTGTGCAAGGATTAAGCTAATTCCTTATGTTACTTGCTGTTGTTACGTTTGTAGTTTCCAGCTGTTGTTTTTTTGATCCCATCACTTTGGCCTGTGGCCATATTTCCCATTCCTTTCTTCAACTTTTTATTTCTTTCCAGCAACCCTTATCTTTAACCAGAATTTTAGAATAGTAAAGGGAACCAACCCACTCTGGAGATTGGTCTGGGAGCCATTTCTTGCTTCCAGCCTTTCAATGTTGGCCGGGTCTAGGGCGCACTTGTAAAAATCCTTTCCTGTGGCAGATTTCGGACCAACATTTTTGGCACGCCCGGTGGGACAGACTGTTTCTGTCTCCAAGAATTCATAATCGGTGGGATAAGCATAATTTTCCAAAGTGATAAACCCACCGGTGCCAACAGTTTTTGGCACGCCCGGTGGGACAGACTTCTTCTGTCTCACAAAAATCCACATTTGTTTTAACACCCGGAGGTCTCAAGATTTGATGAGCTGTCTTGGCCTCACAGCGGAGATTTGTAAGTTCATCTGGCGACTTTGCTGAGTTGAAGATCTGTTCGTGGACGCCTATTTTTTTTTTTAAATTCAAAGAATGTTCATCTGGCGACTCTGACTTAATGGCGATGGCCGTGATTCCGTAGACCACTGCCACAAAGGCGAGGGTTTTTCTTAGATGGGATGATCCTGGCCCTCTGAATCTCCAAGTTCGGCATGAAATTCCCGAAGGTGCCCTGAAGAACCTGGCAAAATATGATGGTACCGAAGGCATGGCTCTGGCACATGTTGAAGACATTGCTACTCTGTCCATGATCCATGTCATAGAACACGAAGATGTCATGATCCGACTTCTGGTTCAGTCTTTGGAAGGAAGAGCATTGCAGTGGTACAGATTGCTCAAACGTCAAAGCATCAGCTCATGGGACGATCTAGCGGGGGCACTGATCAAAAGATTTGACGAAGATCCTTTCTACAGTTCTTTGGATCTCTACCAATTTTTCATGTACATCAAGAGAGCACCTCAAGAGAGCATCACGGACTTCAATGTCCGATTCTTGATAAGTTGGAAGAGAATTCCAGAGAAGATCCGTCCATCACCCACCCAAGCCCACCTCTTTTATGTTCGAGCTTTTAATTCTGACATAGGTCTCTTTTTGCTGCAGTCAGGTGAACAACGGTTCCCACAAATCTTTGAGGAAGCAGTGCGAGCGGAACAACTTTTGCTCTTATCGAGAAAGTTACCGTGGGGAGAAACTCCATTACCTTCTCCGGTGGTTGCTGCTCCTGTCTACCCTGCATAGTACTTTTCATGCCAGATCCCTTATACTGAGTAGAAACCTGAGATGCAGTCATGTGGAGTTCAAGGGACAGATCTCGTCCAAAGTCAAGGATTGGAACATGCAAGAACTTTTCCAGCAATGAACAATATGGTTGCTTGCAGTTTTCATCAAGAGATGGGCCAAGTAGAAGAACAAGTTCAAATTCCAGAACCTGAGGAGATCCCAGAATCAGATTTCTCACTTGAAGAGCCCTGTGATCACATCAAGGAGTTAGAGGAGCTCGTACTCAGCCCACGACCGATAAAGTCTACAAAGTGGTGGTGTTGGTTCCAGCCACTACATCCAAGTACTCGAAGAAGTCCTCCATGTGGGTACTAGTAAGAAGGATAATCTGCCGCATTGCATCCTATTCGCACCATGGAGAACTTCAGGAAGGAGCCAACCCAATTTCAAGAACCGACTCAAGTATGATTGGATCTGGTCGGGACATTGCAGATTTACTGGATAACCCTCTGAGACTAGGTTTCTGGTGGCGACATGCCAATCATGTCGTGAACTATTGTATATAGTATTTTGAAAAAACAAAAAAAAATAGAAAAAAAAAAAAAAAGAGGTATTGTTTTTATTACTGTTCATCTCAGCTCTTTTGTTGTCTGCGAGCTGTAGGTGCTTGTTTTTTTTCCTTTTGTCTCCTCCTTTCCCAGCAGTTGGTGGCTTTCTAGAAAATTCTTCTTTTCCCTTCCCTTTTTCTTTCCTTTCCCTTCTTCATCTTCCTTCTTTTACTTCTTTTTCTTCTGCAGTTACAAAAATAAGCCACGGCTGTTGTTTCTTTTCCCTTTTTCTGTTTTTCCCCGTCCCTTCTTATCCCTTTCATTTCATTTACGATCTAGTTGCATTTTTCATTTTTCATTCCACACTTTCCATATTGCCATTTCCATTTCATCCGTTCGTTCACTTTCATTCCATCCATTGCAGATGGCAGTATAATAGCTTTTGTTGTTATGTCTACCACATCATTTGCTCACTCCATCATTCCATTATTATCATCATTCCATTGCATTCACCGCTTGCGCAATCGCAAGAGCTCATTCCATTTCCATTCCATTTGTTTCATTTCACAACAAGTTGCAGGTCCTTCCAGTTTCAGCTCTTCAGCAGAGAAGTTTTGCGGCAGTCCCCTGATATGTATTACAGCAGCCGGCCTCCTGTTCTAATATGACTCTGTGCCCAATGGACTAAGGCCTAGATTCTTGCATACAGCGAGCTGTATACCCCGCGAGCCGCCAAGAATGTTGGCATTTTTGCCACATTGATTCTCATTGATTAATGCATTAGTGTATTGTTGAAAATCTGACCTTTGATACCAGCTTTGATGCAGCTTTGGAGGAAAAGGAGAAAAAATGAGTATAAATTGACTAAGTCCAAAAACTGCAGCGATTCGCTGACATGTCGCGAAATCGCGGTCAACGTGGTCAACGCAGGCAGGTTGGGCGGAACCGTCGCGATATCACGACGTGTTTCATTTTCACGACTTTCAGCGGGGCAAAGGGGAACAACGACAAAATGTCGTGAAATCGCGACAAGAATCTCAGCCGACGACCTAACTTAAAACTTGCAGCGCGTCGCTAACACGTTTCGAAATCACGGTCAGCGCATGCAGCTAAGAAGAACTGTCGCGATATCGCGACTGTTCTATTTTCGCGGCTTCAAAAGCAAAAAGTGCAGCGATGCGCTGCATGTCTCAAAATCGTGGGCAGTGGTTGCAAAAGGGAGTCCAAAGCAAAAAAAGTGCAGCGATGCGCTGCACGTTCCATTTTCGTGACGCGGGTAGCTTCAAAGACCTAAGTGCTCGAATGTGTAGCGATATCGCTACACCTATCAAACAAAGCAGACCAAGGGAAAAAGTGCAGCGATTCGCTGCACCTCTTCGAAAGGCTTTTGTAAAGCGGAAGTTGTATCATTTTCGTGGCTCAAAATGGTGATCAGTACGGAGAAAGAAATGCGTAGCGATATCGCTACCCATAGCGAAATCGCGGGGTTTTGACCCGAAAGACAAAAGGCATAAAAAATGCAGCGATTCGCTGCAGTTTTGGTAACAAGGCGGAGTGAACTGAAAATCAAGCAGAGTTCGAGGGTAGCAATTCCATGATGCCTCGTTAAAAAATGATTAAGTGCTCAAATTGGTAGCGAAATGGAGACAAGGAAGAATTGAAGGCATTCAAGGGCAAAAGGTGTTATGTTTTCACGGACCGTCAGCAAGGCCGTACAAGGTGCCCGAAACATGTAGCGATATCGCTACATGTTCCATTTTCATGGAGCAAAGCGAAGAAAGGAGCCAACGACCAAAAGACGTAGCGAAATCGCTACATGTGTCGTTTTCGCGTGGATAAGCTAGCGATGGAGAAGAGGAAGTCAAATGCGTAGCGAAATCGCTACAGGTCTTATTTTTTCGGGTTCCAAGCGGCCAGGGTGTACGGCGTTAAAAGACGTCGCGATTTCGCGACCCGTCACGTTTTCGCGACCTGCGCATTTTCCCGCCAAGTGCAGTATGAACGGCCCGAGGGGTTTTTCTCGATTTCCGAGTATTTAATGCTGACCCGAATTTAATGATTTGTGGATTTCCAAGGCATTCAAAGTCAAAGAACCGCCCAGGCTTCCAAAATTAAAGATTTATTTGTTCGAAGCGGCTGGTCGTGGTCTATTTTAACGGTTTCATGCACATGTTCGAAAAATAAAATTTAATGAAGGCGACCGCGATTATCTTATTGTATTTAATTTTTGCCTCCTCAATGCTGCAATTAAGGGGATCGTGTGCATAATTTCCGTTGCATGGTTGTAGATCACGAGGAAGTTGGTTTTAAATATTTAATGTTGCAAAGAGGACGGACCTCTATAAAAACCAATGTAATTCTCATTTAAGGGGGTTGGAAAAACTTGCTGCTAGAGACTGGAATTGTATTTGCGGGAATAAAAGGATCAACTTCTAATTTTTCAAGCGTTGCATGGATGAATTTCTTTTCTATTTTTCTACATTTCTAATAGCATTCATACTCCTGCATTGCTGTTACATTTAAATTCTATTTTTGGATTTAAATATTGCGGTCAGGGTACGATTTTTGGAATGTGGGTTTGGAGGGATTTGCTGCATGTGATTGTGCAAGGATTAAGCTAATTCCTTATGTTACTTGTTGTTGTTACGTTTGTAGTTTCCTGCTATTGTTTTTCTGATCCCATCACTTCGGCCTGTGGCCATATTTCCCATTCCTTTCTGCAACTTTTCAATTTCTTTCTAGCAACCCTTATCTTAAACCAAAAATTTAGAATAGTAAAGGGAACCAGCCCACTCTGGAGATTGGTCTGGAAGCCATTTCTTGCTTCCAGCCTTTCAATGTTGGCCGGGTCTAGGGTGCACTTGTAAAATCCTTTCCTGTGGCAGATTTTGGACCAACATGACCCTATCTGGATCCACCAATAGAAAACTCGGGGTCTCTCTCGATTAACTCCTATCAGTGGAAGCCCTACTGGCCTTCGCATCACAATGTGCTCCCAGCACCAAACCTGTAGTAGCGATGTCAGCACCAGACATCGACCTCCCTTGTATATGACCCCGTAAAGGATCCTATACAAGTGGCATAATATAAAGCTACCCCAAGAAAACCTATATCTGTGGTCTCTCATGTCGTAGACCACATTTGAGAGGAGCCACGGTAACCTGCATCCACTCTGGTGGCATAGAAGAAGGCCACCTACCACCCCTACCAAAACTCGGGTCAATCGAGATGCCCCATGCATCTGCCTCAAAGCCTCGATGTTCACTCTGCCCTTCTCTAGGGTGAAGCTTGGGTCATTGCACAATATCATCATGGCATGGCCCTGATTGGTCGAAGGAGTCATGAACTACCCATGTATGGGGATCCTCAAGATCCTCCATACATCCTTTAGAGTGGGAGTCATCTCCTCTGTTGATAGCTAAAAATAGGACGACTTCGGATACCATATCTTTGCTAGGGCTATCAGTAGCCCCATGTTTGTAGGAATTTGTGGCATCTCTGCCACATGCTGCAGTTCGACCTCTGCTAATCTGTCTCGCTCGACCTGATCGAGTGTGGCTAAGTCATCCTTGAGACCCTCGTATTTCCACTCTTGACTCTTTAGCAATCCCCTTTGTAGAATAAACAATAAAACAACAAAAAAACATTAGTACATAATCATTACAGTCAATTAAAATCAATTTCATCTCATAAAAAAAATGATATCGCCCATTATTGGACGATATCATACCAAATTTAGTTAAATCGTCCTTAGTAGGATGAAATCGTCTCCGATTTTTCAATTTGGGGATTGCCCCTTATTGGATGGGATCGCCTCTATTTCTTCGATTTCATCCTTAGACGAAATCGGCGATATAGGGACAATTTCGACGAAATTGGGACGATTTCTTCTCGATTTCATCGATGGCCTAAAAATAGTTGCGATGCCCAAAAATAATTAAAAATTCAAGTAAAAAATTAAACAAATCAAGCTAAAAACATAGTACACTAGGTTTAGATCCTTACTCGCAACCCATGTCGGACCTCTGTCGATCTGTGTGTCGTTTCCACCATTTCACCTATAGAGCTCTGAAACAGCAAAAGTGAATAGTAAAAATGAATTAGGGTTTTACCCTATTTTTCCTATTTTTATTTAAAAACAACATTTTTTAATTTTTCCTTTTTCGTGTTTTTACCTCAAATGTTCAATTTGGGTAAAAACTCGCAGGGGACACCATAGCAAACAGTTGTACGATTCAACCTAGAATCGTCGTCTAAAAAATGGAATAAATTTTTGTTTTCTCGTAAAGCATGAAGAACTCGTCTTTAACGCATTTTCTTCATAAAATTCGCTAAAGAGGGGGCAAAATGTAGCACCCTAAAATTGACGCAGTTAAACCATCAGTAAAAGATAAAAAATTTGAATTTTAACCCCGAAACCGCTCGTTAACCGCTCACCTCATTTTTTGTGCCATTTTTAGAATTTTTTTTGACCGTTGGACGATATCATCCCAAATCAGATGAATTCATCTAGAATAGAACGTCTAGACAATTTCATCCCAAAACCAAATTTTCATAATTAGCTTATGTTTCAACAACCTCTCCAACTCGGGTAGAAGCATGTCTGCGTGGTTGGAGATTCCTACGTTGGAGATCTCCCAGATTAGGATGATCCCCAACCTCCTAACCTCCCTCTAATCCTATATAAACTTGGGATTTTCCCAGTTTATCCCCCTGGCTGATCATTTCCTTAAAACTTTAGTTTTTGTTGTGTTAGAACATCCTATCCCCCATCATTTGCATTTGTTCTTTCAAGTTTTATTGCAGGATCTCACTATTTTTTAGTCGGGGGAAGCTCAGATCGTCACAGGCGATTCAATCTCAATTTTAGACAATCCTATCGAGATCGACGATGATCTCGTACGATTGCAGATGATTTTTATTGCAGTTCATATTGGGGGTAATCAAAGCCCTGAGTTTGCATTCTCTATCTCTTTTTCTTATTTAAATGTGCATTATATTAATTCACTTCTATTCTGCATCTTGGAGTTCACCTCATTTAGCATATTTGCATGATCAAATTCAAAATAAATTATTAAAACATTGCATCCCATTTTATTTGATATCTGGATTTATTATTTCTATCATTATTATTTGATATCTGATAAAATAATAAAATGGGATGATATCTAATAACTTATTTCTATCATTTTGTATCATTCTTGCAATTGTATTTTTGGTTTTTGGTGTTTGTTTTCATGATTGCAGGTTTTTGACAAATTCGTCAGGTCGTTGATGATCTTGGCTGATCTCAAATGATCTCCTATGATCTGGATGATTCTATCATATCCGGGATGATCTGGACTCCTACAAGCTTCAGAATATTCATTAGACATCAGAAATCGGGTGCACTCTTCTCCATTTTAGATATTTTTTGTATTTAGAATTCATTTATGTTTGTTGTTTTCATATAAACCAAAAATTTCATATAGAATAGCTTAGATTCATTTTGGCCAACCTAGGAATCTAAATGATTGAACATAAAATGAACACATCAAATCCATTCTCGACCTAGGCATGGAAAATGCCACTCAAAGTTTCCTGGTGAACCCCACCATCCGTCAAAAATTCACCCTTATACCCCTCCCCCGAGAGGTGCGACCTTCAAAGGGCCTCTCCATCTAAGGTATTGTCCCATCCTTCTCGCATCCCCCTTCCGGGCATGGATCCTTTAACCTAAAGGTAAGGGTGCAAAAAATTTGGGTGATACACCCACGAACAATTTAACTTATCCTATTCTGTCTGTCAAGGATTATACCCATCACTACACCATACATAAGTCCATCTATGCAGGTGCACTAAGCATAATGTGAATAAGCTATCAGTATCATCTCCATGATGAGCTAACTTATTCCATCCATCTCTCCTAGTGATAGCCAAATTCATCTATCTTTATCTATTGATGTTTTTGTGTATCTAACTAGTTTAGGTTTTTAGAAGAGTTCTATGAAGAATAATATTACTTAAATCTTCTCCCTAAGGGACCCCATAATCCCTTAGGTTTATTTTTACTTTTAACACATGTGCATAATTATTTAAATACCATCTCTAAACATCTAATCTATTTTAAACCATCGATATATTCTAATATTTCTTTCCTTAGAAGGTGATTAAGTCTACCTATTTAATTAAGCATTGGGTAACATCTATAACAACATCAAAGAAGATACATGTAAGGTGTAATTTCTATTTAATATATTAATAAACATGGTAATGCATGAAACTACGACATCAACATATCCTTCATTAAACAAGTAATAGATACATCTTTCATTCATAATTTAAATCATTACATAACCCCAATAGGGTAAAAGTATCATCACACAAATGAATAGAGCATTACATAATTATATAATTAGGATATTACTCATGCTAGAGTCCACTCCACAGATTTCCATAAGAAGAGCTTCTCTACAATATAAATCAAGTGTCCATATCTTGGTTCTAAGTGTCTTACTTATCCTTATTGCTCCTCCATCACTCAGTTGATGGTTATAAGGGATTAGGATAGCTCATAGATTCTATTAAGCACGCAACTAAATGCATTTGATATATGACTTATGAAATAAGTGCATTTATAAACTAGATGCCAAATTATAACTATACAATCTACACAATGTATTCATGCATAAATCATTAAATCAAACCATCAGGAGGAAATCCCATAATTTGCTTCCTACCCATTCTTTCATCTAACATTTTTTTTCCATGCTACCATACTAATTTCATTAATTGCACACGTATATTCATTAACCAAGAATGAAATTCATCTATAATTATTTTCATCATAGAAGGAGAGTCATTTTATCCTTTAAGCATGAAGGTCAATTATCATTTATCAATGCATAAAATAATTCAATAAACATTCCTTTAATCAATTAAAAGCCCATACTTCTAACCAATTAAACATTCATAAAAAACATTTCCTTTATCTAGTTAAAGCCCAAAATTCTAACCAATTAAAGTAAATATAAAACCATTTCCTCTAATTAGTTAAAATCCCATACTTATAACCAATTAAAGTACTCACAAAACCATTTCCCTTAACCAGTTAAAAGCCCATACTTTTAACCAATTAAAGTACTTATAAAACCATTTCCTCTAATTAGTTAAAAGCCCATACTTTTAACCAATTAAAGTACTTACAAAACCAATCTAAATGAAATATCATTCTTTCATTTTATAAACTAAACATCAATCCATTTCCTCTAATTAGTTAAAAGCCCATACTTTTAACCAATTAGAGTACTTATAAAACAATTTCCTTTAACCAATTAAAAGCCCATAGTTCTAACCAATTAAACTACTTACAAACCATTTCCTCTAATTAGTTAAAAGCCCATACTTTTAACCAATTAGAGTACTTATAAAAACCAATCTAAATGAAATATCATTCTTTCATTTATAATCTAAACATCAATTCATTTTCCAAAACCAATTAGAAATATCATTCACTTTTAATCAATTAGAGTACTTATAAAACCAATCTAAATAAAATATCATTCTTTCATTTATAATCTAGATATTAATTCATTTTCCAAAAATGAGGTTCAATAAAGGACCACTAACTCAACTAGTCAAAGATAACACAGTCAACAGTGATAGCAATCTAACTTAGCAAACCATGCATAGGTATCACATAGCCTAAACACTATCTACGCCCAACCACTAGCACTAACAAAAGATAGCCCAATTGGCTCCTCATCACCACATATAGGTGGTCACCTCTAATGGGATGTCTTTCCTATTTTTAGATGTCAAGGAGGTCCCCACACTAGGCATATGGGATTAAGCCCCATGCCTTTAAATAAAATTTAACACAACCTCCAACAACCATGCACAACAAGAGATACCAAAACCACAAGCATGAGAAAACCATAGAAATCCATGTAGCAATAGATATAGCCCAATAAATAGTAAGGCCACATGTCATAAAGCAAGTCAAGTCAATGAATACTTCCTCATCTAGCATAGAGTGGCACACCACATGGAGCATACCCCTTGAACACGTCCATGTGGTTGAATCAATAGGGGAGGTTGGCTCCCCTTGAAGCACCAAAGCACCAGGGCATATCCCATGTGTGATAATACCCAGGGAAGGTTGGTTTGGCCTTCCCTTTCCCATGCCCAGCCATTATGAAATCATCACTCAAAAGCATCATTATGATGGTGAAATTAGATAAATTTCATTTTTCCCTAAGGTTAAACCTTAAGGGAAACTCACCTAGGTAGTGGTGATAATTGTCACCATCATCGACATACAAATATGTGATAATTCCTAAATCAAAAACAATGTAAGGTGACTTAACAAGCCTGAGGGCATAAAGAGTAAGTCAATCTTGAGGTTAAACCCACCCTAAAAAAGGAGAAATAAGCTATATGTGATGTCTAAAAAATAAATGAAGCTTTGTTACAAAGCACTTAGATGGAACAGAGTGCTCCAAGAGAACTAGGTAGAGGATGATTGTAAAAGTGATAAACCAATAATTCAATTTAATACATGATGTACTTGCATTCTATGGAGATTAAAGCAAAGTCTTTCTTCCTAAGAACATAGGCCAATACAGGCCAAGCATGAAGGTGGAAAAACTAAAGCTTCTCTTAGCAAGTCATGGGCCAACACAGGTCGAGCACCAAGCCACTTAATTTAAACATACAAATGTTTTAACATAAGCACCATAGTAATAAAAAATAGACAAGGATAAACCTCCCAACTTGAATCCTTCACAAATGAAATTATCCATCATAGGTCAACCCCTTGTGTTGTCCTTGCTTCATTCCTTGTAGTTTCCCAAAGAGGAAGAATCCCCCTTCTTCCTTTCCTTGACCCTTTTAACATGGAAACACATCTACCCAAAGCCCCAAAGTCCAACTTTTGACATTAATGCTATCTACCAAAAGTTACTCATGCTTACCCAAGGTAGCCAAAAGGAGATATTTGAATTTAAAATGATTCTTCCTTTTTCTCCAAATATCTTGCCTTAAATGAAAATCCATTTGTTTCTTTATTAAATCTATGAAAGGTATAAAGGGAGAATCAAATGGAACTTTCAAAGCATTAATATTTATAATATTGAATTCAATTTAATTCAAACCATAGAAGCTATAATTCATTTTCTCATTTGATTAATTCCAATAAAATACCTATACTAATATCAAGCATTAGTATGGTATTTAAGTGGGCAATGGATTAATAGAACCTCTATATCTATTAATCCATTCTAGAGGGGATTCTTTACCAAATCCACTTACACAACGATGCATGTGTAAACAAAAGCAATTCACTCAAATGCATCAAATAAGGTGGATGAATTCATCTCTATCTAATTGTCTATCCTAGTCAAAGGCTCGTGGTTTCTTCTAGGTTATCAACTTTTGGCTAAGGATGGATGGGTTGTTTATTATCACCACAAAAGAAAGAATGCATATCTATATGAGGGTAGTCATTCCCTTGGCTACCATAATTATCATTTCCCTTCTCAAGTACCATGTTCTAGGTTGTTGATTCTACCTCTTCCACCCACGAGTATACCTGGTATAAAATCTAGAGTTTCTTATCATCCTCTATAAGTTTCACTATTGGGATAGACTCATGTAGAATGGTTACCCTCTTATATGCACTTAAAGTATTCTCTAAATGTCCTCCAACATGACCATCAACTTCTTGCATGGTACATAGAAGGTATTCATATCCGAATACCATCTCTTTGCTAATATTGTTAGGAGTGCAAAATCAAACTCCATATTTAACATTAGGGCCACATGATATAGCCCTACTATTTGAAGGATAGCATGGTCCTCTAATTCAAAAAAATACCATCTCTTTGTCAATGTTGTCAAGATCGCATGATCAAAATCCATCTTTGAAATTAGGGCCATATGGTATAGCTCTACTATCTCAAGGAGAGTATGGTCCTTGAAGTGATATGAATAACATCTCTTTGTCAATTTTTCAAGAGTGTATGATAAAATTTCACCTTTGACATTAGTTTCAAATGATATATCCCTAAGATCTCAAGGAAAGCATTATCCTCAAATTCCAAAAGTACTAGGATGGTTTCTAGCACATGTGGTCATTGCTCTCATAATATAATATATATAGCCTCCTCTACATCCACAAACCAAGAAAACTATCAACTAGCCATCCTAAACCAATATCAATCTCAAAATTTCATCTTAACCTTTCCTTAGTAGCCTAAAAAAATAAAAAGAGCAAAATCACCATTATTTGGTGAATGTTTCATCAAATAGTAAAAGTGTTGTTAGATGATGAAAGTATCACAAAATAGTGAAAGCACCATTGATTAGAAAAAGAGTTGTCACTTGAAAAAATTGCCAATACAATAGCATTTTTTAAGATAAAAAATCAAAATTTTGGTAAAAATCAAAGAATTTACTTGAGACCAATCCATCTCCTGTCATTGGTAGTGTCACTCTATCTACACAATTTTTAAATTTTACATATTGATCCATCAAAACTAGTGCTACAATAATATGTCTAGAGATTTATTTCATGATCATCAATAGTAAAAATAATTTTATTTTTCTCTATCCATTCTAGACCTATCTCACCCCAACCAATTTTGTTGTCTTATCACTTCTCATCAATTCACTTGTATATATCACAATCAAGTCAAGTTTCTTGAATAAAAATTAATTTTCTCTTCAAAACTCAAGGGGTCACATAGGTCCATGACAAAATTTAATGCTAGCATAAAGATTAAAAAATCATTAGCAATAATCAACTAACCATAAGCATCAGTCATCTCAAATATTTAATCTTAGTCAACATAAAATCTGCTTGTCTCAAAATTAGGGCATGTAAGCAAAATTTTGACACATTCATTATTTTATGAATGTATCAAAAAAGGAAATATGTAGACACTCAATTTCAAATATATCACTAAATCCTTCAAACATAACACCATCTACGTCACCCAGGTGTTGTAGGTGAGTTGGAGAGGAGAGGGCAATCCTCCAAGGGAGGTCCCAGGTTCGAATCTCCACCCTACCAAAAAGCTGAATTGGGTACCCAAAATCCAATTGATAATGTTGGTGCGGGCAGGGCTGGGTGCAAATCCCGGGTGACTTTGATGGTATAGAACCCCTTGTTCATGGTCTCTCATACCAAGGCGGCCCCGCAAGGGGTTTTGCGCTTAAAGAAAAAAAAAACATCATCTACCTCATCAATAAAATCAAATTTCTTAATCAATTCAACACTAATTGATAAGTGGTGTACCCAATATAGTACTAATCCTATGGCACTTTTGACTAGCCTAATACACTTCTACCAAACTTTTAAAATTTTATCTTTGCCCCCCTAGTCAACCTTGTAACAATAATTTTAACACTACCTCTACTATCATTAGTGCCACCAGAGCTATTGACTATTATAATCCAAAAAATGAAAGGCAAGCAACTAATAGGCATTAGTTTCCTATCAAATCATAAACCTCTTATACTAATCCTACTTTACATCCTCGGATTCCCATCACCTAACATGATTGTCAATAAGAACTACCTTGATCCTCTCAATAATCATTTCTCATCCACCAACAAAATTTACCACCCCCTTGCATGCTAACCTTCTATAAATATTCCTCCGATCTTGTTGACTCTCTTCATATAGCTTACCACTATTAAAATATTTTAAATATAGTAGATGCTCCAATGAATCCTCCAAAGGATCCATGGCTTCTGTAAAATTGAGATGTGAAGGATTCCAATCCTTGAATCTCTTGAATAAATAAGCCTTACCAAATTTTGTAATCAATCCTCAGGCTTGTCAAACTAAAATTAGAATTCTTAGCAATGAAACTCTATTAATTAGAATATTGGATTTATGTAATGAGGCATTATCCATTTGATCTTTGGTATTCATACATGAATCTAGTCAAGGTTTTTTCAAGGATGTAATCAAATAGGTTTTGTATGAATTCCATTGGAACTTTTGTAATATGGATATCTTGATTTTGAGGTCTATTATACATACATCAACATGGGCATTAGGGTAGGCATCTCCATTCTAGATTGTATTATTTGTACCTCATCTCTATCTATGTCTTTCAATAGCTTTATATTGTCTTTTATGCATCATTATCATGTTTAAATTAGTTTTCTAGCTAGGCAACTAATCTTACATATAAATTGAATTTAAGTCTTACCATTTGTATTTAACCAATCAAGTAGTATATCTCTACCTAAACCATGGTATCTTTTGGGCTAGGGTCTTGCATCACAATCAATCCATCATGGATTTCCTAGCTTGGAAACTCATTTTATAGTACTTGCAAGTGAAAGTGTTGTAGGATTGTAGTGCCATTAGTGCTACTATATTTTGTTTTCCCTAGCATAGAGACTACAAACCTCATATTATATCATCATATAATAGTAAGAATAATAATTGTCCATAGTGTAAAGTGTCAATGATGCTTTTGCTCAGTTGTGGAAATTTTGTTGTCTACAAATCAAACATTTCTAACTTTTCTATTTTATCATTTTTTATGAGCAGGGGTCTAATGTTATCCAAGTGGATGATAATAATACTCTAACTTAGGTGATTTCGTGACCCTCCTAGATGGAAATTTCAACATGGAAAAAAAATTATTAATTGATGGTGTTTTAATATTTGATTTTATGCAATTATGCAGTTATGCGATGTTAGTAGATATTGAAGAGCATGATACTACTAACAAATTGCCAATGTGTAGGATCAGGTACACTTGTAAGTGGAAGAAGTTGAGTCATCCACCAAAGGCAAGGGTACTTGAGGTTTGGGAAGTGATGATAAGGCAACTCGGAGGTAACAAGGATGGATACCTTCATATAGGCATGCATTTGGTTAAGGGATAATCATCAATAGCTAGCCACCTTGAGCCCCAGACTGATAGCCTAGTAGCTATCATAAGTTCTAGAGGTTGAGACATGTGACTAAATTGATGGAAATACTCCCTCTTTGTCTATTGCACATGCTTGATTGTCTTTTACTTCAGCACTATTTGCCTCAATAATTTGGGAAGTGTGAATGGATAGGTTGTCTTCATAACTCCTTGTGTGCTCTGGTAAATAGAATGATAAAGATATTTTATTTTAAATAAATAGTTGATTTATTTTAGAATGATAAAGATATTTCATTTTAAATAAACATTTGATTTATTTTAGAATTATAAAGAGATTTCATTTTAAATAAATAGTTGATTTATTTTAGAATGATAAAGAGATTTTATTTTAAATAAATAGTTGATTTATTTTAGAATGATAAAGATATTTCATTTTAAATAAATAGTTGATTTATTTTAGAATGATAAAGAGACCTCTTTTAAATAAAAAGAAATGGTTGTTTCATATTAAGTAATAAAAGAATCTCCATTATAAACAAATGGCTACTCTATTTGTAATGATAAATGAAATTCATTAAACTTATAGAAAAAGCTTTTACCATCTTAATGATAATGAGAATTCACTTAATAAAATGGCAAACTATTGTTGGCTTTAAAAAATTATAGAACCACCCTTTAGATAATCTGATTAGGCCAACCGTATGAAGCTTTCGACTGACATGAAGGGATGGCTTCATTTATAGCAATTTCTTGGGAAGGTGGAACAGAAAATGTCTCCACTACCACCTCACGAATGTATATAGGAAGTAATGGTGGGCAAGTAGTGGGCGAAGGTAAGAGGGAAGCATTGTGAGAGAGATAGTTTAGATGGATACATGTTGTAGGAAAGAGTAGAGTGTCATGAGGAAAAAGAGTGAGCTTTAAAAGAAGAAAAGGTTGAGATGAAAATCTATTGAAGCGACAAAGGAAGACAACCAGTTTGAAGGACTAGTTTGGGTCCATATAATCATATTTTAATTGGACATGTTGATTTACCGCCTTTCACTGGTTCCTTTTGCTTGTTGGTTTGTTGGTTCTGGCTTATACGTTGTTCCTTTGACCTAGCAACTTGTTCCTTTAATGAGTCTTGGAGATGAACCAGTGGGCGATTCCCTGGTCATCACCATAATTACCATTTTTATGGAACTCCATTTATTTTGGGTCTATCTTAGTACTCTATCGCCAAAACCTTATGTTTCCCAACAAAGGATTAACACCTTGGCTCTGCGTAGCATATATTATTGGTTGGTTGACCCTTTGTATCTAGAACCCTTCACTTCATTAGTTGGGATATTTTTCTCTCTGTTCTCCTCTATCGTCGTTGTCACCCTTAGTTCTATACTAATAGTGGGATAGGTTTTAGACAACACCTAGTGTCAATAATCCTTGAGATGAGTCATCTGTATTGGGTCTCTAGGGGTATCCCCTACCTGTTTGCTTTTCACAACCCATGCAAGGTCCACACATTGACTCTGGTTGTTGTGCAAATTCCTTGGTGGACCAATAGCCATATGTGGATGTAAGAAGCGTAGCACTGCTGGGTTACATCGATGCTAGGGTGTCTTAGTGATGCCTTGGCTATCATCCATAACCAACTAAGATTTTTGTGCACTTCACCATCCTTGTAGTTCACCATGCATCAAACTATTGTCTCGACCCCTACCTTCATCACCTCTTGAGGGTTGACGTACCCTATGGTGCTCCACCCTTCATTCATTGAGATTAACAGATGGTTATACCATGAATGGGAGGAGCATAGGCTATTTAGTGGAAGGCCTTTTAATTTAGGTAATAGAAGGTTCCTTGTATTTTTCATTAATTAAAATGGTAGATTTTAGATTAATGAAAGAAAGGTTCCTTATATTGTTTCATTAATTAAATTGGTATATTTTAGATTAATGAAAAGAGGGTTCCTTATATTGTTTCATTAATTAAAATGGTAGATTTTATATTAAGGAAGGTTTCTTATATTGTTTTATTAATTAAAATGGTATATTTTAGATTAATGAAAGGAAGGTTCCTTATATTGTTTCATTAATTAAAATGGTAGATTTTAGATTAATGAAAGGAAGGTTCCTTATATTATTTCATTAATTAAAATGGTAGATTTTAGATTAATGGAAGAAAGGTTCCTTATATTATTTCATTAATTAAAATGGTAGATTTTAGATTAATGAAAAGGAAGGGTTTATTTATGAATTAAAGTAGTTGACTTTGATTTAATAAATAAATATGAAATTGATTTGTTTTGTAAATTAAGGGTATGGGACTTTAATTTATGAAATGAAAAGAAAGGGTTTATTTATGAATTAAAGTAGTTGACTTTGATTTAATAAATAAATATGAAATTGGTTTATTTTGTAAATTAAGGATATGGGACTTTAATTTATGAAATGAAAAAAAACTGTTTTTTTATGAATTAAAGTAGTTGAATTTGATTTAATAAAAATAAATATGAAATCGGTTTGTAAATTATGAATAACACAAGCTTATACTGAGAGGGGGGGGTGAACAGTATAAGACTTAAGCAATTAATAATTTTAACTTTAGATAGCAGAGGCATCAACACAACATTCATCAAGACAAAAAGCATCACACATTGAAGACCCATTTTAACGTGGTTCACCCAAAATGGTTGGGCTACATCCACGGATAAAATCTTTCACTTAATTTTATCTATCAAAATTTTTGGAATACCTTTCCCGATTACAATGTTTATGGGCACCAACCCAAAGGAGACACCAATCCCCTAATCTCGAGTTTGTGGGCACCAACCCACAGGAGACACTGATCCCCTAGCTCTGCTTTGGCTGGTGATCCTCTAGAAAACATCTGCCTCTGCTGCCCTTAGCAAATGGAACTCTATCCATAGAAGACACCTATCCTCCCTACTCTGGTTGGAGACCTCTGTCCTCAACTCTATCACCTCCAAAGCTGGTCCTCAAATTTGCACTAAACACAGTCCTTCGATCTAGCACAAATTTCCTCGTTCATCTTTGCCTATTGTGCTCACTCTACATGCTTCGGCATCATCTCCCCACTTCTGCACTCTCTATGCTCTTTCGACTGCATCTCGCACACTTCGACACACATTCGATGATTTCTCAATTCTCACTTCAACTCTCCAAACATCCCTCCTTTTATACTAACACTTTCAAGATCAAAACCTTGATCTTAGTCGGCTGCACAACCCTAAACTGCGTCGGCTGCAAACCCTAAACTATGTCGACTGCAAACCCCAATATTCATTGGCCCAAATTTAACTTTATCAGCTTCACTGCCTCTGCAACTCTTTTGTAGCTTTTTTCGTGAAACTACAACATGTCGCGATATCGTGACACCTTTGCAATCGTACACTTTCTTTTGGCTTTTGTCATGATATCACGACACTTCAGCCTTTGTTGACTTCAACCATGTTCTTGTCGTGATATCGTGACACTTCTGGCTTAGTCAGTATCAACTTTGATTTTGTCGCAATATCGCGACACTTCTCCCTTCGTCGACCTCCTTTCTACTTTTGTCACAAAATCATGACACTTCTATCTTCATAGCCTTCCTCTCTGCTTTTGTCATGAAATCATGACACTTCACCTATGGAAGACATGCTTTCAGTTTCTGTCATGAAATCGTGACACTTTCTCCATCCGTATGCTGCCATCTCAAACTGTTGCAAAATCGTGACACTTTCTCTTCCTTGCACTCTTGTCTGCTTGCACTAGCAAAAATGGAACATGTCACGAAATCATGATGCTTTCACCTTTGAGCTCTTCCTCCTTGAATTTGTCATAAAATCATGACACTTCTAGCTTCTGTACGTTTTCTTTGCAGCCTGTCACGAAATCGTGATGCTTTTAGCTTTCGTACTTCTCTGCAACCTATCACGAAATCGCGACAGTTCTCATTTTCAGACTCTTCCCTTTGCTGCATGTCATGAAATCATGACACTTTATCTTGCTTCCATTTTGTCTTCTGATTTGTCATGAAATCATGACACTTTTTCTCCTTAGTGCTTTTCTTTTCTTCGGGTCGCGAAAACCCGACATGTCGCGATATCGCAACACTTTTTCTCTCGGACTCTCTCTCCTGCATTATGTCACGAAATTGTGACACTTTTTCTTTCAGACTCTCTCTCCTGCATTATGTCACGAAATCATGACACTTTTTCTTTTGGACTCTCTCTCCTGCATTATGTCGCGAAATCACGACACTTTTTCTTTTGGACTCTCTCTCCTGCAACATGTCGCAAAATCGCGACACTTTTTTGTCCGTTCAACCTTCCTTGCAAAATGTCGTGAAATCACGACATTTTTAACTCGAACATTCTCTCTCCTCTTTGAGTCGTGAAACTACGACATGTCGTGATATCATGACACTTTTCTAAAAAAAATTCTCTCACCTGCGTAAGTCGCGAAAATGCGACATGTCGCGATATCGCGACATTTTTCAAACTTACTTTCTTTCGAACCTGTCATGCCAAACCTTCATCAAAAACAAATTATTTTACATCAAATAAAATTCCTTCAAAAGCTTCTTGACATCAATGACAACTTATTCACTTGAGAAAAAACAATGTACCCAAGGTACCCAAAATTGCCAACAAATTAACCAAAATTGCCAACAAATTAAGGGTATGGGACTTTAATTTATGAAATGAAAAGAAAGAGATTATTTATGGATTAAAGTAGTTGACATTAATTTGATAAATAAATATGAACCTAGAATATTTTGCAATTAAGGGTATGGGACTTTAATTTTTGAATAAGGGTTGAGTAATTTATTACAAGTAAAGCATGTGATCTAGTTGTGTTGTTGAAAGACTCTCATAGGAATATGAGAGGAAAAATAAAAAAAGTAGTTTCTATGATATCAACTATGCATTAGATAGATGGATTTCCTGGTTTGATTGTATAGTTGCAATTTGGAAATGAAATGAGTAAATGCATTTAGAAGCATGTCTACCCTAAACTATGAGTGTCATGATCCCCTACTATCCTCACTTGATCGATGGAAGAGCAGGAGGACCAAAGTTATAGATGGACCAATGCACAATTTTTCTCTATACTTTACATCTTGTTTACTTATACAAATAGATTAGATTTATAGGGAGATTTCCCTAATGAAATTGATGTAATGCATTGTTTAAGGGCATGGAGGTTTTACCATACACACTTGTGTAATAAATTATTAATGTGTCAAATGCACCTTTGTATTAAATTTTATATATTATGAATGTATCTAAATCCTTTCTATTGCATGTTTCCTCTTTAATTATTGTTCCATGTTTCTAGTTATCTTTTGCATGTTTAATGAATTATGTTTTGTTAGATTTAGTATCTAGATCTACCTTTTATTTTCTTGTTTGAATAACTCTTGTAAAAATTTAGTAGTAAGTTCTAGGGTGAACTTAGAGGATAACCTAAGGGCTTGAGACCCCCTTAAGGAGAATGGTAACTAGGTTTATAGAAGATTGTACCTGATTTAAGATAGCTTATCAAAGGAAAATATCAATAGCTTAACTCATAGTACATGTAGCATACCTACGCATAATGGTTTGCATAGAATATGGATATGCATGTATACCTTCTAATGATTGAAGGTGATAAATCTAGCTCATCGAGGATGATGAGATGGATGGATTTATGTACATAACATGGGATAAGCCTTTGTAGAAGGGACTTGCATGAGGGTAATCTTGTGAGATATGTTTCTTGAGAAACTTATGGAACGTGTTAAAAATTAAGTCAATCTAAGGTTGGTTACGAATTTATGAATCCCTCTTCTTAAACAAAAAAAAAATACTTTCTCTTTCTGTGTTTTTTTTATTTCTTGATTTTAGGGTTTCTACAGGTGACTTCTCAATACATGACTATTCTTGAGTTTTAGCTATTTATAGGGATTTTTAGGAACAAGAAGCAAATAATCAAAACTATAGATAAAAATATTGATAGTGCTTATACACCTACAATGCTTTTGTTTAATAGGGAGTAAAACAAGGTTTTCTCCATTTATTCTATATTTTAGATTAGTTTAGTCTTTAAATTTTCAATTATGACTATTTGTTGTCTATCTTGTCTATTTTACCCATTAAAAACAAAAAAAAAAAGATAACTTGAGTCTTAGAAGAATGCTTTTTAGCACTTTGTCACTTAAGATAACATTTAAATCAAGATCTTTGCATCGACATTGAATAAATATTACACATAGACTAGAACCTTGATTGTTACAACTTCCTTGCATCTTTACCTAAGAAAAGGAAAAAATATCTTTCCTTTTTTCATTAAATTAGAAAAGTACACAAGCATAGCATTTATTTTAGTACATCTTGGCTTATTGCATTGTATTTTTAAACATCATTGAAGTTTTAAATTATGACTAAGTATTCAAAAGAAAATATTACAAAAAATAGGTGTTTTCAAATTGAAACACAAAACATATACTTTTAGATAAACTTACCTTATCCTTAAGGTGAGATGTCATGAACACTATATCAAATAGGGACATATAAGCTAGCACACCTATTCCCATCTGCAAGTTGAATGTCATTCATAATATTATGTCATCACAGATCATTTATTTATTGAACCATACACCCAAGTTGCATTGAATTGTGTCATACTTGAAGAAATATGGATGGGAATTAACTCCATCATGTCACATATTTGAGTGTTTGGATGCACAAGATTCATGTATATTACAAAGCAAAAGTAGATGAAGTTGGATGAAAAATCCAAGAAATGCATTTTCATCGAATATAGTGATGATTTGAAGGTATATTGGAGCATGGACCTTGACACCAATATTGTATATCAATCGTGATGTTTTCTTTGATGATAAGAATGAGTATAGCTCTTCTTCTAAGCCATATGTTTTAGATGAAACACCTGATATATTGTTTGATAATGGTGATGTCTTAGGGAGAGAGGATAAAGATTTTGATGATGACGATAATGTCTCTGAGAGAGGATACATATTTTTATTATGATGATGTAAATGAAATTTATGGAATTGAATAACCAAGACCATTTGAACTATCTTCTTCAAGTACCAGTCATAGGCCCAAGTGTTATCTTAGTACAATCGAGGATGTGAACTTAAATGGTGTCCTAGACATGTTAATTTCAAGGTCAAGAACTCATATAAGAGGTCAAAAATGATATCAACATGGCCCTTATGAGCATATTTGTATAAATATTTGAACCATCAATAGTTCAAGAAGCTCTTACATCAAAATAGTGGTAGAATAGCATGGATGTCAAATACTAGACATTGATGAACAAGACATAGAAACTTGTGGATATTACAATTGGAAAGGAACCCATTATTTATAATTAGGTACTCAATATTAAATATAAATTTTATGGTAGTGTTGGCAATTACAAGGCAAAGACTTCTGTAAATAGATATGCACAAAAGGAATAAATTGACTATACGAGACCTTTGCACCAATAGCAAATATCAAGACCATTTAGATGGATGGAAGTTGCATTAGATGGATATAAAGAGTATAGTATTTAATGGTGATCTCATTAAATAAGTATATATAATGAAACTAGAGGGATTTTTCATACATAGACAAGAGAGGAAGGTATGTTGATTCATCAAGTCTCTCTATGGGTTAAAGCAGGCTCCCAAAGCCTAGTATATGAAGATCGATGAGCATCATGTACAACATGGATTTCATTGTATTCCTTATAATATAAATCTATATTTCAAAGGGAAATAAGGAAATACTATGATCATAATTATATATGTAAATGAAATGGTTATCACTAAAGGTTTAGATAAGTTTATTGAAAATACCAAGAGATATTTCAAAGATTCATTCAACATGATTAATCTCGAGCTTATACATTATTGTCTTGTCTTGGAGGTGTGGTAAAAAAAACATCATTTTTTTTCATAGATGAAGTATACCAAGACATTGCTCCATTATTTCTAAATTATAGGTTGTAAGCCTATACCTACCATAGTGGAGACAGGGTTGGAACTATCCCAAACATATCCATATCTATAGGTAAATGTAACTCTCTATCATCAATTAATTAGGAGTTTAATTTATCTTATTTATAGAAGACTAGATATCAACAATATTGTTAGCTATCTTTCATGGTTCATGTTAGAACCAATGGTGTCATTGGAAAGCAACAAAGCATGTACTGAAATATATCTATAGTACTATTGTGTATGGTATGGAGTACAAGAAGAATGGTCATTTATTCTTGATAGGATTCACATATGCAAACTATGCAATATTCATTAATGATAGGATATCCACATCTAGATATATATTCTTTCCAAGATACTTCTAATTTATTGGCTAAGTAACAACCAACTTGTTGTTGTTCAATATTATACCAAGGTTGAATATCATGCTATAGGAGGAATTGTCTACTAGTCGATATGGCTATGTTGCACCTTTTCAAGAATGGGTATTCCATAGAAAAAGTCAATAATATTGAACTACAATAATTGAAAAGTTATAAAACTTGTTTACAATCCAATTTTCCAAGAGAACATTAGTGTCATTTCATTTGTGAACATGTTCAGGAGCATAACATAAGGCTTCAATTTTGTTCTACTATAGGTCAACATGCACACATTCTCACAAAGTTTGTTACATGTGTCAAGTTTGTATATTTTAGATATTTTCTTATTTGTATCTTGATTGAAAATTGATGTAATAAATGGGGAAGGGGAATGTTACAAAAATTTTAAAATGTTTTTGGGTATTTATAATTTAGTTGTATCTAATAATAATAGATACTTCTCTTTCATGATTCTATAAATTTGATTATACATCAATACAAGGTTTATTGCAACCAATTGTGTTTTTAACGGTTCTATACCAAGGATACTTAGGGACCTAAGTATACCAACCCTTATTATTATGTGACAAAGGCCCTTGGCTTATTATGTGATCACTTTATCCATGTTTGTAGAGTATGCATTTTTAAATGATACCATCATGGAGGTGAATGCCCTAGATTCAAAAAGAATTTTTCTATTTTATTGTGTATGTGTGGTTAATAAAGGCTCCACTCTATATGGGAGGCTCATAGAGGGATAGAATTTAAACCTTGAAGACCAATTTTTGGTCATCAACCTATAAGGGTTGAATCAATGTTGTATGTTTACTTACAAAATTTGTGTTATATTATGTCTTTGGTTATTAATTCAATTCTTATATTATTATGAAATTAGTTGTAACTAAAATTTTCATAGGATTTAAAGGATGAGTTGTGTTGGAATTAATGCTAAGAGGATACTACACAAGTAGCAATACCACTTGTTCTAAAAATCCATGCAATATATTCATAACATATTTTTAGAATTTGATTAATCCTTTTTCACCCTCCATATTCAAATGATAATGGTGAACCTATATTTAAGTTTGTGTTAAATATTTTCTTGGATAGTCATCCAATATTCAATGGTTAATTTAGAATTTTTACCTAACATAATCATCTCAACAAACCCATGAAGTCATACTACTTCCTCTATGAATATTTAGACTAAGGATTATATATTATTTCTCAAATTACCTACAAAAAAGTGATAAACCTGGGTAGATCATTTGGAGCAACATATATCCTAGCACATACCTATGTGTGAATGAGATATTTGGCAAGTGGCTATGCGAGGGTTTCATCTGGGTTAAGTGCAAGCAAATCCAGAGGTTTGTTTTTAGGGCCTTCTAGCCCTAGCAAACAATATTTTTGTGGTTTATGCTCAATATTTTTGTAGGAAATGTTGCAGGGGATCCAATATGGGTTAGAAATTTATCTTTCAACAAATCATATTGTGAACTTTAGTGACAATGACTTCCAATTTTCTTCACAAAATAAAATTTAAAACCATACCTTTCCACGACGTCTAGGGCAAGGATTAAAGAGATCACGAAACAAGTTTCAAGTAGTTGATCAAAAAATGGCTCATATCTCAAGTGAATCTGGTGCTAAGGTGCACCCACAAAATAATTCTACTATGAAAACCCATGTCAAGGGTAAGAATTTCGAAGACTGTCCCAAAAATGAATTTTAGGGATGCCCTTCATGGTGGATAGCCTCAGCCCAATGCTAATATCAATATTAGGGCTTCCCATAAACCTCTAAGAATGCCTAATATTGATCCCAAGAAAATAGAGTCAGGATGTCTTAAAGCAGCTGATGGAACTCCTATTGTTAAGCTTGATATGGGTAACATTCATACTAGCATTGAAGATTTGGAAAAAAGAGGACTAATTTATCGGTTTGTGGGTTTTCATCCGAGTCTATCTGCTTTCAAAGTCTGGGCTGCAAAAAGCTAGAAAACTAAAGGTGAGTTACAAATATCTATTTATCCAAATGGTTATTTTCTTGTTTTATTTGCTAATAATGAAGATAGAGAGAAAAATTTTCAAGGGGGTCCTTGGTTTTTTGGAAGGGCAAGGCTTTTCATGAATCCCTGGCATACTAAATTTAAAGTCGAAGAATAGATGCCTTCTATAGCTCCCGTGTGGGTTAGACTCTTTGGCCTCCCTATTGAATTTTGGAATCCTACTATTTTTTCTTCAATTGGAAACTCTTTAGGAACTTTTATGATGTCTGTTGATTGTACTCAAAATTTTGAACATATTATTTATGCTCGGATTTGTATTTTAATGGATTTTGACAAACCCCTACCTAAAAATATCACACTACAATTTGGGGAAGACACTTGGGAGCAAGTAGTGGACTATGATAACATTCCTTTTCATTGTAGAATTTGCCATGATTATGGTCATTTGGCCAGTGCCCCAAATAAAATTCCCGATCAAAAGAAAGAAGATATAAACTCAACGAGTTTCCAAATACCTAAGAAGAAGAACACTCAAAAAAACCAGTTATGAAGGATCAATCAAAGTCATCTGCTAATATGTTTGAAATCCTTTCCACAAATGATGTCCCAAGTGAGGAAGAGGAAATAATGGAAACTGAAATCTTAGAAACACAATTTAAATATGAAGGGAATAACTCAGAGACAAACCAACAAATCAAAGATTTTCAACAGAAAAAAAGGAGAAAATTTACATAAGAAAAACAATCTTTCAAATGTAAAAACTTCAAATAATGCAGGTCCCAATATAGACTCCGTTGAACCATCTAGTAAAATTTTGGCTATGTACGAGCATTCTTCAAGGTTAGAAGCCATCTCAGATTCAATTGGAATAAGTCAAGAAACAAGGAAAAAAAATTGAAGATGGATTCTAATCAAAAAGTAGGTCGCAAGACCAATAAATATCATATGGTAAAAGAAGGTGAAAAGCTTGTAGAGAAGGTAAGATTAATGCCCTTCCCAACTTTTTTAGCCCTGGTATTAATGAATATCATCACTTGGAATATTAGAGGACTCAAAGGGAGTCTTTCAAAACAAAATGAAATTAGAAGAATGATTCAAATAAATCATCCACATCTTGTTTTCCTTCAAGAAACAAATATTTCAATGGAGGATATGGACTCAATTGCCAGTAAAATTTGGCCAGCTAGAAAAGTGGTTTCCCTCAATTCCCAAGGGACTTCGGGTGGCATTGCTTGTCTTTGGTACCCAAAAGAGGTATTTATTCACCATATGGTTGGCAGTTGGGGTTTGTTGACTATAGCTATTAAAATTAGACATTCCAACCAGATTATGCTCTGCATTACTGTTTATGATCTGACTTCTTTGGAGGAAAAAAGAAGGCAGTGGAAGGATATTACTCATATTATCTCTTATTTTCCTAAAGCTTGGATCTTGATCAGATGAGATTTCAATACCATCCTCTCTTTGGATGAGAAAAGAGGGGGAAATAGAAATTTGGACAAACGCACTGACCTCATGAGTGAATATATTGCAAACCTCCATCTTGTGGATATCCAACCAGATAATGGCCTTATGACTTGGTCTAACAGAATGCAAGGCTTAGCTTGTCTAATGGAGAGATTGGATAGGTTTTTTCTCTCTGAAATTTTCTTAATCCATGGTCACATTCCTAAAGTGAAGACTCTTAATAATGTTGGTTCGTATCATTGGCCAGTCATGGTGGAAATGTGGAAAACCAATGTGAGTTTCTCTCCTTTTTTTTTCAATTAATGTGGCTTAGAGAAATTTCCTTTAGACCTTATGTGCAACAATGGTGGAAGGAAGGTAAACCTAGGCATGGGACTAAGATGTTATGTTTTGCCAAAAGACTACAATACATTAAATCCAAAATCAAGACTTGGAACTAGAAAGATTTTGGGGATGTTCATAAAAAAAATATGAAGTTATTGCTCATCTTGAAAATTTGAATAAGAAAATCTGTTTAGATGGCCTCACAGAGAAGAGAAGTGCAGATGAAATTAAACTCACAACTCAGTTAGAGGAATGGTAAAAAAAAGAAGAAATCTTATGGAAGCAAAAATCTAGAATTCAATGGCTCAAAGAAGGAGATCGAAACACAAATTTCTTCCATAAATCTCTTCTAGCTCGAAGATCTCACAACTTTATTTCTTCCTTAAAATCAGTTTTTGGAGATATTGTTTATACTTGGGATGACATGAACTCTATTGTTGTTGATTACTTTTCCAATATTTTTGTTGCTACTTCTCTTGAATCAGCTTCACAAAAAAATGTTCTTCAAGCAATCCCTTCTCTTATCACTTCTGAGGAATACTCTATTTTGACTGCTCCTGTTACTATCAATGAGCTTCAATAAGTAGTTTTTAAAATGTAAAAAGGGAAAACCCCAGGTCCTGATTATTTTTCCATTGAGTTCTACCAAGAGTTTTGGGATATCCTTCATCTTGATTTATTAGAGGTGGTGGAAGAAGCCAGGAAAGCCAAAGAAATTTTGAAGGTTATCAATAAAAATTATATTACTCTTGTTCCAAAAGCTCAAGATGTTGATCATATCTCAGCTTTTAGACCTATTGCTTTATGTAATGTTCTTCTCAAAATCATTACTAAAATCATGGTAGAAAGGTTGAAGCCTCTTTTGCATAAGATTATTTCCCCATAGCAATGGGGTTATGTGGAAGGACGTCAAATAGTATATGAGATAGTTCTTGCTCAGGAAGCCATCCATTCCATTGATATGTAAAATTCTCCTTCCATGTTCATTCGATTAGACTTATCCAAAGCTTATGACAGAGTGGATTGGCACTTCCTTATCAAAGTTTTGAGGCAATTTAGTTTCTCTAAGGATTGGATGGTGTTGGTCTGACTTTTATACACACCCTGTGAAGAATGAGCATAAAACTCTGATAACACTTATACGGGATAAATCCCACTCACTTTAGGATCTAGCTGATTATCCAAGGTGTGAGTTAAAGAGTCAGGTCAAATGTCAATTCACTCTTTTCTGTTTCTAGAATAGATTTCAATATGGACTGTTTGTACCTTACAACGGGCTCACTGAAATTGCTTAGTAATGTTCAGAAATTGTCACTTTTTGACAATCAGATTTAAAATTAATTCTTTGATCTAGCTCTCATGGGTCAGCAGATTTAAATAAAAGATAAAATTAAAAGAAAATAAAAATAGATCATTTCACGGTAAAACAAAGAGGGTAGGGTAAGGCAGAAAGAGAAGTTTATCAAACTTAACTGTAAAACAAAACTACCAATTTTATTTATATTATCAGCTTCACAGTAGAACAAATCAAATAAGAAAGTGTACAGCTTTCTAAGATCACTTTCTACTAAGAGCATAAGGCAGAGATGGAACAGATCTAACAAAAAATTATAAACCGAAGGGAAGTCGGTTAAAATTGATATCTTTCACCGGTAGCCTAGCTCGCACAGTGAGGATAGAGCAATCAAAATAGACTTGAACCTTAAATCTGTAATTTTCCTAGCATACAATAGAACAAATGAAGCCTAACAGAGATATTTAATCTTGATAACACGGATTCACGACGATATATTTAATAAACTTTAAAGAAATGGATAACAAAAGAAGATGAACTTATCACAATCTGCAAAATATTAGGCTCCTGGCCATGCTATCACAGAAAACAAAAGCACATGAACTCCAAGTCCAGAAATAAAGTATTTAACAAAATTTGCAAGAAATTGCTTCAATAGCCTTTTATTTCTAAGTTTTTGCCTCCTGCGATTACATTGAGAAGAAGTATTTATAGACTCAAGACAGACCCTGATATTTTAGAAATATCTTCTTTTCAAACCGCAAATCTTATCATCTTAAACCCTAGGACCCGGGTTCTACAATAAAAAGTCATTTAAAACAAAGTTCGGATAAAACTTAACCATTCTGCAAATCAGTGCAGTCACTTGCCATAAATGGAGAAGATAAAATTTGAATGCCACTTGCATTCACCCGCAACTGTGAATAAATGTCTTCATTAATGCCCTCAGGTAACTTGGATGAATCACCACTTCTCTGACATTTCATCTCTGTAGAGCCATCCCTGAGTTGAAAATGTCTGTAAGCCATCAATTCTGTCATAAATTATCATTAAATGCATTTATCAGCAAATCTCGGTAACTGTGTGCAGATATTTTCATTTTTTGGCCAATTCTCGACATACTCCATTTAAATGGGCAGCTGCTTAGTCACCGTAAAGTCTCTTTACGGCCAGATCTGAAAAAATTGGATGAAACAGCAATTCTCGGCATCTCTCATTTCAATATGGCTGTCTTCGATTAATTTGCACTTGACTTTGTCTTTATGGCCATTTCTCCACTGTCATGTAAGTGCCAGATGGCTCCCTGCATGAAAGAACAAAAGATGGATTAGTACTTTAAAAATATTAAATCAAAACTTTAATTATTAAATGAAGCCCTAAAGTTCAACATATGCGGCTCTAATCATCTGATACGTGGCCTGCTTTGTCTTGACATGTGTCGCAAAATCGTGACACATGTCCATTTCAGCTGTCTTCTCATTTTGTGCTGCTTTTCTATCTAAGTCACAAAAATGTGACATGTCGCGATTTTGCGACATGTCGTGAAATCGCAACCTGTTTCTGGCTCGCAGCAACTTTGCCCTTCCATGCAGCGAAAACGCAACATGTCGCGATTTCGCGACATGTCACAAAATCGCGACGTTCCCAGCAACTTGGCAACCTTTCCGCTTTCAGGCCATGAAAATGTGACATGTTGCGATTTCGCGACATGCGACCATTTTGCCCCTTCGGCAAATTTCTGCTTCCAAGCCGCAAAAATATGACATGTCGCGATTTCGTGACATGTCACGACATCACGACCGTTTTCTGCCTTCGACTTCTTTCTCTCTAACCTATCACGAAAATGCGACATGTCACGATTTTGCGACATGTTGCGAAATCGCGACGCCTACCTTCCTTGCACTTCTTTCTGCCCTGCGAGCCGCGAAAACGTGACATGTCGCGATTTCGTGACATGTCACAAAATCATGACCCTTCCTTGCCTTGGTGGATTTTCTGTCAATTCAGCCGCAAAACCGCGACATGTCATGATTTCGTGACATGTCACGAAATTGCGACACTCTTTCGGCCTTGGGCCCCTTCTGCCAACTGCGTCGCGATTTCGCGACGTCACGAAATCGTGATGTCGCGATTTCGTGACATGTCACGAAATCGTGACGATCCGTACGCCTCAGGCTCCCTCTGTGAAAAACGTCATGATTTCGTGACGTGTCGCGAAATCGCAACCTTTTCATGCCTTAGCAAATTTTTTGCTTCTGCCGCAGCGAAAATGCAACATGTCGCGATTTCGCGACATGTCACGAAATCGCGACTTGTTTTGTCTTTTGCCTCCTTTTGCCTCTTGCAGCCGCAAAAATGCGACATGTCACAATTTCACAATGTTCCGTACAACCTTGCCTTCTCTCTCCAAATTTTGTCGCGATTTCACGACATGTCGCGATTTCGCGACATGTCATGATTTCATGACGTTTCGTACGATCTAGATTTCTCTCTCCAAAATTGTAGCGATTTCGTGACATTTTCAAAAATAGAAATGTTGCGATATCGTGACATTTTCAAAAATGGAAGTGTTGTGATTTCGCTACGTTTTTCTGACTTAATCAATTTTCTTGAAACCTGTCGTAATTTTGCGACATTTCCATAAATAGAAGTGTCACGATTTCGTGACTTTGCCAAAAATGAAAAGTTTTGATTTTCAATGAATTTATTTGTCTGTTTTCTGCATTTTTTCATACCGATGAAAGATTTTATTTATCCATGAATGATTCTAGCATGTAAAAAGTGGAGTCTAAGATAACAAAGCTAGAATGCAAGAATACTTGGATACTTTGACACAGGCAAAACTTGAAGAAGAAAGAGGCAAGTAAAAATTTGGAATCAAAACCTAAAAAATATCAAGAGGGTCCTTACTGCAAAATGAAAGCTCAAAATTTTCAAATGATGGAAAATCATTTTTCAGTGGGGGTGTGTTGCTTCTCAACAAATGGCGATATCTCGGGTAAAATAGTAGCATTTATTTTAGAATCCAGGACTCTAGTTTCAAAACAACATAGACCATGTATCTTGCCTTGCCACAGATATTCTTCAAAACAAATTGACTACTAACTGATAGTTGTTAAAATTTCCCAAGGACATACTAGGCTGAATTACTTAAAAAAGATTTCTGATGTGTAATTACAAGCATATAAAACTTTCTTCAAGAATTACTGGATCGAATGTTGAACTCTGGATTGATCAGCTTTTCTAGATTGTAAAAAGGGGAAACCGAATAGAGCTATATTTACTAGTTTAGCCTTTTACAGCCCTGACAGAGTTACCCTTTAGATTTACACGACCCAAATTTACAACTGTAAGGTAGAATCTACAACTTAGTAGAAGAAAAACATCTTTTGAAGTCTTGGCTGCCTCTTTCATTATATAACTCTTTTTTTTCTTTTCTTTTTTTTATTTTCTTTTTCTTTTTTTTATCTCTTTTTTTTTTTATATATATGTTGGAAATAACAAAGTGCCAATTCAACTTTCATCTCTTTCTTTTGAAATATATCAACATCTGAAAATCCTTGGAAAGAATAACAATTTTTTTTAATACTTCATCAATCTGGAACTGCTTTAGCCTGGGCACTGATAGCCTTCGTGGATACTCAAATAATTACATGAATCATAGTCCCCTCTTATAACCAAATTTTCTTGGATTCCCCGGGAGTTTCTCCATCCAAACAAGATAGCAGTTTCTTTATAATTAAAACAACTGTGGCAAGCAAGACACAAAATCCAATCATCCTTCCACTGTTGTTCTGACTAATAAAATAGTTCCACTGTTCAGTTCAAACAGACTATCTCACAATTGTGATAATGAACACTGGATTGATCAGCTAAGAATAAAAACAATTTTTGGAACGCTGACTTTTTTTATTGATGCTCAGGCAAAGGTTAAAGAATAAAATTTTTAAAATCCAAAGAACTTTGTACAGACTTCCAAGGACAGACACAGGCCTTTAAGAACAAAACAAAATTAAAACTGTACAGACTTTAAAATAAAACTATACAGGCAACAAAGGAAACAAAACTGCAAGGTTATTTACAAAGGAAATAAACTGCACAGACCTTAAATAAACAAAATAAAACTGCACTGACAATTAAAATTAAATAAAATAAACAACATTGTACAGACAATTAAGACTAAAACTAAAAACTGTACAGGCAGCAAAGGAAATGAAATAAAACAAGATTGCAGAGCTATTTACAAAGGAAACAAACTGCACAGACCTTAAATAAAAATAAAGTACATAACTTTAAAATAAAACAACTGTTGTACAAACAGCAAAGGAAATTAAATAAAACAAGACTACAGAGCTATTTACAAAGGAAACAAACTGCACAGACCTTAAATAAAAATAAAGTATAGAACTTTAAACTAAAACAACTGTTGTACAGACAGCAAAGGAAATGAAATAAAACAAGACTGCAGAGCTATTTACAAAGGAAACAAACTGCACAGACCTTAAATAAAAATAAAGTACAAAACTTTAAAATAAAACAACTGTTGTACAGACAGCAAAGGAAATAGAATACATAAATGTACAGACCTGAAAGGAAATAAAACTGCAGGGCTATTTACAAAGGAAATAAAATACAACTGTACAGGCAATTGAAACTAAAACTAAAAACTGTACAGGCAGCTAAGATTAAAATAATTAAACAACACTGCACAGACATCTAAAATTAAAACTAAAGTAAAGCAACTAAAAACTATACAGGCAATTAAAATTAAGCTAAAATAAAGCAACTAGAAACTGCAGAGTTATTTACAATGTATACACAAGTTACAACTTCTTTGTGACTCATTCAAATGATACATTAGACGGGACAGTCGAGAAATAATGTTTTAAGTATTGACCATTAACAAGGAGGTCAAAAAAATTACCATCAAGGTCTTGTAAACGAAATGCATTGTTACCTAGAATTTCAACAATTTGGTACGGGCCTATCCATAGTGGCTGCAACTTTGTATGCTTACCCTTATTCTCATAGGCCTTGTCCCACAGAAGCACCAGGTCTGCTAGTCTGAAAGCTTTCACTTTGGCCCTCTTGTCAAACCAGCGCTTGATGGTTTCTTGGTGCCGATCGAAGTGTTCCAGGGCTTGGAGTCTTTCATCCCGCAAGTTAGTTAGATCTAAAACATGAGCTTCGCATCCGCTTGATCCTCAAAATAGTCTAAGACAAATTGGTAAGTAGGTAACTTCAGAGAGATGGGAACAATTGGTCGGGTACCATACAACAAAGCAAAAGGGGAAGTTTTAAGAGCCACTTTATATTTTATTCGGTCAGCCCAAAGTGCATATTTCAATAATGTATGCCACTGCCTGGGTTTTTCTGCTGCAGATTTCTTAATGGCATTCATTAAATTCTTATTTGTGGACTCAACCAGTCCATTGCCTTGGGGATAATAGTTGTATGAAAATCTGATAACTATCCCCATCTGTATGCCCATTCTGTAAACTCCAATGATTAGAAGGCTGGCCCATTATCACACACCAAATTCAGAGGAACCCCAAACCTAGTTATGACATTTGAATCTAGAAATTCAATCACTTCATGAGTTGTACTTCTTGTGGTGGCTGCTGCTTCGACCCATCTTGTGTAGTAATCAGTAGCTGTTAGAACATACTTATGCCCTGCTGAATAATTTGGATTAATCACTCCCATAAAATTAATTCCCCACTGCATGAAAGGTTTATTTATTACAACAGGCTGCAATGGTAGAGCCTGGTTGGCTTCTTTGGCCGCAAAAGTTTGGCACTAATGGCAAGTCCTCACATGCTGATGTGCATCCTTAAATAGTGTAGGCCAGTAATAGCCTGCTCTCAATATTTTATGCACAGTAGCAGATCCTGATGAATGCCCTGCCCCTAACTTTTCATGAAAACTAGACATGACTTCATTAACTTCACTCCGAGAAATGCATCTCAAGAAAATGCCAAGCATAATTCTCTCTATACAAATTACCCGCTTTGAGGAGATAATGAGCAGCTTTCAGCTTTAATGCTCTCCTTTGGGTTCTGTTCAAGTGAGACGGGCAAATTCCAAATTGCAGAAGATGAATAATATCTCCATACCAGTCATCAGATTCAGAATTTAACTGATTAACTTCTTCCCGTACAGGTACTTCGGCAATGTGTTGAGACAAACCAAGTCCCCTGATCAATTTTGTAGGCCGAATCTCTAAGTCATACTCTTGCAACCTTGTAACCCAATTACCCTTTAGTTCACCCAACTCATTCTAACTTAAAAGGTATTTAACAGCTGGGTCTAGAACTATAGCATGAATCCTGCTTCTCAGTATGTAGTGCCTAAACTGTTTAACTTCCCTCACCAAGGCATAAGCTTGTTTGTCTAAACAAGAATATTTCAGCTCAGCTCCTTTTAAATTGGTACTCTTGAAAGCAATTGGATGTTCCTCGATTTCTCTCTGTTGGGTCAGAACTGCAGCAAGTGTGTGTTCAGAAGAGAAGGTGTACAGATAAAAATCTGCACTGAAGTCTGGGCTTACCAGAACTGGTGCTTGTTTGATGGTTGTCTTGATTTCTTGGAAAGTTGTCTTAGCTTCTGTGGTCTAGACAATCTGAGCAGTTTGCTTTAGCATGTCATTCATTGGCTTGACTATCTCTGCAAAACCGAAGATGAACTTCCTAACAAAGTTAATTTTTCCAAAGAAGGACCTCAACTCTTTCTTGGAGTTGGGAAATGGTATGCCGGATATGGCTTCAACTCTGCCAGGATCCATGGAAATGCCATATTTTGTGACCAAGTGTCCAAGGAGCTTTCCTTTTGTTACACCAAAAATGCACTTCTTCAGATTCAAAGAAATGCCAAACTCCTTGCATTTGTTAAACACAGACTCCAAGTGTTTTACATGGTCAAACCGAGATTTAGAGAAGACTGTTAAATCATCCATGTAAACAACAATGCATTTACCCATAAGGCCCTTGAAGGCATGATCCATTGCTCGTTGAAATGTAGCTCCAGCATTTATTAATCCAAATGGCATCCTCTTGTAAGCAAAAGTTCCCCACTTAGTTGTGAAAGCAGTTTTCATTGTCTTCCCTCTCAACCAATATCTAATTGTACCCTGAGAAACCATCTAGGAAAGACATCATCTCTAAACCATTGACAATCTGTAACACCTCATCCATAGAAGGTAGCGGATAATTATATTTTTCAGATGCCTTGTTTAAATTTCTAAAATCCACACACAGGCGGATCTCTCCATTTTTCTTTCTGACTGGCACCAGATTGGCCACCCAAGTAGAATGCCTGATGGGAAAAATAATGGCTACACTCAATAGTTTTTCTACCTCTTTCTGGATGAGGGGCTCTAACAGAGCATTCACATGCCTTTGTTTTTGTCGGAAAGGTTTGCAGAATTCTTTTAAAGGTATAATATGAGTGTAAAATTTAGGATCAAATACCTTTAAGTCTTTGTATGACCAGGCCATAACATCCTTGGACCTGTGAAGAAAATCAATCATACTTCTTTTTATTTTTGGATCACAGTTCTTAGCCAACTTGATGTGCCTGGGATCTTCTTCAGTCCCTATGTTTAGGTTTTCAGTCTCACTGTCTGTGGCACCCACATAATCCTCAAAATTCACCTTTTGCTTGATTTTGTCAACATCAAAGAGCCGCTCCAGCTCCACCATTCCTTTTGGAATTCTATTGTCCTTCAACCTCATTATTCCCCTGTCATCATCTAACTGTTCTAGTAGGGTATCCCTTTGGCCCTCATCGATTATAGCATTTTCAAATGTGTTAGTACTCTGCAAAAATTTTACAATCTGTTGATCATCAGAGAAAACTTGAAAATTATCTATATTGTTTGGAACTAAAGGACAAGGGACTAACTCAATTGAAAACTTGTTCCATTTAAATTCTTCCAATGGCTTTAAACTTGCAGTTGAAGAAGCCAAGACATCTGCATGTGAATTCTGCTCTCTGGATACATGTGTCAGATTAAAAGCATCAAAGTCTTCTATAAGATCCCAAGCCCGATGTTTGTATCCTTTTAAATAAGATGCTTTACACTGGAATTTACCCTTGACTTGATTTGCCACCAATTCTGAATCAGTAAAAACTTGAATATTTCTCACACTTTTGTCCAAAGCAAATTTCAAACCTAAAACCAGAGCTTCATACTCTGCTAAATTATTTGTACAAGGGAACTGTAGGTGGTAAGACATAAAATATGTCTGACTTTCAGGCCCTTTAAGGATTGCCCCTGTTCCAGAACCCTGTTTAGATCTAGCCCCATCCACATGAAGTGTCCAGACTTCATTATTATGAACAAGATGGGCTTTATTAAACTTGTTATTTTGCCCAGTTGTTAAATTGTAAACTCCAATATCTACCTCTGTAATATTTATAGTTTCATTCTCTACATTGTATTATGTAATTGTATGCTTGTACCTGGGTTCTCTTTCAACCTGTAATTGATTTTCCACTCCTTTCCACGGCAACCACATGTGTGAAAAATTTGTTGCCAAGTATCTGTTCAGAGACCTCGACCAATCCCTGCTCAAAAGCATCCTGTACCCCACTAGGATATCCACAACCTAAATTTCAATTTTATGTTGAGCCCTTGGCTCAGATGCTAATTGGATATGAATATTTTGAAGCTCTCCAACTACTTTAACCTCTGATTTGTCTAATTGGACAACTCTCCTTTCAGACTTCATTAGGGTCAGACCCAACTGCTGACAAATGGCCAAAGGCATAACATTAGCAGATGCTCCTGAATCTACCAAACAATTGTGTAAGTTCTTCCCAAAAATACGGACAGTCAGTAAAAAGGGGGAACTTCAGTTTTCTCTTTGTACATGGCTAGATTGGCATTTGCTATTTTCTTTCTTTTGTCCACAGGTTTAGTAGCAGGGCCAGAGTATGTTTTTATCAGATTGTCCCTCTGCTCTGAAATCTGGGCCAACTCATGTAGAGTAATGTTGGCCTTAATATTTTTCATATCCTCCACTATGTTATATCCTTTATTAAGTGAGGGGACAAAAGCATTTGGTCCTCTCAAATTCCCTCCCTTTGGTGGATATGGATTATTGCTTAGAGAGGGGTCGGGAGGAACATTGTGAGAGTTGTACGGAGGGGTTGATGTAGTATTAGGCTCTAGATTCCTGTTTCTTAGGTTGTAATTATCTCTTATGTACTGCTAGAAAGCCTGCACCTCATCCATAGGCATTTCAACTACATTCTCAGATTCATCCAGGAAAGTGAAAGAATCCAGGACCATAGTTGCACTGTGGCCGGATGAACTTGGGCCATCAGCAGTTCTTTGATTTTTCGAAGAGATCAAATCCCCAGACAAGGCTTCAAATGCATTACAAAATTCCAAACAATCCAACTCCCCATGCTGAGAAGGGGCATGTATTCTTCACTAGTTAGGTAGAGCTAAATCGCAAATATTCACATCATGGATTTTACCCTTGTAATCTTTATTAGGTTCATACGGGGGTCGGTTGAATCTGTTCGGTTGATATGAATACCTGTTGAAATTGTCCCCAGTAGAAACTTGCCTTTTAAAACTCAAAAAATCATTGGCCAGCTTCTGAACAATCTTTGAGACTTCTTCAACTCTTGCATTGTCAGCCTCTTTGCCTAGGTTCTGTACATTCTCAACAGGTGCTACAGCTAATGGATTTGCTGATGGTAGAGTCTGACAAACTAGCAACATTACCTGATGTGGAATAGGATTGAACACAGGGGCAGCTTGTGCAACCGAGAGGAACTTGTCGAGCATTTAAAGGTCAGGGTCCCAACTGTCTTTCCAGAATCAAAGCTTCTTTATAAGCTTCTGTAAAATTAGTAACAGTGGGATCTCTCTTCAAAAAGACAGAGGTCATGGGATCTAGGGAATTTCTAAAAATCTCTAGTGCCAGGTCAGCATTCGGTACATAATACCCAGTAAGTCTGCCATAAGCTTTCTGTAATCTAACATTATAGGATCTGATAGATTCACCTAATTCTCTTTTGATGCCAAAAAATTGCTGGTACAATATACTAGGATCTATCACTTCACCGAACTGTGACACAAAAACTTTTTCTAAGTCATTCCAGCTGGTGATAGAATCATTAGTGAGGTTTAGAAACCAATAATAAGCTCCCTCCTGGAGAGTGAATGGGAACAGTCTACAGGCAACATCCTCATGTTGTACATTTAATAGTTTCAAAGCATTCTTGAATGCAACCAAATGTTCTTCTGTAGTTCTTGTCCCATCATGTTTATATCTGGGGAGATATCTTTTCGGATTTCTGGGTAGGTCATGGGCTATACCCAAAATATTCAAAGCAGTGGAGCCCAACCAATTTGCCATTACTACTTGGTTGTTAGTGATATTCTGAGTTGTGGTTGGAGTAACTATCAGTGGTGATAAAACTGTTTCAGACAGAGACTTGGCCCTTCTAAGGCTACTTCTCCTCAGAGTTTCTAATTCAGGTACAAGGAGCTCTTCAGCTCTGGGGTGGGACTTTGTTACCCTGTACATAGAATCTAGCTTTTCACAAGCACTTAAAAACTTATAGTCCTTAACAGAGTACTAAACTTGAGGTCTTTTTTCTGGCAATCTTAAAATATTATATTGACAATTTACAATACTGACCGAATTTCAGTAGGCCCTCCTTCTAGCACCATTTTTAAATGTTGGTCCGACTTTTATACACACCCTATGAAGAATGAGCATAAAACTCTGATAACACTTATACAGGATAAATCCCACTCACTTTAGGATCTAGCTGGTTATCCAAGGTGTGAGTTACAGAGTCGGGTCGAATGTCAATTCACTCTTTTCTGCTTCTAGAATAGATTTCAATGTGGACTATCTGTACCTTACAACGGGCTCACCGAACTTGCTCAGTAATGTTCAAAAATTGTCACTTGTTGACAATCAGATTTAAAATTAATTCTTTGATCTAGCTCTCATGGGTCAGCAGATTTAAATAAAAGATAAAATTAAAAAAAAATAAAAATGGATCATTTCACGGTAAAACAAAGAGGGTAGGGTAAGGTAGAAAGAGAAGTTTATCAAACTTAACTGTAAAACAAAACTACCAATTTTATTTATACTATCAGCTTCACAATGAGAACAAATCAAAGAAGAAAGTGTCCAGCTTTCTAAGATCACTTTCTACTAAGAGCATAAGGCCCTCGGGTAACTTGGATGAATCACCACTTCTCCGACATTTCATCTCCGCAGAGCCATCCCTGAGTTGAAAATGTCTATAAGCCATCAATTCTACCATAAATTATCATTAAATGCATTTATCGGCAAATCCCGATAACTGTGTGCAGATATTTTCATTTTTCGGCCAATTCCCAACATACTCCATTTAAATGGGCAGCTGCTTAGTCACCATAAAGTCTCTTTACGGCCAGATCTGAAAAAATTGGATGAAACAGCAATTCTTGGCATCTCTCATTTCAATATGGCTGTCTTCGATTAATTTGCACTTGACTTTGTCTTTATGGCCATTTCTTCGTTGTCATGTAAGTGCCAGATGGCTCCCTACATGAAAGAACAAAAGATGGATTAGTATTTTAAAAATATTAAATCAGAACTTTAATTATTAAATGAAGCCCTAAAGTTCAGCATATGCGGCTCTAATCATCTGATACGTGGCCTGCTTTGTCTTGACACATGTCACAAAATCATGACACATGTCCATTTTAGCTGTCTTCTCATTCTGTGCTGCTTTTTTGTCTAAGTCGCAAAAATGCGACATGTCACGATTTCGTGACATGTGAAATCGCGACCTGTTTCTGGCTCGTAGCAACTTTGCCCTTCCATGCAGAAAAAACGTGACATGTCACGATTTTGCGACATGTCGCGAAATCGCGACGTTCCCAAAGAACTTGGCAACCTTTCCGCTTTCAGACCACAAAAACACGACATGTCACGAAATCGCGACCATTTTACCCCTTCGGCAACTTTCTGCTTCCAAGCCACAAAAACGTGACATGTCGCGATTTCGCGACATGTCGCGAAATCGCGACCGTTTTCTGCCTTCGACTTCTTTCTCTCCAACCTGTCGCGAAAATGCAACATGTCGCGATTTCGTGACATGTCGTGAAATCGCGATGCCTACCTTCCTTGCACTCCTTTCTGCCCTGCGAGCCGCAAAAACGCGACATGTCGCGATTTCGTGACATGTCGCGAAATCGCGACCCTTCCTTGCCTTGGCAGATTTTCTGTCAATTCAGCCGCAAAACCGCGACATGTCGCGAAATCGTGACACTCTTTCGACCTTGGGCCCCTTCTGCCAACTGCGTCGCGATTTCACGACAATTTTATGCCTTAGTTGATTTTTTCAATTTTGATTCCTCTTTGTTTCCTCTTGCTTGCTTTACTTTAACTCGAACCTGTTGCGATTTCGCAACATGTCACGAAATCGCGACAGTCCGTACGCCTCGGGCTCCCTCTATGAAAAACGTCGCGATTTCACGACGTGTTGCGAAATCGTGACCTTTTCATGCCTTAGCCAATTTTTTGCTTCTACCGCAGCGAAAATGCCACATGTCACGAAATCGCGACCTGTTTTGTCTTTTGCCTCCTTTTGCCTCCTACAGTCACGAAAATGTGACATGTCGTGATTTCACGACGTTTCGTACAACCTTGCCTTCTCTCTCCAAATTTTGTCACGATTTCACGACATGTCACGATTTTGTGACGTTCCGTACGATCTGGCTTTCTCTCTCCAAAACTGTAGCGATATCACAACATTTCCAAAAATGGAAGTGTCGCGATTTCGCTACGTTTTTCTGACTTAGCCGATTTTCTTGAAACCTGTCGCGATTTCGTGACATTTCCATAAATGGAAGTGTCACGATTTCGTGACTTTGCCAAAAATGAAAAGTTTTGATTTTCAATGAATTTATCTGTCTGTTTTCTGCATTTTTTCGTATCGATGAAAGATTTTCTTTATCCATGAATGATTATAGCATGTAAAAAGTGGAGTCTAAGATAAAAAAGCTAGAATGCAAGAATACTTGGATACTTTGACATAGGCAAAACTTGAAGAAGAAAGAGGCAAGTAAAAATTTGAAATCAAAACCTAAAAAATATCAAGAGGGTCCTTACTGCAAAATGAAAGCTCAAAATTTTCAAAGGATGGAAAATCATTTTTCAGTGGGGGTGTGTTGCTTCTCAACAGATGGATTGTATTATGGGATGTATCTCTTTAGTTTTCTATTTAGTTCTTATCAATGGCAGGCCTTCTCAATCATTCCCAGCTTCCAGAGGTATTAGGCAAGGTGACCCGCGATCCCCTTATTTATTCATCATTCTTGTTGAATTCTTGGGTAGGACTATAACCAAAAAGAGGGAAAAAAAAACCCTTGAGGGAGTTACCATTGCTCATGGAGCTAGACCTATCTCTCATCTTCAATTTGTGGATGACTCTACTCTTTTAGGTAAAGCTACAGTTAAGGAAGCTTCTAGTATTAAGCAAATCATTAGCTATTTTTCTAAGGCTACTGGGAAGTTGATCAATGAGGACAAATCTAAAGTTATTTTCTTTCACTGCTTTGCTAGATAGGAATCCATGGTCTTGGATAAATTAAGATATAAGAAGACCTCTCTTCCAATCATTTATTTAGGTATTCCCTTAAATATTCAAAGGCAGAAAAATAAATATTGGAATTGGTTGTTGGACAAAGTCAAGAAGAAAATTGGAAAGTGGACCAACAAGTGGCTTTCTTCTGGGGGTAGAATCACCTTGGTAAAATTAGTCATTCAAGCTATTCCTATTTATGTTTCTTCCATTTTGAATATCCCAAAGGTTGTTGTTTGAGAATTGGATCAAATCAGTCATCGTTTCCTTTGGAGTGGTCCTAAGGAGAAAATAAAATTGGCCTTGGTGAAATGGGATACTTTATATCTTCCTAAGAGTGAAGGGGGGTTAGGATTCCGGTCTTCTATTAATAACAAAAAGCTTTAGCTGCTAAATTATATTGGAGGATGTTGCATAACCCCAATGCTCTTTGGGCCAATAATCTCCATGCTAAATATGCTGAGAACAAAAGTCCTGAAGACCTTGTTCGCTATCAACTTCCTACCAAAGGTTATCCCATTTTAGCAGTTCTTAAGACTGGTGAGGATTTGATAAAAAAAAATTATTTTGGATTATTCATAATGGTCAATAGTCAAATTTTTGGACAGATTCTTGGGATGGTCACAAGCCTTTGATAACTCAGTTTCCTGATTGGAGGCCTTGGATGGAGGAGCTTCATCGAGCTAATTGGATAAATGTGGCTAATTACTATCGGTACCATACTGGTAATTCAAATATTGGTAGATATTGGATCCCTATTGAGGACTGGCCTATTCAAATCCTAGAAAGGCAAAGACAAGATATCCAAGGCATCCTTCATATGATATCCCTATCTTGATCCCATGAAAAAGATTGTTTTGGATGGAACAACACTACTAAGGGTGAGTATTCAGTTGCTCAAGGTTATTTGACCTTATGCCATAATAATCCCAATGATTCTTCTGACATATTTTCTTGATTGTGGGCTCAAAAGCTCGGCCTAAGGTGAGGTTCTTTAATTGGATTTTATTGCATCGTAGGGTGCTTACTGGTGAGCAACTTATGAAGCGTGATTTTCATGGCCCTTTTAGATGTGAAATGTGTGAAGAGAATGTAGAAAATCTCAACCATATTTTTATTGAGTTTGCTTTAGACTCTGAGCTATGGAGGAGAATGGCCACTTTGCTTGGCTTACAGTGGTCCAATTTTTTTACTTTTTTACGTAACCCTGGAGCATGCGCCTTGATGAGCGTATTGATATATACCATCACAAAAGCACAAAGATCCACACAAATACATAAATTGAACAAAGAAAAGCCAACGTATGCAAAGTTTCTTGTATTAATCTTTAAAGGATCTCGGATTACAAAAATGCCCTCTTAGGGTCACTCGAAAGATGATACAGATGTTACAATTGCCAATGCCCTCAACAGGGTAGGCGCACTTATTGTGCTCCGGTGATTACTCACAAACTGCCTTGGGGTAGAGCTAACCCCCTTCTCCGTGATGTGGAAGGATTATGATATAGGCTCCTTTTTGCACCTGTCTCTCTACGAACAAGAAACAACAACACATGATTACAAAGATTGATAGCCTCTCATGATGAGGCCCTTTAAAGAAATATGCACGTAAATACCATTAAACTAGTAAAACAAGAAAGCATAAAGAAAGACTTTAAGCTATTCTAATTACATCAAGAATTATGCTAAAACATACAAGACATGAATAAGCAAATGATGCGTAGATCAAATATCGAATTAGAAGCAATAAAGCACATAAAATATCCAATGTACTCCTACTTAATGCAATGCATGAAATGTCTAATTCCTACGGTCAAAGTTTCCCTAAGATGCAATTAAACCTATAAAAATACTAACATGACTAATCTATGCAATCAAAAGCAAAGTAAGTAAGGTGATCATTAACCTATTGCAAACCGTAGCTATGAGGGGTGGTCTGCACTATGAACCATGGCTGACAGCCATGGTTTGACCTCTGATGGGTTTGCCCTCAGAATTAGGGGCAGTGGGCTTGACCTCCTTGTTCGAATTGATGTTCAAGGGTCGCCTTTGTCATCCTCTGATAGATTTGGTGGTCAAATCACTGTGAAGGGCCTTCATTTTCCTAGATTTGCATTTCTTGATCCTCCTAAGCACCTAGGGCATCCATGGCTAATTGGTCTTTAGATGGATAGCAAAGGGGCTCTCAAATGCACAAAGTCGGTATGCAATTTGATAGGGCTTCGCTACTCTCTTGATCAATTAGCTCTCGCTCGATAATTCGCTAGCACTTCGCTATACAAATCATCTCTCCTTTTCATCCCCTTGGAGGGGGTATTTATAGCATGCCCCTAGGGCTAGGGGTGGCTTCATGGAGAAGCCAAGACCAAGAAGGTTGGTTAGGATAGTTGGGATGGAAGCCTTTGGAATATTTCATCCTCCAACTGCCTCCTTCTAGATCTCTTGGCCGTTCCAACCGATTTGGCTCGGATGGAAGGCCTAACTGAACTCTAGTTCAGACCATAGGTCACAGCTACGGTCCAGACTACAGACCGTAGGTGTCAACCATGGTTCAGACTGGAGACCGCAGGTCTAGGCTGTGGTTCAAACTGCTTAGGCCAGAATGCCTAAATTGAGTGGTTAGAACCACTGCTCTATCTTGGAGTCTATCCAAGATCCTTCATATGGTTTTGTAGCATGTCCATATGAGTAGTCACCCTCGGCATGATGTATTTTAGGTGTCTACAGATGCCCCTTTTGAGATGCATTGTGAGATCGAACAATGCTGAGCAAAATAGACCTCCTAAAATGATGTCATAGGTTCTATGATGATCATTAGTCTGATCAACATTAGATGCCCCAGGTCCAACAAAAGGACGCGCATCCTAGAATCATTGCTTCCAATGTGGGAAGGCTTACATTTGAAAAGTTTTGCACTCATCATCAAACATTCGGGTAGCTTTGGTGCTACAATAGGAGTTAGGCCTATATAACCGAAGGATGAGAGCTACAAATGAAATTTCATATTTGCTATTTTCCCCAAGCAGAGGGGGAAGCTTATGATAGCTGTTAGCAATGATTCACAAGGACGAACGCAATTTTGACAAGATCAAGGGATCTACGATCTCTAGGATCTTCTATTGATTTTGATTATGACATGAAATTATGACTACCCCCTCAAGCGACGAGTCGATGAGGGTAATGACAATGTCTGAAGCGATGAAATCGCTTGACCATAATGAATGATCCTGAACAACTTTAGATTTGAGATGTTTAATGCCTTGGCTAGGCCTAGTTCAGCTTATGATTACAACGCTTAGTAGTATTTGCACATCTCTCTCCCATGGAGAAGTCAGGCTATGATAGCCGTCTTAGGGAGTCAAAATAATACAAATTCAAGAAGACTTGTGTTGAATCATATTGTCGATGATTTGCTGAAAAGATGTCATAAAAGAAATGACAATTTTGCCCCAAATGTCCTTATTGTGATTTACTCATCTTGTCAGATTGCATGGAGCGCAAGTCACTGCAACCACCAATTTTATAGGATAAATCACTGAATACGAGGCGCATTTGGTTTTTCATTGTTTGATTTTTTTTTGTTTAATTTGGCATTTATTGGATTGATCCTGGTGCTTGTAACATCACCAAATTTGCAATTTTGATCATGTATTTTGATTTTTATCCACTAGGAGTCATTAATTTACCTTTTCAGACCTTCCCACGATGGGTTTTTAGTGCATTTATTGCTAGTTGTGGACCGTAGGTACGGTCTACGGTTTGCAGTTCCAAATTTTGGGGACCATAGGTCAGACCTGCGGGTGAAAAACCCTAGTTTTGGAACCGTGGGTGTCAGCTGCGGTCCGTAGAGATTAGGAGGACTTATAAATTGAAATCCCATTTGAAATTTTTCATTATTTTCTTGCAACCCTTAGCAAATTGAGAGCTCTGAGAGAGAGAAGACATTCCTTGATACGGAACGCTGTCAAAACTCGACCACCATTATACTCGTCTTCCCTGATGGCGGATCCTGATCAGCCATCGACTAGCCGGGGGCAGGGTGCGGGCAAGGTAACTCAAAATTGAGACCTCGCACTCAATATCAGTAAAATGAACCACACTTAAGAAATGCAAAAATTGAACCTCATTAAACTATCGGTAATGAACCCCACTAGTCTAGGTTAGCTTAGGATTTAATTTTTATGCTTTAGTGGTCTAGGAGGGTACCCAAAATGGGTGCCACTCCTAAACCGTAGTTGGTAGCTGCGGTTCCCAGTTGGCAAATTGGGAACCGCAGGTTTCAGCTGTGGTCTCCAATTTCCCAAATTGGGGACCGCAAGTTGTAGCTGCGATTCCCAATTTGCAAATTGGGGACCGCAAGTTGCAGTTGCAGGTTGCAATTGCTAGTTTTTTTTTTTAGCTCTGCTTAGCTAGATTTAGCTTACATTATGTTTTTTGTTTTTTAAAAGTTAACTTCTAGAGCGCGGGAGCCTGACTTGATGAAGACTCTCCATGAGGCCTTGTCGGATGACGATCGAGCATGGTTTCGAGCCATCGGGTTCGGTTATGTCATGGATCTACCCACCATTAGGGTAGATCAGGCCTATATCACTATGTTGGCCTGGCATTGGAATGCGTGGACCAACACATTTCACCTTCCTCCCGGTGAGATGACCATCACCCTGGAGGATGTCTATAGGATCTTTAGGATCCCCATCGATGGTGAGGCTGTCATTTCCTCTACCTACATGACAAAGGATGCTGTTTTTGCTGCCATCTTCAGTGATCAGAGCATTGACGCACAGGATGATGTAGACCATGGAGGGGTGCACATCGGTGACTGGTATCGGGATGATGTCTTCTCTGTTTGAGAGGCCCTCTTTATGCATCTCATCATTCAGATTGTCCTTCCAGACTCCTCGAGCATGAGGATTCCCTAGAACATGTTGGCCCCTACTTGGAGGGTGCTTCAGAGCTCGATGGAGGAGCCACTACTACTGGCCTAGGGGAGCACCTTACTATGCCAGCTCTATAGGGAGTTGTACCAGATTACAAAGCGGAGCCATAAGGGCATTAGCTACAGCCTATTGCTACAGATCTGGGGGTGGCAACACATCTAGATCGAGCATCCTATTGATCTACCTCTGTGCATCACTACCCTAGATGATGATCATTAGTGTTACACCACCTGCTGGCCTCGTGCTAAGGAGGGTATCCATAGCAAGGCTCATGTTGGGGACACAGAGCATTACATTATTCAGTTTGGGGGACATTGCCTAGTGCACCCCTACATGGATTGCCCTGCATGGCCAGAGGTGGACGAGTGGCTACGATGGGCCCATCGAGATAGATGGCTTATCTGGCATAAGCCAGAGGTCCGAGAGTATCAGTTTTTCTCTCGTGTCCTATGATAGTTTGACCTGGTGTAGGACCTACCAGATATGCCCTTGAGGTACAGACACTTGGCTCTAGAGAGGGATCTCTTGGTGATAGTTCCTCCACCATTAGGAGATGCACCCGATGACTTCCAAGAGTTAGGGGTTGAGACAACTGGGACCATGCCCGACTATGATGGGTGGTGGTCTCTATTTAGATGGCATGGGATAGGGCCTTTGGGTCGAGAGCCAGTTGAGGCAGAGGTAGAGGTAGATCCTGACGGGCGTAGGGTGTGCCAACATACTGAGGGTGGTTGGGGCATAGAGGCCACCGTTGAGGACCTACCAGAGATTGACCTTGAGGAGGATGCTCTAGAGGAGGGTGAGGTCCCTCTTGACAGTGTAGAGGGATGGCTACTAGCATAGGTTGCTGACTTGCAGAGTCAGATTGGGTGCTTTCATACTCAGCAGCATGAGAGAGATACCACCATCGCCACTCTGGAGGTGAAGGTGGCTGACAAGGAGTGGCACCTGACTGAGGTGCAAGGCTAGGTATAGGAGCTCACGACTTGAGCTACCGATGTAGAGGCCCAGGTGCAAAGACTGTAGACTACCCTAGAGTTGGCATAGGTGCAACAGACTGTAGTAGAGGTAGAGCGGGATCTCGCACGAGCAGTGAGGGGGGCTATGTCACCTCCTCAGGCTATCATGGGGCCTCCTGTAGCACCAGTAGTAGGTGCAACAACTGCACAAGATCTGATTGCTGAGGTGACACGACTGCGTGGTATGGTCATGAGGACCAATGAGATGCATGCAACCCGGCTTGCTCATGTTGATCAGCTAGTTGGCTATATAGAGATGCATGGGCTACAGGTTCTTGAGGATCCTTTCACATCAGAGTCTCAGCATACCAGGTCTAGGACCTCAGGGCAGTCGACAGTGAGCTCGAGTCACAGGACTCACAAGACTGAGAGGATGCACAGGTCCTCTAGTACACACACAGTGAGGTCATAGGCCAGGACTAGAGATCCAGGGTAGACATCAGGGGCCTCCAGCCAGAGGACTAGCCTACTGTAGTTACCAGTTTCCCATGTGCTAGGTGCGTTAGGCTTTGGAGGTAGGCAAGATCCATAGCAGGATCCACCACAGGTGCCAGGTCAGCCAAGAGAGTAGGCTCCAGAGCATAGTGTAGAGGGAGGCGACGAGAGCTCCAGTATAGGGGGAGCAGCCTAGATCTGGGTTATATTAGTTGTCGGCTATAGTTTGGATGTTCTTATTTTACGTGTAAGGTCGAGGACCTACATAGTTGTAGCCTGCGGGCATTTTGCACTCCCTATGTACTCGTTTGGACACACATATATATGATATGATATTTCATGGCTCATTATGTGTACATGTTTATTTATTATTTTTTATTTTATGTTTATTTGATGCACATGGATGCAATGCTTATTTAAATGCTATGTTTATATGATGCGATGTATGGATGTCATGCACTAGATAGCTATTCTACTTTATGATGATGATATGCAGTGATCTAGATGAGTAGATGTGCGACATATGATGTATGTAGATGGATGCGATGTTTATTTTTAATGCATATTTATTTTTGCTTTGTGGGCATGCATATATTTTATGCAGTTTATGATATGCTATGCAATGTATGGTAATGCATTATGTACAGAATCATAATCTAATGGAAATGAACCTATATGCTTTAATCACTTAAAACATAAGGAATGAATGTAAACTGTGTATATCAATTTTAAACATATGACACCACAGAATATATGACAATCATGCAAAATAATTGATAATTCTCATTACAAGAACTTAATCAATTAATCACCCATATATGAAATGCAATGAAATGGATTGGTATAATGCTAATGAATGAATATGTCATTCTGTATATTTCTTCTTTGCTGCACTATATAGTCAGTGGCCGTCTAAACATCATTTCTGATATTCATGCGGTATCTATCCTATATATTTGATTGTGCTTTGTAAAAATGCATTCTGATGAATGAATGACTCATATCTCTGAAGTCTAATGATATTTGGTATCTTGTTGCTATTGGAGCACTTTTTGGGGTTTTCCTTGAGACTCAAACACCCTAGTATACTTCTCCAAAAATCACATACTAACTGTACAAGGCTTATATTGGACAAGGCTTTTGCCATGACAGACCCAACTATTCATTATCCCTGTGTGTGCATGTGAGTATTTTTAGATAGATCGTAAGCATACCCCGTATGTCAGTTGGGACTCTTTCAACCCATATGTGAGATAAGGTTCCTCATACGATCGTACCATCCTTGTTTTAGCTTTGATTAGACTTATACAACTAGACAATCCTAGGTACCTAGAGCTAGCTCATCTTGCAAATTGATCAAGGCTACCCCTCCAAATGTAGGCGGGACTCTTTCAACCCATTGCTACGTTTGGGGATCACCCAATAGAACTACCCCTCCGATTGTAGGCGGGACTCTTCCAACCCATTATTGCGATCGAGGATCACTCTATGGCTTTCAAAAGGTGGACAATCCAGGGATTCAAGTTCTCACCCTTCTTACTTGCTCAGATGTAGTGATAAAAATCACTATTAGTCCACGTGTTACCATTTTCTTTGAGCAAGGGATTTTTATAGTCCTTATTTTTATAGTGCTTTTGATTCACTATGTCACTTTACATTTTGATCTTGAAATTTGTACTTTTTGTTGCACTTTGTAACTTGGGATTTAACTTTTGTGACTTTGGGATTTATAGGGGAAATTCTTGTCCTTTTGCCAAAGTACACCTTTCTAGATCGACTATTTGCAAGATAAGCAGGTCGTGAAACCCATCTCTCTAGATACCTAAGACTGTTGTCGCAGCTTTCATCCTCTCTCGTCTTAGCAGGATTTTATATTGTTTTTCTTAGTGATGGGATTCTGATATGTTGAAGCACTATCCCAACTAATGACCTTGTCTATAACAACAAAGCAAGCTTTCTACAATATCTGAAGAACTCACTAGGTATGGCTGAGTGATAGGAAAACTTTAACATACATATATGTTTCTCTACAACAGGTATCATGTATGAATGCAATGAATTATGATAAATGCAAGGGTGCATGATTGTCATACAAACGTGTGATTGTTTGTAAAATTTTGATAAATGCATTACACTCTACTGTGGAATGCAACGGATGAAAAATGCCTAAATGCAATATGATGATGTGAATGCATGTGTGAATGCAAATGAAAATGCAAATGTTTTTGGATTTTAAGCTTTATCAAAAAAAAATTGGACTTTTACACATTTTTCTTGATTTTTATAGATTTTTGAGCTTTCATATTTGACCAAATGACGAGTACATGTCCTTGGAGCTTTTTAGGGTTGACCAAGCGATTTTTAGAAATCCTTGGAGCCTTTTGAATTGACCAAAGGTTTTACAGGTCGCCTTTGGAACCTTTTAGTTGACCAAACTCTTAGCAAGAGGGCGTGGAGCCTTTTGGGATGACCAAGAAGCTATAGGAACTCTTGGAGCCTTTGGGTTGACCAAATAATTTTTGGAAATCCTTGGTGCCTTTTCTTGACCAAGCTTCTTAATCAGAGAGCTTGGGGCCTTTTGGGATGATCGAGCGGTTGAGACAAAACCCTCGGGGCTTTTGGGTTGACCAAAGGCTTACAGATGCCTTTGGTGCCTTCACTACACTCTCAAGCATAGAATACCTTAATATGGATGATATTGAGAGGCTCAAACTCTTCTACACCCTCTAACGACGTTAGGCGATAGGTTCCTAGACCAATATTTTTAGATATGATGTAAGGCCCTAGCTAGTTAGCCACAAATTTGTCTCGCATGTCAGGCGACAAATTTGAGTTATGTTGGTTCTCTTTCAACACAAGATCCCCAACTTCAAAGTCTCTCTAGTGGACTTTGATATTGTAAGCTCATTTTAATCACTTCTTGATAAATGTAGAGATGCTCAAGGGCATTCACACGACGTTCATCAAGCAACTTCAATTGATCGAGGTGAGCTTGTTGCGCGGTGTCATCATCGATGAACTCTTTCAATGCGACGTGTAGTATTGGAATTTCCAACTCCAAGGGCATAATGGCCTCAACGCCATATACTAGTGAAAATGGCATTGCCCCAATAGGCATCCAAATGCTAGTCCTGTAAGCCCATAATGCAAGGGGTAGTTGTATATGCCAATCCTTGTGGTGTTCTTGCACTATCTTTTTCAAGATGGCTACCACAATCTTGTTTGAGGCCTCAGCTTACCCGTTTTCTTGCGGATAATATGGAGTTGCAAAATTGTGTTTAATGTGGTATTTAGACGTTAAAGCCCACATAGTTTTGTTCTTAAAAGAAGTTCCATTATCCAAAATTATTTTGGATGGTATCCCAAAATGACATATGATATGCTCGAGAATAAATTCTATGATGTGAGCTCCAGTGGTCGTTGTAAGGGGAATGGCTTCCACCCACTTTGTAAAATACTCAGTAGCCATGATAATGAATGTATGTCAGCCTGACGATGGAGGGGAAATCTTGCCAATCAGATCTAGTCCCCACTGAGCAAATGGCCAAGCTGCCTAAATGGGCTGTAAGGCCTACGATGGAAAGTGCATAAGATTAGCATGATGTTGACATTTGACACATTTCTTGACATACACATTGTAATCCTTCTCCATAGTGGGCCAATAATAACCCATGTGAAGGATGCATTTGATGATAGCCATACCGCTAAAATGGCCACCGCACGTACCATTGTGAGCCTCTAAAATTGCCCAAGATGACTCTTAGGGCTCAAGACATCGAAGGAGAACTCCTTCATAGCCACGTCGGTACAAAATATCTCCTATAAAGACATACTTGGTCTCTCTTTGTTTAAATGTGCATCTTGTGGCATGTGACAATCCCTCTAGGATCATACCAAGCTTTAGGAAGTCTTGGATTTGCAACATCCAACTTTGACAAGCCTCAGCTTTGATTGCTAAGACAACCTGCTCCCCTGCGTATTTAACTTTGCAAATGTAGACTAGAAAACAACCTTGTGGTGAATGGTAGTACCACTCCTCGTAGGACTCTAAGAAGTCAATGACTCTCAGGGTTCCTGCTTAAGAAAGTCTCGCTCTACGGAACCAATCAGTTGTTGGTTCCACGACAATCATGTTGACTGACTCTTTGTTATCAAAGGTTGCACACTCCACTACTAGGTGCGAGAGAATTCTAACATGGATGGTAGTAAAATTGATAGACAGATTTTGAGGGATCAAGGACCCCAAAGATGCCATGGTGTCTATGAACCTATTTGACGAACAAGGGATTGCCTCGATGTCATACCATTCAAGTTTAGCCAGATAAGTGGCAACATGATCTTTGTAGGCTTTTAGTATAGGACATCAACATTGAAAGAGCCCCTTAACCTGGTTAACTATGAACAGAGAATCGACAAAAATTTTTAATATTTTAATACCCATGGTGATGGTTGTGTGGAGGCCCAAAAGTAGGGCTTCATACTCAGCATTATTGTTGGTGCACAAAAATTCTATCTTGAACAACAAGGGTATTGGAGCTCCTTATGGAATGAAAAACACTATTCTTGCACCGCCCCCTTGCTCACACTTTGAACCGTCGAAAAACAATGTAATATCAGCATTATTCTCTGGTTCCTTAGGTTTGGGAGCTTCAGATATTACAAAGACCGCATCATTTGGAAGCTCAATGGTTAGAGGCCTACTATTGGACAGTGGTGCCTCAGCCAGTTGATCAGCTATGACTTGTCCCTTGATGGACTTTTGGCTGATGAATTGCAAATTGAATTCTATCAATAGCATGATCTACTTTGCAGTACGTGTGTTATGATATGTCTTTCTCATCATGTACTTCCAAGGATTCTATTTTTATATAACATATGTTGTATGACTTAGCATGTAATGCCACAATTTCTTGGTAGCGAACACTAATGCTAAACAAAGTTTTTCAACATATGCATATCTTGACTCATAACTCACCAAGGTGCGACTGATGTAATATACGACTTGCTCTTTTCCTTGCACGTTCTTTTGGGTTAACATGGTCCCTAATGCAAAGTTGATTGTCGATATATATAGTAGAAAAGGCTCATCTAGCCTTGGTGGAGGTAGTACTGGTGGCGTTGCTAGGTATTGCTTAATCTTAGCAAAGGCTACTTGGAAATCCTTGTCCCAATCAAATGGGACCCCCTTGTGTAGAAGTCAATTCATGGGTCGATACTTATCCAATAATTGAGAGATGAATCACTTTATGGATGATACTTTGCCTTGAAGGCTTCTTAATTCTTTGATATTAGTGGGAGAACGTGTTTCTAAAATAGGTGACCTTTGCTAGATCTACTTCGATGCCTCATTTAGAAATGATGAATCCCAATATTTTATCTAAAGTTATGCCAAATATGCACTTCTTAGGATTCAACCTGACATTGTGCTCTATCAAGTGATCGAAGACCTTCCTTAAGACCTCCACATGCTCTGCTCGCAGCAATGACTTAGCTAGTAAGTCATCGATATAATCTTCTAATATTTTATGCATGTAGTCATGAAAGATATATGTCATAGCCTGTGATATGTGGCACCAATATTTTTAAGACCGAATGGCATAACTTTGTAGTAAAATGTCCCCCATGGCGTTATGAATGCGGTTTTATGCTGATATTCGAGTTTAATCCGAATCTGGTTGTATCCAGAAAAATCATCCATAAGGGAGAGCATTTCATGACCTATAGTGGCGTCTACCAGAGCATCGATATTTGGCAATGGAAATGAATCTTTGGGTGTTGCCTTGTTGAGATCTCTAAAATCAATACAAATACGAACCCTTCCATTTGGCTTTCCTACGGGTACCATATTGGACACCCATTCTGGATAGTCGATGGAAATGATGAACTCTATGTCCAACAACTTTTGTAACTTGTCTTTCACCATTAAGGCTACTGTTGGATGCATTTTTTTAAGTTTTTTCTTGACTAGATTCTTTGACAGATCTAGCGATAGGTTATGAGTAACCAATTTTGGATCTAGACCCAACATTTTTGGCTAACATGGTCCCTAATGCAAAGTCGATTGCCGATATATATAATAGAAAAGGCTCATCTAGCCTTGGTGGAGGTAGTACTGGTGGCATTGCCAGGTATTGCTTAATCTTAGCAAAGGTTGCTTGGCAGTCCTTGTCCCAATCAAATGGGACCCCCTTGTGTAGAAGTCAATTCATGGGTCGATACTTATCCAATAATTGAGCGATGAATCACTTTATGGATGATACTTTGCCTTGAAGGCTTCTTAATTCTTTGATATTAGTGGGAGAACATGTTTCTAAAATAGTTGTGACCTTTGTTGGATCTACTTAAATGCCTCATTTAGAAACGATGAATCCCAATATTTTATCTAAAGTTATGCCAAATGTGCACTTCTTAGGATTCAACCTGACATTGTGCTCTATCAGGCGATCGAAGACCTTCCTTAAGACCTCCACATGCTCTGCTCACAGCAATGACTTAGCTAGTAAGTCATCGATATAATCTTCTAATATTTTATGCATGTAGTCATGAAAGATATATGTCATAGCCCGCTGATATGTGGCACCAACATTTTTAAGACCGAATGGCATAACTTTGTAGTAAAATGTCCCCCATGGCGTTATGAACGTAGGTTTATGCTGATATTCGAGTTTAATCTGAATCTGGTTGTATCCAAAAAAATCATCCATAATGGAGAGCATTTCATGACCTATAGTGGCATCTACAAGAGCATCGATATTTGGCAATGGAAATGAATCTTTGGGTGTTGCCTTTTTGAGATCTCTAAAATCCATACAAATACGAACCCTTCCATTTGGCTTTCCTACGGGTACCATATTGGACACCTATTCTAGATAGTCGATGGAAATGATGAACTCTATGTCCAACAACTTTTGTAACTTGTCTTTCACCATTAAGGCTACTGTTGGATGCCTTTTTTTAATTTTTTTCTTGACTAGATTCTTCGACAGATCTAGCAACAGGTTATGAGTAACCAATTTTGGATCTAGACCCGACATTTCTTTGTAAGTCCAAGCAAAGAGATTAAGTCTCTCTTTCAGTATAAGGATGATGCTATCACGCTCATTCGAAGTGAGACTCTCTCCAAATATAACCTTCTTTGGATTGGTGGGATCTTTACTGATATCCACATCAAAGGTTTTCTCTACTGACATATGAGATCCCTCCTCAATATGGTGAGGCGTAGGAATCATATGGATGTCATCAGTCGGGTTCACATGTTCCTCTCGAGAAGCATTCTCAGCATGACAAACATCATGAGCACAGCCTGATGCAAAATGAAATGGCTACAACATTTCTTCATTAGGGAAGAAATATTTAGGTTGGACTGGCGAGTCAGCGTGATCCCAATCGATAGCATCCATGTTTAGATGTAGTGATTTAGATGGATCTACTGGATTGTGGAGTGGCATGGTCAAATAAATGGAGACCATATTGATGGAATGGAATTGATCTCTAAAACCACATGGATGAAACCCTATCCCTGAAGCGTAGCTTTTGTACCCAAGATTTGGTTTGGATGGTATGGGCACAAACGGATCCTCTCTATGGGATGTTAGTATAATTGGATCCTCCTGGTGCACTGGCTGCAAAATAGGATCTCTCAACTCAAGGAGCTCCACGTACATAGGTGGATCAGGAAAGAGTTCCCGATACCTCTCTTCGAGCTCTCTTCTTTCCCTCATGCTATGATGGATATTAATCTCCCAATGAAAATCTACAGCTATAATAGGTGGAGGCCTATTACATAAGTTGCGAGGTCCCAAATAGGCCATCTCCACCGAGTCCTCATCATCACTATACAAATACAATCTATCACTTCCCCCCTCTTCTAAGGAGATATTTTGTAGATGCGATCCCATGTATCTGATTCTGTGGTTGCTATCTTCACTATCTAGATAAATCTGATAGAACGATCGTATATATGATACTGCCATGTAAACTGGTGTTTCTCTTTCCTCAGAGCACTTAGTTTTGGGAGGAACTTCCTCCATAACATGCTATGATTCCCTAGGCAATAGATATTGTAGATACACGAGCCTGGAATCGATCCTCTCATCTACATCATCGTGGTCACTACCATGGATGGGCCACTCTATTGTGTTTATGCACAATGGGAGATTAGTTGGGTGAGGCTTTAAGCAAGCCTCCTCTATTTCATCTTCACAATCACTATCGGCTATGAAGTGCTCATTCATCTCTTCCACTTGTTCCATAGGCAGCATATGGCGTATAAACACATGAATCACCTTTAGCTTCTTGACTTCCCGATGCATTGTCAATGTAGTAAGTTTTATATAAGTTGCAGTCGTATGCTCAGATCTGTGTGACATAAATGTCAATGATTGAGAACGGGATACTGGTTTACCTCTTGGAATCTTAATCGATGAAATAGGTCAGATATCCAAGTGCATCAATGAGAGTACAAAACCCCTAGGCAAATCTTCTAGGTTCACAAACTTGAATGGTTCTTCGTCCGAGGACACTACGTGAACTTGTCCCTCGTGAATGTATTTCATGCATTGATGCAAGATAGAGGGGATGCAATGCATTTCACAAATCCAAGGCCTTCCGAGAAAAATGTTGTACTGCATGGTGCCCTCTATCACATGACACATCACAGAGATGGTCTTGAGTCCCACCTGAATAGGTAGAACAATTATACCAACCTTCGAGCATAGTGCATCATTAAATGCTCTTAACATAAATGTGGTAGGCACAATGTGTGATTTGGGTAGCTTGATATGGCTCAGTGCCTTGGTCATAATTATATTAATCGAGGACCTAGTGTCGATCAAGACCCTTTTGAAAGGTATGTGGTTAACACACACAATAATATGCAACGGTGGGTCAGCCGTAATAGTAGGAACCATCTTTAGTTCATGATTGTAAATTTATATCGTGGGTTCCTGACACTGTTGTACATGTCCACAAAATTTGTAAATGCATGGGCATCTTGGGACTATTCCTCAATGGACCTCAAAATGTCCATAAGAGTCTCCCTGTGTCTAGGGGACTGCTGAATAAGCTCATATATTGACAACTTCATAGGAGTTATCTATAGGTTCTAAACTAACTTGCTTCTTATGGTCACCACCAGTCTAGCTGATGGGCCTGGAATACTTTGAGTTGGCCATTGATCCAGCGTAGCTTGTATTCTAATGGGAGCATGAGGTTGATTCGATTGATCGTACCTCCTGTGTCTAGTAACAACATTGGCCATGCCTATGAACCCCTGGGTAGGTGGTTTGATTCTTACTTGATTGACCTGGTTGGTGTTGTTATGAGGTGCCTCGTGATTAGGAAGTGGATTCTTGAAAATCTTGATGTTTCTATTGTTGAGCACCTGTGGGTTTCCTGGTACTACCAGCTCTCATTTTTCTATCATGTTTTGTATGATGTGTTTGAAGGACCAACATGTCTTGATGTCATGGCCTTTCGCTCTATGGAATATGTAGAACAGATCATCTTGATGCCACTTTGACTTTGGCACATTCGGATCTACTCATTTGACCTTAGGTAATCATATGGCCTTGGCCTCACATAGTTGATGGAAAATCGAAGTCATCGATTCTGTCAAGGGTGTGAACTGGCGAGGTGGGTGCTCTTCTTTTTTTTTGCCCTTATAGTTGTTTTTATGTGTCTTATAATGCGTAGGAGGAGGTTGGGCCTGATAATTAGGCTTTTGATGTCCCTTGTCTTCTCCTTCGAGATTTAGTATTACTTGATTCACGTGGGCCTGCTTGACCTATTGTTTCGTAGTACTCTTTTTAAACCCCTCTTTCTTGGTCTTGAGCTTCAAGCTGCCTTCTTGCAACTTGATATCCTTGATCATCCTAGCTTGTGCCATAGCTTCCTCGAATGTAGGGTACTACTACAGCTACAATAGTAGTGAGATGTGTTTGGCACAACTCTTTGTTAACATTCAGGTTAGTTCCATCGTAGGAATAGGGAATAGCTTTGCCATTATTCTATGCCATATCTTTCTGTATTGCTCGACGGGCTCATCGTTGCACTGAGCTAGTGCTACCAAATCAAAAATGTTGGCATGCCTCTTGATGCCAAATGAATAGCATTCAAGAAATGCATCGGCCAACTACTTGAAACTAGTAATACTATGTTTCTTCATTTGGTTGAACCACTCTCAGGCCGGGCCAAAAAGTTTTGTAATAAAAGTGCACAACAACAAGGCATCCTGACTCTCTATCTGGAAACAAGCATCCAAAAAACTCGTAACATGCTCTTGTGCATCCTCATCACCCTTGAATTTTTCCAACCAAGGCATATCAAAATGCTCGAGATATGGAGGCATGGGCATCGAGGGGTCTAGAGGTTCATTGTGTATCTTCCTTAGTGTCAGCTTTTGCATAGCTGCATCATGCCTCTCTATTACTTTGACCTTATCAGACAAAACCTTGTACGCCTTAGAAGACAAAAAGTCCTCCTCCCTAAGCTAACGTGGAGGCAGTCTAGGAGGTAATATCTTCTTCGATGGAGGTGGAGGACATGGCTCTTCCTCCTCAACTTGGTAACTCTTAGGATACCCCTGATCGTATATGTCTGCATCTATGTGCTAATGCTGCCTTTGTCTAAGATCATTGAGTGATGGTAGTCACTTCCTCTATTGGGCATTGACATGAGTACAAGCGTCTCTTTGCTCCTCATGCATATTGGCTAGGGACACAGCCCTCCTATGCACAATCTCTCTATGCTCCTTAGGAGGGTATAGGCCAACCTTGGCTAGCTGATCCTCCTACTCTATGCACTCCTTCTGAGCTAAAATACGCTCCTTGCACATGTGTTGCTCATATAATATTTGTCGTAGGAGACTTTGCACTTGAATATTTTTATCTTCAATATGCTGTCTCTCTAGGTGAACATCGTCCAATTGATCTTGGAGGAGTTGACGTCTTTGTTCAGACACCAATCTATGTAATTTGTCTATCTGGTTGGCTGTAGGAGGCCTCCGATGTGTGTGCTCTGTGCGAGCTACCTTATGGGTTTTTTACCCATTAGACAAATGTGTGGATGGTGGACGTGTGACATGAGGGCACTTAGAAGCCTCTCCATGCTCTCTAGTGATCTTGATACAACTACCGCTACGCTCACTTGAAGCACAAGTGGGCAGAGCTGTAGGCTTGCAGCCTAGCTGCTCAAGAACACTACCTAGACCATCTAATTGTCTATACCTCCATCACTCATGTGGTGGTGTTCAATTAGCTCCCACATTTGATATATTGATGGTGATCTTACATGGTGAGCCACGCACGAGAGTATGGATGGACCTATGCTTGGAAGTGAGCTTGTCCTCCTACCCCTGAATGGGTAGATCTCTAATTTGTCTATACTCTGATGGTAGAGGGTTAGAACCTCCTATGGAATTAGTATGTATGGGAACCAACTTGGTCCCTTGTACAACATATTCCTTGGTCGATCTCGTGGACACACATGCAATGCGGTCTCGATAATGGTTTTAGGGGAGAGAATCCTTGTGCTGAGAAGCTCTACACTCAGTCCTATGCCTAAAAGAGTGTACTAAAGCTCCTTTATCGGGGGTCCACTCAACAAGATCTCCCTGTGTTGATTTGTCGCCTCTAACGCTTTTTGAACATCGTTCGGTTCGCTCATGTGTATGAGGACTCGACACATGCTGTTGTGAACCAGTTGGGGGTTTATCATGGTCATCGGTTTGAGACCTTTGCCGATCACCCCGTGTGTTCACCATTTGTGTACCTAACATCTAGATGTGTTTTATTATGTAAACAAAGTATACAAATGATGATTATCTCCTTTTAAATTTTTATTGTGAGCCCTAAACTGTTTGATGTTGTTTTTAGATGTGTTGTATCAATGTTAGAAACTCTCACGTGTTTTGAAATATTGTTGGATTTTAAACTCAGTTAAATTGGCTTTCACCTATATACTTGCACAAACTAAATATGGTAATGAAATCCATACTCAAAGAAGTAGAATAGGTACTACCAACCCTCACCCAGCATACCATGTGCAATGATACACCCTTTCGAAGAAGAGTGCGTGCTATTTTACAAGGATAGGACAGTTCTTTGGTCAGCCTTGGCAACGAGCGGGTCCCGATAATACAATTTTAAATGAGTCAACCAAGTGATAATGATGTCCACTATTGGTCTCAATCAAGTGGGTTGTATGTGAGAGCCCAATGCCACTGATTTTTAAATGGAACATGGTGTGTGTGGTTCCTTTTACTTTACGAAAATAACAAATGCATCGAAGAGCATAATGATCATTCCTACATGATATGCATGAAAAGAAAAAAAAATTTCAAATTCAAAAAGAATGCATGCTAATGTCCTATATGATATTTTGACGATGCAATTACAATGACATGGCCACTGATTGGGCCTCAAGCATACAAACGACACACAATCCTTATCAAGATCGACGTATTTAGGGGTAGACTACACTCAGAGGTCTGATATTCCCAAAAATGACTTTCTATTGAATGGAAAATAAAAACAAACTAGGACTTGTTCATTGACCCCTTATATTTTTTTTTAGTTCCTAGTTTGCAACGGTTCGATGATTTTTGGAAAGATACAGAGAAGAAAATTCAATACAGAAGGTGAAATTGGGACCCACCTCAGCTCCTACTCTGCTGCCCACTAATTTTCCTACTGTCTAACTTTTCCTCTGTGAACAACGGGTCCGATATGCGGGCTGCAGTGGAGACCGAAGGTTACAGCCGCAAGCCAAAAATAATCGCAGAAAGCTATGGTTAGCACCTGTGAAAAGAAATAGCCAAGAACAGTTAGAATTTAGGGTTAAAATTGTGGGGTTCCACCGTGATCGCCATACGACATAACCACGGAGCGCGCGCCTTACTGAGCGTACTGATCTATACCATCACAAAAGCATAAAGATCCACACAAATACATAAATTGAACAAATAAAATCCAACGTATGCAAATTTTCTTGTATTAATCTTTAAAGGATCTTGAATTACAAAATGCCCTCTTAGGGTCACTCAAAATATGATACAGATGTTACAATTGCCAATGCCCTCAACAGGGTAGGCGCACTTATTGTGCTCCGGTGATTACTCACAAACTGCCTTGGGGTAGAGCTAACCCCCTTCTTCGCGATGTGGAAGGATTATGATATAGGCTCCTTTTTGCACCTGTCTCTCTACAAACAATAAACAATAGCACATGATTACAAATATTGATAGCCTCTCATGATGAGGCCCTTTAAAGAAATGTAAACGTAAATACCATTAAACTAGTAAAACAAGAAAGCATAAAAAAAGACTTTAAGCTATTCTAATTACATCAAGAATTATGCTAAAAAATACAAGACATGAATAAGCAAATTATGTGTAGATCAAATATCGAATTAGAAGCAATAAAGCACATAAAGTTTCCAATGTACTCCTACTTAATGCAATGCATGAAATATCTAATTCCTACGGTCAAAGTTTCCCTAAGATGCAATTAAACCTATAAAATGACTAACATGACTAATCTATGCAATCAAAAGCAAAGTAAGTAAGGTGATCATTAACCTATTGCAAACCATAGCTGTGAGGGATGGTCTGCACTATGAACCACAGCTGAAAATTGTGGTTTGACCTCTAATGGGTTTACCCTCAGAATTAGGGGCAGTGGCCTTGAGCTCCTTGTCCAAATTGATGTTCAAGGGTCGCCTTTGTCATCCTTTGACATATTTTGTGGTCAAATCATAGTGAAGGGCCTTCGTTTTCCCGTATTTACATTTCTTGATCCTCCTAAGCACCTAGGGAATCCATGGCTAATTGGTCTTTATATGGATAGCAAAGGGGCTCTCAAATGCACAAAGTCGGTATGCAATTTGACAGGGCTTCATTGCTCTCTTGATCAATTAGCTCTCGCTCGATAATTTGCCAACACTTCGCTATACAAATCATCTCTCCTTTTCATCCCCTTGGAGGGGGTATTTATAGCATACCCCTAGGGCTAGGGGTGGCTTCATGGAGAAGCCAAGACCAAGAAGGTTTGTTAGGACAGTTGGGATTGAAGCCTTTGGAATCTTCTATCCTCCAACTGCCTCCTTCTAGATCTCTTAGTCGTTACAATAGATTTGTATTGGATGGAAGGCCTCACTTAACTCTAGTTCAAATCGTAGGTCATAGCTATGGTCCAGACTATAGACCGCAGGTGTCAACCATGATTCAGACTAGAGATCGTAGGTCTAGGCTACGATTCAGATTGCTTAGGCCAGAATGCCTAAATTGAGTGGTTAGAACCATTGCTCTATCTTGGAGTCTATCCAAGATCCTTCATATGGTTTTGTAGCATGTCCATATGAGTAGTCACCCTCGGCATGATGTGTTTTAGGTGTCTACACCTTTGAACAACTTTGGATGGATTGGCTTAATCAAGAGGGCATTGATCATTTTATTAAGCAGTTAGTTTGGATGGGTTCTACCATTCTTCTTTGGAATATTTGGAATGAAAGGAACAACCAAATTTTTAATCAAGATAGGAAGGATATTCACTATATTTGGTAAAATACCATAGCCAACTTAGTTGAATTAGTCCATCAACTCCTTAATCACCCCCAAAAATTCCACCAAAGATGGGATCAAGTGATGCAAATATTGAAGATTAAATCTTCTAAGGGCAACCAACTTAAAGAGAATGTGAGTATTAGTAAGATGGATAGGACTAGAAATTGGCAACCTCCTCCTAAGTATTTTGAAAAATTCAATACTGATGGAGCCTCTAGAGGGAACCCTAGAAAAGCCAGTGTGGGAGGAATTGGTAGACTTTCAGATGGCTCCTTGGTTTTTACTTTTGCTGAGAATTTGGGTATTCTTTCCAATAACCTTGCTGAGGGGTATGGTATCCTCAAAGGCCTTCAGGAGGCTACTAATTTTGGATGGGAAAAGGTGTTAGTTGAGTCTGACTCTCAACTTATGATTAATCTCTTGAAGACTCCTAAGAATCATAAGGTGGATTGGATAATAAAAAGAATTATTGAGAAGATTCAATTAATCCAGATGGGATTTTTGAAAGTTGATTACAATCATGTGGTCAGAGATCAAAATAAGAGTGTTGATGCTTTAGCTAATTGGGCTTTGGACAAAGTTGATCTTACTTGTTATGGCCACCCTCCTATATGGTGGGCTTCCCAAATTAGGGAAGCTCTTCTTTCTATCATTTCTTTGGATGGCTCCAGTTCTGAAGGTACCTAGTTTCTTCTTGCTCTTTTTTTTTTTCTTCTTCTTTTTGGTTCATTCAGTTTTTTTTAGTTCCCTAGCTCATTCTATTATTTATTCAGTTTCCTCTGTTGATTATTGCCTTAATAGTCTTCTTGTCTAGATAGGTCATTGTTATGTTAATTTTTTTTTTTCTTTTTTTTTTCTTTTTTTAGTTTTTTAAGGTGGGTGGGTTCTTTTGTTTTGTTTTGTTTTGTTTGTGTTTTGTTTTTTGTTGTTCATGTGTTTTTGTTGTTTTGTGTTTTTTTTATGTTTTTTGTTATTGTTCTTGTGTTTTTTTTGTTCTTGTTCTTGGGTTTCTCTTTGTTTGTGTTATTTTGTGTTTTTATGTGTGAGTGTTTTCTATGTTTTTTGTTTTTGTTTATTGTTTGTTGTTGGTTGTTTTTTATTTTTATTTTTATTTTTATTTTTATTTTTTTATTTTTTTTTTAGGTTTTGGTTGTGTTTATTTTTCATGTTTTTTTGGGTTATGTCTTTGTAGTGTTCTGTTGTTTTTGTCTTGTTTGTGTTTTGTTATGTGGTTCTTGTGTTTTTCTATGTGGTTTGTGTTGTGGTTTATTTTATCTTATTATGCGTGTTTGGTTGTGCTTTTGTTTTTGACACACTCAAGGAGCATGTTTTTTATTTTATTTTATTATTTTTGTTGTTATTTACTTATTTTTAAATTGGTTTTGTGTGTTTTTTTTCTCCTTGAGTATGTCGAAGGTGGTAGGCCAGGTCCGAGTCCTGGGTATTTTTTGTGGAATGGATACCCCTGCCTCCTTGGGTCTTACCCGAAAGTGGCATCCCTTTTGGGATGTTTTCCACAAATAAAAAAAAAAGTGATAAACCTGGGTAAACTTATCTACTAGTACCATAATGTTATCAAGCTAAAACGAGTCTGAGGAATTTCTAATACAAAATCTATTGATGTAACTCCCCACTTAGAGAAAGGTATATCATGTATTGTAATTTGCTTTTAAGGTGCTTGTTGTCTACCTTGACTGATTGAAACTATAGGTATTTGGCAACATAAAATATTATATAATTGTTCATGCTTAGCCAAGAATAAAGCAATTTAATATTATTCTAACCATTGTATGATGATTTCAATAGAGATGAAATCAAACATCTATCGAATAGATAAACAACACGTCAAGCTAGGATATTTATCATATTAAGTGTTGTCAATAATAGGCCTTTAGAGTAACAAAGGGCCTCTTAAGGATAGACTCTTAATAGAGGTTGAAAATTCATCCCAATAAGATGCTTAATGTATTATCTCCACAATTCAACCCTAGGTGACTGAAGCATGTGTGAAGGTTAAACTTTTGTTACTTTAGGTTGATAACAAAAAGAAATTGTAAAAAATCCTAGGGGACTAGCTCTCAAAAACAATATTAATAAAATGTTAATAACAATGATAAAAATTAAAACTTGATTAACATTTTTACAATGGATTTTCATGCAAACATTCTAAATTTTGAGAAATAAAATCCTCCAAGCTACAACTAATAGCATTATCTTGTAAGCACCATGTATCCACTTTTATTTTTAAACTAAGTAAAAAATAGAAAACATATGCATCCTATAATACAATTCTAAGAACATTGATTGCAAGCTAAGTAAGAAATACATGAAAAATTAAAAATAAATATGATGAATATTAACAATAATTTCAAATGCTATGTCAACATAGAATTATGTGGAATGAAAAATTAAATCCATAGAGATTTCATCTCTCAAAAACAATTTAAAACAATCCTTCATGAGGTATGTTGAGTCGTAAGCTCATTTTCTCAATAGAAGAAGATAATTCAATATGAAACCAAAAAAGCCTAAAGTAAAATGAATCTAATAAGACTATAATGTGTTTTGGTTGCACTCTATTCTCCATTTGGTTTGCTTTACACAATAATGTGTTTTTATTTTCATAGATTTAATCTAACTAATTAATTCCATCCTCATACCTTCTCATTGTTTAAGAAAAATATTTTATTCTAAGCTATTAGTTGGCATGGCTTTACCTCTTTCATACACTCAAATCCATCTCCTTTGAAACATTTTGTGACCATAAGATTTGATTTTGGTATGGTGGTTAATAAAAAATATGATATCAAATTATCTATAGCTTCATTAAGGCATGTTCTGTGTTACATCATTGTTGATAGACTTTACTTATTTTGCTTTTGCTTCCTTGGATTTATAACTAAGCTTTAAATGTTGCCCTTCTACAAATCTACTATAAGACAAAAGGTAAGAGAAATTATTTATGCCTTTGTAAGTTATATTTACATTTTTAATAATAGGTGGAATTCTTACATTTTTCATACTTATGCACTTCAATATCTTGGGCATTGTTATCTATAAGATGTTTTATTATTCAATCACTTTTTATTTTTCTAGGCATTTTTCTCATATGTATAAAATTTCTATTATTAATTGATTTTTTTACCTCAAAACATCTTAAAAAAAATTGTATGTCCTTTCACATTCTAAAGAAGTGAATTTACTATTTTGAAGGTTTGAATCTAAACTATGATTTATTTATGACATGTAGGCTTTTCCATAGTGATAGCAATGCTTTTGAGTTGTTACTAAGCATAGTGTTAATTGTTAATCAAAGTGGTATCAAAATTTCTTTAAATTCTATAATAATTTATGCGTATATACATATAACATTTATTTTACCTTAACGATCAAGGCATCCAAATTATAAGTTAGAGTTATGGTTTAAAACTTACTAAATAAAATCATTGATTTGCTCAATTATTAGTGCCTTGATAGTTTTACTTCATATAAAAGCATATCCCCATCCATGCCAATATGCAAAGACTTTGCTACTAGCTTGACCAGAGATCCACTTTGTCTTACCCCCACATGCCTGCATAGAGGTGGCAATTATATCCCAATGCCTAAGAGGTATAAATGAATCATCGCTTCAACCTAGTTTTATAGCACCCCAAATAGACCTAAGCAAGCCTCTACCTCATTTGAGTGCTATTAATTGCAATGAGCATGATCTAACCATCAATGGAGGGGGTACTTTGTGAATCAAACACTCAATCTTGTCATTGTTAGAAGCTTGAATTCAATCCAACTAAGTGCATATGGGCTCAAACAAACTTAAGTGGATATTCTCTAAGTATACAAATATATTAAATATTATTCCAAATATTTCACATGAACAGTTCAATCCCAAAAATACTACATGCCTAGCCAAAAAACTTCAGATGTAAAAATTGCTCCCTTGATATTTTAATCAACATGCTCTAGAGGAAACTTATGATTTAATAGTCATAGGCCTTAGGAAAACTATTTAATAAAGTACTAATTCGAAAAAATTGATGAAAACTTTCCCTTTTACTAAGAGTAAAGAATGGGTTTTGTCAAAAAATTAGAATACAAGCTATGGAATTGTGATCCTCTAAGACAAATTGCAAAGGATCCAAACACTATTTGGTCCTCTTTCAAGAACCCAAATTGGGTTTTCAACTTAGAACTTCTCAAACACAACCTTCATGGGCTATTAAAACTATAATATTCTATATCCACAATGTAATCAAGACCACCATCTCTCATAAAAACCATTCACGAGATCAAACAAATAACATCCTTTAATATTATACCAAATGTGCCATATTATGACCTTCAAGCACTTGCATGGTAGAATTACATGAAACATTGACACTATGTAGCCTTTGAAACAATAATTTCTCCAGATAAAAATTTGGCTAGAACTTGAGAAAGTACTCTAGCCATCAAATTTATAATGTCATGCAATATAATATTTATCATCAAATAAAACAAAAAATAGTAAAAATGATTTTTCTATGCTTTAGAAAGTGGCAATAGCTATAAAACATGCCACCCCCTCCTTATATAATAGAAAATATGTAGCTTTCCAAAAATAATTTGAGCATCTTTATGTGCATTTTCAAATGGTTGGCATTCATTAAATATAGGTGCATCCTACAATGATTATTTTTTATCAAAAATATCAGCATCATCTTAGCCACTAACCCCCCAAAATTTGACCTTTACCATGCTTCACGTCCCATGGTTGCATGTAAAGACAACTTAGATTTCATAGTTGGAAACTCCTTGGATACATGGCTATTTAAATTAGAGCTTCCATGTAAAGGTATTGGAATTGAGTTAGATAGAAATAAGTTTTTTTCCAATTTTGGTTTTCATATACCTTTGAAAATCCATGTTTTAAAGAAATAATTTTTCATGTAATAGGAGAAATATGTCGCTTTATCCATATCAACTAAAATTTCTATATAAAAGAAATTTGAATTGTTAGTGTTCAAATATAAGAAAAGTATATTTATGAATACAAGGCCCACATTTATTCATTGATGATACTCTTTCAATAAGTTGTCTTAATGTTATAGATGTGTTAGGTTCTATGTGCACTTCTTCCCATGGAGTTGTAGGATGATAATGATAATATTTTTCATTTTTAACTTCATGAGATTACCATATATTCTCCATTTTTTAAATTGATTGAAACATTTCTTTTGTATCTTAGGATTCTTCACTATTATTTTGATTTTGGAAGCATCTAAACATTACTTTCAAATGCTTCTTTTTGGATCATCTAAACAAAATTAAAAATCCATATGCAAAAATTTGCATGTGTTTAGATTACTTCATATAAAGGCCTTAGCTTAAACTTATCTCTCGAGGCCTAGGTGAGATTCTCCAATTGGTATAAAATCACATGCATGTACAAGTACTTGAATATGGAGCTAAATAAGATCAATCCTCATACTTTCAATTGTCTTGATTATGGAGGTGGAATTTCAATGATTGTTGATTCTTCGCTAGTTAAATTTGACAAGTGTTCTCTTGCTTCAATTTTGAGTAGTTGGTCATATATCATAGCATCTTCATGATTTATTTTGCTTGTGCTTTTAGAATTTGTAAATAGATGTAGATATAGTAGCATGTGACACTTTATCCACTCCCACCACATTCACCTCAATATCTAAAGCATTAGTAAGGAAATTTTCTTAATTAGTTTACATTTACTTCATTAAGAGAAGAGCAAATCAAGCTCAATAGTTTACGCATTAATCAATTTATTGACACATGTAATAGGCTTGAGGAGATTTGTGATGTAATTGTATAGCTTTTAAAATCTATTTAGATCTTATTACAAATACATTATTCTTGTACACAAAGTTGGTATATTATTAACAATGATTTATGTCCATTTTCTTCTCACCCTGTTAGGATTCTCCATCCTAACACAATTCTATTATTTAATTAATTATTTATTTATTTATTATAATTCACATATGAAATGTTATGTCCTTTCATAGTAGCCTTTGAATAGATATAAAGGTTAGGGTAGAAATTTTTAGGAAGTCATCCAAGAAAAGAATAAAATATTAATTATTAATTTAAGAAGGAAGCCCCCTTTAAGTGGCAAGAGAGAGCCCCATTGAGTGGCCTGCAATTACAAAGGAACCCTCTTTTGAGTGGTAAAGCGATTTATTAATAAGACCTTTAGGAACCCTCTTTAGGGTAGAAATTTACTTAATTTATTAATAATTTCACAATAAGACCTTGGGGTCTTACCATTTGGTATCAAAGTTGTTTCAATCTCATCACACTCTGATTGCCAAAAAAAAAAATTTTCAGTCAGTTCAATAGTATTTATTTGATTTCATCTTGTAGCTATTCGAATTACAAATAATACATAGGCTATCATATAAAGTTTTTAGGCATCACCTTTTTTAGTATCATTCGATGAATTTCATGCCAAGCCCACTGAGGTATCAATATTCACGTACAAATTCCAAAAAATATATAAGATTTTCGATAATGAACGAGTGCTCCAATCATTTGAATCATTCAAATATCAGTTAGCATAAATTCATAACAATTTGTTGTTTGTGGTATCATAATCTGCATACCATGTCGTAATTGTGGTAGATAAAGGAAAATTTAAATTAAAAACTCCTTAAAAATCCCACTTCAAATTTATTAACATCTTTCAATGGTAGTTTAACGATTTATTTTTTTCTAAGGTTTAGTCATAAAATAGGAGATGACAAAAATCAATTATTAAGCTAATATTAAGTTTGCTAGTTTATTTTCATCACATCTTGCAACTTGCCCCCCCAATCTTAGAGAGATGCAATTTTTGATTGATTTTTTCATTGAACAACGTTGCAATAGGTTCAGCATAATCTTCGGATGATTCACCCTAATAATTGGAGTTGGAAAACTGGATAATTGGAAAGTGAAGCACCTTGTTAATCTTATTTTATACATTATTCTAAGGATTTTTCATTCAGTAAACATATCAAATCAATAACTACAATGAGATCGTGTGAGACGAATAAAATTGATTTTATCCCATTTTAAATAATCTAAATTAGCACTAAAAACTTGGACACATAATGGTCAACTCCGAATTTTCCCTTGATATTTATTTTTTAGTTGATTACTTTATGTCCAGGTTTCTTCCATCGTTATGCAGGCTTTTTGGGTTGTGTTGTTATGTTTTTTGTGGGTACTTATCCAAAATTTGACCAGCAAAGGCCAAACAAGGAGTATATTAGTGCAAGTAAGCTATAAACTATTTGTGACCACCTATTGGTGGCCACTTACCTCGCTCAATTTTATCTAGATATTCGCATTGCATCGATGCTATCACCAAAATAAGTCCATCATCTCGAGTCTTCACAAAATTACACTGTGTCCTTCCTTCCACGTAATCATCAACTATCCTTATCATAAGTTATGTTTCCACCATCAATATTCCACTTTGCATCATAGTCAGTCATCAGTTCTAGTTGTATCTTTTGCTTTGTATCGCAATCCATCCTCTTACCACATATTCTCATTATCTATCATAACTCATGCATCTATCCCCTATCATACCCACCCACTGATTGTACCACCTACCTCCATAGTCTCCCTATCAGCATGTTCTATATATTATGTCATTCCATGTGCTCACATCGTCATTCTTCCTATCACCCTTATTCCACATGTTCCAGTCCAATATCCACCCATTTTGTGTGCATACTCAATCTAGTCGTTTGTGTCCCACATGTTAGTCATGTCTGATTCGGTCCACTTGGTTATCAATTTCAATCCTTCATTTACCCCTCCACTACCCATTCATTCCCTATCCGCAATGTGTGCCCTCATCTCCTCATTGTCCCATCATGTTCATTGTTCGCTCTTCCCAACACTTTGTGTCAGTTTGCAAGTTTTCACGTCAATTCATCACTGTGTCATCACGACATTATCACATCATCCTTCGTGTCTCCTGCTTGTTAGTTGATCCATTTTTGTACTTCCTTTCCATAGCCCTATCCTGAGTTCTTTCTACTCTTCATAACCATATCCTGAGTTCTTTCTGCTCACTTCCACTTGGCTGTTACGTGTACTCCTTGTCACTCAAAATTGAAACATTGACACAAATTTTGACGTCGGTAGACAAAAACAATTTTTTGCACAAATTTGTGACAGCGACAACTTTTTTCATCGATAAATTTTTTATGACAAATTTTTAACGACACATTTTTTTGCAACAAAAATTTGACAACGAGTTTGGCGATAAATTGTTGACAAGAAATTGTCGAAAACTCTTTGAAAAAAAAAAAAACTGTCAACAACTTTTTGACAAGAAATTGATGGAAAATTATTAACGATTTTTACTATGAAAATTTGATGATAGCTTTTTGATGATTTTTTGTTGCAAAATTCGTGACAAGTTTTTTTATGACTTTTTAACAACTTTTGTTGACAACTTTTTACGATGGTTTTTTGTGGTAATTTTCAACACTTTTTGTGACACCTTTTCACCAAAATATTATGCAAATGGCCAATGGAAGAATCTCTCAAGACCCCAACCTACTTTTTCTTCTTAATCTCACCAACCTACATCAAATCACATTATTGCATACGTATAAAACTTAGTTCAAGGATATCACCAATTGCATCACAAGGTTGGATGAATCATTTCTCATTTATTGCTTCATTAGAGGATTGAAAGAATAAATTAGAGTGTAGGTCATTATGTTCACTCCCCACACCATAATGGAGGCCAGTGGATTAGCCTTATTAGACAAAGATAAATTCAAGGCTTAACATTGCCATGAGAAGCCACCTATTGAATAATCGCCTATCACACATGTTATCCCAGAACCTAACCAACCCTTTCTAGTTAATTAACTTAGCCTAAAATAAATGGAGTAGCAATAGGCAAAATACCTTTGCTATAATTGTGATGAGAAATTTGGGCCCACTCATCATTGCATTACATAAATATTGTATTTATTAAATATAGATGATCCCTATCACTCTGTAGAGGGAGAAGATGAGGTAGATGTGCACGATGTGACCAATGCTCCAAGATATGATGAGGTCGATGTGCAAGAAGTAATTGATGCACCAAAAAAATATGAGGTAGACATCCAAGAAGTGACCAATGAATGCCATACATGCACTCTACAAGAACTACACACAAGTTGCTTACCAACAGTGAGTTATCATCGTATGGGAAAACTAATTTAGAAATGAGGTAAAAGAGTGAGTGCATATTTATTTTCCCTTAATTCTACATAGGTAGATCCGGCTAAAGTGAAATCTCATCATCATCATGATCCTCCGATTTTTCCTTGAAACCCACCACTAAAGCTTCAACCTTCAAGATATCCTTATCTACAAAAAATGACATTAAACTTGTGCAAATGCTACTTGGAAAGTGCTTCATCAATTTCAACAACAATGTCCTTAGTCCCAAATTTGAGGACAAAGCTTCTTTTTGAGAGGGATGGCATGTTAGGATTCTCCATCCTAACACAATTTTATTATTTAATTAATTATTTATTTGTTAATTATAATTCACATATGAAATATTACGTCCTTCCACAATAGCCTTTGAATAGATATAAAGGTTAGGGTATATAGTTTTAGGAAGTCATCCAAGAAAATAATAAAATATTAATTATTAATTTAAGGAGGAAGCCCCCTTTAAGTGGCCTGGGATTATAAGGGAACCCCCTTTTGAGCAATAAAGTGATTACATTTACTTAATTTATTAATAATTTCATAGTAATACCTTGGGGTCTTACCACACCCCCAGGCTTCATGAACACATCAAAACAATCCTCCATAGAATGTGATGGAATTGGCATGTAGTTTTCTATACCACTAGGGTGATTATCCTTCCATAAATAGATTGAATATTACAAATAGACATCTTCATGCTCATTTAAATAGTCATCAATACAATACTAGAAAGTAGTCAAAAATTATTTGATGGTTAAATCATGTCCTTTGGATTGCAGATTGTTGAGTTGAAATTTAGGTAGATCATTGGAGTTGCAAGTAGTACCAAATGGAAAAAATAAGTTGTCAACCCATTGGTGAAGTTGGTTTATGATATTAATGGTATTATTAATCTCCAAGTAGGATGAGGGGGAGAGGGAGGGAGGGGGAAATTAAATCTTATACAAATTTCAAAACATGCATCTAATTTCTAAATCACATTGATTGTAGGAAAGAACCATACTACTTGCTTCATATGTATTATAGGTGGAAAGGAAGTGGATATGTTAGCAAAAGGAGATATACAAAGATAGAAATTGTATATATATTGAACCCAAATTAGCTTCTTAAAAAATAATATCTTTTTAACAATAAGGTCAAACTAATTCCTTCCTTAAGGATTCTATTGATCTTTTAGTCTCAATATTATATGGAACTAAGAGGTCCCAACTAGCGGTATGTTAAGTTGCTTGACTTTAAGTTCATTCTCCAAAAACCGCTTATGAGATGATTTTAACAATGTCCCATTATTGAATTTGGAATGTGGTCCCAGTGATGACATTATTTTATGATGCCTCCACATCCCCTGGGTGAGTGAGGCATCACCTACACCACTTTAGACTAATAGCAAAAATAAAACTACCAATAGCGAAAGAGGATCAACTCTCAAATTAATAATTTTTATAACACTCGTAAAAATTGTTGGAATATGTAATGCAACATTGTGTAAATTATTCTTAGACTAAAATATAAAGTCTAAAGAATAATATTTGAATTAGAATATAATTCTATCTTATGTAAAATATCCCCACCCAATTAATAAATAAATTAAGGGTGCTAGGAATATTTAATTTCTTGGAAAAAAGTTATTTCTCTTTTCTAGCAAATATTAGAAAGTAGCTAATCACTTTCTAATATTTGATAGATGTCACCTATCACATATCTCAAATATTAGATTGTGATAAAATTAGAAAGTAACTAAAGCACTTTCTAATATTTGATAGATTGTGATAATATTTAGGGTTGTAGTAGAAAATCTTCTCTTTAAATATGGGTGTTTTCTACTACATATTATCATATCTTATCATATCTTGTCATATTGACTTGTGTTGTAGTTTATGTTGATGCATATTATTGCATAATATTGAAGCATTCTTGTACTATTGAATCATTGAGTAATATAGTGAGTTTCATAGTGGATGTTTCCCTACTTCATTTAAAGTAGGGTTTTACCACTCAATATTTGTGTTGTGGGTTTACCTCTTTTATGTGTGATTGATCTTATGGAGCATTCTTTGATCTTGGGGAGACTTTACTTGTCTCACATTTGGTATTAGAGCGGTTGGGATCTCCATCAAGTGTCTTCAATCCTTTGAGGTGAAAAACCCATTAAGGTATATATTTTTTTTGCATGCATTTTATATTTGGGTATTTTATGTAAACTTATTTTGCAAATCTGCCATTAGGGTTTATAGATTTATTATGTTTTTAGATCTAGTTAGATATTTTGCAAATAATATTTTCATTTTAAATCTATAATTTTTTTTTGGCATTAAGCTTTTTCTAAAAAGGTTTTTGGAGCCAAACGGACCCCATGGTTGCGTCCGAAAGACCCAAAAACCCCTATTTCCATATATAGTCATTTTTTTTATTTAAAAAAAAAAACAGTCGGCTATATATATAACAAAAAAAAAACAGTTTTGCTTTATAAAAAAAAAAACAATTTTGTTTTAAAAAAAAAAAAAAATAGTTTTGTTTTTTTGAAAAAGTTTTGCTTTATAAAAATCTTTAAACTTTTTCATGCCATTTTTTTATTAATAAAATAAATTTTATTAATTTAATTGCATTTTTTTAAGCAATTTTTTGTATTAAAAAATATTATTATTCTCCTTAAATGCAATATGTTTTTTGTCTCACATTAACAATGGTTGTTTGTGAGTTTGTTTGTTTTGCAAGGTTATCCAAGTATGTTTTGGAGTATACAAGGCAATTTCGGATCAAATTTTTCACTCTTCCCCTATTTTTATTAATTTCTTCTAATATTTCTCTAGTATTTGCTTGAAGCATACTGTAAATTAATGTAACTTGTATCTCTCATTATGAAAGTAAAAGAGAATGAAAGTGAGAGAGAGAGAGAGAGAGAGAGAGAGAGAGAGAGTGTGTGTGTGTGTGTGTGTGTGTATTTGTGTTTTGCTTTGTGTCTCCACTATCTCTTGTTCATCTTTCTTACATTTTGCATCTCAACTAATCTAACTACTAACTTGCTACTAAAAAATCTACTAACCAACTAACTTACAATTTACTAATTTTCATATTAATTAAGAAGGTTAAAAATGAATCAACTTCCTAACCACAACTTTAGTATGTGATTAAAATTTACTTAATCTTGCGACACAGTTTATATTTGCTAAACACTTATTGAATCCAAAAGAATCCGCTCTATCAGTAGCAAGTCCTTTTCGTGTCCTCGTACCCATACCCTTTTGGGTAGCTTGGTTGACCTTGGATGAGATGAATTGGCAATTTATTATGCTATAGCAAAACCTAAAATGAACACTAACTTACTAACTTATTGACTATCTAACATTTAACAAATGTTTTATGGTTCAATTCAAGTTAGTTTATTTTGTTGCAAGATGATTGTTATGGTTAGTTACCTTCTTATTGCAAGTTAATCTATTGAAATTTGATATTGGTTTATTCAATTGCAATATGGTTATAGTTGTTTATTGCAAGATGGTTATAGTAGTTCATGATTATCTTTCATGATGATCAATCAGCTATTACCTTGGCTAAAAATCTTGTAATGCATCAAAGGACAAAGCATGTTGAAATCCAAGCCCACTTTATCAGAGAGAAGGTATTGGATGGGACTATTTAGTTGGAGTATTGCCCATCATCTTCTAATTTTGCTGATTTGTTCACCAAACCTCTTCCCAAGGAGCAGTTTTGTAAGCTGAGGGACTCACTTGGTTTGGTGAAGTTATCCTCAAGGGGGAATGAAGTGTAGTTACACTTGTGTTATGACAACTTCATCCTTATGAGGTGTTTTGTGCTATATATATGAGTTGATATTTGGTGGTATAATTGATTTTTGTATCTCTTTTGAACATGGTACTTTCTTGTTTGCCTTGTGCAACTTTTGTACATGTTACTTTGTAGATGGCATCGTGCAATTATGGTATATGATGCAATTGCTTTATGCGACTCTTTTACATGGTACTTTCTTGTTGCCTTGTGCAACTTTGTACATTTTTTTTTTTTATGTAGTTGGCATTATGCAATTGGTTTATCATGGTACTTTCTTGTTAGCATTTATGCTACTTTTGTACATGATATTTTATGGTTGGATTTATGCAACCGATGTGCAAACTTTATTATTTTCATATACCTTATGCAAATCTTGTACATGGTACTTTTTTAGTAGCCTTGTGCTACTTTTGTACATGGTACTTTAGAGTTTGCATTGTCATGGTACTTCTTGTTTGCTTTATGCAACTTTGTACATGATATTTTTTAATCAACTATATAGCACATGACTATAAGTATGGCTTGGCATATTTTTGTGATGACTTATAGTTCACTATTTTTTAGATTAGTTTTGTTATCATATTTGGATATTCATATATGTTGTGGTGAATATATTTATGATGATGTATCTAATTGATCTTATGTTGAGTTGCTTGTAGCTTGCAGGTACTTATGTTTGGGATTTTGTAGGCTTACTAAAGACACCCTTGTGATGTTTTCTTATTGTCATTTGCAACCACTTGTGGTTGATGGATGGCTTTGTAATATGCTTGTATCTGAAGCTACTCTGTTGGGGGTTTGCAGTCTCATTTTGGCCCATTTTGTATTGGTGCCTTATTGTAGACCATTATTGGTCATAGAAGCTCATTGTAACTATATTGCTTATTTGATTCTCATCCTCATTTGTATATTTAGGGGGAGAATATTTCTTTGTCTCATAATTCATTTCCCCAATATTGCATTAAGGAGGAGTGTTGGAATATGTAATGCAACATTGTGTAAATTATTCTTAGACTAAAATATAAAGTCTAAAGAATAATATTTGAATTAGAATATAATTCTATCTTATGTAAAATATTCCCACCCAATTAATAAATAAATTAAGGGTGCTAGGAATATTTAATTTCTTGGGAAAATTTTATTTCTCTTTTCTAACAAATATTAGAAAGTAACTAATCACTTTATAACACTCATAAAAATATATTTTATATAAATTCATGATACTTCAAGAAGGATGAATAAAATCAACAAAAGTACCTAGACAACCACCTAAATATAACAAAATATGAAAAGAAAGGGAACTAATGAAATAGGGTTAATTTTTTGTTAGACACCCAATATTATCTTCATTAATAATGAAATGATCATGGCATATGTCCTGATAAATACTAGATAAAAATATTATTGATTAATACAATATCACATTTATTACTCTAACAAGGTTTAAAGTGGCTTATAAGCATATATAGTATACTATACCATTCAATATCGGTCATAGCTTATAAATGAAAAATTCACATATTTCAACACCTTCCTTTAGCTAAACAAAGACCACAAATAGGATATTATATATCCACTATTAATGGAAGCTCTCCCATGCCAAAACACCCTCACAACCAAGTCAAGGTAATCTCAAGCATGATCTTCATGAAGACATCCATGAGTTGGTCCATTAAAGCCACAAAATTACACATGTTGATTTTGAGAATAAGGTTATCAAATAAAGTGCATGTAAAGTTCAACATCTTTGGCCAATTCATACTCCATAGGATTGCACTGGTATATTGATTATCAAATAATAAAGTGGTAGGTATCTCTCAAGGAAGATCTAATTGCTTAAGAAACACTTGCTTCTATTTAGATGCTTCTTGGCATGATTAGCACTACAATATTGCTAGGAAAATTATTACAACATCTAAATAGTTAAGCAATTAAAATTGGATGGTTAGTAAAAAGTTACTAAATGAACCATTATTCTCGCTTGTTCATTATACATATTTTATTCATTTTTATTATAAAATATATTTTTTTAGATCTCAAAGATAGATCTTGATTTCAGGTCATTAAGAAATAGAATTTGATAAAATAGATTGAGTTAACCTATTCCAAGAATCTATTCAGAATAGAAGGTAGTCTATAATATTGATTTTAGGTCTTGAAGATAGACCTTGATATTGAAATAAGAAGTATACAAAGGAGACCCATTGGAGAAGGTCCCATTAAAATTTATAGAGAAAGGAGACTCATTAGAAGAAGTCTCATTGAAGGTATATTAAAGAGACCCTTTGAAAGAGGTCCTTGATAAAATAACTAGTGGTCATTAGCAAGAAAAAGACCATTAATATAGCTTGTTCTCCAAAAATCAAGTGAGTAAGAAAACTTAAAGGTAGCAAGAAGACTTCAAGAGAATATAAGACTTAAAGATAGGAAGAAGTCTTGAGGACAGTCCGAGTTAAAGGACAACAAAATTTTGAAGGTAGTATAGTCTCAGTACAAGGAAATTTGGCCAAGGAGAGAACATATACTACAAAGGACAACAAGATTGAGTTAAAAATTGAAGGCAACTAGCATAAACTTGAAGATTGTATTAGAGATCAGCATACAAAGATTCATTCAGAAGGGGATACTATTATATTAGTCTTGCAAGTGAATTATAAGACCGTAAGGAGAGATAGAAAATATCTCTATACTAGAATAGATTTGGCCAAAGAAAAATCCATGATTCTGAAAAATAGATTGAAGAAAAAAATGAAGTGCTACATAGTCCATTGCAGAGACACAACAAGCTTGGAGAAGAAGCAAGCTTATAGATCCAAATGTTGAAGCAATTGAAATTCAAAACATTAAAAGTAGAAGATAGCAAGATTAGATAGAACAAAGGAAGTTAGTTGCAACCATTGCAAGGTTTTTATAGTATTAAAGTTTATATTTTGTAGTTGAAGAGCACAACTATATTTGTACTTAACAAAAAAATATTATTGGCTCAACATATTCTCAAATCCACCTGAATCTACATAGTGCAATAATTAAATTTAGACCAATATAGAAAAAATAGTATGGTCTGGTTATTAACTAAGATTCAAGTTGTGCAGAGGTAGAGAATATCTAAGGTTGAGCATCAATTAAGTTATTTAAAGGTCAAGTAAGGTTAAGCACCAAGCATCAAGCTAGGCTATGTACAACAAGCACCAAGCATCAAGCTAGGCTATGTACAACAAGCACCAAGCATCAAGCTAGGTTACATAAGGCTAAGAACTAGGGTAGGGTATATAGGGCCAAGCATCAAGTTAGGCTACGTAGAGAAACTCAACAATCCTAAGCCAAATGAAGATTCATAGTATAAATTTGAGTTGAACATAGAGGCAAGATCTATCAAGAGTAATTTGAGATCCCCATAGGGTAATGTAGAGGTAAGATTCACAAATGGTAAGCCAAACGTAGAGGTAAGAGCTGCACAGGGTGAGTTAGGCAATACAGTCCAAGAGGAAGAAAATGCAATGAAGTAACCCAAGCAAAAAATAAAATGAAGTGACATCACAAGCATCAAGTGTAGTCTAGGAGGAATTTAAAGCATGAGAGTTTTCCAAGAAAAAATTATTTGAAACAACTTTTCTAACATCATTTGAGTGCAACCTTGGAGGAAGTGAAAGCATCAAGGTATAGCACAAAAGGAGATGCCAAGCATAGAAGCCAAAGTGCCATAGGATATTGACAAGAACCATAAGAAATTCAAGCATCATACAAAAGGAGATATATATTTTACGTGTCACATCACAGGAAGTTTGAAAAGAGAAGTGCTTCTACAATTTTATCCAAGGAAACGTTACACACTCCAAAAATAACATCATTACATCATTCATACAATTGCCATGTTAATGAAATGAAAGATAAGGTGAATAATTTTCAAAAATACCCTAGGTCATAAACCATAGATGTCGAAGCACCAAGTAGATGACATTCAAATTAAACTTCCAAACATTTAAAGTGTCATGTTTATAAGCCAAGTGAATCATTGGATTGTTATCTTAAGGAGGGTAGAACAGTATCAAGTGTATCATCTTTCAAGCAGCAATGAAACGTTCATCCCAAAGCACCAAGATAGGTCAAAGCAAAGATTGCCTGAAAAATTGTTGTGTGCAAAGGTATATTTGAGTTTGATTAAATATTTAAAATTTTGAATGGTTTTTAAGGTTGGTTTAAAGGAATAAGGATTTTATTATTGAATTTTCTAATGTTTATTCATATTAGGTGGAGAGATAAGAATTTTAATAGGATAATTAATACCTTAGTTGTTTTTTAAATTCTTGGAGTGATAAGTAGGTATAGATATAAAGTAATTTGAAGTTTTTAAGTCATTTAATATTTGAAAACTTTATTACTTTATTTATTTTTTGAAAATTCAAAGCTTATGGAATATTTGCAATTTATGAGATAAGGAAGTCTACTTCAAATTAGGATTTTTAAATTTGCAAAATTATGTCTTCCTAGTTTCTAAAAAATTAGGGAGACATAAGGAATTCAACATCAAAAGTTTTAAAAAAATTTAGAAACTTGAAAAATCATTCAAAACCTAGGGAGACATAAGGTAGTCCACATAAAAGGAAATTGATTAAAACTAATGGAGAAATTATCAAGAGGAACTTATCAACATAAAATACATTATGGAAAATTTCAAGGTCAAATTTCACTTAATATTCTTCATAACTATTATCAACAATGCAAAGTAACTTCAAATAGAGATAATCATGTGATTCAAAAAGAAAGAGATCTTTGGTACATAGATTCTAGTGCTAGTCATCATATGATAGGCAATTTACAATGGTTTGATTGTTTAGAGGTCAAAGAAAATTTTTATTTGAAACTTGCAGATGGTAAGAGCTATCTTGTTCATGGAAGTGGATGTGTAACACCTAGTGCACCATTCTTATATTTTGTGCTACATGATGTTATGTATGTTCTAGGGTTGACAACTAATCTCATTTTAGTAACTAAACTAGTTGAAAATGGAATATTGATTGAGTTCAAACATATAAATGGAGTTAATAAATGTTTCATCAAGAATCAAAATGAAATAGAAGCTACATGATCAATTAAAAATGGAATATATGCTTTAGACTTTATTGTGTTAGAGTATATTACATCATTTGGTTCATGTAAATGTACCACCTTTGGTACGTAACTAGAGTAGGAGTTTACTTTAGAGAAAATTTAGTTAGTTACTTTAAGTAATATAATAAATGTGCAAGGGTCAAATGTGCAAGTTGTAAATGTACAAGGAGTCCACTTGTACATCAATTAGATAGGTAGAGTAAGGGGAAAGGAATCTATCTTCCTATATAAAGGCCTCATAGTGAGTGTTTTAAGAAGGATCATATGTAGTAGTAGTATAGAGAGTGTGTGGTACAATGTAGTCCTTCATATCCTTTCATGGAGTGTTCATAACCTCCATTATATAGTATTGTACTATTTTCATCACTTTCATTAATGGAATATTTTGAGTTATTTATAGATGTTCATCTTATTATTTTCTTGTAAAATATTGTGCCATTAGTTTATAGTTATCTCAGATTAGTCATCTTGCATCTTGTGGTTGTATTCCATGCACCACCATATCATCAAAAGCTAACAGTGGTATTAGAGCACATGGTAGATCAGTTAGGATCTAGTGAGAGTATCATGGTAGATCAGCCAGAAAATAGAGAGAGCCACATGTGAGATTGAGAAAAATCTAAAAATATCATTTACAAATTTTTTGAGATTACATTCGGCTAGAGTCTTTCCATAAGGTTGCAAAAACAAATTTGAAGACTTGGACTCAGCATAAATTCCACTGGACTGATAAATCAACTAGTGAAGATTCATCATATCTAGATTTAAGAGATTCTTCCATTCCAATTTCTAACATCTTGTTGTAGGAAAAGGAGATTCAGAGAAATTTGGGAAGCTTCCTATGTAGATCTAGCAAGAATATCTGCATCAGAATAATTCTAATACTTGCAAGAAAAAGTAGAAGATTAAAGATTTTAGAGACCTGAGAAAATATCCCATTACTAAAGGTTGTAGACTTGTAAAGTGTAGAAGAATAAAAGGTCATAGTAGCTTTACTATTGATTCAAGAGACTCTATAGAAGATTCCTGAAGAATATTGGAGGTTGGTGATCTTCATAAAATACTACAGATAGTAAATTGAAGAAATCAGCCTAAATAAGCTGAAGAGACCTTTAGAAGGTATACTTACAAAACTGCTAGTTCTAGAAGTTTAGAGGTTGGTGACCTCCATTAAATCTTGTAAATTTTAAAATTGAAGAAGTACTAGCAAATTTCCTATTCTAGATTCCAGAAACAACAAATTTTAGAGATCCAGAAAGAAGATCTTAGTACCAACATTTCCATAGTAGAATTTTGAAGGAAATGTCTCATTTGGAAGACCAAAGAAGCTATGATATTGAAGATCTTGGTGAGGTTTCAAGGAGAAATAAGGAGAAGGCTTGGTGATCCTTATTATAGTTTCAAAGAAGGCCATTAAAGTATTTCCTAGGAGAAATCATTGGATAAATCTACCACCAAGGAGAAGTTCCTAAAAAAGGAATATTTTTGGAATAGTTGTTTCCATCCGACAACAATCCCAAGGGATAAGGATTTGGTAAGGAGTTTACAAAATTTTAAAGGAGATTTGTGAAGACCTCAAGACTTTTATATTCTTTAGAAGAAGGTCTAGATCAAATTTAGAATTCGACAAGGAGACTGAAAGAGAAACCAACCAAAAATTACTACCAAACCTAAAAAGTTTAAAGATTGCCTTTGAAGGATAGAAGGCTCATCCAAATATTCTAAATCTATAGAAAAATACTGAAGGGTTATTGAAGAAATACTTAGCTACAATTTGGGAGAATTCCCTACCAAATTTTTGAGTTTCAAGAACAGTATTTCAGTGTAGAAATTGACTATGAGAGAGGCAGCAATTAGGGCAGCATTACTAGTTGCAAAACTTTAGAAGTTATAGAGTCCATCCTAAAGGTTAATAAAGTCACCTACTACAATTTTAGGGTAGCAAGTTAGAGGGTTTTTGGAGTTATAAAAATGTGATTAAAAGGGCTATTTCAAATAGCCAAGAATAGCTACAAGTTCATCTAGTTAATGCCAACAATAAGGTGATTCTAATCACCTAGAAATCCTCCATCTATAGAGATCATTAAGGTAAGCAAATTGGGTGCAAATAGGTTTATTAGTTGAACTTTAATTTGGGTTATTATCCAATTCCATTAAGCACCATTTTAATTCTTTAAAATTTTCAAAGAGAAGGTTGCATATTATAGTCTTCAAAGAGGGTGCAGTAGGAAGTTTCTTCTAAGGTTTATACCTAGATATTAAAATATGAGTTTGATATATTTTGATAAAAAATATATCATCTTCCTATTATCCAGTTATAGAAAAGAAGACTACATTAAGTTAGAGATATTATAGTGCATTTAAGATAAATTACTAGTGCATGATTTAAGGTTCATTTGAAGGAATAATAAGGTGATATCAATATTGCACTATACTAGTTGTTCTTTAAGAGCTTTTAAGATGCACTAAATACTTTAAGTTACAAATTTTGAGTTACTTTGAGGGGTCATCTAGAGAAGTAATAAGAAGAAACTATTATTGCACTATATTAGTTATTAAAATTTTACTAAGGAGTTTTAGTTAAGGTGAACATTAGTGCAAAGTTAAACCTCTAAAAATTAGTTGCATGGTTAATAGCTTGGATTCATTGGTACTAAAATTATCCAAGAGGTTAGTATTGTCTAAAAATAAAGGTAACAATACATTGATCTCAAGGATTAGAGCAAGAATTGGAATATCTAAGAATAAAATGAAAAGCTTCATAAATCTATATTTATTTTTCCTTAAGCTATACAACAAGGAGATGTCATATCAAAGGAGAAGAGTAGCATAAAAAGAGATAAGGAACTCTCAAAACTTTGGTGCAAAATAAATTATCTTATTTATGTTATAGTAATGCACCATATCCCTCCTAAAGAGGATGAAATATAGAGTGTCTCAATACACTAAGGTAGCAAGCATCCTACGTCCACAATCAGTTGAATCATTGAAGATAGAAGGTGCAAACTTTGGATGCACCAACATAGGGTAGATAAGAATTTAATTGGGGTGTTTAGAGACACCATCTTCAACACCTTATCCAGAATCCATGATTGCATCAACCTATAGTACAAGTACCTATGTAAAGATAAAGGTAAGGGTAGTGAATAACAAGTGGTATAGAGAAGGAGAAAATAAAGGTGTAATACCTAGCAAGGAGGTTGAGTGAAATAACCACATTCTACCACTGAAGTGCCATAGAACCACCACTCCATCACCCTTGGTATATCATAGATAGATCCAACCATCATCCTCAAATAGAATAGCTTGCAAGAAGGAAATCATTTATTGTAAATAGAGTGAAGCAAGCTTGCAAATGGTTGGAATGAACAAGCAGTGATAAGGTCTTAAGGTTAATATTTTGGTATGTTGAAGAGAGCATGCATGCAAAGGAGATATCTACACTTGTCTTAAAATAGGAAGGAATATTATGCCACTTAGCACAAAGGGTATCATTACCCTCTTATCTCCAAAACTCAAGAAAGGTGCTCATTTATATAACACTTCTCATCATTGTCCTAACGTTCAAGGAATTTCAATGCTCAGAAAGGAGAAGCTAATACAGTGCCATGTAATTTAATGCTCCACAAGGTCCAACGAAGCTTGAGGAGGAGATTTAAGTAACACCTACTACTACTTGGTACCCACTTCGAGAAGAAGAAGCTTACATATAACCACAAAACAAGAAGTGCACAGAGAATGAAAAAATGAACGAGCGAACTAAAAAATAATTTACAGTGATCATTAAGGGAGAGTGTATTCATAGTCTTAAGTTGATTTAAAGGTGCATTTAATACTGTCATAATAGGATGTCCACTGAGTCTATCATAAACTACAACTCATAATGAATGCTCAAATTCAATATCAGTCAGCATGAGTTTAAACTTCAAAGGTATTTTTGCACATACTTGCTTTCATTAAAGTTTAAAAGTAGGTATAAGGGAATGTATATTTCTAAGGTTAAAATAAGTGGAATAGATATAACCTTAGAGAAAGCAATCAGATCAAAAGTGCATAATATTAAGGGGTAATTTAAGGAGTATTATATTTACAAATAATTAAGTAGGAGAAATAAGGGTTTCTACTTAGACACTTAAAAATTATATTGCAAATATTATTAATTTCTAATATTCCAAAATTAGGGAGTTATGAGGTATACTAAATCAAACATAAATAATTAGAATTTAGAAATATTGGATATTAAGGGATATAAAAGGAAGTTCATTATTTACTTAAGGAGTTGGAATTATATACTTACATTTATCTCATACTCATACTAAAGGGACAAAATAAATCCAACCAAAGAACTTCAAATTAAGTGCATAGTTCATTAGAAGAGATAAGGTGAAATAGAAGTTGATTATTGTTATTTACAAAACATTACAAAATAAACCCAAAAGTTGAATTATTACTTACTAAACACTTTATTAAGATTATAGCTTACTCTACCTGACAAAGCTCCGGGACCTGATGGGTTTCCTCCTAGATTCTTTCAATCCTTCTGGGATGTTGTTAGTGAGGATGTGTGCAAAACCATCAGAGAAATTCAAAGCTCCAAGTCTATTCCCAGAGGCTTCAACTCAACTTTTATTGCTCTCATACCTAAGATCCCCAATGCTTCCAGTTTTAATGATTTTTGGCCCATTAGCCTTTGCAATGTCATTTACAAAATTTTAACCAAAGCAATGGCCATCCGTATGAGAGATGTCATGCCGATCATCATAAAAAAATGCCAAGGCAGCTCTGTGAAAGGCAGATCCATCCTTGATGGCATTATTTCTATCCATGAAGCTATTCATTCAAGTTCCTGCAACAAAAAGGTAGCCTTTCTTCTCAAGTTAGATATGAACAAGGCCTATGATCGACTAAATTGGGATTTCCTTATTGCCATTCTCAACAAGTTTGGGTTTCACAATGAGTGGGTTTCACTTGTCAAAGGGTGTATATCCTCCGCTTGGTTCTCTGTTCTTATTAACGGCTCTCCAGCTGGCTATTTCCATAGTAGCAGAGGTCTGAGACAAGGAGATCCCTTATCTCCTCTTCTCTTCATCATTGTTGTTGAAGCTCTAGGCAGATCCATTTTGGTAGCCAGGGAGGCAGGTCTTATTTCTGGCATTCAGGTTACTTCACAATGCAGTCCTATTACTCATCAACAATTTTTTGATGACACCCTTTTGTCCACCTTTGCCTCTATCAATGAAGCCTCTATCATCAAACGAATCCTCATCCTTTATGAAGCAGTGGTTGGCCAAAGGATCAACTTTCAAAAAAGCAAATTGTATTTCCTTAATACTCCATTGAGAAGACAACATTTGATTGCTAACATTCTCCAGTGTCCCATTAGTTCCCTGCCTTCCTCTTACCTTGGAATACCTCTTTTCAATGGAAGTGTCAAGGATAATCTTTGGGATAATGTCATTGAAAGACTTCAAAAGAAATTGACTACGTGGAGAGGTAATCTCCTCTCCCAAGCTGGAAAAATCACCTTAACTATGGCCTACCTTCAAAGTATTCCTATTTATTTTTTATCCTTATTCAAAGCTCCAACTTCTATTTACAACAAAATGGAGAGAATCCAAAAGAATTTCCTCTGGTCAGGAACTGAGAACAAGCACAGATTTCATCTGGTAGCCTGGGATAAAATTTGCAAACCCAAATATCAAGGAGGTTTAGGCCTCAGACGGATATCCCATCTTAATATTGCTCTCCTCGCCAAGCAAGCTTGGAGACTTATTTCAGATGAACAGGTTGACTGGGTCAAAATATTAAAAAGGAAATATCTTCAAAATTTTGAGTTTTTGCATGGCCAGGTACCCTTCGATGGATCCGCTTTTTGGAAATCAATTTGTCAAGCTCGTTCCCTTGTGCAAAAAGGAACCCGATGGCTTCTCGGTGATGGCAACTCCATTTCCTTCTGGGATGACAAATGGTTGGGTGAGTCTCCTCTCAGTCAGATTCCTACGCTCCAAAGGATCACTAACATCACCAAGAAATATTTTGGTCCTCTGGTGGCTCATTATATGACTTCAATTAATGAGATTAAGAAATGGAAGGAGATTAATATTCCAAATCATGAGGAGGAATATTTGTGCCTAAATAACTATCTTTCCTCTTGCAGAATTCTCGAGGCTTGTTCAAAGGATCAACCTATTTGGGAGCCCACGGACTCTGGGGAATTTTTTGTTAAAACTGCTTACCTACTCTCCATTACCAATATAGAGAATCCTTTGCCTTTCAAGCTTGTCTGGACTAAATACCTGATTCCTAAAATTGCTTCCTTCTCTTGGCTCTGCATCCAAAATCGCATTTTAACCATTGAAAATCTTATGAAACGAGGCCTTACTCTTCCTAACAGATGCCATCTGTGCTTGTCCGATTGGGAGTCCACTTCCCACCTTTTTCTTTTCTGTCCTTTTTCTAGAATGGTCATTAATAAACTTCTTCAAGTTTTTCACTTGGTTTGGGCCAATCCTCCATCAATTGTTGACCTGTTTTACCAATGGCCTAATCCTTTCATAAATCCTGTGCTTAAAGGATTGTGCAAGTTTAGCCTTCAACATTTCTTATGGCAAATCTGGCTTGAACGTAATCATAGAGTTTTTGATAAAAAAATTGTCCAACCTCAATACATTGCCAATAAAATCATCCTTTTTGCCATAGAAAATGCTCTAGCTACGCCTTTTAATCCACATCCTTGTCCTCCTTTTGAGAAAGATATCTTAAAGTCCTGTAACATCAATCTTGATGACCCCAAAAGTGCTGATATTCCCAATCCTAGAAGTAATGTTAAATGGATTCCTCCTCCTAACGGTTGGGTTAAACTCAATTTTTATGGTGCGGCCAAAGGAAACCCTGGGTTAGGGGGGGCTGGCGAAATCCTAAGGGATCATCTAGGAAATCCTATTTTTGCCTATGTTGAACCTCTTGGTGTTATCACCAACCATATTGTTGAGGCCAAAGCTATTTGGAGGGGTCTTCAATTTATCAAAACTATCCCAGGAAACATCATTGTGGAAGGAGATTCCTTAAATATCATTAACTACTTGAAGTCTTCTAAGCCTATTAGCTGGAGGATCAGATCAATTATTGAAGATTGCAAGCAAATTCTTAAGCGGCAACATAATTGCATACTCCAACATGCCTACAGAGAGGCCAATACTATTGTTGATAAGTTGGCTAACATTGGGGTTCATGCCCAAGGACTCTTAACATGGACAGACAGTCTACCTGCTGAGGTGGATGACATTCTTAAAAAGGACAAATCTCATATTATACATGATGGGTTGTGATTTGTCTTTCAGTCTTAGGCAATTTTTTTTAGATTTGTCAGATCCTCCATGCATTATTCCTTCGACCTTTGGTCTTGTCTCACTTCAATAACCCAGCCTATTTGGCAAATGTGGATCCACGCACCCATAGGCTCTATTTCCTATTTCAATATTACCTTTTTCAAGATCCATAAACTTTTTTGAGTAACCACTCATTCCCATCATTCCAAGGTGTTTTTTTGCATGAGTTTTAATGATTTGAACCCCATGAGCCTTGATAAGTGTATTTCCTTTTTTTTGAGATCTTTCTGTAGCCTCCTCGATTGGAGGTTGGTCCCGAAAATCAATTTGGAGACCATCCCAAACCTTTCGGGGTATTGTGCTCGAATTTCTTGCTGGGAAAGTTTTTCATGCGTCCTGATTTATCACGCTACCTTTTTTGAGTGTCGTCATGCCATTGGTTGTGCCCTTAACCTAATCCTAATTCGTAGATCTTACCTTTGCCCTAGCCAATCCTTGCATGTCGAAAGTCCCAATTCCTTTGTGCAAATCATTTCATGGTCCCAAAGCAAAAATTTTTAGGGCACCATCTTCCTATTTTTAGCCTTCGTGCATGCTCTGTTCTTTATCGTGGTGTCTCAATCCTTTCCCATCCTTTTCCCCCTGATCCTTGTGCTTTCCTATTCTCTATCCTCTTCCCTATCTGCCATCATGAAGGAAAGCAAACCTGTTTACATTGAGCCTGTTGTTCTTGAGCTTAGTCCTTTGATCCGTGACTTATGGACAGACAAAACAAATAGTGCCCTGATTGAATTTTTCAAGCTCTTCTCAGGGGTCGATGACACCATTTCGAAGGCTTTTGCTGACACTTGGGATAGAGGTTATGTCACAATCCATGGGGTCCAGTACCATATCTCCTTTGAGCTATTGGTGAGCTTGACTGGGCAGCCCTTGAATGGAAAGGTGATCCGACGCAACAAACATAATTGGGAAGTTGAACTGACCTTCTTCGAAAAAAATTTGAGGTCCACAAGAACTATAGAAAAGGGTTGTATCATGAACACATTTCCCCTCCTCTGTAGTAAATTTTAGTTCTCGTAATGCAATACCTATCCTGTGATAATCCAGACTCACAGTTATGTTGTTTTCATCTCGCCTATGTGAATCACTTTCGTGATGCCAAAGCCATGAATATCCCCGCTGCAATTTTTTGGTCCATCGATTACGCCATTGTAACCTCTCACAAAAATGAGGATGCCCTTCCAAGTCACCAAGGACTTTTCAAAGTCCTCTACCACTATCTCCTCCTTAACTTCCCCAATGGTAACATTCCCACTCTTGAATCAGATGAAGCGAATTCATCCTCTACCCCGAGTCCTAAACATTCCAATCCTAAGAGGAAGATCAAAACTAAAAAACCCCATCCTATGGCTAGGAAGAAAATTAAGGTGGAGTCAACCCCTGTTAGAAGCTCCCAACATCTGAAGCTAAGGGAAGTTTCAAAAACCCCACCTTCCATCTCAGGCAAGCCTCCCAAAGCCCAATCCTCTTCGCCTGATTTGGTTGATAAATTTCTCCATAAGCTGGTCATCCATGCCACCAATGCATCCATCGCTCACTTGGAGGCTGCCCACATTGCCATCGGTAAGGCCATTGAGAGCCTCAAAGAATAGAGACACAACCTCAGCCTATTCTTCTTTTGTGACAATTTCAATGGTTCTACTGTTGAACCCTCCTCTGATGTTAAAGGAGGGGCTACTGAAGATGAGGTTGTAGAAATTGCAAAAGATACCTGCCTTGATGGTTTGAAGGAGATTCCAAAGGTGAAAGAGACCTCGAAGGATGTAGAGAAGGATGCAACGAAGGACAATGTTTTGAATATTGATGTCCACACTTTTCTACAGCCCGACGCTCTTCCTTGATGGCGCTTTTTGTTGGTCCCGATCGTTGTTTTGGGTTGTTCTCCATTTCCTCTGGTTTCATGGCATGCTGCTGGGTCTGTCCCTACTTGTCTCCTCCTTTCTGCCTTCTGGTGTTGTTCCTTTTTGTTCCTTTGTGCTAAAGGATCATTGGTAATCCTTCAGGTTGCTTTTTGAGTGTAATGGCTTCAGGCCTTTCAGTTTTGATGAGCTTTGCTCTGTTCTTCGTGTTTCTCTTTTCCTCCTCTTGTTCCTCTGAGTTCCTTTTTGTAAAAGGTGATAGGGCACCTTTCAAATGCCCTTTTTGAATTAATATAATTAACTTACCAAAAAAAAATATTATAGCTTACTCTAATTACTAGGGAGACATAAGGAATCCTACAAAACCTAATTCTAGAGAGGTTTTATCAAATTGGTTCATATATTCTAAACTAAGGAGCTATAAGGATGTTTACTCCAAAGAACACATTAAAAAATGTAATTAGAAAAAGGAGCAATAAATTTACCAATATGGCTTAAAAGCATGATTGATGATTCAGAAAACTCAATGGATAATAAAGAAGATGCAAATGGAGGATAAGAATTGGTAGAATTTAAAAACTCACAAACTAATAGTTTTCTTTAGGCGTATCTTCTAATAAGGGAATTGATGATAATATTGAAGATCATATTCAAAAGGAATAAAATAACATTATACAGATCTATGAAAAGAGTAAATATAGAATAGCTTCAATTGTACACACATGGTTCAACTATTTCATCAAAGAAATAGATAAACATGATATTCCTAAAACAAATAACAAATACATCAGGATATCTTAACTATGCACCTACTACGACAAATATGGTCATGAGAAGGGCTAACTATTGGAGTTTCCATCCATGTAAATATTGTGGAGGAAAATACTATCCATCTTACTATTATTAAAAAAAAGAAAAATACTATGAAATATTCAAGGAGAAACTAATATTTATATTAGACTATTTCTTCCAAACTCTTATTTCATAAACATCCACTAATAATGAATTCAAGCTTGAATTTTGTGAATATCAAGGAAATAGGTCATACAGAAACCAATGAATAGAAAATAAAGTAGTATGATCCACTTAAGACTTGCAAAATTATGATGTCACTATTCCATCAAGGATACCTAGAAGATTACAATATTATATATTCATTCAAACACTCAAAAATAACAAAAGACGATGGAATGAAAAAGACAAGAAGAAACAACACGAAAATAGAAGCAGAAGAAGAAGAAGAAGAACCAGACCAAGTTTAAGATTATTCTAAAGAAGAAGATCCATATTGAAGACTAAATTCCTCAATACCTAAATAATGTAATATAGGGGGTGTTAGAGTATATTACATCATTTGGATCATGTAAATGTACCACCTTTGGTACATAACTAGAGTAGGAGTTTACTTTAGAGTTAAGTTAGATAGTTACTTCAAGTAATATAATAAATGCACAAGGGTCAAATGTGCAAGTTGTAAATGTACAAGGAGTCCACTTGTACATTAATTAGATATGTAGAGTAAGGGGTAAGGAATCTATCTTCCTATATAAAGGCCTCATAGTGAGTGTTTCATGAAGAAGGAGCATATATAGTAGTAAGTATAGAGAGTGTGTGGTACAATGTAGTCCATATCCTTTCATGGAGTGTTCATATCCTCCATTATATAGTATTGTACTATTTTCATCACTTTTTTTTTAATCAAAAAATCCCTTGCGGGGCTGCCTTGATCTGAGAGATCACAAATAGGGGGTTCTACACCGTTAAAGTCACCCAGGAGTCACGCTCGGTCTTACTCGCACCAACATTATCAATTGGATTTTTGGTACCCAATTCAATTTTTTTGTAGGGTGGAGATTCGGACCTGGGACCTCCCTTGGAGTATTGCCCTCTCCTCTCCAACTAACCTACAACACCTAGGTATATTTTCATCACTTTCATTAATGGAATATTTTTGAGTTATTTATAGATGTTCATCTCATTATTTTCCTGCATAATATTGTGCCATTAGTTTATAGTTATCTCAGATTAGTCATATTGCATATTGTGGTTGTATTCCTTGCACTACCATCTCATCAAAAGCTAACAAATTGGTTTCTTTCAAGATCTTATCTTAGACCAAAATAACAATGTTGAATATTCTCAAAGACATAATACAAGAAATGAGAATAAAAAATATTTCTATCATCAAAGATGTTGGGTAAATCCAAAATTTAAGATGATAAAAGGATGAGAGGATAGAAACAGGTTGCACTATAAATCCATCTACAAATTAAAGAAGAAAATAATGAAGACAATCAAGAAGAAGCAGAACGAGGCCAAGATAAAATCTATTATAAAGTCACATGAAGGATGAAGACTGTATTGAAGATAAAGTTTTCAATAACCAAATAATGTAATACAATGGGGTGTTAGATAATATTACATTATTTGGTACATGACAATGTACCACCTTGGTACATTATTATAAATATTATATTAGGGTTGTATCCTAGATTAGTGAGTGAGTTAATATTTTATGTAATGTAATAATGTGCAGGAAATGCACAAGTTTCATGTAAATATGTGTGCAAGTGTTATGAGTGTAGATGTGCACAAGTTTCTAATATATAAGTGTGCACATGTGTCCTTAGAATAGGAAAATGAATAGATATTAAGAATAACTAAGGTCAAGAGTGCAACATATAAAGAGTCACATACAATTATACATTTGTGACAAAGCATTGTAATATCATGAAGGTGAATTGAATGTGCAAAGCTTTATGCTTGCATTAGTAGACCTTTATTCAATAACATTTTCAGTATTTTTCATGTGCAATATTGTGAGCATGTTTATGTGAGTATTCTTATGAGTTATTCAATTTGTTATTACATTCTAAGATATTATTTGGTTCATTATATTGCAACTTCATTATATTAGATCTTGTGATTATTTTTATGTGATGATTTATATTAAATATTAGAGTATCAAAAGCTAACAATTATAGGCCACATTGGTGATAAATTCATGAAACAAATTTTAGTGGATTATGGTTCTAGTTTAAATATGTGTGGCTTGAATTTTATGATGCATTTTGGTCTAACCTAACAAGATTTTGAAAAATTTGATCTTCTAAGTCAATCTTCTGATAATAAGGAATGTGAGGCTAGTGGTACAATAATCTTACCCCTCAAATTCAAACCATGCACCCTCAATACTCACTTCTATGTCATGTCATCTGATCTATCTTACAACATTCTTCTAAGAATATCATGGATTAATAAAATGTGGTTTGTCTCTTTAACTTTACATCAATTCCTTAAGTATGAATACAAGAAAAAAAACTTACAATATTTGTGTCAATATTTAACCTTTCAAATATTTTAAGGTGATCAAATTCAATAAGGAAAAGGTTATTTTTTGTCCTTCAAACCCATCTATTAAGTCTTCATCTTCTGAACCTCTCATTAGTAATGTATTAAAACCACTTAAGTTTAATGGTCCATTTAAAGAATAATTAATGGAAAGTGGTAACAAATAAAATACCATTAATAATAAGCCAAATCTAGATGAAAATTAATCTATATTATACCTATCCAAAATTATCTTTTCTCAAACCTTTAGGATTGCCTTCTAGTTCCAATAGTAAGGGAAAATAAAATAAATAGAAATGTGTTCTTTTATTTTTGTTGGGTCTATTGATAATTAGAAAATAAAAAACAACAATTCCTACCCAACTAAATGAAATTATGTTTCATTCTTCCTATAAAATGCATATCCCATCCCTAAGAAAATTTTATCTAACATGGAGTAGTAAGGAAAATGACTAGGTTTGTATGAACAAATTATTAAAGAACCCCTACAGACTAAACCCTAGTTAGGGTGTTGTGGTATAGGTAATGTATCTAGTGATAATTAGCCTTATCCCATTTCCTATTTAGGTGACTTAATCATAATAATTATTATTATAGAGTCTCTCTATCTAGCATCACTTCTCTAAATAGGTTAGAATGGAATGATTATGATTGTAGATCATCACATCTCACAGATCCTAGATTCTCTCAATTTATCCAAAATATAAAAGTAAATTTCCTAGCCTAGATTGTCTAGAGTTATTTGCAAATGAAATTTTTTATAAACAATAGGGCATATAATATGATCCTCTCTAAGGTATTCACTCAAAATACCTTGAAAAAAACTAGTTTTACTTTAGAGGATCTTTCTCCCAAATTGCCAATATATCCATGTTATAAAAACTAGATAGCAATCAATTGACCATATACCCCACTAACATAGAACACCTTGTATTACTTCAAAATCCACCTTAAGTAGAATAAAAATCTCATATTTTAGTTGATAAAATCATATATGTCAATTTTGGAACATTAGATGATCCCAAGACTCTCAAATTAGAAAGGTCTTAACCATGGTAGAATGTGAAGAATACTCCAAATTCCTATATTAATTCAAGCATATATTTACTTGGTCCTATGATAATATAACTACTTTAGATACTTATCTATTTTTCCATAATTTAGTTGTCACTCATGATGTAAAACAAAAAAATAAAGTTACAAAAAGTACATATGATAGTCATACTTCTAGTCAAAAAGGAGCTTCAAAAATTTCTTGATGTAGCTTCATCAAAGTCATATGATATTCTAACTGTATCTCTAACATCATTCCAATTACCACAAAAAAAAAGTGTTATATTGTGCATAGAATTTTGGGACAACAAGAAAGAATGTCCCAAAGATGACTTCCTTCTTCCCAACATCGATATGGTTGTTGATTTTATAGCAGGATGTGGAATGTTGTCCCTAATGGATAGATTCTCATGGTACAATTAGATCAATATAACCACTAAAGAAAAATCCAAAATAGTCTATTACCACATGTGGGACCTTCTACTATCAATCCATTCCCTTGGGATGAAGAATATAGGAGCTACCACTAGAGACCCATGATCTACATATTCTATGAGATTATGCATAATATTATAAAAGACTATATATGATATTCTTAGTTGAACTTTAAACTAATACCATGTTCAAGAACTCAAAAGTATTTTTGAGATACTAAAGGAGTAGAACATACGTCCAAAGCCTCAAAAGTATATTTCAAGCTAGCATCAAGAAATCTCTTGGGATTTATTGTATCTTGATGGAAAATTGAAGTTACCTCTAACAAAATATTGGGTATTGTCAATATTCCACCCCCTAGAACACTGATCCAACTTCATAGTCTCGAAGGATAAATTCAATCCATAAATATATTCATCTTCTAACTTGTTGATAAGCATCATCTCCTTACCAAGACTTTGAGAAAGGACATAATCTTCCAATGGGATGAAAACTATCAAGCCACTTTCGATGCCTTAAAATCATATCTCATGTCTCTAGTACTTGTTCCACTTAATTCTATATGCCTTTATTGTTATACATAACAACTATAGACTATGATTTAGGAGATATATTGGTAGAATATGATGACTAGCATAGATAAGGGATTATCATCTACATTAATCAAACTTTAGTTAATTATGAAGTCAAATCTACATTGTTAGAAAATATTTTTCTAGTTGTAGTGTTTGCATCACAAAATTTTAAACATTATATGTTTAGCCTCCAAACATTTCTCATCACAAAATTAGATCTCTTATGACACCTCATGTCCAAACCTCACATCTTGAGAATAACTACTAAGTGGGTAATTGAAATTAGTGAATTTGATCTAAGAGTTTTCAATTAAAATTTTATGAAAGGTCAAGTTATTACTAACCAATTAGTACTTGCAACCTTATAAGCTATTCAACCTATGTCTAGTAGTATATTAGGAAGACTCTTGAACCTTATAATTTCATGGCATAAGATGGATCAAATGAGTAGGAATACGAGTCATTTTAGTCACTCCAAAATAACAATATATTTTTTCATCCTTTAATATTAAGGCCTCTTGCATGAACAACATAAAATATTACAAATACCATATTCTAGGGATATGTGATGTTTTAGCCCCTAGTGTTAGAATAATTTATATTTTTGGAGACTCCTAGCTAATTATCAACCAATTTAATGGCATTTATCAAACTAAAGACTATAGACTAAATCCAATTAAATAAATTATCAAGCTTATGGTTGCTTTTGATAAAGTTGGCATTAATGTTATCCCTAGGTCTGGTAATCACCATGTCGATGTCATGGTTTTAATTGTATTCCTTGATCCCCTTATATTTGGATGATGAGCAAGCAGTCATCATCATTAAAAAATTTAAGTAACCCTCAACCTTCGTCTATCCAAATTCCCTTATAAGTATTTTTACCAAAACAACTTTATATCATAGTCCTTGTTATAAGGACGTCTTTGATTACCTCAAGGATAACACTTTACCTAATGGTTTAATCTATGATAATTTCAATAACCTCAAACAAAGATCTTGTAGATATGTCATCATTGATGACATATTCTATTGGCATACTCTTGATGGTATATTTCTTAGGTGTTTATACCTTTTCAAATTTAATACAATAGTCTAAGAAGTTCATGATGGATCATGCAAAGGCCACTTTAGTAGTGTTGCATTACCAAAAAACTCCTTAGAATATATTATCATTTTCTCTGTAGAAAATGATTCTTGTGATTATGTCAAGAAATGTGATAAATTTCATAAGCATTAAAACCTTATACACACCCCTTTTCCAATCCCTTTAATTCTTAATCTCACCTTGGCATTTATCCATTTTGGGATTGAACATCATTGGGAAGATAAAGCTCGTGTCTTCAAATAGACATAAATTTATCATCATGGCTATGGAGTGCTTCACTAAATAGTTCAAATTTATACCTTTAGCCTCAACCATTGGAATACAAGTCTCTAATTTTATCCTCAACCAAATTCTAAGTCGTTATGGCATCTTTTTTGTCATCATTTAGGATAATGGAACACCTTTTAAGAATAAATATATATAAATATTTTATGTCAAATATAAGATACATCACAAATAGTCCACTTTTTATTATCCTCAAGGAAATAACTAGGTTAAAATATCTAACAAAACCCTTATAAATATTCTCAAGAAGTTAGTCAGTAAAATACATAGATATTGGCACCTCAAGTTTTATCCATACCTTTAGATATATTACACAAGTGTCAAAATGTCTAATGGCATAATACCTTATGCTTTTTTATATGGTTCTAAAGTAGTCTTCTTCTTTGATATTGAGGATCCTTATGCATTATGTTACAAGATGCCTCTATAGGATATTAACATCATCTCACTTACCTTAGTCAACTAGAATTACTTGATAAAAAGTGGATCTGTATCTTAGAATACTTGAGGGTCTACCAAATAATCCTCAAGTGAGCATATGACAAGAGGGTATGATCTACATCCTTTGAAGTTGGTAACTTGGTTCTCAAAGACAACCAAATATATAGTAACACCAAAATCAAACTCAAAGGTAAGCTTGATCCCAATTGGCTAGGTCTACACATCATAACTACCAAATATAGTTTAGGTGCATACCACCTTACTATTCTTGACAAAAAATATCTTTAAGAGCCAGTGAACACAATGTATCTCTAAAGATACTATTCCAAAATGCATGAAACTCTAACTACTTGATTTTAACTATCTATTTTATGATTACCTATTTTTTCTTATCTCTACTTGGACTACTTGTAGTATAGAGAGTTAGAAATTCATGATGACATGCAAATGATGATCCTAATTAAAATAGTTTTTTATTTTACTAGGTAACTGATTTGAGAGAATCCTCCCTTGTCCTATTTTACCAACTATTTGGCATGATATACATATTTTATGATATGGAAGAAAAAATTTATGATAGTTTACAAAATTGTATTTTTTCCCACAATGACATGTGCCTTCAAGACATTATGGGAACCTTCAAATATCAACTATCATTCTTCAACCAAATCATCCTCCATATTTACCAATAAATAAAACTATTATTATTCATACATATGTTTCTATCATCCAAACTCATCGCTCTAGCCTCTTTGTACTCAATTTTAAAAATTTTCTTTTCATACTCATATCCCCACTCATGAACGAAGTGTCAATAGCAATGTGTTAGTACAAACTCATCATAAATCTACTCTCAATAATAACTATCATCCAACAACCATTTATCCTTGTTGCATTGTAACCAATTTATAGATGAGCAATAGGTTCTTCTCCACTTAGATATAAAATAGTGAGGATGATAAACATAAAAAAGCTAAACCCATATTTTCTCAATTATTTCATATTATCCCTTTAGCATTTTATGATCCTAATTAGGTTATATTTTATTTGATAACTAGTGAAGGACCTAATGCCCATGGGACCATATCATCATAGCTTTTAACTTTTTAAAACTTTGACTCTCAAATCAATTATTCCATCTTTTTAAACCTCCATCCCACTACATGATGAATATTGTGAGATTATGGAAAACTCTATCATTCCATAATCTATCAGAATTTTACCACATGAAGAAAACTATGAGGTTCACTGGTGTTGATGGCAATCTCATTACTTTCTCCAATTTCTTCTTAATAATATTAATTTTAGATCCATGTAAAATGTTATATGGCCTCAATATAATGTTTCAATTGTCTATATAGGATCATCAAAACCACCTCAATCACATATAAGTATGGTAGTAATATGCATCATGTCAATAATAAATTTCTCCCCTAAATTATAAAGTATGGGCAATTCATTGTAAAAAACAACCAAAGCAATAATATCACAATCTTTAAATTCATCGTTGTTTGACACATCTAGAACTCCTCAATGAAATTTACCTAGAGGTAATTCTATCATCATTTGGCATAAAAAAAATTCTTTGTGACATTTTTCTAGAGGTGAGTTATAAGTCCTTTATAACATTTGTCTAAAGGTAAGGCAAAATTTCTTTATGACAATTTTCTAGAGGTAAGACAAAAGTATGTTAGGATATTTTTCTAGAGTCAAAGCATAAGTTCTTTAAAAATTTATCTAAAGGTATAACCAATAGCAAAAGTCCTTTATGATAATTATCTAGAGGTAATTCTATTGCCATTTGGTGCATGTACAATATCCTCAAAAATATTTGTTTTATGTAAATCTATTTACAGCTTTTAAATAAAATTGAGATGCCTCTATAGAATTTGTTTTGGACCACAAACACAATATATTTATCTTGTATCATAGAAATATCTTATAAAATTATCTAAATTCCCCCTAGACATGTCTTTTTTGTATTTTTCTTGCATCTTATCAATGTTTTATGGCATTATTTAAATTCTCCCTAAACACGTCTATTTTTATATCACATCTTATATCATAGTAATGTCTTACAACATTATCTAAATTTCTCCTAGATACATATATTTTTATATCATATCTTATATGATAACAATGCCTTATGATATTATCTAAAGTTCCATTGGGCACAACTATTTTGTACTATGTATTGTATCATAGCAATGTCTTATAGCATTATCTAATTTCCTCTTATGCACATCCATTTTTATAATGTATTATATCATGGCAATGCCTAATGGTATTAACTAAAATATACTTGTGGAATGTTTATATTATTATGTCTAATCCAACATATATTCTAAATCATGTTTTGTATGCATCTCAAATCAAAAAACTCTTCATACAACCATCATATTTTAACAACAAAATCATTATAACATCATCATAAAATAAAAAACTCACATCATTGGTCGTAACACATAATCAAATTAAATAACATATAGCAAATATGCATTCATCACAATTAGACACATCATCATGGACCAATGGAAATTAATGTATACATATAAAAAAATTATGTACATCAAAGTCACATAATACATCATCATTATATAGTACAATGATAAAATTGGACCTCCTAGGGGTATCCTAAAACTAGATCTATGAGTCAATGTCTAAATATCTTATTCCTCCTACTACCTATGGCAATGACATCCTAACATAATCATTTGACTATCATATCATGGACTATGAATGTCTTTATATGGTCTACCTCTAACTTGGCAAAGGTAATCAATGATCAACAAGAATAGTTACCTAATAGGCTATCTTGTAATGGGTTGATCTCTCAACCTCTATAGTAAGATCCATATAAACCTGAGCATAATATATTATAACCAACTGATATAGGAAGATCTAGATAATCTAGATATCACTCACTTTGGATATTATTATGGACTTTCCTATAGCTACATCTCTCCCTACATCTCTCACTAGACTAAGGATTGCTAATTACATCACTAAGATTTGTTGAACCATTCAATCTTACTCTTGAGTGTGCATAGTTGCCTCTACCCTAGCTACATCTTGCTCCACTATGAATACTACTGGTATAGAATATAGACTAGCCACATGTTTGGCCAACATGTTCCTTTATGCCTCCATGGATGGTTAAGATAACATGCTTGATCCTACTTCACTTTTCATGGTCATCAACATGATCATTTCCCCTATTGATGATATTTCCCCTTGTATCTATCTTTGGATATACTACCATTGTTTTATTAGTGGTGGGACCACCCACTAGGCTCCCCTAGGTTGCCTCCTTGGATCCATCCTCTTGCCCATCCTTAGGCCCACCACTACAACTATTCTAGAGCAGATGGTCTGGTATCATCCAAAGTAGTAGTCATTGATATCAGGATCATCAACATTAGGATCTAAAATGAGTAGATAATCCATGTCTAAATCAAGGTAGGAGTCAAGATATAATAAGGTATCAAACCTCACTCACATAGAAATTGATGATACTAAATCAGATCTAGTGAAATGTCTTCTCAAAGTTTGACCTCTCTTTCAAAATGGAAGATCTTTTACTATCCCTATGCTCCCACTAGCCATCATCACTACCTAAACTATATGGCCCCTATAATATCACTATGTGATTTAATCCCACCAAATATCATCTACCAATCATCTCACCCTATCCAAAATACCATTGTGAGGCTTCATCTAACTACCCTCAAATTGATATTCTCATTAATATTCTAGGGATGCCTCTACATCATCTATTAATTTGAAAGCCCTAGTGTCTACAATATGGTTATGTATTTATAGGCCCCTACTATAACAACCCAACTAAATCCAACCTACTCAAGAGAGATTTTTTTTGTTAATATTCAATAGGGGTCCACATATCCCCACCATACATAAGTCCATCTACATAGGTGCACTAAGCATAATGTAAATAATCCATCTATCTCATATCCATGATGAGCTAGCTTATCTCTCTTAATCTATTAAGAGGGTATGCTTATCCCTACACCATATGTAAGTCCATCTACATAGGTGTATTAAATGTATTCTAAAATTTCTTTTAATTAATTAACCTATGAGCATAGCCATTATGATTATTAAGGGACATAAATGTCATTCACAAGTGTTTCTTAATAGATTCTAATCTATGATCATCCTTCATAAATAAGCATAATTCCATAACAAGCCATATCTAAAAAGCATTAAGAAACAAGAACATGAGATAAAAATAATCATCACACACATGTGATATAACATGCATCCTGGTAAAACCCCTAAGGAGAAAAACCCAGCCTCAAAATGTTATTTTTCATTTCCTTAATTTAGAAGCCTCCAATATACTTATGCAAAAGGAATCTCATAATTCCTTTTGATACATCCATCAATGCAAGAACATAAGAATCCCATAGTTCCTATGCTTCTGAATACATGAATAGATCCTTTAATTCATGTTACAAAGCTATGATAAAACCCCATAATTCTCTCGGATGAGCTTCGCATTCATCCTCCAAAAGGATATCTCCTTTCCTTGGTCCAAGCTCAAAGGAATATCCCCTTTCTAAGAGACTAATGTAATCACATCAAGTATTACATTTTCCATGTTGACTCATTAGAGAGGACCCCATAATCCTCCAAATGAATTCCTATGCAAGTGTAACAAGGATAGGAACCTTCTCCTACTCACTTAAAATAAATCTAAACTCTATTACATCATAGCATAGATTATGCTATCAACAATACTTATCCATAATGAAATATATTATCCATAGTCCCATTTTATCCTATGAGATACATTATCTACAAATGCATATCTCTTACTCATATAAAATATTATCCATTGACATATTTCAGCTCATTAAACAATGAAATACATTATCCACTAATGCATATTTCTATTTCATGAAATATATTATCCACTAACATACTTCAACCCATAAAATCAATTGAAATACATTGTCTACTAATGTATTTTCTAATCTATGAAATATATTATCGACTAATATATTCCAACTCATCAAAACAAATGAAATACAATATTCGTCAATATATATTTCTATCTCATGAGTTATAGTATCGACTAATATAATTCATCTTAACAAATGAAATACATTAGCCACTAATGCGCATCTCTATCCCATGAAATATTTTATCCACTAGCATATTTCAATGCATTAAACCAAATGAGATGCATTATCCACTAGTGTATATTTTAAGTCCATTTCACTAAAGAAGCATAGTATCCACTACTAAAGTGAAACATATCATTCACTATATCATTTCAAGTTTGTTTCATCAAAATATAATATCCACTAATGCATATCTCTAATTCAATTAGCACAAAGGAATTTTTGCTCTTATGACCCCTAAATAATTAATCAAATATACCCATTCCTACCTATTAATGAAGGATCAAAGACTTATTAATCATAGGCGGCTCTCTTAATCCTTCGAAGGAGCTAAATCAAGATAATAACTAAGCATTATTTTATTCATTCAAAGGTCTAATTGGAATAACCACAAGCCAAATAAAATATTCATATGATATTATTTTGTTTATTTTGAGAGAATTATTATTTATATTTTTTTAAAGCACTAGTTGTTCCCTTTTATTCTTTTAAAAAGGCCAAAGCTGGTTATTATAAACTATCACAGCAAAACTTTTAATCATTTAAAAACCAAAGCTGGTTATTATAAACTATCGCAGCTTTTAATCGTTTAAAAGCCAAAGGTGGTTATTATAAACTGTAGCAGCCAATATTTTAATCATTTAAAAATCAAAGCTGGTTATTATAAACTATCACAGCCAAAATTTTAATATTTTAAAAGCCAAAGCTAGTTATTATAAACTGTAGCAGCAAATATTTTAATTATTTAAAAGCCAAAGCTGGTTATTATAAACTATCACAACCAAAATTTTAATCATTTAAAATTCAAATCTAGTTATTATAAACTATCGCAGCCAAAATTTTAATTATTTAAAAGCCAAAGTTGGTTATTATAAATTGTACCATCCGGTCTTTTAATCATTTAAAAACCAAAGTTAGTTATTATAAATTGTAGCAACAAATATTTTAATCATTTAAAAACCAAATATGGTTATCATAAACTATCACAGACAAAATTTTAATCATTTAAAATCCAAAGGTGGTTATTATAAACTAGAATCCAATCTTTTAATCATTGAAAAACCAAAGTTGGTTATTATAAACTATCGCAGCCAAACTTTTAATCATTTAAAATCCAAAGCTGGTTATTATAAACTGTAGAAGCCAATCTTTTAATCATTTAAAAACCAAAGTTGATTATTGTAAACTATCGTAGCTAAACTTTTAATCAATTAAAAGCCAAATTTGGTTAAGATAAATTGTAGCAACCAATATTTTAATCATTTAAAAACCAAAGTTGGCTATTATAAAATATCGTTGCCAAATGTTTAATCGTTTAAAAGCCAAAGCTGATTATTATAAGTTGTATGAGCCAATATTTTAATCTTTTAAAAACCAAAGATGGTTATTATATACTATCCCAGCCAAACTTTTAATCAACATTTGCCATGTATCCTAATGGAATTATTAAACCAAACAATTAACATGCATGTAATGGAGTCCTTCCATCAATCAGTTGACATGCATCCTAATGGAATTTGTTCATCAAACAGTTGTCATGCATCCTAATGGATTCTTTCTATCAAATAGTTTCCACGCATCCTAATGAAGTCCTTTCATAAAATAGTTGTCATGCATTCTAATGGAGTCCTTTCATCAAACACTTGAAATTCATACTAATGGATTTATTTTATCAATCAGTTGCCATGCATCCTAATGAAGTTTTTTTATCAAATAGTTGTCATGCATCCTTGGTAGAAGACTAAAGCATTTTATTGCAAGGCTTGGGTGACAATTTTGACAATGCCAAGATGGGTGATAGCGTCCTATTTTCAAGCTTAGAGATAGCAACATTCAAGTCTGAATTTAAGTGCATGTTCAGGGTTTAAGCAACAACACAGCTTTTCCTTATGATGCCCAAGAGAACTAGTTGGACCTATTTTGAATTTTCAAAGCCAACATTTTAAGCAAGGAGCAGGGGGAATTTTTGAAATTGCAAAGGGATGAAACACAATCAATACCACACATAGAGTTCATATGAATTAGCCAAACATGCATTTGTTCCAATGATATTCACAACCAGGCAACAATACCATTTAGCCAATTCAACAACACATAAAGAATTCAAGTAATTTGACTTATTTTAAATTCACCGGTTCTCTAACGCCAAAGCCCTTCTTCCTCCTTGTATGGTCATGTCCTTTCATAGGCTTAATATGGCCCTAAATAAGCCATTTCAAATAATGTAAGAAGGCACTTTAATGTTACCCATAACATGAAGACGAATGCAAAAATAGGCCAAGGTTGCACCAAAGAATATCAATATATGCATCCATAAGTTCCATTTGAATTGTTACACCAAAAGTGCACTTTATTATAACAGGATGATTCAATTATTCAAGCAGCATGATGATTCAACATTCCAGGAGCATGCACTATCATGCTTGAATTTTATTCCCCCTTCCACGTAAGAAATGAGGCCATTTAACAAGGTTCAAATTAATAATTTCCCCCTTTTTTTAAAAGCACTTGCAAGTTAAAATTAAAATTTACTTTGTCACTCCCTAAAAAAATGAGCACTTACTCCAATTTCTATAGAACACGTTATTTTCATGTGGTCCTTCACTGCATTTTTGCATCAATACCTAAAAATTGAATAAACCATTTCTTTTAGGTTTTTGGCAAACATATATAAAAAAACAAAAGTTTTTGGTGCCTAGAAAGCTTTGTCAGGCCTTTTAAACTCATAAAAGATAACAAAAATATCTCCTCTAGGTTTCTACAAAATTTATAAGATACGATTTTTTAGTGAGGGAAAGATTTGCAATGCTTTAAACTCATAAAATAAATAAAATATTACTTTCAGGTTTTCGATAAACATAAAAAACACAAGTATGATTATGCAATCTTCCTCACCAGGGGCCCTATAGGGACGGGTTGTGACATATACTTAGATAAATATACAACACAATAGTCCCCTGCCACCCTGAAATACTATATGGTGTAATAAACAGTACAAACAAGATAATATAACAAGTCCAAATGTGAACATTGTATGTTGCTCAAGCATGTCCACCACCACCTCCCTCATTCTTAGTGCATACTCTATCTATTGGTATCACCAATAAAAACCTTTAACACCAACATGACCAATAGTGTTTCTTTTTTATCCAATCACCCACTGGCATAAGTGATATTAATGTTAATATTGAACCTGGCCAAGGAAAATCTAGAGTTGCTCATCATCCTCAATAAGTTGCACTATTAGGATAGACTCATGTAGAATGGTTACCCTCTGATATGCACTTAAAGTATTTTCTAATTGTCCTCCAACATGATTGTTAGCTTCTCATATGGTAGATAGAAGGTATAAATATCTAAATACCATCTCTTTGCTAATGTTTTTAGGAATGCATGATCAAAATCCATATTTGACATTAGGGCCACATGATATAGCCCTACTATCTCAATGAAATAATGGTCCTCTAAGTCAAACAAATACTATCTCTTTATCAATATTTTCAAGAGTGCATGATCAAACTCTATCTTTGACATTAGGACCATATGGTATAGCCCTGATATCTCAACCAGAGCATGGTCCTTGAAGTAAGATGAATAACATCTCTTTGTCAATTTTTTTAGGAGTGTATTATCAAATTCTAACTTTGACATTAGATCCAAATGGTATAGCCCTACTATCTCAAGGAGAGCATGGTCCTCAAATTCCAAAAGTACTAGGATGATTTCTAGCACATGTGGTCATTGCTCTCAAAAATACAATATATATGGCCTTCCCTACATCCACAAACCAAGAAAACTATCAACTAGCCACCCCAAACCAATCTCAATCTCAAATTTTCATCTTAACCTTTCCTCAGTAGCCTAAAAAATAAAAAGGGTAAAAGCGCCATTTTTTGGTGAAAGCATCATCAAATAGTAAAAGTGTTGTTAGACGATGAAAGTGTCATAAAATACTGAAAGCATCATTGATTAGCAAAATATTTGTCACTTGACCCAAGTGCCAATACAATAGCATTTTTTAAGACAAAAAAAAATCAAAATTTTGGTAAAAATCAAAGAACTTACTTGAGGTCAATCCATCTCCAATCATTGGTAGTGTCATGCTATTTACATAATTTTTCAATCTTGCATATTGATCCATCAAAACTAGTGCTACAATCATATGTCTAGACCTTTATTTCATGGTCATAAATAGTAAAAATAATTTTGTTTTTCCCTATCTATTCTAGACCTATCCCACCCTAGCTAATTTTATTGTTTTATCACATCTCATTAATTCAATTGTATATATCACAATCAAGTCGAGTTTCTTGAATCAAACTTAATTTTCTATTCAAAACTCAAGGGGTCACATAGGGCCATGACAACATTTAATGCTATCACACAAATAAAAAAATTCATTAGCAATAATCAACTCACCATAAACACTAGTCATCTCAAATATTTAATCTTAGTCAACATAAAATCTGCTTGTCTCAAAATTGGGGTATGTAAGCCAATTTTTGACACAGTCATTATTTGATGAATGTATCAAAAAAGAAAAATGTAGACACTCAATTTCAAATATGTCACTAAATCCTTCAAATATAACAACATCTACCTCATAAATCAAATAAAATTTCTTAATCAATTCAACACCAATTCATAAGTGGTGTACCCAAGGTGTTAACACCTATGGCACTATTAACTAGCCTAAAATACTTCTACCAAACTTTCAAAATTTTATATTTTACCCCCTAGTCAACCCTGTAACAATAATTTTAACACTAGCTCTACTATCATCAGTGCCACCAGTGCTATTTATTATTATAATACAAAAAAAGAAAGGGAAGCAATTGATAGGCATCAATTTCCTAGAAAAACATAAACCTCTAATACTAGCCCTACTTGACATTATCTTATGCCCAACACCTAACATGATTGTCAATTAGAACTACCTTGATCCTCTCAACATTCCTTTCTCATACTCCATCAAATTTTCCACCCCCTCGCATGCTAACCTTCTATAAATATTCCTCCAATCTTTTTGACCCTCTTAATATAGCTTGCCACTATTAAAACATGTTAAATTTAGTAGATGCTCCAATGAATCCTCCAAGGGATCCATGGCTTATGTAAAATCAAGATGTGAGGGATTCCAATCCTTGAATATCTTGAATAAAGAAGCCTTTCCAAAGTTTGTAATCAATCCTCAGGCTAGCAAAGCCTTGTCAAAATAAAATTAGAATCCTAATCAATGAAACTCTATTAATTAGAATCTTGGATTTATGTAATGAGGTGTTACCAATTTGATCTTTGGCATTCATACATGAATCTAGTCAAGGTTTTTTCAAGGATGTAATCAAAGGGATTTTGTGTGAAGGTCATTGAAACTTTCATGAGATGGAGATATATATTTTGAGGTCTATTATAGATACATCAACATGGGCATTAGGGTATGCATATCCATTCTAGATTGTAGGATTTATCCCTCATCTCTATCTATGTATTTCAATAGGTTTATCTTGTCTTTTAAGCGTCATTATTATGTTTAAATTAGTTTTCTAACTAGGCAACTAATCTTACATATAAATTGAATTTAAGTCTTACCATTTTTATTTAACCAATAAAATAGTACATCTCTACCTAAACCATGGTATCTTTTCGGATAGGGTATTGCATCACAATCAATACATCATGGGTTTCCTAGCTTGGAAACTCATTTTATAGTACTTGTAGGTGAAAGTGTTTTAGGATTGTTGTGCCATTAGTGCTACTATACTTTGGTTTCCCTATCATAGAGAATACGAACCTCATAGTTTATCATCCTATAATAGTAAGCAAAAGTGTTGTCCCTAGTCAAAAGTATCAATGATGCTTTTGCTTAGTTGTGGACCTTTTGTTGTGTACAAATAAAACAACATTTTTAGCTTTTCTATTTTATCATTTTTATGAGAAGGGTCTAATGTTATCCAGGTGGATGGTAATAATTCTTTGACTTAGGTGACCTCTCAATACATGACTATTCTTTAATTTTAGCTATTTGCAAGAATTTTGAGGAACAAGAAGCAAATCATCAAAACTATAGAAAAAAATATCAGTAGTGCTTCCACAACTACCATAATTTTATTAAGTAGAGAGCAAAAATATATTTTCTCCATTTGTAACAACCCACTAAAATCTAATCCATTCGAGAGAGAACTTTTTTTGCACATCATTAAGGATCCACATATTCCCACCTTACGTAAGTTTGTCTATGCAGGTGCACTAAGCATGATGCAAATAAGCTATCATCTCATCTCCATGATGAGCTAGATTTTTCCTTTTAGTCTATCAAAAGGGTATGCTCATCCCTACACCATACATAAGTTCATCTATGTAGGTGTACTAAGCATATTGTAGATAGGCAATTCATCTTTCTCTCTCTCTCTACAATTCCTTCTAATCTAATAAACCATTATCATAGCCATTATGATTTTCAATGAATATAAACGTCATTTACATGTGTATCTTAATAGTTTCTTAACCATGATCTTCCTTATTAAAATAGAGCATCAAGTCCATAACAAGCTATTTTTGAAAGCAATAAGAAACCACATCCTAAGATAGAACGAATCACACACATATGACACATCATATATCGTGGTAAAATCCCTATGGTAAAAACCTAGCCTCAAATGTCCTTTTTCATTTTATTAATTTAATTGCCTCCAATACAACTATATAAAAAGAATCACATAATTCCTTTTGATACATCCATCAATGCAAGAATATAATATCCCCATAGTTCCTATGTCCTCAATACATGAATAGTTCTCTTAATTTATAGTACATCTCAAGAAAGAACCCCATAATTCCCTCGAATGAATTCCACATTCATTCCTCATTTTTCCATATATCAAGATCAAGATAAATACATAAGAATTCCCATGATTCCCATGTCCCAAATACATGAATAGATCCTTTAATTCATATTACAATGCTATGAAGGACACCATAATTCCCTCAAAGAAACTCCACATTCATCCACCAAGGATATCTCCTCTTCTTGGTCCAACTCAAAGGAACATCAACCATAACATTATGCACATCAATTCATTAAAGAGGACCCCATAATCTTCCTAATGAATTTCTACACAAGCTTACCAAGAAGGTGAGAACCTTTTTCTATTTACTCAAAGTACTACTCAATAAATATTATATCTTAGAATGGATTGTTCTATCAAATAAACCTTAACCACAATAAAATATATTATCCACTAATACATTTCTATCACATCTAATCCAAAGATATACATTATCCACTATTGTAGATTTCTACCTCATGAAATATGTTATCCACTAACATAATTCAACTCATCAAATCAATGAAACACATTATCCACTAATGTATATTTCCATATCATGAAACATATTATCCACTAACATATTTCAACTCATTAAATCAAATAAAATACATTATCCACTAATGTATTTTCCATAGAAAATATATCATCACTAACATATTCCATCTCATCAGATTAAATGAATTACGTTATACACTAACGTATGTCAACTTTTGATATATGTTATACACTAATATACTCTAACTAATCTCAATTAATACATTATTCACTAAATTATATTTCCTCTTCATGAAATATGATATCTACTAATATCTTTCAACACATCAAATCAACAAAATGCATTATCCACTAATGCATATTTTCATTCCATGAAATATATTATCCTCTAACATGTTTCAACTCATTAAAAAAATAAAATATATTATCCACTAATGTATTTTATAACACATGAAGTATATTATCTACTAACATGTTACAATTCATCTAATCAAATGAAATACATTACCCATTAATATATTTTCTAATTCATAAGATCAAACATAACTTTTGCATTCAACTAAGGTTTAGCATCAATAAATATCCTTCTATTAACTCCAAAATTAGAAACCAAAACTGTAGTTAAGTTTTTCCACAAAATTGGTTCCAACATTCTCTCAATTTCTCCCTAAAATTGATCTCAAAAGCCTCTCAATTTCACCACAAAATTTATCCCAAACGAGCACTCAATTTCTCCACGAAATTGATCTCAAACAAGCACTCAATTTCTCCACAAAATTGACATACATTGTTTTCCCACAAAAGGCCTAATCAAGCATTCAATTTTTCCATAAAATTGATCTATAGTTAGTATACAATAATTCTCAAATAGCTCTATTGGCTTTACCCTTAGCAAGGGATTTTTTTAACAAAACAAAGGTTTCCAACCACCAAGATATGGTATTTACAACCATTAATTAACCCTCTTCCATGAAGAGAAAGGTCATTAAATCATTAGTTTAAAGGGGTATTTCATTCTTTAAATTCCTCTTCCTTTTACTCAAGGTTCAATTGATCTTTAACTAAGAAGGGTCCTTTTATTCCCTAATTTTTTTTTTTATAAAATTTGGGGTCAATTTAATAAGATTTAAAACCAAATCAATATCTCTTTTAATTAACACGACCCTCTTGTTGATAAGGTCCTAATATAAACCTCAAACCCATGATAGCTAAATTTGAATCCACGGTTATAATTTAAATTTTTAGAGTCTAGCCTTTCCATAAAGGCTTAATTTAAAAAATATTATAATTTAAACTTAGCCACCATCAGGGTCTAGCCTTTCATAAAGGGTTAATTTAAAGTAATTATAATTCAACTTAGCCACCATCAAGGCCTAAAATTTTATAGGATCATTTTAAAATAATTAATAATTCAAACTTAGCTACCATTGAGGCCTAACTATAAGAATGGTGTACCACTTGCCTACACGGTTCCAAATGACCACCAATTAGCCTGGTCTATGAGGCTAGCTATGTGCATATTTCAAGGTACCAAGAAACCACTAAGTGGTTAGTTTCTCGACCACCACTTGGTGGTCGAATTAGTATGAGGATTTGGTGTCTTATAAGGCACCCTCAATCCTCCTTCCTTTCCCATGTGGGATAAAGGAAGGTGGGGCCTAAGTGGGTCCCCTTCCTCTACCATGCTTCCAAGTGTGAGTGCATCATGCATCGAGAGTGTGCTAGTAGTGTGATCATAGTGCGGTGCCTAATAACATGGTTTACCCAATGTAAACCTTAGGAAATTTAAAAAATATGCAAGTGATGCTAATACTTCTACACAATTATAGATAACTGAGTCACGCGATGAGAAGACAACTAGAAACAAATAAATTTAAGACCTTATAATTTACAATAAAAATTATTTTCTCTATTTTCTCTTTACGATGAACACACAACAGGGGGAAGATAAATGGTCACACATCAGGTAGCAAGGATATGGAATGATACATGCATCAAGGATGAAGTATCACTAAACTCAATATCTGGCCAGTGGTCCCCTACTACTTGGTAGCACAATGATAAAATAGAGTGAAATGGGTTGCTTAGCATTGATATTCTGCCAACATGGTATTCAATTATGAAACACAAATTGGGGGAAAATGTTCATGAGATAAAACACCATCTCCAAAAATACCTAAAAGTTGCTCGTGCCAAATAAAAAAGTGAGGTCTTAGGCCTAAACTTAACAGAGGTAGTTGACATACCTAACAGGGAAAGAGAACAGGGGTCACAGGTTTAGTCTTGTCTAGAAAGGACCCCTTGATTCCACAAAAAAAAGGCCCTCGCATGATTAAATTATAATATTAAATATAGAAATACAAATATTAATAATGTTTCATCTAGCATTCGAACGAGCGCAGCTAGATTGATAGTCAAGTCCCTAATCTATTTAAGAACTAGGATCTCCAGTCTACAACACATCGAGTGCTCAACTGGAGCATTTTTAATTAAACAATATTCTAGGAGGAGAAGGGGGACCATTTGTCATCCTTGTTTAGAAGGGTGTATGAAAAGTAAGAACAAATGATTAGTAGTAATGTTCGAGTCTAAAATAAAAGCCTTACCAATCCAATATGCATTAAATTCATGGTAAAACAAATATAATCTTATTTATCTTATCTTAACATCAAGAGGCTAATACATAATAGAAGGAGAAAAATATTTACATGGCAAGTTCTAATAAAACTCCTAAAACCCAGCATTGTAATCCAAAACAAATATTTTAACATTTTGTTGTTATAATACATATTGAATGCAAGGAAAGTGGAAATATCCAATCTAATGTCTTCTCCACAAAATAATCTTCTCTTCAAGATTTTTCTTCCCCGTGTTCTTCTCTTCTATTTTTTTTTGCAGTCCATGCTAATAATGATTGAGTAGTGGTTAATATGTAATAATGATAATGTTAAGTTTTATTCACACCTTCTTGGCAATCTTGCATAGGAATTCATTGGGAGGATTATGGGGTCCTCTTTAATGAGTTGATATGTGCAATTTTTTGGTTGATGTTCCTTTGAGTTGGAGCAAGGAGATGAGATATCCTTAGTGGATGAACGCGGAGTTTGTTTGAGGAAATTATGGGGTTACCTCATAGCATTGTAACATGAATTAAAGGATCTATTCATTTACTTAAGACATCGAAATATTGATAAATCTTCATCAAGTGGGATCCGCTCCTAGGATGGATCTATATACTTCCAAGTGCCTACAAACCTCATAATTTAGTACATACTTTATCAAATTAGAGAGGATCATATACTACTCTCAAGAATAGATCTCCCCATATATTCTTTCTACTAAGAATTGTTTAAACCTATGGATAGAATTCCTTTCCCTTATTTCCCATTAATTTTAACCCCAAATTATATTTTTTTAATAGGATCCCATACTCCTCTTGAGAATATATTCTTCACCTATTATCTTTCAATATTTTCTTTATTTTTCCTACTATGCTACATACATAACCTAGGTTCAACAGGATCCATGGTTAATTTTTATAATAAGTAAAGAGAACAATTTAATGTTCAAAACACCACTAAATGTAACTATCCTAGTCTAAGCTACACCACTTAGAACCTTCTCTAAGCCTATCCACTTTTGGGAACCATCCTTCATTGTGGTTGTATTGAACATTAAAAATATCTTTGCACATTATAAACCTCAAACATGAATTCTACCTGTAACCAAGAGAACTTACATGACCATAGAGAAGTCCATATCTGAATTAACTATGGTTTGAACAAAACCATCTATCAAGGTCACATTGCTAGAGTCTTCTTGCTAGCTCTAAAGTTACCTCATCATTAAAAAAGCTATTTCAAGCATATGGAGGGTAACCCTACTATATGGGTTACAAATGAGTAATTTCCAAGGAAAATATTCATTTCTAATTCACATAATCATGTCTTGACTGAAATCACCAATTGATTACCTCGGTATTCTTTAGGTCCTTGTCTAGCTCTACCTATATTTGAGCCTTATATTTTTTGATATTTTACAATAGGATACTCCTATCTATGCTTATAATTTTCATTCTCGGGAAATTGATCAATAATCATTTCCAATAATTACGTATTTTGGTTCATTTGTTTCTTATTATTATTCAAGTTGTTCTTGTAGTAATCGATACTATAATAATGAGGTTTTCTACCTCTTGTATGGTTTCTCCAAAATTTCATTCGGGTATATCTCAATACCCATTTGTGATCTGGAAGATAAATACCCTCATTTTATAGAGAATTCACTTCAGAACTGGGTGTCAATTCTCCTTATCTTGCAAAGGATTTGGATGAAAATGAATGTAGCATCCCAAATCTAACCATCTCGAGAGAGGAGATAAAATTACTTTTTTTAACATAGTTAAGATTCATGAAGATATACCAGATAGGATCATAGAGGTTCCACCACATTTCGAGTTCTAGATGTTGTAGACATTCCTCAAGTGGATAGGAGTGATCACTCTCCCGTATTTTTTTGGGATTAACCTTGTACATGACCCATACATTTTAAAGGATACCTTCACATGGTCTCCCCATTTCCTAACACTCTTCATGAATGTAGGACAACTCGACCACAACATAAGGATTAACCCTATATCAGTTAATCAAGAAAAGGGACACCAATTCATTTACTAAGCTCAGTCCTTCAAAATAGTACTTAGGCATAAGAACCTCTCTTCTCCATAATAATCCAACTTAAGTTATCTATCTCATCCCCATGATGAGCTAGCTTAAGTCATCTATCTCATCTCAATGATAAGCTAGCTTAAGCTATCTGTCCCATCTCCATGATGAGTTAACTCAAGCCATTTGTCTCATCTTCATCATGATTCCAAGGGTTAGTTATCTCTTCCAAAGAGCTAACTTAAATCATTAATGGTCATCATCATACCTATATCCCACAAGGTACCATCTCGGTTATGATCATCATTACCTTCCTGGTAAAATCCTAGGTCATGCTTGCCTCGTCGTAATGTGCCTTTCTCCTTATTACAACCTAGAGATCTAATACCAATTGTAACAACCCACTAAAATTGAATCCATTCAAGAGAGAATTATTTTGCACATTCATTAGGGATCCACATACCCCCACCTTGCGTAATTCCATCTATGCATGTGCACTAAGCATAATGTAAATAAGCTATCTATCTCATCTCCATGATGAGCTAGCTTATCCCTTTTAGTCTATCAAAAGGGTACACTCATCCCTACACCATACATAAGTTTATCTATGTAGGTGTACTAAGCATATTACGAATAGGCTATCTGCATTTCTTTCTCTCTATAATTTCTTCTAATCTAATAAACCATAAGCATAACCATTATGATTATCAAGGAATATAAATGCCATTCACATGTGTGTCTTAATAGATTCTTAACCATGATCTTTCTTCTCAAAATAGAACATCAAATTTATAACAAGCTATCTTTGGACAATAAGAAACCAAATCATGAGTTAGAAACAATTGCACACATATGACACATTGTATATCTTGGAAAAACTCCTTAGGGAAAAACCCAGTCTTAAAATGTCCTTTTTCATTTCATTAATTTAATTACCTCCAATACAATTATATAAAAGGAATCCCATAATTCCTTTTGATACATCCATCAATGTAGGAACATAAGAGCCCCATAGTTCCTATGACCCCAATACATGAATAGTTCTCTCAATTCATAGTATATCTCAAGAAGAAACTCCATAATTCCCTCGAATGAATTCCACATTCATTCCTCATTTTTCCATACATCAACATAAAGATAAATACATAAGAATTCTCAATATTCCCATGTCTTAAATACATGAATAGATATTTTCATTCATGTTACAATGCTATGAGGGAACCCCATAATTTTCTCAAACAAACTCCGCATTCATGCACCAAGGATATCTCCTCTCCTTGGTCCAACTCAAAGGAACATCAACCATAACATTGCACACATAAACTCATTAAATAGGATCCCATAATCCTCCCAGTGAATTCCTACACAAGCCTACCAAGAAGGTTAGAACTACTCAATCATTATTACATCTTAGCATTGATATGCTATCAAACAAAACTTAACCACAATAAAATGTATTACCCACTAATAAAAAAATTTGACATCTAATCCAAAGGTATGCATTAACCCCTATTGTAGATTTCTACCTCATGAAATATTTTATCCACTAACATAATTCAACTCATTACATAAATGAAACATATTATCCACTAATGTATATTTCTATCTCATGAAACATATTATCCACTAACATATTTCAACTTATTAAATCAAATAAAATACATTATCCACTAATGTATTTTCTAGCTCATGAAGTATATTATCTCCCAACATGTTTCCATTCCTCAAATCATATTAATTACATTATCCAGTAATGTATTTTCCACACAGGAAATATATCATCACTAACATATTCCATATCATCAAATCAAATGAATTATGTTATTCACTAACGTATGTCAATATATGAGATATATTATCCACTAATATAATCTAACTAATATCAATTAATACATTATTCACTATAATATATTTTCTCCTCATAAAATATGATATCTACTAATATATTTCAACACATCAAATCAACGAAATACATTATCCACTAATGCATATTTCCATTCCATTGGACATATTATCTGCTAACATGTTTAAACTCATTAAATTAAATAAAATATATTATCCACTAATGTATTTTCTAACACATGAAGTATATTATCTACTAACATGTTACAATTCATCTAATCAAATGAAATACATTACCCACTAATCTATTTTCTAACTCATAAGATCAAACATAACCTTTGCATTTAACTAAGGTTTAGCATCAATAAGTATGCTTCCATTAAATCCAAAATTAGAAACCAAAACTCTAGTTAAGTTTTTCCACAAAATTGGTTCCAACATTCTCTCAATTTCTTCCCAAAATTGATCCCAAAAGCCTCTTAATTTCACCATAAAATTTATCCTAAACGACCACTCAATTTCTCCACAAATTTTATCTCAAATAAGCACTCAATTTCTCCATGAAATTGACATAAAATTCTACATAAGGCCTAATAAATTATTCAAATTTTCCATAAAATTGATCTATAGTTAGTATCCAACATTTCTCAAATTGCTCTATTGGTTTTACCCCTAGTAAGGGATTGGTTTAGCAAAGCAAATATTTTCAGCCACTAAGACATGGGGTTTAAAACAATTAATTAACCCTTTTCCATTAAGAGAAATGTCATTAAATCATTAGTTTATAGGGGTCTTTCATTACTTAAAGTCCTCTTCCTTATACTCAAGGGTCAATTGATATTTAACTAAGAAGGTTCCTTTATTCCCTAAAGTCCTTTTTTTATATAAAATTTGGGGGTCAATTTAATAAGATTTAAAACCAAATCATTACCCCTTTGAATTAACACATCCCCCTTGTTGATAAGGGCCTAATCTAACCCTCAGACCTAAGATAGCTAAATTTAGATCCATAGTTCTAACTTAAATTTTTAGAGTCTAGCCTTTCCATAAAGGCTTAATTTAAAAATATTATAATTTAATCCTACCCACCATCAGGACCTAGCCTTTCATAAAGGTTTAATTTAAAGTAATTATAATTCAACTTAGCCACCATCAAGGTCTATCCTTTCATAGGCACATTTTAAAATAATTATTAATTCAAATTTAGCCACCATCAAAGCTTGACTAGAATAATGGTCTGCCATGCACCTACACAACACCAAATGGCCACCAACTAGCTTGGTTTACGAGGCTACCACATGCACCTTTCAAGGTGTAAAGCGACCACCAAGTGGTCAATTTCTCACCCACCACTTGGTGGTCAAAATAGTATGGGGTCCTGGTGCCTTATAAGGCACATTCAGGCCTCCTTCCTTTCTTATGTGGGATAACAAAAAGTGGGGCCTGAGCAGGCCCCTCTTCCTTTATCGTACTCCTGAGCATGAGGGCACTGTGCATCGGTAGTGTGTTTGCAGCGGGACCGTAGCATGGTACCTAATAACATGGTTTACCCAAGGTAAACCTTAGGATATAGAAAAAATATGCAAGCAATGCTAAGACTTCTATGCGGTGGTAGAGAATCGAGTTGCACAGTGGGAAGACGACTAGAAATAAATAAATTTAAGACCTTAGGATTTAAAATAAAAAAAATTTCCTAAATTTTCTCTTCGTGATAAACACATAGTAGGGGGAAGATAAATGATCACGGATTAGGTAGCAAGGATATGGAATGATACATGCATCAAGGATGAAGTATCACTAAGCTCAACATTTAGAAAATGGTCCCCTACTACTTCCTAGCACAATGGTAAAATAAATTGAAATGGTCTACCTATCATTGCTCTTCTACCAGTATGGTATTCAATTATGAAACATAAATTGGGGGAAAAGGTTCATGAGATAAAACACCATCTCCAAAAATACGTAAAAGTTACTTGCACCAGATGAAAAAGTAGGGTTCTCAAGTCTGAACTTAATAGGGGCAGTCGATGTACCTGACATGGAAAAGAACAGGGGTCTCATGTTTAGTCTCCATCAGTAAGAATCCCTTGATTTTAGATGAATGCTCAGGGGACATGAATACACAAAACAATGCTCTCACATGATTATATTATGATATTAAATCCAAAAATACAGGAGATTAATAATGTTTCATCCAACATTCAAACAAGCATAGCTAGATTTATAGTCAAGTCCCTAATATGTTTAAGAACTAGAATCTTTGGTTGACACACCAAGTGCTCAACCAGAGCATTTTTTATTAAACAGTATTCTAGGAGAAGGGGGACCATTCACCATCCATGTTTAGAAGGGTGCATGAAATTTAAGGACAATCGATTAGTAGTAATGTTTGAGTCTGAAACAAAAGCCTTACTAGTCCAATATGCATCATATTCAAGGTAGAAAAAAATAATGCTATTTACCTTATCTAAACATCAAGTGGCTAATACAGAATAGGAGGAAAATATTTACAGAGTGAGTTCTACAAAAACCCCTGAAACCTAGCATTGTAATCCAAAATAGATATTTTAACACTTTGTTGTTATAATACGTATTGAATGCAAGGAAATTGGAAAGATCCATCCTAATGTCTTCTCCACCAAATGCTCCTCCCTTCAATATTTTTCTTCCCTGCATTCTTCTCTTCTCTTTTTTTATTGCAATCCTCCAGCATAATGGCCTCTTCCTCCCATATATCCTCTAAAGCATGGTGACTTTAGAAGGCTATCCCCTTTCCCAAGGAGACATACCCCTTTTTGCAAGATGGTAGGGGAGTAGAAATCCATTATTGTAGCCTCCTGGCTCAGTCCAGCTGAGTAGAGCCATTAATTTTATTTCACCAAAACAGTCATCCTCCCAAAGTGGACTACACACTTACCTCATAAGGAATGTCAAAAGAGGCTCACACATATTAAAATATATTTAACTACTCATGACCCTACCACATTAATGAAACCATCATTACAATAAAATAATTATTAACCAACTCCTTTTTTCTTAGTCTAAATTTAAAGTAGTATTAAAAGCACTTATTAAATTGCTAGTTTTAAATTGCAATGGTTAATCATTTTAATTTAACCATTATATGCATTTAACTACATTAAGCTATTCCTTAACAAATTTGATTTAATACTAGGACAAATATCAAATCATGAGCTTAATGATGCAATGGTTAGTCATTCTAATCAAACCATTATATGCATAAATAATATCAATCATTTCCTTGGCTAAACCATTTTAAAGCATTATAAGGTCAGATTTAAACCGTTAGCCCAACGTTTTCCACTTGCAAGCATGGTTAGTCTTTCAAAACCATAAATACATATCAGTATCATATACATGAATCAAAATCAAATGTTGCATCATAGTCATACATGGACATAACACTAACAAAGATAGTAAAACAACAAGTCCGATTATGTTGTCTTCCTCTTCAAGGGTACTATAGGGGAAGGTTGTGACACTATTTATTTCTATAATTTAGTTTATTTTAGTTTTTAAATTATCAATTATGACTATTTGTTGTCTATATTGTCTATTTTACCCATAAAAAATAAAATAAAAATAAAAATAAACATAACTTGAGTCTTAGAAGAATGTCTTTTAGCAATTTGTTAATTTAAGATAACATTTAAATCAAGATCCTTGCATCGACATCGAAGAAATATTACACATAGACTAGAACCTTGATTGATACATATTCCTTGCATCTTTACCTAAAAAAAAGGAAAAAATATCTTTACTTTTGTCATTAAATTAGAAAAGTACACAAGCATAGTATTTGTTTCAATACATCTTCGCTTCTTGCATCGTAGTTTTATACATCTTTGAAGTTTTAAATTATGACTAAGTAGTCAAAAGAGAATATTAAAAAAATGTGTTTTCAAATTGAAACACAAAATATATACTTTTAGAGGAACTTCCCTTATACTCAAGGTGAGATGCTATGAACACTATGTCAAATGGGGATATATAAGCTAGCACACCTATTCCCATATGCAAGTTGATTGTCATTCATAATTTTATGTCATCACATATCATTTATTTTTTGAACCATACATCCAAGTTGTATTGAATTATGTCACAATTGAAGTAACATGGATGGTAATTAATCCCATAATATCACATATATGAGTGTTTGGATGCACAACATTCATGTACATTCTAAATAAAAAGCAGATGAAGTTGGATAAAAAATCTAAGAAATACATTTTCATCAAATATAGTGATAATTTGAAGGTATATTGGATCATGGAACTTGACACCAAGAATTTGTATATCAATCATGATGTTTTATTTAATGAGAAGAATTATTATAGCTCTTCTTATAATCCAAATGTTTCAAATGAAATGTCTGCTCTATTGTTTGATAATGGTGATGTCTCAGGGAGAGAGGATGAACATTTTGATGATGGTGATAATGTCTCTAATAGCGGATAAATATTTTGATTATGATGATGGAAATGAACTTAATGGAGTTGAATAACCATGAGCATTCGAACCATCTTCTTCAAGTACCACTCATAGGCCCAAGTGTTATCTTAGTACAATTCAATATGTGAACTTAAATGGTGTCCTAGACACGTCAAGTTCAAGGTAAAGAACTCATATAAGAGTTAAAAAATGAGATCAACCTGGCCCTTATGATCATAGTTGTATAAATATTTTAACCATAAATATTTCATGAAGCTCTTACATCAAAATAGTGGTAGAATAGCATGGATGTCAAATACTAGACATTGATGAACAAGACATAGAAACTTGTATATATTACACTTGGAAAGGAACCCATTAGTTATAATTGGGTATTCAATATTAGATATAAATTTGATGGAAGTGTTGAAAAGTACAAGGTAAGGCTTGTTGCAAAGGGCTATGCACAAAAGAAATAAATTGACTATACGAGACCTTTGCACCAATAGCAAAGATCAAGACCATTTGGATAGATGGAAGTTACATTAGATGGATATAAAGAGTATATTATTTAATGGTGACCTCATTGAAGAAGTATATATAATGTAACCAGAGGGATTTTTCATACATATACAAGAGGAAGGTATGTTGATTCATCAAATATCTCTATGGGCTAAATTAGACTCCCAAAGCCTAGTATATGAATATTGATGAACATCTTGTACAACATGGATTTCATTGTAGTCCTTATAATGTAAACCTATATTTCAAATGGAAAGTAGGAAAGGCAATGCTCATAATTATGTATGTCAATGAATTTTTCATCACTAAAGGTTTAGATAAGTTGATTTAAAGGACCAAGAGATATTCCAAAGAGTCATTCGACATGACTAATCTCGAGCTTATACATTATTGTATTGTCTTGGAGGTGTGGTAAACAAAAAATCATATTTTTGTCATAGATGAAGTATGCCAAGACCAAGTTGAATCCTACCTCGATCACCAATAATATTCTCTCCTTCACCAAATAAAACACTCTCCTTCTACCTCCTTCCACTCACCCTACTTCTAGATTCAATATTTCCTTAGGGTCCTCCTTGAACCTTCCTCTGGAGGAAAAACCAATCCAACCTCAAACAAATAGCAGAGCAAATTCCAAGTGGATTCCTCCACCAAGAAGATGGTACAAATTAAATTTTTATGGAGTTGCCAAAGGTAATCCTGGAAAATCTGACGCGGGGGGCATCCTTAGGGACCATAATGGGAAAGTCATTTTTGCCTTTGTTGAGCACTTAGAAATCCAAACAAACAATGTTTTTGAATCCAAAGCCTTGTGGAGAGGCTTAGTCCTTGCAAAATACTATCTTGGAAGGGTAATAGTTGAGGGAGACTCACTTATTATCATCAATTATCTAAGGAAAAATAAGAGGTCTTCATGGAGGGTTAAGGATTGCATTGAGGAGGCAAGGATCCTTATCCTTAATCAATAGGAGATCATCTTTCAGCACACTTTTAGGAAATCCAATAGGGCTTCAGATAGTCTAGCGAACCAAGGGGCTATGGCTAATAGTCTGATCACATGGACGGTTGGTCTTCCCCAAGTGGTTAAAGATATCATGGATCAAGAAGTTGTACAAAATCTCGACCACTTTGAACCTGGTGAATTCCCTTACTGACCTTCAGGAGGCCCTGCATCTTTTGTTCTTCAACAAAAATTTCTCAGGTCAAGAAGATTCCAAGGTGGACAAGGTCAATTTTAAGTACATGGTAAAGGACGAGGTAAAGGATGACGATAAGGATTACGACAAGGATGCTAAGGAGGATTAGCTTTATTGCTTTATTTTTTATGTTTATGATGCTACCCTACATGGTGTCGGGTTTGTCTTACGGTGGAACCTAGGAGGGGCTATGTCCCTTTTTTTCTATTGGTTGGATTATCTCGGGGATGCATTCTCCTAATTTTCCTCTTTGATGTTTCTCAAAAAAACCATGCTATTTCTGTAAATAGGTTTTGGGATCATCCTTCTAAAACCCATAAGTAATGAAATTTTTAACTTATCAAAAAAAAATATGCCAAGGCATTGCTCCATAATTTCCAGATGACAGGTTGCAATCCTATGCCTACCCTAGTGGAGACAGGTTTGAAACAATCCCAAACATATCCATGTCTATAGGTAAATGTAACTCTCTATCATAAATTGATTGGGAGTTTAATTTTTCTTACTTATAGAAGACCAGATATCAACTATGTTGTTAGCTATCTTTTACAATTTATGTTAGAACCAAGGGTGTCATTGGAAAGCAATAAAATGTGTACTTAAATATATATATATGGTACAATTGAGTACTGTAAGGAATACAAGAAGAATGGTCATTTCTTCTTGATAGGATTCACATATGCAAACTATGCAATATCCATTGATGATAGGAGATCCATATCTATATATATATTATTTCCAAGATACATCTAATTTCTTGGGTAAGTAAGAACCAACTTGTTGTTGCTTAATGTTCTACCAAGGTTGAATATCATGCTATAGGGGGCATTGTCTACTAGTTGATATGGCTATGTTGCACCTTTTCAAAAATGGGTATTTCACAGAAAAAGTCAATTATATTGAACTACAACAATTGACAAGTTATAAAACTTGTTTACAATCTAGTTTTCCATGAGAGCATTAGTGTCGTTTCATTTGCAAACATGTTTAGGAGCATAACATAAGGCTTTAATTTTTTTCTACTATATTTCAACGTGCACAAATTCTCACAAAGTCTGTTACATGTGTCAAGTTTGTATATTTTAGATATTTTCTTATTTGTATCTTGATTGAACATTGATGTAATAAATGGGGAGAGGGAATGTTACAAAATATTAAAAATAGTTTTGGGTATTTATAATTTAGTTGTATATAATAATAACAGATACTTCTCTTTCATAATTGTATAAATTTTATTATTACAACAGTACAAGGTTTATTGCAATCAATTGTATTTTTAACAGTTCTATCCCAAGGATACAAACCCTCATTATTATGTGACAAAGGTCCTTAACTTATTATGTGATCACTTTATCCATGTTTATAGAGTATGCATGTTTAAAATGATACCATCATGGAGGTGAAGGCCCTATATTCAACAGGTATTTTTCTATTTTTTTTGTATGTGTGGTTAATAAAGGCTCCACTCTATGTGGGACGATCATAGAGGGATAGAATTTAAACCTTGAAGACCAAGTTTTGGTAACCAACCTATAAGGGTTGATTTAGTGTCACATGTTTACTTACAAAATTTGTGTTATATATTATGTTTTTGGTTATTAAATTTTTTTTGGTAGATAAGATACTATAGCATTAATACAGGTTTTACAGGTTGACCCAAAACCTTTTACAAAAATCAGCCCAGGGCTATTGATGAACATGTCCTTACTAAGGATCCTATATATGTAAAATCTACATGTTGCCAAAGCCATTACATCCGGTAAGGCACATAGCCTGTTATAAAAAAGCAACTTCCCATAAAACATTTTGGGTATACCCCAAAAAAACACACCTGCATCATAATTACAAAAAAAGAAACAAACATAGATCCCTTCCTTGAAATAGTGGAGAAACAAAAAGCTACAGACACACATAGCAGAGTAGTGAAAAAAACTCCCACAATCTTTGTATTGACAGTTACTCTTAATAATTCTTTGGTAATTGCTTTCTTCCGTATATGACATGCTTTGGGACCACATCTCGTCTTGGCTAATCAGCCTTGGAGAAGTGAACCTGCTGGCTAGATTTATGGCGGTGGCTATCTGGTGGTCCACGTGGCTCTGGTTCGAAGTCTTATATTGTTGTTTCTTTCTTGCCCTGTGATTATCAACCAACCTCAAATTACTAAGATGACTAGGAGCCATGTTATCTGACATGTGATTGTCCCCATTAGTTTTTGTGGTATTTCCAAGCAGCATCCACCAAGACTGACAACTCGGATAATTTTTATTGTGAGTCCATTTCAAAAAATAGATGGGAATACTCATAGCCTTTGAACTTACGGTGCCTTCCCTGTTGGTAAATTCGACTATCGTTCTTGGAATTTTCTTTTAATAAGCTCCTCTACTTCGTTTGGGACATCGTGTTCCCATTTTAAAAGTTTGTCACCATCGACACCCAAATTGGCCAGCTTATCAGCAACTTTGTTAGCTTCCCGAAAGACATGTTGGGCTTTTTTGTCCTGTCTTCCCTGGAAAAGGGTCCTATCCTCTTCAATAATTGTTTTAATCCTCCAAGGAGATGTTTTCCAATTATTGAGGAGATTTATAACATGCATAGAGTCTCCTTCTATGATCAAATTGCCTTCTAAGCCTTGAGTCATTTGAAGACCTCTCCACATAACTCTAGCTCCAGCTTCGTTGTTCTTCCTTGTTCCTAAATATTCAAAAAATGCAAGCATCGTATTCCCATTATGATCTCGTACAATGCCACCAGCGCCTGCTCTGCCAAGATTTTCCTTAGCCACTCTATCAAAATTAAGCTTAAACCAACCCATAGGATGTGGGGACCACTTAACATTGGCTCTGGGTTTGACTACCCTAGGCACAGACTCATCTAACAAGGTTAAGCTTAAATATTGAGAAATCATGGTCTCCTGCAGATGAGTTTTATGACTATCAAAAGGGATAAGGTTCACATTCTTGTTAGCAAAGTATAGGATCCTGGTAATGATAGTTTTATGATCATGGATAGACTCATTAAAGACTCTATGGTTCCTTTCTAACCACACCTGCCAAATATAGTGATTGAGACAAATTTTCCACATGTATCTAAGTCTTTGGCTTGAAAAGGGGTAAGGCCACTGGACAAAAAAATCAAGTACGATGGCTGGTTTAACCCAAGAAATATTGAAGGCCTGAAAAACCCCACTTAGGATAGTCAAGGAAAAAGGGCACTCAAGGAAAATGTGATAAATGGTCTCCCAATTAGCCCTGCATAGATAACAGCGATTAGTGATACAAATATCTTTACGCATCATATTATCAATGGTTAGAGTTCTTCCTTGGATAACCAACCATGAAAAGACTGTAATTTTTGGAATTAAATTTTTTATCCAAACTAAGTCCTTTTAAAGGATAAAATCCTCATCATCAAGTAGAAGCTTGTAAGCTGATTTAACAGTGAACTGCTCATTTTTCATAGGAGACCAGATCACTTGATCTTCCTTGGGTCTCATGGGGATAAACTATTGCTCGAGAATGTTACAAAGATCATTTGATTCCGCTTGAAATCCTTGAATCCTTATTTTTTTCCACTTCATTCTGCCTTTATCCTCAACCATATAATCGGAGACTTTTCTACCAATGATTTCTTCTGTGATATCTCTGATTCAGGCTAAGTTAGGATATTGCATCAGTGGTTCGTCCTTAGCCCACCTGTAATTATAGCAATTTATCCTCTCACCATTGCCTAAAACCCATCTTAAACCTTTTTTTATGATTTCCTTACAATTGAGAATTGCTTTCCAAAAAGTAGAACCTTTGATTGGAACTGATTCACTTAGAAATTCCATATTTTGAAGATACTTTCGTTTGATGATAGTTGTCCATTCATTTTCTTCACTAGAAATGAGGCGTCATGCTTGCTTAGCTAGTAAATCTAAATTCATATGAGCAATTCTCCTTAGACCTAAGCCCCCATTTTCCCTGGGTCTACACACTTTGGTCCATCCTACAAGGTGTATCATTTTTTTCTCCTCTAATCCAGTCCATAAAAATTATTTTTGGAGTTTCTCAATTTTTTGGAAAACCTTCACAAGGGATTTGAAAATGGAGAGGAAATAGACTGGAATGCTCTAAAGAGAGGCCTTAGTGAGGGTCAGCTTTCGTGCTTGAGATAGAAGATGACCTTTCCATCCAGCAAGTTTTTTTTGAATTCTTTCAATAACCCTGTCCCACATTGACTCTTTCGAAGAACCAATGAAAAGAGGGATACCAAGATACGAAGTGGGGAGGTTTGCTATATCACACCCTAAAATTTTTGCAATCCTTCCTTGCCTCTAAATGGGGGTGTTCAATAAATATAACTTGCTTTTACTAAAATTAACTTTCTGACCAACAGTGTCCTCGTAGAGTTGCAGGATGTATTTAATTCTTTTGGTCTCAACCACCGACGCCTTAGTCAATAGAAGGGTATCATTGACGAATTGTCAGTGAGAAACAGCCCTAGTGAGAGATGTTGGATGATTCCTAATATTAGCCTTGAACTGCAAGCATTTTTTATGGTTTTGCCTAAAGCTTATGCCACAATAATGAATAACATGGGGCTGATAGGGTCCCCCTACCAAATTACTCTGCGACTTTGAAAGTAACCAGCAGTTGTTCCATTAACCAGAATCGAGAACCATGCTTTAGAAATGCATTCTTTGATCAAATTAACCCATTGGTGGTGAAAACAAAACTGAAGGAGGACATCAATCAGAAAGTCCCAATTTAGCCTGTCAAATACATTGTTCATATCAAGCTTGAGGGCAAAAACATACCTGTTAGTCTTATGAGCAGAGTGCAGATCTTCATGAACTGTGATAAATCCATCCAATATTGACCTACCCTGGACAAATATTCCCTGGCATGGATCTATGATGCAAGGCAAAACATCTATCATTCTATTTGCAATGGATTTAGGTAGGATCTTGTAAGAAACATTGCACAGACTGATTGGCCTGAAGTCAGCCATAGATTTAGGGGTTTGTTTCTTAGGAATTAGAGAAATAAAAGTAGAGTTGAGACCTTTTGGGATATGATTGCTTTCTTGGAATTCTTTGACAGCAAAAATTACATCCTCACTTACGATGTCCCAAAAATATTGATAGAAACGAGGGGGAAATCCATCGGGTCCTAGGGCTTTTTTTGGCTCCATGCTAAACAAGGCTTCCTTAATTTCCTCATCAAAAAAGGGAGCTAGAAGCTTAAGGTTTATATCCTCATTTATTATGCTAGGAATGGATTGCAAGAGAATATCTTTGGCCTCCTAATTGCACTGTGATTCCTGATCAAGGATAGAATTGAAATTAGTTACTGCCTCCTTTTTTATTTTTGTTAAGTCCTGAGTAATAGAACCATCTGCTTTTTTAAAAAAAATTATCTTGTTATTGCTTTTGTTTCTAAGCGTGGTGATGTGAAAAAACTTGGAATTTGAATCTCCATATTTCAACCAAAGAGCCCTTGATTTTTGCCTCCAATAGATTTCCTCACAAGCCAAAATATTATGAAACTCTGCTAGTTTTGTCTGTTCCTCCTACCTAGTAGTTTCATCAGCATCACCATGTTGAATCCTCTAATCAATTATCTTCAAAATTTCAACAACCTATTTTTTATTTTCAAAGAGGTTCCCAAAGACCTCTTTGTTCCAATTTCGAAGCTTTTCCTTAAAAAACTTTAATTTACCAGCAAGTTTAAAAGTTGCACTACCCCTGACAGGTTGTTGCCACCACTGAACTAAGTTATCTCTGAAACTGTAATGTTGGATCCACATAGATTGAAATCTGAAAGGTTTCTTGAAGGACAGAGAGTTAGGTATCTCCAAAAAAATGGGATTATGATCAGAGGTAATTTTAGGAAGGAGATTATTATGAAATTAGTTGTAATTAAAATTTTCATAAGATTTAATGGATGAGTTGTGTTGGAAGTAATGCTAAGAAGATACTACACAAGTATCAATCCCACTTGTCCTAACAATACATGCAATATATTCATAGCATATTCTTAGAATTTTATTAACCCTTTTCTTGCCCTCCATATTCATATGATAACAGTGAACCTATATTTAAGTCTGTCAAATATTTGCTTGGATAGTTATCTAATATTCAAAGGTTAATTTAGCATGTTTATCTAATATAATCATCTCAACAAACCCATGAAGCCATAATACCTCCTCTAGGAATATTTAGACTAAGGATTATACATTATTTCTCAAATTACCCATAACAAAGTGATAAACCTAGGCAAACTTATCTACTAGTACCATAATGTTATCATGCTAAAATGGGTCTGAGGAATTTCTAATTATAGACACCAAAACAGCACCAATCTGATTATGTGACTACAAGCACTGACCGAATTGGCATACATACCCCCTAGGGAAAACTCCAGAGGTTAAATAGTGGTCCTAACCACTCCCAAATTATTTTTGGAAGGTCAGAGGTCAATTTGGCACCTTTTAAGCACTTTGCTCCATACTCGTCCCACCCTGGGATGATTAGAATCCTATTCACCGCACCTCGGGACGATTAGTAGCAATCGCTCCAAGGTGGAATGATTAGAAGGTTTGACTGGCAAAAATTCAAGCCTTGACAAACGGTAGCCCAGATCCACCACCCAACTTCACCTTCAAGGCATGCAATTATGAGGAACGGTTTCAAATCAAAGAGGGACTTCAGTCAAGCATGCCCTGATCATGGAGGCCCTAAATCAGGGAGGAATCTTCTCTCCCCCAAAAGGGCATAGTGAGCCAAGTGGCACCCTCGCATGTGCATGCAAAGGATACCCCTAGGTCTATAAAAATGTGAGCCTCCTCACCCCAAAAAAGAACAGATCAGGAGCATTTGGAGCAATGGAGTGCTGCCAAATTATACCCCCATTCCTCTTGGTGCTTCCTACATCCCTAATTTCTCTTTTGGAAGAGAGGTTATCGGGTGAGCACTAGGAACATAATTTAGACCCAAAACCTAAGAAATCGGCCATAATCCCACACAAAATTTGTTGAAACAACCCCCCAGGAGGTTTTGGACCCATCCCACTTGGATTGGTGTCAAAACCAAGCCCCAAACAGTGGGTGTCCTGCCCCCGGGCGCCCCCTGCACTGTTGCAGTCCTAATTGCCCCACCCCGGAGTGATTAGAAATCTATGTTTTATTTCTCTACTGTTATTTTGCATTATGTTGTATTTCATGTACTTATGTTGTTGTTCAAGTTTCATTGCATTCTGACCTATTTTGACCTTGTTTTTATCATTTTTATGCGTGTACTAACCTACAGGGAGCGCCTTCAGATATAGGATGATCTGGGCATAATCTGCCAAATCTAACCTTCTAGGTCATCTAAAAATGCCCATTTTTGTCTAACCCCAAGTTTACAAGAATTTTGGAGGCCTATAGACAGGACATTTGCAAGGTCACCTTTGCACGTTTTGTGATAGTCCCCAACATCCCACCCCGAAGAGATTAGAAATACATGCATGATTTCCCAACTATTCTTTTTGCAATGTGTCCCTGATGATGTCTTGATGCTTCTATCAAAGTTTGAATTCATTATGACATGTTTTGACCATCATTTTGCTATTTTATGTATTCACTAGCCGGAGGCCTTGGGGATTGCATGTTTCCTTCTATCCGCACATGCTATTAACTATTTGCTATTTTTTTGTGCATAGGATCTCACTACTAGGGACACCATAGGGGTAGCAAGGAATGATGAACACACAGACACAAGCGGCAACAACTTTTTTTTGTCCTGCCCATTTCGAATGTGGGCATGTGGAAGACACTGGAAGCGTACCATCCATTGGTGTAACAAACTATATCAAACATTCTGAGCCCTATAGGGGGGACGTATTGTAACTGGATTGAAAGCAAACATTAATAAAAGAGGCCCCACTTTATTTTGCTTACATCTCATTTATGTGTCATTTCCTTCATGCATTGCTTCTCGCATTCGTAGGACTTAGCATTTGTATCAACTTTTGTTTGCATCATATCTAGTACGTCGTCCTTCTGCATTCAGCTTTCACTAATACAAAATCTATTTATGTGACTCCCCACTTAAATAAAGGTATATCATGTCTTGTAATTTGCTTATAAGGTGCTTGTTGTCTACCTTGACTAATTGAAACTATAGGTATTTGGCCGCATAAGATATTATATCCTTGTTCATGATTAGCCAAGAATAAAGCAATTTAATATTATTCTAACCATTGTATGATGATTTTAATAGATATGAAATAAAACATCTATTGAATAGATAAACAACACATCAAGCTAGGATATTGATCATATTACGTGTTGTCAATAATAGGCCTTTAGAGTAACAAAGGGCCTCTTAACGATAGACTCTTAATAGAGGTTGAAAACCCATCCTGATAATATGCTTAATGTATTGTCTCCACAAGTCAACCCTAGGTGACTAAGGCATGTGTGAAGGTTAAAATTTTGTAACTTTAGGTTGATAACAAAAATAAATTACAAAAAATCCTAGGGGACTAGCTCTCAAAAACAATAAGAATAAAATGTTAATAACAATGATAAAAAAAAAAACTTGATTAAAAATTTACAATGGATTGTCATGCAAACATTCTAAATTTTGATAAATAAAATCCTCCAAGCTACAACTAATAGCTTTATCTGGTAAAAATCAATATGATGACTATTAACACATGCAAAACTAAAAATCAATATGATGACTATTAACAATAATTTCAAATGCTATGTCAACATAGAATTATGTGGAATGAAAAATTAAATCCATAGAGATTTCATCTATCAAAAAATAATTTAAAACAATCCTCCATGAGGTATGTTGAGTCATAAGCCCATTTTCTCAACAGAAGAATACAATTCACTATGAAACCAAAAAAGCCTAAAGTAAAATGAATCTAATAAGACTAAAATGTGTTTTGGCTGCACTCTATTCTCCATTTTGGTTGCTTTACACAATAATGTGTTCTAATTTTCATAGATTTAATCTAACTAATTAATTTCATCCCCATACCTCCTCATTTTTTAAGAAAAAAAATTATTCTAAGCTATTAGTTGGTGTGGCTTTACCTCTTTCATACACTCAAATCCATCTCCTTCAAAACATTTTGTGAGCATAAGATTTGATTTTGGTAAGGTGGTTAGTAAAAAATATGATATCAAATTATCTATAGCTTCATTAAGGCATAGTATGTGTTACATCATTGTTGATAGCCTATACTTATTTTTCTTTTGCTTCCTTGGCTTTATAGCTAAGCTTTAAATGTTGCCCTTCCACAAATATACTATAAGAAAAAAGGTAAGAGAAATTATTTGTCTTTGTAAGTTAGAGTTACATTTTTAATAATAGGTAGAATTCTTAAATTTTTCATATCTATGCACTTCAATATCTTGGGCATTGTTATATATAAGATGTTTTATTATTCAATCACTTTGATTGTGAAGACATGTTAATGCTACAAGGTCAATTTTCTTAGTTAGGATCCAAATTAATTGTTATAAGGCTTAAATAAGACCTCATTAGAAAAGGTTATTTTAATGTGTAATATCATTTCATGTTCATTTGAATTTCATAGAATATGGATTTGGAACCCTAACCCTAATCTCACTTTTATCAATATATAATTCCATAAAACAAAGGGAGAGATGTGATTTTTAATTCTCTCCATTGTTGGAAATATTCTCCTTTTTTCATGTTTAATCTGGTTGAGCTTGGGCACATAGCATCGATCCTTTCTACAAGTTAGAGCTTGGATGCTTACCCCTCCCACAACCAAGCTTGGAGACGCATTGCATTCCCCTCCTCTTCTCCTCCATAAATTTATATGTTGAGTTGAAGAAGAGCATGAGTATGTTGCATGAGGTTTCATAAAACCTCATTAGATTTTATTTTTATTGTAGATATTAGCTTGTATCTTTGTTTGTAGGTATCCAAAATCTAAATCTGATTGAGTTCAATGGCTACTATGTAAATTGCTCATGTTCATTTTTAAAAAGTCATAAAATATCCAAAATTCGTATTTGATCGAATTTGATGGCCTATGTGTAAATTGACCATGTTCATTTTTTTACACAACCATACAATATCCAAAATCTAGATCTAACAGATTTCGACGACCTCTACGTAAATTGATTGTGTTTGTTTTAACACAATCATACAATCAGATCAGCCTGTATGTAAACTAACTGTCTTTTTATAGCATAGTAGGCTTCTAGTATTTCCATTGTACTTGTATAAGTGGCTTATGGAATTTTCCACATTGCTTTTGGTTTACTTATAGCCCTCATTTGTAAAAGTGATTCCACTTGGACGGTGAGAAAGGTCTAGTGGATCACACCTAACATACATACTACCACATTAGCACTATAGTAGCACTCCATTTGCACTCCAAGTCTATATTTAGTTTTTATTTGCTTTATTTCATTGCAAATTGATTCACATCTTTGCATCATCCCTAAAAGGAAAGCATCTGATAACTCATTCCGCAACCTAACCTCGTGACAGGTTACCACTTCCTTGGTGGTGGGAAATCTGCAGTAAATGTCCTATGATTCAAATATGGATTGGACTTAATGAGAATACACAGTGAATGAGGTTAGCCATACCCACAAACCTTTGGAAAGATATCATCCTTTCACCTATGCTCAAAAATATGAAAACTCTTAATCAAGATTAAAATTAAGTCGGTCTAATATCCATCATAGTTGTGGAATAGAGCATGTACTTCTCTTCAGAGAGTATATCATTGACCATGGTAAATTGGATGAGGATTGGTAGTACTTGGACTCCACCACAGCTTATATTTCGTCATTGAGTATCTGTATATGAGCATCCAAGTGAAGACCTTAATTTGAGACAAGCTCATTATACCTCTCCAACTTTCAGCACCTCACCTACTAGCAATAATAAGATTGATATTACTAGTTTTACACATCCCACACTTTGGCATTCAATTGTGTAATCTAGTGTTGGATATACTGGCCTGCACATTCATCTATTAGAGATATTAGATTTTACATTCATCTGCAGTATTTTAGTTTGGGCTACACACCTTTTTTTTAGTACTTCGTATTTAGCCACATAATCATCCTATTGCATCAGGACTCATAACCACTTGTACAAATTCATCATTTGTAAAATATATTCCACTTGTATGGTGAGCAATGTCTAGGGAATCACATTCATTGTCATCACTTGGCTCATTATTTACTGGTACATTTTGCCTCACTTAGTCATTTTTTCCTTGTTCACACCTTAACACGCCTTTTTTAGGTATTTGTAGTGTCATAGGTCACAATAACTTCCAACATCAAATAAAATGTTGGATGTACCCTCAAAGGTAAGGATAACTAGGATCAATGGTTCACAGGTCTTAGGAAAGCTACAAAATTTGAGAACCTATGGTGCAACCATCTGGATGCAAATTCCACACCACCCACAGATATTGACCAAATTCATGCCAACATCCTGCTTGTAATATAATATCATCTTCATAATTTGATTTATGAAGCCAAGCATAACATAGCATGGTCAGTTCTCAAAGTCTTCAAGAAAACTTTGACACCAAATCTGGCCTAGAATTTTTTCATATTATCCTCAATATGAATTAAATAAATATGCAAAAAGGAAACTCCAGTTCCTCCATCAACCTCCTTCACCTTATTAAATAGGTCATTGATAAAGACTTCAAAATCAATGTATCACATAGGCTTTCCTCATTCAATCATGTCTTCACATTCCAGACTACAAGAACTTGCTTGCCAGTTTATTAGCTAGTGGAACCTTAAAAACTCTTAACTTTGAAGCCTTAGCATAAATGTTCATTGAAATTGACAAAACCTTTGGTAAAAACTTCACTATTTCTAACCCTAGTGACTCAACCTATCAGTGGATGAAGATGCAATTTTTTCAAATAGTCAAGGTAACAGAAGTCATGGTCGAGGCCATGGTCGAGAAAAATGCAAAGGACAAGGACAAGGTTCTAAAAATAGACAACATGAACACTCACGATATCAAACTAATCAAGGACAACATAGTCAAGGATAATTAAAAATCCTAGTACCTCTTAAGAAACTAGCAACTCAAATATCATGTGTAAACATTGTAACAAATAAGGGTACTGTTGAGTGGTATTTTCACCCAGTTGTGAAAGTACACTCTCCTTTAGGATTTGGGTTCCAAATCCCCTCTTGCAAAGAAGTTAAACAAACAACTTCTCCAAGGTCTCCGCTTGTATTTAGCATTTGCATATGTGTATTAGTAATCTCAAATAAAGATATTCAATTTAAATGCTTGGAACACCTTAGTGATTGCAAGTAACTGTAAACAAGGGGCAATGTTGATTTATTTCATCATGAAACTTTAGTGATTGTTCATTGTTCTTTGGATTTTGATATTTTAAATGTTTATTTTAATGCCTTGAAAAGTTAAAATTTCTTGAAAAAAAATAAAATGCAGAAAAATGAAAATGAAATGCAGAAAATGGAAATAAAATGCATTCAGTATGATGCTATCCTATTTCGACAAAACCGAAGATGTGAGGTTTCCATGCATGCAACCTAACCTATTGGACTTGCAAAACAAGCACAATCCCGATAGGCTAAGTGTTGGTTCCTAGGGTACGAAATAAAATTCAGATTTCAAATATTCGCCTAATGTAACCCAAAAAAATGGCATTAACATTATCTATAAATTCGAAATCTGAAAGAATGAAAGAATAAACATTAAATCCATAGCATGCAAAGAAAATCTCCTTCTTTCTTGCCCACAAGATGCAAATTTTTGAACACTTCTGCATTAAAAATGTGTCATTTTACAATAGCAAAATTTTTTGGTTTTCCCAAACCAGTCCATGGAAGAAAAATGACTCAAACAGGTCCAGAATGGCCTCATCGCCTTCAAGTCCGCAACTCTGCTCGCAGCAATTTCTGACCCATGTCCATGAAGAAGAAAAACCAGTCTACGAAAGAAAAACAGCCCAACTAGGTCCAGAATGGCCTTATCGCCTTCAAATCTGCAACGCTACTTGCAGCAGTTTTCCACCCCCTTCGGCCTCTTTGAATGGCGTATTTAAACTTGTGAAAACATTGTTTCCTTCCCTGACGGTTCATTTCATTTGTCGATGGCTGTTCGTTTCACCTTCCCTGACTGTTCATTTCACCTTCCCTGTATGCGTGTGCTTTGCTTTCCATTTTGTGGCCCTTCGCTGCGATTTCTCCACATGGTTTTGCGTCCGTTTCCCTCCGTGTGTAACGACCATCTTAAATGATTTCAAATCATTAAATATTCCTTATGTAACGCTTGCCTTATTCACTGGATTTTATCCTTATGTCCACGTCACTATGCAGGTCCGTTACCTTGGCGAAAAATGGAACATGTCGCGATATCGCGACACTTTTGCCTCCTTGCTCTCCTTGGTTGCTTTGAATCACGAAAATGGAACATGTCGCGATATCGCGACACTTTTGGCCCCTTCCGTCTTTTGTTGCTTTGAATCGCGAAAATGGAACATGTCGCGATATCGCGACACTTTTTCTTTCTCTGCTTGTTTGCCCATTTTGAATCGCGAAAATGCAACATGTCGCGATATCGCGACACTTTTTCTTTCTTGTTCTTTCTTTCCTTTTGGTCGCGAAAATGCAACATGTCGCGATATCGCGACACTTTTTCTTTCTCTCTTTTCCTTTGCTTTTGGTCGCGATGGAGCAACATGTCGCGATATCGCGACACTTTTTCATTTTTGGCCGCGATGGAGCAACATGTCGCGATATCGCGACACTTTTTCATTTTCTGCCGCGATGGAGCAACATGTCGCGATATCGTGACACTTTTTCATTTTTGGTCGTGATGGAGCAACATGTCGCGATATCGCGACACTTTTTCATTTTTGGCCGCTATGGAGCAACATGTCGCGATATCGCGACACTTTTTCATTTTTGGCCGCGATGGAGCAACATGTCGCGATATCGCGACACTTTTTCATTTTTGGCCGCGATGGAGCAACATGTCGCGATATCGCGACACTTTTTCATTTTTGGCCGCGATGGAGCAACATGTCGCGATATCGCGACACTTTTTCATTTTTGGCCGCGATGGAGCAACATGTCACGATATCGCGACACTTTTTCATTTTTGGCCGCGATGGAGCAACATGTCATGATATCGCGACACTTTTTCTTTTTGTGCCACGATGGAGCAACATGTCGCGATATCGCGACACTTTTCCTCCTTGTGATATTTTGCTTTTTTCTTTGAACTTTAGCCTATGGGCCACTTCGGTCTTCTTGGAACACATGCAAAAATGTGGGTCCCCAATTTTGGGGTACGTTGTGGATCAGCCACAACAAATGGCGACTCTCATTGGGAAATGCTCCTGAGCATTTCGGTGAGAACTCAACCTGAAAACACACAGACTCAAATACAAACGTTAGCAAATATCCCAAGAATGAAACTAGACGAGAAATACATGAAACATTAGAATTATTAAGCATCAGCTCGGTGTGTGCAATGTGCTTCATTCCCTATCGTTTGAAATTCATTCAACATTCCATTGTCAGCTTCACTTATGATTCGTATGCAAGGCTATGAATGATTTGTGCAGGATTTGACGTATGACAACTATGTTAGAGATGTAACAACCTACTTTGCAAAGGCTCAGACCTTCTAGTATCATGAACAAACATATTAAAACTGTCAAACCCTCTTAGGACCAAAAATATGTATATTGAATTAATTTACTAGATCCCAAAGTTGGTTATGTGTCACTACCATCTTGAACCCATGTGCAGGTGTAAGTGAAATCAGAGCTTTGGGGAATCGGATTCCCAACCTAAGCGAGATGGGAATTTAACCCTATCCTTACTACTCTAGTCTGGAGTTCATTACCTCATCTTGAACAAAATGATTTAACCTCGTTATGGATGAAACTGTCAGGCTAGCTTGTCCGTTTGAGCGATCGAGTGGTCTTGCTTTTAGACAAGACATGTTGCCACGCATGAGCATACTCCACTGCCAGCCAGGCGTCTATAGCCCCGGTGGAGATTAACCCCATAATCCAGGATTTGACTTTACTTTGATTTCTTGGACCTTGGTGATGACTACCCATCCTTGCAAGGGACATGTAGTACGATCCTTCCAATCCAGTATTAATAAAGAAATGAAAAATATTTTCTTTTGAATTTCAAGTTCTTGAGTGGGCAAAATGGAAGCTTTGGGGAATCGGATTCTCAACCTAAGCGAGATGAGAATTAGACCCTATCCTTACTACTCCATGAAGGTCAAATCAGAGCTTTGGGGAGTTGGATCCTCAACCTAAGTTCGATGAGGATTTAACCCTATCCTTACTACTCTGATTTTAGGCTTTAAGCACTATGGGAGTGGTGAAAACCACTGTTTTAAGGATTATGTTGCATAATAGGACAGACACGAAATACTCCTTTCGCCTCACCTTTTCTTCCAAGTATGGTTTTGACCATTTTGCTCAAGATCCTCTTTAATATGCATAGAACGTGCTTGGCTCAAGATAGTTCGGGCATCAGTTCCCAACCTTAGGATCCTTTTAATATATGTTATGTAATAATCCTAAGAGGATTCGACACCTTCTCAATGATTGTACATGAAATGAAGATGCAACTGAGATGGAATGTATATGCAATGCGGAATGTACATGAGATATGAATGCATTGCTCCCTTTGAAATGCGGATGGAGTATACCACCTACTTTGCCATAATTTATAAAACTGACAACTTCCTGCATCATAAGTTCCAAACGATATTCTTTAATGTGATTGCAAAATTCGTGGAGCTTTCTGCAATACAATTCCGATGTTTCATATTATCCTAATCTTAGTCAACATTCATAAGGATCTAACTTAACAAACCAAAAATGTCCAAAGGACCAACACACAAAACTTAAAACCAAAATGAGATCTAATCTAAAACTAAAACACGAAAACCAAAAGTATATACAAATGTACAAAAACAAAACAAATTTGGATTATCATTTCCCCGGATCCCAAACCTGATTAGAATTCTTTAAAAGATATATGACGTGATACGCATATCCAGCTTTGCAGGAATCCAACAAAAACAAGATCAACCCAAACAAAGAAACAAATATCCACTTGCCCCTCTCACCATACCAATTTGATTTAGTTTCATTAATAATCCTATGGTGGAGTTTCAAATTTTCAAATTGATTAGACAATGATTGATATTCAATTCCTTTATGTCTATTCTTTAAGATGTTCATTCCGCACTTTGATTCACGGTGTAGAAATAAGCTTTCGTTTTCCTTCAATAAAGCCATAACATTAATGATATTTGAATCAAACCATTCATTAGGCAAACCTCCCTTCGAATTCTGCATGGTGAAACCAAAAAGATGAGATTTTACCTTTGGCATGCTTTCATTTGACCTTACCTGAAGAGGATTTGAAAATTCTTTTTCCCTCTCATGACCTTCATCATCACGTAGCACTTGTTCTTTCTCAATGACCTGTTTATCAAAGGCACCAAACTTAGGTACCCAATTGAAAATATGTCCATCCCTTTCAAACCATAAGTCTTGTCTATCTAATGCCTTTTTGTGATCAGTCACTTGGGTTGTCTTGGGTAACGTGAGATTTTCAATTGGATCATCAGTGATATCAAACCCAAATGGTTCAGGTTTTGTAATTTTCTCTTTTTGAAATGGCATAATCGTCGTAGCGCAAGTACGTGGATCAAGATTTTCAATTTCTTTTCCTTCAAAGGGATCTAAAGCAAGTGACTCTCTTTCTTGGTTCATGGTTGTAGAATCCTTATCATGTTCCAAAATTTGATGAGATTCAAATTCCTCTTCCAAAACTTTCTCAAATTGTACAAGATTCATAGTATCCTCATGCGAGGAAGCAATTGAGTTATCCTGCATATTGTTTGATGCAATAAGTTTGTTAGAAGATTCGGATTGATAATACTCTTCCCATTTCTTCCACGAATCATAGTAATCATCTTCCAAGTTCAGGTCGTGACGCTCAAGCACTTCTTCTTCATCTTCTGATTCATCAACATGTTTCTCATCCAATTCATCTTCTGATTCATCAACATATTTCTCATCCAATTCATCTTCTGATTCATCACTATTTCTCATCCAATTCCACGCCTTCACCTTCCATAGATGGTCCAGTTATTTCCAAAAGTGGGTTATTTCTTGAATTCAAATTGGTAAAGCTATCATAATCCAAATTTGTAACCCATGATTCAATTTTATCACAATTTGGAAGGTGTGGATCCTCTTGGTCATCACTCTCTTGATGATATAAAGTTTCCACCGCCAGAATGTTGTCCTCTCCTTGCTGATGTTGGGGTGGACCCTTATTTGGCACAAGTTCCAAACCATCCACTTGAGCTTGGAGACAATGAGTATACATAGCAATTTTGGGACAATTCCTTTCATTATGCTCCTTTGTATCATGCAATCTACACCCGTTTTCCCATGCAAAATCAGAAATATTAAGAATGGAACTAGAGTGACTTGGTCCTGTAAGTATCAATCTGATTAGCAATAGCGGAAGGTACACCCCCATTGTTTGGCTTTGTATTCCATTGTCTCCCTCTATTGTTGAAATTTTGATTTGGGTGAGGGGCATGGGATTCATACTTCTATTTTTGAACCAAATCATTACTCAATTTGTGAACCATATTTTTGAGTTCTTCAACCTCTGAATAAATCTCTTTTGGTTGAGCTATATTATTGCTAGTTCCAATAGGATTTGCGTAATTGGTGAGATTTTGACTTAACATTTGAGTTGGATTTTGAGCCACTTGATTTGCGTAGGGATTCACACTTTGAATCGAGATTGGATTGGGAAAAGGAACTATAGCTTGAGAATTAACCGGACTAGCTCCTTGCATAGTCTGTTGACTATTTTGCAAAAATGAAGGAATGGGGGGAATGGATGTGATTGGTTGAATTGGAATGGGTGCGTAAGCGGGTGTTGATGAATATGGTTGTTGATAAGGCAAAGCATTTATGTCTGATATCTGTGGTGCCATGATCTGGTTCATCATAGGGGCTTGACCATATGGACCATATTGTCCTACCATAGGCATCTGGGAAAACCCATAATACTGTGGTGTCATTTGTTGTTCAATGGTCATAGCTTCATTGTAGGCTAGAGCAAGCGTAGTAACTTGAGGATTTCGCCTTGCAAACATTGTCGTCATAGGATCCAATGCCCCAAAATATATTTGCAAAGCTACTACGGGATCAATGGCAAAATGCCGAATTGCTCTATTATAGCACTTCTGAAATCTCTCGATTAAAAGTTCGGATTGGCTCACCCCGGCCTCTTTTGCATGTAATGAACTGATTATAGATGATTGTGGGATCTAATGGTGACCTGAATTGGTTGACAAAAGCATTCTCCATTTGCATCCATGACGTAATGGAACCAATAGGTAAGCAAATATACCATTCGTAGGCCACTGGGTCTAGGCTCATGGGGAAGAGTCTACAAGCCACATCTTCATGTTGAACTTGCAATCTTATCAAAACATCCCTATAGGCCTGAATATGTTCTTCTGCGGTCCTTGGGCCATCCGGTTTGTATTTGGGCAAAAATCTCTCTATATTCCTAGGGATCTCGTGAATATCCCCTACAATATTCAAAGGAATGTTATGGGCTCCGTACCAAGGAGCTGGTGGAGGTTGGGCCATTTGATTCAAAATCAATGATGATAACCCTACAAGAACTTGACAAAACTCTCAGTACCTCACAGAAAACCTGCGACACACAAAAAATCTTGCAATTAATGAAATTCAAAGAATAACTTCAAAATCAATTTGTTAGTCATGAAAGAAGGAACCTTGACAAAGCAAGTATTCTAAAAATGTAAATTAGTTTCTAATTCACCGGATCGCATATGCGCAAGTGAAGAGCATACTCCTAGTGTTGTAGGCTTTCCGATTCACAAGATCGCATTACGCGCTAGTGAAGAGCATAATACCGACAACAAATACATTTTAGACAAAATAATTCCTTACAAATAAGCATGAAATGACTAGCAAATATCAAACATGTAATGTATGAATAATCGTGTTAGCATCAACCAAGAGGTGTATCCATTAAAATCAAATGAAAGTAATTGCATGGAGACAACCTCGTTAGTCAAGAATTTTTTTTTTTTTTAAATCAAATCAAAACACATTATTCCTGTATGAACAATCAAAAGCGTTAGAACAATGCATAGCAATTCATGTCCTCCTTTTAACACTACAAGGTTGTATTGTTAAAAGAGGGCTAAAGATAATAATCAATAGGGCATGAAATATTCAAAATTTAAATCCCTATAGCATTTAAATCACACTTGAAATAAACCGATTCGGGCCCTCCTTCTAGCGCCAATCTGTTGAGTGGTATTTTCACCCAGTTGTGAAAGTACACTCTCCTTTAGGATTTGGGTTCCAAATCCCCTCTTGCAAAGAAGTTAAACAAACAACTTCTCCAAGGTCTCCGCTGTATTTAGCATTTGCATATGTGTATTAGTAATCTCAAATAAAGATATTCAATTTAAATGCTTGGAACACCTTAGTGATTGCAAGTAACTGTAAACAAGGGGCAATGTTGATTTATTTCATCATGAAACTTTAGTGATTGTTCATTGTTCTTTGGATTTTGGAAATTTTAAATGTTTATTTTAATGCCTGAAAATAAGTTAAAATTTCTTGAAAAAAAATAAAATGCAGAAAAATGAAAATGAAATGCAGAAAATGGAAATAAAATGCATTCAGTATGATGCTATCCTATTTCGACAAAATCGAAGATGTGAGGTCTCCATGCATGCAACCTAACCTATTGGACCTGCAAAAAAGCACAATCCAGATAAGCTAAGTGCTGGTTCCTAGGGTACGAAATAAAATTCAGATTTCAAATATTCGCCTAATGTAACCCAAAAAAATGGCATCAACATTATCTATAAATTCAAAATCTGAAAGAATGAAAGAATAAACATTAAATCCATAGCATGCAAAGAAAATCTCCTTCTTTCTTGCCCACAAGATGCAAATTTCTGAAAACTTCTGCATTAAAAATATGTCATTTTACAATAGCAGAATTTTTTGGTTTTCCCAAACCAGTCCATGGAAAAAAAATGACTCAAACAGGTCCAGAATGGCCTCATCGCCTTCAAGTCCGCAACTCTGCTCGCAGCAATTTCTGACCCATGTCCATGAAGAAGAAAAACCAGGCTACGAAAGAAAAACAACCTAACTAGGTCCAGAATGGCCTTATCGCCTTCAAACCTGCAACGCTACTTGCAGCAGTTTTCCACCCCCTTCTGGCCTCTTTGAATGGCGTATTTAAACTCGTGAAAACCTTGTTTCCTTCCCTGACGGTTCGTTTCATTTTTCGATGGCTGTTCGTTTCACCTTCCCTGACTGTTCATTTCACCTTCCCTGCATGCGTGTGCTTCAGTTTCCATTTTGTGGCCCTTCGCTGCGATTTCTCCACATGGTTTTGCGTCCATTTCCCTCCGTGTGTAACGACCATCTTAAATGATTTCAAATCATTAAATATTCCTTATGTAACGCTTGCCTTATTCACTGGATTTTATCCTTATGTCCACGTCACTATGCAGGTCCGTTACCTTGGCGAAAATGGAACATGTCGCGATATCGCGACACTTTTGCCTCCTTGCTCTCCTTGGTTGCTTTGAATCACGAAAATGGAACATGTCGCGATATCGCGACACTTTTGGCCCCTTCCGTCTTTTGTTGCTTTTAATCGCGAAAATGGAACATGTCGCGATATCGCGACACTTTTTCTTTCTCTGCTTGTCTGCCCATTTTGAATCGTGAAAATGCAACATGTCGCGATATCGCGACACTTTTCTTTCTCTCTTTCTTGCCTCATTTTGAATCGCGAAAATGCAACATGTCGCGATATCGCGACACTTTTCTTTCTTCTCTTTTCCTTTGCTTTTGGCCGTGATGGAGCAACATGTCGCGATATCGTGACACTTTTTCATTTTTGGCCGCGATGGAGCAACATGTCGCGATATCGCGACACTTTTTCATTTTTGCCACGATGGAGCAACATGTCACGATATCGCGACACTTTTTCATTTTTTGCCGCGATGGAGCAACATGTCGCGATATCGCGACACTTTTTCATTTTTGGCCATGATGGAGCAACATGTCGCGATATCGCGACACTTTTTCATTTTTGGCCGCGATGGAGCAACATGTCGCGATATCGCGACACTTTTTCATTTTTGCCGCGATGGAGCAACATGTCGCGATATCGCGACACTTTTTCATTTTTGCTCGGATGGAGCAACATGTCGCGATATCGCGACACTTTTTCTTTTTGGCCGCGATGGAGCAACATGTCGCGATATCGCGACACTTTTTCTCCTTGTGATATTTTGCTTTTTTCTTTGATCTTTAGCCTATGGGCCACTTCGGTCTTCTTGGAACACATGCAAAAAAGGTGGGTCCCCAATTTTGGGGTACGTTGTGGATCAGCCACAACAGGTACTATGCCACTGATTGTCGAACTACCACACATAAGATCAAGCAGTTTCAAAAGCACCTTACGCATAATATAAATTAAGATGACTCAGATTCAAATGTCTTCCAAAGTGATCAATTTGTGCATACCTAGATCATCAACACATGGGCACCTATATCACCATCTATTGACCATCCCAAAATATTCATTGAGGCACATTTAGGATATGCTAGCTATGATATTTCTCATCCCACATCGCAACCCATGAGTTTCCCATAATGTAGCCTCCACCAGTAGTTCATGGATCATGGATCATGGATACTAGAGCCACCCAACACATGACTTCACTTGGTTTAGTTCACATGGATGACAAATCCTCTCAACCAGTTAAAGGAGTTGGAATTGTTCGATTGAAACTTCCTAGATTACATGATTTTTTGCTACTTGATGTTCTCTACATCCTTACTCTGAATTAAAATTTATTATCACTACCCACACTCATCTACCATGAATTTTATTTGAGTGTCACTACCAAATATTAAACTCTTTGAATCATTCATCCACCCTCCAAAATAGTGGGTATGACTGATTCCTTATATGTCAATGTGATTCCAAGATTAAATTAACCTTAGATTAACATTAGCCAAGGTAAAACAATTGACACGAACAATAATTAAAGCCAAAATTATTCATTAAACTAACCAGCATAATAATTACATTATAATAAACCTTATATAGGCTTAGAACATGCGCAATAGTAGGAAAGGGAAGGTGGAGGAAGATCGGGGAGATTAGAGAGAACGGAGGAGTAGGAAGTGGAGTGGGAGGTGGCAGCGAGCGTGGGGAGAGGAAGGGAGTGGAGTGATAAGGGAAAATGGACGGCAGGAAAGGAGGAAGGAGAATGGAGGGATAAGGAGAAAATAAAGGAAAGGGAGAAAGAAAAATCATGTCGACCATCCGACAAAATTAGCCGACAAAAGGTAAGTGTGTTCACACTGTGCTTAGAAAAACTAGATTTTTCTAAGCCATTTCAAGCTAAGTCCTGTTCACACTTGCTACATTCTCCCCCTTAAAGTTGAGAGAACTGACTATACAGTCTCTCAGCTTTACAAATTGAGCTTTAGCCAGCGCCTTGGTGAAGATGTCAGCAACATTCTCCAAAGTGTGGCAATAGTGAAGCTCAACAATATCAGTTTCCACCATATCTCGGATGAAGTGGTACTTCATATCAAAATGCTTTGATCTACTATGGTGGACAGGATTGTATGCCAACTGAATGGCACTGATGTTGTCATAGAATATTCGAGTTGGACCACTTTGCTGCTCTCCAATCTCTTCTAATACCTTTCGGAGCCATAGAGCTTGAGTACTAGCATGAGTAACCGCTATATACTCAGATTCTGTTGAAGATAGTGCTACTACTGTCTGCTTCTTGGAACTCCAAGTTATTAGGCCCGAACCAAGACTAAAATAGTTACCCGATGTGGATTTTCTATCATCAATATTGCTGCCCCAATCACTATCACTAAAGCCTTCAAGCTTGATAGTATCACTTTTGTAGTATTGGATTCCAAAATCCAATGTACCCTTCACATATCTCAAAATCCTTTTAGCTCGCTTGCAAATGCAGCTCAGATGGATTAGACATAAATCTAGAAACAAGAGATACAACATACTTGAATGTCTGGTCTGGTGTTGGCGAGAAACATCAAACTCCCAACAATGCTTCTGAAAGTGGTCACATCAACTTTCGATGCTCCATCATCCTTGCTTAATTGGATCCCATGTCCAATTGGAGTTGCAACTGATTTGCATTGCTCCATAGCAAACTTCTGAATCATATCTCGAGCATACTTAAGTTGACAGATGAAGATACCTGAATCTGTCTGATGTACTTCCATTCCAAGAAAGTATTTCATTAAGCCAAGATCCTTCATCTCAAATTCTTGCATCATGGAGTGCTTGAACTCCATGTTAACTTTTTCATTACTACCCATAAAAATGAGATCATCCACATACAAACAAACTATGAGGATGTCATTTCCTTGATTCAGGTAGTAGAGCGTGGGTTCATTTTTGCTTCTGATGAACCCATAATCTTTAAAGTACCCATCAATGCGTGAGTACCAAGCTCTCGGTGCTTGCTTGAGGCCATAAAGAGCCTTCTTCAGTTTGTAAACAAGATGTTCCTTGTCTTTCTCTTCAAATCCCTGTGGTTGCTCAACATACACTTCTTCTATCAAGTAACCATTTAGAAATGCACTCTTTACATCCATGTGTTGGACTTTCCATCCCTTGTGTGTAGCTAAGGCAAGAACTGGTTTGATAGTCTCCTGTCTGGCTACAGGAGCAAAAGTCTCTTCATAATCAATTCCATATTTCTGAGTAAATCCCTTTGCAACTAATCTCGCCTTGTGCCTCTCGATGCTACCATCCGCATTAAACTTGGTCTTGTAGACCCACTTACATCCAACATGTTTCTTTCCTTTAGGAAGCTTCACCAACTCCCAAGTGTCGTTGTTTTTTATAGAGGTGATCTCCTCTTTCATGGCATCTTGCCAAATATTTTGAGTACAAGCCTTCTCATAACTAGAAGGTTCAAGTTGTGTATTAGTTAACAAGGCATAGTTAACTAAATCTCCCCTAGGTTCCTGATGGGAAACATCATCACCATACAAGTGCATATTTTCTAATCTTTGTAGAACATAATTCATTTCACTAGCTTGACTCCTAGTGTATCTTTTTGAAAAATTCTTATCCAACATCTGATATGATGGATGATTCTGTAGAGTTCTCTTACCTCTATGGATGGAGAATCGATGTCCATTGGTGAGGAACTTACTGATCTCTACGGAGAAGGACTTGGTGAAGAAGTTGAATCAGAAGATGAACCTGGATCTCTGGGAGGAGACTGCTTACTTTTATGTGGTGTCTGTTGTTGCACCTGCTTAGAACCTACATCACTAGATTCATCATCACTAAAAATCTGGGGCTTACCCCATTCTCCCCCTTCATCAAAAATCACATCCCTGGAAAGCACAAACTTTCTAGTCCTGGGATTGTAGAGTCTGTAAGCTTTTGTATTCTCACAATATCCTACAAAGATGCATGCCTGACTCTTTGGATCGAGCTTCTTTCTTAGCTCATCAGGAATGTGAGAATATGCCAGCGAGCCAAACACTCTAAAATACTTAACATTTGGCTTTTTACCATACCAAGCTTGGTAAGGTGTCTGTCCTTCCAAACTTGCAGTAGGACTTCTGTTCAAGATATGTATGTTGGTCCCGGCTGCATCTGCCCAATATGAATTAGTCAAATGCTTCATCTGAAGCATAGACCTTGCCATCTCCACAATGGTGCGATTCTTCCTCTCTGCGACACCATTCTGTTGTGGAGTGTAGGCAACTATGAACTGCCTCTTAATGCCATGTTGCTTACAGAAATTCAAGAACTCATTAGAGGAGTATTCTCCTCCCCTATCTGATCTAAGACATTTTACAAAATATCTACTCTCACTTTCAACTCTTGTTTTGAAATCGACAAAGCATTCAAATGCTTCATCCTTATATTTCAAAAAATATATCCAACACATTCTAGTAAAATCATCAATGAAGAGTAGGAAGTAAGAGTTGTTACCAAGACTCTTGGTCTGCATCGGACCACAGATGTCTGTATGCACTAGTTGGAGTGGATAGCTGGCCCGCCATGCTTGTCCATGAGGAAATTTTGATCTGGCATGCTTCCCAAGAGCACACCCTTCACAGACTTCCTTACTATCCTGAACCTTAGGAAGTCCGGTTACCATCGCTTGTGAAGTTAGCATTTTCAAACTAGCTGAATTCAAATGACCATATCTCAAGTGCCATAGGACACTTGGATTGGAAATAGCAACATTTGCTAACTTATCTCCCCCTGGCTGGCCAAACTTTAAAGGAAACAATCTATTCTTTGACATTGGCACTTGTGTAATGATTCTATTACTATTATTTTTATCAAAAATAGTGCATTTACCCTCATCAAAAAGCAACTTGTAGTTCTTTTCTAACATTTGACCAACACTTAAAATATTGTGTTGAATATGGGGTGTGTAATAGATATCACTTACATGTTTGACGCCTTCTTTAGTTGGAACTGCCATGGCTCCAATGCCTTCAATTGCCAATGATTTATCATCTCCCAATTTGATGCTGGATTTGTATGAGGAGTTTAGAGTAGCAAAGAGCTCTTCTTTGCCACTCATATGGTTTGAACACCCAGTGTCCAAGATCCATGTATCATTCATGTTCTGATCTGCCCGACCATAAGAGAGAAAGAGATTTGTGGCCTCTTCCTCTTCTCCAAAATTTCCAAACCGACTGCTCTGGTTGCTACTAGTTCCTTGTGAAGTCTTTGTCCAATAGTCACGAGCATAATGGCCAAGTTTGCCACAGTTGTAGCAAGATTGTTTTGACTTATCTCCTCCTTTGCCTCTGCTTGATTGTTTTCCTCTATTTTGTTGTCCTCCTCTATTCTATTGTTCACCTCTGTTTGAGAATCCTCCTCTGTTCTGATTTCCTCCTCTGTTAGGAGTTCCACCTCTCTGATTATTTCTGCCTCTACCTCTATACTGTCCTCTGCCATGGCCTCTACCTCTACCTTCTTGTGAAGCAAAGGCTTTATCATCTCCTCCGTAACTTGTGGAAGGAGTTTGTTGTAACCTCTCTTCATGTGAGAGAAGTGAGCCAATTAGGGATTCAAAAGACAGAGAAGTTAGGTCTTTGGATTCTTCTATAATTATGGCAACTGAATTCCACTTAGGAAGAAGTGTCCTCAACACTTTCTTCACTATAACTTTAGGCTTTACATCTTCTCCTAAAGTGACCATCTTATCTACTACGGCTTTCACACGCACGTAGTAATCACCAACCTTTTCACTCTCTTGCATTTTAAGAGTCTCAAACTCTCATTTCAAGGTTTGTAGTTTAACTTGTTTGACTTGGTCACTACCCCTATAACTTTCTTTTAAAGCATTCCAAGCAGATTCAACAGTTATAAAAGAAGCTATTCTAGGGAAAATACTTCTGTCAAGGGCGGCTTGGATATGATAAAGGGTGGAAGAATTATTCTTTTGTGCTTCCTTTCTAGCCCTTTTATCAGCAACATTCAAAGCTACCCAATCAACAGCAATAGGTTCAGTATATCCCTCTTCAATCACATCCCAAAGACCTTTGCCTATCAAAAGAGTTTTCATTTTAATTGACCAATACTCGTAATCACCACCATTGAACTCAGGAATTGGTAGACTAGTATTGGAAGCCATTTTAGAAAGCAAACTTTATTGCAACTTCAAACAAGTAGTACAAAGAAGTACAAAATAGATCACTGATTTACTGATTTAAATCAAATCTAGCTTTCTTAATATGCTCACTGATTTGGCGTTCTTCTTCTCGAGGATCACCCAAAACTGGAAAGGTGAAATTGTCTGCTTCGTCGTCACTAATTATAATGACTTCTTGTGCTACTGCTGGTTCAAAACTTCTTTTGAGAACATTTCGTTCTTCAGTTGTAGGTTTCACCTCCACTGGTTCTTCTTCCTCTTCTTCTTCTTCTTCTTCTTCTTCCTCTTCTTCTTCTACTGCTTCTGGTTCTGAATCAGGAGAGCGTGGTGTATAGCTCTCACTCGTTTCTACTTCAGGCACTACAGGTGAATAACTGTCACTTGATTGTCCTTCAGGTACTATTTCAACCATCTCGAATTCAACTATCCTTTGCCCGAAGATATTATCTTCAGAATCCGCCTCGTAGCCAGAATCTGGTTTCCTCATATGAGCAATCACTTGATTTTCTAATTGGCAAAACACTGTATGAAGTCCATACCGCTGGACTTTCCCGTCAAAGGAATCAGGAGTCTCTCTTCTCAACAGAGAGAGTAATGCATTATAGCATCCGGCTGACCGGATCATCTACCCAGAATCACACCGTATGAACTGGGTTACAACTTAGTATGATGCCAAAAAAAAACTTTTTATATCAAAATATCTTTGCACCCTTTTATTTTAAAAAAAATTTCTAAAATTTGTTTTAATAAAGACCTTTTTAAAAAAAAAATTAACAATTTCCTATATATATTTTTAATTATTATTTTTTTAAATGAAATGGATATTTAAAAAAAAACATAATCAAAAAATATATATAGAAATTATTTTTTTTTAATAAAAACTTTTAGAAAAAACAAATAATAAAAATTTAATTAAAAAATAAACCTTTTTTTTTTGTAAACCCCCGATGGGATTCGAACTGAAGACCTCCGCCGTCTACTCGACAATCTTAGCCGCTGCACCATGCGACTACTGATGGTAGGAAGGAACTAAAAAACAAATTTAAACCTCCATTAATCGCGAAGAGACAAAAAAAAATAAAAAACCTTTTTTTTTACCCCGACGGGATTCGACCCCGGGTCTCTTCTCTGCAAAGCGGGGGACTTGACCGCTAGACCATTCTAGCCGGACGGAATAAGAGAGGAAGGAGGTTATTCTTCATATGGTCGGCTTAAAATAGTTTGAAAAAAAAAATTAATCCCACATTCAGTGGGCAAAGAGTGTGTCCAGGCTTTATCAAAGCCTGCGAACACTCTATAGGTCGATTGCCTTCGGGCAATCGATCTCGCCAACCTTTTGCCCGTCAGTCGACCAAACAAACTCCGCCATGTGGCACACACCCGAAGCGTCCACGTCAGCACTTGTCCACTTATGCTCCTGTTCTGCCACGTCGTCCACGTCAGCTCCTGGTCAGCTCTGCCACGTCCACGTCAGTGCTTGGTCAGCTCTGCCATGTCATCCACGTCAGTGCCTGGTCAGCTCTGCCACGTTGTCCACGTTAGCACTCATCCACGTCTACCATGTCAGCCACGTTCCATGTCAGCAGCTGTCGTCTAGCTTCGTCGCCACGTCAGCCTCCTATCAGCGTCCAGTCAGATCCTCGGGATCCATGCGCTCCTCGGGATCTATGCGACTGCCTCTTCACCACTCCTCGGGATCCATGCGCTCCTCGGGATCCATGCGATAGCCTCTCCGTCGCTCCTCGGGATCCATGCGCTACTCGAGATTCATGTGATAGCCTCTCCGCCGCTCCTCGGGATCCATGCGCTTCGGCTTTCGTGCCTTACCTCGGCCCTCGGGATCCGTGCCCCCTCTGCTCTGATACCAGTGTGATTCCAAGATTAAATTAACCTTAGATTAACATTAGCCAAGGTAAAACAATTGACACGAACAATAATTAAAGCCAAAATTATTCATTAAACTAACCAGCATGATAATTACATTATAATAAACCTTATATAGGCTTAGAACATGCGCAATAGTAGGAAAGGGAAGGTGGAGGAAGATCGGGGAGATTAGAGAGAACGGAGGAGTAGGAAGTGGAGTGGGAGGTGGCAACGAGCGTGGGGAGAGGAAGGGAGTGGAGTGATAAGGGAAAATGGACGGCAGGAAAGGAGGAAGGAGAATGGAGGGATAAGGAGAAAATAAAGGAAAGGGAGAAAGAAAAATCATGCCGACCATCCGACAAAATTAGCCGACAAAAGGTAAGTGTGTTCACACCGTGCTTAGAAAAACTAGATTTTTCTAAGCCATTTCAAGCTAAGTCCTGTTCACACTTGCTACAGTCAAACTCATCAGACATGTTGGACATCCTACTTTTGAAGTTCACATTCCTGAAGTTGACATGGCACTTAATGTCATCTTAAATCTTAAGAAACTTTTTATTGATGCATCATGGCATACTCGCATGGGTCATGTCAAACTTGATCGATTGACAAATGAAGTCCATCATTAGGGGACTACCACACTTCTCTTCCAAACCCATCAAATGTGAAGCATGCATCATTGCCAAATACTCTCAGTAATATTTTCCAAATATTCAGTGGAAGTCCATGCAAAAACTAGAGCTATTTCACTCAAACATTTGCAAGCCAGTGCTTATTCCCTCATTAAAAGGTAAAAGGTATTATATCACCTTCATCAATGACTTATCAAAGAAGCTATGGATTGGCTTTTTGGAGAAGTCTAAAGCTTTTGAATTCTTCAAAGCATTCAAGGCTCGCGCTAAAAAAGAATCAAGTTGTAGAATCAAGACTTTCAAAAGTGACAATGGTAGTGAGTACACCTCAAATGAATTCACATAGTACTTATCCTCACATGGGATCAAACATTAATTGATAATACCAGACACACCTCAACAAAACAACTTTACCAAGCACATGAATAGGATAATTATGAACATATCTCATGTGCTTCTTGACCATAAAAATGTGCCTCCATATCTTTGGGCCGAAGCCACTTGGACTGCTATGCATGTACTCAACACAATGATTCCCTCAACACCTAGCCCATCACCTCATAAAAAATGGACTAGACACTTCCCACTATCAACTACTTCAAACTATATGGTTTCATTTGTTATGCTCATATTCTTTCATAGCACAGAAACAAACTTGAAGCTCGATCTATTAAAGGCATATTTTTTGGATACCCTATGGATCAGAAGGAATACAAGGTATTTATTCCTTCACACCAAAAAGTGGTTGTGACACATGATGTTGTGTTTGCAAAAACTAAAGCACAACTGATTACATTGGATACTAGGGGATACAATATTTAGCCTAGATCAAAATATGCTAACATATATGATGTTCAAATTCTAGTCTTTGGGGGGAGACATTGAAAATTTACTCAAAACTATAGAATTTGCAAATCAACCCACAAGTTCAAAGGAACCAAATGGTGATACTGAGTATATTTCTATATCTTTTGCTTCTTCTGCCTCTTCATGCAATAATGATGATCATGATAAAAGTATCGGTTCACATCCATATTCATTGGCATCCTCTGTACCTAATGATCCATTCCAATATCATGATGAAAACTTTGAGGTAGGTGATACATCCACACTACTCCCCACTTGAGGAATTCGTGAAGCTCACCAACTCTTAAAGGACATAAAACCAAATGAAGTGAGAAAAAAGGGCACAAGAGGTACAAGAATCATTACTTGTTGAACTGGAACCTGTAAAATTGCACCTCACTTTGAATAATGAACCTCTCACGTACCAAGAAGTTTTTAAACACATATCTTGAAGACATGCAATGAACCAAGAGTATGAATCCCTGATAAAAAATGACACGGGAGTTAATCGATCTACCACTTGGAAGAAAGGTAGTTCGAATTCAATGAGTGGACAAAAATAAGTATAAATCAAATGGCAGCCTTGACAAACACAAGGTAATATTAGTGGCCAAAGTCTTCATGCAAAAGTAAGCCATTGACTACACTGAGGTATTTGCACCTACCACAAACTAGCCCATAATCAGGACTCTTGTAGCCTTAGCTACACAACAAGGTTGGAAGATTCATCAATTAGATGTAAAGACTAATTTCTTGAATGGAAAATTGGAAGAAGAAATATACATGGCACATCCAAAAGGTTTTGAGATTGCAAGACAGGAGCACAAGGTATGGAAACTCATAAAGTCTATATATGGATTGAAGCAAGCCCTCGTGCTTGGTTCAGCAAGTTGTCAGATCGGATGAAGCAACTTGAATTTGAAGTGTGTGATTACCAAGATATTGATGTAACACTATTCATCAAGCACAATAAAGACAAAGTCACATACCTCATAGTATTTATGGATGACATGCTTCTAACAAGTAACAATGAACACATCATCAACATAATACCTTGCAAAGACTTTTGATATATTTGATTTAGGATTTATGAAATTCTATTTGGGCACACAACTCAAGAAAATGATAAAATATTCTTGACCCAAGAGAAATACATCAACGATCTTCTAGAGAAGTTTCAACTCAAATATGCACGTCTTGTGACAATACCAATGGAATTAAATTTAGAACTCACCATGGTTGATGACACACCAAAGGAATATGCAACAGTCTATAAAAGGCTATTGGTAGTCTCATCTATGTTACTAACACAAGACTTGACATCGCTTACGCAGTGGGGATTCTGGTAAGGTACATGACCAAGCCAAAGGAGAGTCACTAGAAAGAGGTAACAAGAGTGTTGAGGTACCTAAAGATAACCCATAATTATGGCCTATTATATGAAAAGAATGCAGATTTCAAACTCATCGCATATACAGACTCAAACTTTGTAGGAGGTAAAGACACTGGAGATCTATGTTTGGGTACTTGATGTTTCTTGGCTCAGCAACAATTTCATTGAGAAAGCGATAAAATACTATAGCAGATTCTTTAGTAAAATTCAAATATATTACTACAACTAAGACAAAAAAATAAGTGGTATGGTTGAGAAAGTTGTTACACACTCTCGATATCACTCAAAAAGGTCCTACAAAGACTACATGTCGACAATCAATCAACAATCCACATGGCAAAGAATCTTGTGTTTCACAACAGAACCAAACACATCAGTACAAAATTCCATAATATTTGAGAACTTGTTCAAGATGGCACAATACAAATGCACTATTGTGTAATAGCATATTAGATTGGCGACATCTTCACCAATCCACTCCAGAGGGTGAATTTTGAACAGTTCAAACAATAGATATGGTTGAGAGCCTTCATCTCCCCTTGAAAATGGAGATGCAATAGGACCAGCAAGGTTAATGATTATTTGTAAAACCATATTCATGTGGGAGAAAATTATTGGTCGATCTCTGCTCTATCCCATTCATAAAAATCCCTTATGGGCACGAAAGGATAAGGGTTGTACTAGTTTTGGAAAATTGAAACCTGTGAAAACCCGAAAGGACATGGGGGATGACCAAACGGTATATGGAGACCCAACGGATTAGAGCCACATTTCATGGATAATTGGCTAATCGACTACACAATGAGCCACCTGATCCACTCATCTACTAAAATAAGATGACCTTCTACCATTAAGGGGGGGATTGAAGACATGTTAATGCTACAAGGTCATGTTTATTAGTTAAGATCAAAATTACTTGTTATAGGACTTTGATAAGACCTCATTACAATAGGTTATTTTAATGTGTAATGTCATTTCATGTTCAATTGAATTTCATGTAATATGGATTTGGGAACCCTAACCCTAATATTATTTTTTTTCAATATGTAATTCCATAACAAAAAGGGAGAGATGTGATTTTTCATTCTCTCCATTGTCGAAAATATTCTTATTTTTTTTGTTTCATGTGGTTGAGCTTGTGCACATAGCATTGATCCTTGCTATAGATATTTCTAGGCATTTTTCTCATATGTATAAAATTTCTAAATTTAATTGATTTTTTTACCTCAAAACACCTTAAAAAAAATTGTACACCCTTTCACATTCTAAAGAAGTGAATTTACTCTTTTAAAGGTTTGAATCTAAACCATGATTTATTTATGACATGTAGGCTTTTACATAGTGATAGAAATTATTATGATTTGTTACTAAGCATAGTGTTAATTGTTAACCAAAGTGGCATCAAACTTTATTTAAATTTTAAAATAAATGATGCATATATATACATATAACATTTATTTTACCTTAACCATCAAGGCACCCAAATTACAAGTCAGAGTTGTGGTTTAAAACTTACCAAATAAAATCATTGGTTTGCTCAATTATTAGTGCCTTTCTAGGTTTTCTTCATATAAAAGCTTATCCTCATCCATGCCAAGATGCAAAGCCTTTGCTAATAGCTTGACCAGAGCTCCACTTTACCTTTCTCCCACATATCTGCATAAAGGTGGCAATTCTATCCCAATGCCTAAGAGGTATAATTGAATCATCACTTTAACCTAGGTTTGTAGCACCTCAAATAGGCCTAAGCAAACCTCTGACTCATTTGGGTGCTATTAATTTCAATGAGCATGTTCTAACCATCAATTTATTTTGTGAATGAAACACTCAAGCTTGTCATTGTTAGAAGCTCGACTTCAATCCAACTATGTGCATATGGGCTCCACCAAACTTAATTGGACCTTCTCTTCAAGCAAAAATAATAATATTTTTAATTATACAAACATGTTAAATATTATTCCAAATATTTCACATCAACAATTCAATCCCAAAAACACTACATGCCTAGCCAAAAAACTTCAGATGTAAAAATTGTTCCCTTGATAATTTAATCAACACACTCTAGAGGAAACCTATGATTTAATGGCCATAGGCCTTAGGAAAACAATTAAATAAAATACTAATTTGAACAAATTAAATGAAAACTTTCCCTTTTACTAAGAGTAAAGAATGGGTTTTGTCAAAAAATTAGAATACAAGCTATGGAATTGTGATCCTCTAATACAGATTACAAAGGATCCAAACACTATTTGGTCCTCTTTCAAGCACCCGAAATTGGGTTTTCAACTTAGAACTTCTCAAACACAACCTTCATGGGCTATTGACACTACAATATTCTATATGCACAATGTAATCAAGACCGCCATCTCTCATCAAAACTATTCACAAGATCAAACAAATAACAACCTTTTATATTAGACCAAATGTGTCATATTTTGACCTTCAAGCACTTGCATGGTAGAATTCCGTGAAACATTAACACTATGTAGCCTTTGAAACAATACTTTCTCCAACTAAAAATCTGGCTAGAACTTGAGAAAGTACTTTGGCCATCAATTTTATAATGTTATGCAATATAATATTTCTCATCAAATAAAGAAAAAAATAGTCAAAATAATTTTTCTAAGCTTTAGAAAGTGGCAATAGCTATAAAACACGCCACCCCCCACTTCATATGATAGAAACTATGCAACTTTTCAAAAATAATTTGAGCATTTTTATATACATTTTCAAAAGGTTGACATTCATTAAATATAGGTGTATCCTGCAATGATTTTTTTTTCAAAAATATCGACATTATATTTTCCATTAACCCCCCAAAAATTGACCTTTACCATGCTTCACATCCCACAGTTGCATGCAAAGACAACTTAGGTTTCGTAGTTGGCAACTCCTTGGATCCATGGCTATTGAACTTAGAGCTTCCATTTAAAGGCATTGGAATTGAGTTAGATAATAGAAATAGGTCATTTTCCAATTTTGGTCTTCATCTACCTTTGAAAATCCATGTTTAAAGAAATAAGTCTTCATGTAAGAGGATAAATATGTCACTTTATCCATATCAACTGAAATTTCTATATAAAAGGAATTTGAATTGTTAGTGTTCAATTACAAGAAAAGTATATCTATGAATACAAGGTCCAACTTTATTCATTTATGCTACTCTCTCAATAAGTTATCTTAATGTTATAGATGTGTTGGGTTCTATGTGCACTTCTTCCCATGAAGTTGTAGGATGATAATTATAATGTTTTTTTATTTTTAACTTCATGAGATTACCAAATATTCTCCATTTTTGCATATAATTGAAACACTTCTCTTCTATCTTAGGAATATTCACTCTTCTTTTGATTTTTGAAGCATCTCAACATTACTTCCAAATGCTTCTTGTTGGATCATATAAAAAAAATTAAAATCCATATGCAAAAATTTTGCATGTGTTTAGATTACTTCATCTAAAGGCCTTAGCTTAAACTTATCTCTCGAGGCCTGGGTGAGATTCTCCAATTGGGATAAATTCACATTCATAGACAAGTACTTGAATATGGAGCTAAAGGAGATCAATCCTCATACTTTCAATTGCCTTGATTATGGAGGTGGAATTTCAATTATTATTGATTCTTCGCTAGTAAAATATGGCAAGTGTTCTCTTGCTTTGATTTTATGTTGTTGGTCAAATCTCATGGCATCTTCATGATTTCCTTTTCTTGTGCTTTTAGAATTTTAAAAAAGATGTAGATATAGGAGCATGTGACACTTCACCTACACCCACCACATTCACCTCAATATCGAAAGCATTAGAGAGGAGATTTTCTTAATTATTTTATATTTAATTCATTAAAAGAAGAGCAAATCAAGCTCAACAGTTGATACATTAATCTATTTATTGACACATATGAGGAGAGTTGGGATGTCATTGTATAGCTTTTAAAATCTATTAAGTCTTATTACAATTACATTATTCTTGAACACAAAGTTGGTATATTATTAACAATGATTTATATCCACTTTCTTCTCACCCCATGCTTCATGAACACATCAAAACAATTTTTCCATAGAATATGATGGAATTGGCATGTAGTTTTCTATACCACTAAGATGATTATCCCTCCACAAATAGATTGTCAAGGAATATAAATATCATTTATATTTGTGTCTTAATAGTTTCTTAAACATGATCTTCCTTATTAACATAGAGCATCAAGTCCATAACAAGCTATTTTTGGAAGCAATAAGAAACCACATCCTGAGATAGAACCAATCACACACATATGACATATCATATATCATGGAAAAATCCCTATGGTAAAAACCTAGCCTCAAATGTCCTTTTTCATTTCATTAATTTAATTTCCTCCAATACAATTATATAAAAGGAATCCCATAATTCCTTTTGATACATCCATCAATGTAAGAACATAAGAACCCCATAGTTCCTATGTTCCCAATACATGAATAGTTCTCTTAATTCATAATACATATCAATGAAGAAACCCCATAATTCCCTCGAATGAATTCCACATTCATTCTTCATTTTTCCATACATCAACATCAAGATAAATACATAAGAATGTTGGAAATAAAGCTAGTAAAAGGAGTAAAAAAGGTAAAAAAATTGTTTCAACGATAAGCTTTCGATCTTACCCCTTTTACCTTCTTGGACGGCAGCTGACTGGGCAGGTAAGTTTGACTTGGACGGCAGCTGACTGGGCAGGATTGGACAGCAAGGGCGATAAGGCAAACCAACTCATTTTCCCTTTCTCTTTTCCTCCCTATTTCTTCTATTTCCCTAACTTCCCTATATTCCCTAAGTTCATTTATTTTTACGAGTATAAATACCAATGTAACCTATTATTCCTAAGGTTGAATACAATATTAATTTCCTATATTTTGCTCCTAATTTCTCTCAAACCACATCTAGTATCAGAGCCGAAGTCGAGAGGGCAAGAGGATCGAGGTGAGGGAAGCCCAAGAATCAAGGAGAGAGAAGCCCGTAGCACACAACCCATAGCGAGGTCGAGGTGGGACCCATAGCATATAGCTCGAGGTGAGAGAAGCCCGAAGCATACGGATCGAGGTAAAGTCTGGATCAGGCTAGCACAGTAAGCACGTGGAGACAGGAGCAACGCGGGAGAACCAATCAGAGAGCAGCACATGGCGATAGGAGAACAAGACCCACGCTGACTGGACGACTCAGAAGCTGACACGGATAGACAACATGGTAGCAAAGGGAGCAACATGGCGAGGAACGATTGGCTAATCGGAGGCAAAAAGAGTGATCACTGATTACCCAAAGGTAATCATTTCAAAATGCACGCGCACAGGGTTATAAACCCTTGCATTGCCTCCATCCTACTGAATGTGAGATTATTGTTTTTTTTCTTTGCAATCGATGACAAGAGCTTGTTAAATACAAAACCCTCCTCCATACTCAGCCATGGGCGTAGCTCGAGCGGCTAAGGCATAGTGCTTGTGATCTGGGTGTCATGGGTTCGAATCCCGCTGGGCACTATTTTGCTTTGTTTTTTTGAAATCACCTAGAAAGCATAGTTGAAAAGGATCGCGGATCCTTTGAGTTTTAAATTAAACTCTGTGGCGCATTGGTCTAAGATTTTATGACTATCAAGAGGTCACGGGTTCGAATGGGCTAGAGATAAATTTTATTTAAAAAAATTTCATTATTTAAACTTTAGAAATTTAAAATTATTAAATATTAATTAAATAAAAATTAATTTATAATTATTTTAAAACTTAGGTTTTAATGATTATAAAATTATTTTTTTATTAAATATGAATATTTAATGTTTTTTAATAAGTTTAAATTTTAAAATTTTGTTGTAAAAGCCTTGAAGGCTTAATATTGTCATCCATAAAGAGATTGTACATTTCACTTTTTTGTGAAATACTCAGAGATTGAAAGAGAAATTGATAACTTTCCTAAGAGGAAAGAGTGTGTAATAAGCCTAAGAGGCTTAGTATTTTGTAAAAGGCATTTGATGATCAGACCTAGTGGGTGTTATCATGTCTTATGTGCAATTCTAGCAAGAGAAGGTGCAGAAAGGTTTGATGAAAAGGTAAGAGGTTATAGACTCAACATTGTGTTTAGTCAACTTCAAAACGCAATAATCGCACATCAAAAGCATCCTGACTCAGGGTACGAAGCGGATTTTGAAGATAATTCATTTATAAGTCAATTTGAACAATCAGAATCCATCCAAGCTGCACCACAAGAATCAAAGTACATGCACTACAGCATTTCAATAGAAATCTTGGAACCACCATCATCAGAAATCATACCAATAAGTGACGACAAAGAAGAAGTGGCAGATAACTTTGCAAATAAAGAGATCGCATCCCCACATCAAAAGGAGCAAGCAGTCAATGATAGAGTAGAACAAGTCAGATTTTACTTAAATTTGTAATCTCTTCCTTCTTCCTTCTTCTTCTTTCTTTCATTAAGCAGAGTACTTTTGTAACCATGAAATAAAGAGATTTTTTTGGTAACTATGGCCTCACACAATAGCTTACCTATCCCAAAATTTAACGGTTATGACTATGAGTACTGGTCTATAAAGATGAAGACCCTGCTCATAGGAAGAGGTTTGTGGGACATCATAGAGGAAGGCTATACAGAACCCATAGACTGGACCACACTTAATGCAGCAGACAAGAAAACTCGAAAAGAAGAGAAAAAGAGCAACTCATATGCTCTTTCTCATCTCCAAGCCGCATTGGAGAAAAGCATATTTTCTAGAATTGTTGCTTGTACGACTGCTCAAGATACATGTAAAGCATTGAGTGATGGATTCCAAGGTAGTAATCAAGTGAAGCAAGTAAGGCTTAAAACACTGAAGAAATATTTTGAAAATATCCGAATGAAAGATGATGAAAAAGTCGGTGATTATTGTGTTAGAGTAAAATAAATAGTAGATAAAATGGTTACACTAGGCGAAGCAATCAAGCCTAAGACAATTGTAACAAAAGTTTTGTGAACACTTACACAGAAATAGAACCATATTGCCATAATTATAGAATAATCCAAAGATCTTTCCCTTTTAACATTCGATGCATTAATAGGATCGTTAATGTCACATGAAGAGAGGTTTCCTGAAACTCCTTGAACCAGCTACGGAGGCAATGATAAGGCCTTCACTTCCAATGAAAACAATGGAAGAGGACGGAGAAGATGTCAAGGTATAGGTAAGCAAAGAGGTAGAGGTAGAAGCAACTACATAGGAGGCAATCATAACAGAGAAGGCAATTCCAACAGAGGAGGCAACTCATACAGAGGAGGCAATCAACAAAGAGGTGGAAATCAAAATCGAGGAGGAAATCCAGGACAAAGTGGAAATCAAGGGCGAGGAAGTGACAAGTCCAAATCACCTTGTTTCAAGCTGTGGCAAGCCAGTCACTTCGCTCATGATCGCTGGTCAAAATCTTCACAAGGCGACAGTAGTCAATATTGTAATTATAGAGAAGAAGATGATACCTCTAATATTTTTCTGTCATATGGACAATCATAACAGAATCTAAATGACACATAGATTCTGGATACTGGTTGTTCAAACCATATGAGTGACAAAGAACATTTATTTGCTACTCTAGATTCCACTTATAAATCCCAAATCAAATTATGGGATGATAAGACATTGCAAGTAGAGGATATTGGAGCCATGGAGGTTCCAACCAAAGAAGGACTAAAGAAAGTGCATGACATCTATTACACTCCACAGCTCCAACACAATCTGCTAAGCGTTGTGCAAATGATGTAGAATAATTACAAACTTGTATTTCATGAAGGACAATGTATAATTTTTGATAAAAATAATTGTAATCGTGTCATCACACAGGTCCCCATGACTAAGAACAGGTTATTCCCTCTCAAATTTGATGATCCAGGAGGAGCTCAAATTGTAAATGTAGCTATAACAAATCCAAGTGTGCTTTGGTACTTGAGATATGGTCACCTTAATTCTGCTAGCTTGAAACTTATAACTTCTCAAGCTATAGTGACAGGACTTCCCAAAATCAATGAAAAAAGGAGGTCTGTGAAGGATGTGCTTTGGGAAAGCACTCAAGGTTGAATTTTCTGAAAGGACAAGCGTGGAGAGCCAGCTATCCACTTCAGTTAGTACATTCAAACATCTGTGGACCAATGCAAACACAGAATCTCGAAAACTATTCTTATTTTCTCACTTTCATAGATGACTTCTCTAGAATGTTTTGGATTTATTTTTTGAAACATAAAGATGAAGCTTTTGATTGCTTCATAGATTTTAGAAACAATGTAGAGAATCAAAGTGGGAATTATGTAAAATTTCTTAGGACAGATCGAGGAGGTGAATACTCCTCAAAATCATTCTTGAAATATTGTAAAACAAGTGGGATCAAAAGGCAATTTACCACTACCTATACCCCACAACAGAACGGTGTGGTAGAGCGAAAAAACCACACCATAGTTGATATGGCAAGATCGATGCTACAGACTAAGCATCTAACTCATATGTACTGGGCAAATGCTGTATGAACCAGTGTATATATTCTAAATAGAAGTCCTACTTCTAGTTTAGATGGTGTCACTCTTTACGAGTGTTTGGTTCTTTAGCATATGCACACATTCCTAATGAGAAAAGGAAAAAGCTTGATCCAAAAAGTCAAGCTTGTATATTTGTAGGGTATTGTGAGTCTACAAAGGCATATAGACTCTACAATCCCAAGACTCATAAAGTTATACTCTCCAGGGATGTAATTTTTTATGAAGGGGGAGAATGGGGTCATCAAAGAATTTTTGTTGATGATGAGTCCCAAGATGTAAATTCTTCACAAATATAGCAAGTACAACAGGTGTCTCCCAAGAAAGGCACACCACCCCCTCCAAGGTCAAGCAAGAGTACTACATCAACCACCAGTCCAAGTCCTTCTCCATAGAGATCAGTAAATTCTTCACCGATGGACATTGACTCTCCATCAAGAGGCAGAAGAACTTTACAACATCATCCTTCCTTTCGGATGCTGGATCAAAATTTCCAAAGAAGATTCAGTAGAAGCCAAGCTAGTGAAATAAATTCAGTTATGCAGCAACTTGATAATTTGCAATTGTATGGGAATGATAACTCCTAAGAACCTAGAGGAGATGTAGTCAATTATGATTTATTGGCTAGTGCACAGCTAGAACCAGCTAGCTGTGAGAAGGCATGTACTCAAAATGTATGGCAAGAAGCCATGAAAGAGGAAATAACCTCTATAAAAAATAATGATACATGGGAGCTAGTAAAACTACCCAAAGGTAAAAAATGTGTTGGATGTAAATGGGTCTACAAGACCAAGTATAATGCTTATGGAAGCATTGATAGGCATAAGGCGAGACTAGTAGCAAAAGGTTTTACTCAAAAATATGGAATTGACTATGAGGAAACTTTTGCTCATGTTGCAAGACAAGAGACAATCAGATTAGTTATTTCCTTAGCAGCCCATAAAGGATGGAATGTTCAACACATGGATGTAAAGAGTGCTTTTCTGAACGGATACTTGACAGAAGAGGTTTATGTTCAACAACCTCAAGGTTTCCAAGAACAAGAAAAAGAGAACCTTGTTTACAAATTGAAGAAAGCACTTCATGGCCTCAAGCAAGAACCAAGAGCTTGGTACTCATGCATTGATGGCTATTTCAACGAGTATGGATTCACAAGAAGCAAAAGTGAACCAACTTTGTACTACCTAAAGCATGGAGTATACATTATCATAGTTTTTTTGTATATGGATGATCTAATATTTATGGGTAGTAACAATAAAATGAATATGGAGTTCAAAAAATCCATGATGAAACAGTTCGAGATGAAAGATCTTGGTTTAATGTGATACTTCTTAGGGATGGAAGTGCATCAATCAAATAACCGGATCTTCATATGTCAACACAAGTATGCTCGAGACATGATCAAGAAATTTACCATGGAGCAGTGCAAATCAGTTGCAACTCCTACTGGACATGGGATCCAATTGAACAAGGACGATGGAGCATCAAAGGTTGACATGACCACTTATAGAAGCATGGTTGGGAGTCTGATGTTTCTCACCAACACCAAGCCCGATATTCAATATGATGTTTCTCTAGTTTCAAGGTTTATGGCTAGTCCATCTAAGCTGCATTTACAAGCAACTAAAAGAATTTTAAGATATGTAAAAGGTACATTGGATTTTGGAATCCATTACCAAAAATATAATTCTATGAAATTAGTTGGCTTCAGTGACATTGATTGGGGCATCAACATAGATGACAGGAAATCTACATCAGGGAATTGTTTTAGTCTAGGATCAAGACTAATTACATGGAGTTCCAAGAAACAAAATATTGTAGCATTGTCATCAACTGAGGCTGAGTATATAGCCATCACTCATGTTAGTACTCAGGCCCTATGATTAAGAAAAGTTCTTGAAGATATTGGAGAAAGTCAGAGTGGTCCAACTCGACTGTATTGTGATAACATAAGTGCCATTCAGTTGGCATACAATCCAGACCACCATAGCAGATGAAAGCATTTTGATATGAAGTATCACTTCATTCGAGATATGGTGGAGCAACAAATAGTTGAGCTTCAATATTGTAAAACTTTGGATAATATTGCTAACATCTTCACCAAAGGTATAGCTAAAGCTCAATATATAAATCTGAGAGACTATATAGTCAGTCCTCTCAAATTTAAGGGGGAGAATGTTGGAAATAAAGCTAGTAAAAGGAGCAAAAAGAAGTAAAAAAGGTAAAAAATGTGTTTCAACGGTAATCTTTGGATCTTACCCCTTTTACCTCCTTGGACGGCAGCTAACTGGGCAGGTAAGTTTGACTTGGACGGTAGCTGACTGGTCAGGATTGGACGGCAATGGCAGCAAGGCGAACCAATTCATTTTCCCTTTCTCTTTTCCTCCCTATTTCTTCTATTTCCCTAACTTCCCTATATTCCCTAAGTTCGTTTATTTTTACGAGTATAAATACCAATGTAACCTATTATTCCTAAGGTTGAATACAATATTAATTTCCTATTTTTTGCTCCTAATTTCTCTCAAGCCACAAAGAATTCTCACAATTCCCATGTCCCAAATACATGAATAGATCTTTTAATTTATGTTACAATGCTATGATGGAACCCCATAATTCCCTCGAAAGAACTCCACATTCATCCACCAAGGATATCTCCTCTCCTTGGTCCAACTCAAAGGAACATCAACCATAACATTGTGCACATCAATTCATTAAAGAGGACCCCATAATTTTCCCAATGAATTCTTACACAAGCTTACCAAGAAGATGAGACCCTTTTTCTATTTACTCAAAGTACTACTCAATCATTATTATATCTTAGCATTGATTATGCTATCAAACAAAACTTAACCACAATGAAATATATTATCCACTAATACATTTCTATCACATCTAATCCAAAGATATGAATTATCCCCTATTGTAGATTTCTACCTCATGAAATATGTTATCCACTAACATAATTCAACTCATCAAATCAATGAAACTCATATCCAATAATGTATATTTACATATTATGAAACATATTATCCACTAGCATATCTCAACTCATTAAATCAAATAAAATACATTATCCACTAATGTATTTTCCATAGAAAATATATCATCACTAACATATTCATCTCATCAGATCAAATGAATTACGTTATCCACTAACGTATGTCAACTTTTGAGATATGTTATACACTAATATACTCTAACTAAGCTCAATTAATACATTATTCACTAAAGTATATTTCCTGTTCATGAAATATTATATCTACTAATATCTTTCAACACATCAAATCAACAAAATGCATTATCCACTAATGCATATTTTCATTCCATGAAACATATTATCCACTAACATGTTTCAACTCATTAAAATAAATAAAATACATTAGCCACTAATGTATTTTATAACACATGAATTATATTATCTACTAACATGTTACAATTCATCTAATCAAATGAAATACATTACCCACTAATATATTTTTTAACTCATAAGATCAAACATAACTTTTGCATTCAACTAAGATTTATCATCAATAAATATCCTTCCATTAACTCCAAAACTAGAAACCAAAACTCTAGTTAAGTTTTTCCACAAAATTGGTTCCAAAATTTTCTCCATTTGTCCCTGAAATTGATCCCAAACGAGCACTCAATTTCTCCACGAAATTGATCTCAAACAAGTACTCAATTTCTCCACAAAATTGACATACATTTTTTTTCCATAAAAGGCCTAATCAAGCATTCAATTTTTCCACAAAATTGATCAAAGTTAGTATCCAATATTTCTCAAATTGCTCTATTGGCTTTACCCATAGCAAGGGATTTTTTAACAAAACAACGGTTTTCAACCACCAAGATATGGTATTTACAACCATTAATTAACCCTCTTCCATGAAGAGAAAGGCCATTCAATCATTAGTTTAAAGGGGTATTTCATTCTTTAAATTCCTCTTCCTTTTACTCAAGGGTCAATTGATATTTAACTAAGAAAGGTCCTTTATTCCCTAATTTCCCCTTTTTATAAAATTTGGGGGTCAATTTAATAAGATTTAAAACCAAATCAATATCCATTTTAATTAACACGACCCCCTTGTTGATAAGGGCCTAATCTAAACCTCAGACCCATTATAGCTAAATTTGACTCCATGGTTATAATTTAAATTTTTAGATTCTAGCCTTTCCATAAAGGCTTAATTTAAAAAATATTATAATTTAAACTTAGCCACCATCAAGGCCTAGCCTTTCATAAAGGCTTAATTTAAAGTAATTATAATTCAACTTAGCCACCATCGAGGCCTAACCTTTTATAAGCTCATTTTAAAATAATTAATAATTCAAACTTAGCTGCCACTGAGGCCTAACTAGAAGAATGGTGTGCCACTTGCCTATGCGATGCTAAATGACCACCAATTGGCCTGGTCTATGAGGCTAGCCATGTGCGCCTTTCATGGCACCAAGCAACCAATAAGTCACCACTTGTTGGTTGAATCAGTATGAGGGTTTGGTGCCTTATCAGGCACCCTCAGGCCCCCTTCCTTTCCCATGTGGGATAAAGGAATGTGGGGCCTAAGTGGGTCCCCTCCTTTTACCATGCTTCCAAGTGTGAGCGCACCGCTCATCGACAGTGTGCTAGTGACGTGATCGTAGTGCGGTGCCTAATAACATGGTTTACCCAACTTAAACCGTAGGACATAAAAAAAATATGCAAGTGATGCTAAGACTTCTACACAACGGCAGAGAACCGAGTCACGCAATGAGAAGGCAGCTAGAAACAAATAAATTTATGACCTTAGAATTTAAAAGAAAATTTTGTTTTCTCTATTTTCTATTTGTGATGAACACACAGGGGGGAAGATAAATGGTCGCAAATCAGTAAGGAGATGGAATGATACGTGCATCAAGGATGAAGGATCACTAAACTCAAGATCTGGCCAATGGTCCCCTACTACTTGCTAGCACAACGATAAAATAGAGTGAAATGTGTTGCCTATCATTGCTCTTTTGCCAACATGGTATTCAATTATGAAACACAGACTGGAGGAAAAGATTCATGAGATAAAACACCATCTTCAAAAATACCTAAAAGTTGCTCGTGCCAAACAAAAAAGTGAGGTCTTAGACCTAAAATTAACTGAGGTAGGTGACGTACCTGACAGGGAAAGAGAACAGGGGTCACAGGGGCCAGCAAGGACCCCTTGATTCCACAAAAAAAAGGCCCTCACAAGATTAAATTACAATTATTAAATCTAGAAATACAAATATTAATAATATTTCACCTAGCATTCGAACAAGCGCAGCTAGATTGATAGTCAAGTCCCTAATCTGTTTAAGAACTAGGATCTCCAGTCTACAACACATCGATTGCTCAACTGGAGCATTTTTCATTAAACAATATTCTAGAAGGAGAAGGGGGGTCATTCGTCATCCTTGTTTAGAAGGGTGCATGAAACGTAAGAACATATGATTAGCAATAATGTTCAAGTCTAAAATAAAATCCTTACCACTCCAATATGCATTAAATTCATGGTAAAACAAATATAATATTATTTACCTTATCTAAACATCAAGAGGCTAATATAGAATGGAAGGAGAAAAATATTTACATGGCAAGTTCTAATAAAACCCCTAAAAGCCAGCATTGTAATGCAAAACAGATTTTTAACATTTTGTTGTTATAATACGTATTGAACGCAAGGAAAGTGGAAAGATCCAATCTAATGTCTTCTCCACCAAATGCTCTTCTCTTTAATATTTTTATTCCTTGTGTTTTTCTCTTCTCTTTTTTTTTGCAATCCATGCTAATAATGATTGAGTAGTGGTTAAAATGTAATAATGATAATGTTAATTTTTATTCTCACCTTCTTGGTAAGCTTGCGTAGGAATTCATTGGGAGGATTGTGGGGTCCTCTTTAATGAGTTGATATGTGCGATGTTATGGTTGATGTTCCTTTGAATTAGACAAAGGAGAGGAGATATCCTTAGTGGATGAACACGAAGTTTGTTTGAGGAAATTATGGGGTTCCCTCATAGCATTGTAACATGAATTAAAGGATCTATTCATGTATTTAAGACATGGGAATCTTGAGAATTCTTCATCAAGTGGGATTCGCTCCTAGGATGGATTTATATACTTCCAAGTGCCTACAAACCTCATAATTTGGTACATACTTTATCAAATTAGAGAGGATCCCATACTCCTCTCAAGAATAGATCTCCCCATCTATTCTTTCCACTAAGAATTGTTCAAACCTATGGATGGAATTCCTTTCCCTTCCTTCCCATTAATTTTAACCCCAAATTAGATTTTTTTAAGAGGATTCCATACTCCTCTCGAGAATAGATTCTTCACCTATTCTCTTTCAATATTTTCTCTATTTTGCCTACTATGCTAAATACATAACCTAGGTTCAACAGGATCCATGGTTAATGTTTATAATAAGTAAAGAGCACAATTTAATGTTCAAAACACCACCATATGTATCTATCATAGTCCAAGCTACACCACTTAGAACCTTCCCTAAGCCTACCCACTTTCGGGAACCATCCTTCATTGTGGTTGTATTGAACATTAAAAATATCTTTGCACATTATAAACCTCAAACATGAATTCTACCTGTAACCAAGAGAACTTACATGACAATAGAGAAGTCCATATTTGAATTAACTATGGTTTGAACAAAACCATCTATCAAGGTCACATTGCTAGAGTCTTCTTGCTAGCTCTGAAGTCACCTCATCATTACAAAAGTTATTTCAAGCATATGGAGGGTAACCCTACTATATGGGTTACAAATGAGAAATTTCCAAGGAAAATACTCATTTCTAATTCACACAACCATGCCTTGACTGAAATCACCAACTGATTACCTCGATATTATTTAGGTCCTTGGCTAGCTCTACCTATATTCGAGCCTTATCTTTTTTGATCTTTTACAATAGGATACTCATGTCTATGCTCAGAATTTTCATTCTAGGGAACTTGATCAATAATCATTTTCAATAATTGCTTATTTTGGTTCATTTGTTTCCTATTATTATTCAAGTTGTTCTTGTAGAAGTCCTTACTACAATAATGAGGTTTTCTACCTCTTGTAGGGTTTTTCCAAACTTTCCTTTGGGTCTATCTCAATACCCATTTGTGATATGGAAGATAAATACCCTCATTTGCTAGAGAATTCACTTCAGAACTGGGTGCCAATTCTCCTTGCCTTGCAAAGGAGTTGGATGAAAATGAATGTAACATCCCAAATATAACCATCCCGAGAGAGGAGATAAAACTACTTTCAACACAGTTAAGTTTGATGAAGATATACCGGATAGGATCATAGAGGTTCCACCACATTTCAAGTTCTAGATGTTGTAGACATCCCTCAAGTGGATAGGAGTGATCACTCTCCCATAGTTTGTTGGGGTTAACCTTGTACACTACCCATACAACTTAAAGGATACCTTCACATGGTCTCCCCATTTCCTAACACTCTTCACAAATGTAGGACAACTCGACCACAACATAAGGATTAACCCTATATTAGTCAATCAAGAAAAGAGACACCAATTCTTTTACTAAGCTCAATCCTTCAAGCTAGTACTTAGACATAAGAACCTCTCTTCTCCATAATAAGCCAACTTAATTTATCTATCTCATCCCCATGATGAGCTAGCTTAATTCATCTATCTCATCTCAATGATGAGCTAACTTAAGTTATCTATCCCATCTCCATAATGAGCTAACTCAAGCCATTTGTCTCATTTTCTTCATGATTCCAAGGGTTAGCTATCTCTTCCAAAGAGCTAACTTAAATCATTAATGGTCATCAACACACCTATATCCCACAAGGTACCATCTCGGTTACGATCAACATTACCTTCCTGGTAAAAGCCTAGGTCACACTTGCCTTGTCGCAATGTGCCTTTCTCCTTATCCACAAAGGAGTTGTGCATAGTTGCTCATAGGTATTCCCTTATCCTTTCGAACTAACTTATCTTACTATCATTCATTTGATAATGGCTATAGTTATTCTTGCTCAATGCAAGATACTATTCCTAGGTAAGCCTACACATTATTATTCTCTTGACAATGATGGCAACACTTGCTCTACGCAAGGTATCATGTCTAAGAAAATCATTCCTTCCTAGGATTCAATCCCTAAGCAACATTTAACTCTTCCATGGAAGGTTCTAGTATATCGTACCCGGAGCTCCTTCACGGAAGCATCTAGTCCATCGCAACCTAGAGCTCTAATACCAATTGTAACAACCCACTAAAATTGGAGCCATTCAAGAGAATTTTTTTTTTGCACATTCATTAGGGATCTACATACCCCCACCTTGCGTAAGTCCATCTACGCATTTACACTTAGCATGACGTAAATAAGCTATCTATCTCATCTCCATGATGAGCTTGCTTATCCTGTTTAGTCTATCAAAAGGGTACTCTGATCCCTACACCATAAATAAGTTCATCTACGTAGGTGTACTAAGCATATTACGGATAGGCTATCTACATTTCTCTCTACAATTTCTTCTCATCAAATAAACCATTAACATAGCCATTATGATTGTCAAGGAATATAAATGTCATTTACATGTGTCTTAATAGTTTCTTAACCATGATATTCCTATTGGATTTGGAGCCCATGACAGTGTAGACATGATTGAACCCACAATGTGGCAATGCGAACGAGTTATCGATGATGATTCAGCACCAGACGCAGAAGCAACACAAGACCACAGTCGGCTTGGAGCAGGTGAAGGACACACCACTCTAACGAAAGGTGACGTGTACAAAAACGTAGACGTGGTGGAGCCCTCACCTGGTCAACAAACGAATTGTGCAAAAACGTGGGCGCACTCGATGAAGCCATGCATATGACTAAACCAATGCCGTGGCGATGACGACCTATATTCTTATGTAGTGATTTGGACTAATTTTGGCATTTCCCTTAACAAAACTTAGGAGCGACGTTTCCTATGGTAATCACTACGGGCGTAAACCGCGCAGTGTGTACCATGACGATGGAGCCAAATATGTGTGTCGAATGGGATTTACCACATTTTTTGTTTTGATTAAGCAATGATGGTCGAAGTATGATAGGGTATCATCGTCCGAAGATGGAAGGTTGGTCCACCCTGGGCTATGGATTCACCAGCAAATCGCCAAGAGATATATGGAGATGTTTTGAGGAAACATAAGGAACAAGCGAGATTCAAAGGTCGAACAACTCAAAGTCGAGTGGTATATCTTAGGTGGCCATAGCCCTGGCATTTGATCTTTTCACATGGCGCCAATACAATGACTTACGACAAACGGGTTCGATGAGGACTGGGCCATCTGGCAGTAGACATGGTAATTTGACGTGGATTGCACTAAGGGTGATAGTGAATATAGGTGATTAAATATTGATAAAGGTTTAAACTTTGATATCACCAAAAAATGACAAAAGGTGTAGCGAACTACGGCATCAACAGACTGACAGATTTCGACGAAGGCTATATGTCAAAGTTACAGAGAAATTTATGGATCCCTTGCATGTCGTAGTGAAGAACACGGGATGATGATCCCGGTTGTATAGTGAATGAATTTAACAAACGTTTCAAAGCCTTTCACTCTCAGGGATAACGCGAGCTGCGACAAGGATAGAGGAGTCATCTGTGCACAATAAAGAGGAATGGTGTCTGTTCTAACATATTAGAATGCCAAATTAGGAATCGTGGACCAATTCACATCTGCATCGAAGAATTCAAGTTATGATTCAACCCTTTGGAGAAGTCCAGCATGTCGATCGTAAACAGTATTAGTCAATCCTATGATGGTGAGTCTTCCGACAACACTAACTCATTTAGCGAGAGGACAATTCACAGCAAATTTACAACCGAAAGATATTGTTTGAACCAGGAGATGTCGTTCACGGATGCAACATGAGAAAGGACGATAGGTTGCATTACAGATACGAGCGTTAATTGTGATCTATGGTAGAGACATTCCACAGAGAAGTGGACGATGTCGGCGGATGGGCAGTATGGGGTCAAAATTTCATGACAAAACAGTGATCGTTTCTTAGCATAATGTAGTTTAGCCGCGGAGGAAGTCGGACTGGGATGTTTACGTGGACCCGAATTGAAGACATGACTGCAGGTGTGGGTTTCCAAAGTATGAAGACAGCTCATTAAAATACACATGAACGCGGATTTTTCAAAAAAACAGCAACATTTCTACATAGGTTGCAGGGGGTAAGTCGACAATTGGTTACAGCGAATAGGACAACGGGTAGCTATCGACAGAGCAAATGATAGGTTAATATTTTATTCAGCAACAAAGAAGGATCACCGACGCATTTCAATATAGCGTCAAATCCGGTATATCGTGCAACAACTATATTTCCTATAGCCTAAAGTGTAACGTTTATATTATTTAAGAGTCTAAGTGGCACGTGTATGAGGGTCGGTTACATAAAGGTGAACGAATTCCCATGGAAAAGAAGGCCACGAAGCTTCACGGACCAAAGAGGGAAAGAAATGAAAGGTCTCCATCAAACAAAGGAGGAGACAAAAAGTTAGAAACAAAACAGGCAACAAAAATCGAAATGAAATATTTCTTGAAAATTTTTAAATATGGCCTGAAATGGCAGAATAGGGGCTAGACATTTTGGGGTTGGCTGGAGACTCTTGTAAAAATAGGTACATTACCATTTTGGAAATACAAAAATGTTTCAGAAGCTTGCACTTCGTTAGCAAGATTAGAGGAGATTCTTTTTTGGATGTTCGAATTAAGTGTCTATTTTTCCCCTTCCATAGTTTAGGCTTATAGGCAATCTTTTATGCAATTGAATGGTAGCGTTGTCAAATGTTTAAAATGTGGAATTTATTTTCTTTTCCTTAGAAACTTGCACCTGAGTTATCACGGATTGTGCAAATGCAGATTCGAATAAACTAGGTTACATGCAAAAAAATTCTCACATTTTCGTTTTGCAGGACAGGGTAGCATTAGACTAAGAGTACTTTGTATGTTAACATTTTCAGCTTTCTGGTCCATTTTCCAAATTTTAATTTAACCTTACCCTTTTTGCAGTTTTTGTTTTAGAACTTCAGCAATTAAATATAAAATCGAAAAAAAATTAAAACTCCAAAAATAAATACACGGATGTGAAAAAAAAGCTTTAACGCTTCATTTTGAAGCCATTTCAAAATTATAAAAATTATTTAAAGTTCTTTTATCAGGGATTTTGTAATTTTGAAATTTGACATAATTGCACATTTTGTAGGCAAATCAAATTTCAAGTTGTACATTTCATTATTCAAGCAATGAATTGATGTCTCTTTATGAAAATTACAATTTCATTAAAGAGAGATCATTTATATAGCATTTCAAAGGTCATCGTTTTTAAAACAATAAATTGACGTCTCTTTATGAAAATTATAATTTCATTAAAGAGGGGTAATTTATGTAGCATTTCAAAGGCTTCTACATTTTAAAGCTAGTCATTTCATTGTTTTATTTCATGCTCAAAGTTGCACAAATCAAGATAAAAGGAATCCAATCATCATTCAAACTTTGCATTTCAAAAGATAGATTTTAGTCTTCTCTTTTATGCTCAAAGCAGGGTTTAATAATGCAAGATAAAACTTGTCTAAAATATGCTTAACCAAAAGAAGATAAAATCTACCTAAAATACTTCAAGATAAAATAAACTAAGGCATCTACATCGTGGTCATATGAGGGCCAATCACATTTTCTTTTTCTTTTAAGTTTCATGAATAATCAATAGCATAGCATAATAAAATAAACCATAGGACCCTTGTTAACAGTTACTTGCAAATCACTAAGGTATTCCTAGCACTTATTTGATACATCTTCACAAGATTACAAGCACACATTAAATAAAAGGAACCTTGGGAAAATTCCTATTTCTTTGCAAGAGAGTGTTTTCATTTAAAATCCTGATTGTGATGGTGATTTTGCAATTGGACAAAATTTCCACTCAACAGTTAAGTTGTTTGACTTTAAGTTCATTCTCCAACAACTGTTGATGAGATGATTTTAACAATGTCCCATTATTGATTTTGGAATGTGGTCCCAACAATGACATCATTTTATGATGCCTCCACACCCCTTAAGTGAGTGAGGCATCACCTACACCACTTTAGACTAATAGCAAAAAGAATAGCCAAAGAGGAACAACTCTTAAATTAATAAGAATACGATGTTTACAATGTGAAAATACATTTTATAGAAATTCACGATACTTCAAGAAGGATGAATAAAAACAACAAAAGTACCTAGACAACCACCTAAATATAACAAAAATATGAAAAGAAAGGGAAGCAATGAAAGAGGGATATGTTTTTGTTAGACACCAAATATTATCTTCATTAACAATGAAACGATCGTCCTAATAAATATTAAATAAACATATTATTGATTAATACAATATCTCATTAATTACTTTAACAAGGTTTAAAGTGGCTTATAAGCATATATATAGTATATTATACCATTCAATACCGGTCATAGCTTATATATGAAAAATTCACATATTTCAACACCTTCCTTCAACTAAACAAAGGCCACAAAGAGGAGACTATATATCCACCATTAATGGAAGCTCTCCCATGCTAAAACACCCCCACAAAGTCAAGGTAATCTCAAGCATGACCTTCATGAAGACATCCACGAGTTGGTCCATTTAAGCCACAAACTTATACATGTTGATTTTGAGGATAAGTTTGTCAAATAAAGTGCATGTAAATTTCAACATCTTTGGCCATTTCATACTCCATAGGATTGCATCGGTACATTGATTATCATATATTAAAGCGGTAGAGCTCTCTTGAGGAAGATCTAATTGCTTAAGAAACACTTGCGTCTATTTAGATGCTTCTTGGCATGATTAGCACTACAATATTGTTAGGAAATTTATTACATCATGTGAATAGTTAAGCAATTATAATTGGATGGTTGGTAAACAGTTACTAAACCAACCACTATTCCCTCTTGTTCATTGTACATAAACATTCATTTTGATGAAGATACTTGTCCAAACATCCAAATGGTCCATCATGTAGTATCAAAGTAATAAAGCAAGGGACAACATAATGACTTTCTTCTTGGTCATTCTGAAAGCATGCATGATTGCTACTTTATTCCTCGCCATATTGAGAGGATGAAAAGCGCAAGCAATATCGGGTGCCCAACATGCATTTACAAGCCTGGGCAATGCAACTAGTACAAACAAAATAAGGCTAATTTGACACGTTCCTTGAGTGTGAAAAAGTTGCAAAGGCAAATATAGACAAAGCATTAAGACATTTTCAATTGGGCATGTGCGTTAAGGATATTGGATAAATCCCAAAAACGTGAGGTTGTTTCTAGATGTCACCCATGATTTTAGATAATATCCATTGATCTATGTAGGATTGTTGATACGTAAGATTCTTGTTGTATGTACATTGCCATTGTAAATTTTATGAGAGGAACATACACTATAGAGGTTTTGATGTCAAGTGAGGAACTTAAGAGACAAATGAAGTTGCTAAACACGAGTGTGTCAAAGTGATGTTTGCACATAAATATTTATACAGAAGAGTTGGGTGCCTTGAATGTCATGAGAAGAATTATGGAGGAAAACATGTTGGCTACACATGAAGACATGTTGCATCCAAAATTGTTATGTGATGACATTTAACACGAAACAAGTAACGTTTTGGATGTGTAATACTTTTGTTTTGGGTGTGTTCAATGTACAAGACGATTCAAGATAGTCAATCATCCCACAACAATCACTATTCAACAATTGGTGGAAAAAATGCAAACGGTGCTAATATTGGATGAGATGGGCAATCTAAAGGCATTATAACATGAGGGTGCATATAAAAATTTAATTACAGTGTCAAGCAATGTAAGCGAAATGATGGCACAATAAGGAGTTGTGAGGAGGCACTCCTTTTAAGATCAATTGTATATAATGCTAGATAAAAGACCCTACTAAAGAAGTAGGCTCAAAAGGAGAAATAGCACCATCTTGCTAGGCGCACTTGTTGGAAGAAGACTAGATTATAAGGCAGATACAATAAACCCTAAAGTAAGAATGATCTCATCCTAAGGATTTCAACAAAGCAACACTCAAAGTAATGGAGATTAACCAAATACAAATAAGACAGTTAATCATGGTACCTAAACAGTGAAGACTGATTTCGAACATCAATGAGAAAAACGTGTCTTTTGAGTGAATAAAATAGACATCGATTTGTCCCAAATGCATTTTGTGCATGTTTACTGATTTTGATATTATGCTTTGATTGATAAATTCAATGCAACCACATGTTGTGTGGCATGTACAAGATGTAACTTGCCAACTACGTGGTGGCCATGGACAATGCAAAATGCATAATGCTTTTAGAGTCCCTAAGATATCCTAAACACTTTGTAAAAGAGTTGCCACTATTTATCCAACATGCATCAAGTGGGAATTATACAATGCTTTTAAATTCCAAGGCACCAACCTATAAAGTGAATTTCAATAGTTATCCATTTTGCAAATTAAATTAGAGTGCATCGTTATTGGAGATAATGTTTTATTCAAGACAAGATCACTAATTTGCAAGTAGGAGTGTTTCCTTATTCAAATATGATCTTTTGAACGGTTGTGTGTCCTTGTTCAAAAGAGAAGTGATGTACCTATAATTGCTCGTCCCTAATCACAAAGGAGAAATAATGTACTTGTGATCAGTTGAGTGTCCTTGATCACAGCGGTGTTGTAGACAATGTGTTTGTCCCCATTTGCATATGAGAAGATGATTAGTGTGTCTGTATCCACTTATTATGTAAAATCATAGATAGTTGTGTTTATTCCTATACTTGATTAAGAGTACAATGATGTCAATACCACGGAGGTGAGCAACCAAGTTTATCCCTCTTCAAAATTGATGTAATCCATTGACTATTGTGTGTCCTAGCCCACAATCTGTGTGTATTTTTCATAAACTATGTGTATGTCCACACCATCAAGCGATAGGAGAGACTTTTGAGCGTTGTATTTGCCCAAATCTAGTTATTAGTGTTCTTGCCCCTTGTTTGTAACATAACGTAATAAGGGGGTGAGAGAGGGAAATTATTACATCAAAATAATTAGATGGTTACAATCATATGATATACTAAACCAACCATTGTTTTGTTTTGTTCATTGTACATATACATCCATTTTGATCAATGATACTTGTCCAACTTCTCGATGGTCCAAATATTTTGTTTCTACAGAAGATATACTATCCCTCTTTTTGAAATTGGAACAAAGAAGTCCAAAACCATCAAAAATTATGTACCCCAAACGAACTCTTTTCAATCAAATCATTGGCCCAAATTGCATTTGATTACCTCTACAAGAAAATGGGAGACTATAGTTGCATTATGAATGCCTATATGAATACATCCTTTGATGTAGCAAAGAATATGTTTAGAGTCGCCTAGTGATTTCATCAACACCTACATGTCTAAAACAAATATTGAAAATAAAAGAAATATCCAGCTATGTGAGAGATAGAGAATACAACTCACCAAGGATTAATAGAGAGAAGCATATGACAAGACAGAGTTTGCTTCCTTAAATTTAGTTCAAGCCCATAAAGGATTCTAATGATGTTTCTATTACAAGACAGGCATTGCTTCCTTAAAGATAGTTTGAGCCCATATGAGCTAAGAATGGTCCATTGGAGTTGTAAGAATAGAAACTCGTGACAAAAGCAACATTTGAAACCAAGAGGTCCGAGGTGTAGACCAATTGATTCATCCAAAACCCCATAAGGGGGGAGGAGGTCCAAGGTTCAAATCTCGGGCCTCGTCGGACTAAACGCTTGTCCCTTTCCTGGTGCTTTCAGCGGCATAAAAGGTTTAAAATGATTGTGGCATGGTGGTTATAGAGGCGGACTGTGCAAAGATCTGTGTGGCGGCTTCCAGGGCAGACTGTGCAAAGATCTGTGTGGCGGCTTCCAGGGCGGACAGCACAGAATACTGTGGCGGCCATAAAAAGCTGGACAACCTGCCCGGATTCGTGGCGGCTATCGATTCCACCATGTAAATTAAATAATAAAAAAACACATTTGAAACCAAAGAATCTTGCAAATTATCAATGTCAAAAGAAATGTCGATCACTAGCACATCTGGAGGAGGATTAACCTCGATTGAAGAACTAAGAGAAAAGGTAGTAGTAGCAAAGTCCAAAGTATAGTAGAAGCAATAGTTGATGGGATATAGGATATATAACTAACGAAACCTAGTAGTTGACAAAAACCCAAGCACATGTATCAAGAAAAGTAAGAAGTGATCTCAAATGTGTCAGATGAAGTCTCATAAAACTAAACATCTCTCCTAATATGGCCTCACAAAAAATTGGAACATAAATCTGATATCAATCTCTTCAACCTCATCTCATATCCAACAAAGATATATTACGCTTCAACTAAAGTTCATTTTGCCACTCAATAAGAATGTGTGCCCAAACAAGCAACTGATCCAAATAGTTTACAATACAAAACCAAAGGCTTCTTCCCTACCCACCGTCATAAGGTATCATACACTTCACAACGTTAGTCACATTGATGATATATATTGCAAAGTTTACTATCTTTGCCTAAGGTCTAAAGGTCAATTTTCATTTCATGGACCATACAATAAACCATATGCATGAGGACTCTATTCCTTTGCTCAATAACCCCATTCTATTAGAGTGTATAAAAAAACAATTCACTACTAAGAAATACCATGAGAGGTGAAAAACTCCTTGAACTTACTACTGGTAAACTTGCTTCCATGATTAATCCAAAACATTTGTTCTTTTTCTCGGCCTTGCTCTTCACAAATGATATGAAATCCTTGAACTTGGCACAAGCTTTGTCCTTAGGTTTGATGGTGCAGACCCAAAGAACTCTAGCGAAGTCATCAATAAAAATGAGAAAATATAATGTTTCCAAAAGAACAATAACAATAGGACCATAAAAGTCATTGTGCATCAACTCCAAAGGTTCAAAGATTCCTCAAGCTTTGTCCTTCTGGAAAGGACTCTTGACTAGTATTTCTCTAAAACACATCCTTGAAATGCTCAATGGACCAATCAATGGAAGACCACAAACCACTTGGAGATGACTCGTGTCGCAAGGAACCATAATTCGGATGCCCCATCTGTTATGTCAAAGGTTGATAGTAGCATCGGCCTCGGCCACCATGGCAACTAAACCTTCGCAATCCAAAGGAATTGCATAATCTTACACCATCAACAATGAAATCATCACCCATGTCCTTAGTCACACATTGATCTAGCTAAAACTCCACCTTTTAACTGGTGTGGGTAAGGCAACAGCTAAAAAAGACATTTGGTAAAGCTCCAAAAACATGAAGGAGCTCTCAAAACTTGGTGCTACCAATAGTGATGTCACTACAACTACAACCTGCAATGTTGAATCATCATCAATAATGACTTGCTATCTATTGTAAAAACTATAATCAGGAAGGAAATGGCAACACTTAGTTATCTACCAAGAGGATTCAGAATCCACAATCCACTGTTGAGGAGAAGAGGATGACCAAGAAGTAGAGTGCACTCTGATGTGACACTATAAGATAAGTAGTTACATTGTTATCTTGGGAGGTATTTAAAAGGCTATCAAACCCAACCCTTCCTAAACGTATCTTCAATCTTCTAGAGCCGCATATATAATTTTTTAAACAAGCTTTTCTTTAATAAAATCCCCAAGTGTGTGCTTCTTTTCTTGTTTGAATAATTCTTATGTTCCTTCACATATATAGAAACAACATTATACATCAATCAAAGAATCAAATTTGAAGAAGAAATACTGGTTAGTACAATCTTGACATATTACGGATCTATCTTGTTCATTCCTCTATCGTCACAGTATCTGCCCTTAAAGCCTTGACGTGAGCATAATAGTCATCAACATTATCAAATCCCTTAATTTGAGAGCATCAAGCTACATCTCCAAGTGACTGACTTCCGATAATTTCTATAGCTGGGCAGGATGACTTAACCAACAAAGAGAAAATATCAGAGCCAATTGTTTCTCATATTAAAAGAAAAAATCTTCATTGGACATCATATTCGTCAATTCACCTTTGACAAATAAAACACAGCCTAAAGCTGGAGAATAGAAGAAATCATTGAACTGAGACCCCATAGATTTCAAAAATGCACTTTTACATGAACAATCATGACAGTTTTATCTCATGAGACAGTTTATTAGAGTCCAAAATCATGGGACCCTCCCTTTAATTCATGTTGTTGGAAGTAGAAACCTACGAAAGTTCTCTTGCCTCCTTACACCCCAATCTTGATAGTCATCATCTGTGGTGTTGAACATCCCGCACAAAGACCCATTTATGAATTAAGATCGTCCATATAAATGCAGCATAGGCGGTCTTCTATAATACAATGTAACCATTCTATCTCTTGTGAAAGACAACCTAAAATCTGGTCTTCTGAACAAATCTGTAAAAATCTCACCTGGACATTTGCTGTTTACCGGATGCAATTTGAAGCAACTTATGAAGCTCTCAAACGAAAAATACTAGGTTCAAGTTTGTACATAGTTTTATAATCATACATCTTGATCCAGAGATAAAAACTCATGCCATGATGGTTTTACTGGCTCAATTCCAATAGTAAAACAAAATGCAGACCTCTACCAATTTAGGATTGTATGTTTGGGACAACTCTCTAAAAGCCAGGTAATCCATATCTCCACATTTGAATACTGAAATAAATGCGCGTGTTAAGATCAGAAAACTTGCTGAACAGTTTAAAGCCATGTGAAAAGTGACTCTCATTACTAATGGGTCTTTTACAAGCAAAACATGCAGTTATTTAAAAACTATGTCAGCTTTAAGTAGTGTGCAACTAATCGTATATCCGCATTGCAAGCAATTCATTTTTCATATATTTGAAAAACAAGAACTGTTTTTTTGTTCCCCCAAAAGATACTGTATTGTGCCTCATTATCCAATGTTTGTTTGTTTGTTTTTCCTCAGATTTATCTGCCCTCATTGTGACACCAGATTTTAAAACTTAAACAAGTTTTGGGTTACAAATCAACTTATTCCAGTAGTCAGAGTGATAACATCCAAATAGCTAACTTCCATCCTTTATTGAATATAATATGCTAAACCATCAATTCTAGATCTTTCCCCAACTTCCATTGTGAATGCTTGTTTAGATTGTGGCAAGAATCTCCTCTACTGTATTTTAGAAAAAGGAAAACTAAAATGCAACAAGTAAAGAGGATAACAAAGTGATAATAAGTTTGCAAGAGTTCAATATTGGGAGTGAACCAAACTTAAAAAATGATACTCCCACCCAACATAAAAAAAATGAGTCCAAAATCAAAACATTCAAGCAACATTCTTGAACAATATATTGTTCAACTGCTGCATTGTGAAAGTAATAAAATGCTATGCTGTCAATCTTTCCTTGAGAGTTATCAAATGGCATTAGCTCTAGTGGTTAAGATCCTGGGTTTTCAATGCGATGGCCCAGGTTCGAGTCTTGCCAAGTCATATGTGTATAATCGACAAATCTGTTAAGTGGAAAGTATTAGATAAATCATTACATCCAAGAATGGGTGCAATGTACCCCAACGGACTTGGCTACGTGTAGTCCTGGGTGAATTTGGCAAAAAAACATACCCCGCTGTTGTGGCAGCTAAGCCAAAGGTTTCCCCCACCAGAATGGGGGATCACCAATCCAAAAAATAAAAAATAAGATAAACATAAAAATCTTTCCTTGAGAGATGTACTACACGGCTAAATTCTTTACGAGAAATGCAGAAGAGTTTAGCACAGGCTAAGGTGCCTCAGAATGATGGAAGGAAAAGTATGTGGAAAGGCAAAAGACTATAGGAATTCAAACGTCAGTGTGTTTTTTAATGCAGAGTTAAATATGCTCAATGAAAGTATTCAGCCGGATTTTTCCTTCTTGTTACTTGAGTTTCAAATAAGCCACAAAATCCATTCTCCAAGTGAAACCATCTAATGAAGAGAGCAGCAAAATCACACATCCTCATTACATCAATAATCCTCATGTAGGGATGCATTAAACCAGTTCTAAGCAAAATTACCACCTTTTAACCATATCATAAACTCCTTAATAGAAAACTCGTTACTTCTCGTTCATGAAAGAAAGGCCCTCAGTTTGATAGACAATAACAATACAAAGAGAAACCAAAATACACATGTACAGAGTGAAACCTTGTGACATATATGTCAGTACCTCCTACCCTTAGGATGGCATTAAAGTTGTGACCAAAATGAAGCAAGATTGTTTTCTTGCTGAAAGGTATTTATATCATTGTTGCAAACTGTCGCACCTGCAAAAAGTTTTTTAAAGAAAATACAAGAATGTATGATAAATAATCGAAAACGGGACACACAAAAATTCTGAAAAAGAAACAAGTCAAATATCTTCCATTTAATATATTCTTCCATTCATCCGAGGCCATGTCTGTTGTAATCTCACAAGGAAAATAGAGTATCAGACAAACCTACCTATCCTACAAACTTACAATCATGAGCATTACACAGTTATCTATGTAATGCTACTCCAAAAAAGTATCTAGCAGCTGAATATGCCTGGTGATGAACTGCAATCTCAAATATCCGACACCTGATAAGAGCAAGTTTCTGAAGGAGCATTGAGTTACTTCTAGCATAAGAAAAATAACTGTCAACCTTAACTGCCAACAAAGGAGACCTATAAGATAAGTTGGTTTTGCAAAGGGGCCCAATTATCAAGTATTTTACATAAAACTGCATACTAAAATACCTTTCCAGCCAGAGTTTTCCATGATTTGAACATGGAGAAGACGTTTATTTGTAAATTCTAGTCACACAGTCTGACACAAAAGTGCAAAACTTCAATCATTACAGTTCCTCACATTGGTAAAAGCATACACCATGGCCTAAAGTCGTAAGGAAGAATATTCAGACACAAAAAGAAAATTCAGTGTAACTAACAGTCAAACACAACCTCAAATAAAACAACCAAACAAGGGCCTGTGACACTTCTCTTTCCATAGATGCAAACTATAGATACAGAGATACCTTCAACCTTCCTACCACATAAATTTCATCACTGCATCAATTTTCATTTGATAAATAACAAAAAGTTAATATAATTATAGCATGATCAGGTTTTAAAAAAATTAAAAATGAAAAGATAAATCAAGCTGAAGTGTAATATACAGGAATAAACAAACATATACCTTACCACACAAGTCCCAAAAGCCAACCTAGATTTGCAAAGACAGACTAACCTGCACCAACCACTATGTTAATATCCTGATAAATGCACTTCGTAAATCGAGGCAAAGCATAGCTGTATAAAGTGTGTAAGGTTTCCAGTATCCCTATTCACTTCCCTGTGCAATATATAAAATATAATAACACTCGAAAAAGAGCAAGAGTGCTTCCTCTGATTATTTGAGGTTGAAATGGGACCCACATGTATAACATCTATATCAACAAACCACATTATCATGGTATTACAACAAACCGTATAGCACAAGCCACCTTATCACAAGAGTGTTCATCAGAAGACAGGGACTTAACTCCAGTTGCACTCGTATGAGGTTGAAACGGGCTCCACCCATGTCACATCTATTTCAACAAAGCACATTATCAGGGTATTACAACAAACCATGTTATCATAGCCCTCCACCTTCTCACAAGAGTTTCCATTCCAATTTGGAGTTTTAAACTCAGGTTGCATTCATAAGTTTGCATCCCATTTTCCATCACTCCATAATGCCTTGGAATATGTAGTGGTCTTTATTATCTGTTACATTCCTTTTCTTTTCTTAAATGGTTTCATGGGATTGGAACGGTCCTACCAGTATTACATCATAACTACAACAAATCATTCGCCCATAAGATACAATGTTAAAGGTTCACCTATGGGAGTAGAAACTTGGTTTGCGTTGTAAAGTTACTTGCTCCCCACTACTTGATCCAAATCCAATACGCACATTAATATGGGCATTACAACCAACTACACTATCATGGGCCATCTTATCAAAGGAGTGTCCATCCCAGTTTGGAGATTTAAATTCAAGATGCACTCATACTTTGCATCCTATTTACCATCACTCCACAATGCCTTGGGCTACGTAGTGGTCTTTATTATCCATTACATGACTTCTCATTTCTTTTTTTACTTGGTTGCATGGATTGCATCATGACTACAACAAATCATATTATCATGACACCCATGAGAGTTGAACCCTAGTGTGTGATCTAAACATTCTAATTGATCACACTTCAACTCATGAGATACAACGTTGGAGGTTCACCTATGAAAGTGGAACCTTGGTTTGCATTGTCAAATTTCTTGCTCCCCACCGCTTGCTCCTTTGCTCAAAATCCAATAGGAAGGGTATGTTTTAAAAAATATAACGATTTTAAGATTTTTTTTTTTAATTATATCATTTAAATCATTTGTATATTTCAAAACTAAAGACAGTCTATTTATCAAATGGCATGAGCTCAACCGGTTAAATTCCTCAACTTTCAAGGAGGAAAGCCAGGTTTGAATCTTGTAAAGCAATACATGCATAATTGCCAAGTTGTTGTAATACCACTATGTGGTCATGATGTAATACGGGTGGGACTGTTTCAATCCCATATAACCAATTTAAAAAAAAAAAAAAAATCAAAATATACTTACATATATATATTTTTGATATATTTGTTAAAAGTGGTTAAAAGTCAAAGTAAGGGCCACTGATTTGGTTAAAATTGGTCAAGAAATTCAGGGGTGTTGAAAAACCTACAACCATCTGCAGGAGATCCATATTAAAAGGAGCGAGTGCTAAAAAGATCAATGCAAAACGAGAAGAAATTGGAAACAAACCCACTTCGAAGCCAATTACAAGGGCTAATCAAGAAACTACTATGAGGAGAACATCCGAATAAATATTGTTCAATTTTCATACTGGCAAAAAGTAATGAAGGAAAAGTGTGTCCAATTTGAATATTTTAAAGTAGCATAGAAGTCACCATTGTATTAAATGCATGAAAAGAATAAATGCATAGGCATATGTCGAACATAGCTTCCCAAAAAGAAGTTCTATTTTTTTAACTTTAATTTCTTGGAATTTTCAAAATTCATGTTTTGAACAAGAGTTCTATAACATGTGCAAATATAAGGCCAATATTCCCAGTGAAAGTACTGGGGCTGCTTGGCTGCTAAGGTGGTCCAAATAGTTACAGATAATTCACCAGTTTGCAGGGCTATCATGTTGAATTTTAAGAGCAAGTACAACCAAATATTTTGGACTCTATGCATAGTCCAAAACTTGAACCTTATTTTCGAGATGTTTCGAGGATAAACTTAAATTTAGGTGGTGCGAGGAGTGGCTAAAGAGATTTTTAAATTCATCACCACTCTCCACTTAAGAGATGTTGGAAGTTTGTCTGGTCCTAGTTTGTGTGCATTCTAATATTCACTCTTTGCTTGTGAAAAAAGGTACATGAGGGGATGGGATGTGGATGCTTGGCTTCTCTAGATCTGAAGGATAGTGAACATTCTCCTCATGCAGCTGCTGCCAAAGCTACTAGAATTGAGTCTTCACCTTGTTAATGTTTATAGTTCTTGAAATCAAAAGCTAGGTTTATGAGGCATCTATAAAGTAATTTCCACATGACATGTATAGCACCTCATCTGTAAAAGCTCATGTTTGACATTAAGTATTGTAATGCTAAAATGTATTTAATAAATCAATGTGTTTTCACGCATTTGTCCTTTTTTTGCTCATTTTCACATATAACATTGTACTTCCTATTTCTCAGAGATGTTGTCAATTTGAAAACCATTCCAAATTTCATGTTTCATGCAACTAAAGAGGCCCTCAAAAGTAAGTCAGTCCAAAAACAGATAAGGTACAACTGATGGAGGAAACAAACAAATCTCATAAAACCAATAACTGAAGTCTGAACCATAAGGTTAAGAATTGTTTTCAAGCAAGGAAAGTAAGATGCAAAAGCATCAGGATTAAAAAATAACATTAATCATGAACAATGATGTCATAGAAAAATAAGCAAAAGAGGATGTTTTTTTGACTGTTTAGATTAGATATTTCATTAAAGCAAGAAGAGCAGCTTTAGAATACTCTGTAAGATAAGCAACATTCAAGTAAAGCATGTAATATACTCTATTTAAAAGATTAGGATGTGATTGTTTAGAAGAGAAAGAGAGAGCCGTAGGAAGGAATAAAACTGCATAATTTTGAACTTAATAGAAGTGAAAATTTTTGCCTCATATAGTTCTTGTGTGAGAGTGATTTTTTCATTTGTAGCTTGTTATTATCATGCTTAACTTTTCCCCTTGCATCAGGCCTTGCTTAAGCCTTAGAGTTGTTGAGAAAGAAAGAAACACCCTGTGAATGGCATTCAAAACAGCAGGAAGCATTTGAACTCAAGATATTACTAAAACTGCTTTTAAAAAATTGAAGGAAAAGCCCGCTGCAGACACATAAAAGTCAAAAGATATGTCTAGTTTTTTTCCGCTAGGCAGTGAAATACGGCTATTTCAATTTTCCAATTCTCCCATAAACTTAAATGCCAAAACTTTACGTCAATGAATGTTCAAGAAAACAAAAACATATTTAACAAAAAAAAACTGGAGTTACCGTATCTGGCAAACCTCCTGCTTGGATATCTGTATTCGCATATCAGATATGGATGCTTGGATAATGTATCTAGACGTATCCAAGTACATGGGTGCCATGTCCAGACACATTCAAGCACATGGGTACCATATCCAGATATATCCGAATACATGCCCCTATTTCATCCATATTTGATACATCTGAATATGGCCTAGGCACATCTAGATTTGTATTCATGACATGAGATTAAAAGTATATTACACAACTATTAGAAAAAAAAAAATTAAAATTTAAAAAACAATGACAATTGTCCTCTTAATTAAGGAAAATTTCCTTATGTTTGTGCAAACATTTTTGTGTTGTATGTTTTTTTCTCTTAATATATAAAATATACTCTCTTTATAATGTCGTATCTAGCCGTATCCATTTTAGGGGTCTTGAAAATTCGTTGTATCCATATCAGATACCATGTCTGTTTTCCATGCAACTTAGGAAAAAACAAATTTCCAGAAATACCATGAGGATAAACCTGTAACAAATCAAACCACAAATTTTTAAATTGGGAGATGACTCAATTTCATATTCAATACAGGTGTGCATGCCTATAGAGAAGAAAAAGAAAAAAACACAACCAATGGTTTGATATAGAAAGTCTTGGTTCCTGCAAGATAAAACGCAAAATGAATAGATATCGCCAGCCAATAAGAAATCTTAATATCACACTGCAATCTATAACTGAAAAACAAAAACTGAACATCAAAATATATATATATATATATACACAGAGACAGAGAGAGAGAGAGAGAGATTTGATTCTATGGAATACAGACATAAAATTTAAAAAAAAAATTAAATTATTCATGAGCAGAAATTTGTATGTTAAGATGATCATAAATGGACGATAAATGTGTGTTTCAAACTTTGATAACATTAAAATGCATAATAATATCCATCAAAGACTTGAGGCTAAGATTGAATTGAAATACACTTTCAAGAGTTAAACATCTACAACATCAAACTTGCCACAACATCAAAATCCATATTAATTTTAGATTTATTTTAATTTTAGATGGACAGATGCTGGACAGAACTGGACCATATAAATCCAGCATGCCCAAAAAATATGGACCAGACCAGATTTTGTCGAGATCCGGTTGTATCTGGTAGCTATGCCAAACATAACTTATTAGGAAAGCAAGAAATTGAAACCTAACCATCAGTATAAAGGGTAAAATCTCTTCTTTCTATATGCCAAAACACCTGTGACAGTTTTGGAAAATGACAAAAGATATTAAATCTTTTCTCTACTTTGGAAGAAGCTTGCTCCATATTCTCACCAAGTTTCCACATTAAGCATTCATTATGAATACTCAAATGCAACACTTTAAATAATAATAAAAATGATTCTACTTCCAAATTGTGTTTTCTTGCAGGATACATCAAAAAAGCTACCTGAAAAGGAAGCAACAAAGAGGACAAATAGGATAAGAGTAAAAGCAAAATATTTAACACAAACAAATCAAAAAGAAGTGTGAATGCAGGATACAAAAAGAGCAGATGACTCGACTCAAAGAAAAATAGGTTGAAAAGTAAGCAACAAGGAGGGCAAAGAGGAGAAAGGTAAAAGACAAAAATCCCTTTATTATGACGTTCTTGGACACCAAACACTATTTATTAAAGAATGATTACCAACAGAACCAATGGAGGTTGGAAAATGGCGTATAAATACACCTTTGGTACAAAAAGCTATAGAACCCAATAGTTCAAGATGACATATTATTGTAGATACAAAAGCACACAGTATCACCTATACAAGGTGTCATTAGTGGCCACATGTTCCAATACAAAGATGGTTCTAGCCTAGGAAGTGTAGATTACACATTCCAACATACAAAGATATTCGTAGCCAAGGAAGTGAAGATAACACATAACAACATCCCCCCTTCATCTGAATGGATGGGCATAAAAAGAAGACATTATTCAATATTCCCCCTGACTGGAAACTCTTTTTCACCAATGCGTTGTTGTAACCAAGTGAAGGTAGCCTCAAGCATCTCCTCGAACATATCCATAAGCCGATCTGACACATACACAAGAAGAAGTTGGAACTAAGAGCAAAACTTCCTGATCTCATGTCCAGAGCTTGATGTGATGACACAGAACTCAAATACGGATCAGCTGAATGATACTTTCATTATCACAGTAAACAGTTGTGCGGCCATTAGGATGAAGGCCCAACTGCTGAAGAAACATCTCTAGAAACTTCCAACCATGAATGAAAACACGATACCTTGCTTCTATACAAAAACACAATACAATAGTCTGCTTCCCTAAAAGTCAGAAGAATACAATAGCCTACTTCCATAGAAGTCAGAACATTAGGATTCTGCTTTTTGGAACACCAACATGTGTTTACAAACAAGATAAAATAGATAGCCAATTGGCATCCATTCACCAAGACAAACGGCACAATCTAATTCAAAGAATCCCTATAAATGGATGGAGCCCCTGTTGCATACTCAATGCCATAGTGAATACTGTTACGAATATTATATCATCATCCTTTAATCATTAGTAAAGTCCGGGGAGTTATGGGCAGTTATAAAAACAGTTGTAACTGGAGGCCTCTCTGTTCTTGCTTCTCACTTGTATATACACATCTATCACATTAATGCAAAGTTTATCGCAGCCAATCTGCATTCATAACATTTGGTATCAGAGCTTCAATGTTGGGAAGGTAAGACCAGCATTGTAGAGCAGAGACACCTTTCAAATTTTGAGTCTATCCTAGGTAATCCAAGAGTTGCAGATAGGAGTTGAAGACTTCTTGGCCAATCCAAGAAGTAATTCGACAATCGTGTGTGCAAGAAGGAAGATCCTGCCAAATCGAAAGGCAAACATGAAACAAGTTTTTTTGTTCTTTTTGTTCGTTTGTCTCTAAATATTTGAAGCTAAAAGATAGAGTTTGTCCATCCAAGTTCATTGGAATTGCCATCCAATGGTTGAGACATCTTGATGTAAAGTTTGCAAGCGTCGTCTTGTCTGGTGAAAAGGACACCTTGCAAGTAAATGAACGAGCTGTTATCAAGCGGAAGAAGCCAATCTTTTGTTACGTGGAGTTGTAGAGCTTATCTAAAGAAGCCATCTACAAGTTTTATGCAAGCAGTCATGGCAAAGGAAGGGTCCTTTGATTCAAAGAACGTGTCGTTTTGAAGTTTATATTCTCGTCTTAACTAGCCTATACAAATCATTCAGGTAGTTTTGTAGGGTCATTGACGTGCCAAAGAAGTAAACATAGCAAGTAGTACTTTTGCATGGAATGTCTTGAAGTAAAGAGGTCGTTTTAAGTTGAATGAAAGACATCTATGTTATTCATGCAAACAATGTCTAAGGTGTTGACATGCTGATGTGAATCACCTGTCTAAAATGTGCATTGTTCGCAAAGCGATTGTTCACCATCTCATGTGGAAGTAGTCTAGGCAATGTAAGGCTGTCTAGAGAAGGAGACAAAAGGCTGTCTTGAAACACACAAAGCCATACAAACTTGTCATCCATGAAGAGTCTTCTACATCGTTTATGAAAGGGTCATCTAATGCAATCCAAGGGCCATCTTCAATATTGAATGCATTGTCTAAATGCTAAATGATGAGGAGCTTCTTAGGAGAGTCTATAAAGTTCAAATATTTTTTGTTGTCTAGATAACAATAGGTGCCAACGTCAAGCGTCGATAGTTGAAGCCATTCGAGCACGAGCTGTCCAATATTGATTAGATTGAAAGTCGTCCAAAATATACATAATGGCCATCTGAATTAAAATAGGCATCTTCAAATTTGTTGCTTGAAGGAAGACCACAAGGGACACAGCATATTCAACACCTGAGCAGCATTTCAACGTGTCATCTTTGCGCGAGACATTACGGTCTAAGGCATAAAGAAATGACATTGTCAACTCAGAACTCCTAAACGTTGTCGTGCATGGTGCAAATATAAGTGAGATGTATTGATTTGCTGGTATTACTAATTGTATTCCATGTAGTAAGATGTCTGCCTGTCCAAAGAGTGGAGGTGTTAAAGAAAGAGCATCATCAACTGCTACATGCAGGCGTCGAAATAGAGTGCAATTGGAAAACAATTGCCCTAAACCCTAATTTACTCTCCCAATCATGAACTTCTCAATTGGATCATCGATTTGTGGTTGACATCATCGATTTGTGGTTGAAAGTGCTACGTTTGGTTAGAGGGAAGACAAACATTATATCCCACATGCATTGTGGATAACAACCTGCAGCCTTTTAATACTCCTATTAACAACCGAAGTCAAGGTACAAGAGCAGGTTGGACTTTCCTCCCTTTTGACCATTGATGGAACTATTCTTTGAGTTGACAGGTGATTTGACAAAGCCCATATTATTTTGCCTGACAAAACATTATTGATTTTTCGTTATTTGAGGCATCTATTGTTTGCAAGTATAGGCCCTATATATACTCATCAGAAATCTCTTTTCAAGCGTGATCCAACAAAAGTCAAATTATTCAGTTTTGTGGAGATTTAACATGACTACTAATGCCCCAAAGATGTTGCCCAATTTGAAGTTGTTGGAAGGTGACAACTATTCTGCATTCAAGGCAAAGTCAAAATTCACCTTGAGTTTTGTGGGAAGTAATATCCAGTACCATGCAAAGACATGCCATGGACCCCAATGCACAAAAGAAGTTTGATAAAGCACACCAAAAAGCTCCTTAGACCATAATGTATGGCATGTCCAATGAGATTCAGTTGTACATTCGTGATACAATAACCACCAAAGACGCATGGGACAAACTCAATACGATATTTGAATCAAAAAATCAGAACCATATTCTACACCTACATAATCAATTGCATTTTTGGAAGATGAAGGGTGGTGAAAAGTTGAAGGGTTTTCTATGACAAATTGTTGAATCAAGAGCCTTGCTTCAAGTGCTAGACAAAATTGTTAGGGATGATGTGCTTGTTCCAATTGTGCTTTAAGCACTGCCACTTGCATTTAGTGTTTTGGTGAGAACTCTAAATGTTACTAACCAAAGTCCGAATTTATAGGCATTAGTTTCGGACCTCAGCAGATAAAGAAGAAATAGTGCAAAAAGCACTAAGTGTCAATATTGTAATTAAATGAAATGTTAATGAAAGTCAAATACATATGGAATGAAATGAAATGCTGACGAAATGACAATGTAATGCATTTTGATAATAAATTGCAAGTAGACTAAAATACATTAAGGTTAAGTGAGAACGTTCGAATAAAAGGACGGTTGGGTGGTACATTGTCCTGGGAAGCCATTGTTGGCAACGGCCAGGGCAGCAGTTTAAATAGACCCCCCCTCCTTCATTCGAGACAATTTATTTAGGAGTATCTTACTATCTAGGCTGTGATAGATGATCTATCTATGTGAGAGTATTGGCAAGCCACTTCTAGACATTGCCAATTGTATATGTGTTGTGCAGTATTCTGTAACATCGTACTATATGTAACGCAAATGACTTGTATTCTATCCATGTGGAGTGTAGTCTGTATGCAGTGTGTTTGTCATTGGTAGTGTAGAGTGTATAGTGGATTCTATGTTCAGGAGTTGCAGTCCAGAATGCAGTACGAGTGGAACTTCCAAGAGTGTCATCCTAGTTGGTGATGATAATGTCGTTCCAATTGGAAGACTGTAGCCATTCTAGTGTGAGTGTCATTCCAAGTGGTGTGGAGCACCTGCAGTGCTAGCAAACCTTGATCTCGTCTATCCAACACTTGTGGCTCTATTTAAGGGCATTCTAAGTGTGACGTTATAATTGGAACTACCGTACCAAGTGTGCCATTCCAAGTGGAACTATCATTCCAATGTTGTCGTTCTATTATATGTCATACTATTTAAAGTATGATAGTCGTATGAAGTTAAGATAACGTTGTTATGATAATTGGAAATGCATTGACTGCAATCTTGTTTGGCTGCTAATTTGTTATCCCATTCCTTTGTTTCTAGAATGCTTGCCACTGTGCTACATTTAGCAGTGTTGCCTAATCGAAGTTCGGATCAACTTGTTCGTTGACATATTAGAATTAGGCCTAGTTGACGAAGGATCAACATGCATGAAAAGGGAAGAGGTGGATAGATTCACTACCACGAGGACGTGGAAGATGAGCACGTGGAGATAGCCAAGTTCCTATGAGAAGAAGCACAAGAATTGCTCAACAACGACGTGTTGAGCAAAATATTGCCAATCAAGTGTTGTAGTCATGAGAGACTGAGCTTGAGGGGTCGATACTTGAACGTGTGCAGTACCCATGAGAGGTATACAAGCAAATGAGGTAGAGACCATGGAGAATGTTTGCGCAAGCGGAAGTGCCAACATGGAGAGAGCATAAGGAAATGATGATTGGCTAGTAACACTAGAGCAAGAGCGGGGAAGTTTGTCAAGAGGTGTGGAGGATAGGAGTCAAGCACCTGAGCAAACGTGGGAGAGTGCTTAGGCAAGTAGACCGGAGCTTATACACGTGTATTCATGAAGGAGGTCGCAAAGTGCTGAAATCAATCAAAGACTATTTGCTGGCAAATAGTTTGCAAGGGGAAGAAGCACCAAGTGACAAAGAACAACAGCCACCCATGGCAAACATGCAGCAACTACAGATAAGCAAAAATGCCCACCATTTTTGGGTGACGGGAAAGAAGACCCAAAACGCCATATAGGAAATTGTACAACCATATGGCGAGCAAAAGGAGTGACAAACAAACAAGCATGGTGGATATTATTTCCAACAATATTGCAAGGAATCGTAATGGATTGGCATTTGAAGAAGATAAAGGATCAACCTTTTGCATCATGGGAAGCATTGACAAAAGCTTTCATTAAAGAGTTCAAAATATTCCGAGACAATATAGAGATAATCAGAGAAATCTACGCCACAAAACAAGAAAAATACGAGGATGTTAAGTTGTATAATAGAAGACTAAAAGAACTCATCCAAGATGGAGGTTGCACCAATAGATGGGCTACAAATGTGATGGTTCCTCGATGGGTTACTACCAAAGTAGAAGAAGAAGATGAAGATAGTTCCACCAATTTCTTACGAGGAAGCATACAATAGAGCTATCATGTTGGAAAGTGAAACAAAGCAAACGACAACAAGCCCAAGTCACTATAAGGATTCTGATTCCGATAGTGACCAAGGCGACTTACATGTGGCGATCCAAGCGATGAAGGACCTGGAGAGAGATGCGTGATACAAAGGAAGAGGAGAGGGAAGATAATTGGTGTTTTGATTGTAAAACAGAGGGACATACGAATATCACTTGCCCGAAGAATGCTTTATGCAACATATGCGAAGGGCATGCGATTGGAGACTGTCCATTCAACATAAGAAGCTCGAGACACCAAGCATTGTCAGCGTAGCTAGAAGTAAAGGACTAAAAACTGATCACATCAAAGAATGGACAAGCAGCAACAAGCGGCGGATATAGGAACAACCATCAAGGAGGGCGACAATCGCAGCAAGGTAATCAGCAACAAGGAGGTCAAAGTCGGTTGCAGTATGATGCAAGAGGCAAACCGATTATACAATGTCAAAGATGCCAGGAGTGGGGGCACTTCGCATGCAATTGCCAAGACCCACTAGTTAGAGACAACGCTGGAAATAACAACACTTGGATGTGTCGTTGGTGTGGACCGGGTAGTCACAAGGAGGCTAACTGCACGAAGAAGGTGAGTTCAAGTAACTTGTATAAAGTCAATTTTATTCACATTGAAGAACCAGCAACAACAAGAGGATAATGTGCTTGTTGTTACACTGGGTCAGGCAAAGAAGGCAGACCAATACCCCAACACTGCCATAGAGGAGAGATGGCAAGAAGTACACGACGCGATTGAGGAGGAAATGTGAAAAATTGGACAAGAACAATTGTTCAAAGAAAAGAAATTGAAGAATCGTAAAGAGAAGACATCAATCCAAGAGTTGGCAATGCAAGCATTAAATACGATAGTGGAAGCTAAGGTGACAAGCCTACTTAGCGCCTTACCAAAAATGTACGCGACAGTAGGAGAAGCACTACAACCACAAAGAGTGATGAAGCTACAAAGCCAGCCAGCCAACAACACCTAAGAAGAGAAGAGATCAATTTATTGATCCAACGGTACTATGATTGATGTTGGCAAAAAGCCAACATGAATCCACATCGAGTTGCTAGACCACAAGTTGACACAGGTAATTATCAATGGAGGATCAAGTGTTAATGTCTTGCCTAAGAAGACATGGAAGGAAATTGAAGCAGCATTCATATAATCTCCTGATTTCAAGATATACGGTGCAGATCAGTATGGGATTGAAATGAAGGGAGTCTTAACGACTCAAAAAGTAAAAATTGTTGATCAGGAATTTGTCATGGACTTTGTTGTGATAACCATGCAGAAACCAGCATACGATGCATTGTTGGGGAGAGGATGGTTGTGCATGGCAAAGGTTAATCACAACTGGGAGAAGGATTAAATTACTTTTAAGAAACTCTAGCATAAGCACATGATCAATCTAAAGAATCAGTCTATGAGTGAAGACGTTGCAACATCCGATGAGTCAGATAGTTCTTCAGAAGAAGAAGAAAATTGGATGTGAACGAAATAAGTAGTGTTGCACCTGGAAGAGCGTATGGAGGATGAAGGTCGATCATATAGTGGAATTCTCCATTGGTAGATGGAGGATTATGAAAATATTTCAACCCACCTACTTCTACAGTCAAGCAGAAAAGAATGAAGAAAACATGAGAAAGCATGTTCAAGGTCAACAAAAATAGTAAACAAGAGAAACCTGCACCAAAAGAAGAAAAAAAAAAGTAGACATTTTCGATGAATTTTGCAGAATATACTCTTGGTGATGTTGTGATTGACAAGAAGCTAGCACGCCCAATAGTTGTGGCCAAAGCGACAAGTGAACCGGAAACCATCGAGTACGAGGGACCAAAGATGGTGGAAATTTACCTTGGCAATGAAAAGGAAAAGATAATACATTGTGGAGACAACTAAGATCCTGTGTTGAAAGCAACAACTTTCAAAATTGTTCTGCAATATAAGGATGTCTTCACATAGACCTATAAAGATTTGAAAGGGATACCACCAAAACTATATGTACGTCAAATTCAATTGATTTTGGGTGCACTATCGATAAGGTATAGGCAATACAGGATGAATCCTAAGTATGCAGCCTTAGTCGATGCGGAAATCCAAAATATGTTCGATGCAAGCATAATCTTCAAGGTCACGATGAGTGAGTGGGTGTCACCAATCGTGATCACCTTGAAGAAAGAAGCAAACCAGATCTGCATATGCGAAGACTTCCAAAGTCTAAACTCCGTAACAATTAAGGATCCCTTTCCAATACCTTTGACTGATTCAATCTTAGAGGAGGTAGCTGGACATGAGATTTACTCGTTTTTTGATGGGTTCTCCAACTACAATCAAATAAGCATTGCTAAGGAACATAAGTTGAAAACAACGTTCGCGTTAGAGAATGGTATCTATACGTACAATAGAATGTCGTTTGATTTGTGTCATGCCCCGACTACATTTCAAAGAATTATTCTCTATATATTCGAGCAGATGTCTATATATTCAAGCAGATGATCATTCGTTGTACAAGAGAAAGGACAAGCATCTCAAGGCATTGGAGGAATGCATGAGGCTATGCATGAATGCTTGTTTGGCATTGAACCCAAACAAATGTAAGTTGCTAGTACCATATGGGAAGTTGTTTGGACATATAGTGATTAGAGAGGGGTTGAAACAGATCTTGACGTACTAAATATGGAGGAGCCGTACAACGTATGCTTGTTGAAAACCTTTCTAGAAAAGATAGGGTACTACAAAAGGTTTACCAAGAACTTCGCCCAGGTGTCCCACCCATTTGATGTGTTAACCCGCAAGAATGTTCCTTTTTGATGGACAAAGGAACATCAAAAGGCCTTCAAGGAGTTTCAGGCAAAGTTGGTATGTACTCATCCTAGTGATTCCAAATAGGGGTAAAGAATTTCATGTCGATATAGATGCTTCCAATTTCGCGATTGGAGGTGCACTACCCCAGGTGGGGCAGTTTGGCCTAGATCAACCCATCTACTTTTCGAGTCGGTTACTATCGAGAGAGGAGAAGAATTACGGCACGACAAAAAGGGAAGCGTTAGGGATGGTCTATGCAGTATAAAATTTTAGACACTATCTGCTAGCCCACCCTTTTGCTTTTTATGTAGATCATCAGGCATTGTTGTACCTGATAAATAAACCAACCATTCACGAATGAGTTAGCAAGTGGCTCGATACGCTGCAAAAGTTTGTATTTCGGGTAGTGGTCAAGCCTAGAAAGAAACACATGATAGCAGCTCAACTATCAAGAATTCGCTTAGGAGAACCTGCAGAGGGAGGAGTATAAGACGAGTTTCCTGATGCTCAATTATTTGCAATTAGCGCCATACCGTCTTGGTTCAAGTCAATTGGAGAATACTTGTCGATGGGAGAACTATCGAGGGATATACCGGCAACAAAAAGAAATAACATCATCATCAAGTCAGCACCTTTTCAATTGATCGCAGGTTTGTTGTATAAGATGGGACCTACCTAATGGAATTTTGAGAAGATGTATAATGGAAGAAGAAGTCAACGCAACGCTTAAAGAAGCTCATGAAGGGTTGGCAGGAGGGCATATGGGACCGAATGTGACCACGAGGAAGGGGATTCTGGCATGGTTGTGGTGGCCCACCCTCTATCATGATGCGAATGAGTTTGTCAAGACGTGTGATATGTGCCAACGAGTTGGAAAGTCGTTACAAAGCTTCTTCATGCTATTACATCCATCACAACCACAGGAGCTATTTGAAATATGACGTCTTGATTTTGTGGGACCTCTATGAACAAGCCAGAGAAGGAAGTGTCGATATATAGGATGGCAACAGAGTATTGGACAAAATGGGTAGAGGCAAGAGCACTACCAGACAATTCTGCAAAGAGTATTGCTTTATTTTTGTATGAACAAGTGATCGCATGGTTCGAAATACCTTTGACGTTGACAAGTGACAGAGGAGACCATTTTGTCAATGAAGTCATCAACACGTTAACCACAGAATTCAAGACTTCACACTCACTATCAAGTTCTTATTACCCTAGGGTGAATGGGCAGGCATAGGCAACAAATAATATCTTGGTTTCCATTATGTATAAGACTTGCAGAGTCGAAGGTGCTAACTTGGAGGAGAGATTGCCATCAATTTTGTGGGCATATAGTACTTTTAAGCCAACAACAAACCATACACCATTCTAGTTAATGTACAGGCAAGAAGTTATGCCGATGGAATTCTCTACCAAGCCTAAGAGTGGTGGTACAGCACCGTTTGGGAGACCAAGAAAGCTTAGAGGAGAGGCTTACAACACTGATGAAATTGGATGAGAAGAGGGTCATGACACAGCAGGCAACGAAAATTACTCAGCAACAGAGAAAGTTGTGGTATGACAAGCACCTGCAGAAGATGGAATTAAAGCCAAGTGACTTGGTCTTGAGATATAATGGCAAAAGAGAGATCAAGCCAAGAAAGTTGAGAACTTTATGGCTTAGACCCTTCCAAGCAATTGAGATAATGGATAATGGCGCTGTGAAATTGCAAAAACTAGACGAGACAATCATACCCAAAACAGTTAATGGATCAAGATGGAAACCATACCAAGTGAAAGCAAAAGTAAATGTGGTTGAATTCAAGCCAGGAAGGAAAGATGACAAGCGTAAGGAAGGTGGGTAACAACACCACATCAATCTCTAAAAGAATCCAAGGGGATAGTGGTTTGGGAAAAAGGAGAATCAAGTCAAACCAAGCAAGAAGGCCACGACATAGGTGCAAATGAAGAAGACAAAACAGAGAGTGATCGAGGATTAAGGCAATTATTTGGAGAACCTGTGATTGAACAAGAGGAGTTGGAACCTCATTCTACAGAAAGAAGACATGTACGGGTTCACGTATAGTTTCCGAACACAAAAGCAAGAAGACGACGTAGATCATTTATAGATGATGATGTAACGCAATTAAAGTATGAGGAAATGAGTCCACTAGCACAACTGGGTATGCAACAACAAAGGATACACCTCGAAACACATGTGCATCAAGAGGAGTAAAAAAAGTTGTGAAGGTGCAATGAGCAAATGAGAGCACAAATTGCTCATGAGATAAGTAGGACCATTCAAAACCTAGACAATTGAAGCAAGAAGACTAGAAGTGTTGAATGAAATAGAGCAACGAAGGTGGACCAGGGAAGAAAAAGCTCAGCTATTGTGAAGGGATGTGTTTGAAGCACCAACATCTTAAGGTGAAGATAGAAGGAACTAGCAGACAGATACCACCAATATTTCCTCCACAAGCTCTAGTGATTCGAGCAATAGCTCATATGCACTTAATTTCAACACAAGCAATCATATGCACTTAATTTCAACACAAGCGAACGAGAATGCAATCATATGCACTTAATTTCAACACAAGCGAATGGTAGTTCAAGTTTACCACTCACAAGGCGATCCAAGAGGCATGCGTCAAGAATGCAATTAGTCCCTAAACCCGAAGATGATAATCCTCACAATCACCCTGAGGTGGAAAGGCGAACGAGAAGGCAAGTAAGTAATACACTAGAAAATGCCATAGAAGAAGTGCAAGGTCAAAGTAGTTTGCACGAACTACCAAATGTCGTCACATCAATACTAGAAAGAGGCAATGTGGGCAATGTGGGGAGATCGTTAGGTCTTTCCTGTTGTCCATGGTTGCCTGGCCAAGGGAGGAATTTGGTTGGCCTCCCTCCTAGTAGCTCACGAGGAAGGATCTTCCCTTTGGCTATCCCTAGACCACGTGATCAACGGGAAGGCCCGCAAGGACCTTTTCCTAGTCATGTACAATACAACCAAAGGTGACGTAACTAGCAAGTTGGCTTGTCAAGACCACCTCTTGGTTTACGTCCAATCTGAAGACACCGCAATAGATGGCCGAGGAATCAAGGAAGAGTACGGACAGACCTCGAACAACCTAGAGGAAGGAATATGCAGTCCCACATCAGGGAGGCCCGCCCAGAAGAGAGAAGTGATGGAAAGAATATGCCTGAAAGCAGATCGTCGCGATGGAGAAGGAGAAGGCAACAACAAGGATCAAGGCAAAAGCAAGAAAATTAAGTACATGAATGGATGCAACACGTACCGAGACGATCACGTAATATTGAAGCAAGCAACAAAATGATCAATCATATCTATGAGATTGGTACGACACAGTGCCATACTAGTCCAAGCCATACCAATGAGGGTCATACCAATGAACATCATACGAATGACACAACAAATGGTACGACAAGTGAAGCAAATGGTACAACACGTGCAAGAGTTTGTATGGTAGAGGCTGAGGATTGTCATACGGTTCAGGCAGACGGTCACTAACAATAGGAGGTAGATCAGGTAGACAGTCACTGACAATAGGAGGCAGATCCATCGACAAACTGCATGATCAAAGTAGCAGTTGTCGTCATCACATGAATTCTACGACGCACTTAAAATTAAAAAGGCACGTTCTATTTTTGAAAAAAAATAATAAGAAAAATAAATCAAAATCGAAAAATAGAAAAAAGAGTAAAAGACAAAGGAAAAAAAGCACGAAGAGGTAGTTGCATGCAAGGTGGCGAGGTAGCAATTAGAAAACAGTTGCATGGGCAACAACTACCCTGGACGATCCTATAAATAGATGTAAATAGGGACGCCTGAGCGCATTCATTTGTGCTTAGTGTCTACAAGAGAGGGAGGACGAAGTGCATCTAGGGCGAATGGCCGAGCAACAAGAGGAAGTTGCAACATGCAAGCATTGTTGATAACACCAAAAGCCACCGATGGACGAAGATACAATTGTTGTTGATGGAAGAAGTGAAAATAAACAGAACCCTTAAAATATTGCTACACAAAAGGAGATGGACGGCGTAGAAGAATTTTTTGAAATTAATTGAAGTTGTACAAACGGGAATAAATTGCAACACGCAAGCATTATCACAGTTTTTGGTAACACCAAAAGCCATAAACGGACAAAGATACAACTGTCGCCGGCGAAAGACATGATAACAAACAAAACCTTGTAAACATTGCTATGTAGAACGAGACGAACAGCACAGAAGACATTTTTGAAATTAATTATAGTTGTACAAATGGGAGGTGTGCAAAATTTCTAGACATAAGCAAGAGAAGTTGTAGATGGACGACTAGCAGAAGTGACGTAGACTACACAAGACAAGCAAGGAAAGTTGTTGTGGAAGTGAAGCATGTCAACTGTCAGGCTAGCAGGAAACCCTAGGCCATACCAATTAGTCATAGACAAAAGCATCGTACAAGTAGAAGCAGCAGAGGGCTGCCATACTAGGTGAAAGTTTGCAAGGTGTCGTACCAGTCAAACAAGGAGGGTTGTAGTACCAGAAGATACAATTGTTGCTGATGGAAGAAGTGAAAATAAACAAAACCCTTAAAAGATTGCTACACAAAAGGAGATGGACGGCATAGAAGAATTTTTTGAAATTAATTGAAGTTGTACAAACGGGAAGAAATTGCAACACGCAAGCATTATCACAGTTTTTGGTAACACCAAAAGCCATAAACGGACAAAGATACAATTGTCGTCGGCGGAAGACATGATAACAAACAAAACCTTGTAAACATTGCTACGTAGAACGAGACGAACAGCACACAAGACATTTTTTAAATTAATTATAGTTGTACAAATGGGAGAAGGTGTGCAAAATTTCTAGACATGAGCAAGAGAAGTTGTAGATGGACGACTAGCAGAAGTGACATAGACTACACAAGACAAGCAAGGAAAGTTGTTGTGGAAGTGAAGCGTGTCAACTGTCAGGCTAGCAGGAAACCCTAGGCCATACCAATTAGTCGTAGCCAAAAGCGTCGTACAAGTAGAAGCAGCAGAGGGCTGCCATACTAGGTGAAAGTTTGCAAGGTGTCGTACCAGTCAAACAAGGAGGGTTGTAGTACCAGTCGAAAGCAAGAGGGTTGCAGTACCAGTTGCAAGCAAAAGGACTACATTAACAGCCGAAAGAGGGCTACCGTGCTAGTTAGCGTAGACTGTCATACCACTTAGTGCATATTGTCATACCAGTTGGAAAGAAGACAAATGCCATACCGATTGGAAGCAAGACAGCAAGTGCAGTAACAACGTTGAGAGCAAACGGCAAAAGCAGTATGAGTAGCAGTAGAGGTCTAAAGCAACAATTGCAATTGAAAATCCATAACAGACCAAGCATCTGAGAAAGAATGGAGCAGGTGGAACCAAAATCGAAAAGAAATCCACCCAACTCAGGAAGGAGAGACAAAAGTGCTAGAACCAAAGCAAAGAGAACTCTTGCAGACCGCATCCAAGATCGAGAAAGAGAGCATGGTTCTTACGCAAAGAAGAGCAAGAGTAGGCAGCATACTAGACACTCGTGCGAACGACCTCAAGATAACACTCCGGAGGAATAGCGAGTGGAGGCTTCGCTTCAAAAACATAAGGATAGAATGCCAATACCGTTGAAGGACATTACTTGTTGCAGATGTTGAAGACATAATCCTCAGCAGCACGCCAGCAAAGTAAAGATTGGTGACAAGAAGGTGCAAGTAGTGTTTTTGCTTGGTAATTTCCAAAGAACATTTAGATTGGAGAATCAAGGGGCATCGATTCAAAAAGACACAATAGAACAAATCTAGTGGAATAAGATGATCCATGAAATCACCATACTCCAGACGAAGTGATGAAGATACAAAGCATGGGAGTCATGGAATAAAGCAACAGCAGTTGAAGTTGATGGAATTGCAGTGTGCCATGAATATGATAATGTCCAAGTTGTAAGAAGAGCAACGATGTTCAAAGATAACTAGTTGACTTATACCGTATGTGCAAGGCCTATTGAAGGGTGTCGAACAAGACTGGGCATCATTCGTGTCAATGCTTTAAGAATTTCTTAATGTGATATTCAAAGAACTTTTCAATGGCATTTCATGCTATTGCATTGCTAAAGAATGTTATGACATAGGAAAACTTGTAGTTTCCTAGGCAGGATCTTCCAAGGAAGATAGCATAGCAAGAGCCTACAATCATGGGGTGGCTCAATGTGATGCCATTCTCAAAGGCAAAAGCAACTACTCTGGTAAGAACGAAGAAAATATTGAAGAGAAAGGACTTGCCAAACGATGATGCAGGCAAGAATTCAAGAAATGAACCATAGTGGGTACCAGAGAAAAAGCGAAGGAGGTTGCTTCACGATACAAAAGGTTCTGCAAAGAGAGCACATCGGTCTATGGAAAATACTACGCAACAAGGAGAAGTTGCACAGCAAGCGCAAGGACTAACAAAAGTTGTGGATATGAAATGAAAGGTACATAATGCAGTAGGTGCAATGCAGGTGGAAGAAGCAAGTGAGATGCGAATGGAGTCACCTGACATTTGGGCAGAGTTTGAGCAACAGATAAACCCATGTGCATCACCACAGTTGCAAGAGGATCCCTTTTTCAAAATTATATCCACAGTAGAGCTGGCAAGAGAAGAAACAGTACTAGCTAAAGTGTCGAAGAGAGGAAAACAACTTGCAAAGGAGGATGCAGTGCCAACAAACGCCAAAACAAAAATGAAGAAAGAAATTCAGCCTACAGTAGTATATAAATTGATAAAGAGAGGAGGTAGAAGCCAAAGGATGAAACAATTGGCTGATACTGTGGAGCAACCAATATCGGGAGGCAAGGCAGCAAAGAAGACTATCGATCAACAAGGTGACGATGAAGGAAATAGGGATGAGGTTTATCCTGAGGAGGATACCGAGGTGAAAATACCAATAGGGAAATGTGAACATCTTTTGGTTTAAGTACCAAATCTCAGACATCTATCAGACTAGGGAGAGCATGCAGAGGAGTAGAGTATGGACTTTTTGATAAGATGATGAAAATGCTAGATCGAACAAGATTAGAATTCAATATGGGTTGCATTGGACAACTAAAGAAGTGGCAGTCGATGGTGCACAAAGAGATGAACAAAACAGTGGGTTCAATATGAAGAAAGAACAAAGGAACTCATGGAAATCCATCAGAAGTAGCCATGAGAATTGCAGGTTGGTAACATCTAGAGGATGGTTGAAGTAAAGGAATTACCAACGGGAACCATGACGATATATAGGCAACCAGCCTGAATATATATTGATGAAGTCGATCTAGTGCCTTGTCTGGAAAATGTATCAAAGTGTGGAGTACACGAAAATCCCATCTTAGTTGGTAAAGACGTATGCAAGAATTAATTTCTTGGCATAATAGAGTGGTTAGCTATTGAATCGCAGAGGATCAACCACTTAAAAGATGCCTATGCTAACTAGTGTGAGGAGATGACGAGACCGTAAGAGGAGATGAGAAGAACGAAAGAGGAAGCTGAAGCATAACTATTTATCGTGAAGCAGGCAACTAAATCAGAATTGAATGCTTAGAAGCAAGAGGTTAAGGAGAAGAATAAGAAGTTAGAAGAACGGAGTGAGCTAATTAGACAGCTGAAATGTGAGGGCTTAATCAGATGATAGATGTTGGAAGTAAAGCCCAACGAAAAAACACACCAAGATCCATTAAGTGCAAAAAGAGACCAGCAACTTGCAGAAGTGGCATAGAGAACTACAAAAGAAGCCTTTGCAAAGAGCAAGAAAGAACTTTTCGCAAAACTGGTTGTTGCTAAACAGAGGGCCAATCATTATGGTAAAGAGGGAGCAAGAAACCATCATTATGGTATAGAGTACCGATCATTATGGTACGAAAAATGAGGCACTAAAGTTGTAGATCGCATAAACGGGAGCACCTGTTCTGACACCTCAACGGCAACAACCAAGCCCCCAAGATCCAAAACAGAAGTTGACGAGGAAGTCGACCAAATGTAGGCATGAGTTATGGACTTTAAAAGAAGAAATAGTGCAAAAAGCACTAAGTGTAAATATTGTAATTAAATGAAATGTAAATGAAATTCAAATGCATATGGAAAGAAATGAAATGCAAACGAAATAACAATGTAATGCTATTTGATGATAAATTGCAATTTGAGTATAGTGCATTAAGGTTAAGAGAGAGCGTTCAAATATGAGGACAGTTGGGTGGTGCGATGTCCCAGGAAGCCGTTGTTGGCAACGGCCAATGCAACAGTTTAAATAGACCCCCCTCCTCCATTCGAGACTATCTATCCAAGAGTATCTACCTATCTAGGTTGTGATAGACGATCTATCTATGTGAGAGTATTGGCAAGTCATATGTGCAGACAATGCCGACTATATATGCATTGTGCAGTATTTTGTAGCGCCATACTATAAGTAATGCAAATGACTTATATTCTATCCATGTGGAGTGTAATTTGCATGCAGTTTGTTTGCCATCGGTAATGTAGTGTCTATGTTGGACACTGTGTGCAGGAATCAGAGTTGCAGATTGAACGTGGAATGTGGGAGTTGTAGTCTGAAATGCAGTACGAGTGGAACTACAAAGAGTAACGTTCTAGTTGGTGATGATCATGTCGTTCCAGCTGGGAGACTATAGTTGTTACAATGTGTGTCATTCCAAGTGATGTGGAGCACCTGCACTGCTAGCAAACCTTGATCCTACCAATCCAACACTTGTCCTTCCAAATGTGACGTTATAATTGGAACTGTCGTACCAAGGGTGCCATTCCAAGAGGAATTGTCGTTCCAGTGTTCCCATTCCATTATATGTTGTACTAGTTGGAGTATGATAGTCATATGAAGTTGAGATAGTGTTGTTCTGAGTGTAGAAGGATAATTGGAACTGCATTGACTGCAATCTTGTTTGGCTCCTAATCTGTCATTCTATTCCTCTATTTCTAGAATGTGTGCCACAAAGCTACAAAGACTCGTGAATTTGATTCAACAGAAGAAACAATTCGAGAGACAAAGACTAAAGATCAATGTGCTCTAGTCACGCATCACGAAGGCAAGAAGCCAATGTAGCCGAAGAAAGGTGGTCAACCTCCCAACAAGCACCAACGACAATAGAAAGGAAAAGGGCAAAAACAAGGACAAGGAAACTTTTCACATTCCAATGTCACATGTTTCATTTGTGTGAAATTGGGACATGTACTTAAGGAGTGTAAGTACATGTTCTCACAATTTTCCTTGAATAAGAACTATAAGAATACATCAAAAGGCAATCAAAAATGGTCCTTAACGGCAGAGGAGCAATGCATCTTAACTCCAACGACAATGTAGAAGCGGACGTTGATTCTGACAAATAAGGAGAAGACTATGTCTATTCTACACAAGCCCCTAATGTTGTCACAAAACCTAGCCTAGTTTGGTATGTTGATGTGAGGGCTACCAAACATATGACAAGCCAAAAGGAATGGTTTGTGTGCCTTGACATTCGTCTTACCATCGACACCTTACTCTTGGCATTAATTGAACATACACCATTTCAGTGATGTCTCTTTGCATTTTGGTTTGCATACTTGTCATCTAATTGAAGTTCTTTATGTATCTGGCCTCGCAAAGAACATACTCTCTGTGAATATATTGCTTGATCACAGTTTGAAAGTTGAATTTGATAAAACAAGTGATAAGAAACTCTATCTCATTCGAAACAAATCTAGTGGTTTGACAATTGTTGCTCGTGATATAGGCATAGGCAAGATGTTTATACTTCAAATTTTTCAAGCTTTTCTTGTATCTAATTTGATTGGGTATTGATGTTAACGAATATTATATCATCTTGATGTAATCATCTTGATGTCAAAGAGTTATGGGTAGGTACAAAACCAATTGTAACCGAAGACATCTCAATACTTGCTTCTCACTTGTATATACACATCTATCACGTCAATGCAAAGTTTATCGCAGCCAATATGCATTCATAACAAATAGTACTTCCAAAGAAGTGAAGAATTCACATAGCAAAAATGAAGCAAAGAATCCCCATATCAGCCTTCCAATGATTCTCATTTGGCTAAAAAAGAAAGATGACAAAAAGAGACTAAATAATCTAAGCACCCAAAATGAAATGAAGTAGGCCAAAAGTAGTCGTCTCAAATGACTAATGAAGCCATAGGTTCAAATCACCTTTTGGAAGACAACCTTCTTACAATAATCAGATCATCAATGTAGAACACAATAATGAATAGTCCCCTTTGGTGGTACATATAAATGTGAGGGGAGCCACACTAAAGAAAGGTGTGGATCTACTCATCCAAAGTGGAAGGTGACAAAGGTGTACAATGGCTGTCCTGCTGAAGAAGCGGTTGAACATTCTGCAAACAACTCCTAACCAATTTGAACATAGAGGGAGAAGGAGATGACTGAAGAGGAGGAAAGTCAGCATAAGAATATACAAAAGGTGGAGAAAGATCTTGAATGAGATCTGAATTAGAGAAAACATCCACTATAGAAGCACTCTAAGTAGAGAATACATTCTTAGTAGATGACTCAAAAAAGAAAAAGACATCTAGGATAGAAAAGTCAGAAGGGGAAGATACCTCATCTCAAGAACCGGAATCCAAAAAGAATGCAAGAGCCATAGGACTATAAATGTCACTATGGATCAGTTCCAAAGTAAAAAGAGCACATCGAGCATTGTTCTGAGGTGTACCTAAGTCAAATCCCTTGGAAATACTTGAAGTTAGCTCAATCCATTGAAGTTCCTAGACCACCTTGAGGAAACTCGTGTCTCAATGAATCAAAATTGGGATGTCCGAACCTTTGATGCAAAAGTGCCTCAAGAGAGTCAACTTTGGCAACCATAGCAGCAAAACCTTTCTTGTAAGAAGAAGAAGAAGACACAACCAAGATTATACATGTGATCAATGTCATTGCAAAACCCTAAAGCAACCATCTTGAAGTCATTGTCCATGTCCCTAATAACCCAACAATCTAGTCAGAACTCAACCTTCTTTTTGGTATGAGTGATGCAATATATCGATAGAAGGTTAGATCCCATGCCTAACACATGAAGGATATTACCAAATTTGATATCACCAATAGCGATATCCCCATTGCCACTTAGAAGAAGACAGGCCCAAGTGTCAACAATCCACTCCACAAAAAAGGAGCACCAATATGGAAAATGCATAGCAATATGTACATTATGAGCACTAAGGGAAAACATGTCTCTCATTATCCTAATAATCAATGAAAGTGTCATTAACACTAGCCTTCCTAAACTTCACCCCAATTTTCTAAAGGTGAGCAAGACAATTTTTATAGTGGTGGCCTTCACATTTGTAGTGCTCACTATTAGGACATTTTTGCTTGGACAACATAGATTCATCAATCCTAACTTCCTTTGGCTTTTCAGCCTTATCATTCTTAGATGCTAGTGTGTGCTTGTCATGACTCTGAACAATTGGAAGGCCTGCAAAATTCCTAAGTGTGATCTGAAAGTGCATCAGAAGTACAAAGACATCATCTAGTTGGGGGTGAGTATATCCCAACATAACCATCAAGAGTAAATGCAAAAATATTCCCAAGGTCATGAAGCATGAAGAGAAAATATAAAGAGAACAATCATCACATATTTTAGAATTGTTTTTGCCAGGCCACCAAAAATGGCAATATTTGGCCCTAAAACCTTGAACTTGGCATGTAGTCCTCAAAATTGGAAAAATCTCCCATTTTAAGAGTGATAAAATCAAGTTGTAGTCAACTCATTCTTGTATTGTAGCAACATGCAAAGATGGACATCATTTGACTGACTTGCTCCCATATGTATCTTGATTTACATTATCAAAACAGTGCCTAATACCTCCAAGACTAAAATGGAAAGGTAACTAGACTAGTAGCCCTTAGGGTCCTCTGTAAACCACTACATTTGAAAGTGACAACCTCCTAAAGAATGGTAAAGTGCCTATAATCATAACTTCACAGAAGATGGACAAGGAACCTCGTAAACCTATGCAAAAACAATGATCTCTCACCCAATATTAGAGAGAATAAAGGCAGCAAATCCTATCACCAAAGAATATGAGATTCTATTTCAACTGACAATATATACAAACTTTGAGCTAGCCAAGGACAATCCTACAAATGTGTAAGAAATACTGGACACTAAAAACCATTTTGGAATGAGATATTGTAGGGTGGGGGGGGGGGGGCAAAGTGATACGAATGTACTATCACGTGAGAATTCCTATAACTCTACTAATCACATCCTCATTAGGAAGGAAGCCTGGAGGGGCATCCAAAAAGTACCTAAATAATAAATTTGGGTCTAGATAATTGCCAATAAAGTGAAGACATGTCTCAAAATACCAACAATGTTGCCACCTAGTGAAATCCAAGCAGCAAGATAAGGCTGAACCACATAATAACTTATCTATAGAGACAATAGATTGGCCTAAAGTGATTCTCAAGATAAAGGTATAGGCAACATAGTAGACTTAGATTAGTAGAAAATGAAATGAAATGAAATATTATTAATGTCCGTGGTGGGCCAAAATAAGACCCAAGGGACTATAAGAAGGACATTAATGATTGCCAGCTAGCAGGCTAAAAAGCCCAACAAAGAAAAGAACTAAGATAAATGCAAGATGAAACCTGACAATGGGGCCAAAGAGAAAGGGAAAAGAAACAGGAGAGCGAAGGGGGGAAAGTGTTGCAGTCCAAAAGAGAGGAGTGCACACCAAGAAGAACGGTAAAAGAGAAGGAGGCGGGAGGGAGCAGCCCAAGAGGGACAAGCTCCAAGAACCCCCAAGAAACTAATCTCTCCAGAGCAGTCGAGGCCGAAGTACCGGAGTTGAAGAAGTCCATGACATGTCTCTGCCCATTGCTAGTTCGAAACCCTGACAAACTGTGGGTGCTTTGCCTAGTGACCCTGCTTCTATCCGAACTGGATGATGTGGGATGTTTCTGACCGGAGTCACCCAGTCCATCGGAGCTGGTGAAGTATGTTGTGATGAGCCGATGTTGAGGAGGGTGAGATCAATTTGGAGAACTTTTATGTTGTCGAAGCTGAGTTATCTCCCCAAGAAAGAGTGCGAGACACCGCTGGTCCGAGTATCTGAAGAAGGTAGAAACAGATCGAGAGTTGTCCCTGAAAAGGCAATGGAATCTACCCCGGATCTCATAATAAATGGGACAACAAAAAATAAAGTGATGAAGAGTTTCAACTTCACCCAAGGAGTAAAACAAGCAAATCCGCTCCTCCGTCGGAAGATGGTGATCTGACTCAATCCAAAGTCGTTATGAAGATCAGTAAAATACCAACAACATCATCATCATCTAGTGAAATCCAAAAGTAATCCCAGAGTAATTCTTAGGATCAGCAGAATTGACACAAAATACCAATAACATCGTCATCTAGTGAAATTTTAGGACGTAAGATAATGAGTCTAAAATCATTCTCACGATCAGTAGTCACCAAAAGATTGAAGACATGTAGTAGTGTCAAACATAGTTATTAGGTACAATTCTATTTGTAGGTTCGGACAGCCAAAAAAGTTCGGAGTTTGGATTTTTCATAAAGGTTTCATTCGTAGGTTCAGATGGCCAAAAAAGTTCAGAGGTTTGCTTTTTTCAGGAAGGTTTGGTTTGATTCAGTTTGGAAAACTATACATATAATAGTATGCATAGATAGTATAATATAACATCTACATTAGATATGATATATGCTATAAACAATATAACATATAATATGTTACAAATGACATAACATATAATAGATTATTAAGTTATATATTCACGTAGCTAACAGGACAAGTGTCTTTGCCTTCAATCTATAAATGGTAATTTATTTCATTTTAATATGGTGTTTGGATTGATATTATATTATCTCACATGTTTCTTGTCCAAGAAATTATAGGCAAATGATTCACAAGCCATGACTCATAAAGATCCCAGAGGTTCTCGTCGGACTCTAAATCCTTGGGATCATATTCCACAATGGAGAATTCTTTTGCAGCGGAGCATGCTGCCAGGCAAAGAACAACAACATAACATTTTATCATCACAAAAGCAATTGATAGAATTTCTATGAAGCGAAAAAATTATAAAGTAAAGCCAGCCCTGCTGCAAGTAAAGCCATTTGCAATAACATCTGCTGCCAAGGTTTAAATTATCCTGCAGGTCTTCCATCGCCCACTCTTGGCAATGGCGCAAGTGTCTGAAAAGGAAGACGGTAGATGATAGAAACTGTGTTGACAAAGAACAAAGAAGACGAGACTTCCTATTTTGTGCAATAACAAATGGCCGTTTTTTAAATTTAAAAATATATTTTTTAGATTTATTGAAAAATTGATTCAAATAAGCTAGCGTTTTTTAAATTTCTACATATATTTTTAGATTTAATAAAAATTTGACCTGATTGAAGTGTTCTTTTTTTTTTCAATGAATTTACACAGGTTTTATGAGGGGTCCCAGTCCCCTCATACTGAGTGGGGTTTGAACCTTGAACCTCTCAAAGAGAGGCCAAAGCCCTTACCACTGCAGTAAGCTTGCAGCTTAAAACCTTCAAGTGTTCTTAAAATTACAATTTTTTTTTTTTAATTTATTGAAATATTGGTCTGGATCAAACCAAACCAGTTCAGCCCGTCCAAAATATTTGGGTTTGGTCCGAACCTGGTTCAGTTTCGTCCAGGTTCAAAATACCAACAACATTGTGATATAGTGAAATACAACGACACAAGATAAGGCTAAACTATGTAGATGTCTATCTGTAGAGAGAGAAATTGAGCCTAAAGTCATTTTCAAGATGAAGGGGTTGGCAATAAACTTGACTTAGATAGCATGCTAACCAACCAATGTTTTCAAAAGATCATGCACCAAACCTTCTCAATATTTTCCCAATCAAAAGACCCCAAATTGGGGCCCCAAATCTCTGATGCTCAGGCAAACATAAGCCTGTAATCTAAAGATGCTTAGGTAAACATAAGACCATATTAGCTAACCCTATCACTTCTAGATATGCTCAGGAAAACAAATGCCTATAATCTAAACCCTCAAGTATAAGTAGTTGTGATCTCCACAAGCTCCACTTGGAAGAACTGAAACCTATATATAGTACCATGGAGGTCTGGAAGATCATGACCTCACTTTTATCGAGATCAACCATTAGTTGCTAAAGATTGCAAAAGCCAATAAGGGCATCCGACTGTCTCAGAAAACTTCTAGAAATGTAAAGAGGACTACATCATAAGCAAAGTAATTAAAAAATATGCAATGTACTACCCATGAACACAAGTATGTTGCCAAATAAAGCTCATCATCGACGCAAACACCAAAGATAGTTGGTGAAAGAGCCACTCCCTCTAGACTCTAGTACTCTTGACAAAGTTAAAGTCCATCTGTAGTTGGATACTGGAAAAAGATTAATATCAATAGTTTGATGCCATTTCAAGGTTTCAAGATCAAAACCAGATTTACCTTTGCATTTCCACACAAATAAATCCTTGAAAATGGACTTAAGTTTGGAAATGTGTATACCTATAGACATTTTTGTATGCCCATCACTAAAGCCACCAGGAAACTCAACCACTAGGATGGAGACCCAATAACTGTACTCACACCCTTATGTCATGTAATGCAGTATCCAGATCAGAAAATGGCATCCCCCTCCCTTTGCCCCATATTGCACAGTGAGAGCCAACAACAGACATAAAAGTTGTGTCAATTGTGATGCATGCGCCAATCACAGTACATTCACAATGCTTAAAAAAGGGTGCAAAGCAGCTAAACAACTAGGGCATTTATGTATTGCCTCATGAATCAAAAACTAAGAGCATACTGCATATGCATTGAAAAAGAAATATTGACAACATAAAGACTATATGTACATCAGAGCAAAAAGGAAGCAAACTACAATCATGGATATGGTATAGCCAAATCTTAAAGATTGTGGATGCCCTGTAATTTGTGTGTAATGCCCACTTAAAAACAAGATGTGTTTGAAAGTTTACATAGTATGTGTAACTTCCTCAGCATGGCATCCATGATTTCCCCATTTGGTTAGAAAAACATAAAAACAGCGGTTGCTTAATTTATTACAGTATAGTCCTGATAGACATGAGATCTACAACATATCATTTTGTATAAATATATGTCGCAACAACATAATCAACAAGTTAGACATAGCAAATAAATATTTTCCATCATTCCACTTCATGGCAAATCAGCAAATGACAATAGAATACTATCACATAAGTTCAAAACAATACTGCAATCCCATTCGGTTTTATAGTGATTAGGTCAAAATGATTCAATCCCCCCAAATATTAAATTATGCACCAAACAAAAGATTGTAGGTTTAGGTATTCTTCGTAGTCAAACATTAATGCAGACTAAAATCAGTGAAAAGTGAAGCACACCTGTGTGGTGAATCATAAAGAATAACTTACATAGAGACATGCTTTTGGACACTCCCCAAAAGAAGTTATAATAAAAGACCACCTGAGAAACTCTCCAGATTCATTGTGCAGAATGTTTGAAGAGCAACAAAACAATTGCAACCTCCCATTGCAACTGATGGCACAAATTAATTTTAAAGGCCTAAAGCCTATGGTAGTCACCAATTACATCATCATCCTTTGTAGAATGTGCAGTATATGTTCCAATGAGTAGGGTGCTTCAGCATATTGACAGATAGTCAGTTAAAGAGTTTCCAGATGAGCCAGTGGCGGAAGCATTGAGTGAACAAAGTGCCTCGGGAGAAAATAGAGATGTGAAGGTAGTTCATAACAAAGCCTATTCACCTAACAATTCTGAAGGACTTGGTACAACCAACTACCTTGAATTCCCAAGCACCGTTTAAACCATCCACCATACTTATAGAAGAAAATCAGAATTCAATAGCACCTCTTTCATGACCTTATTAGTAAATTTCCAAAGATTGAAACCCTCACAATGTAGTATAAAGGAATTCAGATATTAGACTTTAGGTTCTTTAGAGTCAGAAAAAATTTAAAACCCTAATTTTTTATTCATTTCATTGAAGTTCGTCTACATTAACCACAAAAAACAACACTGCATCAATAGTAAAATTTTATTTGTATTTATTTCCCAATAAAATTGTGCATAATTCATAACAAATGCTATCCCTTCCAAGAATGTGTCTACATATGATCTCTTCAAGTCCTACCGAGACCTGCCAATGGCATGATGGACTTCACGAACACTCTCTGAAGACAATATAAGTAAAATATTAAAATATCATTCTCACAACTAATGACATGACAGACAACAGTTATATTTTCTCTCTATCTTGCCACTATCCTAGAACATTCTTAATCCGGCATTAGCCATGGCCTTTTATACGAGAGGCAAAATAGAATTGAAAATGTATGGGATTTGACTAACTTGATATCTTAAAAAAAGGGAATATATTTAAGCCAAGAAATATATAGAAGAGGACTCTGATAATTACAGAAGGAAATTTGCAGGCTTGCCAAGTTGTAGGTAAGCCAAAGAGGTCATAAACTATAGCCTTGTTTTCATCCATTCTCATCTATAAAATGAATTGATCTAAGCAGAAACAGAAGTCAAGTATGGAGATGCCATCCACCACAACTAATGTCTTACTCTTGACAAAAAATATTGCTATGATGTTGAAGTACTAGCACTTACGAAAATATGGATGGAGGAACTAGAAAAAGATTCATCAACACAAGAACAGCAATAAATGCTGAACACTGGGATCCTTAATTACATGAAGGAAACTTTGGAAAATAAATGTGGTAATTAGTAAGTGTATCGAAATGCATAAATAGCATCGATTCATACACGTTATCATGTCATTACATAAGATCACAAGGTCTAAGAGGTGGGGAAAACAATTGCTGAGAAGCTTGCAACAGCCAAGTCAGTCCAACCAAAACAAACAAATATTGTAATGAGACTACTAGTCCTGAGAAATGTCGTATTAATCGCAATATCCTTCCTTGTCATACTGTGTGCACAAAATTGTTCCCTCTGTGATGAACTGATGTATATGCACTCATATTTATCAACTCAAACCCAAAAAAAAAAACACTTTTGAGGGAAAACCGGCAAGCTTCCTGAGTTTGAAAATTCTCAAAATCCATTGCGAGATGCCCTATTTGTTTGCAAAACTTCTGTTACCTAGCCACCAAAAGTAACCAGGATCAAGGTAAGGAAGCAAAATTCTTCATCAGGATGTTGTTCTGGACAAGTATGTGGCAGTTTTCTTCTTGATAATTGTTTCTGTGACCAGATCATAATTAGAGTCTTTGATTCTCCAGCTCATCCAGCATGTTTTCATATTCAAATATCAACATTCCAACAGAATTACTGAACATTCTTGTCTACAATATTTATCCATTTGAACAAAGATGAATTTACACTCAGTTTTTGGTGACCAAAATTTCCTAGGTGTAAAGCAACCAAGAATAAAGAATAAAAAGGAAATTTGACTGTTATCTAGATTTTTGTCTGATAACAGCTCATGTGAGGACTACATATTGCAAATCTGAGAGCAGCACCTTCGCTATATGGTGTGAACACATGCAGCCTCATATGAACATAAATAAAATTCTTACCCAAACTACAAAGTCCACTCTAGCTTTTGTAGATGATAGCATGAGCACATCATAGTTCACAATCAACTGCTGACATTGGCAATGCTGTATTCAAAAGAGCAACCACAATAGGTGGTAGTGACATTCAACAAGAAGTTACAAGCATCATCAAGCCAATGTCCCAGGAGAAAATACAGGAAATAACTACAGAAAAACAGTATCTTTAATCAGAAAAATTAAGTTTAAGCAGTTGCATCCAACAAAGACAATGACACACCACTAGGGAACAACCCAGGCAATTTTTGCTCAAACTTGCAAGCACAACCAAAAGCTAAAAGGTCCCATGCAAGAGATTTAAGATTTTCTTTGACAAAAGACACATTATCTCGTCATTTAGTTAATTCCGAAACTATTACTCCAGGATCATTACCACAAAGTTCCATCAAAGATGTAAACTAGGAGCTTTCATACAAAGGAGGTATTTTATACTCCTATTTAATCAAACAGCCAGGCATACACAGCATATGATAATCATCTATACCACTGTAGTCCATAGAAATTCAGTGGATATTCTCTAATCAGTAGTCTTTGATCCTGGAAGAAAACAAAATATCCTTATGCGCAGAACTACTTTATATTGATCAATTTTATAACCTATTAGAGAAAACAGCGATGAATTCGTGCATGGCAAAACCAGGTCAAACCATTAAAAAATAAAAAGTATTCAGATATTCATAAACTGTATATTATACGCTTGTTGAAAAAAGCAAAGCATAAAAATTGCCAAAACGTTGAAGCGATAATTATGAGTTATTGGAGAATATGATGTCAGATATTACCTTACAATTACAATCCTTGCAAATGGAACATAGTGAATGTAGCACGAAACTGTACAGTAAATTAGGAAAGCCACACAGGGCATATGGAAATATATGAATAGCAGCAACCATAACTACCAAGATTCCAAATACCAAAAGAACCCACCAATAAACTCAGAAGCCCCTTCGGAAGCTGGCAGTACAATTAAGCATATATGCTCATCACAAGATTCTTGTTACACCTCTATTAAACATGTAAAATCAAAGACTGCAAACATTATAGCATCACTGTGAGTTTCTCATGCCAATTAGCATGCATCCCTTCAAAACAGTTCCAAGGATAAGATCTTCTTGAGAGCTTAAAAACTCAGCAGTGCCAATTAAGAAATCGTCATATCAAACTGAAACTAACTTTCAGAAGATACACATTTACCTCAAAGAAGTTCTCCTATATCTCTTCACATAACTAAAGCACAATGCCTTACTAAGTTCTGTACAATTGTGCCCTTGTTTTCATAAGAAACTATTATGATAAAAGATTTCAGGTAGAAGCAATTGACACCTCATCACTATATAGTATAAGCCTAAACTCAGATTAAATTTAGAGGATTTCAACATGAGCATACCTCCAAATCCTGAAGGCTTCAAATGCAATCAAACAAGGCATGGCATATTTTTGCATAAGCAAAACCAAGGACGCAAATGTTTTCCACTTCCTTCAATAAGCAATTCAATCTTTGACATATTTTTCCACATAACCCTGCAGGTTAAATCGATTAAAATTTAGAAACATGACAGAAATCAATGCATATCCGAAGAGTTTTCTATATTTCACTGCTAAAAACTCACCTCAACAAGCTTTGTAAATTTATGACGGGATGACTCGAGATACTGATCAATTCTTTCTTGGGTATTTGGTACTTGATGACTTTGCAATGACCCTGCAACCTTATCAACTGCCTTCTTGACAATTGTTTTAAATGCCTCCTTGCTCATGTTGCCTTCCCGCCATGCTGGTTTAAGCAACTCCTTGGCAAATTCTGCAAGTGCTGTCCTAAAAACTTTCATTGCCCTGAGTTCCTTAATATTTCTAGTTTTCTCATTTGCATGTGTCTGGTCCACATCGATCTCACCTGCTCCCACATTTGTCAGTTCCACAGGATGACCTGGACTACCTTCCCTACCTCCTCCAAGCAGAGGACTTTCATTATCAACTACACCTACTTCAGCATCTGTAGCTGCTTCAACCGCAAAATCACCTCTAGCATTATTTTTAATATTCTCCACAATATTCTCAGGTTGCCTTTTGCTATTGCCACCATCAAATTTATGGCCAACCTTCTCCAATCTTCGATCCATATCAGACTCAATACTATCAAACAAAGGATCATATGCGCTGCCACTTCCAGTCAAAATTGTATTAGGTCCAAGTACAGTTGAAGGACCAGGCACAGATGGTCCTCGAAGATGAGAATAGCAGTATTTTTTATAGTCTAAAGATATGTCAAGCGACACAGAACCAGAGCGTGTTGGTTGAGCTTGTACTCCAGCCCTATAAATTTCTGTTGGTGAAGTGTTCCGTGGTGAATGAGGCGGCAAAGTATGTGGCCTTGAAACAAGAAGTTCCTGCCTAGCATTAAGTATTCCAGGCTCTCGCATTGAAGATATTAAATCCGGATGAGAAAGAGGATTTCTATTCATACTTAAAGGAATATCTGGATGTAAAGAATGTCGTTCTCCATGACGTACAGGATCAGGACTCCTCATGATATTTGAATGTGATGAGAAAGATGAATTAACTGGCAATGCAATATTTTGATAGAGAGAAGGATTTCTAAATAGAAGTGGATCAATCTTTCTGGCTGAAACATCTAGCTGATGAGAAGGTAAATCTCTAGCTAGTGCTTTCAAGTGTATATCTTCTCTTGACAAGAGCCTTGCATGCAGATCTTCCCTGGGCCGCAACCCTTCGGCATGAGGTCTTGAGTTCTCCCTAAGCAAATGCCGAAAATGGATGTCATCGCGGAGTAGTGAATTACGTTGCAAGTCTTCATTCCGAAACCGTAGATCACTCCTTGATAATGGATCCAAAAGGATATTTTTCCTGAGCAGGTGAATGCGATCAAGATCATCCCTGCCTAATGTTGGCGCTTGAAAATCTTCCCTAAGCAAGGGCTGACCATAGGAAGCTCCTCTGACAAGAGGCTGACTGCGTACACCTTCATGACGTAAAGGACGTGCATGCAAGTCTTCTCCTAACAAAGGTAGTGCATGTCTGTCTTCTTGGGAAAGAGGTTCTGCACGTACCCCTTCCCTAAGTAATGCCAAATCTTTGCAAAATAGAGGTGGTGCATGCATACCTTCACGAAAAGAAGGGTGTGCATGTAAATCATCTCGGCTAGAAATTTGTGCTGGTATGTCATCGCCAGTGAAAGGCTGTTTATGCAGCCGTTGCATATCTTCCTTAAGCAACAATGAAGGTTGACCTCCTTCTCTATGCAAGAGATGAGCACGAGACTCTTCCCCATGTAAAAACTGTGGATGCAAGTCTTCTCTTTTCAAAGGCTGGGGCTTTAATCCTTCCCTTTGAAAAGGTTGCAACAGTATGTCATTGCGTGGTGTGGGCTGTGGTTCGAAGTCCTCCCTTCGCAACGGTAGTGGCCTGAAGTCATCCCTCCGCAAGGGCTGTGACTTTGACCCTTCTCTACACATAACCGAAGGCTGGAAGATTTCTCTATCAAAATATGTAGAATATGACTCTGAAAGAAAATCCACATCCCATTCTGGTGATTTTTCACCCTTTCCAGAAGATTCATCACTCTTAACCGCCTCTTCGGTATTTTCCTCTCTTGCAACAGTGTTATCATGTCCATCAGTTTGTTTCCCAGGAGAGGTGTTATTTATGTTGTCCACTATTGCACCAGAGCTTTTAAAACTGCCAATTGACCCCTTTAAGTCTGGCTCCATCTCTTTTGAATTTTTGCCCCCTTCACTTTCTTCATCAGAATAGTCCACAATGCTGTTAGAACCAACCTTGTGATGCACAAACTTACATGAAGATCCTTCATAGCACATCCCCCTTGCAAAGCTGAGACATATTCCTTTTACTTCATCACCACTCCTGGCATCAACTCCTCTCCTCGGTGACCTGGTTCTGCTCCTGTGTCGTGTTGCATAATGGCTGAAACATAAAAAATATTGCACGTGACAATCTGGATAGATAATTTAACTATGCCATCAAGAATGTTTCCACAGAGTTAAATCACACCCAGTAATACTCTCTGATGTAACCTCAAGACTATCAGTAAAGATACTATGACGCAATAATTTTGTAATCCAAGATGCATATAATCAAAATGATGACTCGGTAACATTTTGTATCTTTCAGACTGTGTTGTGAAAAAAAAGAACACCAATGCCTCCCAAAATACCTGAATAATAAGTAGAGTAAACAGATTATGCATCAAACCTGCTAGATCTCAAAATGTCATCTCCTGGTGACTGACTTCTGCTCCTTCCATGACCCTTTTTCATTCCATTTGCAGTATACAGCACTTCATCTGATTCACTGTCGCTTGTCCCCTCATTGACAGGGTTTGTGGTTCTTCCATTCACTTCTTCTGTAGGCACTTCAGTGTAATTTATTACATGATCAAGCCCTTTTAAAGCATCATTATTGCACAAAATAGGTCGAACGTGATCATGCAAATATTCACTAGCCTTACCCAAGCCTTTACCAGCATGACTGAATTCAAAGGCTTGCTTTTCATTGCATTCACCTTTACCATCCTCCATGTTCGCTCCACTCCCTCTAGCAAATGCCATGGTGTGTTGTGTTCGACTGTCCGTACAAATCAACTCACCCTGTCTATGAGCAAGATCTTCAGGCTCTTGATAATTCCTCGCCATGTTAAGCCCACCTGGATTTACGTTAGAGCCTCCTCCTTGTTGCTCTCCAACAAGAGTAGAGTTCTCATGTCCCTTATTATTAATAGTAACAGCTTGATTCTCAAAGCTTGTTGCATTTTTTGTTAATTGTTGAAATGTTACACCTGTAGATTCAACATGGATCTTTTCTTTAACACATTGTTGCTCAAATGCCAAATGGATATGCTCTAACAGAGATTCAAAACATTGCAATAATGATAAATATGTAGTTACTGTGACAACTTTTTTTAGGGGTTGCAAAACCTAGGAATTATCCAAACAGAAACTATAAAAACAATAATTTGAATAGAGTATCATCAGATTTATGAGAAACATCTCACAGCATTGCTTGTTTCTGATAACATTGTAATAAGAGACAATGAAAAATTTCTCTCCTATTCAATTCAACAGAGATATTATCGACTATACAGCTACAACTACATTATTGCAAATTCTATTATGGCCCAGGTTATCATGTACAAAAAAACTCACCATAAATCACTATGAAACAAATATCTCTCTCTTCATCATCATTAATAGATGCATAAGTGGTTGATGAAACCCTTAAGAGCATTTCTAATAATCAACAGAGTCATTAGAGGATGTAACACTACAAATGCCATGAAAGGGTCATTGAATAATTTACCTAAAACCCCACTATTTGGTGCCCTCCAAGATTACCTTCACAAGCCAACATACACTTCTATTGATCTAGGGGCAATCCTTGATCTCAATGACACTAGGGGGTTGACTCAAAATCGCATGATGTCACAGTGTAACTTAAATACCCTAACAGGCAAACTTCCCCATTTGGATGCTCCCTGCATGAAACAGGTTTGCATATATGCATATACACCTCATTCAACCCTTTCATCATTATTTGTAAATCCTTGAGCATTCACAATATGCTAGAGACGCAGCTGCATTGATAGCAGCTAAACATGCTACTAGTGACCTTTTGGGTGTGCAAGCAAAATATTTTATAGATTTTCGACAGTGAAATTTAACCTTCATAATGCGACTTTACCCTTCTTTCACTATTGTTTTAGACATAAAAGTGGATACTAGCAACAATCAAGCACACAGTATGCTCCAAATGTTAGCAGAAAGGACCAATAAGTCTCATATGTCAAATCAAGTTTACCATAATTAAACCTTCATAACGCAAGTTTACCCTCCTTTCACTACTATTTTCACACATAAAAGTGGATTCTAGCAACAATCAAGGACATGGTATGCTCCTTGAAAGTCTCTTATGTTAGCGGAAAAAATCCTTTTCTTCATCCAAGATTCTCCTAAATCATTTGCCTATGAAAAATCTCTTCATTTTTGCCAAGACATTTGTTTTTTGTTAGTTTAGACTCGAGGCTATAACACCATTCTCTTACCTCTTCTATAAAATAAAACCATATATAACAGTTTCTAAACCTTTCTCCTTGGAGATATTATTCCAAACTTCTCATATTCCTTTCCAAAACTTATGTTGTAGAAGTCATTATGCTTTAATATATTAACAACTTTTGTATTTATATCTCGCATCACACCCCTTCATATCTCAAGTTGCACCCCTTCACGTCTTGGGTCTCACCCTTTTGCACTTGAATTCACATCCATTCACATACCACGTCACACCCTTTCCCATCGCAAGTCCAACCCCTTCATATTTCAAGGAAAATGTTCATTGGATGCCAAGAAGGAATTAGATGGGTGTTGGGTATGTGTTCATCATAAGCCATAGGGCAAGGAGTGGTATAGGCTACAAGCCCAAAAGACTTTCTAGCCACACAACAAAAGGCGAAACATAGATACAAGAGTAAATCGTTAATGTCACTTGTAAGGAACCAATAAGCCTTTAATATAAAATCCATAAAGGATTCCATATAAAATATAATACATAAAAAATAAATAGATAAATGGATACCTTCCACACAAAATGCTGGATGGTTATATGGTATAGGGGAGGAGCAATGCAGGAAAGTGGAACCACCATACAAATGGCCAAGGTTTGGCCCCATGTTTGGGAATGGCACCAAGACAGAATATAAATATGTATAAAATTTATGTGACAAAAATTTGAAGACAATATGGATTATTAAGCATGAGTTAAAGCTAAAGTTCAAACTTTATGATTTCCACAGCCCAAACTTAAAAGCAAACGTCCACTACATAGTGAAAGATACATCCAAATGAAAAAGAAATACGAAAGTCAACAAGAACCATCCTTTAAGTCAAAATCAACCATCCTTAAAGTCAAAATCAATCATCCTTTAAGTCATTCGCAAAGCCAATGTGTCCTCCTCATCATTGTTGAGTGGATCATGGGGCTCATGTAGTAAGACCTCCCCACCTTTTTGGGACCCAGTCGGTCAGGACACCCCAAAGCACTTTGGGCATTCAAACGGATGGTTCAATATCAAACAGTTGTCATAAGGGCATTTGGGCATCCACAAGGTGCTATGGGATTGCTTGGCATCTGAAGGGGGGTGTGTCAAGTAACCTGCATTATAACAATGTCTGCCATGGTCCAAAACATTTCAAGGACACCCCTATTTTTTGTGAGAATTTGTGGGACAACATATGACATTTTCTCCCCATACCAAAGTCTTCAAATGCTGGAAACGACAACACTAGGGAATTGGGGGCCAAGGGGTATCTTTGTAAACTAAGAGTTATACTATATAATTATCAAATGGCATGAATTCAACCAGTTAAATACCTTGACATTCAAGGAGGAGACCCAGGTTTGAATCTTACCAAGTGATACATGCAAAATTGCCAAAACTATTATTGTAATAACACTATGTACGGGTAGGACCCATTTCAATCCCATATAACCAATTTATTTTTAAAAATTATAATTATAATTATAAAAATCATACTATATATTTCTTCAATGATTATATGGTCTATCCTACCAATAGTCATATGCTTGTCTCCAAGATTAAGCCACACATCTCAGTATAGCCTATTTTGAATTGTGAAACTATGGTTAGCTCATTAAACTGATTAGTGATGTTATATAATATTACAATATTACATTACCCAAAAAACTAGTTTCACTCTCTAGGTAGGTGAGTTGGAGAGGAGAGGGCAATCCTCCAAGGGAGGTCCCAGGTTCAAATATCCACCCTACCAAAAAGCTGAATTGGGTATCCAAAATCCAATTGATAATGTTGGTGCGGGCAGGGTCGGGTGCGACTCCCGGGTGACTTTGACGGTGTAAAACCCCCTGTTCGTGGTCTCTCAGACCAAGGCGGCCCCGCAAGGGGTTTTTCGCTTTTTTTAAAAAAAAAACTAGTTTCACTACAATTAGTTTTTTCCTATTCAACTGACCAACCTTCTAGAAATTTAAATTGAACTTTGAAACTTTTTTTTAAAATAGACTCGTCAACAACTCAGGACTTTGTAAAAACATTGATAATAATTTGGTAATAACAGAAAACAGCAGCAGAAGGCATTATTTTATATGTTATATACTACTCAAGTTTTTGCCAACAATGATGTTGTAATACAACTATGTGACCATGATGTAATACGGATTGGGCCAGATTCAATCCCATATAACCAAATTTAAAAAACAAAAAGGCAGCATGCTTACTAACAAGAAAAGCGAAAACATAGAAACTATACCCTACAAAATGGAATGCATATGAACAAGGCACTACCCGATCCTTGGGAAGACTGATTATTCATTGCAAAAATCGAAAAAATAAATAAATAAATAAAAATAAAAACAGAAACCTTGAAGTGTGCAGGCCTCTAGACATGAAAAATACTTGGAAAGTTATCATAGAAGGAACTGAATCCTTGAGACATGCAAGTCTCTTGAAATGAAAATGACTTGGAAATTTCTCAAGAAAGAAATCAAATCAATTTTTGAATGAGAAAACTATTATTGCCAAATTCTCTCATATGATGACCATGTCCAGCATGCTTTACTACCAGGATATTCTATAGTGAGGAAGGATGTCGCATCATCTTAGATCAGGTCGTAAAAGTATCAGGACCAAATTCTCGTTAGGGCAATGGCTTAAAATCTGTCTGATAATTGTATGTTACTTCTCATCCCAGAAAGTAATACAGTTTGACCCAATAGCTTTATTAGAAATGAGACAACAGATACTCTCCAATCAATCTGAGAATCTTTCTGGAAAGAAAACAAATTTTCACAGAAGAGAGAGTATCACAAAATTCAAAAGAAATACCTTCTACTAGCCTGGATTCTAATATGACTTTGAAAATGCATAAGGAAATTGTTGCTCATGTATTGGAAATAGAAGATTTAACATGTATATCACTACATTATTTGCGCATTTTATTACAACCTAGGCCAATTGTGCCATGATACCCATTATAAACAACCATTTAATTATTCTTTATAAAGTCATTAATAAATCCATAAGCATTAATCAAGCTCTTAGATCATTAAGGATCATTTATGCTATAAGCCCTACACAATAAGAAAATAAATTTGTATTCTGCGAGCTTATGTATCTACATATTAGCTGGGATTTGCCCACCTAGGCCTATAGAATGCCTTGAATTATGTGGCAATAAAGGTACTTCAGATGGACAATTACACCACTACTTTTTGGTCTCCATTTATGTTCATTGTATTGTTAAAAACATTGAAAAACTTGAGTGAGTTGAACTGGTTATGGACAAGGCAAAGTACACAACAATGTACAGTTAAAAATTGATGGACCCTCATCTCGATGCGGAGATTTTGAAAATAAAGAACTTGTTTGACATGATGCTAAACTATTTGCCATAAACTTAATCTCTTTGCAGCCTGTTTGTAAGAAAATTGAAAATCTGGAAATAACAGTTGTAAGAATAGACAGCTTCCACCTATGCTTGTAAGCAAAGGCCAGTGGCTTACTTAAGGTTCTTCACTTCATAGATGGAGATAAACCCCCTATGGGTTACATTTCTAAGCCCATGGAGAAGACAAAGAAGACCATCAGTGCTGTATATTTGATCCGATGGTGTATCAACCCTGTGCGGTTAATGGCTTAAATATCAATTCCAACTTCACCGTAAACAGTTGGGATTGAACCAATATTTAGGCCATTAACTTGGCCAACGTTGATCTAATTCTTAAAGGCAAGATAGAAACCTCAAACATTGTCGAGATGTGAACTAATGAATGTTGGAAATATGAACAAGACAAGTACGGATTTCAATGGTATCAACCCTGTGCGGTTAATGGCTTAAATATCAATTCCAACTTCACCGTAAACAGTTGGGATTGAACCAATATTTAGGCCATTAACTTGGCCAACGTTGATCTAATTCTTAAAGGCAAGATAGAAACCTCAAACATTGTCGAGATGTGAACTAATGAATGTTGGAAATATGAACAAGACAAGTACGGATTTCAATGGTAGGAAGCATCTAACCTTTTAGGATTTCTAGGGATAACTTGTTAGGATTTTTAGGATCCGCTATTATCAGCACCAACTGATTACCATATTGTAAATCATTATAAACTAGAGCTCAGAAATACAAAAAGAGCAGCCAGTGTTACCTTCTTTTAACTTCATATTAAATAGTTTTCAATTAATCAAGAAACTGTTGGCCACGGATCCGCCACCTGGGAAGGACGTGGTTTACATACGCACCATAGACCCGGACCAACATTGAAAGGCCGAGGGGAAGAGATGCCCCCCGTGCCGATCTCCGGAGAAGGTTGGCTCCTTTACTACACTACTGGCGTTTAAGATAAGGGAATAGGAAAGAGATTGGGAAAAAGCTAAGGGAACTGGAAAGAGATTAAAATATTTGCAGAAAGAAATGTAAATAGTATGCGGTGATGGTGGGAAAGAACAAGCAGCACGATTACTAGCTAATACCCAAACCAACAATAATCAAAGCAAAGCATGTAATAGAAACTAACACTGTTATTCCTTCCTATGTATCCTTCATTCAGCATTCCAGATTCACTTAATTGCCAATGCTTTAATCCAGAGTTCAGAATTACAGCAATCAGAAAAATAAATGAACACGGAGCAGAAATACTTGCAGAAGGCAGCATAAAAGAAAGAGACAAATGTAAGAGCCAAGGATGCTTTGTATTGATGCAAGTGTTTGCTTACAGCAAAGCTTTCTAGCAATATGTTCCCCCCCTTTTACAATGAAAGTCCACTGCTATTTATAGCAGAAATTTTCCCCCCATTACAATTATGCACAGAACCTAAAGACTGCAAAAGTTGCCAAGATAAGACCTTTACTAGTCGTGAGTGTACCTGCAACAAGATTCACCTGAGTTTGGTACAGCTCCGGGCAGATCTGGTGGGTGAGAAGTCAAGTCTGATTAATGTGGTAGGTGCAGTACAGTTTGCCTCTGAAGACACCATCAATGTTCACCTACCCTGTACTTTTGAGGTAGACCTTTTGTCCCATCCTGACAGGCTCAAATCCCGAAATCCGTGCGTGGTCTGGCCTCAGTCTGTGGTTCGCTGAAGTGGGGGGGCGGCGACGAGAGTCGCTAAGGAAGGGAGCGATTGGCGGCAACTTCTTGGAACACCTTTGAAAATTCATTGCCCGCGGTCGCTGAAATGTTGCAGCGACGTCGAGAGTCGCTCCGAAATGGAGCGACCGGCGTCAACTCCTCAATACTGAGGCTGTTGGGGTTCGCTAGGATAATGTGCGATGATGGGCGTCACCGCTGAAGTCGGGCAACGACAGGCGTCGCTGCCGAAAGGAGCAACCGACGTCGCCCGACACTTAGAAAATTTTCATCCTTTTTTCCTTCCGCAGCTCCTGGTCGCTGAAATATAGAAGCGACAACGGGCGTCGCTGGCAGAACCAAGCGACCGGCGTCGACCGCCACCAAACGGAGCAACCGACGTTGAAAAAAACACTTAGCCACATTTTGCTTGCTCTCCCTTGTTGACCGCGGTCGCTGAAAAAAGGAGCGATGGGCGTCACCGCTGAAGTCGAGCGACGACAGGCGTCGCTGCCGAAAGGAGCAACCGACGTCGCCCGACACTTAGAAAATTTTCATCCTTTTTTCCTTCCGCAGCTCCTGGTCGCTGAAATATAGAAGCGACAACGGGCGTCGCTGGCAGAACCGAGCGACCGGCGTCGGCTGCCACCAAACAGAGCGACCGGCGTTGGCTGCCACCAAACGGAGCGACCGACGTTGATAAACACTTAGCCACATTTTGCTTGTTCTCCCTTGTTGACCGCGGTCCCTAAAAAAAGGAGCGATCGGCGTCGATTTTCCACACTTAGAAAATATTTTGATTTTTTCCTCCCCACCACGGTTAGCTGGAAAATGTAGCGTTGACGGCAATCACTGGAAAGGAGGGACGAAGACGGAGTTCGCTCCAAACTTGAGCGACCGACGTCGACTTTTCATGCCTTAGCATTTTTTTCGTTTTGCTCATTGTCGACGGTCGCTGCTGCCGAAGGTCGCTGGTGGAGGCTGGCGATGACGGGGGTCGCTCCAAAATGGAGCGACCGAGGGAAATTTCATACTTAGACAAATTTTAGCATTTTCTCCCCGCTCGTCTTGCTGCTTGTTGTTGTCGTCGGTCGCCGGAGGGAGAGGCAGAGCTGGGAATCGCTGGAAAGAGGGAGCGACTCCCGGAATCGCTCCAAAATGGAGCGACCAAGGGAGTGCCCCTGACTTAGAATATTTTAGGCTTTTCCCAAACCTGCCAAATCTGCTTGAACACTTGGAAAGAAAAACTGAAAACTGGAAATATGAAAACTGCCTGAACGAAGCTGGAAAGGAAGGAGGGAGGAAGAATCTGGTCCGAACGTTGCAGCAGCAATTTTTCAAATTTTTCAAAATTTCTACCCCTTAGCAAAATGTGGCAACAAAAACATACTAGATGCTCAATCAATGAGGGGAATTATGCAAATGTTTGGTCTGATGCTTGGTTGAAGCCTTATCCTATTATCTCTGATTCAAAATGGCAACCATTGGGTCGGGTATGTCTAGCTTGTAAAGGTCCAAAGGTCAAATATTATAGTAATGTTAGCAACAACTCCATATCATGCATTTCTATTAATAACCTGGATGTAGGAGAGCAACTCAAATAAATTGTAGATGAGCTTCAAAAGATGCTTCAAGAGTTTTATTTGGCTATTTTTACACAAAAGGATGAGTTGGTTTGGAATCTATCAAAGGATGGTGAATACTCGATCAGGTTGAGATATTAGGATTTAGAACAATCAAAATTTCCTACTCCAAAATATTTCCCTTAGAAAAATGTTTGGTCACTAAAGGCTCTCCCTAAGGCCTCAACATTCCTTTGGTTAGCAATTCAAAGTAAGATTCTTACAAGTGACCTTATCAGACGATATCATGGACCTTTCAGATGTGTCTTGTGTGAGAAGGATTTAGAAACATCAAACCAATTACTTCTTTATTGTCCCTTTGCTCACACAATTTGGGGTTACTTTTTCAAAAATATGAGAATATATTAGGTAGCTCCATCAACATTAAAAGAGTTGATGAAATGTTGGATTAATTATTTCAAAGCTAAAGCATTATATATTTTATGGAGGATTGGTCTTGCCATTATTTGTTGGAATTTATAACTTGAAAGTAAAAATAGAAATTTTTAAAATAAATCTCAAAATCATGCCCAAGTTTGGAACCATATTATTGCCTCTTGCAAAATGTTTACAGATATGGTGCTCATCATGGGGAGTCTCAAGTAAGGAAAGAGATGCTAGCCACTTGGTTACAGGATTTGAATATACATGGAAGAGTCATCTATGAAATGGTATTAAAACAAAAGATCAACATCAATCTATGGTAAAATGAAAATGTCTAGAAATTGGGTTTATCAAAATTAATTTTGATGGTGCTTTCAAAGAAAATCCAAGAAAAGCAGATGGAGGTGGTGTTTTTCGAAATAATGAAGGCAAAATTCTCCTCACTTACTCAAAATCATATGGAACTTCAACTAACACTATGCAAGGGCTACGACACTTCTTACAAGGATTAAAATTGCAATTGAAAAAGGATAAAAGTGTATTCCAATTCAAGGGATTCACAAATTATCATTAATGCTATCAATATCATCATTGGATAAAAAATAATATTATTGCTGATGTTCATCATCTATTATTGGAGGCAATCTCTTGGAAATGTGAGCATATCTATAGAGAAGAAAATCAAATAGTAGATAATTTAGCCAATTGTAGTGTTGATCTTTGTCTTGGTGAAATTCAAATTTTAGAAGCCAACTGGCCGAGTGTGATTTTATCTCTTGATGAAAATTATGTCAAAAAGCTGATTGCAGAAACATAGCAATTTAAGGAAGACGAATCTATTTGATACAAATGGAATGAAAAAGATCTTTGATAAAAGGGCAAGCTCGATATGGTTTAATTGACCTAACAAAAAATATAATATTTTGGTATTTTGATGGCAGTGGCCCCCAATAGACGCCAAAGATAGCTTATTTAAAAATAAATAAAATAAAACGACTTTCAAGGAGACAACCCAAGATCAAATCTTGTCAAGTGATACATGCATAACAGTCAAGCTGTTGTAATACCACTATGTGATCATGATGTAATACACGTGGGGCCCATTTCAATACCATATAACTATTTAAAAAAAAGAACAGCAATAGTCACATCTTATAGTTTTGACCAATGAAAGAAGAAATGAGTACACATTAATAATTGTATCCTTAAATAATAAGCACATCTACCTGAAAAACATTATAATTTTAGATACAACGAAAAAAACCTGATTCCCATGACACCTCCCATGTGGTACAACTAATAAACATAAAATGTTTGTATCTTGTTGGAAAATTTCAACCTTGTTAAAAAGTTGTTTAAAACATTTTAAACTTATTACCTGTCCTGTTCTGTATAAATTGTCTGTACTTGGTACCTCCATCACTTACAAAAGAAAGACTGAAACTTCCTGTTCTAATGGAAAAGATGAAATAGTACATCATTTTGATGACTATGATCTTTGTATTACACGAGTTCACAACTTCCATACGAAATGTTCAATATGATGAACCTGAACGATGGAAAATTAAATTTAAAAAAAAAAAATGGGTGCCCAAAATACTACGATAAATTCAAAGGTGGAAATCATAAAATATGTATTTAAAAAATATAATAGATTATACACAATTTCAGGAATATATTTTTTTAAAAAAAGTACAAAATACATGTAACAAAGTGTTCGTCCTATTGCTGCATAGTAAATCTGCTGCAAAAATTCACTTTGCTGCCACTTCTCAAGTTTGGGCAGTAACGTAGAATGGAATTGGATACGGTATCAGATAGAACAAATCTTCAACACCCCTCATGTGGATATTGAAACTGAAAAAGAAAAAAAGTTTACACAAATAGGACTTGTAAATATTGAATTTTCATTAATTAAGGCAGATTTTTTCACTGTTTTTTACCATGTTTAAGCTAGTTTCTAGAAACCATATGACATTTTTTTTAAATCTCATGTCATGATATGAATCTATATGTGCCTAGGCCATATTTGAAAATATTAGATATGGCCCAAATACAACAATGTGTTTGAATACAAGACATTGTCAAATCTTCAAGATAACAGGATTCGTGCACCCGGAAGGCCAGGTGTGCGAACCTAGCCCCGCTCCCGCCCCTGGGATGCGCGAATCCATATCCACACCTGCCCTTGGTGCACGGGTGCGGTGCCAGGTTTGGCTACTAGGCTGAACCGCTACCGAACCCTGTCAGACAGGTTTTGGCTAGGCCAAACCCCAATGGGCCGTGGGGTTCGGCCGGCTGCACCCAGCCCATTTTGGGCATAAAAATTTAAATAAATAAAAAAACTTTTTTTTTTATTTAAGTGGGCCCTAACCGCACCCAGCCTATCGGCCAAAAAAAATAAAAATAAAAATAAAAACATTTTTAAATATTTTTAAGTTTAAAGTGATGCTGAGCCCATTCTATAGATAGACCCGTATTGTGTGCCCAGATCATATCTTTGGGATTGTGACACAAGGGACTCTGTAGAACACGAAGTGTCCCGTTGCAAACGCCGTGAACTACATGCCGAGAATGTTTTTATTTTTTCAAATTTTCACGACCGTCAAATTCCTGGTTGTTTTAACCTTCACTATCTTAGACCTGAACTCCAGCTCGAGCCGAGGCGGGAGGGATTTCACATGCAAGAAGCATATACCGTAAAGTTAGAAAAAAAAAAAAAAAAAAAAAATAAGGGATTTCACATGCAAGAAGCATATACCGTAAAGTTAGAAAAAAATAAAAAATAAATAAATAAGTGGAACTCAAAAGGACTGTTAGCAGCAATTTGTTTGTGGTTAAAAATATATGGAGGCTTAATATGTGTAAGGTAGGTGATAGTTGAATAGGTGGAGGTCTGAGGTTCAATTTTCAGTGTTAAAGGTGATATAATTTTTTATTTTTATTTTTCATTCATGCAAGAAAGTTGTCAGTTTGAAGGAAAGCATTTATTTTTAATTTAAAGAAACATTAAAAAAATTATTTAGGCATCCAAGTTGGGCATCCAATAAAATGTAAGAGTGAAAACTGGATATATAGCAAGTTTGCACTCTTAAACTTATAAGAGTGAAAACTGAAAAGTATGATTTATTTTATTTTTTTCCAGTGCTATAACATGCAGATTCACAGAACGAGTTTTGGATGTATGCAACCTCACAAGACAACTTGGAATAACTTGAGAATCTTCATCACAAGAGCCCCTTGGCTACAGTCTTACAGTAGTATTACCATGGAAAGGAAGCCAAGCACATGAAATGATTTGCAATTTGAGTACTATCACAGGTATGAGACGCATTCAAAATTTAAATTTATTTCTAAGTTCCACTAAGTCTCCTTTTGGGAAGGACAGGGAAATGAGGGGATGCAGAAAGAGGACAGTTGAAAGAGACCCCTAAATTTTGGCCAAATAAGGATGCATTTTTAAACCAAATTCTTTTTTTAAAAACATGAAAAACAATAAAAAATTAACAAATTTGAGGTAATCTGCGAGCCGAGAGTAAGTGCAAGCTAGGAGCAAGTAGGAGGAAGCGTGAGCAGGAAGTAGGAAGTAAAAAGCAAAGTGCGATCAAGGAACAAGTGTCACTTCTTGTTCCAGATCTTAGGAGAAACTTTAAAGGATTCATATGAAGAAAATCTAGGTAACATGGCAAGAAAATCATTTTTGAAAGTCCTTGCTGAAAGTAAGGATGGCCTAGTTGGAAGTAAGGATGCCTAGTTGGAAGTATGGATGCCCTAGTTAGCAATAAGAGGAAGAGCAAATCTATGGCAAACCCTGTCCAAGTAGCAGATACTACACCATAAGTGATTATCAAGGATGAGATGATTGAGCATGATATAATGGTTCTTAAAACCAGAGGGTTAATATGTAAGTTCCATGGATACTGGCCAGGTTTTTATGAGATTCAAAATTGGATCAAGTGGAAGTGGGGATTGAATTCAAATTTCTCCATGACTTTTCTTCCAAAAGGATTTTTCCTCATTATTTTCTCCATTTCAGAAATAAGAGATAAAATAATGGATGGAGACCCTTGGTTTAGGGGCAAAGATGCATTATATTTAAGACCTTGGAGTCAGATATTTCTGTGGAGACAGAGACTATTAAAAGGCTTCCAGTATGGATTAGGCTTTTTGGACTTCCTTACCAACTCATCAATAAGGAGGTTTTAAAGAATATTGGTAATACGCTAGGAGAATTCATCCAGGAGGGACCAACTACTAAGGAGATAAAGCATGTTGTATACACTCGAATATGTGTTGCCATGGATATTTCAAAACCTTTACCGCAGTCCATTAGGATTAAATCTGAATCAAGAGAATGGGATCAACAAGTGGATTATGAAAACATTTCATTTCAATATCGTAAATGTCATGAAACCGGGCACATGGCAAGAGACTGCAAAGTGAAAATGATGGAGAAAGAGATGGAAATTTTTGGGCATGAGGGTAGCTTCAATTTGAAACAAGGAGATCATATCATAGGAGAAACTAGGTCAAATCAAGGATTTTTCACTCCTAAGAAAGTGGCAACAAAAACCCCTCTACATCATCAAATGGAAAAGTCCATTACAATTCACTTGAATCAACCATTAGAAGAAAAAAATGATACGAGGGATGAGGAAGTACAATGCCCAAGTTCAAATATAGAAGGAGCTAAAGGTGCAAAGGAAGAGGGAAGGCAAATTTTAAAGCAAAGGAAGATGGGGAGGCGAATTTTAAAGCAAATGAGGTGAAGGAGGTCAAGCTTAATCTAGGTAAATCATCTTTATTTTCCTCAAGTAGCATAAAATCTTCTCCTTACAATAAAAATTAAAGTAGTACAAAGTGTATTCCTTGCACTTTAGGGTTTCAAGAGCAATACAATAAAGAAAATCATATGGAGGATATCCAAGGAAATTTAGGGTTTCCAGGCCAACATAAGAAAGTAATGACTATGGAGGATCATCTATGCACTTTAGAGTTTTCAAGGCAACATAAAGAAGAAAATGCTAATGAGGCTATTCCTTGCACTTTAGATTCTTTAAGGCAACATAAATCTTTAGAAGATAAGTCTCATTATGAACAATATGAAAAAATAGAAGAGATTGATGAAGATGAGAGTGTTGGTGGGAATGGAAAAAGGAGAGGAAGGCCATCAAAGCAAGAACAAAGAGAAAAAGAAACTCAAAAGGATATTGATCTAAGAAGACAAATAAAAATATCATAGGTGTTAACAAGAAGTGAGGCTAAGCCCACTAATAAAAATAAAAAGTGTTGATGATGAAAATGATATCATGGAATATTAGGGGTATGAATAAGACCCCTAAAAAAAGAGTTATTAAGAAAATAGTAGGTTGTTGTAGTCGCAAGTTTCTTTTAATACAAAAAACAAAATTAAGTAGTGAGGAATATAAGGATGCTTTTAAGAAGATTTGGAAGATGGGTGATTGTCTAGCAGTTTCTTCTACAGGAGCTTCAGGTGGTATTGCAATAATATGGGACAAATGCAAATGGGATGGGCAATTATTAGAAGCAAAAAGTAATTGGGTTGCTGGATTATTTTACGGGAAAGAGGAAAACATCAAAGTTGGGGTTATAAATGTATATGCTCCAACTATAGTTACTCCTCGTGAAAGATAACGGAAGGACTTTAGCATATTTTTGTCAAATACAATGATGATTCATTGTGATCTATGGATTCTTGGGGGTGATTTTAACATTGTTCTATCTCCTTTGGAAAAGAAGAGTGGTATTCCAGGATGGTCTAAATCAATGCAAGATTTTGCTTCAATTGTCAATTCAAATGACCATTGGGATGTTAGTCTTTCAAGTTTTCAATATACATTGAATAATAGACGCATTGGGATAACTCATATAGCAGAAAGATTGGATAGACTTGTGCGAGGGTTTCATCTGTGTTGAGTGCAAGCGGCTCTAGAGGTTGTTTTTGGGGCCTTTGGGCCCTAGCGACCAATATTTTTGTGGTTTTTGCTCAAGATTTTAGCGGGATATGTTGCAGGGGACCCAAGATGGGTTAGAAATATGTCTTTCAATAGATCTTCATGCTGTGAACTTGATTGACAATGACTTCCAATTTGTTGCACAAAACAAAAGTGAAAATCATACCTTTTCTCGGCATCCAAGGCATGGATTAAAGAGATCTCGAAACAAGTTTCAAGCAGCTGATCAAAAAATGGTTCAGATCTCAAGTGAATCTGGTGCTAAGGAGCACCCCAAAACAAATCCACTATGGAAACCCCTTTCAAGGGCAAGGATTTCAAAGACTCGACCCCAAAAATGAATTTTAGGGATGCCCTCCATGGTGGACAACCTCAACCTAATGCTAACATTAATCTTAGGGTTTCCCGTAAACCTTTGAGAATGCCTAAGATTGATCCTAGGAAAACTGAGTCGGGATGTCTTAGGGCAGCTGATGGAACTCCGATTGTTAAGCTAGATATGGGCATCATTCAGACTAGCATAGAAGATCTAGAAAAAAGAGGACTAATTTGTCATTTCTTGGGTTTTCGTCCGAGCCTATCTGCTTTCAAAGTTTGGGCTGCAAAAAATTGGAAAACAAAAGGTGAGTTACAAATCTCTATTTATCCAAATGGTTATTTTCTTGTTTTATTTGCTAATAATGAAGATAGAGAGAAAATATTTCAAGGGGGTCCCTGGTTCTTTGGAAGGGCGGGGCTTTTCATGAAGCCTTGGCATACTAAATTTAAAGTCGAAGAAGAGATGCCTTCTACAGGTCCTGTGTGGGTTAGACTCTTTGGCCTCCCAATTGAATTCTGGAATCTGATTATTTTTCTTCAATTGGAAACTCTTTGGGAACTTTTATGATGATTGTTGATTGTACTAAAAATTTGAACATATTATTTATGCTCGGATTTGTGTTTTAATGGATTTTGACAAACCCCTACCTGAAAAGATCTCATTACAATTTGGGGAGGACACTTGGGAGCAAGTGGTGGACTATGAGAACATTCCTTTTCATTGTAGAATTTGCCATGAATATGGTCATTTGGCTAGTGTCTGCCCAAATAAAATTCTAGATCAAAAGAAAGAGGATACAAACTTAGCAGGTTTCCAAATGCCTAAGAAGAAGAACACTTAGAAAAAACTAGTTATGAAGGATCAATCAAAGTTATCAGCTAATATGTTTGAAATTATTTCCACAAATGATGTCCTAGGTGAGGAAGAGGAAATAATGGAGATAAAAATCTTAGAAATACAATTTAAAGATGTAAGGAAGGACTCAGAGACAAACCAACAAATTAAAGGTTTTCAACAAGAAAAAAGGAGGAAATATACACAAGAAAAATAATATTTTAAATGTTGAGACTTCAAATAATATAGGTCCCAAGATAGACTATGTTGAACCTTCTAGTAACACTTTGGCTTTGTACATGCATTCTTCGAGGTTAGAAGCCATCCCAGATTCAATTGGGGTAAGTCAAGAAATAGGAAAAAAACTAAATATGGATTCCAACCAAAAGGTAGGTCGTAAGACCAATCAACATCATATGGTAAAAGAAGGTGAAAAGCTTGTAGAGGAAGGTAAGATTAATGCCCTTACCAATTTTTTTAGCCTTGGTATTAATGAAGATCATCACTTGGAATATTAGAGGACTCAAAGGGAGTCTTTCAAAACAAAATGAAATTAGAAGAATGATTCAGACAAACCATCCACATCTTGTTTTCCTTTAGGAAATAAAGATTTCAATAGAGGAAATGGATTCAATTGCTAGTAAAATCTGGCCAGTTGGAAAAGTTGCTTCCCTCAGTTCCTAAGGGACTTCTGGTGGCATTGCTTGCCTTTGGGACCCAAAAGAGGTTGTTATTCACCATATGGTTGGCAGCTGGGGTCTTTTGGCTATAGCTATTCAAAGTAGACATTCTAACCAAATTATGCTTTGCATAATTGTTTATGCTCTGACTACTTTGGAGGAAAAGAGAAGATAGTGGAAGGATATAACTTATATTATCTCTCATTTTCTTGAAGCTTGGATCTTGATCGGAGGATATTTCAATACCATCCTCTCTTTGGATGAGAAAATGGGGGAAATAGAAATTTGGACAAAAGCATTGACCTCATGAGTGAATATATTGCAAACCTTCATCTTGTGGACATCCACCAGATAATGGCCTTATGACTTGGTCTAATAGAAGGCAAGGCTTAGCTTGTATTATGGAGAGATTGGATAGGTTCTTGTTCTCTGATAATTTCTTAATCCATGGTCACATTCCTAAGGTGAAGACTCTTAACAATGTTGGTTCGGATCACTGGCTAGTCATGGTGGAAATTTGGAAAACCAATGTGAGTTTCTCACCTTTTTGATTTTAGTTAATGTGGCTTAGAGATAGTTCCTTTAGACCTCGAGTGCAACAATGGTGGAAGGAAGGTAAACCAAGGTATGGGACTAAGATGTTTTGTTTTGCCAAAAGGTTGCAATACATTAAATCCAAAATCAAGATTTGGAATTGGAAGGAGTTTGGAGATGTCCGAAAAAAAACATGAAGTTATTGCTCAACTTGAAAATTTGAATAAGAAAATCCATTTAGATGGCCTCATAGAGAGTAGAAGTATAGATGAAATTAGACTCACTACTCAGTTAGAGGAATGGGAAAAAAGAGAACTCTTATGGAAGCAAAAATCTAGGATCCAATGGCTCAAAGAAGGAGATCGAAACACAAATTTCTTCCACAAATCTCTTCTAGCTTGAAGATCTCACAACTTTATTTCTTCCCTGAAATCTGATTCTGGAGATGTTGTCTACACTTGGGATGGCATGAACTCTATTGTTGTCAATTACTTTTCCAATCTATTTGTTGTTGCACCTCTTGACTCGACTTCTCAATAGAATATTCTTCAAGCGATCCCTACTCTTATCACTTCTGAGGAGAACTCTATTTTGATTGCTCTAGTTACTATCAATGAGCTTCAACATGTGGTTTTTAAAATGCAAAAAGGAAAAACCCTAGGTCTTGATGGTTTTCCTATTGAGTTCTATCAAGAGTTTTGGGATATCCTTCATGCTGATTTATTAGAGGTGGTGGAAGAAGCTAGGAAAGCCAAAGAAATTTTGAAGGTTATCAATAAAAATTATATAGCTCTTGTCCCAAAATCTCAAGAGGTAGATCATATCTCAACTTTTAGACCTATAGCTTTATGTAATGTTCTTCTCAAAATCATTACAAAGATCATGGTAGAAAGGTTGAAGCCTCTTTTGCATAAGATTATTTCCCCTGAACAAGGGGGTTATGTGGAAGGGCATCAAATAGTGGATGAGATAGTTCTTGCTCAGGAAGCCATCCATTCCATGGAAATGCAAAAATCTCCATCTATGTTCATTCATTTAGACTTATCTAAAGCTTATGATAGAGTGGATTGGCACTTCCTTGTCAAAGTTTTAAGGCAATTTGGCTTCTCTCAGGATTGGATGGACTGGATTATGGGATGTATCTCTTCGGTGTCCTACTCTATTCTTATCAATGGTAGGCCTTCTCAGTTGTTCCCTGCTTCTAGAGGTATTAGGCAAGGTGACCCTCTCTCCCCTTATTTATTCATCATTCTTGTTGAATGCTTGGGTAGGACTATAACCAAAAATAGAGAAAATAGAACCCTTGAGGGAGTTACCATTGCTCATGGAGCTAGGCCTATTTCTCATCTTCAATTTGTTGATGACTCTACTCTGTTAGGTAAAGCTACAGTTAAGGAAGCTTCTAAAATTAAGCAAATCATTAGTTATTTTTCTAATGCTACTGGGCAATTGATCAATGAAGATAAATCTAAAGTCATTTTCTTTCATTGCTCTCCCAGATAGGAATCCATGGTCTTGGATAAATTAAGATATAAGAAGACCTCCCTTCTAATCACTTATTTAGGCATTCCTCTCAATATTCAAAGATAAAAAAAAATTGGAATTGGTTGTTGGATAGAGTTAAGAAGAAAATTGGAAAGTGGACCAATAGGTGGCTTTCATTTGGGGGTAGAATTACCTTGGTAAAATCAGTCCTTCAAGCTATACCTATTTATGTTTCTGTTGTGTTGAATATCCCAAAGGTTGTTCTTCAAGAATTAGATCAAATCAATCATCGGTTCCTCTAGAGTGGTACTAAGGAGAAAAGAAAATGGGCCTTGGTGAAATGGGATACTTTATGCCTTCCCAAGAATGAAGGGGGTTAGGTTTCTGGATCTGCTATTAATAACAATAAGGCTTTAGCTGCTAAACTATATTGGAGGATTTTGCATAACCCCAATGCTCTTTGGACCAAGAATCTTCATGCTAAATATGTTGAGAACAAAAGTCCTGAAGACCTTGTTCGCTATCAATTGCCTACCAAAGGTTCTCCCATTTTAGTGGTTCTTAAGATTGGTGAGGATTTGATTAAGAAAAAGTTATTTTGGATCATTCATAATGGTCAATAGGTAAATTTTTGGATAGATTCTTGGGATGGTCACCAACCTTTGATAACTCAGTTTCTTGATTGGAGGCCTTGGATGGAGGAGCTTCATCGAGCTAACTGGATAAAGGTTGCTAATTACTATCGGTACCATACTGGTAATTTAGAGGTTGGTAGATATTGGATCCTTGTTGAGGATTGGCCTATTCAAATGCTATAAAGGTAAATAAAAGATATCCAAAGCATCCTTCATATGAGATCTCTCTCTTGGTCCCATGATAAAGATTATTTTGGATGGAACAACACTACTAAGGGTGAGTATTCAGTTGCTCAAGGTTATTTGGCCTTATGCCATAATAATCCCAACCAATCATATGATATATTTACTCAGTTGTGGGCTCAAAATATCTGGCCTAAGGTGAGGTTCTTTACATGGCTTTTATTGCATCGTAGGGTGCTTACTGGTGAGCAACTTATGAAACATGGTTTTCATGGCCCGTTTAGATGCGAAATGTGTGGAGAGAATGTGGAAACTCTCAACCATATTTTTATTGAGTGTACCTTAGCCTCTGAGCTATGGAGGAGAATGACCATCTTACTTGGCTTACAATGGTCCAATTTTTTTACTTTTGAACAACTTTGGAGGGATTGGCCTAATCAGGAGGGTGTTGATCATTTTATTAGGTAACTAGTTTGGATGGGTTCTACCATTCTACCTTGGAATATCTGGAAGGAAAGAAACAACTAGATTTTCAATCAAGAAAGGAAGGACATTCACTATATCTGGAAAAAGACCATTGCCAACTTAGTTGAATCAGTCCAACAACTCCTTAAACACCCCTAGAACTCCCACCAAATATGGGATCAAGTGATGCAAATATTGAAGATTAACTCTTTTAAGGGCAACCAACTTAAAGGGAATGTGAGTAATCAAAATATGGATAGAACAAGGAATTGGCAGCCTCCTCCTAAGGATTTTGGAAAATTCAATACCGATGGAGCCTCTAGGGGGAACCTTAGAAAAGCTAGTGTAGGAGGAATTGGTAGACTTTCATATGGTTCCCTGGTTTTCACTTTTGCTAAGAATTTGGGTATCCTTTCCAATAACCTTGTTGAGGGGTATGGTATCCTTAGAGGCCTTCGAGAGGCTACTAAGGTTGGATGGAAAAAGGTGTTGGTTGAATCTGACTCTCAAGTCATGATTAATTTGTTGAAGACTCCTTCTAAGAATCATAAGGTTGATTGGAGAATAAAAATAATTGTTGAGAAGATTCAATTAATCCATATGGGCTTTTTGAAAGTTGAATACAATCATGTGGTCAAAGAATAGAACATGAGTGTTGATGCTTTAGCTAATTGGGCATTGGACAAAGGTGATCTTACTTACTATGACCACCCTCCTAGATGGTGGGATTCACAAATAAGGGAAGCTCTTCTTTCTATCCTTTCTCTGGATGGCTCTAGTACTAGAGGTACCTAGTTCCTTTTTTCTTTGTTTTTGCTTCTCTTTGGTTCGGTCAGGGTATTTTAGTTCCCTTGCTCAGACTGATCATTCTTATGTTTCCTTTGTTGAATCTTGCCTTAATAGCCTTTTGGCCTAGAAAGGCCAAAGTTGTTTCTATTTTTCCTTCTTTTTAGTTTTTGTGTGTGTTGTTTTGTATTGTTTTGTTTTATTTTATTTTTGTGTTTTTTTTGTTGTTTTTGTTTTTTTGTTTTTTTTTGTGTTTTGTGTTTGTTTTTTTGTTGTTTGTGTGTTGTTTTGTTGTTTTTTGTTGTTTTTGTGTTTTTTTTGTGTTTTTGTGTTTTTGTGTTTTGTTGTTTTTGTTTTTTTGTTTTTTGTTGTTTTTGTGTTTTTGGTTTTTTGTTGTTTTTGTGTTTTTTGTTGTTTTTGTGTTTTTTGTTGTTTTTGTTGTTTTTGTTTTTTTTGTTGTTTTTTGTGTTTGTTTGTGTGTTTTTGTTGTTTTAGGCATGCTCTTTGAGTGTGCCGAAGGGGGCAGGCCAGGTGCGAGCCCTGGGTATTTTTGGTGGAATAGATACCCCTGCCTCCTTGGGACTTACCCGAAAGTGGCATCCCAATTGGGGTGTTTTCCACAAACAAAAAAAAATGGATAAATTCTTGTTATCCAACAAATGATTGCAAACAAAGTATACAATCTCTTCAGATATTTTATTGCGAGTAGGATCAGATCACAAACCCATTCTTTTGACTTGTGATTTACCTAATAATGGTAATCCAAAGCCATTCCACTTCCAGTCTATGTGGCTCCAAGACCTTCATTTTTTCCATATGGTTATGTTATGGTGGGATGAATCAAAATTTTAAGGATAATGTATGTAAAGGTTTGTTCAAAAGATTAAATATTTAAAGGAGTAAATGAAGATTTGGAATGTCAAATCTTTTGGTAATATTTTTAAAGAAAAGAAAGAAATTGAATCCAAGCTCAAAAATTTACAAGAGATGGTAGAAATTAATGGAATGGATCAGGATTCTTATGTGAAAAAAAAAAACAATTTTTTATTACATAATGGATTGAAAAAGGAATCAGATTGGTTCCAAAAATCTAGTAAGGAGATAGAAATACAAAAAGGAGTCAGATTGGGTTTCATGGAATTTTCTAGATGCTATTCTCAGAAAGTTTGGCTTTGATTATAGTTGGTGTGAATGGATTAAATGTCGTTATAGCACTGCAAAATTTTCTATTTTGATTAATGGTTCTCTTGCTAGTTACTTCAAGTCATCTTCAAGGTGATCCACTATCTCGTTATCTATTCATTATTCTTGCGGACGCATTAGGGAGAGCTTTATCAAAGGCAAAGTGGAAGGAAAAATCAAAGGTATTCAAGTTGCCAAAAAATGGTCCCTCTGAATCCCTCAGTCAGTGAGGCCATGCAGTTTAAATCAATATTATCATGCTATGAGAAGGAAATCGAGTAGCAGAAAAATTAGCAAATTATGGTGTTGATCTACATCCACATGAAATTCAAAATTTAGAAGACAACTGGCCAAGTGAGATTTTATCTCTTAATCAAAATGATGTCAAGGAGCTGATTGTAGAAACATAGCACTTCGAGGATATTGAAGAACAACATATTTAATAGAAAATAAATGAAAAATTTGTGATAAAAAGGCATGTTGGATATGGTTTAATTGACATAACAGCAAATGGTATTTTGATGGGAGTGGCCTGCAATAGAAGCCACATATAACTTATTAAAAAAAAATTGAGGTAATTATTGATTTTCTTATTAATATGAAAGTACATTCATACAATGAAACAAAAATGCCATGGGAAAAATTGGCATACTCCAATTGAAATTAGCTTGAACAGAACCTGATTTGGATTGCACACTACTTAAAACAAAAATGGTAGAGCACATTTTAATGCAGTCAAAAATGTAGAATAAAGAATAAAGAAGCCTAGCATTTACATGGGAAAATTAACCTCTTTTAGCATTTTGTTAGGTTTTTTTTGCATTGTTTTAACTATGATGGCCCCCTAATGGAGACTTCTGGGTAACCCAAAGAGGTGCACAGTTGACAAGCTCCAATCATTCCCTTTGCAAGGGGACGGATGCCAAGCATCCCCACAACATTCCCCTAACCCTTTCCCATGTTCACATGTCCAAGGCTATCAAAATGTAGGAAAATGTCCCCAAGTAAAACGTTAATTTTGAAAAAAAAATTGTAATCTAGATTGAAGTTCTAAATTTTAAACGAAAAAGTAAGGGATGGCTCCACAAGTAGCTAGTCCATCATCAGCTGAGTGGAACAGAAGTTCATACTTCTTCAAAGAATCACTTGAAGCAATGGGTTTATGCTCCCAACACTTTGGTTGGGAGAAGAGGACTATGGGATTTTCTTAGTAAGTTTAGGGAGGTATCCCAATGGCCTTGGCTAGTTTGTGGAGATTTTAATACCCCTTTATTCCCTAGAGATAAGAAAGGAGGTAATCAAGGTTATTCAGTTAGCATGGAGGAATTTAATGAGTTTTTGTCTAAGTGTGACCTGGTGGATTTAGACTTGAAGGGGGCAAATTTTACATGGACCAATAGGAGGTTAGGTAGTAATCTGATCCAAATCAGACTTGATAGAGTTCTTGTTTCTCAGGATTGGTTGCTGCATTTCAACAATCTGTCTCTTAAAGCTTTGCCGAAGGTTGCCTCAGACCACTCCCCTTTATTGTTAGAAATTTGTGAGGGTCGAAAGTTTAAGGGTAGACCTTTCAAATTTGAACTGATGTGGGTTTCCCATCCTACTTTGGCTCAAAAAATTGATGAATGGTGGAATGTTGATGTCAGGGGGTCTAAAATGTTCAGAATTTCTCAGAAATTGAAGAATGTTAAGAGAAATATAAAGATCTGGAACAAAGAGGTTTATGGGCTCCTTAAAGATCGAAAAAGCAATATTTTCTCTAGCTTGGAAGAGGTGGAAAGGCATATTCAGAATTGGGGTCGATATGAGGAGCTAGATAGACAGGAGAGGGACTTATTATGTGATCTTCATAATACTTTAGCCCAGGAGGAGATTCATTGGAAGCAAAAGTCTAGAGCTTTGTGGCTTAAGGAGGGAGACCGCAACATGCGGCTCTTCCATCTTACTACTATCAAACATAGAGCAGTGAATAGAATTAGACTTCTGAAATCAAACAATGGAAGGCAGTTTATAGAAGAGGAAGATATTAAAAAGGAAATAGTATCTTTTTATCAAAATCTGTTAAGTGTTGAAGATGAAGCAATTGTTGATTCAGTTGACAAAATGCTAGCCAACATTTCCCAAGTAGTGAATAATGAGATGAATCAGGTCTTGAGCAGCCCTTTTACAGAAGAGGAAGTCTGCAGTGCAGTCTTTAGCATGCAGAAGGATAAGGTCCCTGGGCCAGATGGATTCCCAAATGGTTTTTTTAGACTTATTGGGAAGTTGTGAAAAAGGATGTCTTGGATGCCTTATTAGAGTTCCAAAAAGAAAAATTGTTCTTCAAGAGTGGAATTCTACCTTCCTGGTTTTAATACCAAAGAAGCAAGGAGCAGATATGTTAAAATATTTCCACCCTATTAGCTTATGTAATTCTATTTACAAGATCCTGACTAAAGTTCTAGCTAATAGATTGAAGATTATTCTCCCCCACATTATTTCATCGCAGCAAAGTGGTTTTGTGCAAAAGAGACAAATTTTGGATGGGATAGTAACGGTGCATGAAACCTTGCATTCTATGAAAGCTAGTGGTTCAAAGGGTATGTTGCTGAAATTGGACATGAACAAGGCTTATGACAGAGTCTCTTGGAGCTTCTTAGATAGGGTCTTGCAACATTTTGGTTTTGGGCAAGATTGGAGGAATTGGATCAGACTTTGTATTTCTACTCCGCACTACTCTATTTTAGTTAATGGAGAACCAGTGGGTTTCTTCCCTGGAAAAAGGGGGTTGAGGCAAGGTGACCCTATTTCACCATATTTGTTTATTATTGTTGTTGAAGCCCTAGGAAGAAGCCTAACAATAGCAAGGGATGAAGCAGTAATCAAAGGAATTAGACCTGATTCTCACTTAGAATCGGTCACTCATCAACAATTTGTTGATGATACCATTATTATTTCTGAAGCATCAATTAGTGAGGCTGAGAATATTAAGCTTATCCTTCAAACCTATATTTTTTTTAAGCGAAAAAACCCTTGCTGAGCTGCCTTGGTTTGAGAGACCACGAACAGGGTGTTCTACACCGTCAAAGTCACCCGGGGGTCGCACCCGACCTTGCCCGCACCAACATTATCAATTGGATTTTGGATACCCAATTCAGCTTTTTGGTAGGGTGGAGATTTGAACCTGGGACCTCCCTTGGAGGATTGCCCTCTCCTCTCCAACTCAACTACAACACCTGGTCAGTTAATTAACTTTTTGAAGAGCAGATTGTTTTTTATTAATACACCTTTGGTTAGGTAGGAAAGAATTGCCAAAATCTTTGGCTGTAGAGTGGATAATCTTCCCACTGTTTACCTTGGAATGCCTCTTTTTATTGGAAGAATGAGGAGTGATCTTTGGGATATGGTAATTGAAAGATTCAATAGAAAGTTGATGGGTTGGAAAGGTTATATTTTAACTCAAGCAGGTAAACTTCAACTGTTACAATCTACTCTTCAAAATCTCCCTATTTATATGATGTCTTTGTTTAAAGTTCCAACAGTGGTGGCTGAAAAATTAGAGCAAATTCAAAGGAACTTTTTATGGACAGGTGTGGAAGAAAAACAACGGATGAGTTTGGTGGCTTGGGATAAAGTTTGCAGGCCTAAGAAGGAAGGAGGTCTAGAAATCAGAAAGGTGAAGCAGATGAATTGAGCTCTTATGGCCAAGGTGGGATGGAGACAAATGCTTGAAAAATATCGCTTTTGGGCCCAAATCCTATCTGCTAAATATCTCCAAAATAGAGTATCCTTTGCCTATAGTCTTAATCCTCCAATGGGATCTTCCTTGTGGAATGGATTGATGAAAACTAGAAATATTTTATGGAAAGGATTGAGGTGGATAAATGAAAAGGGAGATAAAATTCATTTTTGAGAGGATGCCTGGTTGTCAGAGAAACGCCTAAAAAGAAGATATGGTTACGTGGTTCAGGATTATATTGCAATAGAAGATAACTTCAGAATGTGGAAGCAACTGCAGTTAGAGAGGGCTGATGTTGTTATGCAAAACATATTGACTATGACAAAGGAAATGAAATGAAATGAAATATTATTAATGTCCGCGATGGGCCACAATAAGACCCAAGGGACTATAAGAAGTACAATAATGACTGCCAGCTAGCAGGCTAAAAAGCCCAACAAAGAAAAGAACTAAGAAAAATACAAGATCAAACCCGACAAACGGGCCAAAGAGAAAGGGAAAAGAAAAGAAAAGGGAGAGCAGAGGGGGAAGGGCTGCAGTCCAACGAGAGAGAAGTGCATGCCAAGAAGAACGGAGAGAGAGAGAAGGAGGGGGGAGGGAGCAGCCCAGGAGGGGCAAGCTCCGAGAATCCCCAAAAACTAATCTCTCCTAACAGTCGAGGCCGAAGTACCGGAGCTGAAGAAGTCCATGATATGTCTCTGCCCATTGCTAGTTCGGAACCCTGACAAACTGTTGGTGCGTTGTCTAGTGACCCTGATTCTGTTCAAACTGGATGGTGTGGGGCGTTTCCGGATGAAGTCACCTGGTCTGTCGGAGTTGGTGAAGTATGTTGTGATGAGCCGATGTTGAGGATAATCAGACTTTTCCATTTCAGAAAGTATGGATTAAGGACCTTATTCCAAAAGTCTCCTTTTTTCTAGGGCTAGCACACCAAAATCGTATTTTAACAGTAGATAATCTCATAAAAAGAGGCATGATTGTTCCTAATAGATGCTCTTTATGTTGCTCGGATGAAGAATCAGTGGATCACTTGTTTACTTGTTGCCCTTTTACCCTTAGTGTGGTATGAAATGTTAAATCTTCTTAAAATTCAGTGGGTTCAGGTGGACTCTTTGGTGAATCTTTGGGAGTGTTGGAGTAATCCTTTTCATAGTTCTTGCCTAAGGAAGATTTGGAATTTTGTGCTTCCTCATTTTCTTTGGCATATTTGGAGGGAAAGGAATTATAGGGTCTTCCAAAATAAGTCTAGTAATTCTAGTTTCATTATTAATAGTATTAAAGTTGCAGTTATAGAGAATGCTTCAGTGAATCTTCACTTGCTGAGGAATGGGGTCTTCAAAAAGATTCAGGTTTTGTCCCAGATAATCAGAGAGATAAGATAAAATGGAAACCTCCAGCCCCTGGATGGGTAAAACTGAATTTTGATGGAGCAGCTAAGGGTAATCCAGGTAAGGCTGGAGGAGAGGGAGTGTTGAGGAATAGCCAAGGTGTGGTGATTACCTACTATGCAGAGAACTATGGGATAAGTTCAAATCATATGGCAGAGGCAAGAGCGATGATTGCAGGGTTGAGATTAGCTAAGAAGTTGAAGTTTAACAGTTTGGTGGTTGAAGGAGATTCTATGAACATCATTAATAGCTTACAAAACCAAAAAACTGACACCTGGAACATTGAATTTTTTTTTTTGAGTAATACTTCTTATAAACATCCACCATGGGGATTGAACCCGGGTCACATCACCGATAATGCAAGTGGCGTCCTTGCCGGTAGACCACACTCATGGGGATGTAGTTTCTATCCTATCTAGTTTGGATAATTTTGTTGTTCAACACACCTATAGGGAAGGTAACTCTGCTGCTGATGTAATGGCAAATCTAGGAGTTCTTTTGAAGGGAAGCAAGGTTTGGAAAAATGCCTTTCCATAAGCTCTTTTAAAGGTCACTAATTTGGAAGGAAATCTTAGTAGTTGCTCATGTTTGATAACCTTTGTATTTTGTTTTTCTCCTTTGTTTCAACCCTCCTAAATATTTTGTTGATTACAATGTGAAGGTCGCGGAGCAAATAGTTAAATCAAAACATAGGCATTAGTTTGATATTGATAATTGAGCAAGTATAAATACAATAAGCTTAGGCTAAAGATAGTCATAGATAGGTAGGAATAATACTCCCCCCTTAATCAACGCTAACTATAATCAAAATGATGTTAACAATAATATGCTAACAAACTAACGCGTAAATAATAACCATAAGATATTCAAACAATGAATATCTTCATGGTAAAACAAAATAAGGTAATAACCTAACTTACTAAGGTAAAAAATGAATTTATCCTAATAATCTACCTAGGATAATTTACAAATTACCAAATGAGGTAATAATTATAGTTATTGTAGCATAGTAACTCTAACATCCCCCCTTATTACATTATTTGGGTAATGTATATAATTGTCCCAATATTGTGAAAAAGATGTTGATATGTTGGCTCTTGCTCTTGCTCTTGCTCTGGCACATTGCTCACGTCCTGGTCTCGCTGTCTAAGCAAAATAAGTCAAAAAAGTGGGTCATTCCTCACTTTGTTTTCACATCAACGAATGTCCTTATTGTAATCTTTTCATCCTATCGGATTGCATGGGTAACCAGCCACTGCAACCGCTAGGTGTACTAGAGTAGATCACTACATACGAGGTTCATTTTGTTACAATATGATTTTGCAAAAGTTTTGATAAGGTAGCTAAGGTGTCGGTCGCTGCCGAAAATGCACCCTTATAAGTTTCCCCCTTTTTGCAAAACATGTTGTAATGGAATTTTTGCAAGAAGTTTGACTAAGGTGTCGGTCTCTGCCGAAAGTGCACCCTTATAAGTCTTCCTCCCTTTTTAGCAAAAATATTTTGTGAGGTAGGAAAGAAATGTTTATCCCCCCTTAAGTGCAAAATATATGCAACTTATGAAGCTTTTTAAGGCTTTTACAAAGATTGCCTCCTAGGCAAATTTCAAAAATTTCACCAAAAAAATCCCCCCTTTATTACAAGTACTTCAAACAAAAAGAGTTTGCTATTTATGAAGCCTAAAAATAGGTACAATCCCCCCTTTATTGCAAGTACTTCAAACAAAAACATTTGCTATTTATGAAGCCTAAAAAGAGGTTTGCAATGGTGCTGCCTAGGTTTACAATTTGTTTCCCTTACAAAGTTGTATGGGTCATGAGCACTTTGTGTGCTCTTTCTGAATCAGAATCAGAAACCTCACTAGCAACATGGCCTCTTTGTTGTCTATTTTGTCTCTGTGGTGTGCCTTTGCCCTTTTTGTCTTGCTTATTTTTAAACCAACACCGATTGGTGTCATGGTTGTCCTTTTTACAATTTGTGCAAAACTTCTTTTCTGATTGAGGTTGCTTGCCCTTATCTTTGGAATATGACCCCCTCTTCTTTTGTTGACCCTGTTTATGTGTAAAAAGTGCAGTGTTGGACACTTCATCTTTTTGTAGCTGATTTGCTTCTTCAGTTTGAAGCAAATTTACTAACTCCACAAAGGTCACATGTCTTTGAGACACTTGAAGAGATGTTATTAACATCTTGTAGGAGTCTGGAAGAGCCCTTAAAATGACCGAAGTCAAGACCTTATCTTCAACTTTTTCTCCCAAAGCATTCAGTTTTGATTTTATTTCTGCCACTCTACAGAGGAATAACTCTACTGTTTCACCTGAATTCATATGGAGAGTATGAATTTGTGATTGAAGGTTAAGAATTGTGGCTTCATTTTTCCCTTCAAAAATGGTAGATAAAGCATCCCATGCTTCTTTACCATTTTCAGCATCACAAATGTGAGGCTGAATTTCATCAGTAGTGGCTAGCAAAATCAGCATGAGAAGTCTGTTGTCCCTTTTATCCCATGCCTTCTGATCTGCTCCTGGTGTAGTGGGTCTTTTTACAGTGTCTGTCACTATATCCCACAATTCCTCTACAGTAAGAATGGCCTTCATTTTGGTCTTCCATGCTGAATAATTAGAACCTTTAAGCAATTGGGTATCATTGAGATACTTGTTTATTGTAGCCATTATGAAGGTTCCTTATTTGCACCAAAATGGTTTCTCTTTCACTCTAATTGATATTTAATGGCACCTGCCTAAAAATCCTCCTGAAGAAGGATAATTAGTTTGAGGAATTTTAAGCCAAACAAATAAGAAATGAAAGAGAATTCACTCTAATTGATATTTAATGGCACCTGCCTAAAAACCCTCTTGAAGAAGGATGATTAGTTTGAGGAGATTGAGCCAAACAAGAAGAGTGAATTAGGGTTTCATATGGAGTGAATTATCAAAAAATTGGCTTATACTTGTGCAATGAATTACACAAATGAGTGTGAAATTTGGGGTTTTGAGTGCTCTTGATTTTGATGACTTATAATTGCAGAAAACAAGAAATTAAATGCAATAATCAATCAAAGAGTGCCCACAAATTTTTACCACTTAGGTGTCGGATGCAACCGAAAATGCACCTAATTTAACAATGCCAATTTAACAAAAGGTGTCGAATGCTATCGAAAGTGCACCTTATTACAATAATTTTTGCAACAAAATTTTGATTTGTGTTGTGCAAAAATTTTGATATTCAATTTCTCCCCTTGTCTTATAATTTTGCAAAGAATGTGGCAAAAACAATTGCCTTTCCTTTTTGTGTTGCAAAATAAACAAGTTTCAATGTTTCAACCCTTTGATTTTCACAATTTCCCCTTGTGTTACAATTTTGCAAAAGAAGAATCCAAATCTTGGTTTGTCCCCCCTCTTGTTTGCAAAATAAACAAGGTTGTGAAAATTTTAGATCTTCAATGTGATGAGATCCTTCTCCAATTTGCAAAAATATGAATGTGCAATATTTTGTGTTATATCCCAAGGTTTGAGAAAACAAAATGCACAAATTGCTTTTGATTTTGCAAAAAGTTTTGATTTTCAAGTGCCCCCCTCCTTGTGTTACAAATTTGCAATTTCTTGTCTCCCCTTTGCTTTGCAAATTTAACAAGGTAGCACTCCTTTCAAGCCAAGTCGACACACGACAAGCTTTTGAAAGGCTTTCCAGAACCAGTCGACACATGACTTGGTATTAGTGGACCCAAGGTCTATTTTTCATGAGAAAAAACTCTTACTCTCAAAAATTTTGAGAAAGTTTTAAATCTCCTAGATTTGCAAAATAAAATGTGCTATTTATTTGTATTATATCCCAAAATTTTGAGAAAACAAAAACACTATTTTTGTTGGAATTTGCAAAAAAATAGGTCCTCTCTTTCCTTTGTTTTTAATTTGCAAAATTAAAAAAAAAAGTTATTTAATATATTAAATAACTTTTTTTTTTAATTTTGCAAATTAAAAACAAAGGAAAGAGAGGACACCTATTTTTTTGCAAATCCAGCCAAAATAGTGTTTATATATATATATATATATATATATATATAAAGCGAAAAACCCCTTGTGGGGCCGCCTTGGTCTGAGAGACCACGAACAGGGGGTTCTACACCGTCAAAGTCACCCGGGGGTCACACCCGACCCTGCCCACACCAACATTATCAATTGGATTTTGGTTACCCAATTCAACTTTTTGGTAGGGTGGAGATTCGAACCTAGGACCTCCCTTGGAGGATTGCCCTCTCCTCTCCAATTCACCTACAACACCTGGGTAGTTATTTAATATTTTAATTTACTACGAAAATAAAATATTGTTTTAATAAAATCAATTTAAATATTAAAATAAATTTGATTTTTTAAAAACAAAATTTATATTTAAATATTAAAAAAGAAATTGAAAGACTTTTTAAAAAAAAATGCAAAATAAAAAACAAAATTTTACCTTGTGAAATGTCATGCGCCTTGTTTTGTTAAACAAAAAAATTTGCTCAACTATCTTGGACGGGATTCGATCCTGCATTGTCCCGCGCACTAGCGCCATAGCGGCGATCGGCCAACTGTCTCGGTTGCCGCTCGGGACGAGAAGGAAGGGAGAGGACTTCCTTTTATTATTGACCGCCAAAGCTAGGCAGGAAAAGTAAAGATCTTGGGACGTTTTGTCCAACATCCGCCATGCGGATGTTCCTTTATCTGCTTAAAAACAAGAACCCGCCCATTTCCTTTCGATTGCCTGCGGGCAATCAAAGGAACTACCTTTTGCTGCGCAAGCCACCTCAGCACGCGTTTCAAAGAATCACAGTGTGCCACCTGTCACGCCTAGTTGCGTTGCCACGTCAACCAGGTTTGCGTCGACACGTCAACACCAGTTGAAACGTACATGCCATGTCAACTCAATGTGCCTCATCAACAGTCCAGGTGTCCGCCAGGTGTCTACCTCGTACCGCGTGCCACATCAGCAGTCCAGATGCCGCCATGTATCCCTCGTGATCCGTGATTCGTGTCCCGGGCGCGCGCAGGTGGGTTCTGTCAATGATCAGATTGCACATGGGTCAAGCGGTGTCAGTTTCGATGTGCAGGGAGGATCCACGTGCAAGGAGAGTCTGCCGCTGTCAGTGAGTGGCCAGTTCGTCCGCGAAGTCCGTGCACTGGCTAGAGGACATCAGTGCAATCAGCGTTGTTTGGTTCAGCGCGTGCGAGACTTTGTGCTTCGGGTTCTAGTGGAGCTCGGGCGCGTATACCGTCGCCTGCCGCTGGCAGCCGGTAGGGTTGTCAGCACGCAAAGGGATGACAGTAGGGGCAGCCTCCTGGTAGTCCGCAGTCTGACACTGACAGGGTCTGTTCCTGTCAGTTTGTCAGTCGGAGAAACTAAAAATTCATGCAATATCCGCTAGAAATTCGCCTCCAATCAAATGATTCATATAAAATCATTGATTAATTAATCTAAATAATCACGCAATTGAATCGAGGAAAACCGCATTAAAAGAAATATTCCATGCCACAAAAAATTTCGATGAACGCCTCGGGATTTGCCACCGTGGGTTTCTGTGCAAGCTCCAAGAGGGGGTCTAGTCAAGCTGCTTCCTCGGAATCTGCCCACTAGTTCGCATCACCCAATTCAAGCGCTCTGATACTAATGAAGGTCGCGGAGCAAATAATTAAATCAAAACATAGGCATTAGTTTGATATTGATAATTGAGCATGTATAAATACAATAAGCTTAGACTAAAGTTAGTCATAGATAGGTAGGAATATTATTCCCCCCTTAATCAACGCTAACTATAATCAAAATGACACTAACAATAATATGCTAACAAACTAACGCATAAATAATAACCATAAGATATTCGAACAATGAATATCTTCATGGTAAAACAAAATAAGGTAATAACCTAACTTACTAAGGTAAAAAATGAATTTACCCTAATAATCTACCTAGGTTAATTTACATATAACCAAATGAGGTAATAATCATAGTCACTGTAGCATAGTATCTCTAAAACAATGTCTTTTGGGTATTCTTGGTTGAATTGTAGTGGTGGAGAGTTGGTGTGCTAGGTTGGTCTATGCAATGGGAAGTTAGAGTTTTTTCCTCATAAAATTTTGATTTTGAAAAGGGAGAGTAAGAAGCCTATATTTACAGTCATTGGGACCTTTCAACACCCATTCTTTTAAAAATGCAGCAGTTATAGTAGAGTGTAGAATGTGTAGCAGAGCATGACAGTCTTTATTTGAAGGACCAAATGTGCTCAGAATTTGATGAAATTTTACGAGTGAATTCTCCACTGGTATATCACACGTGAAAAACGGATCTGTAAAACAAAAGTTTTGAGCTTTGAAAGTTGACTACAGTTTTTCAAAAAACAGAGATAGCAAGCTTGTCTCTATTGCTGTTGTTGTTCTTTGGTTATCTTTTGTTGCTGCAGTTTTGATTTAGATATGCTGTAAGGTTTTGGATGTGTTAGTTGTTCGTTCTAGTCTTCGGAGCTTAATTGTTTATCTTTTGTTTGTCTTGTATATAAGGGTTGGGACCCTTTCAAAAACCCCTATGATTTACCATAATCAAAAAAAAAAAAAAACTATAATCTTGAAGGTTTGAAAATTGAAACCCTAACCATTTCAAATTCCCACTTTCCATGTAAATTTACAATGCAAAAAGTGGGGTAGAGAAAAAAAAAATACATCTAAAATGCAACAAAAGTATGAATACTTTCATTGCATTGCCGATGTAGATTCTTTTAAGAAAATTCAAAATTTTAAAAATAGTATGAAGAAATCTACTTGAAAAATCTTGCTTGAAGACTTGAAGTAGAGTTTTGGACCTTGATGACTTGAAGCTCTCTTCCTCCTTGGCACCTGCACTCCTCTTGGGGTCTTGCTCTTGCCTCTTGTTGGTGCACTTACTCTTGGGTGATTCTCTTTGGGGGGCTTGGTGGGAACCAGGACCATAGTATTTTTTTTAAATAAATAATAGTACTTGAGGGGTCCATTTGGGAGGGTGAGATACATCGCTACATGTCCCAAGGCATCCAAGCTATCCCCAAGAGCTCTCGACATCCCAAAACAGCATCCCAAGGGGCCTTGTCTCCAGTATCCAGGGACTAGGCTGAACAGTCTTGTGTAGTTGTGAAAACAGCCTGCCATTGGTGACACCAACAGCCTTGATGCACTTGCCCTACAAGGGTCCCAAGCACACCAAGTCCAGACTAACACCTTACCATTCGGTTAGGGTGGCCACTCCAAGAAATCATTGCTTGCCCTAACACCGAGGATAAGTCTTGCTCTTTGTTACCATTGAGGCCAAGCCTTGCCAAGTTAGCACCAGTCTGCCCCCACGTTTGTTGCATCTTGAAAGCACTTGGATCTCCATTCAATAACACCAAACAATAACATGGGAAACGGCCAAGGCACTTGGCCCAATTCGTGGGAAATTCCTCACCAAGTTGTATGTTTATTGAGGTCTCCTAAGGCCTCGCCCACAAGATATTCGCCTCTTGTAGGGGCCGAAATATTGTAAGCCTTGTCGTGTCAGTTGAAGTCAAGGTGGAGACATTCACCCCTACGGTGTCAGTTGCAATCATTGGCCCTGACGGTCCACAAGATCATGCCTAATACTTGCTTACTAGTATCCCAACTCAATGGCATAGCTTCACAAATTTCCCCTACATCACATCCCCCACTCTAAGTTGACATCATTGTCAATTCCTCCAATGACTCAACTTAAATAGGCACTTGACTCCCACCTCCCAAGATGCCACCTTGATAAACACTTGCTTGCTTCCCTACTTGCCTATGAGGCAACCTTATGCGGCCTCCACACTTGACCCAACACAGTTCCCATTTGGTGCTAAGTCCTTCAAAATAACTCACCAACTTATTGGAGCTCGAAACCTTGAGTGGCCTACACTCACTGGAAATTAAACGCCCCGTACCAAATTTTCCCATCCGCCTAGGAGTCAACCTTGTGTGGACTCCCAAACTTAACTCAATGCCTTTTTCTTTCAGCCTTAGTACCCCTCAAATCAACCCACTATCGATCTAAACATTGTTCATGGGCAAGGGACGCTTCATCCCTAGCCCACTCCCCCACTCAAGAAAAAGACTTCCCCTCCTTGGCCTCCTCTCTAGCCCCCGATTCATCTCGCCCCAAGCAGCCCCTCCAATCACTCAACAAACATTGATTGGATACCCACAATGGTGTGGGTTGTTCCCTCCCCATCGACCTCCTCCTTGCGCATTGCCCCCATGTTCACCCTTAGTAGGTAGTATCGCATGATATGATCACCACCACACTTGTAGCAAACTCTAGATCCTACTGATATGCTTGGTCGTTTCCCTTGCATGGTCCCTCCCCCTTTTGATGGACCATGAATGGACTTCAAACACACAAAATTGCTTGCCAAGTACTTCTTTACTGAGTAATCGCTCACCTAATCTTTCAAATAGTTGCTCACACTAGCCTTCTTCGCCTGCTCCAACTTCCTCAACTCCTTCCTAGCAACCCATGATGAGTTGCTTGGCCTGAATTGTTCCCTAAGAGCTTCCTTTAGTTACTCCCACATGTTAAAGTCGCCCCTTTCCTGGCCCAGTGCCTTGGCTTCCATCTTGGTCCTCTACAAAATCTTCACATTGCCCACCAAGTACGCTGATGCTAATTGCACCTATCGTTCATCTTGCAAAGTTTCCATACGTTTGAGGTACTACTCAAAGTCAAAGAAGATATTCTCAAAGGCCTTGTCATCTCATGTACCATCATACGGCTCTGGTTCTTTGGGCTTCGATGGCTTCACCTTAGACCCTATTTCGCTTGATCCAACAACTTAAATATATTTTCGCTAAGTTGGTCGTCACAATAAAGCACCTCGACAACTTAGCGAAAATATATTTAACTTGAAATGCTTTTGCCTTCTAAAGACAACTTCAGGTTGGACCACATGCAATAGCCCAACTACACACCTATACTTGCCTACTGCAAACCTAGCGCAATGCCACGCACTCTCCTACTTCTTCAACGTCTACCCTTGGTACCGATCTTTTTGTTGATGAACCCAATAGACCGCATTTTGCCTACTACAACCCCCTCCAACCAAATCCTAACCCGCTTCGATTCCTATTGGGCTGCCTAGCCACCTCTAGGTCCATGTGGAGGTGCTTTCTTCTCTATTTTAAATGGGCACAATTTGCTTAAAGAGGTTGCATCCAACCTATAAGTGGGTCTCCCAGTATTCTATAAAGAGTCATGTCCACTTGGGCAAATGAATGGACGAGCAACGAGTTGCACGTTGAGCTGCTCTTGGTCACATCTGCACTTGAACCAACAAGACTGTTCAACCTAGCCCTGGATCAACATCCCAAGGGAACCACTCTCCAATGTCTAGGGGCTAGACTGAAGAGTCTTTTGTTGTTGCAGAAACAGCCTGCCACTGGCAGCACCAGCAAATGTCCCAAGCACAAATGTCCCAAGCACACCAAGCCCGGACTAACGCCTTACCATTCAATTAGGGCAGCCACTCCAAGAAGTCGTTGCTTGCCCTAACACCAGGCACAAGTCTTGCTCTTTGTCCCCTTTGAGGCCAGGCCTAGCAAAGCCATGAGATCTTTACCTTATCAAATCATACTGGATTGCTTTCCTTATGTCTCAGCACAATACATTTAAAGTGCATCATAGTTTCCATCCTTCCATTGATTGTCCATTCCATTCAGAATCTTACTGTTATTTTCTAAATTGGAAATAAGCTTGCCTCATCAGAAAAAACTAATTTCATGCTCAAACAGAACTGAGAGATAAGTGAACATGAAGAAAAATATCCCACACAATCCCTTTTCTAAATCCCATTTTCCTCAAGATCCCTAGTGCATGATACATTAATACAACACTAACGACCTATTTCAGTATTAATATGGATAGATGTCACCAGGCACCCTGCCCAGCACGTCTAAAACAGGAAACTGTCGCTAGGCTTGTTGCCCAATTTCACTGGCATTATGCAGGCAGCATGCCTACCAATAGCCATGTTGCATTGCATGTATCAGCCTATCAGACAGGCCACCCAACTATACTTATCCTGGGAAGATGAGGAAGAAATATAAATAATACCGACGCTAAATTTCACGGGAAAGAAATATTAAATCAGACATTAAAAAAGCTACATTCTGCAACAAGACCAGCAACTTTCAATGTATAAATAACAACACATCAGCAAGATGAATACACAACTCAGACCAAGGAAACTAGATCCAATCTTTTCAATATTAACATAGTCCCGCAAATAACTATTGTGACCATGCAAGGATAAACACTACACCAATATCTCCATCCACTGCAAATATTATATTCTTAATTATAATAAATCAAAAAGAGATTAGATGACTAAGCTAACCTTCTTTCCCATGTAGATCTGATTGCACAAAATCCATGTCTGCTACATTTATAGGCGTCAGCTCCTCTTTTTCCACACCATCAGTAGCCTTTACATTCATGTTTGAAGTAGTATTCTTATGTTCTTGTTCATTAAAAGTTAATACACCTGCAGGATGTATTGAGTACAAATCCTCGCCTTCCTTGTTTGATGTAGAAGTTATTGGAAAATCATCTGTCAAAAACATCAAACTACTTCAGTTTGAGCACCTTAGCTCCAACAGCTATCATTACAGTAGTCCACAACTTAGATTATAAAAAGAGCTCAAAACGAAACAGGAAGACAAAACACCCAAATGGTAAATAATATCACTCCAACTAAGTTTTGCATAAATAACTGTATCTGAACAGCCCTCAGATCATTTTTCAATCTACCAAAGCACTCTGTGGACTTACACAGTTGTGTGATGTATAGACATGTGCATCATCCGCATAGCAAATACAACAGTGGAGCAGACTAACAATGTCAGAGGCTTATAACATGCAAAACTTCATCAGAATTAAAGCAGACTTTTACCTCATAGTTAGTATAGGAGACATTTTTCATATTCTACTTATTTCTATTGCATATGATTTACAAACATGTGTTGGTTCAGCCATAAGATTCTCATTCTGATGTAGTGACACGTTCGCTCCTTTATGAATATGGCTCATGTTATTGGTGCCCATGATTTGTGTGATACTTCTTTGGGCTATGATACTACATTTTATTTAGAGGATTATGGTGTATGTCATTATTATTGCTGTCATTGGAAGTTGCATTGATAGAATTATTTGATAATATCCGAGATGTCTTTGATTTCCCTAATTTTTATGCATAAATAATTAACCTTGTACATTGGTTAGACATATAAAGCTTATTGAATGGAGAATTAGATGAACGTTAAATGGATTTATCTAAGATAAGTAAATAATAATGGATATTGCATACAATTTTTTTTTTTTGAGGGGGTGGGGGGAAGGATTTCTAGCATCTATGTTGAGAAGATAAATTTGATAAATTAATTAATCTTTCTATTTGTTGCTTATTAGGAAAATATGAATTGGTTTTAGTAAGTTTTTAGAAATGTTTTGAAACTCGGGTTTATATCTTAGTCAAATATAGGAATGAATAGGGAGCAAGTGGAAGCAAGGACCTCACCCTCTAAGTCCTTGCTCCAGATGGACAAATTTAAGTCCTTGCTCCAGATAGACAAATTTAAAAAATGAAGGATTCTTATGATGAGAAGTTGGCTAGCACAGGAAAAGAACTTTTAGGGAAGCCCTAGTTGAGAAAAGTAATTTTGGTTGACCTAGAACAAAAGGAAGAACAAATCTATGGCTAATGCATATCTAGGCTGCACATATCTAACCAGAGATGATTATGATGGATAAGATCATCATATAATGGTCCATAAAAGCAGAGGGTTAATATCTAAATTCAACAGATACTGGCAATGTTTATGTTTTTCAGAGATTCAAGCATAGAATGAAAACAAGTGCTGATTGAATTCACATTATTCAATAAATTTCCTTTTAAAAGGATTCTTTTATCCACCATCAATAAAATAATAGATGGGAGCCCGTGGTTTAAGTATATTTAAGACCATGGAATGAAACCTTTTTTGTAGAGACAGGAAATTTTGGAAGGCTTCTAGTATGGATCAGGCTTTTTAGACTTCTATATCAGCTTATCAATAAAACAATTTGTAAAATATTGGTAATACTCCAGGGGAGTTCATCCAATAGGCTCAAACTTCTAGGGAGCAAAAGCAAGCTGTGTATACATGGATGTGTTGTCATCTCATCAATATTTCAAAACCTTTGTCAAAATCCATTGTAATGAAATCTAAATCGAGACAATGGGTTCAAAAGGCATACTATCAAAACATTGCATATCGATGTCACATATGCCGTGTCCCAGCACATTGTATATCGATGTCACATATGCCGTGTGCCAGACACATGTCAATAGATTGCAAAGTGAAAAATGGTTGAGAAAGAGATAAACAGATTTGGTCATGAGACAAACCCAAAGTTGAAGCAAGGGATCAAATTATAGTAGATTGCTCACAGCAATGATTTTTCACTCCAAGAAAAGTGGCAAAGAAAGCCCCCCTGCCTCATCAAATAGCAAAAACCACCACATTTCATTCAACGCAACATTGCAAGAAACCAACAAGGATGCACAGGATGAGGAATTATAATGTGAAAGTTCAAATTCAAAAGGAATTAAAGCTGCAAAGAATGATGAGGAATCAATGTTCAAAGCGGACAAGGTTGAAGAAGTTAAGTTCTATCCAGGTAAATCATCTCCATTTTTCTCAAATAGTTGGAAATCATCTTCTTGCAATAAAAAATGATAGTAGCATAGAGGTTATCCCGTGCACTTTGAGGTTTTCAAGGCAGCACAATAAAAAAAGTAGTACGGGGTTCCTCCTTGTATTTTAGAATTTCCAAAGCAACATTAAAAAGAAAGTATTTTCAAGATTGTCCACTGCAATTTAGGTTCTCCAATATAACCCTATGGATGCTAAGTGAAATTATGATAGTCTACAAGAATGGAAGAGATTGATGAGGATGAAAGCATTGGTCGGAATGGGAAAAAAGAGAGAAGACCCTCAAAACAGGAACAAAGAGAAAAAGAAACCCAAAGTGAGATTGATTTAGGAAGCTGAAAACAAATATTGCGAGTGTTAAAAACAAGTGGATCTAACACCACAAATAAAAATAAGAAACAATGATGAAGATGATATCTTCAAATATTCAAGGTATAAATAAGGTCTCGAAAAAAGATTAACCAAAGAATTAATAGATTGCTATAGTCCTCAATTTTTTTTAATATAGGAATCAAACATAGGTAATGAGAAATGTAAGGATGCATCCAAAAAGATTTGATAGATGGGGGATTGTCTAGCAGTTTCCACTATGGGAGCTCCAAGAGGTACTACAATGGTATGGAAAATTCACAAATGGGATGGACAATCGCTAGTAGCAAGAAGTAATAGGGTTGCTAGTCTTTTTTGCAAGAAAGGGGAAAATATGAAAATTGGAGTCGTATATATATATGCTCCAAATACAATTACTCTTTGAGATAGATGTCGGCATGAACCTTAGCCTATTCATGTCAAATACATTGATGATTCGCAACTGTAGGCTTTGGATTCTGGGGGTAATTAACATTGTTCTATCTCTTTTGGAAAAGAAAGGTGGTATTCCTGGCTGGTCTAGATCAATGGATAATTTTGCCACTTTTCTCAATCTAAATAGTCGTTGGGACATGATTCCTTCAAGCATTCAATATAGATGGGATAATAGACATATTAGGTGATCTCACGTAGCAAAAAGATTGGACAAGTTTATGTTCTCCAACAATGCAAAGATAGAATACAATACACTATAATATAATTCCATATAATTCCATTAAAATTATATAAATGAAGGTAAACAATGGGAATAATTTATAGATAAATATGGATCCACTGCACACACAACATTTATCCTAAACAACCCATCTATCTGCAATACATTATGTTCCAATCAAGCATACAACACACAAACTTGCCTTGACCAGCATCAACCAACATCATACCTTGACGAACAACTCTAGCAACCTGCACACCCTACATCTCAACATAGATGCGTACTTATTGAATGTATAGGACCAATAGGCAATCGAAAATTGCCTAACTACCACCAAACTACCCATGTACATCAAAACATTAAAAATTCCCATAATATTACAATGTATTTATTATAGACACATATATTGCCACATATACACATGACAACACTTACGACAACCCTTATAAACACGTACCACCAACATGTTGCACAAACATCCACACGTGCATACGTTTGTACATGTGTACATTCATGCAAATGAGCATGCATGTAGACATGTCATATAGCCTATCTACATCTATCCTATTCTATAGACTTGTTAGCATCCTTGTTGAAAACACTTCAAACCATTGCCAACAAAATATTGTTCTCCCATTGCATGTTCTGCTACATATAATTGATCGCATCACAAGTATGATAGGCAACACTTGTCATTGGTCACAAGTATGATAGGCAACACTTGTCACCGCCTACGTCGAGGGTCAAGAGGGCGACAGCCCCCTTATAGGGTCAAAGAGGTAGCACCCCTTGCAGGGTTGATGGCCCAATAGCTAATTTCTTCATTGTTTGAGCCTTTTTTTCCCATGGACGACACTTTGGTGGCCTCTACTAGACACACTTGTAACACTCAAATTGACAACCCCAACAACACCCTCGAAAGACTTGCCTCGGTAAAGACATTGGCAACAACTTCAAACAACACGACACAAATTGTTGCCTCTAACAGCTAACTCTAAATGACAGGCCTAGACAACCGACCAATACAACAAGTCCAAATGGCCTACCCCAAACGGCAAGCCTAGGCAACCAAACCTTGGATAGCAAGTCCAAACAGTCAACCTTAGACAGCTATCTCTAACGGCCAATTCTAGATGCCAAGCCCAAACACTCAGTGCTAAACGGCAAGCCCAAACGGTCAAACAACAGTCCTTGTGCCCAACAAATTTTGGACAGTGACTCCCTCGTTTGCAGTCTTTCCTCAGAAAGACTCATCTCTTTAACAATGATGACACAAATTTGGATACCAAGGCTCATGTTTTTCAATAAAACATTTAGAAAATTTTCTACTTTTCCTTGGATAAGCCCAGACAACCCCTTTCCATCAAATAGCCTACCTAATTGCCCAAACAGCACATTCTCTTGTCTAGAAAACACCTTCCCTAGTTCAAACAGCACCTTCCCTAGTACAAACAGCCTTCACCTTAACCCGCACAATTTCCTTCCCAGCCTAGACAGCCTTCACCTTGTCCCAAACGACTAGGGCCTTAGGCCAAACAGCCTAGGTCCAAACAAACCGAATCCATACAGTCGGGGCCTCAGTCCAAACAACCCCCCCTTCATGGCCTCATGTAACTTTGCCTTGGGCTCGTTCATCTTGGACTTCATCTTCTATGCAACATCCTTGACCTTCATCTTCACTCAAACTATGTTGCATTGTTGCCATATGTAAAATACTAAAAACCCTTGCATCATCTAAATATGCATATTGTTGGCTTAGACGATTGGTTACTCTTCCTCTCCAATGTCCCTCTTCCTTATGCAACCTCAAAACCCTGAAATTCTCATTGTCAACTTTGCATCTATTTCTTCATCTAGACTACACAATCACTTTCGTTCTCCATTCAACAAGTTGTTGTTTTCAACCCTATTCGTCTACAAAGAAAAACAAAAATACCCAAGATTCCTAAGGTTTCCACTTACATGTCTAAGTTGGAGGTAGACGCCTCAAGTATATTGGACAACATCTGCACAACCTGATGCATATCTTCATTGCAACCTCAATCACCTGTGCAGAACTTAATCTCTTGCGCAATCTCAACCACCTGTGCAGTCTCAAACGATTGCACAAACTAAATCAGTTGTGCAATTTCAACCTCATGCATGGTCTCAACAGGTTGCGCACTCTCAACCACCTGCACAATCTTCACTACCTATGTAGTCTCAATCAATTACACATTCTCAACCATCAGGGTAGTCTCAATCACCTCAATTGCAATCAAATTCATGGTGCCCTCTACTTCCCGTCTAAAGCTTTGGCTCTTCTCCAACTATTTGAACCCTCCACACATCATTGGTTTGTCTTGACTCATAGGACTTTGACATTCACGTGTGAAGTTTCCCTAAAGATGACATCTATGGCACTACAAAATGGGCCTACCCTGTGTATCATACTCAATTTGATGTCTTTCATTACTTTGACAGTTGTCACAAACCACACAGTCAATGGCATTTCTCCTTGGAATAGTCTCCCTTTGTGTTGCACATACCTCTAGCAACAATTTTACATCATTACGCTTGTTCTCAATGTCACACTCATTCTCGAAGGCATCGCTCCCATTTTCAAAGCCACTCTCTTCATCGAAGTTGCCTCATCCTCATTTAGGTGACCCTAACATTTTAATGATATCTTTGCATCGCTTTCCAAGTTCATGGCGCACTCAAAGTCCTCTTTACATGACATTAGAGGGACCACCTTGATCTTCCAATACAAATGAAGAGACCTCCATGAACCACCTCTTCTTCAATGTGTTTGATGGATCCTCCTCCAAATGGGTAAACAAACCATCCGGTCTCCAGTTGCAAGACCAAATAGACTCTTTCTCACCTTGCTCCATCTTATAAATTTTTGCAATGACCCCATCATCATTGCAAAACAATTAAAAATCCTTTAAGAAATCTTCCTAAAACTCCTCCCAAGTCTAGTACTTGCCCTTTGGCAAATCCATGTACCAATCCACTACAATTCCACATAGTGTTGCAGGGAATAATATCCTGCAATGTGCTTCGTTCATTTGCCTATTGGCCTTCCACATCCTAAGGCAGATTTTCCAATGTCTTATTGGGTCCTCTATTCCACCACAATGAAATGTGGAGCACTTATGCATCACACCCAAATTGGTTGTTGTCATCATTGATTGATTCGTCATAGGCAATGGTTGTTCAGGTGTCTTACTCGAGAATATTCTAAAATTAATGTAAAATAAAAGTAGTTTTTAACGTCCACAAGGCCATGGGCCATATGGAACAATCCTCATGGAGGATGTTATTTACACAATATATGGTTATCCAACCATACACCGATTACCAAAGCGTGGTGTAAAACCCTACCCCCTTGGGATTCGAGCCTTGGACCTCCTATTTAGAGTTCCAAAGTCTTCACCATTAGGCCCATTCAGGTTCTATGACCCCTCTTCCCCTCTTTCTATGTGTCTAAGAGGTCATGACTCAATCAACTTGAGAATTTGTGATTTTCAAATTTTACTAGACTATGTGTGCTTTAGTAATTATGTGTGTACATATGTGTATAAAGGTGGAATTATCTCTAAGTGCAAGTTACAAATGTGTGGCTTTGACCTTTTAAGCATTATTGCTTATTGTTTGGCTCCAAGATAATGGTAAAGAAATATTAAACTGATAATATCTTGTAACCTAAAAAGTTTAGAAGATGTTGAATGGTCAAGTATTGTCTTTTTATTTTGACACAAACACTGGATTTGTAAATCATGCTTATTTATATTATATGCATGACGTATTATTGATGCATCTTTGTCAGAGATTATATCTAGAACCTTATTGAATTAGTTCATTTTTATTTCAAATTTTTATAGATTTAGGTGCATGTTGGTGGACAATTTCATAAAAGTCACCTATTTGAAAATCAATCAGATGGCCCCAAAGAGGAGAGTGACTCGACAGCAGGAAGCAACCTTGCCAAATAAGGGTCAACAAGGGCCCCAGGATGTGTCAAAAGCACCAAATCAACCCCATGAACACTTGCATCAATCGGATCAACCTTACAGACCCTACAAGGGATGGTCAAATTATCAACAGCTCTTTGTGGTCATTTACCAGTGCTACATGGTCAAGATGCAGATTGAGGGATGCACCAATCAAAGGAGGTCAAGTAGGAAGCCCCATGGGAGCACAGGCACAAGAGAGAACTCCATCCTTAACCTAGAGTACTCATCACCACTCACTCCAACCAGAGGCAAAATCTGCCTTGAACCTACCCTGTTTTTTCAATACTTTCTTCACAAACTCACGAAGATTAATCCTCCAAAGTTCCCAAGGACTACAAATGGAGTAGCATAGGCCTAGTTAATCAATATACAAAGTTGTTTCACCCTGCAATGGTTGCATACTAATAAGAAGGCTCGCTTGGCTATACATTTTTTGGCGGAAGCAGCCTTATGGTTGTAGCATGAGGAGAAATCCTTGGGCCTAACTATTGATAAGGTGACTTGGGAGATATTTGAGTAGTTTCAAGACGTGTATTTTGAAATTCTTCCTAACAACAAAGAACGATGAGTTTCACTATCTTTGCCAGTATGGCATTACCATTGACGAGTACTGCTTTAAGTTACTTGGGTTGGTCAAATACGTCAATTATATTCAAGATGACTAGAACCAGTTCACCTGATTATTTAGCAAAAGGTGAGCCTAATGAAGCCAACAACTCTAAAAGAGTCAACAAACATAGCCAAGCACGATCTGAGGCTAAGGGTTGTTTGACCAAATAGACATGTTCTTTTAGAGATGCTAGCTTTGTACCATTTCCTCGAGGAGAAGCAACGAAGGCATCTCCACCCAAGTCATAGCAATAGCAACAAACACCATAATCACAACATCAAGCCTCCTTTCAATATATTTGATGAACCAAGAGGAAGATCTCATTATAGAGAGTTACCTAACAAAGGCTCCGCATAGACTCTTGGACAAAGGCCTGCCAAAATCTAGGGTTCAATTATGATAAGCAAAAAAACCATTTCAGTTTCATTCATGACAAAAGGAACATCAGTCCCATAAAGCACTTGCTTCCTATGTAGAAAAGCACATGAGCAACACATAAGGACACAAAAACCACAAGATTCTTTGCCTACCCTTGCGATATGGGAGAAGTTCACCACATCTATGCAATTGTGGACCATTGCCAAGCAACGCATGACAATACCATGGTTGAGGTTCCAAGTAAAATTTATTGTTTCTATTTCATTTTATCTTGAAGCCAAGGATTCTTTTTTATCTCCATCTAGATTTCTCGAGTGCAAGTTGGTGGCAAAGTTGTGTCAACTCTTGGAGAATATAGATGGCCACAAGGGCTAAACAAATTGTATAGGGGTCAATCAAAGAGAGTTTTCTTGATTTGGGCAACTTCTCCATAAGAGTTGAGCTCTACTACTCCCTCTTTGAGCTTATATGATATAGTACTGGCAATGGATTGGCTTGCTACCCATTAAGCCAAGATGGATAGCTATCACAAGACAAATGAGTGTTTGGATGATGATAGAGCTAGATTTCTTTTGAGATAATTAAGAAACCCACTTCTCTTTCTTTCCTTTTTGCTATGCAAATGCAGAAATGTATCAATATGGGATGTTAGCTTTATGCCATCACTATGGAAGAACAAGAAGCTAAAGAGAAGGGGAAAAGAGTCTACTTTAACTACCTACCACATTCTCAAAGAGTTTGAGGATGTGATTTTTAAGGATTTGCCAAAAATTACCATTGAAGAGGGAAATAGACTTCTCTATTAAGTTTGTTCCTAGTGGTCAATCAATTTCCAAGGTACCTTGTCGAATGACCAAACCCATGCTATGTGAGTTGAGAAATACGGCTGTTAAATCACAGGTTAATCTGCCCTAGTGTTTCGCCTTGAGGAAAACCATTCATATTTGTTAGGGAAGACTATTCCATGAGGTTATGCATTATAGGCAGTTGAATAAGCCAACTATTAAGAATCATCACCCTCTTTCCTGCATCCATGAGTTGTTTAATTAGATGATGGGATCCAAAGTGGTCTCCAAGACTAACTTGAGGTTTGGATACCATCATCTTTGCATTTATGAAGAGGATATTTCAAAGTCCACTTTCAAGACCAAACACAGGCATTATGAGCTCACAACAGTACCTTTTGGTTTGAGTAATGCTTTGATAATCTTTTTGAGGCTGATCAATTGTTTTTAAAGACAACATCTAGATAAGTTTGTGTTAATCTTTTTGGAAGATATGTTGATGAGTTCTCATAATCCAAAGGACCATAAGGAGCTCTTGTGTTGACAGCACAAGAGCACAGGCTTATGCCAAGCTCTCAAAGTGCTCATTTTTCCAGTTTGAAATCCAATATCTATGACATTGGGCCTAACAAGGGTATCTTTGTAGACCCGCCAAAGTTCGAACTTTCATGGGTCTGGCAAGATAGCTCAAAATGTTTGTCTATGGGTTTTCAAAAGTTGCTCAACTTGTTATTTCCCTTTACAAAACAGGGAAGAAGTTTGAGTGGACAGACAAATGAGAGGCAGCCTTCCAAATGCTAAAGGAGATACTCACTATTGCTCCTATTCTAGCAATACCTAATCTAGATAAAAGTTTCTTGTTTGCACAAATGCTTCTATTGAGGGTCCTGGAGGAGTCCTTATACAAGATGGCTCACTCATTGCATATAAGAGAAGGAAGCTCAAGGACACCAGCCATGACTATCCCATTCATGATCTAAATGTGGCGGCATTGATGCATGCCCTTGGCAATGATTTGAACTAATATCTAATCATTAGAGTGTTTGGTATATATTTACTCAACCCAACTTGAATGTCGACACAAGAGATGGATGGAGTTCTTATGCGAATATGACTTTAATGTAGTGTATGTCAAAGGCAAGGACAACAGAGTGGATGATGCACTAAGTACAAGAAGGCGCGTTTATTTAGCAATGGAGATCCAAATGGACTTGAAAAGCCACAGACTAGAGCACTTTCCAAGAGATGAGTGATATTAGTAGTAGCAGCATATGATGTCTTCTAGCAAGGCAAGAGGTAGCAAGACAATGGGATATAGTTTTGAGAAAGACAACCTACTTCACTTTCACAAGTAAATCTATGTTCCTAGGGAAGGAGTGAAGGAATTGGTCATGGCAAAGGGGCATTACGCACCATATTTAGCTCATCCTGACGTAAAGATGTAATGCAGATTTGAAACAACTACATTCTTGTCTGGATCTTAGGAGTGATATCCTTGAGTATGTCTCCGGCTACCTAAAGAGTCAAAGAGTGAAGGCAAAGCACCAACATCCCATTGGGTTGTTATATCCACATGACATTCTAGTGTGGAAGTGATATGTGGTCTCCATTGATATTATGATCTTTGTCTACATCATATAATCAAAACAACATATGGCGGCCATTGAGTAGTTGACTAAGGTCCGCCTATGATACCTTCACTATTGCCAGAGTACATGTTAATGAGACCATGAGATTGCATCAAGTGTTGAGGACATCATATCAGATGGTGAGATTCTTTTTACTTCACAATTATGGATAGCATTTAAAACAAGGTTATGTACCAAAACCAATTTTAACACAGCATCACCCTCAAACCAAAAGCGTGAATCAAGTAATGGAGGATATTTGAGAATGTACATCATGGATTATTAGAGATAAGGGGAGGAGTATATCTATTTGATAGAGTTTGCCTACAATAACAGCTATCATAGTTACATTGCTATGGCCTCTTATGAGGCCCCATATGGGCATTGATATCCGACACCTTTCAATTGGGATTGGTTAGAGGATAGAGTTGTAGTTAAACCAAATATATTGAGAGATGGCAGCGCAGAAAGCTTTGATTAGGCAACACTTTCAGGAGAAGCACTACTGGAAAAAAAGCTTGGCAAATGCCAGGCATGTAGATCAAAGTTACACAGTGGGGAATAGGTCTTCCTTACAGTAAAGCCCAACAAGAGGCCTACACGCTACAGCAAGGGTTTGAAGTTGGCATCTCAATTTGTGGGACCCTTTGAGATCCTCGAGAGGATCAGACCAATGGACTATAGACTTGCATTACCACCGAACTTGTCATGATCCCATTATAATTTACATGCATCAGTTTCAAGGAAGTTCATTTCAGATCCATCTCATGTACTAGATTGGACCAGATTGCAGATCACACGAGAGGGGGCCATGAATGTGGATCCCATTCTTGTGCTATATTGTTGCAACAAGGAGCTGCAAGAGCAAACAATGAACCAGGTTAGTGTCCTCTAGAGCAGATATAGTGAGGATTGTGCTACTTGGGAGGGCAAAGGGAAACCCCCATCTCTTAGGGTAGAGAAAATTCCCAACGGGTAAGGATGTCATGCCCTACTTTTTGCCTTTCCTTTGGAGCAGCAGTTTCATTTTTTCTTCTGAAGATTCAGATTTTTAACATAGACTTTTGCCTCATCATTAATATAATAGAAACTGTGCATATCGTATTTAATGCTATTGCATATCGTTATGGACATAAGTTAGTTCCACCATCTGATTTTCATTCCAATGTGGTGAGACCTTTGCTAATTGATCGATATAATTCATATCATTGGCACCCATGATTTTGTGATATACCTCTTGGGCTATGATAAGTACATTTTATTTAGAGCATTATGATGTGTGGTTACTATTGTTATGATTACAAGTTTCATTGATGTAATCATTTGATGACATCCAAGATTTCCTTTGATTCCCTTAATTTTTATGCATAAATAATTAACCTTATGCACAGATTAAGACATACTGAACTTGTTAAACAGAGAATTAAATAAAAGTTAGATGGATTTAGTAAGGTGAAGTAAATAATAATGGATACTGTACACTAAGGGTTTTGTGGAATTTCCAACATATATGTTGAGAAGATAATTTTGATTATTTACTAATGATGAATCAATTTATGTCCCTCTCATATTTTCATTTGTTGCTTGTTAGGAAAATATGGTTTGGTTTGAATAATTTTTTAGAAATGTTATAAAAATTGGATTTATATCTTAATTAAAAATAAACGGTATAAATATTTTTCCAGACTTGAGGAAGTACGAGTGCTAGTGCGAGTCGGGAGACAGTGTGAGATGGAAGTGAGTGCAAGCCAGGAGTGAGCCTCTACTTTTCTTGTCTTCGATCTTTGGGGAAGAGCAAGGAGAGAGGCAAGTGCAAGCAAGGAGTGAGCCTCACCTTTTCTTGCTTCAGATCTTTGGAGAAATTCAAAAAATGAAGGATTCATATGAGGAAAAGCAAGCGGTGTGGAAGGAAATCCCTATTTAAAATCCCTAATTGGAAGTAAGGATGCCCTAGCTGGAAGTATGGATGCCCAAGTTGGAGACAAGAGGAAGAGCGAATATATGGCAAGTCCAATCCAGGCAGCAGATGTTACACTAGAAGTGATTATCAAGGATGAGATGATGGAGCATGATATAACGGTTCTTAAAGGAGAGGGTTAACATGTAAGTTCCACGGATATTGGCAAAGGTTTCTGAAGATTAAACATTGGATCCAGTGGAAGTGGGGATTAAATTCAAATGACTCCATGACTTTTATTCCTAAAGGTTTTTTCCTCATCATCTTTTTCAATTTGGAAATCAGGGATAAAATAACGGATGGTGGCCTATGGTTTAAGGGAGATATGCCCTAAATTTAAGACCATGAAGTGAGAATTTTTCTGTCAAGACAAAAAAGCTTCCACCGTGGGTTAGGCTTTTTGGACTTCCATATCAGTTTATCAGTAAAGATGTTTTGAAGAATATTGGCAATACCCTAGGGGAGTTCATCCAAGAGGGACTAACTACTAAGAAGTGAAAGCATGTTGTATATAACTGGATATGTGTTGCTATGGATATTTCAAAACCTTTGCCACAATCCATTAAAATTAAATCTAAATCAAGAGAATAGGATCAACAAGTGGATTATGAAAACATTGTATTCCGATGCCACAATTGTTATGAGACTAGACATATGGCAATATAATGCAAAGTGGAAACGATGGAGAAAGAGTAAAAATTTGGTCATGAAACTAACTTCAAGATGAAGCAAGGAGATCATTCTGTGATAGAAGCTAGCTTAGATCAAGGATATTCAACTCCCAAAAACGGCAAAGAAAGCCCATTTGCAGCATCAAATGACAAAGGCCATCACAGTTCACTTGGATCAACCATTAGATGAAACAAAGAAGGATACAAGGGATGAGAAAGTTCAGTGTGCAACTTCAAATTCAGAAGAATATATAGGTGCAAAGGAAGATATAGAGAAAAATTTTAAAACAACAAAGGCAAAAGAGGTCAAGTTCATTCCATATAAATCACCTTCATTTTTCTCAAGTAGTATAAAATCCTCTCCTTGCAACAAAAATGAAAGTAGTGTAGAGATTATCCCTTGAACTTTCGAGTTTCAAGGAGCAGCATTATAAGGAAATGAGGATGGATGATACCCATAGCAATTTTGGGTTTCTAGGGCAGGATAAGAAGGTAATTACTATGGAGGGATGTCCATGCACTTTAGGGTTTCCAGGGCAACATAAAGAAGAAAGTGTTTTTGAGGTCATTCCTTGCACTTTAGATCCTATAAAGCAAGACAAACCTAGAGACAATAAGTCTCACTATGAACAGTATGAAAAAATCAAAGAGATTGATGAAGATGAAAGTGTTGTTGGGAATATAAAAGGAGAGGAAGACCCAAGAAGCAAAAACAAAGAGATAAGCAAACTCAAAGGAAAATTGATATAGGAAAACACAATCAAATATAGCAAGCGTTAACAAGAAGTGGGGCTAAGCCCACAAATAAAAACAAAAAGTTATTATGAAAATGATATCATGGAATATTAGAGGCATGAATAAGACCCCTTAAAAAGAGGTCTTATGCATCCGCTTGTTGTGGTGCAGTGGTAAATGCCTTGGGTGCTGGTAGAGGCTGACCCAGGTTCCATTCCCCTTGTCTCCATCCTGCAGATATATGGTATAGTTAGGAATGTCCTATGTGCTGGTAGAGGCCGACAAGGCTCCATTCCTCCTATGCCCAACCTGTTGAAAGTGGCACCTCGAAAGGGGTGTTTTCCACTATAAATTAGTTTATCTGCTTGTTGTGGTGTAGTGGTAAATGCCCTGGGTGCTGGTAGAGGCCGACCCAGGTTCCATTCCCCTTGTCTCCATCCTGCAGATATATGGTATAGTTAGGAATGTCCTATGTGTTGGTAGAGGCCGACAAGGCTCCATTCCTCCTATGCCCAACCTGTTGAAAGTGGCACCTCGAAAGGGGTGTTTTCCACTATAAATTAGTTTTACCCAGGTGTTGTAGGTGAGTTGGAGAGGAGAGGGCAATCCTCCAAGGGAGGTCCCAGGTTCAAATTTCCACCCTACCAAAAAGCTGAATTGGGTATCCAAAATCCAATTGATAATGTTGGTGCAGGCAGGGTCGGGTGCGACTCCCGGGTGACTTTGACGGTGTAGAACCCCCTGTTCATGGTCTCTCAGACCAAGGCAGCCCCACAAGGGGTTTTTTGCTTTAAAAAAAAAAAAAAAAAGAGGTCTTAGGGAATTGACAGAATGTTATAGCCAGCATATTCATAGATAAGGAAACCGGGTAGTAGATATTCTAGCCATTTGCAGTGTTGATCTTTGTCTTGGCAAAATTCAACTTCTAAAAGCCAAAAGGCAACTGGCCCAGGGAGATTTTCTCTTGATGAAAATGATATCCAGGAATTGATTGCAGAAACACAGCAGTTTAAGTTGAATATTTTGATAGAAAGGCAAATGAATAAGATCTTTGAAAAAAAGCAAGCTGGATATGATTTAATTAACCTGATAGGAATGTAATGACAGTAATGTAATGTTTTGTTATTTTGATGGAAGTGGCCCCCATAGATGCCACACATAGCTTATTAAAAAAATAATAAATAAAGGGTATGAATATTCATTCCTTTAGAGAAGGGAAGAGTCTTAAGCGACACATGTCACCCTACCATTGGGTAGATCACTTTTAGTTATGGAAATTTCATATATAGTTTAAAAGTTAGAATTCAATGCAAAAGCTCATTTATGCATGCTGAGAAAGTAAAAAAGAGAACACAGAAAGAAAAAAGGAAGAAAGGTAGCAACTATACCAGCCTACCAAAAAGTTAGAATTCAATGAAAGGGCTCATTTATGCATGCTGAGAAAGTAAAAGAGATGACACACAAAGAAAGAAGGAAGAAAGGTAGCAACTATACCAGCCTACCAAATTGGGAGCATTTGGACGTGGACCACTTTATTCTACCCTAGTTTCATTTTATTTTTGTAAAAGACGTGTCAATATTTTTTGAGTCTTCATTTCTAATTTATATCAGTTATATCAGCAAATAGGATTAGAAATTGATCTCATTGTTGTAAGTGCAAAGCAAGGTTACCGGGTGCGGGGATGCGGGTGCGGTGGGAATCGCAGGTGCGGGTACAGGTGCGACTCCCGTTAAAAACAGGGTTCTCCAGGTGCGGATGTGGCTATTTTTTAATTAATATATATATTATTTAAACTTAAAAAAAATGATTTTAAAATTATTTTTTTTGTTCAAATTAATCAAATTGTAAATTTATAATTAAAACTAATCCCATTATAATTTTTTTAATGTCCAGGAAAACAACCCCGTTCAATTTTTTTAATTACGTCTTATAAAATTAAAAAAAAATTAAAGTCTAAACTTAAAAAAATAAAATGTTTTTAATTTTTTTTTTTTTTAAAACTCAGTCCAACTAAAAATTAAAAAAACTTTAAAGTATAAAGCTTTTAAAAAGTTAAAATTTATTTTATTTTATTTTAAAGCCCTTTAAAACTTTAAAGTATAAAGCTTTTAAAAAGTTCAAATTTATTTTATTTTATTTTAAAGCCGGCAGCCTCCACACATCCGACATATAAACTTGGTGTGAATCTCATTTCTTTCCTTCGTCTTCATTTCTTCATGGTCGGTTTTGCTACTTTGACATCTCGAGGCTCTCAGTAATACAACGGACTTACTGTACCTGAGTGTAGATGTGCAGGTTGCACTGGAGATCAACTGTGACTTTCTAGGGTTCCCGTTCATGCAGACCTATTCCTAGGGTTTCCCGTTCATGCAGACTGCTATTCCTAGGGTTTCCGTTCATGCATAAATCCTCCATCGTTGCAATTTCTAGGGTTCCCCTTCATGCATAACACTATTCCTAGGGTTTTCGTTCATGCGCAAATCCTCCATCGTTGTAATTTTTAGGGTTCCCGTTCATGCATACCACTATTCCTAGGGTTTCCGTTCATGGGCAAATCCTCCATCGTTGCGGTGGAGTTGGCGAGCTTAACCGATATCTAATATATAAAAAGCGAAGGGAATCACCAGCAGGAAGAGGGATGTGACTTAAGGGAAAAAATTTCGACTAGAAGTCAATTTTTCAAGTGTCGATATCTTAAAGGTCACTGTTTTAACTTTTGATTTGTGGCTCTGGTTGCAAATTCCCGGGACACTTTAGCTGTTTGGGGTAGTGTCTAATTTTATATGTAGCTTTTGTTTGAATGTCACAAAAGTTGCAGAGGACAGGTGGAGTTGCATGTTTATTTCCTACGAAATCAGATAATGCAGTCGAACGTTCGTACTCGTGCTTGTGTAGCGAAGAAACGAAAGAGAAATATGAACTTGTAATTTTCTGTCTGTTATAGGGAGCTGCTTCGGGCGGTGGGAGGGGCTATGGATTTTTCCGAGCTCAGCGAGCTGCGTTTGTGCTTCTCGAGGCAACTCGGCCCATATCTAAAAATTAAAAAAAAAAATTTAACTGTTTTTTTACGTATTTTAATAGTTAACGCCCAAATTGGCCACAGGGTTCGGCCCAGCCGAACCCTGTCTGGCCACAGGGTTCGGTTACGGTTCGGCCCAGCCGCACCTGCTCCCGCACCCACGCACCAAGTGCGGGAGCTGGTACGGGTTTGCGCACCCATCCAACCGGGTGCGCGAACCATGTTTCCTTGGTGTAAAGTAATACTCCTTCATGGATGAGTGGAAGGAAATTTTAAAATGTTATTTCTTGTATTTAACATTTTGTTCATTGTCATTTTACTAAGTAATGCTGAGTATGTTAGATAAACATTATAATATTCTGTTTAAGTTGCTGAAAATTTGACATTTAGAAGAATCAATGCTAAATAGTTACATGGATTTTTTTCCAGATTTAGTGTTAGATCCCCTAACCAAAATACAAACTCACATACAAATTCCAAAACAAATCACCAGTATTCCTAGCACATAGAATCCCTGAACAGCAGTAAGTTTTTTTTTTCACACAAATATATATAGAATGATAAACTGAGAGGAATGCACGTGGAAATCACATTCACTAAATAAATAGATATTACAATGGAAGAGCTGGCCGCTCACTAATACCACTTAAGAACCTAGAAAGAAGGCGTAAATGGAGAGAGATGAACAATCGAAGAAGTGAGGGTCAAGACCAATCGGATCATAAACTCTCCCAAGCCAAAACCAACCAATCAGCCACAAACTCCAACTGAATTTGCACTGGTCACACTCTCTAAGCCAGATAACAGCCGCCCTTTGCCAAATAATCAATACCCAAACAAAGTGCAGTGAATGATCTGCCAAATAGATGCTCACAGCTGTCCTGGAAGAAGAGCCAACTGCTCTAAATCTCTGCCAGAATGCCCAAGTACTGACCCTGTATATATCCACCAACTGAAATCAAAGAATTAAGCCCTCTGACCCGAGGGTTTCCGTCCTCAAATTTCGCAAGCTTGCTGCTAGAATACGACCACCACCAAGAAAAATGTAGAATAGTTTTCTTTTAATGACAAGCTGTGAATGTTTCTTCCAAAAACTCCCCTTTCATATCGTCCCCCTTTTTTTTACTTAGCCACCAACCCCGGGCTAGAATAATAAGTGTTTTGGAAACTCCATACATTAGAAATAGTTCAAATGCTGTCACAACATTAGTCATAACAACCTTTCCTTGGGTCTTAAGTCAAAATTCTAATGCATCCAAAATGACATGAAATTAAATTAAATCCACAAAGTCTAGAAATACTAGACCTTTGCCCAAAGATCACGTCATAACTTGAGATTGGCATCTCTAATACCTAAAGCGTCAAAGACCCAATTTAGAAGACTCGAAGCCAAATCCAACGACTATATGTATGTCCATCCTCCTCAAATGTAGCCTAGAAAGTCGGACAAGACCTCTCAAAGCCATAATTTAACCATAATCATCCATTAAAATCTTCGTTACGACTCCAAATTACATTAAACGAAAGCCAAGGTGAGTGGGGCCCACAAAACAAATGCATATTATCACTCATACTAATGCCTCCTACACACGATCATCCACTCCACAAAAATAGGTGAGTGGGGCCCACAACCTTCTATCATCCAAGAGGGCCATTACATTTAGCAAGACCATTGAGCTCCATTTTAACAAAACAATTACTACCCTGATAAGGCCCCACCATGAACCTGTATGTCCAATTTGGCTTTGTTTGGATAATGAAGTATTATGTATTTAACTCAATCTAAAGGTGACTAGAGGAACTATTCCTACCCAACCCTAATGTGATGGCTACAACAAGTAGGAGATTAGAAAGACCCTTACTAGGCCTTGGTTTTTGGTGGCATGGTTTCCATCTGTCAAAGAATTGCCCAAAGGTTGGAATTAGAGATATCCCATGAGTGGAATTGTTGGAATATATGTGATTTTGGTCATATTTCCCTACGTAGAGGGTAATATACAACCACCAATTTGTATCCTAGATTCATCCCTAGGCTTTGTGGTGGATCCTTCACCTTTCCCTCGTTCTGATATTTTATTGGGGGAGGGTCTCATGCATTACAATACTATTTGTGATCACACTTTGGCCATGCATGCACTAATAGATGATGCCATATTGAGTATAGGGTGGAGGCCTAATGTGAAGACCATAGCCATAGGGAAAAGCATAATGAAAAGAGTCACATGGCCTATGTGAGAGGCATGGAAAAGGGGAAGACCAGGCAGTTGGCCATCCACCTCATGGTTGTTAAACTGAATATCTTGTTTGATAACGTAACTTAATGAGTGTTAAATTCTAGGATTTTCTATCATCTACTGTGTTTTGTTTGTGATTTAAGAGGTGGTTGAATTCAATGCATTTCTATTGTTACTTAAAAAAAGTATGAAGAATTTGTTATAGTTTTTGGGATTTGATTGTTGTGTTGGGATGTAGTGTCGGCACTACACACAATGGTATAGTGCCATGGGGTCACTACAGAACAATTGACAATTTTTAAAGGTGGTTGATATCAATAATATGTGTGGTAAGGAGTTTAAAGCCCCTAATTTAGTTGATTTAAAGGTGGTTGAATAAAGCTATTTCTCATGTGATCAAATTAATTGACAACTAGCATGAAATTTGGAGGTGAAAGGGCTGCCCAATAATGTCTAAAGGATAGATAACAAAAAGAATAAAACACTTGTAAATTTCCCGGTCTTTTCCAAAGGCAATAATATTGTACTTCTAAAATTTACTATGCACTCTATAAAATAAAAATTGTAACACCGATGTTCAATTGTGTTGTAGGTGGTGAGCATAGAAAATGTTGTCCACATAATCATGACAACGCTACAAATTACATTACTGCAAGAAAGACCCATCATAGAAAAATACCTCACTATACTTAGTAGGTACAACCCACTACATGGATATCAGCATAGTTACAAGGTTCGGTCCAACCTAGCCCAGAATGTCCAATCTGACCAATTAATACGTTTCAGACTGGCTGATATTTTTTATTTTTGACTGGTTATATGGGATTGAAACAGGCCCCACCAATATTACTTCTTGACTATGTTATTGTTGTATTTCAACAAACCACATAGTGATATTACAATAAATTGTTTCATCATGCTACCCATGGAAATTGAACCGTATGGGTTCTTTATGAGCCACACATTCTCTTCAATCAGACTTCAACCCCATAAACAAAACTTGGTTATATGGGGTTGAAACAAGCCCCACCTTTATTCTATCTATTTCAGCTTAAGTACAAACCCTACCCCTTCCAAATTCAAACCTTGGGTCTCCTTTCTGGAGTACTCAAGTCTTCACCATTACACTCACTCAAGCTGAACATTTTAGCTTTTTACTTTTAATATGAAAAAAAAACTCTTAAATTTTAATTTTTAAAAAAATAGTAGGGATATTTTCCTAAATTATTTTTATACTTACCAAGTTCTATTTTACATAATTAAAAAGACACTGTTTTATTGATTAAAAGGATGCTATTCAACTAATTATATACTTCAAATTTTAATTATGAATATGATTGCGAACCAAACCAAACCTTCTCCAAAAATCCAAGCTTTCAAACTCGATGATCTTCCCATGGTTCAGGTCATTCCCTTGGAAAATGACCCAAAACAGGCTTAAGAAAGAGGGTCATTAGTTGGCCCCCAATTTTGTTTTAAAACCAAAACAAAATAATAAGTTAAAACTACGGAATAAGTTAATAAAATAACAATAAATTAAAAATTTTAAGTAAAAACATATCAAGTGTGAGTAGGGAGCAAGAGTGAGCAATAACATTCAGAGAGATCATTAAATTCAACAAGGACTTTAAATTTAGATTGTTTAATGTAAATGATCAGATTGATTCGGTCAAATTACAATTTTATGTTTTGTGTTAGCTTTAAAGATATCTGACCAAATGTCAAGCACCAATTTCAGTAAATACCTAATGCAATGGTTCAAACAGCTCTGTAAACAACCACAATTAGAAAGACAATTGAAAGATTAGAATGACATAGAACACTTTGTATGATCTAAGACCCTTTTTCAGGATGCCAAACTATTTCATTGCAAATTCTGACTAAACATCCAATCTTACCACGTTGCCTTGCCAATTGCCATTGAAAAACCTTCATGCTTTGCCTTTTTTGGGTATAATTTAAAAATAAAAATGAAAATGAATTTTGAAAAAAAAAAACTCCTTCAAGAACGTCTAAGGCTTCAAAAATGCATCAAACATGAGCAGGTTATGCTTAAAAATAAGAAAATGATTAAAACGATGATAAACATAGAATCCCAACCAATTTCTCAGGCATCTATCCAATATTCACCATATTAAAATCCACTTGATTTGTGAAAATGTGAGAAGTCAGGAATTTAAGTATGGTTTAAATTTAAAACAATTGCCCAGTAAATAAAGTAATTTTTTTTTCTTGTACTAAGAATGTGTGGCATATTCAGGTAATTGGAATAAATAACAGAACCCAACACCAGAACAACAACATACAAAACAATAACCACTAAAACAATGGACGATTTAGTTCATGTTCTTTTATTGTAAAGATACGACTGTGTAAAATATGTAACAAGTATTAAAGACTTACCATCCATATCCATGTCTGACACTGCAGGTGAGGTTGACACCGCTTGTGATTCAAATTGTGAGCCTGTATTTTGCTGGTTATGCTGATGTTGCTCCAATCGTTCAGCAGACTGACCTCCAACTTGTGATTCCTGATCATGTTTCATTTGTAATTCCCATTTCATTTTCATCCAATGAAAATACTGATATCCAGTTGCAGCATCACTGCCAGGTGTTCCGTTGAAGAGGAAAGAAAATTTTGGATTGCCTGCTTGCCTAGCACGGGCCATATTCTCAAACTCAGGCCCATTCTTAGCAACAAATTCAGACAAAATCTCAATATTCTGAACCATTTCATAGTCATTGGGCTTTTGAGGAGGTGGTGGTAAATTTATTGAGTGTGAAGGAGGCAGTGGATTGGACATATTTATTGAAGTTGAAGGTGGTTGAGAGAATTCCAATGCAGAAGGTGGTTGTATAGACCCTGGGAGGTGAAGGAGTTGCGATTGCGAATATGGGGATGGCTGACAAACATTGAATGCAGGGGGTGGAGGTGGAGGTTGTGGCAGATTCTCAGGTAACATATATGGACGAGGTGGAATTGGTTGAGAAAAATCCCCTGCAGGAAGAGGTGGCTGTGGCATATGCTGAGGTACAATGTGTGAAGGTGGAGGTGCTTGGGAAAACTGTGATCCAGATGATTGCTGCGGTGGTAATAATGGAGAAAATGAAGGACGTGGGGGTAGGGGTGGCGGTGGGATATCAGTTGGAGGGCCAGGAGGAAGAGCAGCACTGAAGTTTACAGCTGGAGGTACAGGATATTGAGGAGGAGGTTGTACATGGAGCGCTGGTCCATATGGGTGCCCTGGAAACTGTTGTGGTTCAGGAGGTGGCATGGAGGAGGGCATTCCATACAAAGCTATGGAGGAAGGAGTTCCTTGATTTGGTAAAGATTGCATTGGAATTGTAGAATACCCAGGCGGTGCATGAGATGCTCGAGGGGGAGGAGGCATTGCTGGAGGAGGTCCAAACCCTAAGTTCTGTTGGTGGCTACCTGGATAAGCAGAAGGGCCCATCGGAGGACCTCTTGGATGCATGCCAGGTGGGGGAACAGGTATAGGCAGGGGATGTTGTTGCATCCCAGGAGAGCCATGCCTGTATTGAGAGGCATATCCTCTCGGCCTAAACATTCTGATTTCTTGTAGAGAGAAGTGCCCAATAAATTGAAGGCTGTATGCAAATGGTCAAAATCCCCAGTTGTGTCAGCAATCAAAGACCAAATCCCATACCAGGTCTCCGCTTCACAAATACTGATGTAAGCTCTCCCTCTCTTCAAACTCCCAAATGCTACTTGGGTTTGAAGGCAAATACTGATGTAAGCTCTCCCTCTCTTCAAATTGCCCAATGCTAAATGGGATTAAAGGCAATCCAGGCAGAAAATTTAGGTTTTCTACACAAATGCACGATTTCTCTCATCTTATAAATCTCGTTCTCAATCTGGACTTTTTCAGATGGACAATCCTGGCCAAAAAAACATCCATTCAACTTAAATTAATTTAATCATCTAAAATGGTTGCCTCTGATACAATTATTCATTACTCCGAATTAGAGCCGATGAAAACCCCGCATCTCAACATGTATGCAATCCCAAATATCTAAGGAACCGATGAATTCACTTTTCCCTTATCAAACAAATTTTAAGTAGCCATTTATTCAACATTAATTAGAATATGAAGTAGTGATAAAGCCCTATTTCAGTGCGGGTTTAAAAGGTACTAACTCTAATCAACGTGAATGCCTAACAAACCTTATTTTAATTGGATAAGATAACAAAAGTATGATAACTTGTTGGCTTAAGCTGTGAAAATCTAATCCGAAATCAAGCACACAAAATAAAACAGAACAAGAACGAAAACATAAACCCTAGAATAGAATACGGACTGACCTTCAATTGCGGGTTATTTATCCATCTGCACCAGAGACATTCCGAGGAAATAAGGAAAGAAATTGAACCTGTGTTAACGATTTATCAGAAAGCGAGGTTATGACTACCATTTGAAAAAGAGTCTTCAATTTTTTATTCCAATGATTTCAATTTATGCTCTCTTAATGTTTTCGTTGGTCCGGCGACTATATTTGTTTTACGGACGATGCCAAATTTACCAAAAGCCAGATAAAAATAGTGCAAGTCTATAGATTGCAATCAACGCCAGCTTGGTATTTTTTTTTATGGTAGTAAACGAAATACAACGGATGGTATAATGGGATCATATTTTTTAAGGTATATGGGGATCTTTTCTTAAAATTTGGAACTTGGTATTTTAAATAAGATGGGTAAAAGATTTTGATATTTTAAATAGAAGGTTTAAGGTTTAAAATTGAGAGATTATTGAAATGAAAGATTTTAATTGCGTCCGCGAGACCCAAATATGGTTTATGGGACCTCAAATATGGAAGTACAATTACTCAAATCATTTCATATGATCTTTAATATCTTTGAGAAGGTTGTTCCTTCTCCTGCTTATTTGTGTTAGCAATTTTCCAACTTTTTTTATTTTATTGTCTTCAAATAAATCTGCCATAAACTCGTTTCCAAGTGTTTCTTTGTATTTCTCACGGATATCTGAAAAACTCCGGCATTTATAGATGAAGTGTTCCTCTGTCTCTACTGCCCTTGTGGTGCATAGAGTACATATCCTTTCTTCCCATTGTTCTTTGGGCGTTGTCCATCTCCCTGTTTCACATCTAAGCCTATGAGAGCTAGTCCTTATCTGAGCAATGAGTATTTTTTCCTTCCACTTGATTTCAGAGCCTATATACGCTTTTTCCTTGTGGTCATATGTTGGGTTAAAATTTGCAATATAATATTGTCTTTTCTCGCTTGCATTTTTCCACATTCCACTTCTGAACTTTTCATTCACATAATTTTTTATGTCTTTGTTGACATTTGGGTATTCATTTATGTTGATTTCCCAACGTTTCATCCATTTTTTATTTTGTTTCATCCATGTATTCTTTTGCCTATACAACTCTTCGTCCCTAGCTGCCCTAGGCCATCTATCATTTGTCATGTTTTCTGTTTTTTTCAAGTAACATAACAACTTGGTCATAGCAATTGCTTCTAAAGGGAACATTCCAGTTTCAGCTAGAATAATTTCATAAGCGGTTGTGGCCTTAATTTTGAGAAAGTTTGTGATTAGATATTTTTGAATCCTTTCTATTTGCCTCCATTTTGCATTTGTTGTGCCACTAGCCCACACCTCACAACCATACAACAGAATCGGTGTAACAAGTAGGCCAAATAAGACCTTGGTGGTCTTCCAGTCCCACAACTCGGCATTCCTACACCTATTTTGAAGTGCATATAGTGCTCTCCAACCACTTTGAGTTATTTTCATCCTACATGTATTCCAATTAAGTTTGTCATGAAAGTTTATGCCCAGGTATTTGTATTCTACTACTACATCAAGCGGTTCTCCTGCCTGCAAAACTGAAATTTGAGTTGTTGCTTCTTCTTTTTTGTTGAAAAAATCATAATTTTTGTTTTGCTCGTGTTCACTTGCATCCCAACTTCTTTACAAAAGAGTTCTAGAGCTTGAAGATGATCTTCTAGATCTTTGGTTGTTTTGGCCACAAGAATTACATCATCTCGCATACATGAGGAGTTTTACCACATATTTGGCTAAATGCACACCCTCTCCCCCAAATTTGTTTATCCATTCTTCTAACTTGTCAATGTACAACCCAAATAAGGTTGGAGATAGAGGGTAACCTTGTTTGACACCTATGTCACTACCAAAACATTCAGATAACCCTTCCTGTGTTTTGATTCTAGCCTTTACATGCTCATATAGTCTGTGAACTGCTGCCCTATAGTGAATTGGAACCTCTAGCTCTTCCATTATTTTCCATAATTTTTTCCTTGGCATTGTGTTAAATGCCTTTTTGAAGTCTACAAAACAACAAAAAGCCTCCTCTTTTTTGCCCCATATTTTTTTCCACTATGTGTCTAAGCATGATACAGTGATCAATAGTTGAGTGTTTGGGCCTAAAACCCGCTTGCCCCTTTGCTCTCTTTCCCTTTTCTTCTACCCATATGCTGATCCTACGCTCTATCATACTCCCAAACAACTTTGCAAAGAGAGGGTTGATCATGATAGTTCGACAGTTCGAGGGATTATTTACATCTCCACTTTTAAACAAAGGAATGGTCAAGCTAGTTGTCCACTCAGTAGGGAAGCCATTTTGTATGACATCATTGAAAATTTATTTGATTTGTGGTGCCAAGATATCTACCCCATTTTATATGCTCTGCTTGAAGATTATTATATATGAAGAATTTTATATATTTTTTTAATATCAGATAGTATTTTGTAATACAAATTGTATGTAAAGTGGTATAAGCTGAGACCAAGTTTTATTAAGTCATATGGAAGTAAAGTCATAGTTGAAATCCTTGATCGAAGGTTAGGAAAGTAAGATGCCTAAGTTGAAAATAAGAAGAGAAAATATATGGTGAGTTTGATCCAAGCAACAAATGTTATGCCAAAAGTGATTATTAAGGATGAGATGATTGAGCATCATATAACAGTGTTTAAAAGTAGATGTTTAATATGTAAGTTTCATGGATATTGAAGAGGATTTTTTAAAATTCAAAATTGGATTAAGTGAAATTGGGGATTGAATTCAAGTTATGTTATGATTTTTTTCTTAAAGTTTTTTTTCCTCGTCATATTTTCTATTTTGAAAATTAGAGATAAAATAATGGATGGATAGGAGAAATGCCCTTTATTTTATTCAAGACCATAGAGTGAGAATTTTTTTTGTCAAGACAGATTATGAAAAAGCTTCTAATATGGGTTAGGTTTTATAAATTTTCATATCAACCTATCCATAAGAATGTTTTGAAGAATATTAAATTTATCCTAGGGGAATTCATCAAGGAAGGACCAACTAAACCATGTTATATAGAGAAAGAGGTTATGTGTTGCTATGGATATTTCAAATCCTTTCCCATAATCCATTTGCCATAATCCATTAAGATCAAATGTAAATTAAAAGAATGGCATCAACAAGTAGATTATGAAAACATTGCATTTCGATGTTGCAATTGTTATGAGATTAGATACATGACAAGGGATTGTAAAGTGAAAAAGATGAAAATAAAAAATTTGTTCGTGAGACAAACTTCAAGATAAAGCTAGGAAATCATACTGTAATAGAAGTTGGATTAGATCAAAGATATTCCACTCCAAATGAAAAGGCAAAGAAAAAAGAAACAAAGAAGGATACCAGGGATAAGTAAGTTCAATGTGCAAGTTCAAATCCATAAGGAATTAAAGGTGCAAAGGAAGACGTAGAGGGAAATTTTAAAATAAATACAGTAGAAGAGAACAAGCTTATTCAAGATAAATTGTCTTTATTTTCATAAGTAGTACAAAATATTTTCTTTGCAATAGAAATGAAAGTAGTATAGAAGTTATCCCTTGCACCACCTTAGGGTTTCAAGAGGAACATAATAAGGATATGAGGATAGAGGAAATACATTGCAATTTAGAGTTAGGGAAGCATAAGAAGGTGATTATTTTGGAGGAGCATCCTTACACTTTAAGGTTTACAATGCAACATAACGAAGAAAATGATTTTAAGGTTATTCCTTGCATTTTGAGAGATAATTGAAAAGATTGATGAAGATGAAAGTGTTGATGGAAATGAAAAAAGAGTGGAAGATCCAAGAAGTAAGAACAAAGAGAAAAAGAAACTTAGAGAGATATTAATATGGGAAACCAAAGATAAATATCAAGTGTTAGCAAGAAGTGGGATTAAAACCACAAACAAGAAGGGATGATAAAAATAATATCTTGAAACATTAGAGACGTGAATGAGACCCTAAAAAGATAGATATTAGGGAATTGATAGGTTGTTATAGACAACATATTTATAAAAGTGGAAATCGAATCTCAAATATTTTACCCATTTGTAGTGTTAATTTTCATCTTGATATCTACGTGAGTGTGGTCTACCGACAAGGATGCCACTTGCATTATCGATGATGTGACCCATGTTCAATCCGCACGATGGATGTTTATAAGAAGTATTACTAAAAAAAAATCATCTTGGCAAGTTTAAATTTTAGCAAAGTTTAAATTTTAGAAGACAATTGGATGAGTAAGATTTTATCTCTTAATATAAATAATATCAAGGAGTTAATCACAAAACATAGCAATTTGAGATAAATTTTAGAAGACAATTTGATGAGTAAAATTTTATTTCTTAGTAAAAAATAATATGGAGTTGATTGCAAAAAAAAAATAACAATTTAAGAATACATCAATCTTAACAAATTTAACAAAACAAAAAAACATAATAAATTTAAATTTTAGAAGGTAATTGGATGAGTGAGATTTTATCTCTTAATAAAATAATGTTAAGGAGTTAATTAAAGAACATTACAATATGAGGAATATAACAAATATCTTTCATAGAAAGGCAAATGAAAAAATATTTTTGATAAAAAAACAAGTTATATATGATTTAATTAACTTGATAGCAATATGATGCTTTATTATTTTAATAGACATAACCTCATAGAAGCCACATATAACTTATTTTAAAAATAAATAAATAAAATGTTAGATAGTATTTTAATGTTCAAAGCCACTTTTTCTCTTTTTCTTTTTTCACCTTTGTAAACTATATAATATTTAACATAGAATTTTTTTATTTTCGTTACATAGTGGAGTTGGTTACGACCACTATTTTTAGTAACTGGCAAGCGTAGGGTTCAAACCACAGGGATTGCTCCCAACAACTTATTTGTCTCATTGTTGTTGACCCGATGTGATATGGAGACCACCAATCTCTCAAGGTTTGTACCGATCTGGCGCGCACTCAAAGGATTCAACACAGACTACTACCTTTGCTAAAGCTGGCAGCGTGACCCCAAGGTTTGAACCTAGGTCTCTTCTTGGCAAGTAATTGGTCAGTTAAGCCTTTACCAATACACCTATCCCTTGGGGGCAACATAGAAATAAAATTAGCCCCGAGGGCTAGGTGGATTGGTGAGTGTTTGTTTGGCCAAGCACTTACCAAGAAGACACCCAGGTTCAAATCTCGAGGGTAGTCTATTTGCAAAGGTAGTAGTATGATTTGAATCTTTTAAGTGCGCGTCAGATCGATGATGACAGTACGAATCCCGAGCGATCGATGGTTCCCTTCATGCTAGGTCAACAATAATGAGGTGGAATAGGTTTGGTGGGAGCAGCCCCTGTGGTTTGAACCCTGCACTTTACTAAAAATAGTGTGGTTGTGACCAACTCTCCTATCTAACCAAAAAAGAAACATAGAAATGAAATTTGATTATAAGAGTGTTTAATAATACTTTTTTAGATATTATTATATATTTCATTGAAGTTTTTTTTTTATTTTTTTATTTTTTGAGTAATACTTCTTATACACATCCACCATGGGTATTGAACCCGAGTCACATGACCGATAATGTCTTAGGACCCTCCTAACATATTAACATATCAATTAGTATTTCATTATTCATGTCCCTTCATTAAAGGACCAATGTGTCCCTTCATAGCTATTTATAAAACATCCAATTGGATATCACAAATCATCAATCTATATTCAAAAACTCAATATATCTTCTATTATTTGGTTTTCCAAATTAATATACAACGTGATTCATTAAACAACGATTTCTTCATTAGCTTGTTAAAGTTACATTGCAGGAGTTCGTCAAGTCAAAACCTCAACAGGACCAAGGGAACCCTTACATCTGGTATCAGAGCCTTCTTACGATTCCAAGCTTCCACCCTCACCAAACCAGCGGTGCTCTGGTTCACATCTGTCATTGACACGGTGAATCTGCCTTGCAGCAAAACCAAATAATATAAGATATATTGAGTTTTTGATTGATGATTTGTGATATCCAATTGGATGTTTTATAAATAGCTATGAAGGGACACGTTGGTCCTTTAATGAAGGGACACAAATAATGAAATACTAACTGATATGTGAATATGTTAGGAGGGTCCTAACACTATAAGATAATTCAAAATATTTTTCACACAAGAGAGGGAAGAAGACATAGAAGCCATCGAGATAATATTGGATCATATCCCAAGAATGATCACAATTAAGGATACTGATGAACTTATGAAAGAAGTAAAGGAAGAAGAAGTAGAAGAGGTTGTATCCTCATTAGGAAGAGAAAAGGCTCCAGGACCATATGGATTCTAGATTGGATTTTTTTAAGCCTTTTGGAGGATAGTAAAAGAGGACGTGGTACCTATAGTGCAAGAATATTTGAGGTTAGGTAATGTTCTCAAGGAATACAATAATACTTTTATAGCTTTAATTCCAAAAGCTTAAAATATTATAGGCCATTCAATTTATGTAATTCCATCTATAAAATCATCACTAAGGTGACAACATTAAGGTTGAAAAAAATTCTTTCAAATATAATATCAGAACAACAAGGAGGATTTGTCCATGGAAGACAAATTCTAGATGGAATAATCACAATCAATGAAATACTACATATAACAACAAGAAGTGGTGAAGTTGTACATGAACAAAGCATATGATAGAGTGGCATGGAAGTTCATGGATAAAATTTTATCCAAATATGGATTCAATAAAAGGTGGAGATTTTGGGTAAAAATTTGTATTCCTCCCCCAAATTCTCTATCATAATAAATGATAGTCCAATTGGATATTTTAGAAGTGAAAGAGGATTAAGGCAAGGGGATTAGCTATATCTATACTTATTCATTATTATGGTGGAGGCTTTGGGTAAATGTTTAAAGGTAACTCAAACTTTAGGAAAGATTATAGACCTTAAACCAAGCTCAACCTTAGAAGCAATTGCCCATCAACAATTTATGAATGACATAATTTTACTAGGGGTAGCAACTATGAAGGAAATAAAAGAAATAAAGAGAATCTTGAAATTATATCAGTAAGCATCACAACAAAAGATAAACTTGGAGAAGAGCAAGATATTGTTTATAAATAGACCAAAGAATAAATGGAGGAAAATATCCAGAATATTAGAATGCAACATAAAATATCTCCTAACGAATAAAAAATCTTATCTTTGATAACTAGAAATATTGGAAAAGCAATGAGAGTTTTGAAGGTGGTTGTGTGAGGGTTTTGTTTATGGGTCGAGCGCAGGTGGTGGCAAAACCTGTTTTTCAAGGCCTACAGGCCCTAGTGGCCAGTCTATTTTATTTTGTTGTTTTTGCCCAAGATAAACGTAGGATATGTTGTAGGAGATCCACGATAGGTTAGGAATTCTTCATTTAGCAAATCTTCATGCTATAAACTTGATTGAAAATTGCTTCCAATTTGTTGCCCAAAGAAAAAGTAAAAATCACACCTTTCCTCGATGGTCAAGGCATGGATTAAAGAGACACAAACAAGTTTCAAGCTACATATCAAATAAGAGAAGCCTCCTTAGGAAAAGAAAAAATGGTTTAGAACTCAAGTAATCTTGCTGCTAAGGAACGTCCCTAAAACAAATCCACTATAGAAACCCCTTTCAAGGGTAAGGATCTCAGGGATTCGGCCCTAAAAATGAATTTTAGGGATGCCCTCCATGGTGGACAACCCTAGACTAATGTTAATATTAATATTAAGGCACCTTATAGACCTCTAAGAATGCCTAAGATTGATCCCAAAAAACTAAGTCGAGATGTCTAAGAGCAGTTGATGGAACCTCGATTGTCAAACTAAAAATGGGTGGCATTCAAGATGGCATAGAAGATCCAGGAAGAAGAGGACTGGTTTGTCATTTCTTAGGTTTTCGTTCGAGCCTATCTACTTTCAAAGTGTGGGCTATAAAAAACTAGAAAACATAAGGTAAATTACAAAAATCTATTTTTTTGGTATAAGGTAGAGGTGGTTATAAGGTCCACAAACCTTTTACATAGTCAAAATGGGTTGGTTCTAGCATCAAGCCCGTATAATCAAAATACAAAATGGATCTTTCTAAGACCCACATTAAGCCATACTTAGAGTCCACGAGTCCTATACTTGTCGCTTGACTATTCGGGATAAAACAAAAACCAAACAACACCTAGCACTTACTAATACCACTAGGCTATTGTACTGTACACTTGTCACCTCCCAGGCCCCAACAAATGGGATGCCTTTTGTACCTCTGCCTAATTCCATCTATCGGATTACTCATCATCAACCCCTCTGATCTCCTGATGCTCTAACATGTTTGATCTTAGCTCTTCTCTAGAAGCCAACACCAATAGTTCTTGAGGGAAGTTATCCTTCCAAATTTGCATCTCCCCAACAGAAACTGCAATATTTGCCATTAGATCCGCCGCCTGGTTCCCTTCTCTGAAGGTGTGTTGGATTCGGGCATTAACCAAATGAGATTTATGAATCTTTGCTTCTAGGATAAGCTCCAAGATGGTCCAGCTGGGGTCTTTATCCTCCTTAATTGCCTTGATTATATTAAGCGAATCCCCTTCAAAGATAACTTCCTTATAACCCTCAAATCTGGAAATTCTCAAAATGATTTGTTTGAGTTCCCAAAGGCTCTGCAAAGGCAAGGACCACTTTTCCTTCCTCATTTCTCGAACTCCTCCTGCTCCTGCTGACCCCGGATTTCCTTTGGCTGCCCAGTCAAAAATAAACTTAACCCACTTTTGTGTGGGGGGTATCCACTTGACACCATCCCGTGGGTTGGTTGTAATGTCTAGGTGCGGAAGTTCCTCTCCCCAGGTTCAGCAAAATCCTCCTTTCCCTTAGAGACATGGTCTCATTTTTGAAGTAGAAAGTTTTCCGAGTTTTCTTTCAAAGCTCTGATTATTTTATTACCACATAACCTGGGATCTTTCTTACGTCCTTTAAATACTCTCTTATTTCTCTCATTCCATATCCCCCATAAAAAATGGGGTAAGCTGAGCTTCCAGAGCCAAGTCAAAAGTTTCGCCCGAAAGGGGAAGCCCACTGTATGCAGAAGTTAGACATGCTATTTGGGCGGACCCAATCTATATGAAATTTGGACGGGATCATTTGGAAGAGCTGTACAAGAAAATTCACAAGTAAGAAATATATGACTTACGGATTCTATCGCTTTCTCACACAAGATACATCGATTGATGAATTGGAAACCTCTCCTTTGCAGATTATCTATTGTCAGAATCTTATTTTGAGCTGCCAACCAAAAGAAGAAAGCAATTTTTGGGGTTAAATTATTTAACCAAATAATAGAAGTCGGAGTCCAACCATTGAATCCTGAGTGGATTAACTTATAGGTAGGTTTTACTGAATAGATCCCACTTGTAGTTTTGCCCCAAATCGCCTTGTCTCTTCCTTCCCCAGGAATGATCGGGAACACCCTTAAAGCATCATTGAGTTTGGTTAGGGCCACCTTCTCTTGCTCTGACAGATTATGAACTATGATTTTCTTCCAAGAGGAAGTTTCCTGTGCTACAGCAATAAAATCCCCTACTTTTCCTCCCATTTCCTCCGAAAGTTTATGTTGGAGGACCTGAAGGTCTAAGTTATCTTTCAGAGGGGCCTCTTCCAACCACGGGTCTTGCCAAAAGTCCACTTGTCTTCCATTACCAATTCTCCATCTGATGCCTTTCCCGACTACCTCCCGACATTCGAGCAAACAATTCCAGAAATAGGATCCTCTAGGGAGATTATCAGCTTTCAGGAAGTCCTGATTATTTTTGATATATTTTGCCTTAAGAAGTTTTACCCATCCCAATTGATCATTATTGATAAATCTCCATACCTGTTTGCCAATCAGAGCTTGATTCATTTCTTTCATTCTCTTTAGCCCCAGGCCCCCCTGATCTTTGCTTGCACACACCTGATTCCATGCTACCAACGAAATTCTCTTTCTCTCCTCTGAACCTGACCACAAGAAGTTGCGTTGAATTTGCTCCAAAGTAGCTCGGACCTTTGCAGGCATTCTAAATAGAGACATGCAGTAAATTGGAATGCTCTGTAAAGTAGTTTGAACTAATAAGGCTTTTCTTGCGGAGCTGAGAAGGCTGCCCTTCCACCCTACTAACTTTTTGGAGATCCTGTCAATGACTGAGTTCCACAATGTAGCCTTCATTCTTCCTTCGAACATAGGCATGCCTAGATAAGTCATTGGTAGAAGCTCCTTTCCACAACCGAAGAGGTTAGCAATTCTTTCCTCCCTCCCACCGGGCGTGTTAAAGAAATAGATGCTACTCTTCTTATAGTTTATGTCTTGTCCTGCTTTTGTATCATACTTGGTTAGAATTCTCTTCAGCTTCCTAGCCTGAGGCATCGAGGCTTTGGACACAATGATCGTATCATCCACAAACTATTGGTGAGACACTGCTCTGCTGTTGAGGCAGGTTTGAAACCTTCCAATCGACCATCTGCCATCACTGCTGAAATGTTCCTACCCAATGCTTCCGCTAAAATAATAAACAAGTATGGAGACAAAGGATCTCCTTGTCGCAACCCCCTTTCACTCTTAAAGTAACCGGAGGGTGACCCATTCACCATGAGAGAAAATCTTGTAGTAGAGATACAACTAAAAATCAACTTAATCCATTGGAGACAAAAACTAAACTTACCCAAAATCTTGGTGAGGAACCGCCATGAGACCCGGTCGTAGGCTTTATTCATATCAAGCTTTAGTAACATACATGCTTCCTTACTAGCCACCATTGAATGAATAACCTCATGAATTGTGATGATACCATCCAGTATTTGTCGCCCTTTCACAAAGCCTCCTTGGTTCATATCAATGATGAAAGGAAGGATAACCTTCAGCCTATTGGCGATTGTTTTTGTGAGAATCTTCATCAGAGTGTTACATAAAATGATAGGGCGAAAACTAGAAAATTCCATTGCTCCCACTAGTTTAGGGATGAGGACTAAAAATGTAGCATTAACTCCTTATGGGATTTCCATGTCCTTTTGAGCCTCAATTATAGCTTCCACTACATCATTGCCTAGGATATCCCAAAACTTCTGAAAGAAAGTTGCGGGGAAGCCATCCGGTCCTGGGGAGCTGTTACCATCCATGTCAAAAACCACCTTCTTGATTTCCTCCTTTGTGAAAGGACTAAGTAAGAATCCATTAAGATTCTTAGTTACGAGGGGTGGAATGGCCGCCAACAGAGAGTCCTCTTCTTCAATAGTTGGATTTACATCTTCTAGCAATGATTTAAAGTACTCAACCGCTTCCCTCCTTATGTCTTCCATATCTTTGGTGTTAGACCCATCGGCCATCTTGATCTCCTTAATTTTGTTAGAACTCCTGTGGCGAAGAGTAGAGACATGGAAGAACTTTGTATTTCTGTCACCCTCCTTTAACCAACGCAGTCTGGATTTCTGCCTCCAGAAGGTTTCTTCAAATCCTAGCACCGTGTGGTATTCGGCTAACAACTCCCTCTCCTGGTTTCTCAGATCCTCTGTAAGCTGCTCTGACTTCGGCTTCTCCTGTAGTTCATTGATCTTGTCTTTTAGTTCTGCCTTTTTAACAAAAATATTGCCAAAGGAAGTTTTGTTCCACTCTCTAATGTTAGCCTTCACATTCCTTAGTTTACATGCCACTTGGGCCGGTTTCGAACCATTATACTTTTTGTCCCACCATTGGGCAACCGGATCCTTGAGATCTGATGTTGGAACCACATAAGTTCGAATCGAAAGGGTCCGATGTATCTTTTCTTAGAGTCCTCCCCTGTTTCCCATAGAATTGGGTTGTGATCAGACCCGATTCTTGGGAGTGTCGTTAATGAAGAGTCCCCAAACCTCTCCAGGCATTCTTGAGAAAGAAGAAACCTATCTAATCTGATCTGAATTTGGTTTTCCTTCAGTCTTTTGTTAGACCATGTATAGGAGAATCTACGCGGGGTCCACATCCATCGGCTCATGTTGCTCAACAAAATCTCTAAACTCATAGATATCGGCGAGTTATTCTTTGAGAGCCCCCCAATTTATCTGTAGGATTAAGATAGCAATTGAAATCCCTCGCCACAATCCAAGGGTAGTTGGGGACCGTCTCCCTCAATTCAGCTAGCTGACTCCAAAGAACCCTTCTTAGTCCCTGTCTAACTGGAGCATATACATTCGTTAAGATCCACTCTTCTTGCGTGGTTTTATCCACACATAAGAGACAATAAACCAACTAGACATCAGAATCACTCTACTATCAATCACATTCTTATTCCACATAACTGGCAACCCTCCTGCTGTTCCAGTGGCCTCTTGGCCTACTACTTCAACTTCTCGCCAAGTCCTATTCTTAAAAGGAATAACTCTACTCTCCTCCATTTTAGTTTCTTACGGTAAAATCATATCCGGTTTGTGTTCTTGTCTAAGAGCATACAAAGCTCTTATTTTTGTAGGATTACTCCCGCGTATATTCCATGAAAGAATCTTCATTTATGGGCTTTGGATCCTCGAGCCTTCGCCCCAAAGAGCAATACTTCTTGAGTGCCATCAACCACTCCTCGCTCTGCTTCTTTCTGCCTTAAGGCGGCATTGCTAGGTTTCCCTCTTCCTCTACGAACCATATCCCCATACATCCGCTCTAGGTTGGGGTTCCTTGGGATTCACTTGGCTTCTAGTAACCATCTTGGATAGGTCAGTCTTGGTCTTTGGGGTAACAATCTGGCTTTCCAGGTTAACTGGTCTTTTTGACAGTGGAGATGATTCCGTGCTCTTAGCTTCTTGATTAGTAGATTCTTTTTTCCCTGCTTTGGGGTTACACTGATCTTGGTGGTTCACCTCTTCCTCCTGAGTATCCTTGCCTGTATTATTAGTTTCCTGCTCCTTCCTCTGATTTTGCTCCTCTAAATCCTTCTCTTGAGTCTCCTCTACCTCAGATTCCACTTCTTGGCTATCCATCTGATCTCCCTTCAGATGATTTAATGCATCAAAATTGTTCTCCATTGGGATGTTGATCTCCTTGGAATTTCTTCCCATAAATTCCTCTACAGTACATGGGACCACTTCCACCGAGCCTCCATAGGTCTCCCGTATTACCCAATCAAACTTACTTGCCCCAGGGCGTTGATCTATGGGGTTCTTTCCTTTGTGATTTGGCTCTGAGGCTTGCTGTATCATCTTAGGAGCAGGTTGAGCTTGAGGGTTCCCATCAAAGGGACCAACTCCCCTGTGAGAGGGTTTCGGGGCATAGGTATTTTTTGGAGGAGGGTTATAACATTGCCTCTTGCTTACAATAGGGCGAACAGGGTCTCTGATATTCGGATTTCGAGCTCCACGTCCTTGAGGCCCATGTTGGGTAGGAATGGAGATCTGCGGGGGAGGGATATTATTCTGGGTTTGAGGAGCAGTATTTTGGAGTGGGGGCTGGTTCTTGGAAATGCAGTGGATACCCTGGTGCCCTACCTTCCCGCAAACACTACACTTAAAAGACATATTTTCATATTCAAAGACACGAGTGTGAAGGCCAAACATAGACGACAATATAATGGATTTAGGGAGCTCTTTACTCAGGTCCGCCAACACACACATGCGAGGAGAAAGGAGTCTTGTTTTGCTCAAGGTTGCGGGATCAATAGCTATTAGTTCCCCAATCTCTGTAGCTATCCCGGCCAAGATTTGTTCATTCCGAAAAAGCGAGAGGTAATCCCGACATCTTAACCCAAATCGGAGCCAAATCCAGCACCTGAGTCTCGGGGTTGAAATCGGGGGACCAACGCTTCAGATACAAGCCCCTTTTCCCAAAAAACCAAGGACCTCCTTGAAGAGTCCTTTCCATGTCCTGTTCACATTGAAATGTCACCAAAAGAAAACTCTTGGGTAAAGCCTTAATCATCATACCGGCCCTTGGCTGCCATTTTTGGACGGCCCATCTCCTTATGACTTCCAAGTCCGGCCTCACCCCCATAAATTTTGCCACCAGAGATGTTCTGCCCTCCATAGCCACATGTTGAGCTAAGGTATCCGGGACGTGCAACCTACCATTGACAGATTTTAGATTAAAACAAGAGTCGGATAATTTTTGCTTCCCGTGAAGAGCATTAAGATATGAAGGTCTCCAGTTGCCAGATTTCTCTTTGTCTCCTTCCTGGGTCTTCCTTTGATCCTGACGCACAGAGTCTTGGTCCCCCTCAGAGATATCTTCAACCGCATCCGCCCAACGCCCTTGGACCGGTTCCAATAGAACTTCCTTGTCCACATCCTTCGCCTAGGGGCCTGCTATCTCACCAGATCCCCCACCTGCCACGTCTGCTGATCTGCCCTCCGAAGCCCCACACCTAGGGTTTGTCGCCCCTAGACCTCCCGCTCCTCCTCCTTGCTGCTCCATCCGTCACAACTTGTTGCCTCCAAAATCTGCCATTTTTTTTTATTATTAGGGCCAAAATTTTTGCGGTCGCTACAGTGGCGGCTGCTACAGATCGCAGGCTTCTACAGTGGCGGGTGCTACAGTCCACGGGCTGCTACCAGACCAAGTGATTCCTTAACTCTCTGTTCTGCTACTGAATAAGGACTGCTTGACAAGAAAACAACAACATTTTTGTGTCTACTTTTTGCCCGTTTTGAATTACAAAAATCTATTTATCCCAATGGTTATTTTCTTTTTTTTTTTTGCTAATGATGAAGATAGAGAGAAAATATTTCAAGGGGTTCCTTAGTTCTTTGGAAGGGTAGGGTTTTTCATGAACCCTTGGCACACTAAATTTAAAGCCAAAGAAGAGATGCCTTCTTCAAGACCTACATGGGTTAGACTCTTTGGCCTCTTCATTGAATTTTGAAATTCGGTTGTATTTTCTACAACTGGAAACTTCCTTGGAACTTTCATTATGACTGCTGACTGTACACAAAAATTTGAACACAATATTTATGCTTGAATTTGTGCCTTAATGAATTTTGACAAACCCCTTCCATAAAAGATCTCATTACAATTTGGGGAGGACACTTGGGAGGAGGTGGTGGAGTATGAGAACATTCCTTTTCTTTGTAGAATATACCATGAATATGGTCATTTGGGTAGTGTCTATCCAAATACGATTCTAGATCAAAATAAAGGGGACACAAACTTAGAAGGTTTCCAAATGCCTAAGAAGAAAACCACTAAAAAAATAGTTATGAAGGATCAAGCAATGTTGTCAACTAATACGTTTGGAATTCTTTCCACAAATAACCTCATAGGTGAGGAAGAGGACATAATAGAGATATAAATATTATAAAAACAATTTAAAGATGTAGGGCAGGACTCTAAGATAAACCAGGAAATTAAATATTTTCAACAAAAAAAATAAGGGAGAAAATATAGACAAGAAGAACGATCTTTAAAAATTAGTCCAACTTTGTTGCCCCTTGGGGGTTGCCCCCTAAGGGACCTGGCAAATGGTCTGGTGCTTTAATTATCAACAAATCTGAAGGTTGAAGGAGCGTGGATGGCTAGAGGCTGAAGGAGCGTGGAAGGTTGAAGTCTGAAGGAGCGTGGAAGGGTAGAGGCTGAAGAAGCATGGAAGGCTAGAGGCTAAAGGAGGGTGGAAGGCTGGGTTGGCTGAAGGAGCGTGGAAGGTTGGGCTGGTTGAAGGAGCTACAATGAAAGGCTGGGATGTTGGGTGGAAGGTTGGGATGGTTGAAGGAACATGGAAGGCTGATAAGGTTGAAGGAGCATGGAAGGCTAGGTCAACTAAAGGAGCTACAACGGAAGGTTGGGATGTTGAGTGGAAGGTTGGGAAGGCTAAAGGAGCGTGGAAGGATACTTACAATGAGAAAAACAAAATTGCAAAGTGTGAAGGATTAGGGTTTTTTCTTGAAAAAATACATCTCATATTTTAGGAGCCATATCTTTGCGAAGAGTTATCCGATTCAGTTGATTCTTGGACCAACTTGTGCATAATTTGAATAGCTTTAAAATGAGTGGTCATATGCAAAAATTTGAGCAATATTGAGGGAGATATGACCTTGTGAAGTCAACCATTTGGAACAAGGGTAGTGACAACTTTTCAAGTCACAAAAAATGAAATTGCAAAGTGCGAAGGATTAGAGTTTTTCCTAAAAAAACATCTCATCTTTTAGGAGTCATATCTTCACAAAGAGTTATCCAATTCAGCTAATTCTTGGACCAGCTTGTGTCGAATTTGAATAGATTTAAAATGAGTGGTCATATGCAAAAATATGAGCAATATTGAGGGAGATATGACCCTATGAAGTCAACCATTTGAAACAAGGGCAGTGACAATTTTTCAAGTCGTGAAAAACAAAATTGCAAATATTTACCAACTAGGGTTCAAACGATGGGAAGAGCAATGAAGGGCTATGACTTCAATGAGGAAGGAAACTAGCAATTCAAATTTGGTAAAGTGAACATTTTGGAAATGTTACTCCACTAAGATGCAAGGCATAAATAATAGAGGTGAAGTTTTGGCATTGTGAAGGCTGCTATAGGAAAATGTCAAGAAAGATGCTAAATTTTGGAGAAATTGTATTCATACAGAAATTTGAAAAGATCCATAAAATGAAAATCAAGAATGTAGACATTTTTATGTAAAATGATGTAGGTTTCTAGATATAACATCTCAATTTCAATTGAGATGAGAAGTATATCGATGTGTAAAATCTCAAGCTCTAAAGAAGAGAGATGTAATTTGTCAAAGGTGGGGGACCCGAGTACAACCCCTTATTATCCAACAAAAAAAAGAAGAACAAACTTTTAAATGCTAAAAAATTAAATAATTTAGACCCCAAGACAGACTTTGTTGAACCTTCCAATAACGCTTTGGTTGCATATACACATATTTTAGGAAGATACGACCCTGTGAAGCCAACCATTTGAAACAAGGGTAGTGACGATTTTTCAAGTCGTGAAAAATAAAATTGCAAATATTTACCAACTAGGGTTCAAATGATGGGAAGAGCAATGAAGGGCTATGACTTCAATGAGGAAAGAAACTAGCAATTCAAATTTGGTAAAGTGAACATTTTGGAAATGTTACTCTACTAAGATGCAAGGCATAAATAATAGAGGTGAATTTTTGACATTGTGAAGGCTGCTATAGGAAAATGTCAAGAAAGATGCTAAATTTGGAGAAATTGTATTCATACAGAAATTTGAAAAGATCCATAAAATGAAAATCAAGAATGTAGACATTTTATGTAAAATGATGTAGGTTTCTAGCTATAACATCTCAATTTCAATTGAGATGAGAAGTGTATCTATTTGTAAACTCTCAAGCTCTAAATAAGAGAGATGTAATTTGTCAAGGGTGGGGGACCCGAGTACAACCCCTTATTATCCAACAAAAAAAGAAGAACAAACTTTTAAATGCTAAAAAATTAAATAATTTAGACCCTAAGACAGGCTTTGTTGAACCTTCCAATAACGCTTTGGTTGCATATACACATATTTTAGGGTTAGAATTTATCCCAGATTCAATTGGGGTAAGACAAGAAATAAGAAAAAAAAATGAAGATGGACACTAACCAAAAGGCAGGCGATAAGACTAATCAACATCATATGGTAAAAGAAGGTGAAAAGCTTGCAGAGGAAGGTAAGATTAATGCCCTTACCAATATCTTTAGCCTCATTATTTTTTTTGGTATAAGGTAGAGGTGGTTATAAGGTCCACAAACCTTTTACAAAGTCAAAATGGGCTGGTTCTAGCATCAAGCCCGTATAATCAAAATACAAAATGGATCTTTCTAAGACTCACATTAAGCCATACTTAGAGTCCAGAGTCCTATACTTGTCGCTTGACTATTCAAGATAAAACAAAAACCAAACAACACCTAGCACTTACTAACACTAGGTTGTTGTACTGTACACTTGTCACCTCCCAGCCCCAGCAAATGGGATGCCTTTTCTGCCTAATTCCATCTGTCGGATTACTCATCATCAGCCCCTCCGATCTCCTGATGCTCTAACAGGTTTGATCTTAGCTCTTCTCTAGCAGCCAACACCAATAGTTCTTGAGGGAAGTTATCCTTCCAAATTTGCATCTCCCCAACGAAAGCTGCAATATTTGCCATTAGATCCGCCGCTTTGGTTCCCTTCTCTGAAGGTGTGTTGGATTCGGGCATTAACTAAATGAGATTTATGAATCTTTGCTTCTAGGATAAGCTCCAATATGGTCCAGCTGGGGTCTTTATCCTCCTTAATTGCCTTGATTATATTAAGCGAATCCCCTTCAAAGATAACTTCCTTATAACCCTCAAGTCTGGCAATTCTCATTGCATGCATGCAGGCTCGGGCTTCTGCAAAATGATTTGTTTGAGTTCCCAAAGGCTCTGCAAAGGCAAGGACCACTTTTCCTTCCTCATTTCTCAAAACTCCTCCTGCTCCTGCAGCCCCCGGATTTCCTTTAGCTGCCCAGTCAAAATTAAACTTAACCCACTTTTGTGTGGGGGGTATCCACTTGACACCATCCCGTGGGTTGGTTGTAATGTCTAGGTCCGGAAGTTCCTCTCCCCGGTTCCGCAAAATCCTCCTTTCCCTTAGAGACATGGTCTCATTTTTGAAGAAGAAAGTTTTCCAGTTTTCTTTCAAAGCTCCGATTATTTTATTACCACATAACATCGGGATCTTTCTTACGTCCTTTAAATACTCTCTTATTTCTCTCATTCCATATCCCCCATAAAAAATGGGGTAGGTCGAGCTTCAGAGCCAAGTCAAAAGCTTTGCCGGAAGGGGAAGCCCATTGTATGCGAAGTCGGACATGCTATTTGGACGGACCCAATCTATATGAAATTTGGACGGGATCATTTGGAAGAGCTGTACAAGAAAAATCACAAGTTAAAAATATATGACTTACAGATTCTATTGCTTTCTCACACAAGATACATCGATTGATGAATTGGAAACCTCTCCTTTGCGGATTATCTATTGTCGGGATCTTATTTTGAGCTGCCAACCAAAAGAAGAAAGCTATTTTTGGGGTTAAATTATTTAACCAAATAACGAGAAGTCGGAGTCCGACCATTGAATCCTGAGTGGATTAACTTATAGGCGATTTTTCTTGAATAGATCCCACTTGTAGTTTTGCCCCAAATCGCCTTGTCTCTTCCTCCCCCGGGAATGATCGGGAACACCCTTAAAGCATCATTGAGTTTGGTTAGGGCCACCTTCTCTTGCTCGACGGATTATGAGCTGTGATTTTCTTCCAAGAAGAAGTTTCTGTGCTACGACAATAAAATCCCCTACTTTTCCTCCCATTTCCTTCGAAAGTTTATGTTGGAGGACACGAAGGTCTAAGTTATCTTTCGGAGGGGCCTCTTCCAACCACGGGTCTTTCCAAAAGTCCACTTGTCTTCCATTACCAATTCTCCATCGATGCCTTTCTCGACTACCTCCAGACATTCGAGCAAACAATTCCAAAAATAGGATCCTCTAGGAAGATTATCGACTTTCGGGAAGTCTCGATTATTTCTGATATATTTTGCCTTAAGAAGTTTTACCCATCCCAATTGATCATTATTGATAAATCTCCATACCTGTTTGCCAATCAGAGCTTGATTCATTTCTTTCATTCTCTTTAACCCCAGGCCCCCTTGATCCTTGCTTGCACACACCTGATTCCATGCTACCAACGAAATTCTCTTTCTCTCCTCTGAACTTGACCACAAGAAGTTGCGTTGAATTAGCTCCAATGTAGCTCGGACCTTTGCAGGCATTCTAAATAGAGACATGCAGTAAATTGGAATGCTCTGTAAAGTAGTTTGAACTAATAAGGCTTTTCTGCGGAGAGTGAGAAGGCTGCCCTTCCACACTGCTAACTTTTTGGAGATCCTGTCAATGAGTGAGTTCCACAAAGTAGCCTTCATTCTTCCTTCGAACATAGGCATGCCTAGATAAGTTTTTGGTAGAAGCTCCTTTCCACAACCGAAGAGGTTAGCTATTCTTTCCTCCCTCCCACCGGGCGTGTTAAAGAAATAGATGCTACTCTTCTTATAGTTTATGTATTGTCCTGCGTCTGTCTCATACTTGGTTAGAATTCTCTTCAACTTCCTAGCTTGAGGCAACGAGGCTTTGGACACAATGATTGTATCATCCACAAAGCTGTTGGTGAGACAACTGCTCAGTTGTTGAGGCTGGTTTAAAACCTTCCAATTGACCATCCGCCACCGTTGCTTGAAATGTTCCTACCCAATGCTTCCGCTAAAATAATAAACAAGTATGGAGACAAAGGATCTCCTTGTCGTAGCCCCCTTTCACTCTTAAATGTAACCGGAGGGTGACCCATTCACCATGCAAGAAAATCTTGTAGTAGAGATACAATTAAAAATCAACTTAATCCATTGGGACGAGAAACCAAACTTACCCAAAATCTTGGTGAGGAACCGCCATGAGACCCGGTCGTAGGCTTTATTCATATCAAGCTTTAGTAACATAACTGCTTCCTTACTAGTCACCATTGAATGAATAACCTCATGAATTGTGATGATACCATCCAATATTTGTCGCCCTTTCACAAAGCCACCTTGGTTCATATCAATGATGAAAGGAAGGATAACCTTCGACCCTATTGGCGATTGTTTTTGTGAGAATCTTCATCGAGTGTTACATAAGCTGATAGGGCGAAAAGCTGGAAAATTCCATTGCTCCCACTAGTTTAGGGATGAGGACTAAAAAAGTAGCATTAACTCCTTACGGGATTTCCATGTCCTTTTGAGCCTCAATTATAGCTTCCACTACATCATTGCCTAGGATATCCCAAAACCTCTGGAAGAAAGGCTGCGGGGAAGCCATCCGGTCCTGGGGGAGGCTGTTACCATCCATGTCAAAAATGACCTTCTTGATTTCCTCCTTTGTGAAAGGACTAAGTAAGAATCCATTAAGATTATCGATTCTGAGGGGTGGAATGGCTGCCAACGAGAGAGTCCTCTTCTTCAATAGGAGGATTTACATCTTCTAGCAATGATTTAAAGAACTCAGCTGCTTCCCTCCTTATGTCTTCCATATCTTTGGTGTTAGACCCATCGGCCATCTTGATCTCCTTAATTTTGTTAGTACTCCTGTGGCGAAGAGTAGAGACATGGAAGAACTTTGTATTTCTGTCACCCTCCTTTAACCAACGCAATCTGGATTTTTGCCTCCAAAAGGTTTCTTCAAATCCTAGCATCGTGTGGTATTCGGCTAACGACTCCCTCTCCTGGTTTCTCAGATCCTCTGTAAGCTGCTCTGACTTCGACTTCTCCTGTAGTTCATTGATCTTGTCTTTTAGTACTGCCTTTTTAACAAAAATATTGCCAAAGGAAGTTTTGTTCCACTCTCTAATGTTAGCCTTCACATTCCTTAGTTTACATGCCACTTGGGCCGGTTTCGAACCATTATACTTTTTGTCCCACCATTGGGCAACCGAGATCCTTGAGATCCGATGTTGGAACCACATAAGTTCGAATCGAAAGGGTCGATGTATCTTTTCTTAGAGTCCTCCCCTGTTTCCCACAAAATTGGGTTGTGATCGGACCCGATTCTTGGGAGTGCCGTTAATGAAGAGTCCCCAAACCTCTCCGAGGCATTCTTGAGAAAGAAGAAACCTATCTAATCTGATCCGAATTTGGTTTTCCTTCAATCTTTTGTTAGACCATGTATAGGAGAATCTACGCGAGGTCCACATCCATCGGCTCATGTTGCTCAACAAAATCTCTAAACTCGTAGATATCAGCGGTTATTCTTTGAGAGCCCCCCAATTTATCTAGAGGATTAAGGTAGCAATTGAAATCCCCCGCCACAATCCAAGGGTAGTTGGGGACCGTCTCCCTCAATTCGGCTAGGCGACTCCAAAGAACCCTTCTCGGTCCACTGTCTAAGCTGGAGCATATACATTCGTTAAGATCCACTCTTCCTGCGTGGTTTTATCCACACATAAGAGACAAATAAACCAACTAGACATCGAGAATCACTCTACTATCAATCACATTTTTGTTCCACATAACCGGTAACCCTCCTGCTGTTCCGGTGGCCTCTTGGCCTACTACTTCAACTTCTCGCCAAGTCCTATTCTTAAAAGGAATAACTCTACTCTCCTCCATTTTAGTTTCTTGCGGTAAAATAATATCCGGTTTGTGTTCTTGTCTAAGAGCATACAAAGCTCTTATTTTTGCGAGGATTACTCCCACGAATATTCCATGAAAGAATCTTCATTTATGGGCTTTGGATCCTCGAGCCTTCGCCCCAAAGAGCAATCTTGCTTGAGTGCCATCGGCCACTCCTCGCTCTGCTTCTTTACGCCTTAAGGCGGCATTGCTAGGTTTCCCTCTTCCCTACCGAACCATATCCCCATACATCCGCTCTAGGTTGAAGTTCCTTGGGATTCACTTGGCTTCTAGTAACCATCTTGGGTAGGTCAGTCTTGGTCTTTGGGGTAACAATCTGGCTTTCCAGGTTAACTGGTCTTTTTGACAGTGGAGATGATTCCGTGCTCTTAGCTTCTTGATTAGTAGATTCTTTTTTCCCTGCTTTGGGGTTACATTGATCTTGGTGGTTCACCTCTTCCTCCTGAGTATCCTTGCCTGTATTATTAGTTTCCTGCTCCTTCCTCTGATTTTTCTCCTCTAAATCCTTCTCTTGAGTCTCCTCTACCTCAGATTCCACTTCTTGGTTGTCCATCTGATCTCCCTTCAAATGATTTAATGCATCAAAACTGTTCTCCTTTGGGATGTTGATCTCCTTGGAATTTCTTCCCATAAATTCCTCTACGGTACATGGGACCACTTCCACCGAGCCTCCATAGGCCTCCCGTATCACCCAATCAAACTTACTTGCCCCAGGGCGTTGATCTATGGGGTTCTTTCCTTTGTGATTTGGCTATGAGGCTTGCTGTATCATCTTAGGAGCAGGTTGAGCTTGAGGGTTCCCATCAAAGGGACCGGCTCCCCTGTGAGAGGGTTTCGGGGCATAGGAATTTTTGGGAGGAGGGTTAAAACGTTGCCTCTTGCTTACAATAGGGCGAACAGGGTCTCTGATATTCGGATTTCGAGCTCCACGTCCTTGAGGCCCAGATTGGGTAGGAATGGAGATCTGCGGGGGAGGGATATTATTATGGGTTTGAGGATTAGTATTTTGGAGTGGGGGCTGGTTCTTGGAAATGCAGTGGATACCCTGGTGCCCTACCTTCCCACAAACACTACACTTAAAAGACATATTTTCATATTCAAAGACCCGAGTATGAAGGCCAAACATAGACGACAAAATAATGGATTTAGGGAGCTCTTTACTCGGGTCCGCCAACACACACATGCGAGCGAGACAGGAGTCTTGTTTTGCTCAAGGTTGCGGGATCAATAGCTATTAGTTCTCCAATATACGTAGCTATCCCGGCCAAGATTTGTTCGTTCCAAAAAAGCGAGAGGTAATCCTGGCATCTTAACCCAAATAGGAGCCAAATCCGGCACTCGAGTGCAGGGGTTGAAATCGGGGGACCAACGCTTGAGATACAAGCCCCTTTTCCCAAAAAACCAAGGACCTCCTTGGAGAGTCCTTTCCATGTCCTGTTCACATTGAAATGTCACCAAAAGAAAACTCTTGGGTAAAGCCTTAATCATCATACCGGCCCTTGGCTGCCATTTTTGGATGGCCCATCTCCTTATGACTTCCATGTCCGGCCTCACCCCCATAAATTTAGCCACTAGAGATGTTTTGCCCTCCATAGCCACATGTTGAGCTAAGGAATCCGGGACGTGCAACCTACCATTGACAGATTTTAGATTAAAACAAGAGTCGGATAATTTTTGCTTACCGCGAAGAGCATTAAGATATGAAGGTCTCCAGTTGCCAGGTTTCTCTTTGTCTCCTTCTTGGGTCTTCCTTTGATCCTGACGCATAGAGTCCTGGTCCCCCTCAGAGAAATCTTCAACCGCATCCGCCCAACGCCCTTGGACCGGTTCCAATAGAACTTCCTTGTCCACATCCTCCGCACTGGGGCCTACTATCTCGCCAGAGCCCCCACCTGCCGCGTCTGCTGATCTGCCCTCTAAAGTCCCACACCTAGGGTTTGATGCCCCTAGACCTCTCGCTCCTCCTCCTTGCTGCTCCATCCGTCACAACTTGTTGCCTCCAAAATCTGCCATTTTTTTTTTTTTTTTTTAGGGCCAAATTTTTTATCTTTAGCCTCATTATTAATGAATATCGTCACTTGGAATATTACAAGGCTCAAAGGGAGTCTTTCAAAAAAAAACAAAATTAGAAGAATAATTCAAACAAACCAACCTCATCCAGTTTTCCTTTAGGAAACAAAGATGTCTCTAAGGGAAATGAAGTCTATTGCAAGTAAAATTTGGTCAACAGGAAAAGTGGTTTCACTCAGCTCCCATGGGGCTTCTAGCAACATTGCTTGCGTTTGGGACCCAAAAGAGATCATTATTCACCATATGGTTGGTAGCTATAGGGTATCTTGGTTGTGGCTCCACAAAGTAGACAATCTAACCAAATTATGCTCTACTTGACTATTTATGCTCTAATTACTTTCGAGGAAAAGTAGAGATAATGGAAGAATATAACTTATATTATCTCTCATTTTCCTGAATCTCGGGTCTTGATCGGAGGAGACTTCAATATCATCCTCTCTTTAGAAGAGAAGAGGGGGGGAAAGAGGAGTCTAGATGGGAGCTCAAACCTCGTGAGTGAATATATTGCAAACCTTCACCTTGTGGACATCCAACTAGATAATGGCCTCATTACTTGGTCTAACAGAAGGCAAGGCTCTACTTGTATCATGGAAATATTGGATAGGTTATTGTTCTTTGGCAATTTATTAATCCATGGCCACATTCCTAAGGTGAAAAATCTTAATAATGTTGGTTCAAATCATGGTTAAAATGTAGAAAACCAAGGTCAGTTTCTTGTGCTTTCGATTTAAATTAATGTAGCTCAGAGATAGTTCCTTCAAACCTTGAGTGTGGTAATAGTGGCAGGAAGGTAAACCAAGGTATGGAACGAAGATGTTTTGTTTCACCAAAAGGTTGCAATACATCAATTCCAAAATCAAGATTTAGAATTGGAAGGAATTTGGAGAAGTTAGGCAAAAGAAACGAGAAGTGATTCCTCAAATTGAAGAGTTGAATGATCAAATATATTTAGATGGCCTCATTAAGAGTATAAGTATTAATGAAATTAGACTCACTGTGCATTTGGAGGAATGGGAAAAAGAGAAGAGCTCTTATGGAAGCAGAAATCTAGGATCCAATGGCTCAAAGAAAGAGATCGAAACATAAAATTCTTCCACAAATATTTTCTAGCTTGTATATTCCACAACTTTATTTCTTCCTTGAATTCATATTTTGGAGACTCTATCCACACTTGGAATAGCATAAAGTCTATTGCAGTCAAGTACTTTTCCAAACTGTTCACTATTGCATGTCTTGACTTGGCTTCTCAATAGAATGTCCTTCGAGTGATCCCAACCCTTATCACTTTTTTTTTTAAGAGAAAAATCCCTCGTGGGGCCGCTTTGTTCTGAGAGACCACGAACAGGGGGTTCTAACATCGTCAAAGTCACCCGAGAGTCGCACCCGACCCTGCCCGTACCAATATTATCAATTGGATTTTGGATACCCAATTCAACTTTTTGGTAGGGTGGAGATTTGAACCTGGGACCTCCCTTGGAGGATTTCCCTCTCCTCTCTAACTCACCTACAACACCTGGGTAACTCTTATAACTTTTGAGGAGAACTTTGTTTTTATCATTCCAGTTACTATCAATGAGCTTCAACAAGTGGTTTTCCAAATGCAAAAAGGGAAGACCTCGGGGCTTGATGGTTTTCCCATCAAATTTTACCATGAATTTTGGGATATTCTTCATGTTGATTTATTAGGGGTGGTGGAAGAATCCATAAATGCCAAAGATATTTTGAAGGTTATCAATAAAAATTATGTAGCTTTGGTCCCAAAGGCTCAAGATGCAAAACATATCTCAACTTTTAGACCAATAACTTTATGTAATGTTCTTCTCAAAATCATTACCAAGATCATGGCGAAGAGGCTGAAACCTCTTTTGCATAAGATTATTTTCCCTAAAAAAGGAGGTTATGTGGAAGGGCATCAGATTGTGGATGAGATAGTTCTTGCTCAAGAAGCCATCCATTTCATTGAAGCTCAAAAATCTCCTTCTATGTTCATCCGTTTAGACCTATTCAAAGCTTATGATAGAATGGATTAGCACTTCCTTGTGAAAGTTATGAGGCAATTTGGCCTCTCTCAAGATTGGACAGATTGGATTATGGGATGTATCTCTTCAGTGTTCTACTCAGTTATTATAAATGGTTGCCCTTCATAGGTGTTCCCAACTTCTAGAGGTATTAGGTAGGGCGACCCCCTCTCCCCTTATTTATTCATCATTCTTGATGAATGCTTGGGCAGGTCTATGACAAAAAATAGAGAAAATAGAACCCTTGAGAGAGTTACCATTGCTCATGGATCCAAGCCTATATATCATCTTCAATGTGTTGATGACTCTACTCTGTTAGGTAAAGCTACAATTATGAAAGCCTCTACGATTAATCAAATCATTTGTTGTTTCTCTAATGTTATGGGGCAATTGATTAATGAAGACAAATCAAAAGTCATATTCTTTCATTGATATCCTCGACAAGAATCCATGGTTCTATATAAATTATTATATAATAAGGCCTCCCTTCCGATCACTTATTTAGGTATTCTTATCAACATCCAAAGACAGAAAAAAAAAGAAAGACTAGAATTGTTTTTTGGACAGAGTAAAGGGGAAAATTGGAAAGTGAATGACTTTCATCTGGGGGTAGAATTACCTTGGTAAAATCAGTCCTCCAAGCTATACCTATTTATGTTTCTGTTGTGTTGAATATCCCAAAAGTTGTTCTTTGAGAATTGGATCAAATCAATCAATGGTTCCTCTTGAGTGGTACTAAGGAGAAAAGAAAATAGACCTTGGTGAATGGGATATTTTATGCCTTCCCAAGCATGAAGGGGGATTAGGATTTTTGTTTGCTATAAAAAACAATAAGGCTTTAGCTACAAATTTGTATTGGAGGATTTTGAATAACCCCAATGCCCTATGGGCCAATAATATTTGTGCTAAATATGCTAAAAATAAAAGTCCTATAGACCTTGTACACTATCAACTTCCTTCCAAAGGTTCTCCTATTTTGGCTATTCTTAGGAATGGTGAGTATTTGATAAAGAAGAAGTTATTTTGGATCATTCATAATGGTCAAAAACCTAATTTTTGGACAGATTCTTGGAACGTTCACCAACCTTTGATAACTTAGTTCCTTGATTGGGGGTCCTAGATGGAGAAGCTTCACCAAGCTAATTGGATAAAGGTAGCTAATTACTATCAGTACTAGACTGGTAATTTAGAGGTTGGTAGATATTGGATCCCTATTGAGGAATGGCCTATTAAAATTTTAGAAAGGCAAAGGAAATATATCCAACACATCCTTCATAGAGATCTCTCTCTTGGTCCCATGATAAGGATTATTTTGGATGGAACAACATTAATACGAGTGAGTATACTATTGGTCAAGGTTATTTGGCCTTATGCCATAATAATCCTAACCATTCCTATAACATATTTACACAACTATGGGGTTAGAAGATATGGCATAAGGTGAGGTTTTTTATTTGGATTTTATTACATTGAAGGGTGCTCATTGGTGAGCAACTTATGAAACATGACTTTCATGGCCCGTTTAGATATGATATGTGTGGAAAGAATGTGGAAAATCTTAGCCATATTTTTATTGAGTGTCCCTTAGCCTTTAATTCATGGAGGAGAATGGCTACCTTACTTGGTTTGCAATGGTCCAATTTTTATACTCTTGAACAACTTTGGAGGGATTGGCCTAAGCAGGAGGTTGTTGATCATTTTGTTAGACAATTAGTTTGGTTGGGAACTACCATCCTACCTTGGAATATCTAGAAGGAAAGAAACAATCAAATTTTCAAATAAAAAATGAAGGATATTCACTATATTTGGCAAAATACCATTGCCAACATAGCTGAATCAGTCAAACAACTCCTTAATCACCCCCAAGACTCCCACCAACGTTGGGATCAACTTATGCAAGGATTGAAGATTCATTATACTACTAGCAATCATCTTAAGGGGAATGTGAGTAATCAAAATATGGATATAACAAGGAGTTGGCAACCTCCTCCAAAGGATTTTGGAAAATTTAATATAGATGGAGCCTCTAGGGGGAACCTTGGAAAATATAGTGTGGGAGGAGTTGGTAGACTTTCAGATGGTTCCTTGGTTTTCACTTTTGTTGAGAATTTAGGTATCCTTTCCAAAAACCTTGTTGAGGGGTATGGTATCCTCAAAGGCCTTTGAGAGGCTGCTAATATTAGATGGAAAAAGGTGCTAGTTGAATCTGACTCCCAATTCATGATTAATTTGTTGAAGACTCCTAAGAAGTGTAGGTATTTTGGAGCAACATTCAGTCTAGGATGGTCAATCAAGCCAACAAAGCTTCTAAACCCACCCAACTCTCATGGTGGCATAGGAGATTTCATAACACCATTGTATTATCTTGTAAAAGGGTCACCTTCCTTCTTTGGAGGCCCCATTTGTAAAATCCCAAGTGGGTAACTTTGTAAAAGAGAAACATTGTAATCTATAATATAATCTCTTATTGGATCAAATGAAAGGTGCATTTTCTATCTCACACAAATGGTGATCATAGTGGGACCTTTCCCTTGACCACACCTTGACATTTTCCATTTTTTTAGGCAGTAGTATTAATCATATTATTATTGTCCCTTATTTAGGTATATGTCTTATGCATGTGTTACTTTAGACTTTGTTCGCTTCTTTGCTCATTTCACTAGCCTCTATCTATTTTACAAGTCTGGCATATGCTCAAGGTCATCTTATCATAAGGCAAATTGAGATTCAACAAACAGTCCTCTCATCGTCTACATCCAATTATCATTGTCCAGACTTGGACAGTCATAAGTTCTAACCATCCAATGGCCAAATGGTCTTGATTTGTGGCCATCTGAGGATAGATGGTCAAAGTTCTAAAGACTATGTGCCATAGAACCAGAATTGCATCTCAACAACAGAAAGAGCAGTAAGGTGAGCAAAGGTCTATTTTTAGTATTTTGTGATATTTTGGCATCATATTTTCAGTTTAAATAGAATTTATTAGAGTTTATTACTTGTATTTTTTATGATATTTGGGGCCTAACTAAGGTAGGTCTCTTGATGCTACTGACTTCTCATTGTGGGTTGTGTGGAGGTCTCTTGGAGCATTCGGTCTAGGATGGTCAATCAAACCAACAACACTTCTAAACCCACCCAACTCTTGTGGTGACATAGGAGATTTCATAACACCATTGTATTGTCTTGTAAAAGGGTCACCTCCTTCTTTGGAGGTCCCATTTGTAAAACCCCAAGAAAATTAATTGTAATAAAAATATTTTCTTGTAACATATTTTATATTGGTTAATGAAATGGTGTATTGTCCTTGCCATACAAATGGCGATCATGGTGGGACCTTTCCCTTGACAACACCTTCACATTTTCCATTTCTTTTAGGCAGTAGTATTAATCATATTATTACTATCCTTTATTTTGGTATGTCTTATGTGTGTGTTCCTTTAGACTTTGTATGCTTCTTTGCTCATTTCACTATACTTTGTTTTACAAGTTTGGCATATCCTCAAGATCATATTATCACAAGGTAGACTAAGGCCTAGCGAACAATCCTCTCATCGTCTACGTCTAATTAGCATCGTTTAAACTTGGACAATTATCTGTTCTAACCATCCAATGGCTAAACGATCTTGATCTATGGTCGTCTAAGAATAGATGATCAAAGTTCCAGATTTTGTATACCACAAAACTAGACTTGCACCCCTAGCCAACTTTCAAAACAACATCAAATTACAAGTTAGAGGATTCTTTTATCTCTTTTTAGATTAAATTGTCATCATCTCTTTTGCTTGTTTATCATAGTTGTCTTTAATATTCATAGCCTAATTGTCTTTCCATCTCTTAGCATAGTCATTCAATATTTCAAGCTTAGCATAGTGGTCCTTTTCTTTAGCTTAGTAGCTTCGTCAAGTCATTTAGCATACCAGTCTTCCTTTGATTTAGTTTTATTGCTTTTTCCTTCCTATCATAGGTGCTTTTTCATTTCTTAGACTATGTGTTCTCCTCTTTCCTAGCTTAGGTGTTTTTACATCCCTTAGAATAGTTGCTTTATTTTCCATAGCATAGTCCCCTTTGCTTCCTTAGAATAGATGTTTTATATTTCCCTAGCATAGCTCTTTTCTTCTCTTAGCATAGTTGGTTTTCCTTTCCTTAGAATAGTCTCTTCTCTCTTCTTCATCATAGTTGCTTTTAAATCCTTTTAATATAGTTGTCTTTTCATCATCATAGCTACTTTAATCTTCTTAGCAATAGTTATGTTTTTCATTTCCATAGCATAGCTTGTCTTTTCATTTCCTTAATATAGTTGCTTTCAACATTTTTAGCATAGTTGCTTCTATTTCCATAGTATAGTTTCCTTCATTTGTTTAGTTTAATTGTATTCATTTTCTTAGAATAATTGTTCTTTATTTTCATAGATTAGTTGATCTTCCATTTGCTTAGAATAGTTTTTTTCATTCATTATCATAGTTGTTTTCATTTTCTTTAGAATAGTTGTTTTTCAAGTTTCATAGCTTAGTTATTTCTTTAAAGTTCTTAGTGTAGTTGTTCTTCAAGATTCTTAGCATATTGGTTTTCTTTTTCTATAAATTAGCTATTTTTTATTTCCATAGAATAACTGCTTTTCCTTTCTTTTAGACTAGTTGTCTTTCATTCTCATAAATTAGAATGCTTTTCATAGATTAGTGGTGATCTTTTTGATGCATTTTCTTAGTATCCATTAGAAATAGAGCTTCTCTCATTATCCTTGGTCTTTCCATCATAGGTTTATATTTTTGTTAGTTTCTTGGCCATTGTCTTTTCTTGTTAAGTTTCCTTCTTTGGTGTCAATCAAGTTTCCCCCCCTTTCATTTTTTTCTCTAGCAGCTTTGTGTTCTACATTTGGAGTCACAGATAGATCACAGTTGTAATCGTCCAACCCTGGATGGTTTACAACTGTGATTGTCCAGCCCTATATGGTCACACCCAAAGTAGGATTATTCTTCCAGTTCTCTCTCGAGCACCTCATTCTGGTCAATAGGTCCTATGTCCACTTCTTACAGTCGATTCTTCCTCACAAGGGGTTTCTTTCATTTAGGTTTCTTCTTTTCTTCTTCAAGATTCTTTATTCCTTGGGCTACATTGTTCCTTGGAGTTTCTTTTTGACTAGTATAGTTGTATTTGCATATTACATCACAAAAGACATTCTTAGGATTAGTATTTACCCCCTTTTTGCATATAGTTTAGGAAAATATTGCATCTTGCATCTTTAGGATTAGTATTAATTGTGCATTAGGTATTATCAACACATAAAAATAGAAAACAACAAAATCATAAAATCACACATACTTGCACATCATTTTGTCGCAAAAATTTTGCGGGGATAACCAATCGATGACGTTGGACTTCATCCCCAACCATTAGTTGATCCTCTAGTTTAGACCATATAGTTTCCTAGACTTCATCCCCAAGAAACTAGTTACCCTTGGGACTAGCCTAGGGTAATTTGAGGTTAGATGCCCTTGCTCACGGGGTTTAATAATAATTGTGTGCACAATTGTCATTTTTTTTTACCAATCCTGATCGAGGGTGAAGTGAAAGCTGACTAGGCCGATAGCAAATTATAAACAATGTAACCTCTTTTTGGAGGTTTCTTTTTTCCTTAGGATATCTGAAGCCAACCTAGCACTAGGAAGCCTTTTTAGCCATTTGTGTACCACTTTTCGTAGAGGAGTGGGTATAAATACACCCTTGTAGTTACCACCTCATCCATCCCTATAGTAGCCCCTAGGAGTAGGGTACATCAAAACACAAAAAAAACCAAAAAAATAAACATGAAAACCAAAACCAAAACAAAACAAACATAATCTAACCAAGCAACACCAAGAATTATCAAACAACAACGAAACACTCACTTGAGCATCAACATAGACATTGTCTATTTGATTGTTTGTTTGTGTAGATAGTGCATTCTTTTCCAAATTTCACCATCAAAATCACCAAAAGCTTCAAAATCTTACCCCGATTCCATTCTGCCACCTGTACCTAGCCTTGTCACCACTCTGCCTAGCCCTTGGATCTCATCATCTAGCCTCAGATAATTAATGCTTATGATTGTCCAGTCCTTGACAACCATGCCTAACATCTGTATATACCCTTCCACATCTAACCTACTCCCCTCTATACATTTTATGTTGTCCTTAGCAGCTTATAGCCCAAACCAAAAGCCAAACCTAGGCTCAAGCATACTATTCCATGGACCATTTTGAATTGGTACCTAATCCCCTAGCCACTCCTCCAACCCATTTAGAGGAGATGCCTATCACATTGCCTAGTATCCTCCCCTCCATCTGTCCTATCCCAGGCCCAACTATCAATACTTGTTCTTGATCCTCCTATTTTTATCTAGGCCCAATGCCTCAATCCACCTCTACCACTCTAACCCAAACACTTCCGAAAAGGACCAATTTATCCTTTTTGCATTGATCAATCCCATCTTTTCCACCTCTTCTTCCAACACCCTCTCTTTCACCTCTTCTTCCAACACCATCTCTTCTCCCGACACCCTACCCTCTATATCATGCCATCCACATGGCTCAACACCTACAACCTTGTGACTCATCCTATCCTCTTCTTCCACTTTTACCTTCTCCATGTTCTTAATCCTACCAAATTAAACCTCACCATGTCATCAAACCATTAAAAACTATCTAGTCCACTCTAACTCCACCTCTAGTTGATCTAAACCAAGTCTTGGACTGACTCACCAACCTTGCACTCAAATTAAGTCATCAAGGAACCTCCCCATCGTCCTTAAAATCTTCCTCAATCTCATATTCCTCCACTCCCCCCTCTTCATCTCAACCCTCCAATCACCCTTAACATCTTCATCATCCACCTCGTACCTAGACACCCCTATCGTATCCATTGTTGACCATATTTCAAAGACTGTATGACACAAAAGTGATTTCTTTACCTGACATTCACCTTAAGCAAACCAACAAGCCCAAACCTAGATGGTACAAAGAAGACCACTATTGCATCTACCATCATCAAAAAGGTCATGACATTGAGAACTGTTAATATTTCTAGCGTCTATTGTAGAATCTACTAAATCATGGGGAATTAACCATCTCATCCACATGATCCTCTTCCAATGACTTCTTTCTTCTTCAATATTCTCCTCTTCATCAATTCACCTCTTTTACCCATTTGCATCACACATAACCACCAATCAAATTCATCCACCCCAATCACACCTCATCACCAACCACCTTATCGCTTGAGAGGGATTACATTATCTAATCAATGTTGGCATGACCTTGATCAATACCAAACACCCACTCTTGGAATTGATATTTGTCTTAAAACCTTGTTTGAGACTATCATTAACCCTATTTTGTTAGGTCAAAATGTAGAATTTCTCTCCTTAACATAAACTCCAATAAAATCTACTTTGGCATGCTTCAGGCCTATTATCGTATGGTTACTCACACATCACATGTTGTTGAATCCTTCAAAGTGTCATGAGAATACCTACCAATGGCCAGATCAGCCTACCAAATCAAATGTTCTTAACAAACTATCAACGATAAAATTTAAATATTTGTGTCCCTTTCATATCTGGGGCATACCACATTGATCATGATTTGATACAATCTCAAGTCTCCTAAAAATGTCACTTCCATCCCCTTTGCATCCATAATCGACCACCGTCATCATTCCATCACTTTCCAATTTCTCTCTAGCTTCTCCTTCCTTACTTTTTTTTAGACTCCTTCGTCTCTTCCTCTTTACTAAGTCCCACAAAATCGTTGTAGGGTCACGCTTTGAGTGGCTACATACTGGTGGTTGTTTTCTTTCCCTTCTTTCTCGATCTCTCCTTCCTCCACCTTTCTTTCCTACTTCTCCCTTTAACTTCCTCTTCCTTTTTGTCTCCTCCCACCTTCCTATTTTTCTCATTCTTCTATTTTCTTCTCAAATCACTTTCATGACTGGGCTAGTCCATCCTCATTCCCTACCATCTTACAATCTAGGAGAGTCCATCCTTCTCTTAATCCATAATTTAACCTAGGCAAGTTTGTACTCCTCCCTCCTCCTTGGTTTGGGGGGTGTAACCCCTTCCACCACCAATGTTGCACATGAATTAATGCTTAACTCCCCATTTTATTTCTTCATCATTCTTCATTTTCATCCAACCATTCTTCAACAATCATTTCTTCATCATGCTTTATTTTCAACCATTCTTCAACATTCTTTAGTGTCTTCATCACATGTTATTAATCACCTCTTTCCTTTTTTATTCTTCATTTTCATCCAACCATTCCTCAACATATTTCATTCGACCTCGCTCCTCCCTACTTCCCTATCCACAACCATCTCCTCCTCACTAGAGGAAATTCTTCATCCTTTTGCTTCACAATTTTTATCAAATGCTACTTTGATCACTGTTCGATGTTGTATGTATATTTTGTTATGCATGGTACATTATGTTAATCAAGGGTGTACATCCAATCATGTGTGTCCCACTAATTTTTGTGTCTTCATGTTATGCTAATAACCCCTTTTGTCATACACCCTACACCCACCATCAATTTCATGTCATGCTCCTCATTTTTATATCACTTTCCCACTATTCCCCTTTAGTCATAGTTCTCCTCCCTCATATTGTCTCTTCCTTACCTTCAGTTAGGGGAATCTTTAGGTTCTTTCAGTTATTCAACCATGCCTAGGATTCCAACCAACCTTCATTGAATGTCATCCAGTATTCAAGTGCTTTAGGCCTCTCCTAGTTACCTCAAGTTCTCTGTTGGACCATGCACATGATTCACATATTAATTAAATTTTGAGTCTAGGGAAGATGAAGCCATGTGTAGCTCTCACTATAAAGTGAAGGGTTTCCCCTGCTCATCCTATCATGTGCATAATTCAAACCTAAGGATCCAAACTACAAAAAAAATTACCCATGGATCCTTGGGCATTTTAGACGTCTCGATCGAGGCTATAGATGCTTGGATGGAAATGGAGCAACATCGAAGAATTATGGGGCTATCACCACTAGCACTATAGATGCTTGACTGGCAATGGAGTATGCCATCCTGTGGCAACATGTCTATCACATTAGTGACCTCCTTTTGTACAAACCTATAATCGCTTGTGGATGAGCTAGCTTACAATGTCTTGAGCTACAATTGGTTAGTCCTATCTTGGTCAAAATAAAAAATGAACTTCATTGCACACACTTAGGTCCTTGAGAGACTCGACTTCCTATGATGGTCTTAGTATCTTAGAGTGCCTGATTGACTATTAGATGAACTTGATTGGTATCACTAGGGTTTTTGAGTTTCCTAAAATAACTCCTAGTTTCTCATGTTTAGGACATTAGAGGTGACAAGTGTCATAATTCCACTCACTCCTTTCATATATATTTTCAAGTCTTGTCTTGTATCTTTATCATACATCCCCTGACATCCTCAATACCAACCATATTTCATGTCAAGTTTCATCTTTCTCATTCCCTTGTTGTGTCATTATGATTGTATCAATGCCCTTGATTAATCAACTAAATCATGAATAGTCATATGCATACAAATATTTTTAGAAAGGTTATCACATACACATTTATATATCTATTCTATCACATTCTACTCATGTCATCCAACATTATCCATACCTATCACCAATTATCTAAATCATCTAACATAATCATCATTCATCACACATCAAAGCATCACATATAAAACACATTGCATCCATAAAATCCATCTGTATATATATAATTATCCCTAAAAAAAATGTACATCATAATGCCATGCCCATAGACTACATCCTCATGACCCTTAGGCCTACAAAACTATGGATCATACCACCAAAAGTAGAATAAAATAAACCCTCATTGTTGACTGTCGTCGGTATCTCCACTACCCTCTGCCTCCTTTCGATGATTTTTCCCACCATTGTTGTCCCCTGACACCTCGTGAGGTCCTTGCACCAGATGCCTATGAATTTGTTGGCTCCGTAAACCACAACACTGCTAGGGCAATCGAGGGCACACTCCTCTAACTTTGCTATAACTGCAATGAGGATGACCATGACGGGATGCCCACACATGCTCTAATCAAGGTATCCTCTAATACCCCACCTAAGCTATCTCCTGCTACAAGTGCACCATTGCCCTCTCTTCCCTCTCTTAGGCTTCCACCACCTTCGTCCACAATGCAAAAACCTCAGTCTCATGCCTTATTGTCGACCCTTGTGCATGTAATTGTTTCACCTTTAGCGCCAACCTATCTTGCTCCATCGTCACAACCATCCCTCAACTATGCAAGTCATCTCGCTTTGTTGCTACCTTGTCCATCTCATCCTAAAAGCTCTATAATTGTGCCTATAGTGTATCTCTCTCTTCCTCCAATTCCTTTGATTGTTGCCTCTTGACCTCCCACTAACTCTGCTCTGTCACATAGGCAATCTCCCGCTTTGTCTGATGTCCCTCCAAGATGCGAACTCGCTCTACCATAGCGGCAAACTCCTCATCTCTCTCCTCACCTCTCTCCTCACCTCCATATTTACCATCACTTCTTCGACATTGGTTCCCTCAGGTGTTTTCCATGATGGCCTTGCCCCATTATCCACCCAACATTGAGTATGTCACCATAATGGCTCCTCCTGCTCCCCATCCTCCACATCATCTCCCTCTCTCGTTGTGCCTCCCTCAAGCATCGGTTGGAAATGTTGTGTGGCCCACCACTCATCATACTCTGGTGTGGTTCCTGCATCCTCTACATCCCCTATTTCCAACACCTCATCTACATCCGCTCCCATAGGCTTATACTACGGGTATACGATCATCTCGCTCCTCCATCATTAGTATACTACTAGTGGAGAAGGCACACCCTACCTCAACCAAAACTGCCTCAATACACGAGTACACTACAAATACTCGTACTCTATCCCAATTTGACCAACCACCCACCTACCTTATTGTACCCAAGCCAAATAATTCCCATCCTCCCTCCAAGTAGGCCCTCCCCTCCATGACCTCCAAATAATATCCTAAGGCCCCAATCTCACCCATAAAGCCTCATAATGTGCTAATATCCCTAAGTATGGCCAAATATTACTTTGCTCTCTATCCTTACACCATCTCATGGCATAAGGAACATCTCCCCCATATTTGTATGTGCATCCCATAGCAACCCTCAAGGTTGCCCCACCTAGAAGTGCTCCCACATCCATACTTGTATGAGTAAGTTGCATCCCAATCCCAACCACTTTCATAGTTTGACCTCATACAACTCTCTATAATTTTGGGCTAACAATGTTAGAGCCCATGCATACACTCTCAACCTCTCCACAAAATCCATGACTAACCCAAGTAGGTTCCATGGAAACCACACACCCAACGAGTCCAACAAAATGACATTGGAAATCAATGCCATCATAATAGCCTATCTTGTTAGGAGCCTCACCTCATAGTGCACCTCAAAGTGACCCCACCGCTGTCCATGTCAATGTCCCTCCATTCCTGCCTGTAAATCAGGACCAACATGGCCTCCCTCTTTGTCGTACCCATCGTCTAATCTTCTCTCCCTCCATAAAAACAAAAATATATGATACACATCCTCCAACGTGATCATAATCTCCCTAGTCAACATATGAAAGATGCACGTATTTGGATCCCATATGTCTGCCAACATCATGATGTAGGTGTGATCGACATGTACTATCTCTAGTCGTGTTGCTCCCTCCAAACCAATATGTCGTAGCACTTCAAGTCATCCACCATCAACTCCCTCCTCGTCTTATAAAAGACCTCCTTGAAATGGTGCCTCGATCTCAACATATTTCACTGCAAAACAATCAACACACCATCACCAACACATTAGCATTACATCATAAACAACCATAAAAAAATGCAAACATGAAAAATGAGAAAATGGAAAAAAAAAATGAAAATGATGCCCATCCATACATCTCAATAATTTTCAGATACAAATTAACAATCATCAATCAACATGGGGGTATCCAAGGTATATCACCTTCTCCCTCAATCACATCAATATCAAGTAAGCATGAATCCTTATAACCTGATAACCAATCATCAATCAACATGGGGGTGTCCTAGATATATCACCTTCCTATTTCAATCACATCAATCGTAGGTGTGTATGAATCCTTACCACCTATTCATCAATCATCCATAAAAATGGGGGTGTTCAAGGTTTATCATCTTCCCCCCTCAAACACATAAATTTTAGTTGTGTATGAATCCCTACCACCTTAATCATCAATCAATCACTCATCACTCAATCGTGAACCATCAATAATAAATGTTTTACCACTTTCCTAGCGTAGATTTCATTTCATGTCATTCACTCCTTTCCTAACATAGATTTAATTTCCTGTCATTTACCGCTTTCATAGCATAGATTTTGTTTAATGTCATTTCTTGCTTTTGTAGTTTAGATTTCATTTCCTCTTGTTTACCACTTTCCTAGCATAGATTTCATTTCCTGTCATATATCACTTTTGTAGCGTAGATTTTGTTTCATGTCATTTCTTGCTTTTGTAGTTTAGATTTCATTTCCTATCACTTACTGCTTTCATAGCATAGATTTTGTTTAATGTCATTTCTTGCTTTCGTAGTTTATATTTTATTTCCTATCATTTCTTTCTTTCATAGCGTAAATTTTGTTTAATGTTATTTCTTGCTTTCATAGTTTAGATTTCATTTCCTGTCATTTACCACTTTCCTAGCATAACTTTTATTTCTTGTCATTTACTGTTTTCCTAATTTAGCTTTATTTTCCTACATTTTATTGCTTTCGTAGACTAGATTTCCTTTCCCACTTTTTATCGCTTTCATAGCTTAATTTCACTTTCTTGCTTTTCGAGGATAGCTTTAATTTCATGTCTTTCATATTTTCATAGGATTACTTTACGTTCATGTCTTTTAACACTTTCATAGAATAGTTTTAATTTAATGCACCTTCCCACTTTCATAGATTAGGTTTCTTTTCATGTCTTTCCTAGGGTAGTCATTTCCTTTCATGTAATTTACTTGCCTTTTGAGTGATATTCATAACTAGCTTAGATATAAAGGATATATATCTAAAAATGCCGAGAGTTATCAATCTCGAGGCGCCTATCTCATTTCTTGGGGGTGTGATCTCCAAGATAGGCGCCTCGGGATTGATAACTCTCGACATTTTTAGATATATATCCTTTATATCTAAGCTAGTTTATTAAACAGTTGCAACGATTGGTTAGTCGATTGTTTTAGTTTAAATATTTTAAATGTTTGCAACGGTTGGTTAGTCGGTTGTTTTAGTTTAAATATTTTTGTTAATGTCGGCTTTTTAATAAAAAAAAAAATTGTTTACGGCATGACATGTATGACCTCTTTGCCTCCCACCCCCCTGTCTGCCATTGTAGGAACGCCTCTCGACGTAACTAGTGATATACTCTAGTACACCTGGTGGTTGCAATGACTGGTTATCCATGCAATTTGATAGGATGAGAAGATTATCATAAGGACAGTCATATTTATTCCAAAAAAAACAACAGACCACTATTCTTACCTCTTTTCTTGCCAAGCTTCACTATTTGATTATCTCATATCCATTCTTCTATTGCCCACTCTACATTTTGTCAAGCTCTACGTCGTTGTCATTTGTTCCTTCCTCCACCAATTCATCACTTCAAGGGGTTGATATTACCCACAAATTCTATCCCAAACAAGTCCAATACCTAACACTCAATTTTGGAGTTGCATAGGTCCAATAATATTTGCTCGTGGCTATTATTAAACCCTTTTTGCTAGGGCAAATAGTAGAACTCTCCTTCAATCAAAACTCCAAATTCAATCAATTTGGTATGCCCTATGCCTGTGGTTGTACGGTTACTCACCCAATCATGCTTTGATAAATCAATCAAAGTGTTGTGAGGACACCTACCAATGGTTAGTCAACTTATCACATAAAATGATCTCATCAATCCATCGAAGGCAAATATTCAAGGGCATTTGTCCATTCCATACTTGGGGTATCCTATGTTGCTCTTAATTTGAGGTAATTTTACATCACCCTCAAGCCAAAAGCCATTTTCATCACTCGCCAATCACCATCATCCAGTCATCATTATCCATCATCAATCCGGTAGCTAGTGTCGTCTATTTTTGCACTGCATTATTTTCACACACAATGCGGTACAAAAAGAGACAAATGTAGACACCCAAAATATGTCAATTTTTGTCACCATCTCAACATGTCTTGTAATCAACCCACCAAAACCCAAAATTTCCCTAATTTCATCCAAAATTCTTAATTTTCCCTATAATTTTCCTAAGCCTTCCAAAAATCCCTAATTCTCTCTCTAATTCTTCCAATTTCTTTCGATTTCCTCTAATTCCTTCCTAATTATCCCAATCCCCCATAAAATTCCTAACTATCTCTCTCTCCAAATTCATCTAATTTCCTTCAATTCCTTCTAATATTTCTAATCCCTCAAATCCCTTTTAATTCCACTCTTCAATTTTCTCTAATTCCTATAAACTCTTCTAAATCCCTCTAAATCCCCTTTAATTCCTCTAAATTCCCCTAATTTCCTCTAAATCTCTCTAATTTCCTTTAATTTTTCTAATCCCTCCATAAATCCTTCTAATTTCTCCCTCATTCATTTAATTTCCCCTAATTTTCTCTACATGCTTCTAATTTCCTCTAAACCTTTATAAACCCCTCTAATTCTCCTTTATTGCCTCTAATTATTCTTTAATTCCTTTTAAATTCCCCAAATCCTCAAAATTCTCAAAATCCTAATTAACTTTTAGTTCCCTAATCAACTCCCCTAATTTTCTCCCTAACCCCTAGCTAAATCCCTAGTCAAACCCTTGATAAGACCCACAATGAATTTTTAAATCCTAAACCGAATCCCCAAAATCCTAATCATTTCTCAAAATTCCCATCCAATCTCCTAGGAATTTCCCACATTAAATATCCTAGTCCGTCTAAATCCTCCCTCCAATTTTAGGTGAATTTAAAATTGCCCTAAATTCCAAGTCAACCCCCCTAATGAATCATCATAATAAATTCACAAATCCTTTCCATCCTCCACCTTGCACTTTTTTAAGAATTAAAAATTCCTCCACCTTGCAGTTTTTTAAGAATTAAAAATCCCTCCACCTCCCCATGCCAATTTATGACACTTGGGTGGGTGAGGACTCACCTCACCCAAGGTCATTAATATTGGAGGGTGCACATTCCTCTATGAGAAATTCTCCAAAATTTTCTTGGTCTTCTCACATGCCACTTGGATGCCACCTCATGCCATGTCATTGCCCAATCACCACCCCCTCACCCTTGCCAAAAATCTATAAATACCCCCTCATTTCCCTCATTTGCAACAACACATGATTTCCCATACCAAAACTCTTCCAAAATTTCCTCAACCATCCCTTGTGTGCCTATCCACCATCCACACCCAACTCCCTCTTTTCCCATCACCAATCAACCATGAAAATGAATCCAATCCCCACCATGTCCACAACCCATTTTTGAAGCTGCACATAAATAGAGCAGAGACCCAAGTCATCCAACCCTAGACGACCTACAATCATTGTCGTCAGGCTCCTAGATGTTCTACAAAGAATATCGTCGACCAAAGACAAAACCAATCATGACCTTGACAACAAACAAAGCAATAAGGTGAGCAAAGGTATATTTTTAGTGTTTTGTGATATTTTGGCATCATCCTTTCAATTTAAATAGAATTTATTAGAGTTTATTGTTTGCATTTTTTATGAGATTTGGGGTGTAACTAAGGTAGGCCACTTTATGCTAGTGACTTTTTATTGTGGGTTATGCGCAGGTCTTTTGCAACAACATTCGGTCTAGGGTGGTTAATCAAGCCAACAAAGCTTCCAAACCCACCCAACTCTCGTGGTGGCATAAGAGATTTCATAGCACCATTTTATTATCTTGTATAAGGGTCACCTTCCTTCTTTGGAGGCTCCATTTGTTAAACCCCAAGTGGGTAACTTTGTAAAAGAGAAAAGTTGTAATCTATAATATAATCTATTATTTGGTCAAATGAAATGGTGCATTTTCTATGTCATAGAGCTTCCTTTAGCCAAATGGTGGTATAACACAACATATCACACTGCTACTAAGATGAGATCATTTGAAGCAGTCTATGGTTAACCTCCACCAACACCATCTTCTTACATTCCAGGCAGTTCCAAGGTTCAAGCTATGGATTCCACTCTCTGCCAGTGTGATTCCATTCTTCGCCAACTCAAAATCAATTTGACTTGGCTCGAAACTGTAAGAAACAACAAGCTGATCACCATTGCACTAAACATAGTTGTGATGTCGGGGACATGGTTTTTCTTCACTTATAGCCCTACAAACAGTCCTCTCTCCAGCGCCATGGGTGTAAGAAACTTGTTGCCAAATATTATGGTCCCTATCAAGTATTACAAAGAATTGGACCGACAACCCACAAACTGGTCCTTCCAGCTACTTCCAAAATTCATCCAGTCTTCCATATTTCTTCTCTCAAGCAGGTTGTTGACAACAAGGTCTAGGTGTAGTCCACACTATTAGAGTTAGATGATGAAGACTCCACCATTCTTGAACCTGAATGCATTCTAAACCACAAATCACATACGCTTTGTCGGTGTGTCATCACGAATGTTCTTGTCCAATAGTGCGGCTTACAACATGAAGATGTTATATGGGAACCACTTCAATAGCTTCGAAAACCGTTTCCTCATCTTCAACTTTGAGGATAAAGCTTTTCGAAGGGGAAGGGCATGTTAGGACCCCATCCTAACACTATGTAGTAATAACCATTGCTTAACGTGGGGAATGTCCATGATAATATTTTGTAATAATTTGTGGCATTAAAAGGGCTTAGACAAGTGGCGCCATTATATGTAATTGTTATAAAAAATGTAACTGTTTTGTTGGTAGAAGATTCTAGCTTGGGTGGCATTTTGCATGTAAGCCAACCTTGAGCACTAGTAGAAAGATGTAACTGTTTTGTTGATAAAAGATTCTAGCTCAAGTAGAAAGATGAAGTCTTTAAAACTACAAGGGACAAAAATGAATGTATTTGTTTTTGCATAATTAAATGAAGAAGTGAAGGAGGTTGCCCCCCTCGAAGTGGCCTATGATCCGGTGTTACTTTGTGAGATTGTTTCATTTCTAAACTTATATTTCATATTGCAATGGCTTATGTTTCATGCATTTTTGTTTTATTACAATATTTTTGTAAATGTGTTGATTTTAATGAGAAGGTTCCTAACAGCTTATGAGACTAATGCTTGACCGACATTCTCCTTGTACCTGTGTAGGAGGACACCAACGACAATTCTGTCCATTAATTATTGATGAGCAAGGACGATGAATATAGAATCTTTCAAGTTTTTTTGAAATTTCTGCAAAGAGAAGACCACGTAACTTTGCACCTTGCATATTATGTAACACTTACTATAAACTAATTACATCTTAATAATTTGATATATTTTGACCATATTTAGACCTAGATGTTGCACAACTATTAATTGTGACTTATATTCAGTTTAAATTTTGTATAATCCTTTGCCTTCCATTATTAAAAATGCAATACTCTTGTACACATCCACTGCCACCAAAGAGTCGGAAAGAAGCTCAATATTCAAATTTCTCACATCTCAAGTTAATCGTTTATGTGTATATAGCAAATTCCTTAAAAGGGAGAAATTAACATTGTTGTTTATACTTAACATTGTAGATGTTGTGGAGTACACAAACAATGTGTGACAACTCACATAAAAAAGCGACCTATGAAAAATATAAGGGGGAATAAACAAAGTTAGAAAAAAAATCAAACCATTTTGAATAATTGCACACAGAGGCCCAAATATTAACAGTCATGGATACACTATTTGACATCTATAGTCAATTAGGACCCATATTATGGCAACTTTAGTGATGCAACATCGTTATGCAAATAATGAGATAAATTTTCAAAAAATGGCACATGCTTTAACAAGGTTTTAATTTCATGTCAAACCAATCAACTTTGAAGGAGTTCATGGATCTTTTGGTAAGTCTTTGCCAGATAAGAATGTCTGAAACAAACTCAATGCTCTAGCAGGCTGAGCAAATGGAACCATATGAGCTGCTCCTCGGACAGTTGCAAAGGTCAACATGTTTCCATAGGCAGTTGTCCAGCCAGCTACCTGTTAGTATCAAATATTTTGACCATTAATGGACATGTACAGGGTAGCCCACAAAGATAATTTTTTAAGATATACCATTTCTAAAGGAAACAATAAAAACCTTTTAAAAATATACCTGCTTTTGATGATACCAAGCTCGGTAAGGTACTCTCACAGGCATATTCATGTCATGGGCTAATTTACGAACATTAGTTCGTGTTCCGAGTAATGATACTACAGAGTCTTGGTCTCCACTGCAAATGCAAGAGATTGCGTTAATATTTAAAAATTTCCTACTCTCAATATCTCAACAGCTTATCTCACTTGTTACAAATATTCAGGAGAAGATGGGGAGGATCCATCAGGAAAAAACAATTATCTGCTTGATTTGCAAACCATTTTATGTTTTAAATAGAAGAGGAAGCATGCTAACATACAATTTACACCTGAAGCAACATTTTTGTGTTGTTTAATAAAGCTCACCTGAATATCCAAACACTTGTATTATGTTGAATGATGTGCTTAAGCACAGGAAGAATATCAATGCCTAGGTCCCATTGACGGTAATCCAGGACACTGATCCAATAAATGATCATAGAACACCTTATCAGCTCTTAGGACAATATTGTAGAATGCAGAAATAAAATGCCAAAGAAAAATTTCATGACTATAAAATACAAAATCAAAGAGTTTTAAACACCAAAGAATCTGGTAGTTGCACAAATGATCATAGAACACCTTATCAGCTCTTCAGACAATATTGTAGAATGCTGAAATAAAATGCCAATTTTTTTTTCATGACCATAAAATACAAAATCAAAGAGTTTTAAAACACCAAAGAACCTGCTAGTTGCACCCACTCATAGGAGTTGGTAAATGAGGTAAGAAAAAGTAGGTTATCCCTCATTTTTCTGTCTGCGATGCATTTTCTATTTTGATTTCTAACTTATGCTCCTCTATAGTTTCAAATCTCAAACAAATATATACACCTCTGGTAAAGGAATCCATCATGAGTCAGGTTCTACATAGTCACATGTTGTTATGTTTTGATACTTGAGCATGTAAGTTCAGGGTACTTTCATCATTTATGCGGGTAGTTAGGCAGGTGTGGCAGTTGTCCTCTCTCCATCACCTTCTGCTGCATCCTGGTATATACCTTTTTCTGGTCTTGGGCATTGTTCATGGTGGTGTATTGTGATAGTGTGTCATGACAGTGTACCGTAGTAGCATTTCATGTGATTGACCAGGATATAATATGTGTTGCAGACTCTGGAGAATGAATCATACATATAAACTTCCATTTATTATGTTACATATTGGTTGTGATTGGTTTTTGCTGTCTTTCTTCATTTACATAGTAGAGCATTAATAGCAGTTTACTTGTTTCTGTATTAATTTTCTGCATTGTATTGCATTGTGCATAATGAAAATATTTCCACACTATTCACTCACAGATATTTTTTTCCTTTTTTGGGTTAGTTATTATCAGGGAAAGCATGTTTCCTCCATTTTCTTGTATAGGTTCCATCACTCTTGAATTGTGATCTTTCTGTCATCTATTTCTTGAAAACGACCTGTTTCAGTGAGAAAATGATTATCAGTTGATACTCTTTTGTAAATTCCATATTTCATGTAATTTTTTGGTCACTGTTTTTTTATTTTTTAGTTAAGTAAACCAAAATATGTAAATTATTCATCTAAACTGTTCTATGTTTTTTATATATTTCATTTTATATGAACATATTTAATAACTAATACATGAAATGCAGATAAATTATCTAAATTCCATATTTCATTCAATTTTTTGTGGCTATTTTCTTAGTTTTTTTGTTAAACAAACCAAAACATTTATGTTCTTCGTTTAAATTGTTCTATGTTTTTTATATTTTATTATCTTATATGAACATATTAAATAACTAATACATGAAATGCAGAACAATTATCTAAATTCCATATTTCATTCAATTTTTTGTGGCTATTTTCTTAGTTTTTGGTTAAACAAACCAAAACATTTATGTTCTTCATTTAAATTGTTCTATGTTTTTTATATTTTTTATCTTATATGAACATATTAAATAACTAATACATGGAACGCAGAACAAATATTTAAAATACACCATAAGATGGGAAAAAACTAAACAGGAAACAAAACATACCCTTCAGCTCATGTTTTTGTGACAAGCAAAGAACATAAAACTTTAAAAGAGGTACACTAGTAGATTGGACCAAATTGCTAAGACAAGGTATAAAGCCTTCAGAAATGGCTTCTAGGTTAAGTTTATTATTTTTGCTGTTAAAGTGAATCAAACAATTATGAGGGTTTATCTTAAGTTCACGCTAGACCCCACTCTTTTTATGAAAATTTCAGCTTACCCCACTCTTGCCAACTAGTTGAAAAATTGTCCATTAACAGGTAAATGGTCGATATATCAACACTAAGCAGCTTAAAGGCCCATGAATATGAACATAGACTTTGTCTTGAGCATGCCCAATGGATATAATTAATACTGATTTTATTTTTGTTAAATATTGAAAAAATATCAGGATAGGGAACTTTGTAATATCAAATGCATGACTTTTTGGTTTTCAACATCTGCATGTTAAATCCTCAGTCTTTATCTGATAAAGTGGTTTGATGCAAGATGAGAATCCATAGGAGAAATTTTCAAACATCAATTAGCCATACAAAGAATATCTGTTCAATTGTAGAGATGATGCTTTCGTAAAGATTACCCAATTGTACCGACACAATTATGTACACAAAAACCAAGAATGGTAGAAAAGCCCAGACAGACATTCCTGAGGTCCCTTTGGTTATTATTTTATTTTTCCATGTTCTTATTATGCTTATTGTTTTCTAAAAATAGGATGCCATGTATTTTAGTTTATACTTTATAGTGAAGCCAAGACAACTCACTTGGGGGTCATACACCAATCAGTCACACACATTGGATCTCTATGCCTGCCAGGACTTGAAACTAAGCATTCTCTGTAGAAGACAACCTATCTCAATCAATTGAGCTCAGCTTGGTGAACATTATTATGCTCATTGTTCATTTGTATTAACATATATATAAATAATGAAAAAAATAAACATATACAGGTAAATCTTCAAGGCTTAGACAATGTGGGTAAATTGGCTTCTAGGAGGATTGTTTCATGAATTCAAAATAACAGGATACAGCATCCCAGAAGCCTTTGCTATAATTCTAAGTGATAGAGAAAAAATATGACTGAAACACATTCTACATGCTTTGTTCTAGTAAATGTTGACCGGTTTATTAACATAATACAATTTGTTATTGTCCACCTGTTGTAACTGCTGCTCCTCCAAATGCAAAAAAATTGCATATAAATAAAACAAGATATATGGAGACCAAACTACTTTAATTCAAGTTGCTATATGATCACAAGTCCTAAACAAGACCTAGGGCAATTAAAATTGCCTCTTTCATTTAACTGATCCTCTTATACACCACTGAAGGAAAGAAGAATGAAAGATCCCAAACTTTTCAAAAGTAGGATGAAAAGCCAACTACTCACTAGATCCCTTGGAGGCCACTGACACTCGATGATCATCAACATTATAAATGGAGAGAATCAATTTATGCCTCCACATCGATTGCAATCTAAGTAAGGCGTATGACATCCTTGCACTACATAGTTTCTCAAATAAGGGTAAATCTATACTTCAAATTCCACATGGACATTCTGATTTCTGCCCATTCCCTCTTTACCCTTTTACTGAATTTTCTCTAGTGCCCAAGCTTCTTATTGTCACCCCATCCTTTATGCAATGGGCTATCTGTTCACACAAATACATCTGCAACAGCCACCGGTGGGTAGTAATGCCCAAACAACACTGGAAAAGAGTGACCAATGTATGACACAACCCCCAAAGAGATAGCAACAAATACATTGTTTTATTCGGGAAAGCTAATGACAACAAATTTCAAGATTGATACCCAAAGAAGGTACAGTTTTATGACCTATGGAGAGTGGTTGGTAAGGTACATAATCTTCATAGTTGTAACACTATATGACCAAGAAAATCAATGCCAACATGCAACTTGTGGGCAATTCATATTTTCTCGTAGTGGTCCTGATATTACGTTTGTTATCAATCTTTGTTCCAAATTCATGCAAGATTAAATGGACAGTCATTGGCAGGTGATGAAGAGGATTGTGAGACACTTTTAAGAGTACTCCTAATTTGGAGGTTAAGTATGTTAAATGCACACTGACTTTGTAAGGTTATATAAATTTTGATTAGGCAAGTTGCTAGGAGTTGAGGAGGTCTACTTCAACGGATGTGGTCAATATCAGATTGGGTCCAATAACTTGATTTTTCAAAAGCAACTGATTGCAGCCTTATCCACCATCAATAGAGCAGAGAAGAGTGCTTGTTGCAGTGCAAGAAGTGATGTGAATCCGAAACTTTCTAAAAGAGTTTTGACTTCCACAGAAGGACCTTACTACCATCTATTGTGACAACAACACAATCAATGTAACAAGGAACACAATGGAATAAGCACATTGAGGTCCATGCCTGTTACTTGTGAGAGAAAGTACATGAGAAGATCATCATATTCCTCATGTATTGCAAAACTGAAGATAAAGTGGCAACTATTTTTGCCAAGTCCTTGGCAGAAAGAAATTTACCGAGTTTTGAGAAATGATGGGTCTTGAAGAAGCAGTCATTAAGAGTTGTCAACCAACTTGTCGGGCCCATTGATTTCACTTTGTAAGATGACCCTATGGGTCAAGGCCCCTTTAGGGTAGTATTTTAATATTATTATGTAATTTGTGGTTGAGGCCCTTTCTTGTCAATATTACCATTTGTGCCTATAAAGACACTTCACTTGCTGATGGTAATCATTTGGTGATTTTGTGATTGATGATTTTGTGATCTTCAATTATTTTGAGAATCTAGTTGTTTCATTTCATCTTTCACAAACTATTTCATGTCTCCAAATTTGGATGCCTTATATAAGGGTTCTTTAACAGATTAGCTATATATATTTTAGTTGTGATTTAAATGTAATCTCATGAGGCACACATCCAATGAACTATTTCCTTTTGTTCAGTTGTACGAATATGATAACATATTTCAAAAACATAGACATTTGCCTATCACATGCACAAAAGCTTCAATACAGTCTGATTTTATGGGTTAACATATTAGGTAAACCAAAACATAAACTTATCCATTACACATACACCAAGAGTATTATATATATGAACAGAAAGATAACCATAAGTGTGTCTCAAAATGATGAGAGTGATTGCAACCCCTCACCCCATTTACATAAGCAAATAAGCTTGAAGAATAACATATCAAGTGAAACCAAATTGGAGCATTAGTCCAAACATTGCAAAACTAAAATTCTAATTTTGAGCAATGTCAAAGATTCACTTATGTCTATGTGTAGGAAACAAATCTATCTCACTATTAAGCAAAGATTTCATGGTTAGATGAGGTGATTTGTATAGTGTGAATGGAAATGGTAAGATTCCAATTACAATGCTCCATTAAAGGGAAGGTGAAAGAATAGTTGAATAGCATAGAAGTTGTAGATGAAAAAATCAGGAATACCTTAAACAATGGGAGGATCTCAAAGGAGAAATAATGATACAGGTTTGCGCCCAATTTCCAAAATATACCCCAAAACAATACCTCTTCATCAATGGCAGACCCTCAACAAAATTGAAAGTATCAAGGAATATAGCATCAAAACCAAAATTCTTGTCACTATATTATCCAACATGACTATGTAACACCAAAACACCAGCATGTTAAAGAAATTGTGAGAGTTTCATTAACTTTCCAAATTGTCCTTTGGTGCCCTACTTTGCTAATGTAAAAGAATGCACCATGGAAATGTGCATAGATGATAGATCTCTTAATAATATCGTGACCAGATCTGAATATTCCCTTCCAAAAATAGATGAACTCTCAAACTCTCTATACTAAAGGCTTTACATTTTCCAAACAACATAGAGAAAATAATAACAATGAAATATGCAGCATAAAAAAAATATGCAACAATCACAACAACAACCATGATGATTCCCCATGAGATTGGGAAGAGGTAAATTTATACAACAAGTTATATGGGAGCAATGTAACTTGCCAACCATCCAATGTCCTGATACCCAACTATCTATATAAAATTTAAAAGTATCCCTTAAACTATATGTGACGTACATTGTTACAAACACTTAGGGTGTCATGTACACACATGCAACAATCCATGACATTTGTGACAAACTATATACAAGACAAAATGCTCAGACAACAACTCACTACAATGATGGTGCTTGAGCTAGTGCCATATCATTTGTTTTGTTATCTACATCTACCTCCTCTGAAATGAGTCATTGGAACCTCTCCCTGCGAAGACTACGACTTAGGACCAAGTAGTGGCTATGTGATGTGGCTAGTGAGGTCAACTTGTAATGTTTGATATCCTAGCAAGCCTCTTTATACTTCTACTACATGTGTTTGTCATATCGATTGACTAACCCAATTCTTCTCAGCTTCACTTCCATCTACTAAGAAGTGGTTACCAATTGTTGCCTTGTCGCATCCAAGTTGTTCATTACTCTCTCAGCTACTGACCTTACTCTTGCAACTAAGATTCTAGGAATGAGTTGTAGCTAAGATTCTAGCAATGGATATGTTGATCTTGCTCCTACAACTAAGACTCTAGTGATGAAACACATTGCTTTTGCTTTTGCTTTTGTTGCCAACAAATTGAATCTAACTTAGCATATCATTGAGTTGTGTCCATTTGAACTCTCTCTTGTTAGAGTAATAATTTCTCATCAGGGTGATGAACATGTTGTCTCATAGAGTCAAACAAAATTGGAATGCTCACATTGCATCTAAAGGCTAGCCACAAAATTTTAGATTTGGTACATGGCGTAGTTAAGTTACCAAAAAGGCACCTCAAGATCCATTATAATGGCATACCACTTAACTGATGGTGATGTCTAAAAAGCTTTTGCTTGGTTTAGTATAGACTTGAAGAGGACATCAATATAATATCATAATACCAAGTGGCAAGTTTGACATGCTAAAGCAGACATCGTTCCAAAGCTCCCATGTGTGCATATCCTCCACAACTTGAAGTGGGCTCATTCATTATCTCGTTGACACCAATTATATAGCTTGTTAATCCTGCATGTCAACCTAATGGACCATGTCCCCACTTGACTTTGGGACTTGTCAAGAATTCCTCTTGCACTGGCCATCAGGTCAAGTTGCTAGTCAAAGAATCCAACCATGCATGCCTATAGTAAAGGAATTATGAATTTGACCTTGTACCATCGACTTCTATTTGGGGTTGGTCCTTCAACCTAAGAACAGCCTCCCCTCCTATGTAGCAATTGTGTTTCCCTGGTGTGCATCTCTCCCAAGAGGTTGTGTTTTGCCTCATGATGAGGGTTGATCTTTGGTTCCAACTCTGCTTCTATCATTTGTATCTAGCTCAAGTAAGGAGTGTACTTGCTATACATCCTGATCATTAGTAGGAGCATCCATAATTGGGTTGGTTCCCTTTGCATACTTCGCAACTATCTTTGATGGAAGGGACTCTAAATCCTCCCTAAAATCACCCAATTTATCAACCTCCATAGACTATATTTTATCAAGCTTGATAAGTATGTTGTTGCTTCCCTCTTGATAATCTCCCTCTCTAGGAACTGTGGAAGAAAGATCCTTGAGGAAGCGTGGGGAGATAATAGTCAAGAGAATTTGTGACACTACAAGGGTTGCTCTAGATTGATCAAATCCTAGTCCTCTTCACCTTCTTCCAAAGAATCCCACCATGGCATCTTAATCTTGTAATGCGAATTGCTTCACCTAAACCACCACTCATATGTTGTTGTTGACACTTTGGTGGGTGCAAAATCTAGTCAATAAAATTCTGTCAATATGCCATCCATGATATCAAGAGGTTGTTCAGATCTTTTACTGATACCCCTAATAAGTGTGGCATCACCAAGCACATGGCACACTTGTACTCTTCATTGCACATTATCAACATCTTCAACCTTCAACTCCATACAAAGACAATTTCTTCACTTTGTCTATGAACATCAAACCAACATCATAATACTAATCAATGGAGTCCCGCATCCTCCTCCATCTAATTCCTTCCAACCTAATAGGTTGACGTTTTGGGCCAGGCCACCCAAATACCTACACAAAATTCTTCATATTATCTTGCTATGGCTATTAGCAAGTCTATTTAACAAGTTTTAAATAACTTGGAAAGTAGGTACCTTGCCATAGGTTTGGGCTTTTGGTTAAGGACCCATATGCACAAGCATAAGGTTATGACTTTGATTCCCTTTATTGTCACTATGGCTATTCTGTAGGCAGATGAATTGATTGAGTGTCACTCTCCATGAGTGCATGGATGCATGTGCCTTGTGTTGGTGATACGTGTAAATATTGTGTTGGTGATACATGTAAATATGAGTTGTCGTAGATAAGTGTTGTCATGTGTATATAGTTTTTGTCATATTTTTCATGTAATATTATGGGGTGTTTTAATGTTTTGTATGTACGACTAGTTGGGTGGTAGTTAGGCGACTATCAATCAACCATTGTGATGAGATCAAAATGTTTTATAGTTGTATATTAGAATGTTTTCCATGCTTTGTAGCATACTTTCTATCCATGTAAATTAACATCTTTTTATTAGAACTTTCTATCTTTCTAATTTGAACTTTCCCATTTGGCACATTATTATCCTTGTACATCACCAATTTCTCTAATTTGCTCCAATCTATGCTTTTCTATTGTTTGCATTGCAGTCAGTGCATATTGTTGTTATAATTTCACTGCAGGTATAATCATTTTGGTATCAAAGCCTTATTGAGGTCTCCAAATACATCCTTGCTTGGAATCCATCCTTGTTGAGTATCATTTTGCTCAACCTCAAGTTGAGATTGGTTGAGGTACACTCCCCTGGTTTTTTTTTTTCTTAACAACTACAAAGTATTTCTCATTTCTTTTCTATAATCAAAGTAGATCTGCTAAGTAGAGGACATTTTTTTCAAACTATTTTTTGCAAATTACCCTTTTTTTTTGTTTTTTGCCTTTGTTGTAGTACTTTTATTAATTCTTTCGCCCCAGCCTCCCACCCCAACTTTCCAAACAAAAGAAAAAAAATATGATGGCTGGTTCAATTTACACCTAACTCTAATTTAATTCAATTTTTGACCCAAGAGTTGAATGATCAATGACAACAACAACAGAAAGAGTTTCAACTAGAAAATGGATCAAATGAAAAGTATGTTCCAACTTTTCATTTCTTTTCTATCATCAAAGTAGATTTGCTAAGTAGAGGACATTTTCTTCAAACTGTATCTTGCAAATTACCCTTTTTTTGTTTTCTGGCCTTTGTTGTACTAATTTTTTAGATTCTTGCCGCACCCTCCCACCCCCACTTTCCAAACAAAAGAAAACAAATGTGATGGTTAATTTGATCTACACCTAACTCTAATTTAATTCAATTTTTAACCCAAGAGTTGAATGATCAGTGACAACAATAGAATTAGTTTCAGCTAGAACATGGATCAAATGAAAAATACGTTCCAACTTCTCATGGTACAACAATCCATCAATTGCTATCAAATGGCATCAGTTCAACTGGTAAAATTCCTTGACCTTGAAAGAGGAGACGTAGGTTCGAATTTTGACAAGCTTTACATACATAATTTCCAAGTTGGTATAATACAACCATGTGGCCATGATGTAATATGGGTAGGGCCCATTTCAATCCCATATAACCCACTCAAAAAAAAAAACAATCTGTCAATTCCTCCTCATTCGTTGTCTTTTTATTGTTTTCTCATATTCAAGAGGAGATAGAGCTTATCACCATTACATCTTTGGAGCATGCTTACCAACTTGCTCCAAAGGTGGAAGCTAGGCAACAAAACAAGAATAATTTTGTTGCCTTTTATGAAAAGAGTAGTTTTACCCTAACCACCTTCTCAAACCCTTCCATCTTATCCATATAAGAATTTAATATAGCTTGTGCTATTTGCATTTCACATTACAAGTATATAGAGATTTACATTTTGGTAAGTTGTTCATGTTGGTAAGCACAAATATCAACTAAACTAACAAATTTACTAGCAATAATAGACAAAGCAAGAATAGATATGCCTACCGTAACTTATAATAATCTTTATTCTAACACCCCTCAATGACTAACCCACATACAATCCCAAGATTATCCCTAAAGTTTACAAATTTTCCTCTACCTAAGGGTTTAGCCATTACATTTGCAATCTATACAAATGTTGGACAATAATTTAGACAAATTTCTTCATGCTCTACAAGTTGTTGGATATAGTGATAATGAACTTTATTATGTTTTGTTCTAGAATGATATACTAAATTCTTCACCAACTTGAGCACACTTTGATTATCATAACGAATGTGTTGTTGCTATTTAATCTATTTGGAGATCATATAATATAAATCACAACCAAACAGTTTCACAACCTGCATGCCATGTTGCCTTATATTCTGCTTCAGTTGATGACAAAGCAATTGTATGTTGAAGTTTGCTTTGCCAAGTAATAGCCCTTGAACCAAGAGCAAACATATAGCCAGTAGTGGATTTCCAATCATCAATTGACCCAGCCCAGTCTACATTAGTGCATCCAATCAACTAAAAATCATTAGATTGTTGGTATTGTATACCAACGTCAAGGGTATCTTTGATATATTTGAGAATGCATTTTGTAGCTTTCCATTGTCCTCTTTGGGCATTTAACATGAAAACAGGACAAATAACTCATCACAAAACATAAATCCAATCTAGTGGTTATAAGATAAATCAAGTTTCCCACCACCTAACAATATACAGACTCATTGACCAAATATGAATCAGGGTAAACTCAAAATTTCAGCCCAACTTCCATAGGTGTAGATATCGGAATACAATTTATCATCTAAAATCTTTCCAAAGTGTTTTGGCACATACTTGCTTTGTGATACAAAAATAACACAATGAAGTTGCCAAAATGTTACACCTAGGCATAATGTAGGAGCCCTAAATCTATCATATCAAAAATTGAACACAAATCTGATTTTACCTATTGAATCAGGTGGGCTCCACTACCAATAATGAAAATATCATCAACATGAACAATAAGAACTACAAATGCATCACTTGTAATTTTAATATAAAGATTAGGATTAGAAAATATTTGACTAAATCCCAAATCCCTAAGTTGCTAATCAATACCAGGCTCAAGGAGCCTACTTAAGTCCATATAGGGACTTAATCAATCTGCAAACTAAATGTTCTTTTCTTGGTACTTGAAACCCTTGTGGTTGCACCATGTAGACTTCCTCTTCCAAATCTCCATTTAGGAAGGCACTCTTAACATCCATTTGGTATACCTACCAACCAAATTGTGTTGCAATGGAGAAATGAAATGAAATATTATTAATGTCCGCGGTGGGCCAAAATAAGACCCAAGGGACTATAAGAAGTACAATAATGACTTCCAACTAGCTGGCTAAAAAGCCCAATAAAGAAAAGAACTAAGAAAAATACAAGATCAAACCCGACAAACAGGCCAAAGAGAAAGGGAAAAGAAAAGAAAAGGGAGAGCAGAGGAGGGGAGGGCTACAGTCCAATAGAGAGAAGTGCATGCCAAGAAGAACGGAGAGAGAGAAGGAGGGGGGAGGGAGCAGACCAGGAGGGGCAAGCTCCGAGAATCCCCCAAAAACTAATCTCTCCTAACAGTCGAGGCCGAAGTACCGGAGTTTTAGAAGTCCAAGATATGTCTCTGCCCATTGCTAGTTTGGAACCCTGAAAAACTATTGGTGCGCTGTCTAGTGACCCTACTTCTGTTCATACTGGATGGTGTGGGGCGTTTCTGGTCGAAGTCACCTGGTCCGTCGGAGTTGGTGAAGTATGTTGTGATGAGCCGATGTTGAGGAGGGTGAGATCCATTTGGAGAACTTTTATGTCGTCGAAGCTGAGTTATCTCCCTAAGAAAGAGTGCGAGACAACGCTGGTCCGGGTATCTGAAGAAGGTAGAAACACATCGAGAGTTGTCCCTGAAAAGGCAATGGAACCTACCCCGGATCTCATAATAAATGGGACAACAAAAAATGAAGTGATGCAGGGTCTCAACTTCACTCAAGGAGCAAAACAAGCAAATCCGCTCCTCCATCGGAAGATGATGATCTGACTCAATCCGGAGTTGGTGAGAACACACCACGAGTTGCCCAATAGTGATCCGAAGACTATGCATTGTGTTCTGTTGAAGGTATTGTGGAGGAACTATTCTGCCCTCATCGTATCCGTAAGAAGTGCTCATGGTAGAAAGACAACTTGGGGGAAAGAGGGGCAACGAGGAGAGATCCATGTGCATTTGGTGTACTGGAGACTAACATCCTTCCGAATCTCGTGGAGCATCTTCTCCTTAGTAAGCCGAGAGGGGAGGAGAACCCCCAAAGAATAAGGGGGCAGTCTGTCTATCTGTATCAAAATTACGGCCGGAGAGTAGAAACCCGAAAATACCGAGCTCCTCCGGCCTCCTCGAGAACTCGGAGAGAGTTCCATTGAGGAGCGAAGGGCGAGGTAAGGGTACCGCCTGCAATCCTCAGGGGTATCTCCGAAAGTACGGATCCTGTGAAGATAACCGATAATCAGGAAGATAATCTCAAGCTGGAGAGAAGAAGCCCCAAACTCTGCCAGAATAATAGAACAAGGGACTGTTCCCTTGCAACAAATGAATCGTCGAGGAAAGAGTGTCTGCACTCGTTCAACCCGTGACCACTCGGTCGGGCCAAGACTAGGGCCCCAAACCACCGACCCATAAGTAATAGTTGGCTTGACCAAAGCGTCAAAGATCCTCATATTCACAGGTATATCCTGAAAATGTGCTTTGAAGCAATTCCTCTCTAGCAAAGACAGAGTTGCATACCCCTTACACACCAGGACCTGGGCGGCGGGTTTCATACCAAAAGTGGGACCAGTGAAAAGAACCCCAAAATACACATAAGAGGTGGTGATTTCGACCTCCTGGCCTTGGAAAAGGAAGTGGAGATGGGATGGAGCCTCTTTGGTAGTATTGAATACCATAACCTTGGTCTTAGAAAGATTCATCGTCAACTGTCTCGAGTCACAAAAAGCGGCAAGTGTGTCCAGATGACACTGAAGCCCCTCAGGGGATGAGGCCAAAAGAACAACATCATCAACAAAGAGGAGAATAGAAATCAACACATGGTGAAGAAGGCAACCATCCTCTGGGTGAGCGTTCTCCCTGATAAAAGTCTCAAGCTCGTCGATAAAGATCCCAAAAAGTGTCGGCGAAAGGGGGCATCCCTGTTTCACTCCTATGGTGCTAAGAATATTGGCTGAAAGCCCTTGAGGGGAGCGAAATTGACCTTTCACAGTCTCATATAATCGTGTAACCGCTGTCAAAAGCTGCCCAGAGATGCCAATTGATCGAAGCCTCTCAAGAAGTAAATGTCGAGGCACCGTGCCGAAAGCTTTATTGAAGTCTACAAAGCAACAATAAACCTTCGAGGACCTGGAACACGCCTCCTCAATAATAGCTCTGAGGACTAGAATGTGATTTGTGGTCTGATGATTTTGCTGAAAACCAGCTTGGCCAAGAGCCCTGAAACCCCCCTCCTCCAACCTTCGAGAGAGAAGCACATCCAATGTTGTGGCATAGAGCTTGGCAAAGATATGCCCAATCATGATAGTCCTGTAGTTATTGGGTTCATGGGGATCACCTGCCTTATGAATGGGGTGAATGATATGCTGAGTCCAGGACTCAGGAAACCCAGAACATACAGCAAGATTAAAGAGATCAGTAAGGGGCCCAACAAGAGGGTCGATACCATGCTTCAAAAATTCCGCCTATAACCCATCCAAATATGCTACTTTGCTTGTACAGAGTTTCTAGATAGCTTGCCTGACAAGACTAGTAGAAAAGAGGTGGCGTGAAGAGGGGGGGGAGGGAACAGAAATACGAGGCTGATTTGGGATGGTATAAAGGGAAGAGGCATGGATGGTCCAAGAGGAAAGATCGATCAAACCCTAACCACATGGGTGTCCCATGGAGACATGTTGGGACCAATGTTTCTCCATAGTATATTCTTTCTTGTTGTGCATAACATTTGGTAACTAAACAGGCTTTGAATTTGTCAATTGTACCATCTAATTTACATTTTGCCTTATAAACCCAATTACAGCTTTCTATGGGGATTTTGACACATTTTCCATGTTTTATTCTTCAGCAAAGAGTCAACTTCTGCCTTCATGGAAGCTTCCCATTTTGGTTTACCTTTCACGTCTTTCATATCTACTAGGTTCAAAAACCTATGAAACTAAAGCAAAATTTGCCTGCTTAATCACTTTCTAGGCTCTTTTCTAGATCACCCAACAACTACTTTATCATCCTCCTTTACATCTCTCATTATCTGTTTATACCATAGTTACGAAAATCCCGATCCAATCCAATTTTTTCCGATTCAGCAGGGTTGCCAATTCAAATCGCATCGGAATCCTGATTTTTGCTGATTTTTTCAAGAAAATCATGATATGCAAGAGAAAAGCTTTTTTTTCAATAAAAATTTGCATTTTCTTCAGTTTTTTTTTTGCCAATTCCTAATTTTTCCCCATTATTTTTCCATGCCAATTCCAATCCAATTCCAATCCAATTCCAATTTTCTCAACTATGGTTTATACCATTTTGGTCACTAGCATGGCTCTTATTATTGGTGAACTTCACTTATGTGAACCTCTATCAAGCTCTATTCTCCAAAATATCCCAAAGTGGTTTTTCAACACACTAGTGTGGTTGAGTCTTCACATCATCGTTTTCATCATCAATCTCCGATGTTTCTGAATCCAAGTGAATTTCACTATCTAAACCTGTTGCAATACTATCAAAAAAATCTAAAACTTACAGAAATTTCAATAGGTTTGCCATCATCTAAGAAGGGTTCTTCTTATATACTATAATATGTTTACTAATTACAATCTTGTTAGTAGAGGCATCAAGTAATCCGTATGCTTTAGATTGTTCACTATAGCCAACAAACATGAACTTCTTGCTTTTTGCATCTTATTTCTTTTATCTTTGAGAATTAGTGCAAAAGCAACACAACCAAAAATATGGCAATGACCATTTTGCAAAGCTTTACACGAACACATGTTGAGAATAAAGATGATTGTATTTACTGTTTCTTCCAAGTAACAATATGGTACATTTTGGCTATTCACCCTGCATTTGACCATCTCCATGATTGTCTTGTTTCTCCTTTCCAGTACCCCATTCTGTTGAGGAGTGTATAGAGTTGTATATTGCCTGCGTTAACCGTTATGCTTGTAGAAATCCTGAAATTGTTTTGAGTTAAACTCACGTCCATTGTCTAACCTCAATCTTTGATATGTTCTCCAAATAGTTCCTATACTAGAGATTTAAATGATGTAAATTATGAAAAGCATTCATATTTATATTTAAGGAAGTATACACACATCTTCCTTGAATAATAGTCTACTATCAACAAAAAATATTTTACACCAAAAAACAACCAAAGGTGTAGTAATTGAACCGCACAAATCAATATGCACTACACCTAAAACACCTTGGCATGCCAAGACTTACCATCTCAAATGGTTTCGAATCTGTTTGCCAAATTGACATCCTGCACACAAAATTTGTTGCTCTTGAATAGATGTGAATGCATGAATCATGTTAAAGAGAATTGATAAACATGTATAATTGAGGTCTCTAATCCTTTCATACCAAAGAACATAACTATTGTCTTCAACTACCAAGGCAAATGATTTGGCAGACTTGGCATCAACTAAATTGTATAGTCCCTTTTGATTTATACCAAGAGCAATGAGCTTGTTTTTACCAATACGCATCACCTCACATCTATTTTTATGAAAACTCATAGTAAGATGATAATTCCTAGTGATTTCACTAATTGACAAGAGATTCTTGTTCATATCAAGAACATACTGAAAATTCTTAAGAACATACTGAAAATTCTTAAAGGTGTATGTAACATTGTTGTTCAATGTCACACTAACATCACCACACCATCCAACAAAGTATGACCTACAATTTCCAAGTGAAATAGACTCATTTTTACTTTAATCTTCTATGAAATTAACATACTAGTCTTTTTTGCATGCATAATGTTTGGATGCTCTAGAGTCAAAATACCACTTAGTGGATTGTCCAGATGATTTGAGTTGTTACAAATGTAAACTTCTCTTCTTAATATTCTATCTTAGGAACATTGACTTGTTTTGTTCCTTGCTTGCTTTGTTTACTCTCCAATTTACTACCAGGCTTCCTAAAGTAAAAACAAATGACTTTGGACTACTTTACATTAGAATTTTTACCTTGTTTGGACTAGTACAAACAAATGAATTTAGAATTTTTACTTTGGACTACTTTACACCAAATGCAAAACATCAAATGCCAAACAAGTGAGCCTTGAACACCAGACTCAAAATAGTGAATGTCGTACAAGCAAATATTGAATACCACACTCCTCTAGCTATAAATTTGGGTAGTTTCTAAATTACCAAATTGAAAATCATGAAAATTTTACAAATTGAAATGCTCTAGAGTCTAGACTATAAAAAATGTTGAAATTCACTTTACTGGAACTGAAAACTTGGACAAACTACACATGCAGTTGTGATGACCATACCGCTCTAGAAGGGGCACAACAACAACAATGAGAAAATTATGTTGTTGACAAACGATGTATTCTAAGTGTGCTATTGCCCTCTTGGAAGGAGGGAAGATTGGATTTTGAATTAAGAAGTGATGTGAACTTATTTGTTGATGTCAACAAAGGGTCAAGTGACAAAGTCATGCATCTTAAAGATGGTGTCCTTGACAAACACATGCCTATTAATAGAAGTCCAACCAATGAAACGACAAAGGTCATGCTAATGGAGATGTTCGTGATGAAGGGTGTGATGAAGGTGTGCATGTTGAGGGAGATGTCCATGACAAAGACATGCACATTAAGAGGTTGTGTCGATGAAATCGTCCCTTCCAAAGTCATCGATGATGAGAGCTATGTTGTCTGTTGACAATGCATAGTCATATATGCATTGTAAACTATCATTTGTGCATCATGCATGCAGTCTAGAGTTGTTTGAGCAAGCCAATTGTGTGAAGCAGAGCAAGCAATGAGAGAACATTGTTGTTTTAGCAGCAGTTTTTAGTGCAACTAGTTGCGAAAGGCATATGGAACAAAAATAAGCAAAAGGGGCATCAAAAGAGATTCAACTATCACAATCAATGCTTGTTCAGTTGTGTTGTTCCATGCTTCTACCTCGATGTTTAGTTGTTTTATTCATTGCTTCTACCTAGTGTTTGGTTGGTTTGTCGATAGGGATGCCAACAAGTCTAAAGGAAGGAATAGATGTAAGTAGACCAATTGATGCATGAATGTAGCATCTGTATGAGTGAATGGGAGCATATGCTACGTTGGTGATATGTGTAAATAAGAGTTGTTATGTATGTACATTGCAACAAGTGTTTGTCATAATTAACATGTAATACCATGGGGTGTTTTGATGTGTACAATTAGTTTTGTGGTAGTTCGGCAATTGTCAAGTGCCTATCAATATTGTTGCACCAATATGTACACCATCTACCCTAGTAAAGAGATGATGTTGGTTGGTGATCTTTGTCAAAGTATGGTGTTGGTCAATGTTGATCAAGGAAAATCTATGTATTGTACCCTTGATTGGACCATGATGATGTATTGTAGATAATTGGGTTGTGAAGGGTGCATGTTGTGTGCAGTGTATCCACATGTATCTATCAATTATTCCTATTTTGTACATTTGTATGCTTATATATTTATAATAGAATTACATTGTGGTGTGTTGTATTCTATTTCTACATATTTAAGTTGTTGTAAATAACTTAGAAAGTGGGTACCTTACGATGGCCCCTAATTTGGGATTTTGTTTAAGGACCTATATCCACAAGTAAAAGGTTATGAGTTCAATTTCTTTAGTTTAAATGCCATCATGTCTATTACCCCGCTTAGAATTTACTTCCCTTGGCATGTTCTCAAAGTACTCTTTGAATACCTCATGATCAAAAACATGGAATCATAAAATATAGTGAATTGAATCCCTCCTAAATACCTGCTTCAGTTTGTGTTCATCTTTGTGTAACTCCCATAAAACTCTACACATATCTCGTCATGATGAGTTCAAGGTGACCTCTTTCAAATTAACTCTTGGCTTGTCCTTGCCTACTTTGCCCTTCACCTTGGTAGATGATGATGACACTTCTCCTTTATGATGGCTAGATCTCACCTTTTGCTACATAGATGAGTCATTTCAATTGCCTTGGCGTAGATGAGGTCCTATGTTCCAATGCAATCTGCATCCTCCTACTATCTAACTTGGCCCTCAACATTGAATGGACATTTGGCCATCTTGTCAATGTTGGTAATGTAGATGAATAGTGATGAGACATCAAAGTGTAATGCTACTAGAGTTGCTCCTACATATAATGTTGTCTTTGCGGTTCCTCATGGATTGGCCTTGATGGATAAGGCATCGTACATTATGGTTTCTTATAGGGTAGAAGCCCTTGTGAGTTGGACACATGATTGCACTACAAATTAGGAATTTGATCGGTTTATGACATGGTAACACTTACTCTGACCATGGCCTTTGCAAACACCAAGTTTTGGAATACTACTCCAAAACCTCCAAACTGAAAACCTCATTTGGCACCTACCTAATAATTGTCAACCATAAATCTCCCTCCATTGTTACTAATGTGTCTCCATCAACACTTTGTGCACCAACATTCTATGCATTTGATCATCTAACAACGTCATCACCCCATGCACTCACTTCTTGCGCTACAAGTCTTGCTTTCTTCATGGTATCTAGATACTAAAATATCTCTATGGAGCACCTATACTTGTTTTCTTCTACCCCTAGAGAACAATGAACACAATTTGCCACCCAACACACATAACGCATTGTTGGTTGATTCCTTTCAACCTTTTGGAAGTGTTACGTAGTTTTTGGATTGTATGTAGTATTCCTATCCATATTGGCACTTGAATCACTCCATTGACAATGTTTCCCTAGTCCGACAACACCTACTCAATGTCACTCCATCAGTTAATATACATTAGACAATAATACACTAGTCAACAGTCATGTCAACAACACTTAGTCGACGATTACTTGATTAGGTCAGCACATGGATAGTGTTGCACGATGGCTTGCTAGGCAACCATCAGCTTTGCTCTTATCAATGACACCGTCTCGATAGGTGACAAGGTGTTGATCAATATAATCAACAACTGGGTGGCCAATGGCCTAGTTGACATGGTTGAGTGCAAGGGGCTAGTTGGCTTTCCCGATAGCTAGGTGGTCAACAACCTGGCCGATTCAACTTATAGTTGGATTGCTGATGACTTGGTCAATGGTTACATAGCCAACAACCAAGTTGAAACAACTATCAAAGGATCAGTTGACTAACAAATGGGTGGTCGACGGCCTAATCATCTCAATTGATGATGTGGTGAATAGTCCGATTGACATGACCGATGGCAAGGGGCAAGTTGATTCGATTGATTACTAGGTGGTCAATAGCCCATTTTATGGCTCAATCGACAACAATATGTAGGCCAACTCAACCAATAGCTAGGTGGTCAATGGCCTAGTAGCCTTAGCTGCTGGCAAGGGGCTGCTCAGCTCAACCAACAAGCAAATGGAAACAATTCTCTTGCCTTTTCTGCATTGTTGAAATTTAACTAGATAGTGTTCACCTTCCAAACCATGCACTCCTCACTTTTCTTTGACATAGTTGCCATGCACATCATCCTTCATTCATTGATATGAAAGTTTCAAGAAGATAATGGCTCTATTTTACCCCTTGTCATTTGTTTGTAGCTCCTTGCTAGATATGTGGAATGACCTCCTAGAAAGCCAATGCCTCTATGGAATACATCCCATCTATTGGTTCTTCCTCCCTCTTGTGGAGGATTGAACTGATACAAACAATGTCAAAGGCGTAGAAAATTTTACTCTTCTATTTTTGTTCTACTTCGTGTACTATAAACCCTTATACTTGCATTCTTCCTATGACTCAATTCAACGTTTTAATTCTATTTCTTCCATGTGCACTACTTCGGGGAATGAAAATGGGATCATCTAAACATTAGAATAAAAACTCTGGTTTTTTTTCCTTCTTTAATGTCCCAATTTTTATGTTTCCATGGCATTTTCCAATAGGCTGGCATACTTGTTTAGACGGTCTTATTTCTTTTCCTTTCCTCCTTTGAAAATAATTATTTTGTTCATGATTTTTATATCATGGTCCAAATGGTTAAAACTTTAAACAATTGCCATTTAAACAGTGATCAAGTCTATCATCATGAGTCCCTTCATCACCCAACCTGAGTGTCAAGATTCCCTGTTCAATCCCTATGTCGGTTAAAAAATTCAATCGACATCTTTATGCCTCCTCCTTGTTGGTGACTTCCCTCTTCTCAAGTAGGCCACATGCATTGGATCTATGTTGATGAGATTTTCTCTATCAACTAAGAAATTGGGATAGTATAATCACTTGGTGTGTTTGCACACTCTCTGTAACCTCATCACCATGGGGCTCTATAGAAGATCTTGCTTCTACACTTCCTTACATCCACAAAGGGGCTCTGATGGTTCAATCAATCATTGTGCTTCCACTCACATGGTGTTGGTACCACATTCATCTTTTGTTATGGTTATACATTGCATGATAGGCTCTCCCTATTGTCATCATTGTACATGTCCTCATGGATCGTAAGTCATCCACTTTGTCAATATGTTCAATTTGACCACTCAAGTCAAATTTATAACGACAATGATGCCAAATGTAGTATAGGTTTTACAAATAATTTGCCACATAAGTAAATATACAACAATCGAAATAACTCGTAACATCCAAATTATGGCCATTAACCTTTGAAAGCACTATATCAAAAAGCCAATCTCATATTTATGTTGAACAACATGACCATGATGATCCCCCCACAATACTAGCAAAGCATAAAATATATACAAGAGGTTATGGCAGAGTGGTTGCAGTTGGCCAACCATGCAATTTCTGATACAACATACATTATGACAAAAACTTAGGCTGTTGTATACACATGCAACAACCCACAACAGTTGACAAAAATATATACAAGACAAAATGCTCAAAGGGTAAGTCGGTGCTGCCTTGGTACTTATCACTTCCAAGATCAACATTAACCACCAAGAGATGACCCCCCACGATACTGGCAAAGGGTAAATATATACACGAAGAAGTTATGAAGGAAAAGTTGCACCTAGCCACTGGCAAAGGGTAAATATATACAAGAAGTTATGAAGGAGCAGTTGCAACTAGCCACCTGCGCAGCATTTCAATAAACAACTAGCTACATAAAATTTCGAAGTACCCCCATTAACTCTATGCACCGTACATTATTACAAACTCTTATGGTGCCGTGTGCACACACGTGACAATCCACAACACATGACAGGATATATACAAGACAAATGCTCAAACAACTCACTGTTGTAGTGCCGCTTGAGCTGGTGCCAATTTTGCTGTCTAGACTCTCTAAAGGAAGCAACTATCATTTCCTAGATTGACCCTAACCAACAAATACATGATCCTAGAATAAGACCAGATTAAACTTGATTACAAAAGATGGACATTAAAAGCCTTAGTAATATGTTTGGCCTAGCAATCTAACTAGAACAATAATAAGAATCTTCCAAACATATTTCTGAAAAACTTTATCATCATATTCCTTAATCCTAAGGAATAATGTTCCAAACCCAAACCTGGATGACATTAGATGAACTAATTGTTTTGGAGATCCGTTGGGACTCAACAACTGCTCTATAACCTCATACAACACGCTATCTTCAATCTCAAAGAAGCAAAATCCTTATCACATGTCAGCCTATATGCTTGAAACTTCAATCTAAATTTGAAAGGTACAACCAATGAACTACTGCTTTTGTTAACTTATAAAAGATGTAAGACATTTCCAAAAAATAAACGAGTTACAATATAAACTCACTCGCTGCACATAGACCAAGCATATGGTAATTTGGTTCGATTTGCATGCAGCGCTTTTTGAACATCTGGCAGATTGAAATAAAACCATCTCTCATAGGTCATGCACACATCAACTCCAAGGCTCAGGTGGGTTATCTGTTATCAAAAGAACCCTAGCTCAAATTTATAAAAAAGGAAAAATATTTCCGACCAAAATTCAATGAAATAGATCATAAAATAAAAAAAGAAAACCTCAGAAATATCAACCAACATTTTTACTGACTAAAACCCTAGACAAAATGAAAAGAATGAAAGAATTCAAGACTTGTAAGAACAAAAAATATAACCCGATTATAGCAATTACCTTTCTTCCTAACCGAAGCTCCTGCTCAATAAGTTCAGAGGGACAAACATCAACTATTACATCATATTGGTTAATATTGTCACCAACTTCTATGTCAACCTGATTTAATATTTCATTACAGTCTTTGGAGAAGTTTAGGACGTCAACACCTCCGATGTTCTTGTCAAATTTGCAGCTTTTCTTTAAAGCAATATTAGACTCTTCCGACATCAGTCCATGAGACCAATAAAAATCAAATGTTGCTTTTGTGTCAATGTTAAGACTAAGCAGTGGGTTGCCAATCTGCACATGATCAGAAATTTTGGGTTTTAATTTAAACAAAATTGAATATTGAAGCAAAGCATGTAGGTCCTCCTAAACCCATTAGGAAAAAAATTATAAAAGAAAAACTTTTATAATACTTACAAATATTCCCTTTAGGTTGAATTTATATTTTTTGGCATCTTCATTGTATTTAAGCAATAAATCTGCTAACTGGGGTATATAATGCCCTGTTTTACGTTCAAACTAATAAGTCGTTGCATGAACATCATGAAATATAAAAAAATATCTAATCTACTATCATCTGGAATGACAGTAAAAGTAAAAATTTAAAAGAAGAAAGAAGAGAGAGTGTTTAACCTGCATAGCTTTCTCCGGTTAAGAATAAATCTCGAGATGCATACTCAGGAAACCTTTTAAGCCACTTTGCAAGAAAAATGAGCATATCCTTGGCTGGATTCACAAAGAATAATCTCCTAAAATTAGTTTAAGATGGATGTCAACAATGGAATAGGCAAACGTTTTCCAGAAAGCAAATGACAGATGGTAACTTACGAGTCCTGTGGCAACGTGGAGACACTTATAATTAACATAATTAATGTTCTTAAAAGAGCAAATAATTTCTGGTAATCACCTGTAGATGCATCATTAGTTTTATAGTCTGAAGTAGTATTCGAATATGACCATCCTACTCCAGCAGGGGATTCTACAAAAAGGAGATTTGATACTGCAAGTCGAAACCATATGGAACAAGGAAAATTCTTATCCTCCAATAACAGATAGTTATAGAGAAACAAAGTATACATTGCAAACATCAAGTCACTTAGGAATATCTTAAAAGAAATTCACGGGAGAGGTGGGCAATGGACTGATCCAAATAATGGTCACAGTGAAATTCGTGTACTAATCAAACCATGAGCATTTAGAACCAGTTTTGCCTAGTAGCATCAACTTCATCACTAAGTCATTTCCATTGGCCCAATTGCTTGCATGCGTAAAATAAATAAATTGCCAATAGTAGATATAAAGAAGGTAAGTGTTGAAAACCTTTGTTCCAGGACTGTGAATTTTTTCGAAGTCCTCGCCCATCACCTTGTGGATAAAATGGGCCCAGCTCAGTAAATGCACCCCCCCCAATTGAAGAACATCCTGGTCCTGTAGCACATAACGAGCAATTTGTTATTTCCTAGGACAGAAAGTTCCACGACTGTTTTAGATCTCCTAAACCTTACCAACCCTGGTTCGAGATTGGTTGATTATAATCACTTTACATTCAAGACTAAAAAATTACTCATGCTCCGTATTTCTCAACTAAATACCAATTAGTTTTATTGTTAATTATTGAATACAGGGATAAGTAAGAATCTTTCATATTATATATATTAATAATAATGGTTACGAACTCTAATGCAAGAAAGTGGGAAATTTGGAATTTATTTATCATCAATTAAAAAAAAAATTTAATTGCAATTCAAGATTTTAGGAAATTCTCACAATCAAATGATCGTTTAAGTTTAATATATGAAACAGAAATGTGAGATTGTTTTTAATCGCTGCTTGAAATAATTATATTGTTTTTAATCGCTGCTTGAAATAATTATAAATTTAAAGTTAAAATAATACTTTAAAGTAAATTTTAATATTTTTAATAAATATTAATACTATATTGTATTTTAGATCATTAAATATTTTAATAGTTTTTTTATTACATAGGAGAGTTGGTTATATTTATTATTACTATTTTTAGTAACTGGCAAGCGCAAGGTTCAAATGGGATTGCTCCTATCCTAACAAACCTATCCGTCTTGTTCTTATTGACCGGGTGTGAAATGGGGACCACCGATTGGGAGCAGTTCAGAAGATTCAGAGTAGACTACTACCTTTGCAAAGGGTTGGCTTGCCCTCAAAGATTTGAACCTAGGTTTCTTTTTGGTAAGTGCCCAATCATAACTACACTTACCAATCCACCTAAACCTTGGGATAAAATATCTTAATAGTTATTTAGTGGTATTAAATGAGATGAATTCAAACTAATAAATAAAATAAGAATCCTTATATATACAACAAAAATTATAACCATGGAGTTAATTTGAAAAGTAGAAAGTAAGAAAAATCAACATTGTATTATGTTACATAAAGTTAAAGTGTTGATTAGTCAAATTATGTTTTGATTGGATTTGAATAATCCAAATGGACGTTGTAGATATAGATCTTAAGATTTATCAAATGAGATGTGAAAACCAAATAAAAGGTTACAAATTAAAAAATAATAATTTCAAGTAAATTTTATATAAGCATAATATATTAAAATTTCAATCATTATTGATGTGAAGTGTCATTTATAAGTTTAATTTTTGGTGATTATATATTAGAATTTCAATCATTATTGATGTGAGGTGTCACTTATAAGTTTAATTTTTGGTGATTTATAGTTTTGTCTTTGTGTTTAAGGACGGTAGTATCACTTTTAATTTTACATCCTAATATTTACCACTCTTGATAAACATGGTGACGAGTAGCTATATGCTATGAGGTGGACCATAGACCTTCAGATGATTTGAACTATAGTTTGAAGTTAGCTAACACTCAAGATCCTTTCAATTAGTCTATCCCATCAAGCAATTGTAATAATTATTTTAACATTTTGATTTTTTAAATATAGGTTGAAATCCATTAAGGATTTATAGATACTATTTTTTTAAAGGATCTTTAGGTGTTTAATTTATTCCTAGCTAGCACATGAGATGTTTTTTTTGTCCTTTTTAATATATTTAGATGGTTACTTTGTGTAGGATTCTTTAATAAACTCTCCACTATGAAAATTTTTAAGATATAATTGATGAACCTTTGATTTAATTTGTATGACTAATGTAGGGATATTTTTTTTTATTATATTTTTAATAATTAAAAGAAAATTATTTATAAGCAATTTCTTTTGTTTGATTCTATCCTTTGGTCATTAACCTAATCTTCTATTCATCAAACTTGAACTTGGTCTTCTAAACTTGTCTTCATCCAATAGCCTACTTTAATAAGCCATTATGATCTCATCTTATTTCTATTGATTCTTTTCATTTATTTATTAGATATCTTCCTCTACTGTTAGTCCTTTCTTGTCTTTTCAAAGGTGAAAGGCTTCTCTGGCCATAAAGGCATAAGTTAATGATTTTTTTCATTTTCTTTGCTTTTTCGCCTTTCTTGTCTTTTCAAAGGTGAAAGGTTTTGCATTAAGCAATTTATCAATAAAGCATAAGTTAATGAATTTTTGATTATCAAAGAAAGATGTAGTCGAAACCCTCATCGTATTTTTTTTTATTGCTATCCTTAGACAATATTTATAGACAATATGTTATTTAGATATCATAAAATGACTTAGTAGTGGTCTTTCAATTATCCAAACTTCCCTTAATGTTACATAACTAATTGCTTTGGTTGAGAGCTTCTAGATGTCCAGTTCGTCACATTCCGAGTTACCTCTTCCTAGAAGGATGAGGCAAGATCCTTGACATTCTATGTTAATATTTGTTTTCTTTTTGTTTCTCTACTTTGTTGAGGTACATATCAAATAGTTAACTATATATTGATACCCTTTTGACTCATAAAGTTGTCCAAATTATTTTAAGGATATTGTTCTCAATGGTTAAACTGCGAAACACTAATCTATTTATTACTTTTCATTTTCAAGCTATTTATAGTTTCTTAAATATTTTCAAGTTTTGAAGAATTATCTTAAGAAGATATAAACATATTCTTCTTGAAAAACGATCTTAATAATTGATAAAGCATTTTGCATCTCCAAGTGAGGTGCTTGACATGGACCCACATATTTCAAAATGTATCAACTCTAAACTTATTTTTGTCCTCTATTCTTCCTCCTTATCATATGTTTTTACATGTTATTTTTCCATTATATAAGCTTCCTTGAGACATAAGTTATCTTTTATATTTCATTCATCATGTTCAATCTAAATATAAATCGAGGACACTAATTATATGAAGAAGTTTCTATTATGTTTAATTCAACTACACAGAATTTGTAAGAAGTATGACTACGTATTTTTTTTACTAACTTTGAAGTATTTTCTAAGTTTTACTCAATTACACCTAATCTATAACTGCAAAGATATATTTTTCATCTACCTTTGAAAACAAATTGGCTTGAAAAATTACAATGATGTAAGTTTAAAGATAATTGCTTATTTATACTAGTATGCAAATGTTTTATTTGACTATAATAATTCATAAACCACAAAGAAATAAATGGATCAAGGTTTATGCACATTATGCAAGGTGACAATGAGGTAAAAGAGGCATAAAATAAGTTAATGCATAAAAATAGTAAGCTTCTAAACTTACAAATAACATAATATAAAAGTAATATTGTTTAAAGATATGACTTCTTTAGAAATAATCATAGCAAAATAAAACTACTAAAGTTTCATTTAAATAAAAATTTCAAACCTTTAAATAGTTATTGAATTAAATTAATCCATTAGTTATTCATGGTTGCCTTGTATAGTATTTAAGGATGTTTAAGGATAAGAAACTACTATTGACCTTAAGCAAATATCCATTAGTTGTAAATGAGTGAAGTATTATCACAATGAATAAATATTGATTATTCACAATTCAATGAGGTATTATCATGATAATGAGGTGTTATTTGAAATAGAAAAATATTTATTAGTAACAAAAGAAGCATTACAATTCCAATAAGTAAGTTGATTTGGTAAGTTCCTTAGGCTTCCATTTAAGATACATAGATCAACTTCTATAAAAACATGTGAAAGAGAAACATAGTTGATATTATGATGGAACAAAATTCTAAACTTGGAATACATCACATGTAAAAATAATCCCATAAAGATCCAATTGTATAACAAGAGGGCTTACTACCCCACATACATGCCTTGGGATGTATTCCTTATGTTGTTGGTGGTTTCATTGCTAAAGTAATTTTCTAGTACTATAGGTTGCTTGGACAGGGAATAGTGGTGCCCATGGAATTAAAGAAGGGTGATGCTCAATTATGAGCTCAATTTTACTATTAAGAAAACTTGAAAAAATAAAGGAAAATAATTTTTGACCTTCACAAGGTCACCATCAGACAATGTTATTAGCAAAATTAAGTGTACATTCTTACATCCTTTTGGATTCAAACCTTGGACCTTTTATTTTAAGTACAAAAGTCTTTACCCTCATGTGGATTTGAGTTGACCATACACTCCTACATTAATTTGGAGCTAATTTTAAATTGCTACAAAAAATTAGGTTAAAATCTATAAGCTTATGCTTTGCTCATGAGTAAAATTTAAATATATGTTATGAACATTAGAAACAATTATCAATTTTTTTTTATTGTTTATATGAGATTGAAACAAGCTTCACTCATATTACATTGTTTTTTGGTTGCGTAGGGAACCCCTATAATCCCTAGCTCATTGGTAAAAAAAAGTAAACATACCTCGATCCTTAAGGAATCGAACTAGGGTAGTCCATCCATAAGCACTTGGTCGCTATCGGTCTATCTCTTTTTAGGCTACATCACAATTATGTTATCATGGTCTTTATTTAAACTTGAAACCAATAAGCTACATCACAATTATGTTATCACGGTCTTTATTTAAACTTGAAACCATTGAGAGTTCCTATTTTTAACCACTTAAACTTATCATTTAATCTTGCCTACCTAAATTTGTTTAATTTAATATTTAAAAAAATAAAAAAAATAAATTAAAATGTATTAATAAATTAAATTTATATATTTTTAAAATTAAAATTTAATATATTAAAAACAATTAATAAAAAAACAAATTAAAATGATTAACAAAAATCTTACTTAAATATCATCTAATTAAATAATAAAAACAATATAATTAAATAATAAAAACAATATATAATTAACAAAAATCTTACTTAAATATCATCTAATTAAATAGATGAAATAAAAAGATTTTATAAATTAAATTTTCAAGATAACCTTAAAATATGGACTCTCGAGAAGGAAAAAACAAACTTCTTTAAAACAAGAAGGATTGCAAATTAATATATTATCTCCAAATTAAATTTACCAAGCAGATGGCCCCCAAAATACGGGCTCTCAAGAAGGAAAAAAAAAAACACCTTTGAAACAGGAACATTGCCAACTAACATATTTATTATAAAAAAACACCTTTGAAACACAGGTAGGATTGCCAACTAACATACATATTTATTATAAAAAACACCTCTGAAAGGAAGATTGTCAACTACCATATTTATTATAAAAAAACACCTTTAAAACAGGAAGGATTGCCAACTAACATATTTATTATAAAAAACACCTTTAAAGGATTGCCTACTGTCATATTTATTATAAAAAAACACCTTTGAAAGGATTGCCAACTAACATATTGATTATAAAAACAACACCTTTGAAACAAGAAGGATTGCCAACCAACATATTTATTATAAAAAAACACCTTTGAAAGATGAAGGATTGCCAACTAACATATTTATTATAAAAAAACACCTAAAAAAACACTTTTGAAACAAGAAGGATTGCCAACTAACATATTTATTATAAAAAAACACATTGCCAAATAACATATATATTATTAATCTCCAAATATTCTTGAAAATGGTATAAGTTTTAAAAAAAAACCTAAATTAAATTTATAAAGAAGATAGTTCCTAAAATAAGAAACTTTGAAACAAGAAGAATTGCCAACTCATATTTTCACCTCCAAATTAGATTTAACCCAAAATAGGGGCTCTCAAGACGAAAAAGAAACAAAACCAAGAAGGATTGCCAATATCATTATTTTTAGTTTTTATTCTTCAAAATGGGTATAAGTTTCCCTCGACGTCACTCACAATGCGCGTGGGCCGTAACTTTCTTATGATTAGACAGATTGGCCTCTTCGATTATTCAGAAGATCGGGAGTTAGAATAATTCAATCTGAAAGGAAAAGATTCCTTTGACCGCACGCAGACCGGTGGTAAAATAAAAAGAGTTTTCTAAGCCTTTCAATTGACCAAACGCGCGTCTACTAAGCCCTTCATTTTCAGCCTTTTAACTCGTGCCGTCTAAAAAAAACTTCAATTTTTTTTGTTGGCTTATTCTATTTATCTTAGATTAATTTTTTTGTTCAGTAATTGGATTACTATCTTAAACCAATTTTTGTAGGACAAAGATAAAGATAATTAGATTTCTTATCTTAAATTAATATTTTTTTATCTTTAAGAAACCACCAACAATATCAATTGGATTTGAGGTGCCCAATTCAATTTTTTGGTAGGTTGGAGATTCGAACCTGGGTCTCTTTGAAGGATTATCCTCTCCTCTCCAACTCACATATAACACCTGACATATAACACCTGGATGTCTTAAATCAATCTTATATAGAGTTTCTTTGGCTGTCTTCACCACAAACCAAAGTTTCTTTGGTGTCCTTTTCACCACAAACCAAAGTTTAAATTCGAGGGTATACACCTGTAAGGGGGTGGAGGTCCAAGGTTCAAATCTAAGGTATGTCCAAGGTTCAAATCTAGGGTATAAGGGGGTGGAGGTCCAAGGTTCAAATTTAGGGTCTCGCTGGAGACTTAACTCTTGTCCCTTTCCTGGTGCTTTGAGTGACCTAAAAGGTTTAAAATTATTGTGACATGATGGTAGTTATAAGGGTGAACTGCACGAAGAGGCTTCTAAGGAATAGAGATACTGTGAGGGTTATAAAAACTGGACAGCCTTGTGACGGTTATAAAAACTGGACAACCTGCTCGGCCGCTACCAACAAGGACCAACAGAGCGCAAATGTGACAACCATAAAACCCCAACATTGGTGGCATTCTATACCAATTCTATCAACAAAACCGGACAAAACAAAACGCAAATGTGGCAGCCAGCCAGACAACTTACCCAGATTCGTGATATAGATTAAAAAAAAAATTAATTAGATTTCCTATCTTAAACCAATCTTTAAATGTTCAATTTTTAAGGCTTTCAGTTTCACTGTCTTCGAAATATGCAGATGAAGCATCGAATGCAGTACAGTTCTAATAGAGAATCTTTGTCACAATATCTATTGAAACTGAAATCCAAAGCGGTATTAAATTAGGAGATATATTGAGTTACCTCCATTAAGCCATAAGGTGAGAGGAGTTGAGTCGCTGTCGTTCACGGCACCAGCAAAATAATAAAAGAGTGCCCGCCCTGCACGATCATCGATGGTCACGTATCCTCCGTACTGCTTGAATTCTACTCTCGGCTGCCCCGGCAGACTATCAATTAAGTCCTCTGCCGGTCCCCCGCTGGTTTTCATAACCGCAATACATAAACAGTGAACGGCCATAAAAATCCATAACTGCAATTTTGCCTTCAACTCCATTTCGCAACCAAAGAAGAAGGGCGAGGCTTCAGGCGAAAGCTGGAGAACCACAGATCGGTCCTCTTACACTCCCTAAATCGAAACCTAAACCAAATGGTCAATACAAACAACTCATATTCATCTGCGTGAAATAATTAGAAACCTTATAATATCAACAAAACGATAGAAAGTGAATTCTGCAGGGCACCACCGGCACCGGCACCGGCACTGCCATGGAAGGTAAGACCTGATAATTTAAGCCTAGTATCATTTTTTTTTAGAGATGAGCTATGAGAAATCGTGTAAATAAGTGCATGCGGAAACATATAAAAAGCAAAAGTATTGTGGTTATCCTGCCCGCGAATATGCCATTACTACTATTTTATCGGCATGCACATGTGCTTTACCAGAATCGCAGTTCCCGTGCCGAAATTATGGCTGAAACCGCTATGTCAGTTGGAATCTAGTAAATGCAACTCAAACAGAAGACGCTCTTCTGAAGTTCCTGCAACAACAATTCATTCATTCTGGAGATCAGATTACATATTTATGGTCGATTTATCAATGGACACTGCAAACAATAATTTCCAAAATTAAAGTCGCTAAATTTAAGCAAAGTGAAACAGAAGAAAAAGCAAGCTGCTGTTTCAAAGCGACAGGTCTGCTGCAATTTATTATTTCATTTACCGCGACAATAGTTTCAACTAGCAGAAGTTTTAGAGCTTATGTTGACCTCATTCATTTGTACGAATCACAATAGCAGGAAAGCATTGTAATTTCTGAATCACCATTTCAGGAAAAGAATACTAATTTCTGAATCACGATATCAGGAAAAGCATTGTAATTTCTGATTGTGGTGAGAAATGTCTCTTTCCAGAGTCAAGCCTCGTGTGCATCTCAACAAGCTTTCAGTAGACAGTCAAGCCTCGTATCCATCGCAGAAAGATTTCCATTCTTCTTGTCTCTTAGTTTTTAATCCTGGCTTATTCTAGTTTTTGTTGGGCGGTGAGGCTGATGTTGATTTCTTTTAAAACTCTACGTAGCCCAAGGTTCCTATGATTATGAATAAGAACAATAATGGGCAACTATGCTGGCACATTGTGCGTCTTCATGCCATTGTTTAATCTCAAGGTAAGAGTATAATAAACTTAAAAAAACGGTTGTGGACCTGTGAATGGGAAAAGATTCTAAATGAACAATTTTATCTATGAAACACATTCAAACGGTCTTCCATTTCTCGTGGCCCTTTAAATACAAATAGATAACAATCTAAAAAAAATCTGGGAAAATATTAACTTTGAAAAAATTACTCGCAGACTATGCAGATCTGGTGAAACAAACTGTGAAGCAGACTAAAGATGAAGTAGATTATCCATATCTGGTGAGCAGATTATGATACGGCTATCTAGATTTGGCCAAACAGACTAAAGATGAAGCAGATTATCCAGATCTGGTGAAGTAGACTACAAAGATGAAGCAGATTATGATAGGGTTATCTAGATTTGGTAAAGTAGACTAAAAATGAAGTAGATTATCCACATCTGGTGAAGCAGACTTTGATGAAGCAGATTATCCATTTCTGGTGAAGCAGATTACCATGTATGTTTGGCATTGGGAAGACTGCTGCAAAAAAATATTAAAAAAAAGATATTTGTTTTCACATATAAAGAAGAGGATATTTGTTTTCACACCTATATTTAATGGAACGAAATTTTAATCATGAAATATGTCATTGGACACAACCTTTTTGGATTTGTGGAGTCATTTAAAAAAAAAATTATATTGATGTAGACCTCACCAAGGTCAAATCATGCGACATAATGTGACCAAGTCAATGTAAAAAGGAAAAAGCCAACCCTTTCAACAAAAAATTAATAAAATAAAAAAATTAAAATATTATATTTCAGTCTAAAAATATTTCTAATACTCTGTATTTCATGTCTAAGCTTCAATAATACTTTAGTTTATTTGTTTTTCTTAAAACTATTAGGGTCATTTCTATTAAAATAATAGAATAGATAGTTTTTATATAGAGATTGAAATAGATTTCACCCATAATTAATTAAATTGGTTAAATGGGATTGAAATAGATTTCACCCATAATTACACTACATTTTATTTTTTTAATAGCAAAACATGGATTCTACTCGTATTTAGTAATCATTACAAGGCAATATTTGAACCTAGATCCCCTCCTTGAAAGTTGAGATCATGTCATTGAATTATCTCACATAGCTACACTACATTTTGTTTTTTTAATAACACAACATGGATCCTACCCACTCTTATTATATCATAATCATCACAAAGCAAGATTTAAACCTAGATCTCTTCCTTGAAAGTTGAGATCTTGTCATTGAATTATATCTTTTTAATAAGCTATATGTGGCTCCTATTAGGGGCCACTTCCATTAAACTATGTTGCTATTCAAGCAAGATTTATAAACCTAGATATCCTCCTTCAAATTTGAGATCATATCATTGAATTATCTCTTTTTTAATAAGGTATGTGTGGGTCCTATTAGAGACCACTTTCATTAAAATGATAAAACACTAGATTACTATCATGCTAATTTTTTTAATGAGTTTGGTCTTAGTCTCCTCACATTATGTCATTGAATTATCTCTCATAGCTACACTACATTTTGCTTTTTAATAACACAACATGGATCCCACCTACTCTTATTATATTATAATCATCACAAAGCAAGATTTAAACCTAGATCTTCTCCTTGAAATTTGAGATCATGTCATTGAATTATATCTTTTTAATAAGCTATGTGTGACTTCTATTAGGGGCCACTCCCATTAAAATAAAAAAAGTTGAGGAATTGCTAACACAAATTAGCAGGAGAAGGAACAACCTTCTCAAAGATATTAAAGATCATATGATATGATTTGAGTAATTGTACTTTCATATTTGAGGTCCCATAGACCATATTTGGGTCTCGCGTACGTAATTAAAATATTTCATTTCATTTCAATGAGTTTACACAGGTTTTATGAGGGGTTTTGGTCTCCTCATAATAATTAATTTTTGAATAAGTTTACACATGTGTTTTTATAAGGGATCTTGGTCCCCTCGTATTGAGTGGGGTTTGAACCTAACATTGCTATCATGTTAGGTTGGGGGCCTAACATATTTTATATTATAATTGTTTTTTTATTAACAAACTTTTTTTATCAAAGATATTCTTTATCTTCATCAAATTATTATATTTTTGTAATCAACACTTTTGACACTATGTTTATAAAAAAAATCTTATTAGTTTAATTGCCTTTTAAAATTTGAATTTTGCCAAGTTGAAGATCAACATCATCATTGCCTAAATTATCTTCTACATGTTTTCTTCTCTATAAATGGGTTAACATTTCCAAGATAATACCTCTACTAATAATTGTAGATATAAAGAATAATGTCATTTTTATCTCATCCCCTCATCATTTTTTATTGATAACTTTAATAATAATTTGCCAATCCCCCTAAATTAAAATATATATCCATCCTCTTTCATTGATAATTTTATTTCTTGAAAGAAGTGCCTAAACCTCTCCCTAATTGTTAGTTGAAGTTTCATATGATTTTAAGTGAGGATATATTTGTCTTTATTATTTTTAAAAATACTACCTCCACCATCTTTTCTCAAATTTCCTCTAGAAGCACCATCAAAATTAATTTTGATAAACCCAAAGTTCAATATTTTTATTTTATCACAGAGATTGATGCATATCCTTTGTGAACCCCATTGTCATAGATGACCCTTTCATGTATACTCAAATCTGATGGTTTTTTTGCCAAATTAAATCACGGGTCCCAATATTCCCAATGTCTAAGATCTAATATAAATCACAATATTGAAGTATACAATTATTTGATCAATATGAATCAATCACAATCATGAAATAATAACAATATTTTAGAATAATACTTACAATATTATTGATCAAATATACAAGAGATTCATTTTATTTTTCTCAAATTTTTCGAATACAATACATGGAGCTTTATCTGCATAATATAACCTTAGAAGACGACTCTTCAATACTGTGCCATTGTTTTTCTCACATATCCGGGAGATGCATCCTTTCCTATTCCTTACATATGACAAACCTCTCATGTCTCTTGACTTTACATCTTGTCACATACTATGTGACTCTTCACTTGTATACTTGACACCTACACATAAATTTTGACTTACATACTTGACACCTACTTTCTAATCTAATAGTTACAAATGTGCAATGCTATCAAAAAATGTAATATTCTAACACCCCTATTACATTATTTGGTATAATGATATTTTGATGTAAATAGATGACTTTGAAATATTTTGTATTTGTTTCGTCCAAGGGCTTTTGTAAAATTATTTACAATTTGTTCTTCAATGGAAACATCTTTTATTTGAATATGATGATCTTGAATATGATCTCTAATAAAGTGACATTGAGCTTCAATATATTTTGTTATTTCATGAATCATAGGATTTTTAATTAATTTGAAAACTCCTTGATTATCACAATTTAGTATTGTTGGAGTCCTTTTGATTCCTATATTTGATAAAATATATTGTAACCAAAGTGCTTCACATACTGCATCTCTTGTTGCATGATATTTTGCTTCTATTGATGAAAGAGCCATTGCATGTTGTTTCTTGTTGTACCAAGAAATAGGTCCTAAACCAAGATAGAATATATATCCTAATGTTGATTTTTTGTCATCTATAGATCCAACATAATCAAAATCTAAATATCTCTATAAGTGAAATTTATTATTTGTTTTGTATTTTAGTCCATATTCTATAATTTTCTAAATATATTGTAGGATCCTCTTTGTAGCTTTCCAATGACTTTCTCTAGGTTTTTGCATATACTTAGAGAGATAATTTACAACAAAAATAATATCAGGTTTGGTGTTTATTAAATACAAAATAATTCCAATTAGTTGTTGATACACATTAGCAAAGATTAGTGGTATTATCATATCTTAATAATTGCAACCCTTGCTCCATAGGAGTGTCTTTAGGTTTACACTTTATAATTCTGACTTTTCTAGTAATGATTTTGCATACTTTGTTTGTATTATTGTGATGTTGTTGTCCTTTTGATAAATTTATAAACGAAGAAAATAATGTAGCAGTCCTAGATATGTCATTTCAAAGTCCTTTTCTAGACCTTTTTTAACTTTATCTATCAGAATCTTTGAGCTTCCTATGATTATTGTATCATCAACATATACTATGAGATTTATTTTTTCTAACCCAACCCTTTTTGTATAAATATTTGAATATAATGCACGCCTTTTCAAACTATATCATAGTAGATGATTACCAATATTAATATACCATGCTCTTGGTGTTTGTTTTAATCCATATAATGACTTGTTTAATTTTCAGACCTTTTGTTCCTATCCTTTGATAACAAAACCGTCTAGTTGAGTCATATACTTCTTCAAGATCACCATTAAGAAATGCACTCTGAACATCCATCTAATGAAGTTTTCATCTAAGTTGTGTTGCTAATGTACAAATTGTTCGGATAGTAGTCATACTTGTTGTAGGCACGCAAATTTCTTCATAGTAAATTCCTTCTATTTGAGTATAATCCTTTGCAACTAATTGTGTCTTGTATTTTTCACGAGAACCATCTGCTTTATATTTTATCTTGTAGGCCTATTTATATCCAACCATCGTATTTCCTTATGGTAGATCGATTAGATCCCATGTTTTATTTTTCATTAATGCTACATATTTTAATTCCATGGCTATTTTCCAATCTGGTTGTCTTATGACAACTTGTGTAGTTGCAAGTTCTGCTGTTAAAATCAATAACCCCATATTCATTCTTGTCATGTTATGAGTTTGAGGTTTTGTGGTGGTAAGACGTGGTATTTATTCTAAATTTGAGTTCTTGAGAGTATTCATGTACCATTTTACCTTTTTCTTTGTGGTAACATTATGAATTCCAAATTTTCAATTGGATCATTAGATATATCTAATTTTTATTTTTTACTTGAAGAATTCTTTTCATTTAGTAAAAATTTTAGAATAGGTCTTGCATCGACCTTTGGATTTTTAACAATATTTATGTTTACTTCGTCAAAAACCACATCTCTACTTACAAATATTTTCTTTGTGATTGGATCAATTATTCTATATCTTATTGAATCATCATCATAACCAAGGAATATTCCACATATGGTTTTTCATCTAATTTTGTACTTTTTTGCTTTGAAACGTGCACATATGCCTTACATCCAAATATTCTTAGATGTTTTAAAGGTTTTTTGTCCTGATCATGTTTCTTCAAGAGTAATATTTTTAAGTATTCTTGTGGGTGATCTATTTTGTATGCACATTGTAGTTTTACTTGAAGAATTATTTTCATCTAGTAAAATGTTTAGAATAGTTCTTGCATCGACCTTTGGATTTTTAACAATATTTATGTTTACTTCATCAAAAACCACATCTCTACTTACAAATATTTTATTTGTGATTGGATCAATTATTCTATATCTTATTGAATCATCATCATAACCAAGGAATATCCCACATATGGTTTTTCGTCTAAGTTTGTACTTTTTTGCTTTGAAACGTGCACATATGCCTTACATCAAAATATTCTTAGATGTTCTACTACAGGGTTTTTGTCCTGATCATGTTTTTTTAAGAGTAATATTTTTAAGTATTCTTGTGGGTGATCTATTTTGTATGCACATTGTAGTTTTAATAGCCTTTGCCTAATATTGCCAATCAAGTCATGTTTCTTTTAGCATGCAATGTATCATTTCCATAATTGAGTGATTCCTTCTTTATACGATACTATTTTTTGAGGTGAATAAGCTATAGTGAACTATCTTTTATACCATGTAATATTAGAAATGATTCAAATTATATTAATATAAATTCATTGCCTCTATCTAAGCGAAGATTCTTAGTTGATTTTCCTATTTTTGTTTTCATTAGTTGCTTGAATTGTTTAAAGCAACTAAAAGCTTTTGATTTAAGTTTTAAAAAATATACCCAAAATTTTTGGAATAATCATCGATAAATAGTTGAAAGTATATATGTCCTCTATGATTAGTAGTGTTCATTGGTCAACATATATTTATATATATCAATTCTAATGGCTCCTAAGCTCTGTATTTATTGAGTTCAAAAGGTATTCTATGCTGTTTCCTATAAGATATTCTAGAGAAACTATAGATTCCCATGATAATTTAGGTAAACCTAATGCCATTTGATATATGCTCATTTCATTCAAAGAAGATGCACTTATATCTCCTAGACTTTTATACCAAAGTTCTTTGGTTTCTAATCTTCTTGATGATAGAACAACATTTGATAATGTATCTAGAGAAAATAGTCCATTTATGTAGAAACCAAAGACTATGAGTTTTCCTTGTTTAGTAATAAGAAATTTCATCTTGATCTTAACAATTATAAACTCAACCACTAAATATTGATCCATAATTTAAGATACTAAGAGTATGTTAGTAGTTAATCCAGTCATATACAATACATTTCTAACTATACCTTTTTCATCAGATAAAAATGATTTAAGATATCTTCTACTCCTTTGACCTCAAATGTTCTATTATCAACTATAACAACTAATTTCTCATATTTTTCTTGAAAAGTATTAAACCATGGTTTATATCCAGTCATATGCCTACTTGACCCTGAATCAATAAACCAATAATTTGTATCATAATATATTTTAACCCTTGTCATGAATTATTCCTTTTATCTCCCAAATTCACAATCAATTTCTCAAATATTATTCAACAATTTTCAATACAAATTTTAAATTTATCCTTTAATAATTTATCTCCTTATATCACACAAAAAACAATATTTTCTTTTAACTTTTGAATTATCAAAAATTCACTAAACCTTATAACTCCCTTCTCAATAATCAATATGCCTTTCATAAAAAAATTAAACCTTATTTCTCCAAATAAAAATAGACACCCTAAAAAATAATTAAAAGTGTCCTTTCAAAAATATTTGTAACTTTTTACCTTATTCTATCACGTTTAATCTAGCATATATTAGGGAATTAGACTTGCAGTAAGCATTACTCTATTGACGAAGAATCTTCTAACTTTGGCACCTTTGGTTGAATGCTTATAGATATTTTGAATTTTGTGGATTTTCAAGTGCTTCACTTCTAGTCACTATTTTATAAGAACTAAAAATTCTCAAGTGAGGTTTGAATAACTCCTTTTTTAGGTGCTTCTAATAACAATATCACAAAATCCTTCTGGCAGCTTCTCCAAACAAGACTTTAATGATATCTTCTACCTTATTGCTCTTAATATTTGACTTAACTTTTGCTCTCAATCTCAGGCTCTACTTTGAATCTTAATATTTGGCTCTATGACTCTTTCAAATTAGGCACTTCACAACTTCTACTCTCAATCTCAAACTCTACTTTGAATCTCAATATTTGGCTTTATGACTCAATAATTAGGTGCTTCACGAATTCTACCTTTATCATAATCCAATTTCTTATCTAGATGTCCACCATGCGTCTTTCACCTTAGCTTTAGCAATATGCTCATTTTTTTCTTTCTTTTGTCCAAATTTGAAGTACAACTTCAATATGTTCTTCCTCTCACAATTTGACATTCATCAAATGTTCAATATTATCCACTATTTCACCTTAGGCCCCCAACCTAGTTTTTAAATATTATCTCAAATAAATTATACCTTCAAATGACCAGAGTACCGCTCTAGTATCTATCTTCAAATTCAAACTTCCTCCAAAATATTTTCAAATAACAATTTTATTAGAGCACAGTTTTGATACCACCGATGGATTTTTAGCCAGATTAAATCATAGGTACCAATATCCAACATCTAATATAAATCTTAATATTGAAGTATATAATTATCTGACGAATATGAATCAATTACAATCATGAAATAAAAATATTTTATAATAATACTTATAATATTATTGATCAAATATACAAGAGCTTCATTATATTTTTCTATGATTTTTTGAATGCAATACATGGAGCTTTGTCTCCATAATATAACCTTAGAATGTGACTCTTCAATACTTGACTATTACTCTCCTCACATATTTGGGATATGCATCCTTTCCTATTCCTCACATATGACAAACCTCTCATGTCTCTTGACTTTACATCTTGCCACATACTATGTGACTCTTCACTTGTATACTTGACACCTACACATGAATTTTGACTTACATACATGACACATACTTTAGACATACTTTGTGATCTAATATTTATAAATTTGTAATGTTATCAAATAATGTAATATCTCTAATAAAATCTTATAACCAAGAGGCTATCATATTTGTTTCCACACCAAGACTTCCCATGATGGGTAAAAAAATGTATGCAAATTTTCTACAAGAGAGATAACAATTCAATTCTAAACTTATCCATGATTTTCAAATTTATTTTAAAATTTTCAAGCCATAAATCACAACAAATAATGGAAAGACCAACTTACACAAAATACATAATATTTTAGCTTTGAAATAATTAATAAAATATTTCATCAACTTTTTAAATGATGGAACTACCCAATAATTGGTGTAAGCAAAGGGCCAATAAAGAAGTGAATGATAAATGTTTATAGATATTTCTTACATAAGACACACTTGAAAGTTCCATGATATCCTCTTCTTTGTAGACTCTACCCAATAAGAATTTTACTTTCAACTATTAAGAAAGGAATATTGAGGCATTAGAGAGTGCCTTGAGTTACCAAACATTCTTCTAAGGGGAATATTTGGGTGTAGGAAATTTTGATCGCTCTAAAGCCTTATATTTTAACTTGATTGAGTATCCACTACATTTTTGATAGATTTTAAATCAACTCATCCTTCCACATAAAAATAGACAAAGAGCAATTTAAAGCATCCTTTGAAGCTAGTCTACTATTTGTTTGAGGTCATCTCCTTCAATGAGATTGCTTAAATAAATCAATGATCTAGAGTTGTTGCTCATATTAATATAATTTTTTGTCTTTGAAACTTTACAAGCTAAACATGTATGATAGCTAAACACACATGAGCTAGTGGTTTCTATTTTGGATAAAAAATATGAGGATAAGGTATACCAAATATATTTAAAATCATCCTCATTGAATAATCATCTCATATGTTTCCTAATAAATAGAAAACTATCTAATATGAAGTTCTATGTTGTCAAGCCTATAGGTAGGATTAGTTCCTGAATAGTTTTATTACATCAATAAAACATATATATTTTTGAAGTTATATTTTTTCCCAACTCTTTCTTTGGTCTTTGAATAATCTCCAACCAAGTATTTCCCCAAATTCCAAAATCATAAGTTTGCAATTCCATAAGCCTCCCATATGATATTCTTTCCTTTGTAAAAACTATCCTAGTTACATAGAGAAAACCTCATATTTTAATCACATAATTTCCAAAGAAAATTTCTTAGAATTTTATCAAATTTGAATTTTTTACATATCGACAATCTTAAAAGTGACATCATATCTATAGATATAAGATGCAATGTAATATTTATGAGTTGTAGTCTTTCATCTATGGTTAAGAAATTTCCTTTCCAGCCTGCCAAACATGATTTCAATCTATTCAAAATTGATTACTAGATCTCCTTCTTCTTTCCTTATTAGACAAAGAAATACCTAGATATGTTGATGATAATTTCATACATTTAAAAATGATGGAAATTATGATACTAAATGAGAAAAAAATAAAATAGGAGAAATATCAAAATATGACAAGAATAGGATAAAAATTAGAGTAAGACATATTTAGAATTGTGTATAAAAATTTAAAAATAAGAAAAAATATTTTCAAATAGATTGAAGAGAATGTGAATGTTAGGAACCTTTAAATAAAAATAAGCATAATAATAATAGCAACAAAAGAATTAATGGAAGTGTACAAATAAAATGAAAAATTTGCTTAAGAAAATTATTGATTAGAAATACAATAAACTTATATTAATCAAGAGGAACAAAAGTTGTTGGCCTCTTTGAGGGGGCAACCTCCTTGGAAGTACTGTTCCAATACAATACGAGAAATATATGAGATACCTTATACCACACCCATCCCCTTATATAGACTCTTATTTACCCCAACCCTAATGCTCAAGGGTCGGTCCACATGTAAGAGGGGATCTAAGCTACTAACTCATTTTTTTTGCTAGAGAAAAAAGGGTTTGTTCTTGGGTCCCTTACCCTTAACAAATAAAAAATATCTCCTTTAGAGATTAAGAGTTTACAAATAAATTTAATTATGATCTCAGTTGAGTGGCTATAGCTAGATACCTACATTTTTTTCATAAAATGTTTGAATTTTTTATTTTCATTTTCTAGATCTTCATCAATTTTCCTTGTAAATACAAATATTCCAAAACTTATCATCATTCTTCTTGACATTTTCTTGTGGTAGCCTTCACAATAACAAAAATCCACCTCTAATTTCTATGCACTGCATCTTAGTAGAGTAATATTTCCAAAACTTTGCACTATCATAGTCCGCTTTACCATATCTGGACTATTGGTTTCCTTCTAGAAGCATAAGTGAAACCATAAGAACTATAATAAATAGTTTATATAAAAACACATTAATGTTATAAAATATAACAAATATTAAGTAAATATTACCAATGGAAAACATTAAAATAAATTCTAATCATTATTTGATTTAGGTAGTCCACATTTTCTTGTCAACTTTAGCTAAACTTATTGCTTCCTTTAACCATGGAAAAGAGAATTTAACTTCATGATCCTCTATTAAAACCCCTCTATTAGCTAGCTTATTTGTACATTTGTTCCCTTCCCTTAACATAAGTGTAAACCTAATTTATTCAAACTTGATAACAAGGTCTTGTATTTCTACAATGATCTCTTGTATGTTCCATGGAGCCTTTGCTTTCCTAAAAATTGCATTTGTTACTATTAGTGAATTGTCGTCGATCCATACTCTATTCCATTTCATTTTTCTGCATATTTTTAACCCTTTCAAAGCCCCCCACTTCAGTTTCATTATTGATCTTAAATCCACTATTGAAAGCGTAATGTAACAAAATATCATCTCTATTATTTCTAATTATTCCTCCTTCTCTTATTGGCCATGGATTTTCTTTAGATGCTTCATCAAAATTAAATTTGACCAACTCCACTTTTAATGGTTTCCACTTTATATTCTTCGTCTTCCTTTTGTTTCTTTTATACCCAACATCATAATTCCATTTTATGACTTAACTCTGTAACTAAGGAAATGCACCATAACAATGTAAGTAAATAAAATGAGATTTGATATTGCATTAATAGACTTTGTTTGTTACAAATAAGCCTTTTCGATTACAATGGACCTCCCAAAGGGGAGGATTTTCTTTTGCAAATGAGTTCGATGGTGCCACAAATGATCTCCTTGGTCACACAACAAATTGGTGGGAGGATTTTCAAGTCTTGTTGATTGACCTCCCAAGCCTCTTTATAGATCCCAGTACTTACACACAAGCCCATAATGAAAGCATCAATATCATCTATTGGGCATTTCAGGATAAGACCCAAAATCATGAAAAGGGGTTACAAAATGCTCATAAAATCTTACAAAGAAGTTACAAAACTATGCAAAGTGGTTACAAAACTTTATAAAACGAATATTTTATCTTGACTGCTTGCTGCTGATTTTGAGTTTGTCTATCTTTGAGGCTCAACTGCCCAAGGTAGTTGGCTTTGTATAACCACCTAGGTTAGTTGGCTCTATGTTCTGATAGAGGCTTCAAGCTTAGATCTAGATATTTTTGGAATTGTTTCAAAGCTTTTGGTACAAATATGGTGCTATTTAGTTGTTGGAGATGAGCACAGTTACAAAAAAATATTAACATGCATTCTAAAAAGACTTCATGATCGATGTTTTTGAGAACTTCGAGTGAGGAACTTGCAATCACAAATTCAAAAATCTACAAGGAAGGCAAATGAAATTTGGGTAGATTTTCGTTAGTGTTTTGTGCGCTCTCTTTTACAAATGAAGTAGGGGTATATTTATAATATTCCCCGAGGGTGGAGGAGAATGATGAGGGGTAAAAACGATGAGGTACAAGTGGCATAGGTGAGAGAAAAGGGACTATTGACTTTCCCCACTTAGCTGCTTGGATGGACAAGTGTGCAACATTTTCTATTTGGGCTATGACACCCTATGATGTGTTATGGCATGCCTCACTTATGCTCTTGGGTGGAGAGATTCCTCACCCACCAAAATGGCATGTTTCATCAATGTGCTTCGGTGGAGAGAATCCTCACCCATGTGCATTAATGAGCACAGGATGTGGAGGAGATAAGGTAGTAAATACCAACTAGAGTTAGGTGAAACTAGGTTAAAATAGAGGGATGATCTCATGATGACCATGGGTTAGGTGTAGGAAGGTGCTTAAGGCAGTCAAAAGGGATATGATAGTCAAAATTAATATTTATAAAATTGCAATGTATTAATTAAATGTATAATTTATTAAATATTAATAGTTAACCAATGCCACTATGATACTTTTTAAGTGTCTACAGATACCCCTTTTTATACCATATTGTATGCAAACATAATATGGTAAAAAAAATGACACCCACTGCTAAATTGATGATAGATAGTAATAATAATTTGTGAATGACCTTTGGCTTTATGGAAGTGACATAGGATTATCTCAAATCAAGAATAATGTAGGATACCCTAGTCATGGGAGCGATGAATGCCCTTGAATATTTACCTTTAACAGATTGATAAGCTCACGTTGATTAGAATTTTGAGTCTTTGAATCAGAGTTTTGATTAGAATTTTGAGATAAGAATATGAGTTATGCTATTTTATCCAATAGAAAGAGAGATAATGATAGCCTTGTGAAAATATTCTTAGACTTAAACGACTCCAAGATTGAGTGTTTGAGTATTGAATTGATTTGGAACATACTTTTATGGGTATTGTCTATCCCCTCAAGCAGTGAGTGGGCAAAAATAAATGGATGATAACCACAAGGTGATTGACAAAAGATGAAAAAATGGTATCAAAGAGGAAATGAAGGTGGAAAAGGGTTAATTTGGGGATTAGTTGCAAAATTTGAATTGATTGTTTGCTGAAATGACCTTACCAACTGCCCTGGGTGGTTGCCTTGTGCATTGGTGACCACCTTGGATGGTTTCCTTATGCATTGGTGATTGCAAAGGTTGGTTGGTGACCTATTAGGGTGGTTACCAACATAAAGCTATAAATAAAGCATTGCGGGCACATTTTACAACTGTGATGGGCAGGAAAGAAGTAGAAAAAAGAAGAGGAAGAAGTTGGGAGACGAGATGGCAGGAGAGAGCGCAACAGTTAGAGTTGGAGGGTGTATAGATCTGGTAAGTATTGTGGTAGCCCTTATTTTTTTGCAAGATAAATAATGGGGAAGATGATTTTTTTTTTTAAATTTGAAATGATGGGTGAAATAATGAAATGGTAACATGATGGAATGGGCAAGAATTTCTTTTTTTAGGATTTTGTTGTATATGTATGAAATAGAAAATGTGGGCTAATTATTTCATGGTGATTATTGTAGTTAAAATTATTATGTCCATGACACAGATTTGATAGTGTTTTTCTAAGTGTGAGGGATAAAGTTGAATGACGATGACTGAGAGTGGTTGGGGACAATAGGCTTAAGAGAAGTGGCACATATCAAACCCATACATGCAAATCACTGGTATTTATCGACACTAGTTAAGTGATGGGACCCTGAAAGGGGGATATTACACCTTCCTACAAGGGAGATGATAATAATACTAGAGGGCATGTACCATATTTTTCATCTTCCTATGGAGGATATTCCTATCCATATAGCCACAGATAAGGAAGATGCAATATTCCAAGTATATGGTGATGAGTGGAAGTTGATTGAAAAGGGTAGTGGTGAGATACAGTACTTGGTGGAGTACCTTTAGGAGATACTATCACCACAATAGTTAGTCTTGATGTTCTTGATATCCAATATAATACTGATAGATTCTAATGGTGCATGGTTTCCATGGAATATATTAGGATTGGTTGTGGACTTGATTGAGACATTGGTCGTATATGCTTGCGCATTGGTGTTACTAACATAAATATACCTATACATATATGAGGTGCGACTATGGAGGAGAGTAGGTTTGGGTTGCAGTGTACTGCTACATATTTAGGGATGTGACCACTTTAGGATATGTCATCCAGTGGGGCTACCATGTGAGATGGATGTAGAGAGTAGTAGAGTGGTCCTATGTGTTGAGATGGTGACACGATAGGGAAGCATCATAAGGTTGACCATGAAAGAAGGGTTGGGAGTGCTACCAATGACTATGGGCTGACCTTAGGGCCCAAGATGTGATATGGATGCCATAGAGAGAAGGGTCAATATGGGCAAAGGATGGTATTTACTTGAGTCAAGTGTGAAGGGATAGATGGTTGACTAGACAACATGGGATGGAGCATAAGCTATTCTAGTTCTCTTGAGTACTACGACAATTTTGGTGTAGATAGGGGGTACCCAAGCCACCTATCATTTACAAGAGGTAAAGTGATGAGGCCACCTTATAGTGGCTATAGGTGGAGCCCATGGGGGATGAGTGAGATGGGGGTATCAAGGTGGAAAATGTAGATGATGTCAAGATGACCCCAAAGTTTGATGTTTTATGGGTGACACAACATTCAAAGCCCAAAAGGGTGATAGAGAAGGTAGGAGGTAAGGATGTGATAGGGAGTGATAAGGGGAATGATGTGGTAGAGGAGATAGAGGAGTCACTATTATGATACTGACATTGATGGGTGGATAGTGGGGTAGGCTCACCATGAGTGATGAAAGAGGATTTATCAAAGGTGAAGCAGGAGGAGAAGGTAGCATTGCTCTAGGTAAAGCGAGATAGCCTATGAGAGGATCAAGATAGGACAACGAGGAAACTTGGGGAGGTGGAGCAGTAATAGGATTTGCTAGTGGTTGGAAGGGATGAGTGGTTATGAGAGAGGAGGTGACGAGAGAGAGGGATAGACTGATGCAAATACTAGCATAGTTATAGGAAAATATATTAGTGATAATGAACAAGAAGGATGGTCTACACCAGTATATAGACATAGTTGTGATTGAGAGGGAGGCTCTACACCAATAGATGGATGCAATGATGGTAGAGAGAGGTTATGTATATATATGATGATGGTAGAGAGGGATTGAGTGATAACTGAGATGGAGTAGTTATAGAGGTAGCTAGAGGGAACTAGTGAGGTAACTACCATAAAGGAACTACGGGTAGAGTTGGCTGGAGCATGAGATGATATGATGACAACCTAGGGCAGAGCAGCGAGATTTATGGCACAAAGTGACTAGAGGTGGAGAGCGTGATGGATATGGAGGATACTTTTATTAGAGGGACTAGAGGTCCCTCCTTGATCGACACTATCAGGGTCATAGTGGATCCCAATTAGTGTCCCCTTAGTTATCGTGATGAGACCATGAGTTAGAGAGCCATCCACATTGTGAGCTTTAGGAGTTGGATCCTCTCAAGGAGACAAGTGATAGGGATGACAGAGTAGCAATAGATAAGCTCAAGGATCAATACAAGAGGGAAGTGGTGAGAGCAGTGATGGGAAATAGTGAGGACCTATGTAGTGACAATTTAACTATAGTTTTTATAGGACTATAGGCTATGATGATGTAGCCTATAAGCCTAACATTATTATGATGTACAATATTTTTATGACATGATATATATATACTTTTTATGGAAAATGATGTGCATTGTGTGGAATTATGTGATGTGTGATGAATGTATGATGTATTATGATGATGATATATGTATGCATAAATAATTATGATGATGTTCATAGTAGATAATTTAGATTAAAAAATCATAGATACATGGAATATGGGATGTAAGTGGACAAAGCAATGAATGTAATAATATGGGGATATAAATGCATGTTTTATTATCATTCGAAAAAGACCTAACGATGCATTGCTTACTTGTAAATTGATTGGTTAATCAAGGACATCAACACAATGGTACTAATATGGTTGCAAATTAAAATAGAGTGAATGTGACACCATGGATATAGGAGATAAAGAAATTGTAGGAGAATAAGTAGCATGACTTATCATTTCCTATCATAGGAAGGAAAAATTGATAAGTGTTTTTAGGAAGCTCAAATCCCCTAGTGAAATTGATCAAACTCATCTAATAATCACATAAATGCTTGAAGATACTAAGACCAACCAAGAGAGTCAAGTTGATCAAAGACCAATGTGTGTGCAGTGATGTTCAATTTTTTATTTTGAGTAATGTAGGACTAACCAATAGAATCTTGAGCTATTATAATCTAGCTCATCCATTGTCAGCACCGAGGGATATAGCCCCATAATCCTTCGATGTTGCTCCACTTCGAACTAGACATCTATAGCCTCGATGGAAATAGCCCCATAATCCTTCGATGTTGCTCCACTGCTAGCCATGCATCTATAGCCCCGATGAAGATATCTAAAATTCTCTAGGATCTATAAAAACTGATAAAAAGGTGATAATTCCTATTTTATTTTTTGCAAGATGGATCCTAAGGGTTAGATTATGGCATGATAGGATGAGCAAGGAAAATTATTTGCTTTATGGCGAGATCTATGCATGGCTTCATATTTCCTAGACTAAAAATATGATTAATGTATGAGATATGTGCATGGTCCAAGATAAAACCTAAGGTAACCAGGAAGGCCTGTAGCACTTCAAAGGATAAATTACTTTCAATGACGGTTTACTAAGACACTAGGTATGGTTGAACGATGGAAAGAACCCAAAGATTCTCTAAACCTAAGGGTAAAAAGAGATAAAGTATGGTGAACTATAAATGTGGGAACAATGGATATTGTGGAAAAGTGCATGTAAATAGGTTAGAATCTACAACTATGAAGATTTCCTTATTTAATACAACCAAAATACTTTATAACGATATGTGTCAAACTTAATTGAACGATGACCAAGGTAACACGAGATTAAAGCAAAATGAGAACACAAAATAAAGCATAGAAAAAGTAATTAGGCAATGATGGATTAAAAGATGAAATAAAATGAAAGAGAAAGAGAAGAAGAGGAAAAAAAGAAGAAAGAGGAGAGAGAAGGAGAGAAAAGAGGAGAGGACCACACCGGTCCATGGTACATAGCCATTCGAAGCATGACCGTACAAGTAGGAGTGACGTGCAAGGAATTAGAAAATATAAAAAGAATGAGAACATGGAGTGGAAGTGAGATGATTGGAAATCAAAGAATGCTTATATGAGCTTGTTGTTTGATTTTGTGTGTTTTTAATTTGATTTTATTGTGTTTTTTATTTTATTTTGGGACTGATTGTGTACAAGAAAATAGAGTTGAATATGAGCTAGGTGTAAAATGCACACAAATGAAGAATATTAATGGGCTAAGGTTCCTCAACTCCCTCAAGAGTAGTTATTTTATAGGCCCCTGAGTTGAATGTTTATGTGATGATGAACATACCAAGCCAGTTGGTAGTAAATTTATCACATACATGAGGTGGAAGATTTGAGTTTTGCTAATTTTCTTTGAGTATGAGGTTACCAACTTGGAATTATCATGGATGGATTTTATGATCATAGGATATTTTTATTTGATCTTGATAGATGTGAAGGTGCTCACGAGCATTGATTCGACATTAATCAAGGTGAGTGAGTTGATCGAGCCTTTCTTGGTGGGTTGTGTTCGCGTCCATGAATTCCTATAAGGATATGCACAGGATTGGGATTTCAAGCTCAAGAGACATGGTGGCTTTGGAACCATAGACTAGTGAGAATGGCATTGTCCCTATTGGTATGTAGATTCTTGTGCGATAAGCCCAAAGTGCCAAAGGGAGTTGGAGGTACTAATATTTATGATTTTCTTGTACATTTTTATTGACATAGTCTTATTGGTAGCTTTAGCTTGTCCATTTCTATAAGGGTAATAGGGTGTCGAGAAGTTGTGTTGGATATGATACTTGTTGCACAATACTTAAACATCCTTATTTTTAAATGGGGGACCATTATCAAATATTATTTTCAAAGGGATACAAAAATGATAAATGATGTGTTGTAGTATAAACTCTACAATTCGGGGTCCTATCGTACTTGTGAGAGGAATAAACTCAACCCACTTGGTAAAGGACTTTGTGGCTGTGATAATGAATGTATTCTATCCCAAGGATGGAGGGGAGATTTTCCTGATAAGATATGAGTTCAATTGTAAAAATGGCCACAAGACTTGAATGGGTTGCAATGCTTGCAATGGGACATGGGTCAAATTGGCATGATGTTGATATTTAAGACATTTCTTAACATATGTGCAATAATCATGTTCCATGGTGGGCCAATAATAACCCATGCATAAAATGCACTTTGTGATGTCTATCCCACTAAAATAACAACCACATGTATCATCATGAGCTTGAGATATCATCCAAGTTGCTTCTTGTGGTTCGAGACAACGAAGAAGAATACCATAATAGCCATGATGATAAAGTACATGCCCTAAAAGAGTATATTGATCCACTTTTTGTTTGAACGTGAGTTTAGCGATTGATGTTAATTTGATAGGAAGGGTACCAAGTTTGAGGAAATCCTTCATTTGAGATAATACATCATGGTAAGGCTCTACCTGAACTAGATGGACATCTCATTCATCATTAGAATATTTCCAAGAAATAGCCATTTGGGAGAGTGTGGTAACTTGAACTTGAGTGACACTATCGATGGGGTTTTGTTGGAAATAAAGCTAGTAAAAAAGACCAAAAAGGAGAAAATTTGTTTCAACTATAAGATTTGGATCTTACCCCTTTTACCTCCTTGGACGACAATTGACTGGACAGGTAAGTTTGGCTTGGACGACAGCTGACTGGGTAGGATTGGATGACAAGGGCATCAAGGCGAACCAACTCAATTTCATTTTTCCCTTTCCTTCCTATTTCTTCTATTTCTCTAACTTCCCTATATTACCTAAGTTAGGTTAATACTACGAGTATATATTCCAATGTAACTGAGGTTTTCGAAGGTTGAATATAATATTGATTATCTAATTTTTGCTCCTAACTTCTCTCAAATCACATCTAGTATCAGAACCAAAGGTGAGGGAGGCCTGAGGATCGAGAGTCGAAGCCAAGGATAGCACGAGAATTGAGGCAAAGGAAGCTCGAGGATCAAAGCGAGAGAAACCCGTAGAGCATAGCTTGTAGCTAGACCAAGGTGGGGCTCGCATCTTGAAGCTCAAGGCCAGAGAAGCCTAAAGGCACATGGATCAAGGTAAACATCGAAGCAGGCCAACACAATAGCCAGTGAAGAAAGGAGCGACATAGAAGGACCAATTACAGAGCGACACATGGTGACAGGAGGACAAGTCGGGAGCTAACGTGAACAGACAACGAGGCACAAGGAGTTGATGCGGATAGACACATGGTACGTGAAGGGAGGAGCAATATGGCAAAAAAAGGTGGGCAGACAGAAGGCAAAAGGGACGATCGAGCGATTGCCTAAAGGCAATCGATAAGCATATTACTTCTTTGTGCTTTTAAAGCACAAAATCCCCTCTACATAGTGGATGTGGGATTATTATTATTATTTTTAAAGTTGTTTGCACGGTCAATGAGATAAAGGAGGTAAGCCTCCTTTGGATTCTCGTCGGGCCACACAGCTCAACTAGCTCAAGGAGCCAGCCATAAGTTGCCCGACCCCCTGTAGGTTGCGGGTTCGAAACCCAACGACAGTGAAATTATTTTTTGTTTGAAATTACCACAAAACTCCATAATAAATATATGACCTTCCTCCTCCATACCCAGTCGTGGGCGTAGCTCGATCGGTGAAGGCGGATTGTTTGTGAATCGCATGTCCCGGGTTCGAATCCCGCGAGGACAAGTTTTATTAGTTTAAAAAAAAAAAAAAGCTAAAAAGGGTTTGAATTAGGCTTTATAAGGAAGTTGGACTTCCTTAGCTCATGACAGGTGAGCTACTGTCATGGCAAACACACACGTTGTAAGGCCCAAGGCCATCATATGTCAAGGGTTCGAAACCCTTTGCCCTCATTTCTATAGTTGAACTTTTTTTAAATTATTATATTAAAAATATTTATATTATATTTAATAAATTAAAACTTAATTGTTTTTAATTTTTTTTTTTTTAAAGCAATTATTTTATTTTTATTAAATAAGAAATATAATTTTTTTTATTATAAAAAAGGGGACATTGCCTAGGAGGCAATTCATTGTAAAAGCAAAGTTTTTTGATTTAGGGAATCATAAAGAGTGTGTAATAAGCCTAAGAGGCTTATTTTTTTTTTGTAAAAGAGACAAAGGATCAAAATGTAAAATTGTAATAAGGCATTGATGATAAGACCAAATGGTTGTTATCATGTGCAATTTTAGCACAAGAAGGTGCAAAGAGTTTTGATAACAAATTCAGAGGTTATGGACTCAACATTGTGTTTAGTCAACTTCAAAATGCAGTGATAGCACATCAAAGGCATCTTGACTCAGGGTACGAGGTAGAATTTGAAGATAACTCATTCAGGAGTGAATTTGAACAATCAAAATCAGTACAAGCTAAAGCACAAGAATCAGAGTATACACACTATAGTAATTCAGTAGAAATCCTAGAACTAGAATCATCGAAAATCATATAGATAAGTGACGACGAAGAAGAAGTGGCAGATAACTTTGTAACTCAAGAGATCACATCCCCACATCAAGAGGACCAAGCAGTCCATGATAGATTAGAACAACTCATATTTGACTTAAATTTGTAATCTCTTCCTTCTTCCTTCTTCTTCTTTCCTTATTTCAGCAAAAATACTTTATTGTAACCATGAAATAAAGAGAGTTTTTTGGTAACTATGGCCTCACACAATAGCTTACCTATACCAGAATTTAACGATTATGACTATGAATATTGGTCTATAAAGATGAAGACCTTGCTCATAGGTAAAGGTTTGTGGGACATCATAGAAGAGGGCTACACAAAACCTTCATACTGGACAACACTAAGTGTCGCAGACAAGAAAACATGAAAAGAAGAACAAAATAGCAACTCTTCTGCTCTTTCTCATCTCCAAGCTGCATTGGAGAAAATCATATTTCCCAAAATTATTGCCTATACGACTGCACAAGTTGCATGGAAAGCATTGAGTGATGGATTCTAGGGTAGTAATCAAGTGAAGCATGTAAGGCTTCAAACATTGAAGCGAGATTTTGAAAATATTCGAATGAAAGATAATGAAAAAGTTGGTGATTATTGTGTTAGAGTAAAAGAAATTGTAGATAAAATGGTTACACTAGGCGAAGAAATCAAGCCTAAGATAATTGTAACAAAAGTGTTGAGAACACTTACACAAAAATATAACCATATTGCCATAATAATAGAAGAATTCAAAGATCTTTCCCTTTTAACATTCGATGCATTGATCGGATCGTTAATATCACATGAAGAGAGGTTTCCTAAAACTCCTTCAACAAGCTACGAAGGCGATCATAAGGCCTTCACTTCCAATGAAAATAATGGAAGAGGATGGGGAAGAGGTCAAGGTCGAGGCAAGCAAAGAGATAGAGGCAGAGGCACCTACAGAGGAGGCAATTCCAACAGAGGAGGCAACCAGAACATAGGGGGCAATTCCAATAGAAGAGGCAACTCATACAGAGGAGGCAACCAACAAAGAGGTGGAAATCAAAATCGAGGTGCAAATCAAGGACAAAGTGGCAATCAAGGGTGAGGAAGTGACAAGTCCAAATCAGCTTGTTTCAACTATGGCAAGCTAGGTTACTTTGCTCGCGACTGCTAGTCAAAATATTCACAAGACAACAACAGTCAATAATTATGGAGAATAAGATGATGCTTCTAATATTTTTCTATCATATGGACAATCAGATCAGAATTTAAATGACACATGGATTCTAGATACTAGTTGCTCAAACCATATGAGTGGCAAATAAAAACTATTTGCTACTCTAGATTCCACTTATAAATCCTAAATAAAATTAGGGGATAACAAAGCATTGCAAGTAGAGGGCATTGGAGCCATGGTGGTTCCAACCAAAGAAGGACTAAAGAAAGTGAGTGACATCTATTACACTCCAAAGCTCCAACACAATTTGCTCAGCATTGGAAAAATGATGGAGAACAATTACAAGCTTGTCTTTGATGAAGGACAATGTATTATTTTTGATAAAAATAATTGTAATCGTGTCATCACCCAAGTCCCCATGACCAAGAACAGGTCATTCCCTCTCAAATTTGGTGAGCCAGGGGGAGATCAACTTGCAAATGTAGCAATAAAAAATCCAAGTGTGCTATGGCACTTGCGATATGGTCACCTTAATTCTGCTAGCTTGAAATTGCTCACTTCTCAAGCTATGGTGACAGGACTTCCAAAAATCAATGATCAATAGGAGGTCTGTGAAGGATGTGCTTTGGTAAAGCACTCCAGATAGAAGTTTCTTAGAGGACAAGCGTGGAGAGCCAGCTATCCACTTTAGTTAGTACATTCGGACATCTGTGGTCCGATGCAAACATAGAGTCTCAAAAATAATTATGATTTGCTCACTTTCATAGATGACTTCTCTAGGATGTGCTATATTTATTTCTTAAAGCACAAAGATGAAGCATTTGATTGCTTCATAGATTTCAGAAATAATGTAGAGAATCAAAGTGGGAATTATGTAAAATGTCTTCGGACAGATCGAGGAGGTGAATACTCCTCAAAAGAATTTTTAAACTATTGTAAAGCAAGTGGGATCAAAAGGCAATTCACCACAGCCTATACCCCACAACAGAATGGTGTGGCCAAAAGAAAGAACCACACCCTAGTTGAGATGGCGAGACCGATGCTTCAGACAAAGCATCTCACTAATATGTACTGGGATGATGCTGTAAAAACAAGCACATATATTCTAAATAGAAGTTCAACTTCTAGTTTAGATGACATCACTCCTTATGAGGCATGGTATGCAAAGAAACCAAATGTAAAGCACTTCAAAATTTTTGGTTCTTTAGCATATGCCCACATTCTTGATGAGAAAAGGAGGAAGCTTTATCCAAAAAGTCAAGCTTGTATATTTGTTGGGTATTGTGAGTCTATAAAATTATATAGGCTCTACAATCCCAAGACTCATAAAATTGTACTCTCCAGGGATGTAATTTTTGATGAAGGGGTAGAATGGGGTAATCAGAGAATTTTTGTTGATGATGAGTCCCAAGATGTAAATTCTTCATAGGTACAGTAAGTGTCTCCAAAGAACAGGAAAGGCACACCACCCCCTCCAAGATCAAGCAGTTCAAGTACTTCAACCGCCACTCCAAGTCCTTCTCCACAGAGATCAGTAAGTTCTTCACCAATGGACATTGACTCTCCATCAAGAGGCATAAGAACTTTATAACATCATCCATCCTTTCAGATGCTAGATTAAAAATTCCAGAGAAGATTCACTAGAAGCCAAGCTAGTGAAATGAATACAGTTTTGCAGCAACTTGAAAATTTGCAATTGTATGGGGATGATGACTCCCAAGAACCTAAAGGAGATGAAGTAAATTATGCTTTATTGACTAATGCACAACTAGATCCAGCTAGCTATGAGAATGCATGTACTCAAAATATATGGCAAGAAGCCATGAAAGAGGAAATAACCTCTATAAAAAATAATGATACATGGGAGCTAGTAAAGCTACCCAAAGGTAAAAAATGTGTTGGATGTAAATGGGTCTACAAGACCAAGTACAATGCTGATGGAAAAATTATGAGGCATAATGCGAGACTAGTAGCAAAAGGTTTTACTCAGAAATATGGCATTGACTATGAGGAAACCTTTGCTCCTGTTGCAAGACAAGAGACAATCAGATCAGTTCTTTCCTTAGCAGCCCATAAAAGATGGAATGTTCAACACATGGATGTAAAGAGTGCTTTTATGAATGGATGCTTGACAGAAGAGGTGTATGTTCAACAACCTCAAGGTTTCCAAGAATAGGGAAAAGAGAACCTTATTTACAAATTGAAGAAAGCACTTTATGGCCTCAAGCAAGCACCAAGAGCTTGGTACTCATGCATTGATGGCTATTTCAACGAGTATGGATTCACAAGAAGCAAAAGTGAACCAAATATGTACTACCTAAAGCATGGAGTAGAAATTCTCATAGTTTGTTTGTATGTGGATGATCTAATATTTACGGGTAGTAACAATAAAATGAATATGGAGTTCAAAAACTCCATGATGAAGCAGTTCGAGATGAAAGATCTTGGTCTAATGCGATACTTCCTAGGCATGGAAGTGCATCAATAAAACAAGGGGATCTTCATATGTCAATACAAGTATGCTCGAGACATGATCAAGAAATTTGCCATGGAGCAGTGCAAATTAGTTGCAACTCCAATTGGACATGGGATCCAATTGAGCAAGGACGACGAAGCATCAAAGGTTGACATGACCACTTACAGAAGCATGGTTGGGAGTCTGATGTTTCTCACCAACACAAGGCCCGATATTCAATATGTTATTTGTCTAGTCTCAAGGTTTATGGCTAGTCCTTCTGAGTTGCATCTACAAGCAACTAAAAGAATATTGAGATATGTAAAAGGTACATTGAATTTTGGAATCCATTACCAAAAATGTAAGTCTGTAAAATTAGTTGGCTTCAGTGACAGTGATTGGGGCAGCAGTATAGATGACAAGAAATCTACATCAGGGAATTGTTTTAGTCTAGGATCAGGACTAATTACATGGAGTTCCAAGAAACAAACTATTGTAGCATTGTCATCAACTGAGGTTGAGTATATAGCCATCACACATGTTAGTACTCAAGCCCTATGGTTGAGAAAAGTTCTTGAAGAGATTGGAGAAAGTCAAAGTGGTCCAACTCGATTGTATTGTGATAACATAAGTGCAATTCAGTTGGCATACAATCCAGTCCACCATAGCAGATCAAAGAATTTTGATATGAAGTATCACTTCATTCGAGATATGGTGGAACAACAAATAGTTGAGCTTCAACATTGTAACACTTTGGATAATATTATAGACATCTTCACCAAAGGTATAGCTAAAGCTCAATATATAAAGCTGAGAGACTATATAGTCAGCCCTCTCAAATTTAAGGGGGATAATGTTGGAAATAAAGCTAGTAAAAAAGACCAAAAAGGAGTAAAAAAGGTGTAAAATTTGTTTCAACTATAAACTTTGGATCTTACCCCTTTTACCTCCTTAGATGACAGTTGATTGGATAGGTAAGTTTGGCTTGGACGACAGCTGACTGGGTAGGATTGGACGACAAGGGCATCAAGGCAAACCAACTCAATTTCCTTTTTCCCTTTCCTCCCTATTTCTTCTATTTCCCTAACTTCCCTATATTCCCTAAGTTCGGTTAATACTACGAGTATATATTCCAATGTAACTGAGGTTTTCGAAGGTTGAATATAATATTGATTATCTAATTTTTGCTCCTAACTTCTCTCAAATCATAGGTTTTTGGGATAATGGACCTGAGAGAAGCCATGGTATCTGCAAAATAATTATATGACCTTTGTAAAGCTTCAATGTCATACCAGTCGAAGTTGGTTAGCAACTTGTCAACATTTATTTTGTAAGACTTTAAGATAGAGCATTTGCATTAGTAGACCTCCTTAACTTGATTAAAAATAAATAGAGAGTCACCTATGATGTGGATACATTTAATGTGCATTACAATAATAGTCTTGAGTCCAAGAATCAATGCCTCATATTCTGTATTATTATTAGTGCAGGGGGAGTCGAGCTTAAATGAAAAAGGGATAGGGACCCCTTGAGGCATGGAGAAGAAAATTATGGCACCTCCCTCTTGTTCACTATTAGAACCATCGAAGAAAAGGGTAATATCAACTTTATCCTTAGGTTTGACAAGATATTCAAGCTCGATAACATTGAAGATAGAATCATTTGGAAGATCTATGATAAGTGGTTTATCATCTTGAAGAGAAGCTTTAACAAGCTAGTCGGTAATGACCTGACCCTTTATGGAATTTTGACTTGTAAATTTAATATTGAATTCCAGTAATAGCATTATCCATTTTGTGATGTAGGTATTGGTGTAAGTACGACTCATCATATAATGCAATGGATTTTCTTTGGCAATGACATACATTGTATGGTTGAGCATGTAGTGGTAAAGCTTTTTGGTTGTGAATATGACAACTAGGTATAGCTTCTCCACATATTCATACTTGATTTCAAAACTCATCAACATGTGACTAATGTAGTAGATTGCTTGCTCTCAATTGACGTAATTCTTCTAAGACAATATAGTTCCTAGAGCAAAATCAATGGTGAATATGTACAAATGAAATGGAATTCCTAGTCGAGGTGGTGATAAAATTGATGAGGAAGCAAGGTAACACTTAATGGTGTCAAAATTCTCCTAAAATTTTATGGTCCATTGAAATGTGACCCTATTTTATAAAATATGATTTAATTACTTTCATTTGTCTTATAATTAAGCAATGAAGTGATGGATCAATTAAAATTTTCCTTGTAAGCTACGAAGTTCTTTGAGGGTTGTAGGGGGTGACATTTCAATAATGAGATTGAATTTATTAGGGTCCACTTCAATACTTCTTTTGGAAATGATGAATCCTAAAAGTTTCCTTGAAGTGATGCCAAAGATGCACTTTTTACAATTGAGTCTCACATTATGCTTGAGTAATCGATCAATTTTTTTTTGTAAAACATCGATGTGCTCAAGATGAGTTTTAGATTTGGCCAAAAGATCATCCACATAATATTCAATATTTTTTTACATATAATAATGGAATATGTAAGTCATGGCACATTGGTACGTAGCTCCTAAATTATTGAGATCAAATGAAATAACTTTATAACAAAATGTCCCCCAAGAAGTTGTAAAGGTTGTCTTGTGTTGGTCATTAGAATTAACTTAAATTAGATTGTATCCTAAAAAACTATCAATGAGGGAGAGCATTTCATGACCAATGATGAAATCCATGAGCATATCAATGTTGGGAAGAGAAAAATCATCCTTGGGACAAGCTTTGTTTAAATCACAAAAATTAGTGCAAATGTGTATCCCCCTATTGGGCTTACCAATGGGCACCATGTTTGAGATCCATTCTAAATAATACATTGGTTGGATAAAGCCCATATTTAGGAGTTTTTGCGACTCTTATTTGACCATGAGTGCAATGGTAGGATGAAGTTTCCTCAACTTTTGTTTGACTGGTTTAGTGTTTGGATTTAATGTGAGATTGTGGACATCGAAATTCAAATAAAGGCTAGGCATGTCTTTCTAGGACCATGCAAAAATTTATTGGTATTCTATCAAGAGGGTGACAAAACATTGTTGCTCTTTGGATGAGATACTTTTTTTGAGTTTAAGGATTTTGTAATTTTCAAGGTTGATGCTAATGTTTATATCAATGGTTTCCTTAATGAGCATGTGGGAACCCTCCTCAAGCGAATGAGGGGTGGGAATGAGGTGAATATCATCTATGATATTATTGGAGAGGGTTTGTGTGGTATCACTAACTTCAACATGATAAATTGAAGAAGGTAAGGAAGGGGGAGAAGGAGGAAAGTAAACATTTGATTCTATGAGTAATTGATCAGAGGGAAGGAAGTCAGAGATAGACATAGGGGATGAGATTCACTCAAATTCAATGACATTGGTGTTGATGGGGATGGGGTGTCCAATATTATTTGGATTATAGAGGGGTGTGCACAAGTCGATGAAGATCATATTAACTTGGGGGAAGGAAGGGGATTGTGGATTAGAGGTTGGGTTCCCTTGTATATGCTTGCAAGTAAGAAGTTGGTTAAGAATGGGTGAGTAAGGATCAAGTGGAGGTGGCCATGGTGGACATAGGGGATGAATGGTTGCATTGGGGTACTCCAATGGGAGGAGTATAGGAAATATGAGAAGCAAAATGAGGAACAAATGTAGGTAAAAATTATTTGCATTTGTAATGGGAGATGATTCTTCTTTGGAGCTATTAGAGGCAATTGAAAGTGCCTCAAATGACTCAACAAATTCATCTTATGAGGTGTCATATGGAATATAATTAATAGTTTAAACTTAGAAAAAATCGTCTAGCAATAGGTGAGAATACTCGAGGTCAATGTACTCATCATCACTATCCTCCTTGAGGCCAAGGGTGATGCACCAAAGATCATATTCAAGGAGATAAATCAGAGAATGTTGATCATATCCTAAGCCAAATTTGTCTTGAGGGGCTAAGAATGAGGTACTAAAATAGTGTGTGTTCCTTGCTCATAGTGGCTAGGACCACATACTTGCCAATTGAAGTGTTGAAAATACCTCTGGCAAATGAGGGGTTACCCAAAAATTAACATTTCCTGAGAACAATGCTTCAGGCTCTTTAATAGGAAGTTTGTCTAATGATGAAACAATTCTCCCATACATAAATTCATGTGATTAGAGGAGGAGCCTATGGGGACAACAACATCGATGGTTAAGGGGGTATGAATAGGGTGACCAAAATTCTTGATCGACTCTATAATTGGACGTATAAATAAAATTCTATGTACAAGATATTCTTCTATGCTATGAGTATTCATATGTACAACAACACTAGAAATTTATGATGGGGCATTGGAGAGGTGGATGAGGATTAAGACTCAAAATTATCCATGAAAGGGTATGGGAATGTGAAAAAAGGTGGTAGAAAATGAGTGTTTGTCATTTGAACCATGTCAAAGATGGATGGGTTCTCGTCAGACAAATTTGGAGGTGAGGGTGGGTCTGGTTCCATGGAAGGAGATATGGTTTGGGAAGATTGTGGGGGTGTGGATATGGTGGAGATAGGAGTGACGACGATGGTAGGAATGGTAGTGGTAGTAACCTATCCAATGATGGAGATGACGGGAGTGGATACAGGGACCATGGTTTGATTGTTAGGATTGCTAGAAAGAGTAGAAAGTTTTGGTTTTGATGGAGTTGATGGGGGGTAATGGACAAAAGGGGTTGGAGGAGGGGGATGAAGTGGTGTGGGTAAAATAGGAAGGGATGATGATGGATGTATAGTAAGTATGAATGAAGAAGGGGTATGATAATAATGTGAAGAATGAAGAGGTTGGGGAGGAGAGAAATCAACTTGAGTGCTAGAGGAAGGGTGGAATGATCGAGCATTGGGAGAAGGATGGAAAAAAGGTGGATGATTTTGGGGAGAGAGATGTGAAGAATACAAAGGTGTATGGGTTTGATTTGGGGTGATATGAGGAGCATGGTTAGTGCCCAAGGATGAATAAGGAGGAATCATATTGGGTGGAATTGAGTGGGTAGGTTGTGAATTGGGTATAGTTGGTGTAGGTGAGGGAGGACAAGATGAGGTCGAATGATAAGATGAATTGAGTGGAAAATAGGTGAGAGATAGATGTGTGGAAGGTAAGGGAGAATCGTATGTATGGATGACCATGTGATAATATTTGAAAGGTTCATCATCTATCAAAATGCAGTGTATGTGACCCTTATGGGTATATTTGAGGCAATGATGCAATGTTGAGGGTATGCACCGCATATCTCGTATCCATAGTCTACCAAGGAGCACATTATATTGTATTTATCTATCCAAGACATGACATAAGGTGTGGATGGTTCAAAAACCTACTTGAATAGGGAGGATGACTATTCCAAGTGTTGAGCATAGGGCGTTATTGAAGGCCCATAAAGTGAATGTGGAATCGACTATATGAGTGTGTGATAGGTTGATATTTTTGAGGGTAGATGATGTGATGATGTTGATTGAAGAGCCCATGTTAATAAGAACATATTTGAAAATTTTGTTATCTATAGAAGCCATGATGTGCAAGGGTGGATCTGGTCCTTTCATCATAATAATTCTTATTTTATTGTCATATAATGTAATGGTCGATGACATGCAAGTTTGAATATTAGCCATAAAATTAGAAAAGGCATTGGGATCATGGGATTGCAACTCTATGGAATTAAGGATATCCATTAAAGCCTCTCAATGAAGAGGTGATTGCTAGAATAGTTCATAAATAAAGAGTTTGGTCGATGCCAATTTGAGACTATGAACGAGCCTACTCTTAATATGGAGGACCGATCGAGGTTGAGATGTTGCGGCTTGTATTGGTGGAGGTGGTAGAGTGGATGAGGAAGGTACATTTGAAGGTTCAGTTGGTAGTATTGGTTGATCAAGGTACTATTGATTTCTAGTGATAACATGGATCATGCCAATAAAACCTTTATAATTAGGACATTGTTGATATGATTGACTTGATTTGACTGAGGGGTAGATGTTAGATCCCTATTGTTGGGTTGTGTTGCCCCATGTTGTGGTAATAGATTTTTATAAATACCAAGGTTTTGATTAGGTGGAGCAAGAGGATTGTCAACTTTGATAGATCCCTTTTAGATCAAATCTAGCACTATGTGCTTGAATTGTATGCAACCATTGATACCATGGCCATTCTATCGATGAAAGATATAGTAATGATATTATCTATACCCTCTTCCTTTGGGTTTTTTTGGATCTTCTTTATTTATTTTAGGTAAAGAGATCAACTGCGTATCCATAAGTTTTTGAAATATGATTGACAAGGGCTCTGAAAGAGGCATGAAGTTACGTGGGGGCTATCGAGGGTGCACAAATTGATAAGTGGGTTGGTTGGAATTTTGAAGTTGAGCGATAGGTGGCATAGTGTTGCATGTTGGTTGTTGTAGTGGATATAAAGGTTGTTGTGGTAGATATTGAGGTTGTGGGGGTTGAGTGGTTGGACTACTCAACACTACCCGATTGACCTGGGTGGGCTGGGATTGATTATGGTTGTTGTTGCCCTTAACATTTTTGTTGGGCCATTCTTTCTTTTTGAACTTGATCTCTCCCTCTTGAATTTTTATGTCTTCAATGATTTTGGCTTGGGTCAAGGCTTCCTCAAGAGTTCATTATTGTTGGAGTTTTAACAGGATGGATATCGATTTTGAACAACTCTAAGCAAATATTCGAGCCAGCTCAATGATGGGGATAAAAAATGGCAACTCAGTTAATACAGCTCTCCATCAATTTATAAAATAAAGGATAGATTCATTGTAAAAATGGTGAAGAGAGGTAAGATTCGTCAATGTGGTTTTATTTTTGACGTTTAGAGCAAAGCGCTCCAAGAAGATATTGGCCAATTATTCTAAATTGTATAGGTTGTGTCTGGGAAAGTGATTATACCAATCCAAGGCTCCTCCCATAAGGGATAATGAAAAAGTGTAGAGCATGAGAGGGTCTATCTCATTGATGAGATAATAGGCATTGATGAAAGTGCTCACATGATCTTGGGGATATTATTTTCCCTTAAATTTTTTGAATTTAGGTATTTTAAACAAGGGAGGATATAGTAGTGTTGGTACTAAAGGGTGAATGAGGTAATTTTAGATTTGGCTCAGTTTTGGCTTTTGGTACCCAATGTTGATAACTTGTGATTCTAAACTATTGATCTTGTTAGCCAACAATTGAAATGCATCCAGAGTGGCCTAGGGAGCTGAATAGGGTGCACCATGATGAGTCAAATGGGATGGCTCAATAGGGGATATGATTGATGTGAATGAAGTTGATGGTAATGATGTTGGTTGGGATCAAAGTATGGGGCTCAAGGAACCTAGAAACTCTAGGGTGGATATTGATGTGGTTGGTGATATTTTTTGTAGGTATTTGTGGGGTTTGATGGTGATTTATGAGTTGGATGTTGATGATGTGTAAGAGGTAGGTGTATAGAGATCAAATAATGTGGGTGTTGGGTTGGATGTGATTGGTATGGTTATGAGGTCGATTTATCTTGATTTGGAGGTGGTTGTTGTTGATGTTGATGAGATTGGTATTGGTATCGATTATGGGTGGATTGGTATTAGTTAGGTGGTGGTTGATGCTAGTATGGGTTACTGTGTTGGTAACCACTAGTGGGAATAATGATGGTGGGAATATATCTATGGTATCATGGGTGGATGAGAGGTCCATGATGGAGATTGGGGAAAGAAGGAGCTTGGGGTAGATGAATGAGATGAAGAATTTAGGCTATGAGGTGGTTTTTGAAGAATAAAAATGGTGTGTGAAGAGTGGATGTGGCATGGACAAGTGTTAGGGGGTGCTTGTTGTGAAGAAATATTTATGAGAAGAGATAAGAGGATTGTAATATTGAGAATAACAAGAAAAATAAAATGTGGAAGGATGTGCAACATGTGCTCTAGTGATATGAATGGTATTGGATGAAGGGTAAGTTGTGGAAGGAGTGACATTTAGAGTTGTGGATTGCTGAGGAAAATTAGAAAATTGAAAAGAGGAAGGACTGGATGTATGCTGATGAGAAGCGACATAGACTTGGGTCTGATTATGTTGATGAGAATTATACATAATATAGGAGTATGGTGTAGAAGTGTGCTAACATTGTGATGAATGAGCATGATTGGAAGAATATGGGTGGTTTGGGTTGATGGTTGCTGATTTTAGGCCTATTGTGTACTAAGGGGGGTGATATTAGTTCCCTCAAGTGGGAAGAATTTTGATAACATTCCAAAATTTAGCACACTCGAGGTGGGGTAAAAATTGATGGAAGATGCGAAAGGTGATGGAGGATGATAGGGCTTATAAGCTTACACCTAAGAGAGTGGGGGATCAGTGTGGGTATGAATGTGCAGTGGGGGTAGGTATGGTCATGGTGAGCTAGGAGGTGGAAGACATGATGAAGAGGGATACTGGTTAGTAGGAGGTGATTAGGGATGATAGATTAGATTGGTATAGAGGCAAGTGACTTCAAGGTCAATGGGTGTGACATTAGGATTTTCTAGAGAGAGGGGAGTTTTAGGGTGAGATGATTTAGGAGGGACAGTATGGGTGGTATGGTAAATAATTCTAGAATCATATCTAATGTGATGTGTCTCAGGTGGGTGAGAGATGCAATGGTGGGATTCATTGGATAAGCTACCATAGTGGATTTGTGACACATAGCCCTAATGAGTTGAGGGAGTGATTGAAGGATGGAAGGATTGACTTGAATGGTCCATGGAGACTTAAGCTTGGGATTGGACCTTATATTAACTGTGGATCATTACCATAGGCTATCAAGAATGGAGTGAGATGCAAATTAGAGGTTCATTGCAATGTTGCTCGGGGTGGCTCTTTTAAAAAATAAATAAATATACACTATCTATACAAACATAAAGTCAAGTAATAAATTACACAAACAATGATTATTTTGGTGTTTTTTGCTTTGATATTTTGTTTTGATGTTTTGCAATATTTTTGTAATTTTTGATGTTTTTGTAATGTTTTTTATTTTATTTATTTTTGATTTTTTTTTTGTTTTGGTTTTTGTGTGTTTTATGTTTCCTAAACCTAGGAACTATGAAAGGGTGATGGAATAAGATCTAGAAGAGTGTGCTCATGCCCACTCTCATTACGAGGAATGAGACACAAACGACTAATGTAACTTCCTAGGATGGTGGGTCAACTTTGTGTATCCTAAGGGGTAAAACAAACCTCTTTAGAGATGTTGCACTATCCAAATCCTACTACTTGCCTAGCCAGGATTTCGCTTCACCCTCAATTGGGCTCAGATAAAAATAATAGTTGCATGCTCACTAATTATTAAGCCCCACAAGCAAAGGGTGTCTAACCTCAAAATTACCCTGAGCTAGCCCCAAGGGTAACCAACTTATCGATGATGAAGTCTAGGAAACTATGTGATCTAACTATGGTATCTAAAGGGCCAACTGATGGTTTAACCTATTGGTTTTCCTCACAAAATATTTACAAAATATATCATGCCAAGTATGTGCTTGATTTGATTTAATTTTTGGTTTTGGTTTTGGTTTTGGTTTTTGATGCTAAAAAATACCTATTTACCATGCAGATCTAAAGCTAACCCTAAAAAACCAATGGAAATAACAACCTTTATATTAATGTGCTATAAAAGAAAACTTGATCTAATGAGCCTTGAAAGTAATAACTAATTTAATGAGCCTTGAAAGCAAAATATAACTAAGCTAATGAGCCTTAAGTCTTTGATTTAATCTAATGAGTTATGAAAGCAACAACGATTGAAACAATGAGACTTGAGTCTTTGATTTAATCTAATAAGTCATAAAACAACAACGATTGAGACAACGAGCCTTGAGTCTTTATGTCAAAGAGATCATAAATCAACTATGCTAGGCTATTAGGAATCTAAAGAAGAAGAAGAAGAATACCTTTTACGTTAAAGAATATTTACTTAGCAATTAATCTAAAGAAGAGAAACTTATAGGAGTGCTAAATAAGATCAAGGAACTATGATAGTGAAAGGAATACTTATGGCAAATTAAGAAATGACTAAAAGCAATTTGTGATTCAAACAAGCAAAGATAAATAAATAAATTATGACATGAGCCTCTATGCAAAACTAGGGAATATAAGCTACTAACGTATGAGCCTATGCTGTAAATAGAAGGAATTGAGTCTATGTGACTACCCATGGTGGTTTTCGACTGCCTTGGATGGTTGTGTTTGAGTCTATGTAGCCACCCTAGGCAGTTGTATGTGTTTGTGTAGCCATCCTAGGTGATTGTATCTGAGTCTGGGTGGGAAGATATTACAAGATTAAGCCCTAGTTTGAATGATGTGACTGCATCCTTTCTGCTCCTAAGTACCTATGATAGAAATAGAAAGGTAATAAAGCAAGCAAGATAAGCATGTTAGAAATAGAGCATATTACATTATTTGGGTCATGTAAATGTACCTTCCTTGGTACATACTTTAGACATTAGGTTACTTTAGGGGAAAGTTATCTAGTTACTTCATACAATATAATAAATGCACAAGTGTCAATGTGCAAGCTATAATGTGCAAGATGTCCACTTGTACAACTAGATAGAGTGTTGGCCAAGGAACTTATCTTCCTATATAATGGCCATAGATATAGAAGTCAGAATATCATAGTCAGTGTGTAGTAGATAGGATTAGGGTAGTGTGTGTGTGAGCTATAAGCTCAGAGCTATTTCATGGAGTAGTAGCATATAGTATGGAGTGCCCATTTCCTCCACAGCTACTATTATAATATTTTTACCATTTCTATTTATAGCATATTTCAGTCATCTCGTATATCTACTTTATTATTTATACATCTTGTGATTGGTATCTCCCATTGTATGTAGCATCAAAATATAATAGTGGTATCAAAGATACGATATATCAAGCCATAAAAGGTCTATAAGAAAGCCACCATTATTACTTGATCCTGAGTTTTTTGAGAACCTGATGTACCATTGGACTAGTCACTGTCAAAATTTCTCAGAAGAGTCTAGGTGGTAGAATTAGGAAGAGTTACAAGTGAGGACTGAAATATCTATTTCAAAAATACTAAGATTACATAAGGCTAGAGTCTTTCCACATAGTTGAAGGAAAACTTGTGAAGACTAGGACTCAACATTTGATCCACTAGGTTGATGAATCAACTAGTAAAGCTAAGAGATATGGAAATACTTACCTAAAAATTTCTTTTATTGTAGGGAATTAATACTCAGATGATTGGGATACTTCCTAAAAAAAAAATCTAGGAGACCTCAACTTCACTGCTCAAAGGTTGGAGTGCCTTCATAGTGCAGAGATTAGTTGTTGTAGAGAGGAGAATATTTCAAAAGAATCTTTTGGAAAAGAATTGTGGTGAAATCTAGAGACAAGAGATCTCCATTGATAGATTGAAGAACTTCACAAGAAGAAAATACCATAGAAGCCTTGATACAGAAGAAAATACCATAGAAGCCTTGATCCAAAAGAAAAGGCCATAGAAGCCTTGATCCAGAAGAAAAGGCCATAGAAGCCTTGATATTGAAGAACATGCCACATAAGCCTTAATATTGAAGAATAGGCCACATAAGCCTTGATACTAAAAATTACCTTAGATGTCTTTTATCCTAAAGAAGATTGTAGAGGAAAGGGTCTAATTCAGAAGAATATTTAAGTACTAATATTATTTGTTGCAGGTAAAGGTGATCAAGTAAGTCAGGAAATATTCCTACAAGAAAGTTAGGAAGAAAAGCCTCTTCATAATCAATTGAATACCTGAAGCAAAAGAGATCAGGAGGAGATCTCATTGAAGAACTTCCAAGATAGGAAGAAGAAGGACTAGGAGAATCCTGCTTGTATCCAGAAGTAGCAAAATCAGAGATCCAGGAGAAGATCTCAATGCCAACACTTTCAGAAGTAGAAGTTTGAATATAAGCTCTCTAGGAAGACTATAAGAAGCTACAAGATAAAAGACCTTGACAAGGTCTCGACGAGCATCCAATAAAATGCTAGGAGAGCCTTGCTAAAGAAATCCTCAAAGGAGAACTCACTAGAGAAATACACTACCAAGGAGAAGCTCCTGATAGTGAAGGACTTGGGATAATTATCACCATCCAACATCAAGCTTAAGAGGAGGAGAATTTTGCAAGGAGTGCCAAATACAAGTAGAAGAAGAATCCAGTGAAGACCTCAAGATATTTAGAATCTTGAGAAGAAGATCCTGCTTGAAGTTAGAATTTGATAAGAAGACTTGAAGGTAAAATATGTTTATCAAATATAGAAGATTTGAAGATTACCTCCTACAAAAAATTTGCAAGAGGATATCAAATTCACAAAACCCTAGGCTCTTGAAATAAAGTTTGAGACCATCAAATTGGTGGAGTTGTTTAAAATAGTCTACAAAGAGTTGCAAGATCCTATTCAAGGCAACAACTTGGTGATCTTAGGCACCAAGATCTACATCCTCTACAAAAGCAAAAAAGGAGATACAAAAGCGTTCAAAAAATGTAAGCAACTATTGATGCAAGTAGATTCATTAGTTGGATTACTTATCAGATTTATTAAAGCACCTTAATCCTGATTAAAGTTGCAAAAAGGAGATTTGTATTACAATCTTCAAGTGTACAAAAAGAAAGGTTCTTTTTAAGGTTCATTTGGACATTTGGAGTTTATTAGATTTTTGAATTTTAATAATCTATCAACTAGCCTATTATCTACTTTGGAAAGCAAAAGAAGACTATCTCCTAATATCTTGCTTATAAGAAATTTACAAAATAAAACTTCAAGGTTCATTTGAAATTATTCTTGATTAGTTGCAGTTAATTTATTAAGTGCATTTTCTTGAGAGTAGATTGGAGTGATAAGGTGTAATCTGTTAGTGCATTAAAAGTAGAATTTGTTAGATTTATTTGCACTATTATTAATCTCAAAAGAAACTAGTTTTGTGCTTTGAAAAAAGGCTACAAAATCTAGTTTGGATCAAGTGTCTAAATAAACTTTTTAAAGCATAGAAACCTGTAAATCATAGTGGCCAATAGAAGCCACCAAAATTGGTTAGTACAAGCAAAAGAAATAAAGAAAAACTAATCAAAAGAAGCTTCAAATATTGAGACTTGGTGAGTCTCAAATCCAAAGCACTTAGGGCTAGTTCAACTAAAATAAAGCTTATGTTCTACAATATTTACAAGGCTTGGATTCACCATCAATCATCCAAGAAAAAGGGTAAGAAGTCTAGCCAAGGAGACATCCTTAAAACCCTCATTTTGGACTCATCAATCTGCTGCAAAAATAATAATTTTAGACCTACAAAAGAGTGCAAGAAAAGGTGCAATGAAAATGTTCTATATACATGTAAAGGTTACATGGTGTTGCATTTCTACAATACATAAAACACAAGAAAAGGATCAGATTTAAAGGTGCCACGATAGGCACAAAAGGTACAGGGAAAAAGGTAGCCAAAGGAAGGGCCAAAGGATTGAGCATTCTCCAACACCTAAAGGGCATTCTCTCCAAGATCAGACTTGCAGACAAAGGAAGATATTATGTAAATGACAACAAGCCTTCAAAGTCTATTTATGTAAGCCAAAGGAAATACATCACAAATATTTACATAAAACATAGCAAGGAGAATAAGATATCTACATAAAATAAAAGGATAGAGCGCATTCAATAATTAGATGCATCAAGATTAACCTCTATCATCGTGAACAAGGAGCACATCAAAGGTATATGCATACAAAAGGAAGGTGGATGCTACGTTGGAAATAACATCAACAAAGGGTAGAAGGAGAACTACCTCATCCTCGTCCAAAGCTCCAAGGTGACTCATGAAATACCTACAGAAGAAAATATGTTGCTTGCTATTCAAGAAATCAAAGCATGCTAAGGAGGAAGAAATTCGAAGGAGTTATAATATCCTTATTGGAGACATTACGTAGAAAAATCCATGTAAAAAGGTTGAATGCCACTTGGCGTATTATTCTCCCATGGCTATATTTTCTCTAATACTCAAGAGATGAACATTGAGAGCGCTCAAAGCAAGAAGAATACATTACGTAGGAGTAATGGTTGGCATAGCAATGTTACAAGAAGTGGCAATGATCCTAAGAAATGAAGTGCCACTTGTTCATCAAATATTTCCCATATATGCATCGTAGAGAGTGAAAGGATAGCATTCACATCCGATGTCCCTAGAGTGTGTGAAGAGCAAGCATAGTCAAGTCAATCCATTTCTAAGCACAACATAGAAGAAGGAGAGCATATGAGCATTTAATACTCCATTAAAATATCATCATCTACTCTCCAAGCATCAAAGAGGAAGCTCGATAGCCATACCACACTTGATCATTCAGACTCCTCCAGTCATGCACCGTAGAAAGGGCACTTAGAGGGCTGTCATATTTTAGTAAAAAACTAGCGTCATTCAAGTGTGAAGTCAAGGGAGCCAAGGTAAGAAAAATATCTCATTATTATTGCTTTCAAACATAGGATATATAAGGTTATAATTTTAAGGATTATTTTTAAGGTTGAGAAAGCAAAAGACATAGGAGATAACTTACCAAAAATTCAAATACTATTTGCAAACTAACCTAGGAGATATAAGGCCTTCTACTTAGGTTAAAGCATTTAAATATTTTGTAAATATTATTATCTTTTATAATTTTCCAAAATTAGGACTCATAAGGTCTACTACTACAAATTGATTTATTGGAAATTAAAAAATTGAAATCAAATCTCAAAGGGCCATTATAAGAGGTTTATCAAAATCATATAAAGGTTGGAAATTTTATTATTTACTCGTCTCAAATCCTCTCAAATAGAGACAAAATATCCAACATTAAAACCTCTTGAAGAAAGTTCTTAGTTCAATAGGAGCAATAAGGACAATAAATGTTGAATTTTAGAATTTACATAACTTTACAAAATCAACCAATATTGAACTATATCTTACAAAAGCACTTCATATCTTGTCCAAAACATACTAGGGAGTCATAAGACATTCTACGAAACCTAAGAATTGATATTAGGGAATTCAAATGGCTTCAAACAAATTCTTCTTAGCAGAATCTCAACTACTTAAGGGTCCTAATTATTTCTCCTAGAAGAATAAAGTGAAAGCTATTTTTGTATATGAAAAACTTTGGGATATTGTCAAAGGGAAAACACAAATACCTACTACATATGATATTGAGATCCTAAAGTTTGTATAAAATGATTCAAAGGCTCTAATGATAATAACCTTTGCTATCACTAATGAGATACAACCCTATATCAGTTCAACAAAATCATCCTTAGGTGCATGGTCAAGTCTAGATAATTTTTTTGAAGGAAAGAATAAGACAATTATTCTCCATCTTCAAAGTCAACTTCATTCATTAAAAATGAACAATGGAGAAAGCATATAATTGTTCCTAAGAAAGGTAGCAGATATTAAAGGAAAATTATTTACCTTAGGAGAAAAAATTAAGGATGAACTTATTACTCAAGTAACCATGAGAGAACTTATAGATAACTATAAATATTTGGTAACATATTTATAAGTTCTAATTAAAGATAGTTCTTTTGATGATCTAGTCAATATTCTACAGGAATATGAAGTGAAAAATACAATTAAAGATGAAATATCTAACACTGCATTGACATCTAAATATAATCCATAAGGAAATATTACCTCTTCATAAAAAGGATGAATACCTTGGTACAACAAGTATTGTAAGATATGCAAGAGGAAAGGCTCTAGTACCAGCTACTGCAGGTTCAATCCCAAGAATCAAAATCAAGAAAATTAGATGAACAATGGAAGCCAATTTCAGCCATGACAATATCAAAATCCTCATCAGTAGCAATTTTAGCGTCCATCCAATTATACCTAGTTGGATTATCAAAAAAGAAATAAAAAGGACATCTAGCTCAGAGGATAGAAGAAATTGAAGAACTGGAAGAACCTTCTAATGATTACGAGATCAAAGCTCTTTCAGCAAGAACGATAATTTTTGAAGACACTAACATCTTGCTTGAACATGTTATAAAAATTAGAGAAGAATCATTTTTTTTGAATATGAAGATTCAATTCAAATCCATTAGATGGAAGAATATCCACATTGAAGACTAAAGTATTCAATACCCAAATATTGTAATACACGGGGTATTAGAAATAGAGCATATTACATTATTTGGGTCATGTAAATGTATCTTCCTTGGTACATACTTAGGACATTAGGTTACTTTAGGGGGAAGTTATCTAGTTACTTCATGCAATGTAATAAATGCACAAATTTCAATGTGCAAGGTGTCCACTTGTACAACTAGATAGAGTGTTGGCCAAGGAATTTATCTTCCTATATAATAGCCATAGACGTAGAAGTTAGAATATCACAGTTAGTGTGTTGTAGATAGGCAGTAGGGTAGTGTGTGTGTGTGAGCTATAATATCAGAGCTCTTTCATGGAGCTGTATCATATAGTATGGAGTGCCCATTTCCTCCATAGCTACTATTTTAATATTTTTACCATTTCTATTTATAGCATATTTCAGTCATCTCATAGATCTACTTTATTTCTTTTTCCATCTTGTGATTGGTATCTCCTATTGTATGTGGCATCAAAAGCTAACAAAGCAAGAAAGCATAAGGAACCCTAAGAAAAATACACAATACATACTATGCTAGATAAGGAACCCTAAATAAAATATAAAAGATATACTATGCTAGACGTAAGTCTTAAACTTAAGAAAAACAATGAATGTCAAGTGTGTTAAAGACAAATGGATCCCACCGTGATCACCATTTATGTGACTAAGGAAATGCACCATAATAATGTAAGTAAGCAAAATGAGATTTTATATTGCATTAATAGACTTTGTTACAAATCAACCTTTTCTATTACAATGGACCTCCCAAAGGGGAGGGTTTTCTTTTGCAAATGAGTTATATGGTGCCACAAATGATCTCCTTGGTCACACAAAAAATTAGTAGGAGGAATTGAAAGTCTCATTTATTGACTGTCCAAGCCTCTATGCAGATCCTAGTACTTGCACACAAGGCCACAATGAAAGCATTAGTAGCATTTGTTGGGCCTTTTAGGATAAGACCCAAAATCATGAAAAGGGGTTAGAAAATGCTTACAAAACCTTTTAAAGAAGTTATAAAACTATGAAAAGTGGTTGTAAAACTTTATAAAATGAATTATTTTACCTTGCTTGACTTCCTGCTATTAATTTTGAGTCTCTATATATCTTTGAGGCTCAACCGCCTAGGGCGGTTGGCTCTATATAACCACCCAAAGTGATTGGATCTATGTTCGAATAGAGGCTTCAAGCTCAAATTTGTATCTTTATGTAATTTTTAAAAATTTTATGGTGTACATCAAATGTTGTTTAGTTGTTAGAGATGAGTACAACTGCAAAATAAATATTAACACACATTTCAAAAAGACTCCATGATTAATGTATTTGAGCTCTCTAAGTTAGGAACCTGCAATTACAAATTCAAAAATCCACAAGGCAAACAAAATTTGGGCAAAGTTTTGTTAGTGTTTTGTGCACTCTCTTTTACAAATGACATTGGGGTATATTTATAATATTTCCCAAGTGTGGAGGAAAATGATGAGGGGGTAAAAGGATGATGGACAAGTGGCATTGGTGAGAGAAAGAGAGAATCTTGAATTTTTCCACTTGGTTGCTTGGATGGACAAGTGTGCAATATTTTCTATTTGGGTTGTGACACCTTATGATGTGCTATGACGCATTATGGCATGTCTCACTAATGCTATTTGGTGGAGAGATTCCTCACCCACCAAAATTACATGCTTTATCAATATGCTTGGATGGAGAGAATCCTCATCCATGCGCATTAATGAGCACAAAATATGGAGGAGAGAAGGTAGTAAATGCCAACTAGAGTTACGTGAACCTAGGTTAAAATAGAGGGATGATCTCATGATGACCATGGGTTAGGTGTAGGAAGGTGCTTAGGGCACTTAAAGGGGCTAGGATAGTCAACATTAATATTTATAATGTTGCAATGTATTAATTAAAATAACTACATAATTTATTAAATATTAATATTTAACCAATGCCACTATGACACTTTTTAGGTGTCTACAAAATCCATCTATCAAAGCTCTCTGCTTCAATATTAGGGATAGGGTGAGTTTATAGGGTTGGTTTAGACTCCTCTATGGCTAAAAAAATCTTCCTTTTCATTACTTCTAAACTTATTTCCTTTCCTTTCAATATTATTTTGTTCCTTTTGAGCCATAAAGTCCAAAGTTTTATATATTTTTATGTATCCTAGATTGTTTGTAATGCCTCACTTTTAAAAGTGTTCTATCATTGCTTTAACCATTCTTAAATTATTCCATTCATCACCATGCATTTACCAAACATATTAAGAATCCATTGCTAGAGTTCCTAGACTATTGAATAGTATCCTAAGAGATGGTCTATACTCTCCTCCTCCTTTTTACATAGAACACATTATGAGGGGCCATGAAAACCTCTTTTCATTAGGTTATCTTAGGATACAATTTTATTATGACCTACTAGTGACAAAGATTTTGACTTTCGAAATGCTCAAGCTATCCAAAACATCCCTTCGTATTCTTGTAACATTCCTATTTTGTTATTGCTTTATATTATATTTGCTTCTTGTTATGTATTCTCCTCAACCATTCAAATCTAAATTCAGCTCATCCTTAGCTCACCTTTGAATAATCAATGTTGTTATCTTTTTTCTCAATTGCTTCTTAGCAATAATATCCAGTATACTTATAAAAAATCTTCTTCCCATTTGTATCGTGCTTATTTATACTTGTACATAATGTTTGAATCCCGATCATCATATTTTTCTTGAAGTAATCTCATCCATGGTTTCAAAATTAGATCTAGATTGAATGGTTTTATCACACCAACTATCCATCCAAATATATATTTTTTCTCTAGTTCCCACCACCCATATTAGGTCTTTAATCACTAGATCAATTGATTTTCTAAAACTATTCCATAGTGCAAAACCATCTGGTAGTGATAATGCAATAAAGATTAAGCTTCTATCATTGTGTTCAACATAGCTAGAATAATTCTTGCCTTTTTTCACTGAATATATTTGTATAATGTCCAAATTGCTTTTCCCCTTAGATCTAGTTTTACATCCATATGAACACTTAAACCAAGACCTCCCCTAGTTTTACCATCACACACATCGCTACACTTCACCAAAGGATATTTTCTTTTATCATGTAATCTTGACCACAAAAGTGACCACAAAATATAGATTAAAATTTATTCTACTAATTTTGGTATAATATACAAGGACATATAATATGTTAGATTGACTTATAAGACTGATTTAATTGAATACACTCTTGTTGCTAACAATAACTATCTAGCTTTCCATATAGGTAGTTTATTTTGAAATTTACATATAACTAGATTCTATAATTATATCCTCATTCTCATCTCAAAAAAGCGCATCCCTAGATATGTTGCTAGAAAATTTACCTCCTAGATTTGTAACTTGCATATCCTTACTTTGATTCTAGTTGGAGTGTTTAGAAAATAAATTTTGGATTTTGTCCTATTAACTTTTTGCCCTAACACTCTTTCATATTCCTTTAATAAGTTATTTAATTTGCTAGCTCATTTTTCCCTGCCCTCCCAAAAAGGGTTGTATCATCTATGAATTATTGATGAGTGATGTTGTTGATGTTATTACTAGCCTTAAGTTTACTTACTAGCCCATCTTTGTATTCCTTCTTCAAGTTCCTTCCCAATACCTATACCATAATAATGAATAGATATGGTGATAGAGGATCTCCCTATCTAAGATCCCTCTTGGATTTAAATAATTTTGTTACTATCCCATTGACCAACACTAAATATGATACTATAGAGATATAATATTTAATTCACTTGACCCATTTCTTTCCAAATCCAATACTTTTACAATATTGCAAAAGAAAAATCCCATTTAACCCTATCATAGGCTTTGTTAATATCAAGTTGTAATATCATTGCTATATCTTTTCTGTAAGTTGTTTATTGCATTACTTCATAAACTACTATGATCCTATCTAGAATTTGTATCCCTTTCAAAATTCCTTCTTGCTCTTCTAAAATAATTTTGTCTAATTGTGGTCTTAAAAAAAATATCGTCACCTTGGAGATTATCTTATATCCCATATTACATAGGCTTATGGACCTAAATGAATAAAAAAAATTGCATCCTTATTTTTTGGAATTGTTGCATTTATTTTATAAGGTATATACTATTTTATCCTTCAATATTCCATTACCACCAATAAAAAATATTTCACTATTTCCTAGTTATGTTGATAGAATGCTATAGAGAGTCCATTCAAACCTGGAGATTTATCCTTATCAAAAAATAAAATATTTGAATAAACTTTTTGCAGAGTAATAGGATCCATCAATTTGGTATTTGTTGGAGTATATTACATTATTTAGTACATGCTAATGTACCCCCATGGTACCTTCATGGTATATTTGTAAATAATAGATTAGGGTTGAGTCATAGTTTAGTGTGTGAGTTATATTTCCCCTTTTATGTAAGTGTGAATGTGCAAGAAATACACAAGTGTCATGTGAGTTAGTGTGCAAGTGTAAGTTGAGTCTATGTGCACAAGTGTCTTGTATGTATGAGAACAAATATGTAATGTGAAGATGTGCACAAGTGTCTTATATTAAAGTGTGCAAGTTATATAAGTGTAAGAGTCATGTATAAGTGTGCATATGTTATAGTATCGTGTTAATCAAGTACACAAGTGGCAAGTAGATAAGCCAAGAGTCATGAGACTTGGCATATGGATAGGAATAGTCAAGTATCCAAAGAGTCACACTACTATGACTATATTATGGAGATAGTGCTCCATATATGATATACAATGATCATCATCAACTATAGTTCATATATCTTGTAAGAGAAAGAGGAGTAATAAAGCTTGTATATATTTTGATCAATTAATATTGTAAGTTGTATTACATGCTTTGTACATGTTGACTAAGCTATTTACTTTCATATCGCTGCATATTATTGAATGTTATTTGACATATTATAAGCCTTATTTTATATATTATTTTTTCATATTATTCTACTCTTATTATCTTGACCTTAATATATTGTGACTATATTATATTTGATCATGTGATACATAACCTGTGATATTTGTGGTAGTATTAAGGCTTAAAAACCATCAATATTGTCTTTTTTTGTTATAACTAAAGGTACTTCTTCCAGTAGTTTATCATTAAGAACTTCAATCTCCTCTGATATTGGAATATTTTGATAAAAAAATCTTGTCTCCTTTCTGATTTCAATTTGGTCTTCAATCTAAACCCCTTCTACATATTAAATTCTACTAATTCTAGATGTTGTTAGCTTTTGATGCTAAAATACTTAATTAAATGCAACCACAAGGTATAAAATGAGCATGCAATATTAAATATATGATAATGGCAATATAATAAGCATGTAAAACTCATAAGAAAGTTCTATAATAACTCATAAAAATGCCATTAATGAAAGCTCATGAAAATGGGATCTTCATACAAAATGTGAAGATCTCAAATGCTCCATTTTTCATACATGCTCTACATTGTATCTAACTTGAGCATGTACTCTACTCTAATGTGCTTTTGCACTCTCCCCTAATTTCTCTCTACTACAAAGGCCAATATATAATAGAATATGACTCTTGGTCTTCCATATTCCTATGAAACTTCATCTTCCTATTTATAGACTCATGTACACATGGATAACATGCACATTTACATCATCAAGTATCTTGCACATTCTAACAACACTTGTGCATTTATTCTATTGCATAAAGTAACTACTCAAATCCTAGTCTAAGACACTCCTAATCTAAAGAAGTACCCAATATGGTACATTAGCATGTGCCAAATAATGTAATATATTCCAACAGCCAAATAATATGATATATTCCAGCATTCTCCTATATTACATTATTTGGTTATTGAAGATATGTTCTTTGTATTATCTTCAATTTACTTTGCATTGTATGCCTCCTTGGTCAGGTTCCTTCTCTTCTTTCTTATCTTCATTATAGGGGCCAATATTTGTTCTTTTATGAACTATCATGCTATCATCATATTCCTGCAAAAATATTTTCTCTTTTCCTTTGTCTTTCATATTACAAATATTCTTCAACATAGAACCTTCTAAGCATTCACTTATAGCATCATGGTAACATTTTGAATTGGATGTACTTGAAGCATCAATATTACATGAAGAATGAAATAATTTTTCTAAAAATTATTCATCTACTTTTTCTTTCTTCTTGAGAGATTCAATCAACTCCTTTTGTTTCAAGTTCTTCTCTTTGAAATGTTTTAGTGTAAGTAATGCCATATATATTATACTAGTAACATTCAAAGGAATCATAACACTATCTTTATCATTGTCAATTGCTTCATACATTCTAGCATGTAGATAGTATTCTAATATTTCAAAATTTTCTTCTAAAGCTTCCTTATAGATGAAACTTGAAACTAAGTCTAACTTTCCTTTAGACTTTTCAATCAAATTTTTGATTCCATATTTTATAACTTTTACTCTTTCTTTTCTAATTTCATTTTCCATTTCATTATTCAATGAACTCTTTGAAGTAGTCATCCTTTTGCTTCTTAGTATTTGATATTGAGAATAGTATGATAGAATCTTTTAACTTTTAAAAAATTATTAATGTTGACTACCTTATGAATCTCTAGTTTTTGAGTATATAATCAAATACTAAATTTCAACTCTCCAAATTTGTAATATACTAATGATCAAACAATAATTTTATCAAGAAATTAATTTTTTAAATTTCTAGGTAGTATTCCTTTTGGCTCCGTAGTATACGATCAAATTTGATAATATCTTTTTAATTCTCTAGTTTTGTAGAATACCTTGTATCTATTAAATATTTTGAATATAATATGGTCCTGATAAAATGCTTAGCTTTCTAGGTTATCTTTGAGTTGAAAACCTTTTTACTGCCTAATGTTCAACTTTTACTCTTCAAGATAATCACATTATTTCTCCCTATTTATGAATAGAAAGAAAAATATTTTTTGATGCAATTTCAATTTTGATGAGGTTCTCTATTTAAAGAACTTTAATTTGGATTCCTTATGTTTTTTTTATTTGAGCAAGAGACTAATATCAAAAGTAAATTTTCTGACTTTCTAGCAACTCTATGTTTTGCTTCTTTCAATTTTCAATAATATAGTTTCTAAATTTTAATAACTTCAATTTGGTGTTGAATTCCTTATAACTCCCTAGTTGGAAATTTAGAAAGCAAAGGTCTTTATAAACTTAATATTTCTATTTCAATGTAGAAATCCTTATTCCTCCAAGTTAAATATTTGTAAAATATTTCTATGCAATTTGAATGAGGTAATTTCAAAACCTTTCTAAAAACTTCTTTCTTCAAAAAAACTTCTAAAGCATTCAATAATTCCTTTTAGGTTGTAAATCTATACCTTATTTCTCCTTTTATTAAAAAAACCTTGAGTATAATGAATTAATTAACCTTGACTTCAATATTATGCCTTGTATCTCCTTAATCTTTTGCAAAGGTTTTAGATTAGACTAAATATTTCTTACCTCCTTTAATATAGTACTCCAAAGCTTTGTATTGCTTACTTTATTCTACAACCTGCACTCTCAAGATGCTCTTCATCCATTGTGATGCATTCAATGAACTTTGATGCTCAATATCCAAGGCTTTGACTCTCCAAATTGCATATTTCTCTTCCCTTCATTGTAGTGCATATGCACTATTCTTTCATGCTTCACTCTCTCCTCTTCTCCATTCTTTGTATGTGTTCAAGTGGCATTCTAACCCATGACTTTATTACATGTAAAATACATTACTTACGTGATGATTGATACTTCTCTTCCATAAGGATGCTTGGAATTCAAGTTGATGCTTCTTCTAGGGTGCCTAAATAATCCTTGGTGGTTGGTGCTTCATATCCTAGGTGACAAGTGTCTTTTACACCTGTAGCACTTGTCGATGAACATTACAACTTCCTACCTCCTTGGTAACATTCAAGTTTTCACTATGCTTAACTTATTTGTCCCTGCTTACTTGGTGCTTAGACTATGATTTATCTCTCCTCACGATGGTTGGTGCTCTATGTATGACATGCCAAATGGCAAAAAACAACCTTATCTCGTACCATATGATTGCTTGATTCTTCAATGCCTTTCCTTTCAATGTAAAGCTCATTAATGAGAAATCTTCAACCAATGTTAGCACTCTTCCTTCTATTTTAATAGGTATATGTTACGTTGGCTGTTACTCAAGTGTCTTATCTTAATTTTGTGTTATGTAGCAAGCATTATATCAAATGATTCAAATAATGATTAGCTCTCCATTGTCCTCATTTCAATGACTATTCCTCAATATTCTTTCATGATTTTATTTTTTATTATATTTATCCTCTCCTGGCTCTACTACAGAAGCCTTTGACTTGTCCTGCTCATTTTTTGGTATTTCCCTATTAATGGCAGAGGTATTAAAACTGCATTTTTTTTACCAATTTTTTCTCCTGAATGGTGCATGGTAATTCAAGAGAGTCTTCAAAATATGATGAGATGCATTCATTAGGTTCATCGAGAATGTTCTTCCTTAAATCAAGATCATATTGAATAGACGATTCCTTGTTAATATGTTGAAACTATTGTACTATGTCCTCTAAGTTTTGATCTACTTTTTCTTCATAGACTAAAGCCTCAAAAGAGTTGGTATTTCTTCCAATATCCTTCCTTATTGGTCTCCACTGTTTATTTTATTTCATTTTTCTAGATCTATTTTTTGGAAGTTGAAAACCATCTTCATCCATAACTATTTGGAAGTTTCTCTTCCAGTTTTCTACATATGATTTTGTTGGGCTCTTCTTAGGGCATGATATCTCAATATGCCCTACCTCATAACATCTTCTACATCTAAAAGATATGTTTTCATAATATATAGTTTGGATCCACATCTTATCTCCATACTTAAGAATGATTGATTCTGATAAAGCTTTACTTATAGCATTTATGACCAGTATTTGAGCATAAATAACCAAGAATCTATCTTTTGTAGTATTTGAAATCTCAAGGAATTATCCTAGAGTGTTTTCTATTGCCTTGAAGGTATACATTTTCTAAAATTCAATGGGCAACCCAAACATCCTAACCCATACTAGTACTAGGGATAGATTTACATTACAGGTGAAAAACCTTCATACTAGCGAGTAAGGAAGAGTCATCCTCTTCCCATAAACCAAGGACCCCCTTTTAGGATTTTTTCTCTTTCTTCCCTAGAACAAAAAATGGCTAGGAAGAAATTATAGAATCACTCCTGGAAACTTCCAACTCTTATCAATCTATTTTCTCAAGGTTGAAGCCCCTAACCAATACCCATTAAGTTTACCAAAAACCACCCTATCTTTGAGCAACAAGGATCTCTATGAGGTGTGCTCACTAACCTCTACCACTAGAGATGATTCTACGAATTTAACTATAAACCAATCCATGGAAAGGAAACTGAAACTCAAAATCTATTGAAATTTATTAGAATGTCCTATAGCAAATATAATATTTGATAAAAACTTTATACTAATTTAATGCAAATTTTTTAAAATAAAAGGAAAAATACTTAGCTGAAAAATTCTATGTTCAGATAGAACGTCTTGACTCACTAAAGTCCTAGCCCTTCATTTCTCTTCCCATCATCCGAACCCTAGATGACAAATATTTGCAATTTTGTTTTTCACGACTTGAAGAAGCATCACTGCCCTTGTTTCAGATGGTTGACTTCATAGGGTCATATCTCTCTCAATGTTGCTTGGATTGTAATGGACCTATGATATTGAGGACTCTTGCTTCGACGAGAGAGGGCGAGAGAGATCATTAATTATATTTAAATTCAATAAAGGTATTTCAATAATTATATGGGATGATGTTTTAATTTTAAAATTATTTGTAATTAGTTATTTTTGAATTTTTTTATTTGTCTTCATTTAAATTTTGATGTATTATTAACTCATACCTCACACTTATATATATAGCTAGAATAACTAATAACTCCCAAAATGACCCTAATGGTTTTCCAATCCCATAGTTTTTTCTTTCCTTATTTAGAAATGAGTAGAGTGCCCTCCATCTTGCTTGTATTTATTTTTTCTTGCATATTCCTTAATTCACTTTGCTTTGAAAATCTAGGCCAAGGTATTTGTATTTAGTTACTACCTCTAAAGGATTTCCTTTAAATAAAATATATAGGTGTTTTGGCTCTCTTCTAGTAAATAAGACCATAAATTTAGTCTTGCAAATGTTTGCCTTCATCCCAACTTCTTTACAAAAATGCTCTAAAGCTTTTAGATATTATTATAAACTTTCAAGTGTCTTGCTAAGCAAGATGCGGTTATTGGCATAGAGGAGAAGTTGAACTACTTAATTAGCTAATTGTATTTCCTCTCCTCCTATCCTTTTTACCTATTTCTCCAATTAGTCAATGTAAAGGCCAAATAAAGCGGTGATAATGGACAACCTTGTTTCACCTCGCTAGCACTCCCAAACACTTTGATAGTCCTTATGGAGTTCTAATTTTTGCCACCACCTCCTCATAAATTTTGTGTACAACCACTCTATAGTTGGTTGATATGCCAATTTTTTCCATTATTTTCCATAATTTACCTATAGGTATTATGTCAAAAGCCTTTTTAAAATCCATAAAACAGTAATCAACTTTTCCTTTTTCATTCCATATCCTATCTATTAGGTGCCTTAAAGTAATGCAATGATCTTTGATCAATAGTTTTAAAACTCACAACTTGGGAGAACTCAACAATAAACCAAAATAATTTTCAATAAACGGGGGAAAAAATTTAGGCAACAATTGGAGAGTCAAAAAGTTGATTTTATAACACACACACACACACACACACACACACACACCCACACACACACACACAGACATATATGTATATATAGGAGAGTTGGTTACAACCACACTATTTTGAGTAACTATCAAGCGCAGGGTTCGAACCACAAGAGATGCTTCCACCAAACCTATTCCACCTCGTTGTTGTTGACCTAGCATGAGAGGGACCACCAATCACTCAAGATTCATACCATCATCGTCGATTTGGCATGCACTTAGAGAATTCGGATCAGACTACTACCTTTGCAAACAGGCTGCCCCCAAGGTTTGAACTTGGGTGTCTTCTTGGTAAACTTTATATTAGATATTTATTGCAAAGAGTACAATTGCAATTTATGAACCAACAATTCAACCTAAATGGCAAATACAATATTTTAAAATGTAAAGCAATTTTTAAACTACTTTTTGTTTTCCCTTTCTTCCCCTTGCACTTGATGGTTGGCCTTGGCTCTGAACTAGTGGGTGAATTGGAGGTTTCTCAAGAGTGATATCATCATGGTATATCTCCTTCAATCCTCTTAAATGTTTTGCTTCCTCCTCAAGTGCCTCAATGTCCTCTATAGTAAACTTGAGATCCATAAAACTCTTGGCAATCCAATAAAATAGTGGATCTAGCTCATTCAATTGAATTGCCTCATAGGATTCACTAGCCTCCACTTGTCTTGTGTGAAGCCTAATATTGTATTGTACAAACACAAGGTCATTGAGGCGCTCTTGGCTCAACCTATTGTGTTTCTTGGTGTGTACGACCTCAAATAGAGACCAATTGCACTCACACCTAGAAGTGCTATAAGGCTAACTCAAGAAGCAAACAACCATCCTCTTTAAGGTAGGTGTTTTGGAGTCATAGTCTTCCCATCGTAAATCTACAAAAAAGGATAATTTTCAAAGTATTAATTTACGACGCTATACTACGAGAATGTTAACTATATAATTTTTTTTTAATGTTAAACTTTAAAAGTTTAAATGCTTATGTGGTCATAAGCTTGACCTTGCTTCTCTAGGAAAATGGGAAGCAAACAAGCTCCCTCCTACAACCTTATACAATTGCAACTCAATAGGGATAAGGCGATGTTTATCAAGGTTATTTGTCATCCTCTCTACACAAGAATAAAACCCTTCTTAAATCTCTTCATTACCTCATATGCTACTATTGTAAAATAATTATGGGTTCAAGAAGCACCCCGTGACATGAATAGGTTGACACAGTTGCCTTGTCCATCTCTTCTCAATAATGTGGTCTATTACTTTAAACTTGTGTGGGTTTCCAATGTAATGATTGTAAATGGCCTCTCTAGCTCTATCCTTTACCTCATACAGATAGCTCATGCCTAATTTTTCACCATCTACAAGGCAAAGAATCCTTACCAAGGGTTTAGTTACCTATAATTAAAGAATAAATATTGATAATTTAGAAAAAATAATACTCAAGTATAAAATAATATTTTGAAATTTAAATTTCAACTCAAGCAAATTGCAATTACCTTGAAAATTTTCTAAACACTCTCCCAAAATGAATTATTATACACTTGGATTGATATCTATTGCCCCTCCTCTTTAGCATGAAATGGTGAGGCATTCCATTCCTTGGACATAAACATTCGCTTCAAATCGGGTTATACTGAGAGAGGGCTTTATAAGACGATGAAATTGGAGGTAAATTGAGTGGTCCTTGGGTGAAGAATGTCCCTCCTATAATTGTGTGTTCTCTCACCAAGGTGAGCACTCATGTGTGGTTATAGATAAACCATGTAATGTTATTCATTTATTCTACCACAATATTCATCCATGATATTTTGTCAATGTCCTCAAGCATGAGGTCAATGTAATGGGCAGCACATGGGCTCCAAAAGATAGAGAGGTACTTCTCCTAGAGAATTCTATTTGTAGACACATATGATGTTGCATTATTTGTCACTACTTGGACAACATTCTCTACTCCTACTTCTACCACAACCTCCTCCAACAAACTAATAAATGTGCATTCTTTACCTCTTTTGAGGCATCAACCGAATTCAGGAAGACCATGAATCCACCTAAAGCCACCATGAAGTTTAGGAGTATGCAGTTTCTTGCATCCATCCATCCATTTGAAATAATTTTGCAACCCTTTTTCCTCCATATAATATTTTGTTCTTCTACAAGAGCACAAGTGTTGATGACACACTCCAGTAATGGTCCACTTAATTTATGGGTTGAAGGTGTCTTTATTCCTTTGCTAGACTCACTTAATGTCCTCACTATGGCTTCCCAATAGGAGTTGTTCATAGAGTGGAAGGGAATGTTACAATAATATTAAAAATTTGCTATGGTTATCTTGAACTCCTTTGCCTTGTCCCTCTCTAATGTAGTATCGTAAATGGTGGTTTGTTTAGTGCTAGAGTCTCGTCCTATACTTCTCCAATCCCATTAGCACTTCCTCGTCGAATATGAGGGCTAAGAAATTTTTCTTTTGCTCGCAACATGGACATCATGTAGTTTGGCCCCATCCCCACAAAAGGAGCCCCATTGTCCCACTGTATTTCTTGCCTTTTTCTGCTCTATTTTCTTAGCCTCTTGGTTGCACATAAAAACCTTTACCTCAACTTTAGTCATTTCATATACTTTAGGATAGGGGTCCACATATTTCCTTGGTTGCCCAATCAAATGGAATTTGAGGCAATGGATGCTTCCTCGCATGTCCTTGTCACATAATTTATAGAACACCTGATTCAACAAGTTTCCCCTAATCATATGTTTCCACATTGGGTCTTTTCCTAGGTTTTGAGTTGGGGTTGAAAATGAAGGAGTTGTTAGGGTTCCACTTGTAGGAGGATCATTGTTGCATGTGGTGGTTCCACGGACCTCATCTAAAGAAGTCATCTATATTTTCTAAAAAGAGAATAAAAAAATAAAAATTCATTAATCAAATGCCCTAGCCTACATGCTTTAAAAAATAAACAAAAAATATTACTACGTTACATCCTTGAAAAGAGCAAACCAAAAAATGGAATAAAAATACCTAACAAAACCCTAGATTTTTTGGGGGTGAGAAACCAAATAAAGTTAAAAAATATATAGGCTAATGACTCTAGCCTACAATTTTTAATTGAAAATAACTAAAAATAATAATTTGAAAAAAAAAACTTAACAAAACACTAGTTTTCAACTGGGGGATTCAAAAATACCTCTGAAAAATTCATAGAAACAACATGAAATCTCCTTGCATTGTCCAATCTTTAGTATGAGCCCAAAAAGTAGTTTAAATTCGTTGTTTGGAGTGGTTTGAGCTTCTACAATTTTGTTCCCTATGTTGGAGAGTGGGAAAAAATGAGACAACCCAAAAAGGGGCTTTTAAAACCAAAATCCACCCCTAGCCTCTACTTGTGCTAGTTTCAGGGAGAAATCGCCAAGAACTCAACGAAAAATTATTGAGAGTGAGTCAATGAGTTTCAATACCCAAGTTTAAAAAAAAAAACTCAACCAAGGGCTTAATTCGCAATAAATGTGATTAATAGTGAGAAATCGATGGGATTTAAAACACTGCTTTGGTCTAAACCCTACTTTCCTTTTGTCCTCTTTCCTTGATTTTCTATTCACTAATTGATTTGCTTTCTACTATGCTACCAAACAATTATGCAAAAAGAAGATTAATCATGATGGTGTGGTAATTTGAAGGGTTGTTGGTGTCCCCATTTTTATGCAATGGTATGACCAGGTTGGTTATACAATCCAGTGGAAAGACTTTTTTAGTGATGCCATTGAAAATGTTTTGGATGTGTGGTGCTAGAATGTCAAATCCACATAGATGTTCAACATGCAAACCATCTATATCCTAATTTACCTATTGCTATTTTCTTAATGCCCTCTCTCACATCTTTTCGAGGAAAAAGTTCCTGAGTTGTGTCAATTATAGGAGGGGTATATTTTTATTTGTTTCTCACATATAATTGCTTAGCATACCTGCAACTATTGTTCGCTTATGATATTGTTTTATGTGCTCCTTTTGCTTTGTTATAACTCTTTACAAAATTGTCTCAGGCTATGCTTTGCAAGATATGTCAACTCTTTTTGCCTTGCTCTTATGTATTCTTCCTTTTTTGTTTTCACTAGTTGTTTATATATTTTGTTATGTGTTTTCTCTTTGCTTAATTCTTTCAAGGTTCTCCTTACTGCTTTGCATCCTTCATCATACTACAAATTTATAAGGGAACTTTGCAAGATATGTCAACTCTTTTTGCCTTGCTCTTATGTATTCTTCCTTTTTTGTTTTCACTAATTGTTTATATATTTTGCTCTTTGTTTTCTCTTTGCTTAATTCTTTCAAGGTTCTCCTTACTGCTTTGCGTCCTTCATCTTACTACAGATTTATAAGGGAACTTTTATGTTTTCTTTTCCTGGGTTTTAACTTTTTGCATGATTCCAAGGTTTCTCTTAGTATATCCATTAGTTTACTGCTATAAAAAGTGTATGAAAAATATCTATCCTCTTCCTTTCCTCTCTTTGCATAATTTGTTTGAGTGATGTTTTAAAAGTTTTCTGATTTTTCTGTCATATAAATGTTTCATGTTGTCTTTCCTTCAGTTACTTGAAGGAGTTCTTCTTGCCCACTTTCTTGCATTTGGATCTTTATGTATATTGGATTGTGATCATATTTTAGCTCCATGAGAACTATTTCAATTTCTAGATCTTTTATCCTTGAAATGAAGTTTGGTGAGCAAATAACATAGTCAACTACACTTTGTACACAATGTGTTTGACAAGTATATTTTCCAGATTTTTGTCATATGTTTATGCCATTGTAGATGATCAATCCCTCTATGCTACATAGTTTAAGAAGTTCTTCTTTATAATAAGTGATGGATCCTTAACAGTCATTTGAGGACCTTAACCAACAATGATCCACCTCTTTTTTCAGCCATAACAGATTATCATCTATGTCTTCATTGACCTTTAAAGAGCTTGCTTGTCTATTCGTTGTCTTGGCATTGAAGTCACCCACTAAAACCACCTCTCCAAGCTTATTATATTTTGTGACATCTTTTGCCAATGCCATATATGGATCTTCATGATCTAAGTCATGTTTCTTATAAAATTTTGATTGTTGTGGAGTAAAATAGCAAGTTGGAATGCTAATCAATTTGTCATTTTCTTCAATTCCAATCCATATATTGTTTATTAGGGTCTTCTTTCTCAACCTGTATGTCTATCCAAGACTCTTTTATTAGTATTGTTACTCCTCCATTACCTTTTCATTTTTTGTTGCTTCATTTCATAATGATATCTTTTTGTATCCTTTGCAATTTGAAATTTTGCATCCATCATGTTCATGTGTTTATATTGGTACATTTACATCATTTGCTTTAGCAATGGGCCCTAGACTGAGATCTCTTCTCCATGGATATCCACAACAATTCCAACTCACCAATGTTAAGTGTTCCCGACAGACCTCAATTTCTTATTTATTTTGGTGTATTTAATTTATAATGCCATAGTTATAAATCTCAACCATTTTTGAAAAACTCGTGTCGAGAGTGAGTGCAACCAAAAGCGAGTGTGAGCGCGAGCGCGAGCACGGGCCGAGAGTGAGTGCAGCTGGAAGTGAGTGAGCGCGAGCCGAGAGTGAGTGCAATCGAAAGTGTGTGCGAGCGCGAGCCAAGAGTGAGTGCAATCGAAAGTGTGTGCGAGCACGAGCCAAGAGTGAGTGTAGTCGAAAGTGAGTGCAACCGAAAGTGAGTGTGAGCGCAAGTTGGGAGTGAATGTCGCTGAAATCGAGTGAGTGCAGCCAGAAGTGAGGGCGAGCACGTGACGAGAGTGAGTGTAGTCGGAAGCGAGTGCGAGCCAAGAGTAAGTGCAGCTGGAAGCAAGTGCCAGCGCGAGCTGAGAGTGAGTGCAGTTGGCCAAAAGTGAGTGCAAGCGCGAGCCGAGAGTGAAGAGGAAGTGTGAGCATGAAGTAGAAATCAAAGTGTAATCCAGTTGAAGAAAATTTAGTTCTAGCCAGGAGGAAGTGCAATCTAAGAGGGAGTGGAAGCCAAGATTCAGTCATGGCGGAAGAGCAACGGGTTCATTCAGAGTGCATCAATGCTTTAAATCCTTACCACGAATGTGTGGAATATTGTTTTCAAAAAATTGCTGAAGTGAAGGAATGCTAGAAAAAAGAAGAGACAAGGGCTATTGTGAGCCAAGAGGGAGTGCAAGTCGGGAGCGAGTGTGAGGCAGGAGAGAGTGCAAGTTGGGAGCGAGTGCAAGCCAAGAGGGAAGGTGAGCCAAGAGGGAGTGCAAGCCAAGAGCAAGCCCCATTAGCTAGTATGGAAGGAAAGTCATATTTGATAGCTCTAATGGGAAGTTAGGATGCCCTAGTTGGAGATAAGTAGAAGAACGAATACATGACAAGTTCAATCCAGGTAGCAGATGTTACACCAAAAGTGAGTATAAAAGATGAAATGATCGAGCATGATATAATGGTTCTTAAAAGTAGAGGGTTAATATGTAAGTTCCATAGATCATGGCCAAGGTTTTTAGAGATTCAAAATTGGATCAAGTGGAAGTGGGGATTAAATTCAAATTACTCTGTGACTTTTCTTCCTAAAGGTTTTTTCTCGTCATCTTTTCCAGTTCAGAAATTAGGGATAAAATAATGGTTGGTGGCCCATGGTTTAGGGGAAGAGATGCGCTTTATGCAATACCATGGAATGAGATTTTTTCTATTGAGACAAACTATTAAGAAGCTTCCAATATGGGTTAGGCTTTTTGGACTTACATGTCAGCTTATAAATAATGATGTTCTAAAGAATATTGGAAATACCCTTGGAGAATTCATCAAGGAAGGACTAACTACTAAGGATACTTGAATATGTGTTGCTATGGATATTTCAAAACCTTTGCCACAATCCATGAATGGGATCAACAAGTAGATTATGAAAATATCGCATTTCGTTGCCACAATTTTTATGAGATTGGACACATGGCAAGAGTTTGCAAAGTGAAAACTATGAAGAAAGAGAAAATTCTAGCCATGAGATAAAATTCAAGACGAAGCAAGGAAATCATATAGTAATAGAAGCTAGATCTAATCAAGGATATTCCACTCCAAAAGAAGAGGCAAAGAAAGCCTATCTACAGTATCCTTTGGCAAGTTCAAAAGGAATTAAAGATGCAAAACAAGATTTGAAGAGAAATCCTAAAACAAAGACAACAAAAGAGGTCAAGTTTTTTCTAAGTAAATCATCTTCATTTTCCTCAGGTAGTATAGAATCCTCTCCAAGTAATAAGAGTGAAAGGGATAAAGATGTTATCCCTTGCACTTCAAGGTTTCAAGAGCAACATAATAAAGAAATAAGGATGGAGAAAACCCATAGCAATCTAGGTTTTTTAGAGCAGAATAAGAAGGTAATTGCTATAGAAGAGCATCTTTGCACTTTCGGGTTTCTAGGGCAACATAAAGAAGATTGTGCTTTTGAGGTTATTTCACACACTTCTGATCCTTCATAACAAGGCAAACCTAAAGATGATAAGTCTTACTATAAGTAGTGTGAGAAGATTGAAGAGATTGATGAAGATGAAAGTATTGTTGGGAATGAAAAAAAAAAGATCCAAGAAGCAAAAACAAAAAGAAAAAAAGAAACCTAGAGGGATGTTGATATGAGAAAACAAAAGCAAATATCGCAAGTGCTAACAAGAAGTGGGGCTAAACCCACAAATAAAAAAAAAAAAATAACAATAAAAATAATATCTTGGAATATTAGGGGAATGGATAAGAACCATAAAAAAAAAGTATTAAGAAATTGTGAGGTTATTATAGACAATATATTTATAGATATAGAAGTTGGGAAGCAAATATTTTAGCCATTTGCGGTGTTGGATGTCATCTTGGCAGATTTTAAATTTCAGAAGGCATATAATATAAAAGGAGTTGATTGTGGAAACTTAGCAATTTGAGGAAGATGGAGATTGATAGAAAGGCAAATGAAGAATATCTTTGATCGAAAGGCAAAGTGATGGAGATTGATAGAAAGGCAAATGAAGAATATCTTTGAACGAAAGGCAAAGTTGGATATGTTGTAATTAACTTGTTAGAAATGTAAAGAGAGCAATGTAATGTTTTGTTTTTGTAAAGAGAATGGCATCCAATAGAAGTCATACATTGCTTATTAAAAAAAAAAACAAATTTTTGAAAACCTCATCAAATCTCCGTCCAAGCCGGTCCTCCCAGGTTTCTTTGACTCAGCTCAACAAGTTTTTTTTGAATTGTTGAGCTTTTTTTTAACTCACGAGTTCGAGGAAAAAAACTTGGCTGCGATAGGAAAATTATAGAAAAATAACATTTTTTCTACATTGACCTCATTTTGCTATTTTCACTTGCAAAGAGAGCAGGAAGAAGGTAAAATCAGGCCCAAAAAACAGTCATTTGTGTTCTAAACTCAATTTTTTCTTAGTTTTCAAGAATCTAACAAATACCCAGTAGTTACATTTAAGTTAAAAAAAAAACAAAAAGAAGACTAATGCTACAAGGCCCACCTGATTACAAAAAACCAAAGATAAAACGAAAAGAAAAATTAATTAATAAAATACAAAGATAAAATCAAAGAAGATCAACAATGGAAGTTGAGACCAAAAGAGTAAAAAACATTTAGAGAAATCTAAGCCAATTTCATAAAGCGTTTCATAGCTCTTTGCACTTCCCTATAATATACATTTTCTAGAACATTCATCTAACCACTAAGGCTAGGAACAAACTAATTCTTTTGAATTCCTAACGAATACAGGAAACATTTATCATATTTGAGGCAACTCAAAGGTATAAGAAGTGGGCACAAAAGATTGGAACAGTACAGTGCTCCGGCCCTCTCATAATCCCAATAAGATTTATAAGACAAAATTGCAAGAAGTCATTTAAAGAAAGCACAAAATGTCCTTGAGGTTTCTTTCCATAAAAACGAGTTGACTAATAATTGTGATATGTAGTTATACCTCTTGAAGGATGATATATTATCCATACTCTGCCAAGGAATACAATCAACCATATTTAATGTTGGTTTGAGCATTGCACCTGTGTATGATCACAAAACCAGAATTCGAGATAAATATTTAATGTTGGTTTGAGCATTGCACCTGTGTATGACCACAAAACCAGAATTCGAGATAACATGACTTGAAAGATTTTCTAACATTAGCCACTAGCCCATGTATAACCATTCGTCTATTGGAAACATCCCTTAATACAACCAGCTTTAGTACAACCGCAATATGAGAACCATGTAAATTAGAAGGAATACGTACCAGCCTTATGTTCTTTCTGTACTCTACAAATTCATATTCATCAGAAGGAAATAATTACAAATAAACAACAAATGCTCCAAGACTGAATCTAACAACCACCCAGCAGTTAAATGACAACAAAAGGACTTGTAAATGCTCAACATTGAATCTAACAACCCACCCAGCAGTTAAATGACAACAAAAGGACTTGTAAATGCTCAACATTGAATCTAACAACCACCCAGCAGTTATATTGAAGTGTGTTTTGACACTTCACAGTATTAATTTTGAATTTGTATAATGTTAATTAATTGTGATACATATGAAAAAAAAAAACTTTTTCAAATAAAAATTTGGATTTTCTTCTGTCTTTGCTGGGTTTTTGTCAAGTTTTTTTTAGCTGACTCTAAGTCCAAGTCAAAATTTGGCCTTACCAAGTCTGCAGAATCTGAATTTCTCTGTTATGTATAGAGCATGCTTCTTGTGGGGCAAATTTGAACAATTTTAAGTCCTATAAATGATGTAGATGAATGCTAGTTGAACGAGGAAGGAAAGCCTTCACACAGATGGTGAGGACGAATTACCTCATGAATACCGAACGCTGGTCGACTGAGAAAGGACAGTCTTCACATAGATGGTGAGGACAATTTCATGAATGGTGAGGACAATTTCATGAATACCCCCACAAATCTGCCTGTTCACATCGGGTGATGATTTAAGGAACACACTTCGAACTGGCGGTCCAGTTTCTCCTAGTCTACCATAAACCAGAACAGCAAACAGACATGCTAAAAGTCATATGCTTCGCCACAAATATTCGAAATAAACTGTCAATTACAAACGGTTACTACTGGAAGAGAATAGATTAAACATGCAAAACCATTCAAGGACTATAATGTCAACTTTGAAACCAGTCAGAGAAAAAAAAAAATCTTCCCATGAAGATCTCTATAGAACCCATTTCTCACGAAATACAAAACATCCAGTACCATTTTCCTGTAATTAGTACAAAGTAAACTCGAAATAGAACAATTCTTCTTTCAAAACCATCTAAAGACTTCCCCTGGGGCATTTAATTCCCTTAAATTGAAATATTTACAGAACTAGCAAAATCAAAACCCCCAAAAACTCGTCTCCACATCAGACATGGCTAACGAGAGGAGGTTGCGGGGATGTGGCGGTTCCTAGGAACGCCAAGAAGCTGCCGCCCTGTGCTGCCGGCTGCGGTTCGTCGAATAAAAGTTCGTCGGGCGCCCTGAAGGCGCCGTGCGCCGCAACGATCGCCGCCCCCACCAAGAGCGACGAGATGAGCAACGCTCCTACGTCCGTCAAAAACACCACCACCACCGTAAGGAGGACCATCATCCCCAACACCTCCCGGTCACTGAAGCTCCTCCCAAGCACCACCAGCGGTTCGCTGCGCACCAAGTACAGAAAAATCCAGGCCGCCATAAGCCCCTGCAGAATAAATAACGACAGCGGGTGCGCCAACATGCCGGCGGAGACGACAAACACCAGAAGAATCAGGTAATTCACCCGGAAATAACTCAAATTGTTGCGGATGCGCGCCATCGCGTCCGACACCGACTCCGGCTTCGAGAACGAGCTGCGATCGACCATCTCCATCCAGGGTTTCCGCTGGGAAAAAACCCGGCGAACACCGTCCGAAACCCTCCCAAAGAACGCCCGCGCGGCCGGCGTCGATACGCCTCCGGCTCCGGCTCCGGCCGTCGTCTGCGGCAGCAGACTCTGGGATGCCATATTCATCGTCTCTTCCTTCTTCAGAAAACCCTAACCCTAGGCCCCTGTTCCAAATTTTCCCTATACACCGAGCTTTTAAGCGAAATATCCCTCTTCTTACGCAATTGAATCTTCCAGAGCCAGTGCTGGCCTATATATACCAGGCCCAGAGCATCTGTATCCGTGGGACGGTGTTAAAGACATTTGACAAGAGTGAAGGTTGGAGGAAAGTGATATCTTCCGCGTTTAGACCCTTCCTTCGCATCTCCGCCACTGTAATTCCAGTCAAAGACAACCGTTGCAAGGCGTCGAATGGAAATCTGTAACACCCTTGTGTCTAAGGCAAGACTAGGATCAAATCTGTTTCTGTTATTATAACTTGGGAAGACCAAGTTAATTGGACCTGTTCTCACTATAATCCTAACCCTTAGTAAAGTAAAATTAACAAGACCAAAGATCTTACTATGAATCTTACTCGTTGTTCAAGGCAAAGTCAACGAGATCATCGTAAAGTCAAAAATTTTCTTAAAAAACCATAACCTCGGAACAACCAACTAACAAACACTCAAAAACTACCTCTCAACTTATCTTCTTCTCTGCTATCTTAAAAAAATCCCTTTTCTTTGACTCATATTTAATTTTAAGATTAAACATCTTTTAATTAAAATAAATAAAATAAACTGCATATATAAATGCCCTAATTTACAACTGGCATGAGTGGATCACCCATCGAACAAGACATTGAGTAGACTAGTAATAGGCATCCAAACTAGGAATATGCCCACGAATTGCATACATATAAAATTCCTAAGAAGGACAACGTCTAAGATCCCGACCAACGAAATATCCAAAGTATATAAATACAATCCTATTGTAGTTTTTTTAATGATAGGTTATTAATAACAAAGTGAGGTAGGGGTTATAGAGGTAATTTCAAGGATTTAGATTTGATAGTAGAAAATGAAGAGACGTTATCGGATTCTTTATGTATAAAGAGAAAAAAAAGCAATAAAAAAACAACCTTGCCAAAACATGCTTTGATATACTTTCTTCCTTCGGTTGCTTGAATTATTAAAATTATTGGGCTATAATATTTAAAACCATAATTTATCTTAATTAAGGTAAGATTCATCACATAAATACAACTTTTTTCTTTTATATATATATATATATATATAAGGTAAGATTCATCACATAAATACAACTTTTTTCTTTTATATATATATATATATATATATATATATATATATATATTTGTTTTGATTTAGTTAGTGTGTGAAACCTTTACAACCAACGCATAAGGTTGGATAGTCTCCTTCCAATCATAACCCCTGTAAAATTGAGATCTATGCTTATCAATAGGGAATTTAACACACAACCACCACACAGCCACCCCTCAACCACTCGTGTGAGAACTCTTCTCTTATATATTTTTCTTCGCTATGGTATCAAAATTTTAGTCCACCAAACCATGTTGTGGATGAGTGTGTGAGGAGTGGGTGTGTGTTCATCCAAAAAATTAGTCCACATTTAAGATGTTATTAAATTAGTTGATAATTATAATTGAGGATGAGGCTTAACCACCCTATGCCCCTTATACAATAAATTAATTAAAGTAGAGCCATAAAATTTTTGGACACCAAAGAATAAACAACATTCATATTACAATAGATATAAACAACAAATTTGTAAATGGTAATTACATCCGGTCTTCTTGTATCCCTGTAAGTTAGATTGAGATTGTAGACCATCCATGCCTAGAATAAGATTCCTTTTACACCATCGAAGAAGCCTAGCTTGCTATGATATATTCAAATAACGAGACCTTCTCATCCGTAACAAAATTTATCTTATTCTTTCAAAAGAGCTCTCTCCATTATTGAAATGTCCTTAATGGGTAAGTTACCACTTCACCCCTCGATAAACATCATTGAATACCATACTGCTTTTAAATCTAACTATGTACATGAAACCTAAAATGTACAAAACTATCAACAATACAAAAATATGCATTTTTACACTATTACACTAAATAAGCATACAATTGGACTTTAACCTCAATTACTATGACTAAATCACATAGATACTCATGAATCCAATACATAATATGAGGTACATAAATATAGGCCACTTCACCTTTTTCGTTAATAGAAATTAAACCATACATAACTCCAAACCCATGGCTAATAAGAGGCTTGTTTTAATATTAAAAAAATTTATGAAAATATTATAGGGGGATTGTAATAAGATGACTTACTTAAGTTGTTTGCAAGCTTAAAGAAGTTGTTGTCTAAGGTTGATTGTATTGTGTATACTTTTTTCTATAGAATGTATCCTGATGAATATGAAATGGCTTGATAACCAAGGTTTTATAAATTTATATCTTCCTCTTATTAGGATATGTGCATCCTTACATCTTCTATACACCAAAATCTACTTTATTCTTTCTCAACCCTCCATTATGCTTTTTTCTCAAAAATTATTTTACTTTTATTTCAACTCAAGATGCATGTGTATTCTCTCTTCCCTCTTAATTTGCATATTGCTCACCCTCTCTCTATGCTTGCATGCAATACCTTATGCATGCCTTTCACCTTGATTATCCTCCTTTGTCCTTCAATCCATATTCCACCTTCTTTGGTACCATCTTATCCACTCCCTTCCATCATCTTTTAGTTCCCAAGTTAAGGTCTATTAATTTAGTTGGTATCATCATGATATAAAATCCTATTAGCTTATATATTTATCCAAGGGTTTGCATACATGAGGAAAGGAGTAATATAACTATTATATTTATAAGGTTCCAAGATGGAAAGTAGAGTTTGATAATTATCATCATCCAGAGTATCAACAATGTAAAGGGTGATTCTTGTTCAACCAATGCATTTTACATATTTATATTGGTCCTTATTTCATATCAAGATAATTAAGCCTAGTCATGGTTAATTATCCAACCTTAACACTAGGTTCACTTGGTTTTCATTTGTAATCCTTCTTATTAACATGGTTTAACACAAGCATAAGTAACTTGACCCATAAAGTAAACCCTTTAAGTAATGACAAATAATTGTACCTTGGTACCCCAAATTCCATGGCTTTAGATAATTTTTTCTCATCCCAAATTATGATTCTAAACCTATAAAACATGTTTTCCCTTGGCTTGCCACATGGATTAGTGCACAATATTCAAATACATTATCAAATATAATTCTCTCTTTTTTGAAAAACCATACATCATGATTCATAATTTATACATTTAATCATGTTAATAAAATTAAGGATCTACATAAGAAATATAAATTTTCAATCTTTATTTATCAAAATTTCATAAACAAATACATTAATTACATAAATATAATGAGAAATATTATCTAACTATTACGTGTTCCTTATATATCACCTTTAATCATTTCCAACGTCAAGCATCAATCATGAACATACTAAACATTATCATGCAAATTGCTATGGTGAGTAAATTTCCCAAATAATTACAAATAGAGTAAATTTCCATACACATTCATGCAACACCTCCATTGACTAAATATAGATACTAGATAAAACAAACAAACCATTGTTTTTAAAAACATAAAATTTAAAACCTCAAATCGTTATGGTGAAAGTATCTACTTTTTATTTTTCACTTATGCTATAATCATTGCATTCTCCTTTCCTTCCTTCTACTATTCTTCCTCTCTTTGCTTCAATTGGTAAATAATGAACTTTTTTTTTTCATTTCACTCTTATATAGATTTATCATAACTTAAAGAGTGTTCTCTAGCAGAGTATTTACATGTGTTCCTTTGGATCTCTTTTTAGAAATTGGGAGAGGGAGCTCACTCCATATCATCTCTATAATTTTTTTTTTTAACTTAATGAACTTTATCAAGTGACAACTTTATCAAGTGACACTTTATTAATAGCTAGACCATGGTCAAAATTAATTAATATAATTAATTAACTATACATCTCAACATTTTCAATCAAATAAAAAGTGTTTAAGCACAACCATAACATGATTCCTATAACTAATTATAATGCTCCACAAAATATGAAAAATATTATCCTTAATATTTTTTAAAATTAAAGCATATAAAAATGTCTCAAATAAAGCCATGTAAAATTATCACCTATATCCATATGGTATTAGTTCAACCAATTAGATTCCTCAACTTTAAGGAGATCGAGGTTCGAATATTGCCAAACTATACATGTATAGTTGCAAATCTATTGTAATACCACTATGTGGTCATGACGTAATATTGGTGGGGCTCATTTCAATCCCATATAATCCATTGCAAAAATTTATAATCTATAATGTAAAATAAAGTCTAGTATCCATTCAATATGAGGGGACCATGATCTCAATAAAAGTAGAAAGGTCATGAAGTGTGAAGGATTAGGGTTTTTTCCTAAAAACATATAATCTTTTAGGAGCCATATCTTTGCGAAGAGTTATCCGATTTGACTGATTCTTGGACCCTTGTGTAGAATTTGAATAGCTTTAGAATGAGCAATCATATGAAAAAATCCAAGCAATATTGAAGTCAACCATTCATAACAATGGCAATGATGATTTTTCGAGTCGTGAAAAATGAAATTGCAAATATTTTCTAGCTAGGGTTTAAACAATGGGAAGAGCTATGAAGGGCTAGGACTTTAGTGAGGCAAGAAATTCTATCCAGACAAAGAATTTTTCAACTAATTTTTTTTCCTTTTCTTTATCTTAGAAATTGTGCATGAAAATTTTATAAAGTTTCTATCAAATATTATATTTGCTATAGGACATTCAGATAAATTTTAATAGATTTTGAGTTTTAGTTTCCTTTCCATGGATCGATTTATAGTTAAATCCTTAGAATCATCTCTAGTAGTAGAGGTTTGTGAGTAATCTTCCTTAGAACCCCTAAGAGGTCTCTAACCCTTGCCCTAGGCAAGAGTAGCTCTCTTTTCCCTCTGCCTTGCCTTCCTTAGCCTTTTTAGCGAAATCACGTCCGATTGCGACAGGGCACGATTTCATAGAAGTGATATTGCACCTCGTCGGCACGAAGTGCAATTTTGCTATTTTAGGGTTGTAATTATTAAAACCTGGGTTTAAACCCTTCTAACGTGTTTTACGTCGACCTATGTTGTTTTCCTGCTCTTTTCGTCCTAATTTTTGTCTATAAAATGAGGGGTTAATCTCACTCTTTTAACACAATGATTTTAGACACATGATTACCAAGCTCAAAATTCTTATGATTAATTTATGCTCATATTTTCCTTTCGCTCTGCTCCTTGTTTCTTTTGTAAGCTAACCTCAAAGTGCGAATTTCAGATTTGATCTTCTGTTGCATTGATTAAATTGTTGTTTGGGTTGGTGGATTCATGTTGTGGTTCGAACGAAGAAAGAGTGCTTATCCAGCTACTTCGATCTCCTTTGTCTACTTCTACGTCATCCATCAAGTTCTATGTGCTTTATTTATGTATTTATTTTGTGTGCTCCATTCATATTTTATTTTTCACCTATCTTCAGCGAAATCATGCCTGGTATTAATGGGGTATGACTTCGCTTACCTAGATTAGGGAAAACTATTCGTAGAAGCAAAATCACACCCGCTTCGGATAGGGTACGACTTCGCTACTGCGTTATCACACCCTCTTCAGGCGAGGCATGATCGGGGGCAATTTTTGGTTTCTAAAAATTTAGATAGGTTCCTTACTGCATCTAGATCATATTGGCATACTTCATTTTATTTTCTCTGTTGTTGCATTACTGTTTTATGATTAAATCTCCAAAGGTCAAATTCTACTTTTGTTTTCAAAGGTCATATAAAAGATCTAGTGGGCTTGACTACTACACCTCCAAGCATTACTGTACAATGACCTAAGCAGACCCCCTAATGCTGATCACATTTTTTTTGTGTTTTCTAAGTTATCTTGCAGAAACAGGTTTTTCTAATATCATTGGATAAGAGGCAAAAAATACTAGGATCAACCATCGATCAAGATAAGTGTTCTATTTGTTCTATTGGTTATAAATCTAAGTTGAATATCCATTATACGCATCTAAAAAGTGAAGTGCATATAGTGTGCATCTAGGGTTAATATTATGCATTTATATTATGCCCTTGATTTAAAGGTTTTCTGGATAAAATCCTAGGTTAGCAAACATTCAAAGAAATAATCATATTAGGTTAGTTGTTGTATTCTTGCATTCTATTTTCTACATTGTCCTTTATATTTCATAGCATAGATCTAGAAAGGCCAAACTTAGGTGATTGCTTGAAACTGAACACATCAAACATTATGAAAATCCTAAGGACTTGGAGTGAGTCCTTAAATCATTCCTGGTGAACCCATCCCCCTAGAACCGAGTGTAGAGAACAACATACCCTTGCGGTCACCTTGGCTCTCTCTTGCGGATCTATCCAAGAATTGTATGCGGTAGGGCAATTTTCTCCCTCTACATCTTTGGTGAACTCGACATGAACACCTCCTTTTCTTTTGAAATCAATAAGCAAGATCATTAATTTGTGTGCCAAATATTTAAAAATATAGTTTTCTTGTGTGAGTGCATATATCTCTTTGGTCTTAGTTCTTCTTGTCTTTTTCCTTTTCCTCAATGTCTTTTGACCTTGGGGAAGGACGAAGACTCCTTAGGTTTGATGAGATTTTTCATGAGAATGATAAAATTGGTAGAGAAAATCATAACCTAGAAGAAGACGCTAATAATCATCTTGATCCTATTCAATATCCCAATGGGAATCTTATCTTTAAATCTTTTGACCATATATGGACTTTCTATAAATATCATAAACATGCATTGGATCTAGCCTTAGAGGAAGAAGCACTACTTGAAAAGGATATCCCACTTCAAGAAAATCCTTTGAGTGAACATTTTAATCATGGTAATCAAACCTGTCAACCTAATTATGCTACTACTATGACCACTAGCATTGGATGGAATCCACCAGTTCCTCCAACTAATAATGGCACCCAAAATTGTTTTCAATTTCCTCCTTCATCTTCTAATGTCAATACTATTGCCTCTGTTCCACCACAAGTTAATATTCCATTCTCACAAGGCACCGCATATAAGAACAACCTCCTCATGTCCAACCTAAGTCAAGGAAATATTGGGAACACACAAATCCAAAAATGCAGAACTTGGCAAATACGGTGAATTAGTTGGTTTCAAGGATGGATATGATTTAGCCTTCAAGGTTTACATACAATTATAAGGAAATGTTTAGTCAGCCATTGGATCCTATTATTGATGCTAGACCTTATCCCAAGTATTTTCCTATGCTAGTTTTACCAATCTATAAAGGGACAAAAGATCCAATAGAGCATTTAAGAGAATTCATGATAGATTACCATGATCTTATTTAGGATGATATGCTCCTATTGAAAACATTTCCAAAAATTCTTGCTGGCGTGGTATTAGAATGGTATTATCATTTTCCCAATTATTCTTTGAAATTTTTTGAGAAGACTACATAAATGTTTGTTCATAAATTTAGTGCATATATTGAAAAGGAAGTGACCATGAGAGATATGTATGATTTAAAGCAAAACAATGAAGAAAGTTTTTCAAAATTCTTAGCTCGTTGGAGAAGTTTAGTTGGCCGATTAAGACAACCTGTGTCTCATAAAGATATGCTTTATATATTCATTGGTAATTTACAAGAACAAATATCTTATGCATTAGAAACTACTACTGTCACATCTCTTGATAAAGCAATTGAGTTAGAAAGAAAAAATGGAACAAGCTCTCATTAGAAGAGGTCAACTTAAGACTAAAGAAGAAAAGCCTACTAAGTCTCAACATAAGAATAAGCATATAGGAGGTGATAGTGATAGTAGGTCTATTAATAATGTCACCAATAGCCTACAAAATATTATACTTCAAAAACCTCCCCAAAGGAATTTACAAAACTTAAAATGCCTATGGAAGTAGTTTTGAAGCAACTATTAGAAGCTAAGGCAATTGAACTACCTCCCGTAAGACAACTAGATACTATAGCTCACTGGTTTAAAGTAGATTAACATTATGCATATCATAGAGTAGAAGGACATTGGACAAATTATTATAAAATATTAAAACATGTAGTTCAGGATTTAATGATGTTGGTCGTATTGATACCAGTAGTTTTTAGTCTTCAAACAACCAACAAAATCAAAATAGAACTAGCAAACCAACAAAGTATCCTATAAGAGTGTGCCACATCCATATGATAACAATATGGTTGGAATGATAACAACTACTCCAAGGAAATTAGCACAGACTCAACAAATTCAGCGATCTCAACTGGAGATGAGTGTGTCAACAAATGTTTCTCTCTTAGAACTTCTATAGAATTCTCAAACCAATGAAGAAGCTATGGTAATTTTTTTGAAGCAGCATGCGGTACCTCTAGATATTTATCCTAGTGATATTGCAAAGGTTGTAAGTTCTCTTGGGATGCCCTATCTTACATTTCTAGATAATGATATGTCTTCCTTAGAAATACAATAAGATTCATCTCTATATATCACTGCTTTTATTGGGGATACTCTCATCAAAAGGGTTATGATTGATAATTGTTCTTCACTAATTTATTTCAAAAGTTTAGATTGAAAAAGGAATATTTAATTACATCTAGTGACATCATTAAAAATTTCAACAATGAGTCTCAAAAGGCTTGTGGTACTATATCACTCCCTCTTAGAGTTGGACCTAAAATTTTGAATACAATGTTTTATGTGGTGTCTTGTCCTGCATATTTTAATCTTCTTCTTGGACGATCGTGGATTCATGTGATGAAGGTCATACCTTCTACTTTTCATCAATATGTGAAATTTGAATTTGAAAACCAAATTATTTCTATCATGAGCGATCCTCATCCATTTGAATTTTTCTCACCAGAGGATTTAACCCAGATTCATTCCTCACAATCTTCTTCTAAGAAATTCTCTACAAATGTTTCATCATAGGATCAATATGACTTTTCTTGTTTAGATATTCTATTTTATGAATCTAATCAAGGTTTAGATTGGAGTGTTGAGGACAAGGGTCTGACCTCTGCTGTGGTCTTAACCCTAGAGTTGCATGTTATAGATGAGGCTTTACTTCAGAATGACATATGCTTTGATGGGTTTGTCCCTTGTGCAGCGTAAGTTGAGTCTTTTAGTTCTCAAGTGGACTTTGGTTTTATGTCTCCCGAGGACCTTGAACAATTAGGAGTGATTCCTACCCCACATCCTCTTGAGGATGATTTGTCTATCCTCATTGAGGAGACCATATATGTGAACATAGGTTCTAAGGAAGCCCATAGAATCCTTAAGTTATGGAAAGCCCTAACCATGGATGAGAGAGATCAATTGACCAATTTATTGAAAGAATATCAAATATATATTTGCTTGGTCATATGTTGACATGCGAGGGCTTGATCCCTCCCTTATCATGCATCATTTGGTAGTTAAGCCTAGTGCTAATCCTGTTAAGCAAAACCTTTAGAAGATGCATTTGAAGGTCACCCTTTCAGTCAAAAAGGAGCTCCAAAAACTCCTTGATATTGGTTTTATAAAAGCCATAGACTATTTTGATTGGGTTTCTAATATTGTTCCTGCAGCTAAGAAAGAAGGAACAATCAAAGTATGTATCGACTTTCGGGACATTAACTTAGCATGTCTTAAGGATGATTTTCCATTGCCCAACATAGACTAGATTGTAGATTTCACTGCTAAATGTGAAATGCTTTCGCTCATGGATGGTTTCTTAGGTTACAATCAGATTATGATTACTCCTGAATATTAGGCCAAGGCAATATTCACTACTCCATGGGGTATCTTATGCTGGAAAATCATGCCTTTTGGCCTAAAAAATGTGGGACTTACCTATCAACGGGCCATGAATTATATTTTCCATGACATGATGCATGATATTCTTCAGGACTATGTTGACGATCTTTTGGCTCGTTCATTAGAACGAAAGGATCATGTCCATGATTTAAGGTGAATCTTTGAAAGGCTTCAACAATACAAATTTTGTCTTAAACTTGCTAAGTGTGTGTTTGGAGTCACATCTAGCAAGTTGCTAGGCTTCATAGTGTCTAGATGAGGCATTAAAATGGACACTGCTAAGGTAGCAACTATCATTGATATGCCTCCTCCCTGAACCTTGATCAAATTACGTAGTCTACAAGGTAAGTTGCAATCTATTCGTCAGTTCATTTCCCAGTTAGCCGATAAGTGTCAGCCTTTCCTTCGAATCCTTAAGAAGGATGTAGTTTTTTGATGGGATTCCGACGAAAATAAAGAAAGAGCTATATACTATATCAGCAGAACTTTGGTCAGCTATGAAACCATGTACATCCCCTTAGAGAAGCTCTATCTTGTCATAGTGTTTGATTCCCAGAAGTTAAGACACTACATGCTCAGCCATAAGACATTAGTGGTTGCAAAGTTTGATCCTTTGAGCTATTTGATGTCTAAGTCCCACTTATCAGGTCGAGCAGCTAAATGGGTGTTGGACCTTAGTGAGTTTGATCTGAATTTCATAGGTCAGAAGCCTATCAAGTATCGGGTGATTACTGATCAGTTAGCCTCTGCTCCCCTAGAAGCTACCCATCCTATAGTTGTTGAGTTTCCTAATGAGTGCTTCAATGTTAAAATTATAGAGTTTGAGTCTTGGAATTTGTTTTTTGATGGATCCTGATGCATGAAGGGCGTTGGAGTTGGAGTCGTTCTAGTTACACCACAAAACAACTCATCCCCTTGTCCTTCAAGATTCATTTTTCTTGCATGAATAACACTGCAGAATATGAAGCTTTGATCCTTGGTCTTAGAGTAGCCTTAGCTTTGCAGGTTAGGGTCCTTTCGATCTTTGGTGACTCTTAACTTGTGGTTAATCAGATCAATGACGTTTATCAAACTCAGGATGATAAACTTAAACCATACAAGGAGATTGTTATTAAGTTGTTGTCTTCTTTTGAGTAGGTAACCATAAAGTCTGTCCCTAGATCCTCAAATCGTCATGGGATGCCATGGCTGCTACTGCATCATTGTTCCCTTTGGAGTTGGAAGATGATCAAGCTTTGATTATCATTTGACAACTTTTGAAACCTGAATCTTTGAGTTCTTTTTTGGTTCGCCTAGATTGTTTGACCATCAAAGATTTCCCATTTGAACCATGGTATACCGACATATTTATTTTCCTTAAAGATGGTTCGATGCCTTATGGTTTAGATCGTAATCAACATAAGCTATTGTGCAAAAGAGTGTGCCTATTTGTTATAATTGGTAATACTTTGTATCGACTAATGATCATAAGAAATGCTCATTTTACATACACTTTTTAAGGGCATAATTATTGGTTTAATTAGCATTTGAAATGTATTTTTATATAGATTTTGCATATAATTGATAGAAAATGAAGTATTATGCTTGACTAGTATTTTTAGTGGAAAGTGTGTGTAAATGCAGATTTTTGCTACTAATCTGGTATTTTTGAGTCTACATCCCATTTGGACTTGGCAATGCATAAAGACATCTTGAAAAGAATAACGATAAATAGTGGCGCCTGCTTCCCGAGTGTTGGTGGCACTTGCTTCCCGGCCTGTTTCCTCGTACCTACTTCTCGACTGTTAGTGGCGTCTGCTTTACAACCTATTTTTCTAGCGCTCGACTCCCATTGATGAGTTGATCGGTTGACCAAGTCAATGTTGATCGGTTGACCAATTCAACGTTGATCGGTTGACCAATTGACCATGCACTTTTGAAGGAGGTTGTTGCACAAAAGATAAAGGAGAAATATTCGTATTCTTATGCATATTAGATTTTTATGATTAAAATAGAATAAAGCACTTTTATTCTAAGTTGACCATGTAAGCTTTTAAAAAGCATTATTTTTAGGATGCATTATTCTAGGATTAGTTTGTTACGTACACCTAAGGATTATTATATTTATTCCTTTGGTGAACGAACATGCTTTTAAATAGGAGAATAATATCTGTGTACAAACATATTGTAACAAATCATGTTAGGTGATTAAAACAGACCAATCTATTATTGTAACAAAATCTAGCTACGTTCTATATAAGAACGTAGGCCAGACAAATACAGTGATCAGAGCATCGTTTTACACAGTCAATGAAATAATTATATTTCTTTTATTATACAGAGTTGCAAATACTCTTATTTTTCTGAGAGCAAGTTTTATGTAATTAGTCGGGCGAACTATCTGTAGGAGCTTGGGCCCACTCCCTGCAGTAGTCCTCCCCATTTTAATTTTTGTTATTTATTTTTATTAGTTAGATTTCCTATTTTATTTCTTGCTTTATTTTAATTTAGTTGTGTGTTTATTTTCCTGCACATTTATTTCTTGTACTTTTATTTCTGCATTTTAATTTTAGCTTTAGTTTTAGTTTATTTATTTATTTTTTTGCACTTTATTTTATTTGGTTTGGCTGAAATGAAAATGAACAAACACCCCCACCAAACTAAATAGGTACAAAGGAATTCATTCCCCACACTACAGGCATATACTATGCATGACACTCACAAGTTTACGAGCTATCCCGGGTTGACAATTAAATGGAGGTAATTAATTGAACCATAGAAAACTAACCAATGTTTTGCCCAACATTTTGGCACCATTTCCAGGGAGTGTCAAAACTGTAGTGTTAGGATCCATAGGTTAGTTAGTTTGAAAAGCACATTCATATTACCTTACTCGTAGATCCTTTACCTAAAAAGCATGAGTCCACCAAGGGCCTTTTTATAAGGCCAAAATAGTTGTTGGCACAACCAGAGCTAAATCCCATAGGCAACAATTTAAATTTACTAGCTTATCAGGTAAATATGGGAATGAACCCGATGTACCATATTAAGTGTAGAAGTAGGAATAAATTGTGTTGTTGAAAAATTAGAAAATTAGGCAATGAAGGAATTCCATCATATTCTCAATGGTTTCATGAAATCAAAAGAATGACACAACCCAGGTCTGCTATAGTTGAAAATTTTTACTATTAGGGATGTGTCTATTTACACAGAAACCATTAGGGAATTATACCTCAAGAAGCTTAGTTTTAACGAAAAAAAAATTACAGGCTTAACATTTCTCAACATATTGGTAAATTTTAAATGTTGACATTAGTAGCAAGAAAATGACATTAAAAAAAGAGAGCAGAATTTAAAAAGAACATCTTTCCAAGAGTATGCTCTTCACTTGCGCTTAAGGTGACCTGGTGAATTAGAAACTAGCACGTGTTTTTTAGAATACTACTATTTTTTTATTGAAAAAAAAATAGTCATTTATCTACCGGTACAATTTGCCAATGAGTTGGAAGAATTTGGTTTTGAGGCCATGGAGGAAAATGTTTTTCTCATGCTATAATATATCATACTAGTTGATGAAGTAGAGGATAAGACAAATGAAAATTTAGTCGTATCAAATTTTTGACACAGACTAAAAACTTATCATAGGCCTCAATTTTTAGAAACTAGTTCAATTGTAGGCATGGGGAGACCCCACCTTCATTATTGCCACCAACAACACAATGTTCAATTAAAAAAAAAAAATTAGTTTAAAATTTTATTTTAATGCCATTAGTTTAGAATTTTAATACCTTTAGTTTAGATTTTTTATGTTTTGCAGGACAACATGAAGTGCGATGCAGATGAATAAGGAGTTGTCTATGAAGATTTTGTAAAGTGAGATTTATACGTGGAGTTCGTAATAGCACTATACGAACTGTCTTGTGTACCTCGATCGTGTAGCATGCAGTCCAAACAGGTGAAGTGAGCAGAGTTTGCCTTGACAACATAGGTTCCCGAAGGCAGGCTAAGTAACCCTGATCAAGCGAAAGGCTTCCAGCCCAAGGTGTTTGTGGAACTTGGGAAATTTTTTTCTACAAAGTGCATGACTATTACAGCCTGAGTAGATGGTAAACAAAGTCAGAGATGCTACACCAAGAGCGGAGTAGAGTTCCAAGATGATGTTCGAGTAACAATCAATGGGCTCCATTTACAACCGCCTCACATTTATGAGATTGGATCAGACATAAGCATGGGGGAGACCCCATACCATACCAATAGTTTTGATGAATGTTCACACGTTCGTTGTGAAAAAAAGAGGTTAAAAAAAAAGATACGTGAAAAAAAGAGAACTATGTGAATCCTCCCTATGGTTGGGAGTTATTTCCCAACTCAAAAAAAACAATGTGTGGGGAGGTGCCTGAATCCCATACACATACATTTGTCTACCATATACAAGCGTTTTAATCCCATATACAAGCACTTGTTTTCCATATACAAGCACCTAACTCCCATGTAAATGCGCCTATCTCCCAAAAAAAAAAAATAACATGGAATTTTTTCTGCTTAACATAGTTTTTCTTTTTGCTTTGCAGGAAATCATGCCTTGAATGCAATTTATAGGCAGCTTTGGAAACCTAGGCCTATCAGGCATATGATCCATGATTCATGTTTTCCTGCTTTCGTGTGTTTAATTTTGCAAGACACGACATTGAGTACAATCTGTAGGCAACTAGTTTAAACTAGGCCTAATAGATACAACCATCTCATGCCCTGCTAGGAGTGCAAAAATATGGAAAAAGGCACTTACTTCCCACCAAGAAGATAGTGCCTACAGTTAGCCTAGTGTAAAAGTGCCTTCTTCCCACCTGGAGGAAGGCACCAATAAGTGGTTCCAATCTTCCACCAGGAAGAGCAGTGCCTAGATATATAAAAAAAAAATAGCCCATTTTCAGCTAGCCAAAATCCTCTATTGAGAAGGCTCCAAGTTGAAGCACAAATCCAAAACAAATGCTTAATTTTTTGCTACTTGTTGGTAGAGAGTATCCTCTTTCCCTAGAACCAGCTTGGTTCAGAAGGGGAATGAGAAATCTCCAACCAGCAGTAGCAAAATAAAGTAGGGGAGGAGCCTAGAGTAGCTTGGTCCACTTTCAAATTCTAGTCATTGTTTGCATATAGTTAGATCTAGAAAAAAATCAGTATTGTGTGATTGTGCCATTTTCATAGATAAGCCATGGGAAGCGAAGAACTATCATTGCCCATCAACACCAAAAATGAAAGCTCAAGCTACAACTTTGAAAAAAATCATGAAAGGCAGGGCAAAAGAAAAAAAAATGTTTCAAAGTCTATTGAGGCTAGACTTCAATTTTCTATTGGTAGAATTTCCCAATATGTCAAGGAGAGTTGATACGCCATGAGGGTTGGTGTCGGTGCTCCCATATACATAGCAACTATCAAGGAATACTTGGTTGTTGAGGATTTTGAGCTTGTTGGAAAATGTAGACAAAGACAATAAGAAAATAGAGAGCTTACTGGAAAATGTTGCTAGATATATTAATAAAAAAATTGCTGGCCATAAAGAAGGATGATGAGTTGTTGAAATTAATGGTAGGCAATAACAAGAGATAGCATCAAATATTTGACAGGTGATATTTTGACATAATGATTGTATGAACACTGCAAATCATGATTTTCTTTCCAGCACTATGTCAATGAAAAACTGATGGCCAAAGTAGACATTGATGGAGCGATTGCGTTGGGAACTCAAAGTTTTACCCAAATTGTGGAGAAGAGATAGCATGGTCATAGTGGAGAAATTTTAACAGCAACCAAGTAATGAGATCCATTTCTATGTTGTTCCATGCAAGAAATTACTTGGTCTATAATTTTCTCTTATCTGATCAGTGCATCAAATGATGGATTTGGGCCTTCCACACAGTCTTCAAAGATATTTTTCCGCAATGTAAAAAAAAAAATGGTAAGCTATGGTTGGAGTGTCACATCAATGTCACATCAACATAGATGAGCATAGATATTTCACATTCTCTGTTGCATTCTGGAAAATTTGTAGAAAAAATCACTGGAAAAAATTCAACTATGTTTATTATTTTCCATATTTTTGTGTATAACTGGTTTTTATAGCTCACGGGAGATGACATTGTTTTCATGGAAGCTAGTTCAGGCTACACTCTATTTTTTTTTTAGATGTGAGGAGCAAATTGGTTGTAGTGATGGAGAACCCCACTATAAAGAATATTTTGGATGATGTGGTAATCAGTTTGAACAAACAAGTGTAATTTCACCATACACCTGGTGCAACACAACCAACTCCAAATGGGATGTCAATACTAGAAAAGATCAAGAGTACCACCGCCTCCAGCTATGAAAGTTACAAAATACCAAGAGACCAGCTTCACAGAGAGCTTGATGATTTTATATTTTTTGTTAGCAATGCAGATGAGCATAGAAGTTTCATGTTCTCTATTGTGTAGAACAAAGCACTAGCATAAATTCAACTGTGTTATAATTTTTTCTACTTTCCAAATTTTCATGCTCATGAGAAATGACATTGAGATGGAGGCTAATTTAGTCTTTTATTTTAAAAACCATGAGGAGTAAATTGGCTATAATGGTGGGGTGCACATGGTGTGGTAAATATGACATACACAGGTGGTCCAACATAGGAGTGAAGCTATCTTCATATTGTAGGTTGTGAAATACAATACCACCATCCAGTTTTTAGCATAAAAGTGGATTTTACACATGGCCATTTCAGATGTGGAAATATCGATGTTGGACGTCCTGTATTAAATGTAATTTTGGATGATGCCTGTAAATTTAATTCCAAGCAAAGAAAGAGATCTCATAATTTTCTATGGTGGTTGTGATTTAACTGTTTGCCTGCAGTTTGATGGCTGATCATGACATGTTTTATTTATTGGCTTCACTGTTGGTGCAACAACACTCAGTGGGAGAACAACGAAGATGGTGAATGGTGTGGATAATGAAAGCAACCAAAAAGAAGAAGAAGAAGAAAAGAGACGGGCTGAGAAAATATGTTATGGTCATGCTTCCTCCCATTACATAGATGATGGACTGAGAAAGAAAAAAATGATGAGCTAAGAAGATCTGTTCTGGTCATGCTCCCTTCCATGGAAGAACAGATGATGGGTCAAAAATGGAGAGAGAGAGAGAGAGAGAGAGAGAGAGAGAGAGAGAGAGAGAGAGAGAGAGAGAGAGAGAGAGAAACAAAAAATAAATTATCTCCAAGATACATCAATGTCACAACAACTTCATTTTCTGGGACATCACGATTTCAAGCCGCATGCAGACGTTTCACACCATCAACATTATACACAATATGTTCTATGAAATTCACCCAGGTATGTATTGAGTTTTTCGTTAATTATATGCATAGTTATTTTAAAAATCATTTCTATGTTAATACCAGTAGATGCCCCCATATTTCTCTTTATTAATTCTCCCATTAGAATTCAGCCACATGGCATGCCTTAGACATGAGAAGAATTTCATTACCCTAGAAACATAGTAAAAAAGAAGAAGAAGAAAAGAAAAGAAGTATAGGGAGGAGCCTGAATCCCAATATACAAGCACTTGACTCCCATATATATATGCGCTTGACTCCCATATATATAGGCGCTTGACTCCCATATACAAGCGCTTAACTCCCATATATATAGGCGCTTGACTCCCATATACAAGCACTTAACTCCTATATATAGGTGCTTGAATCCCATATACAATCACTTGACTCCCATATACAAGCACGTGACTCTCATATATAGATGTCTGACTCCCATATATATAGGCGTCTGAATCCCATAAAAAAAAAAGTATATAGGCGTCTGACTCCCATATATACAGGCGCCTGAATCCCATAAAAAAAAAGTTTATACCGGGGGGGCTGTGACATGAGGACATGTCAAATCTTTGACATGGGAGAATGATGAGCACCAGAAATGCTCATTTTAAATACGTTTTTTAAGGGCATCATTATTGGTTTAATTAGCATTTGAAATGTATTTTTATATAGCTTTTGCATATAATTGATAGAAAATGAAGTATTATGCTTGACTAATGTTTTTAGTGGAAAGTGTGTGTAAATGCAAATTTTTACTACTAATATGGTGTTTTTAAGTCTACATCCCATTTGGGCTTGGCAATGCATGAAGACATCTTGAAAAGAACAACTATAAATGGTGGCACCTGCTTCCCAACTGTTGGTGGCTCCTGCTTACCGACCTATTTTATAGCACTTGCTTCCTGACTATTGGTGGTGCTTGCTTCCCAACCTGTTTTTCTAGCACCCAACTCCCATTGATGAGTTGATCGGTTGACCAAGTCAATGTTGACCGATTGACCAATTCAACGTTGATCGGTTGACCAATTGACCATGCACTTTTGAAGGAGGTTGTTGCACAAAATATAAAGGAGAAATATTTGTATTCTTATGCATATTAGATTTTTATGATTAAAATAGAATAAAGCACTTTTATTCTAAGTTGACCATGTAAGATTTTAAAAAGTATTATTTTTAGGATGCATTATTCTATGATTAGTTTGTTATGTACACCTAAGGATTATTATATTTATTCATTTGGTGAACGAACATGCTTTTAAATAGGAGAATAATAAACAAATCAAGTTACATGATTAAAATATACCAATTTATTATTGTAATAGAATATGGCTATGTTCTATATAAGAACATAGGCCAGACGAATACAGGGATCATAGGATCATTTTACACAGTCAATGAAATAATTATATTTCTTTTATTCTATAGAGTTGCAAATACTCTTATTTTTCTGAGAGCAAGCTTTACGTAATTAGCCGGGTGGACTATCTGCGGGAGCTTGGACACACTCCCTGTAGTAGTCCTCCCCATTTTAATTTTTGTTAGTTATTTTATTAGTTAGATTTTCTATTTTATTTCCTACTTTATTTTAATTTAGCTATGTGTTTATTTTCCTACACATTTATTTCTTGTACTTTTATTTTTGCATTTTAATTTTAGCTTTAGTTTTAGTTTATTTTTTATTTTTTTGCACTTTATTTTATTTGGTTTGGCTGAAATAAAAATGCACAAACACCCCCCACCAAACTAAATAGGTGCAAAGGAATTCATTCTCCACACTGTAGGTATATACTGTGCATGACACTCACAAGTTTATGAGCTATCTCGGGTTAAAAATTAAATGGAGGTAATTAATTGAACCGTAGAAAACTAACCAAATTTTTGCCTAACATCGACGTTCTTTTGAAGGTATCCTCTTGCGATGTTTGAACTCCGATGAAGCCTGACTTGATCTTAGTGATGCTCATGAAGGTTCATGCTAAGGCCATTTTAGCGGTAATTCTATTACCAAAAAGTTCCTTCGGATGGGGTATTATTGGCCTTCCATGGAGAAATATGCATGTGATTATGTTCGATTTTGCAACAAGTGTCAATGCTATAATCATCTTATTCATACTCCTCAAGACCTTCAGGTTATCTCTTCCCCTTGGCCATTCTTCATGTGGGGATTGGACATTATCAGGAAATTTAACCCAGTGTCATTTGATGGTCACAAGTTTATCATTATTGTGATAGAGTGCTTCACTAAATGGATTGAAGCCATACCCCTCGCTACGGTGACTGGAACTCAAATTTCCAAGTTCATCTTCAACCAGATTCTTTGTAGGTTTGGGATTCCTTCAATGATTGTTTCTGATAACAACTCTCCTTTCAAGAACAAGGATGTTCATAATATTTGTGCTAAGTACAAGATTCGACACAGATAGTCAACTCCTTATTATCCTTAGGGTAATGGACAAGCTAAAGCATCCAATAAATCCTTGATCAAGATTTTGAAGAAGCTGGTTAGTAAGACCGATCATGACTGACATACCCAACTTTATCCTGCCTTGTGGGCCTACCGTACTAGTGTGTGTACTCCCAAAGAGGCCTCCCCATATGTCTTGGTGTATGGGACTAAGGTTGTATTTCATTTTGATCTTGAGGGTCCTTCTTTGTGCATCTTGTTGCAAGATGCTAAGGTCGGTAATGAGTATCATGTGGACTATTTACGCAAATTGGAGCTGCTAGATAAGAAGCACATTCATGCCTTAGAGCATTTGTGAACCTATCAAGATAGGCTCCAGTGAACTTAATCTAATAAAGTTCATAACCATTCTTTTGAGGTTGGGGACCTTGTTCTCAAGGAAAACCAGAAGAACACTAATGCTCGTGTTGATCTTTGAGGTAAGTTTTAGCCCAATTGGTTGGGGCTCTTTGTCATAACATCTAAGTTTGGCTCAGGTGCTTATATGTTGGCTTCTATGGATGGTAAAGAGCTTAAAGAACCAATGAATATAATGCATTTAAAAAGATATTATGATTGATTCATTTTTTATGTTGCACGTGCATTTAGCTAGGTCATACTGCATGTTTTCCTGACATATTCTGCACGCTTGCCTGTCATATTATGAATGATTTCTTGACATTTTGTTCTTACATATTTCTTGTCATATTTGCATTGTTGCTTGCTCATAACTACTTATTCATATAGTTTTTGGGGATTCACGACAATGGCAGGTGATGATACCTAGTTAGGTTGTAGCTCACATGCATTGCATTCTCACTAGGGTTCTGATGCCTAGCGAAACCCCAACATAGGACTATTGTACCTTTTTCTTATTTTCTCCTCGAATTCTCTTCTTGGTTTTCTCTTGCATATTTCTTCTTCTCTCCTCTTCTTGTCTTCCTTGACTTTGAAAAGTTTTTATAATGCCCATCATCTCTCGTCAAAGTCAAGGAATACAATTCTCCTTTGGTAAATTATTGTCTTTTGCATGATTCTTACTTATCTTTTGCTTTCTTTGATTTAGACGAGGATATACATTCTTCTCTTCTTTGTTTGATCACTTCCTCCATCTTGACTTTTTTCTTGCTGAAACTTGAAGTAGGGGGTACACACACACACAATTATTTTCTCCCTATTTTATTTCTCTTATTTCTTCTAGCACATGCACACAATCATATAATGTTATTCTCATATTGATTGGTTCATATATACATCTGCATACACCCTATCGAGTAGTACTAGCATATACATAATTCACATAAAAATACATTATATATCACCCCTATCGGGTTGTATCTCTCTTTGACTTAGTGGGCTCAACATCCCATTACAGGATCAGCTACTTGATCATTTCAACAGGCCTCAAAATACATCCTAGCGGGTAATTGCCCCACAACAGTCACTAGCGAGCAATAATCCATAGCGAGTTATACTCCAACCACTTGATCATTTCCAATAATAACCCATAACGGGTTCTTCACTCCATACATGGACCATATTTTGAGAATAACACCCTTTAGTCAGGGTTCTGATTTAGCCTTCTTCTTGCTTTTAGATGGTTGACCTTTGGAGCTTTTTTTCTTATTCTCATTCTTCTTTTATCTTCCCTTATTACTTCTTTCTCTTTCTTCTATGCATTTCATGCTAGCTGCATTAGATTCATGTTGTACCCAGTAATCATTGCTTTACTGCTTTCTTGTTTTATTCTCTATGTTTCTGTGTTCTGATTTTTCTTTCTTTGCCTTTTCAAGTTTATTAAGGAAGTTTCTTTCCTTTCGAAACTCAAGGGGGCACCCTAGTCATAGAGGCATTAGTGGTAGTAATGCCTTGCCTAGTGTGCAAGATTCTAGAGTGTCCTTCCATGATACCCCTCTTGCGCCACCCCTTTGTCCAAACCTGGTCACCCCTTCTTTGTGTTTGTTGTCTTCTTGCCTTTTAGGAGTCTACATATTTCTTTGATGCATTTACTTGGCCTTAAATACATCAAAGAGGGGGCAAAATGTAGGCACAAAAAATTAACCCACTTTTAGTGGGTAATATTCCTTAGAACCCCTAATAGGTCTCTAACCCTTGCCCTAGGCAAGGGTAGGCCTCTTTTCCCCTTGCCTTGTCTTCCTTAGCCTTTTTAGCGAAATCACTCCCAGTTACGACGGGGTGCGAATTCACAAAAGCAATATTGCAGCCCATCGACATGAGGCACAATTTTGCTATTTTAGGGTTTTAATTATTAAAACCTGGGTTTAAACCCTTCCAATTTATTTTGTGTCTACCTGTGTTGTTTTCCTGCTCTTTTCACCCTGATTTTTATCTATAAAAGGAGGGATTAATCTCACTCTTTTAACACAATGATTTTAGACATACAATTACCAAGCTCGAAATTCTTATGATTGATTTATGCTCACATTTTGCTTTCGCTCTGCTCCCTGTTTCTTCTGCAAGCTAACCCTAAAGTGTGAATTTTAGATTTTATCTTCTATTGCATTGATTGGATTGTTGTTTGGGTTGGTGGATTCGTGTTGTGGTTTGAACAGAAAAAGAGTGTCTATCTGGATACTTCAATCTCCTCTGTCTACTTCTGCATCATCTATCAGGTTTTGTGTGCTTTATTTTTGTATTATTTTGCGTGATATATTCATATTTTATTTTTTACTTGTCTTTAGTGAAATCATACCTAGTATTAACAAGGTGCGACTTTGCTTGCCTAGATTAGGGTAAATTATTCGTAGAAGCGAAATCGCACCCGATCCAAACAGGGCACGAATTTGTTGCTGCGTTATCATGCTCGCTTCAGGTGAGGTGCAATTTCACCTAAAAGTAAATCTAGGGCAATTTCTTATTTCTAAAAATTTATATAGGTTTCTTACTACATCTAGATCATATTGGCATACTTTATTTTTTGTTTCTCTACTGCTACATTATTGTTTTATGATTAAATCTCCAAAGGTCAATTTTCGCTTTTGTTTTCAAAGGTCATCTAAAGGACCTAGGGGGCTTAACTGATGTTCCTCAAAGAATTATTGTACAATGGACTAAGCATACCCCCTAATGCTGGTCACATTTTTTAGTGTTTCCTAAGTTATCTTGCAGAAATAAGTATTTCTGATATCATTGGACAAGAGGCATAAAAGACTAGGATCAACCACCGATCAAGATAAGTGTTCTATTTGTTCTATTGGTTATAAATCTGATTTGAATATCCATTATAGGCATCTAAAAAGTGAAAAGCATATAGTGTGCATCTAGAGTTAATATTGTGCATTTATCTTGTACCCTTGCTTTAAAGGTTTTCTAGATAAAAATCTAGGCTAGCAAACATTCAAAGAAAGAATCATATTAGATTAGTTGTATTCTTACATTCTATTTTCTCCATTGTCCTTTATATTTCATAGCATAGATATAGAAAGGCTAAACTTAGGTGATTGCTTGAAACTAAACACATCAAACATCCTAAAAATCTTGAGGACTTGGAGCGAGTCCTTAAACCATTTTTGGTGAACCCAACCCCTAGCATCGAGTGTAGAGAACAACATACCCTCGCGGTCACCTTGGCTCTTTTTGCGGATCCAGCCAAGAATTGTACGCGATAGGGCAGTTTTCCTCCTCTATAGTTTCTTTCTAGCCATTTTTTGTTCTAGGGAAGAAAGATAAAGAATCCTAAAGGGGGTCCTTAGTTTATGAGAAGAGCATGACTCTTTTTTACCTATTGGTATGAAGGTTTTTTACCTAAAAATGCAAATATATCCCTAGTACCAGTATGGGTTAGGATGTTTGGGTTACCCATTAAATTTTGGAAAATAGATACCTTCAAGGTAATAGGAAACACTCTAAGAGAATTCCTTGAGATTTTAGATACGACAAAAGATGGATTTTTGGCTATTTATGCTCGAATATTGGTCATGATTGATATAAGTAAAGCTTTACTAGAATCAATCATTCTTAAGTATGGGGATAATATGTGGACCCAAACTATAGATCATGAAACCATATATTTTAGATGTAGAAGATGTCATGATGTGAGGCATATTGAGAGATCATACCCTAAGAAGAGCAGCCCAACATAATCATTTGTAGAAAATTGTAAGAGAAACTTACAAATGGTTATATATGAAGATGGTTTTCAACTTCTAAAAAATAGGTCTAGAAAAATAAAATAAAATAAACAGTGGAGGCAAATAAGGAAGGATATTGGAATAAATACCAACTCTTTTGAGACTTTATCCTATGAAAAAAGTAGATTAAAACTTAGAGGACACAACACAACAATTTCAACATATTAACAAGGAATTATCTAATCAATATGATCCTAATTTAAGGAAGAACATTCTTGATGAACCTAAGGAATGTGTCTCATCAGATTTTGAAGACTCTCTTGAAGTACCATGTACCATTTAGGAGAAAATAATTGGTAAAGAAAATGTAATTTTAGAAGTTAATACCTCTACTATTAATAAGGAAATACCAGAATATGAGTAGAACAAGACAAAAGCTTCTATAATAGCGCTAGGAGAGAATAAATATGATGAAAAATAAAATTGTGAAAGAATATTGAGGAATATAACAATAAGGCCTACTCTTGATATAGAGAAGGCAAAAAGAGGAAAACCCTCAAATTATCAAACAAGATTCAGGGAAGCAAGAGCAAACATAAAGAAAAGAACACAAACTAAGTTGGTTGAACTTCTCTTTACCAAACAACAAAATGATACTGGTAATATACAGGAGGGTCCAAAAGCTCCTAATGAGACATGATTATTATCTCATGGAATATAAGGAGTGTTAATGCCCCATCAAAGAAAAAGTGTATTAGGGACCTATGTTTAAGTAATAAACCTGATATTATTTGTATCTAGGAAACTAAAATGATAAAAGAAGAAGTTTCAAAAACTATAAAAGTTGTATGGGCAAGATGTGAATGGAATACTATGGATTCTGAAGGAGTGACAAGGGGAATTCTAACTTGTTGGAATACTTATAGAACCCCTTATGTAACCATTCATAAAACTAGGTATTGGATAGCCTCTTTAGTCACTTGCTACTTTTTAGATATTCATTTCATCCTTATCAATGTCTATGGACCTCCAACTCAGTCAGGTAGATTAGAAGCTTGAAGTGGTATTGAAGCCTTTATGAGAAGTAAAGACCAAGAAACTCAATTCATGATTATTAGAGATTTTAATGCCATAACCAAGTTGGATGAAAAATTTGGGGGAATTAGGAAATTGACCCAAAGTATGGAAGATTTTTCAGCTTTTATTTAAAAAAAATAATCTATGGAAATTTGAGTTTGAAGAAGATAACTATACTTGGACTAACAATAGGAAAGGCCAGAACCTAATAGCAGAAAAATTAGATAGATGCATTCTCTCATATCATTGGCTAAATGAAGGAACTTGTGCTAAAATTAATACCTTAACAAGGATTGGTTCAGATTGCTAGCCAATAAGAGTTAAAATGGTGGTAAGTGAATTCAAAAAAATATCATATTTTAAATATGAGTAGATGTGGGAAGACCATCCTCAATTTGTTGATATTATAGATCAAACATGGAATTATTTAGGTAATGGTGGGTTGTATGCTCTTCCAAACCAAATTAAAGCTATAACATCTAGATTAAAACAAAGGAACAAGATTACCCAGGTGTTGTAGGTGAGTTGGAGAGGATAGGGAAATCCTCCAAGGGAGGTCCTAGGTTCGAATCTCCACCCTACCAAAAAGTTGAATTGGGTACCCAAAATCCAATTGATAATGTTGGTGTGGGTAGGGTCGGGCACGACTCCCAAGTGACTTTGACGGTGTAGAACCCCTTGGTCGTGGTCTCTCAAACCAAGACGACCCCACAAGGAGTTTTTTCACTTAAAAAAAACAATGGAATAAGAACACCTTTGGAAACATTTTTTTAGAAGAAATAACTAAAAGATAAACTTTCAAAATTCCAAAAAGGTGATGATAATAATCCAAGCTCAAAGGAAATGAAGTTGCTTAGTGAATATCATAATATTTTGAGTAAGGAAGATAAATTTTGGAGATTAAAATCAAGACATACTTGGTTAAAATAAGGAGATAAAAATACAAAGTTTTTTCATAGGATGACTATAGTACAAAGATCAAATTCTAGAATTAGTAGAATTAAATCAATAGAAGGGATTTGGATTGAATACCAAAGTGAAATTAGAAAAGAGATAAAGTTGTTTTATCAGAATATTCTAGGTTTAGAGGAGACCGAAGTTCTTAATGATAAACTTATTCAAGATGTTCCTTCAATTATAATGAATGAAGACAATAGGAAACTGATGGAACCTATTACTCTAGAAGAAGTTCATTTAGCTCTTTTCTCTTTTAATAAGGATAAATCCCCAGGTCCAAATGGGCTCTCTACAAATTTTTACCAACATAATTTGGATATAATGAAGGATTATTTATTGGTGGTAGTGGAACAATCTAGGGTAAAACAATACATACCTTATAAAATAAATGCAACATATCTTATCCTAATTCCAAAAAAGAAGGATGTTGAATTGTTTGATTCTTTTAGATCCAAAAGCCTATGTAATATGACATTTAAGATTATTTTCAAAGTGATGAATAGATTAAGGCCATTGTTAGATGTCTAGCTTGAACAACTAATCATTTAATTTATCAATCCAGGTCTTAATTGATTTAAAGAACAAATATCTAGTATAGATATTCCATGACATTAACCAACTTACTTAATTCAATTTCTTAAGATCAGGTTACAAAAAAGATAAAATGTTTTAAATGTAATTATTTTTAATATGAAATTAATCCTAATGAATGTGGATCCACGTGCAACTAATGATATTTTGACTATTTTACTTTTGAAATAAATAATGCAATTTAATTTATATTAATTCTATTTTATACTAACTAATCCTATTCTATTGCAGGAGCGAGAGAGTAGGGACTGGTCTTGTAGAAGTGGGCCCTGCCTTCTAAAAGGACAGTATATTTCTCTTCTCCTCTATGCTAATTTATCTCAGTAACTACTATTTCATTTAACCTATTCTAACATCTAACTATTCATTGATGCAGGAAAAATAAAGATTCTACAGAAGAAAATAAATCATTGTGAAAGACAAAACAACATTGCAAAAGATATGGAAAGAAAATACTATTTTATTGTTGAACTTCAATCATGTACATTACTGGAAATTGTAATCTTTCTCAGAATACTATGAGAGACTTTTTCTAGGAGTGACTTCTTCAACTTCTTTTTCGGAGGACCTTTTCAAAGGCCTCTTCACTATAATTTATACAATTATTCTCAATGAAGTCTTACGTAATGTTCTTTGTCTCTTTCTAACTAACAAATCTAAATCCTAACCTACGTACTAACAAATTTTCTAAACAAATACAATTTCATAACAAATGGGACTTGGACTAATCAACGCAAGCCCAAGTGGCAACCACTTTAACAACTATTTAATTTAAGGAATAACAATAATAACCTATTTGTCCTATTCTCAAGGAAAGACAAAATAAGTTGGTGGAATAATTTAACAACTTTGATCCTCTCCAACTTTAATAACAACTTTACAACTTTTTATTTAATAATAATCAAAATGCCAAATATGTTGCCAACGTTGACAGTCAAGTGGCTGACTATGTATAATATGCTCCTACTGGACGTGATGTGGCAACATGGTTCGGTCAATTTTGACTCTGCTCTTTTCATAGCACCTTTTGGTAGACGCTTTTAGTAGCGCCTTTTTGTAGCACTTTTTTGTAGCGCATTTCTATAGTACTTTTTTGTAGTGCCTTTCTATTGTGCTTATCCATAGATCTTGCAAGTGCACCATACGTTCAGCCAATCTATATATGCCTACTTCCTGGTTCATCAACTATGGCCTCATACCTAGCCTAACAACACAACATATTGCACACAATTTGTGTAAAATACATGCATAAATCACTTTTATAACAATTAATCATTTTGATGCATAAATAATGATATTAAGATGAAACAATAATTAAAAACCATTCATATCCATTCATTTGTAAAGAATATATAAGTAAACCAGATCCACATACTATAACACTTTGACACTCATCATTCCCCCAAACTAAAGGTGATGCATGTCCTCATGCATATAATTTCATAGTTTCACAAAAATCGATATAATATTTCTTGATTTACTCAATTTTACAAACATAAATCAATCTGAAATTGTAATAGTCCATCTGAATGGATAATCCATATATAACTAATTTCACAAGATACAATTTTTTCTTCTTGAATGCTAATAGTGAAAATAGTTCTACAATAATATTTAAATAACTATGCAATCAGACATTTGTTCCTAAAAGTTTCATAGTTTTTGACTTATAACAATTGCTATGAAAAGAAATAATGATACTACAATTTTTTTTTTTTTAGAAATGATCAATATCCTATTTAAAATAAGAAACATTTTTTGCAAAATTAGAATACTGATAATGAGCTACAGAACTGTGTTATTCGTTTCATCATATGCATCTCAGAAAAAAAAATATTTATGCAGTGATCAGAACATATTAAATAAATCATGTCTGCAAAATATCTGAAAGAAACTTACAACATACATACATATACATACATGCATTATGAAAGTCATAATAATAAATAAAGTCTGTGAACTAGATAAAATAAAAATTCTATTTTTGTCATCTCTCTGCAATTTTGTTGATGTCCAGACTAGTTTTAGCCTTTAGACGAGATGAAGCCCGTGTAGGCTTTGGCCTGGCTAGGAGATTTCTCTCTTTCTTTACCTTCTGCACCTATGCCCTTCCTGCTTCTAGATCAAATGGTAGCTCTACTACTATGGTTTTTACATACTCTACATCCATGGATCCATTGTCATGAGACTCACTCTACATTCCTTGCATGTTTGGAGGTGGACCTACTATTTCCACAACACGGTTAAATATTTCATCGATGTTGAGAGGTATGCCTACCTTAAGTGCTAAACCTTCTGGTAGTATCCCTATATCCTTGGAGGGTCTCGATTTTGGTGGATGATTTGGTTGAGGTAGTTCAGATTGTGGAGCTGAGCTATCTTCCTCAAGTACTTTAGCGAAGTCAAAGACTTTGGCAAAGTTGATCGACTTTCATGGTTTCTTGCCATCTGTAGCACTCTTCTGAGGAGATGGACTGACAGTCACAGGTTCAACGATTGAGTCAATCGGTTTCACCACCTTTCTCTCCACCAGTTTTCTAAGGATATCACTCTGAATAGAAAGGGATTTTGTTATCATCGTAGCATGATTCTCAACCAGATTTGTAAGTTTATCAAATTTGATATGCAATAGGGTTTGCTGCATTTTGAGGAATTCGATGGCATCATATTGTCCTATGACAGGTGAGTTTAAGGTAGGTCTAGGTGCTTCTTCTTCTATAGGTATTTCTTCTCTGAGAGATTCTTCCCGAGGTGACTCTTCTATAGGGGATGACTCTCTGTTGTGATTTCTCGGGATAAACTTTTCATACTTTGTTTTTCTTGCAGACTTAGTGGTTTTGGCTATTCTAGAAGTGGTTGGGCATTTCTGAATGGGAAGTTCTTATGAGATTTCTTTAGATGCATATTCCTGGACTGGTTTGGATTCACTTGGTTCAAACATCGCAGAAGCATTAGCCTCTTCAACCATGGTATTCCATGAGATTCTTACCTCAGTAGCTTTGTGTAGAACTATCAACTTAATTAATCCATGATAGGAAATGAGATGCAATTTAGGATCTTCATGGGCACTCAATGGTTGCACATGGGTGATGTTAGCTTTTAAAGAGTGAAATAGAAAATAGGGTAGGTTAATTATACAATCTTCCCTCTTAGGAAACTTTAGGTTCAAAAGCATTTTTAAGTGGTATCCCCCACAATTAGACAACCTGCCCTCAAGGGTGAAGAATTTCATTAGGATCGTAACTACCTCCTACCATTTTATCGATAGTGAGGAGGTGGCTACTCCCTTTATCCAACCATTTCTATCCTAGGTAACTGAGCATTTTTCCTCAAAATTTGTCAACCATCTGACTCACTCCCTTATACGTGGATTTAAAATACCTCTGACCAACTTTTGGTAGGTTTAGAACTTCTAAAATTAAACTAGAGGTAATCTAAAATTTGACTTCCCCGATGTGGGTTATCATGGTGTCACGATTACAGTTCAGAATGAACTATTTTACGACACCTCGATCATGGCCTTGATATTTTGTCAAGGCATCCCACCATCGGGCTTCTTGAAATAGTTTCCTCACTACATCGCTCGGGTTTTGGGTTGCGATAGATGAGGGTTCACTCTTTTTATGAAATGTGGTCCTTGGCATGGTGATAGTTTTAGAGAATGGTAGGGTTTAGAAGAAGGACACAGTTTTTAGAAGGAACCCTGCATTATTAGAAAAATAATAAGTGCATGCATAAAAACATAAAACCTTTTTGCACTTTCTTTTTCAAGAGAAAATCATAAAATTACCCTAGATTTGATTTTCTCACTAAGAAATTTCTAATAATTTTTTTTTCAAACATGAAATATTTGAAGTCTCCACAAAATGATATATTTTTATAGACGAAAATAGGACTTCATAACTTTTTAAGAATTAGAGAAAGAAAACAAATTTTTTTTATATTTTCTTCTTTTTTTCGAAACACAATTTTTTTTATAGAAAATTTTAAGAAATATTTCGAAAATTTTAGTGAAAAATAGAGAAGTCCTCAAAAATTTTAACTTTCAGCTTGATTCAAGAAAAATTCTTAGTTCTACTGGTAGAATATTTACACACAAAAAGAAATAAATTTCCTTTTAATTTCCTTTTTAAAACATAATTCTACAGATTTTCTAGAGGGTTTCCAGAATTCTTCTTAAAAACGAAATTGCCTGTAGATTTTAAGAAAAAGGGGCCCAAATTTCTTTTGGATTCAGCTTCAAAACACAATTTTTAGACAAGTTTAAAAGAAATTCCTCTAATATTCTAATTTTAAACCCGAAATTACTCAGAAGAATGAATTTTTTTTGAATTTTGGATCCTAGTCTGAGCAAATCCCTTAAAAGAGTTGTAGCAGGGTGAATTTTACCTTGAAGATAGTAGTCGCTTCCCATTTTTCTTTGGCCTCCACTTCTAAATGATGCCTGCAATAGATTTCTCAATCCTTCCATGGCTGCACAACTTTTCCTAACAAACTACATCATTTGCGATTGAAAGACTATGCTCGAGGTGGTGGCTTAGGGCTTTTTTCCCTAAATTACCCTTTTAATTTTCTATTAAATCCTCATCGTGGATCGTTTCCAATCAATGAAGGAGATTTTTGCATTGGGTTGACATTCTATGCATGTCGATTACGTCATCCACTCGCATCGAGTCTTGAGGGATTCACGACCCTCGATCCATTTTCTAATCGATGGCTAAGATCTTTGATCCGTGGCTCTCTTCTTATTGGGTGCATGGGTATGGTGGCGATGTTCGAGGTGTTCATCCTTTGCTACCTCCTACATGGGTTGATTTACCATCGAATTAGCCAATGGGAGGTCCATAGGTTATCACTCGAAGCTGACTTCCTTGCCACATCACCTTGTTTTCCTCGATTCGCGTTGCTTACTTACAACCCTGACGTGGTGTTTAAGTATCCATATGACCACACCATGTTGTCCTTAGGTGCTTCCATGGCATCAAAGTACCCCCTTTTTCAGCCAACGAAATGAAACTTGTGTTGCTTTCGGTCCAACACGTCAAATCCAAGGCTAGCTCGTGACCGCAATTCGAAATGTTGCCAAAACCTTTTCAATTTATTAATAATTTTGTTAATTCTTCTGTCGATAAATGAATTAGGGAATCCTTTGAAGTCTGGTGTAATGCTCCTATCATTAAAGCAGATTTAAAAGCTATTTGAAGTTTGATGCATTACTCCTGCCATTAAAGTAGATTTAAAATTTATTTGGAGTCTGATGCTCAACTTTTAAAATTTCTCGTCAAAATGGTGCTTTACCTCAGATTTGATTCTTCCACCAAAAGCTTAGGATTTTTTTTAAGTGCGGGTATATGGAAAGCTTGCTACTAAAACTCTACTATAGAAACTATGCTACTGAAGCTATGCTACTAAAACTATACTACTAGTGAAAACTATGCTACTGAAACATTACTAAGAAAGTTTCATTTTATTGCAAAAAATTTCTCCCCCCAAAACTGTATTGTGGACTTTATTGTATTAGCCTTATACCTCCCCCCAAACTATAATTTTGGCTATATAGCCAAAACAAAAAATAGAGGGAAATATTTTTATTTAAAGATGCTTATACTTATAGGGAATTTTTAACATATATATTATTTTATTTATTTTAATGGTATGGGGGTAAAAAAATTTTTTTTTTTTTTGAATGATTTTCTTCCTTTGATTTCATAAGGAGTTCCATGTGAGAAAAATAATGGATGTAAATCTGATATCAGTCATCAATATATATAAAATAGATCTTTATCAAAGGCTTGGATGATTTCAACATTTGTTTTGAACAGAAGAATAGGATAGTTGTTTTGATGTCATCTTGATGGCCTTTCTTTCCTTTGGGAGTATACATGTTTTTGTTGTTCTTATAGGGGTGCAAAGCTTTGGGGAATTGGATTCCCAACCACTCTATCAGAGTCTTGATGGGAATTGTAACCCTATCCTTACTGCTTTGTCCCTATAAGTAAATATTAAGGTTCTTGGAAATACAAACCATATTTTTGTAGGATGGGATGAACTATAGTACCTACATATGGAATAGAAATTTTCTCATGACTTTTGCTTGCTTATGATATTCTAGAGTTGTTTCACAAAGACTCAAACATCCTAGTGACCTTAAAAAAATTCATCTATTCATCTCACAAATCGATATGATGCTAAGGTTGTCCTAGTATTTTCAAGCCTCTCAAGGACCAACTATGTGTGCAGTGAATGTTCATTTCTCATCATGAGTAAGGATTGAGTAAACCAATGGTCACTTATGCCAACAAGTTAGCTTATCTGTGAGCGTCCATAGGTCTTGTCCAGACTTAGCGCTACTACGTAAGGATACCTTATTTCCAGGCGGGTTTCATTCAACCCATTGTTGTAATGAGGATCACCCCATGGTTTTTGAAATACTAAGAATTCCAGGGATTCAAGCTCTTCTCCCTTATTTTATTGAATTTTATTTGGGATACTTGCTCATTTTGAGAGAGAGCAAGGGATTTTTATTGCTTTTTGGGATTCTTGCTCATTTTAAGGGGGAGCAAGAAGATAATTTTTGGGATACTTGCTCGTTTAGAGAGAGAGCAAGGGATTTTTTTTTCAAGGATGAAGGGGGAGCTTGTCCTTTTGCCAATTCGTTAGCTTTCTAGACCATGCACATAATTGGATAAGTAGGGGAAACCGTTCACTCTATGGCAATAGTAACTCATGAGTTATTCTTTCCAAACTTCACAATGTTTTTATTTGTTATAATGTGCGTAGTCCAAGAGGAAACTTGATTGACTAGGAGCAACTTATAACACCCAAATATTATTTTGATTTTCAATGAAGATTTTCTCAAAACACTAGTGGTGGCTGAGTAATTGAAAACACCTAGATTTTGTTTTAGCAAACAAAGTGTTATGCAAGATGTGGCAGTAATTTTCCTACAAGTTCTCAAGTTGTTACAAATAAAAGAAGTGTCTTTTTAGGATCTTTTTGAAATAATATTGAGACTAAAAATTGATGAAGAATAAGATGAGAGTATTGCAAATATTGGAACTCCATTATGGAACAAAAGAAGCATACTATTTTTTTTATATAAAGCAACAACTTATTTAATAGGTAATGTATTTGTTGCTTGTTAAAGAGAAGTATTTATTCAATAGTAGTGATTTGCAGTTTAGATATACACTGCAAATCAGTTTGTTGCTTGAGATGGTGTATGAATTCTTCTTTAGATAGTGGCTTTTTATATAGTTTAAGCCTATGTCCATTAACTAGTAGTTTTCTGGTTGAGTCATCAATAGGCTTAAGTTTCAATGTACCATTTCCAACTCTCTTCAATTTCATAGGGCCCAAGCCATCTTGTCCTTAACTTCCCTTGAAAATCTTGGAAGTGGGAGTCAAATAGCAAAGCCCAGTCTCCTGGTTGAAAAATTCTAGGTACAATGTGTTTATCATGCCATTTCTTTCTTTGTTGTTGTGTTAATTCAGTTCTATGTAGTGCCTCAAGTCTCCTTTCATCAAGAATATTTAATTTCTCTAACCTAACTCTTTGTGCTTGATCTAAATTCATATCAAGTTGTACTACTGTGTGAAGAGTCTCTATTTCAAACTCAATGGGCATGATAGCTTGCTTACCATAAACCATCTCATAAGGTGTTAAACCAATGGTAGTCTTCCAAGTTGTGTTATAAGCCCATACAACTTCTTTTAATATTTCTGCCCAATCTACTCTACTAGTGGCCATAGTTTTGGTTATTATATTTTCAAGCTCTCTATTGGTTACTTCCACTTGTCCATTGGCTTGAGGATGATATGGTGAAGTTTTTCTATGTTTTATTTGATAGATTGTGGTGAAATGTTCTATTAATTTAGAGAGAAATTGAGTTCCTTGATCTAAAACTAGTTCTCTAGGTGCTCCAAAGCGCAACATAATTTACGAATACAGAAAATTAGCAACGGGTTCAGCTTGTGCTCGTGGTAAAGCTTCTACTTCCACCCATTTTGTAACATAATATGTGCACACAAGTATATGTTTATTATTTGAACTTGGAGGATCTATTGGTCCAACAAAATCAATTCCCCATTTCTCAAATGGTTCAAACATAATTTGGGGTACCAAGGGCATCTCCATTGTAGGGGTTGGTTTACTAGCCCTTTGGCATGCATCACATCTATCAACAAATTGATGAACATCCTTATTTATAGTAGGCCAAAAGTATCCAGTTTGGAATATTTTACTAACCATTCTTTGGGATGCATAATGACCTCCACAAGGTTCTTCATGTGCTGCTCTAATGATATCATACACATCTTCTTCCTGCACACATCTCCTAACTACATGGTCTGGGAAAGACTTGAATAAAATCCCATTAATCCACATGTAAGGGGCACTCTGATGTACTAACCTTCTTCACTCATAAGGTGTGAAATTTTGAGGTATCTTTTTCGTTACTAGATAATTTACTATATCAGCATACCATAGTTAAAAAATAGAAAGAGCAAACATATGTTCATCTGGAAAAATATCAAGAATTAATTCATCATCATCAAATATTTACATACAAGATAAATGATCTGTAATGACATTATATTTACCTATTTTATATATGATTGTAATATTAAATTTTGTAGAAAAAAATCCATCTAACCACTCTACCTCCTACTGTAGTTTTGTTTATTAAGTACTTAATGGTAGAGCGATTAGTGTGAACAAATACTACATTGTTATGTAATGTTTAAGAGATTGAATAACTTGTATTTTTTTTGGCATCTACCCTAACACCATCTTCAGGTATGCAATGTCCTAAAATAATACCCCCTCCCATCATCATGAAACACTTTTCATGACTTCAATAAAGGTTTTGCTCTTTGCATATGGCTAATTTTTTTTGTAAATTTGATAAACTTTTTTCAAAGGTGTCACCGTAGAATGTAAAGTCATCCATATAAACTTCTACACATTCATTAATCATATCAGAAAAAATAGCTAGAACAACTCTTTGGAAAGTAGCAGGTGCATTGCATAATCCAAAAGGTAATACTCTATAAGCATAAGTTCCTATAGGACATGTAAAGTGGTTTTTTATTGATCTTCTTTAGCTATTGAGACCTAGTTATATCCAATAAATATATCCAAGAAATAAAAGTATTTCTTACCAGCTAGAGTGTCAAGGACTTGATCAATGAAAGGCAAAGGAAAATATTCATTTGTTACTTTATTTAATTCTTTGTAGTCTACACATATTCTCCATTTACCATTCTTTTTAGGAACTATTACTAATGGTGAAACCCATTGACTATCATAAAATAAGGTATATAAATCCCACATTTAAGAACTTAATAATTTCTTCTTGAACTATGTATTTCATAGCTGGATTTAATCTTCTTTGAGGTTGTATTACTAGGTGAAAACCTTCTTGAATGAAAATATGATGGGTACAAATACTTGGATGTATTCCTCTCATGTCCTCATAATTCCATGCAAATGTTATCCGATGTTTCTTTAAAACTTCTATTAGTTGTGATTCCTAAATGTTTGTGAGTTCATTACTTATATTTAGAGTTTTTCCAGATGTAATATCTATATGTTTATAATTATTATCTATGCTCATTATTTCATGTCTAAGAGTATTTAGTTGATAATTGTAAGGTACCATTTGATGGGATTGACTTGTACTTGCTTCACTATTAGTCATGGTAATTTCATTAGCACCTTGTTCCTCATCAAAAAGTGAAGCTAAAGGCCCTTCAATTTATTATTGAGAACACTCTCCTAACATATTGATTGATAAAATTTGTAGATCATCCAAATATTCAGGAGAATCATACCAAAATTGGTTTGAAGAATCATTGTCTTTTATTTATTTAGGAAATAAACTAAGATTTTTAGTATACTTACCATTTGAAATAGTCATATTCCCAGATCTACAACTAATATAAGCATCAGATATTGTAAGCCATGGTCTTCCCAAGATTAAGGGATGTCCCCCTAACTTTTTCTTTGGTTGTAAGACTATAAAGTCTATAGGGTATTCCCATGAGATTAAAAAAACTATAATATCTTCTTGTTTTCCTTCTGGTTTAATGGTAGATCTATCTACAAGTTGAAGCACTATAGAGGTTGGTTGAATCATGTGTACCCCTAAAAAATCTGTTGTTTCCTTTATCATGACATTGATGGTAGCCCCTAAATCTACTAAGACATTATGGAAGGATGTCCTACCAATGTGAACTGTGAGTATAGGTACTCCAAGATTTGTATATTTTGGTAATAATTTCTTACCAGTCATTATTTTAGATAATTTTCCAATAACTTGAATAGTCCTAGGTTCATTCCTCTTTTTCCTTTGTGAATTTGTTATACTTAATACCAATTTGGAGTAGATAGGAATATCTTTAATAGCTTGTAGAAGAGGAATTTTACTAGAGATATTTTCCAATTCTTGAAGAAAATCAAAAGCTGGTTTAGATGGTTCTTTTGGTATAGCCAGTATTTCGGGAAATGAAGCTCTTATCTCTTTTCTTTGAGAAATTTGAACCTCTTTCTATTTATCCAACACTTCTTCTACGAAGAATTTTGTTCCTTCCTCATATTTATCATCTTTTCCTTTTTCTTCAATCAAGTTCTTGGTAGATTCTTCAATTTCTGTGAGGGTTGCTCTATTATCATCCAATACTTTCCTAGATCTTAATTGAATTTATTGACAAGGCATTATAGATATTGAACATGTATCATTTTTTTCTTAGATATGTTGAGTATTTTTATTATTGTTAGGATTAAGCAAAGGTTGAGTTGGTAAAGGTGGATTTTTAGGAGGATTGTTGTTTGGAGGTGGAAGGAGTTTCTTTTGAGACTGGTTTTGAGGTGCTTGCCCCCTAAATTGATTTTGAAAATTTTGTTATTGGGGCTGCCTATAATATTAGGATTAGGAGGCAATATTCTAAGTTAGAAATAATAATGCTTTATTATTATTATGCAGAGCAAAATACAACCATTTAATTGAACAAATAATATAACCACTAATTTATAAGAAGAGAAAGGAGGTTAGGGGAGAAGCGGGAAGGGATGAAGTCGGAGGAGAAGATGAAGGGAGGTTGGAGGAATAAGGGGAAAGAGGGAATATAGGAGAGAATGGAGGGATAAGGAGGAGGGAGAGATAAGAGGAGGGAGAGATATTTGAAACAAAAAACATGCCGACTAACATAGCCGACAACTAATTAACCACTAAATAAACTAGGTGGTGTTCACACTTGCTACATTCTCCCCCTTAAAGGTGAGAGGACTGACAAGATAGTCTCTCAACTTTACAAATTGAGCTTTAGCCAGCGCCTTGGTGAAGATGTCCACAACATTCTCCAAAGTGGGGCAATAGTGAAGCTCAACAGTTTCAGTTTCCACCATATCTCTGATGAAGTGGTACTTCATATCAAAATGCTTTGATCTACTATGGTGGACAAGATTGTACACAAACTGAATGGCACTAATGTTGTCATAAAATATCCTTGTTGGACCACTTTTCTACTCTCCAATTTCTTCTAATACCTTTCGTAGCCATAGAGCTTGAGTACTAGCATGAGTGACCGCTATATACTCAGATTCTATTGAAGATAGTGCTACTACTATCTGCTTCTTGGAACTCCAAGTTATTAGTCCCAATCCCAGACTAAAATAGTTCCCTGAGGTTGATTTTCTGTCATCAATGTTGCTACCCCAATCACTATCATTGAAGCCTACAAGCTTGATAGTGTTACATTTATGGTAATGGATTCCAAAATCCCATGTACCCTTTACATATTTGAGAATTATCTTAGCTGCCTGCAAATGCAACTCAGAAGGGTTAGACATAAATCGAGAGACAAGAGAAACAACATACTGAATATCAGGTCTGGTGTTGGCGAGAAACATCAAACTCCCAACCATGCTTTTGAAAGTGGTCACGTCAACTTTTGATGCTCCATCATCTTTGCTTAATTGGATCCCATGTCCAACTGGAGTTGCAACTGGTTTGCAATGCTCCATAGCAAACTTCTTGATCATGTCCTGAGCATACTTATGTTGACAAATGAAGATCCCTGTATCTGACTGATGAACCTCCATTCCAAGGAAGTAGTGCATTAAGCCAAGATCCTTCATCTCAAACTGCTTCATCATGGAGTGTTTGAAATCCATATTCATTTTTTCATTACTACCCATGAATATGAGATCATCCACATACAAGCAAACTATGAGGATGTCATTACCTTGTTGTAGGTAGTAAAGGGTGGGTTCATTTTTGCTTCTGGTGAACCCAAATTCTTTGAAGTACCCATCAATGCGTGAGTACCAAGCTCGTGGTGCCTACTTGAGGCCATAAAGTGCCTTCTTCAGTTTGTAAACAAGATGTTCCTTATCTTTCTCTTCAAATCCCTATGGTTTCTCAACATACACTTCTTCTGTCAAGTAACCATTTAGAAATGCACTTTTTACATCCATGTGTTGGAATTTCCATCCCTTATGTGCAACTAAGGCAAGAACTATTCTAATAGTCTCCTGTCTGGCTACAGGAGCAAAAGTCTCTTCATAATCAACTCCATATTTCTGAGTGAATCCCTTTGCAACTAGTCTCGCCTTGTGCCTTTCAATGCTACCATCAACATTAAACTTGGTCTTGTAGACCCACTTACATCCAACACATTTCTTGCCTTTAGGAAGCTTTACCAACTCCCAAGTGTCATTGTTTTTTATAGAGGTTATCTCCTCTTTCATGGCATCTTGCCAAATTTTTTAAGTACATGCCTTCTCATAACTAGAAGGTTCAAGCTGTGCACTAGTTAACAAAGCATAGTTAACTTGATCTCCCCTAGGTTCCTGCTGGGAGACATCATCACCATATAGGTGCATACTTTCTAATCTGTGTAAAACAGAATCCATTTCACTAGCTTGACTCCTAGTGTATCTTCTTGAATTTTTTTTATCCAACATCTGATATGATGGATGATACTATAGAGTTCTCTTACCTCTGGATGGAGAATCAATGTCCATTGGTGAGGAACTTATGGATCGTTGTGGAGAAGGACTTGGTGAAGAAGTGGAATCAGAAGATGGACTTGGTGAAGAAGGATACTGCTTTCCTTTCTGTGGTGTCTATTGTTGCACTTGCTTAGAAACTACATCAGTGGATTCAACATCACTGAATATTTGGGGCTTACCCCATTCTCCCCCTTCATCAAAAATCACATCCCTAGAAATCACAAACTTTCTAGTCCGAGGATTGTAGAGTCTGTAAGATTTTATATTCTCACAGTATCCTACAAAGATACATGCCTGACTATTTGGATCGAGCTTCTTCCTAAGCTCATAAAGAATGTGAGAATAGGCCAGCGAGCCAAACACTCTGAAATGCTTAACATTTGGCTTTTTACCATACCAAGCTTGGTAAGGTGTCTGCCCTTTCAAACTTGAAGTAGGACTTCTGTTCAAGATATATACGTTGGTCCTGGTTGCATTTGCCCAATATGAATTAGTCAAATGCTTCATTTGAAGCATAGACCTTGCCATCTCCACAATGGTGCGATTCTTCCTCTCTGCGACACCATTCTGTTGTGGAGTGTAGGCAGTAGTGAACTACCTCTTAATGCCATGTTGCTTACAGAAATTCACAAACTCATTAGAGGAGTATTCTCCTCCCCTATCTGATCGAAGACATTTTACAAAATATCTACTCTCACTTTCAACTCTTGTTTTGAAATCGACAAAGCATTCAAATGCTTCATCCTTATGTTTCAAAAAATAATCTAGCACATCCTAGTATAATCATCAATAAAGAGTAGGAAGTAAGAGTTGTTACCCAGACTCTGTGTCTGCATTGGACCACAGATGTTGGTATGCACTAGCTGGAGTGGATAGCTGGCCCGCCATGCTTGTCCATGAGGAAACTTTGATTTGGCATGCTTCCCAAGAGCACACCCTTCACAAACTTCTTTACTATCCTGAAATTTAGGAAGTCCAGTGACCATGGCTTGGGAAGTTAACATTTTCAAACTAGCAGAATTCAAATGGCCATATCTCAAGTGCCATAGAACACTTGGATTGGAAATAGCAACACTTGCTAACTTATCTCCCCCTGGCTGGCCAAAATTTAAAGGAAACAATCTATTCTTTGTCATTGGCACTTGAGTAATGATTCTATTATTGTTATTTTTATCAAAAATAGTGCATTTACCCTCATCAAAAAGCAACTTGTAGTTATTTTCTAACATTTGACCAACACTTAAAATATTATGTTGGAGATGGGGTGTATAATAGATATCACTTACTTGTTTGACTCCTTCTTTAGTTGGAACTGCCATAGCTCCAATGCCTTCAACTGCCAATGATTTATCATCTCCCAATTTGATGTTGGATTTGTAGGAGTTTAGAGTAGCAAAGAGCTCTTCTTTGCCACTCATATGGTTTGAACACCCAGTGTCCAAGATCCATGTATCATTCATGTTATGATCTGCCTGACCATATGAGAGAAAGAGATTTGTGGCCTCTTCCTCTTCTCCAAAGTTTCCAAACTGACTGCTCTAGCTGCTACTAGCTCCTTGTGAAGTCTTAGTCCAACAGTCATGAGCATAATGGCCAAGTTTGCCACAATTGTAGCAAGATTGTTTTGACTTATCTCCTCCTTTGCCTCTGCCTGATTGTTTCCATCTATTTTGTTGTCCTCCTCTATTCGGTTGGTCACTATTGTTTGAGAATCCTCCTCTGTTCTGATTTCCTCCTCTGTTAGGAGTTCCACCTCTCTGATTATTTTTGCCTCTTCCTCTATACCTTCCTCTGCCATGACCTCTACCTCTACCTTCTTGAGAAGCAAAGGCTTTATCATCTCCTCCATAACTTGTGGAAGGAGTTGGCTGTAATCTCTCCTCATGTGAGAGAAGTGAGCCAATGAGGGTTTCAAAAGACAGAGAAGTTAGGTCTTTAGATTCCTCTATAATTATTGCAACTGAATTCCACTTAGGAAGAAGTGTCATCAACACTTTCTTCACTATAACTTCAGGCTTTACATCATCTCCTAAAGTGACCATCTTATCTACTACGGCTTTCACTCGCACACAATAATCACCAACCTTTTCATTTTCTTGCATTTTAAGAGTTTCAAACTCTCTTTTCAAGGTTTGGAGTTTAACTTGTTTGACTTGATCACTACCCCTATAACTTTCTTTTAAAGCATTCCAAGCAGATTCAGCTGTTGTAAAAGAAGCTATTCTAGGGAAAATACTTCTATCAAGGGTGGCTTGAATGTGATAAAGGGTAGAAGAATTATTCTTCTAAGCTTCCTTTTTAGCCCTTTTATCAGCAACACTCAAAATTGCCCACTCAGCAGCAGTAGGTTTAGTATATCCCTCTTCAATCACATCACAAAGACCTTTGCCTATCAAAAGAGTTTTCATTTTAATTGACCAATACTCGTAATCACCACCATTGAACTCAGGGATTGGTAAACTAGTATTGGAAGCCATTTTAGAAAGCAAACTTTATTTCAACTTCAAACAAGCTATACAAAGAAGTACAAAATAGATCACTGATTTAAATCAAATCTAGCTTTCTTAAAATGCTCACTGATTTGGCATTCTTCTTCTTGATGATTTCCCAAGACTGGAAAGGTGAAATTATCTGCTTCGTCGTCACTGATTATAATGACTTCTTTTGTTGCTACTGTTGGCTCAAGACGCCTTTTGAGAACAACTCATTCTTCAATTGCAGGTTTCACCTCCACTGGTTATTTTTCCTCTGCTTCTGCTTCTGCTTCTTCTAGTTCTGAATCAGGAGAGCGAGGTGTATAGCTCTCACTCGTTTCAACTTCAGGCACTGCAGGAGTATAAATATCACTTGATTGTCCTTTAGGTACTATTTCAATCGTCTCGGATTCAACTACTCTTTGCCCGAAGATATTATCTTCAGAATCTGCCTCGTATCCAGAATTTGGTTTTCTCTGATGTGCTATCACTTGGTTTTCCAACTGACAAAACATTGTATGAAGTCCACTCTGCTTGGACTTTCCTATCAAAGGAATCGGAGTCTCTCTTCTCAACGGAGAGAGCAACACATAATAGCATCCGGTTGACCGAATCATCTACTCATCAATGCAAAAAACAACTTCATTAGAGTCTCTATGATTAAATATTTTCACCCTTTTACAGCCGCTGAGGCTATTACAAAACAAATATTTAACCTTGAACGGGGTTCCAAAGGCTCCAAAATTTTTTGGAGGTGCTAAACGGGCATTTCGGAAGACTTCCCGACACTTTTCTAGGTTCACAATATGCAAATTTTCACTTTCCACTTTTCACCCTTTTAATTCTTTTTTAAACAATTTTCCAAAATTTGTTTTAATAAAGCTCTACCATCTATGGAGGTGAATTTCCATATGGATTGAATATGAATTGTGCCCAAGGAGGCATGTTCCACTCTTGATTAGATTGATTTCAATTTGACCAATTTGGAGTATTTGACCAATAATTAGGTCTTTGTTGGTTGGAATAGTTAGATTTTGACCAATTGGGTGGACCATTGAATGGACCATTCCTTATTTGAGCTATAAAATAGACATATTCTACCTCTTCAACCTCAGGATATTTTATAGAAGTTTTGATAGCCAAAATATATTTACAATTTTTGGTATTATGGTTCTTGTCACAAATTTTACAATAGGTAGAGATGTTAGCAATGTTTGTAATGTTGAGAGGACATTCTCTCAAGTTGTGTCTCTTTCTGTACCTGTGACAATATATCTCTTCAATATTTTTATCCTTCGATTTCTTATCCATGAGGTTGAGGGATGATGTTAATGTGCTCAATAAATCGGTTTTAAAATTTTCTAGCATATTGTTGATTTTAGCTTATGTTACTCCTCCTCCTGATGATGGGTTTTTATTACTTAATGATTTATTTCTTGAGTAATTCTTAAAAATATTTATGATTTCTCCTAATCCCATCTGATGGATATCCCCCTTTGCCATAAGTTTTAGTATGTCTAGGACATCTTCCTTTAGCCCTTTAAGAAAAAGTTAATTTTGAATTTCTTCATCCAACCCAATGTTTACTATTGATCCCACAAACCAGAATCTCTCGAGATAATCTTACAGGGATTCATCATATTTTTGATTCATGAAAAAAAAATCAACTTTCTTATCTCAAACTCTATAATAGTCTTGGTATCTTTCAAGGAATATGTCTTTTAATCCATGTTCTTCATCCCATCGATTGAAAAAGTTTTCCCCTAGACCCATGAACCATCTTAAGGCTACATATTTAAGTGTAGAAGGGAATAGTATTATATTTTGCTCATCAGTGGTGTAAAAGTAAGCTTGGCACACCACTTCAAATTCAAAGAGAAAGGTATCGAGATATTCGTGTTGGTTCCCATGGAAATTAGGTAAAATAGTAATAGAGACCGATTTTGGTTCTCTTGTTAGCCTATATTCGGGAGAAGGAATTGGAAAGATAAAAGTCTTTATCTGTCTACACCCCCTTTGATTTTATACTTCTCCTTGATCATTAGTCCTTTGCCTATGTTCCCTTTGGTTTCTATTTACTTCCCCATGTTCACTAGCCTGATCGGCCATGACTAGATATAGAATTTAAATAATTAGACTAGGTATAGGGTCAATAAATATAGAGGAAGGGTCTATATGATTGTCAAATTCAGGTTCAGGTAGCAGATATGTTTTGGGATCTTGTTCTAGAAATTCAATCCACTTTGTTGGTGATGTAGAATTCGAATATGCATTTTTAGTTTCTTTTAACTCAAAAGTTTCAGATTTCTTACTAAGGTTTCTTTGGCAATCTACTTCTGGTTTACTAATTTTAAATCTTCCCTTTGAGTCTCTAGGTTTGTACATGAAATTTCCAAGTCCTTTGGTTCAATTTTTTTTTAATATTCTTTGAACAACCTATGGATATTTTTGATTGGTTTGATTTGTTTGAGATTCATATAGTGCTCTTCGTTAAAACCAAAGTCTTTTTTTACCAGAGTAATCAATTGGACAATAAAATCCTGTTTTAGAATTGGATTAGGGATCTTGAACTGTAATTCATAATGCAAGTCTTAACACAGTTCTTTAAAGAGTACTTCTCTTGGTGCCCTATGATATCTCTTGCTATACTCTAGTTTCACTTTCTTATCCTCTATTTTTGCTAGGAAATTTTGGATGGTAAGGGAATATTCGAAATACTGATGGGTAGGTGATCGAATTTATTGTTGATCTCCTATCCCCAAGCCACCATTCACAAATCCTAATAAGATCAAGGTAGGGTGAGTGATAATCCAGCCCTAAAATTTTAGCTATGTTTACTCTCTAGATTTTATCCAATTTATCTGATCTATCTTTTATGATATCGAGATGTTTGCATAGGTGTTCCCACTCTTCCCCAAATGTTTGGTGTTTTTTCAAAAAGAAGGTTAACTTCTTGTTCTAACAGTAATTTTCTGAGGTCAATGGATGCAGACTATTTGATATTTTTTCTATCATCTAGCAAATTTTACTTCTTAGTTTATATAGATATATATAGTATCTTATTTTTTAAACAATTCTTACTATACTAAAACCGAGATAGATTGGCCAACTGATTTCAACATAATAAAAAAATGAAGTGTTGTTGTTGCCTTTTTATTTCTAAGGGATATTTTCACTATGGCTGTATCACTTAGCCACACCTACTTCCTATACTACCTTGTATTTCTACAGGCCAAAGAGTCTTAGATTTAAACTAGCAACAACCACACTATGCAAGAAAATAAATTGTTGAAACAAAAATAGCTGAAAAGGGAAATTGTTAAAAAGTAAATGCTAGAAAATAAATGATTGGAAAATAAAGGCTAACTTCTAGGAAAGCAATTAAAGCTGATTTAAGAAAATAGAACCTGGTCCACCTAAGGTGGAGTATGCTTAGTTTGTGTGTGCATTGATCACTACTTGTGCCACCCTCCACATGTAACTCTATATGTGTATTGATCACTTCTTGCACCATCCTCCATGTATAGGCATACACATATGGTGATCACTACTTGCACCACCCTCCACATGTAGGTAAGCTTCCTTCCTTATGTGGTCCAATAGTATTCAAATTAATGCAATGGCACTGTTCTCCCTAGCAACGATGCCAAAAATTTCTAGCTTGAACAACTAATCATTTAATTTATCAATCCAGGTCTTAATCAATTTAAAGAATAGATATCCAGTATAGATATTCCATGATATTAACCAGCTTAATCCAATTTCTTAAGATTAGGTTATAAAAAAGATAAAATATTTTGAATGTAATTATTTTTAATATAAAATTAATCCTAATGACTGTGGATCTACGTGCAACTAATGATATTTTGACTATTTTACTTTTGAAATAAATAATGCAGTTTAATTTATATTAATTCTATTTTATACTAACTAATCCTATTTTATTGTAGGAGCAAGAAAGTAGGAACTGACCTTGTAGAATTGGGCCCTGTCTTCTAAAAGGATGGTATATTTCTCTTCTCCTATATGCTAATTTACCTCAGTAACTACTATTCCATTTAACCTATTCTAACATCTAACTATTCATTGATGCAGGAAAAATAAATATTCTATAGAAGAAAATAAATCATTGCGAAAGACAAAACTAAATTACAAAATATATGGAAAAAGAATACTATTTTATTGCTGAACTTCAATCATATACACTGCTGGAAATTGTAATCTTTCTCAGAATACTACGAGAGGCTTTTTTCTAGGAGCAACTTCTTCAACTTATTTTTTGAGGATATTTTTCAAAGGCCTCTTCATTGTAATTTATACAATTATTCTCAATGAAGTCTTACATAATGTTCTTTGTCTCTTTATAACTAAAAAATATAAATCCTAATATACGTACTAACAAATTTTCTAAAAAAATACAATTTCATAACAAATGATACTTGGACTAATCAACACAAACCCAAGTGGCAACCACTTTAACAACTATTTAATTTAAGGAATAACAATAATAATTTATTTGTCCTATTCTAAAGGAAAAATAAGATAAGTTGGCGAAATAATTTAACAACTTTGATGCTTCCAACTTTAATAACAACTTTACAACTTTTTATTTAATAATAATCAAAATACCAAATATTTTGCCAACATTGACAATCAAGTGGTTGATTGTGTATAATATGTTCCTAATGGACGTGACATGGCAACATGGTTCGGTCAATTCTAACTCCGCTCTTTCCGTAGCACCTTTCAGTAGATGTTTTTAGTAGCACCTTTCAGTAGACACTTTCAGTAGCGCACTTCTGTAGTGCTTTTCCATAACAAATTTCTGTAGTGCTTGTCCACAGATCCTGTAAGTGTGCCATACATTCAACCAATCTACGTATGCCTATCTCCTAGTTCATCACCTACGACCTCTGCCTAGCCTAACAACACAAAATCTTACATATAATTTGTGTAAAATAAATGCATAAATCACTTTTATAACAGTTAATAATTTTGACACATAAATAATGATATTAATATGAAACACTAATTAAAAACCATTCATATCTACTTATTTGTAAAGAATATATAATTAAACCAAATCCACATACTGTAAAATTTTGACACTCATAATTAGACAATCATTTTAGAAGAGCAAGGAGGATTTGTGGAAGGGAGATAAATTTTGGATGGGATCATAGTAGCTCATGAAGTTATACATTCAATAGCTTCAAGAAAATTGAAAGCAATGATCTTAAAACTTGATATGAGTAAAGCCTATGATAGGGTTAAATGGGATTTTCTTTTTGCGGTTTTAGATAAGTTTGTGTGAACAGAAAAAGAGCAATACCAGAAATAACAATAAATCAAAACAAGTAGTGTGCACACAAAAATAATGATCTCATATATTATTGGATTAGGGATCCCTAATCTCCACTTTTATACATCAATATACCTTGAATCACGGGAATTACAAAATATTGCTTATTTTGATACAATGATTACAAAAAGGGATAAAACCCTCTTGCTCAACCAAACAACGGTGGTGTTCTCCAATATTCTTTTCTCCAAACAAGGATTGAGTGGGCTTCTTGAATATCCTTATGGGCCACTCCAAGCTGCAACAACTATCAATAAAAGTATTTCCTACACCTGCATACAAATAAACATACAATAGGATCAATAGCACATGTGAGGGCTCCACTATGTGAGGCCCTCTTCAATATAATAGATAAATATACTAACCCTAACTGAATGTTTACAAAATATGGAAGAAAATATAGGAAAAATATAAATTAAATAATGATAAAAAATGCCTTGTCACGATACCTAATTTGTGATATGTGGGGTTGGGAGCTCAAACTATGATTGCGCAAACACTCGATCATGTTTGAGGGCTAGTTGGATGTCCTCCTGAATCTAGAAAACTCCCTAAGGCATCTGATGGATACCATACAATATTTGTAAAATACCTCGAGGTGGTTGTGGATTGTGGTGAATGCTCGACAGAGTCCAAATATGATTCACAGGGATTACAATGAGCAAACAACGGTGGCAATGCCATCTAGGGTTTGTGCAAAAATATGAATGATATCTCTTTGTAAATATTTTTGACCTCCAAAAAAAGTTCCACCCTTATTCACAAAAACTGAATAACATTTTATGATTTCCCTCATTCATGTTAGGGTTGTGATGACACCAATGAGTGGCCAGGATTAAAACATGATGAGCGACTAAGATTGCAACTTGGTAAGTGACACAAATTATGATTAATGAGTGGCAAGGATTGCCACATGGCACATTAAGATGGAGTTTTGATGAATGGACTATATTTATTCATACATACATACATACATACATACATACATACATATATATATATATATATATATATATATATATATATATATATATATATATATATATATATATATATATATGAATATATAAATATAAATATATAAAATATTTATAAATAAGTAAATAAGTAAATAAATAAATAAATAAATAAATAAATAAATAAATAAATAAATAAATAAATAAATAAATAAATAAATAAATATATATATATATATATATAAAACAAAATATGAATGGTTATGATTTGATGATAATTAGTGGATAATAAATGACTAAGATTTGGTGATGATTATTGGATAATGAATGGCTAGGATTTGGTGATGATTAGTGGATAATAAATGGTTAGGATTTGGTGTCTACATATACCCCTTTTTGTATTGTGTTGCATGAAACACAATATGGTACAAAAATAAAAGACACTTAGTTGGATGGAATGGACTCAGCACGCAAGAAGATTTAAAATTTTTAGGATTTTGGCTTACCTCCTCAATTGGTGAATGGGTGAAGAATGTAACCCACGAGCCAATTGACCAAAAGTGGATGATGCAATGGATAATGCAATGGATGTGTATGATGTATGCAATTATTGAAATCAAAGTCAAATTTGGTTGTCCTAAGTTTGAAGTTGATCTATGTTGTCAAAATTTTTCCTTTGGTAGTATTAGGTGCAATTTGATAGATGGACCAGCCATTGCGGGTGCGGTTGACCCATTTGTTATTGGATTGGTGTGGTTGACCAATTTATATTTTTTGAGATATTTTCACTTTATAAATCTATGGAGAGGGATTTTTGAAAACCTTGAGCAATTTTTTGTGAACACAACCGCATTAAAAAATGGAGAGACTGGTTTGGTATAATTTCTAACATGGCATGGGATGATGATGTTGAACAAGCATCCATATGGTGACCTACCCATCCTACCAGACTACATGGATAGCCAATCGATGCAACTAACAGGGAACTAGAGTAAATCACTAGATACGAGGTTCACTTGATTGTGTAAGTGGATTTGATGTGTTGATATGGCAGTTTTATGAAATTTGGAATCATTTTGGGATGTTTGGAAGTGTTTTGGGTATTTGTGCAACTTTTGGTCGCATTAAAAAATTAAACACCCAAATCAATCCATGTTATCACAAAATGTGATGTAATGATGTAATGGATGCTTGGATGAATTTTGTGGTGATTTTGTGGAGTTTTTCCATGTTTTGAGGCCCTTTGAAACCTTTTACATCATTTAGAAAGAAAATACTGACCCGTGTCTATGTCTCCACAGACGTGGGACAATATTTGTCATTCTACAGATATAGTGGGATGTTTGAGTGCACTTGCCAAATGCAAGGGTGCATCTAGGTGGGCTTGGTATGCTATAAAATGGTTGTAGGGGTAAAATTTCATTTCATTCTTGTGTTTAAGAGTTCGAGAAATGGCATATGAGCAAAGGAGAGTGAAAGAGCTTAGCAATGGAAATGGAGGGAGTTGGTGTGGCGGCTGGAGTGAAGGTGCAAATGGCAAAGGTAGGTACTTCTAGCCCTCTCATTCATTTTACAATGTTGTTTGTTTATTTATTTCATTTTTTTGACAACTAAAATAGGGGAGGAAAAAAGTTTTTATTTTTTTTGAATGAGATCCTGATGTGCATTTGCTTTTGTGTTGTGCTGTAGTTGAGGATTTTGGAGGCTCGACATCAATTTTCACCTATCCTACTAGGGGTGAAAAATGTATTGCAAGAGGTTGACTAGGATTGGTTGGAGCAGGTGGGATTGGATGGTTGTGCATGGATTGAGGTGGTGAGGGCCGATGAGGGGTACCTCTCTGCCTTAGCAGAGTGATGGTATCTAGATAGGGGGACCTTCTAGCTCTCGATAGGGGAGATTATAGTTACGCTCAAGGATGTGTACCACATATTTTGTGTGCCTATGGAGGGATTGCATGTTTGGGTTGGACATGACAAGGGATATGAGTTGAGCCAAAAATTTGGTAATGAGTGGATGGGGGTGAATATTAGTGGTGGTGGCATTTAATACCTAGAGTTGTACTCATAGAGGTGGTTGGAGGTATTTCCAACCTATATCATGTTCTTGCTGGCCAATGTGTTGGTGCCTAACAACATTGGATGTTAGTTCCTATGGAACATGATTAGGTTGGTGTTTGATATGATTGATGAGCCTCGGGTGTATGCTTGGGTACCTACTTTGTTAGCTCAAGCATACATGGAGTTGTATGAGGTGAAATATATGGGAGCATAAGGGATTGGGTTATAGTGTATTGCTTTAGATCTGGGGCTAGGGAGTATTTTAGTATAGCTCATCCTATAGGCCTACCATGTGAGTGGGATAGGGCTTAGCCCTATGTGTTGAGATGGTGAGTAGTGGAGGAGATACAGTTGAGTCATCTTGGTCATAGTGACTAGGAGTATAGAGATCTATGGGTAAGGTTGACACTTGATCAGGTATACTGGTGACCATGGCTAGAGGCTAGGTGGCCTATTGATGGGGAGCAACTACGATGGATCAGGTAGGCCAGATGGGTAGTTGGTCAGCATGGTAGTGAGGTGGAGTTGATCTAATTCTCATGGGTTCTATGATAGTTTAGGATATAGTAGGGGTTTCTTGATGCTCTAGTGTTGTACAAGCATCGAGCCGATGAGTCGAGCCTACCTTGTGCTGAGGCATGGTAGGTGGATTATGAGGATGATGAGGAGATGGATATCCTATATGTGGATGATGTTAGGACCATAATGGAGTATGATGCTTGGTTTACCTCATAGCCTCCATGGGTACCAAGTCAGGTGGTGGATGAGGGTAGTGGTGATGATGGAGAGGCTACAACTAAGGTAGAGGAGACTCCTCGATGATAGAGACATCATCGATCTAGTGATGGGGGGAAGCCATCGAGGGCTTCGATAGATCAACCTCCTGATATTGGAGGTGATGGTGAGGGTGGAGGTAGTATGGAGGAGATTATGGAGAGACCTCCTAGTCAGAGTGAGGAGTGGGATGTGCTCCAGGCTGAGTGGGATAGCCTAGTTGAGGAGCAAGATCGACTTCTATGGATGTTGGTAGAGCAGGATGTGATGGTGGTAGCTTGGGATGCAATAATGGTAGCTCGATATGCCAAGATTTCTTAGCTAAAAAGGGACTTGGAGATGTGAGTTATTGCAAGTGGAGGTGAGGATGTTGATGTGGTAGCTAGGATATAGGTAGAGTTTCATTGAGGAATAAACGATAGAGGTAGGACTTGTCTCACCTTCGATCCTAAGATAGCTATATTTAGGAGTTGTAGGATTGCCTTGTATAGCATGGCATTAGATTGCTAGTATGACCTTCCTCATTTATATTGAGATATGTTAGGCGTAGTGAGTCTCTCTCTAGGGCTCCTTGGGTTCTTGATCCCTCAAGATCATAGGGGTCTACCTTGGGGTGCTAGCTAGGGGCCTCTTATTTTTGTATATGAGCCTTAGTGCTCTCTTGTATACAACCTTCAGGTATACTTTGTATATGTGATAGTTATACACATATATATATACATGGCCTTTCTTATTGTGTATGATTTTTGTGTTCCTTTTATTATGAATGTATGTGTATATGATTTTATGGATGCATTATGATATCAATGTGAATGCTTTATGATAACAATGTAAGTGAACTAACACTCTAATGATCATTTGTAATAGTTTAGATTTTGCTTGACCATCTTCGTTACTTAATCAGGGACACCAACATCTAATGGTGGGATATGGAATGGAAGACTCATGTAGTGATGTGCTTATGGTATGGATGTTGTTTTGGCTTGTGGATAATGGATCTAGAATTATTTTGCAGAGACTCAAACATCCTAGTGATTTTGAACAAACTCATGTTTTTAAGCTCTATCAAATTTCTCCAAAATGTGTGTGTAGTGGATGTTCATTTACCAATCATGAGTGTGGTAATGACTCAAACCAATCAAGAACCAATGTGTGTGCAAGTGAATTCATTTACCCATCTTGAGTAAGGTGAGATGAGACCCATCATAGAGAAGACTAGGAAGCTAGCTTGTCCTTATGTGTGGTTAGAGGTATCTTTAAGAGAGATGTGTCACCATACATGAGCATACTCCACTGCCATTCAAGCATCTATAGCCCCGATGGAGATTAGCTCCATAGTCCAATGATATGATCTTTAAGCTTTGGGAAATCAGACTACATAACCATCTGGATGGAAGTGTAATCCTATCCTTACTACTTGGGGACCTATTTTATGGTGTGTAAAAGAGTTAAAGATTTGGGAAATCAGATTCTCAACCAAGGTGTGATGAGAATTTTACCCTATCCTTACTACTCACTCTTTTATTTGGAATTGTTGTAAGTGGTGAAAACCACTATTTTTGGACTATGTGCATAATGGGACAAGCAAGAATTATTTTTGCTTCAAGGTTCAACCCAATCATGGTGTCATCCCTCTCTGACACAAGATGTTATTAATAAGTGTTATATGTGTTTGGTTCAAGAATGTTAGAGTCAACTCCCAGAACTCAAGATTTTCTTAGTGAAAATGTGCTTTGGTCCTAGAGAAAACTTGACATGCAATGGAGGTTGCTTGGAACACTAGGAGTGGTTGAGTGATCGAAAACACCTAGGGGTGATGAGATGTTATTGCAAATTATGACATGACTTATGAAATGGTGAAATGGGATGGATGTGAAATCGAAGGTGCCCCTGATTAAGGCGACAAGACTTATTGGATTAACAATTATCCAAACTAAGCAAATGACCACTAGTATGGTGGATGAAATGTACTGAAATGGCATGAATATGATTATGCAAAATGGATGTATGGAATGAAGTATGAATGAATAGTGCTCTTTTTTTAGCCATGTATATATGTATATATATAAATCACATTAAGCATAGAACACTCTCAAGTGGATAATTTTCAATGGCTCGGGCTCTTCTACTCCCTCTAGACTGGCAAGCCTATATGTTCCTTGACCCAATTTTTGTTTGACAATGTATGGACCTAACCAATTAGCCATAAATTTATCATGAAGATGTGGTAATGCATTGGTGTTTTGCTAATTTTCTTTGAGGATGAGATCTCCTACTTGGAATTCATGTAGATGAACTTTGGCATTGTAAGCATGCTTTAGATGATCTTGATATACTCGTAAGTGCTCCAAGGTATTGATTCACCTTTCATCGAGGAGTGTGAGTTGGTCAAGATGTGCTTGTCTAGTGGTATCATCATCTATGAATTCTTGTAATGAAATGCATAGTGAGGGAATCTCAAGCTCAAGAGGTATGATTGCTTCGACACCATAGACCAATGAGAATGGCGTTGCCCCGGTAGGCGTGTGAATGCTCATTTGATAAGACCATAATGCCAAGGGGATTTGAGTATGCCAATCTCGATGATTTTCTTTGACTAATTTCTTTAGAATAGCGATCAATGTCTTATTGGTTGCCTCAGCTTGTCCATTTGTTTATGGGTAGTAAGGAGTCGAGAAACTATGTTGAATATTATATTTTTCACAAAGTGCTCAAACATCCTTGTTTTTGAAAGACTTACCATTGTCAGAGATTATTTTTGAGGGAATACCAAAGTGATAGATGATATGTTGGAGTATAAACTCCATAATTCGAGGTCCTGTCATGTTGGTTAGAGGAATTGCTTTGACCCACTTTGTGAAGTACTCAGTGGTAGTGATGATGAATGTATGTTATCCCGAGGAAGGAGGTAAGATTTTACCAATCAAGTCAAAACCCCATTGTGAAAAGGGCCAAATAATTTGAATGGGTTGTAATTCTTGTGATGGCACATGAGTTAAATTAGCATGCTATTGATATTTTTGACACTTTTTGACATAATTGCAACAGTCATGTTCCATGGTGGGCCAATAGTAACCCATGCATAAGATATGCTTTGTGATGGCCATTCCACTAAAGTGACCACCACAAGTACCATCATGAGCTTCAGATATGGCTTGTTGTGCCTCTGTAGGCTTGAGATAATGAAGGAGGATTCCATCATAACCACATCTATACAACACATCCCCCAAGAGAGTGAAATGAACTACCTTTTGTTTGAAAGTTCATTTGGTAGTTCGTGATAGATCTGATGGGAGCGTTCCAAACTTGAGAAAGTCTTTTACTTGATTAAGCCAAGGCTCATATGGTTTACATGAATAAAGCAAACATCCTTCTCATCTTTGGATTCAACTCATGAAATTGTAGATTTAGAGATTGTTGTAATGATTAGTGGCTAAACCTCTCCTACAAAGTTCTTTGGAATCAATGATCCTAGAGAGGCCATCACATCTACAAATCTATTAGTCAAATGAGGTAAGCTATCAATCTCATACTAGTCAAATTTTATGAGCAATTTCATTGCTACTTCATGGTAAAGTTTTAATATTGGTTCTTTGCATTGGTATGTTCTATTTACTTGATGAATGACAAGTTGGGAATCACCAAATATTCTTATACGCTTTGTGCCCATAGCTATAGCTGCTTGAAGTCCTAATATTAGGGCTTCATACTCTACATTATTGTTTGTGCATGGAAAATCAAGTTTGAATGATAAGGGGATAGGTATCCCTTGTGGTGTATGAAACATGATTCCTACACCTTGTCCTTTCTCACACTTGGAACCATCAAAGAATAAGGTGATATCCACATCCTCTTCAGGAATGACATCTTCCTCCTATTTAGTGATGTTAAATACCAAATCATCTGGAATCTCAATAACCAAAGGTTGATCATTAGGAAGTGGAGCTTTCACCAAGCTGATCGACTATAACTTGACCTTTAATGGATTTTTGGCTGATGAATTCAAGGTCAAATTTTGTTAGAAGCATTATCCATTTTGTGGTACAAGTATTGTTGTATGTGCGAGACATCATATAATGTAGAGGATTTTCTCGAGCTATGACATATGTGGTGTGACTTAGCATGTAATGTCTGAGTTTCTTAGTGGCAAAAACCACCGCTAGGCATAGTTTTTCCACATAAGTGTATCTGGTTTCATAGCTTACTAATGTTTGACTAATGTAATAGACTGCTTGCTCTTGATTGTTTTCATTCTTCTGTGCAAGCATTGTCCCTAATGCAAAATCTGTTGCTGAAACATAAATATGAAAGGGGACCCCTAGGTGAGGTGGAGTTAAAACTGGTAGAGAAGCCAAGTATTATTTGATGTCATCAAAAGCTTTTTGATATTCTTTTATCCATGAAAATGTCACCCCCTTTTGTAGTAGGTGATTGAATGGCCTGCATTTGTCTGAGAGTTGTGCAATGAAGTGATGGATTGATTGGATATTTCCTTGTAAGCTACACAACTATTTCAAGTTTGTTGGGGGAGGCATTTCCATAATGGCCTTGACCTTGTTTGGGTCCACTTCAATACCTTGCTTGGACACAATGAACCCTAGGAGTTTTCCTGATGTGACATCAAAGACACATTTCTTGGGGTTCAACCTTACGTTATGCTCAAGAAGGTGGTCAAATATTTTTCCAAGACATCGATGTGCTCTTGATGTATTTTAGATTTAGCCAATAGATCATCCACATAGTCTTCAATGATCTTATGCATGTAATCATGGAAGATGTATGTCATGGCACATTGATAGGTAGCACCCACATTTTTAAGGCCAAATGGCATCACCTTGTAACATAAAGTCCCCCAAGGTGTTGTGAATGTTGTTTTGTGTTGGTCATCAGGATTAATTCAAATTTGGTTATATCCTAAAAAACCATCCATTAAAGATAGCATTTCATGGCCAGCATAAGTGTCTACAAGAGTATCGATGTTTGGTAGAGGAAAGTCATCCTTAGGACATGCTTTGTTAAGATCTTGAAAGTTAGTGCAAATGCGAATCACCTCGTTAGACTTACGAATGGGTACCATATTTGAAAGCCACTCAAGGTAGTCAATGGGTTGAATGAAACCCATGTCTAACAACTTTTGAAGCTCTTCTTTGACCATGAGGGCAATGGTAGGATGTAACTTTCTTAGTTTTTGTTTGATCAGCTTAGCATCAGGATGCAAGGTGAGATTGTGAATGACCAAGTTAGGGTCAAGGCCAGACATATATTTATAAGACCATGCAAATATGCCCTTCTTTCTCATGAGGAGATCTATAAGTTGCTCTTGTTCATTAGTGGATAAATTTTTTCCAAGTTTCACAATTTATGGATTGTTCGGATCTGTGCTTAGGTTCACATCTATAGTTTCTTCAATGGCCATGTGTGAACCTTCTTTGAGCTGATGGGGCATTGGAATCAAATGAATGTCATCAATGATGTTGTCAAACTCTTCTGGCATAGTCTCTTCCATTTTTACCTGGAAAATAGAAGAAATCGAGGGTGAAGGCAAAGGTTGCTATGAGGAATGTAAGTGGAAAAAGCTCTTAATAATTCCTTTGAAAGGATGAATTCAAAAATGTATGGTGATGATGAAATCCATTCCATATCAATGAGACTTATGTCAATAGGAATTGGTTTTGCCAAATCGTATGGATTGCGGAGTGGTGTGAACAAGTCAATAATATTCATGATGACTTGGTGGGGGAATGGTGTTTGCGATGTGAAAGGTGATTGTTTCTTACCCCTTGGAATTGATGAATGAACCTTGAGAACCTGGATAGCAGCAAGCAACATGTATAAATGCAAATGACTAGGATATGCAAATGCAAAAATGCAATGTTATGCTAATTTTTTATTATTTTTTTTTTTTTGTACATATTTTACATCATGTTTTTGTGAGGTGGACAAGGTGGTGGTGGTGGCTCACTAGTTGGCTCAACTCACTCCCTTGGGAGGAGCAAACAAAATATGGGTTGATGGATGGGGAACATTCTGAGATAGTACTCATCTTGTTTAGTGAATGGAGTGATTAGGGTTGATTCTTCTTTGGATTCATCTGAAGCTATCGACATGATATCATATTCCTCATACAACTCATCCTTAGAATCATTGTTATCATTATTCTCTTCTTCTTCACTATCCCTTTTAGGATCTATGGTAAGTCATTGAAAGGCTCATTCAAAAGAAGTAGCAGGTTGTGGACTATACCCTAGTCCAGAATGGTCATGTGCTTCTCGATATTGAGGTTCAACAATGTCGTGCATACCCTATTCATGTCATCCTAGCCCATATCCTTTCCAATTAACCCAATGAAAATATCATGATGGGAAATCCGGGTTGGACATGTGCTCAATATTAGCGTAGGCTAGTTGCCTAGGTTCATCTAGAGGAAGTGGATCAAATGATGAATCAACTCCCCCATATACAAAATTGATTTTATTTGGTGATGAACCCATATTGTAAACCACTCCTATGGCTAGAGGTGGGTCACATGGGTGACCATAATCTCTTATGGTTTCAACATTGAGCGGTGTTATGGCAACATCTTGAACCACATACTCACCAATGCTAGGACTAGCGAGATGTACTACAACTTGTATGGGTGATGATGTGGATGGATTGGATATGGAAGTGGTCTATGGCTCAAGAAAATGTGTAGGTTGAGGTGGCATCTCATGATCTAACAAATCAACTTGTGAGACATTGGTTGATTGGGGTGGAGGTGAATCAGGCTTGGATGGGATGATGGTAGGTGCTTGTGGAATTGATTGAGTGGATGGTGATGAATGACTAATGATAGGTGATGTGGAGGATTGTGCCTGACCACATGTGCATGGTATTGATTGAGATGAAGGTTGGGGTGTGGAAACAATATGACCAAATGTAGAGGTGGAAGCCTGATTAGGATCAGTGATGGGAAGTTCTTCTAGAATGGGTGCTTTGGATGAATGATTTTTTTATGGAGTGGATTGTGTGGATGATGGAATTAAGGATAGATGGGTGGATGGCAATGATGGCTCGTAAGGATTTGAAATGAAGTTACAGTATTTGAATGGTTCAATGTCTGTTGGTATGCAATGTATTTTTCCCTCATGGACATATTTCAAGCATTGATGTAACGTTGAGGGAACACATTTCATTTTCCTAATCCAAGGGCACCTAAGGAGTACATTATAGGCCATGGCCCCCTCTAGGATATGAAATATTGTATGTAATATCTTGACCCCCACTTTTATGGGTAAGATAATAGTGCCAACTATAGAGCATAACGCATCGTTAAATGCCTGTAATGTGAAGGTGGATTTGGTGATATGAGAGGATGGAAGATTGAGGTGATGGAGTGCTGATGTGGTGATGATGTTGATTGATGAGTCGGTGTCAATTAGTACCCATTTGAAGGGCTTCTGATCAACTTGAGCCATGATATGCAATGGAGGATCTGGTGATTCTGATGATATTGATTTTATTTCAAAATCATAGAACACAATCGAAGGCTCCATGCATGTTTGGATACTCCCCATGAAATTTTTGAAGGCATTAGAATCTTGAGTTTGGAGTTCAATGGATTTCAATATCTCCATTAATGCCTCATGATGTGGTGGGGATTGTTGTATGAGCTCATAAATTGATAATTTTGTTGAAGCTATTTTTAGGCTATTGGTCAACTACTCAATGTAATGATTGGTCTTGGTGGGTGACTTGGAAGATGGATGGGTTGAGGTGGATGACTTGGGAGATGAATGGGTTGAGATGGATTGATAGGATTCAGTTGTGGACACACATTTGTTGGTGGTGCCATAGGGAATTGTGCCACTTGAGGTTGCTCATCCAACTGTTGTTGGTGGTTCATGCTTCTTTGACCTTGGGTTACCACATGGATAACCCCTACAAAACCTTGGTATTGTTGAACATGGTTAACTTGGTTAGGGGGAGTTATATTAGTTGATCCCCCTTTGCTTGTTGTGTTTCCTCATGATGAGGAAGAGGTGTTTGGTAAATACCAAGATTTTGGTTTTGTTGTGCCAAGGGGTTATCCACCTTAATGGCCCCCAGGTCTACCAGGTCTTGCACGATATCCTTAAATGTAAAGAAATTATTGATGTCATGGCCTTTCTATCGATGAAAGGGGTAGAACAAGTGCTCCCTAAATCCCTTGCCTCATTTAGTTGGGTCATCTAGTTTAACTTCTAGTAAGGTAATGGCATGTGTGTCATACAACCTTTGAAATATGGAGGCATATGATTCGGGTAATGGTGTGTAATTACGAGTTTGTCGAGTGGGTTGTCAATGTTGATTATTCTCTATAGTTGGCACTAAATTTTGTAATTGGTGTGGGCAGGGAATCACTTGATATGACATTTGTTGTGGTTGTTGTTGTGATGATGGGCTTGAGATTGTTGAGTCATTGTTGGTTGACTCAAGACCACTTGGTTGACTTATCCAGATTTGGTTTGGCCATTATAATTTCCTTTATTTTGGCCCTTGTTTTACCATTATTTTTTCTTGGGCTTAATCTCACCCTCTTGGATCTTGATTTCTTCAATAACCTGGGCTTGGGTGAGAGCCTCCTCAAATGTTTTATATTGTTGTAGTTGAAGTAACAAGGAGATAGGTTTTAGACAACTCCTTGTGAACATTCGTGTTAGTTCTTCCATTGGGAGGGAGAATGGAAATTTGGTAATAACTTCCCTCCAATGGTTTCTGAAATCATAAACTGACTCTTCTTCAAATTATCATAAATTATATAAGTCGTTTAATGTAGTTTTCTTCTTAATATTGAGGGAGAACCTTTCTAAGAATTTGTCTACCAACTATTCGAATGTATATATGCTATGATGTGGTAGATGGTTGTACCATTCTAAGGCATCCCCCCAAGTGTCTAAGGAAATGTGTGGAGCATTAGGGCATCATTCTCTTGAATTTTGAAACATGAGTAGATGAATGCACTTATATGCTCTCTAGGGTCCTCAACCCCTTTAAACTTATCAAACTTTGATAGTATAAAATCTGCAGGATATGGTGGTGATGGTACCAAAGGATGAATGGGGTGATTGACTAGTTGTCTCAATGTGGATTTTTGATATGCCATACCAGGCGTGTGTCAAATTAAGCTGTCAATATATTTTTGCATAGACTAAATTTTAGGATCTTCCATTAGTGTTTGGAAGCCTTGGTTTGTGTGATGAGTATATGTGGGTGGTGTGTGTTGGGTGATGAACTATTGCGATGAAATGAGGTTTTGATTGGCTAATGGATTGATGGTGGTGGGTATGTGCTGGTGTTGGATGTTTTGTTGGAATTGGTTATGGAATGGTTGATGGTGATGAGGTAAAGGTGGAGTTTGGGGAATTTGAGTGTTTTGAGTGGTGGCAATGGTATTGATGTGGTGGAATGGATGTGTAGGTATAGTGATCATTGGTGGTCACGATACCCAAGATTGATCAAGGATGAAAATGTATTTTGGGTGGAAATGGGTGGATAGTTGAAATCCACCACCTGCGAATGTTGTTGCAAGAAAGGTTGGGTATTGGCATTACCAATAAGCAATTGGTTTAAGTGCTGCCATGCTTGTTGTATAGTAGTTGTAGATGCAGGTTGAACGGTTGTATGGGGGTAGAAGTTGATGTGTTATGAGTGTTAATGACATGAGTTGAGGTTAGCGAAGGGTAAGTTGCGAAGGGAATCACAACCGAATGAGGGATGTAATATTGGGTTGAATCAATAAACCCAGATGATGTGAATGGAATGGTTGATGGCATTTGCGAAGCAATGTTAGCTTGTGCTTCGTAGAGTGGGTTGGAATGGATGGTGGTATAGTTGGTTGGGATAGAAGTGCATTGGCTAAATGAATATGGAAGATGTGGAGGTGTAGATGTGGCCTCAAAGAGAGGGTTGGTGATGACTTGGTATGAGTGTGAGGGTTCCTACTAAAATGTAGGAATAGATCGGGGTGGAATGGTGAGAGGTTCCAAAATTAGATTGGTTGGTCTCAAATAGGCTCTGACAATGTCAGAGTCTATATAAGTGATGCGATGGTCGGTTGGTGTGGATGGTTTAGTTTTAGGAATGGAGGTATGGATTACCCTCTACATCATATCCAAAGTGGATGCTATATGCGAGGGTCCAACGGATGGGTCAAAATGCGTTGTCTGTGACATGCTAGGTTAGGTTAGCCATGAAAGTGGCTGGGACATGAATGGAACTTTTCCATGGAATATGGTGGTTGGTTGGTGGGTACTTGACTCATAGCTCTGGCTTGGTTATGCATCGATACCATAAGCTAGAGATAAGTTGGTGCATGTGTGAAAATGTAATGGCAATGAAAAACACACAAATCACTCAAACAAACAAGTGTTTCCTATGTCTTTGCAAAAATTTCTTTTTTTTTTTTTTTTTGATTTTTTTTTTGTGTGTTTTGATGTAACACCTAAGCCTAGAAAAACTATGCAAGGTGAATGATGAAATACAACTAAAAAGGTGTATTCAAACCCACCCTTCTGATGAATAATGAATCATGAATGATTGAAAATGGCTTCCTAGGGAATGATTGGCTCAAGGTAACCTTAAGGAATCAAAATTACCCCTCGAGGGAGGCCACACTATCTGAGTCCTACTACTTGCCTAGCCAATATTTTGCTTCACACTTAGGCATGCTTGGACAAGAATGACAACTACGTTCCACTTATTATTGAGCCCCATGGTAAAAGGGCTTTGCTAATCCTTCCTACTCTAGGCACACCCAAAAGTAGGGGACTTTTCAGTGATGAAATCTAGAAAGCCACTCGCTTGGGGCTACTATGGTGTCTAGGGGGTGAGCCAATGGATGGAGATGAAGCCCACCATCATTGGTCTCGATCAATGGTTGGTGATGAAATCCAACTCACTGATGTTTAATGTGAATCATGTAGTGTGTGATATTCCTTTTAAGTTTCTATTTTCTAGGATTTTGAACATTAAAGTGCAAATAAAACTATCCTAGAATGCAACTATTATGCATTTCACGTTTATTACCTAAAGTGTAAGCAAAATAAAACATACAAGACATACACAGTAGAAAACATAACACCATAAACAATAGACAACTTGAGCCAAATGCAATAAATGAATTTCAAATAAACCTTAGAATATTTTTGATATATAGATAAAAAAATAGAATAAAATTAATTTAAAATCCTAATGCAATCCTAAAATTTGTTTGAAAATGCAGTATTATCCCTAAAAGCAGTCTATATGACTTTTTTATAGATTAATAAATCAATATTCTAAAATGCACCTTTTATTTTTTATTAAAAAAAATGCCTAAGATGCCTACAAATGCTGAATGTATTACTTTTTAAAACCACACAAAGATGAATATTTTCTTTTCTCTTCATTTTAAAAAGAAAAAAACAAAATGATAAAAAATAACTAGGGTTTTGGAAAGTAACTGATCCAAAAGCCTTACAATTTCCTCCCCCAGCTTCACGAACGTGGTGTTGAATCTCCTAGATGTAGTGTGGCATCTCCCAGATGTAGTGAGGTATTTATCAGATGCAATGAAGCATATGATATGATCCCCAAATGCAGTTCAACATCTAAGTAAGCATGAATTGAACCCTATAGTCTCCAAAAACCCTAAGTTTAATTCTGTGACTTCTGCACGATCAAGCTCTAAAAACCTGCAACAAACAAAAAAAAAACATAGATCAGTGAATCAGAATGTGACAAGGAAAATAAAAATATAGAACCTTTTGGGGGTCCCACCATGATCACCATTTTGTGAACAAAAAAATATCAACACCAAAAATAACAATAAATCAAAACAAGTAGTGTGCACATGAAAAGAATGATCTCATATATTATTGAATTAGGGAGCCTTGATCTCCACTTTTACACATCAATATGCCCTGAATCATGAGAATTACAAAATATTGCTTATTTTGATACAATGATTACAAAAGGGGATAAAACCCTCTTGCTCAACCAAACAATGATGGTGTCTTCCAATCTTCTTTGCTCCAAACAAGAGGTTGAGTGGGCTTCTTGAATATCCTTACGGGCCACTCCAAGCTGCAACAACCATCAATAAAAGAGTTTCCTACATTTGCATACAAATAAACATTTAATAGGATCAATAACACATGTGAAGGCTCCATTATGTGAGGCCCTCTTTAGTATAACAGATAAATCTACTAAACCTAACTGAATGTTTGCAGAATATGGAACATAATATTGGAAAAATGCAAATTAAATAATGATAATAAATACCTTGTCATGATACCTAATTTGTGATCTGTGAGGTTGGAAGCTCAAACTATGATTGTGTAGATGCTCGATCGCATCTAGGGGTTGGCTGGACACCCTCCCAAGTTTGGCAAATGTCTTGAGGCATATTATGGATGCCCTATAGTGTTTGTGAAACACCCTAACACAGATACAAGTTATGGCGAATGCTTGGTAGAGTCTGGATTTGATTCACAGGGATTACAACGAGCGAACGATGATGGTAGTGGTTAGGGTTTGTGCAAAAATGCGAATGATATCTCTTTGCAAATGTTTTTGACCCCTAAAACATATTCCACCCTTATTCACAAAAAATGAATAATATTTTATGATTGCCTTCATTCATGTTAGGATTGTGATGACACCAACGAGCAGCCAGGATTAAAACATGATGAGTGGCTAAGATTGCAACTTGGTAAGTGACACAAATTGTGATTAATGAGTGGTAAGTATTGCCACATGGCACATTAAGATGGAGTTTTGATGAATGGACCACATTTATTCATATATATATGAATATATATAAATATAAATATATAAAATATTTATATAAATAAATAAATAAATAAATAAATAAATAAATAAATAAATATATATATATATATATATATATATATGTATTATTATATATATATATGTATATATATATATGTATATATATATATGTATATATATATATGTATATATATATATGTATATGTATATGTATATGTATATATATATATGTATATGTATATATATATGTATATATATATATGTATATATATATATATATATATATATATATATATATATATATATATAACAAATGATGAATGGTTGTGATTTGATGATGATTAGTGGATAATGAATGGCTAGGATTTGGTGATGATTAGTGGATAATTAATGACTACTATTTGGTGATAATTAGTGGATAATGAATGGCTAGGATTTGGTGTCTACAATTTGGTTTAAAAAAAAACGGTTAGATGGATTAAAGCTTGTGTCTCTATAGTTTCTTATTTAGTGTTGGTCAATGGATTAGAGATAGAATATTTTAAAGCCTAGACGGGCCTTAGACAAGGAGATCCTCTATATCCTTTTATTTTCATTATTATGGTAGAAGTTTTGAATAGGAACTTAAATAAGGCTTACAAAGATGGGCTTATAAGTGGACTTAAGGTTAGTAATAACATCGATAACATCACCCATCAATAGTTTGTAGATGATACAACCCTTTTTGAAAGGGCAAGGATAAATGAAGCCAGAGCTTTGAATAATTTTTAAAAGAGTATGAAAGAGCTTCAAGGCAAAAATTTAATAGGATTAAATCCAAAATTTACTTCCTTAACACTCTTGCTAATATCAAAGGAAGAATTTACAGGTTGCTTCAAATGTAGGAGGCATATTTTCTAACAACTTATCTAGGGATGCCTTTATTTGAGGGAATAATGAAGATAAATTAATGGAATCTACTTATTATTAAAGTTCAAAATAAACTTCTAGATTGGAAATGTATATGGTTATAATTAGCAGGAAGAGTGCAGTTAATTAAGTTAGTCTTACAAGCAATTCCAACATATTATATGTCATTGTATTTTATGCCAATATCAATTGAAAATAGTTTAATCTATATTATGCGATCCTTTTTATGGTTAGGTTTACATGATAAAAGGAATTTTCCTTTGGTGAAATGGAGTAATTTGTGTGATGATAAAACTAGGGGAGGTCTTTGTTTAAGAGTTCTTACATATGCAAACTTAGCTCTTAGGGAAAAAGTTATCTAGAGATTATACAAAGAGAGTCAAAGACAATGGGCAAGAATTCTTCTAAGTAAGTATGTTGATCCCAATGACCCAACTTTAATATTTATTGCATTATCTCTACCGAATTGTTCTACTCTTTGCAATGGTTTAAAAAAATCTATTGATATTATGATTAAAGGTTTAAGATGGGTGGTGGGAACTGGAGATTTTTTTATTTATTTGGATGGATACTTGGTGTGATAAAAAACCACTCAATTTAGATCTAATTTTGAAAACTTGGATGAGATTACTTCAAGATAAATATGGTGATAGGGTTTCAAACATTTTTTCCAAGTATCGAGAAGGAAGATACAAATGGAAAGAAGATTTTTTTATAAGTATAAAAGACATTTATGCTAGGAGGCAATTGAGTAGAAAGACAACCGTGATTATTTTGAGGGGAGCCAAGGATAAATTAATTTAGGAGTTGAATATCTCAAGAGAATACACAACAAGAAGTGGCTATAATGTTCACCACCAACAAAATAATAATATCACTAGAATATGGAGAGATATTTGTCATAGCCCAAGCATTCCTAAAGTCAAATTATTTTTTTGGATGGTAGGTCATAGAATAATTTTATCCTAGGATAACCTTATGAAAAGGGATTTCATGGTCCCTCTCAATATGTTTTCTGTAATGAGGAGGAAAGGATAGACCATCTCTTGGGACATTGCTCAATAGTTTGGAATCTATGCAATGGATTCTTAATATTTTTGGTAAATACATGGTGATGAATAGCAAAATTGAAGATTAGTTAAAGCAATGACAAAACACTTATAAAAGTGAGGCTTTATAGACAATATGGGATATATCAAAAGATACAATACTTTGGACTATATGGCTATAAAGGAATAGAATACTATTTAAAGGAAAGGAAAGTAGTTTAGAGGTAATGAAAATGAGGATATGTTTAGCCATAGAGGAGTGTAAACCAACCCTATCAACTCACCCAGCCCATAATTTGGAAGCAAAGAGCCTTGATATATTGAGTTAAGTCATTAAAATTAATTATGATGTTGGGTACAAGAGAAGCAAAAAGAAGGCAAAGAATATAAAGTGGAAACCACCAGATGTAGAGTGGGTTATATTGAATTTTGATGGAACATCTAAAGGAAATCCAGGACCAACAGTAGGAGGAGGAATGATTAGAAATAATAGAGGAGAGATTGTATCATTTTTCTTTCAATAGTGGATTTAAGACAAATAATGAAGCTTAAGCTTGGGCAACTTTAGAAGGGTTAAAAATATGTAAATAAATGAAATGGAATAGAGTATGGATGGAAGGTGATTCTATCATAGTAATAAATGCAATTTTGAGGAAAACAAAGGCTCCATGGAATATAAAAGAGATAATTGTGGAAATTCAAGATTTTGCTAAAGAGTTTGCAGAAATCAAGTTTACATATATATTAAGGGAAGGAAAAAATTGTGTAGATAAGCTAGCCAATAGAGGGGTTTTGATTGAGGATTGTGAAGTTAAATTCTAATTTCCATGGCTAGAGGAAGTAGAAAGTTTAGTTGAAGCTAACAAAAAAATGTTCATTGTCTAAATAAATTAATGATCAAGATTTACTTTAATGTTTTCCATTGGTGATATCTACTTTATTATGTAACAATAATGTGGTTTCATTAAGACTATTTATTATAATTTTTGTGGTTGTACTTGTGTTTGAGGAAGGAAACTTGCAATCCAGATTTGGTAAAGCGGACTATGATAGTGCAATGTTTTGGAAATATTACTCTACTAAGATGCAAGGCATGGATAGTAGAGGTGAAGTTTTGGCATTGTGAAGACTACTATAGGAAAATTTCAAGAAAGATGCTAAATTCTTGATTAATTGTACTCATACAAAAATTTGAAAAGATCCAAAAAATAAAAATCAAGATTTCAGACATTTTATGTAAAATGATGTAGGTTTCTATCTATAGCATCTCAATTGAGATGAGAAGTGTATCTATTTGTAAACTCTTAATATCTAAATAAGAGAGATGTAATTTTTCAAGGGTGGGGGACCCGAGTACAACCCCTTATTATCTAGCAAAAAAAAATATATAAGGGGACCATGATCCCTCATAAAACTTGTGTAAACTCATTGAAAAAATGAATTCTAATATATTATAATACCTATATAATGCCTAAAGAAATAAAATATAAATAGTCATATTAAAATCATATCAAGATCCACCATCATCAGAGTTTAATATTGAGAAGATAGATCTATGGCCCAAGCATTAAAAACTAGGCATGACACTTTTCTTATAAAGAAAGTTTTTTATTGGTATAGGAATAACATTCATTAGAACTATGATGATCAAGTTATTCCCTCAAAATTCTACCATTGTCTAAATTATTTCAATTAAACTTGTAGTGGATTATTGTAAGTTTAAAAGACCTATGTTAATCATATAGACTCATAGAGATGTCTCCTTGGATATTAAATCCCCCTCATGATGAATTCCTAGATCATTAAATTCCATGATACCTCCTTTATCTTTGCTTCACCTCTCTTGCTCATAAATGAGGAATTAATGAGGAAGGGAGACCTCTTGAGTAGACCTTGAGATGAAGTAAGGGATTCTAGAAGAGAGAAATCAATCCCAAGGTCGATAATAATAATAATGCAAGATAATACCAACCATGGAAGTAAGTGGTTATTAAAATTTTAAATTTAGTTTTTGAATAATATTTACTAATGAGTACATTAATTAAAAGATTGTTTGTATGGATCACTATATGCATTTTTATGTGCTATAGTATAGAATATATATTTTAAAAAGAAACTTGAGTATTATACTACTTTTATGGTTAAAAATATTAGTATAATGATGAGCATTATTATAGTTACTTGGATTCAACTTTATTAGTAAAACCACTTGGCATCAAAAGACTAATGCACTTGGGTGAGAAATAAACTAATAGAGTATTGGAAAGAGAAGATATTTCTATGGTGATATCTCTTTTAAAAATATGTCATGTTTTAAAATAAGGTCTAATGCACTTCGGGTATTTCCATAAGATATATCCCATTAGGAAAATCAAGTGTTTCAAAGCAAGTGTATCCTATTGATAAATTAGAATGTTTTGAACTAAAATATTAAAGGATAAATTGTACTCTTAAAAAAATATAGTCAGTCATATTTTAATACTTCATAGTTTTTATGATGATCCTATTGTGTACAATCTTATAAATCATTATTGAGTTTCCTCCCTTACCTTGGAGGATACATAAGTATAGTAAAACAATGATAATATTGTGGTAATACTAGAAGTGTTTTCAATGGGTTATATGGGATTCAAACTAGCCCCACCCATATTACATCATTACCACATAGTGGTATTATAACAACTTGATAATTATGCATGTATTGCTTGGTAATATTCAAACCTCGGTCTCCTCCTTGGAAGTTGAGAAATCTAACCGATTGAACTAATATCCAAACACATTCTACTGATTTAATTCTATTAATTATAGATGTTGATCTTTGTACTATTACCATATTGAAAACACTTTATATTTTTATCTCCTTCTTTAACCAAGTTTGTCTCGATTTTAATCTCCAAAATTTCTCTTTCTTACTCAAAATATTATGATATTATCTAAAAAAACCTCTAATATTTGATTATTATGATCGCCTTTTTGGAATTTTGGAATTTTATGTTTTAGTTCTTCTTTCTTCTCAAAAATATTTTCAAAAGTGTTCTTGTTCCATTCTTTTAATCTAGATGTCATTGATTTATTTATTTTTGGAAGTGTACACAACCCATCGTTTCCTGAAGGATTCCATGTTTGTGCTATCATATCAACAAATTAAGAATAGTATTCCCATATCTAATCATGTTTAAAATTTGATCTTTTTTAAATTCACTTACCATTATTTTAACTCTTATTGGCTAGTGATATGAACCAATCCTTGTCAAGGTATTAATTTTAGTACAAGTCCCTTCATCTAGCTAATGATATGAGAGTATGCATCTATCTAGTTTTTCTACTATTATGTTCTAGCCTCTCTAGTTATTGGTCCATGTATAGTTATCTTCTTCAAACTCGACCTCCCATAGATTATTATTTTAAATAAAAGTTGAGAAATATCTCATACTTTGGGTCAATTTCCTAATTCCTCCAAACTTTTCATCTAGTTTGGTTATGGCATTAAAATCTCCTATTATCATGAATTGGGTTTCCTGGTCTTTAATTCTCATAAAGGCTTAAATCCCACTCCATACTTCTAATTTACCTATTTGAGTTTTAGATCCATAGGCATTGATAAGGATGAAACAAATATTTGCAAAGTAGCATGTGACTAAAGAGGCTATCCATGCCTAAATTTTTGAATAGTTACATAGGAGGTTCTAATAAGATTCCAACATGTTAGAATTCTCCCTACCACTCCTTAAAAAACCATAGCTTCCCATTCACATATCGCCCATACTGCTTTCATAATTTTGGAAATATCTTCCTTTGTCATTTTAGTTTCCTAGATACAAATAATATCAGGTTTTTTACTTACACAAATATCCCTAATACACCTCTACTTTGAGAGGGTATTAGCATCCCTTATATTTCATGAGATGGTAATCATACCTCATGAGGGGCTATTGGCCCTGCCTACAAATTACCAATATCATTTTTTATTTGGTAAAGAGAAGTTCATCCAACTTAGTTTGTGTTCCTTTTTATATGTTTGCTCTTGCTTCTGTGGATCTCTATTGATAATTTAAGGGGTTTCATCTTTTTGAATTGCTTGTATCAAGAGTAGGTCTGATTATTATATTCCTTAATATTATTTTACAACTTTATTTTTCATTAGATTTATCCTCTCTTGGCTCTATTACAAAAGCTTTTGAATTAACTTACTCATTTTGTAGTATTTCCTTATTAAAGGTAGAGGTATTAACATCTAACAATGCATTTTATCTACCAATTTTCTTCTCCTAAATGGTGCATGGTACTTCAAGAGAGTCTTCAAAATTTGATGAGACACATTCCTTAGAATGTTCATCCCTAAATCAAGAAATAGATCGTTCCTTGTTAATATTATGAACCTATTGTATTGTGTCCTTTAAGCTCTAATATACTTTTTATTCATAGGATAAAGCCTCAAAATAACTGATATTTATTCCAATATCCTTTCTTATTGTTATCCACTATTTATTTAATCTCATTTGTCTAGACCTATTTTTTGGAAGTTTAAAACCATCCTCATCCATATCTATTTGTAAGTTTCTGTTGCGATTTTCTACATATGTTTTTGTTGGACTCTTCTTAGGGCATTGTTGTGAAGAACTTCCACTTACCCTTTAAAATATGTCATGTTACAAAAAATCCTAAGGGTCACAAAAATTTTGTAGACTCTAGTGGGTCTACCTCTTTGACCTAGGAAAATATTATCTATAAGAATCTAAACAGACCAGGTCGGGTAAGGAAACCCCGAGTGATGAGCTTGGATATTAATGATGTTGTAACCCATGTCTTACCAAATTAAGTGTTATTATGTTAGTTTTTGTTCTTCTTGACTAAAATATGTAGCATTTAGATTATTAATACTAGACCGGTACCATATCCATTGGGTAACCATAGCAAATTCGTAAACTTCATAAACTAAGAAAGGAATAGGAAAGAGAAACTAGTTTGTTCAAATTTATTCAAATGATGTAATAAAAATGAACCATTAAACTAGCAAAGAGAAGAATTATTCACACATTTATATGCTACAACATACAAATAAGCAACACACAAGCCATTGACATGGGAGATGCCAAGAACAAAGTTGGAATTTATATTCATAAAGAAAATTACATATAAAGAACTCGACAAAGTTCTTAGGTATATATAGCAGTAGTTACAATTGCACCCCTATTCAAATATCGTAACAGAGGGTTACTTCTCCCAATATTGATTTTAGTGATGTAAGAGTATCCAAATTTTTATGCATATGTTAGAAATGATCTCAGCTGGTCAAGCTTCCTAGATAGTTCCTGGGTAATGACAGAGGAAAATACAACACAAGAGACAAAGAAAGGAAAACATACACAGAGAGGAAATATGGTTAAATTTAAGACACAACTATACGAACAAAAATTTTGCTATCTAAGGCTTGATAAGCTCTTTCATTGTATTACTCATCTATGTATAGCTTTGGGGGAGATCGGGTTGTGTTGTAGCCATTTTCCTATCTGCCCTCCATATATCCTGATCTCCTGTCTTGTACAAAATTGTGGTAGGGGAAAAAAAGGACAGGTGGCCCACATTGTTACTCCTACAACTTTTCTTGCGTGCCAACCTCCTCACCACCTTGAGAATGTGTCTTTGTCGTACCTTGATCAGTTGTGTATTTTGCTATGCTGGACCCCACTCTGCCTTGTTTGTTACTGGGTGCCTCTTCTTGTGGGTCCCCCACCACTCCTTTTCAAAGATTCTGTAGCCTCTGGTCAATGTAGATCCAAGCCTCATCGTGGAAGGACAAGGTAAATTTTAACATGTTGATATCTTGTGTAATTTTATTTACTCATTCCTTGGACCATTCCATGGTGTTCTTGGAGAATACACATAGGCGATCTATTAACTTGGCCAAGGAATTGAAATGCCTTGTCAACTTCATGTTTTGACCAAAGTCAAATTCCTGTATCTTATTAAAGATTAAATATTTAATTTTGGGTGCTTGGAAAAACTCCTCCAACATGAACCCACAATCATTGAGTTCATTCTCTAATTCTTCTTCGAAGCTTGCTATCTCTTCATCCCACTAAATACAGTTTGACCTATTCTGCAAGTAGATGAAGACCTTTGTGTATTCCTCAATAAATAAGTGGGTGGATCTATTTCGTAGGGTGACCACCCCCTCACTAATTTCCACATAATTTTCTTTGAATTTATGAAATACAAGTATATTAGATTTATCCTTTGATTTACTTGTTGTAATAGATCCCTCAAAACACCTATGGTGTACCTTGTGGCATAGATATTATAAAATATTGCTATTAAATCAAACATATCCTCTTGCACTTTATATTTCATTTCTTGTTTTAATTCTTAAATGAGAGTGGAGTGATCGTTGACCTGTGAGATAGTGTCTTGGATGGAAGGTGGTATTTGTTTCAATAGATCTATCTCTGCTTGTAATTGCTACACTTTCTACTCTACTTGTTTTGCTTTTACAACCTTGGTTTTTAAACCTATTACTTCATTTTCTACAACTTCCACCACCTGCACTTGGGAGGCTACATGGGACTTCATCATGTCTACGGTGCCTGTTGTGGCCATGATCACACCTTGGTCTAGATCAATTATGACCTATTTCAAGCTAGGTGGCAAGGGGATGGCCACTGTGGTGATGGATATATCATAGGTACTTTTCTTTGCTATTATCTTAATCCTACTAATACCTTTGTTGGGAGCTCTCTGCTCCTCCATATCATGTATTTTATCTTTCTCATCGGTAGTAAACTGGATCACTTCCATTACTTTGGACAGTGTGAAATTTTACACTAAGGTGTCAATATTGGCCCTCTGTCGAGTTGGAGACTATGATGGGCTTTCTGTCAAGACTTCATATTCTTGGAGTATATTTGAAAATTCCCTCACTTCTTGTATATTCTTGAGCACCTTGGAGGGAATTGAATGATATTTTTGGTTGATCACCAGGGTGGCAGAGACCACGAATGATCGGTAAACCACTAGGTCAATATGGCTAGATGGATAAATCAATGCCTAGGCTAAGGTTGCAACTACACTTCATGCCTACTACAAAAAATAAGTTACTATCTCCTTCCATTTTGACACTACAATGGGGGAACTAGAGGACGTAGGGAGGCTTACCTACTCTTTGGGTGCTACATCTGAGATTCACACTACTACCTCAAATAATTTTGAATCTTGGTTGACAACTTGGAGGGTGGGGTCCTGAAAATCCTTGGGAAAGGCAATGGGAACCATGGTGGTACCTTTTATATTAATAAACTCCTATGCATTATCAAATCAATAGTGTAATCACCCATTATCTCCAACTTGCTGTGAGGTTTGTTTTGCATTTTCTAGACCAATTCTAGTGACAGGTCCTACCTCAGGATCTTCTGCATTTGATCTTCAAAATCATCTGCCTTGTGCATAACCTGTAAGAGGGATAATTTCTCTAAGATAGTCTATTTATGAGAGCCGAGAGGATCATAGGGCATCTAGGTGATCTCTCAAAAATAGTATGTATCCATATTCTAAATGACCCGAAGTAAACTGAAGTGTCCCAGGTATATGTAGGGGCCCATTGTACAAGGGATTGGAAACGAAGGAACTCCTACCTTATTCCTTATAGACCGGATCTTTACCTCCTCTACAATTTTCCTAGTTATTTCTAGGATGGATATGGATGTAGATCAATGCTTTGGCAAGGCCTTTGGGGGTAGCTTTGACCCATACAATCTGATGTAAGTGTATTCCTCTATGAAGAAGAAATCACCTACCTTTGTCTCATGGAGAAATGATATTACCTTGACCCCAATTCTATTAGGTTCTTCTCCACATAATCGGGCATGGACTATAGGGAGGACTTCCTCAAATAAGACTGCATAACTTGAGCATCCTTCCTATATACACAACAACCGATCTTGGATATCAACAAAATTAACTCCTATTTTGGTGATTGAGGATTGTTCCAATTGGCCCAAGACCAAGTGGATTAAAAATGAGTAATATGAGAAAGGAGGAAGCTACTCCTTGTCTACCAGAATAGCTTCCTATAATTCTATTAATTCTTGGTTGATGTTATCACTGATGATTTCCTCCCACCTGTACATGGGTGTCTTATCTCTTTTTTTACACTAGATGATCATAAATATAACTTCTTTGGTGATTTGCTCCAAATCCTTCATCCCCAATACTAGGTTGATCATGTCCACATAATATTGGACCCAAGGGCGGAGTATAGATTTATGAATTGAAAAGTTGGGGCATAGACTTATTCCTCTTCAGAAGCCTACCCAAAAAAGAGGTCTCAAGCATAAAGTTGTACTAGAGGGCCAATACTTGGAAATCCAATATTAGTGACACCATGGAAAACCTAAATACTCTTGATTCTATTAGTTGTGAGCCCAACTACCACCTGGTTGGCATAATCCCTGATAGTTCTATTCATAGGGTTGTATACCACTGCCAACCATGTGAAGAGGTTTGACAAGTGGTAGACTCTAGGGCAAACCAATTTTCCTAGGTTCATGACCTATTTGTTACAAAAAGGGCTTGGCTCATCACTATATCTCTATGCTCTCATGAACAATCCCCTTAGCAGAGTTGAGTGGTGCTGGTTGTATTTATCTATTAGGTCAAAACTATATATGGTGATGCCCTCCAGATCCTCTTGCTGGTCTAGTGTGATTTCCTTGTTTGAAATAGATTTTTCAACCAACATCTTCAGGTCCTTGGATCTCCCTGTATTCTTCATAACCAACCAGGTCCCTATTATTTTTTTGATATGGGCCTTTACATCCATCACCCCTGTTGATGCAACACTTGTGGAAGCCACCAGGTCGAGTGATTATAGACTGCGAATACTCCTATGTGCTACAACTCCTTCACCAACTTAATTTTTCTCTACAATTAGTGTTCACGATGTCTTTTGCATGCACCTATTCGATTGCCTTAATTGAAATTATGGGGGAGCATCACCACATTTCTTTTTAAAGAACTTTTATTAATGGTATTAGGTGGCACACTACTTTTTTATTTGTTGAGGAAGTCTATCTCACCGTGCCACAGGGCCTGGGCACATGAATCAACATTTTTTCTATGCTAAAGGGAGGTTCTTACAACTTTCTTGGTCAGATTCTTGCATCAAAGAATCTAGGCCATCCATGCACTTATTTTTATTGGTTTGGGTGCATAACTCTGAGAGGAGGTGCATGTAATATGTATGCATTTATGAGTTGTAAATACTTTAGGGATGGGGCACACGAACCAGAGGGGAGGTGCATGGACTTGGTGTGTCTTTAATGCCTTCGTGCACTCCATTAAAAGTGAGTGCATGTCAAAAAATAGGGCACGTAAATTTTGTGTGCCCCTTAAACTTTCATGTGCTCCAATGACCTTTAAAAGTAGGGCATGTGAATTTTGTGCACCCTTTAAAATTTCGTGTTCTCCAAAAGAATGGAGCACACGACCTCAAAAAGTGGGGCAAGTGAGATTTGCATTCCCCTTAACTCTTGTGTGCTCCAAATGGGATAGAGTGCATGACTTAAAAATTGGGTGCACAACTTTTGCGCATCCCAGAACTCTTTTGCACCCCATTAAATATGGATTACATGACTCGAAGTGGAGCACATGAACTTTCACACCCCTTAGACTCTTTGTGCACCTTAAATAAATGGAGCACATGACCCAATAAAGGGGCGTGTAGCTTCATGCACCCTTCTAAAACTTGGGGTGCCTGATAAATTTTTTAAAAATTGGGGCTAAAAAAGGGGGTTTCATGCAAGGCCAACAACAACTCTGACTAGGATAGGGGAATGAGTGAGGAAACGTCATGAATTGGCCCAAGAACACCAAAATATTTGGTTTGATTGGGTACAACCTCTCTAATTACCTAAACAAAAAAAAAAAGAAAAAGAAGAAACAAAGGACTCAATATGTACACACACATTTTTTTACAAGAAATTAGCCTTTATTACCCTCGATGAGAGGGCCAAATGACCTCAGATGCTGGATATTAATAGGTATGGGCATTTCTTCTCCTTCCAAGTCTTGTAACCTATAAGTATGTTGACCAATCACCTTAGCAACCTTGATATGGGCCTAACCATTTTGGCTCAAACTTGCCTTTCTCACCTAGTTTTTCATTTTTTGGATCCCAATAGAGTACTATCTCACCCTTTGAAAAGGACTTTCCTTTTGATTTCTTATTGAATGAATCAACTATCCTTTTTGTCTGGGAAATCATATTTGTAACTGCCTCTCTTATGTCTTCTTCCAATTTAACAATCTGATCCATCCTCCTTTGTAGGGCATCAGGCTTTTCATGATCCTGAAGGAGTAAAGAGAGAGTTGTTCACTCTAGTTGAGGTGGAAAAAGTGCACTTTCCCTATAAACCAATTCATATGTTGATCTACCTATGGCCCTTTTTACTGATAATTTGTTTATCCATAAAGTATATTTTAACTCAGTATCCCAACTTTGTTTGTTCTTACCCAGTGACCTCTTGATTCGGGTGATGAGATTTTTATTAGAGGATTCTGTTAACCCATTTCCTTGGGGGTAATAGTATGCATAATGAGGCCAGATATATATTGTACTTAGCATATAAGTCTACCATCTCAAAGGAGGTGAAATATTTGGCATTATCTATAACAAGCTTTCTAGGCACCCCAAACCTGGTCAAGATGTTTTCCTCTAGGAAGTTGATGATAATCATGGTTGTTGATCTCCTAAGGGGAGCTACCCCGACCCAATTGGTAAGGTAATCCATTGTTGTAATTATCCATTTATGGCCTCCTGAGGAGTTTGGGTTGAATTCTCCTATCAAGTCTATTCCCCATTGAGTGAATGAGGCTTCAACAATGATAAGTTTTAGTGGCATTGTAGGCAGATTATTCTTACCTATAAAAATTTGGCAGCTATAACATCCCCTGATAAATTGGTATACATATTTAAACATCGAAGGCCAATAGTACCCCACCCTAATTATGGTATTAGCCATTTCTTTCAAAAAAAAGTGGCCACCACATAAACCTGCATGGAACTCTTCAACGACCTTGGGGACTTCTTCCTTTGATAAAAATAATAACAATACCCCACTTGGGTGTCTCCAATAAAGTTGGTTCTCCTGGAGTAATAATTTTAGGCTTACTTCTTGATGCTTCTTATCTAGATTTATAATTTCCTTGGAAGGAAGGATAGGGTTCATCGGTATAATAAGATGTCTGTGTACCAATCACACTTATTATAACCCACCAGTCTGTCATGTTGCAAATCACCTACTATGATGGTATTGTTCATATCTTCTCCTCCTTTACTAGCCATGTGCTTTGCTAGCCCTTACCCTTTAATTACCTAGACTACTTTGAACTCGATATCATACTGCAACAATTTTTCCATTTATCTTGTTGAGCTTCCCATAGGCTCTGGTTGTGTGAGGACATATTTCATAGCTATATAAGGGATGTAAGCAATCACTTTTCTAGAACAAAAAATGCTCTTAAAATATCCCAGGGCTTGTATCAAAGAAAATGAATATTTCTCCATGAGCTTATACCTCAATTAATCTTCTTTCATCCTTGAGATTATGCATGCTATGGGTATTTCATTCCCTTCTTCATACTTCTGTGATAAGAATACAACTATGGTGTGTTCAGAAGCAAATGAGTAGATGCTAAAATCCCTTGAATGATTTGGGCACGTCAATATGGGTGCAGTGGTGATGGCATCCTTGATCCGCTAGAAAGCCTTCATGTTTTCTTCATTCCACCTTATGCTTGCATCCTTTTTTATCATATCATTAATAGGTTTAGCAATCTCAACAAAGTTTGGAATAAATATTCTAACAAAGTTTATCTTGCCAAAGAAGGACCTAACCCCTTTTATACTTTTTGGGGGTGTGATTTTTGCAATGGCCTCCATCCTATGAGGATTAATACTTATTCCTTCTTTAGAGACCATGTGTCCTAACAACTTGCCATGGGTGGCTCCAAATAAGCACTTATTTGGATTCAGTGATATTCCATGCTCCTTGTATCTTTCAAAAACTTGGGATAGATGAGAGAAGTGATCACTTGGATTTTTTGAAAAGATTGTAATGTCATCCAGGTACACCACTAGATCTTGAACATCAGTACTTTGAAGGTAAAGTCCATGGCCCTCTGGAAAGTGGCACCAATATTCATCAACCCAAAAGGTATTCTCTGATATTTGAACATCCCCTATGGTTTGGTAAAGACAATTTTATATCGGTCCTCTAGGTTGACTAAGATTTGATTATAACCTGAAAAACCATCCAGTAAGGACATTCTAGATGATCCTGCTACTACTTGTAGAAGATGTTCCATATTAGGAAGGAGGTAATTTTCCTTGAGGTATTTTTTTTTAGGTTCCTGAAGTCAACGCATAATCTGATTTCTCCATTCTTCTTTCTGATAGGGACTAAATTGGCTATCCAGGACAAGAATCTCACTTTCTTGATTATATTTGCACTCAATAATTTTTGCACCTCTTTCTGCATGACAGGATGAAGTGTGGGATTAAATTTCCTTTATTTCTACCTAAAATATTTAGTGCCTTCCTGTTGGGGAATGATGTGGGTCATAATATTAGTATTGAAAGTCCTCAAGTCTTCATAGCTCTAGGTAAAAATTTCCATGTTCTTCTTTAGAAAATCCATGTACTATTTTTTTTCTTTCCCAAAGAGTGCCCTATTTATTCTGATTAATTTGGGTTCTTCAACTATTTCAATATTAACCTCCTCGGCCTTAGATTCATGAAATACATGATTATGTGCTCTATCAAAATCATAAAAGAAAGGGCAAATGAAGGAAAAGACTCGAGGACGACGCGATTTCATGACTTGTCGATTCTTCGCGGCTAGAAGCGGCAAGAGAACAAAATGGGAAACGAATGTCATGATTTCGCGACATGTCTCAGTTTCGCGATAGGCAGTGGCAAAGGAGCAGAACGAAGGTAGATTGTTGTGATTTCGTGACAAGTCTCATTATCGTGATGTGTCACATTTTTGCAACTATCCAAAGCAATTGAAGGAAAAGACTTAAGGGCGTCATGATTTCGCGACATGTATTATTGTATCGACATGTCGCATTTTCGCGACATGCAATGACAAAGGAGCAAAATGAAGGTAGAATGTCACGATGTCGCGACATGTCTCTTTTTTGTGACAGGGCGCATTTTTGTGAGTATCCAAAGTAAAATATGGAAATGACTTAAGGACATCGTGATTTCGCGATATGTCGCATTTTCACGGCTGAAAGCAGATAAAGTGCAAAATGGGAGATGAATGTCACGATTTTGCAACATGGCTCATTTTCGTGACATGTCGCATTTATGCGACTTATAGTGGCAAAGGAGCAGAACGAAGGCAGAATGCCACGATTTCGTGACATGTCTCATTTTTGTGACATGTCACCATTTCGTGACTCTCTAGAGCAAATGAAGGAGAAGACTTAATTTTGCGACAGGTCGCATTTTCGCAGCTGGGGCAGCAAGAAAGCATTGTGGTAGGCCGCTGCCTGTGCTCTAAGGTGGTTGTAAATATGTGTAAGGGGCTGTGCTCTTTCTTGGCAGGGTGGCCTCAGATGGGTACTAGTAGCAAAGGACAAACTACCCCTATTGAGGTTTTGATCCATAATAGCATAGTGCTGATTTTTTTAAAAGGTTTTGGGTCAACTTGGAAAACCTGGATGTAATGAAATTGTACCTTAATTACCAAAAAAAAAAAAAATCATAAAAGAAAGTATCTAAAGATGCTAATCCTTTGGGAATTTTGTGAGTTTTCAATTGTATCACTTTCATGGGTTCCCCTATAACATGTTTCAGTTTGTTGTCTTCTTCATCACAGATCATACCAAAAAAATGATTTTACACAACCATAAAATCCCTGATATCAATGTGATCCTAAAAAACTTGTAAGTATACTACATTATCTGGTATATAGGGATGATACATGAATATGGTGGGAAATATATCCATATACTCAGTTTCAATCTCAAGAATGTTTGCCCCAAACGTGTTTACAACCAATAGGTTCACGATATGGTTTTTCTCCTTGGGGATGTAAGACAAGTGAAAGACCAGGAATCTATCTATTTCATCTTGCACTTCTTGCCTAGACTGCTTCAACCTAGGGTATTTAGTTTGGTATTTCTATTTTACTTATTGTATGATGATTTTAGTGTCTCCATTGGCGGTGAGGTATTTTATACCAAGTTCCTTAGCTTTTCTCAATCCAAGCAACAGTGCCTCATATTTTGCCACATTATTTGTGTAGGGGAACTCTAGGCGACAAGGTATATCTAAATAGTTACCTTTAATGTCAACTAGGTTTATCCCAACACCAACCCCAGTTTGTGACTTAGCAACATTAAAATTCATTGTCCATATTTTTATAGTCGAAATCCTATCCGATTCTGCATCCACTTCTACCTTTACTTTGGGATCCATATTTTTTGCATTAGGAATGTCTTTGAAAAAAGGTGTTGGGAATCGAATTGACATCAAGTTTTACTTAACACTGCAATTGTCTATCTTACAATTTTCTATCTAGGAACGCACCCTATAGTCATAGCTCGACACTTAAGCATTGGTTGGACCAAAGATAACTTCAATCCAGCCTCTAGAGTAGGCTGGTTCCTTGTCAACTTAAAATGGTGTTGAATTAATTAAAGCTCAAATAGGGTTTTGAGATAAGGGTTAGAAAAGGTTTAGGGTTAGAAATGTTATGAAAAATAGTGGTTGGATAGGCTAAAAACATAGGCAACTACAAAAAAAGGCTCCCACAAGCTATTTCCAGTGTCCCATCACTCAATATTAACATCACCCAAATCAATGAAACCTTCACACATTAAAGCATAAATAGATATATATAGCAAAAAGCAATTCCAACATCCAATATTGATAATCCAAAAAGCAGAATAGACCATTAGTTAGATTTAACAAAAATAAACTTCCTAACAATATAGATCTAATCAAGAATATATTTCAACTACTCTCACAACTAGTAATCCGATAAGTTGGAATGAACTAACCGTTCAAGTATTAATATAAATGTAGCTCAAGACATTGAACCTCTTGTACAAGATGATGAATATGACAAATTTGAGTCAAAATATCAGAGTAATGCTCCTTCCATTAGCTCACAAGAATATTTATAGTAGGGAAATCAAACGCACTAGATCTGACCCTTGAAAATGAAGGTTCGGACTTTATTTATAGTTTGTATATAAATTAATATTAAGGAGATATTACAAAGATTGTATTACAACTCAGTAGAGAGTTTGCTAGCATTATATTATTGGTTGAAGAGCTTCGAGAAATCCACTGTGAGAAATCTGCCATGGTAGCATACCTCTGCAACTTGCTGGTTTGTTGGTGGTAGTTAGAGTTAAAACAATTGGCCACTGCATCTCGTCCATCAAACATTCTTGGGATTTTAGCTCTATCGTAGATATGTAACCGCATCTAGCTCTTGTTCTTGAAAACCCTCATTGCTTTGTCTTCCTACCATCCAACTGACTGTACTCTGATCTGGTGAGTTTTGGCCTTTTAAATCCTTCAATAATGTTAGCAAAACTTGTATCATCGATATTCATCGTGGATGGTTATGATTAAACCTCCCAAGATACTCTGCAAATTAGCAAGGAAAACCCAGGCACCATTCCATACTTTTAAGTTGTTGACATCATATTTTATAGCCTTGATCATGTGAAATCAAATTTCAGTGTAAAATGATCTAAGAGGTGAGTGGGATGCAATCCACTCATTATCTCTCCTCTTTTCTTCTTTGGCTTAAAAGCAACTAAAATCCGCACCATAAAGCATGCTGACATCACCTTTGCTTTGTAAATATGCAAAATCACCAATCCACACTTGGGCAAGTGCAACTCATCCTTTGTTGTCATTTTGCACTGACTATAATGTAAAATAGCTTTTATCACCATTCTGCTCCAGAGTTAGTGTAAAATCACCCTTTGTCTTCAATCTGCACATTATGCAGTGTTTTCTACTCTTTGTTGCCAATACGCACCATAATACTCTTGAGACGTGATAGAATTGAACCTTACCAACACTTAGCCCTCGGAGCATGTAAAAAAACTACTCTCGATTGTCATTTTGTAATTTATTTTATGCTAATGTCATCATCACCAAAAACTTTTGTGGAATCGAGACCCATCGCCAATCCACACCAAAAAATTTTATGGAATCGGGACCCATTGCCAATCCACACCAAAATATGTTATAAACCGAGTGGAATTGCTCAAGGAAAAATTGCACTAAGTGTTAGGCGGATTAGGAAAAAATGTTGTGGATCCACTCCAAAATACACAAAAAAGTATGCAAAATGGAAACTTCAGATCTTAGAATGAAATTTTCAATGCTTTCTATGGATGTGGCCATTTTGGGACTACATTCTAGCATCTCTCGGGTGGATTTTCTCGCAAAGCCATTGAAATCATAGTCTTATCCATTGGGCATCAAGAGTCAAAAATACTTATCTTCAAAAAATGCTTTAAATAATTTCCATATGAACACTACCCTTTAAAAACTTTATGGTCATCTTCAAGGATAAAAATTCATATCGAGACCATGCTTCATACATCCTAGAGGATAACTTTTCACATGGAGACTATGTCATAAACATTAATATCTTTGCCATTCTAGCAAAATTGCTTCACTGCTCCATCAAAACACAACTATGTTATCCTTATAAAGCCTTCTTATAAATCATGATAAAAATACCTTCACACAAAAACTTTTATTTCCTGTGTCTCTCTGGACTCATAATTTTATTGTTTCTTTTTGACCATGTCAGAGTAAAAATAAATCAGATAAAAATACAAAACTTATGACTACATATGATACAAAACAAAAATTGCTAATCTTGTGCCCCTTCAAGGTCCACAACTCTATCTGGATCTTCTTCCTACTGGGCATCTTACTCAATATTATCCTTCTCTTGCTCGGTTTCTTCCTTTGCAGAAGATTACCCTTTGTTTTCCTCTTTAGCATTATCACCAAATAATTGCACCATCAGTTTCAAGATCTGCAGGGCTTGTTTCTAGGTTATTTATGAGGGGTTGGAAGTTTCCTTCAACTGCTTATAAATGTACTGGATTTCACCAATATCTTCATAGTTAGTAGCACTTTCTTTGTTTACCAAGTCTTCCATGAGGTCTTTGAGCCTGGTAAAATCAATGATCATTTGTGAAGCCTGCTCTTGGTCAATTGGTTCCTCTAGAGTGTCAATTTTAGATTCATCTTGTAAGCTCTCACTAGTACTTTTCTTAATTTCTTCAACTAACAACAAGTTGTGGTCTTCCATCCATAACCCTCTAAAACCAATATGGATCATTTTCTTATTAACATCCACTACATACTTGATTACTTCTTCAATATTGTCATACAAAAGCCAAGCCTTTTGTAGTGCTCTATGCTTCTTTACTACAATTATGGTAGCAACTCTAGCAATTTTCCACTCCTTATTAAGGATTGCCTTAGCAGAATCACCGAGTCTACTATCCACCAGTCTATGAATTTGTTTATATGGAATTACCATAGGTTGTAGCTCTCTAGTGATTTTATCCAGATCCTTATGAATGCTTTGGCGTAGACGGTTAACATCATATAAATAATCAATAATGAGCTACAGTCTTGAGTATTTCTCTAGGACTTCAGAGAGCAATTCCTTTCTCACTTTCTTGAGTCCATCCTTAGAAAAACTAGAAGATTTAGCCTTTTCAATCTGAAGCTGTTGCTTCAAATTTTGTATCTCCTTAGCTTGTTCTTCATTTTTCTTCTTCTATTATTCTACCTCCTCCTTGAGATTATTACCTTCTTGAAACTTCTCCTGCTAGCTCTTAGCTTATTTTCTCATAGCTTTCTCCACTTCTTTCTAATTACTGATAGTTTTATAAATATTTTCAATTTGCTTTTCAAACTTACCCACCGTTTATTTGAATATATCATTCTTTACATAAAAAGTTTCTAAATGGGCTCTGGCTATGACCAATTCATCTTCATCAAGTAGCTTCTCAATATCTTTTGTATACTCTTCTATACGATAATCTTGAGTGGTCATCTCAGTTCAGGCTTGATCACAAGGGGAATCATGGATCTAGATGTCCTTTACCTTGAAATTGGATCAATAAATGTGCTTCTTCTCTTGGTGGCCATCCTATTAGAAGGCTTAGACAACTTTTCTACCCAAAAATCATTGATTTTTTGTGTAGCTTCCTGCTTCTTCTGCAAAATTGCATAGGTAGGGAAAATTGTAGCAAGAGGAGAAGAAGACACAAGGTATGCAAGTGCAAAATTAGTAGTTGACAATAGCTGTGTAGAAGTAGTTATAGTATATTCTGTGACCAAAGTGGAATCTGTGACCACTACCACTGTTGCAATTGGTAAACTCATGGAAACTGAAGTGAGAATCATAGATGGATGAATGGGTGAACTTGAAGCAGTTTGCTTCTCAGATGATGGTGGTGGTGGTAATGGCAAAGTTGTAACTATGGGATATTATGAGAGGGAAATATCAACTAATGAATGTAGTACTTTAGATGATGCAGGTGGAACTTGAGGTGACCTTGGAGAAGATGAGTTGGTTTTTACCTCAGTAGTGACTGATGAAATAGGAGGTGGACTATAAGGTGGAGAAGGTACACCTTTGTTACAACTTCTTACTTAGAAAGGGAGGGATATTTCCTTGGGGAATCTGGAGGAAGAGGATAAGAGAGATTAGAGACCATACCTTCACCTACTAATGTAGGATTTTCTAGAGTTATCTCTATTATCTACTACTGTTCTTATTGTATCAATTCTTTAGCAATTGAAACAATTGTTTTCTCAACTATATCCTCTTTATGCAACCTCTACTTATTTGAAATCTATTTCTCAACTCTTTCTGGGGCTCTTTTGGGTTTTCTCTGACAAACTTGAAAGGTAACTTTCTCACTTTCTATCTCTTTATCAGACAACCCTTCTTGTACTATTTCCTCTAGCAATACCTACTTAGAAATAGGATTTAATTACACTATTGTTGTAGTGGTGAAATTCAGAGGTGTAAACCTAAAGTTCTAATCTTTTTTCCAATCTACGTCTGTGTTTGGAGGTTGTTCACCCAGGACTAGGCATTTGAGTCTCTTTACTATCTCTATAACTAGTGCACTAACGGTCCTCTCATAAGAATAGTGCATTTTAATCATCAACCGTGCTCCCTTGTGAAATTTCTCTATTTGCTCAGTTGAATGTTGAAAAGGCTTAAGGACTTCAACAACAGTCAATGGAGTATCAAGTTCCTCTTCATGAACTTCTTCTTCTGAAGGTGGGGATGGGGAATCAGACCCAGTTTGTGTCATTTTGTATATTAGCACTATATTCCTTGTGTCTTTGGATGTTCAAGTTTTGAAATTATTGTCATACCTTTTAGAAAATTCACCATCAAATTTTATACCAAACCTAGATTTTTATTTACCAATCTCAATTCTCATCCTCCACCAGTTTGATATCTTGGCTTCGTTCCATTTCTCATTTTTCTTTAGTTCCTCACTAGTAGGCTCCTAAGGCTGAGGGTATTATTTCTTATTTGTTTTTTCCTCGATATATTTGATGGTAGACTACTTCAATTGATGTTTTATATTGTTGTATGGGTCAAAATCCATAATTTTTTCATAAAATTCTAACCATAGAGGAAGTTGTCCATTTTAGAAACATTCCACTCTAACAGAGCAGTTTCTTTGTTGTTCCTACCTTGTTCAAAATGGGGTTTGGATCTATTTTAAAATTTTTAGGCCTTTTATCCTTTTAAGGCTATATTTATTTTATAGAATATATCATCTGGATCATAACTCCATCTCTGAGGAATGTAGAACAGACCCAACCTATCCAGGTATTGGTCAATCTGTTCACCCTATCGCTTCCTAGTAATAGTTATATCACTAACATTTTAGTAGGTCAACATAGATCTCCTCTTTCTCCCAGAGCCATAGTTCAAATCTATATATTATGCTTACCTCAAATATTATAAGGCAAATAGCCTCTTTGTAATAAAGTGAGGTAGTAGAAAAGGCTTACCCATAAAGCCATACAGTTTAATGACTGTGTCCTCTATTAAGAGTTACCAGTCTCCTTCCTCTGCACCTTCTTCTCTTAATATTTTCTCAACCAGAGGTGGTAGTCTAGGGTAAAATCCACACATTATTTTAAATGTTGGCCCTAAGAATTCCAAATTGAATTTATAAAAAGACTCAGTACTTCTCAGATGAATAGTCCATTAATAAATTGGTATGGGTTCTCCTTCACTAGTCTTGTCCTTGATTGGAATCTAGGGTATCATATCCCTTACAGCAATGAAAAACATCCATAACAGAATTTAACAATATAAAAGATAAGGTGCATCAGAGCTTCTTTTCAGTACTACTAATTGTTCATGCATTCTATGAGCAAGGAAAGTCACCAAAAAAAATAGATAACCCTAATACCCTTATTTTTTGCACCTTCCTCATACATACTCTCATTGGAAATGTAATATGCAGTGGCTATTTTCCAACCCTGCACCATTTTATCAGAGTCTAGACCATCCATGCAGGCCAACATAGAATATAACTTTGGGTGTTCAAACTGTTTAATGGAAATTGGAACCTGGGGCAATCCCTTCTGGGCCTTAGTATCCTTAAGTTGTTTATATACCCATTTTATGAAAGACTCACCATCATTAGCTCATTTATCCAGAGAGTAATACCCAGCATGGGTAGTTGTTTTAAACTCTTTTGGTATTATATGTGGTTCTGCTCCTAAGGCAAAAAACTTGTGACAATTTACAGTAGTGATGCTAAATAAGGTTTTGCCTTTAGTATTTTTTATTGATTTTGCCATTGGGTCATAAAACTTAACGATGGTTGCTATTAACTCAGGACAAGGATGAACGAAATCACAAATGTAAAAATACAAGAATGAGAGCACAACACATCTACCTTCAACCAACAAGGTCACTCCTTTCTTGTATTTGTTGTTGATGTTTCTTCTGAGCTTCGTTCTCTCTGTGAGGAATTGCTCAGTATCCACTACAAATTTTTCTTTATCAGTATAATCGCCCACTATCTTTTTCACTAATTTTCCAACTTCTTCGGAATCTTTAGAAGCCATCTTCATCAGTAACAACTTAGATTTTATTTATAGAATTTATAGGCAATGCTTCTGCTATCATTCTACTCTTCTTTGCTTAGTGAATGCTGCTCTTTGCCAAATGGATAGAATATTGTGCTTCAACACTTTTAATTATCATTGCATGCACGTCCTTCGCCATTAATGCAGCTATTGCATGACTTATCTGTTGGCACATTTCTTAATTCAACACTCATTCCTTTTGGTGGCTTAGAGGTGGCATTCCAACCTTTGATTGGTTAGAATTCAAATGTGCTTCAACCCTTGCAACGTCGCTTTATCCTTTCTCTTTTGATCTCAGAAAAATTAGCATTTATTGCAAATATTTTGCCCTTTTCCAAGTGATATGAGGTGGAATTGCTGCCCCGCTCAAATGTAGGCTTGAAAATGGTGAATTGGTGACACTTCTTTTATTTCAGCCAACATAACTCTAGATTTTGATGAATTAGGAACTTCCTCATTCCACACATCATAAGTCTTGAAACCCAGTGGATTGGAAGTCGCACGTACTTCCACTGGCATCATAGTCCATTTGAGTACGGATAATGGTGCATGTTACATTCCACTGAATATGTAGTTCATTTAGGTGCGGATTGGAACCCACTCGTCATTCCTCTGGTATGATGGTTCATTTGAGTTTGGATTGGAGCTCAACTATTTTTTCTTTGTACTTAGTGTATTTGAGTGCAGAATAGGAACTGCTACATCTTGTGGGAACACAGCCAATTTTGCAAAATTTTCTCTCTTTTCTCTTTTTTTCTAATTTTTTATACGTGTTGTTAAAACAAAACTTGATACAAAGTGCAAAAAAAATAAAGGAAATATGATACAATGTATGTACATATATTACAATGAGCTTATATTTCAATCAAAGTAGAGTTTAAGATGAAAATAATTAACCAAAATTGGTTGTATGTTTCCATATAGATCTTTGAGTTGGAAAACATTGGTATCTTTGACCTCTACTATCTTGAAAGGGCCATCCTAGAAGGAGTTAAACTTCTGATGGTGACCTGGTTTTGCTTTTTCAACATTCCACCTGAGAACTGAATCTCCAACCTGGAATTTTTTGAACTTACATTTTTATCGAACCATACCTTGATGTCCATAGAATGCTTCTAAAAGTTCTCATAGGCCTGAGCTCTCTTCTATTCCAAATGTAGTAGGTGTGTCAGCATTGTCTCCACTAGATTTTAATCTGATTCTTCTTCTAAATTTATCAGTTTGAGTGCTGGAATTTCTAAATGTATAGGTAACACTGCCTCTTTGCCATATACCAGAGCATAGGGGGAAATATTGATGGACTTCTTGATAGTAATCCTATCTGCCCACAAAGCTTGTGCCAACATTAGGTGGCAACTTCTTTTATTCCCCTCCAGTGATCTCCTCAAAATCCTTAACATGTCTTTGTTGGTAGACTCTGCAAGTCCATTCCCTTGAGGGTAATAATTTGAAGCATTTTTAATGGTTATGCCATACTTGTTGGTGAATTCAATATATTTGGCTCCTATAAAGGCTGGCCCATTGTCACTCACCAAGGCTTTCGAAACTCCAAACCTTGAAATAAAACTTTCCATAAAATTGATCACAACTTCCTGGTCTAATTTCTTAGTAGGAATAACTTCTATCCATCTGGTGAGGTAATCAATGGTAGTTAAAATATACTTATGCTCTTCTAAATAATGAGGGTTGATGACCCCTATAAAGTCCAGCCCCTATTGTTGAAAATGCTCTTCAACTTATATTAACTTGAGGGAAAATGAAGCATTTCTTGTCCTCCCTTCATACCTATAGCATTTGTCACAAGCTCTAGTGACTTTGAAGGTGTTAGAAAATATGGTAGGCCAATAGTAGCTTGATATTATGATATTCAAAGCTGTAACTCTTCCTGAGAAATATCCTCCAGATGGTCCTCCATGGAACTCCTCAATGAACTTTTGTTGTTGATCATATTTTAAGCACTTAAGGAGAACTCCATCAAGGTTCCTCTTGTGAAGCACTTATGGCAGTAAGACATACTTAAAATATTGAAGCCTATATATCCTTCCTTGTTATGCATTAAGATCAGGAAGACATACTCTAGTTTGAAAGTATTTGATCATCTAGTCGACCCAATCAGATTCTCCTAGCTACATTCCTTCAATTTGATCCTCGTTTGTTGCCTGGCAAGCTGTTATTTTAGTTGATACTGCTACCTATGTTAGAACTTCGCATAAGGCCCTGCCTCTTACCAACATGGTGGGGTGTATATCCACATCATATTCCTGTATCTTGGTGATCCAACCAATTCTCTTATCTCCTAGTTCACCTTGTAGAATAAAGCTTCTTACATTTGAGTGAACACCATATACCATGGTCTTACTTTGAACCAAATACTGACTAAACTTCTTCAATGAATTCATCACATCAAATACTTATTTCTTGATAAAATTATACTTAACCTGGTAATCATGGAGAGTCTAGCTCCAAAAGAATATAGGGTGTTCCTCACCTTGATCATTATTTTGGGCGAGCACTGAGGCATAACTCTCTTCAGTTCCATAAGTGTAAAGAATAAAATCCTTATTTAATATGGATTTATTAGCACTGGAGTTGTTGCAATAGACTAATTTATAATATCAAAGTATTATTTCCTTACTTCGGTCTGTTTGAACTCTGCATCTTTCTTCAGTAGTTTAGATATAGGCATGACCTTCTGAGCAAAGTCAAAAATGAATTTCTTGATAAAGTTTATTTGGTTGAAGAAGAACTGCAAGACTTTATTATTTACAGATAGTGGAAGAGCAAGAATGAACTAGATTTTTTCTGGATCTATGGCCATACCTTCTTTTTAGACCACATGACCTATCAATTTTTCCTCATGTACTACAAAAAATGGTTTCTTAGAATTAAGGAAAATGCCAAATTTTTGCACTTTGAAAAAACTTGCTCCAAGTGTGCTAAGTGATCATGCTTGTTATGGGAAAACACTGTCATGTCACCCAAATAGATTAGAATGACTTTATTGATAAGTTCCCCAAAGGCATATTCCATGGCTATCTGAAATGTGGCTCCCATATTGGACAACCCAAAAGGTATTCTCTGGTAGGCAAATGTGCCCCATTTTGTGGTGAATGTTGTTTTATACTGATCTTTATTTTTTACCCAAATATGGTTGTATCCAGAGAAGCCATCAAATAGTGAGAACCTCTATGTCCTTGTCACTATCTATAATATCTAATCAATCTATGGAAGGGGGTAGTGATCCTTAAGAGACGCTTGGTTAAGATTTCTAAAATCTACACACAAGCGAATGTTGCCATTCTTTTTCCTCACAGGTACCAAGTTGGCTACCCAGGTTGAATGTTTAATTGGATAGATGATCCTAGGTTTTAATAACTTTAAGAGTTCTTCTCTCATTATGGCTTTGATATTTAGATTTACAGGCCTTTGATTCTACCTAAAAGGCTTTGCATTAAGCTCTAGGTCAATGGTGTGTTGGATAATCCTTTTCTTTGTATACCTTGAGGTCTTCATACGACCAAGCCACAACGTCTTGGTACTTTATACATAAAGCTTTAATGTCCTCTTCTTCTTCTAGTGAACATCGGATTCCAACCTTGAGCCTTTTTTATTTTTCTATTTCAACTTCTTTATATATTTTGTCATTGACTTCCATGGATCTGATCCTTCTCCTATCTTCATTGTCAAACAAGATTTCTAGAGTGACCAACCCTCTAGGTATGTGATTATTTCTAAGTTGAATAACATCCTGATAATCAATTTTATCTAGATTTTATTCTTGAATAGTGGAGAGATAGACTTCTATTACTAGAAATTCAATGATCTATTCATCATTCTCAAAAACTTGCTAGAAAATATGCTTATCTGGTATTGTAGGTCTGAAAATAATTTTTATTCCCTTGTATTTCTTGACTCCAATGTCTGTAGAAGGGTTGAATTTAGCTCCCATTGTTTCTAAAGAGTCTGCAAAAGTATTCTTTTCTCTAGGAACAAAGTTTATATTTAGGGCATCAAAGGATTCCATAAGATCCCATACCCTATTTCTGTATGCTTTTAGGTAATGGTGCTTACTACTACACCTTTCTATTACCTTATGGAATATTAACTCAGAGTTGCCATATATGTTTAGGATATTAATACCCATATTTTATACTTGCATCAGTCCAATGCATAAATCCTCATACTCTGCAGTGTTATTGGTGCATGACCATATTAATCTGTAGGTAAAACTCTTTGTCCCTTCTGATTGGAATTGTAGTACCACACTAGCACTAGCTCCATTTATGCATCTAGCATGGTCAAAGTGCATGGTCCATACCTCTGTCTATCTCAGATACTGATTAGATATAGTAGGAAGTTTCTTCTCTAATTCTTTAGAAATACTATATGTGCCCATGCCTGTCCCAAACTAACTATAATCATTTCTAAAAGGTAATTCATCTTCTAATTCCAGTTCTTCATATTTGTCTAGAATTTTGAACTCTTCAAGAGAAGCGAGGTTTCACATGTTTTATTCAATTTTTTCTATGTGATAAGATATAAGCTTTTTAGGTATTATCCTTATCCTCTTCCCTTTGAAGGGAATGACCATGCTGGAATAATCCATATACATGCATCCACCTAATTTTGTAGTGAACTCCCTCGAGAGGCATAAACCAAAGTAGATTTCTAGATCAACCACTACTATTTATTGTACTATTTTTACCTTAGGTGCTCTATGTAACCTCATTAGAACATCCTTTATTACTCCCACTATTTTTATAGGTGTTCCATCCAATTGCAGTACTCCAAGGTAAGATCAAGTATACTCCATACCCATCTCTTCACATACTGCTTTAGGCATAACTGTAGTTGACGCTCCTGAATCTATCATACAATTTCAGACTATTCAACCTTCCATACTTAAAAAGATATAGAAAGGAGGGGATTTATTCTTTAAAATAACAAGGAACATTTCTTTCTTTTTTGAGGGTATAGTAAGGATTTTGGTGGCTTGCCTATCATGTGGACACTTGTTGAGAGAAGCCTTAAGAAAGTATATCTGGCCGGGAATGAAAAGGGTATCATATAAGTTGAATTTTGATGGAATCCTTTTCATCTCTTCCACAATGTTGTAATTAGACTTAGCCAAAGCGGTCCTCTCAGGTCTTCTTTCTGGCTCACCATATTTTCTTTTATATTGTTGAGTGGCTTCTATTCTTTATTTTTTTGGTAATAGAAGGGAATCTAAGCCTCATATTTAGACTTCACTTGGTCTCCTTTAGTTTATATCTCGAATATATTGGGGAGACTATCTGTATTCTCTTTCCCTTTAGCTTGGGGAATAGGAAAAGTATCACTGCTTTGGGGAAGTGGGTCATTCTTTTTCTGAGAGGAACCTAAAATTATCCCATATTTTATGGGTATACCTACAAGGTTTTCTTTCCTAACCTTGTCATAACAATAATTGGGCCATCTTCATCTAGTTATTTCCTAACCATGATCTGGTTAGGATGCCATATCATATTTACTCTTCCATTTTGATTCCTCTCAACTTGATCCATAGCTTGTTGAACATGGTGTTGGTACATGACACAAGATTGTGAATCATGAGGATCATTACACACCAAACACTAGATATTAACCAGACTTATATTTGAAGAACATTCAGGATCTTCATATGCTATGTTTACTCTGACCCCAATACTGTAACTAGGACCAAGTCTTTGATATTTTTTCACATATGGAAATATCCTCTATTGATATCTCTCCTGATCCATTTTTCTATTGAATTCATTCTATTACTTAGAGTTTTTAAAGTATTTTTTATATCAAGAATGACCAAAAACTCTTAAGGGGTCTGAAAAGGAAGGGGAGGGAAAGGGACTGTAGTAGAAGGTGATTTTGGCTAAGGAATGCGATTCATTTATAGAGATACGAATGATAAGGAAAGGGGGTCCATATAAGATGAAGTAGTAGCTTGGATTTGGCTGTTAGTGGTTTCTGAACTATAAAGTAGCATAGCTTTGGGAGGTAACCTCCCCACATTAATTAGGATATTCTCAGCATGAACTGCTACAATATAAACTTGTGGAAAGGTTTCCAATATATATTTTTGGGTTTGAAAGCCTAGCTCTGATCCAAGAGCTCTGATATATTACATATAAGTCAAGAATGCAGTTGGTCTAGCTATAGGGGAATTATATTCCATATTCTGTTGAACCTCAAATTGAAATCTGAGATAGTCTCTTACTGAGATTTATGCATGGACGTAAATAGATTAAGCAAGGATAAAGAGTCAAAAGATTCATTAAATTGTTCCATAAAAGGCTTAGCTAATGGTACCCATGAAGTGATGGTGTTATCCTCAAGAATCCTAAACTAATACAAATTTTTTCCTTTGAAGGATAGTGCTAGGATTCTCATAATAACATCCGCTTCCTTTATGTTGTGGATTGCTGCCAGATTCAAAATGTCCTGACAGTGCTCATATGCTATCTTCCCCAATCCATCATAAGTGGGAATAGCCTTGGAAAAATCCTAGGGAATGGTATTCATATGGGCTAATCTAAGGGGAAAATCTATGTTCCAAATGGGGAATTTATGTAATGGCTGATTTGGGGTACATTTCCTTGATTTGTTGTTGTATTTCCAGCCATGTTTCCAGGTGTAGGTCTTGTTGGAGGAGTTATTGAATTAACTATAGGGTTTTCCTTAGGAAGCTCTTCTTTTGAGAGGAAATATTGATTCAAACTTTTGATAACAGTATACCCTCTATACGGTAGCTCACAATAAAAATATGAGTCTGGGTTATTCATTTTGAAAGACTTGGTATACATGAAAGGACACTGGTCTACTAGGGTAATTCTTTTTTGGGTTAAAAGACTAGGGAGTCGCCAGGTGAATTTGATGTTCTCCATGTAGTAATATCAATAAAATTCACAAAATCTTGATTCCTTCAAGTAGAGATAAAAAAATAACTCATATGATGGGTTTTCATGTTCCTTTTGAACTGGTCCCATTGGGCATGCCAAAAACTGCTGGGCATCAAATTGACATCAAATTTTACTTAACACTGTAACTGTTTGTCTTCCAATTTTTTGTCTAGCCATGCACCCGATAGTCACAGCTCAACACTCAAGCATTGGATGTACCAAAGATAACTTCAATCCAACCTCCAAAGTAGGTTGGTTCCTTGTCAACTTAAAAAGGTGTTGACTCAATTAAAACTCAAATAGAGTTTTTAGATAAGGGTTAGAAATGTTATGAAAAATAGTGGCTGAATAGGCTAACAACATAGGCAACTATAGAAAAAAGGCTCCTACAAGCTATTTCCAGTGTCACATCACTCAAGATTAACATCACCGAAATCATTGAAACCTTCACATATTAAAGCATAAACAAAGATATATTGCAAAAAGCAATTCCAACATTCAATATTGATAATCCAAAAAGTAGAATAGACCAATAGTTAGATTTAACAAAAAAAAACTTCCTACCAATACAGATCTAATCAAGAACAAATTTTAACTACTCTCACAACTAGTAATCCAATAAGCTATAATGAACTAATTGTTCAAGTATTAATAGAAATGCAGCTCAAGACTTCGAACCTCTTGCACAAGATGATGAAGATGAAAAATTTAAATCAAAATATCGGAGTAATGCTTCTTCCATTAGCTCAAAAGAATATTTACAGTAGGGCAAGCAAATGCACTAGAGATGACCCTTGAAAATGAGGGTTTGGCCTCTATTTATAGTTTGTAAATGAAAGAATATTAAGGAGACATTACAAAGATTGTATATTTACAGCTCAACAGAGAGTTTGCTAGCATTATATTACTGGCTAAAGAGCTGCAAGAAATCTATTGTGAGAAATCTGCCATGGCAGCATACCTCTGTAACTTGCTGGTTTGTTGGTGGTAGTTAGGGTTTGAATAGTTGGACACTACATATTATACATCGATCATTCTTGGATCTCAGATCTACTGCAGATCTACAACCACATCTAGTTCTTGTTCTTGAAAACCCTCATCGCTTCATCTTCCTACCCTCCAACTGACTGTACTCTGATTCATCGAGTTTTGGCCTTTTAAATCCTTCAAGAATATAAAAAAAACTTGGACCATCGATCTTCATCATGGATGGTTGAGATTAAACCTTCCAAGATACTCCGTAAATTAGTGAGGAAAACACAGGCACCATTCCATACTTTTAAGTTGCTGATGTCATATTTTATAGCCTTGATCATGCAAAATCAAATTTTTTGCGTAAAATGAACTAAGAGGTGAGTGGGATGCAATTCGCTCATTATACCTCTTCTTTTCTTCTTTGGCTTCAAAGCAACTAAAATACGCACCATAAAGCATGCTGACATCACATTTGCTTTGTAAATATGCAAAATTACCAATTCGTACTTGGGCAAGTGCAACTCATCCTTTGTTGTCATTTTGCATCGGTTGCAGTGTAAAATAGCTTTTATCACCATTCTGCTCCAAAGTTAGTGTAAAATCACCCTTTGTATTCAATACACACCTTATGCAGTGTTTTCTACTCTTTGTTGCCAATCTGCACCTTAATACTCTTGAGATGCGGTAGAATTGAGCCTTACCAACACTTAGCCACTCGGAGCATGTAAAAAAACTACTTAATCACCATTCTACAATTTCTTTTGTGCTAATGTCATCATCACTAAAAAATTTTATGGAATCGGGACCCATTGCCAATCCACACCAAAATATGTTATAAACCGAGTGGAATTGCTCAAGGCAAAATTGCACTAAGTGTTGGGCGGATTAGGAAACAAATGTTGTGGATCCACTCCAAAATACACTAAAAAGTGTGCGGAATGGAAACTTCATACCTTAGAATGAAATTTTCAATGCTTTCCAAGGATGTGGCCATTTTGGGCCTACATGTGTGTGCCATATGGAATAAACACCCAATTATTTTTCTTCCATATTGTTGACAAGATTGATTTTTGTATTATCATACCTCCTTAGCTTGATAGAATGTTTATGAAAAGGCTCCCTTATTAGAGTGGTCTGCTCTTTGGTTGAGAGGGGTATGGTGGCGTAAGACCAATCTAACTGGAATGAACTGCCTAGTTATTCTTCCCAATGACTAGACAACAACAGGGAGAAGAAGGGGTCCACATCTACCATCACCACATCCATTACGATGCTTTTCTTAGGATATTTTTCTAGTAAAACTAAAAGGCCCGTAATTATCACTACGCAAGGTACTTGCCTATTGTCCATAATCGAGATGGGAGGAATCGTTAGTACACATTAATAAATTTATCAGCTACTTGTTTAGGCATGATGTTATGGGATGCCCCACTGTTGAGCATACAATTGTGAATCACATACTAATCTGCATAGCCTAAAGTATATAAGAGGAATATATAGAAAGGCTTGACTGAGGAAGGATTGGTAGGTGAAGCACTGAGAACATGGTTTTCACATGGTTCAATTAATTTAAAGGCCTTACACACTTGCTCTTTATAATTGGGCACTATCATTAATTCCCTAAAGGTTATGTTTATTTTTTCTTGGACAATTCCGACATCAAACTCAACCTTCCTATTTTCCATGACCTTTTTGACCTCCTATTGCTTTTGAGTTTCACTCATCAATTCTACTATTTTAGGGGGTGCAGGGGGTGCGGGTTGGTGAGTGGTGTTCTATTTTTTTGATTTATGCTATCCCTTGCTCTCGGTTGCAATTTTTTATTTGGTATGGTTCTGTTTCTAAGGTTGGTAGCATGAACCCTTTATGAAGCTTATACTTCTTATGCTATGGGTGCCAACTCACATTGTTTCATTCGTTCAAGATGGCTATCCTATGACCTTTTTAAAAATTCATGCTATCAAAAGTGAAGGCTATGGGTTTGGCCTGAGATCTGGAAGACTTATTCACTTCTATTCTTGATCCCTTGACTATTTCATCCCAAGTCCAACATGCATTCATTATTATCTCCTTGTATGATTCTTCTTCCAGGTTAACATTCGAATGCAGGTCAAGGTACACTCCACAATAAGATGAATTATGGGGGGCATCACATGTGGGAAAAAATAAAGGGAAATTAGAGGCCACATTATCCAAAGCCATGGGGTTGGGGACAACATATTGATCTTTTTGGACGTCCTTCCTTTTCCAACTATTATTTGCATTTCTTCCCCCCTCATTATTCCAAATTTTGTTGAAGTTTCTCTTGAAAGGAGGTTCGTTGTCATTCTGGTTTTGATAATATTACCCACTATCCGCTGTATCCATTTCTATTTTGGATAACCTATTATTCATCGAATGGAATATTTTTGTCAACTGGTTGACAATTTATCAATGGGATCAGGCTCTAATTTTTTTAATATGCTAAAATCCACTTTCTTAGGCTTCTTCTCAGTTTGACTTGGGCTGGGGTATGATGAGGATGGATTTATCTTCCCACTATCTATCATATTTATTTCAATTATTATGTCTCTTTCCATGCAGGCATCAATGGTGAGTGTGGGCTCTTGTTTGAGTTCATAGTTGAAGTCTCTAGGGAATGCATTCTTATAGAAACAAATGGACTGGGGGTCATTTGGAATTAGAGTAGTGGGGATTTTGTTCCTCAACTTGGTGAACTGTCTGTTGAAATTGTCCATATTTTCATTATCCTTCTTCTTCATTGTGGCAAGTTCGGTTAACAGTGATTGCTCATTTTTTCTCCCCATATTTTTTGAGGAATGCTGTTTCTAATTCTTGGAAGGAGCCTATAGTATCTACCGTGAGACTATTAAACCACTCTCTTGCATCCTTATCCAAGGTCTGTAAAAATAATCTAAGGACAATATTTCATCTTCTATTTTGAGGCTATCGATGGCATACATGAAGTCCTTAATGTGGTCTTTTCCTGTTGTGGTGTTATCTCCTAGGAATTTAGGCAAATATTTGTGGGTCTTGGGGGTAGTGGATTTAATACAGAGGGTAACATAAAAGACATGTACCTATTCATTTGCCAATTTTTTAAAGGTGGGTTTTCCATTTGTGTAACTGGGCTCCCTAGTATAAAAGGTACAACAATTGGAATAGTACTTTATAGATGGAGGCTTTTAGAAAAACTAGCACTATTGTTGTTTTGATTAACTAGATAAAGCAAAGGTTTCTTTCTATTTTTACGTGGTCAAAAAAGTACCTGTGGATCTGGAAGTTCGAGGTAGATTTATTTTTTTCTTCTTCTCATGGCTGCTAGATCAGCTCCTCCTCCTTGATGATGGGTTATTTAGAGTCACCAGTACAAAGTACAAAGTAGAGAATATAGGAGTGCTCTCTGGCCAAGGTTGCTCAGTCTAAAATTTCTAAATATTATAGGGAATAACCAATAAAATTTTGAAAATAATAAACAATAGGTAATTCCCCAATAATGGCACCAAAAACTATTATGAAGAAATTTCGCTTACCCTTTAAAATGTGTCACATTACGAAAATCCCAAGGGTCACAACCAATTTGTAGACTCTGGTGGGTCTACCTCTTTGACCTAGGAAAATATTATCTATAAGACTCTAAATAGACCAGGTCGAGTAAGGAAACCCCGGGTGATGGGCTTGGATATTAATGATGTTGTAACCCATGTCTTACTAGATTAAGTGTTATTACATTATTTTTTGTTCTTCTTGCCCAAACCATGAAGTATTTATATTATTAAGACTAGACCAGTGCCATGTCCATTGGGTAACCATAGTAGATTCGTAAACTTCACAAACTAAAAAAGAAACATGAAATAGAAACTAGTTCATTCAGATTTATTTAAATGGTGTTAAAAACATGAACCATTATACTAGTGAAGAGAAGAATTATTCACACATTCATGTGTCACAACATGCAAATAAGCAACACACAAACCATTGACATAGGAGATGCCAGGAACAAAGTTGGAATTTATATTCATAAAGAAAATTATATATAAAGAACCTGACAGAGTGCTATGGTCTATACAATAATGGTTACAATTGCATCCCTATTCGAATATCGTAACAGAGGTCTGCTTCTCCTCATACTAATTGTAGTGATGTGAGAGTATCCAAATATTTGCATGTTTGCTAGAAATGATATCATTTGGCCAAGCTTCCTGGATAGTTCTTGGGCAATGACAGAGGAAAAGGTGACATAAGAGATAAAGAAAAGAAAACATACACATAGAGGAAATACGACTAACTTCAAGACATAGCTATACTTTGACCAAAATTTTTACTAAGGCTTGATAAGCTCTTTTGCTATAATAATGCTCTATGTATAGCATTGGGGGGAGATCGGGCTATGCTGTAACCATTTTCCTATTGACCCTCCATCTGGCATGATCTCCTATCGTGTATGAAATCATGGTAGAGTCTAAAAGGGATAAGTGGCCCATGCAATTTCTCTAACTACTCTTATTGCAAGTCAACCTCCTCACCACCTTGAGAAGGTGGCTTTGTCATGCCTTTATAAGTTGCATTTTTTGCTGTGTTGGACCCCACTCTGCCTTGTTCATTACTGGGTGCCTCTTCTAGTGGGTCCCCCACCACTTCTTTTTTGATATTTTGTAGCCTTTGGTCAATGTATATCCAAGCCTCATAATGGAAGGACAAGGTAAATTTTAGCATGTTGACATCTTGTGTAATTTTATTTACTCATTCCTTGGACCATTCCATGGTGTTCTCAAAGAATACACATAGGCGATCTATTAACTCGGCCAAGGAATTGAACTACCTCGTCAACTTCATGTTTTGACCAAAGTCAAATTCCTATATCTTATTAAATATTAAATCTTTAATGTTGGGTGCTTGGAAAAACTCCTCCAACGTCAATCCATAGTCATTGAGTTCATTATCTAATTATTCTTTGAAGCTTTCTATATCTTAATCCCACTAAGGCTAGTTTGACCTATTCTACAAGCAGATGAAGACCTTTGTGTATTCCTCAGCAAAGAAGCAGGTGAATTCATTTCCTAGGGTGACCACTCCCTCACTGACTTCCACATAATTTTCTTTGAATTTCTAAAATATAGGGTATATCAAATTTATCCTTTGATTTGCTTGTTGCAATAGGTCCCTCAAAACATTTGTGGTGTACCTTGTGGCATAGATATTATAAAATACCACTGTTAAATAAACCATATTCTCTTGCACTTTATCTTTCATTTCTTGTTTGAATTATTCAATGAGAGTGGAGTGGTCATCAGCCTACGAGATAGTGCCTTGGGTGGCAGGTGGCATTTATTTCAACTGATCTATCTCTACTTGCAAATATTGCACTTTTTGCTGTAATTATTCTACTTTTGCAGCCTTGGTTTTTAAACCCGTTACTTTCTTTTCTACAACTTTCACTACCTGCACTTGGGAGGCTACATGGAACTTCATCATGTCTATGGGGTCTATTGTGGCCATGATCACGCATTGGTATAGATTTATTTTAGTCTCTTTCAAGCTGGATGGCAAAGGGATGGCCACTATGGTGGTGGATACATTGTAAATACTTTTTTTTGCTATTCTCTTAACCCTACTAACACCTTTGTTGGGAGCTCTCTACTCCTCCATATCCTATATTTAATCTTCCTCATCGACAGTAAACTGGATTACTTTCCTTACTCTGGATAGTGTGAAATTTTCTACTAAGGTGTCAATCTTGGCCCTCTTTCAAATAGGAGACTGTGATGGGCTTTCTGTTAGGACTTTATATTCCTAGAGTATATTTGGGGGGAATTGGATGCTCTTTCTAGTTGATCACCAAGGTGGCAGAGACCACGTATTAATGGTCAACCACCAAGTCAGTCTGGCTAGATGGATAAATCAGTGCTTGGACTGAGGCTACAACTACACTTCGTGCCTACTACAAAAAATGAGTCACTATCTCCTTCCTCCTTGACACTGTAGTGGGGGAACTAGAGGATGCAGGAAGTATTACTTGCTCTTTGGATGATGCATTTGAGATTTACATCACTACCTCAAGTAATTTTAAATCTTGATTGATGACTTGGAGGGTGGGGTCCTAAAAATCCTCGAGCAAGGCAATGGGAACCAGGGGTCCATATTTTCTATTAATAAACTCCCATGCATTCTCAAATCAGCAATGTAATCACCCACTATCTTCAACTTGCTATCAGGTCTATTTTGCATTTTCCAAACTAGTTCCAGTGACAAGTCCTACCTGAGAGCCTTCTGCATTTGGTCTTCAAAATCATCTACCCTATGCATAACCTATAAGAGGGACAATTTCTCTGAGATAGTCTATTTATGAGAGCTGAGAAGATCATAGGGCCTCCAGGTGATCTCCTAGAAATAGTATGTATCCATATGCCAGATTTCCCAAAGTAAACTAAAGTGGCCCAAGTATGTGTAGGGGCCCATTGTATAGGGTATTAGCAACCAGGGAACTTCATTCTTCCTTATGGACTGAACATTTACCTCCTCTACATTTTTTTGGTTATTTATAGGATGGCTATGGATGTAGGGCAATGCTTCAGCAAGGCCTTCGAGGGTAGCTTTGACCCATATAATATGATGTAAACGTATTCCTCTATGAAGAAGAAATCACCTACCTTTGTCTCATGGAGAAATGACCTTACCCCGATATTTATTCTATCAAGTTCTTCCCCACATAACTGAGTGTGGACTATAGGGAGGACTTCCTCAAAGAAAACTGCATAACTTGAGCACCCCACCTATATACACAATAGTCAATCTTGGATAACGATAGCATTGACTTCTATTTTGGTGATTGAGAACTATTCCAATTGGACCAAGATCAGGTGGATTAGAAATGAGTAATATAATAAAGGAGGAAGTTGCTCCCTATATTCCAAAATAACTTCCTACAATTCTATCAATTCTCGGTTGATGTTATCACTAATAATCTTCTCCCACCTGTACATGGGCGTCTTATACCTTTTGTTGCATTGGATGATTAAAAACATAACTTCTTTGGTGATTTTCTCCAAATACTTCATCCCCAGTACTAGGTTGAGTATGTATTTGTGAATTGAAAAGTTGGGGGGCATAGATTTATTCCTCTTTAGAAGCCTACCCAGAAAAGAGATATCGAGCATAAAGTTGGATTAGTGGACCAATACTTAGAAATCCAATACCAGTGACATCATGGAAATCTTGATTACTCTCCTGATTCTATCGGTTGTGAGCCTAACTACCACCTGGTTGGCATGATCTCTAATAGTTTTTTTCTTGAGGTTGTATGCTACCACCAACCATACGATGAAGTATGATGAGTGTTAGACTCTAGGGCAAACCAATTTATCTAGGTTCATGGCCCATTTGTTATAGATAGGGCTTGACTCATCACTATCTCTTTGTGCCCTCATAAAAAATCCCCTCAGCAGAGTCAAGTGGAACTAGTTGAATTTCTCTATCAGGTTAAAACTATATATGGTGATGCCCTCTAGCTCCTCTTACTGCTTTGGTGTAATTTCCTTGTTTGAAATAGACTAATCAACCAGTATCTTCGAGTCCTTGTCTCTTCCTATCTTCTTTGTCATTGGCTAGGTCCTTGTTATTTTTTGATATGGGCATTTACATCTGTCAACCCTATCGATGCAACACTTGTGGAAGCCATCAGGTCAGGTTATTGTAGACTATGAATGCTCCGATGTGCTACAACTTCTTCATCAACTCAATTTAATTCTACAACTGGTGTTCACAATATATTTTGCATGCACCTATTAGATTGCCTTTGTCAATATTACGGGGGAACGTCACCACCTTTCTTTTTAAATAACTTTGATTAATGGCAGTAGGTGGTGTTGGAGCCAAATTTGACTCAAACTTTGAAACACCCAAATTTAAATTTTTGGTTTCATCAAAATAAGCAAGCATAGCTAGTCACTTTGCATCTTATTAGAGAAGTTGGTTTTCCATGAGTTTAATCTTAAACATTGTTGTCATGTGCACCTTTGAAGAATTGATATATCTTAGGGTTGCCAAAGTCAGTCCCTTTAAATGAAATCCGACCATTGAAATACAAGGTTTAGTCTTCCAAATAAATAAAGTCTCCCTTGGACTTAAATCAAATGATAAATCTCTAAATCCTAAGGTATTCAAAAGTAAAGAGAAAAATTAATCAAATACCTTGGTCTAAAGCCCGAAAAGCATAAGTAATGTCAAAAAATTTTTAAGGCTTAAGGGTATGCACCCCCTTTCATTAAAATTCAAGCATATTTGAGTTAAATCTAAGGTTGCACCCGAATCCTCCCAAATCGGACGGATGCACGTTAATAAAGTAATCAACGAATAATTGATCTGGTCAAATGTTCATGGAAAATGTCTAAACCTAAGGTTTATATTTGTTTAATTCATGCACCCCTTAACCATGCAGATCTAATGGTAGCATTCCACCGAGGTCTAAATCCGACGACAACACTCCTGGTGGCAAGGTTAAATTATAAATATCATGAATAGCCTAAGTGTAGAAGCGGTGATTTGGATTAAATGATGTTTTACTTTATGAAATCTGATGGTAGTGCTTAAGCGAGATGTAAATCCAATGGATGCGCTTGATTTTATTAAACCCCCCTTTAAAATATTGTGGTCAAAAGCATTAAGGTTATGCATCCCCTTGAATTAAACATTGAGCTAATTGGACAAATCTGATGATAGCGCTCGATCCAGATCTAATCCGATGGTGGCGCTCTCACAAAAGGTGCATCAAAAAGGTAAAAGACCCCATGAGATTAATTAAATATATTAAATAAGATTAGTGAGGGTCTAACACATCGGATAATTTCCCCCTTTCTGGCTTAATCAAAGTTTAAAATCATGTGCCCCTTGGTAACTAACCCCGCAGGTTGATCGAGATCAACGACCATGCCAACAACGATCGAGATCCGACGGTCGTGCCGAAATCGAAACCCAAACAAGGAAATGGTATGATATCAAGAAAAAAAGGTAAAGCCAAGATTAATTATGCATTTAGTGAGGGTATAATACATTGCTAATTACCCCCTTTCGGTTTAACCAAGATTAATCAAATATAATGATGCGCCCTTTTTGGCTATCGAGTATGCAGGTTATAGGAAATCTGACGGTTGCGCTCTATTGAAGATAAAATTGGATGGATGTGCCCAAACGCAATAAAGCACCCCAATGAAGGATCGAAGGAATCGGACGATGGTGCTTGATCGAACATTTAATCCGACGATGCGCGTTATTAAAAATGATCAAAGGTTAACTCACAAGGTTTTTGGTAAAATAATTGATTAAAAGCATTATCAAGGCTAAGAAAAGCCCTTAATCAAGTTTTATAAGGTTGATACTTGGATAATATCCCCCCTTCCATTTTGCTAAACCTTGTGCATATATGGGGAATCTAACGATCATGCCCCCATCATGGTATGATCTAACGGTGAGCGCGTAGAGAGATGATCCGATTATATGAATGCCTGTGTTTAATACAATATTATTAAGGTTTTAATCACTAGATTAACCAGGGTAAATGGATTACATTATTTTAATGCATTGTATTAACTTCGGGTCTAAGCATCACTAACCAGGAGTTTTCAACCTTATAAACATGATTAATCTGATTAACCTGGCACATGTTTATATAAAGTAGTAGACTAACAATCATGCAGGTTCTTAGACATCAACGACTATGTTAACCCTCCTCGGGATCCGATGGTAGTGCACAAATCAAATATTTAAGTAATGAATCGATCACAAAAATCCAATGGTAGCGCTCCATTGAGGATAAAATATTCGACGATGGCGAGCGAGTCAAATTCAACACAATAAAATACAAGCGAGGCTAATCCAACAAGCATCTTCTGATGGATCCAATGGATGCGCTCCATCTCGATATGATCCAACGGTGGTGCACATTTCAAAGGTAAATCAAAGGGTAAGCTTAAGTCGGCATTTGATTAATTAAATTTTAAATCACATTTAACAAGGGCCATAACACATTATTAATCACCCCCTTTATTTTAATTAGTCAATATTAAACAAAGAAGGTTCGAAGCATGTTTCTTTCAGCTATCTAACCCGAAGGTTATAAAAGATCCAAGGCAGTGATGGAGCAAAAGTTAATCCAATGGTTGCGCTCGATAATGGTTATTCAGGGAAACTTAAGGATATCCGAGATAACGATAGGCACTCACATCAAGAACCAAATCTTATGGGGATCCCTAAGATGATTGCTACCCCCATTAAAATGTAATCAATCCCTAAGATTTAATTATCATTTCGAGCCAAGGTGGCACGAGGTTCAAAATGGAGGCCACCCCTATCACACGTCACAGTCCCACGTCGGAGAGGGAGGAGCTTCAGAGACCAATAGCAAAGCTTTAAATGATTGTAGGTACATGAACCAAAGAACCCAAAAACACATAGGATGATGGGCTTTACCCGCCATCAAAGCCCAACCTCGAAAGAAATGTGTTGGAAAATTTCCTTTGGCCCATTTTGAAAAGTAGTTGGTAACATCATATTAATGACAAAACATGCGAGAATATCGAACTCATTTTGCCACCCAGTATTTGAGCTCACCAAATCGGCAAATTTAACCACCCTAATGATCTAAGAGCAGAAATTGGTACGCAAGAAGTACAGAGAGAAGAAAATTTTTGAGCTTCCTTGTTTTAGAAGAACTAGACTCACCACCGTGAGCACAATGGCATCTTGGGAAGATGTTTTTACACCCGAAGACACTAGAGAAGCAATAAAATTTATTACAAACCGATCACCATACTCTGAGATTTTTGGACCGCCTATACCTGGTAGCACAATGTATGAATTCACTCAAAAGTGTGGAGCTGACAAGAAACCTACTCCAACACAACAGTACGAGATCGACAACGCATGTATCAAAAGTTTTGCTAATGTGATGGAGAATGATAACAGGACCCCATGGATAATGGCCGACCTATTTCATAAAGCCTAGAGGCTACAATACAAGGGTTTCCCCAGAAGTAACATATGGAACAGTAACCTCGAGAAGTTGGTATGTCCAAAGGTCTACTTCTCCTCAGATTTAATGGCATGGTTAGCAGTAGCATATGACGAAAGGACCAGAACATTTTGAGATAATAAGGATCGACCAATGTTCAGCACCAAAGTCGAGCATATCAGGCAAGTTTTCAATTTGACAGAGTATACCACCTTTTTAGTTAAAAAAGTAATTGAACATCAATCTCGAATGTTCATAGGATTAGAGGTTTTTAAATATTTGTTTGATACACACGAGAAAATAGTTAAACAATTCCCAATTAGGAAGACTACTTTTAGGCCATGGGTCCAAGACTTTTGTGATATGATAAACATAGTCTTAGGAGTACAGGATCTCAGTATGGTGGACAAAAATATTTTGTATTTAGTAGCACAGTGCAATCGGGCGTATAATACCCCAATTTATGCATGGGAATTAGAATTGAGTAACCAAATACATGAGCAAATGGTAGAATTGAAAAAGGCTATTTTTGAACAAAGACAAGAGATGCCCTATTTTTCACAATACTCATTTTTCATCCACCTGATAGCGGGACAATTAGGAGAGGAAGCCCGAAAAAGAGTAGAAGTCGTTAACAACCCCTACGTCCAAACCAGTTTTTGGAGAATACATGAAGGATGGACTCACATGGGCTGGTTCTGTGACCATTTTATGGTAGAAATCCATTGGATTTTAACCGACGTACTCCCTGAGAGGCTAGGGCCAGGAGTAAGATCTTTTATCAAAGAAAAGGAGATTGGGGATTTCTTTTTCTCATAAGGGTTCACTTATATCAGGCTCTATGGGGCCAAAATTCCCCCTAAGTTGTTACCAATATATTGTCCATTATCCCTAGTAGCTCTGGAGTTATGTAGGCAGGTGGCAGAGGAAGCCAAGATGAGACTAGTGAAGAAACATGGTAAAGTCCCCTGGCTCAATGTCCCGTGTCACTTTGGGGACTATATATTTGTTGGCTACCCTGCACTGCTCAAAGGTATGTTTGATTTAGATACTATGGACTTCAATGAGATAACTTGGAGGTTTTATGATCCAAAAGGGATATATAGTAAAATTATGGAAAAATGGGAGTATGCTCGAATAAAGCATCGAAAGGATGCTTATGAAGAAATATTATTGGAAGCCATGGAAAAAGGGATATATTTATAGGTTGTATGGGATGATTTCCCTCCTAAAGATAGGGGCAGCACATAGGTTCATGAAGCCTATGATTACCCTACAGAATTGAGAAGGCTTCGAGAAATTTTAGTAGAATCAGTAGCACCTATTCTACCAGGAGCAGCTCAAGCAATCAAGGAAGATCCCTTATTAGAGTTGATAGAAGAACAAGGGATTGATCAAATGGAGGTCATTGTAAATACTATAGATATAATAGAACAATAGGTCAGGCCTCCCATGGATGATCATCTCAGAATAGAGGCAACACCAAGCACCACCCAAGAAGTTTCCAAAAGCTCAAGCATAGCCAAAGGGAAAGAAATTGTAACCACCCCTGCACAAAAATATTCTCTCCAAGAACAAGCCATAATTCCTATTTTTGACAGAGTATTAGTTGTAACAAGTGTAAAGAAATTGGCACCCATGGCCATCCCTACCTCTTTAAAAATAAAAGGATAGGAGGTTAAAGTTCCATTAGTAGTAAGGATGAATATGAGAAGAACTGGTGGATTTGGGGGTCTGTTCGAAGTCACCAAGTAAAGAGACAAACAGAGATAACCACTATAGAGAAGAAGAAGCTAAGATTATCTTTACCTTCTACACAGGTTTTTCTGGAAAGGACAGATGAACAAACTACTTTCACTACTGCAAATGAGCAAGAATTACAGATAGTGGTAGAGATGGGAAATATAGGAGAACAACTTGCAGGTGAACCACAATTAGAAGCATCTGTGTCAGATATAGCAGAGGTAAAACTTCCTACCCTGCAAAACCCACTTGTCTTCAAAGTCAATGAGGAGACCAGGGGCTCATCAATACTAGGAAAATAAGGTGAAATGGTCAAAGTTGTCAAGGCAATGCAAAATCAAACCATGGACCAACTGGTTGAGAAAATTGCAGAATTAAGAAATCAATTGAAAAAAGAAGAGAAGGAAAAAGCTGAAATGAGAGCATTAATAAATAAACAATAGGAAGAATTGGCACAAAAAGATACTCCAAAGGTACAGTCCCCTTCAGTGGTAAGGATTCCCAATCATGCCTATTATCTGAATACAATGAAGAAGCAAATGTCAATGAGAATACAAGCTCATGCTAGAGGGCTCACAGAGATGTTTAGGCAGATTAGAGTGATTCAAATAACTGCTTGAGAAATACAGACATTAATGCAGGAGAAAGAAGAGGACTTCGAAGTCATTCGTCCTACCCTCGATTTAATAGGAGATAATTTTGAAGAGTTGCAGGGTCAAGAGATAATAACAAATAATGGCAATAAAATCCAGTTCAATTTTGAGTTCTTGAAAGCAACCATATTTGGGGCAAACCAGGAAAGGTGGATCAATGTTGTAACTAAAATGGATAATATGATAGAATATGCAATAGGTAAAATGGTAGATATTGGTCTATCCTTAGACACATGCTTGGAAGCCCCCAGTATAGAAGAGCTACTCAAGCATACAATAGAAAAATTTGACTGTGAGTCAGATGATGAGTTAGATATGACTAGACAATCTACCTTGTTGGTAAATACTATGGAGATGTTACTCTTCCAATATGAAAGAAACAAGCCCATTCTTGCCACACAAAAAAATAGAATCTTGTAGGAAATGAATATGCTAAGGTTTGCTGCCACCTTTGACACAAAATTTTGGAGATTAATAAATGAACAAATAAAGAGGCTACAACAAGGCCAAAAAGGAAAAGAGGTTGAAACATATAGTCAAAAACCAAGAATGAGTTCAACTCTTCCAACTGAACAAAGACCTATGCCAACAGAAAAAATATCTGAAGTAGCAAAAGAGTCAAGTGCTCAAAGAGGGATAATTCAAGAAAGAACAATTGAAAAGGAAGTAGTAGAAGAAAGAACCGACTCTCCCAATACCACCATCACTGGTTAAAATAAGCTACTATTTGAAAAGGTCAAAGTAGAGTGTACAACCCAAATAAAAAAAGATAGTGGAAGCCAACTGTACCAGTTTTGAAGATCAACTCAGAAGAGGACAAGTGTAAGGCCAGAAATAAACCAAAAATAATAGAATCAAGAACCAACAGCTATAAAAGGAAGCAGACAGGTTCAGATTCATCATCAAGCAATTAGAGAATAGCATTTTTGCTAAGAGGTATACTTGAGTGCCCATTAGAGTTGTGTTGTTGTATCTCCCTTTTGTGTCTATTTTTCTCATTCATTCTTCTTTCTTCCCTTTATTGTGCAGGATTTTGATAGGAAAGTGCTCAAGAAGCTGAGATTATTTCCTGTCCTATTGAGCCTAAGATTCAAAGACTCTACTATTACCAGATTGGAACAAGGAGAGTAGGAGAGACTTGTTACATTATTTGAACAGAGTCTTCTTCATTGTATTGATGTATTTCTTTGAGAGAAATAGAGTTAAAAGGCATCCTGCCCACTCTACATGTAATATTTTATGAAATCAATACAATTCTGAGTTTCATTCATGTTATATCTTTGTCTCGGTATTGTGTGTCATTGTGTAATGGATTACATTATTTGAATGCATTATATACATTTCTTTCATTGGTTAACTTTTAGTTTTATTACGATATTCGAATAAGTCTAAGAGCACCAATTTTATTTTCCCCCTTCTCTCTGTTCATGTCAAAATTGTTGTTAAATTGCTATAACAACCCAATGAATCTAGGCACCGGTCTACATAAGGCATAAAAAATGGTTATTTTCTTGCTTGGTCATTTTAATACATATAGTGTTACATTAATCTGGAGCGTGTAATTAATGTTTTATCATAGAATTACTGCTGGGGTTTCCTTACCCATTATGTAGTTTTCCTTTAGCAATAGTCATGTTTATCAGAATGAAGAGGCAGGTTGACCAGAGCCTGTAATAGCTCATTGGTTTCAAATGGATTTTTACAGCGTGACAATCGAATCCTATGGATGCAAGAATCGGTTCCAATAGTTTTTTGGCACCGTTTTGGGGAGAATTTTTACATTCTAAGCCTAGATTTCATGACATTTATTTTAAAAATGAGTAGCCAATAGGAATAAAGAACTTTTGCTTTGATTTTCTATGATTTGTACGTTCTTTATTTTACCCATGGTTTTCAATTTTTATTTTCTTTACGTTTCTTTATTTTCTTGAAAATTCCTACGTTTCTTGATTTTCTTGAATTATCCCAAGAACCGACTCCCGTGAGGATGAGTGATAATATCAAGCATTCTTGATAAAGTATACGTTGTTCTTTCTGCACCCCGGTGTTGGTGACTCTGTCTGAACGAACCCAGAAGATAAAATAAAAAAAGAAAGAGCAGAACATGTTGGGGAACACCAGGAGAAGCGGTAAGGAGCTATTCTCGGAACTCGAGAATCCAGAGGTATTTATACATAATAAAAAAACTCCACTTTTCAAGAGTACTGCTTATAATAGTAGGTCAAATTCTAGCGGTAAAAAGTACGTAAAGAAAAATCAGAATACTATTACTATTGGTATCACTGTAGATGAACATTTGAATTCTGTTATAGAAGATACATGTGATTATTTTTATTGCCCAATTAATACTGAGGTAAAAAATCCATTAGATTACATTCAGGCTACCCATAACCATATTCCTGTAGGTATTGCTACTGTGAATTCAAATCCTACAGTAACAATGGCCCAGGCTAATGTTCATTTATGGAGGACTAATAGATATAGGCCTTTTGTGTTACCCATCAATTTAAATGCCTTACCCAGTAAAGCTCACAAATACCTTCCAAAATTCTTGGGAAATAGTGCAGTAACTGGAGAAGATCATATCAAAAGTTTCTTGTATGCAATGGATAGTCTGGAAGTTGAACATGAAGACATAGTATTGAGACTATTTTTACAGAATTTAGAAAAATATGCTAGAGAGTGGTTCAATTCCCTTCCAAACAATGATATCCCAAACTTCACCAAAATGGAAGTTGTGTTTCTAAAGAAATATGGTGAAAGAAAAAATGAACAATCACTATTAACTGAGTTAGCCACTATGAAGAAAAAAGAGAATGAGGTTGTTAGTGACTTCAACATAATATTTTCAAAGACTAGAAACAAAATCCCTGCCAACCTTAGGCCTAGTGATATTCAGTCTATTTGTTTTTATAAGAATGCCTTTCAGGGAGAGTTTAACTATGAGTTGAGGCAAGAACAAGCCACCACCATTGATGGTTGTATGGAAAAAGTATTGGATATAGAAAGAAATATGCTTGACAGTGGTAAGATGAAACCTTACTCTTTAGAAGTCAACTTACCTGAGAGGAAACCTAAAAGAGTGGCATTTGATATACAAAGAAGAACTAAAATTGATCCAATGGAAAAGTTGACTAGTCAAATGATTGAGATGTTCAATAACGTAAACAACAGGTTAGCAAGAATTGAAAGAAATAATGGAAATAATGGTGAATCTTCACAAACAGAGTGACCTCATGTTGACAATCATCCTCCCTTTAAGAAAAAATTCAATAGGAATTGGGGAAACAACAATGGTTCTAAAGAAGGAAATAGGAGTAGGAATAATGGGAACAATAACTGGAAAAACTAAGAATCTGATAGATATCAAGATAGAGATCAGAATAGTATTCCTAACCCCATATCATCTACCAATATAGCAAAAGGCTTTCCCTATTTTTTCTCTACTTGTGATGCACCTCATAACCCTGATGCATGTGGAATTCACCTAAGTGACCAACACAATGTAGATTTACATGCTGAATCAGAAGAGGATATAAGAATCAATGCTTGTTGGTCTGTGGAAGATGAGTCCAGGGAAAGGATGTTTGAAGAAGATATGGATAAGTATGCTTCAAATCATCATCCTCAAATTTTAGTAGTTGAAGGAACTAAAATCTTGCAGAAATCACATGAGTCACGATATGATAAGATGAAGCAAGGGAAATTAATCCCCACTGCTCAAGAAGTTGAAGAATTAGAAGCTACCCATGTTCTGAATTTAAGGAATAGAACAGTCCCTAAAAGAATAGAGAAAGCCTCTACAAGTGAAACAAGAAAACAAAATTTCACCAATAAAAATATCAATAAAGAGAAAACTGATAGAATCCTCAAAAATATTACTCCTGAAGTAATAGAATCAGAGGAAGAGATTCCCAAAGAAGAAAGTAATAAACCACTGGATATAAAGAAGATAGAATTTGATGTTGGGTCAAAAACGCAAAAAAAAAGGTTAATATCACATTTGGAGAACTTATGAAAGTTCAACAGTACGAGAGAACAAGTCTCCAGAGCATTTGGATTAGTGGAACAAAAAGAAGACCCAACTTGCCATGTTGCTAGACAAAATCAACATGATACAAGATCACCATCCTCTGTCAGACCCTTTTATGTATCATTAAGATACAACTCACATGAAGGAGAAAGATATGTCATTCATAATTGCATGTTAGACAGTGGAGCCTCACACAATATCATGCCCAAATTAATAGTTGATCAAATGGGATTAATCTGTACTAGAGATTCTACCCCTGTTTTTGTAATGGATAGTAGACAAATTCCTTGTGTAGGGGTGATAACTGGATTGTTAGTTTTCTTAGATCAACACCCCAAAAATGGCATAGTCATGGATGTTGCAGTAGTTGATGTTGACCCATTCTTCTCACTATTACTCAGTAGAAATTGGGCAAAACAACTAGGAGGTTCAATTCAACTGGACTGGTCCTATGCTACAATCCCAATATCAGATAAGGAGAATATAATTTTATGAAGAGAACCATTTAACAAGCACTCCATAGAGTTAATTCAAACTGATGAAACAATGATAAACTTAGTAAACTCTATGGAAGAAAAAGGGATGGGAGTTTACTCCATATGGCACAACCCATTCCTGGTAGAAGTACCAGAAGCAAAGAACATGGATCCAGAAGTTATGAAAATGGTAGATGTTGAATCAGATAGAGTATTAACCCAAGAAATGTGGACCATGTCTTTTGATGGAGCTAAATCCCAATCTGGAGTAGGTGCAGGTGTTAATTTGACTGATATTAAAGGAAATTACCTTGGTATTCCTTATAGACTGGAATTTCCTTGCACAAACAATGTAGCTGAGTATGAAGCTTTATTACTAGGGTTAAGGAAAGCAAAAGAATTAGGTATTAATTACCTAACTATAATAGGGGATGCAGAGCTTATTATACTATAGATTAAAGGTAAATATCAGACTAAGCACCCTAGGCTTAAGCAATATAAAAATGCAGTATTGGAAGAAATTGATAAATTCTTAGCTTTCAATATCTCATATATTCCAAGGGAAAAAAATCATGTTGCAGATATTTTAGCTGTAAATACCTCAGGCCTAGATCACCCAGAGATAACTACAGAATATATGGATAGATTCCCAACTATTTCAGTCTATAAACCTTCTATGCTAGATAACATAGTCTATCTACAGGTCTTTCAAGATGATATAGATATTAAGGATTTTATGATCCTACAAAATTAATATGCAGATGTGATCTGTGATGAAAAGGATGAAGATAAACTAAGAGACCAAATAGGAGAGCCAGTAGAAGTAATCCAGTTGAAAACAAATAAAATACCCAAAGGATTAGTTTCTCTAGAGAGTCTATTTGATGATTTTGACAAATCTTATAAGCCTTTAAGCAGAGAGGTAATATCTGAAGATGTTAACATTGGTTCAATGAAAGAACCTAGAATAGTGAAAGTAGACATGGCCTTACCTACTAAAGAAAAATCTGGATATATCAGTTTCTTGAAAAAGAACAAAGAACATTTTGCTTGGACTTATGAAGACCTTAAAACTTTCAAAATAGATGTAATGACACACATAATACCCCTGAAAGAAGATTCTAAACCATTTAGACAGAAACAAAGGAAGTACAACCCAACTCTGCACCCAATAATGCAAAAAGAGGTACAAAAATTGTTGGATTCTAAAATAATCAGAAAGGTAAGATTTTCTTCCTGGATATCCAATTTAGTACCAGTCAGAAAAAAGAATGGGGATATTAGACTCTGTGTAGATTTTAGAAATTTAAACAAGAGTTCTTTAAAAGATAATTACCCATTACCCAACATGGAACAATTATTGCAAGCAGTAGTTGGCTCAACTAGATTGTCTCTATTAGATGGATTTTTAGGGTACAATCAAATTCAGATAAATCCAAAAGATAGGCATAAGACAACATTCACTATGCCTTGGGGCACATTTGAATATTTAAGAATACCTTTTGGACTGATGAATGCAGGTGCTACTTTTCAGAGGGTAATGGATTTTGCTTTCAAAGGATTAATGTTCAAAATTGTAGTTGTATACCTAGATGATATCATAGTATTTTCTAAAAATCCAGAAGAACATCTAGAACACTTAACTGTAGTTTTTGCTCGATGCAAGGAATTTGGAATTTCTTTAAATCCCAAGAAATGCATATTTGGGACTACACAAGGAAAGTTTTTAGGTCATATAGTTTCAGAAAAAGGAATAAGCATTGATCCAGAAAGAATTGAAGCTATTTCCAAAATTCCTCCTCCCAGAAATTTGAAAGGAGTTAGGTCATTCTTTGGCAAAATAAATTTTATTAGAAGATTTGTCCCAAATTTTGTAGAGATGACCAAACCCATAAATGACATGGTTAAGAAAACTGGAGAAATAAAATGGACAGTAGAGAATATGGAAGCATTTAACAAGATCAAAGAAGCCATATCAACCACTCCAACCCTAAGCTGCCCTGATTATGCAAAATATTTTAATATCTATTCTTATGCATCTGAACATTCTATTGCTGCAGTTCTTTCACAGAAAGATGATGAAAATAATGAAAGGCCAATAGCCTTCATGAGTTCAGGTTTGAAAGGAGCACATATTAAATACACCTTACTAGAAAAACATGCTTATGCAGTCATCCAATATTTAGAACATTTCAAAGGTATATTTGGGTCAAACAAAGTTTATTGTTGTATCCCTTTTATAGCAATAAAAGATATTTTTTCTCAATCAGAGCCATTAGGAAGACCAACAAGATGGATGGTAAAGCTTTTGCAATATGATGTTGAATTCAAAATAGTTAAAACTGTCAAAGGGTAGGGTTTGGCTAAACTATTGGCTAACAAAGAAGAAGAAGGATTTGAAAATATTCTCACAATAGATGAGGCATATGATGTCAGAAGAATCAATAATACCGAATGCAAATGGTATGAGGAAATTTTGTCATACTTACAAACCCTATCATTCCCTAAAGATATGTCAACAAACAGAATGAGGTCAGTCAAGCTTCAAGCCCAAAAATATTATATGCAGGATGGTGTGCTATACTGGAAACACCTTGATGGAGTATTATTAGTCTGTTTATATGAAAGTGAAGTCCCAAAAATAATCAATGAATTTCATGATGGTTTCTATGGAGGACATTTTGCTCCAAGAGCTACAACTAATAAAATTATGAGAGCAGGATATTATTGGCCTTCCATTTTTAAATATGTATATAAATATGTTAGGAACTGTCATAACTGCTAGGTTTTTGTAGGAAAGAAGTAGTTGGAAGCCATGCCCCTCAAGCCAGTAATCATTGAAGCACCATTCACCCAATGGGGTATTGACCTAATTGGAGAGATCAAGCCTAATTCATCTGGCCAACACAAGTGGATCATAACTACAATAGATTACTTTACAAAGTGGGTAGAAGTTGCACCCATGAGAACATCCACTACTGCCACTATCATCAAGTTCTTGGAAGAAAACATTCTGACCAGGTTTGGAGTTCCTCAAAAATTGGTTACAGATAATGCACAATATTTTGTTTCATATGAAATGGTAGAGTTTTGTGCTGAATATGGAATTGAACTATCCCATTCTGCAAATTATTACCCCCAAGGAAATGGCCTAGCTGAGTCATCAAATAAGAATGTAATAACTAGAATAAAAATATCATTAGGTAAGAACAAAATAGGGTGGGACAGTGAACTTAAATTTGCTCTATGGGCTGATAGGCTATCTATAAAAAGAAACATAGGAAAAACCCCCTATGAGATGGTTTATGGAGAAAAAGCCTTATTACCTTCAAGAATAGAAAATTTGGCACTTTCCCTCTTATTACAAGACCATGAAGACCCCAATCCCATACAGAGAAGGCTTGACCAAATTGTCCTGCTAGAAGAGAAAAGAAGAGAGACCCTTAATAGAATGATGGAACAAACCCAGAAAACTATGAAATTATTTAATAAGAAAGCCAAGGGTACTCCTTTTTATCAGGGAGATATAGTCATCTATTGGGATCCTAAAAATGATAAGCATGGTGAAAAGGGTAAATTTGAACCTAAATGGATTGGTCCATACCAGATAGCCCATGTTATAGGGCAAAATACATACAAATTGCAGACCTTGTAGGGAGAAATAATGGCTATCCCTATTAATGGCCAACACCTCAAAATGTACAACCCTATTGAAGGTGAATAAAATAAAAAAAAAAAGAGAAAAAGTAAGTGGAAAAACAAAAACCCCAAAAATAGAGTGATGTATTTTGTTATTTTTTTGTACTAGATAAGCTTTCCTTTTGTTGTTAGCATAATTCTGAGTTGTTGTACACATGATATTCTTAGTTTGATGAGTATACATTACTGTTGATTCCACCAAAAATGATAAGAAAAAAGGAGATTTATTTTAGACTCTGATGAGATTTACAATATTTCAAATATGAGTGTTTATGCAATGGTTATCTGATATGAGATAAAATAGAATGAAAACAGAGCTGATTGAAACATCATGTCAAAGCCTCACATTACAAATGATACTTAAAGTGACTTCAAAGGTCCAAAGAACCAAGTTATCTTTGAGAGGGTGGTTAAGCTAAAAATAATTACACTCATCCTTTTAGCCAGAAACTAATCCTCAACTCAGGCATACTCTTTGCACAATTTTCTTATATCAAATACTTCTCAAACGAGAAAGAAAAATTACAATAAAGTAAAATTGAGTCATTGCCTGAGATATCTTGGAAAACCTCTACCGGGGCTATAGATGCCTAACTGGTAGTAGGGTAAAACCAGATGGGATTAGAAGCAACTCCACCGGGCTATAGACGCTTGAATGGTAGTGGAGCCTTGCAGAATGGTGAAAAATTTTAAGAGTGAAATCACATATTAGGCTTAACTATTTTGCTCAGATATGGCAAAGTTTTGAAAGACTTAGAAATAAAAATAAATACACAAACACACACATGGGCTTAAACATGATGGAGCAAAAGGTTTTTGACAAATTTTGTGTAATCATATCTTATAACTTAGCTAGAACAAGCATTACAATATATCTCAAAAGCTCATATGTTTCTAAAATTCTGGCCCTACTTTTCTAGAAAGTGAATAAAAGGAAATTACAGTTTTTCAATACTCTTTGACTCTGATGTCCTGTCACTTGTATAGTTTTTTAGTTTTAAAAATTGTAATGTTTTGTTGTTTTTAAGTTTTGTTTATCAACCTTGATGATTTGAATTTTTGTCCAATTTTTGCAAATAAAACCAGGAGATTCTGTGGTTCTCAAGTGCCTCATATTTTCGAAGACCTATCTGGTGGGCTCTGCGGGGATGGCAGCAGTTTCTAGAGGAGGTATGAACAAATGGAGGAATGTAGTGATGGCATCAGGTCCGTCACAGAGCGTGCATGCTAGGGCTGGTATTTCTTTTAAAAATGATTGGAAGGAACAGGATTTCCCATTGCATGCCAGGAATCGCTTGTTAAAGAACAATGGATGTTTGGAACGATGTGAATCCAGGCCGGTTCTAGTGGTTCAACCAGACTCGATGGCAGAAGATGTGGAGCATTTAACCAACAATGTGCTTATTGGTAAATTTATGGGCATCCGAATTTCTCTTCCCTTTGTGGAGGCTTGGGTTAGGAAGACTTGGAACCCTGAAGGTGATGTGGAGGTGATGCTGAGTGCAAACAACTATTTTATGGTGGTTTTTTCTTGTCTTGCGGATCGTAACAAAGCATTTGAAGGAGGTCCCTATTTCTGTAACCAAGTGGGACTCTTTCTTAAACCCTGGCATGTGGGTTTCAACCCATTAGAGGAGCGGCCATCACGGGTTCCGGTGTGGGTTTGGCTTCTGTGGCTCCCATTGGAATTTTGGAGAAATGACATCTTGCATATGATTGCCCTTCTACTTGGGAAGCCGATTGGGCCATCACAACAGACGCTAGATAAAAAGGTAATCTATGTTGCCCGTATCTATGTTGAAATTGATTTAAACAATACTATTCTAGATTCTATTGAAATACAGTTCGGATCAACCAAATGGGTTCAAAAACTTGACTATGAAGCTCTTCCATTTTGTTGCCGGATTTGCCATGAATATGGCCACTTACAAAGAAAATGCCCTAAGTTTGTCTTGCTTGTGGCTTCAAATCTTGGGCCCTCTTGAGCTATACAAAATATGGATAAAGGAAAAGCCTCGATAAAGGAGGGGGATCAGGATAAGGAAGGCTTTGTTACGGTAAAACCTCGGAACAAAGGAAGAAAGGCAAAAAGAGACATTAAGGATAACCGACCGGATGCTCGACTCAACCGTTTTGAAATTCTAGAGAATCTTGATCGGTGCGTGGAGATACCGAAACATCGCTACCTGTTATAGATATAACATGACCAAATCGGTTGTCTCTTCATGAGGTGGAACCAAGGGAACCAGATATAGGGGGTTTAAATGAAGAACAGAGGGCTTTGGTTTTGAGTATAGGTGATATGGTTGGCCCTAGCCCTGGAAGTGAAGTTATCTTAGAAAATGGCACAAATTTAGATATGCCCTCTCCTACCCAGGCACTGATGCAGTCATCCATGGACTGTAAAACTCCTATGGTGCTAGGATTGCAGCATAAAATAATTAAAAAAAATGCTTCAGATAAGAATATGAAGGTGGGTCGGAAGAAATACCAGGATAAAATTAAGTTAATGGGGGAGAATTTGGTAGAGTCAGGTTTGGTGAGAACATTGGACTCCCATTTTTATAACCCCCAAAAATGATTATACTTTCATGGAATGTAAGGGGGTTGAACAGCATCCCCAAACAAAAAGTTGTTCGTGATTTGATTCTTGTTCATTCTCCGGATGTGGTTTTTATTCAGGAGACTAAATTAGCTATTGATAGTTTGTTCAATATTTCTCCCAAGTTGTGGAGAAAGGGGCAATGTCAGTGTATTGGTGCATGTGGATATCTTGGTGGCCTTGCTTGTTTATGGGATCCAGTTAAGATCTCTCCTCTTACCTGGATTTCTAGCAGGTGGTCTATTTCGATGATCGGGCATGATAATGAATCTGGTGAGACCATCCTACTTACAAATGTGTATGCTCCTATTGATTACAATGGTAAAGTGAATTTATGGGAGCACATTGGCTTTGTGAGAAGTCTGGCTCCCCTGTACCCATGGATTTTGGCTGGAGACTTCAATTCTATCACTTGTCTGGAGGAAAAACGTGGTGGGATTGATCGTATTGAGCCTTTTTCTTCCGTATTCAATGCTCATATCCGGGCCTTGAACTTGGTTGAAATCAAGCTGGATAATGGGATATTTACCTGGCATAATAGAAGATGTGGGGAATATTCCATTTTAGAGAGACTGGATAGGTTTCTGATCTCTAGTTTTTGGATTGGCAATAATAGAAGCGCTAGTTCTATGATTCTGGAGGGTAGAGGATCTGATCATTGGCCTATCAAACTCTCTGCTCTGGAGTTAGGGCTAAAAAATAATCCCTCATTTAAGTTTCAACTTATGTGGTCGCGAGATCCTCGGCTTCATGATTTCATGCGAGGTTTGGTGGACTAATGGCAAACCTCCTCATGGCACCGCTATGTACTCCTTTATGAAGCGACTTCAATTTGTTAAGCATAAATTGAAGAGATGGAATAGACTAAATTTTGGGAACCTTTCCTTGGCTAATCTGGCAGCTCTTAGGAGGGTGGAAGAAGCCTCAAGGAAGATTAGAGATCGGGGACTCACAGAGGAGCTTCTTGTTGAGGAATCTGAGGTTGTAAATGACCTTGCTGAATGGGAACTGAGGGAAGAAATTTTTTGGAAACAAAAAGCTCGAGTAGATTGGCTTCAGGAAGGGGATAGGAACACAACCTTCTTTTATAACTCTGTTAAGGCTCATCGTAATGGTAACCTGATTACCTCTCTTGTTAATTCTCAGGGTGCCCTGCTTTCTTCTTTCAGGGATATTTCAAAAGAGACTAAGAGGTATTTTTCCTCTCTCTTCAAGGAGGATGCCCTCTCAGATGATGAGGAAGAAAAACTTATTCTAAATTGTATTCCCTCGATTGTTTCTAGAGAGATGAATGAGCACTTGATGGATCCAATTTCCCTTGAGGAGCTAAAAAGTGTTGTATTCAAGATGAAAAAGGGGAAAGCCTCGGGTCCGGATGGATTCTTGATTGAGTTTTATCAAGAGTTTTGGGAGTTAATCAAATTTGACCTTTTGGAAGTGGTCCGTGAGTCCCAAAAGAACAAACATATGCTAAGGGCCCTAAATGCTACCTTTGTGGTGCTTATTCCCAATAAAGAGGGAGTGAATTCCCTGGATATGTTTAGGCCTATTGCTCTCTGTAATGTTGTATATAAGATCATCACAAAAATTATTGCTGAGAGGCTGAAGATATGGTTGAGCAAAATCATCTCTGAGGAGCAAGGTGGGTTTGTTGCTGGCCGAAAAATCATGGATGGGGTTGTTATTGCTACAAAAGCTATTCACTCAATGGAAACTTCTAAGGAGAAAACTATGTTCATTAAGTTGGACATGGCAAAAGCCTATGACAGAGTTAGATGGTCCTTTCTTCAAAAAGTTCTTGCTGCTTTTGGCTTTGAGGAGGAATGGATTAGATGGGTGATGATCTGTATTTCTTCTTCCTCATTCTCTGTTCTTGTTAATAACGAGACAACAAAGCTGTTTGAGGCATCAAGGGGATTGAGGCAAGGAGATCCTCTATCTCCTTATTTGTTTATCATTATGGTAGAAGGTTTGGGTAGATTACTCAAGTCTCAGGTCAGGCATGGTCTCATTCAGGGGCGGAAGTGGGATAATAGTTTGCCACCTATTTCCCACCTTCAATTTGTTGATGATACTGCTTTGTTGGGAGTTGCCACTATCAAGGAAGCTAGAAACATTAGACAGTCTCTTGACATATATCTTGGTGCTTCTAGACAGGTGATTAATGAGGACAAGTCCTTTATTTTCTTCTTCAATACCCCCCCTCTTATTCAAGCCAGGATTGCTTGCATTCTAAGATTCCAGGTCGGGACTCCCCCCTTCATTTATCTTGGGATCCCGATTTCATCTCATCCTCTGCCTAGATCTTCTTGGCAGTCTATACTTGATAAGTTTAGAAGGAAGGTAAATCACTGGACTGTCATATGGCTATCCTCTACAGGTAGAGTATTGCTTTTAAAATCTGTTATTCAAGCTTTACCCATTTAAAGATGTTTTGTGCAAACAACTCCTTCTCGTTTCATCAAGGACATGGATGCTCTGTCAAGAAAATTTTTATGGTCTGGAAAACTTGATCAATCTAAATGGAGTTTGGTTAGATGGTATTCCATTTGTAGGCCAGTTCAAGAGGGAGACCTTGGGTTGCGACAGACAACTCTTTTCGGGCGAGCTTTGGCTGTGAAACTTTATTGGAGATGGTGTACCTCTCAAGATCAGATTTGGGCTAAAATATTATCTTATAAATACTTGAGAGGTATTTCTGAGGTAGATATCCCTAGAGCTAGTTTGGTTGGGAAAGGTTCTGTTATCTGGGACACTCTGAAAAGAGGAGCTAATTTAATTAAGCAGGGTTTGTTCTAGATTTTCAATCGGGGATCAGATGTTCTTTTTTGGGAGGATTCTTGGGATGGCCACCCTCCTATCTTGAATCAATATCCCAGGTTACATTCCCTAAGCATTTGTTTCTTGGAAGCAGGCTAGTCTCATGTGGAGGACTTAAAAAAAATCCAATATTTTGGAAATATGGAGATGTACAAATGGAAAGATCTGCAGGAATGGCCCCAAGGGGGATTGGTCGAGTATATAGAGGTGCTTGCTCTTATTCTTGCAAGGAGGTACTATTATTCATTGAGGGATAAAGACATTCTGGCTTGGAACCCTAATCCCAAGGGAACCTACTCTGTAGCCTATGGTTATCAAGTTCTTGATAAGCAAAAGTTTGGGAGTCTCCCTGTCACATGGTGGAAAAAGGTGTGGAATAGATTTGCTTGGCCGAAATGTAACTTTTTTCTCTGGCTGGTAGCTCGTAATAAATGCCTCACTTGGGATAACTTGAGGAAGAGGGGATTTCAGGGTCCCTCTTTATGTGTCCTTTGTGGTAAGAATGAGGATGACTCTTCTCATTTATTTTTCCAATGCTCCCTTGCTAGAGACATTTGGCACTATTGGTGGAGTTCCTGGAACCATCCTTGTTTTCATGTGCTCTCCCTAGTGGAGTTTTGGAGTAGTCTAGGTAGACCTCCAGCCAAGGCCCCCTTCCTCCAAGTGGCTTGGAATTTGGGCCCTTCTTGCATCATCTGGTAGATTTGGCTCGAACGAAACCGATGCATTTTTGAGGGAAGTCATTTGGTTGTTCAACAGATATGGCAAAGGATCCTGTGTATGGTTCAAGAAACTATCCATAGTAAATGTGATGTGGACCCTCATTTGGACTCTAGGGAGGAGAAGGTACGACAGGCCCTTGGTTTGTTTGGGGTTGGTGTGAATTCTTCTAGCCCTAGTAGGATTCCTCAACTTAGCAAGAAGGTTAGGAGAGAGGGTAGATGGAGACTGCCCCCTAGAGGAGTTTTAAAAATTAATACTGATGGGTCGTCCAGGGGCAATCCTGGACATGCTGGAATTGGTGGTGTTGGGAGAGATTCTGCTGGCGTGGTCAATTTTTTCTTTTCCATTTATAAAGGTGTTCACTCCAAAAATCTTAAGGAAGCTCTGGCGATACTTGAGGCCTTGCAAAGGGGGTTTTCTCTTGGCTGGCACAGGATTCTTTGAGAGTCTGACTCTCAAATTTTGGTTAATATTTTAAACAACAAAAGAGTGGAGGATGTTAATTGGCAGTTGGCCTCTGTGACCATTCAGATTCTTAGAATGAGTGAAGAGTTCGAATTTATATCCTTTGTGCACATTCCAAGGGAATGGAATGGGGTTGCTGATTACCTGGCCAAAAGGGCTTCTGAGCTATTGGATACTCAGAGTATTGATAACTGGGAGAGTCTCCCGTCTAGGGATTCTCAACACCTACGGGAGTTGATCCATAAGGATGTTCAGACTTAATGTGGTTTGTTTTTTTTGGTTTTCTTTGGGAGTTGACCTTGTCTAGTGATTTAGCCTATCTTGTTGCTTATTTGAGTCCTGGGTGGGGGCTCAGTTGTACTTTGTAATCCAGAATTTTTATCAATAAATTTTTACCCCTTTATTTAAAAAAAAAAAAAAAGTGCCTCATATTTTCAACACATTGTCCCAGACAAAGCCTATGTTGGTGCAAAATTTAAATCAAAATTTGAACACCAAAATTTAAAATTTTGGTTTCATCAAAATAAACAAGCATAGCTAGTCACTTTGCATCTTATTAGAGATGTTGGTTTTCCACAAATTTAATCTTAAATATTGTTGTCATGTGCACCTTTGAAGAATTGACATATCTTAGGATTGCCAAATTTAGTCCCTTTAAATGAAATCCAACCATTAAAATATAAGGGTTAGTCTTCCAAATAAAATAAAGTCTCCCTTGGACTTAAATCAAATGATAAATCTCTAAATCCTAAGGTATTCAAAAGTAAAAAGAAAAATTAATCAAATACCTTAGTCTAAATCCCGAAAAGCATAAGTAATGTCAAAATATTTTTAAGGATTAAGGGTATGCACCCCCTTTCATTAAAATTCAAGCATATTTGAGTTAGATCTAAGGTTGCGCCTGAATCCTCCCAAATCGGACAAATGCACGTTAATAAAGTAATCAACGAATAATTGATCTGGTCAAATGTCCATGGAAAATATCTAAACCTAAGGTTTATATTTGTTTAATTCATGCACCCCTTAACCATGCAGATCTAATGGTAGCATTCCACAGAGGTCAAAATTTGGCAACAACGCTCTTGGTGGTAAGGTTAAATTATAAATATCATGAATAGCCTAAGTATAGAAGCGGAGATTTGGATTAAATGATGTTTTACTTTGCAAAATTTGATGGTAGCACTTAAGCGAGATGTAAATCCAATGGATTCACTTGATTTAATTAAACCCCCCTTTAAAATACTATGGTCAAAAGCATTAAGTTTATTTGTCCCCTTGAATTAAACATCGAGCTAATTGGACAAATCTGATGATAGCGCTTGATCCAGATCTAATCCGATGGTGGTTCTCTCACAAAAGGTGCATAAAAAAGGTAAAAGACCCCATGAGGTTAATTAAATCTATTAAATAATATTAGTGAGGGTCTAACACATTGGATAATTTCCCCCTTTTTGGCTTAATCAAAGTTTAAAATCATGTGCCCCTTGGTAACTAACCCTGCAGGTTGATCGAGATCAACGACCACACCAACAACGATCGATATCCGACGGTCGCATCGAAATCAAAACCCAAAAAAGGATATGGTATGATATTGAGAAAATAAAGGTAAAACCAATATTAATTACACATTTAGTGAGGGTATAATACATACTAATTACCCCATTTCGGTTTAACCAAGATTAATCAAATATAATGATGCGCCCTTTTCAGCTATTGAGTATGCAGGTTATAGGAAATCTGATGATTGCGCTCTATTGAAGATAAAATCAGACGGATGCGCCCAAATGCAATAAATCACCCCAATTAATATCGAAGGAATTGGATGACAATGCTTGATCAAACATTCAATTCGACGATGTGCATTATTAAAACTCATCAAAGGTTAACTCACAAGGTTTTCGATAAAATAATTGATTAAAAGCATTATCAAGGTTAAGAAAAGCCCTTAAAAAAGTTTTATAAGGATAATATATAAATAATCTCCCCCATTCCATTTTGCTAAACCTTGTGCATATACGGGGAATATAATGAGCGTGCCCCCATCATGGTATGATCTAACGGTGAGCACATAGAGAGATTATCCGATTATACGAATGCCTGTGTTTAATACAATATTATTAAGGTTTTTATCACTAGATTAACCAGGATAAATGGATTACATCATTTTAACGTATTATTAATTTTAGGTCTAAGAATAAATAACCAAGAGTTTTCAACCTTATAAACATGATTAATCTAATTAACTTGGCACAAGTTTATATAAAGTAGTAGACTAACAATCATGGAAGTTATTGGATATCAACGATTGTGTTAAACCTCCTCAGGATCCGACGAAAGTGCATAAATCAAAGATTTAAGAAATGAATCGATCATAAAAATTGATCAGTAGCGCTCCATTGAGGATGAAAGATCCGACGATGGCAAGCGATTCAAAGTCAACATAATAAAATACAAGTGGGGCTAATCCAACAAGCATCTTCTGAAGAATCCAATGGATGCGCTCCATATCGATGTGATCCAATGATGGTGCACATTTCAAAGGTAAATCAAAGGGTAAGCTTAAGTCGACATTTGATTAATAAAATTTTAAAACACATTTAACAAAGGCTATAACACATTATTAATCACCCCCTTTATTTTAATTAGTCAATATTAAACAAAGAAGGTTCAAAGCATGTTTCTTTCGGCTATCTAACCCACAGGTTATAAAAGATCCAAGGCAGTGATAGAACAAAGGTTTATTTGATGGCTACGCTTGATCACAGTTATTTGGGGAAACTTAAGAATACCTGAGATAATGACAGACACTCACCTCAAGAACCAAATATTATGAAGATCCCTAAGATTATTGCTGCCCCCATTAAAATGTAATCAATCCCTAAGATTTAATTATCATTTCGAGCCAAGGTGGCACGAGGTTCAAAATGGAGGCCACCCCTATCACACGTCATAGTCCCACGTCGAAGAGGGAAGAGCTTTAGAGACCAATAATAAAGCTTTAAATTATTATAGGTACACGAACCAAAGAATCCCGAAACACATAGGATGGTGGGCTTTACCCGCCATCAAAGCCCAACCTCGAAAGAAATGCATTGGAAAATTTCCTTTTGGCCATTTTGAAAAATAGTTGGTAACATTGTAGTAATGAAAAAATGTGAATATCGAACTCATTTTGCCACCCAGTATTTGATCTCCTCAAATCGATAAAGTTAACCACCCTGATGATCTAAGAACATAATTTAGTACACAAGAAGTACAAAGAGAAGAAATTTTTTGAGCTTCATTATTTCAAAAGAACTAGACTTGTCACCGTGAGCACAATGGCCTCTTGGGGAGACATATTTACACCCAAAAACACCAGAGAAGTAGTAAAATTCATTAAAAACCAGTCACCATACTCTAAGATTTCTGGACCGCCTGTACCTGGCAGCACAATGTATGAATTTGCTCAAAAGTGTAGAGATGACAAGAAACCTACTCCAACACAACAATACGAAATCAACAATGGATGTATCAAAAGTTTTGCTAATGTGATGGAGAATTATGACAGGACCCCATGGATAATGGTCGACCTATTTCATAGATCCCAGAGACTACAATACAAGGGTTTCCCCATAAGTAATAGATGGAAAAATAACCTCAAAAAGTTGATATGTCCAAAGGTTTACTTATCCTCAAATTTAATGGCATGGTTAGCAGTAGCATATGCCGAAAGGACCAGAACACTCTAAGATAATAAGGATCGACCAATTTTCAACACCAAAGTCGAGCTTATCAATCAAGTTTTCAATTTGAAAGAGTATACCGCCTTTATAGTTAAAAAATTTATTGAACATCAATCTCGAATGTTCACAGGATTAGAAGTCTTTAAATCTTTGTTTGACATACACGACAAAATAGTTAAACAATTCCCGATTATGAAGACTACTTTTAGGCCATGGGTCCAAGACTTTTGTGATATGATAAACATAGTATTAGGAGTACAAGATCTCAGTATGGTGGACAAAAATATTTTGTATTTAGTAGCATAGTGTAATCGGGCACATAATACTCCAATTCATGTATGGGAATTAGAATTGAGTAACCACATACATGAGTAGATGGTAGAATCTAAAAAGGCTATTTTTGAACAAAGATAAGAGATGCCCTGCTTTTGACAATACTCATTTTTCATCCACCTGGTAGCAGTACAATTAGGAGAGGAAGCCCAAAAAATAGTAGAAGTCGTTAACATCCCCTATGTCCAAACCAATTTTTGGAGAATACATGAAGGACGAACTCACCTGGGCTGGTTCTGTGACCATTTTATGGTAGAAATCCATTGGCTTTTAACTGGAGTTCTTCCTGAGAGATTAGGGTTGGGAGTGAGGGCTTTTATCAAAGAAAATGAGATTGGGGATTTCTTTTTCTCAGAGGGGTTCACTTATATTAAGCTCTATGTGGCCAAAATTCCTCCTAAGCTATTACCTATGTATTGTCCATTATCCCTAGCAGCTCTCGAGTTATGTAGGCAGGTGGCAGAAGAAGCCAAGATGAGACTAGTAAAGAAACATGGTAAAGTCCCCTAACTCAATGTCCCATGTCATTTTGGGGACTGTATATTTGTTGGATACCTTGAACTGCTCAAATATATGTTTGATTTAGATACTATGGACTTCAATGAGATAACTTGGAGACTTTATGATCCAAAAGGGATATACAGTAAAATGATGGAAAAATAGGAGTATGCTTTAATAAAGCATCGAAAGGATGCTTATGAAGAAAGATTATTTGAAGCCATGAAAAAAGGGACAAAATTATAGGTTGTATGAGATTATTTCCCTCCTAAAGATAGGGGCAGTACACAGGTTCATGAAGCCTATGATTATCCTACAAAATTTAGAAGGCTTTGAGAAATTTTAGTAGAATCAGTAGCACCTATTCTACCAGGAGTAGCTCAAGAAATCAGGGAATATCCCTTATTAGAGTTGATAGAAGAACAAGGGATCGATCAAATGGAGGTCACTGTAAATACTACAGATATAATAGAATAATAGGTCAGGCCTCCCATGGATGATCATCTCAGAATAGAGGTAGCACCATGCACCACCCAATACGTTTCCAAAAGCTCAAGTACAACCAAAGAGAAGGAAATTGTAATCGCCCCTGCACAGAAATATTCTCTCTAGGAACAAGCCATAATTTCTATTTTTGGCAGAGTATTAGCTATAACAAGTTTAAAGAAATTGATACCCATGGCCATCCCTACCTCTTTAAAAATAAAAGGACAGGAGGTTAAAGTTCCATTAGTACTAAGGATGAATATGAGAAGAACTGGTGGATTTGGGGTCTATTCCGAAGTCACCAAGTAAAGAGATAAATAGAGATAACCACTACAAAGAATAATAAGTTGAGATTATCTCTACCTTCTACATAAGTTTTTCTATAAAGGATAGAAGAGCAAACTACTTTCACTGTTGCAAATGAGCAAGAATTACAGATAGTGGCAAAGATGGAAAATATGGGAGAACAGCTTGCAAGTGAACCACAAATAGAAGCATCTATGTTAGATATAGCAAAGGTAAAAATTCCTACCTTGCAAAACCCACTTGTCTTCAAAGTCAATGAGGAGACCGGGGGCTCATCAGTATTAGGAAAATAAGGTGAAATGGTTGAAGTTTTCAAGGCAATGAAAAATCAAACCATGGACCAACTGGTCAAGAAAATTGTAGAATTAAGAAATCAATTGAAAAAAGAAGAGAAGGAAAAAGCTGAAATGAGAGCCTTAATAAAAAAAAAACAGGAAGAATTGGCACAAAAAGATACTCCAAAGGTTCATTCCCCTTCAGTGGTAAGAATTCCCAATCATGCCGATAATATGAATACAATGAAGAGGAAAATGTCAATAAGAATACAAGCCCATGCTAGAGGGCTCACAAATATGTTTAGGTAGATTAGAGTGATTAAAATAACTGCCTGAGAAATACAGACATTTATGTAGGAGAAAGAAGAGGATTTTGAAGTCATTCATCCTACCCTCGATTTAATAGGAGACAATTTTGGAGAGTTGTAGGGTCAATAGATAATAACAAATAATGGCAATAAAATCCATTTCAATTTTAAATTCTTGAAAGCAGCCCTGTTTAGGGTAAACCAAGAAAGGTGGATCAATGTTCTAAACAAAAGGATAACCTGATAGAAGATGCAATAGGTAAAATGAAAGGTATTTGTCTATCCTTAGATGCATTCTTGGAAGCCCCCAACATAGAAGAGATACTGAAGCATAAAACATAAAAAATTGATTGTGAGTCAGATGATGGGTAAAAAATGACTAGATAATCTACCTTGTTGGTAAATACTGTGGAGATGTTACTCTTCCAATATGAAAGAAATAGGCCCATTCTTGCCACATATAAAAATAGAATATTGCAAGAGATGAATATGTTAAGGTTTGCTGTAAGCTTTGATACATAAGTCTAGAGACTGATCAACGAACGAATAAAATGGCTGCAACAAGGCCAAAAAGGGAAAAAGGTCAAAACAATAGTTAGCAGCCAAAAATGAGCTCAACTCTTCCAACTGAACAAAGACTTGTACCAGTAGAAAAAATATTCGAAGTAGCAAAAGAGTCAAGTGCTCAAATAGGGATAATTCAAGAAAGAACAGCTAAAAAGGAAGTAGCAGAAGAAAGAACCAACTCTCCCAATACCACCATCACTGGTTAACATAAGAAACTGTTTGAAAATGTCAAAGTAGGGTGTGCAGACCAAACAAAAAAATACAGTGGAAGCCAGCTGTACCAGTTTTGAAGATTAATTCAGAAAAGGACAAGTGTAATGCCAGAGATAAACTAAAATAATGGAATCAAGAACCAACAGCTATAAAGCAAAGTAGACAGGTTCAGATTCAAGATCAAGCAATTAGAGAATAGCATTTTTTCTAAGAGGTATACTTGAGTGCCCAGTAGAGTTGTGTTGTTGTATCTCCCTTTTGTGTCTATTTTTCTCATTCATCCTTTCTTCCCTTTAATGTGTAGGATTGTGATAGGAAAGTGCTCAAGAAGCTGAGATTATTTCCTATCCTATTGAGCTTGAGATTCAGAGACTCTACTATTGGAAGATTGGAACAAGAATAGTAGGAGAGATCTGTCACATTATTTGAATAGAGTTTTCTCCATTGTATTGATGTATTTATTTGAGAAAAATCGAGTTAAAAGGCATCTTGCCCATGGGTCGGGTGCGACTCCCGGGTGACTTTGACGGTGTAGAACCCCCTATTTGTGGTCTCTCAAACCAAGGCAACCCCATAAAGGGTTTTTCACTTAAAAAAAAATGCATCCTACCCACTCTACATGTAATATTTTATGAAATCAATACAATTCTAAGTTTCATTCTAGTTATATCTTTGTCTCGGTACTGTGTGTCACTGTGTAATGGATTACATTATTTGAATGCATTATATACGTTTCTTTTGTTGGTCAAATTTTAGTTTTATTGTGATGTTCGAATAAATATAATAATGCCAATTTTCTTTTCCCCCTTCTCTTTGCTCATGTCAAAATTGTTGTTAAATTGCTATAAAATCCCAATGAATCTTGCCACCGGTCTACATAAGACATAACAAATGTTATTTTCTTGCTTGGTCATTTTAATACGTATAGTGTTACATTAATCTAGAGCGTGTAATTAATGTTTTATCATAATATTATCGCTAGGGTTTCCTTACCCATTTTGTAGTTTTCCTTTAGCAATAGTCATGTTTATCAGAATGAAGAGGCAGGTTGACCAGAGCCTGTAATAGCTCCTTGGTTTCAAATGGATTTTTGCAGCATGACAATCGAATCTTGTGGATGCAAGAATTGGTTCCAAAAGGTGGCACATTAATTTTTATTATCTGAGGGAGTCTAGCTCACCATGCAACTAGGTCTGGGTGCACAAATCAACCTTTTATCTATGTTTGAAGGAGGTTCTTTCAACTTGCTCGATCGAATCCTTGCATCAAATAATCCAAGCCATCCATGCACTTCTTTTTTATTGGTTTAGGTGCATAACTATGAGAGGAGGTGCACATAATCTATGCACATTTTTGAGCTATAAATGCTTGAGGGATGGGGTACATGAACCAGAGGGAAGTCACATAGACCTGGTGCCCCTTTAATGCCTTCATGCACTCTGTTAAAAATGAGTGCATGTCAAAAGATAGGGTGCATAAATTTTATGCACCCCTTAAAATTTCATGTGCTCCAAAAGAATGGAATGCATGACCTCAAAAAGTGGGGTGCATGAATTTCACGTGCCCCTTAAAATTTCATGTGCTCCAAAATAATGGAGTGCACGACCTCAAAAAGTGGGGTGCACAAGATTTGTGCACCCCTTAACTCTTGTGCTCTCCAAATGGGATGGAGAGCATGACTTCAAAATTGGGCATGTGACTTTTGCATGCCCCATAACTCTTGTACACCCCATTAAATATGGAGTGCATGACTCAAAGTGGGGCACGTGAACTTTGCGCATGCCTTAGAATCTTTGTGCACCCCAAAGAAATGGAGCACACAACCTAAGCAAGGGGCACACGGCTTTGTGCGCCCTTCTAAAATTTGGGGCATCCGACAAAAAATTTAAAAATTGGGACTAAAAAAGGGGGGTTGCTTGCAAGGCCAACACGCATGATCTCTCAATATAACCCACATTATAATATCTAAAAGGTATGTTTTCATAATATATGGTTTGGTTCCACAACTTACCCTCATACTTAAGAATTATTGATTTTGGTAAAGGTTTACTTATATTAATCATGACCATTATTCGAGCATAAATAGGCAAGAATCCATCTTTTGTAGTTTTTAAAATCTCAAGGAATTCTCATAGAGTATTTCCTATTACCTTGAAGGTATCTATTTATCAAAATTTAATGGAAAACCCATACATCTTAACCCAAACTAGTACTAGGGATAGATTTACATTTGTAAGTGCAAAGCCTTCATTCCAATGAGTAAGGAAGAGTCATACTCTTCACATAAACCACGGACCCACTTTTAGGATTTTTTTTCTTTCTTACCTAGAACAAAAAATGGCTAGGAATACAAATTTGGGAAGAAAGGATAAACTCCTAGAAATTTCCAACTCCTATCAATCAATTTTCTCAAGGTCAAAGTCCCTAGCCAAGACCCATTAAATTTACCAAAAATTACCCTATCTTTGAGAAACAAGGATTGATTCTCTATGAGGCCCTCACTAACCTCTACTACTAGAGATGATTATAAGGTTTTAGCTATAAATTAGTCCATGGAAAGGAAACTAGAATTCAAAATCTACTAAAATTTACTAGAATATCCTCTAGCAATTATATTATTTAATAAAAAATCTAAAATAATTTGCATGTAAAATTTCTAAGATAAAGAAGAGTGTTGGAAATTTGAGCAAGTTTTGTTGTCATTGATGTCAAGAGGTTTGATGTCCAGTTTTGTCGTCATTAATGTCAAAAGGTTGATTCTCCAAAAATCCAGGAATTTGTTAAAAGAAGGAAAGGGTATAATATTTATTTTAAATATTATATGCCTAAAGAGGCCTAAAAGGTAGAAGACCCAAGAAAAGGGAAGCAAGTTTAAATAAGAAATCATAATATTATAATATTTGGAAAAAAAGAAGAGGTGAACAATAACAGGGTCCAAGAAATCATTAAAAATATATCTCCAACAAGACCCATTGAGTAGATTATAAAGACTTTAATTTAATTTATTTAAATTAAAAAAATTTAACCTAAGGTTAAATTTTTAATTTAAATAATTAAATAGAACCAAGGTTTCAACGTTTAAGGGTTTTAATTCAAATTTAGAATTCGAAATTTAAAAAGGGCCGACGTGTTTCAACACAAGGGAAGAGTATTATAGGAAATATTTTTCATTTCATAAAGTATAATGCAATATTCGAATGCCTATGCAAATATAATTCGTGCACTCTATTTCAACAAAGAGAAGAAGCACACGAGGTTTTTAAATAAAGGAAAGTAGACTTATGCTTAAGTTTGTTTGGTACGATTGAAACATTCCATAGTGCTGAGTAGCGTAGATGGTGGTTGAAGGCTGGCTAAGACGCTTGTAAGGAGAAGGTCATGGTTTCGAATCCCACACGTTCACTTTTTCTAAAAAAGGGAAGCATTTTGTTTTTGTCATAGATTGTGTGGTAGCATTAGCAGGAGAGTGTGGAACTTTGGTTCACGTGTGGGCATGTAGCCGATGTGACAACTTAGCCTTGGGCTAAGGCACTATGACAACTTTGGTCATGGGTTCAAGTTTGGGTGTAGTCGAGGATGTGCACAATCTTTTGGTATCGTGGGCCAAAATATAAGGTATGCAATTTTTAATTTAAATTTTACCAAATTTTGGAATGCACAAAGGTTTTTTTGGACCACATGATAATTAAAAGGTATGTGTGGAATGTATAGGGAGTCATAAGAGTTGTTGAATAATATTTCATGTTGGTGCTTGAAAATAAATAAAAAATATTGGAGATTATAAGGTTTTAACAAAGGAACTTTATTTTTATGTGTTGAATATTATTTTGAGAGGATTGGAGATTATAAGGTGTTAACAAAGGAATTTTGTTTTTATGTGTTGAATGTTATTTTGAGAGGATTGGAGATTATAAGGTGTTAACAAAGGAAATTTGTTTTTATGTGTTGAATGTTATTTTGAGAGTATTGGAGATAATAAGGTGTATTTAAGACTTGATATTTTATTGTATTTCTTGAATGGTGAAATAATTATTAAGGAGAATATTTGTGTGGATATTTTGAGATAGATTGTTGCTATCTAATCTAGAATTGGCAAGAAGGTTTTGTTATAAGTAAAACAGGTTTTGAAGTTATATCTCCATAAAATCAAAAAGGTATGGGCACACTATATTTTGTTTAGAGGGTTTGAAATGAATGTATAAAATAGAAGGTGGAGTGAAAAGGATTTATGAGTATTATTGGAAATGTGTGAGCACGTTTAAGTGCATATTGTTAATGGATGATTTGATTTGAGATAGAGATTGAGAAATATTTGAGTTAGGGTTTAAGACCCACATTGTGCTTTTTTTTGGAATAAGTGTGAAAACCTTTGTTTAGGGTTTATGAGAAAGTTATGGTTTATTGGTTGAATGATTGAGTGAAATTATTGAGCACTGGATTTGAATGATATTGAAAGTGAATGTGTAAACTTTAGAAACCAGATTTGTGAAAGCGACGGACTTAATTATTGAGTAGAACATATTGAGTTTTTGATAGAGTACATCATTCTCTATATGTTCCAGAGGTTAAACGAATTCTGAATTAAATATGTCTAAACTACTTCAAGTTAAAGGAATTAACTTGAATATTAGACAAAGCATTTGATAGTATTATGTACAATATTTGAGATTGATTGATCATGTTTTGTATGTTTTTTGAGCTTGTATTGAGAGCAGATTGAGCAAGTTCTTGAGAGGACTTGAAGGTATATTTGAAAAAAGTATTTGTGAAGACTTGAGAGCAGAGTGATCAAGTTCTTGAGAGAACTTAAAGGTATATTTGAGGTAAGTCTTGGTGAAGACTTGAGAGTAGATTGAGCAAGTTCTTGAGAGGACTTGAAGGCAGATTTGAGACAAGTCTTTGGGAAGACTTGATAGCAGAGTGAGAAAGTTCTTGAGATAACTTAAAGGTAGATTTAAGGTAAGTCTTGGTGAAGACTTGAGAGTAGTTGAGCAAGTTCTTGAGAGGAATTTAAGGTAGAATTGAGGTAAGTCTTGGTGAAGACTTGTAGGTAGATTTGAGATAAGTCTTGGTGAATACTTGTAGGAAGATTTGAGGTAAGTCTTGGTGAAGACTTGTAGGAATATTTGAGAAAGTCTTGGTGAAGACTTGAGACAACATTAAGAGTAGGTTTTATTTGTTCAAGCTTTGTGTTAGGGCTTGGGGTAAATCTAAGTAGATTTGATTGGTGATTTGATCAAGCTTTGTGTTAAGGCTGAGGACATATTTGAGGATAGAGTTTGTTGTATATTTGAGAGTAGATTTGTGCTAGACCTGAGACAAAGTTAGAGTATATTTGTACTAGATCAAGGATAGTGTTTAGTGCACATTTGAGACAAAGATTGAGTAGGGTTGAGAATAAGCTTTGGAGTTGACAAAGTACATGACACTAGCCTCTAGTGGATAGAGATCCATTAGCCAAGGTATTAATGATAGAGGTCTTCTAAGTGAGGATAGAGGTCTTATATGGAGAGAGATCCACAAGCTAGTGCAGCGGGGGTGTAAGTCTTATATAAGAGCACTAGTTAGAGTAGAGGAGAAAGAGTTCTCCTATGGATAGAGTTACATAAACTAGAGTAAGGGGAAAGAGTTCTCATATGGAGTGTGATCCATGAACCAGATAGGAAGATAAAGTTATTTTATAGAGAGATCCACAAACGAGTTGAGAAGATAGAGGTCTCTTGGATCAAGTTCCATGAACCAGAGGAAAGTGGAAAGAGTTCTCCTATGGAGATAGATCCACAAATTAGATCATTAGGTGATTGGTGTCTCCTTTGGATAGAGGTCCATACACATTATAATAGAGAAGTGATTCCCAAGATATTTGTTGAGAAAATTTTAGTGAAATATTTTCTTCATGGAGTAGCCCACATTGGGTGAACCACGTTAATTTGGTGTCTCTATTGTGTGTGATGATTAATGCATTGCTTTTATTACTTCTGTTGATATTGCAATTGATTATATTGGATAATATTGAGAAAGAAAAGGAAAAGTTGGTCTTACAATGTTCACCCCCTCTCTCAATATAAGATTGTGTTCTTCAATTGGTATAAGAGTGGGTTCCTTCAGAAGAGTTTAACAACTTGAAGTAAAAGTATACAAGAACACAGATGGCATCTTAGAGTGGATCTTCAACAAATAAGATACCATTGTTTGATGGGAACAATTATGCATTCTAGAGTGTAAGAATTAATATTTACCTAATGGCACAAGGAAATGAGACATGGAAAGAAATTGAGGATGGGTACACACCACCAGTTACTCCTCCTATAGATAAATATGGTAAGATATTACACCTAAATAATTCAAAGACAATGAATATAATCTTAAGTGGTTTATGTGAAGCATATTTTATAAAAATTATGCATTGCACATAAACAAAAGATATTTGAGAAAAGTTGAAGAAAACATATGAGAGAGACAAAAATGTCAAGATGGCAAAATTACAAAATCACAAGAAAATATTTAAAGACTTGAAAATGAAGGATGAGAAAGACATTACTACACACTTACTTCATGTGGATGAAGTTGTTAACTCCATGCAAGGACTTGGGTTTAAAGTTGAAGAATGGGATGATTTTCAAAAGGTTTTGAGGTCACTCCTCACTCCCTATGAGGTATAGTGAAAAGGTTTTAGCCATAGAAGAAACAAGAGATATTGAAACTTTGACTAGGGATGAGTTACATGGAACTCTCACAGTTTTTGAGATGAGAATAGGAAAGGATCCTATCCCAAAGAAAGAAACAACCTTCAAATTAGCAAAGAAGACAAAGGATAAGAAGTCAGATTCAAGTGACGAGTCATCCAGTGGTGAAGAAGTAAACTATGACAAAAGGAACAAGGACTCAAGAAAGCACAAAGGTACAAACACAGTTAAGTATTTCAATTATGGTAAATATGGTCACTATACATCTAACTTTATAGAAGTTGGAAGTAGCAGTGGTGAAGAGAAACAGGATCATAAGAATAGGGAAGTAGGAAAATATAGGTATCAAAAGAAAAATAGGTATAGAAAAAACAATCATGAAAAGAAGTTTTTCCAAAGGCATAAGAATATTTTTTATGTAGATAAGATAGGCAAGAGGTCAAGTGATAGTGATGGAATATCCTCATATTGAAGAAGAAGAAATTCTATTTCTGGCAATAGAAAAAGAAGCTAAAAGGGAACAAAAAATACTCAAATATTTTAGGTGTGGTAACTTTGGTCATCTTGAAGATCACTGTACAAGGAATTGATTTAGTGATAGTGAATAAGAATATGAAGATGCTCTTGAGGATCTAGAGGAAGAATCAGAGAATGAAGGCACAATTGATATAGAAGCAAAACTTGTTGTTGCTCTTAAAGAATTAAAAAAGGTTAGGAAGCAGAATTCAAGATTAAAGTATCAAGTTCAAGAAGATAAGAAAACAAAAGCAAGGCTTATACAAGATCTCAATTACTTGAGAGTTAAAATTGAAAAGAAAAAAGGAGTTGCAGAAGACATGATTGAACATTTAAAGATAAAAGAGCAAGAATGTGAAATACTGAAACTTGAAGCTAACATTCTAAGGAAAAGACTTGAAAAGTTTAATAATAAGATATATACGTTTTGAACTAGCTCAAAATATTTGGATGATATTATCAAAACACATATATCTCCATTCATGAGGATAGGATTTGGTTTTGAATAAGGACAAAGATAACAAGGAGAGGAGTCAAGCTCAAGCTCCAAAGAAGAAGAAGCTTCAAAAAAAGAGAGTGAAGGAGAAAGTGAGACTTATGAGGATAAGTTAAAAAATAGAAGGTTCACCAAGGAAGCAAACAATGCACAAATGGGGAACAAAGAACATCATAGGGAAGAAAGGACTACGAGACTAATGGGTCAAAGGAAATATTTCTTCAAAGGACGTTTCTTCTCATGTCATAGTTTTGGTCACAAGGCTATGCAGTGCAAGACACATGGAAAGAAGGAATATGGTTTCACTAAGAGAAAATTCAAAAATGGGTATCTCTTTCAAGGGTATTGTTACTCTTGTAATCAAATTGGTCATAAAGAAATTCATTACAGGGTTCATGATAGGAATGGATATGGCTTCACCAGGAGGAACTTCAATATATTTGCACCTTTAAGGAACCACAACATTAAGTGTTACAAGTGCAATAATGTTGGGCATATGGCTAAGTGGTGTAGAACATAAATTCCAGAGGCAGGTAGGAACAAGAATACTCAAAGAAATAAGAAGGATCAGTTGAGGAATAAGGTAGACAAAGAAAAAGAGCATTATATGTTGGAAGTAGAGATACTCCCACCCCAAAATTTACCACCTCAAGGAGCAAGAGGTGGGGAGGGGGCTGAGCTAAGAGTCTTATCTTTAACCCCAAATGTGACCCTTTCCCATTGATGTCAAAGAGGGAGAGATTTGAGTTAGGGAGAGAGCATTCAGTTAGGGGGAGCAATTTATCAAGGAGAGCAGAACTGAAAAAGGTAAATGTAGACACCTAAAATGCGTCATTTCGAGGTGACTACTCATATGGGACATGCTAGAAGACCATATGGAAGACCTTTGGATAGATCCAAGGTATAGCAGTGGTTTTTACCATTCATTTGGGCATCTTTGACTAGTCAGTTCTAGCCACTACTGACACCCACGATTAGAAGTGCTCACCATGCATGTCAGTCGCGGTCAGCACTCAAAGTCAGTTGGCATTCATCTGATCCAAAGTTTGTTGCAACAGCCAATTGGTTGCAAATTTAAGTGGTTTGAGTGACGAAGGCTCTAGATCCTTCCATCCAACTGGCTCAACTACCCAATCTTGATATTGGCTTCATGAGGAAGCCACCCCTAGCCCTGGGCCAATGCTATAAGACCCCCCTCTGAATTGGGGATAAGTCTAGAGAAACATCTATCAATTGAGCAATGAAGCCCTATCAAATTGCATAGCTAATTGCATGCATTGAGAGGGACACTTTTGCTTCGTAATTGGTGTGACCACCAAAACAACATCACACCTATGCTTTCTACTACGTAAACAAAATAAAAGAAACAAAATAGACACATGCAAAATTGAAAACAAATGGAAAGAAGAAAATAATTTTATTCCATTATAAATAAGCCAATCCTGATTATAGTTACGCCCCTCTTAGGAATACCATTTTGATACTATTATTACAGTAGGAAAAAGCAATGTTCCCTCTTAAGGCTAAATGTAAGTTTTAGGCCCTTCGGGGTGACACGAACTGTTCTAAGGTGGAGTTGACCCTCTTCTTCATGTTGAGGAAGGAATTTGATGGTTGAATCTCCTTCAAATCTACTTCCTACGGTCAAGAAACAACATAAAAGCATTAATAACATAGGCAGCCTCCCATGATGAGGCCCTTTAAGGAATGTGAATATAAAGATGCCATAAAACTATTATAATAAAGAAAGTGGATAAAACATGCTAAGCCTATGCAATGCTTGAAAATATTAATGGAAATATGTAAATAGAAAGTACAACTATCTATCTAGCAGATTGGTTACATGAAATGAAGCATGATAACATGAAAATAAGCTAATTATATCCTACTTTCCATAATGAAGTAAACCTAATGAAATCCTTAATTCAATTAGTCAGAGTCTCTAAAATGCTAAATAAACCACTAAGATGCTTAATCTAACGTAATGAAATACAATGCAAAAAGAACAATAAGGAGATCTTTCACGAATTGCAAACTATAGCTCAAATGAGTGGTTTGCACTATACACCGCGACTGTTAGCCACAACGAGCAACATATTAGTTTTACCCTCCAAATCCAAGGTTGTGGGCTTGTTCCCCCTTGTCAAATTGATGATCATGGGTCATATTTATGTCCTCTGACTGGTTTAGTGATTGAATTACACAGTTGGGCCTCTGTTTACCCGAATTCATGTTTCTTGGCATTCTAGCTCCTTAGGGCATCCATGACACAAATTGAAATGATGCTTGATGAATTGTTAAGTGAATGACAACAAAAATCTCTCAATACACTCAGGTGAGTCTACAATTTGATAGGGCTTCATTGCTTTAATCTCTAATGCTCACTTGATAGTTTACCCTAATTTTAAGGGGTACTTATAGGATTACCCAAGGGCTAGGGGTGGCTTCATGGAGAAGCCAAGATCAATAAGAGGTGGTTGGGATAGTTGGATTGGAAGCCTCTAGAATATTTTGTCCTTCAAATACCCTCTTCTAGAACCAATGGCCATTCAAACCAATTTGGCTCAGATGAAAGCCAACTGAACTTCAGTTCTAAACTGTGGGTGATAGCTATGGCCTAGATTGTGAACCATGGGTGTGAGCAATGGTTCAGACTGTAGATCATAGGTCTCAAAAGTGGTTTGATTTGATTAGGCAAAGGAGCCCAAATTAAGTGGTTAAAATCATTGCTCTATCTTGGAATATATCCAATATCTTCCATATGGTCTTGTAGCATGTCCCATATGAGTAGTCGCCATTGACATGATGTGTTTTAGGTGTCTACAAATACCCCTTTAGAGATGTGTTGTGAGATCAAACAACGCGTGAGAAAAAAAACACCACCTAAAATTATGTCAAAGGTTGCATGGTGATCATTAGTCTGATCAACATTAGATGTCCTAGGTCCCGCAAAAGGATGCACATCCTAGAATCATTGCTTCCAACTCGTTGGAGGCTTAATTTGAAAGGGTTTGGAATCATCATCAGGCATTCGGGTAGATTTGGTGCTACAATAGGAGTTAGGCCTATATAACCAAAAGGATGTGAGATACAAATAAAATATCATATATGCTATTTAACCCAAGCAGAGGGGTAAGCTTATGATAGTCGTTGACAATGATTCACAAGGATGAACACAATTTGACAAGATCAAGGGATCTTCTATTGATTTTGATTATGATTATGAAAATATGACTACCCCCTCAAGTGACGAGTTGATAAGGGTAATGACAATGAAAGAAGCGATGATGTCACTTGACCACTATGAATGATTTGAACAAACTTAGAATTTAGCAATTAATTACTTGACTAGGCTTAGTTTAGCTTATGATTAGAACTGCTAATAGTGATTGCATATTTCTATCCCATGGAGCGATCGAGCTGTAATAGCCTTCTTAGGGATTCAAAATAATATAATACCAATTAGACTTATGTTGAATCAATTTGTCGATGATCTACTGAAAAGATGTCTTGATGAAATGACATGAAACACCTTATTCTCGTGGAGTAGTCCAGCCTCGAAGGCCTTATTCGAGATTGAAAAGAAGCATATCAAATTAACGATGATGATTTTGCCCCAAATGTCCTTATGTTTATTTACTCATCTCATCGGATTGCATGGAGCGTCAGTCACTACAACCGCCAAGGGTCTAGGGTAAATAACTGAATACGAGGTGCATTTGGCTTTTGACTTGTTTAATAATAATTTTTGACTTTTTGAGTTTTTAATTGATCCTGGTGCTTGAAAATCACAAATTTTTTTAAATTGATTGCTCTCATTGAGATTTTGATTCATTAGGAATCATTAATTTATCATTTAAAACCTTCCCATGATGGGATTTTGGTGCATTTAATGCCAGTTGCAAACCGCGCTTACTGGCTGCAGTTAGAAATTTTAAATTTTGGGAACCATTGCTCAGAGCTGCGGTTGGAAAACCCTAATTTTGGGATCATGATTGTCAGCTGTGGTCTGAAAAATTTATGAAAATTATATAAATTTTTCCATTTGAAAATTGTATTATTATTCCTTGAAAGTGATTGCAATTGGAGAGCTTTGAGAGGTGAGGAAGCAAACTTGACATGAAACACTGCTGAAACAACTACCCACAACCTCTCACACATCTCGATGGTAGACCCTACGTAGCCTTCATCCAACAGAGGCATCAGTGCAGGAAAGGTAACTCGAAACTGAGTCCTCACACTCCTTACCCATTTAAAATGAACCACATTAAATAATGGGTCAAATTAACTTCACTAAACTACTGGTAAAGAACCTCACATTAGTTTAGGCTAGATTAGGATTTTAATTTTTTTGGAAGTGACCCTTTTAGGGTTATGTTCCTAGATCGTAGCTGGCAGACGTGGTGCCCAATTGATAGATTGGGGACCGCGAATGTTAGCTACGGTGGGATTCAAATCCCAACAGTCAAATTTTTGACCGTTATGCAGACTGTCGATTTGACATACGGTTCCACAATTTTGAAAAAAAAATCAAATTTTTATTTATTTTTTGATTTTTCTTGGCAATTAATGCCATTTATTGCACTTTTGAGATGCATTTTTGGAATTTTTGATCACTTTTAGCATGTTTTTGTATTTTTAGCAATTTTTAGATTATTTTTAGTTATCTTTTTCCCTTATGCACTGCTTCTGTTTAGAAATTGACCTCTAGAGCCCAGGAGCCGGATATCCTTCGCACCCTTCGTATAAAGCTCATTGACCAGGAGTGAGCGTGGTTCGATGCGGTTGGTTTTGAATATTTACTTTATTTGCCCATGATCAGGGTAGACCAGGACTACATGATTGTGTTGGCCTAGCACTGAGATGCACAAACCAACACATTTCACCTGCCCAGAGGTGAAATGATAATGACATTGGAGGACTTATACCAGATTTTTAGGATGTCGATCGATGGGGAGCCCATCACGTCCACTCCATTTACATTTACCAGTAGAGGAGCTATTTTTTATGTCATATTTGGTGACCGCAACGAGGATGCCTAAGGCAGGATTTACCATGGAGGTGTCCACATCGGATATTAGTAGGGGAAGGGCATCTTCTCAGTCTGAGAGGTGGTCTTTATGCACTTAGTTATCCAGATTGTGCTTCCAGACTCCTCGGGTGCGAGGATCCCTTGGAATATCCTCGCCATCATTAGGAGAGTTACTTAGAGTTTTACACAACAACCACTACTATTATCTTGGGGGAGTACATTATTAGCTCAGTTATATCATGAGTTATATCAGGTTACCCATAGAAGTTGGGTCAGTATCAACGTAGCTTTCTACTTCAGATCTTAGGTTGACAACACATTCAGATCAAGCAGCCTATAGACCTATCACTCATCATCACTACTATTCCTATTGCATGCCAGTGCTATGCGATATGCTAGCATTGTGAGGAGGAAGGGTTCTAGAGTAGGTCTCATGAGATTTGCATAACTTTGGATGGACAACATAGAGTGGTGCTCGTACATGGACTACCTCACGTGGCCGAAGGCTAACGAGCGGCTACGCTAGGTGAGGAGAGACAAGTGGCTCCTCTTTCGCAAGGCTAAGATTCATGAGTATCAGTACTCATCACACATCCTATGATATTTTAGTCTGGTTTAGGATATTTTGACACTTACTACTATCTACAAGTGCCTAGTTATGGAGAGAGATCTACAGTGGGTCCAGTCGACACCGCTAGGGGATGAGGCTGATGACTTTCAAGAGTTGGGCATGGCCCAGGCTACCACCACCATAGAGTATAACACTTGATGGTCACTCCTATAGTGGCAGGGAGAGAGTCCCCTCAGCTGGACATATGATGACATAAAGGCTGATCCTGATGGGCACAACGTGCGCCAATGTACTGAGGACGAATGGGGCACAAAGGTCATCACGAAGGAGGCTCCTCAGGTTGAGGCAGAGGAGGACACAACTAAGGAGGGTGAGGTGCCTCCTAACAATGGGATTGGGTATTTATTGGTTGATATGGTGAGATTACAGACTAAAATTAGCACTTTGAGGAGCCAGCTATGCCAGAGGGATACAAAGATTGATACACTATAGGTAAAACTCGCAGTAGCTCAGAGACAAGGGGGGATTTAGCTATGAGGGTAGGGGATTCATATACACAGACTACCATGGCACCTCCTACGACACCATATTCTCTACTACCAGCAGGTCATGACCCTATGGTTGAGATCCGAAGGCTTCATTCCCTCATGGAGGAGGGTAACAATCAGTAGGATGGGTATGTAGCTCACATCTCCCTATTGGAGGGCTACATATGACTGAGTGGTTTGGAGTTACCAGATGACACTCAAACCACAGGGACCCACAGGAGTGGATCCCATACTAGTACCAAGAAGATAGTACGGTCTACCACCAATTCAAGCCACAGGACACACAAGACCGAGAGAAAATTTGTTTCTATTAGAGAAAATTTTGAGGTTTTTAATGAGACTCAAACACCCTAGTAGACTTATCAAAATTTGTATACTGACCAAACTAGACTTTTGAAATGTAAGGCTTTCGCTAGGATAGGTCCTAACTGTTCATTATCCCTATGTGTGCAAATGAGTATATTAAGATAAAGCATAAGCATACCCCGATGTTAGGCAATATTATTTAAGCCCATTGCTAAGATATTGGATCCTCATATGTTTATCCAATCCTAGATTTAGATTTCAATTGGACTAGACCACTAGGCAATATAGGACACTTGAAGCTAGCTCTTACACATTCAAACATTAGTCTGTACATAAGCAAGGTGCTAATGCATCAAACATATCATCATGTGTAAGGTACAAAGGTGCTGAAAATTCCATGGATTCAAGTTCACTCTCTTATTTTCTTCAATTTTTCGGGATACTTGCTCATATAAAGTGATAAAAATCACTATTTATTTTTGTACTTTAGTGACAATAATAACTGTTTATTTTGTACTTTCTTTTATTTTTCTTGAGCAAGGGATTTGATACTAATTTTTCTTCCTTTGTACAATTTTTCTTCATTTGACTTGAATTTTTGGAATTTACATTTGATAATTTTCTTCAAAAACTTTCTTTGAGGATTTTACTTTGGGGACCTATTTCTGGGATATCAATTTTAGGATATCGATCTATGATATCAATATGGGAAGTCGATCTATGATATCAATATGGGAAGTCGATCTATGATATTGATCTAGGGTATCAATCTTAAGGATAGATGTGGGATATCACTCTGGGATATTGCTCATTTTAACGTAAGCAAGGGATTCTAGGTAGGGAACTAACTTGTCCTTTTGCCAATTGCCAATATTTCCCATACTGTTCGCATAGGGGGATAAGCAATAATAACTCTTTTCACCTTAGGATACATGGTCTTGCTTCGTGGCTTTTATCTTCCCCTAGTCCTTATTAGGATTGTTTAATTTTTTGATTAGTGATAGGATTCTGATATGCTAAGGGCTATACTAACTAGACCTCAACTACAAAATCAAAGCAAACTTTCTATCAACTCTTAAGAAGACCTCTGGGTATGGTTGAATGATCGGAAAACCCTAGTATATTCTTCATAAAAACAAAATGGGTTGTGTTGAAAAACACAATTACTCACATGAATAATGGATTATGGTAAATGCAGAGGTCCATGATTGAAACACAACATGGTGTCATTTGTAAGACTGACAAACACAGTATATTCTACTATGGAATTCAATGGATGAAGAATACCTACATGCAATGCAATGATGAAATTAATGCATGTGCAAATCAAAATGCACAATGCAAATGCAAATGTTTTTGGATTTTATGTTTTACCAATTTTTTTTTTTAAGATTTTATTAATTTTTTAATTTTTATGGATTTTGAGCCTTTATATTTGACCAAACAACAAGTACATGCCTTTGGAGCCTTTTGGATTTGACCAAGCAGTTTTAAGAACCCTTGGAGCCTTTTGGGTTGACCAAAGGGATTATGAGCATCTTTGGAGCTTTTAGGGATGACCAAGTGGTTCTTAGGAATCCTTGGAGCCTTTTGGTATGACCGAGCGGTTTAAGCAAACCCTCGAGGCCTTTAAACTATCATGACCAAGCAATTTTTGTAACCCTTGGTGCCTTTTGATACACTCTCAAGCACATAACACCTTAATATGGATGATGTTGAGAGGTTAAAGCTCTTCAACACCCCTAGAAATGTTAGGTGATAGGTACCCAAACCAATATTTTTAGATATGATATAGGGTACTAGCCAATTAGCCACGAATTTGTATCGTATATCAGGCGACAAATTAAAGTTCTATTGGTTCTCTTTTAGAACAAGATCCCCAACTTAAAAGTCTCTCTCATGGACTTTGCTATTATAAGATCATTTTAATCACTCCTAATAAATATGGAGATGCTCTAGGGCATTCATGCAACATTCATCAAGTAGCATCAATTGATCTAGGTAAGCTTTCCACGCGGTGTCATCATCAATGAACTCTTTTAATGCGATGCGCAATGTTGGAATTTCCAACTCTAATGGCATAATGGCCTCAGTGCCATATACTAGTAAAAATGGCATCGCCCCAATGGGCATCCGAATGCTAGTCCTGTAAGTCCATAATGCAAGGGGCAGTTGGATATGCCAATATTTGTGGTTTTTATGGATCGTATTTTTCAAGATAGCCACCACTATCTTTTTTGAGGCCTCTACTTGCTTGTTTGCCTATGGATAATATGGAGTCACAAAACTATGTTTGATTCTATACTTAGATGTCAAAGCTCTCACAGTTTTATTCTTAAATGATGTTCCATTATCTAAAACTATCTTGGATGGAATCCCAAAATGATATATGATATGCTCGAGTATAAAATCTACTATGCAAGCTCCAATTGTCATTGTTAAGGGTATTGCTTCCACCTATTTGGTAAAGTACTCAGTAGCCATAATAATAAAAGTACGTCAGCCCAATGACAGAGGAGAGATCTTACCGATAAGATCCAATCCCCACTGATCAAATGACCAAGCTTCTTGGATGGGCTATAAGGCTTGCAATGGCAAGTGTGTAAGATTAGCATGATGCTGACATTTGACACATTTCTTGACATACACATTGCAATCCTTATCCATAGTGGGCCAATAGTAACCCATTCGAAGGATGCGCTTGATGATAGCCATGTCGCTGAAATGACCACCGCACATACCATCATGAGCTTGTGAAATTGCCCAAGATGCCTCTTGGGGCTCTAGACAATGAAGATGAAATCCATCGTAGCCTTGTCAGTACAAAATGTCTCCTATCAAGACATATTTAGTTGCTTTCTACTTGAATGTGCATTTTACGACACACGACAATACCTCGGGGATTAAACCAAGTTTTAAGAAGTCTTGGATTTGTGACATCCAGCTCTGGTAAGCCTCAGCTTCGACTTCCAAAATGACTTACTCCCCTGTGTATCTACATGTGCAAATGCAAACTGGGAAACAATATTTTGGTGAATGGTGGTACCAATCCCTGTCATACTCTAAGAGTTTAATGATGCCCAAGGTGCCTTATTTAGAAAGTCTTCAACTCTATAGAACCATTCAAATTTTGGTTCCATGCTAATCATGTTGATTGACTCTTTATTATCAAAGACTTTGTGCTTTGTCGTAGGATGCGAGAGCATTTTAACATGAATGTTAGTAAAATAGATAGATGAATTCTAAGGGATTAAGGATCCCAAAGATGCCATGGTGTCGATGAGCCTATTTGATGAATGAGGGATTGCCTCGATGTCATATCATTCCAAATTAGCCAAATATGTAACAACAAGATCTTTATAAGCTTTCAACACGGGACATCGACATTGAAAAGGCCCCTAAACTTGGTTGACTATGAGCAAGGAGTCACCAAAGATGTTTAATCTTTTAATGTTCATGGCAATGGTTGTATGAAGACCCAGCAGTAGGGCTTCGTATTCAACATTGTTGTTGAATGACAAGGGCATTGGAGCTCCTTGCGGTGTGAAAAACACTATTTCTAAACCACCCCCTTGCTCGCACTTCAAACCATCGAAGAACAAGATCATATTAGCATTATTTTTTGGTTCTTCAGGTTTAGGAGCTTTAGATACAACGAATACCACATCATACAGAATCTCAATGGTAAGAGATCTATTGTTTGACAACGGTGCCTCAGCTAGTTGATCAACTATGAGTTGTCCCTTAATGGAATTCTGGCTTATGAATTCCAGATCGAATTCCATCAGTAGCATGATCCACTTTGTAGTATGTGTATTATGATATGTCTTGCTCATCATATACTATAAAGGATTTTATTTTGATATTACATATGTCGTATGAATTAGCATATAGTGTCGCAATTTCATTGTAGCTAACACTATTGCTAAACACAACTTCTCCACATATGCATATCCTAGCTCATAACTCACCAAGGTTTGGCTAATATAATATATAGCTTGCTCTTTGCCTTGCACATTCTTTTGGGCTAACATAGTCCCTAATGCAAATTTGGTTGCTGATATATATAGTAGAAATGGCACATCTGGCCTTGGTGGAGCTAGCACTGGCGGTGTCACCAGGTATTTCTTAATTTTAGAAAAGGTTGCTTGACAGTCCTTGTCCCAGTTGAATGGGACCTCCTTTTGTAGCAATCGATTCATGGGTCGATATTTATCCGATAATTGAGTGATAAATCACTTTATGGATGCTACTTTGCCCTATAGGCTTCTTAATTCTTTGATGTTTGAGGGAGGACGCATCTCTAGAATAGCCTTGACCTTTTATAGGTCGAATTTGATGCCTCATTTTGAAATGATGAATCCTAAGAGCTTTCCTAAAGTTACACCAAATACACACTTCTTAGGATTCAACTTGACATTATGCTCTATCAGGTGTTTGAAGACCTTCCTTAAGATCCCCACATGCTCAGAACGCAGTAATGACTTTGTGAATAAGTCATCAATATAATCCTCTAGGATCTTATGCATATAGTCATGAAAGATAAATGTCATGGCCCACTGATATGTGGCACCAACATTTTTAAGGCAAAATGGCATAAATTTATAGTAAAATATCCCCCATGGCATTATAAACACAGTTTTATACTGGTCTTTGGGCTTAATACGAATTTTATTGTATCCACAAAAATCATCCATCAGGGAGAGCATCTCATGACCTATAGTTGCATCTACAAAAGCATCAATATTCAGCAACATAAATAAATCCTTTGGTGTTGCCTTATTTAGGTCTATGAAATCTGTACAAATACGGATCCTTCCATCAGGTTTTCCTACATGCACCATATTGGATACCCATTCCAGATAGTCTATGGAGATTACAAACTCTATGTCCAACATATTTTACAATTCATCCTTCACCATTAAGGCTACTATTAGATGCATCTTTCTAAGCTTTTGCTTGACTCACTTCTTTGACAGGTCTAGCGAAAGGTTATGGGTAACCAGTTTTGGATCTAGACCTGGCATATCTTTGTAAGTCCAAGAGAAAATATTAGGTCTCTCTTTCAGTAGAGGGATGAGGGTGGTACGCTCATCGGGAGTGAGAATTTCTCCAAATTTAACCTTCCTTGGATTGGTGGGATCATTAGTGATATCCACATCGAAGGTTTCCTCTATTGACATGTGTGATCCCTCCTCAAGCTGATGAGGCCTAGGGATCAAGTGGATGTCATCTATTAGATTTATAGGTTCTGCATTGGAAGCATTCTTAGAATGATAGACATCATAAGCACAGCCTGACATAAAATAAAATGATTGTAGCATTTATTCATTAGGGAAGAAATCTTTAGGCTCAACAGGTGAGTTAGTGCGATCCTAGTCGATAACATCTACATTTAAATGCAATGGTTTAGATGGATCGACTAGATTATGGAGTGGAGTGGTCAAATCAATGGATACCATATTTATGGAATGGAATTGATCTCCAGGACCACACGAAAAAACATCTACATCATCGATGTAGCTCCCATACCCGAGATCTGGCTCTATCAACATGGGCACAAATGGGTCCTCTCTATGCTAGCTATGGATGACTGGGTCCTCTCTATGCACTAATTGCAAGATTGGATCATTTGGCTCAATGAGCTCCATATACATAGGTGGGTCAAGAAACACCATGTGATAGATCACATCGAAGTTTGATGGTCTTCCCCTAAGGTGAGGGTTGAGATTGATCTCTCTATGCATATCCTCAACCATATAAGGTGCATTGTGATAACGTAAGTAGAGAGGTCCTAAGTAGGATCTCTCTATCTCCTCTTCTTCATCACTATCATAATATAATACTTGATTTGCCCCCACTAGAATGGGATGTTCTAGAAAATGTGGCCCTATATAGGCTATCTCTTGATCACTATCATTGTTGTCCAGTAGAATCAGGTATAAACATCGTAAATATGATACTACACCATAAACCGGCTCAGCCTCATTCCCAAATTTATTTTTGAGTGAGGAATCACTGTCCACCAATATATCCTCATGATATATCTTGGGTGGTGCTATGGTGACATAAGACATCGTCTGGTTATCCCTTTGGAACATAGAAGGATCAGGATGATATGGGTTGAAATCCACATTGTCCCCCAGACTAAGGTACAGGAAATCTAAATATGCTGCAAGAAAATCATCCTATCCTTGTATTTGCAATCCTAGCCCGAACCTATCAGTTGCCAACTAATAATGCAGATCAAGCGAAGTCCTACATTCTTGCTCAAAAAGACCAAGGCCATACCCATGCCAATGATATAATTAAAAAATGCACATGGAATATTTAGGGTTGGATAGGTAACGAACATTCACTACAAATGGTTCATCATCATATTTATCCATGGGCATTCGGGTAGGATGTTGATCTAGCCCAGTGTCGATGAAGTCCGTTTGATTGGGTGGCTCTCCCAATGACACTACTGATCCAACTAAAAAATTATGAGCATGGGGTTGGTTGATGAGGCCTGAAATTGCCTCATTCATAGACCATTTTTGGATATTTCATAAAATATTTGATAGACCTTATGCTATTATTTAATGCTAATTTTGATGATGATATGCATTATGTATTACTATTTACATGTTCAGGAGTATAATGTTCTATTTTGACCATTTTTTGCACTGTTTCAGCTAGCAAATAAAAATTTATTTGAATATGCAATAATGTATGTTGATGTGTATTCCATTCTAGGATCATAATAATGTTTTTCTTACCTCCTAACCTACTCAAACTGCAAAAAGGTGCCAAAACTTGTTCAAATTGGTCTGACTGTGCAGGAAATAGAATTTGACCATACAAATTCCAGCCAGTTGTGCATAAACATGGCTTGGAATTTGTCAATGCTATCACATAAAAATTGTAGAATTAGTCTTCTGGGGACTTAAGAAGACTATCCATCTAGTCAAAACCATCATCCTAAGCAAGTTATGCACAAATAAGTGCTAGAACTATTACACTGCCTGATATTTCGGAGTAGCAGCTCCAAAATGAGTAGAGCAAAACTAGTTTTGGTCAAAATTACCAATAGAATGGTCAGCAAGGAGGATAATGGAAAAATGAATATGGATACAGCTGTATGAGAGGTTTTATCACCTCTTCCAATGCATTTCTTCCAATGGATTATGCTCAGCAAGTAAAATGGATAAGCTGCAGTAGTACAGTTTCTTGCATTTTAGGAAGACAACTTCTGAGCAGTAGTTGAATCTCTAGAAAGCAACAACAAAACAAATCTACATATGTAATAGAATAATGTAAATAACAAGCTCCCATATTGGTTGAGCAGATAGATATAATATATAGATGTTTGCATAGAAGGATAGGAATAGAACAATTGTTTCAGCTGTAACAGAATGGTGATTCTACAAGATTTGTCTTGCATTGTTACAATGTTATTTCAAATTCAATAAAAAGTGTAGTTTCTCCATGCAATTAGCTTATTGAGTGAATGAGTGAACATTAGGTAGATTAGAGTAGTCTTCTTGGATTCTTCTAGATCAGGGAGCAAGGGCCCACTTTCAGGCCTAGGGGAAGGATCAACTTTGATAGGTTTTCTATTTATTTCTTGTTGTAGTAAATTAGCAGAAACCTAACAATTTCATTTTTATTTGTTAATTATAGATGCATGAAATACTTGTGTTGTAAATGTAGATGCAAGATAGCTGATCATATAGCATAGGCTTTTGAATCTTACAACACTTTTGAATTTTCTCTATTTTTAGTAGTTATTTCTATTTCTTGGCATTTCCAGTTGTGTATTCAACTATTTCATTTCTGCAACATTTTGAATTCTGCTAATAAAATTAGGATTTAATTTTGGCAAGGTTGTTCTTACTATCATTTTCATTCTCCAAGCATAAATAGGTTTCATTTATGTTATTTTTTATTTTGCAAAAGTAATTAGTTTCAAATTCTTGCAAACTTTCAATTTTTGCAATGTTGTTTCAACAATTTTAATTAGGAGTTCAATTTAGCTTATAGGATTAAAGGTGACACCAAAAACCCCTAAAACTAACTGATCTCATAAATAAAGCCACTTACTGAGTAGACTAATTTCCAAGCTGCTTACCTCTGCTCTCCTAGACAACCATTGGACACCGCCCTAGACTGACAATTATAATGATTAAATGATGTGTTTGATGACACTAATCATCGACCCATCTCTTGTGCAGTCTATAGAATTGGTCCAAAGATATTTTGCACAATATATTCACCTAACCCTGTGTTGGCTAGATGAACATTCACCTGCAGTGTCGATGACCCTGTTGATGATGCAGGCGAGGTAGGCTAAGGTACCTCCTCAACTTTATCCTAGGATTCTTCCACTTCCATGGGAGTGGGAGACTCATTGACGACTGGTTCGAGCACGTGCTTCTTTTCCTTTTTGCCTATTTTACCTTTAGTTTCCTTTCATCCTAAAGCATTGCTGATGCAGTCAATTTCAAAGAAGTTTTTGTAGTGTGCTCGGATCTGTGTGATACAAATGTCAATGATTGAGCACACACTTTTTGTTTACCTCCTATATTCTTAATCGATGATGCTGGTCGGGTGTCCAAGTGTGTTTATGGGAGTATGAAACCCCCTAGAAAATCAACTAGGTTCACAAATTTGAAGGGTTCTTCATTTGACGACACCACATGAACCCATCCCTCATGAATGTATTTTACACATTGATGCAGTATAGAGGGAACACAATATATTTCTCAAATCCAAGGTCTTCCAAGAAGGATGTTATATTGCATGGTGCCTTCGATCACGTGACACATCACGGGGATGGTATTTAGGCCCAAATGAATAGGTAGGATGATTATGCCAATCGTAGAGCATAGCGCATTGTTAAACGCTCTCAATGTGAATGTGATGGGCACAATATGTGACTTGGGTAGCTTTAAAGGACTTAACACCTTGGTCGCTATAATATTGATTGACAAAACAATATCGATCAAGACCCTCTTGAATTTCATGTGATTAACACACATGATGATATGTAATGACGGGTCAATCGTATTTGTTGGAACCATCCTAATTTCATGATCATAGAATTGGATCATAGGTTCTTGGCACTGTTATACATGTCCCACAAAATTGGTGAATGCTTGGGCATCCTAGGACTACACCTCGATGGACTTCAGAATGTCTATGAGAGTCTCCCTATGCTTAGGGGAATGCTGTATTATCTCATAAATAGACAACTTCGTAGGAGTTGTCTACAGGCTTTGAACCAACCTACTTTGTATGGTCACCATCGGTCTAGTTGGTGGGCCTAGAATATTATGAATTGGCTATTGATTCGACGTAGCTTGTATCCTAATGGGAGTGTGAGGTTGATTTGGTTTCTCATACCTCCCATGTCTAGTAACAACATTAACCATACCTACTAACCCCTGGGTAGATGGTTCAACACGCACTTGGTTGACCTGACCAACATTTTTTCCTGGTGCCTCATGGTTTGGCAATGTATTTTTATAAATCCCCATGTTTTGGTTGTTAGGCACTAGTGGATTATTTGGCACTATAATCTCACCTTTATCGATAATGTTTTACACAATATGTTTGAAGGACCAACACACTTTGATGTCATGGCCCTTCGCACTATGGAAGATGCAAAATAGATCATCGTGATACCCCTTTGACTTGGGCTGGTTAGGATTGACTTGTTTAATCTCAAGTAACCTGATTGCCTCAGCCTTGCACAATTGATGGAATATCAATGTCAATGATTCCATAAAAGGGATGAACTGGTGAGGTAGGCATTGTTCCTTATTTTTGCCCTTGTAATTATTATTGCATTGCTCGTATTGCATAGGAGGTTGGGCCTAATAGTTATGCTTTTGTTACCCTTTATACTATTTTTAGAGGTTTAACATCACCTAATTGACATGAGCCTACTTGCCCTGATGTTTCATGGAGCTCTTCTTGTGCCCCTCCTTCCTATTTTTGAGCTTCAAGTTGCCCTCTTGCAACTTGATATCCTCAATTACTTTATCTTGCACCAAATCTTACTCAAATTTTTGGTACTGTTATAGTTGCAACAATAACAAGATGTGCTTGGCACAACTCTTTGTGAACATCCAGGTCAATTCTGTAGTAGAAATAGGGGATGGCAACTTTACCATTAATCTCCTCCATCTCTTTTTGTATTCTAGTATTGGCTCATAATCACACTGAGCTAGCACAGCCAGATTGTAAAGGTTGGCTTGATTCCTGACGCTAAAAGAAAAGTGTTAAAGAAATATGTCATCCAGTTGCTCAAAACTGATGATACTATGCTTCTTCAGCTGATTAAACAACTTTCAGGTTGGTCCTGAGAGGGTTGTGATGAATGTACGCAAAATCAAGGCATCATTGCTTGCAATATAAAAGCATATGTTCAAAAATATTGTGATATGCTCTTGTACATCTTTGTCATCTTTGAATTTATCTAGCCTGGGCATGTCAAAATGCTCAAGATATGCTGGAGTAGGCACCGAGGGGTCCAAAGGCTCATTATGAATCTTGCTCAATGTTAGCTTTTGAAAAATCATGCCTTGCCTCTCGATTGCTTTCACTTTCTCTACAAAGACCTTATAGGCCTACGAGGATAGAAAATACTCCTCCCTAAGCTAATGTGCAAGAAATATTGGAGGTACATTCTTCCTCTATCGAGGTGGAGGATGTTGATCTTCCTCCTCCTCAATGTGGGAGCTTTTAGGATATCCTTGATCAGCTCCATCTCCCTCTTCTTCCTCATATTGTCAATGCCCCTGATCTTCGAATGGTGGTGGCCATTATATTTCTTAGGCATTGACATGAGTGTGAGTGTCTCTATGCTCCTAATGCATGTCAGCTTGTGAAAAAGACCTCCTATGAATGCTCTCTCCATGCTCATAATGAGTGAATAAACCAGCCTTGGCTAGCGTATCCTCTTGTTCCATACACTCCTTTTGGGCAAGGATCCATTCCTAATGCATATGTTACCCATATAATATTTGTATAATGAGCCTTTGCGACTGAAGATTATCATCTTCAATGCACTGCCTCTCTGTGTGGGCATCCTCCAATTTATCTTGAAGGAGTTGTCATCTATGCTTAGATACCAGTCTATGTGATCTATCAATGTGATCTACCATAAGAGGCATCTAGTATGTGTGCTTTGTGTGAGTGACCTTATGGGTTCTTTACCCATCTGGTGGATTCACTATGCTTTTTCCTTTTTCTATGAAGATGACATTGACATCATGTTGAGTCCTATGTTGTGTGCCACCATGCATGAATGATGGATGTGAACCATGAGGGTGCTTGGAAGCTTCCCCATGTTCTCTAGTAGTCCTAATAATGCTCCCGCCATGCTCAATCAGAGCATGAGTGGACAATGCTGAAGGCTTGTAGCCTAACTATGTAAGGATGCCACCTAAACCATCCAATTTTTTGGATCACCACGACTCATGCGGTGGTGTACCATTGGCTTCCACCTTCAATATGTAGATAGTGATCTTGTGAGGTTCACTACGCATGGGAGTGTGAACAGACCTATGCTTGAAAGAAGGCCTGTCTACATGCCCCTGAATGGGCGAATCTCAATTTATTATATACTTTGAATTTGAAGGCATGGAACCTCCTGTAAACCTAGTACGTAGGGGTACCAACTTAGCCAATCCCATGGATGTACATGCACTACAATCTCGGTAATGGCTTTCGAGTGGAGCACCCTCATGTTAAGAGGCTCCATGCTCTATCCTATGTCTAGAAGAGTGTACATAAGCTCCTCTATCGGGGGTACGCTCAATGATGTCCCCTTGTGTCGAATTGTCTCCTGTGATGCTCATCGAACAATATTTGGGAAGCACATATGGGCGAGGTTTTGACACTTTTTGTTGTGAATTTGGTGGGGCTTGGTCATTGACATCAGGATTAAGCCTTTGTCGAACTCCTCGTGTCTCCACCATGGTGTACCCAGTTTCTAGATTTATCTTTTATTATGTAAACAAGGTATACAATGGTGATTATCTCAAATTAAATTTTAAAATGTGAGCCCTAAACTATTTGATGTTGTTTCATGATTTGTTGTATCAGTATTAGAAACTCTTATTATGTTTGAAAGCTTGTTGGATGATTTTCTTAGTTTAATTGGCTTTCATCTATATTCTCGTAGCTCGACAACTTGGCTATGAACTCCAAGTCACGTAATCCAACCTATAATGTGTGGTAATGAAGCCCACACATGGTCAGGTAGCACAGGTCCTCCCAGATCCTCACCCGTTTTCACCCAGTCATCGTTATACCCTCCAAAGAGGAGTATATGCAAATTTTCCAAGCTATGAAAGGTTCTTGGATCTGGTATTGGTCTAGAACAAAGGTACGTGGGATTTGGGACAATGGATGGAAATCACCTCCACCATTGTTGAAACCCTACTAGTGTTTGGATGTCACTTCCAACTCACTAATGTTTAATTTAAACGTTGTTTGTGTGGTTCATTTTAATTTTTGCATGAAAATAAAATACATCATACAACAATCATTCTCATTTTCTACGTGATATGCAGCAAAAGAAATTTTCAAATTTAGAAAATGCAAGCTACATACTACATGCTATTTTCGACAATGCACCTTATGATGTAAATGGCCTCTAATTGGGCCTTAGACATGCAAACCAACACATAATTTAATCTAGCACGTTGGATTCTAGGGTGGACTACACTCAGAGGTCCGCTGTTCCTAGCAGCGCCTAGCTAAAACAAAAAAAGAACACCGTCCTAGAACTTAATTCATTTTCCTTTTTTATTTAAGGTGTCCTAATTAAATTTCATTTTACGCATTCTAGAAAAACATAGGCAATAAAAACAAAAATATGGATTGAAAATAAGACCTACCTCAAGTCCTCATCTGATAAAGCTTTGACTCCCTACTGTCTGCTATGTCTGCTGTAAACCGCAGCTCTATTGCGTGGTTGTTGTCAACCGCGGTTTGCACCTGATATCTAAAAATACAAAAAAGTCAAAAATCAGAGGTTAAAAATATGGATTTCCACTGTGATCACCTTCTGTGACCACCAAAATGGCCTCACACCTATGCTTCCTACTGCGTAAACAAAATAAAAGAAACAAAATAGACACATGCAAAATTGACAACAAATGGGAAGAAGAAAAACACTTTTATTCCATTATAAATAAGCCAATCCCGGTTACAGTTACGTCCCTCTTAGGGATACCATTTTGATACTCTTATTACAGTAGGAAAAAACAATGTTCCCTCTTAAGGGTAAATGTGAGTTTTAGGCCCTTCGGGGTGACACGAACTGCTCTAGGGTGGATTTGACCCTCTTCTTCGCATTGAGGAAGGAATTGGATGGTTGAATCTCCTTCAAATATACTTCCTGCGGTCAAGAAACAACATAAAAATATTAATAGCATAGGCAGCCTCTCATGATGAGGCCCTTTAAGGAATGTGAACATAAAGATGCTATAACACTAATATAATCAAGAAAGTGGATAAAACATGCTAAGCCTATGCAATGCTTGAAAATATTAATGAAAATATGTAAATAGAAAGTACAACTATCTATCTAGTAGATTGATTACATGAAATGAAGCATGATAACATGAAAATAAGCTAATTATATCTGTTGAGTGGTATTTTCACCCGATTGTGAAAACACACTCTCCGATAGGATTTGGGTTTTAAATCCTCTCTTGTAAAGAAATTTAATAACCAATTTCTCCAAGGTTCCGCTAAGTTAGCATTTTACATCTGTGTATTAATAATTTCAAATAAATATATTCAATAAAAATGCTTGGAACACCTCAGTGGTTGCAAGTAACTAAAAACAAGGGGCAATGTTGGTTTATTTTACTATGAAACTTTAATGATTGTTCTTTGAACCCGAATAAAGCAAATGTGATTTGGTTTTCGTATGACCAAGCTGTAACTTCAAAATGAAATTTATGAAATGTCATAAAACATAACCCCTCCAATGAAATTGAAATTTTATGAAGGGAATATCATCATCTGCTCATGAATGAAAAACAAAACTAAAAAATGAAATTCTGGCCTTGAAATGGAAATATTCTATTTTCAGATTTTTGAATTTTAGTTTTTTTTTTTTTTAATGCCTGTAAAAATAAAGTGCAGAAAAAAAAATGAAAATAAAATGTGAAAGAAAAATAAAAAGTGCATTCAGTATGATGCTATCCTATTTTGACAAAACCGAAGCTAATGAGGTTTTCTGCATACAACCTAACCTATTGAACCTGCAAACTCGCACAATCCAGGTAAGTTAGGTGCTGGTTTCTGGGGTTTAAATTGTAATTTTTAGATTTAGGCATTCGCATGAAGCAACCAAGAGGACTTGCATTAAACTTCACCTATAAGCCTAGAAATCTGAAAAGGGGAAAGATAAACATTCAATCCTACATGCAGAAAATAACTCCTTCTTTCTTGCCAATGAGGTGCAACTCTCTGAATTTTTTGTATTAAAAATTGGTCATTATACAACAACAGAATCTCTGGTTTCCCAAACCTAGTCTATGGAAGAAAATAGCCTCAAAGCAGGCCTAGAATGGCCCTCTAGCCTTCAGCACTGCAACTCTACTTACAACAATTTCCTACCCAGTCCAATGTAAAGGAAATATCTAGACAAAGTGGAAGAAAAACACCACAAAAGCAGGCCCAGAATGGCTTATTGCCTTTGGCTCTGCAACTCTGCCCACAGTGGTTTTCTGACCTTTGTATCAATCTGTGCCTCTGCTTTTATACTTTTTGGTGCGGTTCCCTACTTCGCTCCGTGACGCTTCGTTTCATTTCCCAGATTGCATCATTTCGTGTTCCTGTCTCATCGTTGTATTTGACTTTTTGTTCGATGTCTAAACGTTTGATCTTCTTTGTGAACTATAACGCCTCTATAGCCCTTACACTTTTATGCCATGTGTTTCGTGCTCTTAGCATGTTCCGTAACTACCCCCCTGTAAATCGTGACCAAAAATAGCATGTCGTGATATCACGACGTTTTTCTGCATGCAGCTTTGCTTTTCTTCTTTCATCGCGAAAACAAGACATGTCGCGATATCATGACATTTTTCTGTCAGCAGCCTTGTTTGTCATCATGCATCACAAAAATGATACATGTCGTGATATCGCGACATTTTTTTGCTTCGGACCGCATGGATGCAACTTGTCACGAAATCACGACATTTTTCTCCTTCGCTGTGTTTTGTTGCACTCAGCCAGGAAAACGTGACATGTCATGAAATCGTGACACTTTTTCATTCCATACCATCTTGCTGCTTGTTGTTGCGTAATCATGATGCTTTTCTATTTTTGGCTGTCTCGTTGCTTCCTGTCACGAAATCGCAATGCTTTTCATCTTCATACCCCTTGGCTGCTTCCTATCGCGAAATCGTGACATCTTTTCATTTGGCATGTCTTGTTGCTTTAGGTCACAAAAACGTGACATGTCGTGATATCGCGACAACTTTAGTGCCTTGCCCTATTTGACTGGTTTGACCGTGATTTTGTGACATGTCATGATTTTGCGACAATTTTCCATTCTGTCTTTCTCTCTCTTCTATGACCCGCGATTTCACAACACGTCGCGATATCGCGACATTTTCTCTTCATGATGCATTCTGCTACTCCTAGCCGTGAAAACATGACATGTCGTGAAATCACGACACCTTTTTCGTTCCACTGCATTTCGCTTGTCTGGGCCACGAAAACACGACATGTCACGATATCATGACAACTTTTCATTTTCGACCACGACGGAGCAACATGTCATGATATCACGACAACTTTTCATTTTCGGTCGTGACAGAGCAACATGTCACAATATCACGACAACTTTTCATTTTGGGCCACGACGGAGCAACATGTCGCGATATCGCGACAACTTTCATTTTTGAGTAGTGACAGAGCAACACGTCGCGAAATCGTGACAACTTTCATTTCTGAGCAGCGATAGAGCAACACGTCGTGAAATCATGACAACTTTTATTTTTGAGCAGCGACAGAGCAACACGTCGCAAAATCATGACAACTTTCATTTTTGAGCAGCGATAGAGCAACACATCATGAAATCGTGACAACTTTCATTTCTAGGCAGCGATAGCGCAACACTTCACGAAATCATGACAACTTTCATTTCTGAGCAGTGACAATGCAACACGTCACGAAATCGCGACAACTTTCATTTCTGAGCACGATGGAGCAACACGTCGTGAAATCGTGACAACTTTTCTTTTCTGCTCATGATGGAGCAACACGTCACGAAATCGTGACAACTTTTCTTTTCTAGCTACGATGGAGTGACATGTCATGAAATTACGACAACTTTTCTTTTCTGGCCACGATGGAGCAACACGTCGTGAAATTGTGACAACTTTTCTTTTCTAGCCGCGATGGAGCGACATGTCGCGATATCGCAACACTTTTTCCTTTTGTGATATTTTGCTCTTTCTTTGATTTTTTTAGCATCTGGGCCACTGAGGTCTTCTTTGAAAGCATGCAAAAAATGTGCGTCCCCAATTTTGGGGTGTGTTGTGGATCAGCCACAACAAATGGCGACTCTGCTTTCAAATGCTCCTGAGCATTTTGGTGAGAACCCAACCTAAAATATATAAGCTTAGATATAGGTGTCAGCACATAAGAAACATAAACAAATGCCCATAGATCAAAAATATATGAATCATCAGAATCATTAAGTATCAGCTCGGTGTGTGCAATGTGTTTCATTCCCTATCGTTTGAAATTGATCAACATTCCATCGTCAGTTCTACATGAATGCATATGTGAGATTGTGAATGATTTGTGTAACCTAATAAATATGCTTAGAGATTTTGCTTTTATAAAGGCATAGACCTTCTAGTACCATACACAAACATTCAATATTATCAAACCCTCTTAGGATCAACTATGTATAATGAATTGCTTTATTAGATCCCAAAGTTGGTTATGAGTCACTATTATCTTGAACCCATGTGCAAGTGAAAGTGAAATAAGAGCTTTGGGAAATCAGACTCCCAACCTAATAAAGATGGGAGTTTAGCCCTATTCTTACTACTCTGATTTGGAATTCATTACCTCACTTTGAGCAAAATAATTTAATCAATTATGGAAGAAATGGTCCTGCTAGCCTAACCCTTTGAACAGTCAGTGGTCTTGTTTTTTAGACAAGACATGCTGCCATACATGGGCATACTTAACTCCATAATCCATAACTTGGCCTCATTCATTCTTTTTCTTTTATTTCTTGGACCTTTGGGATGACTACCCATCCTTGCTAGGGACATGTAGTATGATCCTTCCAATCCAATATTGAGATGAAATGGAAAATATTAGTTTTTTTTTTTTTACTTCTTAGACCTTGGGGATGACTACCCATCCTTGCTAGGGACATGTAGTACGATCCTTCTAATCCAAGATTTAGATGAAAATGGGAAATATTAATTTTATTTCTTGAACTTTGGGGATGACTACCCATCCTTTGTAGAGGACATGTAGTACGATCCTTCCAATCCAATATTTACGATGAAATGAGACATAGGAGTTTTGGGGAATCAGATTCTCAACCTAAGCGAGATGAGAATTATGCCCTATCCTTACTACTCCATGTAGGTCAAATCAAAGCTTTGGGGAGTTGGATCCTCAACCTAAGTTCGATGAGGATTTAACCCTATCCTTACTACTCGATTTTAGGCTTTAAGCTTTATGGAAGTGGTAAAAACCACTGTTTTAAGGATCATGTTGCATAATAGGATAGACATGAAATATTCTTTTCGCCTGACTTTTTCTTCCAAGCAAGGTTTTGATCATTTTACTCAAGATCCTTTTTAGTGTGTATAAAATGTGCTTGGTTCTAGATATCTTCGAGACTTAGTTCCCAACCTTAGGATTTTCTTCTTATTTATGTTATAGCATAACCCTAAGAGGATTTGACACACTTTAATGATTTGTATCTGAAATGCATATGCAACTAAGATGACATGTATATGCAAAGTGATATGTAGTATGAATGCATTGTATTTTGAATTGTAGATGAAATATTGCCATATAAAACTAACTACTTCATGCATCACAAGTTTCAAACGATACTATTTAAATGTTTGTGTTACTTGTGGAGCTTCTACAACACAATTCCAATGTTTCATATTTCCCTGATCTAGAACATAAGTTAGCATCTCAAAAATTTTCGCTTTTTTTTTTTTATATATAAAAACAAACTAAACATGTCAAATGAAATCAAACACACAACTTAAATCATAATTAAACTAACAATCCCAAAAAAATGAAACTTGAAAAACACAAACCAAAACCAAAACCCAAATCTATATACAAATGTACAATATGGTACAAGATGAAGCATAGCTTGGACTATCACTTTCCCGGATCCCAAACCTGATTAGAACATTTCAACAAAAATATAACGTGATGTGCATGCCAAATTTTGTAGGAATAAAAAAAAAACAATATTAGACCAAACAATGCAACCCACTTCAACTTTCCTCTCTCACCCCACCAATTAAACTTAGTTCCATTAGTACTCTCATAGGTGAGCTTCAAATTTTCAAATTGATTAGACAATGATTGATATTCAATTTTATCTTGTCTATTCTCTAAAACTTCCATTTCAAAACTCAATCTTTGATTTAGAATTAGGCTATCTTCTTCCAATATGCAATTTTGTAAGTAGGAGCCTATTTCTACAAATTTCAAAGCCAAATCATTTTCCAAATTTGTAGGCCAATCAAATTTGTGCAACAATTTACAAGCATCTAGGATATTTACTAAATTAGGATCATTAAAAGTTTTTATCCTAGATTCAATTAGTAATTGTTGATGAATTTGATTTAATAGTTCAAGTGCATCAACTTCCTTTTCATTCATTAAAACAATGTTATCAAAGGTGTGATTAGAAATCATACCCTATTTTTCATTTACCTTTAATGAAATTTCACCATAAACATTATTTAAATTCAAAATATGGTCATCCTTTTCAATCCTCAAACATTCTTGGTCAAAGTGTATGTCCCATGACTCATCTTGATGATCCTCCATTTGAGTTGCTTCCAATTGATCAATCTCTTTGTCATTTGGTTCCAATTCTTTGTTCACTATCCATGGTATCTCTTCATTTGAATCCTCCAAATCATCATGCAAACTTGCATCCGCACCTTCAATGAATTTATATTCAACATGATCGAATTTTGTCACCTTTTCAAATCTTGTGAATATGAGATCTTTATATGATGTAGAAGGTTCAACATCCCGCATATCAAGTGAAATATGAGTTTCATTTATAGGGATGTGAGAAAAGAATGCATTATCATATCTCCCCCAACCATTGTAAAAATCATCTTCCAAACTTGTGGGATGAAACTCCATGGCATTTGTGACATGATATTTTGATTCATTCATAAATTCTTTTCTTTCTTTGTCCTTGGCAATAGGATCATTATAATCTTCAAAAATTTGATGAGATTTGAAACTTTCTTCCAAAACATCCTCAAATTGTACAGGAGTTGTAAAGTCTTCCTTTGAGTAGGCAATTATGTTGTCCTATATATCAATTGGCACACAAGTTTCATTAGTACTTTTGGAGAGAGTGTAGTCTTCCCACTTCTTCCAAGCATTATAATAATCATCTTTCAAAATCAAGTGGTGATGTTCAACTATTTCTTCAACATCTTCCATCTTCCAATTCATCAATATGTTTCTCATCAAATTCATCTTCACCTTCCTTAGATGGTTCAATTATTTCCAAAAGTGGGTTATTTCTTGAATTCAAATTTATAAGGCTATCATTGTCCAAATTAGTAACCCATGATTCAATTTTTTCATAATTTTGAGGGTGAAGAATTTCTTGATCATTAATTTTATGCATCTCATCAATAGTATCTTCCAAGAACAAGTGGTGGAACTCTATCATGTCTTCGAATTCATTTATTGGTTTTCTTCCAATTTCACTTTCAACCACTTCATTCAATTCTAGGGTAGGTTCCGTCCTATCACATATATCAAACATTGTTGAATTTAGAACCCCTTCATCTAGATAATTGTGTATCTCTACATAATCCTCACTAGTGGATGTTGTTTTAGCAATTTGCACCTCCTCTTGGACTATATCCAAGGTGGTCGTAAAATTTGGATATTCAAATTCATCCCCTTGATCATTAACCTTAGGTATCATTGGAGTGGAGGGTGCTATGCTTGATGGTTAGTGTAGGTTGGCATCAAAAGAACAATCTCTCATGTGAACATGTTGTGCCTTTTCTTCTTCAAGACCTTGTCATTCTATCTCTTCTAAGATCTCATGGATTTTCTCTAGGGACAAACCACTAATTTTTTTCTCAATGTGTGCAGCAAGTGTGGGGTGTATGGCTCCTAGGTATACTTCCATGGCTTCCTCTTCTAATGTGTTAAAATTTTCCCACATTTGGGAGTGCAATTCACGAATCTTCCGTTGAATTGACTCAAGGATTCATTAGGCTCCTTACATATGGAGGTAAACTAATTTTTCAAGATTTCTAAGTCAACCTGATTACCAAAATGATAAAGATAGGTTGCTTCTAGTTGTATCCAAGAAGTCCTAACCTCCATGGGTAGTTGGCTGTACCAAAAGAATGGTTTATCTTCCAAAATGTATGCAAATAACTTACAAGCTACCTCCTCATAGAAAACCTGGAATTGACATAATGTATTCTTGTAGACATGCAGTTTTTGCAAGTATCCTAGTGGCACCTCTTGATTAAAACACCGTAAAAAATCCAATAACATTGTAGGAATTTGATAGGGTACCATAGGTATAGACAAACCCTTATAATGATCCTCCATTATTAATACCATTCTTTCTCTTAGAGACACTATTTCAGCTTTCAGGGATACCATTTGCTCCTCAAGTGTTGCCATTAGTGAAACTTGAAATGTAATTTTAGAACCAAATCTGTTGAATATTCAACCTGCAATGTATAAAAAATCAAGTTAGCATCAACTAAGAGATGCATTCATTAAAATCAAATGAAAAGTAAATGCATGAAACAAAACTTTGTTAGTCAAAACCAAAATTTTCAAAATTAAATCAAATCACATTGTTTCTATATGAACAATCAAAAAAATATACAACATACCTGAATTGCTTAAAATGGAATAAAGTAAACCAATTCAGGCCATCCTTTTAACAATCTGCCGAGTGTTAGAGGAGTAAAGATAATAATTAACAGGGCATGAAATATTCAAAATTTAAATCCCTGTAGCACTTAAATCATCATGAAATAAACCAGTTCAGGGCCGTCTTTTTAACGCCAATCTGTTGAGTGGTGTTAGAGGAGGCCGAAGATGCTAATCAAATGGACTTGAAATATTTAGCAATGTAAAACTCTTAAACAATTATAAACCTGTAGCATCTAAAATCACGATAAAATAAACCTTTTCATGTCCTCCTTCTAGCACCAATCTGTTGAGTGGTGTTAGAAGACTTAAAGATAACAATCAGTAGGGCATGAAATATACAAAAACTTTAAATTTCACTAAAATAAACCCATCCAGCCCTCCTTCTAGCGCCAATCTGTTGAGTGGTATTTTCACCCGATTGTGAAAACACACTCTCCGATAGGATTTGGGTTCTAAATCCTCTCTTGAAAAGAAATTTAATAACCAATTTCTCCAAGGTTCCGCTAAGTTAGCATTTTACATATGTGTATTAATAATTTAAAATAAAGATATTCAATAAAAATGCTTGGAACACCTCAGTGGTTGCAAGTAACTGAAAACAAGGGGCAATGTTGGTCTATTTTACTGTGAAACTTTAATGATTGTTCTTTGAACTCGAATATAGCAAATGTGATTTGGTTTTCGTATGACCAAGCTGTAACTTCAAAATGAAATTTATGAAATGTCATAAAACATAACCCCTCCAATGAAATTGAAATTTTATGAAGGGAATATCATCATCTGCTCATGAATGAAAAACAAAACTGAAAAATGAAATTCTGGCCCTGAAATGGAAATATTCTATTTTCAGATTTTGGAATTTTAGTTTTTTAGTTTTTTTTTTTAATGCCTGTAAAAATAAAGTGCAGAAAAAAAATGAAAATAAAATGTGAAAGAAAAATAAAAAGTGCATTCAGTATGATGCTATCCTATTTTGACAAAACTGAAGCTAATGAGGTTTTCTGCATACAACCTAACCTATTGAACCTGCAAACTCGCACAATCCAGGTAAGTTAGGTGCTGGTTTTTGGAGTTTAAACTGTAATTTTCAGATTTAGGCATTCGCATGAAGCAACCAAGAGAACTTGCATTAAACTTCACCTATAAGCCTAGAAATCTAAAAAGGGGAAAGAGAAACATTCAATCCTGCATGCAAAAAATAACTCCTTCTTTCTTGCCAATGAGGTGCAACTCTCTAAATTTTTTGTATTAAAAGTTGGTCATTATACAACAATAGAATCTCTGGTTTCCCAAACCCAGTCTATGGAAGAAAACAACCTCAAAGTAGGCCTAGAATGGCCCTCTAGCCTTCAGCACTGCAACTCTGCTTACAACAATTTCCTACCCAGTCCAATGTAAAGGAAATATCCAGACAAAGTGGAAGAAAAACACCACAAAAGCAAGCCCAGAATGGCTTATTACCTTTGGCTCTGCAACTCTGCCTGCAATGGTTTTCTAACCTTTGTATCAATCCATGCCTCTGCTTTTATACTTTTTGGTGCGGTTCTCTGCTTCGCTCCATGACGCTTCGTTTCATTTCCTAGATTGCATCGTTTTGTGTTCCCGTCTCATCGTTGTCTTTGACTTTCTGTTCGATGTCTAAATTTTTGATCTTCTCTGTAAACTATAACACATTTGTAGCCCTTACACTTTTATGCCATGTGTTCTGCGCTCTCTGCATGTTCTGTAACTGCCCCCTGTAAATCGTGACCAAAAATAGCATGTCGCGATATCGCGACGTTTTTTTGCATGCAACTTTGCTTTTCTTCTTTCATCGTGAAAACAAGACATGTCGTGATATCACAACATTTTTCTGTCAGCAGCCTTGTTTGTCATCATGCATCGCAAAAATGATACATGTCGCGATATCGCGATATCGCGACATTTTTCTGCTTCGGACTGCATGGATGCAATTTGTCGCGAAATCACGACGTTTTTCTCCTTCGCTATGTTTTGTTGCACTCAGCCACAAAAATGTGACATGTTGCAAAATCATGACACTTTTTCATTTCGTACCATATTGCTGCTTGCTGTCGTGAAATTACGATGCTTTTCTCTTTTTGGCTGTCTCACTACTTCCTATCGTGAAATTGCGATGCTTTTCATCTTCGTACCCCTTGGCTGCTTCCTGTCGTGAAATCATGACATATTTTCATTTGGTATGTCTTGCTGCTTGGTCGCGAAAACGTGACATGTCGCGATATCACGACAACTTTAGTGCCTTGCCTTGTTTGACTGGTTTGATCGCGATTTTGTGACATGTCGCGATTTTGCAACAATTTTCCATTCTGTCTTTCTCTCTCTTCTATGACCCGTGATTTCACAACACGTCACGATATCATGACATTTTCTCTTCATGATGCATTCTGCTGCTCCTATCCGCAAAAACATGACATGTCACGAAATCGTGACACCTTTTCTGTTCCACTGCATTTCGCTTGTCTGGGCCACGAAAACGCGACATGTCGCGATATCGAGACAACTTTTCATTTTCGGCTACGACGGAGCAACATGTCACGATATCATGACAACTTTTCATTTTCGGTTGCGATGGAGCAACATGTCGCGATATCGCGATAACTTTTCATTTTCGGCCGCGACGGAGCAACATGTCGCGATATCGCGACAAATTTTCATTTTCAGCCGCGACGGAGCAACATGTCGCGATATCGCAACAACTTTCATTTTTGAGCAGCGACAGAGCAACACGTCACAAAATCGCAACAACTTTCATTTCTGAGCAGCGACAGAGCAACACGTCACGAAATCGTGACAACTTTCATTTTTGAGCAGCGATAGAGCAACACGTTGCAAAATCATGACAACTTTCATTTTTGAGAAGTGACAGCACAACACATCACGAAATCATGACAAATTTCATTTCTGGGTAGCAACAGCGCAACACGTCGCAAAATCATGACAACTTTCATTTCTTAGCAGTGACAGTGCAACACATCGTGAAATCATGACAACTTTCATTTTTGAGCACGATGGAGCAACATGTCACGAAATCGTGACAACTTTTCTTTTCTGGCCACGATGGAGCAACACGTCACGAAATCGCAACAACTTTTCTTTTCTAGCCGCGATGGAGCGACATGTCATGAAATTGTGACAACTTTTCTTTTCTGGCCACGATGGAGCAACACGTCGTGAAATCGTGACAACTTTTCTTTTCTAGCCGTGATGGAGCGACATGTCACGATATCGTGACACTTTTTCCTTTTGTGATATTTTGCTCTTCCTTTGATTTTTTTAGCATCTGGGCCACTAAGGTCTTCTTTGAAAGCATGCAAAAAAGGTGGGTCCCCAATTTTGGGGTGTGTTGTGGATCAGCCACAACAATATCCTACTTGCCATAATTAAGTAAACCTAATGAAATCCGTAATTCGATCAGTAAGAGTCTCTAAAATACTAAATAAACCACTAAGATGCTTAATCTAACCTAATTAAATACAATGCAAAAAGAACAGTAAGGAGATCTTTCACCAATTGTAAACCACAACTTAAATGAGAGGTCTGCATTGTACACCATGATTGTCAATCATGACAAGCAATAGATTAGTTTTGCCCTTCAAATATAAGGCTGTGGGCTTGATCCTCCTTGTCAAATTGATGATCAAGGGTCACCTTGATGTCCTCTAACTGGTTTGGTGATTAAATTACACAATTGGGTCTTTGTTTGCTCGAATTCGTGTTTCTTGGTGTTCTAGCTCCTTAGGGCATCCATGACACAAATTGACATGATGCTTGATGAATTGGTAAGTGAATGACAATAAAAATCTCTCAATACACTCATGTGAGTCTACAATCTGATAGGGCTTCATTGCTTTAATATTCAATGCTCACTTGATAGTTTACCCTAATTTTGAGAGGTATTTATAGGATTACCTAAGGGCTAGAGGTGGCTTCATGGAGAAGCCAAGATCAAGAAGAGGTGGTTGGGACAATTGGATTGGAAGCCTCTAGAATCTTCCATCCTTCAACTACCCTCTTCTAGAATCAATGGACGTTTAAAATGATTTGTCTTGAATTAAAGCCATATAAACTTCAGTTCTAAACCATGGGTGACAACTGCAGCCTAGACTATAAACCATGAGTGTCAGCAATGGTTCAGACTGTAGACCACAAGTATCAAAAGCGATTTGATCTGATTAAGCCAAGGAGCCCAAATTGAGTGGTTAAAACCACTACTCTATCTTGAAATCTATCCAAGATATTCCATATGGTCTTGTAGCATGTCCCATATGAGTAGTCGCCATAGACATGACGTGTTTTAGGTGTATACAATTGGAGATCAAATTGCCATGGAAGCCCTAGGAGCCTAGGAGAGCCAAGAAACACAAATTCGTGCAATCCGTGCACAATCTGAACAATTCAACCACCAAACCTATCAGAGGACATAGAGGCGACCCTTGGCCATCAATTTGGCAAGGTGGATCAAAGAGAAAGCCCTAATTTTGAGGGTAAGTTTACTCAGAGCTCCGTCGTGGCTGTCAACCATGGTGAACAGTGCCACCCGCGCATCAGACCCATGGTGAGCAAATGACTACAGATCCCCTTGTGCTCTTTTCTGTAGATTAATTAATTAGATCATATTATGCTTAGTATAGGTTTAATTGGCATTTTAGAGACATATGACCAGTGGAATTAAGCATTTAAAGTAGATTTACCTTCATTTTGTCAATTTGGTAATTAGTGCAATTATGGGTTATTTCATGCGTTTATGCTTTCTATTTGATAAACTAACCCAATAGATAGATAGTATTTGCTTTCTTACACATGTTTGATGGCAACATTTCATGATTAATATAGGTTTACTATGTTTTATTTGTTTTCTTGATTACATGCTTGTTATGGCATCTTTTTGTGAAATATCCTTTTAAAGCCTCATCAAGAGAGGCCTCCTTTGTTTTTAATGTTTCTTGTTGTTTATTGCATGCAAGACTAACAAGGTTTTGGGATGCAAGGCAAAAAATACCTCTAATCATGGAGAAGAGGGTCATCGACACCCTAGAGCAGTTCGTGTCACCCTAGAAGGCATTTGATTCACATCTACCCTAAAAGGGGATTAGATCTATTGTAATTGAAGTATCAAAATGGGTATCCCTAAGAGGGACGAATATGTAACTTGACTCAATTTGGAATTAATAAATATTCTTGCATTTTGTTTCCTTTTTTTGTCAATTGGTGCATGTTCATTTGTTATCTTTCTTTAATTACAATAGATCACATTAGGTGTGAGCCTTTTTGGTGGTTACAGTAGGCGATCACGGGGGACCCCGCATATCTAGCCATGATTAACTGACTGTGTTTGTGTTTTTTATGGTAGGTGCTCCCCATGGCTGACAACCACGATCAAAAAGTTGGCCCGTGGTTGACAGGCGTGGGCAACAGTCACAATCGCACATCAGATCCATGGTCAGCAATAGACTAGTCAGAGAACAGGGGGATAAAGCTTGATCAAATGTGGACCTGAGGTAGGTTTCACTGTCATTTTCCTTTCCTGTCTTCTCTGTCTATATTTTTCTAACAAGCATAAAATGGTAACCTAAGTAGGACAACACTAAAAAAGGGTGAAATGAATTAGGTCCTTTAGGTTTTTCTTTCTAGGGTTTCATTAGGCACTGCTAGGAACAATGGACCTTTGATTGTAGTCCACCCTAGAATACAATGTGCTAAAGTGTCCTTGTATGTTGGATTGCTTGCTTAAGGCCTGATTAGAGGCCACTTCATCATTAGTATGCATTGTCTAAATATCATGTAGATTAATCATGCATGTTTTTGAAATACCAAACATTATTTTTATGCATATCATGTAGGAAATGATCATGTGAGTGTTGTATTATGCATCTTTCCTTTTATGCAAATTAAAAATAACACACACACACCACGTTCCAAAGTAAATGCTAGTGAGTTGGAAGTCACATCCAACCACTAGTAGGGTTTCAATGATGGTGGAGGTGATTTCCATCCATTGGCCCAAATCCCATGTACCCTATGTTCTAGACCAATACCGGATCCAAGAACCTTTCGTAGCCTAAAAAATTTGCATATACTCCTCTTCGAAGGGTATGACATTGACTGGGTGAAAATGGGTGAGGATCTGGGAGGACCTATGCTCCTTGCCTGGGTGTGGACTTTCATTGCCACACTTTGGGGGGATTACATGACTTGGAGTTCATAGCCAGGTTGTCGAGCTATGAGCATACAGGTGAAAGCCATTAAACAATTGAGAAAATCATCAACGCTTTGCAAAACATGATAAGAGTTACTTTACTGATACAACAAATTGAAAACACATCAAACAATTTAGGGCTCATTTTAAATTGTAAAAAGATATAATCATCATTGTATTCTTTGCATGCTAATAAAAGTTAAATCTAGACATAGGATACACAATGGTGCAAACACGGAGAGGCCGATCCAGGCATAGACCCGAGATCGAAGCCCAAGCTCCACCTAGTGCACAACACGATGTAGAACACCCTCAATCATAGAATCCTCCTAGATGTCATTCAACGAGCATTAGAGGGGATAATTCTACATGAGGGGATTCCATCGAGAATACCCCAATTAGAGGAAGTGCTAGACATCCCTCTATACACAGATCAGAGCATGGGACTTCCTAGCATGGGGGTTCCACATATGGTAGCATTTACCATGACCACATTCCATGTGGATCCATGGGTTCTTCTGAAGAATATGTCATCGAGGGATCCAGATTGGTACCCCTTCGATAGGTATCTAAGGGAGGCTCATGACCTCCACCGTTAGAGCATAGACATGTCCAAGATCCACCCATTCAAGGGTGAACAGAGAGGGTTGCTTTCGAGCACAGGCCCACACAGACTCCCAATAGGGGTGAGCCCACCACGTTCACCATAGATATATCCAAAGTGGGAATAAATGGTATACCACCTCATGAGCCATGGCATAGCAAACAATTGGATGGTCTAGACAAGGTCCTAGGGCATCTAGGATATAAGCCTACACTTGCACCCTCTCGACCCATGAGTGTGTAGCGGAGGCACCATTAGGACCACTCGAGAACCTGGAGAGTGCTCCAAGAATTCTCGAGACATGCGTGCTCCTGCATCACATGCAGACACTGAGTATAGGAGACAACCTGACATGAATGCCATATTTATAGACCGAGGCAAGAGTGTGGCAAATCAGTCCATTGGAGGACATACTCATAAAGTCGCTCGAACAGAGCGCACCCCTCTGAGGCCTCAGATGATCGATCATCTTGATAGGGCTCATAGACTGATGTCAGAGTAGAGATGATAGATTCTCCAAGATCAATTGGAGGATGTTCATATAGAGAAAGAACACCTCAAAAATGAGAATACTCAGAGGTAGAGGTTCATCAAGAAAAAATTGTATGAATAGTACATGCGTGAACAATGCATCCTTGATCAGGAGCATGTAGAGAGAGAGGATCGATTGGCTAGCACCAGTTTACATCCTCATAGTGAGATCAGGGAGCGTGTCCATAGACGAGTGGCTTCACAACCCGAGTTACACCTTGAGAACATAGACACCCATACTCGCCATACGACTCAACATAGAGATCGACATCCGACGTCCGAGCAACATGAGCATAGGCAGTATGAGAATGAAGTGGGAGAGGAATTAGAACAAGAGTATCCTAAAATATCCCAATTCGAGGAGGAGGGTGAGCCTAGTCCCCCACCTCGACTGAGGAGGAACCTACCTCCGAAGCTGCCTCCACGACAATCTCGAGAGGAGGAGTTTCTTTCCTCGCAAGCCTACAAGACCTTAGCAGAGAAGGTTCAAGCCATAGAGAAGCAAGGGACGACTTATCAAAAGCCTACCTTGAACAAAATTCACAATGAACCTCTATGCATGTTAGTGCCTATTCTAGCATATCCTAAGCATTTCAAGATGCCTAGGCTGGATAAGTTTCAAGGAGAGGAAGATGCACAGGAGCACGTGACTAGTTTCCTAGATATGTGCTTTCAGATTGAGAGCAATGATGCTTTGCTCCTATGCACCTTCATCATGACCCTCTCAGGCCCTACTCGAGAGTGGTTCAACCAACTAAAGAGGCACAACATCACTAGTTTCAAGCAACTGGCTGATGCATTTCTTGAATGCTTCTCCTTCGACATCAAGAAGAAGGTAAACTTATCCGACCTGGCCGCTCTAACGCAACATGATGATGAGCCAGTGATGGATTATGGAAAGCGATGGAGGAAAATGATGGTAAAGCTACCATTCTCCATCCCGTCCTCCAAATTAATATGAATGTTCATGAAGAATTATGCCAAGCACATTTTGCTATTGCTATAGTTGCAGCAATACCAGACATTCGAAGAGGCTTTGGTGCAAGCCAAGGTAATTGAGGACATCAAGTTATAGGAGGGTAACTTGAAGCTTAGGAATAAGAAGGAGGGACACAAGAAAAGCACTGAGAGACATCAGGCCAAGCCGGCCCATGTTAATCAGGTAGTGTTGAACCTTCAAAAGGGAGAAAAAGGGCAACAAAAGCAAAATTATCAGGCCCAACCTCTGCCTGCATAGTATGAGCAACACAATAACAATTACAAGGGTAAAAATAAGGAGCAACGCCCACCTCACGTATTCACTCAGTTATCGGAGTCTTTGACTTTGATTTTTCATCAGTTATGTGAGGCGAAGGCTATACACTTACCCGAGGTCAAGATGATGGATCCTAATCAGCCTAAGCCTAAAGGCTATAAAGATGATCAGTATTGCATCTTCCATAGAACGAAGGGCCATGACATCGAAGTATGTTGGTCCTTCAAACACCTTGTGCAAAATATGATCGAGAGAGGTACGCTTCTTGTCGACAACCTGTAAGTTCTTGATAATAAAAATATGGGGATTTACAAAAATCCTCTACCTAATCACGAGGCACCAAGGAATAATGTTGGCCAGGTCAACCAAGTGCGCATCGAACCACCAACCCATGGGTTCATTGGCATGGTCAACGTTGTCATGAGGAACGCGAGGTATGAATGACCGAATCAACCTCCAGTGCCTATTAGGGTCCAAGTTGTGCCTCCTCCAAGGCCAGCCCAATATGTGCCTAGCCCACCAACTAGACCGGTGGTGACCATCAGAAGTAGGTTGGTTCAAAACCTACAGATAACTCCAACAAAGTTGTCGATTTATGAGCTAATCTAGCAGTCTCCTAAGCATAGGGAGATGCTTATGGACATCTTAAGGTCCATAGAGGTGCAGCCTCAGGATCCCAAAGCATTTACACACTTCGTGGGGCACGTGCAATAGTGTCAGGAACCGGTCATTCAATTTCATGACCACGAAGTCAAGATGGTTTCCACTGTTATAGCAGACCCACCATTGCATATTATCGCTTGTGTGAATCACAAACCATTCAAGCGGGTTTTGATCGACATGGGGTCATCGATCAATATCATAACTACCAAGGCGTTAACTCACTTGAAGTTACCCAAGATGCATATCATTCCTTCTACCTTCACGTTGAGAGCATTCAATGATGCATTATGCTCGATGGTCGGTACTATAGTTTTACCTATCCAGGTGGGACTGAAGACCATCCCGATGATGTGTCATGTAATCGAAGGTGCTATGTAGTATAATATACTTCTAGGGAGGCCTTGGATCAGAGAAATGTATTGCATCCCTTCTATTCTACACTAGTGTATCAAATACATTCATGAGGGATAGGTTCACGTGGTGCCTTCGGATGAAGAACCCTTTAAATACATGAATCTAGCAGATTTAATAGGGGAATTTGTGCTCCCCTCAATGCACCTGGATGTGCGACCAACGTCACCAATCAAATATCTAGGAGGTATAATCAAAGAAGTGTGTGCTAGACCCACAACGTCCGTATCTCAAATATCGGAGCACACAACAACTACTTCCATTAGACCGACTGCATCTACGATACAATGGGATGATAGGAAGTTGAAAGAAAAGGTGGGCAAAAAGAAGATAAAGCAAAAGCCCAAGTCAGTTATCATTGAAACCCCTACTCCCATGGAAGTAGAGGAAGTTCAAGGAAGAGTCGAAGAGGCACCTCAGCCTGCTTCACCTGCATCTTCAGCAGGGTCATCTGCACCATAGGTGACCATCCATTTGGTTAATCTCGGGTTAGGGAAATACATTGTGTAGAATGTGATGTTCACACCGATTATCGAGACTGCACATGACATGGGCCGACCACGAGCCCATCACCTTCCCATAGGGATGGTGGAACCATTGGGGGTACCACCCAACCAAACCAACTTCATCTATGGAGGGTTAGACCAGATCACATCTCCCATGCCCATGGATGAGGATGATAATGAACCATTCACCATGAATGTTCATTATCTTTCTAACCTAGACTATGCCATGTGATACTTCGAGCATTACCATTGGCATGGTTAGGTCTCAAACTATTTGAGTAGGGGTGTAAGAGGCCTATAGAACCATAGTATCAGTTACCTACTGATAGGTTCAGGTTGGGATTCTATAGTGGAGGATAGGTTGAACTCCTTGCAGTATCTTTAGACCGCCTGTACCTCAGTCTAGGGGGTGAGGTTGACTTCAATCCGTATCACCCTAATCCTTCTGCATTCTATAGGGATAACCAGATGGTGTCTTACATCACCATAGCACCACCTAAGACATATCATGAGGATATCTTGGTGGACGTCGGTCCAGATGATTTACCAAGAGAAAACTTTGGTCAACAAATCCATGGAGCAATCGATGACACGGGCATGCAGGGTCAAGATGTTATCATAGTGATAGATCCCGAGTTGGAAGGGCATTCCAATGAGGATATAGCAGAGTCCATTTTTGAGATAGGTGGACCTAGCTGTAGTGAAGGAGAGGATAGTGAGTCCTCACCCGACGATCAATCAGAGGATGAGGTTGAGCTGGTCTATTCGGTAGTATCGTATTTATGGTGCTTGTACCCAATTTTATCAGATAGTGATGATAGTGATCAGGAGATAACCTATATGGGGCCACATTTTCTAGAACATCCCATTCTAGTGGGGGTGAATGAGGGCCTATATTATGATAGTGATGAAGAAGATGAGATAGAGAGAGCCTACTTAGGACCTCCCTACTTACGCTATCGCAATGCACCGTATACGACTGAGGAGATGCATAGAGAGATCAATCTCCATCCTCACCTTAGAGGGAGACCACTGAATCTTAATGTGATTTATCATATAGTGTTTCCCGATCCATCGATGTACATGGAGCTCCTTGAGCCCAATGATCCCATCCGATCGTCTGTTCATAGATCGGATCCAGAGATCCCCATACCCCCAGAACCACATCTCGGGGATGGTAGTTTTGCTAATGATGAGTCACTTGCACGTGGTCCTAGAGATATGATCCATTTCATCAACATGATCTCCATTGATTTGACCACTCCACTCCATAATCTAGATCCATCCAAACCATTGCATTTAAATGTAGATGCTATCGATTGGGATCACATTGATTCACCTCTAGAGCCTGAAGATTTCTTCCCTAATGAAGAAATGCTACAACCTTTCCATTTTGCACCAGGCTATGCACATGATGTCTATCATGCTGAGGATGCTTCCAATGAGGAACCTATAAACCCAGTAGATGACATCCACTTGATCCCTACGCCTCACCAGCTTGAGGAGGGATCCCATATGTCAATAGAGGAAACCTTCAAAGTGGACATCAGTAATGATCCCACCAATCCAAGGAAGGTTAAATTTGGAGAAATTTTGACTCTTGATGAGCATGCCAACCTCATCCCTCTACTGAGAGAGAGACCTACTCTCTTTGCTTGGACTTACAAGGATATGTCGGGTCTAGATCCAAAATTGGTTACTCATAACCTTTTGCTAGATCTATCAAAGAAGCCAGTCAAGCAAAAACTTAGGAAGATGCATCCAATAGTAGCCTTAATGGTTAAGGATGAGTTGCAAAAGTTGTTGGATGTAGAGTTTGTTATCTCCATCGACTATCCGGAATGGGTATCCAATATGGTGCCTATAGGAAAACCTGATGGAAGGATCCATATTTGTATAGATTTTAGAGACCTGAATAAGGCAACACCAAAGGATTCATTTTCATTTCTGAATATTGATGCTCTTGTAGATGCAACTACAGGTCATGAGATGCTCTCCTTAATGGATGATTTTTTTGGTTACAATCAAATTTGGATTAAGCCCGAAGACTAGCATAAAACCATGTTTATAATGCCATGGGGAACATTTTGCTATAAAGTTATGCCATTCGGCCTTAAAAATGTTGGTGCCACATATCAACGGGCTATGACATATATCTTTCATGACTATATGCATAAAATATTAGAATATTATATTGATGACTTGTTGGCAAAGTCATTATTGCATTCTGAGCATGCGGAGGTCCTGAAGAAGGTCTTCGATCGCCTGATAGAGCATAATGTCAGGTTGAATCCTAAGAAGTGCGTGTTTGGCATAACTTCAGGAAAGCTCTTAGGATTCATCATTTCAAAATGAGGCATCGAAGTTGACCCAGCAAAGGTCAAGGCTATTTTGGAAATGCATCCCCCCATGAACATCAAAGAACTAAGAAGCCTACAGGGCAAAGTAGCATCCATAAAGTGATTTATCACTCAATTATCGGATAAATATCGACCCATGAATCGACTGCTACACAAGGGGGTCCCATTCAATTGGGATGAGGACTATCAAGCAACCTTTGCTGAGATAAAGCAATACCTAGTGACGCCACCAGTGCTAGCTCCACCAAGGCCAGATGTGCCATTTTTGCTATATATATCGACAACCAACTTTGCACTGGGAACCATGTTAGCCCAAAAGAATATGCAAGACAAAGAACATGCCATATATTATATTAGTCGAACCTTGGTGAGCTATGAGATCGGATATGCATATGTGGAAAAGTTATGTTTAGCAGTAGTGTTCGCTACCAAGAAATTGTGACACTATATGTTGAGTCATACGACATATGTTATATCCAAACAAAATCCTTTGTAGTATATGATGAGCAAGATATATCATAATACATGTACTACAAAGTGGATCATGCTATTGATATAATTTGATTTGGAATTCATAAGCCAAAATTCCATTAAGGGACAAGTCATAGCAGATCAACTGGTTGAGGCACCTCTCAAAAATAGTAGGCCCCTCACCATAGAGCTTCCTGATGATGCAGTATTTGCCTTATCAAAAGCACTCGAACCCGAAGAACCGGACAACAAAGCCGATATGACCTTGTTCTTTGATGGTTCGAAGTGTGAGCAAGGGGGTGGTGCAGGAATAGTGTTGTTCATGCCACAAGGAGCTCCAATGCCCTTGTCATTCAAGTTGGACTTTCCTTGCACTAACAACAATGCTGAATATGAAGCCCTGATTTTGGGTCTCCAAATAGCTATCACCATGAAGATAAAAAGGCTAAATATCTTTGGTGATTCCCTTCTCATTGTGAACCAAGTTAAGGGACTATTTCAATGTCGATGTCCGATATTGAAAGCTTACAAGGATCTTGTTGACACATATCTAGCTCGACTGGAATGGTATGACATCGAGGCAATCCCTCATTCATCCAATAGATTTGTAGACACAATGGCATATTTGGGATCTCTAATCCCTCAGAATCCATCTATCAATTTCACTACCATCCATGTAAAGATGTTGTCACATTTAGTTGTGCAACGCGAAGCATTGGATAACAAAGAGTCAATCAACATGATTCATGTAGAACCAAACCATGAGTGGTTCTACAGAGCCAAAGACTTTCTGAAGAGAGCATCTTGGGGGTCTTTGATCTCATAGGATCTGATGGGGAGTGGTACTACCATTCACCATAGGGTTGTTTCCCAGTCTGCATTTGCAAATGTAGAACCGTAAGGGGAGCATGTTGTCTTGTCAGTCGAGGCCGAAGCTTATCATAACTGGACATCATAGATATATGACTTCCTTAAACTTGGTATAATCCCTCAAGGATTATCATGTGCTACAAAATGCACATTCAAATAGAAAGTGATAAATTATGTCTTGTTAGCAGACATCCTATACCGTAGAAGCTACGATGGAGTTCTCCTTCATTGTCTTGAGCCCCAAGAGTCATCTTGGGTAATTTTAGAAGCTCATGATGGTACGTGCGGTGGCCATTTCAGTGGCATGGCTATCATCAAGTGCATCCTTCGTATGGGTTATTATTGGCCCACTATGGAGAAGGATTGCAATGTGTATGTCAGAAAATGTGTTAAATGTCAGCATCATGCTAATCTTACGCACCTGCCATCACAGGCCTTACAACCCATTCAAGCGGCTTGGCCATTTTCTCAGTGGGGATTTGATCTCATTGGTAAGATCTCTCCTCCATCATCGGGTTGACATACTTTTATTATCATGGCTACTGAGTATTTCACTAAGTGGGTGGAGGCTATTCCCTTAACAATGACAACCGAAGCATGTATTGCTGAGTTTATACTCACCAATATCATTAGTCATTTTGGGATACCATCCAAGATAGTTTTGGATAATGGAACGTCATTTAAGAACAAAATTATGAGAGCTTTGACGTCTAAATATAGAATCAAACATAGTTTTGTGACTCCTTATTATCCATAAGCAAATGGGTAGGTTGAAGCTTCAAATAAGATAATGGTCTCCATATTGAAAAATATGGTACAAGAGCACCACAAAGATTGGCATATCTAGCTACCCCTTGCATTATGGGCTTACAAGACTAGCATTCAGACACCCACTAGGGCAACTCCATTTTCACTAGTATATGGCATTGAGGCCATTATGCCCCTAGAGTTGGAAATTCCAACGTTGCGCGTCACATTGAAAGAGTTCATTGATGATGACACTACACGACAAGCTCACCTAGATCAATTGATACTACTTGATGAACATCACGTGAATGCCCTTGAGCACCTCCATGTTTATCAAGAGTACTTAAAATGAGCTTACAATAGCAAAGTCCATCTGAGAGACTTTGAGGTTGGTGATCTTGTGCTGAAAGAGAACCAACATAACTCAAATTTACCACTAAAAATGTGAGACAAATTCATGGCTAACTGGTTAGGTCCTTATATGATCTCAGAGAAGATTGGACCTGGGACATATCACTTGACATCGCTTGGAGGAGTTGAAGAGCCTGAACCTCTCAATATCCTTCATCTTAAAGCGTTCTATGCCTAAGAACCATAAAAGGCTCCAAAGGCATCTGTAAGCCCTTTGGTCATCCAGAAAAGGCTCCAAGGGTTTCTCAAAACCGCTTGGTCAATCCTAAAAGGCTCCAAGGGTTTTTCAAAACCTTGGTCAATCCCAAAAGGTTCCAAGGGTTTTTAAAACCGCTTGGTCAATCCCAAAAGGCTCCAAGGGTTTTTCAAAATCGCTTGGTCAATCCCAAAAGGCTCCAAGGGTTTCTCAAAACCGCTTGGTCAATCCCAAAAGGCTCCAAAGGCATTTGTTAGCTCTTTGGTCAAACCAAAATGTTAAAATCCATAAAAATTTGGAAAAATATAAAAAATAAAAAACATTTGCATCATTGCATTGCATTTCATTTTGCATTTCACCTTTGCATTGCATTAGGCATATTCATCCATCGCACTTGCATTGGAACAAATTATGTTAACAATCTTACAAATGACACCATGTTTGTATTTCAATCATGCATCTATGCACTATATTTTTCATCTATTTATCACCCTTGTGAGTAATTATGTTTTTCAACACAACCCATATTGTTGCTATGAAGAATATACTAGGGTTTTTCGATCATTCAACCATACCTAGAGGTCTTCTCAAGAGTTGATAGAAAGCTTGCTTTGCTTTTGTAGTTGAGGTCTAGTTAGTATAGCCCTTAGCATATCAGAATCCTATCACTAATCAAACAAATTAAACAATCCTAATAAGGACTAGGGGAAGATGAAAGCCATGAAGTAGGACCAGGTATCCTGAGGTGAAAATATTTATTCTTGCTTATCCCTCTATGCGGATGGTATGGGAAATGTTGGCAATTGGCAAAAGGACAAGTTTATTCCCTACCTAGAATCCCTTGCTTACGTTAAAATGAGCAATATCCTAGAGTGATATCCCAGATCAATCCTCCATATTGATACCCTAGATCGATATCATAGATCGACATCCCATATTGATATCCCATATTGATATCATAAGATCGATATCCTAGATCGATATCCCAAAAATAGTTTCCCAAAGTAAAATCCCCAAAGGAAGTTTCTGAAGAAAATTATCAAATGTAAATCCCAAAAAGTCAGATCAAATGAAGATCAAATTGTACAAAGAAAGTAAAATCAGTATCAAATCCCTTGCTCAAAAAAAAAAAGAGAAAGTACAAAATAAACAATGATTTTTATCACTATAGTACAAAAATAAATAGTGATTTTTATCACTTTATATGAGCAAGTATCCTAAAAATTGAAGAAAAGAAGGGGGTGAACTTGAATCCCTAGAATTTTCAACACTACTGTACCTTACGCATGATGATATGTCTGATGCATTAGCATCTCACTTATGTACAGACCAATGTTTGAATGTGGAAGAGCTAGCTTCAGGTGTCCTGTATCGCCTAGTGGTCTAGTCCAACTAAAATCTAAACCTAGGATTGGGTAAGACATTTGTGGACCCCCGATCTTAGCAATGGGCTGAAAGAATCCCACCTGACATCGGGGTATGCTTGTGCCTTATCAAATATACTCACTTGCACACATAGGGATAATGAATAGTTAGGGCCTATCCTAGTGAAAACCTTATGTTTCAGAAGTCTAGTGTGGCTAGTATACAACTTTTGATCAGTCAACTAGGGTGTTTGAGTCTCATGGTAAACCTCAAAAATTCCCAAATAGCAACAATCAAATTTTCAAATGCAATCATCAAACATCAATTTCTTTTATGAGAGTTTGTTTATTAGAATTATTTGTATTATATAATTAGATACCGGATGGATGTCAGAAATGATATTTAGATGACCACTGATTATATTATACATATTATTTTAATTCACAAAATCTTATGAACAAAAAACAATATATCATTACATCTCACATATGGGTGTACTATCTTTCACAAAGAGATAAAGCAACTACAATCCATGATTGTTATACATTCTATGGTGTCATCCATTAGATTGTTAAAACCTCATATCATATTGCATACATTGTGTTTTAAGTGATTAAAACATACATGTCCATTTACAATAACTCAATATCATCAAAAATACATGCAATACATACATGGCACGAATCATGTCATAAACAACATAAAGTAAATGCATACAAGTGAAGCAGATCAAAATTGCATTAAACATCAAACATTGCATTCGTATACATAGCATCATAAAGTAGTCCATCTACACATGTATATCACTACATCCACATCATATAGCTAGTGCATGTCATCCATACATCACATCATATAGCAATAAATCAAATATCTGCATTGCATCCATGTGCATAACATAAACATAAAATACCAAAAATAAAGTACACATATAATGAGATGAACTATCATATCATATATATATATGTGTCAAGAGAGTACATAGTATCAGGGTATATCAAAATGCTTGTAGGCTACAACTATGTAGGTCCTCGACCTTACACTCAAAAATAGTACAACAAAGTATCTCTGAGATCTATACTACATAGGGCCTGCACCCCTAGTCTGTGAGGCACCTCCATCACCTCTACCATCCCTATGAGTCCTCTATGAGCTAGCACCATGAGTGCTCGAAGACCTATGAGTCCTCTCAGTCTTGTGCATCCTATGGCTCGAGCTAGTAGAAGATTGCCCTGTCTCCTTGGTCCTAGATCTGGTCCTCTGAGTCCCTATAGTGTGGGTATCCTCTGGTACCTCCCCACCTATCAGCCTGATGTAGCCCTCCAACTAGGAGATGTGAGCTGCACACATTGTATCTCGCTCATTACCCTCCTCCATGAGGGAATGAAGCCTCCTGATCTCTACCATGGGGTCATGACCTACTGTAGTAAAGAAGATGGTGTTATGGGAGGCACCATGATAGCCTATGTAGATGAGGGACCCCCATCATTGCCCTCAGTAAGTCTCTCTTAGTAGTCATGACACTCAACTGTGCTTATGCCAGATCTCGCTCGCTAGTGAGCTGTGTGATCTGAGTGTCTACAGTGGTAGCCTATGCATGGAGAGTTGTCCTCTCCTCCTCATATCCCTACCACTACCTCTCCCTGTGTGCTAGATTCACCTCTAGAGTGGTGATAGAAGTATCTCTATGTAGTATTTGAGTCTGTAGTCTCCCAACCTAGCTCTAGAGGTCAGAAATCTAGGCTCTCAACTACCCAATATCATTGTTCGAGGTGCCTCACCCTCCTCTAATACCTCCTCCTCTACCTCCACCTATGGGCCCTCCTCTATAGTGGCCTCGGTGCCCCATGCACCCTCTATCCTCTAGCAGGTCCTACACCCATGAGGGTCCACCTTTATGCCCTCTGTGCCCTCTACTGTGAATCCACCAGTTGGTCAGCCTAGAGGACCCTCTCCATGCCACTAGAAATCTACCCACCATCCATCATAGTCAGGAGTAGTGCCTACATCCATCTGGCCTGACTCTTGAAAGTCATCATCCTCATCCCCTAGTGGAGTCACCTAGGGCCATGTCAGGTCCCTCTCGAGGACCAAGTGTCTATAGATGAGTGGCAACTCTGGGACATCCTACTGGATCCCAAACTACCTCAGCACATGAGAGTAGAAGTGGTACTCATGTATGTCGACCTTTCGATTGAAGATCCATCTATCTCTATGCACTCGATGTAGGTACCTACCTACCTCTATCCAGGTTGGATAGTCCATATACGGTCACCATCGTATCTGATGAGGGTAGAGCTATGCAAATCTAGAAATATAGTGCTCTAGGTCTCCTACATGAGACCTACTCCTGAAGCCCTCTCGCTCCTAGGGCCAGCAGGTGGTATAACACTGACTCTCATCATCGATGTTAGTGATCGACATAGGTAAATCAATAGGGTGCTCGATCAGGATGTGCTGCCAACCCCAAACCTGGAGGAGGATGCTGCAGCTGATGTCGACTCTACTCCGACATGTGATCTGATACAGCTCATGGTAGAGCTGTGCTAGTAGGGCGCTCCCCCATGATAGAATGAGAGGATCTCGGGTCGAGCTCACCATCACCTCTCTGGTCTGAGCTAAGAGGTTCCAAGGGAACCTCACACCTGAAGAATCTGGGAGGACTATCTAAATAATCAAGTGCATAAATATAGCCTCCCACTATGAGAAGAATCGGGCCTCGAACCACTCTCCGACATGGATGCCTCCATGGGCATTACGGTCCTACGCCTCAATACTCCGTCTCCCAAATATGGAATCAAATACGACCTTCCTGGCCATGGTAGGAGAAGAGGTGATAGGCTCACCATCAATCGATAGATGAAAGATGTGGTACACATCCTCCAAAGTAATAGTCATCTCACCCATCGATAGGTGAAATGTGTTGGTCCATGCATCCCAGTGATGGGCCAAGGTAGTCAGATATGCCTGATCAATCTGGATGGTGGGGAGGTCCAAGATGTAGTTAAACCCCATAATAGTGAACCACTCTCGCTCCCCGTTAGTGAGATCACCATGGAGGTCATGAAGGAGATCGGTCTCCCTCGCTCTATTGGTCAAAGTCTGAGTGACAACAAAAATAATAAACAAGAAAAACAATAAAAAAATAATTCTAAAATGTCAAAACAAATCAAAAAATGCATAAAAATACAAAAACATGTAAAAACATGATCACAAATTTCAAAAACATTAGAAAAGCATTCTAAAAATGCAACAAATGACATTAAGTGCCTAGAAAAACTCAAAAAAAATTAAATTTTTTGAAAATTTTTCTAAAATTTGGGCATCGTGGGTCGGAATCGCGGTCGGCCCAATGGTCAAAAATTTGACCATTGGGATTTGAATCCCATCGTGGCTGATAGCCATGACCCCCAATCTACCAATTGGGGCCCATGGCTACCACCCATAGCTAGGGAGTGAAACCCTAAATGGGTCCGCCCTTCCCAGAAAAACCCCAAAAAATTAAAATAAACCCCCCCTCTAACTAACCTATGCTAAATCCTAACTACAGTGAAGTTCGTTACCAATGGTTTAGTGTAGTTCATTTACCGATTAATTAATGAGGTTAATTTTACATCCGGTAATGACAAGTGAGGTCTCGGTTTGTGAGTTACCTTAGAAGCATCGGCTCCTCCATTGGTCGAGGCTTTTGGCTGATCCACCATCGGTGTGGAGAATGGGAATTGTGTCGGGTTTTCGATAGCGTTCCATGTCAAAATTTAGTTTTTACCTCCCAGAGCTCTCAGTTTTCTTGCGTATGTCAGGTGAATAATGAAAATTTACAAAGCAAAAAATATTTTATAATTTTTAATTTTGATGCGGCCCGCGGTTGACATCCGTGGTCCCCGGATTAGGGTTTTTCGCCCATGGTTGACATCCACGGTTAAGGAATTGGCCCACTTCTAACAAGCATGGTTAGAAAACCATATTAATTGCTCCAAATTCCCATCGTGGAAAGCCTTCAAAGGTCAAATCAAGGATATTAATCAGACCAGATAATTCAAAAAATTCAAAATTAACAAAAAAATCAAATAAATCAAAAGCCAAATGCACCTCGTATTCAGTTATTTACCCTATACACTTGGCGGTTGCAACGACTTGCGATCCATGCAATCCGACAAGATGAGTAAATTACCATAAGGACATTTGGGGCAAATTCATCATTTCTGAATTGTTATGTTTCATTTCAATCCCTAAGAAGGCCTACACAACCGGACTGCTCCACAGGAATGAGATATTCATCATAATTCTCCTATGACACTTTTTAGCATATCATCGACATTATGATTCACTACAAGCCTAATGGACATTGCTATCATTTTGATTCCCTAAGAAGGCCTTCATGGCTGGACCACTCCATGGGATAGGAATATGCAATTATTCTAAATGGTGTAATCATAGCTGATTAGGCCTTGCCAAGTATTCAAATGCTAAATCTTAATTTGTGCAAAGATCATTCATAGTGGTCAAGCGACCTCGTCACTTCATTTAATTGTCATTACCCTCATCGACTCATCGCTTGAGGGGGTAGTCATAATATCAAATCATAATCAAAGTCAACAAAATATCCCTTGAGTAGATCCCTTGATCTTGTCAAAATTGCATTCGTCCTTGCGAATCATTGCTAAAGACTATCATAAGCTTACCCCTTTGCTTGGGGAAAATAGCAAATATGATAGTTAGTTTGTAACTCTCATCCTTTCGGATTGACAAGCATGAAAGCCTACTTGGCATTGATGCTATCCGAATGTCTGATGATGAGTGCAAACTTTTTCAAATTTAAGCCTTCTATCGAGTTAGAAGCAATGATTCGAGGATGCACATCCTTTTGTTGGACTCGGGGCATCTAATGTTGATCAGATTAATGATCATCATCCAACCTACGACATCATTTTAGGAGGTCTAGTTTTGCTCAACATTGTTCAAAATCACAATGCATCTCAAAAGGGGCATCTGTAGACACCTAAAATGCATCATGCCGAGGTGACTACTCATATGGGACATGCTAGAAGACCATATGGAAGACCTTTGGACAGATCCAAGGTATAGCAATGGTTTTTACCACTCAATTGGGCACCTTTGCCTAGTCAGTGCTAGCCGTTGCTGACACCCATGGTTAGTAGTGCTCACCGTGCATGTCATCTGTGGTCAACACTCAGAGTCAGTTGGCCTTCATCCGACCCAAAGTTGGTTGCAATGACCAATTGGTTGTAGATTGGAGTGGTTTGAGTGAGGAAGGTTCTGGATCCTTCCATCCAACAAGCTCAACCGCCCAATATTGATCTTGGCTTCATGAGGAAGCCACCCCTAGCCCTAGGCCAATGCTATAAGATCCCCCTCCGAATTGGGGATAATTCTAGAGAAAGCATAGTCAATTGAGTAGCGAAGCCCTATCAAATTGCATACCCACCTACATGCATTGAGAGGGACACTTTTGCTACCCAATTGGAGATCAAATTGCCATGGAAGCCCTAGGAGCCTAGGAGAGCCAAGAAACGCAAATCCATGCAATTGGTGCACAATCTGAACAATTCAACCACCAAACCTATCAGAGGACATAGAGGCGACCCTTGGACATCAATTTGACAAGGTGGATCGGAGAGAAAGCCCTAATTCTGAGGGCAAGTTTACTCAGAGCTCCATCGTGGCTGTAAGCCATGGTGAAAAGTGCCACCCATGCATCAAACCCACGGTGAGCAAATGACTACAGATCCCCTTGTGCTCTTTTCTATAGATTAATTAATTAGATCATATTATGCTTAGTATAGGTTTAATTGGCATTTTAGAGACATATAACCGGTGGAATTAAGCATTTAAAGTAGATTTACCTTCATTTTGTCAATTTGGTAATTAGTGCAATTGTGGGTTATTTCATGCGTTTATGCTTTCTATTTGATAAACTAACCCAATAGATAGATAGTATTTGCTTTCTTGCACATGTTTGATGGCAACATTTCATGATTAATATAGGTTTACTATGTTTTATTTGTTTTCTTGATTACATGCTTGTTATGGCATATTTTTGTGAAATATCCTTTTAAAGCCTCATCAAGAGAGGCCTCCTTTGTTTTTAATGTTTCTTGTTGTTTATTGCATGCAGGACTAACAGGGTTTTGGGATGCAAGGCAGCAAATGCCTCTAATCATGGAGAAGAGGGTCATCGACACCCTAGAGCAGTTCGTGTCACCCTAGAAGGCATTTGATTCACATCTACCCTAGAAGGGGATTAGATGCTATTGTAATTGAAGTATCAAAATGGGTATCCCTAAGAGGGACGAATATGTAACTTGACTCAATTTGGAATTAATAAATATTCTTGCATTTTGTTTCCTTTTTTTTGTCAATTGGTGCATGTTCATTTGTTATCTTTTATCAATTACAATAGATCGCATTAGGTGTGAGCCTTTTTGGTGGTTACCGTAAAAGAAATACTTAAAGAAAAAAGGGTTGCCATCAATGACAAAGGGGGAGATTGTTGGAAATTTGAGCAATTTTTGTTGTTATTGATGTCAAGAGGTTTGATGTCCAGTTTTATCGTCATTAATGTCAAAATATTGATTCTCCAAAAATCAAAGAAGTTGTTAAATAAGGAAAGGGTATAATATTTATTTTAAATATTATATGCCTAAAGAGGCCTAAGAGGTAGAAGACCCAAGAAAAAGGAAGCAAGTTAAATAAGAAATCATAATATTATAATATTTGGGCAAAAGGAAGAGGTGAAAAATAACGATGTTGTGGTTGATCCACAACACACCCCAAAATTGGGGACCCACCTTTTTGCAGGCTTGCAGAGAAGAATCTCGGTGACCCAGATGCTAAAATTGAAGAAAAGAAAAAAAAATGCCTAAGTGTTGAAAGGTGTCACGAAATCGCGACATGTCGCGAAATCACGACTGGTTGCGCCATCGCTGCCGAAAACAGGAAAGTTGTCGCGAAATCGTGACATGTAGCTCCATCGCTGCCAAAGAGGAGAGACGTCACGATTTCGCGACCGATTGCAGCAAAGGTGTACGGACGGAGAAAATGGTCACGATTTCACGACGTGTTTTGGGGAGGCGTACGAAAAGAAAAAGCGGTAGCGATATCACGACAGAAAGCTGCACGAAGGTCCGAGGGGGAAAAATGTCGTGATATCGCGACAGGTTTTGCCAAGGCGTACGGAAGATAAAAGCGGTAGCGATATCGCGACAGGTTTTGCCAAGGCGTACAGAAGATAAAAGCGGTAGCGATATCGCGACGGTTTTGCCAAGGCGTATGGAAGATAAAAGCGATAGCGATATCGCGACGGTTTGTCGAGAGAGGGCAAGAGAATGATAATGGTCGCGATGTCGCGACGTAAAATTGCCAAGGAGGCCCGACGGAGAAATGGTAGCGATTTCGCTACGCCTTGCGGAAAGAAGACTCAAAGTTCAAAACGGTAGCGAATCGCTGCCATTTCTTGAAGACAAAGGCTCAAAGCCAAAAGGTAGCGAATCGCTGCAAAATTCTCAAAAGAGCCCGACGAAGTCAGAAGGTAGCGATATCGCTACAATTTTTGGGGAAGAAGACTCAAGGTTCAAAGTGGTAGCGATATCGCTACCCTTCGAAGAAGAAGGCCCAAAGCTTTAAAAGAGTAGCGATATCGCTACGAGAAGCGGCCGAAGGTATACAAATGAAAATGGTCACGACATCGCTACAGGGAGCTGCTAAAGGCGTACGATCGAGAAGCATGTAGCGATATCGCGACATGTCACGATTTCGCGACATGTCGCCATATCGCGGCTAAGAAGATGAATAGGCAGACTTGCAGTTTTGTCATTTTTTTTTGCAGTAAGCGTTACACAAGACGCAGGAAAAGCAGGACACGTGGCGCACAGGTGTCAAACTTGCAGAGGCGTTACATGCAGAGATGAATTTCGAAGCGTTTTCAAATTTGAGCGTGAATCAAAGCGGGAAAAAGCAAGAATTTGAGGGGTCATGTGCAGGAAGGTGAAATGAAGCGATAGAGAAGATCGAAGAGCCGCGTCAAACATTATAAGACCAGAATTGCAAATCGAAGGAGGGGTTGGAAATTGTCGAATACAGAGTTGCAGAGACAAGAGCTTCGTGCTATTCTGGGCCTGTACTTGGGCAATTTCCTTCTTTTTGTTCGGGAATTTTATACCTGGAACATTTTTGAATGTAATCGAAATATTCTTTAATACAAAATACAGAGAGTTGGCATCTTTTGGATGAGAAAGAAGGAGTTACTTTTGCATGCATGATTTAATGTCTATCTTTCCTTTCTAGATTTCTTAGGTTTCTAGGTGAAGTTTAATGCAAGATCTCTTGGTTGCTTCATGCGAATGCCTGAATCTGGAATTATAGTAGAAACCCTCGAGACCCGCACCTAGCCTATTTGGATTGTGTGAAAGTGCAGGTTCATTAGGTTAGGTTGTATGTAGAAAGCCTCAGTATCTTCGGTTTCATCATATTAATGACAACTTTACGATTGTAATCTATTCTTATTGTTACTTTTGTTTACTTTTGTCTTTGCTTTTCAAACCCATATTTTATTTTCAGCGGTTTAATTACTGTGTTTGAATAAATCACTAAAAATCCATCGAATTAAAGATTAAAACAGATTTTATTCATTTTAGAGTCCATTGCACTTTCAGAATTAAATAAACCACAGTGCCCCTTGTTAACATCCACTTGCAAACCCTAAGGTGTTCTTAGCATTTCATTTTAAATAGCATCCTTGATAATCAATAATTAGCATAATAAGAACCTTGGAGAAATCGTTTTTCTTTGCAAGCAGAGGATTTGGGACTCGGATCCTAAGGAGAGTGTGTTTTCACAATCGGGTTAAAACACCACTCAACAGATTGGCGCTAGAAGGAGGGCCGAATCGGTTTATCTATTTCAATTTTTATATCTGAATATTTTGTTTTTGATTTAATTCTGAAATTATTTACGGCTAAACTGCAACACTGTTTTTGTGTTTGTTGCAGGTTTTCTTCGAACTAGCCGAGGGTTTCCTCGGGCGAGCTGGACCCACCACGTCGTATTGCGACCAGGTCTCAAACAACCGGAGAAACCATTTTTCACGACCTTACTGGTACTCCCAAGGGTAAAGTCAAGCAAGTCGTAAGCACTCCAGTAGCAAAAGGCCTGTTTTCTCCAGGAACGTCGAGTGGACCTATGCCAGTAATATTCGTTGCCCCTAGTGTGCCTATAGTTTGTAATATTTCTTCTACTATTGTAGGTCTGTCTACATCAATTCTGAGTCAAATGGCTCAAGCTCCAGCAGCTCCTTGGTATGGAGCTAACAATACTCCTTTGAATATTGCTGGGGATATCCATGAAATCCCCAAGAACATTGAAATATTTCTGCCTAAATACAAGCCAGATGGCCTAAGAACAACAGAAGAACATATCCAAGCCTATAGGGATGTTTTAATTAGGTGCAAGTTCAGCATGAAGATGTAGCCTGCAGACTTTTCCCCATGAGCTTGGATCCAATAGCATATGAATGGTATATATGCTTGCCACCTGGTTCAATCACCTCTTGGACACAAATGGAAAATGCATTTGTCAATCAATTTAGGTCGCCCTTAGATCCCGCAACTATTTACAATCAGTTTATTACATGCAAACGGGGCCAAGGGGAACCAATCCGAATGTTTAATCAGAGATTCCAAAAGAACTATAACAGAGCAATTAGACATTTTGCCATCGATCCTATAGTAGCTTTGCAGATATATTTTGGGGCATTGGACCCCATGACAGCCATGTTTGCAAGGCATAATCCTCAGGTCACCACGCTGGCTTTGGCCTATAATGAAGCCATGACTATTGAGCAGCAATTGACACCGCAAGGCTACGGGTTTACCCAGATGCCTATGTTGGGACAGTGTGCTCCATATGGTCAAGTTCCCCAGGAAAATCAACTCATGGCACCACAAATGCCAAGTATGAATGCCTTCCCATATTAGCGACCGTATCCACCAGAACCCGCATATGCACCCATTCCAATCCAACCAATCACAACCATTCCACCTGTTCTTGCATTTTTGTAGAACAGTCAATCAACTACGCAGGAAACTAGTCAAGTCAATCCTCAAGCCATAGTTCCTGTTCCGAATCCAATCCCAATTCAAGGTATCAATCCATATGGGAATCCAATTCCTCAAAACCCCACCCAAATGTGGAATCAAGACCCCATCAATTATGCAAATCCAATGGGGGTTAACAACAATGTGGTTCCACCGAAGGATGTCTTTTCGGAAGTCGAAGAGCTCAAGAAACTAGTGCATAAACTAAGTAATGACAGGGTTCAACAGCAGAAGCATGAGTCCCGTGCCCCTCACCCAAGTCAGAATTTTAACAATAGAGGGAGGCACTGGAACACTAAGCCAAACAATGGGGGAGTTCCTGCTCCCATTGCTAATCAATTAGATGCTTCCGCAGGCCCTAGCCAATCCAATTCTCTTTTGAATCTTTCAGATTTGGCATGGGAAAGAGGGTGCGAGGTTACATAACACAAAAGAACACAATGAGAGGAATTGTCCTGAGATCGCTAGATACACTCATTGTCTTCAGGCACAAGTTGATGATTTGGAACTGGTATCAAATGAGGATCCATCGTATCAGCAAGATGAAAATATTATGGTGATGGAAACAGTATATCACCAAGAGGGTGAGAGCGAGGAGGAAGAAGAAGAAGTTTTGGAACAGGAGGTGCAAGATTTTCGAGATTTCAGAAAGGGGACTCATGGGTACCATTTGAGGAGTAAGTCTAAAGCCCCTAAAACCTCATCAACACCTCCAAACGGTTCTATTCTTCCTCCAGATACAAAGGCAAGTAACAACCCTCCCCCTCCACTCGGAAGAGAAATGTCTAATGACGTCCGAGAAGACAGTCAAATTCGAAAAACCAAATTATGACGTAGTGGAGGATATGAAGAAGTCCAAATCTAGCCTTTCATTCCTGGACGCAACTAAATTGCCTGGTCAAAAGGAGGCGTTGATAAGAGCTTTGAACTCACCTGATCCGATGTGGAAGGAAAAAAGAGCTGAATCCCATCTGATTTTGCGAAAGGAGAGAAGGGATGTCCCGCCATTCTTATTAACTCTGAGAATTGCGGGTAAGAACTTGCATAACTGTTTGGTAGACACAAGAGCCACGAGCAACCTCATGCCTACGGAGATATGTCAAATGCTGGGTCTACAACCGGTTTCATCCAAATGCACGGTCTTGCAATTGGACCGTTCAGAGGTAAATGTAGTAGGGACCTTATATGATGTCAAGATTCAATTAAATTCTAAACCCAGGGTCCAGCAGGTTGTAGACATTTTGGTGGTTAACATCCCAAGTAGGTATGGAATGTTACTTGCGAGAGATTGGATGAAAACGTTGAATGGCTATTTTGCAACAGACTGCTCGCATATGTGGCTGCCATGGAAGGGCATTGCTAACCAAATCAGAGTGGAAAACGAACCGAGGCTTAAGGAGATTATAACGGATTTTAACAAGCCGAATGAGGTTCAGTTTTTCGAGCCAGACCTAGGGGTCTATGCTCTTGATGTTGAGAAAGCTACTGATGAACTTAAAGAAGAAGTGTGTCATGGTGGTTCTTCTGAGGAGAAGGATTACACGTGGTTGCTCAAGTTTGATGGATCAAAATCTAGACAGGGAGCAGGAGCTAGAGTCGAGCTCACTGGTCCAGGAGGTAAACCATTATTGGCTGCCTACAGAATGCAATTTCCTTGCACAAACAATGTGGCAGAATACGAAGCATTGATCTACGATTTACGTCTAGCATTGAGCAAACATGTTAAATGCTTGAAGGTTTTGGGAGATTCTGAGTTGGTTGTCAAGCAAATCAAAGGACAGTATACATGCCACGACAAAATACTGAGCCTTTATAGGACTAGGGTTATGGACCTCATGGAGGAGTTTGATGCATTCAACATAGCCCTTATTTCTAGGAGAGGAAATCGAATAGCAGACTCTCTTGCAGTCGTCGCGGGCATGTTAAACCCGATGGATATAAAAAGATGTAAAAAGTTTTCCATTGAGCTGGTTCCTTGTCCATCAATACCTGATAATGTGAAGAATTTCCAGGTTTTTGAGTGTGACAGGCACATCTTCAAGTTTGTCACAAACTCGGGTATTTTTGAAAATCAAGTGATCGATGAGGAACAAAGGTGGGAGGATGAAACAGAAGAAAGTGAAACTGCGTATCAATCCAACAAAATTCCTAAAGACGTGGTTTCATTAGAAAAGATGTTCGACATGGAATGCAAGAACAAGAAAAGAAAAAGAGTCCCGCTCCCCAAAGATGCATGCGATTCAATTAATCTGGGAGTGCAGACAATCCAAAGGAGGTGTACATAGCAAAGGCATGTATAGAGGAAGAAAGGAGCAATATAATACAGGCTTTGAAGCATTACATAGATTGTATTGCTTGGAACTACAATGAGCTGAAGACTTACAACCAGAACATTATCACGCATACCATCCCTTTGAAGCCAGACTCCAAGCCTTTTAGGCAAAGACAACGAGTTGTTAACCCGCTATTGGAGCCTTTGATCGAAAAGGAGGTTAAAATATTATTGGAAGCGAAAATCATTTTTCTTGTTAGGCACTCAACCTGGGTGGCCAACCTCGTTCCAATAAGAAAAAAGAGTGGAGAGATTAGGTTGTGCATAGATTTTTGAAATCTTAATAAAGCCTCTCAAAAAGATAATTATCCATTACCATCAATCGATGAAATTCTGCAAATGGTAAATGGATCTGAAATGATGTCCTTTCTCGATGGATATTCTGGGTACAACCAAGTTCTTATACATCCAGATGACAGGATGAAAACAGCCTTCACTACCAAGTGGGGGACATTTGCATATAAGAGAATGTCGTTCGGACTGTTAAACGTTGGTGCAACTTTTCAACGCGCCATGGATTACGCATTCAAAGGACTAATAGGCAAATGCATCATCGTGTATGTGGATGATATCCCAGTTTTCTCGAAGAAGAGAGAAGATCATGTTAAATATTTGAAGAAAGTGCTTCAAAGATGCAGAGAACATGGAATTTCCTTAAATCCCAAAAAGTGCATTTTCGGAGTAACGAAAGGGAAATTGTTGGGTCACATCATTTCAAAAGAGGGCATATCCATCGACCCAGAAAGGATACAAGCTATCCAAAACCTACCTCTCCCGAGCAGTAAAAAAGAACTGAGATCTTTCTTTGGGCAAGTCAATTTTGTGAGGAAGTTTATCTCTAGCTTTGTTGAGATAGCCAAACCTCTGAACCAGATGCTCAAGAAAGATGTGGATGTAAAATGGAACGAGGAAAGTAGAGTGGCTTTCCAGAATATCAAAGATGCCATTTCCAGAGCCCCTGTCCTTATAAGCCCGGATTACTCCAAGCCTTTTTATATTTACGCTTTTGCATCAGAACACTCCTTTGCGAGTGTCTTAACCCAAAAAGGTGAGGATAGTGCCGAAAAGCCCATTGCATTTTTAAGTGCCCCTCTGAAAGATGCTCAATTAAGGTATTCAATCCTTGATAAGCAAATGTACGCACTTTTTAAAACTGTGAAAAAATTTAGGCACTACATAGTGCACAGCAGAATTATCGCCATCGTGCCCGATTCTGCTGTCAAGACCATGTTTTTACAGAATGAACTAGGTGAGAAGAGAGGAAAATGGATTTCGACCATCCAAGAATTTGATCTCGAAATCCAACCAATGAAACTAGTTCGAGGACAAGGACTGGCAAAGGCGATCGTAGAAAATGATCCGCAAATAACAGGTCAATGCTCAAATACAGAATACATGGCTAAGGACGACTGGTATGTTGATATTGTGCATTTTTTATTGACTGGTAAGTATCCTTCTAATCTGAATTCAACACAGAGAAGAGCTTTAAGGCTTAAGTCTGTTAACTATCTAATAAAATCTGGTGTGCTTTACAGGAAGAATCATGAAGGCATCTACCTGAGGTGCTTGAACAAAGAAGAAGCTGCCGGGGTATTGCAGGAATTTCACGGGAAACATGGAACTGGTCATGGTGCAGCCAACGCTACAGCACATCAAATCCTGAGAGCAGGATATTACTGGCCACATATTTTCAAGGATGCGCATACCCATGTACGATCTTGTCACATCTGTCAAGTGGCTACAAATAGAGAAAGAAATGCAGCCATGCCGTTGCAGCCTGTAGTCGAAATGAGACCGTTTGCGTAGTGGGGACTAGATTTTATTGGGGTTATTAACCCAAATTCTTCTGATTCTCACAAATTCATTTTGATAGCTACAGACTATTGTACAAGGTGGATAGAGGCGATTCCTACTAAACATGCCACCACAGATGTTGTGATTAAATTTCTTGAGGATCAAATTATAACAAGATTTGGGATGCCCGACTCTATTGTCGGTGACAATGGTAAAGCTTTTATTTCTACACAATTTGCAGATTGGGCATATGATAACAAAGTGAGCTTAAAGTTTGCATCCAATTACTATCCTCAAGGAAATGGGTTGGCCGAGTCTTCAAATAAGAATTTGTTGAATACTATTAAGAAGTTGTTGGAAAAGAACCCTCGGGACTGGCACAGTCAACTAAAGTTTGCCCTTTGGGCAGATAGGACCAGAGTGAAAGAATCCATAGGGAATACTCCCTATCATTTGGTCTATGGGCAAGACCCGATATTTCCAACAAATTTGAAGTTGCAGACCTTACATTTCATACAAGAGTACTTGGGGACAGATGATCAAGTTGAAGCCAGGTTGAGCCAGTTGTTGCACCTTGATGAAAAGAGAGAAGAGGCCGTGAATCACATGAATAAACACCAGGAAGTAATCAAGAGATGGTTTGATAGAAGGGCCAAAGTTAAATCATTCAGAATTTCAGATTTAGTATTACTATGGGACAAAAGACATGAGGAAAAAGGAAACCATCAAAAGTTTGATTGTCTTTGGTTAGGCCCATATCAGATTTCAGAGACTCTTGGGAAGAATACCTTCAGGCTAAAAACCTTAGAAGGGAAATATTTCACGCTGCCGGTTAATGGGCAGATTTTAAAACATTATTTTAGCCCTTAGGTTGTGGGACTTTCATATCATTCTTTGATTTTGGTGGGATTTTCAGATCTTGTTTCATTGTTTAGGATTTTCAGATTTTGTTTGATTTAGGATTGTTAGCTTAGCTAGGATTTTGGTTGTGGATTTGATTTCAATTGTCATGTTGTTAATTTTGATAAAAAAAAAAAAAAAAAAAAAACAAAACAAAAAGAAATAAATTGAGATGCCAACTTATGCTTAAGGTTAGGAGAATATGAAATATTGGAATTATCTTGTAAAGGCTCCACCAATAACATAAAACATTTTAAGTTATATTGTTTGATTTTGTGATACATGAAAGAATCAGTTTTGCATGACATATCATTTCATTTGCAAAGATAAGGCATTCATATTCCATCTCACCTCACATACATTTCATTTTAGTTACATATGCATCTTATGTACAAGCCATGAAAGTACGTCAAATTCTCTTAGGGTTATGTTATAACATAAATGTAAGTGAATCCTAAGGTTGGAAACTGAGTCTTGAGGTATCTAGAACCAAGCACGTCTCATAAATTAAAAAGGATCTTGAGCAAAATGATCAAAACCTAGCTTGGAGGAAAAGGTTGAGCGAAAGTGGTTTTCATGTCTATCCTATTATGCAACATGATCCTAAAAACAGTGGTTTTGACCACTTCCATAGAACTTAAAGCCCACATGGAGTAGTAAGGATAGGGTGTAAATTCTCATCTCGGTTGGTTGAGAATCTGATTCCCCAAAGCTCCTATGTTTTCATTTCATAATTAGTCTTGGATTGTAAGGATCGTACTATTTGTCCTCTGCAAAGGATGGGTAGTCATCCCCAAGGTCTAAGTAATAAAATTAATATTCTCCATTCTCATCAGTCTTGGATTGTAAGGATCGTACTATTTGTCCTCTGCAAAGGATGGGTAGTCATCCCCAAGGTTTAAGCAACAAAATTAATGATTTATATCTAAGGTTTGGATTGTAAGGATCGTACTACTTGTCCCTAACCAGGATGGGTAGTCGTCCCCAAGGTCCAAGAAGTAAAAAGTAAATAAATTTTTCCCATCTCATCTTTATTTTGGATTGTAAGGATCATACTACTTGTCCTCTGCAAGGGATGGGTAGTCATCCCCAAGGTCCAAAGAAATGGAGATAAGTTTTGGATTGTGGGGTTAGATATGCCCATGCATGGCATCATGTCTTGCCTAAAAAACAAGACCACTGATTGTCTAGAGGGTTAGACTAGCATGACCATTTCTTCCATAATTGGTTTAATTATTTTGCTTAAAGTGAGGTAATGAACTCTAAATCAGAATAGTAAGGATAAGGTTAAACTCTCATCTCGGTTGGTTGGGAGTCTGATTCCCCAAAGTTCTGATTTCACATTCACTTGCACATGGGTTCTAGATAGTAGGGACTCATAACCAACTTTGGGATACAATAAGGTAATGAATCGAGTGGATCCTAAGAGGGTTTGGCAATCTTGAATGCTTGTACATTATGATATAAGAATGACCATGCATCTTATGAAGGCAAGGCCTTCTAGCACGTCCATTAGGGTCACAAATCATTCACCATCCCACATATGCACTCATACAAAACTGATGATGGAGTGTGGATCAAATTCAAATGATAGGGAAGGAATTCATTGCACACACTGAGCTAATACTTGAGGATTCTAATGATTCATGTACTTCTGATCTTTGGGCATTTGTTATTTTGCTTATGTGCTAACATGTATTTGCGAGTTTGTGATATGTTTCAGGTTGGGTTCTTACTAAAATGCTCAAGAGCATTTGACAATAGAGTCGCCATTTGTTGTGGTTGATCCACAACACACCCCAAAATTGGGGACCCACCTTTTTGCAGGCTTGCAGAGAAGAATCTCGGTGACCCAGATGCTAAAATTGAAGAAAAGAAAAAAAAATGCCTAAGTGTTGAAAGGTGTCGCGAAATCGCGACTGGTTGCGCCATCGCTGCCGGAAATAGGAAAGTTGTCGTGAAATCGCGACATGTAGCTCCATCGCTGCCAAAGAGGAGAGACGTCGCGATTTCGCGACCGATTGCAGCAAAGGTGTACGGACGGAGAAAATGGTCGCGATTTCGTGACGTGTTTTGGGGAGGCGTACGGAAAGAAAAAGCGGTAGCGATATCGCGACAGAAAGCTGCACGAAGGTCCGAGGGGGAAAAACGTCGCGATATCGCGACAGGTTTTGCCAAGGCGTACGAAAGATAAAAGCGGTAGCGATATCGCGACAGGTTTTGCCAAGGCGTACGGAAGATAAAAGCGGTAGCGATATCGCGACGGTTTGTGGCAAGCAGGTTCGGAAATAAAAGTGGTAGCGATATCACGACGGTTTGTCGAGAGAGGGCAAGAGAATGATAATGGTCGCGATGTCGCGACGTAAAATTGCCAAGGAGGCCCGACGGAGAAACGGTAGCGATTTCGCTACGCCTTGCGGAAAGAAGACTCAAAGTTCAAAACGGTAGCGAATCGCTGCCATTTCTTGAAGACAAAGGCTCAAAGCCAAAAGGTAGCGAATCGCTGCAAAATTCTCAAAAGAGCCCGACGAAGTCAGAAGGTAGCGATATCGCTACAATTTTCGGGGAAGAAGACTCAAGGTTCAAAGTGGTAGCGATATCGCTACCCTTCGAAGAAGAAGGCCCAAAGCTTTAAAAGAGTAGCGATATCGCTACGAGAAGCGGTCGGAGGTATACAAATGAAAATGGTCGCGACATCGCTACAGGGAGCTGCTAAAGGCGTACGGCCGGGAAGCATGTAGCGATATCGCGACATGTCACGATTTCGCGACATGTCGCCATATCGCGGCTAAGAAGATGAACAGGCAGACTTGCAGTTTTGTCATTTTTTTTTCGCAGTAAGCGTTACACAGGACGCAGGAAAAGCAGGACACGTGGTGCACAGGTGTCAAACTTGTAGAGGCGTTACATGCAGAGATGAATTTCGAAGCGTTTTCAAATTTGAGCGTGAATCAAAGCGGGAAAAAGCAGGAATTTGAGGGGTCATGTGCAGGAAGGTGAAATGAAGCGACAGAGAAGATCGAAGAGCCACGTCAAACATTATAAGACCAGAATTGCAAATCGAAGAAGGGGTTGGAAATTGCCGAATACAGAGTTGCAGAGACAAGAGCTTCGTGCTATTCCGGGCCTGTACTTGGGCAATTTCCTTCTTTTTGTTCGAGAATTTTATACCTGGAACATTTTTGAATGTAATCAAAATATTCTTTAATACAAAATACAGAGAGTTGGCATCTTTTGGATGAGAAAGAAGGAGTTACTTCTGCATGCATGATTTAATGTCTATCTTTCCTTTCCAGATTTCTTAGGTTTCTAGGTGAAGTTTAATGCAAGATCTCTTGGTTGCTTCATGCAAATGCCTGAATCTGGAATTATAGTAGAAACCCTCGAGACCCGCACCTAGCCTATTTGGATTGTGTGAAAGTGCAGGTTCATTAGGTTAGGTTGTATGTAGAAAGCCTCAGTATCTTCGGTTTCATCAGATTAATGACAACTTTTTGACTGTAATCTATTCTTATTGTTACTTTTGTTTACTTTTGTCTTTGCTTTTCAAACCCATATTTTATTTTCAGCAGTTTAATTACTGTGTTTGAATAAATCACTAAAAATCCATCAGAATTAAAGATTAAAACAGATTTTATTCATTTTAGAGTCCATTGCACTTTCAGAATTAAATAAACCACGGTGCCCCTTGTTAACATCCACTTGCAAACCCTAAGGTGTTCTTAGCATTTCATTTTAAACAACGATCCTTGATAATCAATAATTAGCATAATAAGAACCTTGGAGAAATCGTTTTTCTTTGCAAGCAGAGGATTTGGGACTCGGATCCTACAGGAGAGTGTGTTTTCACAATCGGGTTAAAACATCACTCAACAAACGAGATCCAAGGAATCATTAAAAAATATATCTTCAACAAGACCCATTGAGCAGATTATAAAGACTTTTTTAAATTAATTTTTTTTACCAAAGGTTAAAATTTTAATTTAAATAATTAAATAGCGCCAAGGTTTCAAGATTTTAATTCGAATTCGGAATTCAAAATTAAAAAAAGGGTCGATGTGTTTGAACACAAGGGAAGAGTATTAATAGGAAATACTTTTCATTTCCTAAAGTCTAATGTGATATTTGAATGCCTATGCAAATATAATTTGTGTGCTTTGTTTCAATGAAGAGAAGAAGCACGTGAGATTTTTAAATAAAGGAAGTTAGACCTATGCTTAAGTTTGTTTGGTGTGATTGAAACATTCCATAGCACTGAGTAGCATACACAATGGTCAAATGCTGGCTAAGATGCTTGTAAGGAGCAGGTCGTGGTTTCAAATCCCATGTGTTTGCTTTTGCTGAAAAAGGAAAGCATTTTGCTTTTGCAGAAGATTGTGCACCAACATTAGTAGGAGAGCATGGACCTTTGGTTCATGTGTGGGCATGTAGCCGAGGAAGTAGCTTAGCCTTGAGCTAAGGCACTGCATCAGCTTTGGTCACGGGTTTGATTTTGGGCACAGTCGAGGACGTGCACAATATTTTGGTGTCATGGGCCAACATATAAGGTATGCAAATTTTAATTAAAATTTTGCCAAATTTTGGAATGCGCAAAGGTTTTTTTTGGGCCACGTGATAATTAAAAGGCATGTGTGGAATGTATAGGGAGTCATAAGGGTTGTTGAATAGTATTTTATGTGGTGCTTGAAAATAAATAAAAATATTGGAGATTATAAGGCATTAACAAAGGAACTTTATTTTTATGTGTTGAATGTTATTTTGAGAGGATTGGAGATTATAAGGTGTTAACAAAGGAACTTTGTTTTTATGTGTTGAATGTTATTTTGAGAGGATTGGATATTATAAGGTGTTAACAAAGGAACTTTGTTTTTATGTGTTGAATGTTATTTTGAGATTATTGGAGATAATAAGGTGTATTTGAGACTTGACATTTTATTGTATTTTTTGAATGGTGAAATAATTATTAAGGAGAATATTTGTGTGGATATTTTGAGATAGATTGTTGTTATCTAATCTAGAATTGGCAAGAAGGTTTTGTTATAAGTAAAACGGGTTTTGAATATATATCTCCATAAAAGCAAAAAGGTATGGGCACACTATATTTTGTTTAGAGGGTTTGAAATGAATGTATAAAATAGAAGGTGGAGTGAAAATGATTGACGAGTATTGTTGGAAATGTGTGAGCAAGTTTAAGTGCATATTGTTGATGGATGATTCAATTTGAGATAGAGATTGAGAAATATTTAAGTTAGGGTATAAGACCCACATTGTGCTTTTTTTGGAAGAAGTTTGAAAACCTTTGTTTAGGGTTTGTGAGCAAGTTATGATTCATTGGTAATAATTGAGTGAAATTCTTGAGCATTGGATTTGAATGATATTGAAAGTGAATGTGCAAACATTAGAAACCAGATTTGTGAAAGCGATAGACTTAATGATTGAGTATAAATATTGAGTTTTTGATAGAGTACATCATTCTTTATATGTTCCAGAGGTTAAACGAATTTTATATTGAATATGTATAAATTACTTCAAGTTAAAGGAATTACCTTGAATATTAGACAAATAATTTGATAGCATTATGTACAAGATTTGATATTTATTGATCATGTTTTGTGAGTTATTTTGAGCTTGTATTGAGAGCAGATTGAGCAAGTTCTTAAGAGAACTTGAAGGCAGATTTGAGATAAGTCTTTGTAAAGACTTCAGAGTAGAGTGAGAAAGTTCTTGAGAGAACTTAAAGGCAGATTTGAGGTAAGTATTTGTGAATACTTGAGAGCAAATTGAGCAATTTCTTGAGAGGAATTGAAGGCAGATTTGAGATAAGTCTTTATGAAGAATTGAGAACAGAGTGAGCAAGTTATTGAGAGAACTTAAAGGTAGATTTGAGGTAAGTCTTGGTGAAGACTTGAGAGCAGTTGAGCAAGTTCTTGAGAGGACTTGAAGGTAAATTTGAGGTAAGTCTTGGTGAAGACTTGTAGGCAGATTTGAGGTAAGTCTTGGTGAAGACTTGTAGGTAGATTTGAGGTAAGTCTTGGTGAAGACTTGTAGGCAAATTTGAGCAAGTATTGGTGAAGACTTGAGATAGCATTAAGAGTAGGTTTGATTTGTTCAAGCTTTGTGTTAATGATTGGGCCAGAGTTGATTGGTGATTTGATCAAGATTTTTATTAAGGTTGAGGATAGATTTGAGGACATATTTTAGTGTAGATTTGAGAGCAGATTTGTGCTAGACCTGAGACAGAGTTAGAGAAAATTTGTACTAGATCTAGGATAGTGTTTAGTGTAGATTTGAGATAGATATTGAGTAGGGTTGAGAACAATATTTGGAGGTGATAGAGCAGAGGATAATAGTCTCCAGTGGATAGAGATCCATTAGCTAGGGTAGTGATGATAGAGGTCTTCTGAGTGAGGACAAAGATATTCTGTGGAGAGATATCCACAAGCTAGTCCAGTGGGAGTAGAAGTCTTCTAGAAGGGCACCAAATAGAGTAGAGGAGAAAGAGTTCTCCTATGGATAGAGTTTCATGAACTAGAGCAAGAGGAAAGAGTTCTCCTATGGAGTGTGATCCGTGAACTAGCTAGGAAGATAGATTTCTTCTGTGGAGAGATATCCACAAACTAGTTGAGGAGATAGAGACATCCTGGATCAAGTTCCATGAACCAGAGAAAAGGGGAAAGAGTTATCTTGTGGAGAGAGATCCACAAATCAAAGCATTAGGGTATTGGTGTATCCTTTGGAAAAAGGTCCATAAAAATTGTAATGGGGAAGTGATTCCCAAGATATTTGTTGAGAAAATTTTAGTTAAATATTTCTCCGTGGAGTAGCCCACATTGGGTGAACCACGTTAAATTGGTATCTCTATTGTATGTGATGACTTGTGCATTGCTTTGATTACTGTTGTTGATATTGCCATTGATTATATTGGATAATATTGGGAAAGAAAAGTAAAATTTGATCTTATACTGTTCACCCCCCTCTCAGTATAAGCTTGTGTTCTTCAAAGAGAAAAAAATTCTAAGCCTAGATGGAATATCTTGCCTTACTGAAGCACTAGCCCTCCATTTCTCCTCCCATCATCCAAACCCTACCTGATAGATATCTATAATTTTGTCACTGCCCTTGTTCCATCTATCTAAATTCATAGGGTCGTATCTTCCTCAATATTTCTTGGATTCCTTCATATGACCAGTAAATTTAAATATCTTAAAATTATGCACAAATTGGTCCAACAATCAGTTGAATTGGAAAACCCTTTGAGAAGTTATGATTCCTAAAATATGAGATATTTTTTAGGAAAAAAATTACCGTGACATTTCCCCAATTTTGAATGGTTTTCACATGATCATGTCCCCCTTAATACTGCTTGAATTTTTTTAAATTACCATTCATTTCAAAGCTTTTAAAAATCCATATAAAATGGAATAATAATCATTTGAATTAGACAACTCTATGCAAATATATGGCTCCTAAGACTTTGTTCATAGTTTGAAAAATTTGCCTTAGCTCTACCAATTCAAGATCTAATTAGATTGACATGTAAAATCTTACTATAATCATTTTTAAGAAAATATTTATTTTATTTATTTGAATTTTATTATTTAGATGTTATATTCAAATCTATATAGATATTTGATAATTATTGAGTAGTTTGAAACACTATATAATTATTAATATTATGTTCAGTCATTTGATGATTTTTTTAGTTTTGATCAATATTAGAGGATAAAGTATTGAAACTTCACTTTGATACAAATAGTTTCAATTCCGAAGACATATTCATTATCATCTTTGAGGAAATAATCTAAGATTATGTTAATGTATCTTCATAGCAATGACTTCATGGGACTAAGGAAATCATCTAAAATTTTATTAATTTTAAAGGTTTCTGTTTTACCCATATCTAAAGAATGCATCAACAGGGAAAATAACTCCCTAACTAAGGAAATAAATATTTTAAAATGGAAAGGAGAAAACTCAAATAAATTTTAAAACAATATTATATGTGAATCCCTCTCGATGCCATGGGAAAGAGTGGTTATAGTCATTATGGGAAATTTTACCCTTGATAATCACTTCGTGGTTGTGAGGATTTTTCACTTAGTATTTTTGAATTATCTTTGACATAAAAAGAAGTTGAACATCCCTAAATTTCTATTCAAGTTGGTAGAAAATACTATCCTGTATACTCAAAAAGGAGATGCGATGATTTCTCTCCATCAAGGATTGTTGAAAATGTTGTTTGATCATGTTGCAAAAAAAAGAGATAAGGTGGGTGTGGTAAGTTTGGGCCTTGAATATGGAAGCCTCTTAGAAGCAAAGAATAAAGTCAACTCCCCTAAGAATTCTGCAACTAAGGAGCAAATAACACCCTCTCCAACTTCATTTGAATGCACCACCTCAATGGACAAGTCTTCACCAAAAAATGACATAGAAATAAAAAAGGAACTTGGAATAGAAGTAGAGTAGTTGAGTGCTTAATAGAAGTAGAGCAGTCAAGTGCTTCCAAAGGCAAAGAGGATATTATGAGACACTCTAAGCATCTAAAGTCAAGATTTATAAAAGAGGATAATTCCATGAATATCATTCCTAACTCAATATATTTAGGGTAGTTAGCTCTCTTTATGTTAAAGAAAGATATCCAAGGCTCAAGGGGGAGTCTCTATGGCAAAAGGAAAAATTCTTGTGAGAACTCAGGATCCACTCAAGACCCCCAAAAGTGCTATGAGAAAAATTAAAGACCTTCCAATTTTTCTTTGGAGAATGATCAATATGGGTGCAACTTATGCGAAAGAGGTTACCTTAATGATGGGAAATATCTAGAATTTTGTGAAGGAATCAAAGGAGGAGGTCAATATTTCAGAAGAGGAAGAGGAGTAATAAGGTTGGTGGGTGATCCTTAGTTTCCATTGGATGTCTTAGTTATTTTTATTCTCCTAAGTTCTATGGTTCTTAGTATTTTGGATCCCCTTTGGGGGTTGATCCTTGTCTATTTTGCATTGGTTATCCCTTTTGATATTTTGATGTTAAATTTTGTAAAGCAAAATCGACCAACACCGATAAAGATAGTGAATCAAAGTAGATAACAATGTATGCATAGAATAAAATATCTTATTTATTATAAACTCGGGGATCCTAGATCTCCACTTTATACATAGATATACCCCAAATCAGGGGTTACAATACAATGCTTTGCTTTGATACAATTATTACAATCAGAGGGTTTTAAAACCCTCGTTCAAATGAATTTTGGTGTCTTTGGATCGTCTTCACTCCAAACAAGTGTGATTGGGCTTGTGTATCCTTGCAAGGCCACTCGAAGCTACAATAAACATCAATAGAAATACCTCCTGTAACCTACACACAAACATATCATAATAAAGTTAGTAACACCTGCAGGGCCTCCACAATGTGAGGCCCACTAAAATATGAAAGTGTAAAATACTAACCCTAGATAAAATACTTGCTAAATGAAGTGCAAAAATATAGAAAATGTAAGTAAATCAATAAAACTTGATATATTGTTTAAATATGCCTAAATTGTTGGATCTAAACTCTTGTTGAATTGATCTTGTGACACACGAACACCCATGAGAATTCGAGGGTTTGGCAATTGCAAATCAATGAATGATAAATGCCCTATAGCATTTAAGGATATCTTTGGACACTCTACAACATTCTAAAAAAATTTTGCAGCATTTGGAGAATGCCTTAGAGCATTCAAGGGTTTTTGGGGAATACTTTATAGAATCTGATCTAGTTCATAGAGGTTTCGATGGTGGATATGGTGGATATGGTGATGATGAGGAGGGAATATGCTAGCAGAGTGCTATGTTTTACGAAATAATGGGTGATCAATGCTTTTAGATCTTGACCTTTGGATGTAAAATTTTCTAACACTCATTCATGAAAGTGAATGATCTTTTATAATTTGTCCTTGATCATGGTAGGGTTTTGACGATACCAATAGATTATCGAGATTAAAACATGATGAAGGGTTGTGATTGTAACTTGATAAGTGGCATGGATAATTTTAAATTAATGGTCAAGATTAAGACATGATGGGTGGCTGATATTTTATCTATATATTTTTATATAAATATATAAATATAAATATAATATATATAAATAAATAAATATACATATATATAAATAAATAATGAATTTCAATGATTTGATGATGCATAGATGACAAGTGGCTAGGATTTGGTATCTACAGATGTCCCTTTTTGTATTGCATTGTGTGAAACACAATGCGGTGCAAAAATAAGAGACACCTGGTTTGGTGAAGTGGCTTCTTTCCTCGATGTGCAAGAAGATCCTGAAGATAAAAATTGTTGTTGTAGCTTACCCCCTCAATTGGAGAATGAGTGAAGAATAAATCTCATGAGCCAATCGACAAAATTATGGATGATATAAATTATGTAATGAATGATTATGCTTTTGCCCCAATAGAAAAGGGTTTTTGGAAATGTGGATGATATGAATGATGTAAATGAATGTGAATATGAATGGTGCAATGATTAGTTCTGCTTTTACCCTAACAAAAAAAGGGTTTTTGATTGGATGATATGAATTATGTAAATAATGTAATGAATGACTCCTCTGTTGCTCTAATAGAAAAGGGGTTTTTGGAAATGTGGATGATATGAATGATGTAAATGAATGTGAATGGTGTATCTGGATGTGGAAAATTAAAATTGAATCTGGTTGCCCCAAGTTAAGGGTGATTTTGTACTGTTGAACAATATGCCTTTTGTCATCATTGAAATGCAAGATGGTGAAGTTTCAAAAAATAAAAAATTAAAGGAACCAATCATCCTAGGGTCTTGTTAGTGACTGTAGCAATTCTTGAATGTCAAATGAGGAACCAATCATCCTAGTGGGCTGTTATCCCCAATGATTATTCTAATGTAAAGGAAATAATGTAGTGAAAGTTATCCATGTTTGTTAAAGGGTATAAATGATAGCTTTTGAGTAAATTATTCTAAGCATAATATCACATTACATGGATAACCAAATGCTACAATCACTAGGGGAGTAGAGTAAACCACTAGATATGAGGTTCGCTTGATAATGCAAGTGAATTTGATAATGTTGAATGTAAATGCACTAATGAATGAATGTGACAATGTTGAATGAAGATGAAAATGCATTGATGAGTGATTTTGATGATTTTATGAAATTTGAAATTGTTTTGTGATATTTAGAAGCAATTTGAGGTATTTTTATGACTTTTGGTTGCAAACAATAAATAAAAACCCAAATCAATCCATGTGATGAAATAATGTGATGAATGCTTGGAATAGTGAATGTGGAATTTTTTTTAAAGTTTAGACCGTCTTGAGACGTTTTGACATGATTTAGGTGTTTTTGTGACTTTTGGTTGCAATAAAAAATTAAGCGCCCAAATCAATCCATGTTATCACAAAACATAATGGAATGATGTAATGAATGCATGGATGGATTTGGAGGTGATTTTGTGGGGTTCAACTACATTTTGGGGCTTTTTGAATTCTTTTGAAGCATTCAAGATCCAAATGCCAGCCTACGTCCACATCATGTACAAATATGAAAGAGTGTCTGCCACTTGGTAGATGTAGGGAAGTGTTTACATGCACTAGGTAGATGCCCTGGGGTGTGAGGGTGCCAAAATTGGCTAGAAAAGGGATGTACGGGTGAAATTCGATTCATTATTGTGTTTGAGAGTTGGAGAAGTGACATATGAATAAGGTTGAGTGAGTGAGGTGATGGCAATAAAGGGAGTGGATGCGATATCAATAGTTGAGGCACCAGTGGTGGAGTAAGTGCCCTTAACTCTCTTGTTTGGATTTTGTAATATTTTTTTATTTGTTTTTATTATGTAATGAATGTGATTGTAATGTGCATTTGGTATTGTGTTGTGCTGCAGTTGAGAATCTTGGAGGCTCAGCATAAATTCTTGCCCATCATACCAGGGATGAGAAAGGCATTACAAAAGGACCACTGGGATTGGGTGGAGTGGGTGAGATTGGTGAGGTGCACCCGACTTGAGGTGGTGAGGGTCAATGAGGGGCACCTCTCTACTTTGGTAGAGTGGTTCAATCCAGATAGGAAGACTTTCCAACTATCATCCGGGGAGATGACGGTGACACTAGAGGACGTGTATCGCATCTTTCAAGTACCAGTCAAGGGGTTGCATGTCCAAGTTAGACATGACAAGGAGTATGATATGAAGTGGATTTTTGGTGATGGATGGAGGGGTGAACATTAGAGGAGGAGGGATCAAGTACTTGGATATGTATGTGGAGAGGCGGTTATAGGTATTGCCAACATTAGTCATGTTCCTATTCGCTAATGTGTTGGTGCCTAACAACACCAAATGTTGATTCCCATGGAACGTAATTCAGTTGGTTTTTGATATGATCGATGAGCCTCAGGTGTATGCTTGGGCACTTGTGTTACTAGCATAGAAATACCTAGAGCTTTACGAGGTGAAGAGACGAGGGTAGAAGAGGTTGGGTTGTAGTATACTACTACAAATCTAGTGCTAGAATCATGTCAGTGCGACTCATCCTATGTGTCTACCATGTGAGTGTAATATGGATCAACCTTATGCCTTAAGATGGTAGGTAGCTAAGGAGATACAATCATGTGATCTTGGTCATAGTGACCAGGAGTGTAGATATTTGTGGGTAGGGTTGACACTAGACCAGGTGTACTTAAGACCATGGTGGGATGCTAGGTGGCCCAGTGATGGAGAGTAGCTACGACAGGTCAAGCAGGTGATATGGGTAGTTGGGTGGAATGAGAGTGACATGGAGTTGATCCAATTATTACGGGTGTTGCAATAGTTTAGGATATAGTAGGAGGTACATGATGCTCCAGTGTTTTATAGGCATCGAGTTGATGAGTCGAGCCTATTGGAAATATGAGCAAGTTTTATTGTCATTGATGTCAAGAGGTTGATGTCCAAGTTTCGTTGTCATTAATGTCTTCAAGTGGTTTTTCCAAAAAGGCAAAGAAGCAAGTTTAAAAGGAAATAATAATATTATAATATTTAATATTATAATATTCCGGGTTACAGGTTGGTTTGAAGAAAAAAGAGGGCCAAGGAGTTATCAAATTTTAAATCCTCCAAAAGACCCATTTGGCAGATTTTGAAGACTATGGTTTAATTTATTTAAATTTAAATATTTTAACCATAGGTTAAAATTTAAATTTAAATAATTAATTAAGGTGCCAAAAGTTTAAATAATTAAATTCAAATTAAATTCGAATTTCCTAAGTTTGTCCAACGTGTTGGACAATGTGGCATATGGTATAAAAGGGGGCAAGTTTGTTTTATCAAAAATTATCCATGCGAATTGTAAATGCCCAAAGTTTAAATCGTGCACTGCGTTCATTAAAGGAGGAGAAGAAGATTCACATGTGTTAAGGTTTAGAGGGCAGACATGGCAATAAAGAGAAGGGGAGTGCCAACCAAGTTTCAAGGTGCTTGGTAGCGCAAGTGGCATCCAAGGGCTGCGTTAGGATGTTTATGAGCACGAGATCGTGGGTTCGATCCACGCGATCGACTTTTGCAAAGGGGGAAGGCTTGTTTTGTTTGCATCGAGTCGGAGAAGAGATAAGACAAAAGGGAATCATGCACCCTTTTGATTCCATGAGGGCACATAGCCCAGTTGGTGGATGCGCTTGGTGTTAGGGCACTTGGTAAGGCGAGGTCGTGTGTTCGAACTTCATCGTGGTCATTTTGTTGGGCAGAATAAAATTAAGGTATGCTTCTCACATTTTAATTTGCCAAGGTTTTGATAATTCAGAAATTGCATAGTGTGGAAATTAAAAGGTGGTTTGTGAGTTGTTGAGGGAGATATAAGGGATAATAAAATTAAAATATTTTATTTTGATTTTGGTGGTTAGAATTTATAAAGTAGGAGTGATAAGGTATGCAAGGAATATTATATTTTGTATTTTGAAATAAAGCTATATTGTGTTAATTATTTTGAGAGGAGAAATAAGGTGCATAAAGGAATTTATTGTGAAAGTGAATTAATTGAATCTTTGCTAATTATTTTTTAAGTTTGGAGATTATAAGGTGTACTTGAGATTTAATATTTTTGTATGGTGAAATAATTTTGAGGGAAATAATTGAGTGAAGATTTTGAGAAGGATTTTTGTTATCTAACCTTTGAGATTGGCAAAGAGGTTGATTGTGATTGAGACAGGTTTTGAGGTCAAATCTCCATCAAAACAAAAGGTATGGGCATATCATCCTTGTGAGTGAAATATTGTTTTGTTGAATGTTGTGAAGTGCAAGTTGGAGTGAAAAGGATTGTTGGAAATGTTTGAGTGACTTTTTCATATGCATGATTGGTGAATGTTCATGAGATCATTTGAGTGTGAGATTGAGAACTATCTTGAACTAGGGTTTGTGAAAGATCATGAGTATCATTGTTATGTGAAGTTGAGAACTATCTTGAACTAGGGTTTGTGAAAGATCATGAGTATCATTGTTATGTGAAGTTGAGAACTATCTTGAGTTAGGGTTTGTGAAAGAACATGAGTATCATTGTTATGTGATTTTGGAATCATCTTGAGTCAAGGTTTGAGTTCCATTGTGTGAGTTGTTGGAAGCATTGTGAAACACTTGTTTAGGATTTGTAAGCAAGATTTGTTTCATTGAGTGAATGGTTGGTTGAAGTTGATGAGCATTATTGATTGAAAGTATTGGAGTGATAGTTCAAGTTCTATGAAACAAATTGTTCTTTATTCTAAATTGATTTGAAAGAGAGATTGAATGTGATTGAGAATATTGTGAGTGTGAAACATATTGAGTCTCTAACCATTCTCTATATGTTTCTGTAAGTTAAACAAGATTCTGAGTGAAACTTGTTTGTGTGATTGAAGAGGTTTTCTGAAAGAGGTTAAGTTGAGTTGTGTATGCAAGTTTTGCAATTGATTTGAATAAGATTTTGTGAAATCTTGTGAGCAGATTTGAGTAAGTCCTAGAGGGGACTTAAGGACATAATTGAGGAAGATTTTGTGAAAGCTTAAGGATAGATTTGTGTGAGATTTTGTGGAAGATTACAATCATATTGGACAAGTTCTAGTGAGGACTTGTTGAGAATATTTGAGGTAAGTCTTGGTGAAGACTTGTTGAGAAATTTTGAGGTAAGTCTTGGTGAAGACTTGTTGAGTAGATTGGACAAGTTCTAGTGAGGACTTGTTGAGTAGATTTGAGGTAAGTCTTGGTGAAGACTTGTTGAGCATATTGGACAAGTTCTAGTGAGGACTTGTTGAGCAGATTTGAGGTAAGTCTTGGTGAAGACTTTTTGAGTAGATTGGACAAGTTCTTGAGAGGACTTGTAGATATATTTGAGGTAAGTCTTTGAGAAGACTTGAGAGTAGATTTGATTGATTGATTTGTTCAAACCTTGAGTTAAGGTTTGGGGTAGATCTAGAAGAGTTGATTTGTGATTAGATCAAGCTTTGTGTTAAGGCTTGAGGATAGAATTTGAGGATAGAGTTTGGTGTATATTTGAGGATAGATTTGTGCTAGATTAGAGATAGACTTGTGAATAGATTTGTGCTAGAATGAAGGACTAGTGTTTAGTGTAGATTTGAGATAGATATTGAGTAGAGTGAGAGTAAGTTTTGGAGGTGATAGAGTAGAGGATAGTAGTCTCTAGTGGATAGAGATCCATTAGCTAGGGTAGTGAGGATAGAGGTCTTCTAAGTGAGGATAATGGTATTTAGTGGAGAGAGATCCACAAGCCAATGTAGTGGAGGTAGTAGTCTTCTAGAGGATCACCAACCAGAGCAGAGGAGAAGGAGTTCTCCTATGGATAGAGATCCATGAACTAGCAGAGGGGATTGGTGTCTCCTATGGATAGGTATCCATAAACTTGATTAGGGGATTGGTGTCTCCTTTGGATAGAGGTCCATAAACATTGTAATAGGGAAGGATTCCCAAGAGATTTGTTGAGAAAATTTTAGTGAAATATTTTCTTCGTGGAGTAGCCCACATTGGGTGAACCACGTTAAATTGGTGTCTCTATTGTGTGTGGTGATTTGTGCATTGCTTTGATTACTATTGTTGATATTGCCATTGATATATTGGATAATATTGTTTGAGAAAGAAAAAGTAAAAAGTGGTCTTATACTGTTCACCCCCTCTCAGTATAAGCTTGTGTTCTTCAATTGGTATCAGAGCGGGTTCCTTCGGAAGAGTTTAAAAACTTGAAGGAAAATCTTACAGGAACACAAATGGATTCTCAGAGTGGATCTTCAGGGAATAAGGCACCATTGTTCGATGGGAACAATTATGCATTTTGGAGTGTGAGAATGAATATTTTCCTAATGGCACTAGGAAATGATATATGGCAAGCAGTTGAGGATGGATACATACCGCCAGCTACTCCACCTACAGATAAATATGGTAAGCTCCTACAACTGAATAATTCAAAGGCAATGAATGGAATTTTAAATGGCTTGCGTGAAATAGAGTTTGTAAAGGTTATGCATTGCACATCAACAAAAGAGATTTGGGATAAGCTGAAAGGTATATATGAGGGAGACAAAAAGGTCAAGATGGCAAAGTTGCTAAATCACAAGAAAACATTTGAAGACCTAAAGATGAAGGATGAGGAAAACATTGCTACATACCTACTTCGTGTGGATGAGGTTGTTAACTCCATGCAAGGACTTGGGTTTAGAGTTGAAGAAATAGATGTTTGTCACAAGATTTTAAGGTCACTCCCTAAGAGGTATAGTGAAAATATTTCAGCCATAGAAGAGTCAAAAGATATTGAATTTTTGACAAGGGATGAGCTACATGGAATTCTCACAGCTTTTGAGATGAGAATTAAAGAGGAGTCTATCCCCCAGAAAGAAGCAACCTTCAAAGTTACAAATAATTCAAAGGGTAAGAAGTCAGATTCAAGCAATGAGTTATCCAGTGATGAAGAAGCAAACTATGGCAGAAGGAACAAGGACTCAAGAAAGTATAAAGGTACAAAATTAGTTAGGTGTTTTAATTATGGTAAATATGGTCACTATGCATCTAATTGTCCAGAGGCTGGAAGTAGCAATGATGATGAAAAATAGGATCATAAGAACAGGGAAACAGGAAAACACAGGTACCAAAAGAAAAGTAGGGATGGACAAGGCAAGCAAGGAAATAAGTTTTTCCAAAGGTATAAGAAGATTTTTTATGCAGATAAGGCAAGTAAGAGTTCAAGTGATAGTGATGAAAGGTCCTCAGATAATGAAGAAGAAGAAATTATTTTTCTAGAAGTAGAAAAAGAAGATGTTAGAAAAAGGGCACCAATAATTCTCAAGTGTTTTAGGTGTGGTAACTTTGGTCATCTTGAGGATAGTTGTACAAGGAATGGATTCAGTTTCAGTGAAGATGAATATGAAGATGCTCTTGAAGGTCCAAAAGAAGAAAGTCTACTTTTGGCAATAGAAGAAGAAGAAGATGGTCCTATTGAAGATAAATCAAAAAGGAATGAAGATGATCTTAAAGAGGTAGAATCAAAGAAAGGAGAAGTTGATCTTGAGGGTGAGCTTATCTCTGCCCTTGATGCATTAAGGAAGGTAAGAAAGCAGAACTCAAAACTCAAGCTTCAATTTCAAGAATGTGATGAAGAGAAAGGAAAGCTTATAGAAGATCTAACCAACTCAATAGCTAAGACAAGGAGATTTAAAGAGAGGTTAGAGGCAAAGGTTTTAGAATGTGAAATATTAGAGCATGAGGTAGCCTCACTAAGGAAGGAAGTAAAAGAGTCTAAAAATAAGCTACACAGGTTTGGGAGAAGCTCAAAGACCTTGGATAAGATTATCAAGGTACAAAGATCTTCATCAAACAAGACAGGACTTGGTTTTGAATAGGTACAAAGAGAACAAGGAGAGGAGTCAATCTCAAGCTCCAAAGAAGAAGAAGCTTCAGAAGAAGAGAGTGTAAGAGAGAGTGAGACTTCTGAGGATAAGTTGGACAATAGAAAGTTCAACAAGGAAAGGAACAATGCACAAATGAGGAACATATGGAACATGAAACAACACAGGGTAGAAGAGACTAAGAGACCAATGGGGTCAAGGCAAGGTTTCTTCAATGGACAATGCTTCTCATGTCATAGGTTTGGGCACAAGGCTACATAGTGCAGGACACATGAAATATAGGAATATGGAAACTTTAGAAATAGGCATCTCTTTCAAGGGTATTGCTACTCTTGTAATCAGTTTGGTCATAAGGTAGTTAATTGCAGGGTTCATGATAGGAATGGATATGGCTTCACCAGGAGAAACTTCAAGATATTTGCACCTTCAAGGAATCACAACATTAAGTGTTATAAGTGCAATAATGTTGGGCATATGGCTAAGTGGTGTAGAGCATAATTTCCAGAGACAAGCAGGAATAGGAACATTCAGAGGAATCAGAAGGATCAGTTGAGGAAGAAGGTGGACAAAGGTAAAGATCAATGTATGCTAGGAGTAGAGATACTCCCACCCCAAAATTAACCACCTCAAGAGAGGAGGTGGGGGAGGGGCTAAGCTAAGAGTCTCATTCTTAGCCCCAAGCCCCAAAGGTGGCCCTTTGCCATTGATGTCAAAGGGGGAGAGATTTGAGTTAGGGGGAGAGCATTCAGTCAAGGGGAGTAGTTTCTCAGGGAGCAGAACTGAAAGAGGTAAAGGAAATGGTAAAAGAAAAATGGGTTGCCATCAATGACAAAGGGGGAGATTGTTGGAAATATGAGCAAGTTTTGTTGTCATTGATGTCAAGAGGTTGATGTCCAAGTTTCATTATCATTAATGTCTTCAAGTGGTTTTTCCAAAAAGGCAAAGAAGCAGGTTTAAAAGGAAATCCCAAGGAAGGAGAAGCAGTTTAAAAGGAAATAATAATATTATAATATTTAATATTATAATATTTGGGTTATAGGTTGGTTTGAAGAAAAATGAGGGCCAAGGAGTTATCAAATTTTAAATCCTCCAAAAGACCCATTTGGCAGATTTTGAAGACTATGGTTTAATTTATTTAAATTTAAATATTTTAACCATAGGTTAAAATTTAAATTTAAATAATTAATTAAGGTGCCAAAAGTTTAAATAATTAAATTTAAATTTCCTAAGTTCGTTGATGTGTTGGACAATGTGGCATATGGTATAAAAGGGGGCAAGTTTGTTTTATCAAAAATTATCCATGCAAATTGTAAATGCCCAAAGTCTAAAAATTGTGTGTTGCGTTCATTAAAGGAGGAGAAGAAGATTTGCATGTGTTAAGGTTTAGAGGGCAGACATGGCAATAAAGAGAAGGGAGCACCAACCAGGTTTCAAGGTGCTTGGTAGCATAAGTGGTAGCCGAGGGCTGCGTTAGGACATTCGTGAGTACGAGATCGTGGGTTCGATCCACGCGATCAACTTTTGCAAAGGGGGAAGGCTTGTTTTGTTTGCATCGAGTTGGAGAAGAGATAAGACAAAAGGGAATCATGCACCCTTTTGATTTTGTGAGGGCACGTAGCCCAGTTGGTGGACATGCTTGGTGTTAGGGCACTTGGTAAGGCGAGGTCGTGTGTTCGAATTTCACCATGGTCATTTTGTTGGGCAGAATAAAATTAAGGTATGCTTCTCACATTTTAATTTGCCAAGGTTTTGATAATTCGAAAATTGCATAGTGTGGAAATTAAAAGGTGGTTTGTGAGTTGTTGAGGGAGATATAAGGGATAATAAAATTAAAATATTTTATTTTGATTTTGGTGGTTAGAATTTATAAAGTAGGAGTGATAAGGTATGCAAGGAATATTATATTTTGTGTTTTGAAATAAAGCTATATTGTGTTAATTATTTTGAGAGGAGAAATAAGGTGCATAAAGGAATTTATTGAGAAAGTGAATTAATTGAATCTTTGCTAATTATTTTTGAAGTTTGGAGATTATAAGGTGTACTTGAGATTTAATATTTCTGTATGGTGAAATAATTTTGAGGGAAATAATTGAGTGAATATTTTGAGAAGGATTTTTGTTATCTAACCTTTGAGATTGGCAAAGAGGTTGATTGTGATTGAGACAGGTTTTGAGGTCAAATCTTCTTCAAAACAAAAGGTATGGGCATATCATCCTTGTGAGTGAAATATTGTTTTGTTGAATGTTGTGAAGTGCAAGTTGGAGTGAAAAGGATTGTTGGAAATGTTTGAGTGACTTTTTCATATGCATGATTGGTGAATGTTCATGAGATCATTTGAGTGTGAAATTGAGAATTATCTTGAACTAGGGTTTGTGAGAAAATCATGAGTATCATTGTTATGTGAAGTTGAGAACTATCTTGAACTAGGGTTTGTGAAATATCATGAGTATCATTGTTATGTGAAGTTGAGAACTATCTTGAGTTAGGGTTTGTGAAAGAACATGAGTATCATTGTTATGTGAATTTGGAATCATCTTGAGTCAAGGTTTGAGTTCCATAGTGTGAGTTGTTGGAAGCATTGTGAAACACTTGTTTAGGGTTTGTAAGCAAGCTTTGTTTCATTGAGTGAATGGTTGGTTGAATTTGATGAGCATTATTGATTGAAAGTGTTGGAGTGATAGTTCAAGTTCTGTGAAACAAATTGTTCTTTATTCTAAATTGATTTGAAAGAGAGATTGAATGTGATTGAGAATATTGTGAGTGTGAAACATATTGAGTCTCTAACCATTCTCTATATGTTTCTGTAAGTTAAACAAGATTCTGAGTGAAACTTGTTTGTGTGATTGAAGAGGTTTTCTAAAAGAGGTTAAGTTGAGTTGTGTATGCAAGTTTTGCAATTGATTTGAATAAGCTTTTGTGAAAGCTTGTGAGCAGATTTGAGTAAGTCCTAGAGGGGACTTAAGGACATAATTGAGGAAGCTTTTGTGAAATCTTAAGGACAGATTTGTGTGAGATTTTGTGGAAGATTACAATCAGATTGGACAAGTTCTAGTGAGGACTTGTTGAGCAGATTTGAGGTAAGTCTTGGTGAAGACTTGTTGAGCAGTTTTGAGGTAAGTCTTGGTGAAGACTTGTTGAGCAGATTGGACAAGTTCTAGTGAGGACTTGTTGAGCAGATTTGAGGTAAGTCTTGGTGAAGACTTGTTGAGTAGATTGGACAAGTTCTAGTGAGGACTTGTTGAGCAGATTTGAGGTAAGTCTTGGTGAAGACTTGTTGAGCAGATTGGACAAGTTCTTGAGAGGACTTGTAGATAGATTTGAGGCAAGTCTTTGAGAAGACTTGAGAGCAGAGTTGATGTTGGCAATTTTGGGTACTTTGGGTACATTGCCTTTGCTCAAGTGTATAAGTTTTCATTGATGTCAAGAAGTTTTTGAAGGAATTTGATTTGATGTCAAATAATTTGTTTTGATGAAGGTTACGGCATGACAGTTTCAAAGGTCTTTTGCAAACCCCAAGCTGACAGGTTCGAAAGAAAGTAAATTGGAAAAGTGTCATGATATCGTGACATGTTGCAGTTTCGTGAATCAAAGAGGAGAGAGAATGTTCAGAGTCAAAAATGTTGTGATTTCATGACATATTGCAAAGAAGGTTGAACGGACAAAAAAATGTCGCGATTTCATGACATGTAGGAGAGAGAGTCCGAAAGAAAAAGTGTCATGATTTCGTGACATAATGCAGGAGAGAGAGTCCGGGAGAAAAAGTGTCGTGATATCGTGACATGTCGGGTTTTCGTGACCCGAAGAAAAGAAAAGTGCTAAGGAGAAAAAGTGTCACGATTTCGTGACAAGTCAAAAGACAAAGTGGAAGCAAGATAAAGTGTCATGATTTTGTGACATGCTATAGAACTCAAAGTGAGAACTGTCACGATTTTGCAACATGCAACAAAGGGAAGAGTCTGAAATGAGAAGCGTCGTGATTTCATGACAGGTTGCAAAGAAGACATATGGAAGCTGAAAGCATCACAATTTCGTGATAGGTTGCAAAGAAAGCGTACGAAAAGTTGATAGCATCGCAATTTCATGACAAGTTGAAGAGAAAGCAAACAGATGCAGAAAGTGTCATGATTTCGTGATAGATCGAGATGGCAGTGTTCGGTTGGAGAAAGTGTCACGATTTCATGACAAAAACAAAAAGGAAGTCTAAGGAAGCAAAAGTGTCACGATTTCACAACAAAAGTAGAGAGGAAGGCTATGAAGACAGAAGTGTCATGATTTTGCGATAGAAGTGAAGACAAAGTCTGCAGAGGCAGAAGTGTCATGATTTTGCGACAAAAGCAGAAAGGAGGTCGATGAAGGGAGAAGTGTCACGATATCGCGACAAAAGCAAAGTTGATGCTGACAAAGACAAAAGTTTCTGCAAAGGTTTATCTGCCTTTGCTTAATGAAGTTTCATAGATCTTTATATAACGTAGAATCGAAAGACGAAACAGAAGAAATATATAATACGGAAATATAAACGAATAGAACAAATCACTTGCCACTTAAGGTGGGCACACCCTTGCGTAGATGTACATGAAAATATATAAAATATATAAGATGATGCTTAATTAAACTATTTGTGAATCATATATATTAAAATTAACACGCTTGGAAGATGGCCGACATATTATGTTTGGAGTGTAACATGACTCCCCTCCTCGGAAAGCTTTGTCCTCAAAGCTGGAAATGTCTGGAAGATACTTTCAGGTTCCCATGTGGCATCCTCCTCTGGTAAATCTTGCCATTTAATGAGAAATTCTTGAATCTGACGTGATCTCAGTCTTTGAATTCTATGTTGTAGTATATCTTCGGGTTGGAGATGTATGCGTCCTTCCTCGTCAAGCACTGGTAAGTCTGATTGACTTTGTACTTTACGACCAATTACTTTTTTGAGACATGAAACATGAAATACTGGGTGTATTTGTGATGATGTAGGTAGCTCTAATTGATAGGCTACTTCTCCAATGCGGCACACAATTTTGTAGGGACCATAGAATCGTGGAGCCAACTTTTGGCTGGATTTTAACCTTAACGAGGATTGTTTGTAAGGTTGCAGCTTTAGGAACACCCAATCACCTATATCAAAGGTTCTTTCTGATCGGTGCAAGTCTTGTTGTTGTTTCATATGATTCTGTGCTTGGACTAAATTCTCTTTGAGGATGGTGAGTGTAGACTGCCTTTGTTGGAACCAATCATCCACTTTGGCTACCTTGGATGATCCCTGGATGTAATCTACAATGGCTGGAGGTTTGGTGCCATACAATGCTTCAAATGGAGACATCTTAATTGAGTAATGGTAAGAAGTGTTGTACCACCATTCCGCCAATGCTAACCAATGGCTCCATTGGTATTGTTTATCTTGAGCAAAACATCTTAAGTACGTACCCAAACATTTGTTAACTACTTCCGTTTGACCATCCTGTTCTGTGGATGGTAAGCTGAAGACATGTTCAATTTGGTACCACTAAGGCAAAATAACTCCCTCCAAAAGTTACTAGTAAAAATGGGATCTCTATCACTTACAATATTTTTTGGCATACCATGTAATTTGAAAATTGAATCCATAAATACCTTTGCCACCTTGCTTGCGGAAAATGGATGTTGTAGAGCCTGAAAGTGAGCATATTTGGATAATCGGTCTACAATGACAAATATTACTGTCCTGCCTTCTGATTTTGGAAGACCTTCAATGAAATCCATGGATATATGTTCCCACTGTCGTTCCGGGATGGGTAATGGTTGTAATAATCCTGGTGATTTGATTGTTTCTCCTTTATTGCGCTGGCGAACTTCACATTCTGCTACCCATTGTTTGACTTCTACTTTTAATCCTTTCTAACAAAATGATTGTTTGACCCTTGAATATGTCTTCAAAAATCCCGAATGTCCTGCTGATGGAGACGCATGTGATTCATCGAGGATCTTTGATTTGAGTTCTAAATTATGTGGAATGTAAATGCGGTTCTTCTTTCGGAGGATGTTATCTTCATAAGAGAACAAAGGGTTTTTGGAAGACCCTATAGATAATTCATGAATTATCTGGGCAGTTTCACTATTGGACAACCATTCAATTTGTAATTGAGTTACCCATTGGGAGCAAGGACCTGAAATAGCATTGATGACTACTTCATCTTCATATTTTCTGGATAGTGCATCGGCGGCTATATTTTCTTTCCCTTTCTTATATTCGATAACGAAATCATAGCCCAGAAGTTTGGTTAACCACTTATTTTGTTCTGGATAAGAAAACCTTTGCTCCAAAAAATGCTTGAGGCTACTATGATATGTTTTTATAATGAAGCGGCTACTGATTAGGTAGTGTCTCCATTTTTCTATTGCATGAAGAATAGCCAACATTTCTTTTTCATATGTTGATCTTCCCAAAAAAAATTCGGAAAGCTGTTTACTTTCAAATGCCAATGGATGACCTTATTGCATTAATATAGCCCCAATTCCTGTTCTTGATGCATCACATTCGATAATAAATGGTTTGTGAAAATTGGGAGTTGCTAATACTGGAGTTGTACACATGGCTTGCTTAAGAGCTTCAAAAGCTAGAGTAGCTTCTTTCGACCAACGAAAAGCATCCTTTTTTGTGAGTGCCGTGAGAGGTGCTGCAATCTTACCATAATTTTGTACAAACTTGCGATAGTAGCCCGTTAGACCCAAAAAACCATGAAGTTTCTTGATGGTTTTAGGTAAAGGCCACTCTTGAATTGCCTTAATCTTATTGGGATCGACTTTGACACCCTCATGTGAAACTATATGACCAAGATACTCGACTTCTTGAACACCAAATGAACATTTGGAGCGTTTAACAAATAATTTTTCTTTGTGTAGGATGTGAAGGGATTTATCCACATGATGTAAATGGTCCGTCCATGTTTTGCTGTATATGAGGATATCATCAAAAAAAACTAATACAAACTTACGGAGGAGTGGACGAAACACTTGGTTCATGAGACTTTGGAATGTGGATGGTGCATTAGTGAGACCAAAAGGCATGACCAAAAATTTGTAATGACCCTCGTGAGTACGAAAGGCTGTTTTGGGAATATCTTCTTCTCTAACACGGATTTGGTGAAAGCCAGAGCGAAGGTCTAATTTTGTAAAAAATTTTGCACCATGCAACTCATCTAATAGGTCATCTATGACAGGGGATAGGAAATTTTTCTTTGATAATGAGTTTATTGAGAGGACGAAAGTCAGGACACATGCACCATGAGTTATCTTTTCGTCTAGCCGGGACTACGGGTGAGGAATAAGGACTAGTCTTTGTGACGAATGACTCCATGATCCAACAAATCTCGAACGATCTATTCGATTTCGTCTTTTGTGGGTGAGGGTAGCGATAAGGACGACTGTTAGGTGGGACACTTTCTGGCATTAAATGGATAACATGATCATGAGATCGTTTAGGTGGTAATACTTGAGGTTCTTGGAAAACCTCGTCATAATGTGTGATGATATCTTGTAACTCAGGTGCAATAATATCCGAAGTTGCTAATGATTGTTTTTCCAAACAATTAATTTGAGCTATAAACCCATATCCACCCTTTTTTAACATCTTTTCCATACTATGAGAGCTCACCATTTGTGTTGGAGGAGTAGTAATGCCTTGTAAGCGAATGACTCATCCATTTTCCTTCCATTCCACAAATAATTTTTTGAAGTTGAAGCTAACTGTGTCTAATGTTTCCAACCATTCAACCCCCAAAATGACATCAGAATTTCCCAAATTCATGACAAAAAGGGATCCTAACCAGGTATAAGTTCCCATCTTTATGGAAACTTGAGATGTGCGACCCACGCATTGTGCGTTCACCCCGTTGGCCACTAAAACCTGGAATTTGTCTTTGTTGGAAGAGTTAATGAATAAATTCAAGGCTTTTGCTGTTTTGATGTCGATAAAATTGTGGGTGCTACCGAGAATCAATTAGCACATTCACCTTTTTCACGCGAAGAAAACCTGGTACCTTGATGGTATGGTGGGTGGTTAAACCCATGAGAGCATGCACTGAAATTGCCATTGTATCCTCTTCTTTTTCGTCTATAGTACATGGTAGGTCTTCTGGCATAGGTTCTTTTGATTGGTAAGGTTCATCCTCTTCCCATTCATATTGATCACCTTCAATATGAAAGTTTTGTTTTTGGGCACAAGATTTGGGGTGATGAGTGCGAAATTTATAGCAAAAATATCTTGATGGTTGATCATTTCTACGAAAGGAATTGTTGTGGTATGAAGGACGACTATATGTTTCCCGCTGTGCAGACAACTGATGTCTCTTCTCGGCCAACTTGGCTATTCTTATACAACTGTTCAACAAGGTTGGATCGTGCATATCTACCTCCACTCGAATAATTTCTTTCAAACCATTGCGAAAGGCACCTACCACTATGTCGGGACTAAGGTCTGAAGTGTATGGTAGTAAACTGGTAAACTCCGAAACGAATTCACTAACTGACCCTTTTTGTTTAAGAGATAACAATCTTACTATGTAGGATGATGTAGCTCCATCGTCAAATCTTTCTAAAAAAGAGGTAGTGAATTTTCTCCAAGTAATAATAGCTACATTCTCTTTTTTAAGCCATACAAACCATTGGTAGGCCTCAGTGCCTAATTTTGATGCAGCGAAAGGAACTCTATCAATTTCCTTAATTTGATATAAGTCAAGGATGCCTTCCATTTTGGCTAACCAACCACGAGGATCATGACCTTCAAAAGTGGGCATATCAATTCGTGGAAAGTTAATATTAGGGCCTCTTGGTTGGTGATAACCCATGTCCCTTTCTTGATTTGGGTTATACAGCTGTCTTTGGGAGGGATCTCTGTAATTATCCGAATCACCTCTTTGTTGTTGCAAATCATCATTAGGATCGATAGTTCCTTCATTCCTTTGGGCATGGGAGTGATTTTGGGGATTAGGATTGGGAATAGTCTGGTTGTGGGCATTCATAAAGCCTTTTAGGAGGATACCCATCTCGTGTATACTCTCTAGTATGCCATGAAGCGACTCCTTATCAGACATGGCTGAATTACTTGAGTTTTCTTGCATGATGTTTTCATGAGTTGGGGAAGGATCAGTAGCCATAGGATCTACTAGTGGGTGGTGTGGATTATAACTACCAATTTTAAAAGGAGAAGGAGAATTTTTAGTACCTGGGCTGCGGTTAGCTCTTCTTATGTAGGTTTTGGTCGTCTCAGAGCTGGATAATCGATCGTTAGGACCCTTGCTCCAACTTTTACTCATGCACTGCTTACAATCTCTTGCTTAGTAGTCCTTGAACTTCAAAATTTCAGCCACAATGAGTTATAAAAAATTTGTTTTGTTTTTCTGCCTTGCTGCCACTCCAACTGTGGTGCGAAACTGAATTTCGTTGGCTCCCCTTCTTGATGACAGTTTTTGACCACTATAATTAGGACACCAAACCGAAGTGGATCCTGATGCGAGAACCGACAACAGAATATGAGAATACAACAGACCAATGAACGCCGGACTCAAGGACGACGATCGAACAGAGGATGCGGCAGACACGACTATCGAACATAAGATGTGGCGATGACAAGGACACGAAAGACTGGACACGACTATCAAACGTAGGACGCAACAACGACAAGGACACGAAAGACTTGACGATGACAAGACGCAACAATCGAGCGGAAGACTAGACGACGACAAGATGCAATAATCGAATGAATGACACGGACGCAACAAGACGACAGGATGCAACTATCGAATGAACGACACGGACGCAACACAACAGACAACAGACATGACACAACAGACAACAGACAAGACACACGATGCAACAACCAATGACACACGATGCAACAACCAATGACCAACCGAAGATGCTGACTCAACACACAATGACAGACGAAACCGACTTAATGACACGTGACCACGCGAATACCACAACGTCGAAGGAGATCAACGTGTGACCGTAGTCACACTTGAGAATGTGTGATGCACGCTTTAAAAACTATTAACCATGCTTACCACACCACATGTGGGATAAACTTTCTAGCCAACCCTCGCAACAATGTCTCTGCTGACGTCAGCCGACGATTAATAGCAAAAAACCTTAGCAAAACTGTTTAATTAAAAAATTTCTTGAATTTCTATTGGACGCCACGGAGTGTGCAGAACTCGGCTGTGTTTGATTTTCTGGCTGCGTTTGGAACGATGGTGGTTGATGTGCAGAGCTCGGCTGCGTTCGAAACAATGGCTGCGAAGGAATGTGCACCGATTTGCTGTCGATATGGTTGTGGACGAAGGAAGACGAAAGAGATAGAGGTGATGAACGAAGGAAGATGAATGGTGACAGTGGTCATTGCTACTGAGGAAGACGAAGGAAGACGAAGGGTGACAGCGGAAGGAAAGATCAGCCAACGATATGGATGGGGCAGACAGTGACAGGAATGATTGGACCGATGCGGATGATACCACTTGTAAAGGTTTATCTGCCTTTGCTTAATGAAGTTTCACAGATATTTATATAACGCAAAATTGAAAGACAGAACAGAAGAAATATATAATACGGAAATATAAACGAATAGAACAAATCACTTGCCACTTAAGGTGGGCACACCCTTGTGCAGACGCAGATGAAAAATATATAAAAGATATAAGATGATCCTTAATTAAACTATTTGTGAATCATATATATTAAAATTAACACGCTTGGAATATGGCTGACGTATTATGTTTGGAGTGTAACAGTGTCGCAATATCACGATAAGAGTTTAGTTGAAGTCGACAAAGGCTGAAGTGTCGCGATATCACGAGAAAAGCCAAAAGAAAGTGTACGGTTGCAAAGGTGTCACAATATCGTGACATGTTGTAGTTTTGTGGTAGAAGCTACAAAAGAGTCATAGAGGCAATGAAGCTGACAAAGTCAAATTTTAGCCGATGAAGATTAGGGCTTGCAGCCGACGAATATTAGGGTTTGTTTTTGTTATAACAACCGACTAAGATTAAAGTTTTCATCATGAAAATTTTGTTATAAAAGGAGGGCTATTTGGAGAGTTGAGGAGTGATTAAAAATGTGTGGTTGAAGTGCAACGTTCATAAATAGTGCACAGAGCAAGAATTTTGATCGTCGAGAGTAGAGTGCAAAATTTGATCGTAGTGTGTAGAGTGCATTTCATCGAATTTCTAAGTGTGAAAGATCGCAAAGGAAATAGAGTGTACGAAGACGGTGCTGTTGTAATTATGTAGAGGTGCAAAGGTTGAATTTTGACCAAGTGCGACTGTGATTACACAAAGAGAGCAGAGGGCGTAGAGAGAACAAAGGGCAAAGACGAATGCGGAGTGCTGCTGCTTGAGGACAGAGGTGCATTGGTTCTTTGAGAAGAACCTGAGGATAGATTTGGCAAGTCTTTGAGAAGGCTTGTGTGCAGAGGATTGATTTGTTCAAAGTTGGACAGATCTGACAGACAGAGGAAGACTTGTACTAGACCGACTGATTGTGTTTGGTACAGGTTGTTGAGCTGTTGTGGATGTGATCATAGAAGGCAGAGGTCTCTTAGGCTAAGCATTGAGGACAGGAGGTCTTCGGTGGAAAGGAGTTCCACGTGCTGGCAAGAGGTAGAGGTAGTTGATCTTCTGAGGGATCATTTCCAGAGTAGAGGGGAAGGTATCTCCTTTGAGCCGAGGCTCATAAACATTGTAATTGGGAAGGATTCCCAAAGAACTTTGAGATAACTTTTAGATAAAATTTTTGTGGACGTAGCCTAGCCATTCTGGGTGAACCACGTTAAAATTGATGTCACTTTGTGGATGATTTTGTGCATTGCTTTGATATTGCTTTGGGTATATTTCTTTACTATTTTGAAATATAAAGGAAAAAGTAAAAAGAGGTCTTATACTGTTCACCCCCCCTCTTAGTATAAGCTTGTGTTCTTCAATTGGTATCAGAGTGGGTGCCTTCGAAAATTTTAACAGCTTGAAGGAAAAGCTAGTAAAGAACACAATGGATTATTCAAGTGGCAATGTAGCACCTATTCTTGATGGGTCAGATTTTGGTCTTTGGAGTGCAAGGATGAAGGTTCATCTAATGGCACTTGGTAATGAGGTATGGGAAGTAATTGAAGATGAGTACACTATTCCTGTACATGGTCCAAATACTAAAGAAGAAAGGCTCCTACATCACAACAATTCAAAAGCAATGAATACAATTCTGAAAGGCTTACAGAAAGTAGATCTCACCAAAGTGATTCACTGCAAGACAACTAGTGAAATGTGGAAATAGTTGCAGGTGGTTCATACAGGTGATACAAATGTCAGAAAGGCCAAGTTGAGACACTTCAAAGGTATGTTTGAACAACTCAAGATGAATGATGATGAAAATATTAGTGACTACATGCTTCGTATGGATAAGGTTGTTAACTCCATGAAAGACTTAGGTCTTGAGCTTGCTGAAAATGATGTTTGTGATAAGATTTTAAGATCTCTTCCTAATAGATTTAGTGAAAATATTTTTGCTATTGAGGAAGCTAAAGATTTGGATAAGTTGAAAAAGGATGAGCTACATAGTATACTTGCAGCATTTGAGTTGAGAACTCAAGTGAAGGTTGATGTCAAGAAAGAGGCAGCTTTCAAGGCTACCAAGAAATCCAAGGGTAAACAACTTCAAGAGAGTGATGAGTCTTCTAGTGATGAAGAGGCATATTACAGCAAGAAAGGCAAGTTCTCTAGAAAGCACAAAAGAGTGAAAAATATAAGATGTTTCAATTGTGGAAAGTTTGGTCATTATGCTACTGACTGTACTATTCTCAAGAATGAAAGTGATGAAGATAAATAGGATTCTAAGAGAAAGGATTATGAAAAGCACAAGCATCACAGAAAGAAAAAATATGAGCACAACAATCAAGGAAAGAGGTATTCTCACAAGCACAAGAAGAGTTTCTACCTAGACAAAGTAAGTAAGTGTTCTAGTAGTGATAGTGAAAGTTCTTCAAGTGATAATGAAAATGAGATGTTGTTCATATCAGAAAAAGAGGAAGAACCGAAACATAGATTCATTATCATGAAATGTCTTAGATGTGGAAATTTTGGTCACCTTGAGGATGATTGCACAAATAATGATTTGGTTTCTAGTATGTATGAGGATGCTTCAAAAAACTATAAGGAATATGCATGTATGGTTTTTGAAAAGGGTAGCACCTATAGTGATAAGAAATCTGAAAAAGGCTTTGATGATTCAGAAAGCAAACAAATAAAGGATCTTGAAAGTGAACTTATTAATGCTCTTAGTGCTTTGAAAAAGGAAAGAAAGAAGAATGATAGAATTAAGGATAAGTTAGATGAATGTTGTATGGAGAGAGATGATCTTATAGAAAATCTTGATTTCTCTATAGCTAAGACGCAAGAACTCAAGGATGAGTTAGTGTCTAAGGTTCTTGAGTATAGTGAGTTAGAATAGAAAATGGCTTCTTTGAAAGAGGAAATTAAAGATTACAAGGATAAGCTTTATAGGTTTCAAGATAGCTCCAAAAAGGTTAAGTCACTCATCAAAGGTCAAAGAAAGACAACAGATAAAATAGGCCTTGGTTTTGTTAAGCCATGCAAGGAACAAGTTGGAGAGTCTAGTAAGAGACTCCAAAAGGAAGAGAGTTTTGATGAGGAAAGTATTTCAGATCATGAGTCCTTGAATGATAGATGCGCAGAAATAGAAAACAGAATTCAGGATGAGAAGAAGAAGTTTTCGGGACCCAAGAGGTCAAATAAAGGAAAATTTCAAGGCAGATGTTTTGTGTGTCACAGGTTTGGTCACATGGCTTCGCATTGCATGACTCAAGTAAGGAAGGTAAATGACAGTTTCAGAGGTGGTAATTTCTTTCAAGGGTATTGCTACTCTTGTAAATAGTTTGGGCATAAGGCAATTTTTTGCAAGGCTAATAACAGGAATAGGGTTAGTCAGAACAGGCGGATTCAAAGAACAAGTATGCCTAAAAGAAATAACATTGTTACTTGTTATAAGTGCAATAATGAAGGTCACACAACTAGACAATGTAGAGGTAAACTTCCAAGGTACAAGAATAGGAACAGTGGTATGAACAAGTCCAAGGATCAAGGCATGGATAAGAACAGAAATGATAACAGGAACATGAACAGTGACAAGAACAGGAATAGGAATATGGACAAAGAGTTCAAGAGAAGGCCCGGCAAGGAAGTGATAGACACTGATGATGATCAGTGCCTAATGGGAGTTTTACTCCCACCCAAGAATTAATCACCTCATCAGGAGGTGGGGGAGGGACTAAGCTAAGAGGCTCATTCTTAGTCTCGAGCCCCAAAGGTGACCCTTTGCCATTGATGACAAAGGGGGAGAGATATGAGTAAGGAGGAGAGCTTCAAGTGAAGAGGAAAGCTTCAAGTCAAGGGGAGCAAAACTTCAAATGAATATTCTTAGTTGTGGGCATAGTTTCTCAGTTGTTAGCACAGTTGGTTTTAGTTTTGGCTCCTGAGACGTGTTTTCAGTAAAGGTTTGCCATCAATGACAAAGGGGGAGATTGTTGGCAATTTTGGGTACTTTGGGTACATTGCCTTTGCTCAAGTGTATAAGTTGTCATTGATGTCAAGAAGTTTTTGAAGGAATTTGATTTGATGTCAAATAATTTGTTTTGATGAAGGTTACGGCATGACAGTTTCAAAGGTCTTTTGCAAACCCCAAGCTGATAGGTTCAAAAGAAAGTAAGTTGGAAAAGTGTCGTGATATTGTGACATGTCGCATTTTTGTGACTCAAAGAGGAGAGAGAATGTTCAAAGTCAAAAATGTCATGATTTCATGACATATTGCAAGGAAGGTTGAACGGACGAAAAAGTGTCACGATTTCGCGACATGTTGCAGGAGAGAGAGTCCGAAAGAAAAAGTGTCGCAATTTCATGACATAATGCAGGAGAGAGAGTCCGGGAGAAAAAGTGTCATGATATCATGACATGTCGGGTTTTCATGACCTGAAGAAAAGAAAAGCGCTAAGGAGAAAAAGTGTCCCGATTTCGTGACAAGTCAGAAGACAAAGTGGAAGCAAGATAAAGTGTCACGATTTCGTGACATGCTACAAAACTCGAAGTGAGAACTATCACGATTTCGTGACATGCAACAAAGGAAAGAGTCTGAAATGAGAAGCGTCACGATTTTGTGATAGGTTGCAAAGAAGACGTACGGAAGATGAAAGCATCACGATTTTGCGATAGGTTGCCAAAAAAGCATACAGAAAGTTAATAGCGTTGCGATTTCATGATAGGTTGAAGAGAAAGCAAACAGATGCAGAAAGTGTCACAATTTCACGACAGATCGAGATGGTAGCGTTTGGTTGGAGAAGGTGTCACAATTTTGTGACAAAAACAAAAATGAAGTCTAAGGAAGCAAGAGTGTCATGATTTCGCAACAAAAGCAAAGAGGAAGGCTATGAAGACAGAAGCGTCATGATTTCGTGATAGAAGTGAAGACGAAGTCTGCAGAGGCATAAGTGTCGCGATTTCATGACAAAAGCAGAAAGGAGGTTGACAAAGGGAGAAGTGTCGCGATATCGTGACAAAAGCAAAGTTGATGCTGACAAAGACAAAAGTGTCACGATATCGCGACAAGAGCTTAGTTGAAGTCGACAAAGGCTAAAGTGTCATGATATCGCAACAAAAGCCAAAAGAAAGTATACGATTGCAAAGGTGTCATGATATCGTGACATGTTGTAGTTTCATGGCAGAAGCTATAGAAGAGTCACAGAGGTAGTGAAGTCGACAAAGTCAAATTTTAGCCGATGAATATTAGGGCTTGCAACCGATGAATATTAGGGTTTGTTTTTGTTATAACAACCGACTAAGATTAAAGTTTTCATCATGAAAATTTTGTTATAAAAGGAGGGTTGTTTGGAGATTTGAGGAGTGATTAAAAATGTGTGGTTGAAGTGCAACATTCATAGATAGTGCACAGAGCAAGAAGTTCGATCACCGAGAGCAGAGTGCAAAATTTGATCATAGTGTGCAGAGTGCATTTTGTCGAATTTCTAAGTGTGAAAGATCGCAAAGGAAGAAGAGTGCAAAGATGGTGCCATTGTAATTGCACAGAGGTGCAAAGGTTGAAGTTCGACCAAGTGCGGTTGTGATTGCACAAAGAGAGCAGAGGGTGTAGAGATAACAAAGGGCAAAGACGAATGTGGAGTGCTGCTACTTGAGGATAAAGGTGCATTGGTTCTTTGAGAAGAACCTGAGGACATATTTGGCAAGTCTTTGAGAAGGCTTGTGTATAGAGGATTGATTTGTTCAAAGTTGGACAGATCTGACAGACAGAGGAAGACTTGTACTAGACAAACTGACTATGTTTGGTACAGGTTGCTGAGCTACTATGGACATGATCATAGAAGGCAAAGGTCTCTTAGGCTAAGCATTGAGGACAGGAGGTCTTCGGTGGAAAGGAGTTCCACGTGCTGGCAAGAGGTAGAGGTAGTTGATCTTCTGAGGGATCATTTCCAAAGTAGAGGGGAAGGTATCTCCTTTGAGCCAAGGCTCATAAACATTGTAATTGGGAAGGATTCCCAAAGAACTTTGAGATAACTTTTAGAGAAAAGTTTTGTGGACGTAGCCCAGCCATTCTGGGTGAACCACATTAAAATTGATGTCACTTTGTGGATGATTTTGTGCATTTCTTTGATATTTCTTTGGGTATATTTCTTTACTATTTTGAAATATAAAGGAAAAAGTAAAAAGAGGTCTTATACTGTTCACCCCCCCCTCTCAGTATAAACTTGTGTTCTTCAGTTGATTGATTGATTTTTTCAAAACTTGAGTTAAGGTTTGGGGTAGATCTAGCAGAGTTGATTTGTAATTAGATTAAGATTTGTGTTAAGGCTTGAGGACATATTTTGTTACATATTTGAGGATAAATTTGTGCTAGACCAGAGTTAGACTTGTGAGCAGATTTGTGCTAGATAGAAGGATTGTGTTTAGTGCAGATTTGAGATAGAGATTGAGCAGAGCTAAGAGTAAGCTTTGGAGGTGATATAGCAGAGGATAGTAGTCTCCAGTGGATATAGATCCATTAGCTAGGATAGTGAGAATAGAGGTCTTATGAGTGAGAAAAGTGGTCTTCAGTAGAGAAAGATCCACAAGACAATGCAGTGGTGGTAGTAGTCTTCTAGAGGATCACCAGGCAGAGCAGAGGAGAGGGAGTTCTCTTGTGGATAGAGATCCATGAACCAGTAGAGGGGATTGGTGTCTCCTATGGGTTGGTTCCCATGAACCAGCAAAGGGGATTGGTGTCTCTTGTGGATAGGTATCCATAAAATTGATTAGGATATTGGTGTCTCCTTTGGATAGAGGTCCATAAACATTGTAATAGGGAAGGATTCCCAAGATATTTGTTGAGAAAATTTTAGTGAAATATTTTCTCCATGGAGTAGCCTACATTGGGTGAACCACATTAAATTAGTGTCTCTATTATGTGTGGTTATTTGTGCATTGCTTTGATTACTATTGTTGATATTGCCATTGATATATTAAATAATATTGTTTGAGAAATAAAATGTAAAAAGTGATCTTATACTGTTCACCCCGCTCTCAGTATAAGCTTGTATTATTCAAAGCCTACCTTGTGTGGAGGAGTGGTGGGTGGAGTATGAGGATGATGAGGAGATAGATCTCCTAGATGTGGATGATGTTAGGACCACCATCGACTATGATGTATGGTTCACTTCATAGCCACCATGGGTACCAAGTTAGGTGGTTGAGGAGGGTAGTGGGGATGATGGGGAGATAGCAACAAAGGTTGAGGAGACTCCCCGATGTTAGAGATATCATTGGTCTAGTAGCTAAGGGAGGAAAGTGAGGGTTGTAGCAAAGTAGCCTCTAGATATTGGAGGTGATGGTGATGGTGGGGATGGTATGGAGGAGGTTCTAGAGAGACCTCCTAGTTAGAGTGAGGAGGAGTGGGTTGAGCTCTAGGTTGAGTAGGACCAGCTCTGGTAGATGGTGGTAGAGTGAGATGCAGTGATAGTGGCTCGAGATGCCAAGAATGCTCGACTATGGGTGGAGCTAGAGGTACATATGGTGGTAGGTGGAGGTGAGGATGCGATAGCGAGGCTCTAGGTAGAGCTAGCATGGAGGGATGCTCATCAGAGATAGGATGTGCTATACCTTCGATCTTAGGAGGGCTATATTCATGATCTTGAGGATCTCCTTATGCAGCATGACATTGGGCTGCTAGTGTGGCCTTCCTCCTCTCTAGTGGGTTTGTTAGGCATAGTGACTCTAGGCATAGTGACTCTAGGTCTAGGGCTCCATCAGGATCTTAAGGGTCTACCTATGGGTGCTAGCTAGTGCCTTGATGCACTTTTGTATATGAGCCTTAGTGCTCCATTGTATATAGCCTTTGAGCATTCATTGTATATGTGATTATATATATATACATGGCTTTTATTTTGTGTTATGACTTTTGTGTGAATGTTTGTGTGAATGCATGTGTATGTGATGTGATGGATGACAATGTAATGATGATGTTTATGCTTTATGATAATAATGCAAGTGAACTGACACACTAATGATCATTTGTAGTTTAGATTTTGCTTGACCATATTTATCATTGTCACTTAATCAAGGGCACCAAAATGGTGGTATGTGAAATGGAAGACTCATGTAATGATGTGATAATGACATGGATGTTGTTTTGGCTTATGGATGGCTGATTTGAAATTGTTTTGTAGAGACTCAAACATCCTAGTGATTTCAAACAAACTCACTAAGTTCTATCTAATTTCTCCAAGACCAAATGTGTGTGTAGTGAATGTTCATTTACCAATCATGAGCATGGTAATGACTCAAGGCAATCAAGAACCAATGTGTGTGCAAGTGAGTTCATTAACCCATATTGAGTAAATTGAGATGAAACCTATCATGGAGGAGACCAGGAAGCTAGCTTGTCCTTATGTGTGGTCAGAGGTCTCTTCAAGAGAGATGTGTCACCATGCATGAGCGTACTCCATTGCTAGTCAAGCATCTATAGCCCTGGTGGAGATTAGCTCCATAGTCCAATGATCTGATCTCTAAGATTTGGGGAATCAGACTACCTAACCATCTGGATGGAAATGTAGTTCTATCCTTACTACTTGAGGATCTATGGTGTGTGATTTGTAAAAGAATTAGAGCTTTGGGGAATCATATTCTCAACCTAGGTGTGATGAGAATTTTACCCTATCCTTACTACTCATTCTTTTATTTGGAAGTGTTGATAGTGGTGAAGACCATTATTTTTTATTTTGGACTATGTGCATAATGGGACAAGCAAAGATGACTTTTTGCTTCGAGGTTCAACCCAATCATGGTGTTATCCCTCTTTGACACAAGATGTTTTTAATATGTGTGAGATGTGTTTGGTTCAAGAATGTTAGAGTCAACTCCCAGAACTCAAGATTTTCTTAGTGAAAATGTGCCTTGGTCCTAGAGAAAACTCGACATGTATTGGAGGTTTCTTGAAACACTAGGAGTGGTTGAGTGATCAAAAACACCTAGGGATGATGGAATGATAGTGCAAATGATGACATGACTTATGAACTATGGAAATGAGATGGATGTGAACTCAAGGGTGCCCCTGATTAAGGCAACAAGACTTATTGGATCAATTATTATCTAAACTAAGCAAATGACCCCTAATATGGTGGATGAAATGTACTGAAATGATAATGAATGTGAGTATGCAATGTGGATGTATGAAATGCAATGTGTATGGATGATTTGATTTTTTTAGCCATGTATATATACACATATATAAATCACATTAAGCATAGAATGCTCTCAAGTGGATGATGTTTAGTGGTTCAGGCTCTTCTACTCCCTCTAGACTGGCAAGCCTATAAGTTCCTTGACCCACCTTTTGTTTGACAATGTATGGACCTAACCAATTAGCCATGAATTTATCATGAAGATGCGGTAATGCATTGGTGTTTTGTTGATTCTCTTTAAGGACAAGATCTCCTACTTGGAATTCATGTAGATGGACTTTGGCATTGTAAGCATGCTTTAAATGATCCTGATATACTCGTAAATGCTCCAAGGCATTGATTCACCTTTCATCAAGGAGCGTGAGTTGGTCAAGATGTGCTTGTCTAGCAGTATCATCATCTATGAATTCCTGTAATGAAATACGTAGTGAGGGGATCTCGAGCTCAAGAGGCATGATGGCTTCGACACCATAGACCAATGAGAATGGTGTTGCCCCAATAGGCATGTGGATGCTTGTTCGATAAGCCCATAATGCCAAGGGGATTTGAGTATGCCAATCTCGATGATTTTATTTGACTAATTTCTTGAGAATAGTGATCAAGGTCTTATTGGTTGCCTCAACTTATCCATTTTTCTATGGGTAATAAGGAGTCGAGAAACTATGTTGGATATTATATTTCTTATAAAGTGCTTGAACATCCTTGTTTTTGAAAGACTTACCATTGTCAGAGATTATTTTTGAGGGGATACCAAAATGATAGATGATATGTTGAAGTATAAACTCCATAATTTGAGGTCCTATCATACTGGTTAGAGGAATTACCTTGACCCACTTCGTGAAGTATTCAGTGGTAGTGATGATGAATGTGTGTTGTCCCAAGGAAGGAGGTGAGATTTTACCAATCAAGTCCAAACCCCATTGTGAAAAGGGCCAAATACTCTGAATAGGTTGTAATGCTTGTGATGGCACATGAGTTAAATTAGCATGTTGCTGATATTGTTGACATTTCTTGACATAAGTGCAATAGTCACGTTCCATGGTGGGCCAATAATAACCCATGCATAAAATACACTTTGTGATGGCCATTCCACTAAAGTGACCACCACAAGTACCATCATGAGCTTCAGATATTGCTCTTTGGGCCTCTGCAGGCTCGAGACAATGGAGGAGGACTCCATCATAACCACGTCTATACAACACGTCCCCCAAGAGAGTGAAATGAGCTACCTTTTGCTTGAAAGTTTATTTGGTAGTTCATGACATGTCTTATGGGAGTGTTCCAAACTTGAGGAAGTATTTTACTTGACTAGACCAAGGCTCATATGACTCTACATGGATAAAGCAAACATCCTTCTCATCTTTAGATTCAACATGAGAAATTACAGATTTAGAGATTGTTGTGATAATTAATGGTTGTACCTCTCCTATGGAGTTCTTTGGAATCAATGATCCTAGAGAGGCCATCACATCTACAAATATATTAGTCGAATGAGGTAAACTATCAATTTCATACTAGTCAAATTTTACAAGCAATTTCATTGCTACTTCATGATAAAGTTTTAAGATTGGTTCTTTGCATTGGTACTATCCATTTACTTGATGAATGACAAGTTGGGAATCACCAAATATCTTGATATACTTTATGCCCATAGCTATGGCTACTTGAAGTCCTAATATTAAGGCTTCATACTCTACATTATTGTTTGTGCATGGGAAATCGAGTTTGAATGATAAAGGAATAGGTATCCCTTGTGGTGTATGAAATATGACTCCTGCACCTTGTCCTTTTTTGCACTTAGAACCATCAAAGAAGAGTGTGATATCCACATCCTCTTTAGGAATGACATCTTCCTCTTGTTCAGTGATGGTAAATATCGAGTCATCTAGGAGCTCAATAATCAAGGGTTGATCACTAGGAAGTGGAGCTTCCACAAGCTGATCGACTATCACCTGACCTTTAATGGATTTTTGATTGATGAACTCAAGATCAAATTCTGTTAGAAGCATTATCCATTTTGTGGTGTGGGTGTTGTTGTAAGTGTGAGACATCATGTAACACAGAGGGTTTTCTTGAGCTATGACATAAGTGGTGTGACTTAGCATGTAATGTCTGAGTTTCTTAGTGGTAAAAACCACTTCTAGGCATAATTTTTCCACATAAGCGTATCTGGTTTCATAGCTTACCAATGTTTGACTAATGTAATAGACTGCTTGCTCTTGGTTGTTTTCATTTTTCTGTGCAAGCATTGTCCCTAATGCAAAGTCCATTGCTGAAACATAAATATGGAAGGGGACCCCTAGGCGAGGTGGAGTTAAGACTAGTGGAGAAGCCAAGTATTGCTTGATATCATCAAAAGATTTTTGACATTCTTCTATCCATGAAAATGTCACCCCCTTTTGTAGCAGGTGATTGAATGACCTACATTTTTCTAAGAGTTGTGCAATGAAATGATGGATCGATTGGATCTTTCCTTGTAAACTATGCAACTCTTTCAAGTTTTTTGGGGGAGGCATCTCCATAATGGCCTTGACCTTGTTTGGGTCCACTTCAATGCCTCTCTTGGAGATAATGAATCCTAGTAGTTTTCTTGAGGTGACACCAAAGACACACTTCTTGGGGTTCAACCTTACATTATGCTCTAGAAGTCGATCAAAAAATTTTCTAAGACATCGATGTGCTCTTGTCGGGTTTTAGATTTGGCCAATAGATCATCCACATAGTCTTCAATGATCTTATGCATGTAATCATGGAAGATGTATGTCATGGCACGTTGATAAGTGGCACCTACATTTTTAAGGCCAAATGGCATTACCTTGTAACAAAAATTCCCCCAAGGTGTTGTGAATGTTGTTTTGTGTTGGTCATCAAGATTGATTCGAATCTGGTTATATCCTAAAAAACCATCCATTAAAGATAGCATTTCATGGCCAATGCAAGTGTTGATAAGAGTATCGATGTTTGGTAGAGGAAATTCATCCTTAGGATACACTTTGTTAAGATCTCGAAAGTTAGTGCAAATGTGAATCACCTTGTTAGGCTTACGAATGGGCACCATATTTGAAAGCCACTCAGGATAGTCAATGGGTTGAATGAAACCCACATCTAATAGCTTTTGAAGCTCTTCTTTGACCATGAGGGCAATGGTAGGATGTAACTTTCTTAATTTTTGTTTGATCGACTTAGCATCAGGATGCAAGGTTAAGTTGTGGACAACCAAGTTAGGGTCAAGACTAGGCATGTATTTATAGGACCATGCAAATATGCCCTTCTTCTTCTTGAGGAGAGCTATCAATTGCTCTTGTTCATCAATGGATAAACTTTTTCCAAGTTTAATGATTTATGGATTGTCCATATCTGTACTAAGGTTCACATCTATAGTATCTTCAATGGCCATGTGTGAACCTTCCTCAAGTTGATGGGGCATTGGGATCAGATGAATGTCATCAATGACGTTATCAAACTCTTCTGGCATAGTCTCTTCCATTTCTACCTAGAAAATAGTAGGAGCCAAGGGTGAAGGTGAAGGTAAAGGTGAAGGTGATGGAGGAATGTAAATGGTAGAAGCTCTTAACAATTCCTCGAAAAGGATGAATTTAGAAAAGGATGGTGGTGATGAAATCTATTCCATATCAATGAGGCTTATGTCAATAGGAATTGGTTTTGCCAAATCGTATGGATTATGGAGTGGTGTGAATAAGTCAATAGGATTCATGTTGACTTAGTGGGAAATGGTGGTTGGCAATGTGAAGGGTGGTTTGGTCTTATCTCTTGGAATCGATGAAGGAACCTTGAGAACCTGGATAGCAACAAGCAACATGTATAAATGCAAATGACAAGGACATGCAAATGCAATGCAAATATTTTTATGTTTTTTTTATTATGTACATATGTTACATCAAGTTGTTGTGAGGTGATCAATGAAGTGGAGGTGGTGGTTCATCGATAGGCTCAACTCACTCCCTTGGGAGAAGCAAATGAAATATGGGTTGATGGATGGGGAACATTCTGAGATAATACTCATCTTGTTCAGTGAATGGTGTGATTGGGATTGATTCCTCTTTGGATTCATCTGAAGCTATCGATATGATATTGTATTCTTCATATAATTCCTCAAATTCATCATTGTGATTGTTTTCCTCTTCTGAATCTAAATGGAGGCTTTGAAAAGCTTGTTCAAAAGAGGAAGTGGAAGAATGTGAATGGTAACCTAAGCCTGAATGGTCATGCACTTCTTGATATTGAGGTTCAATAATGTCATGCATACCCTATTCATGTCATCCTAAACCATATCCTTTCCAATTAACTTGATGAAAGTATCATGATGGGAAATCAGACATGTGCTCTATATTGGCAAGGATTGGTTGCTTAGGTTCAGTTGGGGAAAGTGGATCGAATGATGAATCGACCCCCCATATATGAAGTTGATTCTGTTAGGTGTTGAACCCATGTTGTACACTACTCCTATAGATAAGGGTGGGTCACATGGATGACCATAATCCTTAATAGTTTGGATGTTGAGTGGTGTAATTATGACATCTTGAACCACATACTCACCAATGCTAGGACTAGTGAGGTGGACTACAACTTGTGTGGGTGATGATGTGGATGGAGTGGATGTGGAGATGTGAGGCTCATGGGTGGCTTGTGGCTCAAATGATGGGAGAGATGTATGTTGAAATGGCATCTCACAATCTATCAAATCGACTTGTGAGATATTGATTGGTGGAGATGAAGATGGATTTGGTTGAGGAATTTGATGGATGATTGGTGATTCTAGTGTGGATGAAATGATAGTGGGTGTTTGTGGAGTTGGTTGTATGGGTGATGATGAATGGGTGGTAATGGGTGATGTGATGATGTGGAAGATGTGGAGGGATGTCCCCCTTGTATGGATGTTGGTGAGGATGATTGTGTTCGACCACATGTACATGTTATCAACTGTAATGATGGGTGGGATGTGGAAGTGGAAGCTTGATGTGGGGTAGTGATGGGGAGTTCCTCTAGAATAGGAGCTTTGGATGAGGAATTGTGATGTGAAGTGGATGGTGTGGTTTATGGGGTTAAGGATAGGTGGGTGGATGGAAGTGTGGATTCATATGGGTTGGAGATGAAGTTGCAGTATTTAAATGGTTTGATGTCTACCGGTATGCAATGAATCTATCCCTCATGTACATATTTCAAATATTGATGTAGTATTGAAGGGACACATTTCATCTCCCTTATCCAAGGATATCCAAGGAGTACATTGTAAGCCATGGACCCCTCCAGGATATGGAACATAGTGTGCAACATCTTAACCCCCACTTCTATGGGTAAGACCATAGTGCCAACTGTAGAACATAGAGCATCATTGAATGCTCGCAAGGTGAAAGTGGATTTGGTGATGTGTGAAGGTGGAAGATTGAGATGTTGAAGGGTTGAGGTGGTAATGATGTTGATGGATGAGCCAGTGTCAATCAGCACTCATTTGAAAGGCTTCCTATCAACTTGAGCCATGATGTGTAATGGAGGATCTGGTGATTCTGATGATATTGATTTGATCTCAAAATCATAGAATGTGATAGAGGGCTCCATACATGTTTGAATACTCCCCATAAAATTGTTAAAGGTATTAGTATCTTGAGATTGAAGTTCAATGGATTTTAAGATTTCCATTAATGCCTCATGGTGTGGGGGAGATTGTTGTATAAGCTCATAGATCGATAGTTTTGTTGAAGCTATTTTGAGACTAGTTGTTAGTTGATTGCTCAGTGTGATGATAGGTCTTTGTGGATGGCTTGGGGGATGAATAGGTTGGGATGGATGACTTGGAAGGTGAATTGGTTGAGATGAATTGGTAGAAAAATGAATGGGTGGAGATGAATTAGTAGGTTGTGGAGACACATTTTCTTGAGGTGCCATGGGAGGTTGAACTGCTTGAGGTTGTTCATTTTGGTGATTGGTGCTTCTTTGACCTCGGGTGACTACATGGATAGCCCCCACAAAACCTTGGTACTATTGCACATGATTGACTTGGTTAGGGGGAGTCATGGTATTTGATCCCCCTATTTTCTGTTGTGTTTCCTCATGATGAGGAAGTGGTGTTTGGTAGATACCAAGATTTTGATTTTGTTGTGCTAAGGGACTATCCAACTTAATGGCCCCTAGGTCTATCAAGTCTTGCACCATGTTTTTAAATGTAAAGTAGTTATTAATGTCATGCCCCTTCTATCGATGGAAAGGATAAAACAAATGCTCCTTATAGCCCTTGCCATGTTTGGTTGGATCATCTGGTTTAACTTTGGGTAAGGTGATAGCATTAGTGTCATACAACCTATGAAATATGGAGGTATATGATTTAGATAAAGGTGTGTAAGTGTGATTCTATCAAATATATTATCGATATTGATGATTTTCCATAGTTGGTATTATGTTATGGAATTGTTGTGGTGGGGGAACCACTTGATAAGATACTTGTTGTGGTTGTTGCGATGATGGTTGTGGTTGGTGTTGACCATGGGGTTGTTGAGTCATTTGGGGTTGACTCAAAACCACTTGATTGACTTGTCCTAGTTTTGATTGGCTAGAATAGTTTCCTTTAGATTGGCCCTTGTTTTGCCATTCTTTTTTCTTTGGTTTGATCTCACCCTCTTGAATTTTTATTTCTTCGATGATTCGGGCCTGGGCAAGAGCTTCATCAAATGTTCTATATTGTTGTAATTGCAATAATAAGGAGATAGGTTTTAAACAACTCCTTGCAAACATTCGAGTTAATTCTTCCATTGGTAGGGAGAATGACAACTTGGTGATGATTGCCCTCCAATGGTTTTTAAAATCATAGACTGACTCTTCTTCAAATTGTTTGAGATTGTACAAGTCGGTCAAGGTAGTTTTCTTGTGAACATTGAGGGAGAACCTTTCCAAAAATTTATCCACCAATTGTTCAAATGTGTAAATACTATGGTGTGGTAGATGATTATACCAATCTAAGGCATCTCCCCCTAATGTTTGAGGAAAATTTTAGAGCATTAATGCATCATTATCTTGGATTCGAAAACATGAATGGATGAATGTGCTAATGTGCTCCCTAGGATCCTTAGTCCCTTTGAATTTGTCAAACTTTGGTAGTGTAAAGTCTATCGGATAAGGTGGTGAAGGTACCAAAGAATGAATGGGTTGATTGATCAGTTATCTCAATGTAGGTTTTTGGTACATCATACTAGGAGTATGCATAATTAAGCTATCAATATATTGTTGCAAGGCTTGGATCTTAGGGTCTTCCATGTGTGTGTGGAAACCTTGGTTTGTTTGATGAGTGTATGGAGGTGGTGTGTGTGGAGTGATGAATTGTTGGGATAGAATGTGGTATTGATTGGTTGATGGATTGATGGGTATTTGATGATGTTGGATGTGTTGTTGGGCTTGGTTGTGGAGTGATTGATGTTGATGAAGTGGGGATGAAGTTTGGGGGATTTGAATGTGTTGGGTTGTGGAAGTGGTGTTGATGTGGGTGAATGGAGGTGTGGGTATGGTAACCTTAGAATATTGTGATACCCAATATGGATCAAGGGTGAAGAAGGTGTGTTGGTTTGGAATGGAATGGGGTTTAAAATCTTCTACTTATGATTGTTATTGAGGGTAAGAATGAGCATCTTGATGGCCCATAAGTAGTTGATTGAGATGTTGCCATGCTTGTTGTATGGCAATTTTATATGTAGATTGTGTGGTTGTGGTGGAAGTGGATGTAGGTATGATGTGAGTGTTGGCAATGTTGGTTGAGGTTAATGGAGGGTAAGTTGTGAAAGGAATCATAATTGAATGAGGGGTGGTAGATGGAGTGGTGGATGGAATCTATGAAGTAACATTAACTTGTGCTTTATAGAGTGGGTTGGAATAGGTAGTGGTGTAGGTAAATGGAATGGAGGTGCTTTGGCTACATTGTTGTGGAGGAATTTGGTGTGAGGGTGTAGATGTTGCCTCAAAAAAGGGTTGGTGTAGACTTGGTTAAAGTTGTTGGGATGTGAGTGAGCAAGTTCTTATTGAGAAGAAGGAACATGTCTGGGTGGACTATTAATTGGTTCTAGAATCGGATTGGTGGGTCTTAAATAGCTTCTAAGTTTATCAGAATCTATGTAAGTGATGTGGTGGTCAGTGGGTGTGGATGGCTTAGTTTTTGGAATGGTGGTGTGGATAGCCCTTTGTATCACATCTGCATTTAAAGTGAATATTATGTGAGAAGGACTAGTAGATAAGCCAAAATAGCTTGTCTATGCCATACTGGTTGAGTTAGCCATAAAAGTGGTTGGGGAAGGAGTGGAGCACTCCATGGATGAGGTAGGTACTTGACTCATGGCTCTAGATTGATTTTTTGTCAATACCATAAGCTATAAGTAGGTAGGGGTAGTGAATGTGCAGGATGTGTGTGGAAAGTGAGATGATAATGAAAAACACATAGATCAAACAAACAATTGTGTCCTATGTCTTGCAATAATATTTTTTTTATTTTTTTTTGTGTGTTTGATGTTATGACTCCCTAAGCCTAAGACAACTATGCAGGGTGGATAGGTGTGTTCACACTCACCTCTTTAACAAGAAATGAAATGTGAATGACTTAAATGGCTTCCTAAAGTCAAGAGTGGAGAATTTTTTGGTGATGAAGTCTAGAAAAACCACTCATGGGCTACTATTGGTATCTATGGGGTGAGCCAATGGATGGAGATGAAGCCCACCATCATTGGTCTCGATCAGTGGTTGGTGATGAAATCCAACTCATTGATGTTGAAGATGAAATATGCAATGTGTGTGGATTATTTTTAAGTTTTTGTTTTCTATGGTGTTTCTCTAAAAATAAATCACACTTCACATCAACCAAGGTGGTGACTAGGAACACTAGTGCCAAGTATGAGGCCCTCAAAAGAGTCTAGGGTACACCACTTAAGATCCACTCTGAATGTAGGAGGGTTCACCTAGCTCTTCCACTCTGAATCAGCAAGTGTTTCCAATAGTGGGAGGAAGCTTGAGCACAAGTGACTTATCCCAACCTAGAAGAGTGAGAAGTGGGAAAACTTAGCCTAAAGTGCAACTAATATGCTTTTCAGTTTGTTGCCTAAAGCATAAATGAAAAACACACACAACACACAAGGTAGAAAGCAAAACACCATGAAGAACAAAAAACTTGAATCAATTGTAGTGAATGTCTAATGCAACTAGAAATGAATGTATAGGTGCAGATCTACCCCTATATGCAAATCTATATGATTCTAAAAATGCACTTCCTTTTTTTATTGTAAATAAAAATACCTATGAATGCCTAGAATGCCTAACAATGCATGATATATTGCTTTTTAAATAGAAAAATAAACATTTCTTTTTTTTTTCTTTTTAAAAAGCAAAAATGTAAGTAGGGTTTGAAAATAGCTTACCAGGAAGCCTACGTATTCTTTCTCCAACTTTGTAGATGCGATATCGAATCTCTTAGATACTCTATCAAATCTCATAGATACTCTATAGAATCTCCTAGATACTCTATGGCATCTACTAGATACTCTGTGGAATCCACTTGGATATGTGGTGTCCCCAATCATTTATGGCATCCGCATGACCATAGATCGAATCCCACAACTCCTAAAAACCCTAGCTCTAGACTTCAATTTTTGTGCGATCAGATTTCTAAAAACCTGTAGTAAAAACATAGAAAAATGTAGATCAAAAACTCAATATTGATAAGGTAAATTAAAATGTGAAACCCTTTGGGGGTCCCACCATGATCACCATTTTGTAAAGCAAAATTAATCAACACCGATAAAAATAGTAAATCAAAGTAGATAACAATGTATGCATAAAATGAAAGATCTTATTTATTATGAACTTGAGGAGCTTGGATCTCCACTTTATACATAGATATGCCCCAAATTAGGGGTTACAATACAATGTTTTGCTTTGATACAATTATTACAATAAGAGGGTTTTAAAACCCTCATTCAAATGAATGTTGGTGTCTCTAGATCATCTTCACTCCAAACAAGTGTGAGTGGGCTTGTGTATCCTTGTAGGGCCACTCAAAGCTGCAACAACTATCAATAGAAATATCTCTTATAACCTACACATAAATATATTAGAATAAAGTTAGTAACACCTATGGGGCCTCCATAGTGTGAGGCCCACTAAAACATGAAAGTGTAAAATACTAACCCTAGCTGAAATACTTGCTAAATGAAGTGTAAAAATATAAGTAAATCAATAAAACTTGATACCTTGTCAAAATATGCCTGAGTTGTTGGATCTACGCTCCTGATGACTCGATCTGGTGATGCACGAATACCCATGAGCATCCGAGGGTTTTGTGACTACAAACCGGTGAATGATGAATGCCCTACAGCATTCAAGGATGGTTGTGGATGCCCTACAACATTCTAGAAATGCTCTGCAGCATTCGAGGAATGCCCTAGAGTGTTTGGGGGTTGAGGGGATGCTCTACAGAATATGATCTGGTTCGTAGAGGTTTTAGTAGTGGATATGGTGGATATGGCGATGACGAGGAGGGAATGTGTTAGTAGAGTGCTAGGGTTTATGAAATGATGGATGATCAATGCTTTCAGATCTTGACCTCTAGATGTTAATTTTTTGACCCTCATTCACAAAAGTGAATGATCTTTTATAATTTTCCCTTGATCATGCTAGGGTTTCGATGACACCAACGGATGATCGAGATTAAAACATGATGAAGGGTTGAGATTGTGATTTGATAAGTGACATGGATCATGTTAAATGAATGGTCAAGATTAAGATGTGATGGGCGGCTGAGATTTATCCATATATATATATATATATATATAAATATATATATATATATATATATATATATACATATATATAAATAAATAATGAATGGCTATGATTTGATGATGCGTAGATGACAAGTGGCTAGGATTTGGTGTCTACAAGTTTGTAAAAGGTTTGGGGGCCCTTTCAAAACCCCTTCTTCCAACTAATAAAAAAACAACGTCTTCATGGGACAAATATTGTAGTTTTTAATCGGGTTTTGATTACATTGATGATAACATTTGGTGCATAGGTCGATTCCTAATATCCCTTTCTAAAGGGGATCTAGTCACATGGTGATCTACCTCAATATGTTTATGTTTATGTTTAAATTATATGCTATGTTGGATGGGTAAATGAACAAGCACCTAGGGGTTTAAATTATATACCTAAGCTTCTTAAAGAGTAGTCTAAAACATAAATTAAAAGAATGTAAGAATACAAATTATGCAATTAAACAAGTCTTAACTATATGCTTTTGTGATTCAAATGATTACAAAGAAAGTAAAAGGAGTTTTCTCTTTCAAGGACATGCAAGGAATTATGAAAGAACACAAGATTACCCTAAATGCAACTAATTGCTCTTTTTATTCCTTGCCTAAATCAATTTGATAAAGGTAAAGTAAACTTAATATTTTCCCTTATGATGAAGTTATTATAAAATAGGTAACAACATAGAAATACAAATATTTAAACAACAAAAATAAGTTTAAAAAGCTAAGAAAAAATGGTACAAAAATGGTGGTACCTAGTTTTATCTTATTGGAAAATGCATTGCCCAACTGGGAATGCACCACCTATAACTCTATTAACATAAATATCCCTCATTTGGTGTAAATGCAAATCCTACAAAAATAAATAAAATACAAATAGATATGAGAGCAAGGTGATATGCCCAATTTAAATAAGATTTTATACTTTTTTATTTGAGAAGCTAGACCCCTTGGCCACTTAAAGAAACTTAGAAAAGTAAAATATAATCTAGAAAATATGTACAAGTAACGTTTGTACTGCCTACTACAAATTAGGTGATGCAAATGCTTGTGATAGAGACCGATAGATATGATATAGAGTTCAGTGAGATAAGAGTAAGATATTTCCTATAGTGATGTCATTTCATTGATAGGAGCAATGATGATACTATTTTAGGGAGAAATTAACATAGAGTATGTAAAAAATAAATGTGTTACCTCTTACAATAATGCAATGAAAATGCTTAGGTTAGGGAAATATAAAATAAAATACAAAGGATCTAATGGGGACACATAGGTTAGGTGTCTTAGAAAAAAGGTTTTTGTTCTAGTAAATGTTACAGAAACCCTAATTTGGGTGAGAAAAGGTAGTGAAAAGCTACACAAAATATTTGTGCTACCTCCTACAATCAGGTGGTACAAATGCAAAAAGTGGACTCACAAGTATAGGGAGATAGACAAATTGGGATCCTAGATAAGCTACAAAGGATAAATAGGTATGGGGAGGTAGAAGGTCCAATTACTCTTTAAACATAGTTAGAAATAAAATATTTATATCTCCAATAATGATGTAATAATAACATTACATGAAAAAATAAAAAGGAAGTTGTAGATAACAAAACTTGTTAGCAATATCAAACTGAGACACGCAAAGAATAAGTTAACCAATGCATATGGAAAAAGAGAAATCATGACTATATGAAATATAAAACAAAATGAGGGAAGACCAAAATATAAAGGAAAGAGAGAAGTAGCATCACCCAAGCTTGGTGATGTGCCTTATTGCAAATGGATTAATAACTTACTTGTTTAAACTATTATGCTCACTAAATTATTTTCAAGACATTATGGATCTAACAATAGAATGATAGTCTATACTCAATAAAAATTACAACACATAAGTGAAGAAGATTGTTCATGTTTTTGCCCTCCTCCTAGAGTTTATTTATAGTTTCTCCATAGGGTATTCTTAGAGGGACACTTCTAAATTTTCAACATTCAAAGGTAACTAGGCATGTATAAGGGAGGATCATGCATGATCATGGTAGAGAGGGGAGGGGTACCTGTGAGGCACATTTCTAAGATTTCACTTGTTTAGATCATTTGTACCACTTACATTTATATTGAAGGTACAAATGTAGTAAGTGAAAACATTAGTCAGCCATTTGAAATCAATAGCACCTATTTTACATTAAATAAAATAGCTAATCACATCTATTTTAGCACCTATTTCATATTAATAATAGCTTATCCAAATATGTAGCAAATAAATAACATCTATTTAATGCATTAAAACAACACCAAAATAGACTAAAATCATATAAAACAATATTGCTCACATTTTTGGATGATCTGTCGATTTGCAGATTATTGGATTTGGATTCTAAGCAAGACTGTCCCTCAATTGACAGTCTTTCCTATGTTGATCAGATTAAAATTTCCTTTGGAGAGGACTTTTTGTATGCTTCTAGGAACTTGTCCAAATTTGGTGTTTGTTGAAGCTCCTACCTGTACATGGTTCCACAAAATACAAACATACATGGATAGGCACATGATGTTCATGGTCAACAACAAAATTCCTATAGAATATATTCTAGATAAAATTTGATAGAGTTTTCCTATGATATCTTACATGCTTATCTAAAAATAAAGGAAATGAGAACCTATTTATATTTTTTTCCAAGGGTGAGGATAATGAAGAGGGAGAAGATAACATGATGGACAAGTGACATGGGTGAGAGAATGGATGAATCTTGAGTTCCTCCATTTGGCTAATTATATGGGTAAGTGTGTACTATTCTCTATTTAGGTTATGATATGCTTCATTAATGCTCTTGAGTGGAGAGATTCATCATCCACCAAATTGACATGCTTCATCAATGTGCCTATGTGGAGATAATTCTCACCCATGTGCATTAATGAGCAGATAATGTGGAGGAGACAAGGGAGTTAATGCTTACTAGGATGAGGTGGACCTAGGTTAAGATAGTGGGATGGTCTCATGATGACCATGGGCTAGGTGTAGGAGTGTGTTTAGTATAGTCAAAGGGGCTAGGATAGTCAACATTAATGAATCTAAGGTTACAATATACTATTAAGGTTAATTGCATGTTTATTAAGTATTAACATGGGACACTTGTTAATATGATACTTTTTAAGTGTCTACATTTACCCCTTTTTGTACTACATTGTGTGTAGACACAATGCAGTGCAAAAACACATGACATAATATGAATGGATTAATGATGATAAAGATGAATTGATAATGGATGATGATGGTTGATCGTAGCCTTTAGCATGCCATAATTATAGTTGAGGTTGGGTGATGTAAGATTTTCTTAAATAATGAATAATGTAGGATGCCCAAATTGTGGAAGGGATATTTGTCCTTGAAACTTTACTTTTAATAGATTGATGAACCGATTTGATTTAAAAAGTTGATCAAGCATAGGTAGGTATCCTCATGATGCAAGCATCGGTTAGATAAGTGGACTTACTTTTCCATATCGATGAAGTGAGTGTGTCAGTAATACTAAAGAATCAACATGGAGCCTACTAAATTGGATTAAATTAGAGTTAGATATGAGAAGAAAAATTTTGTTTAAGGCCTTAGTAGAGGAGTGTTAGTGATAATCTCAAGTAAAGCTCTTAGATAAATGTAATTCTAAGATTGGGGTATTTAATATGTTTAAGGCAAAAAATACGAGTAATATCTACCCCCTTATGCAATGAGTTGAGGGATGAAGAAATGGAAGACAAAATGAAGCACTTGAATGAAGATCATTGTGCAACATAAAGGGGAAATGGTGTAAAGGGTGGATGAGAAAAATGGGAAAGAGGATGCAAGATCACTTGACCAATCTTGATAAGACTATACATATGGTAGCATGGGTAAGATTGTATGAACAATATTATTGATAATATTGTACAACCAACTACATGTCAAGTGCAACAAAAAGGTGTGTGGGGTGCTCAATGATTCATTTGCATTGCATGACTAACTAGATGATAGAGAGGGAGTGATGGGAAAGAAGGAGAAATTAAAATAGAGGGCTATTGAATTCAATATAAGGATTTTAGACAATGATATAAGATGGAGAGCGATAGGTAAGCAGGACAAGTTAGTGGAATTCTATCCTAACTATGTGAATATGGCAGTTAAAAATTAAACCCTAGGGTTTTTTAGCAAAGAAAATGAAATCATAGTGCGCTAGGATATATTAGACTTTATGAAGAATGGATATATGAGTGTGTGGGTGTTCATATTTATTTTATTTTATGGTTTTTTGATGCAGGACAGTTTTCCACCAAAAGTGTATGAACAAAACCATCTATATGGTCTTGTATGGACAAGACCGTACATGTATGGATGATCTTGTGTCCCTTTTCTTTTAGGAATATACAATACCATACATGTATGGATGACCTTACTCTTTTTTTTGCAATTTTTGAGGCTTTTGTGTTGTTATTATATTTTTTTGGTTTTATTGGGAAGTTTTTTTATTTTTTTAATGGTTGATGTGAATTTTGGGGAGGGTGGTACGACTACAATATTAGTTTGGGCCATGCCTCAAATAATTGAGGAATGACCTAACATAAACACATTAGGATTGGTTACAAACTATAGGATTTGTGAGAGTGTCCCAACTAGAGTGCATCAATGTTGATGAATCTTACATGATTACTTCATACAAGTGATGAGACCTAGATAGAGGGACCTTCCATTTCTTAACAAGGGAAATGATGCTAACACTAGATGACATATACCAGATATACCAAATACTTGTATAGGGGTGCATAATCATAGCAGTAGAGGTATCACATCAATCAAATATTATAGAGAAAGTATTTTGGGATTAGTGGGAGGATGTGAACTTACACAATGATAGGGTATGATATGAGGACTATTATGCATCTAGGGTGCTTATTCAATGACAAACACTATCGATGCTACTAATTTATAGCTTCATATTGCTAGAATATTTAGGACCATGATTTCCATGGAACCTATTGAGGATCATATATCACTTAGTAGAAGATATAGTGGTTTATGCATAGGAACTAGCACTATTGGTACATACTTATAGAGAGTTACACAGAGTTAGTATCAGTGGGTGGCGTGGGTTGAGCTACAACCTATTGGTTTAGATTTGTATATTTGAGCATGTAGCGATGGAGAGGTTTCAAACAAAGAGGGAGATAATAGGGAGAGAGGGATGAGTTATAGGGTCAACTTAATGCAATGATTATAACATAGGATCATATGAGGGTGGATATGGAGAGATTATGGGTTGAGAGGGTTGGAATTTGATAGAAGGTTGTGTGCATTTGCATGCACAACCATCACCAACAAAAAAATAAAGAGACAAAGGGGATATTGTAGCCCTATAAGTTGAGATAGCCTAGGTATAGTAGGGTAAGATGACCTTACTAGATTTCTAGTCATGGAAGAAAGACAAGGTGCAATTATATGAGGAGATACTATTGAAAGTGAATTTACCTATTCCTTCATGCATGATTTATTCATCCTAACAGAGCCATAGAAGCACACCATCGATGGCTCCAATAGTTCCTTGGTTTATGGAGCAAATAATATTACAAGTAGCATAACCAGCCTCACCACAAGTGAATGAATGATAGGATGAGGAAGATGAATAAAATAAGAGTAAAGAGACTCCTATAGGATAGCAACAATGACCTTGGTATTTTTGGTGTGGTAGAGAAGTCACCATTATGTATGATTTGTGATGATCGTATGTATGTGGCATGTATATAAATGAGAGATGATGTTATAGCCTAAGGGAAAATTTTGATGTAGCTCTTAAGGGTGTTTATGATGGGGATGTACTCGATATTATTGATATTTACATACATACATACATATATATATATATGATGATTTGATGGTTGATATGATGTTATGTACGTGTAGTTGAATTTGATATTTAAGAGTGATGGTTGCATGTGAATAAATAGATATGATATGTTAGGATGAGTGTATATAAAATGCTTATGTAAGATATGATGATGCAAATATGTATGTGAATGGTATAGACGCAAATGTATTAATGGAATCACTATTAAGATTTAGTGTGTATGCATTACTCAATTAAAATTGGTTTAATTAATCAATGACAAATTAATGGGTGTAATAAAACACAATACAACATAAGAAAATATAATACTAATGAACACAAGCTCGAAGACATGAATGATAAGATAACACATAATGAACAATGTGCTAATGAGATGGAAAATGAACAAGGATTAATGAACAAAGATAAAAAGTTAGATAGAGAACATATGTATAATGGATGATGATAATCCATGATGCTTATCACCCAAACGTCTTAGGATTTTCGTATCCGAGAAGAATTTCAGGAAACTCAAACACCCTAGTTGTGAAAATCAAACTTATCTATTGGCCAATCAATATCCGTAGAAATCTAGACTATCCTAAAAAATATCAAGCCAATCATAGACCAAAGTTTATGTAGTATGATTCATTGCCTATCTTGAGTAAGGTTAGACTAACCAATTGTAACTCAAGCCAATAAAAGCTACCTCATCTGCAAGTGGTCAAAGTTTTGTACAAAAGAAGGTTGCTAATGTGATAGATATATCACCACTTAGAGGGTATACTCCACTACCAATTAGGTATCTATAGCCCCAATGGAGGTTATCCCAATAAACCTTCGATGTAGCTCCATTGTCAGCTAGGAATTTATAGCCTCGATGGAGGCATTTAAAATACCTAAGGGTTCCAATATGTGGATATCTTTTTCTCATCATTTGTTTTTGCAACATGCTTTTGGATCCTTAGGTTCAAATTATGCAAATGATAGGATGAAAAAAAAAATCGCTTTTATGGCTAGACCATTCATGGTGTTATCTTTCCATAACTCAAAATATAATTAAAGTGTGAGATGTCATTGGTCCAAGAAAGAACTCAAGTTAGCCATGGTAGGCCTAAAATTCCTTTATAACATGATGACATTTTAAAAATTGTGATCAAAATGCTAGGAATGGTTGAATAACAGAAACAACTTTCATTTGCAAGAAACCTACAAAAATGATTGAACAAGACAACATGACCAAGGGGATAACTAATGTATGCTTATGAGTGAAATGCAAAAATAGTTATGTGCAACATCGTTGATGAAATAATATAGGGAGAAAATTGACAAAGGGACATGATATAGGCAAAAATATGACATACACATATGGGACCAATATGCACAACATGTTTTCATTGGTTAATTACACCAATCAATATTGGGAAACACAGATCTATATATCCAAAAGGTGATCAAATTAACATGTTATGAGCCTTAGTGTATATAAATGTATGAATGTGTAGGATGAATGCAAAATAAATTATGAAGAAGAAGCCCCAAATAATTGTGAGTATCATGCATAGGTGATTGTGATAAAATTGCATTCAGAGGAAATATCAACTCCCCTAGACACAAAATTGGTCGGAAGGAGTGCCAACTCCCCCAAAAAGAAAAGAAAAAAAGAAGAAAAATAAATGGAAAAGAATGCAGGTAAATAGAAGAAAGAGAAGGAAGGAAATAAAGAGGTAAAATAACCAGCCATAGGTATGTATCCGCTCATAGAATGATCGTACAATAATTACAAGGAATAGACAAAAGAAGAAAAAGGAGAAAAATAAAGAGGGAAAAAAAAGAGAGAAGGAGAAAGAAAAGGACTAGCCATAGGTACGTAGATGCTCATAACATAATTGTACAATAATGACATGGAATATATGAAAGAAGAAAAAGAAATATAATGAGGAGAAGGGGCAAGAAAGAGAGAAAAAGAATAAAAATAAAGTAGAGGAAGATAAGGAATAGGATGATGGTGGATTATGTGATTGTTTTGAATGTTAGTGTGGTTTGGAACATTGTTATTTTTTGTTTATTTATTTATTTACATTTAAAAAAAAATGTACCAGAAAATAGATTTTGCTAAGTGCCATTATGCATAGAACACACAAAGATGAATATTATTAATAGGTTCAAATTCCTTGATCCCTTCAAGGGTGTCCAACTTGTAAGCACTTAAATCAAACTTATGTTTGACTATGTAGGGACCTAGCCAATTGGAAGTAAATTTATCACACAAATGGTTATGAAGGTTTGAGTTCTATTGATTCTCCTTTAGCACAAGGTTATTGACTTGAAATTTGTGTTCATGAACCTTATTGTCATAGGTATGCTTGATTTGGTCTTGATAAACATGAAATGCTCAAGAGAATTAATTTGATATTAATTAAAAATGGTAAGTTGATTGAGATAAGCTTGGAATGTAGTGTCATCATCAATGAACTCTTGTAGTGAGATTCAAAATGATGAAATTTCAAGCTCAAGGGGCATATGGCTTTAATTATAGAAATCAATAAAAATGGAGTGGCCCTAGTGGGTGTGCAAATGGTCATGTGATATGCCCAAAGTGCTAAAGGAATTTGGATATACCAATATCTATGGGATTCCTTAATCATCTTCTTCAAGATCACACAATTTTTTTTGTTATTGGATTCAACTTGGTCGTTACATTGAGGATAATGAATCAAAAAACCATGCTAAATATGATATTTATCACAAACTGCATGAACCTCCTTATTATTGAAAGGTGCACCATTGCCAGAGATGATCTTGGATAGGATGACAAAATGATAAATGATGCGATGCAAGATGAGTTCAATAATTTTAGCACCAATCATTTTAACAAGAGGGACAACCTCTACTCATTTGGTGAAATACTTAGTAGCTTTGATAATAAAGGTATGCTATCTAGATGAAGTTGGGGATATTTACCCACAAGGTTGAGACCCCATTGGGAAAATGACCACAACGACTAAATTGGTTGTAAGTATTGCAATGGCACATGGGTTAGGTTAGCATTATGTTGGCATTTAATAAACTTCCTGACATATACACAACAATCATATTCTATGGAAGTCCAATAATAAACCATGCATAAAAATGCACTTTATGATGGTAATTCCTCTAAAATGACCACCACAAGTACCATCATGAGTTGTGGATATGACCCAACTAGCTTTGTGTGGTTCTAAACATTGAAGGATAATACCATCATAGCTTCTATAATAAACAATATTCCCTAGGAGGGTGTACCATGCAACTTTATGATTAAAAGTGTATTTCCTAGATTGACGTAAATAAGGGAGAAGAACACCAAGTTTGAGAAAATATAAAGAGAATTGTTATAGACTCAATATGCTCTATACTAATCACAATGCTAAATTTTTCAATCACTCTCTTAGAAACATAATGAGAATTGTTAGAGACTCAATATGCTTCAAATTCAACTCAATGCTCAATCACTTTCTCAACTCAATTCAGAATATAGAATAGTTTGTTTTATGGAACTTGAACAATCACTTCACACATCCACTTGACTAGGCTCAACCAAATCTACTCAATCAATCACTCAATGAAATAATATTTGCTCACAAACCCTAGTCCAAGCATATGATCACTCAACTCAAAATATTTCCAACAATGCTCAACATAAAATCTCACATAACAATGATATTCATGTTCTTTTCAAACTCTAGTTCAAGTTATTTTCTTAACAACTCACTTCAACAACAATGCTTATAAAACAATCTTCACATAGCAATGATACTCAATCCTTAGTTCAAGTTCTTCACACAACCAATGACTTCAACAACAATACTTATAAAACAATCTTCTCATAGCAATGATACTCAATCCTTAGTTCAAGTTCTTCACACTACCAATGGTTTCAACAACAATGCTTATAAAACAATATTTTAACAACTCTTTATTCCAAAAAAACTTGAAGCATTAACTCAAATCATTCAATAGGAAACCCTAATAAAGTCCTTTTCACTCCAAACTTATTTTCCAGAAAACCAACCAATCAATTTAACTATGGAAAATGTGCTCATATATTTTTCTTGATGATGAAGGAATCTCATAAATCTGCCACAACCATAAACACACTTTTGCCAAGCTCAAGGAAATTATTAGATAATAATCTTCCTCAAAATAAAATGTAAATATCAAGACAAATATACACCTTATCACTCCACCTTTAATAAATCATTCATCAACATTTACAAAAATTTAATACCACTTACACCTTATGATATCCCCAACTACAATAATATTCAATGCACTCTTGTTTAAAAATAACTTAATGCTTAGAATTTCCCTCTATCCTCTTGAAATTTAAAACAATTTGATGTGACACAACCACTTTATTAAAATAGACTAACACCTTATTCCTCCAACTTATCAAAAATTAATTTCCAACTAACAATCCTTTAAGCAACCCTTTTAACTCCAAACTTTAGGTAACTCTCAAAATATTAAACAAAAAATGTTACCTTGCCTTGAATGGGTTTCGAAGTCATAGCGTAGCCTCAACCAGTGCCCTAGCCATGGCTCCAACCACCATGTGAGCTAGGCACTTTCTTGGGGGCTAATGAGCACCGCGTGCTCCAAAAGTATCCCCACTTGCCTAGCACAACAAAAATGTGTGCCTTCCTTTGGCACTTTCAATTACCAATGCAACCACAAAAATATTACCACTTATTTTTGAACACAGGTCTCCTACCACCCAACACTTTAACCACTGTCCTCTTGCCACTAGGCCATGCTACCCAGTTGGCACTTGGTCTTATTCATTGCTCCTCTGTAAACCCTATTCTTTGGTGCTAAACACAAAAATCACTTTCTCTTTTTTGCATGAGTATCAACATAATAGCACGCTTTATTTTTCTGAGCAAAAGGATAAATTAAAATTCCTCTTAGGCGTTGGTATATATATTGATTTCCCTCCTTCATGCATGACTTCGGTGCTAAAATTTCCTTCAACGAATTTAGACGTCGACGCTCAAATTTCCTTTGGAGCTTATTAATTTATAAAATATTTAATTTTGGAGTGGTTAATTCTGAAGTGGAAGTATTTCTACTCCCAAAAAGTGTTATTCTTTACCTTTATCTTCTTTTCTTCTTATTTGATCCTTCTATTTCATCTGACCATTTCTTTCCATTTTCATGTTCCTATTCATGTCCATATTCCTATTCCTATTATTGTTCCTATTCTTGTTCATATCCATGTTCTTGTTCCTATTCATATCCATGTTCCTGTTCCTATTCATAACCATGTTCCTGTTCTTGTTCCTATTTTTGTTCATGTTCATATTTGATTTTAGAATATCTGCTCTACACCAATTTTTTGTGTGACTATAAATATTGCACTTATGACACTTAATGTTATTATTCCTTAGAGGTGCAAATGTCTTAGGATCTCTCCTAGTGAAGCCATATCCTCTTCTGTCATGAACCCTGCAATTCATTGCCTTGTGACCAAACTAATTACATGAGTATCAAAACCCATGGAAAAGTTGTATGTACCCATATTCCTATCTTTTATGTGTCCTACATTGTGAAGCTATGTGCCCAAACCTATGACATGAGAAGCATCATCCATTGAAGAAACTTTGCCTAGACCCCATTGGTATCTTAGTCTCTTCTACCTTGTCCTGTTTCTTGTTCCATTTGTTCCTTACTTGTGTATTGTTCCTTTCCCTATTGAACTTTCTATTGTTCAACATATCCTTAGAAGTCTCACTCTCTATTTTACTTACTACTTTTGATGCTTCTTCTCTTCTGGTGTTTGAGCTTGACTCTCCTTTTTTTGCTTCCTGTTTCCTTTGTTCTTCTTTAGAACTAAGTCCTATTTTGGTGACTGATGACTTTTGTGCATTGATAATCCTGTCCAAAGTCTTTGGATTCTCCTCAAACTTGTGCAACTTGTCCTTAGAGACTTTTACTTCCGTCCTTAGTGAAACTATCTCATGATCTAATATTTCACACATTAGATATTTTGTCTTTAATTTTTTGGCCATACCTTCTTTAATTTTTCTTGCCTCTTCAACCTTGATTTTGAATTTGGTGAGTTCCTGTAGAAAATTTGCTTTTGCTTTCTCATATTCTTAAGCTTTAACCCTTAATATTTAGTTTTCCCTTTTTAATTATTCAAGAGTAACCATAAGTCTTTCGCATTATATCTCTTTTACCTTTGACTGTTCAACCATACCTTTTTCAACTTTCCTTACCTCTTCAATCTTATATTTAAATTCAGAGAGATCTTGTAGAATATTTATCTTACATTTCTCATTTTCTTGTATTTGACCCTTCAATTCTACATTTTCTAGTTTCAATTAAACAAGTTCCTTAAGAGTGGCTTCCCATTTTTCTTTTTCTTAATCTTCTTATCTATTTCTTTGATATTCTATAGGAGCATCTTATTTTTCTTCTATTATTGAAAGTAGATTTTCTTCTTCATATCTATTTTGATTATCCCTGTTATTATTTCTTGAACCAACCTCTAGGATTTCATTTTCAAAAATATCTTCATATTCATTGCTACTAAACCCATTGCAATAACCTGCATCATGACCAATTTGACCACAAAAAAAAAATTCTTCACCTTCTTATGGACAATAAGCTGCATGGTGACCTGTATTCCTGCATTTGGTACAACATTTTATCAACCTGGTTATTTCTCCATTGCTTGATTCATCTATTGAATCTATTTCCATTCTTCCTCCCAAAAAAACAATATTGAATTCATCTTCCTTTTCTTTCATGACCATATGTGTTCTTTTCTTCTTGTGTCTCATGGTTCTACTTTTACCTTTATTTTCCATTTGTGTTCTTGTAAGATCTTCCTTAAAGCTATTAAACCTTTTTTGAAGGAACCAACTCTGATACCAATTTAAGAACACAAGCTTATACTGAGAGGGGGATGAATAGTATAAGACCACATTTTACTTTTCTTTCCAATCAATATTATGCAATGTCAAGATAGAAATATCAATAGCAGTAACAAAAGCAATGCACAAATCATCACACACAATAGAGACACCACAATTACCATGGTTCACCCAATGTGGGCTACTCCACAAAGAAAATATTTCACTAAAATTTTCTCAATAAATATCTTGGGAATCATTTCCCTATTACAATGTGTATGGACCTCTGTCTAAAGGAGACATAAATCCCCTAAATCAATTTCATGGATATCTATCCACAGGAGAACTCCTCCTCTAGTCCAGCTGGTGATCCTCTAGAAGACTACTACCTCCCCTGCACTAGCTTGTGGATCTCTTTCCATTGAAGACTCTTGACCCCACTTAGAAGACCTATCCTCACTGCCCTAGCTAATGGATCTCTATCCACTGGAGACTACTACCCTCTCTTATCTATCACCTTCAAATCTCTATCTCAAATCGACACTAAACACAGTCCTTCGACCTAGTACAAATTTGCTTTATCTCTATATCTGGTCTAGCATAAACTTTTCCTCAAATCTACATAAAAATCTACTCTCAAATTTGTACTTAACACAGTCATTTGATCTAGCAAAAATAATCTCAACAAGTCCACACAAAACTTATCTAAATCTACTCTACAAATAATCTCTAGAACTTGCTCAAATCTACTCAACAAATCCACACAAAACTTGTTCAAATCTGCTCTACAAGTCCTCTCAAGAACTTGCTCAAATCTGCTCAACAAGTCCACATAAAATTTATTTAAATCTGCTCAACAAGTCCTCTCTAGAACTTGCTCAAATCTGCTCAACAATTCCACATAGAACTTGTCCAAATCTGCTCTACAAGTCCTCTCTAGAACTTGCTCAAATCTGCTCAACAAGTCCTCTCTAGAACTTGCTCAAATCTGCTCAACAATTCCACATAGAACTTGTCCAAATCTGCTCTACAAGTCCTCTCTAGAACTTGCTCAAATCTGCTCAACAAGTCCTCTCTATAACTTACTCAAATCTGCTCAAAAAGTCCACACATAACTTATCCAAATATGCTTAATACCTGTATTGTAAGCTTCCACAAAAGCTCACATCAAATCCATCCAAAAGTCTTCTCAAAGACTTACCTCAAATCAGCTCAAAAATTCCACACATAACTTGTCCAATATCATAGAAATATAAAGAGAATTGTTAGAGACTCAATATGCTCTATACTAATCACAATGCTAAATTTTTTAATCACTCTCTTAGAAACATAATGAGAATTGTTAGAGACTCAATATGCTTCAAATTCAACTCAATGCTCAATCACTTTCTCAACTCAATTCACAATATAGAATAGTTTTTTTTATGGAACTTGAACAATCACTTCACACATCCACTTGACTAGGCTCAACCAACTCTACTCAACCAATCACTCAATGAAATAATATTTTCTCACAAACCCTAGTCCAAGCATATGATCACTCAACTCAAAATATTTCCAACAATGCTCAACATAAAATCTCACATAACAATGATACTCATGTTCTTTTCAAACTCTAGTTCAAGTTCTTTGCTTAACAACTAACTTCAACAACAATGCTTATAAAACAATCTTCACATAGCAATGATACTCAATCCTTAGTTCAAGTTCTTCACACAACCAATAACTTCAACAACAATACTTATAAAACAATCTTCTCATAGCAATGAGACTCAATCCTTAGTTCAAGTTCTTCACACTACCAATGGTTTCAACAACAATGCTTATAAAACAATATTTTAACAACAACTCTTTATTCCAGAAAACCTTGAAGCATTAACTCAACTCATTCAATAGGAAACCATAATCAAGTCCTTTTCACTCCAAACTCATTTTCCAGAAAACCAACCAATCAATTTAACTATGGAAGAATGTGCTCATACATTTTTCTTGATGATGAAGGAATCTCATAAATCTACCACAACCATAAACAAAATTTTGCCAAGATCAAGGAAATTATTAGATAATAATCTTCCTCAAAATACAATGTAAATATCAAGACAAATATCCACCTTATCACTCCAAATTTAAGAAATCATTCATCAACATTTACAAAAATTTATATACCACTTACACCTTATGATATCCCCAACTAAAATAATATTCAATGCATTAAAAATAACTTAATGCTTAGAAGTTCCCTCTATCCTCTTGAAAATTAAAACAATTTTATGTGACACTTAGTCCTCCAACTTATCAAAAATTAATTTCCAACTAACAATCCTTTAAGCAACCCTTTTAACTCCAAACTTTAGGTAACTCACAAAATATTAAACAAAAATTATTACCTTACCTTGAATGGGTTTCAAAATCACAGTGTATCCTCAACCAACACCCTAGCCACGACTCCAACCATGATGTGAGGTAGGCACTTGCTTGGGGGCTAATGAGCACCGCATGCTCCAAAAGTCTCCCCACTTGCCTAGCACAACAAAAACGTGCGCCTTCCTTTGGCACTTTCAATTACCAATGCAACCACCAAAATATTACCGCTTATTTTTGAACGCAGGTCTCCTACCACCCAAAACCTTAACCTTCGTCCTCTTGCCACTAGGCCACACTACCTAGTTGGCACTTGGTCTTATTCGTTGCTCCTATTTAAACCCTATTCTTTGGCACTAAACACAAAAATAACTTTCTCTTTTTCGCACGAGTATCATCACAATTGCACACTTTATTTTTCTGAGCAAAAGGATAAACTAAAATTCCTCTTCGGCATTGGTATATATATCGATTTCCCTCCTTCATGCATGACTTCGGTGCTCAAATTTCCTTAAACAAATTTATATGCCGGTGCTCGAATTTGCTTTGGAGCTTATTAATTTATAAAATATTTAATTATGGATTGGTTAATTCTGGAGTGGAAGTATTTCTACTCCCAAAAAGCGATATTCCTTACATTTATCTTCTTTTCTTCTTATTTTATCCTTCTATTTCATCTGATTGTTTCTTTCCATTTTCATGTTCCTGTTCATGTCCACATTCCTATTCCTATTCTTATTCCTATTCCTGTTCATATCCATGTTCTTGTTCCTATTCATATCCATGTTCCTGTTCCTATTCATAACCATCTTCCTGTTCTTGTTCCTATTTCTGTTCATGTTCATATTTGATTTTGGAATATCTGCTCTACACCACTTTGTTGTGTGACCATAATTATTGCACTTATAACACTTAATGTTATTATTACTTGGAGGTGCAAATGTCTTAATATCTCTCCTAGTGAAGCCATATCCTCTTCTGTCATGAACCCTGCAATTCATTGCCTTGTGACCAAACTAATTACATGAGTTTCAATACCCATGGAAAATTTGTATGTTCCCATATTCCTATTTTTTATGTGTCCTGCACTGTGAAGCTATGTGCCCAAACCTATGACATGAGAAGCATCATCCATTGAAGAAACTTTTCCTAGACCCCATTGGTATCTTAGTCTCTTCTACCTTGTCCTGTTTCCTGTTCCATCTGTTCCCTACTTGTGTATTTTTCCTTTCCCTATTGAACTTTCTATTGTTCAACATATCCTTAGAAGTCTCACTCTCTCTTTTACTTACTACTTTTGATGCTTTTTCTCTTTTGGTGTTTGAGCTTGACTCTCATTTTTTTGCTTCCTATTTTCTTTGTTCTTCTTTAGAACTAAGTCTTGTTTTGGTGACTGATGTCTTTTGTGCATTGATAATCATGTCCAAAGTCTTTGGATTCTCCTCAAACTTGTGCAACTTGTCCTTAGAGCCTTTTACTTCCTTAGTGAAACTATCTCATGATCTAATATTTCACACTCTAGATATTTTGTCTTTAATTTTTTGGCCATACCTTTTTTAATTTTTCTTGCCTCTTCAACCTTGATTTTGAATTTGGTGAGTTCCTGTAGAAAATTTGCTTTTGCTTTCTCATATTCTTAATCTTTAACCCTTAATATTTAGTTCTCCCTTTTTAATTCTTCAAGAGTAACCATATATCTTTCACATTCTATCTCTTTTACCTTTGACTATTCAACCATACCTTTTTCAACTTTCCTTACCTCTTTAATCTTATATTTCAAGTCAGAGAGATCTTGTAGAAGCTTTATCTTACATTTATCATCTTCTTGTATTTGACCCTTCAATTCTACATTTTCTAGTTTCAATTAAACAAGTTCCTTAAGAGTGGCTTTCCTTTTTTTTTCTGAATCTTCTTATTTCTTTCTTTGATCTTCTATAGGAGCATCTTCTTTTTCTTCTATTATTGAAAGTAGATTTTTTTCTTCATATCTATTTTGATTATCCCTGTTATTCTTTCTTGAACCAACCTCTAGGATTTCATTTTCAAAAATATCTTCATATTCACCACTACTAAACCCATTGCAATAACCTGCATCATGACCAAGTTGACCACAAATAAAAAATTCTTCACCTTCTTGTGGACAATAAGTTGCATGGTGACCTATATTCCTACATCTGGTACAACATTTTATCAACCTGGTTATTTCTCTATTTCTTTATTCATCTCTTGAATCTATTTCCATTCTTCCTCCCAAATAAACAATATTGAATTCATCTTCCTTTTATTTCATGACCATATGTGTTATTTTCTTCTTATGTCTCATGGTTCTACTTTTGTCTTTATTTTCCATTTGTGTTCTTGTAAGATCTTCCTTGAAGCTATTAAACATTTTTTGAAGAAATCAACTCTGATACCAATGTAAGAACACAAGCTTATACTGAGAGGGAGGTGAATAGTATAAGACCGTATTTTAATTTTCTTTCCAATCAATATTATGCAATGTAAAGATAGAAATATCAACAATAGTAACCAAAGCAATGCACAAATCATCACACACAATAGAGACACCACAATTTACATGGTTCACCCAATGTGGGCTACTCCATAGAGAAAATATTTCACTAAAATTTTCTCAATCAATCTCTTGAGAATCCTTTTCCTATTACAATGTGTATGGACCTATATATAAAGGAGACATAAATCCCTTAAATCAAGTTCATGGATATCTATCCATAGGAGAACTCATTCTCCTCTAGTCTGGCTGGTGGTCCTCTATAAGACTACTACCTCCACTGCAGTAGCTTGTGGATCTCTTTCCACTGAAGACTCTTGTCCCCACTCAAAAGACCTATCCTCACTACCCCTGGCTAATGGATCTCTATCCACTGGAGACTACTACCCTCTCTTATCTATCACCTTCAAAGCTCTATCTCAAATCTACACTAAACATAGTCCTTCGACCTAGTACAAATTTGCTCTATCTTTGTATCTGGTCTAGCACAAACTTATCCTCAAATCTACACCAAAATATACTCTCAAATTTGTACTAAAAATAGTCCTTTGGTGTAGCAAAAATAGTCTCAACAAGTCCACATAGAACTTATCCAAATTTGCTCTACAAGTCCTCTCTAGAACTTGCTCAAATCTACTCAACAAATCCATACATAACTTGTTCAAATATGATCTACAAGTCCTCTCAAGAACTTGCTCAAATATGCTCAACAAGTCCACATAAAATTTGTTCAAATCTATTCAACAAGTCCTCTCTAGAACTTGCTCAAATCTGCTCAACAATTCCACATAGAACTTGTCCAAATCTGCTCTACAAGTCCTCTCTAGAACTTGCTCAAATCTGCTCAACAAGTCCTCTCTATAACTTTCTCAAATCTACTCAACAAGTCCACACATAACTTATCCAAATTTGCTCAATATCTGTATTGTAATCTTCCACAAAAGCTCACACCAAATCTATCCACAAGTCTTCTCAAAGACTTACCTCAAATCAGCTCAAAAATTCCACACAAAACTTGTCCAATCTCATAGAAATATAAAGAGAATTGTTAGAGACTCAATATGCTCTATACTAATCACAATGCTAAATTTTTCAATCACTCTCTTAGAAACATAATGAGAATTGTTAGAGACTCAATATGCTTCAAATTCAACTCAATGCCCAATCACTTTCTCAACTCAATTCAGAATATAGAATAGTTTGTTTTATGGAACTTGAACAATCACTTCACACATCCACTTGACTAGGCTCAATCAAATCTACTCAACCAATCACTCAATGAAATAATATTTGCTCACAAACCCTAGTCCAAGCATATGATCACTCAACTCAAAATATTTCCAATAATGCTCAACATAAAATCTCACATAACAATGATACTCATGTTCTTTTCAAATTCTAGTTCAAGTTATTTTCTTAACAACTCACTTCAACAACAATGCTTATAAAACAATCTCCACATAGAAATGATACTCAATCCTTAGTTCAAGTTCTTAACACAACCAATGACTTCAACAAAAATACTTATAAAACAATATTCTCATAGCAATGAGACTCAATCCTTAGTTCAAGTTCTTCACACTACCAATGGTTTCAACAACAATGCTTATAAAACAATATTTTAACAACTCTTTATTCCAAAAAACCTTGAAGCATTAACTCAACTCATTCAATAGGAAACCCTAATCAAGTCCTTTTCACTCCAAACTTATTTTCCATAAAACCAACCAATCAATTTAACTATGGAAGAATGTGCTCATACTTTTTTCTTGATGATGAAGGAATCTCATAAATCTGCCACAACCATAAACACACTTTTTCCAAGCTCAAGGAAATTATTAGATAATAATATTCCTCAAAATACAATGTAAATATCAAGACAAATATACACCTTATCACTCCACATTTAAGAAATCATTCATCAATATTTACAAAAATTTATATACCACTTAAACCTTATGATATCCCCAACTAAGATAATATTCAATGCACTCTTGTTTAAAAATAACTTAATGCTTAGAAGTTCCCTCTATCCTCTTGAAACTTAAAAAAAAATTATGTGACACAACCACTTTATTAAAATAAACTAACACCTTATTCCTCCAACTTATTAAAAATTAATTTCCAACTAACAATACTTTAAGCAATCCTTTTAACTCCAAACTTTAGGTAACTCACAAAATATTAAACAAAAATTATTACCTTACCTTGAATGGGTTTCAAACTCATAGCATAGCCTCAACCAGCGCCCTAGCCACTGCTCTAACCACCATGTGACCTAGGCGCTTGCTTGGGGGCTAATGAGCACCGCGTGCTCCAAATGTCTCCCCACTTGCCTAGCACAACAAAAATGTGCGCCTTCCTTTGGAACTTTCAATTACCAATGCAACCACCAAAATATTATCGCTTATTTTTGAATGTAGGTCTCCTAGCGACCAACACTTTAACCACCATCCTCTTACCACTAGGCCACGCTGCCCAGTTGGTGCTTGGTCTTATTCGTTGCTCCTCTTTAAACCCTATTCTTTGGCACTAAACACAAAATCACATTCTCTTTTTTGCATGGGTATCAACATAATTGCACGCTTTATTTTTCTAAGCAAAAGGATAAATTAAAACTCCTCTTAGGCATTAGTATATATATCAATTTCCCTCCTTCATGCATGAATTCGATGCTCGAATTTCCTTCAATTAATTTAGACGTCGACGCTTGAATTTCCTTTGGAGTTTATTAATTTATAAAATATTTAATTTTGGAGTGGTTAATTCTCGAGTGGAAGTATTTATACTCCCAAAAAGTGTTATTCTTACTTTTATCTTCTTTTCTCCTTATTTTATCCTTCTATTTCATCTGACCATTTCTTTCCATTTTCATGTTCCTATTCATGTCCACATTCCTATTCATATTCTTGTTCCTATTCCTGTTCATATCCATGTTCTTGTTCCTATTCATATCCATGTTCCTGTTCCTATTCATAACCATGTTCCTGTTCTTGTTCCTACTTCTGTTCATGTTCATATTTGATTTTGGAATATCTGCTCTACACCACTTTGTTGTGTGACCATAATTATTGTACTTATAACACTTAATGTTATTATTCCTTGGAGGTGCAAATGTCTTAGGATTTCTCCTAGTGAAGCCATATCCTCTTCTATCATGAACCCTGTAATTCATTGCCTTGTGACCAAACTAATTACATGAGTATCAATACCCATGGAAAAGTTGTATGTTCCCATATTCCTATCTTTTATGTGTCCTACACTGTGAAGCTATGTGCCCAAACCTATGACATGAGAAGCATCATCCATTGAAGAAACTTTGCCTAGACCCCATTGGTATCTTAGTCTCTTCTACCTTGTCTTGTTTCCTGTTCCATCCATTTCTTACTTGTGTATTGTTCCTTTCCCTATTGAACTTTCTATTGTTCAACATATCCTTAGAAGTCACACTCTCTATTTTACTTACTACTTTTTATGCTTCTTCTCTTCTGGTGTTTGAGCTTGACTCTCCTTTTTTTGCTTCCAGTTTCCTTTGTTCTTCTTTAGAACTAAGTCCTATTTTGGTGACTGATGAATTTTGTGCATTGATAATCTTGTCCAAAGTCCTTGAATTCTCCTCAAACTCGTGCAACTTATCCTTAGAGCCTTTTACTTCCATCCTTAGTGAAACTATCTCATGATCTAATATTTCACACTCTAGATATTTTGAATTTAAATTTTTGGCCATACCTTTAGTTTTTCTTGCATCTTCAACCTTGATTTTGAATTTGGTGAGTTCCTATAGAAACTTTGCTTTTGCTTTCTCATATTCTTAAGCTTTAACCCTTAGTATTTAGTTCTCCCTTTTTAATTCTTCAAGAATAACCATAAGTCTTTCACATTCTATCTCTTTTACCTTTGACTGTTCAACCATACCTTTTTCAACTTTCCTTACCTCTTCAATCTTATATTTCAAGTTAGAGAGATCTTGTAGAAGATTTATCTTACATTTATCATCTTCTTGTATTTGACCTTTCAATTCTACATTTTCTAGTTTCAATTAAACAAGTTCCTTAAGAGTGGCTTCCCCTTTTTTTTTTTGAATCTTCTTATTTCTTTCTTTGATCTTCTATAGGAGCATCTTCTTTTTCTTCTATTATTGAAAGTAGAGTTTATTCTTCATATCTATTTTGATTATCCCTGTTATTCTTTCTTGAACCAACCTCTAGGATTTCATTTTCAAAAATATCTTCATATTCACCGCTACTAAACCCATTGCAATAACCTACATCATGACCAAGTTGACCACAAACAAAACATTCTTCACCTTCTTGTAGTTAATAAGCTGCATGGTGACTTGTATTCCTACATCTGGTAAAAATTTTATCAACTTGGTTATTTCTCCATTGCTTGATTCATCTCTTCAATCTATTTCCATTCTTCCTCCCAAAAAAACAATATTGAATTCATCTTCATTTTCTTTCATGACCATATGTGTTATTTTCTTCTTGTGTCTCATGGTTCTACTTTTGCATTTCTTTTCCATTTGTGTTCTTGTAAGATCTTACTTCAAGCTATTAAACTTTTTTTGAAGGAACCAGATTTGATACCAATTTAAGAACACAAGCTTATACTGAGAGGGGGGTGAACAGTATAAGACCACATTTTACTTTTCTTTCCAATCAATATTATGAAATTTCAAGATATAAATATCAACAACAATAACCAAAGCAATGCAAAAATAATTACACACAATAGATACACCATAATTTACATGGTTCACCCAATGTGGGCTATGCCACAGAGAAAATATTTTACTAAAATTTTCTCAATCAATCTCTTTGGAATCCTTTCCATATTACAATGTGTATGGACCTCTATCTAAAGGAGATATAAATCCCCTAAATCAAGTTCATGGATATCTATCCACAGAAGAACTCCTTCTCCTCTAGTCTGGCTGGTGATCCTTTAGAAGACTACTGCCTCCACTAAACTAGCTTGTGGATCTCTTTCCACTGAAGACTCTTGTCCCCACTCAGAATACCTATCCTCACTACCCTGGCTAATGGATATCTATCTACTGGAAACTACTACCCACTCTTATCTATCACCTTCAAAGCTCTATCTCAAATCTGCACTAAACATAGTCCTTCGACCTAGTACAAATTTGCTCTATCTCTATCTCTGGTCTAGCATAAACTTTTCCTCAAATATACACCAAAATATACTCTCAAATTTGTACTAAACATAGTCCTTCGGTCTAGCAAAAATTGTTGGAATATTTTCAACATTGCCTCCTTAGTCCTAAGTATTAAGCCATAGTATTTAGTTTTAGTTTAATGTTTTGATTTACATATTTCTAGTTAATTTGATTAGCATACGTTGAGGTTTTGGCTTGGTTGATCACTGTTTGACCATAGTCCAAGATTAGCATGTTGTTAGGATAAGAGCTATCTTTAAGTTAGTTTGTTGTAATAAGTTTGAGGATTTCTCTCAACCACCGTGTCTATTTTTAGTTCTTTCAAGAACTATAAAACTATGTAATGCATTGTTGATCAATAGAACAATTTCACCATTGTTTCTCATTTGGTATTAGAGTAGGTTTGCTCAAATGGATCAAAACCTGTGGAGAGTGGCGTGAAGAGATCTGAAGCATGCACTTTGTCAGAGAAACTCAAGTGGCCAGAACTCAACAGAGTTACAAGGAAGAGCTCGAGTAAATAATTAATATCTCATGCATCCTGAGGTATTTTATTATGAAATTTTGAGGGTTGTTAGATAATTGTATCAAGAGGATGCTGTTAAAATTTTAGGTGATTTGGAGCTAATTTGCAGATTTTATTAGCATTTTGAGTTTTTCAACAAAATGGTTGTATAAGTGGAATACAGGGTATTTGCTTCTCAAATTTTGGGAGAAATATTATTTAGATAAAATCATAATTCAAAAAAAAATTTAGGTCATTTGGATTTGTATTGATTAGTGTATGTGAATATTTATTTTTCCTTCAACAATCCTAGATCCGAAATTGTGACAGAAAGGGCAAAAGTAAATTGATCACATATTTCTCATTTGTGAATTTGGATCTAAAATTTAGTGGATTTTCATATAAGTATATCAAAAGTCTACAGGAAAGGAGTGGCTGAGAGCTAGGTGGAATATTGATGAATGGTGGATTGCAGAATGGCCACCATGTATAAAGAATTGGAAGTACCCAAATTCAATGGAGATAATTATGCTATTTGGAGCATAATGATGAAGACCTTCTTGAAGGCTCAAGACTTATGGGATATAGTTCAAGAAGGCTATGAGGAACCCTATTGGAGCAAGCTACAAGGTAAGGAGAGAAAAGAGAAGAAGGAGCAGCAATATGCAAATTGCTTAGCTCTTATGGATTTGAGGAGAGGAATGGAAAAGAATGTTTTTCCTCTCATAGCCAATTGTAGATCAGCTACAATGGCATGGAAAGTGTTAAAGGATGCTTATGGGTTTGATGAGGATACCCATAAATCCATGAGTGAAAATCATGAAGATTGTTTAAGCAAGGAGGAGCCTTGCTTCCTTGAAGCAGTTTCTAAATTAGATCCTTTTGAAGGAGTTTTTGAAGAGTCTTGTAAAGACTCATATGAAGCCATGCTTTGTAATGGAGAATTATTTCTTGCGAGAGGAAGGCCTGTATGTAGAAAACCAACAAGATGAAGAATGCTTCATGGAGGAAGCATATGTTGCTGAATTTTGTGATGAAAAGATAAGAATAGGTGTGTATTCCTCAAGAGGGTGAGGAGGAAGAAGAGGATTTGTTGTTGATAGAAGGCAAAGTGATAAAAAATATCTCAAGGAGGAGATAAATGAAGAGTGTATTATGGATAATGCACCTAAAATTCTCATGGGAGATAATAAAGAAGATAATAGGATCAACCAAAATTGTTGGCATGTTAATGGAGAAGCAATGTTTATGGAAGACCATTGTCTTGAAGACCATTCACTTGGAATGGATGTATGCTCTCTTGACAGAGAAAATGAATATCTCCTACAAGGAGAAGATAAAATTGTTAGAGTTCCTCTAAAGGAGGAGAAGAATGTGAAAAATGAGATAGAAACAGAAAATGGAAATGAGATTGCTGATTTTCTTATCGTAATGGCAAAGGAAACATCACTCATGGATGAAGATCACTCACTTGGAGTGACTACATTGCAGAAAGAGAGTTGTCTTGAAAAGGCAACTATGTATGATTTCTTGAATGAATGGTGTTTCAACACACCAACATGGATTGAACAAAGGAGGAGAACTATTAGTGAAGAGTTGATGGTTGATCTTGAAGCACCATACAATAAAGGAGAACTGCTACAAAATAGCTTTATGGAAAGCACCAAATCTACTCATACTAAAGGTAATGTTTTTATGATTAATGATTTGTTTTTTGTGAGCAGGAATGAAAAGAAAGGTGATTGTCTCATTAGGACAACTTTGATGAAGAGTCTTCTTGGAGAGAATATAGTGATGGAGAACTTGGGTCACATGGATCAAAATGATGTGTTCAAAATTCCTTGGAAGAAGGATTATTGTAAAGTCATTGTTTTGAGAGAATATTTGTGTGAGGAGCAACTTTATGTTGCATATGTAGTTGGTCATTATATGGCCATATTTATTGTGATATTATTTAGTGTTGAATATGTAAAAGAAGATCAAAATATGAGAGCATGGTTTAAAGACCATAATGATAAAGATGTAAGAGAGTGGTTGCTGAAAACCACAAGAGGAGATACTTTTGTTGAAGGGGGAGCTAATCAACAAAAGAAGGCACTCAAGAATTTGCAGGAAATTCCACATGAAGAGTGGAAGGAGTGCCATCATAAGTATTTTGTAAATTCTGATTTCTTGATTCAAGATTGGAGGAAACGTAAGAGAAATATTTCCATCCAACTCTGTGATGCTTAAAGAACTCTTTCATGAGTGTCTTTAGAATCAAGGGGGAGAATGTTGGAATATTTTCAACATTGCCTCCTTAGTCCTAAGTATTAAGTCCTAGTATTTAGTTTTAGTTTAATGTTTTGATTTACATATTTCTAGTTAATTTGATTAGCATATGTTGAGGTTTTGGCTTGGTTGATCACTGTTTGACCATAGTCCAAGATTAGCATGTTGTTAGGATAACAGCTATCTTTAAGTTAGTTTGTTGTAATAAGTTTGAGGATTTCTCTCAACCATCGTGTCTATTTTTAGTTCTTTCAAGAACTATAAAACTATGTAATGCATTGTTGATCAATAGAACAATTTCACTATTTTTTCTCAAAAATATTCTCAACAAGTCCACATAGAACTTATCCAAATCTGCTCTACAAGTCCTCTCTAGAACTTTCTCAAATATACTCAACAAATCCACACATAACTTGTTCAAATCTGCTCTACAAGTCCTCTCTAGAACTTGCTAAAATCTGCTCAACAAGTCCACATAAAACTTGTTCAAATATGCTCAACAAGTCCTCTCTAGAACTTGCTCAAATCTGCTCAATAATTCCACATAGAACTTGTCCAAATATGCTCTACAAGTCCTCTCTAGAACTTGCTCAAATCTACTCAACAAGTCCTCTCTAGAACTTACTCAAATCTGCTCAACAAGTCCACACATAACTTATCTAAATCTGCTCAATATCTGTATTGTAAGCTTCCACAAAAGCTCACACCAAATCTATCCACAAGTCTTATCAAAGACTTACCTCAAATCAGCTCAAAAAGTCTACACAGAACTTGTCCAATCTCATAGAAATATAAAGAGAATTGTTAGAGACTCAATATGCTCTATACTAATCACAATGCTAAATTTTTTCAATCACTCTCTTAGAAACATAATGAGAATTGTTAGAGACTCAATATGCTTCAAATTCAACTCAATTCTCAATCACTTTCTCAACTCAATTTAGAATATAGAATAGTTTGTTTTATGGAACTTGAACAATCACTTCACACATCCACTTGACTAGGCTCAACCAAATCTACTCAACCAATCACTCAATGAAATAATATTTGCTCACAAACCCTAGTCCAAACATATGATCACTCAACTCAAAATATTTCCAACAATACTCAACATAAAATCTCACATAACAATGATACTCATGTTCTTTTCAAACTCTAGTTCAAGTTCTTTGCTTAACAACTCACTTCAACAATAATGCTTATAAAACAATATTCACATAGCAATGATACTCAATCCTTAGTTTAAGTTCTTCACACAACCAATGACTTCAACAATAATACTTATAAAACAATCTTCTCATAGCAATGATACTCAATCCTTAGTTCAAGTTCTTCACACTACCAATGGTTTCAACAACAATGCTTGTAAAACAATATTTTAACAACTCTTTATTCCAGAAAACCTTGAAGCATTAACTCAAATCATTCAATAGGAAACCCTAATCAAGTCCTTTTCAGTCAAAACTTATTTTCTAGAAAACCAACCAATCAATTTAACTATGTAAGAATGTGCTCATACCTTTTTCTTGATGATGAAGGAATCTCATAAATCTGCCACAACCATAATCACACTTTTGCCAAGCTCAAGGAAATTATTAGATAGTAATCTTCCTCAAAATACAATATAAATATCAAGACAAATATACACCTTATCACTCCACCTTTAAGAAATCATTCATCAACATTTACAAAAATTTATATACCACTTACACCTTATGATATCCCCAACTAAAATAATATTCAATGCACTCTTGTTTAAAAATAACTTAATGCTTAGAAGTTCCCTCTATCCTCTTGAAACTTAAAACAATTTTATGTGACACAACCACTTTATTGAAATAAACTAACACCTCATTCCTCCAACTTATCAAAAATTAATTTCCAACTAACAATCCTTTAAGCAACCCTTTTAACTCCAAACTTTAGGTAACTCACAAAATATTAAACAAAAATTATTACCTTACCTTGAATGGGTTTCGAACTCACAACACAGCCTCAACCAACACCCTAGCCATGGTTCCAACCACCACATGAGCTAGGCGATTGCTTGGGGGCTAATGAGGATCACGTGCTCCAAACGTCTCCCCACTTGCCTATCACAACAAAAACATGCACCTTCCTTTGGAACTTTCAATTACCAATGCAACCACCAAAATATTACCGCTTATTTTCGAACGCAGGTCTCCTAGCGCCCAACACTTTAACCACCATCCTCTTTCCACTAGGCCATGCTGCCTATTTGGTGCTTGGTCTTATTCGTTGCTCCTCTTTAAATCCTATTCTTTGGCGCTAAACACAAAAATTACTTTCTCTTTTTTGCACGAGTATCAACACAATTGCATGTTTTATTTTTCTGAGAAAAAGGATAAATTAAAATTCCTCTTAGGCATTGGTATATATATTTATTTCCCTCCTTCATGCATGATGTTGGTGCTCGAATTTTCTTCAACGAATTTAGATGTCGGCGCTCAAATTTCCTTTGGAGCTTATTAATTTATAAAATATTTAAATTCATTTGAATTTAAATTTTATAAATTATTTCTTTAAAACCCTTTGGTTTTATTAAGACCATCTTCCATTTTACACCTTGGTATAAATAATATTTATTAATAAAATTTAAATTCACTTTGAATTTAAATATTTTATTAAATAAATATTAAACCTTCCTTTAGCTTTGCAATAGTCTTCCTTGGGTTTTTATGAAAAACCTTTTAACTTATGCTTCCACATAATATTAAAAATATTATGGAGCCCTTTTTCCTTTAACCTCTGCTTTATTCCTCTTGACCTTTGACATCGTCAGTGGCTTATTTTTGGAGATCAATAACTCTTGACAACTTTGTTTCTTGACAATTTTCTTGACATTAATGATGACTTCATTTCTTGACATCAATGACAACTTGACTTAATGACTCAAAATGTCCAACATGTTTTCCCTAGCAATAACATAAATGGTATTATTGAGCATATAATTTTAAATTTTCTTAGTGGCAAAAACCACCACAAGGCACAACTTCTACAAATAAGTATATCAAGTTTTCTAGCTCACCAAATTTTGACCTCATTATTTTGGTCCAACATGGTTCCTAAAGCAAAACTAGTTGTACAAATATACAGATGACAAGGGACACCTAGCATAGGCAGGGATAAAACTAGTAGGGATATAAGATATTGCTTAATGGCCTCAAAAGCATCTTGACATTCCTTGTTCCAATTAAAGGCAACCCCATTTTGCAAAAGGTGATTGAAAGGGTAGCTTTGCGATGAAGTGATGAATCACTTGAATCTTACCTTGCAAGATTTATAATTATTTTAGATTCATAGGAGAATGTATCTTTGTGATGGCCTTTAATTTATTGAGATCCACTTTGATACCAAGTTGAGAAATAATAAATCCTAAAAAAATTCTTGAGGTAAGACTAAAGACACATTTTTTAGAATTTAATCTCACATTGTGTTTGAGAAGCCAGTCAAAGAATTTGTATAAAATATCAACATGTTGATCATGCATTTTGGATTTAGCCAATAAATCATCCATGCAATATTCCACACTATCATGCATGTAGTCATAGAAAATATTGGTCATGGCACACTTATAAGTAACGCCCACATTCTTAATGCCAAAGGGCATGACTTTGTAGAAAAATGTTTCCAATGGTGTGTTGAAGGATATTTTGTGTTGATCATCAGGATTCACTCGAATCTAGTTATTTCCTAAGAAACCACCCATGAGGGGGAGCATCTCATAACCCATGGTGGATTCAACTAGAGTTTCAATGTTTGAAAGGGGAAAGTTATCTTTGGAACATGCTTTGTTGAGGTCATGAAATTTTGTACATATGTGTATCCCCCTATTTGGCTTTATGATGGATACCATATTAGAGACCCACTATGAATAATCAATGGGTTGAATAAAACCCACATCTAAGAGTTTTTGCAACTCTTCTTTAATCATAAGAGTGATTATGGAATGCATATTATGTAGCTTTTGTTTTATTGGCTTAGCATTATTGTCAAGGGTAAGGTTGTGGACCATGAGACTGAGATCAAGGCTAGGCATGTTAGTGTAAGACCATGCAAAAATATTCTTGTATTCAATCAGGAGGTCAATAAAGTGGTTTATCTATTTAGGGTTCAAACTATTTTTATGTTTGATTATGTGAGGATCGATAGGTCAAAATTGAGGTTTATATCAATGGTTTCTTCCACATGCATATGGAAACCATCCTCTAGCTAGGAAAGAGAGGATAGTTGCAAATTATTTACTACATTCTCAACAAATATGGGTTCAAGATCATTGAATTTTACATAAAAAATAAAATAATGATGAGAAGAAGTAAGATAGACATTTGAGTTGTGGATCAATTGCTTTATGGGAAGGAAATTAAGAGAAGGATAAAAAAAAATTGGTCAAAGTCAATGGCATTGGGATCAATGTTGAGAAGAAGGTCAGGATTAGTTGCATAATGAAGCGAGATGAAAAGATCAATTGATATCATGTTGATCATGGGTGGGTGATGGATTGGATCTATGGGTGTGCTAGAGGATGGGTTGGATATGGAGGGTGCTGGTGGAAGAGGCAAGAGTTGGTGAAGGATCAATGGATGAGGATGGGGTTGAGTTGGAGGTTTCCATGGCAAGAGGAGAGAGGGATGAAGAATGGGGTGACCAATGGGATGCTATGGTGGGATAAGTTCTAGAAGGATAGGGAAAGGAATGGGAAATATATGAAGGTAATCATTACCATCATTGGGATATTTTATTATGGTAACTATATGAGATGAAACATCTTTAGAACTATCAAAATCATTTAAAATAGCATCAAATTGCACATAGATCTCATCATAAAATGTGTTGGAGGGAAGGACATGAAGCATCACAACTTAGAACCATTTAGGAGGAACTATCAAGGTGTACTTAGGTTCAATATACTCATCAACATTAGCCTCCTCAAGGTTAAGGTTGAGATAGTTGAAATATTCCCTAAGGAGAGCAATTGTGCAACCCTATTGATAACCTAGGCCAAATTTTTCTTTGGTAAATTGGTAAGGGGGATCTATGACATACCATAGATCCTACTTGTAGTGCCTAATGTCAAATCCTTGCCATTGAAAGAACTAAAAATATTGAATTAAAAAGTAAGGGTTAGACAGGTAATTAATGTTCCCGTAAAATGGTTCCTTGCACTTTTTGGGTTCAAGGTTGTTAGAGGAGGTGTCAATTCACCCATACACAAAATTGACATGGTTAGACAAGGATCCAATGAGAATAACAACACCAATAGCTAGTGGTATGTCATGAGGATGATCAAAATCCTTAAGGGATTCTATGTTAAGAGGGGAAAAGTTACATTATGTACAATGTAATCCCCTAGACCAAGATTAGAAAAATGGACTGACACATGGGGTGATCCCTAACTTGCTTTTCAGGTTGGAGAACCTAAACTTATAGGATTTTTAGGATAAGATAGGAAGAGATAGGAATATGAATGAGTATATTGAAAGTAAAACATGATAGATGAAGTTAAAGGTGACAGTGGGGGAGAAACAGTAGCCTATCCATTGGTAGAGGAGAAAGTGGATGAAGAGGGGAGTTAAGAATTATATCAAGTAGCTCATTTCTCCCAAGAGTAAAGGAGTGGGTAAAGTATGGATGGAATAAGAGGAAATTGCAAATGAGACAAAGAAGAGGAAGAAGGAAGATGAGGATTAGGATGATATATGTGAGGTATAGAGGTGGGTGAGGTAGAACAAGAGTAGGCAGAAGGGGAGGAATAGGTTAAGAAGCACACACATGGGCTATAGAAGGAACAAATATAGAGATAAATGGGGAAGGGTATAAAATATAAGGGATAAGGGGAGGGTATATTGATGAAGAAGGAAGATAGTTGGAAGAAGGTGGATAGTAGATGGGCCACAAAAGTTAGAACATTATGGTGAAGGATGAGTTTGATAGATAGGAGGATGGTTAACCACCATGGGAATTGGTGAGAGTGAAATCAGGGGTGTTGGTTGGATAGGAGGAACTAATGACATACTGGTAGAGAAAAATTGGTAGATGAGAGAGTGGGACCTTGCAAAAGAGTGACCATGTTATAATACTTAAAATGTTTTGCATCAGTAGGGTTGCAATGCACCCATCCTTCATGAACATATTTCAAGAAATGATGGATGGTGCAGGGGACACATTGCATTTTCTAAATCCATGGCCACATCAAAAGTAAATTATATTGCATCTCACCTTCAATGACATGGCAAAGAGTAGGAATGGTCTTTATGCCTACCTAAATAGGAAGGATGATTGTACCAAGTATTGAGAAAAAAGTGCCATTAAATACCTACAAGATAATGCTAGGGGAAACCAAATGGCTAGAGAGGAGTTTAATATGGGACAAGGTGATTGAGGAAATGATGTTAATGGAAGAGCTAGTGTTAATAAGAATACATTTAAACATTGTACCATCGATACATGCCATCATATGCATAGGGGGATCAACCCCTAATCCCTCAAGATTCATAATCTCATGGTCATATAATACTATAGAGGGTGATATATAGGTCCTCATGCTACCCACAAAGTTGGCAAATACATTTGGGTCATGCATTTCTAGATTTATAGATCATAAAATTACATTCAAAGCCTCACGATGAGTTGGAGACTATTGAATTAGGTCATAGATTGATAACTTAGTTGATGCCATCTTTAAAGTGTAATTTGACCCTATAATGTGACAACAAGTAGCAAATGAGGAGCTCCTTACACATGGGGCATGGTCAATGATGAATATATAACTTAAGGTCATGTTGTTGGGGTTGTCTACTAGGGTATCATTGATTCCTAGTGACAATGTTGATCATACCCACAAAACCTTAGTTGGATGGGATTCCATTTACATGATTAGTTTGTTGAGGAACAATTAAATAGGTTGAGGTGCTTGTTCGTTGTTGATGTATCCCATGCTAGGGTAATATATTCTGATAAATACTAAGATTTTGGTTGGAGGGGGCTAAGGGATTATCCATAGTTAATTACCCTCAATCAATCATATCTGAAACCAAATATTATAAAGTATGAAAATCAGTCATTTCATGACCTCTTTGTTGATGGTAGATGCAATAATGATGTTCCTTATATCACCTGGTCTTCTCCCAATTTGGGTCCTTAGGGAAAATTTTAGGAAAGGAAATCATTTTTGCATCATAAATATTTTGGAAAATAATTGAAAATAGCTTGGATAAGGGCAACCAATTATAATGTGGACAAGGGGGTACTGAGGGTTATTAGAAGGCTGGTTAGAAGAAGATAGGTTGGTTGTCTATATAGGGGTTTTTTGGGGTTGGAAATCTTGTTTTTGAGGTTGATTACTCTATTATTGGGGACTATTGGAGTACTAAATATGACTTGATTCACTTGGGAAGCCTTGGATTGGTTACTGTTATTGTTGCCCTTGTTGAATTTATTAGGGTACTCAAGTTTTTTTAGAATCTTAAGTTCCATTTCTTTAATTTTGATATCTTCAATGGCCTTTGCTTGAGCAATCTCTTCCTCAAATGAGTGGTGTTGTTGAATTTGCAGGGTAGTGGAGATATGGTTAGCACAACTCTTGGAAAATATTTTTACCAGCTCAGTTGGGGGAATGAAAAATGTTAAATCATGAATAACCCCTTGTCACCTAGAAATATAATCATTGATTGGATCATTGTCAAATTGGTGAAGACTATACAGGTTCGATAATGAATTCTTCTAAATATTAATTAAAAATGCTCCAAGAAGAGGTTGGTCGATTGCCAAAAAGAAAAGATGCTATGTTGCAGTAAATTGTTAAACCAGTCCAAGGCTTGGCCCCCAAGGTACATTGGGAAGGTTTGCAACATGATGAAATCACTACCATGGATTTGGTAGCATAAAACTTAAATTTCCTCAAATGCTCTTTAGGATATTCTTTCCCCTTGAAATTTTCAAATTTGGGCATCTCAAACCAGTAAGGATAATGATGTGCTAGAATTGATGGGTGAATGGGCTCATTACAATTTTAGCTATATGTGGGTTTCTAATACCCATAGGTAGTTGAGTGCAATTCAAGATTTTTGAGTTGACCCATCAATTGTTGTAACTCAATTGAAGGATGGGTTTGAGGTGCCTGGGTAGGCACAATAGAGGTAGCAAAATGGGAAGGAGGAGGTGGTGGCTGATGCAATGAAAGATATAGGGACAATACAAGATGAGTAGAAGAAAGATGTTGATAAGGTGATGTCATTAAATTCAAATCGGTTTGGGCCAATGGAGGTTGTTATTGTATTGAAGGAGATGGATTGGGAACCTATGATTGTGAAGGTATATACTAATTAGGAGTGGGTGAATATGGTATAAGAGATGGAGTAGTAGGCAGAGTAGGAGTTCACAAAGGAGGTTGAGTGAGGTAGAAAGGTATATTAGAAGGGAGGAGGAAGATGAGGAATAGTTAGGTGTGGTTGAGAAGGTGGGCTAGAAGTAATGTGGAAAATAAGATGAGAGGGTTGGTGAGAAGTGTTGGCTTGAGTGTACTAAAAATAAAGATAAGCATAAGAAGGTTGAAGAGTAGAAGGAATTTGAAGAGGAGGAGAAGAATAAGGATAAGAAGCTTGAAGGAAATAAGTAGATGTAGTATGAAAGGAAGGTTGATATATAGAAGAAGAAATAACATACATACCAAAAAAAATAGAATTGTTGAGTGTAGAAAAATTTACAAAAGAATGATTCAGATTGAAGGGTGTAGACTTTTGAGGTGGAGTGGGAAGATAAAAGGTCATTAGGGGAATAGAAGAAGTAGGAAGAGAAGCCATATTTGCACGGAGGCGAGGAAAAGAATTAGATAAATCAAGGAGGATGGAGGCTCAAAGGCAAGATATTGTGATGATGACGTGAGACTAGAAGAAGAGGTACCATAGGGATTAGAGGTAATGAGAATGATAGACACAATACCCATATATTAGGTTACAATTGGGGGAGTAGGCATGGATGGAATATGGGAGGTATGATAGTGGATCTACTATTAGTAAGAGGGTGGAAAGGAATAGTCAAGAACTTAGAGTGGGGACAAATAATTATGAAGTAATTCCTCTAGAAGAGGAGGAAAAAGGGGTTGATGTGAACTAGGATAAATGGGAGGAGATGGTTGAACAACATAAGCAACATACTACCTATGAGTTCCAGATTCAAAATGAAGAACATTTGGGTTTGACTAGGATGTATATGTTCCCTCACTAGGGGTATCAGGTAAGATGGTGTGGGTGGCCTAGTGCATTAGGCTCTAATCATAATACAAATGGTCTACATCACTCGAATATGGGGTATGATGAAGAATGGATAGGCTATCAGGTAAAATGAGAGGAACCTTCTCTGAATGAGTTAGAGGAGTCATGGAAGGAGGAGGGATCAACTCATATGAAGTCATGGAACATTGATCCTATGTTGTAGCTTGACTTCTGGTGATGATCATAAGCATTTAAAGATAGATCAAACAAATAAGCAAACAATAAAAAGTGAAATTTGCCAATGTATGTAAAGTGTGATTTATGTTTGATGTTGCTTGGGTTTTGATGTATTTTTTTTTATATTTTGTGTGTTTGATATGACCTACACCTAAAAATCTATAAAAAATGGAAAAAAGATATCTAAAGGTGTGCCTATGCACACTCTCCAATATACCCAAGAGTACATGGAGATAATTTGTACATAAACAACCAAAATATTCCTAATGTGGGGATGGCTTAGGGTACCTAAAGGGTAGAAAGAACTTTAATATCATTTTTAGGGGATATAAGAGGTGGTGTTGTCTAAACCTGCGTTAACCTAGTTGACTTTTGCTTCAGTCTCAGGCGGGCTTGGTCAAGAATGATAGTTGCACACTCACAAATTATTTAGCCCTATGAGAAAGGGTGTCTAGCCTCAAACCAATCATAATATAATCCCAAGGGTATTCAAATTCCCAATGATGAATTTTAGGAAACTATACATACTAACTATGGCATTTAAAATAGGGCAATCAACAGTTGGTGATGAGATCCAATGTTGTTGATTGGATTTTGTAAAAAAAATTGTTCAAGTGTGATTTAAGCTATGTTTTTGGTGTTTTGATTTGATTTTTTATCTAACTAAGATGCACAAACAAAAACTATCATAAAATGTAAATGTAAATTTTTTTAAAACTAAATGCAATAAAACAAATACTAATTGAGGGATTTATCTTGTTCTACCTAAGATGTAAGAAAATGTAATTATATCTATGAAATGAAATGACAACAAATGAACATATGTTAAGAAAGGAAAATGTAACTACCCTAACTAAGAAAGAAGACCGAGGTTAAAAAAAATAAGATGCAAACAAGATAGCAAATATGCAAAATAGGAAAGTAAAGAACTTGAAAGTAAATGATGTGTAACACCCCTCCTTGGTGGAAATATTTATGGCTAATAAATTATGTTGATATAAATGATTAATAGTGTCATGCTAAAATAGCTTACATTTAATTTGTCAATCCAAGTTAATCAATTTAAAGAACAGACAATCTCGTATAGATTATTCCATGACATTAACCAACTTACTTAATTCAATTTCTTAAGATCAGGTTACAAAAAATAAAGGTTTGCAAGAATGAATTTAATGTAAATAAATGCAATTTATGACTTAGTCTAATGTGGATCCACATAATTATTTACTGATGCATCATTAATTTAATGTATTCTACAGTCTTATGATATGCAATTTTAATAATGTTTATGTTCTACTTTTACTCTATATTCTAATTTTATCTACCGTGTTAGTGGGGGAAGAGATTTAGGGACTAACATTTTGGAGTGGGCCCTACCTCCGAAAGGTTAGTATTAACCCCTTCCTCTTTTTCTATGCTATTTTTACTTTAGTACTTTACTATTTCATCTACCTATTCTAACTATTGATTATTCATTTATTGTAGGAAAATAAAAGTATTACAGACTAAAGTAAATAATTATGAAGACAAAATAATTATTATGAAATACATAGAAGAAAAATTAATACTATTTTATTGCTGCTAAAGATTACATCCACAGTCGACTTCTTCAACTCATATTACAAAAAATAATGTGAACAAAAGGTAAAGCAAGGCTAGAACAAACTAGAAGCTAGGAGCCAGAGCCTTTTCAATGGCCTGCTTGTTGTAGTTTATACAATGATATTCAAAGAAGTCTTTTTCGTAACTTTCTTTTTTTTCTCCAGCTAATCAAAATATAAATCCTAACTAAGTACAATCAATTTTCTAAAACAAATATAATAATATAACAAGACGTAAGTTTGACTAATCGGTGCTAACACATGTGTGACTGACTTGTTCTAACCAAACGTGACTTTCTAACAAATATGACTTGGACAAATCATTATGAGTCCAAGTGGCATCTACTTAACAACTTTCTTAATATAACAAACAACGAAAATAATCTTGTGCCCTATTCTCAAGGAAAGAGAATATTAGTTAGTGGAAATAAATCAATAGTTTGGATCATTTCCAACTTTTAATAAAACTTTACAACTTTATCAAATAAATAGAATATGCCAAATAATCGGTTGCCCACATTGACAACCAAATGAATGACTGTGTAAGCTTTGCTCACATTGGATATGATGTGGCACAAAAGCTTGGTCAACTTTTGACTTTAGCTCTTTGTAGCACTTTAGTAACACTTCTTTGTAACACTCCATCCACAATGCCTGTGAGTGTGCCATGTGTCCAACCAGTCTTCATATGTCTGTGTTCTGGTTCAAAATCCATGGTCATTTATCTAGCTTCATACATAGTTACCTAATAACACACAAACTTATACAAAATCCAAGTAAAATATACATATAATAACATTTATAATAATTAATCTAATTAACACATAAATGACAATATTAAGGTAAATAACAGCAAAAAGTATTCATATCCATTCATGTATAAAGAAATATAAGTAAATCCGGTGTAAATAATGTAACACTTTGGCACTCATCATTCCCCCAAACTGAAGGAAATGCATGTCCTCATGCATACAAGTTTTAAATACCACAACATAAAACATTGCAAATATTATAGATGAGATACAAAAAAAATTATAATTGAAACATTGTAGATATAATGAATGAAATATTATAGTTTTATAGAAATAACTCTGCAGATGTATAAAATAAAACATTGTAATTGTTTATGGAGAAAATAGTGCAAATGTATGAAATCAACATACTCGATTCTATCCCTTGTATAGCACGTTTTGGTGTAATTAATTTAAATTTCATGTGAAATCATTATTGAACAACCAAGGTATTGCCCTAGATGTTTTATGGAAAAGATTTGTTTCAAAATTAGGGATTTCTTTTATGTTTCTCCATGGGCCTTTGATCATGATTTGTTCGATGGTTTCTATATCTTGATCTATTTGCTCCCTGTTGCTAGCAGTTGAAGTATTATCACCAAGAGCATATTAAATAAATAAATATAAAAATCAATAAATAATATAATAATAAACTAGTACAAATATAATAAGATTATTATCATAATAAATAACTATTATTATAATAATAATAAAATATTTATAAAAATATTAGACTAATAATATAATAATAATAAACTTATAATAATAATAATAATAATAATAATATAATTATAAGTATAGTATTATAAATTAATAATAATTATTATTATAATATTATAGTTATGAACTTAATAAAATAATAATAATATTATAAACTTAATAATAATATAATTATAGAAATAATATTATAAACTAATATAATAGCTAATAGTACTATTCACTTCTAATATAATATAATTATATTATATAATTTTTTCACATATTAGTAATATTAATATAATTACATAAATAATCACTATTATATTAATTATAGTAAATAAATTATTATAAAACATAAATACTATCGTGATAATACTATAAACTACTAAAAATAATATTAATATTATAATATAATAATATTAATAATATTATAAACTAATAATAGTAATATAATATTATGAAAGATTATGAAATGGTCATAAGAATGACACGTGAGTTAATATGTATGCTTTATCATATTATGTGTTTATCTCCCTTTGTGCTAAATATAGCATGTTATCAATGCTTTCCAACAACCAGTCACTCTCGCTATGACTAGTTATCCAAGTCACCTCTCCATGACAACCAGTTTTTCCAAGTTCAATGTTATCTCGCATACTTTTGATAGGGCAAACAAAGTCCAGGGTTTCAATTTTGAAAAAGCAAATCTGATGGAGCTAGTGAACCAGGGGCCATGTGGGAGCCAATACAACACAGGAACTGGATGTCAAAGTTAATGCATGCACGCTCGCTTGGATCTACATCAGACACTATGCACAAATAGGTAAGGGATCATCCATATTTCATAGTTCCATGCATTAAAACATCTTATGATTTGACACATACCCCAATAAAAAAATAGTTAGCATCTAGATCCAATGAGCTTTAGGTTGGATAAATTTTACATTAGTTCCCTTGATATTGATGCATGTATAAATTATTAATTTCTTTATTTATTTTTATATGTATTTTATTATATATATATATATATATATATATATATATATATATATATATATATATATATATATATATATATATATATATATATATATATATTAAAGAATGTTCAAATAAAGATATAGTAACTAAAATATTAAATTATAATATATATATTAATATTTTATTATTATTTAATTTTAATTATTAAAAATTATTATAATAAATATTTGTGTTCAAAAGAACTTGTGAATGCAAATTTTGTTTTTTTTTTCTTTATTTTTTTAATTTAAAATTTATACAATTAACAATAATTTAATTTTTGAATCAATTTTGAATAACAACAATTAGACATGATAATACAATTTTTAATTTTAGGTTCAAATAATATTTGCGAATTAAATTATTTAAACTATAGATGAAATATTTTGGTATAACTCCAATTTGTTACATGTGGCGTTGAATTTTGATTGGTGAGAAGACCAAATTCATGAATGATAATGGTGAAATATTAGGGACCATATGCATTTTTAAATTTAACCCTAATTTTTTTTAAAACATGTTTATTCATACTCTTTGTATCTGCTATCAAACTTTGACATCTTCTGTCTGTGTGATGAAGATGAAAAATATTAAAGAGTGTCTTTTAACTTTTATCGATAGCAAAATTTAATTATTTATTATATATATAAGAAAAAATGTTCAATTATAATTAAAATTAATATATATAAAGGTTGGTTAGAGAGCGATGGCAAGCATTTTATCCCAGGTGAGTTCTGACAGGAATGTATCGAGTGCAGCAGCGACATGGAACCTCGAACTAGGAAAGATCCCCAACTTTGCTACAGGAGAGGGCACTGATGAGTCAGATGTTGATGCTAAAACGGACCTTTTTTTTGGGCGGGAGAAAGACTTGAGGAAGGACCCCCCTAAAAAGAAGGAGGACTATCCCAAGGTAGGGGGAACCAGTGCTAGGCCCTCTGATTCTGCATCTTATCTTGAAAAGGTCACGGGTACCAAATCACAAAAATCTACCAAGGACTGAAGCCCTTTGATAGCAATCGAAGAAGACTTAGTGATTCTAGAAACCCTAATGGCTGAATATCTTTCCCTAGAATAACATTCTCTAATTGGGAAGTTTGTAGGTGGCAAACCGGACATGGAATCCATTCGGTGATGAGCCACTACCAAGTGGAAAGTTTCAAGGAATCTTGATATTGTAGCTCTCCCTAAAGGGTTCTTTCAAATCTGCTTTAAAAATCTCGAAGATGCAACCTGCATTCTAACAGGAGGGTCATGGTTCTATGGGAAGAGGAGTTTGTTTATTCGCATATGGGGGGAAGATTTCAATGCCAAAACTCAAAGCATAAATTTTGCTCCAGTGTGGGTTCATCTTCCAAGACTCCCTAGCCAATTTTGGCATGAAGACATCCTTCAAGGAATAGGTAGATACATAAGGGAAATGGTGGCCATGGATTCAACCACCAAAGATCGCACTAGGTTGACCTAAGCCAGAATATGCATCAATGCAAATCTTGATTCCCAGCTCCTAACTCGAATCAATCTAGTCTATGGTTTCTTCCACCACTGTCATGCCATAGAGTATGAAAATAAATTGGCTTTCTGCATCAAATTTCAAACTCAAGGATACCTCAAGTCCTACTACCCCTCGCTCAGAACACATAAGGAAGTAGATTTTGGCAACCATCTCTACAGGAATCAAAGTGTTCGCTTCCCTAGGAAACCCCCAATGCAAAAGAATAGGCAAATCTAGAACAGAAACCCTCATCAACAAGCACTAGGGCAAAACCCTATCGAAAACAAAGGAAAGCAAAAAGTGCAGCCAAAAAAATCAAAGGACCAAGCTCAGGTAAGCTCCCTATTTTCTCATCCTAATCAATTTGATATTTTGATAAATATCACCCACTTTGATTCAGAAATAAATGAAGGGTTATTCACTCAGTAATAAAATGATATGTCGGATCCAAATGTCAACCTCCAAATCCCCACCATTGAAGAAATTTTGTAGTATCCCCTTCCCACCAGTAGCCCTGTCTTATCTCCAGTCAAGCTAGCTTCCCTTGATCCCCCCTAAAAATCTTCTTTCCCAAGAGGTTGTCGAGAAAACAAAAGCGGATTTCAATCCTAAAATACTCAAAGCTCCAAAAAATCCTGTGTCGATGTTTGTAATGACAATAAAAGAGGAAGGTCCAATATCCAAGAGCAAATAAGAAGCCAACCTACCGAGGACATAGCCAACGAAGTCCAAACAACCCTTGTACCTGAAATGTTTACTCACCCGAAGGAAGATTCCAAATTACCCAAACCCCCTATGTAGTAGTTAAAAGGGGGCAAGAAATCATCTAAAGTTTCCATATGAGGACACTCTCATGGAATGTGTGGGGTCTCAACAGTGCAGCCAAGTAGAGGTTGGTTAGCACTGTTAGAAAAGAAACCAAACCAACAATCCTCATTATTCAATAGACCAAGTTAGATCAGTCAAAAGCATGCAAGGCGGGCAACACCATTTGGAAAAATAGTGGAAGCATTTTTAGTCCCAACCAAGGTCCATCTGGGGGTCTGTTGTGCCTTTGGTATCCAGATAAAGTGGATGGTAGAGTAATATCGTCCTCAGATAGAGTTATAACTATCATATTTTTTGCAAAGATAAGGATCAATTTTGGATCCTATCTAATATCTATGCCCCAAACAACCCCCTTAGCAGGATTTCCTTTTGGGACCAACTAAGTCAAATGAGGCATGCTTTTAGAAATTTTCCTTGGGTCTTAGCTGGGGATTTCAACTCCCCCCTTTACCCATCAGATAAGGCAAGAGGCAATGACATTCCTACTAAAAGTATTTAGGACTTTCATGGGTTTGTCAGTGACAATAACCTAATGGATATCCAGATTCGAGGAGCTCAATTCACATGGAATAACATAAGAATAGATAACAATCTGATCCAAGTTAAGCTAGATAGATTCTTTCTATCTCAAGAAGCCATACCTTTGTTTGGCGATGCCTCCCTCACTTCCCTGCCCAGAATCGGATCGGATCGCACTCCTCTCCTATTCGAAGCTAACAAGCCTTCAATTTTTAGGACCCCTTTTAGATTTGAGGTAATGTAGGTTCTCCATCCAGATTTACGTAATCAAATTGTAGGGTGGTGGCAACAGTAGGTGGATGAATCCCCCATCACTCAAGTTAACCAAAAAATCAAAATAATCAAAGACCACATCAAAATTTGGAACAAGGAAGTATTTGGTAACATTTTTGAAAATAAGGAGCAAATCACCAACAAGCTCAAAGCCATATAAGAGAAAATTCAAAAAGGGCATATGAGCATACAAATCAAGAATGAAGAGAAAAAGCTCCTTGCCGATTACCACAACATTCTAGCCAAGGAAGAAATGTATTGGAGACAAAATTCTAGAGCCCTATGGCTCAAGGATGGGGACTCAAACATGAAATTTTTCCATGCATCCACTCTTCGTCATAGAAGCTCCAATAATATCAGGGAGTTAATAAATAGTGATGGCACAAGTGTGAAAATGAAGTAGTCACCTTCTTTGAAAAAATACTATGAACAAATTCCACTTTTTTCAAACAGGCCTAGGATCAGCTTCTTCAGCATATTCCAAATCTAGTATCCCTTGAAATGAATGACATGCTCATCAAGAACCTTACCAATAAAGAAATAAAGCAGGCTATTTTCTCCATGGCCCCTGATAAAGCTCCGGGGCTTGATGGCTTCTCCCCCAAGTTTTTTCAAACTTACTGGGATAACATAGGGGTTGACATTTGCAAAGTCGTTATTCACATGCAAAAATTCAAAGACATCCCCAAAAGCACCAACTCCACCTTCATCGTCTTAATCCCTGAAGGCCCTGAGTGCAAATCCATGAATGACTACAGAGCCATCAGTCTATGTAATGTCATATACAATATTCTTACCAAAGCCCTCACAACAAGGCTCAAAGAAATACTCCCGCTCATTATAGATCCTTGCTAGGGCAACTCAATCAAAGGAAGGTCCATTCATGATGGTATAATCACCTTGCATGAAGTCCTCCACTCAGCTTCCCAAAACAAGAAAGCAACCCTTTTTCTCAAATTAGTTATCAGTAAGGCTTTTGACCGAGTACACAGAAATTTCCTCTTGGCTATTCTTCAAAAATTTGGTTTTCATAGGGAATGGATATATGTAATCAAAGGCTACATATCTAACCCTCATTTCTCAGTCTTGATTAACGGATTACCCATAGTTATTTCCCTAGCGGTAGAGGCATCAGGCAGGGAGACCCCCTGTCACTCATCCTTTTTATAATACTCACTGAATCTCTAGGAAGAGCACTTAAGAGTGCAATTAGTGAGAAAACTATCACAAGGATCAGGGCTGCCTCGAGTCTAAACCCGCTATCACATCAACAATTTTTGGATGACACAATACTCGCTACCTATGCTTTAGTAGTGTATGCCAAGATGATAAAAAAAATACTTGATTTATATGAGAAATTGGTTGGGCAAGAAATCAAATATAACAAAAGTAAAATCTTCTTCATCAATACCCCCCTTTCCAGTCGGATTAAAATCGGGCGTATTCTTCAATGTAGCATTGGTGATTTTCCTACTCACTATCTAGGGCTTCCTCTTTTTTACAGTCGTCCCAAATTGTCCATGTGGAGTCATGTGGTGGAAAGGATAAACAAAAAGTTAGCTAGATGGAAAGGGGCTTTTCTAACCCAAGAAGGTAAAATCTCTCTTACCACAGCATGCCTCCAAAGCATCCCAACCTATTTTCTCTCAGTCTTCAAATCTCTTGCTTCAATTTACGCCCAAATTGAGCAAATACAAAAAATATTCTTGTGGGAGGCATAGAGGAGAAGAAAAATATTTATTTGGTTGGATGGGAAAATGTTTTTCAGCAAAAAAACCAAGGGGGTCTAGGACTTAGAAGAATCAAGCATATGAACACTGCTTTGCTGACTAAGCAAGCCTGGAAAATTCACACAAGTTTCAATGCAAAATGGGTGTCAATAATACAGAGGAAATACCTTCAGTATAAATAATTCACTGATGAAGATATCCCCAAAGAGGGATCAACTTTTTGGAGGTAAATTATTCAGGTCAGATAAGTTCTCCAAAAATGTTCAAGGTGGCAGCTAGGAACAGGTACTGCCATAAAAATTTGGATAGACAGGTGGGTCAGTGATCAACCTCTAGTTGAAGATGATGAGAAATCTGTCCTAAAACCTATCCTTGATGGCATCATAGGCAAAAAAGTAGCAGACTTCATCCAAAACATCAATGGGTCTAAAATCTAGAAAGACCTCAACATTAACTCAAATGATGCGCACATAACCAGGGTAGCGAAGGCTTTGGCTCTTATTTTGAATACTATAGTGATTTCGATAGATGGAAGAGAAGACTTTCTAATTTGGAAAGAATGAATAGTGGATTTTTTTCTATTAAATATACCTACCAACTTATCCTAAATCCACAACAAGCTCCCTTCTCTCCTAGCCAAATCTGGATCAAGCACCTCATCCCTAAAGTGGCAGTGTTTTCCCGGCTGGCAATTAAAAACAAGATTCTAACCACTGATAATCTCATCAAGAGGGGGGATGATGGTACCAAACAGATGCCACTTGTGCTATAAAGCTTGGGAATCCGTCAACCATATTTTCACTAAATGTGATTTCTCTTATACTATGATGAGTAACTTACTGTCTAGTTTCCACATCAATTGGGTCCAACCCAACTCCCTGGTAGAGCTTTTCACTCAGTGGCCCAATCCTTTCAAAACCCTCGATTGAAATCCTTGTGGAAAATGTGCACTCACTATTTCTTATGGTAGGTATGGCTAGAAATAAACAGTAGGGTGTTCTCTAACACTCCCAAGGACCCTACCTCCATTGCTAGTAAAATCATCAACTTTACCACAGATAACTCCTGATTCATCCCTTGTACAGAACCCCTTGATGTGGTATTGGAGATTTTTATGTTCAATAGTCTTAATATCCCAAGGGAAGATAATCCTTGTGTCACTCATCCCCACCCAAGGCACACCTCTTCTTGGAAACCCCCCTTGGCAGGATGGCTCAAGATCAATTTTGATGGAGCTTCTAAAGGAAACCCAAGAATGGCAAGGGCAAGAGGACTAGTCAGAGATAGCAGCGACAAGATTGTGGTCGCCTTTGCAGAGAACCTAGGCATTCAAACTAATCACGTAGCAGAAGCCCATGCCCTGTGGAGAGGTCTCAGCATCATCCAAAAGCACAAAGGGAACTATGAAATGGAAGGGGACTCTCTAAACATCATAAATTATATCAACAACAGATCCAATCCTTCATGGAAGGTCATGATAAAAAGATAGGTTAGCGTGATATGCAGACATGTGTACAGGGAGACAAACAGATTGGTTGACCTCTTAAAAAACATGGGAATCAGTCAGAATTCCTTGACTGTATGGGATAACAATCTGCCCTCAAACATTGTCAATGAAGCCAACCAAGAGTGGGCAAATCAAAAGCAAAGCATCGGAGTAGGAGATTCATCATCAGGTTGCCAACATCTTCATCAGTAGCCTTATTAGTACTCTTGACAGCATTAGCGAGAAGCTGAAGCAGCTCATAAATACTGAGGAAAGCACTGCGAAGAATAAGGTAGCTGCCGCATGATGGAGGATCGTGGATCTTTTTTTTATTTATGGTTCTCTAGGTCCTTACTAGGGTTTGTTTTCATGAGGGTTATTTTAACTTTACATATATTATATGCATCAATGTTGGTTTGGGTGTCTGTTGTCCATATATTATCTGCATCAATCCTGTTTGGGGTGTTGTCCATATATTATCTACATCAATATTATTTGGGGTGTTGCTATTAGGCTTATCGGCTTTTAATCAATATATGGTGAACGGTGTTTATCCATGTACATAAACACTTTTTTAAATTTTAGTCTTCTAAGTTGCTAGCCTCCTTTAAGGTTTTTGTAACTACTGGTTTTGGGATCCAGGAAAAAACCCTTTAATATAAGCTACACTATTTACCAATATATATATATATATATATATATATATATATATATATATATATATATATATATATATATATTTAATATTTTATTATTTACTTTTATAAGATATATATAGGTAAATATATATTTCACTCTTTTATTTATTTAAAATTTGTACAATTAGCATCTTGAATATATATAATATTAAACATGAAAATTCTATTTTATAGGTGTTATATTATGGAAAATCTTCATATATTTTATTAATTATATTTATATATATTATTATTATTATTATTATTTATTTATTTATTTATTTTATTATTATATTTATTATTCTATAATATTATATTCATGTACTACTCCCCCAAACTGTATTATAAACTTTATTGTATTAAGCCTATACCTCCCCCCAAACTGTAATTTTTCGCTATATAGCCAAAATAAAAATAGAGGGAAATATTTTTATTTAAAAATGCTTATATTTATAGGAAATTTTAACATATATATTATTTTATTTATTTTAATGGTATGGGGGTAGAAAGGTTTTTTTTTTTTCAAAACTGTATTATAAACTTTATTGTATTAGCCTTATACCTCCCCCAAACTGTAATTTTGGCTATATAGCCAAAATAAAAAATAGAGGGAGATATTTTTATATAAAGATGTTTATATTTGTAGGAAATTTATATATAATTTTAAATGGTATGGGGGTAAATATATTTAGATATATATTATTGTATCTATATTATCATTATATAGATATATTTTATTCATTTATATATATTTTTATATTTTTATTTATTTATTTATTATTAATATTTATTATTTTTATTTATTTATTATGACTATTATTATATTTTTTTTTTAATATATATTTTTTATTTATTTATCTTTTTTTTTATTTGAAATATTTTCTTCTAATTTTATAAGGAGTTCCATCTGGGATGAATAGCAGTCATCAAAAAAAAAAAGGATATTTTATCATAGGATGATTTCAACAGGATATTAGGATTCTTGGAAAATACAAACCACACTTGCGTAGGATGAGATAAACCATAGTACTTTAGGAATTAGCTCATGACTTTTGCTTGCTTACAACATTCTAGGGTTGTTTTACAAAGACTCAAGTTCTAGATATTTTGAACAAATTCACCTATTTTTCTCACGAATCAGTATGATGCTAAGGATGTCCTAATGTTTTCAAGCCTCTTGAGGACCAACTGTGTGTGCAGTGAACATTCATTCCTCATCATGAGTAGGGATTGAGTAAACCAATGGTCACTTATGTCAACAAGCTAGCTTATCTATGAGCATCAATATGTCTTGTCCAGACTTAGCGCTATTGCATAAGGATACCTTATTGTTAGGCAGGTTTCATTCAACCCATTGTCGTAATGAGGATCACCTCATGGTTTTCAAAATACTAAGAATTCCAAGGATTTAGGCTCTTCACACTTATTTTATTTAATTTTATTTGAAATATTTTCTTATTTTGAGAGGAAGCAAGGGATTTTGATTACTTCTTGGGATTCTTGCTTATTTAAGAGGAAGCAAGAAAATAATTTTTGAAATACTTCCTCGTTTAGAGAGAGAGCAAGGGATTTTTTTATTGTTTTTTAGGATTCTTGCTCATTTTAAGAAGCAAGAAGACACTTTTTGGAATGTTTGCTCGTTTAGAGAGAGAGCAAGGGATTTTTCTTCTTATTTTTTCAAAATTGAAGGGGGAGCTTATCTTTTTGCCAATTCATTAGCTTTCTAGACCATGCACATAATTTGGATAAGCAGGGGAAACCGTTCACTCTTATGGCAATAGTAACTCATAGGTTAGTCTTTCCAAACTTCACAATGTTTTATTTATTATAAAGTGCGTAGTCCAAGAGGAAACTTGATTTATTATGAGCAACTTATAACATCCAAAGATTGTTTAATTTTCAATGAAAATTTACTCAAAATACTAGTGGTGACTGAGTAATTGAAAACACCTAGATTTTTTTTTTTTTAGCAAGCAAAAAGTATCATGCAATATGTGGTAGTAATTTTCCTACATAACTCTCAAGTTGATGCAAAATAAAGAAATATTTTTTTAAGATATTTTTGAAACAACATTGAGACTGAAATTTCTAGTGGAGAATTAAGTGAAAGTGATGCAAACATGGGAACTCTTTCATGAAACAAAAAGAAGCATAATTCCTTATATGTGTGTGTGTGTGTGCGTGTATTTTAGATATAAAAAAACAACTTATTTAATAGGTAGTGTATTTGTTGCTTATTAAAGAGAAGTATTTATTCAATAGTAGTAATTTGCAGTTTAGATATACACTGCAAATCATTTTGTTGCTTAAGATGGTGCATGAACTCTTATTTAGAATGTGGCTTTTTATATAATTTAAGCCTATGTCCATTAAGTAGTAATTTTTTTTGTTGAGTCATCAATAGGCTTTAAGTTTTACTACACCATTTCCAAATATTTTCTAATTGAAATATTCATGATACAATATGTTTGTCTTGCCACTTTATAGTTTCATTAGTTCAGTCCTGTATAATACCTCTATTTTATTATTATTATTATTATTATTATTATATATATATATATATATATATATATATATATATATATATATATATATTTGATTCTGTTTTTGTTTTTGGTTCTATTTTTTTTTTCTTTTCTAAACAATTCCTATTGTACTAAAACTAAATGGATTGGCCAACTAATTTCAGCATAATAAGAAAAAGTAAAGTGTTTGTTGTTACTGTTTTACCTCTAATAAATATTTTCACTATGACTGTGTCACTCAGTCATACCTACTTCCTATACTACCTTGTGTTTCTACACGCCAAAGTCGTAGATTTAAACTAGCAACAACCACACTGGGTAGGAAAATAAATTGCTTGAAAAAAAAAATTACTGAAAAGGAAATTGCTGAAAAATTAAAGTCACGTGTTGTTATTTGTTTTACTTCTAAGGGATATTTTCACTGTGGTTGTGTCACTTAGTCACATCTACTTCCTATACTACCCTGTGTTTCTACAAGACAAAACCTTAGATTTTAAACTAGGAACAACGACACTGTGTAGGAAAATAAATTGCTTGAAAAGTAAATTACTGAAAAGGAAATTGCTAAAAAAGTAAAATCAAGTGTTGTTATTTATTTTACTTCTAAGGGATTTTTTCACTGTGGTTGTGTCACTCAGTCACATCTACTTCCTGTACTACCCTATATTTCTACAGGATAAAACCTTAGATTTTAAACTAGGAACAACGACACTTGTGCAAGAAAATAATTTGCTCAAAATAAATGCTTTTAAAATAAATGTTGAAAAATAAATACTTGAAAATAAATGACTAAATTCTAGAAAAACAATAAAAATTGATTTTAAGAAAATTAGAACCTGGTCCACCTAAGGTAGAGGATGCTTTTTGTGCGTATGTGTTGGTCACTACTTGTGACACCCTTCACACACAGCTCCTCACGTGTGTTGATCACTACTTGCACCACCCTCCACATGTAGGTAAGCTTTCCTTCCTTATGCGGTCCAATAGTTTATATATTAATGTAATGGTGCTGCTCTCCCCAGCAACGACGTCAAAATATCATGCTAAAATAGCTTACATTTAATTTGTCAATCCAGGTTAATCGATTTAAAGAACAAACAATCCCGTATAGATTATTCCATGACATTAACCAGCTTACTTAATTCAATTTCTTAAGATCAGGTTACAGAAAATAAAGGTTTGCAAGAATGAAATTGTGCTTAATGTAAAGAAATGCAATTTATGACTTAGTCTAATGTGGATCCACGTAATTATTTACTGATGCATTATTTATTTAATGTATTCTACAGTTTTATGATATGCAATTTTAATAATGTTTATGTTCTAATTTTACTCTATGTTCTAATTTTATCTACCGTGTTAGTGGGGGAAGAGATTTAGGGACTAACCTTTCGGAGTGGGCCCTACCTCCGAAAGGTTAGTATTAACCCCTTCCCCTTTTTCTATGCTATTTTTACTTCAGTACTTTACTATTTCATCTACCTATTCTAACTATTGATTATTCATTTATTGCAGGAAAATAAAAGTATTACAGACTAAAGTAAATCATTATGAAGATAAAATAATTATTGTGAAAGACATGGAAGAAAAAGTAATACTATTTTATTGTTGTTGAAGATTACATCCATAGTCGACTTCTTCAACTCATATTATAGAAAATAATGCGAACAAAAGGTAAGGCAAGGCTAGAACAAACTAGGAGCTAGGAGCCAGGGCCTTTTCAATGGCCTCCCTATTGTAATTTATACAATGATATTCAAAGAAGTATTTTTCTTAACTTTCTTTGTTTTCTCCAACTAATCAAAATCTAAATCCTAACTAAGTACTAACAATTTTCTAAAATAAATATAATAATGTAACAAGACATAACTTTGACTAATCAATGCTAACACATGTGCAACTGACTTGTTCTAACCAAACATGACTTTCTAACAAATATGACTTGGACAAATCATTATGAGGCCAAGTGGCATCTACTTAACAACTTTCTTAATATAAGAAACAACAAAAATAATCTTGTGCCCTATTCTCAAGGAAAGAGAATATTAGTTGGTGGAAATAAATCAATAGTTTGGATCCTTTCCAACTTTTAATAAAACTTTACAACTTTATCAAATAAATAGAATATGCCAAATATTCGGTTGCCCACATTGACAACCAAATGAATGATTGTGTAAGTTGTGCTCACGTTGGATATGATGTGGCACAAAAGCTTGGTCAACTTTTGACTTTAGCTCTTTGTAGCACTTCAGTAACACTTCTTCGTAACACTCCATCCACAATGCCTGTGAGTGTGCCATGTGTCCAACCAGTCTTCATTCATCTGTGTTCTGGTTCAACATCCACGGTCATTCATCTAGCTTCATACATAGTTACCTAATAACACACAAACTTACACAAAATCAATGTAAAATACACATATAATAACATTTATAATAATTAATCTAATTAACACATAAATGACAATATTAAGGTAAAATAACAGTAAAAAGTATTCATATCCATTCATGTATAAAGAAATATATAAGTAAATCCAGTGTAAATAATGTAACACTTTGGCACTCATCATTCCCCCAAATTGAAGGAAATGCATGTCCTCATGCATACAAGTCTTGAATACCACAACATAAAATATTGCAAATATTATAGATGAGATACAACAAATTTTTATAATTGAAACATTGTAGATATAATGAATGAAATATTATGGTTTTATAGAAATAACTCTGTAGATGTATAAAATAAAGCATTGTAATTGTTTATGGAGAAAATAGTGCAAATGTATGAAATCAACATACTCGATTCTATAGCATGATTTGGTGTAATTAATTTAAATTTCATGTGAAATCATTGTTGAACAACCAAGGTATTGCCCTAGATGTTTTATGGAAAATATGGGTTTCAAAATTAGGGATTTCTTTTATGTTTCTCCATGTGCCTTTGATCATGATTTGTTCGATGGTTTCTATATCTTGATCTATTTGCTCCCTGTTGCTAGCAGTTGAAGTATTATCACCAAGAGCATATTAAATAAATAAATATAAAAATCAATAAATAATATAATAATAAACTAGTACAAATATAATAAGATTATTATCATAATAAATAACTATTATTATAATAAAATAATAATAATAAACTTATTATAATAATAATATAATTATAAGTATAATATTATAAATTAATAATAATTATTATTATAATATTATAGTTATGAACTTAATAATATAATAATATTATTATAAACTAATATAATAGCTAATAGTACTATTAATAGTATAGAAGAAAATCACTTCTAATATAATATAATTATATTATATTTTTTCACATATTAGTAATATTAATATAATTACATAAATAATCACTATTATATTATTATATTAATTATAGTAAATAAATTATTATAAAATATAAATACTATCGTGATAATACTATAGACTACTAAAAATAATATTAATTATATTAAAATATTATTAATATTATAAACTAATAATAGTAATATAATATTATGAACGACTATGAAATGGTCATAAGAATGACATGTGAGTTAATATGTATGCTTTATCATATTATGTGTTTATCTCCCTTTGTGCTAAATATAGCATGTTATCAATGCTTTCCAACAACCAATCACCTCTCCCTAATGACCAGTTATCCAAGTCACCTCTCCATGACAACTAGTTTTTCCAAGTTCAATGTTATCTCGCATACTTTTGACTAGGCAAACACAGTCGAGGGTTTCAATTTTGGCAAAACGCAAATGTGATCGAGCTAGTGAACCAGGGGCCATGTGGAAGCCAATACAACACAGAAACTGGAAGTCAAAGTTAACACATGCACGCTCGCTTGGATCTACATCAGACACTATGCACAAATAGGTAAGCGATCTTCCATCTTCCATAGTTCCATGCATTAAAACATCTTATGATTTGATTTGACACATGCCCCAAGAAACAAATAGTGAGCATCTAGATCCAATGTGCTTTAGGTTGGATCCATGACTTGATTTCTGCCCCAATTCTCCCGAGATAAAAAAAGATAAATTTTACATTAGTTCCCTTGATATTGATGCATGTATAAATTATTTATTTTTATATGTATTTTATTATATATATATTTTTGGTAATATTTTATTATTATTTAATCTTTTTTTTTTGTGTGGAAAACATCCAAAAGGGATGCCACTTTCGGGTAAGACCCAAGGAGGCAGGGGTATTATTATTTAATATTAATTTTTAAATATTATTATAATAAATATTTATGTTCAAAAGAACTTTTGAATGCAAATTTTGTTTTTCTTTTTCTTTTCTTTTTTTATTTAAAATTTATGCAATTAATAATAATTTAATTTTTGAATCAATTTTGAATAACAACAATTAGACATGATAATACAGTTTTTAATTTTAGGTTCAGATAATATTTGCGAATTAAATTATTTAAACTATAGATGAAATATTTTAGTATAACTCCAATTTGTTACATGTGGCGTTGAATTTTGATTGGTGAGAAGACCAAACTCATGAATGATAATGGTGAAATATTAGGGACCATATGCATTTTTAAATTTAACCCTAATTTTTTGTTTTAAACATGTTTATTCATACTCTCTCTATCTGCTATCAAACTTTGACATCTTTTGTCTGTGTGATGAAGATGAACAAGATTAAAAAGGGTCTTTTAACTTTTATCGATAGCAAAATTTATTTATTTATTATATATATAAGGAAGAATGTTCAATTATAATTAATATATAAATCTGTATAATTAGCATCTTGAATATATATAATATTAAACATGAAAATTCTTTTTTTTTTTAAGTAATACTTCTTATACACATCCACCATGGGGATTGAACCCGGGTCCATTGTCGGTAGACCACACTCACGGTAAAATATAATGAAAATTCTATTTTATAGGTGTTATATTATGAAAAATCTTCATATATTTTATTAATTATATTTATATATATTATATTTATTATATATATATATATATATATATATATATATGTATATATATTTAATTTATTTATTTTATTATTATATTTATTATTCTATAATATTATATTCTTGTACTACTCCCCCAAACTGTATTATAAACTTTATTGTATTAAGCCTATACCTCCCCCCAAAGTCTAATTTTTTGCTGTATAGCCCAAATAAAAATAGAGGGAAATATTTTTATTTAAAAATGCTTATATTTATAGGAAATTTTAACATATATATTATTTTATTTATTTTAATGGTATAGGGGTAGAGAGATTTTTTTTTTTTCAAAACTGTATTATAAACTTTATTGTATTAGCTTTATACCTCCCCCAAACTGTAATTTTGGCTATATAGCCAAAAATAAAAAATAGAGGAAGATATTTTTATATAAAGATGCTTATATTTGTAGGAAATTTATATATAATTTTAAATGGTATGGGGTAAATATATTTAGATATATATTATTGTATCTATATTATTATTATATAGATATATTTTATTCATTTATATACTTATATATTTTTATTTATTTATTTATTATTATTATATTATTATTATTATTATATTATTTTTTTTATTTTTTTAATATATATTTTTTATTTTTTTATTATTATTTTTATTTGAAAGATTTTCTTCTTCTAATTTCATAAGGAGTTCCATGTGGGATGAATATTAGTCATCAATATATAAAATGGATCTTTTATCATAGGCTTGGATTATTTTAACAGGATATTAGAGTTCTTGGAAAATACAAACCACACTTTTGTAGGATGAGATAAACCATAGTACTTTTAGGAATTAGCTCATGACTTTTGCTTGCTTACAACATTCTAGGGTTGTTTTACAAAGACTCAGACATCCTAGAGATTTTGAACAAATTCATCTATTTGTCTCACGAATCAATATGATGCTAAGGGTGTCCTAATGTTTTCAAGCCTCTCAAGGACCAACTGTGTGTGTAGTGAATGTTCATTCCTCATCATGAGTAGGGATTGAGTAAACCAATGGTCACTTATGCCAACAAGCTAGCTTATCTATGAGCATCCATAGGTCTTGTCCAGACTTAGCGCTATTGCATAAGGATACCTTATTGCTAGGCGGGTTTCATTCAACCCATTGTTGTAATGAGGATCACCCCATGGTTTTTGAAATACTAAGAATTCCAGGGATTCAAGCTCTTCACCCTTATTTTATTTAACTTTATTTGGGATACTTGCTTATTTTGAGAGGAAGCAAGGGATTTTGATTACTTTTTGGGATTCTTGCTTATTTAAGAGGAAGCAAGAAGATAATTTTTGGGATACTTGCTCGTTTAGAGAGAGAGCAAGGGATTTTTTTTATTGCTTTTTGGGGTTCTTGCTCATTTTTAAGAAGCAAGAAGATACTTTTTGGAATACTTGCTCGTTTAGAGAGAGAGCAAGGGATTTTTCTTCTCCTTTTTTAAAAAAGTGAAGGGGGAGCTTATCCTTTTGCCAATTCATTAAATTTCTAGACCATGAGCATAATTTGGATAAGCAGGGGAAACTTTTCACTCTTATGGCAATAGTAACTCATAGGTTAGTATTTCCAAACTTCACAATGTTTTGTTTATTATAAAGTGCGTAGTCCAAGAGGAAACTTGATTTGATTAGGAGCAACTTATAACATCCAAATATTGTTTGATTTTCAATGAATTTATTTAAAACACTAGTGGTGACCGAGTAATTGAAAACACCTAGATTTTTTTTTATTTAGCAAGCAAAAAGTATCATGCAAGATGTGGTAGTAATTTTCCTAGAGAACTCTCAAGTTGATGGAAAATAAAGAAATATATTTTTAGGATCTTTTTGAAACAATATTGAGACTGAAATTTCTAGTGGAGAATAAAGTGAAAGTGATGCAAACATGGGAACTCTTTCATGAAACAAAAAGAAGCATAATCCCTTTTTTATATATATATATATATATATATATATATATATATATATATATATATATATATATATATATATTTATTTATATGAATATGTATATTTTAGATATAAAGCAACTTATTTAATAGGTAGTGTATTTGTTGCTTATTAAATAGAAGTATTTATTCAATAGTAGTGATTTGTAGTTTAGATATACACTGCAAATCATTTTGTTGCTTAAGATGGTGCATGAAATCTTCTTTAGAATATGGCTTTTTATATAATTTAAGCCTATGTCCATTAAGTAGTAATTTTTTTGGTTGAGTCCTCAATGGGCTTTGAATTTTACTACATTATTTCCAAATATTTTCTAATTGAAATATTCATGATACAATATGTTTGTCTTGCCACTTTATAATTTCATTAGTTCAGTCTTGTATAATACCTCTATTTTATTTTATTTCATTTTATTATTATTATTGTTATTATTAATATAGATATACATATATATACTTTATTTAAATTTTATTATATATATATATATATATATATATATATATATATATATATATATATATATATATATATATATATATATATATTTGATTCTGTTTTTGTTTTTGGTTTTGTGTTTTTTTTTCTTTTCTAAACAATTCCTATTGTACTGAAACTAAATGGATTGGCCAGCTAATTTCAGCATAATAAGAAAAAGTAAAGTGTTTGTTGTTACTATTTTACCTCTAAGAAATGTTTTTACTGTGAATGTGTCACTTAGTCACACCTACTTCCTATACTACCTTGTGTTTCTAGAGGCCAAACTCTTAGATTTAAATTAGCAACAACCACACTATGTAGGAAAATAAATTGCTTGAAAAATAAATTACTGAAAAGGAATTTGCTAAAAAAGTAAAGTCAAGTGTTGTTATTTGTTTTACTTCTAAGGGATGTTTTCACTGTGGTTGTGTCACTCAGTCACACCTACTTCTTGTACTACCCTGTGTTTCTATAGGCCAAAACCTTAGATTTTAAACTAGGAACAACAACACTTGTGCAAGAAAATAAATTACTGAAAAGTAAATGCTTTAAAAATAAATGCTAGAAAATAAATGATTAAATTCTAGGAAAACAACAAAAATTAATTTTAAGACAATTGGAACCTGGTCCACCTAAGGTGGAGGATGCTTGTTGTGTGTATGCATTGGTCACTACTTGTACCACCCTCCACCCGTAGCTCCTCATGTGCGTTGATCACTACATGTGCCACCCTCCACATTAGGTAAGCTTTCCTTCCTTATGCGGTCTAATAGCTTGCAAATTAATGTAATGGTGCTACTCTGTTAGTCTCACAATGACACTAAGAGGGGGTGAATCAGTGTAGCTCTTTAAAACTTAAATCTTCAACACTCAAAGCTAAAACAATGAAAATATAAAACCAAATAAAGCAAGTATAACAAGAGAACATCACACAACACAAGATGTACCAAGGTTCACCGATTTGACTACATCCCCAAAAATGACTATTTGGACTCCCATCCAAATCCAGCCTTTGCAAAGCACCAACTTTACAATCAATTTACAAGCACCCACTAGAAGGAGCACCAACCCCTGATTTATCTACACCAACAAAAAAGTGCACCAACCCCTGATTTATCTGCACCAACAAAAAAGCGCACCAACCCCTGATTTATCTGCACCAACAAAAAAGCGCACCAACCCCTGATTTATCTACACCAACATAAAGGAGCACCAACCCCTCTACCAAGCACCCACTTGATTTTGATATTAATAATAAAATGACATATATTGATGCAGGAGCATCCAGCAGCACCCGATGGAGAGGCATTTGAAAAATTGCCTACGGAGGAAGAACGTCACGATTTCACGACGTGTCACGAAATCGCGATAGAAAAAGGCAAAGGGAGCGAGGAGAAAAATCTGTCGCGATATCACAATGGAAGAAGTGTCACGATATCGTGACACGATGAGGAGAGAGAAGGTGTGGGGCGGACATGTCACGATTTCGCAACATGTCACAATTTCGCGACCAGAAGCCGCCAGGAGGAGGAGCAGTTGGGAATGTCGCGATTTCGTGACATGTCATGAAATCGTGACTGTCGCGAAATCACGATGAAAATGTAGCAAAAGGGAAAGGCAGTTGGAAATGTCATGATTTCATGACATGTCATGAAATCGTGACTGTCACGAAATCGTGACATCGAAGCAGAATCCGAGGGAAGGCAGAGGAAGTGTCACGATTTCGTGACACATCGTGAAATCGTGACATCAAAGCAACGACCGAGGGGAGGCAGTGGAAGTGTCATGATTTTTTGACACATTGTGAAATCACGACTGTCACAAAATTGTGACCAGAGCAGAAAAGCAAGGGGGCATAACTTTCAGCCAAAATGGATATCATATGAGAAAGTTATGCCCAAAATACTGAAGTGACGTTTTTCACCACTCTCCAAAAATCACGGATTTTCACTCTTTATTTTTCTCCACACACACTTCTCTCTTCACAAAATAAAGTCCCCACTTTTCAATAAAATCCCTTGTCACTTAAAAAGCACACACTTGCATTATTTTTCCCTTTTCAATTTTTAAAAATATTTTCTTTAATGAAGCTTCTTAAAACAATATAACTTCTTTTTTTTATTTTGAGAAGGCATTTCGTCAAACACGTCACATGCAAAGAATTGACACCTTACTCGTTCTCTTACTTCGGAGCCATGTGACACCTCAAACCAAAAATGAAAGATGCTCTATTTGATGCCTTGAAGGTGTAACAACACTGAAACCAAAACTTTGGCGACTCTGCAAGGTCGAAACGACCAACTGAAGGATTTTGCACAAGTGGAACAAATTGACATAAAAGTGACCTGTACCGTTTTTGCAACAATCATAACTCTCACCTCGTAACTCTGTTTTCTCTAAAATTTGAAACATAGAATATCTGCAATGCTGACTACATCCAGTCTGAATATCACTGCATAAATCCTTATGGTTCGCCTATACCACCTCCACGAAAACTATTGTTGACACACTTTTTCCAAAAAGAGCGTTTTTGTGACAGTCTTGCAACGCTTGTAACATTCGCCTCGTTTCTCCGTTTTTGTGGAAATTTGGAACACATGTTCTTGAAGATAACGACCACCTCCAATTTAAATTTTTCTATCAAATTCTTCTCGGTTTGCTCGCAGTGCTTCTGATAAAACTGCCCTTTTTCGGCCTATACAACCACTTGCCAAATCATCCGCCAAGATACCGAAAACGTCACCGATCAATCCAAACACTGTGATGACACCTCCAATGCTGTTCTATACTATTTCTTGACATGCTGGCATGTTCCAAATTGATCCATCCTATCCAACTGTGCCCGTGATGACTTTTGCAATTTTTTGACAACTTCTTGACGATTTTTTCAACTTTTGCAAATTTGCATGAACAACCTGTAACAACTTCACCCGAACATCAAAAACATCCTCATAAGCATTTAACATCACTGTACATACTCCAAAAAACCTCTGAACAACTTTCCACTGCATCAACCTGTCCATCTAAGTGTGTTGACAACAATGACAATATTGTCACTACACCTTGCTCAACAATCTCCCCCTTTGGAATTGTTGGCAACACACGCACAATTTCCTGTAACTCTTCTCCCCCTTTGACAACAAGACCAAAGGGCTGCTACAAACTCCCCCTGAGTCCATGCACAACATTCTCAGGCAAAAATTATTACACTTAGCAAAAATCACAAACATGAGCAAAAAGATAAACAAATACACAAATGCTCCCCCTGAGAATGTGGCCCCAATAGCTAGTCAATTCTTGGGAAGTGTGACCACTCCCAATTTCTTGTGAAGGTACTCAAAGACTTCCTTGGGCAATGGTTTGGTGAAGATATCCGCTACTTGCTCTGTTGTTGGAACAAAATCCAACTTAACCTCACCTTCCGCAACTTTCTCCTTCAAAAAATGATACTGGATAGCAATATGTTTTGTGCGAGAATGCATAACCGGATTCTTTGAGATGTTAATGGCACTGGTGTTATCGCACTTAACTAAAATTGGCTCACTAAAATTAATGCCAAGATCCTTCAGATTTTATTTCATCCATAACACTTGCGTACAACACGTTGTCGCTGTAATGTATTCTGCCTCTGTTGTGGATAAGGAGACTGACTCCTGTTTCTTACTGTGCCACGCGACCAACCTGTCTCCAAGATAGAATGCACCTCCACTGGTACTCTTCCTGTCATCTACACATCCTGCCCAATCTGCATCTGAATACGCAATAAGGGTGAAGTCCTTACCTTTCGGATACCATAACCCATACTCCATAGTACCCTTGAGGTACCGAAAAATCCTCTTCACTGTTGTCACATGAGTCTCCTTGGGACTAGCCTAAAATCGTGCTACCATGCATACTGCCTACAAAATATCTGGTCTGGTAGCTGTCAAGTACAGTAAGCTCCCAATCATAGATCTATACATAGTTTGATCAACATGTGGAGATTTGTCATCCTTGCTCAACTTGCAACTCTTCCTTCATTAGAGTGCTAACATCGGTACTATCCTCCATTGTGAATTTTTCAGCATCTCTTTCAGCATATTTAATTTGTATTCGTTTTGATTAATAGCAATGAAAAATATGAAATTCACCGATCATCTTCAAATTCAATTTCTTCATTCTTTGATTAATTCTGCCAAAATCTTTACACATCTTTTGTTGCTTTACCAACATACTGATATCGAATTCTGCTTTCATGCATCCTCAACATGCACCTATTTTGGATGTGAATACCAGTTACTATCGACCATACCTCTTTTCAACATATGTTGAGTAAGCTACTTTTCTCTCATTCAACATAGTCTGTGCCATTTCCTGCACTATCCTGTTCTTTCTTTCTACCACACCATTCTACTGAGGTGTCCTGGCTGCTAAAAACTGTCTCCTAATGTCATATTTTTCACAATACTATGTGAAATCCTCTAAAATAAACTCTCCTCCTTTGTCTAACCTTAAACATTTAATCATTTTTTCTATTTGATTCTCAACTTGGTTTTTGAAAACCTTGAACATCTCAAAAGCTTCTGATTTATGCTTCAAAAATAGTACCCATGTCATCCTAGAATAGTCATCTATACACAACATGAAATATTTGTCACCGTTTATGCTTTGCGTTCTCATGGGTCCACATAAATCAGTATGTACTAGTTCCAAAGGTTTGCTTGTGTAGTACTCTTTTGTTTTAAATGAGACTCTAGTTTGCTTCCCCTTTTGACATGAAGCACAAATGCTATTTGATGGTTTGCCAATGGTGGGAATATCTCTCACTACTTTCTTTGAGCTGATTTTTACTAGATTGTCAAAATTGATATGATCGAGCCTCTTGTGCCACAACCAATTCTCTTCTTCCTGTCCAATCAAGCAAGCTCCTTCTAAAGTCTCTGAGAGAGTGTACAGGTTGCCAGATGTCCTTGATCCAGTTGCTATCAACTTCCCATTGTTTGCCTTTCTGACTTCACAACCTTGCTTCTTAAAGATCACTTCATGACCTCTATCACAAATCTGACTTACGCTCAACAAGTTATGCTTCAGACCAACCACAAACAAGACTTATTTTGACCTGATTTTTCTGTCACTAATCTTAACTGAACCTCTGCCAACTATCTTAGCTCCATCATTGTTTCCAAACTTTATTGAACCACCTTCATATTGCTGCAACTTCTCAAATTTTTGTTTGTCACCTGTCATATGACTGGAGCATCCACTATCAAGTATCCATGGTGCGGATTTATTCTACGCTTTAAATGTCATCTGTACGATCAAGGATTCCTTTTCTTCCTTAGGTCACTCTTTTTCTTTCCACTCATGTTTGATTACAATTTTGGGCTCTTGTTTTGGCTTTTCTTTTTCAGTAGCTTGTGCATGTTTTTCGAGAAATTTTCTATTTTGTCTTATTCCATTTGGCTGAAATTTTCTTCCCTGAAATTGATTTGATGCAAATGTACTTCGACAATTTCTTACAATATGCCCAAAATTATGACAATTATAACATTCTACTGCATAATCCATCAAAGGTGAAAAAACATTTCTATTGGTAAAATTCCTTGGTCCTACATTATACTTGCAATCTGAGATCTTATGTCCATAACCATTGCATTTAAAACAATAACTTAGAAAAGAGATGATTGAACCTGGGTGGTGGTCTTTGCCATGTTGTCGTAGGAGCCATAAATATTCTTCTTCTTTGATGTGTGACATTGGTGAAGCCATCATTGTCAATTCTCCTTTCGTGCCTTGCATTATTGCTTTCCTTTGCATGATTCATTTTTGCTTGATCAACTTGTTTCTTCTCTTCATTCTTTGTGGATTCTTCATTTATGGCCTTTGATCCATTTGACGATTCTCCTTCATCAAAACCCAAACCAAATTTGATGCCTGTAGTCTTTTGGTTATTTATGATCTTATCCAGCTTCATAGAAATTTCTTCACGTTTGTGATAACAACTAATTTTTTGATTCATCTCTTCTAGCTGCATTCTTAAACCAACAATCTCTTCTTCTAGCTTGCTGCAATAATCTATTTTCATGGTTATTTGCACTTCGAGATCTTCGAAGATTTTCTTGGATTCTTCTATCTATACTTTCAAATTTGTTATGATTTCATTTGCATCCTCAAGCTTTCTTGAAATTTTCTTATTCTTTTTTCTTTCTATCTTCAATTCATCTAGAGTTGCAATTAGTTCCTCTTCCAAATTCACTTCTACGTCAATTTCTTCTTCATCACATTCTTGTTCTTTTTCTGGTTTTTCTTCTTTGAGTGCCATGAAAAGAGCTTCACCTGTTTCCTTTTCAGAATCCTCACTGGAGCTATCTTCTGATGAACTGACATTCTTGGAGATGAAACTTTTCTTCTTGAAGTTGCCTTTTCTGAAATTTTTTTTTTCTTCCAGTCACTTCTTTCTTCGTGCGATCCTTCATCACTTATGTTCTTCTCATTAAGTGGACATTTAGCTACAAAATGCCCAACGCCTCCATAGTTGAAACATTTAAATGGTAACTTTCCTCTGTATTTTCCTTTTCCCCTTTTTAGTTTTCGAACAAAGTTTGCTTCCATTTCATCTGATGTCTCTTCTTCCTCGGATTCTTTTTTTGCTTTCATATTTTTATGGGCTTTAAAAGCAGCTTCTCTATCTGTGGGTTTAGATTTTCCTATTCTCATCTCATATGCAATCAAAGAACCATGCATCTCATCCATACTAAAAGAATTTAGATCTTTAGCTTCTTCTATAGCTGAAACTTTAGAATCAAATCTTTGGGGAAGGGATCTTAATACCTTTTTCACGATGATAGAATCTTTGATTTCCTCGCCGAGTCCTCTAATCGCATTAATGACTTCATTAACTCTCAGCATATATGCCTCTATATTCTCATCGTCATTCATATTTAATACTTCGAATTGAGCTCAATGTGTTTGTAACTTGGCCTCCTTGATCTTAACGTCTCCTTCATGAATGCTCTTCAGTTTGTTCCATATTTCCTTTGCCGTTTTACAACCCATAATCTTTACCAGTTCGCTATCCACTAATCCACACATGATAGCATTCTTTGCTTTTGAGTCATTCTCAAACAGTTTCTTACCGACAACATCGGTTGGAGAAGTGGTGGGTATTGTGTATCCACTATCTATTGAATCCCAAATGTCGTATCCCAAAGCACAAAGATATGTCTGCATCCTGAGTCTCCAAAATGCGTAATTAGTTCCATCAAATAATGGTGCTTTGTTTGATGAGAAGCCTTCACCACCTGCCATTGTGTCACTTCCAAGATCACCCTAGCCGGTTAAGCCTGTTTAGGAACCTCACTCTGATACCAATTGTTAGTCTCACAATGACACTAAGAGGGGGGTGAATCAGTGTAGCTCTTTAAAACTTAAATCTTCAACACTCAAAGCCAAAACAATGAAAACATAAAACCAAATAAAGCAAGTATAACAAGAGAACATCACACAACACAAGATGTACCGAGGTTCACCGATTTGGCTACATCCTCAAAAATGACTGTTTGGACTCCCATCCAAATCCAACCTTTGCAAAGCACCAACTTTACAATCAATTTACCAACACCCACTGGAAGGAGCACCAACCCCTGATTTATCTGCACCAACAGAAAGGAGCACCAACCCCTGATTTATCCGCACCAACAGAAAGGAGCACCAACCCCTCTACCAAGCACCCACTTGATTTTGATATTGATAATAAAATGACATATATGAATGTCTTCACTGAAACCAGAACCCTCTATGGTCTGTAAGCTCAAAATCTAAAACTTTCTATTTCACCCAAGTATAACATCCCTCTCTCTGCATTACTCAGAATTTGAATCTTCTCTTCTCACAAAAAAAACTGATTGTTCTCTTAGCTCGTTTTGCCAATTGCTAAACGCTTTTTGGGTATTGTGCAGCACTTTGTCTACGAACTCCTCTCAAAATTTCAGCCAAAATGGATATCATATGAGAAAGTTATGCCCAAAATACTGAAGTGACATTTTTCACCTCTCCAAAAATCATGGATTTTCACTCTTTATTTTTCTCCACACACACTTCTCTCTTCACAAAATAAAGTCCCCACTTTTCAATAAAATCCCTTGTCACTTAAAAAGCACACACTTGCATTCTTTTTCCCTTTTCAATTTTTAAAAATATTTTCTTTAATGAAGCTTCTTAAAACAATATAACTTCCTTTTTTTATTTTGAGAAGGCATTTCGTCAAACACGTCACATGCAAAGAATTGACACCTTACTCATTCTCTTACTTCGGAGCCACGTGACACCTCAAACCAAAAATGAAATATGCTCTATTTGATGCCTTGAAGGTGTAACAACACTGAAACCGAAACTCTGGCGACTTTGCAAGGTCAAAACGGCCAACTGAAGGATTTTGCACAAGTGGAACAAATTGACATAAAAGTGACCTGTACCGTTTTTGCAACAATCATAACTCTCACCTCGTAACTCTGTTTTCTCTAAAATTTGAAATGTAGAATCTCTACAATGCTAAATACATCCAGTCTGAATATTGATGTATAACTCCTTATGGTTCACCTGTACCACCTCCACGAAAACTGTTGCTGACACACTTTTTCCAAAAAGAGCGTTTTTATGACAGTCTTGCAACGCTTGTAACATTCGCCTCGTTTCTCTGTTTTGGTGGAAATTTGGAACACATGTTCTTGAAGATAACGACCACCTCCAGTTTGAATTTTACTATCAAATTCTTCTCGGTTTGCTCGTAGTGCTTCTAACAAAACTGCCATTTTTTGGCCTGTACAACCACTTGCCAAATCATCCGCCAAGATACCGAAAACGTCACCGATCAATCCAAACACTATGCTGACACCTCCAACGTTGTTATGGACTATTTCCTGACATGTTGGCATGTTCCAAACTGATCCATCCTGTCCAACTACGCCCATGACGACTTTTGCAATTTTTTGACAACTTCTTGACGATTTTTTCAACTTTTGCAAATTTGCACGAACAACCTGTAACAACTTCACCCAAACATCAAAAACATCCTCATAAGCATTGAACATCACTGTACATACTCTGAAAAACCTCTAAACAACTGTCCACTACATCAACTTGTCCATCTGAGTGTGTTGACAATAATGACAATATTGTTGCTGCTAACACACTTTTTCCAAAAAGAGCGTTTTTGTGACAGTCTTGCAATGCTTGTAACATTCACCTCATTTCTCAGTTTTGGTATAAATTTGTAACACATGTTATTTAATATAACAACCACCTCCAGTTTGAATTTTTCTATCAAATTATTCTCGGTTTGCTTGCAGTGCTTCTCACAAAACTACCCTTTTTTGACCTATACAACCACTTGCCAAATCATCCGCCAAGATACCGAAAACATCATCGATCAATACAAACACTATGCTGACACCTCCAATGCTATTCTGGACTATTTCCTAACATGCTGGCATGTTCCAAACTGATCCATCCTATCCAATTGCACCCGTGATGACTTTTACAAATTTTTGACAACTTTCTAATGATTTTTTCAACTTTTGCAAATTTGCACGAACAACCTCTAACAACTTCACCCGAACATAAAAAACATCCTCATAGGCATTTAACATCACTGTACATACTCCAAACAACCTTTGAACAATTTTCCACTACATCAACCTATCCATCTAAGTGTGTTGACAATAATGACAATACTATCGCTGCACCTTGCTCAACAATCTCCCCCTTTGGAATTGTTGGCAACACACGCACAATTTCCTATAACTCTTCTCCCCCTTTGACAACAATACCAAAGGGCTACTATAAACTCCCCTTGAGTCCATGCACAACATTCTTAGGCAAAAATTATTACACTTAGCAAAAATCACAAACATGAGTAAAAAGATAAACAAATACACAAATGCTCCCCTTGAGAATGTGGCCCCAATAGCTAGTCAATTCTTGGGAAGTGTGACCAATCCCAATTTATTACGAAGGTACTCAAACACTTCCTTAGGCAATGGTTTGGTGAAGATATCTGCTACTTACTCTATTTTTGAAACAAAATCCAACTTAACCTCACCTTTCGCAACTTTATCCTTCAAAAAATGATATTGGATAACAATATGTTTTATGCGAGAATGCATAACCAGATTCTTTGAGATGTTAATGGCACTAGTGTTATTGCACTTAACTAAAATTAGCTCACTAAAATTAATGCTAATATCCTTTAGAGTTTATTTTATCCATAACACTTACGTACAACACGTTGTCACTTTAATGTATTTTGCATCTATTGTGGATAAGGAGACTGAATCATGTTTCTTACTATGCCACGCAGCCAACCTGTCTCTAAGATAGGATTTACCTCCACTGGTACTCTTCCTGTCATCTACACATCCTGCCCAATCTGCATCTAAATATGCAATAAGGGTGAAGTCCTTACCTTTCGTATACCATAACCCATACTCCATAGTACCCTTGAGGTACTAAAGAATCATCTTCACTGTTGTCACATGAGTCTCCTTAGGACTAGCCTAAAATCATGCTACCATGCATACTGCCTGCAAAATATCTAGTCTAGTAGCTGTCAAGTATAGTAAGCTCCCAACTTGGATAGTTTTCTTCATAAATTGGATAGTTCTCTTCACAACTAATTACTCGTTCCCTTCCTTCATCAACTTTAACATCGGTACTATCCATAATTTTTCTTAGCCTCTTGTTGTAGCATTTGTAAGCTTTTATTTTTTATGAATAGCCAAGAAAAATATCTTCATCTGCTCTATCTTCAAACTTACTAAGGTTTTCTTCAGTTCTTTTGATGTAACACTTGCTGCCAAAAACTTTAAAGTATCTTGTTGCCATTTCACCGAACCATAACTCATAAGGATTTTTGCTTTCATGCATCCTCAACATTCACCTATTTTGGATGTATACCGCAGTATGGACTACCTCTTTCCAAAATATGTTTGATACTTTGCTCTCGGTCAACATAGTCTGTGTCATTTCTTGCACTGTACTGTTCTTTCTTTCTACCACACCATTCTGCTAAGGTGTCCTAGCTACTGAAAACTGTCTCCTAATGTCATATTTTTCACAATACTATGTGAAATCCTCTGAAATAAAATCTCCTCCTTTGTCTAACCTTAAAAATTTAATCATTTTTCCTATTTGATTCTCAACTTGGTTTTTTAAAACCTTGAACATCTCAAAAGCTTCTGATTTATGCTTCAAAAATAGTACCAATATCATCCTGGAATAGTCATATATACACAACATGAAATATTTGTCACCTTTTATGCTTTGCGTTCTCATGGGTCCACATAAATTAGTATGTACTAGTTCCAAAGGTTTGCTTGTGTAGTACTCTTTTGTTTTAAATGAGACTCTAGTTTGCTTCCCCTTTTCACATGAAGCACAAATGCTATTTGATGGTTTGTCAATGGTGGGAATATCTCTCACTACTTTCTTTGAGATGATTTTTACTAGATTGTCAAAATTACTATGACCAAGCCTCTTGTGCCACAACCAATTCTCTTCTTCCTATCCAATCAAGCAAGCTCCTTCTAAAGTATCTGACAGACTATATAGGTTGCTAGATATCCTTGATCCAGTTGCTATCAACTTCCCATTTTTTGCCTTTTTGATTTCACAACCTTGCTTCTTAAAGATCACTTCATGACCTCTATCACAAATCTAACTTACGCTCAACAAGTTATGCTCTAGACCAACTACAAACAAGACTTCTTTTGACTTGATTTTTTTGTCACTAATCTTAAGTGAACCTCTACCAACTATCTTAGCTCCATCATTGTTTCCAAACTTTACTGAACCACCTTCATATTGCTGCAACTTCTCAAATTTTTGTTTGTCATCTGTCATATGTCTGGAGCATCCACTATCAAGTATCCATGGTGCGGATTTATTTTGCGCTTTAAATTCCATCTGTACGATCAATGATTCCTTTTCTTCCTTAGGTCGCTCTTTTTCTTTCCACTCAGGTTTGATTACAATTTTGGGATCTTGTTTTGGATTTTATTTTTCAGTAGATTGTGCATGTTTTTCAAGAAATTTTCTATTTTGTCTTATTCCATTTGGCTGAAATTTTCTTCCCAAAAATTTATTTGATGCAAATGTACTTCGACAATTTCTTACAATATGCCCAAAATTATGACAATTATAACATTCTACTACATAATTCATCAAAGGTGAAAAATTATTTCTATTGGTAAAATTCCTTGGTCCTACATTATACTTGCAATCTGAGATCTTATGTTCATAACCATTGCATTTAAAACAGTAACCAAAAAAGAGATGATTGAACCTAGGTGGTGGTCTTTGCCATGTTGTCGTAGAAGCCATAAATTATTTTCTTCTTTGATGTGTGACATTGGCGAAGCCATCATTGTCAATTCTCCTTTCGTGCCTTGCATTATTGCTTTCATTTGCATGATTCATTTTTACTTGATCAACCTGTTTCTTCTCTTCATTATTTGTGGATTCTTCATTTATGGCCTTTGATCCATTTGACGATTCTCCTTCATCAAAACCCAAACCAAATTTGATGCATATAGTCTTTTGGTTATATATGATCTTATCTTGCTTCATAGAATTTTCTTCATGATTGTGATAACAACTAATTTTTTTATTCCTCTTCTAGCTACATTCTTAAACCAATAATCTCTTCTTCTAGCTTGCTACAATAATCTATTTTTATGGTTATTTTTACTTTGAGATATTCGAAGATTTTCTTGGATTCTTCTATCTATACTTTCAAATTTGTTATGATTTCATTTGCATCCTCAAGCTTTCTTGAAATTTTCTTATTCTTTTTTCTTTCTATCTTCAATTCATCTAGAGTTGCAATTAGTACCTCTTCCAAATTCACTTTTGCGTCAATTTATTTTTCATCAAATTCTTGTTATTTTTCTGGTTTTTCTTCTTTGAGTGCCATGAAAAGAGCTTCACATATTTCCTTTTCAGAATCCTCACTGGAGCTATCTTCTGATGAACTGAAATTATTAGAGATGAAACTTTTCTTCTTGAAGTTACCTTTTTTGAAATTTGTTTTTCTTCCAGTCACTTCTTTCTTCGTGCGATCCTTCATCACTTCTGTTCTTCTCATTAAGTGGATATTTAGCTGCAAAATACCCAATGCCTCCATATTTGAAACATTTAAATGGTAACTTTCCTCTGTATTTTCCTTTTCTCATTTTTAGTTTTCGAACAAAGTTTACTTCCATTTCATATGATGTCTCTTCTTCCTCGGATTATTTTTTTGCTTTTATATTTTTATGGGCTTTAAAAGCAACTTCTCTATCTGTGGGTTTATATTTTCCTATTCTCATCTCATATGCAGTCAAAGAACCATGCATCTCATCCATACTAAACAAATTTAGATCTTTAGCTTCTTCTATAGCTAAAACTTTAGAATCAATTTTTTTGGGAAGGGATATTAATACCTTTTTCACGATGACAAAATATTTGATTTCCTCGCCAAGTCCTCTAATCACATTAATGACTTCATTAACTCTTAGCATATATGCCTCTATATTCTTGTCATTCATATTTAATACTTTGAACTAAGCTCGATGTGTTTGTAACTTGGCCTCCTTGATATTAACGTCTCCTTCATGAATGCTCTTCAATTTGTCCCATATTTCCTTTGTCGTTTTACAACCCATAATATTTACCAGTTTGCTATCCACTAATCCACACATGATAGCATTCTTTGCTTTTGAGTAATTCTCAAATAGTTTCTTACCGACAGCATCGGTTGGAGAAGTGGTGGGTATTGTGTATCCACTATCTATTGAATCCCAAATGTCGTATCCCAAAGCACAAAGATATGTCTGCATCTTGAGTCTCCAAAATGAGTAATTAGTTCCATCAAATAATAGTACTTTATTTGATGAGAAGCCTTCACCACCTACCATTGTGTCACTTCCAAGATCACCCTAGCTGGTTAAGCCTATTCAGGAGCCTCGCTCTGTTACCAATTGTTAGTCTCACAATGACACTGAGAGGGAGGGTGAATTAGTGTAGCTCTTGAAAACTTAAATCTTCAACATTCAAAGACAAAACAATGAAAACATAAAACCAAATAAAGCAAGTATAACAAGAAAACATCACACAACACAAGATGTACCGAGGTTCACCGATTTGGCTACATCCTCAAAAATTACTGTTTAGACTCCCACACAAATCCAACCTTTACAAAGCACCAAATTTACAATCAATTTATCAAAACACACTAGAAGGAGCATCAACCCCTGATTTATCTACACCAACAGAAAGGAGCACCAACCCCTAATTTATCTGCACCAACAGAAAGGAACACCAACCCCTCTACCAAGCACCCACTTGATTTTGATATTGATAATAAAATAACATATATGAATGTCTTCACTGAAACTAGAACCCTCTATGGTTTGTAAGCTCAAAATCTAAAACTTTATATTTCACCCAGTATAACATCCCTCTCTCTGCATTACTCGGAATTTGAATCTTCTCTTCTCACCAAAAAAAACTGAGTGTTCTCTTAGCTCGTTTTGCCAATTTCTAAACGCTTTTTGGGTATTGTGCAAAACTTTATCTACGAACTCCTCTCAAAATTTAAACCAAAATTAATAGCATATGAGAAAGTTATGCCCAAAATACTGAAGTGATGTTTTTCACCACACTCCAAAAATCATGGATTTTCACTCTTTATTTTTCTCCACACATACTTCTCTCTTCACAAAATAAAGTCCCCACTTTTCAATAAAATTCCTTGTCACTTAAAAAGCACACACTTGCATTATTTTTCCCTTTTCAATTTTTAAAAATATTTTTTTTAATGAAGCTCCTTAAAACAATATAACTTCCTTTTTTTATTTTGAGAAGGCATTTCGTCAAACACGTCACATGCAAAGAATTGACACCTTACTCGTTATCTTACTTCGGAGATACGTGACACATCAAACCAAAAATTAAATATGCTCTATTTGATGCCTTGAAGGTGTAACAAAACTAAAATTGAAACTTTGGCGACTCTACAAGGTCGAAACGGCCAACTAAAGGATTTTGCACAAGTGGAACAAATTGACATAAAAGTGACCTGTACCGTTTTTGCAACAATAATTACTCTCACCTCGTAACTCTGTTTTCTTTAAAATTTAAAATGTAGAATATCTGTAATGATAAATACGTCCATTCTGAATATCGCTGCATAACTTCTTACGGTTCACCTATACCACCTTCACGAAAACTGTTGTTGATACACTTTTTCCAAAAAGAATGTTTTTATGATAGTCTTGTAACGTTTGTAAAATTCACCTCGTTTCTCTATTTTTCTAGAAATTTGGAACACATTTTCTTGAAGATAATTACCACCTCTATTTTGAATCTTGCTATCAAATTATTTTTGGTTTGCTCGTAGTGCTGCTAACAAAAATGCCCTTTTGTGGCCTGTACAACCACTTTCCAAATCATCCGCCAAGATATCGAAAACGTCACCGTTCAATCCAAACACTGTGTTGACACCTCCAACACTGTTCTGAAATGTTTCCTAACATGTTTGCATATTTCAAACTAATCCATCCTGTCGAAATATGCTCGTGATGACTTTTGCAATTTTTTGACTTCTTGATGATTTTTTCAACTTTTCCAAATTTGCATGAACAACCTATAACAACTTCACCCAAACATCAAAAACATCCTCATAAACATTGAAAATCACTGTACATACTCTAAAAAACCTCTGAACAATTGTCCACTGCATCAACTTGTTCATCTGAGTGTGTTGACAACAATGACAATACTGTTGCTGCTGACACTTTTTCCAAAAAGAGCATTTTTGTGACAGTCTTGTAATACTTGTAACATTCACCTCATTTCTCAATTTTAGTGTAAATTTGTAACACATGTTCTTTAAGATAACGACCATCTCCAGTTTGAATTTTTCTATCAAATTCTTCTCAATTTGCTTGCAATGCTTCTGACAAAACTGCCCTTTTTTTACCTATACAACCACTTGCCAAATCATCCGCCAAGATACCGAAAACATCACCGATCAATCCAAAAACTATGCTGACACCTCCAACGCTATTCTGGACTATTTCTTGACATGCTGGCATGTTCCAAACTGATCCATCCTATCCAATTGCACTCGTGATGACTTTTGCAATTTTTTAACAACTTCCTGATGATTTTTTCAACTTTTGCAAATTTGCAAGAACCTGTAACAACTTCACACGAACATCAAAAACATCCTCATAAGCATTTAACATCATTTTACATACTCCAAAAAACCTTTGAAAAACTTTCCACTACATCAACCTATCCATCTATGTTGACAACAATGATAATACTATCGCTGCACCTTGCTCAACAATCTCCCCCTTTGGAATTGTTAGCAACACATGCACAATTTCCTGTAACTCTTCTCCCCCTTTGACAACAAGACCAAAGGGCTGCTGTAAACTCCCCCTGAGTCCATTCACAACATTCTCAGACAAAAATTATTACACATAGCAAAAATCATAAACATGAGCAAAAAGATAAACAAATACACAAATGCTCCCACCGAGAATGTGGCCCCAATAGCTAGTCAATTCTTGGGAAGTGTTACCACTTCCAATTTCTTGCGAATGTACTCAAATACTTCCTTAAGCAATGGTTTGGTGAAGATATCTGCTACTTACTCTGTTGTTGGAACAAAATCCAACTTAACCTCACCTTTCGCAACTTTATCCTTCAAAAAATGATACTGGATAACAGTATGTTTTATGCGAGAATGCATAACCAGATTCTTTGAGATGTTAATGGCACCAGTATTATTGCACTTAACTAAAATTAGTTCACTAAAATTAATTTTAATATCCTTTAGAGTTTATTTTATCCATAACACTTGCGTACAACACGTTGTCGCTATAATGTATTTTGCATATATTATGGATAAGGAGACTGAATCCTGTTTCTTACTATACCATGCGACCAACTTGTCTCCAAGATACAATGCACCTCCACTAGTACTCTTCTTGTCATCTACACATCCTACCCAATCTGCATCTGAATATGCAATAAGTGTGAAGTCCTTACCTTTCGTATACCATAACCCATGCTCCATAGTACCCTTGAGGTATCGAAGAATCCTCTTCACTGTTGTCACATGAGTCTCCTTAAGACTAGCCTAAAATCGTGCTACCATGCATACTGCCTGCAAAATATCTGGTCTAGTTGCTAACAAGTACAGTAAGCTCCCAACTTGGATAGTTCTCTTCATAAATTGTATAGTTCTCTTCATAGCTAATTACTCGTTCCCTTTCTTCATCAACTTTAACATCGGTACTATCCATAATTTTCCTTACCCTCTTGTTGTAGCATTTGTAAGCTTTTATTTTTAACGAATAGCCAAAAAAAATATCTTCATCCGCTCTATCTTCAAACTTACTAAGGTTTTCTTCAGTTCTTTTGATGTAACACTTGCTGCCAAAAACTTTAAAGTATCTTGTTGTTACCTTTTTACCGAACCATAACTCATAAGGAGTTTTGCTTTCATGCGTCCTCAACATACACCTATTTTGGATGTATACTACAATATGGACTACCTCCTTGCAAAATATGTTTGATACTTTGCTCTCAGTCAACATAGTCTGTGCCATATCCTACACTGTCTTGTTCTTTCTTTCTACCACACCATTCTGCTGAGGTATCCTGGCTGCTAAAAATTGTCTCCTAATGCCATATTTTTCACAATACTATGTGAAATCCTCTGAAATAAACTCTCCTCTTTCTGACCTTAAAACTTTAATCATTTTTCCTATTTGATTCTCGACTTGATTTTTTAAAACCTTGAACATCTCAAAAGCTTCTGATTTATGCTTCAAAAATACTACCAAGTCATCCTAGAATAGTCATATATACACAACATGAAATATTTGTCACCGTTTATGCTTTGCGTTCTCATGGGTCCACATAAATTAGTATGTACTAGTTCCAAAGGTTTGTTTGTGTAGTACTCTTTTGTTTTAAATGAGACTCTAGTTTGCTTCCCATTTTGACATGAAGCACAAATGCTATTTGATGGTTTGCCAATGGTGGGAATATCTCTCACTACTTTCTTTGAGCTGATTTTTACTAGATTGTCAAAATTGATATGACCGAGCCTCTTGTGCCACAACCAATTGTCTTCTTCCTATCCAATCAAGCAAGTTCCTTCTAAAGTCTCTGAGAGACTGTACAGGTTGCCAGATATCCTTGATCTAGTTGCTATCAACTTCCCATTGTTTACCTTTTTGACTTCACAACCTTGCTTCTTAAAGATCACTTCATGACCTCTATCACAAATCTGACTTACGCTTAACAAGTTATGCTCCAGACCAACCACAAACAAGACTTCTTTTGACCTAATTTTTTTGTCACTAATATTAACTGAACCTCTGCCAACTATCTTAGCTCCATCATTGTTTCCAAACTTTACTGAAACACCTTCATATTGCTGCAACTTCTCAAATTTTTGTTTGTCATCTGTCATATGACTAGAGCATCCACTATCAAGTATCCATGGTGCAGATTTATTTTGCTCTTTAAATGCCATATGTACAATCAAGAATTCCTTTTCTTCCTTAGGTCGCTCTTTTTCTTTCCACTCAGGTTTGATTACAATTTTGGGCTATTGTTTTGGATTTTCTTTTTCAGTAGATTGTGCATGTTTTTCAAGAAATTTTCTATTTTGTCTTATTCCATTTGGCTGAATTTTTCTTCCTTGAAATTGATTTGATGCAAATGTACTTTGACAATTTCTTACAATATGCCCAAAATTATGACAATTATAACATTCTACTACATAATTCATCAAAGGTGAAAAAGTATTTATATTGGTAAAATTCCTTGATCCTACATTTTACTTGCAATCTGAGATCTTATGTTCATAACCATTGCATTTAAAATAGTAACCAGAAAAGGGATATTAATACCTTTTTCACGATGACAAAATATTTGATTTCCTCGCCAAGTCCTCTAATCACATTAATGACTTCATTAACTCTAAGCATATATGCCTCTATATTCTAGTCATTCATATTTAATACTTCGAACTAAGCTCGATGTGTTTGTAACTTGGCCTCCTTGATATTAACATCTCCTTCATGAATGCTCTTCAATTTGTCCCATATTTCCTTTGACATTTCACAACCCATAATATTTACCAGTTTACTATCCAATAATCCACACATGATAGCATTCTTTGCTTTTGAGTCATTCTCAAATAGTTTCTTACCGATAGCATCAGTTGGAGAAGTGGTGGGTATCATGTATCCACTATCTATTGAATCTCAAATGTCATATCCCAAAGCACAAAGATATGTCTGCATCTTGAGTCTCAAAAATGAGTAATTATTTTCATCAAACAATAGTACTTTGTTTGATGGGAAGCCTTCACCACCTGCCATTATGTCACTTCCAAGATCACCCTAGCTGGTTAATCCTATTCAGGAACCTCGCTCTGTTACCAATTGCTAGTCTCATAATGACACTAAGAGGGGTGAATTAGTGTAGCTCTTTAAAACTTAAATCTTCAATACTCAAAGCCAAAACAATGAAAACATAAAACCAAATAAAGTAAGTATAACAAAAGAACATCACACAACACAAGATGTATTGAGGCTCATCGATTTGGCTACATCCCTGAAAATGACTGTTTAGACTCTCATCCAAATCCAACCTTTACAAAACACCAACTTTACAATCAATTTACCAAAATACACTAGAAGGAGCACCAACCCCTGATTTATCTGCACCAACAGAAAGGAGCACCAACCCCTGATTTATCTGCATCAACAGAAAGGAACACCAACCCTTCTACCAAGCACCCACTTGATTTTGATATTGATAATAAAATAACACATATGAGTTTTTTCATTGAAACCAGAACCCTCTATGGTTTGTAAGCTCAAAATATAAAACTTTATATTTCACCCAGTATAACATCCCTCTCTCTGCATTACTCAGAATTTAAATCTTCTCTTCTCATAAAAAAAAATTGAGTGTTCTCTTAGCTCCATTTGCCAATTGCTAAACGCTTTTTGGGTATTGTGCAAAACTTTATCTACGAACTCCTCTACAAATTTAAACCAAAATTAATATCATATGATAAATTTATGCCCAAAATACTAAAGTGATGTTTTTCACCATGCTCCAAAAATCACGGATTTTCACTCTTTATTTTTCTCCACACATACTTCTCTCTTCACAAAACAAAGTCCCCACTTTTCAATAAAATCCCTTGTCACTTAAAAAGCACACACTTTCATTATTTTTCCCTTTTCAATTTTTAAAAATATATTTTTTAATGAAGCTCCTTAAAACAATATAACTTCCTTTTTTTATTTTGAGAATGCATTTCGTCAAACACATCACATGCAAAGAATTGACACCTTACTCATTCTCTTACTTCGGAGCCACGTGACACCTCAAACCAAAAATTAAATATGCTCTATTTGATGCCTTGAAGGTGTAACAACACTTAAATTGAAACTCTGGTGACTTTGCAAGGTCGAAACGGCCAACTGAAGGATTTTGCACAAGTGGAACAAATTGACATAAAAGTGACCTGTATCATTTTTGCAACAATCATAACTCTCACCTTGTAACTCTTTTTTCTTTAAAATTTAAAATGTAGAATCTCTGCAATGCTAACTACATCCATTCCGAATATTGCTGCATAACTTCTTACGGTTCACCTATACCACCTCCACAAAAACTGTTGCTGATACACTTTTTCCAAAAAGAGCGTTTTTATGACAGTCTTGTAACGCTTGTAAAATTCACCTCATTTCTCTATTTTGGTATAAATTTATAACACATGTTCTTGAATATAACGACCACCTCTAGTTTGAATTTTGCTATCAATTCTTTTCGGTTTGCTCGCAGTGCTAACAAAACTGCCCTTTTCGGCCTGTACAACCACTTGCCAAATCATTCGCCAAGATATCGAAAACATCACCATTCAATCCAAAAACTATGTTGACATCTCCAAAACTATTCTAAAATGTTTCCTGACATGTTGGCATGTTCCAAACTGATCCATCTTATCCAACTGCACCCGTGACGACTTTTGTAATTTTTTGACAACTTCTTAACAATTTTTTCAACATTTCCAAATTTGCACGAACAACCTATAACAACTTCACCTGAACATCAAAAACATCCTCATAAACATTGAAAATCACTGTACATACTCTAAAAAGCCTCTGAAAAAATTTCCATTGCATCAACTTGTTCATCTGAGTGTGTTGACAACAATGACAATACTGTTGCTGCTGACACACTTTTTTCAAAAAGAGCGTTTTTGTGATAGTCTTGCAATGCTTGTAAAATTCACCTCATTTCTCAGTTTTGGTTTAAATTTGGAACACATGTTCTTTAATATAATGACCACCTCCAATTCGATATTTGCTATCAAATTCTTCTCGGTTTGCTCGTAGTGCTTCTGACAAAACTGCCCTTTTTTTACCTATACAACCACTTGCCAAATCATCCGCCAAGATACCGAAAACATCACCGATCAATCCAAACACTGTGTTGACACCTACAACACTATTCTGGACTATTTCCTGACATGCTGGCATGTTCCAAACTGATCCATCCTATCCAATTGCGTCCGTGATAACTTTTGCAATTTTTTGACAACTTTCTGATGATTTTTTCAACATTTGCAAATTTGCACGAACAACCTATAACAACTTCACCCGAACATCAAAAACATCCTCATAAGCATTTAACATCACTGTACATACTCAAAAAAACCTTTGAACAACTATCCACTATATCAACCTATCCATCTAAGTGTGTTGACAACAATGACAATACTATCGCTGCACCTTGCTCAACAATCTCCCCCTTTGGAATTGTTGGCAACACACGCACAATTTCCTATAAATCTTCTCCCCCTTTGACAACAAGACCAAAAGGCTACTATAAACTCCCCCTGAGTCATTCACAATATTCTCAAGAAAAAATTATTACACTTAACAAAAATCACAAACATGAGCAAAAAGATAAACAAATACACAAATGTTCCCCCTGAGAATGTGGCCCCAATAGCTAGTCAATTCTTGGGAAGTGTGACCACTCCAAATTTCTTGCAAAGGTACTCAAAGAATTCCTTGGACAATATTTTGGTGAAGATATCTACTACTTACTCTGTTGTTGGAACAAAATCCAACCTAACCTCACCTTCCGCAACTTTATCTATCAAAAAATGATACTGGATAACAATATGTTTTATGCAAGAATGCATAACCGGATTCTTTGAGATGTTAATGGCACTGGTGTTATTGCACTTAACTAAAATAAGCCCACTAAAATTAATGCTAATATCCTTTAGAGTTTATTTTATACATAACACTTGCGTACAACACATTGTCATTGTAATGTATTTTGCATCTATTGTGGATAAGGAGACTGAATCATGTTTCTTACTATACCACGTGACCAACCTATCTTCAAGATAGAATGCGCCTCCACTGGTACTCTTCCTGTCATCTACACATCCTACCCAATCTACATCTAAATATGCAATAAGGGTGAAGTCCTTACCTTTCGTATACCATAACCCATACTCCATAGTACCCTTGAGGTACCAAAGAATCCTCTTCACTGTTGTCACATGAGTCTCCTTAAGAATAGCCTAAAATCATGTTACCATGCATACTGCCTGCAAAATATCTGGTCTAGTAGCTGTCAAGTACAGTAAGCTCCCAACTTGGATAGTTCTCTTCATAAATTGGATAGTTCTCTTCATATCTAATTACTCATTCCCTTCCTTCATCAACTTTAATATCGGTACTATACATAATTTTCCTTAGCCTCTTATTGTAGCATTTGTAAGATTTTATTTTTGACAAATAGCCAAGAAAAATATCTTCATCCGCTCTATCTTCAAACTTACCAAGGTTTTCTTCAGTTATTTTGATGTAACACTTGCTGCCAAAAACTTTAAAGTATCTTGTTGTTGCCTTTTTACTGAACCATAACTCATAAGGAGTTTTGCTTTCATGCATCCTCAACATGCACCTATTTTGGATGTATATCGTAGTATGGACTACCTCTTTCCAAAATATGTTTGCTACTTTTCTCTCAGTCAACATAGTTTGTACCATTTTCTGCATTGTCCTGTTCTTTCTTTCTACCACACCATTCTACTGATGTCTCCTAACTACTGAAAACTATCTCCTAATGCCATATTTTTCATAATACTATGTGAAATCCTATGAAATAAACTCTCCTCCTCTTTTTTACCTTAAAAATTTAATCATTTTTCCTATTTGATTCGCAACTTGGTTTTTTAAAACCTTGAACATATCAAAAGCTTCTAATTTATGCTTCAAAAATAGTACTAATGTCATCTTAGAATAGTCATATATACACAACATGAAATATTTGTCATTGTTTATGCTTTGCGTTCTCATGGGTCCACATAAATTAGTATGTACTAGTTCCAAAGGTTTGCTTGTGTAGTACTCTTTTGTTTTAAATGAGACTCTAGTTTGCTTCCCCTTTTGACATGAAGCACAAATGTTATTTGATGGTTTGTCAATGGTGGGAATATCTCTCACTACTTTCTTTGAGCTGATTTTTACTAGACTGTCAAAATTGATATGACCGAGCCTCTTGTGCCATAACCAATTCTCTTCTTCCTATCAAATCAAGCAAGCTCCTTCTAAAGTCTTTGAGAGACTGTACAGTTTGCCAGATATCCTTGATCTAGTTGCTATCAACTTCCCATTGTTTGCCTTTCTGACTTCACAACCTTGCTTCTTAAATATCACTTCATGACCTCTATCATAAATCTGACTTACGCTCAACAAGTTATACTCCAGACCAACCACAAACAAGACTTCTTTTGTCCTAATTTTTCCATCACTAATATTAACTGAACCTCTGCCAACTATCTTAGCTCCATCATTGTTTTCAAACTTTACTGAACCACCTTAATATTGCTGCAACTTCTCAAATTTGTTTTTGTCATCTGTCATATGACTGGAGCATCCACTATCAAGTATCCATGGTGTGGATTTATTCTATGCTTTAAATGCCATCTGTACGATCAAGGATTCATTTTCTTCCTTAGGTCGCTCTTTTTCTTTCCACTCAGGTTTGATTACAATTTTGGGCTCTTGTTTTGAATTTTCTTTTTTAGTAGATTGTGCATGTTTTTCGAGAAATTTTATATTGTCTTATTCTATTTGGCTGAAATTTTCTTCTCTGAAATTAATTTGATGCAAATGTAGTCTTTTGGTTATTTATGATCTTATCTTGCTTCATAGAATTTTCTTCATGATTGTGATAACAACTAATTTTTTTATTCCTCTTCTAGCTACATTCTTAAACCAATAATCTCTTCTTCTAGCTTGCTACAATAATCTATTTTTATGGTTATTTTTACTTTGAGATATTCGAAGATTTTCTTGGATTCTTCTATCTATACTTTCAAATTTGTTATGATTTCATTTGCATCCTCAAGCTTTCTTGAAATTTTCTTATTTTTTTTTCTTTCTATCTTCAATTCATCTAGAGTTGCAATTAGTACCTCTTCCAAATTCACTTTTGCGTCAATTTCTTTTTCATCACATTCTTGTTCTTTTTTTGGTTTTCTTCTTTAAGTGCCATGAAAAGAGCTTCACATGTTTCCTTTTTAGAATCCTCACTAGAGCTATCTTTTGATGAACTGACATTCTTAGAGATGAAACTTTTCTTCTTGAAGTTGCCTTTTTTAAAATTTGTTTTTCTTCTGTTCACTTCTTTCTTCGTGCGATCCTTCATCACTTCTGTTCTTCTCATTAAGTGGATATTTAGCTGCAAAATTCCCAATGTCTCCATAGTTGAAACATTTAAACGGTAACTTTCCTTTGTATTTTCCTTTTCCCATTTTTAGTTTTCGAACAAAGTTTACTTCCATTTCATATGATGTCTCTTCTTCCTTGGATTCTTTTTTTGCTTTTATATTTTTATGAGCTTTAAAACTAGCTTCTCTATCTGTGGGTTTATATTTTTCTATTCTCATCTCATGTGCAGTCAAAGAACCATCCATATCATCCATACTAAAAAAATTTAGATCTTTAGCTTCTTCTATAGCTAAAACTTTAGAATCAAATTTTTGGGAAAGGGATATTAATACCTTTTTCATGATGAAAAAATCTTTGATTTCCTTGCCAAGTCCTCTAATCACATTAATGACTTCATTAACTCTCAGCATATATGCCTCTATATTCTCGTCATTCATATTTAATACTTTGAACTGAGCTCAATGTGTTTGTAACTTGGCATCCTTGATATTAACGTCTCCTTCATGAATGCTCTTCAATTTGTCCCATATTTCCTTTGTCATTTTACAACCCATAATATTTACCAGTTTTCTATCCAATAATCTACACATGATAGCATTCTTTGCTTTTGAGTCATTCTCAAATAGTTTCTTACCGACAACATCGGTTGGAGAAGTGGTGGGTATTGTGTATCCACTATCTATTGAATCTCAAATGTCGTACCCCAAAGCATAAATATATGTCTGCATCTTGAGTCTCCAAAATGAGTAATTAGTTTCGTCAAACAATAGTACTTTGTTTGATGAGAAGCCTTCACCACCTGCCATTGTGTCACTTCCAAGATCACCCTAGCCGGTTAAGCCTATTCAGGAACCTCACTCTGATACCAATTGTTAGTCTCACAATGACACTGAGAGGGGGGGTGAATTAGTGTAGCTCTTTAAAACTTAAATCTTTGACACTCAAAGCCAAAACAATGAAAACATAAAACCAAATAAAGCAAGTATAACAAGAGAACATCACACAACACAATATGTATTGAGGTTCACCGATTTGGCTACATCCCCAAAAATGACTATTTAGACTCCCATCCAAATCCAACCTTTACAAAGCACCAAATTTACAATCAATTTACCAAAACCCACTAGAAGGAGCACCAACCCCTGATTTATCTGCACCAATAGAAAGGAGCACCAACCCCTGATTTATCTGCACCAATAGAAAGGAACACCAACCCATCTACCAAGCACCCACTTGATTTTGATATTGATAATAAAATAACATATATGAATGTCTTCACTAAAACCATAACCCTCTATGGTTTGTAAGCTCAAAATCTAAAACTTTATATTTCACCCAGTATAACATCCCTCTCTCTACATTACTCATAATTTGAATCTTCTCTTCTCACAAAAAAAACTGATTGTTCTCTTAGCTCGTTTTTCCAATTGCTAAACACTTTTTGGGTATTGTGCAGAACTTTATCTACGAACTCCTCTCAAAATTTAAGCCAAAATTAATATAATATGAGAAATTTATGCCCAAAATATTGAAGTGATTTTTTTCACCACGCTCCAAAAATCATGGATTTTCACTCTTTATTTTTCTCCACACACACTTCTCTCTTCACAAAATAAAGTCCCCACTTTTCAATAAAATCCCTTGTCACTTAAAAAGCACACACTTGCATTATTTTTCCCTTTTCAATTTTTAAAAATATTTTTTTTAATGAAGCTTCTTAAAACAATATAACTTCTTTTTTTATTTTGAGAAGGCATTTCGTCAAACACATCACATGCAAAGAATTGACACCTTACTCGTTCTCTTACTTCGGAGCCATGTGACACCTCAAAAAAAAATGAAATATGCTCTATTTGATGCCTTGAAGGTGTAACAACACTGAAATTGAAACTCTGGCGACTCTGCAAGGTTGAAACGGCCAACTGAAGGATTTTGCACAAGTGGAACAAATTGACATAAAAGTGACCTGTACTGTTTTTGCAACAATCATAACTCTCACCTCGTAACTCTGTTTTCTTTAAAATTTAAAATGTAGAATCTTTGTAATGCTAACTACATCCATTCCAAATATCGCTGAATAACTTCTTACGGTTCACCTGTACCACCTCCACGAAAACTATTGCTAATACACTTTTTCCAAAAAGAGCGTTTTTATGATAGTCCTATAACGCTTGTAAAATTTGCCTTGTTTCTCTATTTTGGTGGAAATTTGGAACGCATGTTCTTGAATATAATGACCACCTCCAGTTTGAATTTTTCTATCAAATTCTTTTTTTTTTGCTCGTAGTGCTTCTAACAAAATTGCCCTTTTTTGACCTGTACAACCACTTGCCAAATCATCTTTCAAGATATCGAAAACGTCATCGTTCAATCCAAACACTATGTTGACACCTCCAACACTGTTCTGAAATGTTTCCTGACATGTTGGCATGTTCCAAAATGATCCATCATGTCCAAATGTGCCTGTGATGACTTTTGCAATTTTTTGACAACTTCATGACGATTTTTTCAGCTTTTGTAAATTTGCACGAACAACCTATAACAACTTCACCCGAACATCAAAAACATCTTCATAAACATTGAACATCACTGTACATACTCTAAAAAACCATTGAACAACTGTCCACTGCATCAACCTGTCCATCTGAGTGTGTTGACAACAATGACAATATTATTGCTACACCTTGCTCAACATGCTCTCCCTAGTAACAACGCCAAAATGTCATGCTAAAATAGCTTACAATTAATTTTTCAATCCAGGTAAATTGATTTAAAGAACAAACAATCATGTATAGATTATTCAATGACATTAACCAACTTACTTAATTCAATTTCTTAAGATCAGGTTACAAAAAATAAAGGTTTGCAAGAATGAATTTAACGTAAAGAAATGCAATTTATGACTTAGTCTAATGTGGATCCACATAATTATTTACTGATGCATTATTTATTTAATGTATTATACAATTTTATGATATGCAATTTTAATAATTTTTATGTTCTACTTTTACTCTATGTTCTAATTTTATCTACCGTGTTAGTGGAGGAAGAGATTTAGGGACTAACCTTTCGAAGTGGACCCTGCCTCCGAAAGGTTAGTATTAACCCCTTCCCATTTTTCTATGCTATTTTTACTTCAGTACTTTACTATTCCATCTACCTATTCTAACTATTGATTATTCATTTATTATAGGAAAATAAAAGTATTACAGACTAAAGTAAATCATTATGAAGACAAAATAATTATTACAAAAGACATGGAATAAAAAGTAATACTATTTTATTGCTACTGAAGATTACATCCACAATCAACTTCTTCAACTCATATTACAAAAAATAATGTGAACAAAAGGTAAGGCAAGGCTAGAACAAACTAGGAGCTAGGAGCCAGGACCTTTTCAATGGCCTCCCTATTGTAATTTATACAATGATATTCAAAGAAGTCTTTTCGTAACTTTCTTTGTTTTCTCCAGCTAATAAAAATATAAATCCTAAGTACTAACAATTTTCTAAAAAAAATATAATATTGTAACAAGACATAACTTTGACTAATCAATGCTAACACATGTGCAACTGACTTGTTCTAACAAAACATGACTTTCTAACAAATATGATGTGGAAAAATCGTTATGAGGCCAAGTGGCATCTACTTAACAACTTTCTTAATATAAGAAACAAAGAAAATAATTGTGTGTCCTATTCTCAAGGAAAGAGAATATTAGTTGGCGAAAATAAATCAATAGTTTGGATCCTTTCCAACTTTTAATAAAACTTTACAAATTTATCAAATAAATAGAATATGCCAAATATTCGGTTGCCCACATTGACAACCAAATGAATGACTATGTAAGCTATGCTCACGTTGGATATGATGTGGCACAAAAGCTTGGTCAACTTTTGACTTTAGCTCTTTGTAGCACTTCAGTAACACTTCTTTGTAAAACTTCATCCACAATGTCTGTGAGTGTGTCATGTGTCCAACCAATATTCATACGTCTGTGTTCTAGTTCAACATCCATGGTCATTCATCTAGCTTCATACATAGTTACCTAATAACACACAAACTTACACAAAATCCATGTAAAATACACATATAATAACATTTATAATAATTAATCTAATTAACACATAAATGACAATATTAAGGTAAAATAACAGTAAAAAGTATTCATATCCATTCATATATAAAGAAATATATAAGTAAATCCGGTTTAAATAATGTAACACTTTGGCACTCATCAAATAGCATGGTTTCTTTCTTGATGTCTATATGATTTCATTCTTTTGGTCATAGAATATGGTATTGTTGATGCATTTGTGGATGCAAGATCAGGTACCTCTCTCTGGTGGGAATATATGGATAAATCACCTACAGTGAGAGATATATTGGGAAAGTGATGATGATGACTTGTTCATTGATAACTCAGGATAACATGGAAAATTACTCTTCATGAAAATGCATATCATGCTATTTGTTTTCATATCCATACCATTGGACCATGATGTTACTTGTGCAATGAGCATCAATAGGATTGGTGATAACTTAGACTATCATAAAATACCACCTTCTTGGGGATAAAAAATGGTGTAGGATATTGAGATGATGTCATCGTTGTATATGTTTTATCTTATGAATAAAAAAGGTTGTTATATTTGTTTAGAAAATTTAATACTTTTATATTTACTTGTAAGGTAGCTTAAATATTCTAATTTTGCTCGGTTTGGGGTAGATCTAGGTCCATAGTTTTTGAAGACTCCTAGGTAGTTTTCCTAGTGATTCCTATTATGGTTGCTTGCCAATATGAGTTGTCTCTGTAGGTTTTTCTTCAATCTAGAGTATTTGCTTCAACTATATTGTTATCTCAAAGGATCTAGAACTATGTTGTGTTTTAGGATTTTTGGTTCCCTCTATGTTCATGCTTGTTTGAGGTGGGATTGGCTATCTTTTTTGAATTCAATTTTAAGTAGAATTCTTGTCCCTAGAAGGATTGTTTTGTCTTAATTTAAAAAATGGATGGGATTCTTTGGATGTTGGTATGAACCGGTTTGACTTAGGTGGACAAGCTCCTTTTCTTCTAATTTTAAATTCGAGTGAGCTTTATTTAAAATTTCAAATTTTATTCAAATTTATTTTTGGTGTTATGTACAAATATCTCCTTGGATCTCTTACCCTATATTTGGCTGACATGATTAGATCCTAGGAGATCTGCATCTTTATTTCATTTTAATATTTTTTCTTAGCTATTTAGGTGGTTTTTGAATCTCTCCTCAAGATTTGTGTTCCTTCTTAATGTTTTTAGTTGAAGAATTTTCTTTGGATCCTAAGAGATTCTGATATTTCTTTGAATATTGATTCATTGTTGGATCCCTTTATATCTTCTTCAAATATTTATCTTTTTTCTCTTTAGAAGCTCTGTTGAGATCCACGTTTTTTGTTAAAGGTTTTGGGACTCTCAAAACCCTTTTGTAAAAGGTTCAAGGACCCTTCTACCTAATAAAAAAAGTAGCTTAAATACCTTACTAAATCAAGTATTATATGGTTTTTGTATTTATGAAGTATCAAAATAATAATAATAATAATAATAATTTCAAAAGAATGTGAGTTGTTTTAAGTAACTTATTATTGTTGTGAGTATTGATTAAAGAAAGGTTATGGTTAAGCTGCCTATTGAAATTTAATGTACTTTGGTTTTATTTGGACAATGAATTTGCCTAATCACACATGATAAGGTGGCATGTAACATTCTTTGGGAATTTGGTGTGCATTCCATGCAATGTAGTTCTCCTTCCTTAAATCCTATGGAAGGCAGGTGAAAGGGGTAATCAATGCTTGAGGGACAAGAGCACTAAAATGATAAAGCATGAAGGTTTTGGAGGTGGGTAGTGATGTGAAGATGACCTTCGAAGGCAAGTGGATATTTTCAATTGTAGGTACTTCCATCTATGTTTTGCTCTTGCATAAGCCTTATTTTATTGCTTGTTTATATTTTGTGAGCTTTGTTTTAAGCTTTAAGATATATGTTATGTTTACCCTTGAATGTCTACCCTTTTTGCATAGATATTTGGCTTGTTAGAGTTGTGTTTTCATAGGGATATTGGTATTCTTTCCATCCATGTCTTGTTTTGCTCTAGTAAATCCAATGTTGGTTAATCCTGAGTATAGGTGTAGAATAGTGGTGTCTAAGTTTAACCTTCTACCTATGTTGTAGCTTTGCATAGTTGGTCATTTTGGTTGTTCTTTATCCCAGGTTGGTAGACGTCATCCTATAGAATCCTTTGTTCTCTCTAAGAATTTATTTTTCTTGGTTGGCTTCATCTTATCCTTTGTTTCTTCATAGCTCCTTTGGATTCGAGTGTTGATCCTTAGCTTGTTTTAGGGTTTTTGTTTTCCAAAATGGTCTTTTGAAGCCCTTTGTTTTTATTTGTGTACATTGATGGTTTTTATTGTTTATGTGTAAGATTTAATCTATGTTGTAAGGTTTTAAATTACCTTTATGGTTTAATGAAAGCTTATTAGAAATCTATGTTTTTAATTAAGCTTAAGTTATAAGGTTATGAATGCTTTTATGGTTTAATGAAAGCTTTAAAGAATGTAGATTAGTTCTATGTTTTTAATTAAGCCTTATGATGTAAAGGATATGAATGCTTTTATGGTTTAAAGAAAGATTTTAAAGAATGTAGATGGTTTTATGTGTAAGTAAAATATTTTTATAAGGAAACATTTTGAGCTCATTTGAACTTGGGTAAAAGTTTGTAGTAGTATTTGACTTTAAGTGAGAGATTTATTTTTGTTTGTTAAAGCTTGTAGTAGGCTAAGGGATATTATAAAGATAAGTATGGGATTCTCTTCTATGGATTGTGTTGCATGTATAATAATTCTTGAGACCTTTGTGAGTTAAAGAATTATTATCTGGAGAAGTATGTGATTTTCCTTAGTTGGTTTGTTTATGTTTTATGCATGGTCATTTGTATATTGGATATTGGCATGATTTAGTTGCATTACATATAGAGTTGTTTTGATCCCTAAGTAAATATCTCATGTTGTGGGTGGTTCTACCATCAAAGAAGTTGTGGAGACTTAGTTGGTGGGAGATCCTTGGTAATTGTTTTCTTAAAGCTCTTCAAAAGTAATGTTGATGTAAATAAGCAAAGGCTTGTATTTGCTTGAAATATTTGTAAAACTTGATTATTGTTATAAAGAAGGATTATGTTGTTTCCTTTTGTCATGAGAAATGAAGTATTTGGTTAAGAAATATTTTATCCTTAGTTAGCTTGGAGTTGTATTGATTATGAAAATAAATTTATGTTTAATCTCTTTGGCTCCTTTATTTTAATGGATACAATGTTTCCTTTAAGCATTTTGATAAGCGTTGAAAATAAGTAATGTGGTTTAATTATATCATAGTTTAGGTAGCTCTTTATTAATTCTTTGTATCAATGCATAAATGCAGATTTTGGTTAAGAGGAGCTCTTAGATTATATCTTCTACCATTTATTTAATGGTTTATATCATGCTTATTAATATTTAAATGTGTATCTAACCTTGGGTTGGGAAGGAATGTTCCTCTAGTAAGCCATAAATCCCAATCATGGGAAGAGTTGTCTGAAGGCAATAACCAGGTAGATACGAGTTCTAGAAGGGATTGCATGAATGCAATAGCTAGGAAATCATAAACTTGGAAGAAGTTGTGTGAAAACAATATCCAGGGTACTTGTGAATTATTGTACCTTGAATGCATAGGTTCAGGTATATCCCATATAAATATTAAGAAAAACATTTACCAGACAACAATGATAATTCCTCAATTGTGTAGGATTAGGTGATCATGTCAGTTGTCATAAAAGTGGAAATGGCCTTAGTTAGCCTGCCTAGATGGGCTTAGAGTTAAGTTAGGGAATGAGCATTCCCATTTAAGTGTGTTGGTCTTAAAGGATAATCCCTACATTGTGGTCACATGGTCCTATGTTAAGGAGGGTATGGGAAAGGTGGGAGGACCACTTTATTCATCCTTATAAACTTGTAGTTTTAGTAAGGTGAACCCCAAAAAACACAAGAATTGGCCACTACTATCCACTAAGTGTCGTCTGCAATGACTTGGAACTCAATTATGGTGAAGCCTTGTATTCTGAGTCAAACAAATTAGGGGTGTTTCCATTGTGAGCCTTTGTTTGTAAGTGCTCTTTTTTTTTAAAATTGGGTTGGTAGTTTTGGGTTGTTACAGTTGGTATCAAAGTTCTAGGTTGTAGGACTAGAATTTTTCATGGAGTGTGTTTAGGTTGAGTCTTGACTTGATGTGCAACTTTGGGTTACACCTTGCAATAAGGCAAGAGTGACCCTAGAGTAAAATTATGTGTTGGTTTATGAGTAGAGTGAAGCTAATAAAATATAAGTAAAATTATGGGATATTTGTAACTTACCTATTTTTTATGAATAGGAAATGACACATGATCAAAAAGAAAGTTTGTCAAAGAAAACCAAAATAGTTGCACTACGGGGTAATACTATACAAAATCTAGGACAAACTATAGATCCTAGTAAAAATACTAAGAAGACACCAACTCTTGGTAAGAGGCATGATATGATAGTAAACCCTGGTAGGAATGTTGGAGGACCATAAGAATCTAATAGGAGGATAAAATATCTTCCTCTATCATAAAAAAATCCAAGAGTGTTTGTAAAAACAAATAAAAGTTAATAGATTCTTTGGTCAATAAAGAGGCCAATGCTACAAATGAAGGGGGTTGATAAGAAGAAAATCTTGCTTGAAGAGGCCAAGAGAGTAGATCCTGAATAGAGGTTGAGATGGAAAGAGACCTAAAGAATGTGAATGTAACCAAAATTAACAAAAAAATAGGAGGATATGTGTCTAAATCATGGCTAAAAGAGTTAGAAACCTTTTTCTCCATGAAAATTTACTCATTAGAGACTAAGATTGCATGGGCCAGAGGTAACCTCAGAGTGGTGGGATACGTACAACTTCGATAGATAAATCTAAACCATGGATGATAAGTTGGAAGAGTTTGTTGAAGCTTTTAAGAAAATATTTCTTACAGACCAATATTATATTAAGAAGTTTGAAGATTTATCTACCCTTCAACAAGGGTCATGTTGAGTGATACACACCCGATTTCTGATGTACACTAGTGGTTAGAACAATAATTGTTCTCTCTTGCAAGGGAACATTGATCTCCTAAGGTTCGGGTGATAGGATATGTTATTATCAAATTTTAAATCAAAGTATGAAAAGGAAAAGTAGGTGGATTACTTAGGGTTACATATAAATGTTACAAGGGCAAGTGTTGATTCACTATCTAAGCTTTAAGAAACATAAATTTGATTCAATTGTTCATTAAAATATAAATATTAATATCAAAAAATGATTCAGTGAAATAAAAAAATAATATTCTAGGCTTGCTATCTCAAAATAATCAACAAACATCATTCATTGCATCATAATCATGTAAATTATAGAACATCGCAATTTCTATTCTAAAAATTATAAAATATAACAAATGAAAATGAGTTTCAAAGGATGGAATTAAACTATTCTACTTCTATTCTAAGAAAACTTCAAAAAAATCAAAAGGAAAGGGTTAGAGAAAGAAAAAAAGCAAGTCATTGAATCCTTGAAGCATTAAACTATATATATTCAAATAGCAATTCTGAATCAAACCAACTCTGACTTGACTAGCCTTTGCATAATTTGAGATCAAAGTGGTGCCATATTCAAAGGGAAAATAAATAATACACTAGAATTGAATTAAATGCAACCACCATCAGCATGCGTAGATCACACCAAGAATTCTAGTATATTGCATTGATAAGATATTCAATCATTACATATTAAACTTGCTAGCATCATGTGATTGTAAGAGTAATTCTCCAAGTACAATGACAAGGGTTTAGATATCCACCAACTACAAAAGAAGAAATAAAATCTAAATGTCTATCACTATAGTGGATTTTGACCCTTTGGAATGGGGTCTCAATGGCTATTTATAGCCTTATAATTTCAAAATTTTAGTGCTTTACAATGATTTTTTAGTGCTTTATAGTTGTATGAATGAGATGTATGTCATTGCCTAGATAGATGGTGTGTCATCTTAAGGTTCTTCTTGATCTTGATCTTCAATTTTAGCCTTTGATATTCTAACTATCTTAGAAGCATCTCTCTAAAGATTGGGTAGCTGAATCTTCACGCTCTAGGTGGTCTGAGCACCAATAGTTGATATTCAGTCTAGGTTTAGTGAATGTCCATTTACTTGTTTGTCTATCACCTTTATTTATCTATTGGCCTTTGCTTTCAACTTTCATTCTACAACTTTGTTGCATGTAAATCAAAATATAAGCAAGATTAGTTCAAATTCCATTTGGCGAGAAACTTATTTTAATGTGGACGTTTTAATTATTTAAAATATTATTTTCTTTTTACCGACAAGGTTGATGATTACATGTCCACTCTATTTTATTATTATTATTATTATTATTATTATTATTATTATTATTATTATTATTATTATTATTATTATTATTATTATTATTATTATTATTATTATTATTATTATTATTATTATTATTATTATTGTCATCATCATCATCATTATTTTATGTACCATAGTTCAATTAATCTAGATTGTCATTAAATTTATATTAGAATATATGCTTTCAAAGGTTTTTTTGTTTTTATTTAAAAGTTTTATTAAATTTGATGCTTAGGCCAAAGTCTTTATCTTTCGATTTAAAACATAATCTCAAGCCAAGGGTTTAGGTTTTAAAATAAATCTTTGTTGAAGGCATGCTCCTATTGGTCACTCACAATTTATCATTTAATATTTATAAAATTTTACTTCCCTTAACGAATGGCCAACATTTACTTTTTATTTTAATTTCATTGTCAAAAGCTATTTGGATCTAATTATTTGAATTAATAAAATGCTTCTTTTCGAGTGATGCAATCTGGATGTCTACCATATTTTAGGTAACATAATATTGACCATTCACCATCTTTATGACCCCTTAATATGAGTCATTCACCACCTTTTGATGATTAAATTTAGGTCATCTACCATATTTTGGGTGATGTACTCTCAGTCATATGCTCCAAAGAATTAGGTTTAATATTAAAGTTTTGCTTTGATTTTCATAATCGAAATATTAGGTCTAATGCATTATATTCCTGCTTTCCACTAAGGTCCAAAATAAATATTGATTTAATATTGAAAGTATTTCACTATCAATGGTTAGGCTCACAACATAATATTCATCCCTCTTTTTATTCCTTTTATTTCAAAGTCTAAAAATATTAATCTTATCAATAGGTTCAATGTATAAGGCTCATGTTCTTGTCCTTTGCTTGAATACAATATCCAAATTATTCACGTCCCTAAAGGTTTAATTAAAATACCCAAGATTATTAATTAGTTGAATCCACCTAAGTCTATGCCTAAGGTTTAGGCTCTCATGGTACAAATATTTCCCCTTTCGACTAAGATCCAAAACTTAGGTCTAAAGTGTTAGGTTTAATACTAAAGTTCTCATATTAATTTTAATACCCAAATCATTAAGATATTCAATGCTAAGGTCAATCACCTTTTATTTTAGTGCCAAAAAAATTAAAATTAATACTAAGGACAAAGGTTTTCATTATTCATTAAGGCCCAAAGTCTTAGGGTTATATAAAAAATATTATTCAAATTAAAGCATTACCTTAATATTTCTTCTTTTCGAGAAATATTAAAACCAACCTTAATGTTCGCATGCGCTAAGTCTAATGTCAAAAATTAGGTTTGAGGTGTAGATCAATTGGTGCAGCAAAAACCCACAAGAGGGATGAACACCTAGGGTTCAAATCTTGGGACTCATCAGACTGAACGATTGTCCCTTTCCTGGTGCTTTCAATGGCATAAAAGTTTTAAAATGATCCTGGCATGGTGGTTATAGGGATGGATTGCATGAAGTACTATGTGCCAAATTTCATGGAAGATAGCGTAGAATATTATGGCAGCCATAAAATATGGACAACATGCTTGGATCATCATAGCGGCTATCGATTCCACCACGTAAAATAAAATAATAAATAAAAAAAGTCTATTGTCAAAAAAATTTATTAATCAATGTGTCACCTAAGATTATTATTATTTAATTTTCAAAAAGCAAGTATTTTTTCTATTTCCTTCAACCAATTCGATGTTTACACCCAACCTCAGGCGAATATGGGCCATATGCTCCTATTGCAATGATTAAATCTGAGTCATTCATCGCCTTTTGGGTGAAGCAATCTCAATTGTTCACCATATTTTGGGTGATGTATTTTGAGCCATTAATTTTTGGATCCATCAAAATTCAACACTCGACTTTGGGTAAATGAATCTAGTTCATCCACCCCTGTTGTGGTAATTAAATCTAAGCCATTCGCCACCTTTTGGGTGAAGCAATATGAGCCACTCATTTTCTTTCGATCCAAAGCCTTGGAGTTGTATAAAAAAAATTAATTGAATTAAAGCATTACCTAAGGTTCAATTAAAGTACCTAAGATTAATGTTATTTCAATTAATCATTCACTTAAGGGTTAGGCTCTCGTGGTACAAACAATTTCCTCCTCTTTTAAAAAAATTAATACTTCAATTTAAAAGTCTTTAAATTCATGTCTAAAATATTAACTATAATTAAAATATTTACCTAAGTTTTCTTTAGTCGATGGAATCAACACATATCCACATGCATAGCGCTCAAATTTTATTGGTTGGCAGGATCAATGAATGGGAGCCTGTTGCCACACGCACAACGTTCAAATTTTATTGGTTTGAAATTGGATAACTTTGATTTGAAGGCAACGAGCGAGAAAAATGTGGACCACATGATATAAATGGTCAAAAGTGGAAACTTAGGGTTAAATGGGTAGCATGGATGTCTTGGATGTCATGGTGCTAGCCATTGATTTTAGCAATGTTGTGGTAGATGATCATGGATAATTCGATGGTGTTGGCCATTGATTTTAGCAATGTTGTGGTAGATGATCATGGATCATCTGATGCTTTAAGAGTTGCTTGAATGATAAGTCTTGGGGGTGGATTAATTCATTTCTTAAACCTTATCTTATAAAATTTTAAATTAAAGTATTAAAAGGAGCACAATCAATTCTTTTAGCTTAGATGTTTTAAACCTTAGCACCCGAGGTGACATACTTAGGGAAAGACTCAAAATTTTAAGCATAAGACCTTAATTTTATAAGACACGATTTTAAAGCTTAGACCTTAAGGCATTTTGGTAATGAAGAAGCATTTGGTGATTTAATAATAAAATGCCATTGATGTCATAATTGGCGATTACAAATTTGAATTTGACTTTAAATTGATTTTCTCGCACCAACAGGGATTTAAAATGGTGGTTTAGCTAGCGATAAGAAATAAAATTAACATAGGCATGTTTATATTCATTATAAGGCTAGTTTCAAACCTTATTTAATGGAATTAACCTCATTTTATTGAAGCCATAAAATTAATGTATCATTAGGAGCTTAGAACAGTCTCGTAGTGTAAAAATAGAGTAAAATTTCAAAGTGTCCAAAATTTTATGAAACTTTCCACATTTCTAATTAAGCCAAATGGGTATCCAAAAAAATTGAAATAACTTAAAATTTATTGTGGATCAAGCCCTTTGAAATTTGTGGACTACTATAAGGAATTGATGTTGTTGAATGGTATTTTTTCTAAATCTCATGGAATATTGATGTTGTGTATGTAAACTTGGTACCATTTCAAATATTATCTTGAGATATTTCTATCAAGCTTTGAATCACATCAAACGAAGCTCTCTAGCAAAAGTTATGGCCATTTTAAGATTACAACTAATTATAGGAACAAGAGTGGCGGAATTTAGAAAACCCTCAAAGATAGCTTAATTTTCCAAACTCTGAAAATCAATTGAAGTTCAGGTCTTTAAAATATTCAATACAAATTCAAGCAATTAAAATTTAAATGTTCAATGCAAGCAAATTCAAGACCTTGATGCAAGTAAAAATTATATATCAAAAAATTAAATTTCAAGGGGGTCCCTAATTGGGGTGGGTTGTGCAATGGCAAAAATAGATCACTATCTATAGAATTATATTTCTAGAAATATGTGAAACTTATAAAATATATCCCAAAATATGAGAACAATTAACATCTTAAAGTGCACAATTTTATTCTAGGGTTAGACCCTAAGATAAGAACAATGATTAATTTGCTTAAATCGAAAACTCTAGAAGAGGCTTATGTGTAAATTAAAAACAACAACATCAAGATAACAATAATGGAACCAACATAAACGATATTGCACAAAGAATAAATACTACTGTATTAATATGGTGGGAGCCTTGATCTCCAATGTTACAATATAATGTGTTGATACAATAATTACAATCAAAGGGTTTAAAAATCCTTGTTTACAAAGAATATTTGGTGTCTTTTACATCATATTTTACTCCAAACAAGTTGTGGGTAGGCTTGTGTATCTCTACGGGACCACCCAAGCTGTAACAACTATAAAAATAGGATTACTATACCTACAGATATATCATCAACACCAAACAAGTTAGTAGCATGTGCAGGGGCTCCACTGTGTGATCTCCTCTATGAAATAAATCTACAAATCCTAAGTGCTACAATAACGAAATGTAAGCTAGATATGGAAAACTTGATTTGTAAAGCAATAAATATTTTACGTTGTTGAGATTATACCTGTGATTCTAATCTGCATTCCTACTTTTGCAATCTGAAGGTGTGCAAATTTCTGAAAGCGTCTGAGGGTTTGTCGATGGTAAATCAGTTGAGGGAAAACATCTTAAAGCATTTTGGAAGGGCTATGAACATCCGACAATGTTCCTAGAATGCTCAGTAACATTATGGGAATTCTCAACAATGTTTGAGGGTTTCTATGAAGGGTACTACATAACCAAATTTGGTTCATAGGGGTTTTGACCATGAAAAATGGAGGATGCGATGACGACGAGGATAGAAAGGGTTAGTGAAATGCTACGATTTCGATGAGGGTTGATGCAATGGATCTAAATATCTCTAAATTTTGAATTAACTAACCACTTAACCTCATTCACAAAAGTGAATGATCTTTTATAACTTACCTTCAACATGTTAGGGTTTCAACAACACCAACGGGCGGTCGAGATTAAATCATGATGAATGGCTAAGATTATGTCTTTGATATGTGACACAGATCAAGTTATATGGATGGTTGAGATTAGATTGTGATGAGTGGTTGTGATTTATTCATATAAATATATATATATATATATATATATTAAATAAATAAATATAAATATATAAAATATTTACATTTATATATAAAAACATAAATAAATATATATAAATGATGAATGGTGGTGATTGGATGATGCATGGATGACAAGTGGCTAGGATTTGGTGTCTACAGATGCTCCTTTTTGTATCGCATTGCGTAAAATACAATGCGATGTAAAAACAAGAGACACCTAGTTTAGTGAAGCATCTTTCTTTCCTTGGAGCGCAAGAAGATCCTGAAGACAAAAATAATGTGGGTGTAGCTTACCCCCTCAATTGGTGAATGAGTGAAGAATGAATCTCACGAGCCAATTGATAGAATTATGGGTGATAATGTGGGTGTAAATGTGGGTGAATGATGTATTCTATTTTTTCCCCAATAGATGCAAGGGGGTTTTTGGAAATGTGGATGATTTGAATGATGTAAATGTCAGGAAAGTGACATAGATGATGATGCAATGATTGATTTTGTTCTTTACCCCAATAGAAAAGGGGTTTTTGCCAATTGTGTGTGATGTAAATGTGGGTGAATGGTGTATTCTATTTTTGCCCCAACAGATGCAAGGGATTTTTTGGAAATATGGATGATTTGAATTTTGTAAATATCATAAAGGTGACATAGATGATGATGCAATGATTGATTTTGTTATTTGCCCCAATAAAAAAGGGTTTTTTCCAATTGTGGGTGATAATGTGTGATGTAAATGTGGGTGAATGATGTATTCTATTTTTGCCCCAAAAAATGTAAAGGGGTTTTTAGAAATGTGGATGATTTGAATGATGTAAATGTTAGAAAGGTGACATAGATGATGATGAAATAATTTATTCTATTCTTTACCCCAATAGAAAATATATTTTTGCCAATTGTGGGTGATAATATGGATGAATGATGTATTCTATTTTTGCCCCAACATATGCAAGGGGGTTTTTGGAAATGTGGATGATTTGAATGATGTAAATGTTAGAAAAGTGACATAGATGATGATGCAATGATTTATTTTGTTCTTTGCCCTAACAGAAAAGGGTTTTTTGCCAATTGTGGGTGATAATGTGTTATGTAAATATGGGTGAATGATGTATTCTATTTTTATATCAATAGATGCAAGGAGGTTTTTGAAAATGTGGATGATTTGAATGATGTAAATTTTAGAAAGGTGACGTAGATAATGATGCAATGATTGATTTTGTTATTTGTCCCAACATAAAAAGGGTTTTTACCAATTGTGGGTGATAATGTGGGTGTAAATATGGGTGAATGATGTTTTCTATTTTTGCCCCAACAAATGCAAGGGGTTTTTTGTAAATTTGGATGATTTGAATGATGTAAATGTTATAAAGATGACACATGATGATGCAATGATTGATTTTGTTCTTTGCCCCAATAAAAAATGGGCTTTTACCAATTGTGGGTGATAATGTGGGTGTAAATGCAGGTGAATGATGTATTATATTTTTTTCCCAATAGATGCAAGGGAGTTTTTGGAAATGTGGATGATTTGAATGATGTAAAGGTTAGAAAAATGACATAGATGATGATGTAATGATTGATTCTATTCTTACCCTAATAGAAAAGGGATTTTTGCCCATTGTGGTTGATAATGTGGATGTAAATAGATATGCCAACATTGAAATTAAATTCAAGGTCAATTACCCCAAGTTTGGGGATGGTGTCATATTTTTGAAAATTTGCTCTTAGCACAATGTGTAGTGTTGTTGTTCAAAAGGAATAAATAGCCAACATTGGTGAACATATGTTGGAGGTGGTAGGCCACATCTCTTCATGTAACCACATTTTTTAACCTAAATATTGGTTTATTGCAAGGGAAAAATTACAAAATGTAATATAATTCTACAATTCTGCATGCAGAATGAGCTAATGATAGCTTCGAGCAAATTTTCATGAACATGTTTGCATTCACAAATGGATTGACCATATAGATGTGATCGAATATGATATAAGATGATGATGTTGCACAAGCATCCTTATGGTAGTCTACCCATCTGACTAAATTGCATGGATAGCCAATCGCTACAATTACCAAGGAAAATAAAGTAAACCACTAGATAAGAGGTTCACTTAAAATTGTGTGTGAAATTGGTAAATTGTGGGGTGGAAATGCAATGATAAATAAAATTGGTAATGTGGAATGTTAATGTGGAATGATAATGTGGAATGATAATGTGTGATGAAAATGGAGATGGAGATGCATTTAGGAGTGAATTAGATGATTTTATGAAACTTAAAATTATTTTGGAATGTTTTTGAGGTAATTTTTGGTATTTTGTGACTTTCAATCGCAAGCAAGATTCAACCACTCAAATCAATCCATGTTATCACAAAATGTGATGAAATTATGTGATAATGATTGGGATGATGGATGTGGTTTTTTGTGATGTTTGGGACCATTTTGAGATGTTTTGAAGGTTATTAGGCATTTTTGTGACTTTTGGTCACAAACAAAAATTAAGCTCCCAAATCAATTTTTTCTTTCACAAAACATGATGTGATGATGAAATGGATGCATGGATGAAATTTGAGGTGATTATGTGGGATTTTTCTATAGTTTGAGCTCCTTTGAGTCCTTTTGCAACATTCTAGGATCAAACATCAGCTAGTTTTCGTATCATGCATAGATGCAAGAGAGTGTTTGCCAGTTTATAAATATTGGGAAGCATTTAAGTGCACCAAGTAGATGCCCATGGCCATTTGAGTGTGCCAAAAAAAATTATAAAAGGTCTACAGAATCAAAATTGAATTTATTCTTGTGTTCATGAGTTCTAGAAGCTACATTTTAAGGAAAGTGAGTGAGTGAGGAGTGGAGAGGAGTGAAGTGATGGCGATGGAGGACATGGATGTAGTAGTAGGAGTGGAGGTGTCAATGGCTGATGTAAGTACCCTTGGTACTCTTGTTTGGATTTATGCAATTTTTTTTAGAATATTTTTAAATATTTTTTATTATGCAATGAATGTGATGGTAATGTATTTTTTATTGTGCTTGTGTTGCAGTTGAGTATCTTGGAGGCTTGACATTGATTCTCACCTACCATACCCAGGGTGAGAAAGGCCTTGCAAAATTCCAACTGGTATAAGTTGGCGGAATATGGGGTTGGTTGGAGTAGTGCAGATTGAGGTGGTGCGGGCTGATGAGGGGTACCTTTCTACCTTGGTGTAAAGGTGGGATCTAGATAGGGGGACCTTCAAGTTATCGATAATGGAGGCTATAGTAACACTAGAAGATGTATACCACATATTTTGAGTGCCCATAGAGGGATTTTGTATCAATGTTGAGCATGATAAAGAGTATGAGTTGAGGTAAATTTTTGGAGATGGATGGAGGTATGTGAGTGTGAGGGGTCGAGTGATAAGGTATTTGGTCATGTATGTGACGTAGGTTTTGGAGGTATTTCCCACCTTAATCATGTTCCTATTGGCCAACATATTGGTGCCTAACAACATCGATTGTCAGTTCCCATGGAACATGATTAGGTTGGTGTATGATATGATCGATGAGCCTTGGGTATATCCATGGGCACCGACTCTACTAGCCCAAACTTATCTAGAGCTGTATGAGGTAAGGAATAATGGGTAGAAGAGTTTGGGCTACAATGTATTACTTTAGTTTTGGGACTAGGAGAACTTTAGTGTGGCTCATCCCATGGGTTTTCCTTACAAGAATTGGGATAGGTATCAGCCCTATACTTTGAGATGGTGGGTGATTGAGGAGATGCAACCTAGTCATCTTGGTCATAGTGGCTAGGAGTACAAAGATATATGGGTAGTATTGACACCTGATCAGGTGTGTTGGAGGCCATGGCAGGAGGCTATGTATCCCTCTAATGGAGAGAAGCTATGGAGATTAAGGTAGGCCAAATGAGTGGTTGGGTGACATGGGAGTGAGATGGAACTAATTCATTTTTCTTGGGTGATACGATAGTTCAAGTTGAGTCAGGGAGTACCTGATGCTTCAATTCTCTATAGGCATTGATTATATGAGTCGAGCCTACCTTATGTGAAGGAGTTGCAGGTGGAGTATGAGTATGATGAGGATATAGATATCCTAAATTTGCATAATGTTTAGATCATGATAGAGTATGAGGTATGGTTTGATTCATAGCCTCCGTGGGTACCGAGTCTGTTGGTTGAGGAGGGAAACAAATATGATGAGGATATCATAGTAGAGGAGGCTCCCTGATGTTAGATACATCATTGGTCTAGCAGCCAAGTGAGGTAGTTGAGAAATGCAATAGAGCAGCCTCTAGATATTAGAGGTGATGATGGTGATAGGGATGACATGGAGGAGGTTCCAAAGAGACATTCTAGTTAGAGTTGTAAGGAGTGGCCTAGGCTTGAGGTAGAGTAGGATCAGCTCTAATAGATGGTGGTTGAGCAATATGTGATGATAGTAGCTCGGGATGCTTAGAATGCTCAACTACAGGTGGAGCTGGAGGCATGCATGGTGATAGGCAGAGGATTAGATATGATAGTGAGGCTCTAATAAAATCTGAGAAAGAGGGACTCTCATTAGAGGTATTATGTACTATGTCTATGATCTCAGGAGATGTATATCTAGGTTTTGGAGGATTGGTTCATCCAGCACCACATTGGGCTCCAGATAGACCCTCTTCCTCCATAGTGGGTTATGTTAGGTATAGTGACTCTAGGCATAGAAACTCTAGGTCTAGGGCTCCTTCAAGGTCATAGGGGTTTTTCTACATGCATTAGCTAGTGTGTTGGAGGCCATGGTAGGAGGCTAGGTAGCCCTCTGATGGAGAGTAGCTATGGAGGATGAGTCCAAATGGGTGGTTGGGTAGCATGGGAGTGAGGTGGAACTAATTCATTTTCTTAGATGATACGGTAGTTTAGGTTGAGGTAGGGAGTACCTGAGGCTCCAGTTCTCTATAGGCATCGATAGGATAAGTCAAGCCTACCTTATGTGGAGGAGTGGTAGGTGGAGTATGAGGATGATGAGGAGATAGATCTCCTAGATGTGGATGATGTCGATACTACAACGAAGTATGAGGCTTGGTTCGCTTAATAGCCTCTATGGGTACCAAGTTATGTGGTTGATGAGGGAAATGGAGATGAGGAGGATACCATAGTAGAGGAGGTTCCCCAATTTTAGAGACATTGTTGGTCTAGCAGTTGAGTGAGGTAAGCAATGGATGTAGTAGAGTAGTCTCCAAATATTATAGGTGATGATGGTGGTAGGGATGACATGGAGGAGGTTCTAAAGATACCTACTAGTTATAGTGGGGAGGAGTGGGCTAGGCTTGAGATAGAGTAGTATCAGCTATGATAGATGGTGGTTGAGCAAGATGCGATGATAGCGTCTTGAGATGTTGAGAATTCTCAACTATGAATGGAGCTTGAGGTACAGGTGGTGACAGGAAGAGGAGAAAATATGATAGTGAGGCTCTAGAAAATACTGAGAAATAGGGACTCTCATTAGAGGTATTATGTACTATACCTATTATCTCAAGAGGTGTATATCCAGTATTTGGAGGATCATCTCATGCAGCACCACATTGGGCTACCAGATCAACCCTCTTCCTCCAAAGTGGGTTATGTTAGGTGTAGTGATTCTAGGTGTAGCAACTCTAGGTCTAGGGCTTCTTCAAGATCACATGGGTTTGCCTACAAGCATTAGCTAGTGCACTTTTGTATATGAGCCTTGGTGCTCCATTGTATGTAGCCTTTGGGTATTCATTATATATGTGATTATATATATATATATATATACGTAGCTTTACTTTTATGTTATTACTTTGTGTGGATGTTTGTGTGAATGCATATGTATATGTGATAGATGATAATGTAATGATGATGTGGATGAATGCAAATGAACTAATGCGCTAATGATCATTTGTAGTTTAGATTTTTCTTGACCATGTTTTATCATTGTTGTTTAATCAGGGGCACCAAATTGGTGGTGTGTGAAATGGAAGACTTATGTAATGATGTGGTAATTATATGGAAGGTGTATGGATTGTTAGCTTTTTATGTTGTATGCAATGGGATATAGCAATCACAAGATGCAAAATTAATGTGAAAGAAAGTAAATTTGTGAGATGACTAAAATATGCTATAAATAGAAATGATGGAAATGAATACAATGTAGCTATGAAGGAAATGAACACTCCATGAATAATGCTACCGGACTACATTGCACCCATCTTAGTATGGATAACTTTATCTAAGCTATCCTCTATGATGCTCCCTATGATGCACTATGTGATGTTCCATATGATCCTCTATATGATGCTCTATGTGCTGCTCCATATGATCTATGATAATAAGGCCATTATATAATAAAATAGGTTCCTTGGCCAACACTCTATCTAGTTGTGCAAGGGATACCTTGAACACGTACAACTTGCATATTGACACTTGTGCATTTATTACATTACATGAAGAAACAAAGTAAATTCCCCCTAAAGTAATCTAATTTCCTAAGTGTGTACCTTGGTAGGTACATTTACATGACCCAAATAATGTAATATGATCTATTTCTAACACTTCCTATATTACATTATTTGGGTATTGAAGACTTTAGTCTTCAATGTGGATCTTCTTCCATTGGATGATCTTGAACTGGTTCTTCATCTTCAACTGCTTCAATTTTCAAGTTATAGTTTTTGATCTTTTTCAACTCTCTATCTCTCAATGTTAGGAATCCTTGATGAACAATGGTTCTCATAATTTTGCATGTCATGAGTGGATCTGAATAGGTTCTTCTTCTTTATTTTGTACCTATGTAAGACCTATTTCTCTGTCCTTCATAAGTTTCAACCTTGAGCTCAATGTTAGTTGATCCATCTGAAATACATTCCCATAGATAGCAATTTATTCTTTGTAGTAATATTCTTTCATAGTTTTTATAGTACCTATATTTGGAATGATAGGAAAAATATGAGTGATTTGTTCCATTATAATATCTGCATGGACGAAAACTTCAAAAATTAGATTTTGCATGACCATATTGATTGCAATAGGTGCACAATAGAGATGATATGAAAATTTTGAAGTTTATTTTAGGAATATCATGTTTTTCTATCTCCTTGATAAAACCTTCTAACCATATGTGCACAATTGAAGCTATTCCATATTTTCCTTTTTGTATAAGGTTTTGTTGATCAATTTTTTCTTGTTTAGGATCTCCTTTGGTATAGTAGTCATCAAACTCATTAGATGAATCTTCCTTTTCAAAGCTATTAATTTCAGAACTTATTTTTTTTAGTAAGTAAATTTTTTTTATTAAAATGGGTTTTGAAAGGAATTCCAAAACCTTGATACAACAGTAGTAGAAGGATTTTTTGAACAAAGGAGCAAGAAATTCAAAGAGGCATGAAGCCTAAAAAACAAAAAATATAGAATAGGGGTGAAAATCCATAACTCGATGATTTGACAAAAAATGTGAACCAAGGCATATCCTGCACCACATCCTCAAGCACATCTCATATTCCACCATCTACACTACGTCCTCTTTAGAAACCTATACCTCATCCTTGCATCCACCATCACCCTCATTTATGATAGTCTTAGGTTTGTTAGAGCCCGTAGGGCCATACTCGAAAACCCCAAGGAATGGTTCATGGAATAAAATCATGTTCATAGCATTTCTCATCTCCTTCAGGGAATATAGGAGCTCCTCATTATGGGAAATGGTTATGGAAATAGTTTTGATAACCATATTTTTAAGCATTGTAGTGGTATGATCATCACCTTTATCATCAAAAACCACCTTTGGATACGAAGACTAACTCTAGCACATATTTTTCCTAAGATGAATAGATGATATGATCATGCTCACTAGTTCTTTAGCCTTAATATTCTTCCCCTTTGAAGCCTTGGTATCCTTAATAATATCCACATATTTCCTCTTCCTTGATGGCGGGGTTGAGATAGGGGTCGTCACAGGGGTTGTGGAAGCATTATCCTCTAAAATATTGGATGGACTAGAATTACCCCTCGGGTTATCCTTAGGGATGATAGGATTAGTAAGGGGAATTTCAGGGTTGTGCATCAGAAGGTGATTGTAAATTATTTTTAACAAGCCTTGGTGAGAAGGGAAGGTTTCATTCTTTTTTTTCTACAATTATCAAAGGAGTAATTCATAGAATAGAAAATAAACTCAAGGATATTGATAATATTTATATCATAAAAATGATTAATGAAAGCTAAATGGAAACTGCATAGGGCTTTTTCTGGGTCATCTACAATAATAAATTGCATGATAGGTTTTATAATTTTATTCTATGGGGAGGGTAAGTCATACCTAAATATACCTATCTTGGCCACCTTGAGCATCTTGAACTTATCAATAAATTCCTTAAGCTCCACTTCCCAATTGTGTTTCTATCTTCTTATTTGTCTTCTAGTCACAGGTAAACTAGTAATCTCCACCAGCAACTATGTATCAATAACATAATCCTTACCATACACGGTTATCTTACCCTTGTACCAGCTATAGAGGAATGCCATTGTAGTGTCAAATTTATTCCCCAAGAACTTCCTCAAAAATGTAAGATAGCCTCTCTCATCCAAAATGGATTCAACAATTGAATCCACCTCTAAGATATTTGGCTCCATGAAACTCATAATTAGATAGAAAAAACTTCGAAGCAAACACCATAAAACATAGGTATGGATGAACAGAACTGGAAGAATGAAAATGGGCTTGGGAATTGGAGCCCTTATAGTAAATAATATCTTCTCCAATGGGACCCAAAATTTTTGGGCATTGGGGTAAATATTGGAAAGTCTCTCCTCGAGAAGATTAAATATCACAAAGGATTTCTTGGGATTTCTAGAAATTATGATAATCTTGGATGAACCAGTTCTGCACATGACACCAAGGAATGCACAAAAAAACCTCCCAATAGAAATTGAACATCTCAAAATCATGAGGTCTTTGGGAAGCAGAAAAGGGCCATGGGGTTCAGTGGTATTTGTGGGAATGATAGCAGATATGCTGGGGAAAATGTAATGATGATGATAAGTCTTGAGAAGGGCACAAGCATGATCATGAGGGTGAAGGTATGAATAAGGACATAGAAAGTACACCGCTTGTGACCAAGGGAGGATAGGCCCAAGATCTAAAAACATAGTTTGAAAAAAGCACCAATGACACTTAGGGATCAGAACTTGGGAAAACTAACTAAAGCAACCAATATTATTTCAAGACAAAATAAAGAAATTTTTGACAATGTTTACCACTTTGTCGAGTAAATAAAACATGATTATGGGAATGACACTAGGTAAATAACAATTGGGGATTACATCAATGATCAAAAAACTAGGCTTGGCCATTGGAATTATGGGGATGGAATCTTTGTCCCAATTGATCACATTGGAAATTTGTTGGGGAAAAACATTAGACCAAGACATTAAACTAGTAATATTGGTCCCAAAATTAGCTAGCTCATCAGCCACCTTATTTACTTCCCTAAAGGCATGTTGAATAATGGGATCCTTCATGTGAGCTATGATTTTTTTGGCTTCTTCAACACAACCTTTGACCTTCCATGAGGGTTTTTTATTGTTCTTCAAGTAATTTATGATGTTGAGAGAATCACCTTTGATAATTATCCTATTGGAACTTGGTGTTATCAAAACCAATCCTCTTCAAATGGCTCTAGCCTTAGCAAAATGATTGGATTGAAAACCAAGGTGTTCAGCGTAAGCTAAAATGGTGTTCCCATTATGGTCTCTAAGAATGCCACCTACCCCAGCATTTTTTGGATTTCCTTTGGATGATCCATAAAATTTTAGCTTTAACAAACCTACCGGAGGAGGGATCCATCTGGTATTTATTTAGACTTTAGGAGGAGTAGAAGATAAAGCATCCTGAAGGAAAACATTTAGGGATGCCAGCATAAAATATCAGAACTTATTTCACATTGTATTGGTTCTTCCTTTTCTTTTCCCTTTTCATCATTGTAATCCATTAGGTTTTTAATCCATATTGGTATTTTCTTTATTCCACTTCTAAGAGTGTTTTTTAGCATACCAGTAGTCATTTGTATTACCTGAATCCTTTGGGATAGAGTAGTCTACCTTATGACTCTCTATATTAGGATATATAATACCTAATTGAAGTATATAAGCTTGATTTTGATAAAACCTTTATTGATCCTTAGGTTTGTAGGCTTCCTTATGTCTCCCTAGTTATGAGAGTGTATACACCTAATGGAATTTTAGGTTTTGTAAAAGCTTATATTTTCCCAATGGATTTGCAACTTGATAATTTATGATAAATGCTGATATTACCAAGTTTTGTAGAATTCCTTATGACTCCCTAGGGATATAATATAGTGCTTTTGAAAAGATAGTTCAATTTTTGGTTGATTTTGTAAGGTTTTGTAAATATCAAAAATCAAATTTTATCTATCCCTTATTGCTCCTATTGAACTAAGCACTTTTCCAATTTGAAGAGGTTTTAATGTTGGATTTCTTTTGTCCTTTTTTGATGTGTTTGAGACAAGTATATAAATTTCCAACCTTAGCCTAAAGCTTTTAATAACCTCTTTTTAAATATCCCTTTAGGTTTTTGATTGAAGTGTATCTAATTTCCAATAAGTCAATTTGATGTAGTAACCCTTATAACTCCCAAATGTTGGAAAATTAGATCACAATAATATTTGCAAATATTTTATAAATAAATTCTAGTAGAAGTCCTTATTGCTCCTATGTTAATATTGCAAATATTTTATTGATATGATATATTATTCCCCTTTAAGATATAGCTTTCAATGTAGTTGTATTTCTCTAAGTTCAACCTTATAACTCCCAAGAAAGAGAAAGCATATTATGGTGGGAATAAAGCTTACCTTATATCATTCAATATTTGATGTTGTATTCATTGTGCATGCGCTGCAATATAGACATTGATTCTTTGGCTCTTCCTCCAATGATTTGCTTGGAACCTTAGTGGGAATAGACATTCCAAATGTGGTGTCATTTACGTCTGCTCTTGACCTTCCTTATTCAGAGCATTGAAGGCTCTTCCATGCCTTGCTTCCATGCTGTCACTTCACCCTATGTTCATAGACCTTGGATGTAAATGCTCTCCTTGAATGCGTTGATCATTGATGCTCTTAAATTGGAGGAGAATATTGGTATGAGTGCCAAGTGGCACGTCCATTTCTTCGTGAGCACTTGAGGAGTTGAATATGCTTGAGAACACTTAGTAATGTATGGATGTTACGTTATTTTAATGAAGGGCTTGGCTTTCCTTTGGATAAGTATTCCTCATATGATAATTGCACCAACCTGTAGCTTGTAACTCCCTTGTTGTTGATGATGAGCGCTCGAGTGAGGAGCATTAGGGTCTTGTTTCAAGTGAAAAATATCACTTCCTCCTTGTGCATGGGCATATTCTATAACACTCCTTCAATGTATCCTTCTTGGAGGTTCTTTAAACCCTGTAATATCTATAACTCCTTTTTTGATCAATTGCACTTGCTTGTAGGTTGTTTTAGGCTGAGTTGAGGAGCATCGATCTGGAGGCTTGAGCACCAAATTTCTGCTTCGAAGATGTGGAGACTAGAATGCTCCAATGGTGCTTCTATTTTCCTCTTAACTCACCTGTTATACGTCCTCCTTGTAGATAATATTGCTCTAGATTATAACATCATTTTCTCCCTTTGATTTTTCATCTTGTCTCTTGTAGGTTCAGTCATCCAATATGAGGGAGTAAGAGTCTTTAAAGTGACTCCTTTGATGTTCTTGGAGGGACATTAGTGAATGACCACCTTCGACTAGTTTTTCTAGTGAATGTTGAGCCCTTGAGACACCTTCAAATCTACCTCCTTTGATGTGCTTGGATGGACGTTAGTGAACAACCACCTTTGACTGGTTTTTCCAGCAAATGTTGAGCCCTTGAGACACCTTCAAATCTACCTCATTTTTCTGTATAAACCATATTAGGATAGTGTAATGCAATGTAACATATTACTGTATAAAATAGGTCTTATTGCACCTTCTTTTACACCTCTTTTTCAGGTCTGATTTTCTGGTTTTGTGGTAGAATTTTGAATGCAATATGAGGGGTTTCGAGGTTGTCTCTTTGATTAGACACCTCCCCCTTTTTGCTTGGATATTTTATAGATGGATCCAAGCTTGTAACCACTTGATAGAAGCTCTCTTTTTCTGTATTTTTTGCACTATTTCTTTTGTAGAAAACTTAATGTGCTTTGAGCTTGAGACTCACCAAGTCTCGTTCGAGGCTTCCTTTGCTACTCTTTTGGTGGTTACTTTCTTCTCCAATGCTTGGAGGATTGAGATGATTTTGTGGCTTCCTCAGGCCACTCAAATTTGTAGATCTCTGTGCACTAATAGTGTCTTTAGACACTTTGACAAATTCTATTTTTGTGCCTTTCTCAAGAACACAAATAACAATATTTTGAGAGCAATAGGATAGTGCAAATAAATCTAATAAATTTTCACTTTTAAATGCACTAACAATTTCACCTTATCACTCCAATTAACTCTCAAAAATTAATGCACTCAATCAATTTACTGCAACTAATCAAGAATAATCTGAAATGAATCTTCAAGACTTATTCTGCAATTTCATTATAAGCAAAGGTAGTAGGAGCTAGTCTTCTTTTGCTTTCCAAAGTAGATGATAGGTAGTTGATAGATAGTTGAAATTCTAAAATCTAATCAACTCCTAAAGTGCAAATGAACCTAAAAGGAACCTTTCTATTTTTGCACTTTTGAAGACTATAATTCAATTCTCCTTTTTGCAACTTTAATTCAAATTAAGGTGCTTAAACAAATATGATAAGTAATCCAATTAATGAATCTACTTGCACCAATAGTTGCATACCTTTTTCTAAAATCTCTTTTATTACTTCTATAGAGGATGTAGATCTTGGTGTCTAGGATCACCAAGTTGTTGCCTTGTGTAAGATGTTGCAGCTCTTTGTAGGCTGCCTTGAACAACTTCATCTTCACCAAAATATGATCTCTAACTTTCTTTCACGAGCCTAGGATTTTGGTGGCTTGTTCTCCTCTTGTAGTCTCCTTCTTTTGCTATATATTTTAAGAGATCTTCATTTCTGAAGTGGTGCCTTCTTCCTGTGAGATGTAATCTCCAAATCTCCTAGATTTGGTAGGCTTCTTCTATCTGAATCTTCCTTCAAGCTTCTTGTTGAATTCTGACTTCAAATAGGATCTTCTTCTCAATATTCTGAGTGTCTTGAGGTCTTCACTAGATTCTTCTTCTAGGTATTTGGTACTCCTTACAAAATTCTTCTCCTCTTGGGCTTGTTATCAGATGGCGATAATTGTCCCAAGTCCTTCACTATCAGGGGCTTCTCCTTGGTAGTGGATTTCTCCAATGAGTTCTTCTTTGATGATTTCTTTAGTAAGGCTCTCCAAGCCTTTTACTGGATGCTCATTGAGACCTCCCCAAGGTCTTTGATCTTGCAGCTTCTTCTGGTCTTCCTTGAGACCTTTTCTTCAACCTTCTACTCCTGAAGTGTTGGTGGTGAGATCTTCCTCTGGATCTTCACTTTTACTACTTCTGGATTCGAGCAAGACTCTCCTAGTCCTTCTTATTTCAATATTGGAAGTTCTTCAATGAGATCTTCTCCTGATATCTTTGCCTATAGGTGTTGGATTGATTTTGAAGAAGATACTCTTCCTAGATTTCTTGTAGGAAGTTTTCATGACTCATTGAATCTCCTTTCCCTACAACAAAGTATTAGTACTAAAATATTAATCTCCTTCTAAATTAGATACTCTCTTCTAGAGTCTTCTTCAGGATCAAGGCTACTATGGCCTTATTTTAGTATCAAGGCTTCTATGGCCTTTTTAGGATCAAGGCTTCTATGGCCTTTTTCTTCAATATCAAGGCTTATGTGGCCTTTTTTAGGATCAAGGCTTCTATGGCCTTTTTCTTCTGGATTTAGGATTCTATGGCCTTTTCTTCTTGATCAAGGCTTCTATGGCATTTTCTTCTTGATCAAGGCTTCTATGGCCTTTTCTTCTTGTGTGAAGTTCTCAATTTAGTAATGGAGATCTCTTGTATCCTAACTTCACCACAACTCTTCTCCAGAAGTCTTCTTCCGTAGTATTCTTTTCTTGGATAAGAAACTAACCTCTGCACTATGAAGATATGTTGACCTTTGGGTAATGAAGTTGAAGTCTCCTAGATTTCTATTGTAGGAGGAATCCCAATATTCTGAGAATTATATTTCTACAACAAAAATAAACTTTGGGTAATAGTTAAGAAATTCCAGATATCTTGAATTATCTTCACTAGTTGATTTGTCAATCTAGTGGATTGAATGTTGAGTCCTAGTCTTCACAAGTTTTTCCTACAACTCTGTGGAAAGACTCTAGCCAAATGTAATCTCAGTATTTTTGAAACTGATATTTCTTTCAGTCCTCACTTGTGGCTCTCCTTGATTCTACCACCTAGACTCTTCTGAGAGTTTTTGATAGTGATTGGTCCAAAGGTACATCAAGTTGACAAACAAACTTAGGCTCATTGATAATGGTGGCTTTCCTATGGCTAGATCTACCATAGCTCTGATACCACTATTAGATTTTGATGTTGTATGCAATGGGAGATAGCAATCACAAGATGCAGAAATAATATGAAAGAAAGTAAATCTATGAGATGACTAAAATATACTATAAATAGAAATGATGGAAATGAATACAATGTAGCTATGGAGGAAATGAACACTCCATGAATAATGCTACTAGACTACATTGCACCCATATCAGTATGGGTGACTTTATCTAAGCTATCCTCTATGATGCTCCTTGTGATGCACTATGTGATGCTTCATATGATCCTCTATATGATGTTATATGTGTTGCTCCATATGATCTATGAAAATAAGGCCATTATATTATATTGCATGAAGAAACTAAGTAACTTCCCCCTAAAGTAATCTAATGTCCTAAGTATGTACCTTGGTAGGTACATTTACATGACCCAAATGATGTAATATGATCTATTTCTAATATGTACATGTGGATGATTGTGTTGTTTTACGAGAGACTCAAACATACTAGTGATTTCCAACAAACTCACTAAGTTCTATCTAATTTCTCTAAGACCAAATGTGTGTGCAGTGAATGTTCATTTACCAATCATGAGCATGGTAATGACTCAAGGCAATCAAGAACCAATGTGTGTGCAAGTGAGTTCATTAACCCATATTGAGTAAATTGAGATGAAACCTATCATGGAGGAGACCAAGAAGCTAGCTTATCCTTATGTGTGGTCAGAGGTCTCTTCAAGAGAGACGTGTCACCACGCATGAGCATACTCCACTGCCATTCAAGCATCTATAGCCTTAGTGGAGATTAGCTCCATAGTCCAATGATATGATCTCTAAGCTTTGGGGATTCAGACTACCTAACCATCTGGATGGAAATGTAGTTCTATCCTTACAACTTGAGGATCTGTGGTGTGTGATTTGTAAAATATTTAGAGCTTTGGGGAATCAGATTCTCAACTAAAGTATGATGAGAATTTTACCCTATCCTTACTACTCATTCTTTTATTTTGGAAGTGTGAGTAGTGGTGAAGACCACTATTTTTTATTTTGGACTATGTGCATAATGGGATAAGCAAAGATGACTTTTTCACTTCGAGGTTCAACCCAATCATGGTATTATCCCTCTTTGACACAAGATATTTTTAATATGTGTGAAATGTGTTTGGTTCAAGAATGTTAGATTCAATCCTAGAACTCAAGATTTTCTTAGTGAAAATGTGACTTGGTCCTAGAGAAAACTTGACATGTATTGGAGGTTGCTTGAAACACTAGGAGTGGTTGAGTGACCGAAAACACCTAGGGGTAATGAAGTGATAGTGCAAATGGTAAATTGACTTATGAAATGGTGTAATGAAATGGATGTGAACTTGGGGGTGCCCCTGATTAAGGCAACAAGATTTATTGGATCAATTATTATCTAAACTTAACAAATGACCCCTAATATGGTGGATGAAATGCATTGAAATGATAATGAATGTGTTTGTGCAATGTGGATGTATGCAATGCGATGTGTGGATGCAATGTGTATGAATGCAATGTGTATGGATGATGTTTTGTGTATTAGCCATGTATATATACATATATGTAAATCACATTAAGCATGAAATACTCTCAAGTGGATGATGTTAAGTGGTTTGGGCTCTTCTTCTCCCTCTAGACTGGCAAGTCTATATGTTCCTTGACCCACTTTTTGGGTGATAATGTATGGACCTAACCAATTAGCCATGAATTTATCATGAAGATGTGGTAATGCATTGGTGTTTTGTTGATTCTCTTTAAGGATAAGATCTCCTACTTGGAATTCATGTAGATGGACTTTGGCATTGTAAGCATGCTTGAGATGATCTTGGTATACTCGTAGATGCTCCAAGGTATTGATTCACCTTTCATCAAGGAGTGTAAGTTGGTCAAGATGTGCTTGTCTAGCAGTATCATCATCTATGAATTCTTGCAATGAAATTCGTAATGAGGGGATCTCAAGCTCAAGAGGCATGATGGCTTCGGCACCATAGACCAATGAGAATGGTGTTGCCCCAATAGGTATGTAGATGCTTGTTCGATAAGCCCATAATGCCAAGGGGATCTGAGTGTGCCAATATCGATGATTTTCTTTGACTAGTTTCTTGAGAATAGCGATCAAGGTCTTATTGGTTGCCTCAACTTATCCATTTTTCTATGGGTAGTAAGGAGTCGAGAAACTATGTTGGATATTATATTTCTCACAAAGTGCTCGAACATCCTTGTTCTTGAAAGACTTGCCATTGTCAAAAATTATTTTTGAGGGGATACCAAAATGATAGATGATATGTTGAAGTATAAACTCCACAATTCTAGGTCCTATCATACTAGTTAGAGGAATTACCTCGACCCACTTTGTGAAGTATTCAGTGGTTATGATGATGAATGTATGTTGTCCCGAGGAAGGAGGTAATATTTTACCAATCAAGTCCAAACCCCATTGTGAAAATGGCCAAAGACTTTGAATAGGTTGTAAGGCTTGTGATGGTACATGAGTTAAATTAGCATGTTGTTGACATTATTGACATTTCTTGACATAAGTGCAACAATCGCATTCCATGGTGGGCCAATAATAACCCATGCATAAAATACACTTTGCGATGGCCATTCCACTAAAGTGACCACCACAAGTACCATCATGAGCTTCTGATATTGCTCTTTGGGCCTCTACAGGCTCAAGACAATGAAGGAGGACTCCATCATAACCACATCTATACAACATGTCCCCCAAGAGAGTGAAACGAGCTACCTTTTGTTTGAAAGTGCATTTAGTAGTTCATGACATGTCATATGGGAGTGTTCCAAACTTGAGGAAGGCTTTTATTTGGCTAGACCAAGGCTCATATGACTCTGCATGGATAAAGCAAACATCCTTCTCATCTTTAGATTCAACATGAGAAATTGTAGATTTAGAGATCATTGTGACAATTAATGGTTGTACCTCTCCTTCAAAGTTCTTTGGAATCAGTGATCCTAGAGAGGCCATCACATCTGCAAATCTATTAGTCGATCTAGGCAAGCTATCAATCTCATACCAGTCAAATTTTGCAAGCAATTTCATTGCTACTTCATGATAAAGTTTTAAGACTGGTTCTTTGCATTGGTATTCTCCATTTACTTGATGAACGACAAGTTGAGAATCACCAAATATCTTGATACACTTTATGCTCATAGCTATGGCTGCTTGAAGTCCTAATATTAAGGCTTCATACTCTACATTATTGTTTGTGCATGGGAAATCGAGTTTGAATGATAATGGAATCGGTACCCCCTAGGGTGTATGAAACATGATTCCTGCACCTTGTCCTTTTTTGCACTTAGAACCATCAAAGAATAGTGTGATATCGACATCTTCCTCAGGAATGACATCTTCTTCTTGTTTAGTGATGGTAAATACTAAATCATCTGGGAGCTCAATAATCAAGGGTTGATCACTAGGAAGTGGAGCTTCCACAAGCTGATCGACTATTACCTGACCTTTAATGGATTTTTGACTAATGAACTCAAGATCAAATTCAGTGAGAAGCATTATCCATTTTGTGGTGTGGGTGTTATTGTAAGTGCGAGACATCATGTAACGTAGAGGATTTTCTTTAGCTATGACATATGTAGTGTGACTTAGCATGTAATGTCTGAGTTTCTTAGTGGTAAAAACCACTGCTAAGCATAGTTTTTCTACATAAGTGTATCTGGTTTCATAGCTTACCAATGTTCGACTAATGTAATAGATAGCTTGCTCTCGGTTGTTTTCATTCTTTTGAGCAAGCATTGTCCCTAATGCAAAGTCCATTGCTGAAACATAAATATGGAAGGGGACCCCTGATCAGGAGGAGTTAAGACTGGTGGAGAAGCCAAGTATTGCTTGATATCATCAAAAGCTTTTTGACATTCATCTATCCATGAAAATGTCACCCCCTTTTGTAGTAGGTGATTGAATGACCTACATTTTTCTAAGAGTTGTGCAATGAAATGATGGATCGATTGAATATTTCCTTGTAAACTATGCAACTCTTTCAAGTTTTTTGGGGGAGGCATCTCCATGATGACCTTGACCTTGTTTGGGTCCACTTCAATGCCTCTTTTGGAGATAATGAATCCTAGTAGTTTGCTTGAGGTGACACCAAAGACACACTTCTTGGGGTTCAACCTTACATTATGCTCTAGAAGTCGATCAAAGACTTTTTCCAAGACACCAATGTGCTCTTGTCGAGTTTTAGATTTTTCCAAGAGATCATCCACATAATATTCAATGATCTTATGCATGTAATCATGGAAGATGTATGTCATGGCATGTTGATAAGTGGCACCTACATTTTTAAGGCCAAATGGCATCACCTTGTAACAAAAAGTCCCCCAAGGTGTTGTGAATGTTGTTTTGTGTTGGTCATCAAGATTGATTCAAATCTAGTTGTATCCTAAAAAACCATCCATTAAAGAAAGCATTTCATGGCCATCACAAGTGTCAACAAGAGTATCAATGTTTGGTAGAGGAAATTCATCCTTAGGACACACTTTGTTAAGGTCTTAAAAGTTAGTGCAAATGTGTATCACCCCGTTAGGCTTATGAATGGGTACCATGTTTGAAAGCCACTCAGGATAGTCAATGGGTATAATGAAACCCACATCTAATAGCTTTTGAAGCTCTTCTTTGACCATGAGGGCAATGGTAGGATGCATATTTCTCAATTTTTGTTTGATCGGCTTAGCATCAGGATGCAAGGTTAAATTATGGACAACCAAGTTAGGGTCAAGACCAGGCATGTCTTTATAGGACCATGCAAATATGCCCTTCTTCTTCTTGAGGAGAGCTATCAATTGCTCTTGTTCATCAATGGATAAAATTTTTCCAAGTTTAATGATTTATGGATTGTCCATGTCTAAACTAAGGTTCACATCAATGGTATCTTCAATGGACATGTGAGAACCTTCCTCAAGCTGATGGGGTATTGGGATCAGATGAATGTCATCAATGATATTATCAAACTCTTCTGACTCAATCTCTTCTATGTCTACTTGGAAAACCTCAGGATCTAAGGGTGAAGGTGAAGGTGAAGGTGGAGGTGATGAAGGAATGTAAGTAGTGAAAGCTCTTAATAATTCCTCGAAAAGGATAAATTTGGCAAAGGATGGTGGTGATGAAATCTATTCCATATCAATGAGGCTAATGTCAATTGGAATTGGTTTTGCCAAATCGTATGGATTATGAAGTGGGGTGAATAAGTCAACAGAATTCATGTTGACTTAGTGGGAGAATGGTAGTTGGCAATGTGAAGGGTAGGTTGGTCTTGTCTCCTAGAATCGATGAAGGAACCTTGGGAACCTGAATAGCAACAAGCAACACTTGTAAATGCAAATGACAAGGCCATGCAAATGCAATGCAAAGATTTTTTGTATTTTTGTTTTATTTTTAATTATGTACATATGTTACATGATGTTTTAGTGAAGTGGATGAAGTGGAGGTGGTGGTTCACCGGTTGGTTCAGCTCGCTCCCTTGGGAGAAGCAAATAGAAAATGGGTTGATGGATGGGGAACATTCTGAGATAATGCTCATCCTGTTCGGTGAATGGAATGATTGGTGTTGATTCCTCTTTGGATTCATCTGAAGCTATCGATATGATATCATATTCTTCATAGACTCCTTCAAAGTCATCATTGTGGTTGGTTTCCTCTTCTAAATTTAAATGAAGGCTTTGAAAAGCTTGTTCAAAAGAGGAAGTGGTGGGATGAGAATGATAGCCTAAACCTGAATGGTCATGCACTTCTCGATATGGAGTTTCAATGATTTTATGCATGCCTTGTTCATGTCATCCTAGGCCATATCCTTACCAATTGACTCGATGAAAGTATCATGAAGGAAAACTAGACATGTGCTCTATATTGGCAAGGGTTGGTTGTTTGGGTTCATCTAGGGGAGGAGGATCGAATGAGTAATCAACCCCCCATATATGAAATTGATTCTATTAGGTGTTGAACCCATGGTGTACACCACTCCTATGGATAAGGGTGGGTCATATGGATGACCATAATCCCTAATAGTTTGGATGCTTAGTGGTGTAATTGTGACATCTTGGACCACATATTCACCAATGCTAGGATTGGTGAGGTGGACTACAACTTGTGAGGATGTGGATGAGGTGGATGGAGTGGATGTGGAAGTGGAAGGCTCATGGATGACTGGTGACTCAGATAATGGAAGATATGTATGTTGGAATGGCATCTCATAATCTATTAAATTGACTTGTGAGACATCAGTGGAGATGAAGATGGATTTGGTTGAGAGGTTTGATGGATGGTTGATGATGCTGATGTGGATGGAATGGTAGTGGATGTAGGTTGATGGATGATGATGAATGAGTGGTGATAATGGGTGATGTTGATGTTGATGATGTGGATGGTGTGGATTGGGTTTGACCACATGTACATGTAGTCGATTGTGATGAGGGTGGGGGTGTGGAATTGGAAGCTTGATGTGGGGTAGTGATGGGAAGCTCCTCAAGAATAGGAGCTTTGGATGAAGAAGTGGTGGATGGTGTGGTTGATGGGGTTAGGAATAGGTGGGTGGATGGAATTGTGGATTCATAGGGATTTGAAATGAAGTTGCAGTACTTAAATGGTTTGATGTCCATTGGTATGCAATGGACTTATCCCTCATGTACATATTTTAAGCATTGATGTAGTATGGAAGGGACACATCTCATCTCCCTAATCTAGGGGCATCCAAGGAGTACATTGTAAGCCATGGACCCCTCCAAGATGTGGAACATGGTATGCAATATTTTTACCCCCACTTCTATGGGTAAAATGATAGTGCCAACTATGGAACAAAGAGCATCATTGAATGCTCTTAAGGTGAATGTGGATTTGGTTATGTGTGATGGTGGAAGATTGAGATGTTGAAGGGTGGATGTGGTGATGATGTTGATGGAGGAGCCAATGTCAATTAGTACTCATTTAAATGGCTTCCTATCAACTTGAGCCATAATATGTAGTGGAGGGTCCACCGATTCTGATGAAATTGATTTAATTTCAAAATCATAGAATGTGATGGAAGGCTCCATGCACGTTTGAATACTCCCCATAAAATTGTTGAAGGCATTAGTGTCTTGGGATTGAAGTTCAATGGATTTTAAAATTTCCATTAATGCCTCATGGTGTGGGGGAGATTGTTGTATTAGCTCATAGATAGATAGTTTGGTTGAAGCTATTTTGAGGCTAGTTGTTAGTCGACTACTTAGTGAGATGATGGGTCTTTGTGGATGATTTGGAAGATGAGTGGATTGATATGGATGGCTTGGAAGGTGAATTGGTTGGGATGAATTGGGAGAAAAATGGATGGGTGATGATGAATTGGTAGGTTGAGGAGACACACTTGCTTGAGGTGCTATAGGAGGTTGAACTACCTGTTGTTGTTCATTTTTTCTATTGGTGCTTCTTTGACCTCGGGTGACTACATGAATAGCCCCCATAAAACCTTGATACTATTGCACATGGTTGACTTGATTAGGAGGAGTCTTGATGTTTGACCCCCTATTGTTTGTTGTTGTTCCTCATGATGAGGAAGTGGTGTTTGGTATATACCAAGGTTTTGGTTTTGTTGGGCCAAAGGACTATCAAACTTGATGGCCCCTAGCTCTATCAAATCTTGCACCATGTGTTTAAATGACCAATAGTTGTTAATGTCATGCCCTTTATATCGATGGAAAGGATAAAATAGGTGCTCCTTATAGCTCTTGCCATGTTTAACTTGATCTTCTGGTATGATTTTGGGTAAGGCAATAGCGTTGGTGTCATACAACCTATGGAAGAGGGAGGCGTATGATTCAGGCAAAGGTGTGAAGATGCGGTCTTGTCAAGTAGATTGTCGATGTTGGTAATTTTCCATAGTTGGCACTATGTTATGAAGTTGTTGAGGTGGGGGAACCACTTGATAATTGATTTGTTGTGGTTGTTGTTGCATTATTGTTGTTGTTGTTGAGTCATTATCGGCTGACTCAGGACCACTTGATTTACTTGATTTGGTTTTGATTGGCTAGAATAATTTCCTTTTGATTGGCCCTTATTTTACCATTCCTTTTTCTTAGGCTTTATCTCACCCTCTTGGATTTTTATCTCTTCGATGACATGAGCTTGAGTGAGAGCTTCATCGAATGTTCTATATTGTTGTAGTTGTAATAACAAGGAGATGGGTTTTAAGCAACTCCTTGTGAACATTCGAGTCAATTCTTCCATTGGTAGGGAGAATGGAAACTTGGTGATAACTACCCTCCAATGGTTTCCAAAATCATAGACTGACTCTTCTTTAAATTGTCTAAGGTTGTATAAGTCAGTCAATGTGGTTTTCTTGTGAACATTGAGGGAAAATATCTCCAAAAATTTATCTGCCAATTGTTCAAATGTGTAAATGTTGTGGTGAGGTAGATGATTATACCAGTCTTGAGCATCTCCTCCCAATGTCTGAGGAAAATTTTTGAGCATCAAAGCATCTTGATCTTGAATCCAAAAGCATGAGTGGATAAATGTGTTGATGTGCTCTCGAGGGTCCTCAGTCCCTTTAAATTTATCAAATTTTGGTACTATGAAGTCTATCGGATATGGTGGTGATGGTACCAAAAAATGGATAGGTTGATTGATTAGTTGTCTTAAGGTAGGCTTCTGGTACATCATACTAGGAGTATGCTGAATCAAGCTATCAATCTGTTGTTGCATTGCTTGGATTTTAGGGTCTTCCATGTGTGTGTGAAAGCCTTGAATTATTTGATGATTGTGTGAAGGTGGGGTATGTGGAGTGGTGAATTATTGAGATGGAATGTGATGTTGATGGCTTGATGGATTGAAGGGTATTTGATGATGTTGGGCATGTTGTTGGACTTGGTGATGGAATGATTGTTGTTGATGAAATGGAGATGAGGTTTGGGGAATGTGAATGTGTTGGGTTGTGGAAGTGGGGTTGGTATGGGTGAATGGGGGTGTGGGTATAGCAACCTGAGAAGGTTGTGATACCCAGGATGGATTTGAGGTGAAGAAGTTGTGTTGGCTTGGGATGGAATGGGGTTTAAAATTTACTATATGTGTTTGTTATTGGGGGTAAGAATGAGCATCTTGCTGGCCCATGAGCAATTGGTTGAGGTGTTGCCATGCTTGTTGTATGGCAATTTTTAAAGTGTGTGGGTGTGATGGAGGTGGATGTGGGTGAGGTGTAGGTGTTTGCAATGTTGGTGGATGTTGGTGGAGGGTAAGTTGTGAAAGGAATCACAATAGAATGAGGGGTAGTGGATGGAATGGTAGATGGAATCTATGAAGCTGCATTGACATGTGCTTTATAGAGTGGATTGGTATAGGTGGTGGTATAGGTAGATGGGATGGAGGTGATTTGGCTATGTTGTGGTGGAGACATGTGATGTGAAGGTGTGGATGATACCTCAAAAAGAGGGTTGGTGTAGACTTGGTTGAAGGTGTGGGGATGTGAGTGAGCAAGTTCCAACTGAGAATAAGGAACTTGGTTGTGTGGGATGTTAAGTTGTTCTAAGACTGGTTTGGTTGGTCTTAAGTAAGCTCCAACTTTATCCATGTCTATGTAGGTGGTGCGATGGTCGGTTGGTGTGGAAGGCTCTATTTTTGGGATGGAGGTGTGAATGGCTCTGTGCATCACATCAGCATTCAAAGTGAATATTATGTGTGAGGGTCCTATAGATAAATCAAAATAGCTTATCTATGTTGGGTTGGTTGGGTTAGCCATATAAGTGATTGGGGAAGAGGTGGAACACTCCATGGATGAAGTGGGTTGGTTGGTAGATGCTTGACTCATGATTTTGGCTTGGCTTTGAGTTGAAACCATAAGCTAATGAGCCAACTAGGGTAGTGAATGTGTGGGATGTGTGTGAAAATGTGTAATGATAATGAAAAGCACACATAATCAAACAAACAATTGAATCCTATGTCTTGCAACAATTTTTTTTTGTGGTTTGTGTGTTTTGATGTATGCCTAAGCCTAGACTACTATGCAGGATGGATTCCTAAGGTGGATGGCAAATGAGGATTTTTCTGGTGATGAAATCCAGAAAAATCACTCATGGGTTGCTAAGGTGTCTATGGGGTAAGATAGTGGATGGAGATGAAACCCACCATCATTGGTCTTGATCAATGGTTGGTGATGAAGTCCAACTCACTGATGTTGAATGTGAAATATGCAATTGTGTGTGATTATTTTTAAGTTTTTATTATCTATGGTGTTCATACAATGCCAAGAAACCCTCTTCCACTCAACCAAGTTGGTGACCAAGAATACTAATACCAAGTTCCTCAAAATAATCTAGGGTACACCTCTTAAGATCCACCTTGAATCATCAAGTGATTCCAATAGTGGAGGGTTCACCTAGTTCTTCCACCCTGAATCATCAAGTGATTCCAATAGTGGGAGTAAGCTTGAGTACCAATAACTTGTTCCAACTTGAAAAAGTAATAAGTGAGAGACTTTAGCCTAAAGTGCAACTATTTATGCTTTTTCATATTATTGCAAACAACACTCAAAGTAAAAAGTAAAAACACCACAAAATAACAAAAACTTAAATTTAATGTGATGAATGTTCTAATGCAACTAACATGGATGCACAAATGTAGATCTATCCTATGTGCAAACTATATGAAGAAATATTTGTAAATGCCTAAGATGCAAAATGTGTTGCTTTTTAAATAGAAAGTAGATATTTTCTTTTCAATCTCTCTTTAAAAAGCAAAAAATGGAGGTGGGGTTTGATCAAGACTTACCAGGAAGCCTACATATTTCTTCCCAACTCTCTTAGATATGGTGTAGAGTCTCTTGAATGTGGTGAGGCATATCTTGGATGTGGTAGGGCATCCCTCGAATGTTGTAGGGCATCCGTGTGACCATAGATCAAATCTTGTTGCTCCTAGAAACCCTAGTTTCATGATTTTTGCATGATCAAATCTCTGAAAATCTACAATAAAAATAGAAAATGTAGATCAAAATTTGACAAGGTATATTAAAATAAGAAACCCTTTGGGGGTCCCACCATGATCACCATTTTGTAAAGTAAAAATGACAACACCAAGATAACAATAATAAAACCAACACAAAATATATTGCACAATGAAGAAATAATATTGTATTAATATGGTGGGAGCCTTGATCTCCAATGTTACAATATAATGTGTATTGATACAATAGTTACAATCGAAGGGTTTGAAAACCCTTGTTTACAAAGAATATTTGGTGTCTTCTATGTCGTCTTTTACTCCAAACAAGTTGTGGGTGGGCTTGAGTATCCCTACGGGACCACCCGAGCTACAACAACCATCAAGAATATGGTTCTTATACCTACAAATAGATCAACAACACAAAGAAGTCAGTAGCATATGTGAGGGCTCCACTATGTGAGACCCTCTATAAAATAAATCTACAAACCCTAGTGTTGTAAATGATGAAATGCAAGTTAAGTATAAAAAATATAAGATGTAAAGCAATAAATATTTTACCTTGTCGAGATTATACCTATGATTTTGATCTGCATTCCTGCTTCTACGATCTGAAGGTGCACGAATGCTCAAAAGCGTTCGAGGGTTTGTCGATGGTAAATAAGAGGCTAGAAAATACCCTGGAGCATTCTAGAAGGGCTGTGAATGCCCTACAATATTCTTGGAATGCTCAACAGCATTCTAGGAATGCTCGATAGTGTTCAAGGGTTTCTAGGAAGGGTACTGCAGAACCAGATCTGGTTCGCAGGGGTTTTGGCGATAAAAAATGGAGGATGCAATGATGGTGAGGATGGAAAGGGTTAGAAAAATGCTAGGGTTTGGATGAGGGTGGATGCAATGGCTCTAAATATCTCTAACTTTTGAATTAACTGATCGCTTAACCTTCATTCATAAAAGTGAATGATCTTTTATAACTTACCTTCAACATGCTAGGGTTTCAACGACACCAACGGGCGACCAAGATTAAAACATGATGAATGGCTAAGATTATAACTTTGATATGTGACACGGATCAAGTTAGATGGATGGCTGAGATTAAATCGTGATGAGTGGCTGTGATTTATTCATATATATATATATATTAATAAATAAATATAAATATATAAAATATTTATATTTATATATATAAATATAAATAAATAAATATATATATATATATATATATATAATGGATGGTGGTGATTGGATGATGCATGGATGACAAGTGGCTAGGATTTGGTGTCTACATTATGATTAGATTAGGCAAGAATAAGCTTTAAACAAAAAGAAATTTCTTCAAATATACAGGGATGATAGAAAATGAAAGACAAGAACTAAGGAAAATAAAAAGTGTAGGATTCATTAAATGGGATAAGGATCAAAATAAGAGGAATAAAAGCAATCCAAATTTCAACAATAGGAACAACGAAAATCTAGGTCAAAATAAGAAGAAATTCCAAAAGAAAGATAATTCAAATTCCAACCCCCCAAAGTAGAATAAGTCAACATAAAAATAAGAGATAGGATATAGGAGGCAAGAGAGATCCCAGGAACCTAAGGTGGGATGCTCCATTTGTGGATGTCCTCACTATGCCAGGAAGTGTCCCCAAAGAGAAGAGACTAGTCACAAAGCAAAGGAGTCATCACACCAAATTTTTACCACTACTAGAAATTAGGACTTAGATGGCCAAGCAACATCAATGTTGTTAAATGATAAGTTGTTTAATAAAGATGCAAAAGTTTTGATAGAGAGTGGATCTACAAATGGTTTCATTTCCACTAGTATTATCGAGGACATGCTAGAAATATCAGGATCTTTGGAACAAGGGTGGAAATTTGAGTATGGTTCTAGGTAAACCTACTCAGCGAAGCAATTTTTACCTATATTATAGATAACTCTACCCTAAGGGTCTACTATATGGTACTTGTATATGGTACCCCTTCATACCTTTGACATTATACTAGGGATAGATTGGTTGAAGGCTCATGGAGCCTTAATCAACTTTCAGGATAGGTGGATGTATTACACCGATAAGGATAAGAGGAAGGTAAGAGTTCAAAGTAGACAAGGTTCCTTAAAACCCCACTTGCTTTCAACTATTTAGTTAAAGAAAGCCATTAAAAAAGGTGATATGCTTTATGTAGTGAAGATCAATGGAAATATTGGAGATAAATGGGATGAAGAAGTTTTTAATAAACACCCAATTCTTCATGAATATAGGGATGTATTTCCTAAATACCTTCTAGGTCTACCCCCTATAAGGGAATTCAATTTCACTATTGATTTAATACCGAGGGCTGAACCCATTTCCAAGACACCTTACTGAATGACTCCAATAGAGATGCAATAACTAAAGGTACAACTTTAAGATTTATTGGATAAAGGTCTAATCAAACCAAGTGTGTCACCTTGGGGAGCTCTGGTATTATTTGTGAAAAATAAGGATGGATCCTTGATATTATGCATAGATTATAGAATGCTGAATAAGGTGACCATAAAAAAACAAGTATCCTTTACTTCAGATAGATGATCTCTTCAATCAACTGAAGGATGCTACCATATTTTCAAAGATAGATCTGAGATCATGGTATCACTAATTAATAATTTGAGAAGATAATACCCAAAAAATACCTGTTAAGACCAAATATGTGGGCTATGAATTCACAATGCTACCATTTAAACTAACCAATGCATCGGTAATATTTATGAACCTTATGAATAGTGTGTTTAGAAAATATTTGGGTCAATTTTTTTTAGTGTTCTTGGATGATATTTTAATTTATTATCATTCTAAAGAGGAACATGACCAACATCCTAGGTTGGTATTGGAAGTATTGAGGAAGAATCAACTATACGATAAATTTTCCAAGTGCGAGTTTTATACCCTACAAGTTTAGTATTTGGGGTACATTATCTCTGTAGAGGGAATTATTGTGGACCCAAAGAAGATTGAGGCTATACTAAATTGGCCTCCACCTAAAAATATGATAGAAGTCAAAATTTTCACGGGACTCATAGGCTATTATAGATGTTTTGTGAGAAATTACTCTAATATTACCTATATAATCACCAATCTTGAAAAAAAGAGAAAAGAGTTCAAATGGAAAAACAAGTGTGAGGCTACATTTGAGGCACTAAAAAATAAGTTGACAATGACACCATATTCTAAATATTTTGGATCCTCTTGGGAATTTCATTGTATGTATCGATACTTCTCTAGAAGGTTTGGGTGGAGTTTTATCTCAGGATGAAGCTACAATGGCATAAAAGTCTAGAAAACTCAAAAAGCATAAGGTAAACTATACCACTCATGACCTAGAATTGGTAGTAGTTGTGCATACCCTAAAGTCTTGGAGACACCATCTAGTGGGTAGAAATTTTGTGCTAAGAATGGATCATCAAATTTTGAGGTATATTTTTACCCAACCTCTTTTGAATGCAAGATAGAGGAGATGGGTGGATTTCTTAGCAAAATATGACTTTGGTATTGAGTATATCAAAGGGAAAGAAAACAAGGTTGTGGATTCCTTGAGCAGGAGAAGGAACATAACTGCTTTAACTTGGATCCATATAGATTTGATGGATACCCATATTTCATAGAAATTTGGGATAAAATAGAAGAAATTTTTGAAGAAAGCAAGGGTTTCAACATAAAATATATGCTTTAATGATTTAAATATCAGGTAGTCATACCCAAAATGGGTGATTTAAGGATAATCATCATTCAAGAGGTACATAATTCTCCCTATTCCACTCATCTAGGGGGGTCAAAAATGAGAGAGAACATAAAAAAGACCTTCTATTGGGCTAGGATGAAGTAAGATATTACAAAATTCATTGCAAGATGTTTAGAATGCTAGAAATTGAAGGCATAACATCATCATCCAACTAGAAATTTATACCCACATGAGATACCTATGCAAAAATGATAGGTAATCTCTATGGAATTTATTGTGGGGTTACCTAAGAATAGGTTCTAGCATGATGTTATCTTGGTAGTGGTTGATAAGTTGATAAAGGTTGCACACTTCATATTAAGAAACATCAAGGATGATGCACCAGTGGTGGCACATAATATTACCAAAGAAATCTTCAGACTACATGGGTTTCCTGAAGTTATCATATTAGATTCACATTAGAATTTTGGTAGGCTTTACACTATGTAGTGGGCACTAAGTTGAATATTAGTTTTCCATATCACCCTAAAATAGATGGTCAAACTGAGGTAAACCATGTTTTGGAAGACATGTTGCACATGTATTGCATGGATTAGAAGTCTAAATGGGAATACTTCTTGCATCTCATAGAGTTTGCATATAATAATGGGTACCGTGCATCTTTAGGGATGGCCCCATTTGAAGCCTTATATGGTAGAAGATGCAAAACCCTTTTATAATGGGAAATTTGAATGATCAAATAATTATTGAACTAAACATTATTTGAGATATGGAGGAGTACCTTAGAGAAATCTGACTTAGGCTCAAGGAAGTGATTGATCATCAAAAGAGCTATGCAGATCTAAAAATATCCCCAAGAGAGTTATCCTTAGGAGATAAAGTATTCCTAAGGGTTAGACCCATGAAGAGTGTAAGCAAAAAAAAATAAGAGAGCACCATGCAAAAACCAAAAACTCTTTTATTATATTGAAACTCTCTATTACAATAGATCCCTTTTGAAAAGGGTATTTTTACAATCCAACCACAAAAGGAGATGTTCCCCTTTTTACAATGAAATATGGTATCGTGATCTTATTTTTGGTACAATCAAAGTAGGAGGTGGATTTGTTGTGACCACTACAACTCATATAGATATTTGGATCTATAAACTTTGAATTGATGTGATATTGACCTTGGAATTTGAAACCTACACACGTGCAAATAGACAAAAATATTTAGTAGCACCTGTTAAGATAGATCAAACAAAGATAAGATATGCAACTAGAAAATGGTTAATGCGAATAGAAATGGATAATGATAATTTGCATACATGGATAAATATCCGAGCATCATAACAATAGAATTCACTTTTTCCAACCCTCTCAATCTCCTCTCCTCTCCTTTTCTTTTCGTTATATATTTCCCTCAAATAAGAGGGGTATTTATAGCCTTTGGGGTAAGGTGAGGGGGGTGATGAGGTATCCCTAGGTTAGGTTAAACTAAGGTTAGGTCATGCATGCACCTAAGATCAACTTGCAAAAGGGTGGTCATATGGTGACCAAGGGCTAAGTGTAGGAAAGGGCTTGAGTGGCCAAGGGGGCTACAAAGGGAAATGTCCCTATTTAAGTGGTAAAAACCACTATTTTAGGCCTAAGACTGCCTAGAGTGAGTCATATGGTCCAAAAGGAGTCCATTTAGGTATTCTTCTCAATATGACACAATTTAGGTGTCTACAAAGAGTACCATAAATTCAATAAAGCTAGATTCTCACTATGTTGAGCCCTTTGAGATAATTGGTAGGATTAGCCCAATAGCTTATAGGTTCACTTTGTCACCCAAAATATCAAATATCAATGAAAATTTCCACATATTCCTACTTAGGAAGTATGTTGCTAATCGTATTCACATGTGGATTATTTCTAAATTGCATATGGTAGACCCCACAACCATTGAGGTGCGGCCCATTAAGATTCTAGGATTTTGTTCTAAGGTATTGATGAAACAAACCCTAGATCAATGTAAGGTCCAACGAGACCAATATTCTAAGAACTATGCTACATGGAAAAATATTGATGAGATGAGACAACAATTTCTATTTTTATTTGAATAAATAATGTATGGTTAAAACTTGTAGGAAATACAGAGGACTGTGTTTATCCCTAGGGGGAAGTATGTAACACCCCTCATTGGAAAAACTCTTTATGGATAATAAACTATGTGTTGATATGAATGATTAATAGCATGGCTTATTTCTTGACTTCTATATAATTTCATTCTTTTGGGCATAGAATATGGCTTTATTGATGCATTTGTGGATGCAATATCAAGTACCTCTCTCCAGTGGGAATATATGGATAAACCACCTACAATGAGAGATATGTTGATAAAGTTATGGTGATGACTTATTCATCGATAGCCAAAGGTAAAATGGAAAATTACTCTTCATGCAAATTCATATCATGATGTTTGTTTCCATATCCACACCATTGTACCGGGATATTGCTTGTGCAATGAGCCTCCTCAATAGGATTGACAATAGATTAGACTATAATAAAATACCACCTTCTTGGGGATAAAACAATGGTGTAGGATATTGATATGATGTCATGCTTGTCTATGTTTTTCCTTGTGAATGAAAAATATTGTTATGTTTGTTTAGGAAATTTAATACTTTTATATTTACTTGTAAGGTAGCTTAAATACCTTAGTAAATCAAGTATTATATGGTTTTTATATTTATGAAGTACCAAAATAATAATAATAAGTTCAAAATAATGTGAGTTATTTTAAGTAACTTTTTATTGTTGTGAATGTTGATTAAATAAAAGTTATGGTTAAGCCACCCTTTGGAAGTTAAGGTGCTTCAATTTCATTTGGTTAATGAATCTACCCGAGCATGCATGGTAACGTGGTATGTAATTATCTCTAGGTGTTTGGTGCGCATTCCATATAATGTAGTGCTCCTTCCTTAAATCCTATGGAAGGCAGGTGAAAGGGGTAATCAACACTTGAGGGACAAGAGCACTACAATGACAAAGGAGGAAGGTTTTGGAGGCAGGAAATAACATGAAGATGACCTTCGAAGGCAAGTGGAGCTTTTTAGGTGTAGGTGCTTCCATCTATTTTTTGCTCTTGATTAAGACTTATTTTCTAATTGTTTATCTTTTGTGAGCTTTAATTTAAGCTTTGAGATCTACTTTATGTTTTCCTTGACCATATACCCATTTTGTGTAGATATTTGGCTTGTTTGAGTTGTTATGTTCCCCTAGGAATATTGGTATCCTTTCCATCTGTGTCGTTTTTTTCTATAGTAAATCCAATGCTAGTTAATTATGTGTATAGATGTAGAATAGTGATGTATGAGTTTAACCTTCTTCCTGTGCTATAGATTTGCATCATTGGTTTTGGTAGTGGATTTTCCCTTACATCTTAGTGTCTTCTTGCATAGAGTTGGTCATTTGGTTGTTCTTTGTCGTAGGTTGGTAGACATTGTCCTATAAAATCCTTTGTTCTCTCTAAGTATATCTTTTTCTCATTTGGCTTTATGTTATGCTTTGTTGCTTCATAACTCCTTTGGATTCAAGCACTAATCCTCAACTTGTTTTAGGGTTTTCATTTTCTAGCATGGTCTTTCGAAGCCCTTTGTTTTTATTTATGTATGTTTATGGTTTTTATTTATTATGTGTAAGCTTTAATATATGTTGTAAGGTTTTAAATTACTTTTATGGTTTAATGAAATATTTAAAGAATGTAGATTAGTTCTATGTTTTTAATTAAGCCTTATGATGTAAAGGATATGAATGCTTTTATGGTTTAAAGAAATATTTTAAAGAATGTAGATGGTTCTATGTGTAAGTAAAATATTTTTGTAGGGAAAAATTTTGGGCTCTTTTGAACTTGGGTAAAAGCTTGTAGTAGGCTTTGTATTTAAGTATTTTGTTTTGCTTGCTTGTTGGTTTTGAAAGATAAACTAATATAATGATTCCTGAAGACTTTTGTAGGCTAAGGGATCATTATAAAGAGAAGTATGGGATTCTCTTGTATGGATTGTATTGCATGTATAATAATTCTTGAGACCTTTGTGAGTTAAAGAATTATTATCTGGAGAAGTATGGGATTCTCCTTGGTTGGTTTTTTTATGTTTTATGCATGGTTGTTTGCATATTGGATATTGGTATGATTTAGTTGCATTACATATAGATTTGTTCTAATCCCTAAGTAAATATCTCATGTTGTGGGTGGTTCTACCATAAAAGAAGCTACAAATACTTAGCTGGTGGGAGGTACCTGATATTTATTTTCATCTTCAAAAGTAATATTGATGTAAATAAGCAAAGGCTTGTATTTGCTTGAAATATTTGTAAAATTTGTGAAGAACACAGGCTTATACTGAGAGGGGGTGAATAGTATAATACCAACTTTTACTTTTCTTTCCAAATAATATTATCCAATATTTTGAATTGCAATATCAATAGCAGTAATCAAAGTAATGCACAAATCATCACACATAATAGAGACACCAATTTAACGTGGTTCACCCAATGTGGGCTACTCCATGGAGAAAATATTTCCACTAAAATTTTCTCAATAAATCTCTTGGGAATCACTTCCCTATTATAATATTTATGGACCTCTGTCCAAAGGAGACACCAATCCCCTAATGCTCTAATTTGTGGATCTCTATCCATAGTATAACTCTTTCCCCTTTTATCTATTTCATGGAACTTGACCCCGGAGAACTCTTTCTTCTCAACTGGTTCATGGGTCTCTCTCCACGAAAGAACTCTATCTTCCCAACCGGTTCACATATCACACTCCATAGGAGAACTCTTTCCCCTTGCTCAAATATCTCCAGAGGAGAACTCTTTCCCCTCTACTCTAGTTCATGGAACTCTCTCCATAGGAGAACTTTTTCCCTCTACTCTAGTTTGTGGAAATCTATCCATAGGAGAACTCTTTACCCTCTACTTTAGCTGGTGTTCTTCTAGAAGACTTCTACCCCCACTACACTGGCTTATGGATCTCTCTCCATAGAATATCTCTATCCTCACTACCCTAGATAATGAATCTCTATCCACTAGATATTGTTGTCCTCTACTCTGTCACCTCCAAATCCTACTATCAACTCAGCTCAATATCTATCTCAAATCTACACTAAACTATGTCCTCGGTCTAGTATAAATTTGCTCCAACTTTATCTTAGGTCTAGCACAAATCTACTCTCAAATATACACCAAACTCTATCCTCAAGTCTGCCTAAAGCCTTAACATAAAGCTTGATCAAATCATCAATCAAATCTGCTAAGATCTTTTCCAAGCCTTACCACAATTATTGAACAAATAAATCAATCAACTCTGCTCATATTTGCTCCAAGCCTTACCACAAAGCTTGAACAAATTAATCAATCAACTTTGCTCAGATCTGTCCCAAGCCTTACCACAAAGCTTGAACAAATAAATCAATCAACTCGGCTCAACTCTGCCCCAAGTCTTACAACAAATCTTGAACAAATAAATCAATCAAATCTACTCAGATCTTCCTCAAGCCTTACCACAAATCTTGAACAAATTAATCAATCAATTCTGCACAAATCTGCCTCCAAGCCTTCTCAAAGACTTTCTCAATTCTTCCCTCAATCATTTTCAAAGACTTACTCTCAAATCTACCTTAAATTCCTCTCAAGAACTTGCTCAACTCTGCTCAAATACATGCTCATAAATAGCTCACAATATATACTCAATCTATCTCAAATCTTGCACACAATGCTATCAAATGCTTTGTCTAATCTTCAAAGTAATTCCTTTAACTTGAAGCAGTTTAGACATATTCTATTTAGAATTTGTTTAACCTCTGGAACATATAGAGAATTATGTACTCTATCAAATACTCAATATGTTCTACTCAATCATTAAGTCTGTCACTTTCACAAATCTGATTTCTAATATTTGCACATTCACTTTCAATATCACTCAAAATCAATGCTCAAGAAGTTTCACTCAATCATTCAACCAATGAAACACAACTTGCTCACAAACCCTAAACAAGTATTTTCATACTTCTTCAAACAAAGAGTACATTGTGGGTCTCAAACCCTAACTCAAATAATCTTCAATCTCTATCTCAAATGTTCTCTAAATATTCACCAATGAAGCATATAAAAACTCACTCAAATATTTCCAACAATGTTTATCAAACAATCCTTTTTACTCCACCTTATATTTCACACACTCATTCCAATCACTTTAAACAAAATATGAATTGCCCATACATTTTATTTGATTGATGAAGAATTGTCCACAAAACCTATCTTACTCACAACCAGATCCTTTTGCCAATTCAAAGTTAGATAGCAACAGTCTATCTCAAAATCTTCACAAGAATATTCACCTCAACAAATATTTTTTCATACAATGCCAAATCACTTATACACCTTATTACTCCTATCTTTAAAAAAAAATTTCATCAACAAGAGTTATAAACAAAAATTCTCACATCCACCTTATAACTCCTTTTTAACAATAAAGTACTTTAAATAAATTCAAAGTATTACTCACTAACCCTTATGACTCCCAACTATGAGCATACACAATAATATTTATTTAACCCTCATAAATTTCAAATCATGGCAACAAAAATTTTATCAAAACCTTATAACTCCCAACTATGGTAAATAATAAAAATTAATTTAAACCTTATAACTCCCAACTATGGCAAATGCACATACCTTAATAAAAATCAAATTTCATCATCGTCGCTCGAACCTGCGACCTCCTAGCCCCGTGCACCTTAACACAAGGACCACTTCCATGTGGGCTATGCTTCCCCATGTGAAGCAAGGAGAACGTGCTCCTTTATTTCCTTCTCCACTGGTGCAAAAGTTGAAAGGTCTACACCCAAGCAAAACCTTTGTGTGGTTCGAACTCCACACCTTGTTGCTCCCAATGCATCGAGCAAGCCAACTCGGTTGCCACCTCACTTTGGTGGGGATAGGCACCTTCCATGGTTTGACCTTCTGCTTGCTTCAAAAATCACAAACACCTACATCTTCCTTCCTCTACCGCATGCGAGATATAAAACATGCAAGATATTACTTTTGGGGAAAATCAAATGCACAAAATACATCCAAGGCTTAGGCATACCTTAGCCTTATTTATACACATGCCCAATTTAATCTATGATGTCGATTGCCTTTGTTTTAATTCAAATTTGGATATTTCAAATTATTATATTTAATTATAATTATTTAAATCCTAAAGTATTTAAATATTATAATTTAAATATTTAAAACCTTTTGGGATTTTTCCTTTTAGGGAGAACCTTGCCACCATTAGTAAATATTTTAACCTTTTCCAAATTACCACCAAGGTAATTTATTGCCACCATTAATAAATATTTTAACCTTTGCCAAATTACCACCAAGGTAATTTATAAATCCTTTTCCAAATATTATGGAGAGGTCTTCCTTTCTTCTTGATGCTTTATACCTTATATGCCATCAAGAGAAATATTCTCACAAGTATTTCCATCAATTTAGGACCTCTATCCTTTTGACATTAATCAACCCTTTTGACAATAATTTCATCAAATTGGGACATCCAACCTCTTGACATCAATGACAATAATACATGCTCAAATTTCCAACAATTTGATTATTGTTATAAAGAAGGATTATGTTTTTTTCTTTTGTTATGAGCAATGAAGTATTTGGTTAAGCAATATTTTATCCTTAGTTAGCTTGGAGTTGCATTGATTATGGAAATAGATTTATGGTTAATCTCTTTAGCTCCTTTATTTTAATTGATAGAATGTTTCCTTGAAGCCTTTTGATAAGCATTGGAAATAAGTAATGTGGTTTAATTCTATCATGGTTTAGGTAGCTTTTGCTTAATTCTTTGTATCAATGCATAAATATAGCTTTTGGTTAAGAGGATCTCTTAGATTATATCTTCTAGCATTTATTTTGATGGTTTATATCATGCTTATTAATATTGAAATATTTATCTAACCTTGGGTTGGGAAGGAATGTTCCTCTAGTAAGCCATAAAGCCCAATCCTGGAAAGAGTTGCACGAAGGCAATAACCAGGTAGATAAGAGTCCTAGAAGAGGTTGCATGAATGCAATAGCTAAGAATTCATAAACCTAGAAGAAGTTGTGTTAAGACAATAGCTAGGTAATTGTGATTAATTGTACCTTGAATGCGTAGGTTTGTGTATATCCTATCCAAATATTAGTAAAACCATTCACAAGATAACAATGGTGATCCTTCAATTGTGTAGTATCAGGTGATCATATCAATTTTTATTAAAGTATCAATGACCTTAGTTAGCCCATGGAGGTGTGGTAACTAAGAACCAAGGCTCTATGTTGTTCAACTTGCCTAGATGGAATTAGAGTCAATTTGGGGAATGAGCATCCCCCTTTAAGCATGTAGGTCTTAAAGTATAATTCCTACATCATGGTCATATGGTCCTAAGCTGAGGAGGGTATGGTAAAGGTGGGGTACCACTTTATGCATTCTTCTAAACAAGTAGTTTTAGTAAGGTGAACCCCAAAAAACACAAAAGTTGGCCACTCTTATCCACTGAGTATCATCTACAATGACTTCAAACTCAAATGTGTTGAAGTCGTGTATGCTAAATTAAATAAATTAGAGGTGTTTCCCTTGTAAGCCTTTTTTTGTAAGTGCTCTTTTAAAAAACCTGGGTTGATAGTTTTAAAAGTACGTACTTGAGGTCCAACACTCTTTGAAAAGTTACAAGAATTGGTGCTATTGGGATTCATAAGACCAACATAGTATACACCCCTAATTTTTCAAAATTTGTCAAGGTTTCGTATTTAGGTGATCTTAGGAATTTATGGTTTTGTCATGAAGTAGAGTCATCAAAAGTCCAAAATATTCCTACTCCTAAGGATCAAGATCATCTCTTCTTACAAGCAAGAATTTATCAATCTATTGCTAAGGTCTTTATTTCCACCATAGTTTTCACTTCTCATTAATATCATAATCACATTTCATTTCACAAAATCATCCACCATCCATCATATTCTTTAAAAAACCACTCATCCATTCAAGACATTATCATCCTATTCATCCATATTTTTAATGTATCCTTCATTACAATTATTCATTTCCATGTTTTCTTCCTTGACCTTATTATACATTTCCATTATCCATTGCCACTAGGAATTACTCCTCAAAGCCATCATATTTCACCCCATCCTCTCCATTAAAAACATTATTTGTCTTGTATTTATCATCACCCCATAACCATTAAATTTTATTTCTCCATAACGCCACAAAACATTTGATTTATATGCCCCTAAGGTGAGATTACCAACCATGTTTTACCCATAAAATTTTATCTTTTTGAGGTTTCACACTATTTTCCTTTGCCTAAGTTCATTTGTGAACATCTCCACATATATATATATATATATATATATATATATCATTTTCCCTAAGGTTAGTCCACAAAAATAAATCATCCATCATGGAGGTCATTTCAATGTTATTCCCTTTTATTCATAAAATCCGCTTAGGCCTTCGAGGGTTACAATCACATGATGATATTTCCTCCCTTCGAACCCTAAGTAATCTCATGTTGCCTAGGTCCATGCCTAAAAAAATCCACCCCCACTAGAAGAGGTCTTCCTAAGTCATCTCTCTATAATAAATCATGCACATTTTCATAGGTTCTCTTATCCACTAAACCTTAGCATTTTATTATATCCCCCTAAAGTTCTAAGTTTTCCAGCATTCATACACCTTCATTAAATCCTAATCCCATATTATTATCTACACCCTAAAGTCAAAAATAAATTTTTCTATTAGTAGCCAACACAGTGCTTAATGATGATTGGTTCGTCCCATCCTGGTGTACAATGGTGATTGGTCATCACAAGATGACAAACAAGGTGACACCATGATAGATGAAACTTTAAATTGTACCACAGGCATAACATATTTTGTATCACAAAGAGAAAGAATATTGGAAAAAGACTAAGTCAAAGAGTGCTCAAAGATGATTGGTGTGCCTGACCCTGGTGCAGGCTAGCTATTGGATGATGCTAAAAGAAAAAAAGGATCCCCATGGCATAAAATATGATAAAGTTGTACCTCAACCAAAAATAAAAAGAAAAAGAGAAAAATAAATCCACCCTTGACATAGCACACGATGGTGATTGGTCCACCCTTGACATAGCACACGATGGTGATTGGTCCACTAGGTCTTGGTGTAATTCAACAATTTGCCATCACATAATGATAAAATAGAAGGCACCATGGTGGGTGAAGTTTTGAGTTGTACCACAGAGATTAATATACCATGAAAGGAGTAGTGAAAGGTTAATGGTCAAACCATAATTAAAAAACACACTGATGATTTGGCCTGCTAGGTCATGGCATTGTTGGCGATTGGTCAGAAATGGAAGGTGGAGATCCACACGACACTAAAGAGATAAACAATCAGGATTGCTCTATCAATGATCGAGTGCTACTCGACAATTGGTGGTAGGGATGAGGATAAAATATATAATAAAACCTTAGCCCCTCTTTCATAAAAATATTTTATCAAATGTCTAGAGTTATCATGTCATGGAGATACCTTTAGAAGTAAAAGAATTTATCAAATGTCAACCATATGCATAATGTCCCTAAGTCCACCATTATTAATAATCCCATTTGAAAAGTTTCCTTTCCATTGGCATACCTCCACAAGGACGTTCAAAGGCATTGTTCCATGGAGAAATTTTTTATTTTACAAAGGTCTAAAATTTTAATCCCTAATGCCTAAGGTTATTAAAAATAAGAAGAAACACATCATTGCCCTAATAAAGAATAATACTGTCTGAATATTGGTCATTCAAAGGCTATGGGTCAAATGTGATTGGTCTACCCAATTTGGATGCACCGTGGCTATTGGATAGAGGATGTTGACAAAGTACTTGTACCACATGGACATAAGTTGATGAAGTTTTATACCACAGTGAAAATGGGAGGTGATGTGATTAAAAAGAATAAGGAAAAACTCATAATGAAGAAAAATAAAATGTGGTAACTTGGCAACACAAAGGTCTAGTGCCTGATGGAGGTTGATTCAAATGGATGGCCTACCATTTTCCACCTGAAAATTGGTGAACAATATTTATTTGCTCACGCTCTAACATAAAAGATAAACTATTTGCACCATGGGAAATATGTAAGTTCAAATTAATTTGAAGTTATTTTGGACTAACAAAAATTAGCCTTGGTTTAAAAAATAGATGAGCAGGTTACATCATAATCAGACAATGATAAGGATAGAGTATTAAAAATGCCTTTGAATCAAACAAATATAGCTTTTGGGCACATGCTAAAAAAGATGTAGTTGAGATCAAATAAAGTGAAAAATAGGAACTAATGGTACACAGGTCAAAGTATGCTAGGTATTCTTATCAAAATGAATAAAATCTTCTTGAGAGTGCAGATCTTAACAGGCATGCAAATCAACGATCTATTTTGAAAATGTAATCATAAAAGGATGCTCCTCCATGGGTAAATTCATTGTAAGAAGGGTGACTGGGTAGATGACATCGATAATATGAAAAGGTAGTATATAGGAGATTTAATTATTTCTTGTGTACAAAATCCACCCACCAAGATTACAAAGCTACACACAATCATCTCCCACAATCATACCACCAGTATACAAAGAATTTCAAAAATGAAGCACAGAACAATAGCCTCTTCCAACTCTACACCCAGATTCCCAGTCATTGGGTTATATCTAAAAAACTTAATTGAAGCTAGCCCCTACAAAAAAATACCAGGTACAATCATACTAAGTTGCAAAAAATTATTACAGGAGAATTTCAATAAAAATGAAGCACAGAACAATAGCCTCTTCCAACTCGAAGCAGGAGCCTATTTTTAGAGGATTTTTTTAAAATAAGTTTTAAAGTAATTTTATATTACTCAAAATGGAATTATTTTATGCAAAATATAATTTGCCAAAAATGGTAATTACTAAAAAAGATAATTTTTTATGAAAAAATTTTTTGCTGAAAATAGTAATTTTTTTATTTTTAGGGTTTTCTTTTAGGGTTTCTTTTAGGGCTTCAAGTTTTAGGGTTTTATTTTAGGGTTTATTTGGGGATATATATTCCCTTGGTATTGCATTGTAAAAGGGAAGTGAATCCAGGAATGAGAAAATAAATTATTTACTGGTTTATTTTCATGTACTGTAGTTTATATGTGAATGGAGGGTTTTATTGATTCTTTTCATTTATTGTAGTTTTTATGTAAATAGAGGGTTTTACATATTATTTTAATTTACCGTAGTTTTTATGTAATGGGAGGTATTTTGTTTTGACCTCTTGCAATTGGATTCACATCATTTGGTATTAGAGCAAGTTGGATCTTGTTGGGAGGAGAAAAGAGAAGAGAAGAAAAGAGAAAATGAGAGGTGAGCAAAGAGGCTCCAAAAAAAAATTGTCACTCTATGTAGTGCTTGCAGAAGGTTTGTAAAACCTTAAAGAAATAAATTGGCACTCTGTGTAGTGCTTGCAGGAGTTTTTTTTAATTAAAAACCTCAAAGGGAAGAATTGGCACTTTGTGTAGTGCTTATAGGAGGTTTACTATTTTAAAACCTCGAAGGAATAAATTGGCACTATATGTAGTGCTTGCAGAAGGTTTGAGATATAAAAACTCAGAAGAATATTGGTACTTTGAGGAGTACTTGCAGATGTGTGACACTCTATGGAGAGAGATTATGAGTTTGATCAGAGGAACTCGCAGGAGCAGAGTTCTTTTCAACCAAAGGAGAATGATGCAGGAGCCTATTTTTAGAGGAATTTTTTAAAAGAAGTTTTAAATTAATTTTATATTACTCAAAATGGAATTATTTGACACAAAATATAATTTGCCGAAAATGGTAATTACTAAAAAAAACATTTTTTTATGAAAAAATAATTTGCCAAAAATAGTAATTTTTTATTTTTAGGGTTTTAAGCTTTAGGGTTTTCTTTTAGGGTTTCTTTTAGGGCTTCAAGTTTTAGGGTTTATTTGGGGATATATATTCCCTTGGTATTGCATTGTAAAAGGGAAGTGAATCTAGGAATGAGAAAATAAATTATTTACTGGTTTATTTCCATGTACTGTAGTTTTTATGTGAATGGAGGGTTTTATCGATTATTTTTATTTATTGCAGTTTTTATGTAAATGGAGGATTTTACATATTATCTTCATTTAACGTAGTTTTTATGTAATGGGAGGTATTTTTTTTTGACCTCTTGCAGCTGAATTCACATCATACACCCGGATTCCCAATCATTGGGTTATATCTAAAAAACTTCATTGAAGCTAGTCCCTACAAACAATACCAGGTACAGTTTCTAATAAAAATACTAAAGAATTTTTTCGGTTATCTAAGCTGGACAAGAAATTCACGCTAGATAAATACCATACCATTAAATAGATAGTTATGTTTAGCTATTATAAAACTAAATAAAATCACTAGTACCACCCAACTCTATTGAAAGGATTTTACAAAAGGTCTTACACATCTCTAAATACATCAAGTCCATATACCAACAAGTGGGTGTACAATTTTGCTAGGTTGATATACTCTCGGGTGTACTATTCTTCAGATCTATTATCATGGTTAGTACTGGTGTACAATTCAAGATTATGCAAACTAGTATTTGTACAAAATCACTTTGGAAAGTATAGTCAAAGTCTTCTAGCTTACAGATGCCACCAAGATCCTCGACAAAGAAGTGTTGGCTACTCAGGTGAAACATATGGTAGGTACCGATTTCTTTGCCAGGCTATTTTATTATAATGCTAGAGTAACTACCAGATTTATTATTCATATATTTGCTTTACATCCATGGGTACAAGACTATGCAAACATGATCAATTTATTATTGGGAGAGTTAGACCTAAACTGGGTAGGAAAGGAGACCATGTATTTAATAACACAATGTAATAAAATAAGTCAATCCACTATGTGTAAATGGAAGAATTTAATCTATGAGACTTTAGACAAAGAACTAAGAGAACTACAAGAAGCTATTTTAAAATGAAAAAAAGTAATACCTCCTTTTACACACTATTCCCTTTTGATACATTTGATAGTAGGTCAAATGAGTGAGGATACAATCACAGGCTAGGGAGGATTATGTGACCGGATTGTGCAAGAAAGTCTACCATTTATACAAGAGGAGGAATCCAGTTATGTGGAATTTTGTAGCTTATTTCTCTATAAAATATACCACAAATTGTGCAGTCAACTCTCTCATAGGATTGGAGAAAGGATAGTCAAGTTTTTATATGAAAACAAAGCAGGTTATTCCTTCTATCTTGAAGATTTTTCCTTTTTTAAGAATTTATGGGTCTAAAATTCCCCAAAGGCCTTGCCTCACTTTTCCCTATATCATAGTAGCATTAGAAATCATGAGACAAATTGTAGAAGAAACTAAATGTAGGGCGGAAAGGAGAGAATCTAAAATAGCTTAGTTCAATCTCCCCTAGAAAATGGGATATTACTTGTACAAATGTTACCATGCGCTATTGAATTCCCTAGAACAAATGGATGCATATTGTTTCAACAAAATAACTTGGAGGCCTTATGACCCTCATGGTCATTATAATAAAAACCTCACAAAGAAGACATCATATTGGGAAATAAGACACGAGGAGGATAATTTTAAAGATATAATTTAGTTTAACCTCTGCATGGGATACCCCCCACTAGAGAAAATATGAGATTCCAATGAAATACCTCACTCTAAGATTGAAATGATAAGCAACTACCCTGTTGAACTGGTAATACTCAGATCATCCATAGTGGAGTTAGTTGCTCCTTTGGTGATAACAAATCTCTCAAAAGAATACCAAGATCGTATTCTATAAATTATCAATAAAGAACCTGAGTAGGTAGAGATCACAATTGAAATCTTAGATCCAGGGTAGGCCAAAGCCAGACAATCTCTATATGCTCAAAATAATGGTTTAGTCTCCTCCAAAGGTAAATAAATAGTTGTTACTTCCTCTACATAAATACAAATTACCAGTTCAGATGTAGTCATAGTCTCAAAGCTTGGACAAATAGTTATGACTGGTCACCCTTGAGTGGCTCCCATTAACATAATAATCAATAATGAGTAGCAAAAAATATTTGCAAAAATATTTGAATGAATTGAACAAGGAAGAGGATTGAATATTTTATTAAGGGGAATCCAGCTCAAAACTCCATATCTCTCAAGTGCTCCTTCAAACAAAAGGCCAAGGTTAGATTTTTTACCTTCTCTAGTTACTCAGCAGAGCTTCACATTATCAAAGAAGGTACAAGAGGCAATACTAGTTAGCTGTAAAGAAGAAATATAGATGCAAGCTATAGAATAAGGAAGAGATCCCAAAAAAGCTCAGTCTACCATGGAGGAACTAGATAGTTAGGATGCACCAATTGCAATGGAAACACCAATGATAGTGAGAGAAATCTTTCCTATGGACCAAATCACTAGTTTCCAATTGGATACATCTACAAGGGAAGCAATAGTAGAATACAAGAAAGACCCTCTAGAATGTATGAAATCATAGGCTCAATCTTAAATAGCCACTACATAAATCTTGTACAAGAGAAACTAGATATTTACAGCTCAAACTGCACAATTACAAGCTAAAAAATAGAAGTTGAAGGTAAAAATGGATAACCTTAAGCAACAAATATTTCAACTAAAAGTAACAGTCCCTCCACCCCAGACACGGATTGTAGTTTTCACTACTGATTACTCTCATATCATTGACAAGTTCAAAAGAGAGATGAAAAAAAAATCCAGGACCAATTGGGAGACCTGGGGGAAATCTTCTACAACATTGGAATGATCAAATTCTTAGCAGATGACTTGAAGGTTTGAATATAGGAAGTTGATGAAAGAGTTGGAAAAATATTTTCTACTTTTTAATTATTTGATGAGTATTATGAAGAAATGCATGAAGGGTTCCTGGTACATGATGATGACTCTATCACTTTCTATGCAGGAGAGTATTCTAAAATCTCAATAATTATAGCAAATTGGTTAGGATCGAAGGCATGGGAGGATGAAGTAGCAAAAATGAAATCTAGATTCAACCAAGACATTTATAAAGTTGAACTCACTTTGGAAGAATGCATACAGGTAGCAAGTATTGAATATTTGATCCTGGATAGAATAAGCTTCCATTCAGACCTTGATGATGATGAGGAGTTGGCCAAGCAAATTAACTTCCTTTCAAAATATATAAACCACTTGTGTAATTTTTCTCATGATAGCAAAGACTAGCTGAGAGTTATAAATAATAAAATTTTCCAAAGTCTAAATATGTTAAAGTTTGCTACAACTTTTAATGATGAAGTTTGGGTACATATTGATAGAGAAACAAAGGAGTTCCAAATAAAAATTAATAAAGGAAAGAATATAATAAAAAGTAGCTTTAGAACCTCTTTAGCTACACAAGGTCTGGAAATAGAAAATTTTGAAACAAGAAAATTTTCATAAAGAGAAAGGAAGAAGATGTCAGCCCTTGCCCCCCTATAGAGGAAAGTGTAGAATAGAAAAAAATATAGAGGATGAGAAAAAAGTTAGACTTAGTGCTACATAGTTGCACTTCATTCAAAAAATTTCACAAATTAAAATCCTCCTAAGAATAGTTAGAACCATGGAAGCTCAAATGTCAATACTGGATAATAGTTGACACCGATTTTGGGATAGATGGTTTTTTTTCCAATTTTGGATAGTCTGGAATAACCTATAATACACTTAGACATATGCATGACTAGAAAGGATCCACATAGATGTACCTACACCTAGCATTTGCAACAAAATCTTGGTAACCTGGTCTATAAAATAAGCATTCAGAAACATATATTGCATCATTTTTTAATCGTGAAATTTTTACAAGAGGTATTCTCGTGTGTTTCATTTAGGATAGTTGTATTTTATCTATGTTATCTTATTTTTCATCCCTAATTTTCTTCCCCTATTTGTGTAGGAATTATCGAGAGTGTCTCTAGTTTTATTCATAACATTCCCAGAAGCTAGATCAAAAAGTTGGAGATCTAATATCATTGTAATCAAGACAAAAGATCAAATCCCCTTGTTACATTATTTGAACGGGGTGGATAATTGTATTAATTGTTAAAAAGAAACCTAAGCACCTTGCCAGGTTTTGTTATGTAAATGTTTGAAATATCAAATTAATACAATTCAACTTCTTCTCTCTGATAATTTTGTTGTTTAGAATGTTGTGCTACTCGTTCATATTTTGTATTATTTGAATATATGAATGATGTTTCCTTCACTGGTAAATTTTTTGTATGGATTACATAATTTGAATGCATGCAAATGCCCTAGTTAATTCCTTCTCTTTCCTTTTGAAATTCATAAGATGATAAATCTTGTTATAGTTTCCCAATAGATGAGACACCAGTCTTCTTGTTAAATCCAATGGCTAGGAGTTGTTAATTATACTGGTCATAATTAAATTCACAATAAGTCATAAATTTGGTTGAGCTCAAGAAATTAGAGTTAAATCACTAATTAAGCTCAAGATAGGGTATCCTGACCCGACTTGTTGTGTTTAGAGTTATTAGTTTCCAGGTTAAAGATGTAAGTTTACCAGATCTTACATATCTACTTGTGACTAAGGAAATTTTAGTAGCATGACACTCATATTTTAAGGATGCTAAAATTTTCCACAACAATTTTTTGGTACCATCACTGGGGATAGATTTTTTTAACATCTATATGTTTCCCTAGTCTGTCTCCCTACGACATTTCAAAGTATCATCATTATTTTCTAAAAAATTTGGTGTTTTGGATCTTCATAATATTTTGTCCTAGGATACCTCTATGCAAATATGAGATATTGAGAGGATATTATGGTTGAGCAATCTTAGCCAAATAAGTTATTTTGCACCTGGTGTTAGTAACTCTGAATTAACTTGAAAGAAAGAAGACCTGAAGAACCTAATCTAGTGCATACAAGGAGGGGCAAACAACTTTTCCCAAAATTTAAATATCGAGATGTATTTACCCCACACCCAAAAAGTCCCAGTTCTTAAAAGTTCTATTTATGAAATTAAATCCTATTTTGTTGGTCTAAAATCTACTAAAAAACATAATCCACTAGATAATTCTACCCGAAGGAGTCCCATTGTTACCCCTATTGCTAGTGTTGTAAATTATGTTCCTATAATCAACATGGCTAACCCACCACCAAATAATAATTAGAATAATCAAAACCAAAACCTTCAGACATGGATAACCAATAGGTATAGGCCTTTTGACCTACCACCCAACTTACATGACTTGCCTAGTAAAGTGCATAAATACCTACCCAAATTCCAAGGAAATAGTGCAGTAACAAGGGAATATCACATTAAAATTTTCTTATATGCCCTAGATAGTCTCAAAGTTGAGCAAGAGGACATAGTTCTTAGATTATTTTTACAAACCCTAGAGAAATATGTTGGCGAGTGGTTCAACAACCTCCCAAAAAATCATATTTCCAATTTTTAGACTATGGAAGACATTTTCCTGAAAAAATATGAAGAAATAAATAATGACTAGTAATTATTAACAGGGCTAGAAACTATGAAAAAGAAGGAAAATGAATCTATAGAATAATTCAATAGAAGATTCTTCAAAACTAGAAATAAGATCCCTACAATTTTGAGACCAAATAATAACTGATTTATTTGTTTCTACAAGAATGCATTCCTTGGAGAATTCAATTATGAGTTGAGACAACAAAGGGTTAATACTATTGATGAATGCATGGATAAAGCCATAGAGATTGAAATAAAATTGATATATAGTAGCAAAATTAAGCCATACTCATATGATCAAGGCCAAAATCAAAATGGATAGGAAGCCCAAAAAGGTTGGTTTCTCCTTATTGAAGAAAACTGAGCAAGATCCTATAGAAAAGTTGTCAAGTTAGTTGACTATGTTCAACACCATAAACAATAGATTGTCCAGAATAGAAAGAAAAAGGAAAAAGAGTTGAATAATCTCCACCCTAGAATGATCACATACCATTTTTCAAAAGAAATTTTAATAAAAACTAGAATAGGAATAATGTAGGTGAAGGAAACAAAAATGGAAGTAATAACAATGGTTGGAGGAAAAGATAAGTAGAGAAAGATATAGTTACAATTCCAAACCCGATAGCCTCAGGCAATGTAATATATGATTTCTCTTTTTACTACCCAACTTGTGATGCTCCTCACAACTCAGTTGATTGTGGTATATATCTCAGCATGCACTCTAATGTTAATTTAGAAGAATAATCTGATGATGAGATAAGGATAAATATTTGCTAGACTAAAGAGGATGAAGATAGATAAGTTCAATTTAATAAGTATATAAGTGAATTAACTGCATCAAAAGGAGCACCCAAGGCCTTCGTATTGAAAAATGTAAAAATCTCAAAAATATTTCAAGACAATAGATATGAGAGAATGAAACAGAGTAAAATAATACCCATCCCTGAAGAAGTAGAATCACTTAAAAGAATATATGCAGTAAATCTAAGGAATAGAACCATACCAGATAGGGCTAATGGTAAATAAAATAGAGATTCACAGAGCCAAAATAAATAAAAATAACTGAAATATCAAATAAACAAGTAATTCCTGAAGTCGATATAGAAAATGACCCTAAAAATAGTTAGATTTTGGCAAAAATGCAGAGATTAAGAAAGTTGAATTTAATGTTGATCAAGAACTAGCTAAACAAAAAATAAACATAACTTTTGGAGAGTTAATGACCATCCTAAAATACAAATATTAGGTATGCAGATCTTTCAATTTGATAGAACAACCAAATAATCACATTTGTAATGAGTCAGTGGTAGATAAGCCCATGCCCATACCTAGGAATCCATATTCAGTCAGACCTTTATACATATCCTTGAGATATAGTTCAAAGTTAGGGGATCAGTATGTGATTCATAATTATATGCTAGATAGTGGAGCATCTCATAATATTATGCCCAAACAAGTAGCAAATCAACTTGGTCTAATATGCACCAGGGATTCTCCTTCCATATCTATCATGGATAGTAGATAAGTGTCATGTGCTAGAATAATTATAGGATTATTTGTCTTCTTGGATTAGTATCCTAAAAAAGGAATAGTTATGTACATAGTTGTTGCATATGTAGATCATTTCTTTTCATTACTACTATCCAATAATTAGGCCAAATATCTATGAGGATCAATCCAACTAGACTGGTCATATGCCACTATCCCATTGATAGCCAAAGAGCATATCATGCTCAAAAGAGAACCTTTCCATAGGTATTCAATAGAGTTAAGAGAATATGATAACACTACAATTAATTTAGTCAACTCTATTGAAGAAAAAGAGATGAGAGTTTATTTAATTTGGCACTCACCGTTTCTAGTTGAGGTACCAGAAGTTGTAGATATGGAACCACAAATGAGAGTTGAGGTTGATGTTGAATTTGATAGATTATTGACTATTTAAATGTGGACTATGAAATTCAATGGTGCAAAATCACAAACTGGTATGGGAGCTGGGGTCAACCTTACTTATATAAAAGGAAATTATTTGGGCATACCCTACAGGTTACAATTTCCATGCACAAATAATGTAGCTGAGTATGAAGACTTACTATTAGGATTGAGAAAGGCTAAGGAGCTTGGGATTAATTATCTGACTATGTATGGAGATGCCAAACTGATAATACAGCAGATCAAGGGGAAATATCACACGAAACATCCTATATTAAAGCAATATAAACAAGCAGCTCAAGATGAAATGAAAATTTTTTTGATCTTCAACATTTCTTATATACCTAAGGATCAAAATCTTTTGGCCAACTTATTAGCTAAGAATGCATCTGGGATAGATAGTCTCAAAATAGATACATAATACTAGGAGAAGTTCCCAACTATATATGTATATCATTCATCTATGCTAGAGAATATTATATATCTATAGGTGTTTTAGGATGACATTGATATCAAATATTTTATGACCTTATAAAACCACTATGCTAATATCATATGTTATGAAGAAGATGAAGAAAACTGAAAGAAGTCATGCGATAACCTATAGAAGTGATACAATTGAAGACAAACAAACTACCAAGAGGTCTGATTTCTCTAGAAAGCTTGTTTGGATTTTGATAGAGATCACAACTTTCTCTTTAGGGATTAGAAGTAGATGAAGTTAATATTAGGACTAAACAAGAATTAAAAATGGTGAAAGTTGATAAATATCTATCAGATAAGGAAAAGAAATAATACATAAACTATTTAAAGAAACACATAAAAGCTTTTGCATGGTGTCACAAAGATCTTAGGACCTTCAATACAAAAGTCCTGAATTATATTATTCCACTAAAATAAGGTACTAAACCTCATATATAGAAGTAAATAAAATCTAATCCCACACTACATCCTGTGATGCAAAAGGAGGTTCAGAAGCTACTTGATGTTAAATATTCAAAAAAGTGAGATTCTCTTCTTGGATAACCAACTTGGTCCCTATGAGGAAGAAAGATGGTGACATAAGATTGTGCGTGGACTTTAGAAATCTAAATAAAATTCATTGAAAGATAATTACCCTTTACCAAACATGGATTAATTGCTACAAGCAGTTGTAGGTTTAGCCATAATGTCTCTGCTGGATAGATTCTCAGGTTATAATCAAATCTAGGTTAACTCTGAGGACAAGTACAAAATTATGTTCACCACTCCATGGGGAACATTTGAATATATTAGGATATCCTTTGATCTAATGAATGTAGGCACCACTTTTCAAAGAGCCATGAATTTCACTTTCAAGTACCTTATGTTCAAAATAGTACTAGTTTACCTAGATGATATAATTATTTTCTCTAAAAATATTGAAGATCACTTTGAACACATGACCCAAGTATTCGAAAGATGCAAATAATGTGGTCTCTTTGAATCCCAAGAAGTACATTTTTGGAGCTACATAGGGTAAGTTTCTTGGTCATATTATTTCTAGAGGTACTAACATTGACCTTGAAAGGACTGAGGCCATCGCAAAAATCCCACCACCCAAGAACCTAATGGAAGTCAAATCATTCTTTGGGAATATTAATTTTGTCAAAAGTTTTGTTCCAAACTTTTCTCAAATTATGAAACCTATAAATGACATGATCAATAAGGATGGGAATATCAGATGGACAAAATAAAATCTGAAAGTATTTCAAATAATAAAGGATGCAATTACACAAGTGCCTATGTTGGCATATCTAGATTATTCTAGAGATTTTAGCATCTACTTCTTCGCTTCAGAAGACACCATAGTTGTTGTATTATCACAGAAAGATCAAGAAAATAATGAAAGGCCAATGGAATTTATGAGTTTAGGGATGAAAGGAGCTCAATTGAAGTACACTCTAATAAAAAACAAGTCTTTTCTCTAATAATATCTTTGGATAATTTCAAGGATATTTTTAGGTCAAATAAAGTGATAGCCTATATACCTTACATAGTTGTCAAAGATGTGTTTACACATCATGAGCCTACTGGAAGCTCAACAAGATGTATGGTCAAACTGCAACAATACAATGTTAAATTTAAAGCAATAAAAACTATTAAAAGGCAAGGCTTAGCCAAGTATATGGCTACCAAATAAGAATAATACTTTAACAACACAATCATCACAAGGAATGCACAAAAAAATGGGAGAACAAATAGCTTTGAAGATAAATGGCATAAGGACATAGTGCTCTATTTGAAGTCACTTTCTTTTTTGGTCGGCACCTCACAGAGTAGAATGAGTATAAAACAACAAGCACAAAAGTACTATTTTCAAGATGATTAATTATACTAGAAGCATCCAAACGGTGTCCTACTACTCTACCTCTTGTAAAAATAAATTCGTGGAATTATTGAGGAGTTTCATACTGGCTTCTGTAGAGGGCATTTCACACCCAAGGCAATAATCAATAGCATAATGAGATCCATGTATTATTGGACATCTATATTCAAGGATGTACATCTATTCATCAAAAAATATCAAAGTTACCAGATATTTGATGGCAATAAGAAACGTTTAGCCATGCCCTTAAAGCCTATAGTAATTGAAGCCCCATTCACTCAATGGGGTATAGATATGATAGGAGAAATCAATACAAATTCTTTAGGTGGTAATAGATGGGTAATAACAATAACTAATTACTTTACCAAATGGGTTGAGGCTGCTCCACTAAAAAAATCAACCACTGAGGTAGTCATCAAATTTTTGGAAGAAAGCATTTGGACCAAATTTGGTGTGCCTATAAAATTGGTGATAGACAATGGAAAATAATTTATATAATATGAAATGGTTTAATTTTGTAGCAAATACAACATATATTTAGCCCACTCTGCTAATTATTATCCTCAAGGCAATGATTTCATTGAATATTCTAATAAAAATATCATCACAAGAATCAAAATGTCACTTGGAAGAAATAAGAAGAGTTGGGGTAATAAACTAAAATATGCCTTGTGGGAAAATAGAATTTCTATTAAAAGGACAATAGGAAAAACACCATACGAATTGGTTTATGGGGAAAAATCTCTTTTGCCTCCATAAGTAGAAAGGCTTTCCTTGTCTCTCTTGCTCCAAGACCGCAAAATCCAAACACTTTACCAAGGAGATTAGACCAGATTATCGAGATTGAAGAAACTCGAAGAGAGGCTCTAAACAAAATGATTCAGGAAACTCAAAGGATAATCCAGACCTTCAATAGTAAATCCAAAGGGATGCCATTTTATCAAGGATACTTAGTACTGTATTGGGATCCAAAAAATGATAGACCAAGAGAAAAAGCAAATCTTGAACCCAAATGGTTGGGTCCTTACTAAGTTGCTCAAAAGTGGGCCAGCATACATATAGGATAGAAGACATGAAAGGTGGCAGGTTACCCATACCAATGAATGGTCAAAATTTGAAATTTTTCCATCCTCTGTACAAGGATAAATGAAGTCTAAGGTTAGAAAATTTCTTCACATGATAAAAAAAGAAAAAGAATAAGTTTGTGTGTCAATTTTCTCATTTAGATGATTAGGTAAGTCAATTTGTTTTTCCTTGTTAATAGAGGATTAGGAATTTTCATTTCTATTCTTTGATAATATTAGGTAATTAAGGATGGGTCAGTTCATAAACTTTTATTCAATCATTTTAAGCATATATTTTTCATAAAGGATAAGTGAATAAGGTCTGTTACGATCAACATGAAAAAATTCAATATTTTATCTTAGGTCTCTAGGAGGAGTCAAGATCCACATATATAGTTAACCGAAGATTCTAGGGTCCTCAAGAGAATTTTAATCTTGAAAAGATCAAACATGTCTCTTGTCCCAGTTAGAGCCAATGTTGGGCTCCATAATCTCAACCTAGTATACACCCCTAATTTTTCAAAAAAAATCAAGGTTTGGTGTCTATGTGATCGTAAGAATTTTTTCATGAAGTAGAGTCATCAAAAGTCTAAAAGATTCCTACTCCTGAGGATCAATATCATCTCTTCTTACTAGCAATAATTGATCAATCTATTGCAAAGGTACTTATTTCCACCATCATTTTCACTTCTCATTAATATCATAATCACATATTTCATTTCATAAATTCACCCACCATCCATCATATTCTTTAAAAACACACTCATCCATTTGAGTCATTATCATCCTACTCATCAATATTTTTAATGTATCCTTCATTAAAACTATTCATTTCCATGTTTTCTTCCACAACCTTATTATACATTTCCCTTATCCACTGCCACTAGGAATTATTCCCCAGAGCCATCATATTTCATCCCATCCTTTCCATTAAAAATATTATTTGTCTTGTATTTATCATCACCATGCAACCATTAAATTTTGTTTCCACCATAATCCCACAAACCATTTGACTCATATACCCATGAGGTGAGATTACCAACCATGTTTTACCCATAAAACTTTATTCTTTCAAGGTTTCACTCTATTTTCCTTTGCCTAAGTTCGCTCATGAAAATCTCCACATATATATGCCATTTTCAATAAGGTTAGTCCACAAAAATAAATCATCCTTCGTCGGGGTCATTTCAAGGTTATTCCCTTTTATTCATATAATTTGCTTACGTATTCAAGGGTTACAATCACATGATGATATTTTCTCCTCTTCAGTCCCTAAGTAATTTCATGTTGCCTAGGTCCACACCTAAAAGAATCCACCCCCTTAGAAGTGGTCTTTCGAAGTCACCTCGCTATAATAAATCATGCACATTTCCTTAGGTCCTCATATCCACTAAACCTTAAAATTTTCATTATATCCCCCTAAATTCCTAAGTCATCCCGCATTCATACACCTTCTATAAAATCCTAAACCCATATTATTATCTACACCCCAAAGTTGAAAATAAATTTTTTTATAGGTAGCCAACACAACGCTTAATGGTGATTGGTTCACCCCATCCTGGTGCACAATGGCAATTGGTTGGTGCAAGATGAAAAACAAGGTGACACCATGGTAGATGAAACTTCAAATTGTACCATGGGTGTAAAATAAAAGGTGAGTTTGTATCACGAGGGGAAATAATATTGGAAAAATACTAAGTCAAAGAGCGCTCGAAGGCGATTCGTGTGCTCGACCTTGGCACGGGTGAGTTATTGGATGATGCTAAAAGATAAAAAAGGGATCCCCATGGTATAAAATATGATAGATTTTAACCTCAACCAAAAAAATAAAAAATAAACCCACCCCAACATAGCGCGATGGCGATTGATCCGCTAGGTCTTGGCGCATTTCAGCAATTGACCATAACATAATGATAAAATAGAAGGTACCATGGTGGCTGAAGTCTCAAATTGTATTATGAATATTAATATACCATAAATGGAGCAGTGAAAGGTTAATGGTCAAGTCATAATTAAAAAATATGTTGATGATTTGGCCTACCAGACTGTGGTGCTTGTTGGCGATTGGTCAAAAATGGAAGGCGAAGATCCGCGTGCTACCAAAGAGACAGACGGTCAATATTGTTCCACTGACGATCGGGTGTTGCTTGATGATTGGTGGGAGGGATGAGGATAATATATGTAATAAAATCTTAGCCCATATTTCATAAAAATGTTTTATCAAATGTCTAGAGTTATCATGTCATGGTGATACCTTTGGAAGTAAAAGAATTTATAAAACTTCAATCATAGGTATATTGTCCCTAAGTCCACCATGTTTAATAATCCCCATATGAAAATTTTCAATCATAGGTATATTGTCCCTAAGTCCACCATGTTTAATAATCCCCATATGAAAATTTTCTCTTCCATTGCCATACCTCCATGAGGACGTTCAAAGACCTTGTTCCATGGAGAAATTTTTGATTTTGTAAAAATCTGAAATTTTAATCCCTAACGCGTAAGGTTATTCAAAATAAAAAGAAACACTTCATTGGCCTGTCCAAGAATAATGCTACCCAGCTATTGGTCAGTCAAAATCTGTGGATCAAAGGTGATTGGTCTTCCCAATTTGGCATGCCCTAGCTATTGGATGGAGGATGTTGATAATGTATTTGTACCACAATACTTAGGTGTTGTAGGTGAGTTGGAGAGGAAAGGGCAATCCTCCCAAGGGCAGTCTCAGGTTCAAATCTCCACCCTACCAAAAAGTTGAATTGGGTATCCAAAATCCAATTGATAATGTTGGTGCGGGCAGGGTAGGGTGCGACTCCCGGATGACTTTGACGGTGTAGAACCTCCTGTTCGTAGTCTCTCAGACCAAGGCAGCCATGCAAAGGGTTTTTCGTTTTTAAAAAAAAAGTATTTGTACCACAAGGACATAAGCCGATGAAGTTTTGTACCACGATAAAAAGGGGAGGCGATGTCATTAAAAAGAATAAGAAAGAGAAAATTCACTAATAATATTAAATCAAATTTGGTTGCCTGGCAACACCAAGGTCTAGTACTCGATGGAGATTGATCCCAAATGGACATCCCACCATCATCTACTCAAAAGTTGGTGAATGGCTCTAATCTGCTCATGCTCCAATAGAAAAGATAAACCATTTGCACCATGGAAAATCTGTAAGTTCAAATTAATTTGAATTTATTTTGGACTAACAAAAATTGGCCTTGGTTTGAAAAATAGATGAGCAGGTTACATCATAATCAGATAGCAACAGGATACAGTATTAAAAAAGCCTCTAAATCAAACAAAATCCAGCTTTTTGGCGCGTGCTCAAAAAGAAGTAGTTGAGATTAGATAAAGCGAAAAATAGGAACTAATGACACATGGATCAAAGTATGCTAGCTATTCTTATCAAAAGGAATAAAATCTTCCAAAGAGTATAGATCTTGACAGGAGTGTGAATCAACGATCTATTTTGAAAAGGCAATTATAAAAGGATGCTCCTCCATGGGTAAAGTCGTTATAATAAGGGTGAATGCGCAAATGACATCGATAATATGAAAATGTAGTATATAGGGGATTTAATTATAGCTCATGTACAAAATCTACCCACAGATATTATAAAGCTACACACAATCATCTCTCACAATCATACCACCATTATACAAAGTTGAACATACTAAGTTGCATAAATTTTTTATAAGAGAATTTCAATAAAAATGAAGTGTAAAAGAATGGCCTCTTCCAGTTCTACACCTAGATTCCCAATCATTGGGTCCAATCTAAAAAATTTCATTGAAGCTAGTACCTACGAAAAAATACCAAGCATAGTTTCTAACAATAAGGTTGAAGAATTTTTGGGGTTATCCAAGCTGGACAAGCAATTCATACCAAAGCAATACTATGCCATTGAATAAATAGCTATTTTTAGCTATTATAGAACTAAATAAAATCATCAGTGCCACCATCTCTATTGAAAGCACTTTAAAAAATGGCTTATGCATCTCGAAATTCATCAAGTCTATATAGCAATAGGTGGGTGTGCAATTTGGCCAGGTTGATATGTCCTCTGGTGTACTGTTTTTTAGATCTATTATTGTGGCTAGCATCGGTGTATGATTTAAGAGCGAGAGCAATCAAAGATCACGCAAATCGATCTTTGTATATAATCACTCCAAAAAGTATAGTCAAAGTCTTCCAGGTCAAAGATGGCACCAAGATCCTTGACAAAGAAGTGCTAGCTACTTAGACAAAATATATGGTAGGTACCAATTTCCTTGCTAGGCTATTTGATTATAATGCTAGGGTAACTACCGAATTTCCTATTTATATATCAAATTTACATCAATGGGCACAAGACTATGTAGACATGATCAATTTATTATTGGGAGAGTTAAACCTAAACTGGGTAAGAAAGGAGACCGTGTATTTAATAACAAAGTGTAATAAAATCAACCGACCTGCTATGTATAAATGAGAGAATTTAATCTGTGAGACTATAGACAAAGAACTCAAAGAACTGCAAGAAGCTATTTTAAAATGAGAAGTGATGCCTCCTTTTACACATTATTCCTTTTTGATACATTTGATAGTAGGTCAAATGAGTGAGAATACAATCACAAGCTAAGGAGGATTATGTCATGGGATTGTGCAATAATAGCTACCATTTATACAAGAGGGGGAATCTAGTTATGTGGAATTTTGTAGCTTATTTCTCTATAGAATCTACCACAAACTGTGTGATCAACTCGCTCATAGGATTGGAGAAGGGATAGCCAAGTTTTTACATGAAAATAAAGCAAGAGATTACTTGTCTTAAATTTTTTTTCTTTATAAGAATTTATGGGTCTAAAATTCTCCCAAAGGCCTTGCCTAACTTTTGCTCTAGATCAATAGAAATATTAGAAATCATGAGATAAATTATAGAAATTAAATGTAGGGCAGCAAGAAGAGAAGCTAAAATAGCTTGGGTTAATCTCCCCTAGAAAATGGGACATTACTTGTACAAAGGTTACCACACGCTATTGAATTCCCTATAACAAATGGATGCATATGGTTTCAATGAAATAACTTGGAGGCTTTAAGACCGTCATGGTCATTATAATAAAAATCTCACAAATAATACGTAATATTGGGCAATAAGACATAGGGAGGATAATTTTGAAGATAGAATTTAGTTTACCCTCCACATAGGAGACCCCCCACTAGAGAAAATATGGGAGTCCAATGAAAGACCTCACTCTCAGTTTAACAACCCTGAGTTAATTAACTATTTGTATGCCTACTTTATTGCAAGAACAAGGTACTGTTGATCAACCTATGGTTGCAGGAATAGGTATCACCAACAAAGAAAGCAGATCAAGGGATGAACACTCTTCTTGATAGCAAACAAATATTATCAGTGGAAGGTAAGTTGGAGATGTGATGAGCAACGGGGTATTTGTGGTTGTTAGGGTCTAAATTCCCTACTAACAGTATACCCGTCAGTGGTCCATGTAGTTGCATTCATGTAACCGTATTTAAGGATTTTGTGTTCTATGTTTTGATACTTAAAATATTTTATCATTAAAATAAATAATAATAATAATAATAAAATACAGAAAAATAAAAATGTAATATTTTTTAAAAAAATTAATATACTAATAAACTATATAATAGTGAAAATGATAAAATATATATAGATTAATCAAAATAAAAATATGCATAAAATAATAAATGAAATTATAATCGATACAATTTAAAAAGTAATAATCTTAAGGCAACTTAGCCATATAGATCCTCGCATAACACACCTGGCTTATCACCAAGGAAAGCATTTACATGAAATTGTACAAATGTCACATAATCTCATATATGAACCATCTATTTAAAGAGATGGAGGTTTGGGTTTGGTATTGCGAAGTGAAGAAGATAGGCAAGTGAAATTTCTGTCGATAGAGGATTTAGGAAGACTAAATGTTGTTCTGGCAGATCGGCCTTTCATTAGCTTATTTTGTGTTTGTGATTACTCTCTGATAAAGATAAGAAGGCTTTTCGAAACTGATTGTTTTTTTTTTGCATAATATTTATAATTTTTAAATGAACTGTGTATAAATAAATGTTGTGGTGTATTGGAAGGAATGAAAGGTATTAATCAAAATGTTTTGTATGTTATTAAAATAACGTTGAGATTATCTGGTTTTGAATACATGAAATTAAAACGATTGTCAAGAATTCTGTGATTTATTTGGATAAAAGATGCATTAGTTTGTGTGCATACTAGGGTAGAATGCAATCAATTAGTCTTTCTGGCCACTCTGATCCCTTGTAAATTTGTCTTTGGACCTTGGCAGATACCACAGACATCAGAGACATATAGCGCAAATTATGGACTCTCTTTCAATATGCAACAATTACCCTTGTTAGTCATTTTCCCGGAAATCATTGTGTAAAATAGTCTTTGAGTTTTAAATGGGTGACAAACATAGCAAAGCGGCCATAGCTGAAAATTTTCCTGCCATCTAAAAATTTGTAGACACCCTGTAGAAGATATCGAAAGTTTGTAGAATAATTTGGTCTGGTAAATGTTTCATACGTGTATCTCACATCATGTACATGGATGTGTTTAGGGTGAAAGATAAAAAAATTGTATAGTATTAATCTAGGCTATGAGTTGGCAATGTAATCAAAAGGCGAGTGATACCGTGTAGATTTCCATAAAATGATTATCAAGTATTCTTATCTCACCAATATATCACCAACCACATTTTTTGTCCATATACGAATCACCTTTAATTAAGCCAATAGCATAAAATGATTCTGTGCCTGACCTGATCAAGAAAATAGTTTAACAAATATTAGGTCTTTAGGAAAACATAAAAACTTTTCTGACTCAGAATAGTTGAGAAGAGTAATTTTCTTGAAGGTTGGAATCTTCGTTCGAGAGAAGAAATTGATAAAGGTTTGGTAACCTTTTACTATTCAAATACAATTGTTTTTTTAGTTTGTTGGTAAAAGTAATACAAGTCTTGTAAGTTGTGTTCTGTATGGTTTCCTGAAATTTACTATATAAGCTTATGTTCACATAGAAAAGAGTCTTTGATTGAATATCTATTTGTATTTGTATTTGAATTTGAATTAATCTCTGTCGGTGACCAAATATTTATTTGAATCTTTATCGTTGATCAAATATCTATTTGAATTTGAGGTTAATAAGATTATAAAGTAAAGATATATATAAAACAAAAACAAACGGGATTGAAAAAATAAAATTAGGAAAATAATATACAGAATGACATATGGATCAAGGATTATTCCCAACATTCAAAGTTGAAGATTACTCCCAACATTCAATGGTAAAGAAAAGTGAGTGATATAAGAGTTGGATGTCGTTCTTTGTTGGAATCAACGACTAGTTGTTAGGATAATATAAGAGTTGGATGTCGTTCTTTGTTGGAATCAACTACGAGTTGATCTTTGAGTGATATAAAAGTTGGATGTCGTTCTTTGTTGGAATTTACGAGTTGATCTTGTTGTATCTTGTTGTATCTCTATGGTAAAAACTGAAGGAATGAAATGATAAAGGGGATTGTTGTATTTCTGTGGTAAAGACAAGACTGGAGGAATGAAATGATAAGTGGGGATCCTGTTAAATCGATTGATCTTCTTTCCGTATTTCAAGTTGTAGGGCTGCAGGGTGATTTAATTTAAAATGAGAAAAGACTTCCTTTAGGCTCTAGAGAAACCTCTCATTTTTGCATAATATAATATTATTATTTTTTTATTTGTTTGATGCAATTACCGTCATATAATCAAACCATAAAGTGGAAAAGGGACCGGAACCATATGTTATGTTTAGCAACCAAAAACATCATGGTATCTTGCCTTAAACAACGAAGACTTCGTCAGTGTCGTCTACTAAAATATAAATCTTGAAACTCGTAGCTGGTATATTTACCAAATATATTGAGAAGACATAGGGCAACAAAATAGTAATGGGTTGCGCACATGTTCACTGCCTAAAGAGAACTGTTATTATTTTGTGAACGTCAACTAATAGGTTTAAAAACATTATTGATCATGCAAATCGAATAAGTCGTTGCCTCAAATAAATGTTGGGTTATTTTCAGGAATATTTCTGCTTTTTTGGGTCTTACTCGAAAATGGCATCCTTTTTGGAATGTTTTCCACAAATAATAAAAATAAATAAAATGGAAGAAACGAATTTCAAATATAAGAAAAGGATGTTGAAAATATCTTCCGCATGTATGTTTGGAATAATCAAACTTGTCTTCACTTTGTAAACTAAAATAATATTTTTTTGATTGTTATTTTTCTTTGACTATAAATAAAGTTGTTGGATAGAAAAATCATTTAAGGTCGTATCTTTATGTTAAAGATAGAGTTTTTAGAAAGATAGTGTAGATTTTAGAAAGATAGTCTGGATTCAAGATTTTCAAAGAAATTTTATTATATAGTTTCAAATTGGTTTTATTCCCATCTCTTTAAGAAAAAGAATGACTTTTCTAATGCTCTTAGATCTTATCTTTTAAATCTCCTATATAGTACATCTCAAAAACATTTTAGAATGATATACTTCATAGGAATAAGTTCAAAGAGTTTTGTCTATAAAAAAGATTTACATGCTTGAAATTTTTATATCCTTAGAATTACCTTGTTATGAAGTTTACTTTGGGATAATCTTACACTCCTTAAATTGCATTTATAGATTAATCTTTTAATTGTATATATAATTCTAGAGATAATTAATAAAAATTAATCATCTCAACTTAAGCTATCCATTAGGTTGGATGGAAGAGGAAAATAGCATAACATTAGTAATTGAAGGAAGATCAATTACCAAGAATAGGGGCAGTTGCATTCTTAATAGGAAGGGTCAGGATGGGAGGCGAAAGAGGATTAAATGGGCATCTATCTTAGGCTGCCATCTATACAGTACGGTGAGGGGTTACTTGACACTAAAACGATTGATGAGAATGCTCAACAACACGATGGAAAGGAATGTCTCATTGCCAATCATGTCAGGTCAAATGACTCTTGGTCCAAAGATTCAAGGTATTGATGGACCCTAGATGGTCTACAGGTAAGGTGTAAATCCATCTAGCACTTGGCATGCACACGCTAGTCCTTACTCGCTTAAGGAACGGGGAAAATACGTGTCTAACCTCTAGGTAAACTGGACCTTAGAGGAGAAACCCCTAACTGTGGACTTGGAACTCTGGAGGAGGGGATAAGTTATAGCTTCATACTAACAAGACCTGGTCAAATCTCGTCTACTTGGGTGATCGAATGCAGCGATATAAATACTCATAGTAGAAGATAATGCATGTCGTGTACTAAATAAAATCAATATGCTATTTATCTTTTCAAAAAAATTCCAAATGGTATTACTATGCAAACTCTCGAGTGGGCAGGACTTGGGTTGTTACACTAAGATTGAATTGGTAGGCAACTACCTTGCTGAACTAGAAAGACTTAAATCATCCATAGTGGAGTTAGTTGCTCCTTTGGTGACAACAAATTCCCCAGAAGAATACCAAGATCCTATTCTGGATATTATAAATAAAGAACCTAAGCAGGTAGAGATCACAATGGAAATCTTAGATCCAGGGTAGGTCAAAGCCAAACAATCTCTAGATGCTCAAAAAAAATACTTTAGTCTCCTCCAAAGGTAAATAAATAGTTGTTGCTTCATCTGAACAAATGAAAATTACCAGTTCATACGTAGCCAAGACAATAATAGTCTCAAATACTAGAAAAGTTGCTACAACTGGTCACCCTTGAGTGGCTCCCACCAACATAAGAATCAATAATGAGTAGCAAAAAATATTTGCAAGTGTTTGAAAGAATTGAACACGAAAGAGGGTTGAATATTTTATTAAAGGGACTCCATCTCAAACCTCCATCTCCCTCAAGTTCTCCTCCAAACAAAAGACCAAGGTTAGAAGCATTGCCTTCTCTAGTTACTTGGTAAAGCTTCACATTATTGAAGAAGGTATAGGAGGTAATATTGTTCAGCTTTGAAGAAGAATTCCTATGGACAAAATCACTATTTTCTAATTGGATACATCTACAAGGGAAGAAACAGTAGAATACAATAAAGACCCTCTAGAACGTATGAAAACATAGGCTCAATCTCAAATAGCCACTACAAAAATCTTGTGCAAGAGCAACCAAATATTGATAGCTCAAACTACACAATTGCAAGCTGAAAATCAGAAGTTGAAGGTAGAAATGGATAACCTTAAGCAAAAAATATCTCAGTTGAAAGTCACAACTCCTCCATCCCAGCCACAGACTATAGTTTTGACTACCGATTGCTCTCATGTCATTGACAAGTTCAAAAGAGAGATGAAAAATAAAATCGAAGACCAGTTGGGAGACCTGAGATAAATCTTCTACAACATTGGAATGATCAAATTCTTAGCAGATGACTTGAAGGTTTGAATACAGTAATTTGATGGAAGAGTTGGAAAAATATTTCCTACTTTTGAATTATTTGATGAGTATTATGAAGAAATGCATGAAGGGTGCCTGGTACATGATGATGACTCTATCACTTTCTATGTAGAAGAGTATGCTAAAATATTAATAATTATAGCAAATTGGTAAATATGGAAGGCATGGGAGGATGAAGTAGCAGAAATGGAATCTAGAGTCAACCAAGACTTGTATAAAGCTGAACTCAGTTTGGAAGAATGCATACAGGTAGTAAGCATTGAAGATTTGATCCTGGATAGAATAGAAAGCTTCCATTCAAACCTTGATTATGATGAGGAGTTGGCCAGGAAAATTAACTTCCTTTCAGAAGCTATAAATCACTTGTGTAATTTTGATCATGATTTAATGACTGGTTGAGAGTTATGAAGAATAAGATTCTACGAAGTCTAAATATGTTAAAATTTATAACTTTTAACGATGAAGTTTGGGTACATATTGATAGAGAAACAAAAGAGTTCCAAAGAAAAATTAATAAAGGAAAGAATATAAGAAAAAGTAGCTTTAGAACCTCTTCAACTATATAAGGTCCAAAAATAAAAATTTCTTAAACAGGACAAAGTTTACAAAGAGACAAGGAGAAAGATGTTAGCCTTGGGCCCACTACAGAGGAAAGTGTAAAATAGACACAAAATATAGAGGATGAGGAAAAAGTTAGACTTAGTTCTACACAACTGTACTTCATTCAAAATTTTTACAAATTAAAATCCTCCTAAGAATAGTTAGAATCATGGAAGCTCAAACGTCTGTACTGGATAACAGTTGGCATCAATTTTGGGATAGATGGCATTTTTTCCTAGTTTTGGACAGTTTGGAACAACTTGTAATACACTCAGACATGTGCATGGCAACAAAATTTTGGTAACCTAGTCTATAAAGAAGCATTCAAAACCAGATCCTACATCAAGATTTTAATCATAAATTTTTGCAAGAGGTATTCTTGTGTATTTTATTTAGGATGGTTGTATTTCTCTGTGCTATATTAGTTTCCATCCTTTATTTTCTTCTTCAATTTGTGCAGGAATTAGTTAGAGTGTATCCAGTTTATTGAGGACATTCCTAGAAGTTGGATCAATAATTTGGAGATCTAATGTCATCACCATCAAGACAAAAGATCAAATCCTCTTGTTACATTATTTGAACATGGTGGATAATTGTATTATTTGCTTAAAAGAGACCTGAGCACCTTGTCAGGATTTGTTATGTAAATATTTGAAAGATCAAATTAATACAATTTAACTTCTTCTCTCTGATAATTTTTTTGTTCAGAATGTTGTGTTACTCATTCATATTTTGCATTATTTGAATATGTGAATGATGTTTCCTTCGTTGGTAAATTGTTTATATGGATTATATAATTTGAATGCATGCAAATGCCCTAGTTGATTCCTTCTCTTTCCTTCTAAAGTTCATAAGATGATAAATCCTTCTATAGTTGCCCAATAGATGAGACATCGGTCTGCTTTTTAAAGCCAATGGTTGGGAGTTGCTATTAATTAGCTTGGTCACAATTAAATTCACAATAAGTATAAATCTGGTTGAGCTCAAGAAATTAGAGTCAAATCACTAATTAGGCTCAATATGGGGTATCCTGAATTGACCAACTATATTTAGAGTTATTAGTTTCCAGGTTAAAGATGTAAGTTTACCAAAGCTTACATATTTTCTTATGACTTAGGAAATTTTAGTAGCATGACACTCATATTTTAAGGATGTTAAAATTTCCCACAATAGGTGCACAAGCTCCTGGACCCAGAACTAATTATGTGGTGAAGATTGGTCCTAAATGAATAGTCTACAGCAAGATCATCCCTCAATTGATGGTCTTGCTTAGGGGTTATTTCTAACCTTGCTCTATATTGGATATGATATTTTTGTCTTAAAACATTAGTTTGATGAAGTTATTTACAAAAATCAAAATACAAAAAGTTAAAAATGTCAAAAATTGCTCTTAAAACTCCAATCAAAAAACCAAAGAAAGGATAAAAATGCTAGCTAACGAAATCCTAAAAGCAATTTGAAACTAATCAAATATAAAACATGCAATAAAAGAATCAAAACAAATTGATTGATGGATGAATGGTGGGGAAGGAATGATATCTTTAGATACCCCCAATATTGTTGATTTGGCTTAATATGGTGTTTAATGATGATGATGATGATGATGATGATGATGATGATGATAATCAACGTTATGCATAAGCGCGAATCATTGCAAATTGGATATATTTAGGATATTTTAAATTTGCTAATTTGAACTTTTCACTGGGGCCCATTCGCCCAAAATTTCTGGGATGGAATTTTTTTGGGTCAATTTGCTCGATGTTGATAATAATTATCCTATTTATATTTTAATTTGCCAACCACTTTTCCCAATTCCACGGATAATTCGCCTTCAAATTATAAATAATTTTATTTTTCCCGTCCAATTTACCACATATACTACCCGTATAAATACTAAAGGGGGTATCGATTAACATACATCTAAAACACTAACTCTAAAATAACTCTGAAGTAATGAAAACCCTATTGTCAGTCGATGTATTTTTTGATTGGTTGTAGGGTATTATCAATCGTAAGACACCGATCAGTTCCATAAAATTGACAAGGTTGCATCCGATCGACTTTGCTGCATCCAATTAACATTGATGCATTCGATCGATATTGATGCATCCAATCGATATTGCTACATATGATTGGCATTACTATAGTCGATCGATATTGATGCATCTGATCGATATTGCTACATCTGACCGACATTACTACATATGATTGGAATTACTGTAGTTGATCAAAATTACTACAATTGATCGACAGCAATGTAATGCATCGGTATTACTACATTTGATCAGCTTTGCTGCATTCAATCGATATTGTTGCATTCGATTGATATTAAAGTAACACATCGACATTGCTGCAACACATCGGTATTGCTGCAACACATCAAAATTACTACAACTGATCAACTTATATCAATCGATATTTTTTGACTATCATGTCTACAATCATTCGGTATTTTTTGACTATCATGTTTACAATCGATTGGTACTTTTCGACCGTCATGTCTTCAACCAATCAGCTCAAACTGATTGGCTAAGATTTTTTCTATCGACATTGTTCTATAGGTATAGTTTGATCGACATAGCTTTTCCTATCAACATAAAGCCTTTGATTTTGTTGTACAGGTCTAGAATTTGGCAACCGATAGGCATAGCCCCCAACACAAAAAAATTTACCATATTTTAAAAAAAATTGTGAAATATGAATGCAATTTGCCATTTCTCCTTGGACACGATTCACCAGGATTTCGATACTAATTCACCAGTATTTTAAAAATAGAGTTTGGGGCTAACCCCTTATGCATAACCCTAATGATAATTGATGATAAATGGCTATGAAGCAAAGGTGCTTACCTTATACTTGCCCAAAATGGATGTGTTTTACTATGTAGAACTAAATACTTGCTAGAGTAGGCCTTGATTCTTAGCCTAGAAATACTACCTCTCAATTGATAGTCTTGATTGCAAGACCATCCCTTGGTTGACAATCTTGATTTGCAAGACCGACCCTCAATTGATAGTCTTGATTGCAAGACCGTCCCTCAGTTAAAAATCTTGATTTAAAAGACTATCCTCCTCAATTGAAAGTCTTGATTGTAAAACTATCCCTCAATTTATGGTCTTGTACAGAGGATATAGATGATAAATCAGCTTGTAGGATCTTTTATTTGGATGGATTTTGATTATTTTTAGACCTACAAATAGAAACATAAAGCACAAAATTTGAGCAAAAATAAGTAAAATACCCACAAAATACACAAGGCAACATGTGAAATGGATGATGATAAAACAATAGTTTTACAACCTATGAAATGAAAATGCCTGTGTGATTAAGGGTTAGATGGTCCCATCATGATTGCCAAACTGTAGCAAAGAAAACATGCCATTTTATTAAATGTGAATTATGTTACAATGCAATATTTTTCAATGTCCCTTTTGGGATATGATGAGGGTCTTCCAAAATTGAAATCCTTTTTACAATGAAGTGTTTGAAAATTTGTCTTCTTTAACCACCGAGGGATGGGTTTTATGCAAACATACCACCCAGTTTGAGTAGAGCCTCCAACACCTACATACAACTAAAATATAAATTAGTAGCACTTATTTTACAAGAAAGTGCAAACAAATAACATCTATATAATGCATTAAAACAACACCAAAATAGACTAAAATCACATAAAACAATATTGCCCACATATTTGGATGATTTACCAGTTTGTAGGTTATTGGCTTTGGCTTCTAAGCAAGACTGACCCTTAATTTATGATATTGCTTTTGTTTATCAGATTAAAATTTTCTCTTGAGAGGACCTTCTATATTGTTCTAGGAACTTGTATTCCAAATTTGGTGTCAGTTGAAGCTCCTACCTACACATGGTTTCACAAAACACAAACATGCATAGAGAGGCACATGATGTTCATGGTTAACTTTAAAATTATTGTAACATATATTCTATATAAAATTTGACAAATTTTTCCTATGATATCTTACACGCCTCTCTGAAAAGAAAGGAAATGGAGGGAAATTCATGCACCCTTAATAGATTTGTCATGCTACAAGACTTCCCTGATCCAATCAGTATTGTGGGCTCTAGTGGATCCACCTCTTTAACTCAGGAAAATATTATCCTAAGACTCTAGACAGATCAAGTAGGATAAGGAAACCCCAGAGGTGAGCATACAATATTTTCTATATGCTCATACTCATCTAGATTTACAAAAATAAAATAAAATTGCAAAATAAAATTTGACCAAGTTTGAACGTAACTCCGAGCTAGTGCTTCGAGTTGTAGATCGATGCCTTAGCCATTGGCTAATTGTAGCAAAACTTAAAATATGATGAATATAGAAGGAGGAGAAGAGAAAATTGAGCCAATCAAATCCATTCAAAGTAACAAAAATGATTCAACATGCCAACAAAAGAAGATGTCATTTACACATTCAAATAATGTAACATGTAAATGGGAGAACACATAAAATTGCACATAGAACTACTGAAATGAGAGAATAGGATTGCATTAAATAATATATCATTACAATGGGAGTTTGATCAGAATAACCAGATCTCACTAAACCAGTAAAAACAAATTCTCCATTCAAATGATGCAATAGAGAACTGCAACTCTTTGTTCAAATGATGTAACAAAGAGCCTTCTAGCTTCTAGCCTCGGTCATTAGAAATGATCTCAATAAACTGGGCATCTCCTCAATAAAACCTGCATAATAATGGGGAAGAAAAAAGGGATGACTAGACAAGACACACAAAGGAAAATACAACTAACAAGGATGGGCACACTGGTATACCTCTTGCAAAATTACTATGCAAAAACTTGATAATTTTTTTGTTTCAACAACTCTCTCATATAACCTGCAAATTGATTCTCATTCAAAGCTCGATGATGGTCCATAATTACGAAAACTACAAATGTTTCAATGATGGTCCATAACTACAATTGTCTTCATGATGGCCCATATTATTAATTGTGCTTGTAGTGGTTCTTATTTGTAGTGTGGTAGTGGTCTCGATTGGTCAAAAATACCTGTTACATAAATCTTGATAATAATAATGTTTTATAACTACAACTACCAAAGTTGAATGATGACCTCTCACTATCTCTTAATTGGATCTCAAAAATGGCCCATAATAGCCTATCTTTTGGAGGGCATAACTTTTTATCCGATCATTGGATCAATTTAAAATTTTACGTGGAGCTAGATAAAGAGGAGGACAATGTTATGGCAAGGTTTCTCTAGAAGCCTTGAAGATTTTTCAGTGTGTTATCAGGCCCTAATTCCTTCATCTAGTGCCTTGAAAATGGGATTTAATGTTTTTTAGAAAAAATGAAAGAAAGAAAATTTGAAATTTAATGAATTTTTAGACATGGATAGGTGTTGATATTTTCTAGAAGGCCTAATATGGAAAATGCAATAATGTGTGTTAATTTAGGGGGCTATCTAGGTTTTTTGGTGACTTACTAAAAATAGGGTAGCTTTGGCCAAAAATAACAAATTACCCAAAAATAGTATATATATATATATATATATATATATATATATATATATATATATATATATATATATATATATATATATATATATATATAATTTTTAAGGGGGGCAAACTCAAGTTGGATTTTGAGGATCCAACACAGACTCTGACTGGGATAGGTGATGAAAAATGCTTTTGATAATGAATCACCTGAGAATTCCAGAATCTCCAGCAAACCACAAAAACTTGCCTAATCACCTAAAAATGACTTCTTAATCACCTAAAAACTGAAACCTTAATCACCTAAAAATAACAAGACTAAAACACACTTTTTTTTTGGCTTCTCAAGCCCTCAGTGTTGAATGATACAATTTCAAATGCTGGCCATTGATAGGAATTAAAAATTTCGCACCATATAGAGTTTGCAATTTGTAAGTATGTTGGCCTACATTATGGAGGATTTGATAAGGGCCAAACCATTTAGGCTTTCATTTCTCTTTTTCACCATATTTGTCATTTTTGGATCCCAATAAAATACTATATATCCTCCCTGAAAAGGTTTACCTTTGGCTTTCTTATTGAACAATTGCACTATTTTGTGACCTTACTCAGTCATCTTCATTAATGCATCATTTTTATCTTCCTACAACTTTACAATTTTATCAAGTCTTCTCTGCAAGATATTTGGATTTTCATGATCTTGAAGAAGTAAATATAAAGCATGAATTTCCACTTGAGGGGGTAGTAGAGCACTCTCACCATATACTAGTTCATAGGGAGACTTTTCTATGCTTCTTTTGATAGATATCCTATTAGCCCGTAAAGCATACTTCAGCTCACTATCCCAACTTCTTTTGTTTCTACCTAATACTCTTCTAATTCTTGTGATCAAATTCTTATTTGAGTATTCTGCTAAACCATTTCCTCGAGGATAGTAATTTGCAGAATGAGAAAGCTCTATGTTGTACATAGCACAAAATTCAATCATTTCAAAATAAGTGAAGTAGTTACCATTGTCTGTGACTATCCTTCTTGGGACCCCCAAATATTATCAATATGTGCTCTTCTAAAAACTTGATGACCACTTATGTAGTGGATTTCTTGAGAGGTGTTGCTTATACCCACTTGGTAAAATAGTTTGTTGTTGTAATGATCTACCTATGATGTCTAGAAGAATTGGGGTTAATCTCACCTATGATATGTATTCCCCATTGAGTAAAAGGAACTTCCACAATCACTGGCTTCAGGGGTATGACTGGCAATTTTTTCTTTCTTGAAAAAATCTAACAGTTATGAGAACTTCTAAAAAACTTGTAAACATATTTAAACAGGGAGGGCCAATAATAACCAGCTATCATGATCTTGTAGCCTTTGGATCAAAGTGACCCCCACAAAATCTAGAATGATATTATTTTAGCACTTGAAAGACCTCTTTGTCAAACAAAAAAAGAAGCAACACACCATCTGGATGCCTCCAATACAATATACCTTCTTGAGTGTAATACCTTTGATCCAATTGCTTGATAAACCTTTTTTTTTGGGTATATCTCCTAGAAATGACAATTTTTGAAGGTAAAATATAATTCCATCATACCACCTACAATCAAAATTATCAACTGCTCTTGTTTCTTGATGTTCATTTACTGCAATAGTGTTATTCATAGCCTCCCCTTCTTTTTAGACATATACTTTTCCAATACCTATCCTCTAACAATCTGTACTACTTTGAATTCCACATCATACTATAGCAATTTAGCCATCCACCTTGCAGGACTGCCTAAAGGTTCAGTTTGAGTGAAAATATCTTTAACAACAATGTAAGAGATATAGGCTATTACCTTATTTAATCCAAAAATACATTTTAAATGATCCAATGCTCTGATTAATGCATAAAATTATTTTCTAGCATAGAGTATTTCAGTTTAGGACCCTTCAATCCTGTACTCATAAATGCTATCGGTCTTTCATTTTTCTCTTCATCCTTCTGAGCTAGAACTGTAGCAATAGTGTGTTATGAGGTAAATAAGTAGATATTGGAATATTTGGAGTAATTAAAGCAATTCAATACCGAAGCTTGAGTGATTGCATATTTGATCTTCTGAAAAGCTATAGTATTTTCCTCTGTCCATATTATTTCCCCATTTTTCTTGATCATGTCATTTATTGGTTTGGCAATCTAAGCAAAATCAGGGATAAACCTCCTAATAAAGTTAATATTTCCAAATAATGATCTAACTCTTTTAAGATTCTTAGGAGGGGGAATTTTAGCAATGGCTTCTCCTCTTTGTGGATCAATGATAATCCCATATTTTGAAATAATATGCCCAAGTAGTTTACCTTGTGTGGCCCCAAACACACATTTTCCAATATTCAAAGATATGCCAAACTCCTTGCACCTGTCAAACACTTAAGTTAGATGTGCAAAATGATATTCAAGATTATTTGAAAAAATTGTAATGTCATCAAGATATCCTACCACTATCTCGAACATCAATCCCTTAAATGCAACATCCATTGCTCTCTAAAATGTTGCCCTTGCATTCATCAGTCCAAAGGGTATCCTAAAATATTCAAATGTTCCCCATGGTGTAGTGAAAGTTATTTTGTGTCTATCTTCTGGATTCACTGTAATCTGATTATGACCTGAAAAGCCATCCAATAAAGACATTCTTGATGATCCAACCACTACTTTAAGCAACTGCTCCATATTTAGAAGTGTATAGTTATCTTTGAGAGAGCTCTTATTCAGATTACTAAAATCTACACAAAGCTTGATCTCACCATTATTTTTTCTAACTAGAACCAGGTTTTCCAACCAAGTAGAAAATCTTGCCTTCTTGATTATTTTAGTATCCATTAACTTTTGCACTTCTTTCTGCATAATTGGATGCAAAGTGGGATTGAAATTTCTTTATTTTCACCTAAAAGGCTTGGTATCCTTCTGAAGGGGTAGTATGTGAGTAATTACCTTTGTATTGAAGGCCTTCAGATCTTCATAAATCCAAGCAAAATAATCCATGTTCTTTTCAAGAATTTGATATATTGTTGCTTCTCTTTTCCTGATAGAGCTTTATTGATCCTAATAATCTTGGGCTCTTCCTCTATTCCAATATTAACTCCATCTATCTCATATTCCTGAACCATAGGTTTATATGCTCTATCAAAGTCATCAAATAGGCTCTCCAAAGATACCAACCCCATAAGGATCCTATTAGTCTTCAATTGTACGACATATGTGGGTTCTCCAATAACATCCTTCACTTTTTCATCACTTTCATCACAAATAACATCATAAAATTCATTTTGCATAGCCATGAAATAATTAATGTGTATATCATAATGAAAAACTTGTAAATATACCATAGTATCAAGGATGGATGGTTTATAAACATATATGGTTGGGAACCTTTCCATAAACAAAGTGTCTATCTCAAGGTTTTTTGCTCCAGAAGCATTAATGGCCAAAATATTAGCATTGTGATTTTGTGCTCTAGGAATAAATTGCAGATCAAAAGCCAAGAATCTATCTATTTCATCCAACATTGCTTGCTTATATTGTGTTAATATAGGGTAATTTATTTGATATTTCCCTTTGATTTACTGAATTATCAACTCAGCATCCCCACTAACCTTGAGGTAATTAATACCCAATTCCTTGGCTTTTCTTATCCCTAGCAATAAAGATTCATACTCTGCAACATCATTTGTACAAGAAAATTCTAGTATATATGGTATGCCAAGATAGCTACCATTTATGTCTGTCAATAGTACTCCAGCTCCTGCTCTTGCTTTAGATTTTGCCCCATAAAAGGTCATAGTCCATAACTCAGAAGTTAGAATTCTGTCAGTTTTTGCATCTACTTAAGCCTTTAGTTTTGGATCCATATTCTTAGCATTAGGTACTTCCAACAAGAAAGGAGAATGCCAGATAGAGTAAACCCCCATGTCTTTTTCTTCAAAATAATTCATGACATTAACCATATTATCATTAGGATCTCTAAATTCAACTGAATATGAATACCTATTGAAGGGTTCTCTCTTCAATATCACTTTCTCCTTACCCTACATTGGAATAGTGCCATATGACCAATCCAACTGAATAGTACCACCGAGCTGCTTAGCCCAATACCTAGAGAGTAAAATATAAAAGAAAGGGCCCAAATCTACAACTACAAAATCCATCACCACTCCTTTCTTAGGATATTATTCAATATGGATAAGAAGTCTCGTGATAATGGCTACACAAGGTACTCTCCAGTTATCCATGACAAAAATAGGAAGATGCTCTTCCTGACAAATCAAGCCTAATTGATCAACTACTTATTTTGACATTACATTCATGGAAGCACCACTATCAAGCATGCAATTATGAATAACATATTGGTCCCCATAGCCTGATGTATACCTTAGTGAGATGTAAAATGGCTTAACTAAAGATGGGGCTCTAATTTCATTATTCACAAGGCCTATGGGATTTTGAGGTTGTCCTCCTGACTGGTCAATTAATTTGAATGCTCTATATACCTGATACTAATACTTTGGAATAGTTATTAATTCTCCATTAGTGATGTTGACCTTCTGTTTAGAAACCTTTAAACCCAAATCAAATTGATCTTTATTATCATCAATTCCTTTTCTAGTTTTTTTATTAGCCAAGTCATTTTGTTACTTTTGGATAATCTCCTCTACATTAGGCTCTTCAAGAATCATTTGTAGCTTCATCCGATTTTGAGGTTGTCCTCCTGATTGATCAGTTAATTTAAATGTTCTACATACCTGATACTGATACTTTGGAATAGTCATTAATTCTTCAAAACTAATGATGACCTTCTATTTCGCAACCTCTAAACCCATATCAAATTGATCTTTATTATCATCAATTCCTTTTCTAGTTTTCTTATTAACCAAGTCAATTTGTTGCTTTTGGCTAATATCCTCTACATCAATCTCTTCAGTAATCATTTGCAGTTTCATCCATTTACCTTTTTCTATGAAATCACTCTTGTAGATTTCTCCTTTTTTGCATACCCTTCATCAACTTTGTTCCACTATTATGTTCTTGAGATTGATAGTATGTATTCTTTCTAAATACTCAACCTCTTATGTTGTAGGTACAAGCTTTCCTTGCTTCATTCTATCAAATCTAGTATTAGCAGGCTCACTTGAGGTTGATGCCTCTCCAAAGACCAATGCTCTTTGCTCAAGATTATTGGCACATATGTCCATGTCCCTTTCAAATTCTTGTTCTCTAGTTTCATCCTCTTGAGTCCAGCATACATTAATTCTAATATCTTCATCTTCAAATTCAGCATTTAAATCAACATTAGAATGCATACTTAGATAAATACCACAATCAACAGGGTTATGTGGTGCATCACAGGCAAAAAAATAAAAGTTATGATATGATGCTATATTATTTGATGGCATGGGATTTGGAACAAAATCTAGATCTCTCTCTACTTTATTTTTCAATTCTCATTCTAATTCATGTTTCCCTCTTCATTTCCATTGTTATTCCAGTTTCTATTAAAATTCCTTTTGAAAGGAGGCCTGTTATCTTCCTGTTGTCTATTATTACACTGTGAATCTTCTGCATTATTGTCTTTGCCTTTTTCAATTCTAACAAACCTGTTATTCAAAGTAGTAAACATCTCACTCAATTGATTAGCTATTTTGTTCATAGGATCCTGATATGTTTTCTTAGGGACAAAGAACTCAACCTTCTTGGACTTCCTTTTAGGTTTATTGGGCTCTAAAGAGTATGCTTTCATATTACCACTATCAATCATATGTCTCTCTATTTTAATAGCCCTTTTGATACATATATCAATGGTATTTGTTGCTTGTTGTCTCAACTCATAACTAAAATCTCCAGGGAAAGCATTTTTGTAGAAAAAAATGGACTGGTCATCATTTGGCCTTAATGTTATTGGAAATTATTTTTGGTCTTAAATAATCTTCTATTGAAATATTCCACTGATTCAATTTCTTTCTTTTTCATGGTAGTCAATTCTTTCAATGAGGACTGCTCATTCTTTCTCTTCATATTTTCTAAAGAAAGTGTGCTCTAGCTCTTGAAAATTATTAATAGTACTAGCTCCAAGGCTGTTGAACCATTCTCGAGCATCCTTCTCTAAATTTTGAAATAACAATCTAAGGAAAACATCTTCATCATCCACCTCAAGACTATACATGGCATACAGAAAATCCCTAACATGATCTTCATCGGTGACAACATTTTTCCCTTGAAAATTTAGGCAAGTACTTATGAGCTTTACCAAGGAGAGGATTTAGATTTGCAAGTAAAATAAAATCTCTATATCTATTGGTCCTCCACTAATTAACATTAGCATTGGCATTTTGATTGACATTTTGATTTACATTGATATTTTGATTTGCATTAGGAGTTGTCATACTCACTACAGGTTGATTCACTATAGGTACTTGGTTTATAGTAGGAGAAGACTGATTGAAACCAAGATTTGGGCTAGAAATAGAAATAGTATGAATTGGAATTGAAGATTTTCTATGAGACTTGAAGAATACCTCAGGATTTGGCACTCCAACAAGCACTTCTTTACCACTTCTTCTTGTAGATGTCAGATCCAGCTCTTCATTTTTTTATTTTTAAATTTATGAGTTCATTAAGAGACGCCAGCATAGGTGTGCAAATAAAGAATAAGATCTTCAACAATACTTGGGATTCAAGATTGCTCAGCTTGATATTCACTCAACTCTTACAAATTTCATTCGAGGAAAGACTGTGAGAAAAAAAAAAAACTCAAAATTTTATTAAGTCTTCCTCGGCAACAATGCCAATTTATTCTCATTAAAATCTCAATGATGGTCCATAATTATGAAAACTACAACTGTTTCAATGATGGTCCATAACTACAACTTGCTTCATGATGGCCCATATTATTTTTTTTGCTTGTAGTGGTTCTTATTTGTAGTGTGGTAGTGATATTGATTTTTCAAAAATACCTATTACATAAATCTTGATAATAATATTATTTTATAACTACAATTACCAAATTTGAATGATGGCCTCTCACTATCTCTTAATTGGATCTCAAAAATAGCCAATAATAGCTTATCTTTCAAAGGGCATAACTTTTGATCTGATCGTTGGATCGACTTGAAATTTTACGTGGAGCTAGATAAAGAGGAGGACAATGTCATGGTAAGGTTTCTATAGAAGCCTTACATATTTTTTAGTGCGTTATCAAGTCCTAATTCCTTCATCTAGTGCCTCAAAAATGGGATTTAATGTTTCTTTTCAAAACGAAAGAAAAAAAATCTTGAATTTAATGACTTTTTAAACATGGATAGGTATTGAGATTTTCTAAAAGGCCTAATATGGTAAATGCAATAGTGTGTGTTAATTTAGGGGGCTATCCAGGATTTTTTGGTGACTTACTAAAAAAAGGGTAGCTTTGGCCAAAAATAACAAATTGCCCAAAAATAGTATTTATATATATTTTAAAGGGGGGGAAATTCAAGTTGGATTTTGAGGATATAACACAGGATTCAACTGAGATAGGTGATGAAAAAGGCTTTTGACAATGAATCACCTAAGAATTCCATAATCTCCAGTAGGCCACAAAAACTCAAAAACTTGCCTAATCACCTAAAACTATCTTCTTAATCACCTAAAAAGGAAAAAACTGAAACACACTTTTTTTGTGGCTTCTCAAGCTCTCGGTGCTTAATGATATAATTTTAAATGTTGGCCATTGATAGAAATTGAAAATTTTGCACCATCCAAAGTTTACAATTTGTAAGTATGCTAGCCTACAATATGGAGGATTTGATAAGGGCCAAGCCATTTAGGATCTCATTTCCCTTTTTCACCATGTTTTTCATTATTTAGATCCTAGTAAAACACTATATCTCCTTCCTAAAAAAGTTTACCTTTGGCTTTCTTATTGAACAACTACATTATTTTGTGAGCTTGCTTAGTCATATTCATTAATGCATCCTTTTTGTCTTCCTGCAACTTTGCAATTTGATCAATTCTTCTCTGCAATACATTTGGATTTTCAATTATATTGAAGAAGTAAAAATAAAGCATGACTTTCCACCTTAGGGGATATTAGAGCACTCTCACCATATACTAGTTCATAGGAAGACTTTCCTATGCTTCTTTTGATAGATGTCCTATCAACCTATAAAGCATACTTCAACTCACTGTCTCAACTTCTTTTGTTTCTGCCTAATACTCTTCTGATTCTTGTGATCAAATTCTTATTTGAGGATTTTGATAAACCATTCCCTTAAGGATAGTAATTTGCAGAATGAGAAAGCTCTATGATTTACCTATCACAAAATTCAATCATCTCAAAATAAGTGAAGTAGTTACCATTTCCTGTGATTATCCTTCTTAGGAACCCCAAATCTTGTCAATATGTGCTCTTCTAAAAACTTGATGACCACTTCTATAGTGTATTTCTTGAGATTTTTTGCTTCTACCCACTTGGTGAAATAGTATATTGTTGTAATGATGCACCTATGACCTCCAGAAGAATTAGGGTTAATCTCACCTATGATATCTATTCCCCATTGAGTAAAAGGAGCTTACACAATCATTAGCTTCAGGGGTATGGTTGGAAAATTCTTCTTTCCTGAAAAAATATGACAATTATGACAACTTCTAACAAACTTGTAAATATATTTAAATAGGGAGGGCCAATAATAACCAGCTCTCATGATCTTGTGAGCAGTAGCCTTTGGAGCAAAGTGACCCTAACAAAATCCAAAATGATATTCTTATAGCACTTGAAAGACCTCTTTCTCAAACAAACAAAGAAGCAACACACCATCTGGATGCCTCAAATACAGTATACCTTCCTGAATGTAATACCTTTAAGCCAATTGCTTGATAGACCTTTTATTTTGGGGTATATCTCCTGGAAATGACAAGTTTTGAAGGTAAAAGATAATGCCATCATACCACATGCAATCAAAATTATCAACTTCTCTTGCTTCTTGTTGTTCATCTACTGCAATAGTGTTATTCATAGCCTCCCCTTCTTTGTTAGCCAGATACTTTACCAATCCCTATCCTCTGACAATTTGTATTGCTTTGAATTCCACATCATACTGCAACAATTTAGCCATCCACCTTGCAATACTGCCTAAAGGTTTAGTTTGAGTGAAAATATCTTTAACAACAATGTAAGGGATACAAGCTATTACCTTATTGGACCCAAAAATACACTTGAAATTATCCAATGCTCTGATTAATGCATAAGCTTATTTTTCTAGCATAGAGTATTTCATTTTAGGACCCTTCAATCCTGTACTCATAAAGGTTATAGGTATTTCATTTTCCTCTTCATCCTTCTGAGCTAGAACTATAGCAATAGTGTGTTCTGAGGCAAATGTGTAGATCTTGAAATCTCTAGAGTAATCAAGGAAATTCAATACCGAAGCTTGAGTTATTACATATTTAATATTTTGAAAAGCTATGTATTTTTATCTATCCACCTTATTTCCCCATTTTTCTTGATCATGTCATTTATTGGTTTGGCAATCTGAGAAAAATAAGGGATAAACCTCCTAATAAAGTTAATCTTTCAAAAGAATGATCTAACTCCCTTAATATTCTTAGGAGGGGGAATTTTAGCAATGGCTTCTACTCTTTGTGGATCAATAATAATCCCATATTTTGAAATAATATGCCCAAGCATTTTACCTTGTGTGGTCCCAAACACATATTTTCTAGGATTCAAAGATATGCCAAACTCCTTGCACCTGTCAAACACTTGAGTTAGATGTGCAAAATGATCTTCAAGATTTTTTGAAAAACTGTAATATCATCAAGATATACTACCACTATCTTGAACATCAATCCCTTAAATGCAACATCCATTGCTCTCTAAAATGTTGCCCATGCATTCATCAATCCAAAGGGCATCCTAAGATATTCAAATGTTCCCCATGGTGTAGTGAAAGTTGTTTTGTGTTTGTCTTCTATATTCACTGCAATATGATTGTAACCTGGAAAGCCATCCAATAAAGACATTCTTGATGACCCAACCACTACTTGAAGCAATTGCTCCATATTTGGAAGTGGATAGTTGTCTTTGAGATAGCTCTTATTCATATTCCTAAAATCTACACAAAGCCTGATCTCACCATTCTTTTTTCTAACTAGAACTAGGTTTGCCAACTAATTAGAAAATCTCACCTTCTTGATTATCTTGGTATCCAATAACTTCTGCACTTCTTTTTGCATAATTGAATGCAAAGTGGGATTGAACTTTATTTTTTTTTGCTTGAAAGGCTTGGTATCCTTTTGGAGGGGTATTACATGAGTCATTACCTTTGTATTGAAGATCTTCAGATCTTCATAACTCCAAGCAAAAACATCCATGTTCTTTTTCAAGAATTTGATATATTGTTGCTTCTCTTTTCTTGATAGAGCTTTATTGATCCTAACAATCTTGGAGTCTTCCTTTTTTCCAATATTAACTTCATCTATCTCAAATTCCTGAACCATAGGTTTATATGCTCTATCAAAGTCATCAAACAGGATTTCCAAAGATACCAACCCCCCAAGGATCCTATTGGTCTTCAGTTGTATGACTTCTATGGGTTCTCCAATAACATCCTTCAATTTTTCTTCATCACTTTCATCATAAATAATATCAAAAAAATTATTTTACATAGTCATGAAATCATTAATGTGTATATCATCATGAAAAACTTGTAAATATACCATATTATCAGGGATGTATGGCTTATAAACAGATATGGTTGGGAACCTTTCCATAAACCAAGTGTCTATCTCAAGGTTTTTTGCTCCAAAAGCATTAATGGCCAAAATATTAGCATTGTGATTTTGTGCTCTAGGAATAAATTGCAAATCAAAAGCCAAGAATCTATATATTTTGTCCAACACTGCTTGCTTATATTGTTTTAATCTATGGTGCTTTGTTTGATATTTCCATTTAGATCTCTCTCTACTTCTTTCTTTTTCCAATTCCCATTTTGATTCTTGTTTCCCTCTTCATTTCCATTGTTATTCCAATTTCTATTAAAATTCCTTCTAAAAGGAGGCATATTATCTTCCTGTTGTCTATTATTACCTTGTGAAGTTTTTGCACTACTATATTTACTTTTTTTAAGTCTAGCCAACCTGTCATTCAAAGTAGTAAACATCTCACTCAACTGATTAACTATTTTGTTCATAGGATCCTGATCTGTTTTTTAGGGACAGAGAACTCAAACTTCTTGCGCTTCCTTCCAGGTTGATTGGGCTCTAAAGAGTATTCTTTCATATTACCACTATAAATCATATGTCTCTCTATTTAAATAGCCCTTTCCATACATATATCAATGGTAGTTGTTGCTTGTTGTCTTAGCTCATAACTAAAATCTCCAGGGAAAGCATTTTTGTAGAAAAAAATGGACTGATCATCATTTGGTCTTAATGCTACTGGAATCTTATTTCTGGTCTTAAAGAATATTATATTGAAAATTATTTATTCATTTATTTATTTTTCATTTTCTTTCTTTTTTATGGTAGTCAATTCTGTCAACAAGGACTATTCATTCTTTCTCTCTCCATATTTCCTAAAGAAAGTGTGCTCTAGCTCTTAAAAAATATTGATAGTACCAGCTCCAAGGTTGTTGAACCATTCTCGAGCATCCTTCTCTAAATTTTGAAAGAACAACCTAAGGATATCTTCATCATCCACCTCAAGACTATCCATGGCATACAAAAAATCCCTAACATGATCTTCACCGATGACAACATTGTTTCCTTGAAATTTAGGGAAGTACTTATGAGCTTTATCGGGGAGAGGATTTAGATTTGCAGTTAAAACAAAAGCTTTATATCTATTGTTCCTCCACTGGTTAAAATTAGCATTGGCATTTTGATTGAAATTTTTATTTACATTAACATTTTGATTTGCAATAGGAGCTGCCATACTCACTACAGGTTGATTCACTATAGGTACTTGGTTTACAGTAGGAGAAGACTGATTGAAACCAAGATTCGGGCTAGAAACAAAAATAGTATGAATTGGAATTGAAGATTTTTTTGAGACTTGAAGAATACCTCAGGATTTGGCACTCTAGCAAGCACTTCTTTACCACTTCTTATAGATGCCAGATCTAGCTCCTTTTTTTAATTTTTAAATTTTTGAGTCCATTCGGAGTCGCCAACATGGATGTGCAAAGAAGGAACAAGATCTTCAACAATACTTGGGATTCAAGATTGCTTAGCCTAATATTCACTCAACTCTTGCAAATTTCATTCCAAGAAAGACTATGAGAAAAATAAACTCAAAATTATATTGAGTCTTCCTCGGCAACGGTACCAAAAATTGTTGGGGAAAATTCCTGCACCCTTAATAGATTTGTCACACTGCAAGACTTCCCTGATCCAATCAGCATCGTAGACTCTGGTGGATCCACCTCTTTAAATTAGGAAAGGATTATCTTAAGACTCTAGATAGACCGAGTAGGGTAAGGAAACCCTAGAGGTGAGCCTACAATATTTTGTTAACTCTAGCCAGTCACAAAGACACACACAAACTTAAGATAGTTTACAGATCAAGAGAAAATAGAACAAATACAACATGGTATTCAGAGAGAAACAAAAACAAAACAACAAAGCTAGAACACACACCAAATGCGGGAGAACTACTTTCCTTGTATTATTACAATTATTAAATAATACATCATGCAACCGAAAGCAACCAATATTTACAACGTTATATTTAATAAAAGACACAAATACAACTGTGGATAACTATCCACGTCCTCCACCATAACCATACACCATTGTTGTCATTTCCAATAATTAACCGTTGTCATTTCCAACAATTAACCGTTATCATTTCCAACAATCTCCCACTTGACAACTACGGTGGCATAGTACTTATGCCACTGTGTTCTTGACACCATTTGAACTTCTAGGAACTCACTACTTTTGTCAAAGCATCAGTTGTGTTTAGCTCAGTATTCACCTTCTTCAGTTTTATTTCACCTTCCTCAATTATTTCTCTGATGAAGTGAAATTGTACCCTAATGTGCTTGGTCCTATTGTGGAATTTGGGATTGACAGCAAGATCAATTGCACTCTTGTTGTCACACCATAGTGAAATTGAATCATGTTGCACACCAACATCTGAACATGATTGTTTGAGCCATACTGCTTCCTTGCAAGCCTCTGCCGCTGCAATATATTTAGCTTTCATTTTTTATTGAGCAACAACATCTTGTTTCTTGATTCTCCAACTAACAGCTTCCCCAACAAGTTCAAACACATATGCACTTGTGGACTTTCCACCATCCACATCTCCTGCAAAATCTGCATCAACATAACCTATTACCTGACTATCACTTACAACCCCATAACATATCCCAACATCCTTTGTTGATTGAAGATATCGTAAAATTATCTTGCCATCCTGTATTAGACATGAACCGGCTTACCATTCATACTGCATGAGCCAAGTCCAACTGTGTACACACCATAGCGTACATCAACTTGCCAACTGCACTTGCATATGGTACTTTTGCCATTTTCTCCTTCTCAGTTGTTGTCTTTGGACATTGATCCATTGACAATGTTGTACCTAATGCAAATGGAGTGCTCACTGGTTTACACTTCTCCATCCTAAACGGCTTTAATACATTAGCCACATATTTCTTCTGACTGATCCACAACTTTCTCTGTGCTCGGTCTCTCTTGACGTCAATGCCAAGAAAGTAGTGAAGTGGTCCCAAGTCCTTCATGCTGAACTCCTTTGACAACTTAACCTTCACATTTTGAACCAATTGTTGAGAATTGCTAATAAGAAGTATATCATCAACATACAGTGCAAGAATGACAAATCTATCTGAATCCTTCAAATAGTAAATGCAATGGTCAGCAATACTTCTTACAAATTCAAGTCTAATCACATATTGATCAAACTTCTTATACCATTCTCTCGGTGATTGTTTCAGTCCATAGATGGACTTCTTGAGTTTGTAAACCAGATCACTCCCACTAATTTCAAACCCCTCTGGCTACTCCATGAAGATTTCCTCCTTTAACTCACCATGAAGAAATGTAGTCTTCACATCCATTTGTTCCACTTCCCAATCGTATGTTGCTGCTATTGCCAACAATAGCCTAATTGAAGCTATTTTTGCTACTGGTGAGAACGTTTCTATGTAATCAACTCCTTCAATCTATGTATATCCCTTGGCAACTAATCTTGCCTTATACCGCTCCACTGTACCATCTGGATTATATTTTTTCTTTAAAATCCATTTACACCCAACCAAATTTCTCCTTTTTTATCTAGGATGCAAATCCCATGTCTGATTACATTTGAGGGGTTCTATCTCCTCTTGCATTGTCATCCTCCATTCCTTAGCCTCACTACCACTTTAAGCCTCCTTCACACTAACAGGTTCATCACACAGAGTTGTCAGTGCTGAGTACTTGAAGTCACTCGAATTATACCCGAATCTATCAGGAACTCTCCTTTGGCGCTGACTTCTCCTTGGTTGTTGATCGACTTCATTGCCCTGCACATCTTCATGAAAAATTTCTTCAATATCATGTGTTGTTCCTTGGGCACTCGGGCCTATTATTTCACCTGTAATTTCTTGAGGATCATGTGACCCTGCTACCTCACGCAGTCTTGCTTCCTGGTCTTAGACTCCCTGTTGACCACGTGGGCTTAGAAATTCTTCATCATTTGCGGCACCCTGTTGTTGACCTTCATCGTGGTTTGAGGACAATGGACTAGGTTGAATGCGTGACTGTGCGGTTCTATGACTACCATATTAGGGCGTAGACTGTTGCTGTGTAGACATTCGTTGGTTGTCCTACATAGCATTGTAAGGAGGAATATGACCGAGTAAAGGTTCATGGTCAGTAGACAATTTGTCGCCATCCTTAATGTCTCTTGCTACATTCTCCATGAAACTTACATTGCAGCTCACTGTGTGGTGATTTTCTGATGGAATGAACAGTCTGTAACCCATAAAAATGCACTTAACTGATTTGGTATCCAGCTTCTGTCATTTTTCTTTGGGCACATGCATATAGGCTTTGCAATCGAACACCCGAAAATGTTCAACAGTGGGTTTCTTACCGCTCCACTTTTCCTGTGGAGTCACTCCTCCCAAAACTGAACTTGAAGACAAATTGTTCACATAATTGGCAGTATGAACTGCCTCAGCCCAAAAATATTTGTCCAAAGATGCATCTTTCAGCATACTTTGTGCTTTGTCCATGAGAGTCATATTCAACCTCTCAGCCACACCATTCTTTTGAGGCGTATATGGTGTGGTCTTTTGCCTTGCAATTCTATGCATCCTGTAGAAAGCATCAAATTCACCTGAGCAATACTCGCCTCCATTATTTGTTCTCAATGTCTTGATCTTTTTACTGCTTTGTCTCTCTACTTCAGCAACAAAGGTCTTAAAATTCTCTAGGGCTTCATCTTTCTTTTTCATAAAAAACACCCACGACTTTCAAGAGAAATCATCAATGAAAGTTATAAAATATTTGGGCCCTATTAAAGAAGGCACTTCCATTGGTCCACAAATATCTGAGTGTATCAATTCTAAAACATCTTCACTCCTATATGTACTTGATGAAAAAGATACTTTCTTTTGTTTTCCCATAACACATGATTCACAAAAATCTAATGAATCAAGTTTCATACCTTCCAAACCACATACCAGTTATTTGGAGCACATCTCCTTCAGGCTTCGCTCACCTACATGAGCCAATATCTTATGCCATAGCATCATTTTTGAGGAGTTTTTACTTGTTGTTGCACTTACAAAACTCACTGGTTCTGCATCTAAATCATAGGGAGACCCTTTTATGATCCCTTGAATCAACATCATCTCACCATTCATCACCTTGTAGCTATTTCTATTAAAGACAGTATGAAATCCATCATCTGAAAATTGGCTTATCGAGAGTAAATTTTATGTTAGTCCAAGAACATGACTAACATTAGTGATGGTCAGCAATCTACCATCATTTTTCTTGATTCTCACTGTGCCTTTGCCTATCACATCATAGTGATAGCTATCTCTAATAAATACCTTCTCATAATGACCCTCATGATAGATCTCAAACCAATCTCGGTGAGATGTCATATGAAACGAAGCACCTGAGTCAATCAACCATGAATCATCTTGAACATCAATAGTCAAGCCTGCAACAAGACCTACCACACCTTCTTCAGCAGCAGCTACGGTAGAGATGCCCTCATTATCTTTTCGAGATTCTTCTTTGCACTCCCTTTTGATGTGTCCTTTTTTATGACATTTCCAGCACTCAACTTCTTGCTTCCAGCCTTTCCTCGATTTCGACCTATGGCCTTTGCCATATGGCTTCTCATTGCTTTTGTGTTCTCTACTCCTCCCTCTCACAGACAATGCTTCAGCATTCTTTGTGGGTTCAATAGTATTCCTTCTCAACTCTTCTTGCAAGAGCTGCCCCACAATATTATCCATCTTAAGGTCAGGTATTTTTGTGCTTCCACTGATTGCAATAATTAGATTATCCCATGAATTGGGAAGACTGCATAATAGACAAATACATTGCTCCTCATCTTTGATGTTATCACCCGTTGATGCAAACTAATTTATGAGGGTGTTGAAAGTATTAAGGTGCTCTGATACCACTTGTTAACTCTAGCCAGATTCCCACCATCTGCCATCTTCAACCCATACAATTTCTTCCTCAACGAAATCAGATTCATCATGGACTTGGACTCATACAGTTGTTCATGCTTGTCCCACATGTCTTTGGCTGTCTTGGCAGTGAGAACATTGGACAACACCAAATATCCAAGATTCAAACCAATGAGAGCCATTACCTTCTCATTCTTCTTGTCCCAGTCCTCTTGAGTGATGGCAGTGGGCTTCTGATCATGTTGGATTGCCTCCCTGAGTTCTCTCAACCAGAAGATATTTCATCTTTCATTTTCGCATGTTAAAATTTTGGCCTCTGAATTTCTCAATTGTAGACTTCTCCATGTTGGCTCTTCCACAAAACACAGAGTACACACTGACAAATCCCTGCCCCAAGATCAAAGTCCAAGGTTTCTTGAAGCAGCTCTGATACCACTTGTTAACTCTAGCCAGTCACAAAGACACACATAAACTGGAGACAGTTTACAGATCAAGAAAAAAAAGAACAAATACAACACGGTATTCAGAGAGAAACAAAAACAAAACAACAAAGCTAGAACACACACCAAATGCGGGAGAACTATTTTCCTTGTATTATTACAATTATTAAATAATGCATCATGCAACCGAGAGCATCCAATATTTACAACGTTATATTTAATAAAAGACACAAATACAACTGTGGATAACTATCCACGTTCTCTACCGTAACCATACACCGTTGGCATTTCCAACAATTAACTGTTGTCATTTCCAACAATTAATCGTTATCATTTCCAACATATTTCTTATATGCTCATGTTCATCCAGATTTACAAAAATGAAATAAAACTGCAACATAAAACTTGATCAAGTTTGAACGTAACTCCCAGCTAATGCTTCAAAATGTAGACTAGTACCTTATCCATTGGGTAACTGTAGCCAGACTTCAAAGATGATGAAGATAGAAGGAAGAGAAGAGAAAACTGAGCCAATCACACATCCATTCAAATAATGTAACAAAAATGATTCAACATGCCAGCGAAAGAAGATATCATTTACACATTCAAATGATGTAACATGTAAATGGGAGAACACACAAAATTATACATAAAACTGCTGAAAGGAGGAAATATGATTGCATTAAATAACAAATTGTTACAATGGGAGTCTGATCAGAATAACCAAATCTCACTGAACCAGTAAAAACAAATTCTCCATTCAAATGATGCAATAGAGAACTGCAACTCTTTGTTCAAATTATGTAACAAAGAGCCTCCTAGCTTCCAACCTCAACCACTGGAAATGATCTCAGTAAACTGGGCACCTCCTCAACAAAACTTGCACAATAATAGAGAAGAAAAAAGGGGTGACTAGACAAGACACAGAAAGGAAAATACAATTGATAAGGATGGGCACACTGGTATACCTCTTGCAAAATTACTGTGTAAAAACTTGATTATTTTTTTATTTTAGCAACTCTCTCATATAGCCTGCAAATTGATTCTCATTCAAAGCTCGATGATGGTCCATAATTACAAAAACTACAATTGTTTCAATGATGATCCATAACTACAACTGTTTTCATGATGGCCCATATTAATAATTGTGTTTGTAGTGGTCTTGGTTGGTCAAAAATACTTGTTACATAAATCTTGATAATAATAATGTTTTATAACTGTAACTACCAAAGTTGAATGATGGCCTCTCACTATCTCTTAATTGGATCTCAAAAATGGCCCATAATAGCCTATCTTTCGGAGGGCATAACTTTTGATCCGACCGTTGGATCGACTTGAAATTTTACGTGGAGCTATATAAAAAGGAGGACAATGTCATGGTAAGGTTTCTCTAGAAGCCTTGAAGATTTTTCAATGTGTTATCAGGTCCTAATTCCTTTATCTAGTGCCCCGAAAATGGGATTTTTTAAAAAAAATTGGAAGAAAGAAAATTTGGAATTTAATGACTTTTTAGACATGGATAGATGTTTAGATTGTATAGTAAAGAGAACATGGTGTGCGATGGACATCCAAGTCCTACCATGAAGGATTCAAGTGAAGATTAAAACTTAAAGAACCTCTAGTTCCAACTTGTATTGAGTCAAAAATGCAAGAGGCACTTCTAGTAGAGATTAACATTTACATTATGAAAAGAAAACAACATTGAAGGAGCCCACCTAATTCAAATCTCTATCTAACAAAGTCAAACAATGGTTAAAAATCTTCTCCATAAAATGGTTTTGAAGATCCTTAAAAATCCTTGGCCTTGAAACATTTACTTTTTCTTGTTACTCCACTATGAGAAATTATAGAAAAGTGTGAATGCAATTTAAAATGCTTGCATGCACTAAAAAGGCAAGCATGTAATGAAAAATACATGTGTGCAAGACTCCTAAAAAAGTTTGCATGCACAAAAACTATGCAATAAATGTATTAGGAAGTTTATTTTTTTAGTGAAACTAAAGAATTTAAAAAGTTTTCTTTGCAGAAAATGAAAGTATGCATAAGAGAACAGAAGAAAAGTAGAGGGGTTTAAGAAAGTTTCCTTCACATAAGAAAAAATAAGAAAAAATATGTAAAGGTTGATTTTTCTCATAATTTTTTTTAATATATTATTATATCGTTCTAGGTCCAATACTATACGACACTCTAACATCATCAATGGAACATGAAGTGCCTCTATAACGTAACACTATACTGGTCTAAAATGGCACTAGATTGTAGCCCTAGAATGATATTAAAAAAATTGTTATAATATCATTGATTATAAAAAATAAAAATAAACAAATTTTCATATTTATTTGTAATGTTAGAATAACACTACAATGGTACTACAAGTAACACTGCACTTAAGAAATATACGATTAATTTTCAAATTCTTTTATATAAATATTTTAAAAAATTAATAGTACTATAAGTAAGAATACACTTCAAAAATATAAGATTAATTTTCAAAATCTTTTATATAATTTTTTTTTTTTTAATCATTAACATCAAGAGATTCTCAGTATTTTTTTTCACCTTAATTTCCAAAAACTCGATCAAAACTTTTATTCCCATAGTTTTTTTATTCCCATAAAACTAAAAACTTTGTAAGCATAATAATCAATAGCAATAAAGTATATTTTTTCCCCTTTAATTTTCAAAACCCGGTCAAAACCTTTATATAAGTTTTTTTATTCTCATAACACTAAAAACTTTGTAAGCATAATAATCAATAGCAATAGAAAATTGAAGGAAAAGTTTAAAATGAAACTTAGTAATGGCAAAACCTATCTACAATACTCTATTAATAAATCATCTATATAGTTCTAAGTAGGGCACAATGTTTAATAATGACGTCAAATACATCAATGCATATAAAATAATGGGGTTTGAAGAACCATACACCCATTCCTTAATAGTTATTCTCCCATGTGGGAGATCGGCAAGCATTGAATTTTATTGTTAATTCACCTATCACTTCGTAGATTAATCATGATCCTTGTGGTAATTTATTGTTTAGTTCACTACTCACCTAATAAATTGATCATGATCCTTGTAATAATTTATTATTTAATTCACCAATCACCTTATAATTTAACCATGATTCTTGTGGTTATTTTTCATATTAAACCCAAAAATCATACCTTCACACCACAACATGCAAACATTCAAACATCTAAGTCATGCCTTAATTTAACAATAGCCTCATAAATGAGTATGGTTTATATGATTTATAACCCTTAATTTTATAAACATTCAGCTGTCTTTCATTCCCCAACCAGGTCTTCCTCCCATTTTGAACCAAGTTTGTTTCTTAATAATAGGGCAAAATCATAATTTTTCCCCATTCTTTTACTCAACAGGAGACAAAATATTTGTGGCCTTTATGCCATCACCACCCTACTCGTTATAATTTTGCAGTCGATCCACTTTAAATTCTTATAAAATTGTAAACATCGCAGAAGCACAGAAATTCATGATATAGATGTTGTATAACAGAGATAATTCTGCCATAAATCAAATGGATCAAAAGCATCTACAATGTCCTAAGAACACAATAAATGACGATTAATGGGTCCCTGACACTGGATTGAGGAGCACACTACACAAGCAAATTCAACAGAACCCTACATCACAAGTATTGTCTGGTTGAAAAGCTTAAAAAAAGAAACAAAGGGAATCATTTGTGTTCTCCATGTTTCGAAATTAGTAAAGGACAATGAGCTGCTAATGCATTATGAAAGATGAACAGATTACGAGCATATTAAGAGCACATAGTAGGTGAACTGCAGCTAATGCCCACAAAGACACTCGGAAAATAAATTATGAGAGCTTACAAGATTTGAATAAGATTTACAAAAATGTAGATGAGATATTTAACAAAAGAAACAGAAAAAAGGACCAAATTGCTAATTTTTCAACCTTCCATTGATCTCCATCAATTTTAAAGGTAAAACATAATATAGCTGAAGTGTTTTACATGTCCATACACAATGGTAAAACAAATTTCTCAAAGCCATAACTCTAGTACATTCATCTCCAACCTTTAGAAAATTGGCAGATGACAAATATCTATTTAGTGAATGTTTAGCCTGTTAGGCATTTGGTGGCCTCAATAAAGACATGATAGGAAAGGGTATTTTTTAAGATAACTGAAGATCACTTTATTACCTTCATGTTTTTGTAAAACAACCATAGATGTGAAAAAGAATATACAGAGAGAGATCCTTCCTTCATGTTTTTGTAAACCAACCATAGATGTGAAAAAGAATATACAGAGAGAGATCCTTCCTTTAAAGAAGCCCCCTCCACAAAACCACCATGTTACACCCCTGATAAAAATGTGTAGGTCCATGCCAAGTGCCAAGTTCATACAGAAGCCACTTTCATCAGTATCATATAGCCATGTAAAGAGACACCAGCCTCTCCTCTGCATTGCTCATTCCAACTGATTTCTCTCTAAACACAAGCAACAAGCCTGTGATCTTTATATATTTAATAGCGTAAAAAAGCTCCAAGACAATCCAACATGTTGACATGACCTGGGTAATAGAAGCTATTATCAGGAGCCAGAAATTGAAATTCTAATATTTCAGAACAGAATATCCCCGGCATCAACTAAGAGAAGGATGGGAGATGTGATATACCTTTAAAATGCAGCCAGAAAAGAAATGTATAGAAAGCTTCATAGCTAGAAAAACTCTCTGAAGATTGAACTCCTTAACTAAAATAAACTACCTTAAAGTTTGTAAAACCACATATAACCACCTTCCCGGCAAAGCACAGGAAAAAGAACAGTAGTTTGTCCTCAAAGTAAACGAGATCCATGAAATCCGGTCTTAGGAAGAAATTTGACAAAGCACAAACTTCCATAATAACTAAACAGAGTTAGATACTTGTTGGAATTTGCTTATATATTAGTTAGCATTTTGTACAAGATAGTCTTCACTTGTCCTGTGCAATGCCAATTTCTAATTTCTCATGTCTCATGAACTAGCCAGATGGCAAATCGATCAACCAACAAAACGCTTATCTTAGCCAGCCAGTCATTTCATGCCTTTGAAACTAAGCAATAAAGATTATGCAACATGAAAATCCCAATAGCATATAAGAAAATGTGTTACTAAAATCCCTTGCCTAAAGTGCATATGGTGGGTTTCACAAGAGAAACTGGTAAAACATTATGCTCCACAGAAATCTACTTAAGAAACAAACACATAAATGATAAACCTTTGGTTTTCTTAAGAATATAAAATATACTGTTATTCTTAAATATACTGTTATACGGCTGGCATGCAAGCTCACAATCAACTATATTGCATTAGAGTATGAAGCCTCTTATCAATCATCTATGGTTGACCCTAACAGTTATGATTTTTAGGCTACTGAATAAAAATATACTAAACTATGGAATGCTAGACAATTGAAGAAAATTCCAATGCCATTTGTAGTTTTTCCCTTGCAAATCGAAATTCTATATCATCATGTCTGAACCATCTCCATCTTCAAAGAATTAATTAGTTAACATTGCTCAACAATCCAGGAAAACTTGTAAAATGACTGCATATATCTGTTAAGGAAATAAATGTTTTGGATGGAGAAGACTGTTTCAGGTACGTTGGGAACCCACTTCCTAGTTTCCAAAGTATTTCCCCATCCTCAAACTTCCAGAAACTGCAATAGAGTGGCTAAATACTTCCAGAAACATTCCCAACAGTTCCCAGCCATTATTCAAGAGTTTCTGGAAGATTCCTGCACTAGAACTCCCCTTTCCAAAGTATTCTTTCTGCATACTAATGCATTTCTAGTGATTTTCCAAGAGCCTCAAAAGCGTCTGCCATTCTGACGCTGTTTCCTGCAAATAGTTTCCACCCTATCTGTCCTTGCTTCCCATACATATGATACCAGAGTTCCAAGTAACTTTTTTCAACTCCTGATGAAATAAAACCTAATGAGAATAAAGATGATCTAAAAGGTTACCACGGAGAAAATGATTCGCAATGGACAAAACTTTGCTGATTTATAAAATTAATTTTGAAATTCCTCATTTCAATACAACATGTTCACATTTATTCTTACAAAAACAAGAATAATAGAGCACCGTTACATAAATAACTCAAACATAAATGTACTACAGGATGGTCACGAATGTGTAATTTACACCTAAAGGCCAAAGTCCATCCATGATATTGCAGATGGAACTGAGGATAATGACCATCAAACAAATTCTCGTCAGCTCCAATGGCCAATATCTGGCCTGTAGCAATTTGGCCATTCGAGTCATATTAATGCAGATATAGCATGATGACTTCCTCATTTCAACTGAGGTATCTCCATAAATAGTCAAACAGAATCGTATACCCCGACAGATGCAAGACCCTCTTGGAAGGTCCATTCATTGTAACCGCATAGGCGAGACTTTCTAGGCAGTCCCTCAACCACATCTGTTATTCAAGATTCATCTCTAGCTCATATTTGCCATGTCAGAAACACTACTCGACCTCATTGAGTACTCCGACACAAGCTTAAAGAATAGTGATGACTTGTCTTCTAAAAATCTTATTGGAGTGTCAAATTCTACTACTTTCCCTGCAACCAACAATAACCCCACACAGGATCACCAGATCTGGTTAGATTTGGAAGAATCTCTTATATTTGCAGTCCTAAGTTCACAGTTTAGCTTAAGGCTAGAAAAAATATATTCACTTCCTCAAGTGCACACTGATATTTACCATCACTAAGAACCAGAACCTTATCACTGTCGATAACTGTTGGAATGCGATGTGCAATAGAGATTACAGTGCAATCCTTGAACTCAGCTCGTATTGTTCGCTGAATGACACCATCAGTTGCTGTATCCACCGATGCTGTTGCTTCATCAAGCACCAGTATGCGTGCCTGCTTTAGCAATGCTCGACCCAAAGAGACGAGCTGCCTCTGCCCAACACTCCAATTTTCTCCATTCTCTGTCACTGCAGTTGCATGTCCACAACTTTTAGTCAAGTATGTATCATAGCAAGTTAAATACTCCCTCATACCATCAGTCCAGAGATATGCATTAAGGATAAAAACTGAAAAACAAACCTGGACTATCAAGTTTAGTATCTTTTTCTCGGACTATATCTCCGAGCTGACACTTGTCAAGGGCCTGCAAAAAACACGTCATAAAGCTTGCTTCATAGTGTAACACGGCCATACGAAGATGCCAATTAATTTAGCATGAGCATATCAATAACAAAACATCAAAATGAAATAGTATTTCATATTCTCAATGACAGCTTTTCAATCTGCTATAGTTGTTATTGTCATCCAAAAGCATACCTCCCAGATTTCAGAGTCCGAATGTTCTTCAAGAGGATCAAGATTGAAACGAATTGTTCCCTCAAACAAAGTTGGATCCTGTGGAATAATTCCTAAACGCGAGCGCAGATCATGTAAGCCTATGGTTGATATATCTATTCCATCAATGATAATTTTTCCCTCCACAGGCTCCACCATTCGAAACAAAGCTTGGATTAGGGTAGATTTGCCACTGCCTGTTCGTCCCACAATTCCAATTTTCTGCCCTCCAAGAAATGTGCAGGTTATTCCATGGAGAACCAGTGGAAGATTTTCCTTATATTTTACCTGTCAATTGAAACCATACAGAGCTTTATCAACATAGTAAGCAAATATATTGAATGTTAATACTTGCACTAGAATAGAAATCCCACTTTTATTTCACTAGATACAACTACAAACTGATCATTTCAAAAACTAAAACTAGATAACACATTGCTTAGAGGTACTTGTGTGCTTCACCTGTTCCCTTTCCTTAATGATTATTACCGATTTATATAAGATTTAGAAGAGCATTAAAGAAGACGAACTTCCATGGAAAATGGTCATTGTAGTTATGACTATAATATTGACAAGTAAAATCCCACAAAATAAAATATAAATAAAATCAAAACAAAACATGGCAGAAGTCTACAATAAAAAGTCAAAATAGCATAGTAGTTTGGTTAGGATCATCAACTAATGAATACATTGTACTTCAATAAAAATAACAAACAGTTTTCAGCTAGCATCATGTACATAAATTTGGGTTGCCCTTTTACAGAAATGTCATCCTGATATGCAGCATAACATTCAGCCTGTAGCAAGGTGCATGTTAGTCAGTATGCACTTTCTCCAACAAACTTGGGAACATGTGCAAATGTTAAATATGCACTCCCTACAGACTAGACCCCTTGATTCTGATGATATTCAGGTTTTGTCAAATTATCCTACCTAAGGTACAAGCCACACCATCTACGGTGCATGTAGACAACATCTAAGTTGCATGAAACTTGAAAACAGGCATGCTTTCCTAAAAGGATATGCCTTCAAAAATGCAAAACTCCAAATCCCTAGAAACAGGGAAATGATAAAAAAACAGTAACATATCTATTCACTGGAACCTTTGCAGCAAAAGAAAGACAGGGTCATCAATTAGATAGCTACTCTGCAGTACACCTCCCTGTGAAATTAGAGCTATGAATGTGGCACAATTAACACCCTCCCTGTCATACTTCTAAAGTAACTTTATACGAGAAAACTATACTGCTGAGAACAGAATAAAACTCTCGTATAAAACCCATGAAAGCCTGGAGTCTTTTGATATTTAAGTTACTTAACTGTCCTCAATTTTCTTTAGTTGCAAACTTCCAAAGAAATTCACAAGCCATTATCCTATGATCTATGTGAGAGGTGGTATTTTAGGAAAGAGAATATGGGCCATCTATACCCTTTGATAGTACACAATTTCTCATTAAAGATTGTAAGCCTTAACGTTTTTCACTGATTTTAGTTCTTGTTCTTCTTTTCTTCCACCTCCCTCCCCTTCCTTGGGAAGCATAAGAAGCTTGATACAATTGGCCCACGTGCTGTACCTTTACAATGACCATTTTCACTACTCCTCTAGCTCTAAAATAGATCAATCTCTCCTTTCAGAATGCCTTGCTATGTCCCTTCCATTGCAACCTATCCCATGTCTTATACTTTCAACTTTTTTAAGTTTTTGCTCCTAAAGCTGAAAATATATCCAAAAGATTTTGTTTATGAAAAGAAGATTAGAATTGTGGGATCAAGTGGAACTTGCAGTCTTAGATCATTAAGTCTAAGATATAAACTATTTTTGACAGATTGATAACTCAAATGTAAGACCATAAAATTGCCTTCATAACAATAGACTCCAATTAAGGACCATAGAACACCTCATATCTCGTTAAATACTTAACATTTCAACTCCATCTCAAGTTCCAATTAGTGTACAATCATTTCTAATCTGATATGCACCCAGCAATGGTAAATACAACACCTCAATTTCTGACTAAAACTATAGAATGCAAACCCTTTTCAAAACTCAAAATTATAGGTATTGGAGTAATTTCCTCATCAGTATTTGGCTGGCCCAATATTCACTAAAGCTCCAGATTGAATCACTTACAGGGAAACTGCAAACAAGCAAACTAAAAGCTGCTTACCTGCAAATTCACTATCTCAACAGTTCCCTCAAATGGCCAAGAAACTGGAGGACGGTGGTTTTCAATAACCAATGGAGCCTCACTTGAAATACGAGAATACTGCTGAATCCGTTCAATTGAAATGATTCTGTTTTCCAGTTTACAAAGACTCAAAATCCAGCGAGACTGTCTGGCATTCAATGTAAGACCATATGTTACTGCCAGACCAGCCATGCCTGCAACATCACAAAGAGAAACCAAAGCTCACAAATTAATTAAATTCAAAAAAACACTTGATATCTTCTTAGGTCTATTCAACCATCAAAAGTGACAACTAACTTCTAAATTTCTGAGACATGGAGACGTTCAATTAAGGCAAATGAAAAAGCCTATGTTGTCAGCATACCAATGACTCAAGGTATTTTTGTTTAAAAGGAGTTTTGAATTTTTTTTTTTGGTTATTAAGAGTGTTGGTATTGTTACAAAATAATTATATTTAATGTTCAAAAGATTGGCCTAGAGTATGATTTGCCTTCTTATCCATGTTTTCAATCAGATTATTAAAGTGAGAATATAATCTACGATGCTACTACCACTTGTGAATAGAAGTGAACTGTTGGAAGTTGTGACAATTTCCTTATTCAATTCAAATAATTAGCTCATTGGTACTACTTAATTCTCAGCCAAAGTTGTTTTGTATATGGTCTTAAATGTTCTAGCAAACATTGGGGAAAACAATGGGGAACAAGGAGTTTTACACCATTACCAAGGTTCCAATCCCATGGGTGAACGTTAACATTTAGCCCACTGGTTCGGGACAAGCATTAGGGAACAAGGAATTTCACACCATAAGCCAATTTTCCAATCCCATAAGTAAACCTTAACATTTTTGTCAAAGGTGTTATGTAGTAACACCATGAGTGAGACTTGAGTTCAAATCCCTGCACTGTGATCAACATCACTGTGATAATGCAGCCCATGATTATATGGTTTGTTGTAATCCTACAATAATGTTGTTTGCTGAATACTGCTATAATGCAATCTATGATGTAAAACAAGTGAAGCCCGTTTCAACCCCATATAACCAATTGAAATATAAATTAGAAAAAGGTTCTAAATAGTTGTAACGTGAAGTAAAACTAACATTAAGTAGTCACAACTAAAGTTAGAGTAATTTTTATATCTTAATTTGAAAGTTGTAAAATGTGTAGTAGGATTCAACATCCATAAGAGTAAGAGTCCTTTTATAAGTTTAAAATTGGATTCCTTTTAAGGAGAACATAGCAAAGAAAATTAAACTCCATCTTATGTTCCATAGATATAAGCTTTTTTTTGGTTCAAGCATTTAAATACCTCATTACAATTTATCTGAGCACAAAGGGGATAGCATTGTGCATAAGACAGCAGCCATCTTCTTCAGTGTTGGCACCAACACCAACTAACAATATCAACACCAGCACCAACCGATAATATCAGTGCCAATCCTCAACAGTAGTGCTAGAACCAGCTACCAATGCTAATCGCCATCCATCTTCATCACCAACATTCATCTGCTCAAAGGCGCCAAGGACTCTAGCTCCTACAATTAAGAGTACCATCAACATAAAATTGCCACTGCTTTTAGTCTAAGTCACGACCATTTGCAATGTCAACTGCAAGCCACCGATACATTAGCCTCAACAGCTACTATCATTGGCACTAGCTACTAGATCTTGTCATTGCATCTCAGTTGTCAATGCACATCTCAAGCAACAATGTCTAGTAGTGTCACCAGCCCCAACTGCCAATGTCAACAACATCCTTCAACCTTAGCACCAGCCCCAATAGCCAACATCGTTGCCATCCTTCAAAGTTAATGCCAATGCCAACCACTAGCATCGATGCCTAGTATCAATTCTGAGTGCCAGCGCCATGTGTGAATGATGCATATGCACATTTGCAAGAGACATACACACCGCCAAAGGGCATGCACACACCTTCATGTGGCACGTGTCAACTTCTAAATAGCACAATATCTGAAGTTATGCACACATCTCAAGCAAAACATGCACAGAATAACAATGTCAATCAACCAACAATGAGATAGTTTCTATGTGGGATGACTTCCAAAGGTCATAACCTCTCCATTGCTGACCCAATTCGCTTAAGTGAGTAATTTTTGAAAATAATGCAATGTGCTCTACCTTGTCCAATGGACCTACCATAGCTTAAAAGCCTCCAATTCCCGAAAATTGAGAGAAACACTCCAAAGGCCTTCAAAATTCCATTTTATATTTGTGACCTAATCTTGGTGCTAAACTATAAAGTATAAACTATCAATATTTTCAACTTTGCAAGACAACACCAAACTCTTAGTAACTATCAAAAGTCGAAGTGCTTCACCTTAAATTATACATGCAAGCATGTTGTATTTCAACATATGTCAAGTTATCACCATCTCGACTTGAGACGATGGTGGATAATGCCATGGATCTTGTAACCCTTGAAAGTTGCATAGCTTCATTTTTCGATAATGACATCGTTTTTCTTTTCTTTTCCTTTTTTTTGTATTTGCATGCATAAGGAAATTTTCTTTTGACAATAGCACCTCAACAAAGATCCAATGAAGACAAGAGAAGCCATATAGCAAGCAATGATTGTCGTTTCACGTCTTACCATTGAGATAAATTGTTGTATAAGTTCCCCAAAGACAACATGGGCTAACACATCTCTCTATGACAGAACAGTCTATGCCATCACGTTCCTTCTCTAAAATACGGCCTGCGTCTCTCCATAGACTATAACTTGTCATATCACATCAATCCTCAAAGATCTAGCCTATGCCAATTACATCTCCACAAAGATATGGCCCATGCCTCAATACATCTCTCTCCTTTACAAAGAGTCATTGTAATATTCTGATGTACTATAAGGTTCATATATTCCATTGATATTCGCTTGTATTATCTTCTACTCGCATGCCTCAATACATTTCTCTCCTCTACAGAGATTCACTATAATATTCTGATGTAAATATAAAGTTCATATATTTCATGGATATTCACTTGTATTATCTTCTACTCGCATGCAATTGCAACTGTATTATGCAAATCAATGTGTTGTTTATTGCAGTTTGCCATAGAGCCCATCTATAGCATTGCTAGAGCCAAATCTCTTTCTCACATAGTAGCACCAATCTTAGTCCAACAGGGCTAACTGTTTTAGCTGCCAAAAAAGTCTTTCTTGTGGGCATATCTATTTGTGTCTCTAGTCTAAGTAGTCATTTACTTGTTGTGGCTGATCCACAACACACCCCAAAATTGGGGACCCACCTTTTTGTTTTGATATCCGGGTGTTGGCATTTCATTTTTAGTGTCTAATCCTTCGTTTTGTCGTAGGTTTTGCAATTGTTGTCGGTTCTTGTTGGCAGTATTTTCTTGTCGACAATATTTTATTGTCGACAACCTTTTCTTGTCGACAATATTTTCTTGTCGACGACTTTTGTCGCCATTTTCTTGTTAACAACTTTGTGGTCATTTTCTCATCGACGTTTCCTTTTTATCGTCAGTTTGTGTGTCGGCAATTTTGTTTTGTCAGTGTTATCGTTTGAAAGTTTGATGTCCAGTTGTTAGGTTTTATTTCATTTGTTTGGGTCAAAGAATAGAAGATGAAAATAACAAATGAATTTAAGTATATACATCTCACACATATATATATATCGTGTTGTGGTCTACCGACAAGGGCACCACTTGCATGCTAGGTGATTGTGACCCGGGTTCACCCCCCACGGCGGACATGTATATGTATAAGAAGTATTTACTCAATAAAGAAAAAATAATAAAAAATAAAATAAAATAAAATAAAATATATAATAATAAAATGGGTTAAAGCATAATGTTTTTAATATATGTTTTTTATGTGTTTTGCAGGTTGTCCGACCAAGCATCGTCGTGGATGGAGGACCCCACCAGTAGTGATGCGAAGGCTAGTAAGCAAGGTTGGATGATCATCGGTGGCTTACGGATGGAAGAATCTATGAAGCCCACACTGAGAACTTACTTGACCCAATGATGAAATAGATGAAATTGGCTACACGCACAGGTACAAGGGGCAAGGGCACCATGAACCTGATGACATTTATGGAGCATTCATTTGTGCAGGTGGTTATACGGCTTGGAGAGCGGTGGATGATGGACCTTTGTATCACCGGGGGCTACACCGACGCCACGATGGCAGTGAACAGTAGAGACTCCAACCGGACGGTGCCAGGTAGCAAGACAGTTCGGATATCACGGCAAATGAATACTCGGACACCCTGATGCATAAAACGAAGCGGCCTGCGTGACAGCAAATGCGGGCCTTGATGTCAGGACGTGACGCAATTTGGAATGGACAAACCCGTCAACGTGGATGCTGAGAGTTTGGGCATAGATGATAACGTGGGCTCGTGTGAACATTACATCGATGACATCACTCATCATGGCATGGTGGGCATTGCTAGCTAGGCGAAGTAGCAACGCGTGACAAAGAGACGAATGACTCTCACGAACAGCGCAGGACTCGGGTGGCATCAACACAGAGACCAACAAAACTAACGATTGAAAACAAAAATGAAACAATAAATACAGTGTTTAGATGTCGTGATGACATGGTTGATTGGATATCTCATAGGGGGCGATGCAAGATCGAGAGTTTGGCCTGAAAATATTAAGGACCAGGAGAATCACGGTGACAAAACAATGGACACGTCCGAGGAGCGCGAGGGTTAGGTGTTTTCTTCGAAGCAGTAAATGTCAGGATACGGGCGTGGTTTCTTGGGCGGCGATATCAAACTCATTATCGGTGAATGTGATGTTTAACTCTTTGTTCTATCCACAAATACCTATTATGTCCGTACCTCGATAGTAAGGATGACAATTAACGTCGATTTGTAGAATATTGGTCTCGGTTAAACAGCAGGGAGTTCGATGCGTGGGTGATGTGGATGGCCAAGAAGCACGTTCGGAGATTTTGAGACTCGATAGATCAGGAGGACTGTCGAGATGACAGTGGTAAGTTTGGTCACGGTAGCGATAGCGAAGGGACGAATCGACGATGACCCTATGAGACAAATCTCGATGGCATAAATTGTGGGAGTGGTTTAGCATGATAGTGACGCGATGATATAAAATAACAGCAAAGAAAGAGCGGACATATTTTATGGAACAATATGTATTTTAACCACAATAAAGCTCGCCAGTGTTGAAAAACGGAGGGGGGGAGGGGAAAGAAAAGGTTTCGTTTAAAGAATAGAAATGATTATGCCCATGAATTGGGCAAGAAGCCAAATGAAAGGGGAAATGAACCAAACCAGGGAAGGGAAAACGAAAAGTAAGGAGACTTTTCGAAGCCCAAAGTTAAAACAGGAGAAGAGTGAAACAAAGAGTTTTTTTTGGAAACTTTTTAAAGACCCCGTCTAATGGAGACAAGGGCGAAATTTTGGGCATGGCCAAATGGCGGCAGATTTTGATATGTAAAACTTGGAATATAATTTGAATGCTAAAGCTTCTCTTCAGAAATTTCAGGCCTTGTTAGCAAGAAAGGATGAGAAATTTTCTGCATGCTTCATTTTAATTGTTCTATGTTTCTCCTTTCAAATTTCAGATTTGTATGTGAAATTTATGCCATTGTTTTGGGTTATTTCATGTGAATGTCTGCAATCTGGAAATTATTTTAAACCCTAGGAGCCAGCACCTAGTTTACTTTGATTGTGTTTGTTTTGCAGGTCAAATAGGCTAGGTTGCATGTACGAAACTCTCACATATTCGGTTTTGCAGGATGGGGTGCTATCAAACTGAAGGAGCTTTTGCATTGCTGCATTTTCAGCAATTATTTTGATGCAAATTTTTAATTTTCTGTTTTCAAAAATTTTAATTTCAGAATTTTTTCTTATTTTCAGGCATTAAAATAAACATTTAAAAAATTTCAAAATCTAAAAATAATTTCACCATTGCGTAGGTTATAGTTCAGACTTCCAATACGCACTTTGAAATTTCATTTTCGGAGTTGTTTAGTATTTTTAAAAATTCATCGAAGTTGCTGTTTTGTTACAGATTTTAAAAATCCGAAAATAGAAAATTTCCATTTTAAGGTCAAATTTCATTTTTCCAGTTTTGTTTTGCACTCATGAGCCTATGATGACATTCCCTTCATGGAAATTCCAATTTCATTGAAGGAGTTATGTTTTATGGCATTTTCACAAATTTCCATTTTGGGCCTAAAATTACCCTTTCTTCATAAAAATTCTAATTTTACGAAAGAGGGGTAATTTGAGTATTACATTGAAGGTCTTTTCCTCAAAGCACTTAATTGTTCATCTTGATGAAAATTTGATTTCATTTAAGAGGGATAAGTTAAAGTGACATTTTGAAGCTACATTTGAAGACCCTATTCATCATTGAGGATTTAATGCAAGATAAAATCTATTTTAAAACCATCAAGATAAAAGGAATTAAAGCACTACATCGTGGTCATATGAGGGCCAACTCACATTTGATTTATTTTGGTTCAATGAACAATCACTAAAGTTTCATGGTAAAATAAACCAACATTGCCCCTTGTTTACGAGTTACTTGCAATCACTAAGGTGTTCCAAGCATTTAAATTGAATATCTTTATTTGAGATTACTAATACACATATGCAAATGCTAATATAGCGGAGACCTTGGAGAAGTTGGTTGTTTAACTTCTTTGCAAGAGGGGATTTGGAACCCAAATCCTAAGGAAGAGTGTACTTTCACAATTGGGTGAAAATACCACTCAACATTTTGGCGCTAGAAGGAGGGCCTGAATCGGTTTATTTCAGTGTGATTTAAATGCTATAGGGATTTAAATTTTGAATATTTCATGCCCTATTGGTTATTATCTTTAGCCCTCTTTTAACAATACAACCTTGTACTGTTAAAAGGAGGACATGAATTGCTATGCACTTTCCTAACGCTTTGATTGTTCATACAGGAATAATGTGATTTGATTTGATTTAAAAAAATAAAAATAAAAATAAATAAATAAAAAAAGAATTGTTTTTTGGGTATTAAAGTTATATTCTTTAAGATTCACTAATGGCTATGTTTTCACCGTGGATGACAGGTAGCCCATTGAACATACCAGGAGTTCAACATTATTTGCCCGTTGGTTTTGAGAGATGTCTTCCTCGATTTTTGTCTAACGGGACAAATACCGCAGGAGAACACATTCAAGCATTCAAATTTGTTGTGAATCACTTAACAATTTGGCATGATGATGTGGTTTGTAAAATGTTCCCTTACACCTTGGACAAAGTGGCATATGATTGGTTTACAAGTCTGCCTTTAGGGTCTATCACTTCTTGGGCTCAACTAGAGGCAACATTTCTTAATCAATTCAACAAAAAGCAAGTTGACCCAATCCGCATGTATGAGCAGTTTTTCACTATTAAAAAAGGACCAAGTGAAAATGTGAAGTCATTTTCTGAAAGGTTCTTTGGATTATATGCTCAATTAGTGACATTTTATGCTCTTCAAGAAGAAATGGCTCTCCAAATATATGTAAATGCTCTTGACCCACTCATTTCCACATATTTGCGAGGGATGCCTCAAATCACATCTTTGTCACAAGCCTATACTCAAGCAATGGCAATTGAGCAACAATTGAGTTGTCAAAATTATGGTGTGGGTTTTGGATCATGTAATCTTCAATCATTTAATACCTCCTTTACCCACCCAATGATTTATCCACCTCAACCAAGTTCAAGTGTGAATCAATTTCAGAATCAACAATCATTCCCAAGCTTCAATCAATTTCAAAATCCTCAACCTACTATGCAAGATCAACCATCTTTCTTAAGTATGAATCAACTTCAAAATACTCATCTTGATTCAAAGGATGTTTCTAAAATCAATTTTAATGATTTTCATAAGAATATGATTTTAGGCAAGGGAGGAGTACTAGATCCAACTAGTATTGAAACATGTGACAAATTGGAAACCCTTGACTCACCAAAAGATGAATTCTATGAGGATGAATCTGTTTTGGATGACATTGTTGAAAATGATGGCCAAGAAAATTCACACCTTCCAAATTATGTTAAAATTGAATCATGGGTTACACATGTGGATTATGATAGCCTTATCAATTTGAATACAAGCAATAACCCAATTTTGGAAGTAATTGAACCATCTAAGGAAGGTGAAGATAAATTTGATGAGAAACATGTTGATGAATTAAAAGATGAAGAAGAAATAGTTGAGCATCACAATTTGATTTTGAAAGATGATCATTATGATTCTTGGGAAGAGTATGCTCACTCCAAGCCTTGCTAATGAATTTTGTGTGCCTATTGATATGCGGGATAATACAATTGCCCTTTCATATGAGGATATTACAAGTCCTGTACAATCTGAGAATGTTTTGGAAGAAGGGTTGGAATCTCATCAAAGGTTGGAGAAGGATAATGATTCTACTACCATGGATGAAGAAGGAGAATCAATTGTTTTTGTTCCCCTTGAGGGGCAAGAAATCGAAAATCTTGATCCACCTATTGTTTCTACAATGTCTATGCCATCTCAAAATGATGAAATTACAAAACCTAAGTGGTGTGGGTTTGATACTATTGATGATCCTAATGAAAATATGGATTTTGAGGCAACTCAAGCCATTGATCATGGAAAGGTGTCACGTGACACATATCTTGAAAAATTAGGCTCTTGTTTTGAAAAATATGGATGCATGTTTGATTGGGTGCCTAACTTTGGTGTTTTTGAACAGGTGTTGGATGATGAAGAAGACAATGAGGAAAAAGAAAAAGCTACTAACACTCATCAAGTTGTGGTAAATTCTAATCATGATGGGTTGAGTATGGGTGACAAGGTGAAATCTTTACCTTTGGTAGTAGCTACAAAAATTTCAAGTGATGGATTACATGATGTCCCTTTGGATGCTAATGTCATTAATGATGAAATGTCAAATCTTGGTGATGTTTGTCAAGTCTTGATTGATTTTGATTGTTTTAAAATTTTGAAAAATAATTTGAATTCAAGACTTTTAGAAATAGGCTCTTGTTTGCAATATCTCACATTTGAAAAGGAAAGCCTACTTCTAAATCATGAATGGAATGATGAAACTTGCACTTTAAAGAATAGACAAAATAAAATTGAATACCAACCATTGTCTAATCAATTTGATTTGAATCTCACCTATGATGTTGGTAATAGAACTAAATCAAATTGGTATGGTGAGCATGGCAAGTTGAAATTTGTTGCATTGCTTGGTTTGATCTTATTGTTGTTGGATTCCTACAACATTTGGCATGTGTATTGTGACATATGTCTTTTGAAATGTTCTAATCATGTTTGGGATCCAGGAAAGTAATAGTCCAAGCTTGGCATCATCTTGTACTATATTGTATATAGATTTTGGTTTTGGTTTGGGTTTGTGTTTTCAAGTTTCATTTTGGGATTGCTATTTGGATTAGGATTTAAGTTGTGTGTTTGATTTCATTTGACATGTTTAGTTTGTTTTGATAAAAAAAAAAAAAAAAAAAAATTTGAGATGTCAACTTATGCCTAAAATCAGGAGAATATGAAACATTGGAATTGTGTTGTAGAAAGCTCCACAAGTAACACAAACATTTAAATAATATCGTTTGAATCTTGTGATGCATGAAGTTGTCAGTTTTGCACATTATGGTAAAATAGATGATATATTCCAAAAGAAGCAGTGCATTCATATCTCATGTCATATTCCACATTGCATATACATGTCATCTCGGTTACATTTTCATTCCATGGGCAATTATTGAGAAGGTGTTGAATCCTCTTAGGATTATTACATAACATATATTAAAAGGATCCTAAGGTTGGGAACTGCTGCCCAAACTATCTTGAACCAAGCACATTCCATGCACATTAAAAAGAATCTTGAGCAAAATGGTCAAAACCATACTTGGATGAAAAGGTGAGGTGAAAAGAATATTTCATGTTTGTCCTATCATGCAACATAATCCTTGAAACAGTGGTTTTTACCACTCCCATAAAGCTTAAAGCCTAAAACCAGAGTAGTAAGGATAGGGTTAAATCCTCATCGAACTTAGGTTGAGGATCCAACTCCCCAAAGCTCTGGTTTGACCTACATGGAGTAGTAAGGATAGGACTTAATTCTCATCTCGCTTAGGTTGAGAATCCGATTCCCCAAAGCTTCCATCTTTCATTTCATCATAAAGCTTGGATTGGAAGGATCGTACTACATGTCCTCTCGCAAAGGATGGGTAGTCATCCCAAAGGTCCAAGAAATAAAAGTAAAATTAACTAATATTTCCCATTTCATAAATCTTGGATTGGAGGGATCGTACTACATGTCCCTAGCAAGGATGGGTAGTCATCCCAAAGGTCCAAGAAATAAAAGAAAAAGAATGAATGAAGCCAAGTCATGGATTATGGGGTTAAGTATGCTCATGCGTGGCAACATGTCTTGTCTAAAAGCAAGACCACTGATTGCTCATATGGATAGACTAGCCTGACCATTTCATCCATAACAGGTTAAATTATTTTGTTCAAGATGAGGTAATGAACTCCAAATCAGAATAGTAAGGATAGGGTTAAATTCCCATCTCGCTTAGGTTGGGAATCCTATTCCCCAAAGTTCTGATTTCACTTACACTTGCACATGGGTTCAAGATGGTAGTGACACATAACCAACTTTGGGATCTAGTAAAATTAATTCAGTATACATATATTTGGTCCTAAGAGGGTTTGACATCTTTAATATGTTTGTCCATGATATAAGAAGGTTTGAGCATTTATAAAGCAGGTTGTTACATCTCTAGCATCTTCATCATGCATCAAATCCTGCACAAATCATTCATAGCCTTGCATACAAATCATAAGTAAAACTGACAATGGAATGTTGATCAAGTTCAAACGGTAGGGAATGAAAACACATTGCACACACCGAGCTGATACTTAATGATTCTGATGTTTCATGTATTTCTGATCTATCGGTATTTGTTTATCTTTATGTGCTGACGCCTGTATCTAAGCTTGTATATTTCAGGTTGGGTTCTCACCAAAATGCTCAGGAGCATTTGACAACAGAGTCGCCATTTGTTGTGGCTGATCCACAACACACCCCAAAATTGGGGACCCACCTTTTCGTTTTGATATCCGGGTGTTGGCATTTCATTTTTAGTGTCTAATCCTTCGTTTTGTCGTAGGTTTTGCAATTGTTGTCGGTTCTTGTTGGCAGTATTTTCTTGTCGACGATATTTTATTGTCGTCATTTTCTTGTCGACGATATTTTATTGTCGACAACTTTTTCTTGTCGACAACTTTTTCTTGTCGACGATATTTTATTGTCGACAACTTTTTCTTGTCGACAATATTTTCTTGTCGACAACTTTTTCTTGTCGACGACTTTTGTCGTCATTTTCTTGTTAACGACTTTGTGGTCATTTTCTCGTCGACGTTTCCTTTTTATCGTCAGTTTGTGTGTCGGCAAGTTTGTTTTGTCAGTGTTATCGTTTGAAAGTTTGATGTCCAGTTGTTAGGTTTTATTTCATTTGTTTGGGTCAAAGAATAGAAGATGAAAATAACAAATGAATTTAAGTATATACATCTCACACATATATATATCGTGTTGTGGTCTACCGACAAGGGCACCACTTGCATGCTAGGTGATTGTGACCCGGGTTCACCCCCCACGGCGGACATGTATATGTATAAGAAGTATTTACTCAATAAAGAAAAAATAATAAAAAAATAAAAAAATATATATATAATAATAAAATGGGTTAAAGCATAATGTTTTTAATATATGTTTTTTATGTGTTTTGCAGGTTGTCCGACCAAGCATCGTCGTGGATGGAGGACCCCACCAGTAGTGATGCGAAGGCTAGTAAGCAAGGTTGGATGATCATCAGTGGCTTACGGATGGAAGAATCTATGAAGCCCACACGGAGAACTTACTTGACCCAATGATGAAATAGATGAAATTGGCTACACGCACAGGTACAAGGGGCAAGGGCACCATGAACCTGATGACATTTATGGAGCATTCATTTGTGCAGGTGGTCATACGGCTTGGAGAGCGATGGATGATGGACCTTTGTATCACCGGGGGCGACACCGACGCCACGATGGCAGTGAACAGCAGAGACTCCAACCGGACGGTGCCAGGTAGCAAGACAGTTCGGATATCACGACAGATGAATTCTCGGACACCCTGATGCATAGAACGAAGCGGCCTGCATGACAGCAAATGCAGGCGTTGATGTCAGGACGTGACGCAGTTTGGAATGGACAAACCCGTCAACGTGGATGCTGAGAGTTTGGGCATAGATGATAACGTGGGCTCGTGTGAACATTACATCGACGACATCACCCATCATGGCATGGTGGGCATTGCTAGCTAGGCGAAGTAGCAACGCGTGACAAAGAGACGAACGACTCTCACGAATAGCGCAGGACTCAGGTGGCATCAACACGAAGACCAACAAAACTAACAATTGAAAACAAAAATGAAACAATAAATACAGTGTTTAGATGTCGTGATGACATGGTTGATTGGATATCTCACAATGGGTGATGCAAGATCGAGAGTTTGGCCTGAAAATATTAAGGACCAGGAGAATCACGATGACAAAACAATGGACACGTCCGAGGAGCGCGAGGGTTAGGTGTTTTCTTCGAAGCAGTAAATGTCAGGATACGAGCATGGTTTCTTGGGCGGCGATATCAAACTCATTATCGATGAATGTGATGTTTAACTCTTTGTTCTATCCACAAATACCTATTATGTCCCTACCTCGATAGTAAGGATGACAATTAACGTCGATTTGTAGAATATTGGTCTCGGTTAAAATAGCAGGGAGTTCGATGCATGGGTGATGTGGATGGCCAAGAAGCACATTCGGAGATTTTGAGACTCGACAGATCAGGAGGACTGTCGAGATGATAGTGGTAAGTTTGGTCACGGTAGCGATAGCGAAGGGACGAATCGACGATGACCCTGTGAGACAAATCTCGATGGCATAAATTGTGGGAGTGGTTTAGCATGATAGTGACGCGATGATATAAAATAACAGCAAAGAAAGAGCGGACATATTTTATGGAACAATATGTATTTTCACCACATATAAAGCTACGTCCACATGTTAAGAAAACACCAAAAGGCATTCATGATGAGCCTTATTTGGGAAAGGAGGCAGTGAGGGCTTTATAAAAGCCACGTAATCAGGTTCCAAAAGGGCTATTAAGAGATTGAATAATGTGGTGATATAATTGATCGGCGTTATGGAAGGAAAGCCTGGAAAAGACGTTACATGTTCGTTTAAAGAATAGAAATGATTATGCCCATGAATTGGGCAAGAAGCCAAATGAAAGGGGAAATGAACCAAACCAGGGAAGGGAAAACGAAAAGTAAGGAGACTTTTCGAAGCCCAAAGTTAAAACAGGAGAAGAGTGAAACAAAGAGTTTTTTTTGGAAACTTTTTAAAGACCCCGTCTAATGGAGATAAGGGCTGGAACTTTTGGCATGGCCAAATGGCGGCAGATTTTGATATGTAAACTTGGAATATAATTTGAATGCCAAAGCTTCTCTTCAGAAATTTCAGGCCTTGTTAGCAAGAAAGGATGAGAAATTTTCTGCATGCTCCATTTTAATTGTTCTATGTTTCTCCTTCCAAATTTCAGATTTGTATGTGAAATTTATGCCATTGTTTTGGGTCATTTCATGTGAATGTCTGCAATCTGGAAATTATTTTAAACCCTAGGAGCCAGCACCTAGTTTACTTTGATTGTGTTTGTTTTGCAGGTCAAATAGGCTAGGTTGCATGTACGAAACTCTCACGTATTCGGTTTTGCAGGATGGGGTGCTATCAAACTGAAGGAGCTTTTGCATTGCTGCATTTTCAGCAATTATTTTGATGCAAATTTTTAATTTTCTGTTTTCAAAAATTTTAATTTCAGAATTTTTTCTTATTTTCAGGCATTAAAATAAACATTTAAAAAATTTCAAAATCTAAAAATAATTTCACCATTGCGTAGGTTATAGTTCAGACTTCCAATACGCACTTTGAAATTTCATTTTCGGAGTTGTTTAGTATTTTTAAAAATTCATCGAAGTTGATGTTTTGTTACAGATTTTAAAAATCCGAAAATAGAAAATTTCCATTTTAAGGTCAAATTTCATTTTTCCAGTTTTGTTTTGCACTCATGAGCCTATGATGACATTCCCTTCATGGAAATTCCAATTTCATTGAAGGAGTTATGTTTTATGGCATTTTCACAAATTTCCATTTTGGGCCTAAAATTACCCTTTCTTCATAAAAATTCTAATTTTACGAAAGAGGGGTAATTTGAGTATTACATTGAAGGTCTTTTCCTTAAAGCACTTAATTGTTCATCTTGATGAAAATTTGATTTCATTTAAGAGGGATAAGTTAAAGTGACATTTTGAAGCTACATTTGAAGACCCTATTCATCATTGAGGATTTAATGCAAGATAAAATCTATTTTAAAACCATCAAGATAAAAGGAATTAAAGCACTACATCGTGGTCATATGAGGGCCAACTCACATTTGATTTATTTTGGTTCAATGAACAATCACTAAAGTTTCATGGTAAAATAAACCAACATTGCCCCTTGTTTACAGTTACTTGCAATCACTAAGGTGTTCCAAGCATTTAAATTGAATATCTTTATTTGAGATTACTAATGCACATATGCAAATGCTAATATAGCGGAGACCTTGGAGAAGTTGGTTGTTTAACTTCTTTGCAAGAGGGGATTTGGAACCCAAATCCTAAGGAGGAGTGTAATTTCACAAGTGTGTGAAAATACCACTCAACATTACTCAGTCCCAAATCATCAGCCCTAGCACCGCCACCTTAGTGCTCAATCATTTTTCAATGTCCTTGTTTTTTGTACCTAGCTAACTAGTCTTGGTGCCACTTGACGTAAACACTCTAATACACCACTCGCTAAGCCTAGCACCTACACTCCTACAATACATGTAAATATTTGCTCTTAATATCTTCACCATTTTCCCCTATGCACTTGCCAATAGTATTTTTGCTGCCCTATTTCGCAACACCACTCTGTGCCATAACTCATTGAGCTTCACCAGTTGAAACAAAGAGATGTCCTCTATGCCAACATGTTGAGCCCCTGCATCATGGATCAAGTATCTATAGACATAGATCTGCAGTATCAGACCACATATAGACTCAATCCAAGTCAGAAATTGTTCTCAGATCTTTGTTCAGATTCCATCAACAATCCACATGATAATTTTGATATTCAAGCCAAGGATCTTTGCATCGTCAATCATCATGGCAAGGATTCACAAACTAGAGCAAGATAACCTGCACTTGCATAAGGAGCTCAAGCCTTTCAAGGATAGCAATCACAAGTTGCAAAACAAAATGCAAGCTAAGGAAGAAACACTTCCCTTTGCTATATCCAAAGATAGTTGAGCTATAAACTCAGTTTTATCACCTTGGATAACCAACTATTGAATTTATATAGCAAGCAAAGTAAATATGTAACCCAACAATGAAAAGCTTCAACAAAAACTAACGGGGATTGATGTCACATGTGAAGAAATCCAATAAATATAGTTGTCAGTTGTCACTACAAGATAAGCTCAATAAGGTGCAGAAAGAACCACATCTTTAAGAAGTTTATGCACAAACAAATGCCTATTTAATGGGTTTCCCCTTCTCAACAATTTGTTTCTTCCTCAAATTCATTTGGTTGTTTTGGGAAGCACACCAAGGGCATTGGCTCTAAGCTCTTGGAAAAAAAAAGTTATACTAGCTAAGGATTGGGAAAGCATGGTCAAGGCATCAAACACCACTTTGAATTTGAATAACAATCCACAAGAACAAAGGTATTGCATACATGTGCATTAATTGTGGAAGATCAGGAAATGAATCCATTAGATGCTTTGATCTTTGCCCATGTGAAATTTATGGCAAACACACCACAATCGCTCAACCTATTGGTTCACTAATGTTTCATTCCAAGTATGATCTAATCTAGTACAAATGCATTTTGAACGGGACCCTTCGGTCATTTGGAAGAAATTTACTTCAGCCATCCAAATCTCCTACATATATCACGAGTCCAAGTTTGCATTTTGGTCTCCCTCCCTTACATTGGGATCATCTTCACATTCCTTAGGAGCACACGGATCTCAAATCTATACATAAGTTCCTTTCCACAACCCCAAGAGCACACAAGTCCTACATCCTTACCCAAGGGTCCTCTTCACATCCCTAAGGATACATGGATCAATTCAAATACTATGTACATATTTGTACATTTGTTTTTGCTTCTTTTATCATTTCGTGTGTTCAACTTAAATGTACGTCAAATTTCCGTTTTAGTCTTTGTGAAGATTAGACTACTCTTGTTGTGCTTCTTCTCATGTACAAGCCATTTAATACGCTTCATCATTGAATGCCCACTCAATTACTCACAATGCCAGAAGAAAGGCACCCATCTTGGTTTCATACCCAAGACTCTAGAAGTTGGCCACTATGCGCAAGGATAATTGAATCTACTAAGTATGACAACTCTCCATTTAAAGCATCTTGAAGTTTGTGAAGAATGTATTGGAAGAATAGTGCACCAGTCTATTTGGTCAAAACCAAGATCTTATGTTCATCTAAATCCAATCTAGATCTTTGGTATTCCAAAGATTCAAACATTCGTATTAGATGCACTAGAAAAACATATTTCAACTTTGTTTGGTCTATCTTGTTGTCTAACACTTCATTGAGGTCCAAAATTGGCTTCTAATTTAACTTGTGCCACTTCTAACACAAAGGCCTCATCTATATATAGAACACCAATTTCTTTGGATTAAGATTGGAAGTGGTGGAGATGATTGCTTCCTATGAAGGGAGGTGAATGATGCAAGCACAATGGTAGCCTCATGTGTACATTGAAGGTAGATCACAGTCATTTCTTTCAGCATTGGTGACAACACCAACTGCCAACATCAATGCCATCCTTCAACATTAGCACCAAGGCTAGTCGTTTGCATCAACACCAATCCTCAATACTAGTGCCAATACCAAATACTAGCACTAGTGCCCATCCTTAGAGGTCAACTTCATCACCAACATCCATTTGCATGAAGGTCATTTGTTTGAATGCACTGAAGGATCCGACTCTTGTTATTAGCGGTACCATCAATATACAACTATTGTTGTTTTTAGTCTTAGTCACCACCAAGTGTAGTGCCACCTACAAGCCATTGATGGGACATTAGTCTCAATACTAGTAGCAACACTACTAGTTGCTAATGCCAACAACCACTTCACCCACAAGTGGTAGCACCATCAGTTGCCACTACCGTTAGCACCAACTACAAAATACCATCATAGCATCTTCAACACCAATGCCCATCTTTGACACTAATTCCCATTTCAAGCAAAACATCCAACAAGGGCACCAACACCAACTACCAGCATCAATCTCATCCTTTAGCATTGACGCTAGCACCTACAACAGCACCAATGTTAGTGCCATCCTCCAAAGTTAGTGCCAACATTAGCATCCAATGTTACTTTTGAGCACCAACACCATGTGTTAACAATGTTTTTGCACTTTTGCAAGATACGTCCAAAATGCTGAAAGGCATGCACGCACCTTCATTTTGCACACATCCAACTTCTAGATGGCACGTAATATTTCAAGATTTGCAAACAACTGAAGTAGAATATGCATGTACAACACTAGGTGCTAGCTAGCCTTCAATGAGATGGTTTTATTTGGGTAGACTTCCTATTGGAATTCATAACATTTTCCAAGAACGAACAGAAGCAAAACATTTACTCAAATCTTATACAAAAAGCAAAAGGACAAAAGAGAGATTTGGTGGGCACTTTAAGGCACCAAAATTAATCACTATATCCATAGATAATATTACACAACACTCCCATGAGAAAATACAGAGTGGGAGGGCGGTATATATAGCAATACAAAAACACCAATTAAAATAATAAGGTTTAACCTAAGCCAACATTTCAAAAGGGCTTTAAGTTAATTACAAGTTATAAAGTGGGTTTAATCATAACTAGGTTAACCGCGACCCATAGGGATTAATTACATAATAAAATATTACATATAATTAATACATTGTAAAATGAAATGCCCTTAGGCCTACCCAAAACATTGCACAATGTCAACTTTGGCCAAGAATTAGATTAAAATTTCAACAACCCCCCATAATTTGAACTGAGGGGCCAAGGAGAGAAGACATTAATGACAATAATATCTTCCCCCCATAACGGATGCTCTAGTGAGCCTCTCCAGTTGAGGCAGATCCTTCCAAACCTCCCCCATCATATGGAAGACATCCACCTAAAATCAAGATTTTAGCTTCAATCCTTTGCAACTTCAATAAGCAATTCTTCGTTGGATGTCTATCCCTTTTACAGAATCTGCAAGTGGTCTTCGTTCTCTTTGAAGACTTCGCCTGGCCCTTGAGCCCCTAGGTCTTAGCTTCCTTAGATTTAAATTCCTTTGAATAAGTCTGTAATTGCGGAGTCCCACCACAATTATGCATTGTCATCTGAAAGTGAACGAGGAGAGATCAAAGTTGATCAAGAGCAAGAATCTTTTGGGATTCCAAAAACATAGGAATCATATGAACCATTAGGTTCAACATCTAAAAGGAGGGGGAGAGATTAGCAAGGACAATCTTAATGCATTCTACATCATCTTTATTTTTGCCTCCAGAAGATGCAATATCTGCCCTCAAAGCCTTGAATCTCGCAATATAGTCCTCAACATTATCAAACTCAACTAGTTTAACATTCCCAACAAGCTCATGTCGTTTTGACCAGACCTAAAGCCTTCTCTTTGATGTGGAAAAGCAACTTTGGTTCAATCAACAAGAAAAACAGACCTAAAGCCTCTATTGCTTTTTGATGGCGAGTTTCATCATCAAGAACGACTACTTTATCCTCCTAAAAGATGCACCACAAGTTTTTACTTCGTAGCAGGCCGATCATCTAGGTTTACCAAACACTACAGTTTTGTCGACTAAGGTCAGTAACTAGAGCTATGTGGTCCATCCTACACAATCCGACCCCTAACATCGCAACAAGTCCATGAACTGATGCACAAGTGCATAGAGCTCAAAAAAACATGCAATTTGAAAAAAAAAGGGGCTCAACATGCTTCCATATGCGAAAGATATGGCCTCCAAAAGTTTTTCCCTAATGGACCCCAAAAAATAAAAAATAAAAAGCTCAAACCTTTAGGGTTGCAAGGACCAATCCCGACCTAACACTTGGCGAAATCTGATTCATTGTTGCGATCCAATCACTTTTCGCCACTTCAACTTCTCTAATCCGCCTAATCGTTGACACTTGCAAGTTGCATTAATCTGATTGGTTGAACCTGATTAAATACGCAAAATAGGGTTGACATGGCACAAAAGTGGGCCACGTCAGCCACCACAAGGGTTGGAAGATCCAAACTGCCCGAAAAAGCCTCAGCAAGTGTTGGAGGGACTCAAACCGAGGTCTCTTTGACACTAAACACAACACCCTAGCCAAGTCTCTATCGCCATGTTTGAGAAGGGAAGGCAACTTCCACTCATATGCCTCCATCCTTCTCGTCTACAATGAACGAAAAACTTCGACCACGATTCAAACCAGTATCCCTGCCTTCCCAAAAACATCCCACTGGCCATCCGTCCACAACGCACGACGACGCTCGGAGGCCCTGGCCTCACATAGATAACCAAGTGCCCAATCAACTACACAAGGGAGGGGCACGATTCGATCCCATGCCCTCCCTTTTCCAACAAAGCTCAAACCATCATGCAACGCTAGCATTAGGATGTTGGCATAGACCTCCAAAAAGGAAACCTATCTCTCACATGTCGCCATGGTTAATTGGAAGATGCCCACATGGCAAATCAAACTCAAGCCCATAATAGCAAAGCGATTTTAGCCCCTTCCCTCTAGACGCAGTGATTGCCCTACGTGGTGAATTAGGACACACCTATTTTCCATGAAGAAGGGCATTGCACACTCCAAAACCTTTGGGTGCCAAGACCAAGCATGAAGTCGATAAACACCATACTTGAAAATTAGAATTCAGGCAAAAAATCCTCAGTCCAATGGCAGATAGTAGATCAGCTCTTTGAAGGGCATTTTTGGAAAAAATAATCGGGTTTTTCTAACATTTTCTTGAACAAAGGAATCTGGAGATAAAATCTCAATGAAGAGATTTAAATGAAAACGTCCTAGGGTTTGGAAGAAAATTTGGAGGCACCGAACTACCTTTCTACGTGACCAAGCGATGTTGCTCCACACCAGCTCTAATACCATGTTGGAATTCACAATATTTTCCAAAAACGAACGAAAGCAAAACATTCGCTCAAATCTTACACAACAAGAAAAAGAAGATTGAAAAAAAGATTTGGTGGGCATCCATAGGCACCATAAATAATCACTATATCTATAGATAAAATTACATAACACTCCGATGAAAAAATAAGGAAGGGGTGGGGGGTAGCAATACCAAAACCCCAAATTGCATCATAAATTTTAACCTAAGCTGAAATAACAAGAGGGCTTTAGGTTAATTATAATTTATAAAGTGTGTTTAACCATAACAAGGTTAACCGCAGCCCATAGGGCTTACATAATAAAATATTACAAATAATTAATACATTGTACAATGAAATGCCCTTAGGCCTATCCAATACATTGCACAATGTTGGCCTTGGCCAAGATTCAAATTACAATTTCAACACTTCCAAAGGTCAAAACATCTTAGCTTAGTGACCCAATTAGCATAAGTGAGTATTTTTCACAGATCACAAGATGTGCTCTACCTCATTCAGAGGGTCTACAATGACCTAATGCTTTTGGGTTCTTGAAAAATGAGAAAAATGCTATGAAGGCCTTCAAAATGCATTTTAAGATTGTGACCTAATTTTGGTGCCAGATTGTCAAAATTCAACATTTACAAAATGGAATCAACCTCTAAGTACCTATCAAAACTTGAACCACTTCACCTTTTGACATCGTCTCTTTACCTTCCACTACACATACAAGCATGTTGACTATCAACATACGTCAAGTGATCACCACCTCAACTTGATAGGATAGTAGATAACATCATCAATCTTGCAACCATTGGAAATTGAATCGCTTCACTTTTCAACAACTCTGTGTATTTCGTTGCATCCATATGCATAAGGAAAACGGTATTCCAAACATAGAACCTTGGCAAAAACCCAACAAAAAAAAGAGGAAGATAGATATCGAGCAATCAACAACAATTCACATCTCACTAGTGAGAATACAATTGGAACAATGCATCAATGTGCTAGAGACATGTCCTACAACAATACAACTCTCCACAAGCAAACAACTTGCACCAGCATAGTCCTTTTGAGGAATAATACCTACGCCACCACATCTGTCAACAGAGATGTAAGCTATATCATCTCATATCCTCCCTTCAAGGATCCAACATGTACCAATCACATTTCTCCTCAAAGATAGAGCTTGTACCTTAGTACATCTCCCTCCTCTACAAAGATATTGTAATATTCTCTTGTAATGTAAGGCTTATATATATATGCATTCAACTGCCATTGTATTACACAAATCAAAGTGTGGTTATTGTATTTCGTCATGGTGCCCATTTGTACCTTTGCTAGTGCCAAGTCCTCTTCACACATGATAGCACCAATCTTAGTCCAACGGGGCTAACTATTTTAGCTACCAAACATTCATGTCGTGGGCATATCTATCTGCATCTTTAGTGTAAGAAATCGCCTCATTAGTACCAACCCATCAACTTTAGCACTACCTCAATGCTCAATGAGTCATTTCCTAGGACCCTTGCTTTTTGTACCTAGCTAAATAAGTCTTGGCTCCACTTGATGGCAAAGTTGTTGTACACCATTCGCTAAGCTTGGAGACAACATTCTTGCAACACAATTGAATCCTCACTCATAGAGGCTTAGCATTCTCGCTTCCCACAATTAGCATTTGTATCTTTGATGCCTTGTTCTGCAATGTCACTTTATGTCATAACTCATCTAGCTTCACTAGCTAAACTAAGGAATCATCAACGTCCTAGGCCCCCACAACGTGGATCAATAATCATTTCACCTTCACATTTAAATATGTTGACATTGGTGCCCTTACATTATCAAAGAGGAACTTTTATTAAATTTGTGTTTCTTTTAAAATGTGAAGATGATAGGGGAAAAGCAACAAGCGAAGAACTTTATTTCAAACCAGATAAATAATTCTCCACCACCTTGCCTTTTGTTCCAAATATTAGTTTGCATTCTTGAATATGAAGTCGTCAACAATCATTAAATTGTTAAGTTTTAGTGAGACAAATAATACTGATATTGTTTACAATCCAAATCAAGGACCATGGCTCCATGCAAAGCCTTGGCAAGTATGTGTCAAGATCTTAACATTGTTTTCACCCAAAAAAAAATCGCTTTTTGCACTTACAAAATTTTGCTTGGTCTTCTAAGTTGCAAGCTTACTGCAATGGTAAGGGCTTTGGCCTCTCTTTGAGAGGTCCAAAGTTCAAACCCCACTCGGTATGAGAGGACTAGGGCCCCTCATAAAAACCCGTGTAAACTCATTGAAAAAAAAAATTGCTTGGTCTTCTGGTGCTAGATCTTTGTTAATAAAAACTAATGTTCCCTTTTATTTGGCAATTATGAAAGAAGGGATTCTCAAAAGCTTTAGTTGGTACCTTGATCCAAACTAATCTTCTATTATTTTCAATGACTTGACTTGTTCTCTCAACTCCTAGGAGTTGGTGTATGTTGCAAACTCTATTGGTCAATTTAGTCAAATTATCGTTGGTTAAATGGAAAATGTCTAGGTGATTTATCAAATAGATTCAAAATGATAGGAAATATAGTCACTTTGGGAGTTCCAAAGTCACAAAGCATATATGAAGTATGGCATTGCTTGTACAAAATGGTGGAGAAAACTAAAGTTTTAATTATCATCCTCCAACAGGAGAAAAAAGAAAACGAAAAAATATGTCTAGTGAATTTCTGTTTAGTTCATTGAATATTTTAACTTGCTTTTACAGGATTGTACCTGCATCTTCACATGGACTAAAGGCTAACTATTGTCTTATGGCTTCTTATCTCTTTGTTTACAAGCATCTCTATATTTCAATGTCAGATTGGCTTTTTTTTTCCCTTTCTCTTTTATTAAGTTCAATTTCTTCATATTCCTCTGATCACATGAATGTTTAACTTACAAGCATAAAGTTCATGTCTTTGTTCGGTGTAAAAGAGATACTTGTCCAATATAAAGCCTTATTAAGATATTTTCATAAGCAACTCTTCAAGACATTTTACTTGCATCTTGTAAGATAGAAACCCTTATATCAAAAGAGGAGGCAAATTCATAACTCTCAAAGTCATTTAGCAGCCCCAACCTGTTCTTATGCTCAATAGGACTTAATTTTTGGTTGACCTTTCTTAAATAAAGGGACCACAGAAATGTCCTTTAAGGTGGGTTTTGCTTCTAAGCACCTCCAAACTCCCAACCACTCATGGTTCCCTATGAATAAAGCTTCCCAACCTTTGCATGTTCGAGGAGAAAGAGCAATGAAGACCAATTCATGTCCATATAGGGGCAACAACCAAGCTTAGAACAACAACCGCACAGAGATGTGAGATGAAATAATTATCAGCAATGGTCTCCTGAAGGAATTAATTTGGAATTCCAAGGGGAAAAATGGCAGTAACAACAAAAGTCTAGACTATATAAACATGGTATAATGTCACCACACATGTCACATTCAGAGTCATATCAGACCTTTCTGCACCTGAAGCATTTTAAGTACCTGAGATCAACAAAGGTACAAAGATGATATAAAGGCCTGACAAAAGTATTCTGTTATAAGTTTCATTAGTTGACCAAAATTCTTACCTTCGTCTAATGCTAACACTGGTTTAGATTTTGCTTGTACCCTATAGTGATCTCTAATTCTACCAAAAACAAAAATATCAGGGTGCTCAGTTCAGGGGAAAATACACAAAACTACTAGTTTTTGCATTTTTCTTTGATTGTTGATGAGATGTAAGGTCTTCAGCCTCAATGATACTAGTTGTGTTGTATGGTCCCAGACTATTTTTGGGAAGTGCTAGACTGGATTCATACACTGTTGTCCCTACCCTAAACTCTTATGTAGTGCCAGTTGTCGCTAACTTTGAATGTCGGCTAATTGTAATTGTCAATCTTGAACACCTGTGCTTGACTCAAGTTAAGAACGACAATATTGCATATTTTATTAAAGTATTTTTTTTATTAATAAAGAATTTTCCTAATGATTTAGATAGGAATGGACAGCACCCATATTACATCATGGCCATGTTATCACAGTATTTCAACTACCCACATAGTCATATTTTTGGCAATTATGACTATATCGCCTGGCAAGATTTAAACCTGGGTCTCTACAATGAAAATCCACCTTTTTGACCCCTTAAGCTCATGTCATTTGATAAAAATGTTAAAGGTTCACACATGGAATTAGAACCTTGGTTTGTGGTGTGAAACGCCATGGCCATGGCCACGCTCCCCACCACTGACCCCAAATCCCTTGGACTTTATCAAAGTATTCTTAAACTCTATACTTCATCTTAATTTTTGCACAGATGATCATTTTGACTTATCACATGTCTTTAATAAGTCTATATTTGATTACATTTTCCGCTGCTTCTGTAAACCTTCTATCCTCTTGTTTTTTAATCTACATTAAACAAGTTATAAAAACTAAACCACCATGATTATTGCAATCACTCTAAATATCTCTCAAGCAATGAAATTACGGGCATGATATTTGACAACTAGAATTCCAGATCATGTTTTCACCATCTATGATGCAAAAATTATCACAACAAAATCAATCCATAATAAGACACTTTATAGAAATAAAACTCCAAAGAACCCACTGCAAATGCTGGCCTGAGAATAGATACTTACTTGGATCAATGGCACCAACAGGAAAGCTCACGAGGAGAGCCATTGAGAAGGCAAAGACACAAGTTGATAACAACTCCATCCGTAAGCAAAGCCACTCAATGGCTGCAAAACTATAGAAAAATGGACGAGCATAACAGTCAAATAAATACAAAATTCTTTTCATGAATCTTTGCTCCTGGCCAAAACCCCTTATGGTCGCTGCTCCAGCAATTGATTCCCCAAAATGATGAATAATTGGAGCCTTTTGGATGCCCACTATTCGGACTAGCTCTCTAGATGATGCCATGTAGTATTTCTGCAGAATCAAGAAAAACAAATGCATTTGAACACACAACAACTATGTTATTCTGTAAATACAATACATAAGACTTAAATTGCAAAGAGTTCCTGTCAAAATCCAGGAATAAAAGAAATTGCGAAGTTATTTACTTGCATTTTCATGCCAGGCAAGAAATATAGATACAATATAAAAATTATATTCAAGTTTGAACCAAATGGTCTAAAGCCAAACTAGAATTGAGCCATAACCTTTTCAAATGCTCATGCCAAGAAAAGCCATAACTGCATATGGACTGCAAGATTATTTCCAATTATAATTGTATGCTCCACCATCAGCATTTGATTATTTAAAGCAAGAAGGGCCCATTTTCTCCTCAATTTTTGTTATATTAATTTCAAAAATTGCTTTGCAAAAATGACCATTACAGAAGGAAGATATAATCACAGAAAAAGAGAGATTAAAACTTTCTTCTTCTTCTTTCTCTTTTTTTTTTTTTTTTGTCATTAATAGAGACTAAAATAATTCTAAAACACCCATTTACATCTTAAATAAATTGCATACCTGCATCCATAAACAAGCCAGAGCCATTGGTAGAAACAATACCAACACCTGCCATGTGACTTGTGACATAACACCGATTATGCCAAGAAGTTGAATAGTAGTAGAAGCGAATCCACCCAGTCTAAATGGAATATCTAGATCTACAACACTTTGATCTATAGATACCTGATTAAAACAGGTAAAAAGACAAAATGTATCAGATAAAACTGACTGTTATAGGCATATGGCATGCTACTAATAAATTTTTAGAGGAAAACAAGCCACCCCACGGATACATACACGACTCAGGATTCGACCAGCTGGCGTTGAATCAAAGAAAGACATTGGAGCACGGAAAATACATCGGAGCATATTTGTGAACAATTTCTGTGCTGCCTTTAGTCCAAAAGTTGCAACAAGTAGAGCTCTTATGAATACAAATACTGTGCTTCCGAATGCCAGGCCCATATACACCAAAATAAGAACAAAGCTGCTTGTCCTGGCCTTCTCTCCATCTGTTTGTGGATTTGCCCATGCCATCCACCAGTTGCTTCCAATTTGCAAAACCTGAAATGATACCTGAGCAAATATGATCAACGGGGCTAAAGCACCCTTATAAGCTGCAGTCAAATAAGACCAGTAAACCTGCAAGCTGACATTCCCCCTCTCTCGTTCTTCATCTTGAATAAGTTGTTTCTTTCTCATTCGCTTGGCCTTCTTGTCCTTCTTTCGTTTCTTATCTGAAGAGGATCCCTTATCTGCTTTCTGTTTTGGTAGATTGCTAATTTCACAAGGTTTTGACGACTCTTCTTTGATAACCCCAATAGATGATGATTTGCCATCTTCATCTGGTTCATCGGCTAAGTACTCGGCAACATCCATTGCTTCTATGGCTTCATGATGTGCTGATACCAGAGTATTGAAATCAGTGCCAGCTTGCAGAAGGTCGTCATATTTACCTGCCTGTATTATTCTGCCATCCCGAAGCACCTGAACAAAGCATCAAGCAATATGTCCCCACAAAAGATATTTCATTATCTAACACTGAAATGAATCAAAGGATGAGCACTATGCAACAGAACTCAAAATGACTCAGATATAAGGTACATTCTAACTCAAAATTACAAACATTCAGCTTACTATAGATACAGAGAATCCGCACAAAAAAACACTTTCAAACAATAAGTTACCTCTACCTATTCATGCAGCAAAGTTTCTAGACTGTGTCGCTGGAACTACCAACATTATAACATTTATTCTGGTACAGTGCTTTTGAAGATCATCAACAAAGCACATACGAAAGTTCGAATATCAAGATTCAGCAGACCTAATATTCAACTACTAGAGGAGCAGGCAATTTGGTTCTTTGCGAATTATTATGGATGATCAATCTTTAATATTTCTTTTTAAAGTTTATTTCTCACCATTAAAGAGGTCGACAAGGATTAGTAACAACAAGAACACACACTGAGGACTTCATGGTTACTATTGACATATTGGCAGATAGGCCATGTATAGCTGATAATAAAAACCTTAAAAAAGAACTGAGATTGAAAAAAGGAGCCTTCCAAACAACAATGGCATTTAGGTAGAGCATCCAACCTAGAATCCCAAAGACAAAGAAAAGTAAAGATTTGTGCGTAATATTTTAGAAGTGGTTCATATACCAGAATAAGATCTGATGTGGGCAAAAATTCCACTTGATGGGTGATGAACACCACTGTTTTACTCGCCAAAGCTCCCAATATATACTCCTGTAAAACAAAGAAATCATTGTGAACTCACAACCTTGTCCATACTTAATGAATGAAAGAATAGTATACAGCAAATTGAGAAAACGTTAAGAGACACGCCTTGAACAGCTCTGTGCCTGTCTGGGCATCAACTGCACTGAAAGGGTCGTCAAGTAGATATATGTCTGCATCCTGATAAAGCGCCCGTGCAAGCTGAACCCTCTGCTTTTGTCCGCCACTCAGATTGATCCCTCTCTCCCCAATAATTGTTTGATCACCGTGTGAAAAAAGTCCCAAGTCCTTCTTCAAAGCACAAGCTTGAAGAACGTTCTTGTACCGTGCCTTGTCCATTTGCCCGCCAAACAGAATATTTTCTTCAATGTTCCCCGTCTGAATCCACGCAGACTGGGACACATACGCTGTACTCCCACTAATCTTTACCTGTAGTCCCACAACAGAACGACCCATTAACAAGCCTTAATGACCAAAGAGACATACATTACAGAACTCGTAACTTTGGACTACTACTCGATACGGGTCCCTAACCAAATTGCTTGAGAACAAGATACCCATTGCAAAGATTGAAAACAGAATTAAGAGTACCTACTTGACCTGAAACTTTGGGTATTTCCCCCAATATACAAGATAAGAAGCTTGACTTCCCCGCCCCAACCACACCACACACCGCCACGCGCATACCCCTCTTCACTCGCAAATTTATCCCAGACAAGGTTTGCTTATCGGCAGAGGGATCCCAACTGAAATCCCCATCATTGATTTCGATTGCCAAGTCGGACAAGTTCTTGGGAATGGAGATAGTCGCATCATCAGGCAACTCCTCCTCTTGCAAAAATCCAGAAATGCGATCCAAGGACACCTTGGTCTGCGCAATCATGGACACCAAGTCGGGGAAATTCCTCAGAGGCTCTTGAAGTATTCTGAAAGTGGCCAATGCCGAGAGAACTCCGCCGGCAGTTAGGCTCCCTCCCAACAGTATACTAGTCCCAAAAGTCACCACCGACACGAATATGGGCGACCCCCAGAAAATAAAAGTGACGAACGCCTGCGCATACAGGGCCTTCCTCAGCCATATGAACTCCGTCTCCCTCAGGTCCTCCAATTTCATTCTGTAGCGCTCCTCCCACGCCTGCAATTTCATGATCCTCATGTTCCTCAGGCACTCGGAAGTGCTCCGCATTCTCTCGTCCTTGGCACTCATCAAATGGTCTTGGAACTCCTCCTGCATCTTCGCCAGTGGCGTGTTGATCACAATCGAAATAATGGTTGCAACCAGCGTGGCGAACGCCGCCACTCCCACATTCTTGAACAGAATTCCCAGCGCCAGAATGATTTGCAGTGGGAGCATCCAAATGTCATGAAGGTACCAGGAATAGTCCCCGATTCTCTGCACATCCACCGCCATGTAGTTTATAATCTCCCCGCTGGTGTGGCTCTGGCGCGCCACGCTGGACAACCGCATGCCCTTCTCGTAGACTTGCGCCGTCAGTGCACCCCTGACGTGCATTCCCAGAATGTCGACCCCCAAATACCACTGCCGCGTGGTCACGATCTCCACCAGCTTGGCAGAGAAAAATACAGAGGCCAACACATAGCCTTCGTGGCGGAACAGCCTCTTCCCGCTCAGATAGTCCACAAAATAGCTTATCAGGAAAGGACCCACGTAGGAGACAACAGTGTTGATCCCCGCGAATATTCCGTTGCGTAGCGCCTCCTTCCAAAACGACATGAAAATGGCTCGCGTTAGCGACGGGTGCTTTCCTGGACTGGCGGCCTTGAGCTTCTCATAATTTGCCTTGAGAACATAGTAGGCCGCCTCCGCGTGGTCCTTGGGGGCGAGCAACGGAACGTCCTTGAGCTCCAGAGGGCGTCTGTAGCCCACCGTCAGGAGGGGATTGAGCCACGAAAGCGTCGCAAGGCTGATAATCCCGGCGTCCTTATAGGGCGTCACCGTTATCGTCGCTTCCTCCTCCTCCCCGCCCGCGTTCGAGTCACCCCCGGAAAGCAGAGGCTCCTGCAGATCGGAGCTGGCCACGGTACGGATTCCGGTGCCCCCCCGCGCGGCAACGAAGCAGAGGAAGGAGAGCGCCGGGAAGGAGAGCGCGTTGAGGAGCGCGAAGGGGCTGGGGAACCTCCGCTTGTTGACGTATTTTATGACATCGATGGAGATGCCACAGAGGGCCAGCGCCAGGGCAACGGTCCACCAGGCCCGCAGGAAGAAGGGCAATTCCGCCTCCGCCTGCCGCCGCAGCGCCCACGTCACCGCCGTCATGACCGCCCACACCAGCACCTGCAATGCCTGCGAGAGCACCACGCTCCGCGCCTCCGCCGACCATTTCGATCTTCGAGCCTCCCCGTATTCCAGAGCGGCAAGCGCGATTTGGCACCCTAGCACATAAACGCAGCACGCCACCACCGCCTTGAAGGTCACCCCCACTATAATTTTTTTATGATTGTGCCGCCCCGGCATCGCCGCCGCCGGCTGAGCGGAATCCCCATTGGAAAGGCTTGGTGGGCTGTTCTGCTCCTTGAGAGAGGCTCGCAGGCGGAGAGCACAGGCCTTGGCGACGAGGGAGAGGAGAAATATGATGAGAAGGAGAGCATTGGCCAACACCGAGATCTGGCCATGCAGAGGAAGCCTCAGCAGGATGGATCCCAATTTCATATCCACTCTAAAAACTACAGATTTTACAATCTCTCTGTCTCTCCTCCTCTGCTATAGATGTATAAATTGTTGCACAAATGCCAATTGAAAAGCTTGAAAAGTATATAAAGGGAGCAAAAGGGTGGGTGGCGGATCCCTCCTAGTGGCGTTTTGGGTGGAGATGTGTGATGAAGCGGAGCGCAGAGACAGGTGTATCAACTGAATCACAGTCACAAATGGCACCCACAACTAGTCTTAAAGGGAGGCAGCCCCATGCAAAATTGTGGCCTTGTGCGATTTCCTTCACCACGTGGATTAGTGTTTTTGCTGTCTAAGCATGGCCACTTCATCTTCTTTAACTTTTTCTGATACTACATTAATCTCTTCCGCCTTCACAGACCACGCCCGTGTGATGACTGAGCTACGCACCGACCACGAAAACCAAGAGGCACATTGTATTTATTTGCAGATCGATCGATCGATCGCATTTCTTTGGATTGTAGCTCTCGATTCAAATAATTGGAGCAACGATTTCCTGTGAATCTAACATCTTATTCCTCCCGGTATCCGATGACCCAATTTTTTTTTTAATGAAAATAATAAATCCCGGACTTTGAATGGTAACGGCAAGTCCGGCGGCAACTGGGATTAAGGTATTGAAGACTAAAATAAACAAACAGTCCTTGAGAAATGAAATACATTATTGGAATTTTGTTTCAACATTAGTATTTTTTTTCCCTCTTGTTCTTCCTTCTTTTTAAATTTATTAATTATTACTAACTTGCAAAAGCGCACCAAGGATGTTTATTTTGCTTATATCACATCGTAGTATAAAATATATAGTGATGTGATCCGGTTCAATCTTATAATAGATACATATAAAAAGTATTATTAAAAAATATACACTTTCGAAAATTTAATAAATATTTTTTAAACTTTTAATACATGAAAATTGATAATTTTTTTTTAATTAATTCCTTAAAGTAGTCTCTATAACTTTAGCATACTTTATTATTACTACCAAATATAAAGAAACCATATATAACAGGGTAGTGAGATATTCAATAAAACTTTATTCTAACATTTTTTTATTAGATGTTTGACGACAGTTTACTATTGCTCTCTCAAGGTTGTGAAGCTGTCTAGATCTGATCTCAAATACTGATGTCACAGACAGTACTGTCACTTCATTTTTTTTTTATATTATATTATATTTATGATTGTATATATGAAGTATTGTTTTTATGGACTGCTTGCCTTGGCCTGTTACTTTTTATGCCAACAATAATAACAAGAGTCTAAGCATCTTTTATATTTATGATTGAATATATGGAGTATTATTTTTATGGACTTCTTACCTTGGCCTTGTTATTTTTTATGGTAACAATAATCACAAGAATATAAGCATCTTTTAATGAATTATTATTTTTATGGACTTCTAAACTTGGTCTTGTTATTTTTTATGCCAACAATAATAATAAGAGTATAAGCATCTTTTTAAATGTTTTGAATATTTTAACAATTAAAAATGATATTAAATTTGTTAAGGTTTAAAATTTATTATTTATTTATAAATACTTTTATTTGGTAAAATAAAATATATTAATAGTTTCAATAAAATTATTTTATTAAATGGCATTTAATTCAGTTTGTTATATTTCTTAATTTTTAAAGAGAAAGTATATTGAAATTTGTTAAGAGATATATTTATAATTGTTAAGTTGTTATAATATCACAATGTATATTGTCATGATGTAATAAATGTGAAACTTTTTTCAATGTCATATAACCTATTCAAAAAATAAAAATTAAATTAAATATATATATTTATTTAATATTTATATTTTAATATTATGTTTTTAAAAATACAACAGCAAACTACAAATTAAAATAAAATAAATAAATAAAAATAAGATGGTTAAAATTATTATAATAAAAGCTTTCATTTTTATGAAAGTTTTAAAGTGGCTAGTTTTAGGATCTTGGATTTTAGAGTCATGAAAGTATGTTAAAAAGTTAAAAAGAGGAATCAAGTGCTCTTGTTGACTAAAGGAAAGAAGAGTCTTCTTCCAACCTGTCAATAATTTTTTTTAATATAATTTTTTCAATTTTTTCTTGAAAAATATAAATATTTTTTTTAATTTTGATAGATATGGTTTATCACACTATCCATTTAATTTTATCTCACTATCCCAATAAATTTTGTTCCATGGGGCAGTGTTCTTCTTCAAGAGGTCCAAGGTTCAAACTGAGTGTGAGCAAGTGCGTGTATGGTCCCTATAAGTTCAACTCTAACTCTTGTGAGAGGTTGGTTGGGATGGAGATACCCAACCCTGAGCTTGGTTCGTAGGGGTTTCTCACATTAACCTCAATTGAAAAATTGATAGACAAATTTTATTAAGTATGATATATATGGAACCATAAACCACATGTAGTGGGATGGCCACTACCATTTAAGTTAACTTTATTTCTTAAATAGATTTACCTTTTGATAAAAAGTGTTAAATCTTTAATATAAGATAATAAATAAATAAAAATTGTCCCATGGGGACAACAACATTTTGGTTTTGGTTCTTCTTTGGAGATCTAAGGTTCAAATTGCGGTGTGGGGTGTGGGCAAGTGTGTGAGGGGGTAAGTGTGTATGGTTGTGTTTACCCTCTATTGATAAGTTCAACCCTCAACCTTATCAAAGGTCATGGTTGGGATGCCTCCCTATTGATAAACTCAGCTCTCGCCCTTATCAAAGGTCATGGTTGGGATAGGGATGCCTAACCTTGAGTGTCGGTCAAAGGTTTTTTTTTTTAATTTAACGAAAAACTCTTTGCGGGGCTGCCTTGGTTTGAGAAACCACGACCAAGAAGTTATACACCGTCAAAATCACCTAGGAGTCACGTTCGACCCTAATCGCACTAGCATTATCAATTGGATTTTGGGTACCCAATGTGTGTTTGGTAGGGTGGAGATTCGAACCAAGGACCTCCCTTGGAGGATTGCCCTACCCTCTCCAACTCACCCGCAACACGTGGGTCGATCATAAGGGTTTTTCACACTAACCTCAATCAAATATATATATATATATATATATATATATATATATATATATATATATAGTAAACTTTTATTCTAAATTTACAATCATAAAAATAGAGTCAAATTTATAAAAAATTCAAATATATATATATATATATATATATATATATATATATATATATATATATATATATATGGAAACGGTTTGGGTTTTGGCTCTTCTTCAGGAGGTCCAAGGTTCAAACCGCTACATGGGCGAGTGTGAGGGGGTGGGTGTGTGGTGGTTGTGTTAAATTCCCTATTGATAAGCATAGCTCTAGGTTTTAGGAGGAATCTTGGTTGGGTTTTGGCTCTTCTTCAAGAGGTCCAAGGTTCAAACCAACCGCTGCATGGGCGAGTGTGAGGGGGTGGGTGTGTGGTGGTTGTGTGTTAAATTCCCTATTGATAAGCATAGCTCTAGGTTTTAGGAGGAATCTTGGTTGGGTTTTGGCTCTTCTTCAAGAGGTCCACTTCACAATGATTACATAGAAAATATAAGTTGAGATGAATAATAATATAAGAGAGATTTTGTTTCATTACATTTTTAATAATAGATTTAAGACGAATAAAGTTTGGGCAGCTTTGGAATGATTAAAATATACAAACAAATGAAATAGAAGAGAGTATGGATAAAAGGTGATTCACTAAATGCAATTTTGAGGAAAGCAAAGACTCCATGGAACATACAAGAAATAATTGTGGAAATTCAAGGCCTTATTATAGAGTTTGAAGAAATCATGTTTACACATGGGTTAAAGGAAGGAAACAAATGTGCAAATAGGCTAGCCAATATAGGGGTTTTTATTAAGTTAAATTCTTTTTTCCATGGTTAGAGAAAGTAGTATGTTTAATTGAAGTTGACAAGAACATGTTGACTACCTGAATCAAATAATGATTAAGATTTACTTTAATGTTTTCCCGTGGAAATATGAATGTGAGGCGTCTCATTAATGGTAATTCGACATGAGATGGGGACCGTCGGATGCATAGGGTTCACATCGTCTTCGTCATTCTGGTTCAAAAATATTTATATTTATAAGATCATAAGAATAATTAATTAATTTTATAATTTTTTTAAGAATGAAAAATATTTAATCCACGTTACACCTATAATTTAATATTTTTTCATAATAAATAGTTTATAATTTGTTTACTTGAAATTAAGAAGTAAAATATACACTTTCTAACCAACAAAGCTCAAATCGAGTTCCTCTTGGTGGTAAATGCTTAATACTTGTCAATCTTAGGCATATAGATTTACTAATAACTTCATCATTGTTAAAAACATATAAATATTTTAATAATTATTTTTTAATAAAAATTATGTAATTGTATGAAAAGTAAAGGCTTCATGTTAGGAACTAAAAAATTAAACTAATCACATTCACATAAATATTAGAATAAAAGCATTAATTCATGAAAAAGCAAAATATTCTTTTTTATATATATATTGGACATCATTTACAAATATTTACAAATAGCAGCGCTTGTTTGAGCAAACACAGTCACAACCACATGGATGATGATAATAACTAGCAAAATATTCTATTTTTACAATAATTACAAGAGCATCTTTTAATGAAGTATTATTTTTATGGACTTCTAAACTTGGTCTTGTTATTTTTTATGCCAACAATAATAACTAGAGTATAAGCATCTTTTTAAATGTTTTGAGTATTTTAACAATTAAAAATGATATTAAATTTGTTAAGGTTTAAAATTTATTATTTATTTATAAATGCTTTTATTTGGTAAAAGAAAATATATTAATAGTTTCAATAAAATTATTTTATTAAATGGTATTAAATTTTGTTATATTTCTTAAATTTTAAAGAGAAAGTATATTGAAATTTGTTAAGAGATATATTTATAATTGTTAAGTTGTTATAATATCACAATGTATATTGTCATGATGTAATAAATGTGAAACTTTTTTCAATGTCATATAACCTATTTAAAAAATAAAAATTAAATTAAATATTTATATTTATTTAATATTTATATTTTAATATTATGTTTTTAAAAATACAACAACAAACTACAAATTAAAATAAAATAAATAATTCAAAATAAGATGGTTAAAACTATTATAATAAAGGTCCGAGGTGTAGACCAATTGGTTCATCCAAACCCCATAAGGGGCAAAGGCCCAAGGTTCAAATCTCGGGGCTCGCCGGACTGAACGCTTGTCCCTTTTCTGGTGCTTTCAACGACGTAAAAGGTTTAAAATGATTGTGGCATGGTGGTTATAAGGGCGGACTGTGCGAAGATCTGTGTGGCAGCTTCAGGGACGGACAACGCAGAATACTATGGCGGCCATAAAAGTCGGACAACCTGCCGGATTCGTGGCGGCTACCGATTCCACCATGTAAATACAAAAAAAAAATTATTATAATAAAAGCTTTCATTTTTTATGAAAGTTTTAAAGTGGCTAGTTTTAGGATCTTGGATTTTAGAGTTATGAAAGTATGTTAAAAAGTTAAAAAGAGGAATCAAGTGCTCTTGTTGACTAAAGGAAATAAGAGTCTTCTTCCAACCTGTCAATAATTATTTTTAATATAATTTTTTCAATTTTTTTCTTCAAAAATATAAATGTTTTTTTTAATTTTGATAGATATGGTTTATCACACTATCCATTTCATTTTATCACATTATCCCATAAATTTTGTTCCACTGGGATAGTGTTCTTCTTCAAGAGGTCCAAGGTTCAAACTAGAGTGTGAGCAAGTGTGTGTATGGTCCCTATTGATAAGTTCAACTCTAACTCTTGCGAGAGGTCATGGTTGGGATGGGGATACCCAACCCTAACATTAACCTCAATTAAAAAATTGATAGAAAAATTTTATTATGTATGATATATATGGAACCATAAACCACATGTAGTGGGATGGCCACTACCATTTAAGTTAACTTTATTTCTTAAATAGATTTACCTTTTGATAAAAAGTGTTAAATCTTTAATATAAGATAACAAATAAATAAAAAATTTCCCATGCGGACAACAACATTTTGGTTTTGGTTCTTCTTTGGAGGTCTAAGGCTCAAATTGCGGTGTGGGCGAGTGTGTGAGGGGGTGTGTATGGTTGTATTTACCCTTTATTGATAAGTTCAACCCTCAACCTTATTAAAGGTCATGGTTGGGATGCCTCCCTATTAAACTCAGCTCTCACCCTTATCAAAGGTCATGGTTGGGATAGGGATGCCTAACCTTGAGTGTCGGTCAAGGTTTTTTTTTTTAATTTAACAAAAAACCTTTTGCGAGGCTGCCTTGGTTTGAGAAACCACTACCAAGAAGTTCTACACCGTCAAAATCATGTAGGAGTCACGTTCGACCTTAATCGCACCAACATTATCAACTAGATTTTGGATACCCAATGTGTGTTTGGTAGGGTGGAGATTCGAACCAGGGACCTCCCTTGGAGGATTCCAACTCACCTACAACACGTGGGTCGGTCATAGGGGTTTTTCACACTAACCTCAATCAATATATATATATATATATATATATATATATATATATATATATATATATATATATATAATTATTTTTATTTTTTAATGTTGTAGGTTATTGTAAACTTTTATTCCAAATTTAGATAATGAGATCATATAAATAAAGAGTCAAAATTATAAAAAAATTCAAATATATATATATATATATTTATTTATTTATTTATTTATTTATGGGAACGGTTTGGGTTTTGGCTCTTCTTCAGGAGGTCCAAGGTTCAAACCAAGTGTGTGAGGGGTGGGTGTGTGGTGGTTGTGTGTTAAATTCCCTATTGATAAGCATAGCTCTAAGCTTTAGGAGGGATCTTGGGAGAGCATTTCTAGTCGTGTGTTGATCGTAGGGGTTTCTCACACTAACCAATTTAAAAAAATAATAATATATATAATTAATTCAAATATATATATATATATATATATATATATATGATGAATTGGTTACAATCACAAATTTTTAGTAACTGTTAGCGTAGCTGGCAGGGTTCAAACTATCAGTGAAGGCTTCCAACACAACCACCATCTCATTAATGGTAACCCGACGTGAGATGAGGACCACCGGACGCACAGGGTTCACACTGTCTTCTTCAGTCTGATTCAAATATATATATATATATTTATGGGATCATAAGAATAATAAATTAATTTTATAATTTTTTTAAGAATGAAAAATATTTAATCCACATTACAACTATAATTTAATATTTTTTCATAATAAATAGTTTCTAATTTGTTTACTTGAAATTAAGAAGTAAAATATACACTTTCTAACCAACAAAGCTCAAATCCAGTTCCTCTTGGTGGTAAATGCTTAATACTTGTCAATCCTAGGCATATAGATTTACTAATAACTTCATCATTGTTAAAAACATATAAATATTTTAATAATTATCTTTTAATAAAAATTATGTGATTGTATGAAAAGTAAAGGCTTCATGTTAGGAACTAAAAAATTAAACTAATCACATTCACATAAATATTGGAATAAAAGCATTAATTCATGAAAAAACAAAATATTCTATTTTTTTTATATTGAACATCGTTTACAAATATTTACAAATAGCAGTGCTTGTTTGAGCAAACACGAGAGGAATCAACCTCACAACTACATGGATGATAATAACTAGGCAACTGCCATTACACCAAATGCTATTCGGAAAAATATTTTATTTTGAAATGTAAATGTATAAATATATATTAATCTCTCAAATCACAATACATAATTGTTTGTCTCTTTGAGGGGCAACCTCCTAAACAAAACTTTGATTCAATATACAAAAAGATACATTTGTCTATGCCTTCTTTTTTTTAAAGATACATTTCATGTAACCTTAATCTAATGCTCAAGGGTTGGCTTACATGAAAAGTGTCACCTGAGCTAGAATCTTCTACCAAATAAATAATTATGTTCTTTATAACGATTATTAGGTGCCTCAAATCCACGTACTATTACAAAATATCATTAGAATGAGGTCCTCGTGTTGGAAAGGGGTCATTACATAATAATGTTAGAATTACATGATAATGTTAGGATGGGGTCCTAACATGCCCTTCTCCTTCAAAATGCTTTGTCCTCAAAGTTGGAGATGAGGAAACTATTGATGTAGCTACTAGAGAGATTCCCATGTGGCATCGATTGTAGTCCTTGCCATTGAACAAGAACCTCAGTGATGACATGGGTGCAAAGGGTGCACGATCTCCAATCCAAAATTTATTCAGAATCAAGCATGATGGAACCTTCTTCATCTAGGTCTATTAAAGTGAATTAAACTTGTACATTATTGCCAACAATCTTCTTAAGAGAAGAGACATGAAAAAATGGATGGATCTTGGACATGGCTAGTGTTTGCAAGGAAAATACATCATTTACATAGAACTAAAAAGAGATGTTTCTTTTATTAAATATTGCTCTTTTTTTATAAAATAGCCCTCTAAGAACTTATGACATAAGAAAATGATGATGCTTCATGCATGTCCTCCTTGCAACAACCGAGTGTTGGCAAGTTTTGTTGTTTGACCATTGTTATGGAGGAGAATGCTTCAAGTACCTACACACATGCAAACATGCAACCTTATTAGTAGCACATGTGTTAGCATACAAAGAAGCATGAAATAAATTAAAACTAGAAAAATATATTAAAACATAACATGCATATTTAACCTCTAAGATGATTTTGACAGTATTTATATAACACCTTCATGTGTTGTTCAAAAAGAGTGAAATGGAGGGGGATTTATAGGTCTTGTGAAGGGAGGAGAGTGGATGACATGGAGGTGAGGTGGAGGTGACTTCGTACCAAGTGGAGGGTGGCAAATCCAAGGCAAATATTGGGGAGGACACATGGAGGAATGTGCACCCTCCCCATTTAATAGCCTTGGGTGGGGTGAATCCTCACCCATCCAAGTGTCATAAATTGACCTAGGGGGATGTGAGATGTGCATGGGGGTATGTGTGCATTGGGTGATGTGGGCTCAATTTAAAATTACTAAAATACAAGGGTGGAGGATGGAGTGTACAAGTGGCTTAATGAGGGAGGTTGACTTTGGAATTAAAGGGCAATTTTAAATTCATCCAAATGGAGGGAAAAGGGTGAGGGGACCAAGCCAATTAAATGGAAGGAATTTAGGTGAGGATTTTAGAAAGAGATTTGACTTCCTAGGGATTTGCTTGGGATTTTCAAATTAATGGTGCAATCCCCTAGGGACTTGACCAAGGGTCAAGGGGTATGGTTAGGGGTTTAATGAAGGGTTTGGGTGCATGTTGGAATTTGTGAGGATTTATTTAGGAATTTAAAATTCAATGTGCACTCCTCTTGGGATTTGGTCATGGATTAGGGCATGATTAGGGCTTAATGGAGGGTTAGGCTAGGCAAATGGAGGTTGGGGGAACTTCAAGGTGGATTTGAATGATTATGAATGCTAACAATGGATTAGAAGAATTAAACGAAGTAGGGGGAAATTAGAAGATGATTAAGAAGAATTAATGAATTGGGGAAAATTAATGAAAACTATGGAAGACTAAGGATACTTGAAGGGAATTTGGAGGAATTTGGTGAATTTATCAAAATTAATGGTGGTTTTAGGTGGATTTAACGAATTGGCAATGGTTTTAGAATGAATCGATGAGAATTAGCTTCGGTAGTGACAAAATTGGCTAATTTTTTGTGTCTACAGCTAGAAGGACCAATTTGTAGGTTGTTGAACCAATTCATTGTAATACTTGGTAGGGTACATAGTATTTGGTAATTATTTTTTGGCATCTACAAAGCTGGAGTAATGATTGTTTGTAGGGTTGCAAGCGAAGAAAAACCATATCTCCCACTTCAAAGTTACGCTCAAAATGGTGTTGATCAACTTGTTGATACATATAATTCTAGGTCAATTCAAGATTCCTCTTAAGTTGTGGAAGGGCGATGGCATGTTGGTTGAGAGTGGTGTTGACAACGTGAACCTTAGAGCTTCCTAGAATGTATGAGGGTGTTGGTGGAGGAAGATCGTATACTACTTCAAAAGGTGTAACCTTGGTCATGGTGTGGTATGAAGTATTATACCACCATTCAACCAAAGGGAGCCATTTTTTCTATTATGCAGGGTTTGAATGCAAAGCAACAAAGGTAGGTTTCTAAGCATTTGTTAACAAATTTTGTTTGACCATCAGTTTAAAAGATGATATGCCAAACTCATTTTGAGCCGAGTGACCTACAACTTAAACAGTTCCTACCAAAAACAATTAGTAAGAGTAGGGTCCCTACAATAGATTTGGGTATTCCATGAAGGCAAAAAATGGAGTCTAAAAATAGTTGGACAACTATGGAGATTGTGTAGGGATGGGATAAAGAACAAAAATGAGCATACTTTGTGAGACGATCCACTACCACCAGAATAACTAATTTTCCTCCTGATTTGGGTAACCCTTAATTAAAATCCATAGAAATATATACCCATACTTGTTTTGAAATTAATAAGGGTTGAAGGCTCCTAGGGGAACACATTTTCTCTTTTCGTTCTTTGGCACTTGTCATATTCAACCATAAAAGTTTGAATATCCTTCTTCATTCCCTTCTAGAAGAAATTATGTTGTCTTTTCCTACGATTTAAAAAACCCAAAATATCCCATTGTTGGTGAGGCATGCATTTTCTGGAAAATGAATTCTTACATTTGTGAGTTTCGGGGAATAATAAGTCGGTCATGATATCTCAAGTCTTGATCATCCCAAGTGTATTCAGGGCATGAATTAGACTCTACTTGAAGATTGTTGATCAAAGTTTGTAAGCCAAAATTCTTGGCCATTTATTCTTTAAGATTATTAATCCATTGAGGGATTGGTGAAGAAATAGCATTTAACATGCTTTGATCTTCAAACTGTTAGGATGGTGCATCGACCATGATATTATACTTTCTTCTTTATATGTGATTTCATAATCATAGCCCATCAATTTAAAGATCCACTTTTGTTGTTCAGGTGTGACTACTTGTTCCAAGAAGTACTTGAGACTTTAATGGTTGGTTTTGATTGAAAAATGTTGCCCAATGAGATATGGCCTCCAATGATTAACAACATGTAAAATGGATAGCATCTCCTTTTCATAAGTAGATTTACCCAAATTTTAGCTTGAAAGTGCTCTACTGGTGAAGGCCAATGGTCTTCCTTCTTGCATCAAAATGGTCTTGATTCCATTGTCAAAATGTTGAAAATTTTGAGTATATTGTTGTCATTGATGTTATAGGTTGATGACATTGGTTGTCATTGATGTCAAAGATAGCTTGGCATGACAAAAAGATAAGGTTTATAAGTTGGTTAAATATGCAAGGCAAAGTTCATCCCAATGCAAGGAAAATAATAAAAAGGAAAAGGTTATAATATTTACTTTAAATATTATAAGCCAAAGAGGTTTAGGACAAAGCTCTAAGTGTTTGGTTAAAAGGTTGAAGATTCTAGATTAAAAACCATGCAGAAAGCAAGTGATTAAAACTTAAAAAGATAATATTTTAATATTAAGGACAAAAGTTTGAAGTGGTTTAAATAATAAAAAGTTATTATAATATTTTATATTATAATTTAAACCCAAGATGGATTTTGGTGCCAACGTTTTCGAAGGTTTCAAATAAAACTTATAAAGTGCCGACGTCAAGAAAGGGGGATAAAATCCATATAAATATGGATTAAATTTATGCACTATGGTATAGTTTCTAATTGTGATGATATTCAATTTTCCTGTGTGCGTGATTGTGAGAAAAGAAAAGACGAATTCTAAATTAAAAAATGGACACTGGACTTTTGAATAAAGTGTGCATCGTGGGAGTTTATTCTCAAGTAGGTGGTTGGCCTAACGGTAGACTAAGTAGCGCTGAGGCAGGCAACAGGTCGTGAGGTCAAAACTCGACAGTAATTGTTTTGATGTTTTGATAAGAAAGGAGGATTTGTGAAGGTGTTAAAATATAGAACGTGCATATTTGGTTTTGTGTGGTGTTGTGACTCCTTCACAACGACCCCAAAAGTTTGGGGACCCACTTGAAATTTTGGAAAATCATTTGAATTTCATCTTCATATGTAGTCGATATCATTCATCATCTAATGTCAAAGGAAAAGCCATATTCATAATGGTAGTTTTGGTCTCAATGTCAGATTTTGTCTCACACTTTCAATAGTTCTTTGTTTGTTCTAGTAGGGTCATGTGGTGATAGTTATGATGATTATGTCATGTTTGCTTTCAATAGTTCTTTGTTTGTTCTAGTAAGGTCATGTGGTGATAGTTATGATGATTATGTCATGTTGTTATTGTTTATTATGTTTCTTGTTATTTGGATATGTTGTGTTGTGTTAGATTATAGTATTTATTTGTTAGTTAGGTTCTTTATGTTATGTTTCATATTATAGTTTGTTATGTTTTATTTTTAATTATGTTATATTATTTTATCTTTATGTGGTGTATTTTGTTATGTATGTGCCATTGTTATATGTTTATTTGTTAGGTGGTATTGTTAGTTATTTTATGTTATTTTATTATTTTCTTATGTTGTGTATTATTATATATGTTAATGTTATTATGTTAAGTTTCCATTTTAGGTTTATGTTAGTCTTGTTGTTTGCATGTCTTTATTGTTTTATTTTAAAAGAAATGTGTTATTTTAAAATATTTAAAAAGATAAAGTTTAAAATATTTTAATCTTTATTTTTTAAATACTTTAAAAAATTTTGTTTGCATGTCTTTATTATTTTATTTTAAAAGAAATGTGTTATTTTAAAATATTTAAAAGGATAAAGTTTAAAATATTTTAAACTTTATAATTTTAAATACTTTAAAATTTTTGTTTGCATGTCTTTATTATTTTATTTTAAAAAAAATGTGTTATTTTAAAATATTTAAAAGGATAAAGTTTAAAATATTTTAAACTTTATAATTTTAAATACTTTAAATTTTTTGTTTGCATGTCTTTATTATTTTATTTTAAAAGAAATGTGTTATTTTAAAATATTTAAAAGGATAAAGTTTAAAATATTTTAAACTTTATAATTTTAAATACTTTAAAATTTATGTTTGCATGTCTTTATTGTTTTATTTTTGTTTTAATAAAGTAGTTTCATTTTATGTATGCAGGGATATAGGAAGGTTGTTCTCTTAGAGATTGATATTATGGATGTTTAAATACTTTGAAGAAATGTATTTAAATGAAGTTCATACATTATAAAGCGGAAGTGTTGGTTGATATTAGGGTTTTAAAATTCGTTTTAAAATTGTAGAAGAACGGAAAGAAAACCAATTAAACCAATTCAAATAACGAATTTATAATCTATAAAAGGAGGAAGAAAAGCCAAGCAGAGGGTTGAATCTTTGGTGCAGGAGAAAGAAGAGAAATTAAGAAGGCAAAGCGAAGTTTTTGAAGAAGCTACAGTGGATGTAAAATACATAGGGATCATGAGCCTCATTGTAAGATCGTTGATTATTTTGTATTATTTTGGATTCAAAATGCCGTGTTTGAATGTTGAAGAGATGGCGCAATATAATTATTTTTGAAAATAAATTCCATTGAAGATTGCCCTAATTTATTGTTTTGTTGTATGAATTTGGTAAACAATAAATCTGGTTTAATAGGTCTCTGTACTATCATACTGTAGTAGTTAATCCGAGACAACATTGAGTTTCTTAGTACTTGTAACGTAAGTTCACATTTGATTGTAAATCCACCACTTGTCAATATGCTTGCACCAAATCTGGCATGGATGGGTAACCAATGAAGTCCATTAAACATAGCTGGTGTTGTACATGATATGCCAAAGAATGTGGAAAAGTATTTACCAAAATATAAGCATGATGGTTCTCGTTTGCTAGAAGAGAACATACAAGCATATACTGATGCAATGTCTAGATTGAATATTGAACACAAAGATGTGGCATGTAGGTTGTTTCCTTTGACTTTGGATGAAATAACCTACGATTGGTATGTATGTTTACCCTCTGGATCCATTACTTCATGGGATATGTTGAAAAATACTTTCATTACTCAATTTAAATTTGCCATTGATCCAGCAAGTGTTTATTTACAATTTGCATCAACTCATCGAGAACCTAGTGAACCTTTACGTATGTTTAATACTAGGTTTCATAAGATGTATTCAAGACTGACTACGCCTTATAATATTGTAGAATATGCAGTAATCCAAATCTATTTTGATGCTTTGGATCCATTAACGATAATGTTCATCAGGAGAACAGGGTAAATAACTACACTTACAGGAGTTTACACTGAAGTGCTCACGGTTGAATAGCAGATGATGCAATAAAGTTGTGGATTAGGGAAAATACCATCTATTGGTTATCCTGGTATGCAAAATCAGATTCTAATGATAAATCATGCTTTAACTAATCAAATGCCAATGTTGAGTTCAATTTCACAAATTTTGAATCAAATGGCATATGCTCAATCAAGTAATCCTTTATTTTTAGAAAGTCATTATGTTGCATACAAAACAATGAATAGCAATGTACCTAATTTGAATAGTTTTGGGAATGTAGCGGTAATGCAAAATGTGAATCCTTTTCATAATTTTCAAACACCACAAAATAATTCAATGCTTACTCAAAATCAAAATCAAGGTAATCTAATGTATACAAATTCATGGTTAAATCAAGAATGTTTTGCCTAATAAAAATATTCAAAATGTTTTGCCTAATCAAAGTGTTTCAAATGTTATGCCCAATCAAAACATTCCAAGTTGGATGAACTCGAGTGTTCAAAATGTTTTACCGAACCAAAATGTTCCAAATACTATTCCAAATCAAAATCAAGGTAATCCTCCTAATGTTGTTAATGATTCTAATGAATTAGCAGATATAAAGAGGATGTACCAAAAGTTAAGTAATGATTTTGTTCAAATGCAAAAACAAAACACTCAAAATTCACAATCAAATCAAAAGTTTACTATGCAAAGACCAAAACATTTCAATACAAAATCAAATAATGGGGGAGTTCCAACTCCTATTGCTAACAATAGTGGTGCTTCTAATAAAATAGCAACTGTCAATGTATCTGAAGTGGTATTGGATAATTGGTGTAGGTTACATCGTACTGGTGAACATAATGAATTTGATTGTAATGAATTTAGTTGTGTTACAATTTACATTCAATAGGGATTAGATAAAATGGAATGGGTTCCAAATGATGATGTTAATAAAAATATTAAGCGTAAAAATTCTACTTATTGTCTTGATATTTTTGGTTCAAGCGATGATGAAGAAGAAGAAGATGATGAAGGGATTGAAGAAATCCATACATTGAAACAATATATAAAGGAGAATCATAGTTATAACTTGAGAAGTAAAAGTAAGTCTTTCAAAACTTCTTCTACTCCTAACAATGTTGTTATTCGTCCTGATGTTAATGCAAATAATAATTCGGTTCCTCCATCTTCTCTCGATACACCTAAAATTGCACATAAGGTACAAGATAACAAAGAAAAGACTTATAACATCATTGAAGATCTTAAGAAAAATAAGGCCAAAAGAAATTGGGAAAATCACTAAAATACAATATGCTGCACGAAAAGAAAAATAGGATGCTCCTTTTTTGATAATTGTTAAAATTGTAGGTAAAAAGTTGCATAATTGCATGGTGGATTCGAGAGCCTCAGGTAATGTGATGCCTTTTGCAGTTTGTCAAAAGTTGGGTTTTAAACTGACATCTTCAAATAAAATTATTGTCCAATTAGATAAAACAGAAGTAAAATTTATAGGTATGTTTAAGAATGTGCATATACAGTTGTCATCAAAACCTAGAATGCAACAATATATATATTCACATTGTTGATATTCCTGATAAGTATGGTTTACTATTGATTAGAGAATGGAGCAGACATATGAACGAATACTTTTCCACAGATTTTTCGCACTTATGGTTGCCTTGGAAAGGCATAGCTAATCATATCCGTGTTGAAAGGAAGCCTAGGTTAAAGAATATGATCACAAATTATGATAAGGAGTTTAATAAGATTCTTTGTAATGATATTGAACTAGGCATATACATTTGATGTTGATTTTGTAACAGAAACTCTAGAGTCACCAAAAATGGTTGTAGATGAGTTTGAAGAAGAGTTTCTTGAAGAGCTTGATGATTATGAGGAAGATGCAATAGAATTTCATCCCATGAATTTAGATAATCCTTTTTATTATTTGAAAAACATGAAAAATCATTATTTGTTCATAATCCTATTGATGAGATTTCTGTTGCATTTGATGTGCAAGTTATTGAAAATTTTACCTCAGATGAAGAAGTTGAAATTATTACATAATCGAAAAATGATTTATCAATCGCAAAAGTAGATAAGGTGGTAGATGAAAATGAAGGACTACAAGATGACAATGATATAATTCATGAAGAAAAGAAAAAAATTGAAGTGACTCATCAAATTTTGGTAAATGCTACTCGTGATGTCATGATCATGGATGACAAGGTAGAGTCTATACTTTTTTTATTGATGGAAATTCCAAGTAATAAGTTGTATGATGCTCCTTTGAGTATTTATCTTGTTGATAAGAAATTGAATATAATTTCTAAAGTTTTGACAGTAAATACAATGAAGGAAAATGATTTGACTTTGAAATTGTTTCAAATAAGTTCTTATTTGCAAAATTTCATGTTTGAAACAATTAGTCTAATTCTAAGTCAAGAATTGACTTATGATATTTACATTAAGAGGATTAGACAAGAAGGAATTTTGAAGCAACCATTATTTTGTTTATTTGCTGATTTGGCATTTCACTATGAGTTTGCTAATGGAATTAAATTGAGAGGTTTTATTTGGTTTATTCCCTTGTGGTTGGATTTATACGAAATTAGGTATGCATATCAAAAGAGAGATTGTTTGTTCTGTGATGATAATATTTGGGATCCAGTGAGAAAGTAGTATTATTTGTATTTATTGTATGTATATTTTTGGTCATGTTATTGTTTTGTTAATGTTTGATATTTTATTGTTTTGTTATTTTGTTGTTAAAGTTGTGTCAGATTTCTATTGTGTTTTGTTAAGTACATCAATAAATTGGTCTTGTCAGGTTTTGGAAGTTTTCAAGTACAACATTAAATTGATCTTTCTAGTTTTGGAAGTTGTCAAGGACAACAATAAGTTGGCTTTGCCAGATTTTGGAAACTTCATAATTTTAGTATGCCATTCAAGTTGGTATAGTTTCAAAGGGATTTTCAAAGATTAAGGTAGTTGTTATTGAGACACTTGTCATTTGATGGCTCTGTTTGGTGTTTGATCCTGGACCGTATAGGATGAAATTACCTGTTTTGAAAACCTGTGAAACTTGGAGAAAAAGAAAAGTAAGTTGTTAGTCTATATCTTCATGAATATGAAATAAGATAAGGAAATTTGAAATATCAGCATCGTATTGCAAAAGCTTCACGAGTACCACAAACACATTAAGGAATATCTTTTGAAATTCTAGATGTATGAAGTTGTCAAATTTGCAAATTAGGGTAAAAATTTTATATACTCTTTCAGCCTTACGTAATATCTAACCCAAGTGGCAGGTGGATTTGTTGCAAAGTGTCGTATTTTTAGATCAAAAAGGGAGAAAAATAAGAGAAAAATGAGAGAATTTTTTTTTAAAAAATGATGAATAAAGTTAAAAATAAAGTCAAATCTATCACCATAGTCTAGATAACCTTCACCGGGGCTATAGACGCCTAACTGACAGTGGAGCTAGGTCTAGACTGAAACCAAAATGTAACATTCAAGATTTACTTAACATTTTGGAATTTCAGATAATCTTCATCGGAGCTATAGACGCTCGACTGGTAGTGAAGCTATGTCTTAAAATGAAAGAAATGTAATATTCAAAGTTTTATGACATGCAACATTCAAATTTACCTAATATTTGGGAGTTTCAGATAGCCTCTACCGAAGCTATAAACGCTCGACTGGTAGTAGAGCAATACCTGAAGAGAATTAGGTGAAGGTATTTCTTCAAAGAGAAGTTATTCATAGCCTGAAATGCAAAATTGATAATGAAATGTTGAATGAATTTCAAAATATATGAAATGAATCACTTTGCACACACCAAGATGATGCTGATGATTTTGGTGGTTCATGTCGAATTGGTCTATTCTCATTCTCTAGATATCACTAATGCTTATAATTCTAATACTTGGGTTTTGGTTGTTTTCATAGTTTGGTTTTTAAGTCTGAAATGTCCAAAAATATTTACGAGTAGAGTCGCCATTTGTTGTGACTCCTTCACAATGACCCCAAAAGTTTGGGGACCCACTTGAAATTTTGGAAAATAGTTTGAATTTCATCTTCATATGTAGTCAATATCATTTATCATCTAATGCCAAAGAAAATGCCATATTCATAATGGTAGTTTTGGTCTCAGTGTCAGATTTTATCTCATGCTTTCAATAGTTCTTTGTTTGTTCTAGTAGGGTCATGTGGTGATAGTTATGATGATTATGTCATGTTGTTATTGTTTGTTATGTTTCTTGTTATTTGGATATGTTATGTTGTGTTAGTTTATAGTATTTATTTGTTTAGTTAGGTTCTTTATGTTATGTTTATGTTTTGTTCATATTATAGTTTGTTATGTTTTATTTTTAGTTATGTTATATTATTTTATCTTTATGTGGTGTATTTTGTTATGTATGTGTCATTGTTATATGTTTATTTGTTAGGTGGTATTGTTAGCTATTTTATGTTATTTTATTATTTTCTTATGTTGTGTATTATTATATATGTTAATGTTATTATGTTAAGTTTCCATTTTATGTTTATGTTAGTCTTTTTGTTTGCATGTCTTTATTATTTTATTTTAAAAGAAATACGTTATTTTAAAATATTTAAAAGGATAAAGTTTAAAATATTGTGAACTTTATAATTTTAAATACTTTAAATTTTTTTGTTTGCATGTCTTTATTATTTTATTTTAAAAGAAATGTGTTATTTTTTTTTTTGGTAATTATAATAATAGATTAATTGTGGGTTTTTATAAAGGATCCCAAAACCTTATGTACAAAATCAGCCTTGCTAAAAGATATTTCATGCCGGATGGCTGGGTAAATAGAGCAGTTCATAAAAAATACAGGGAAATACAAAATGCCCGAGGGCCCCAAAAGACGCGGACAATCCTGGAAATCTTGATCTTGAAATACATTAAAACAGAATAATAGCCGAAGACAATATATCAACAAACTTTGGGAGAAGACCTATGATACAAATTCTTCATCATGAGGGAATATCTCGCCTTGGCCAAACTGTCCACCTCGGTTGGGAAACGAGAACGCCAAACAACCGGGCACGTGGTCATCAGTCCTTTGTTGGCCAAGTGATCCGCCACCCGGTTACCTTCTCTGTAGATGTGCCCCGCCTCCCACCTGGCGCACCGAGAGAGGAGCATCCTAGCCTCGAGGATGATATTCAGGACCCGCCACGACGGGTCTTTGGAGCCACGAAGGTAGTTGATAATGTTTAGAGAATCGCCTTCAATAATTAAAGGCCTAGGATCATTCGATATGACCTGCAACCCTTTCAACACACCACGGGCTTCGACAAAATGATTGGTCTGAGGGCCCAGATTTTCACAGTAGGCCAAGATCAACTTCCCATTATGGTCCTTGACAAGCCCCCCAAAACCAACGGGCCCCGGGTTGCCTTTAGCAGCCCCGTCAAAATTAAGTTTGATCCACCCCAAAGGAGGTTTGGTCCAAGTGACCTCCCTGCGGCCATTCACTGAGTCAACTCTGGAAGAGGAGCCAAGGTCCAAGCTTTTGAAAATAATTGCCTCCCAAGGATTGTGAGGGCGGGAGCTGGGAATAGTTTTTGAATTCTTGACAACAAAGGATAAGGCCCACTGGGCAACAGAGGGAGCCATTCTAGGGATCTTGCCGAAGACTCTAGCATTACGCTCCAGCCAAATTTGCCAGATGGAATGGTGAAAGGCAGCCTCACAAAGGAATCGGAGCTTAGAATTCTTAAAGGGCTTGGGCCATTGGAGGAAGGCGTCTTTAAGGGAGCGAGGGGAGCACCAGAGTACTTGGAAGGAAGACAACACACAGCTTAGGACCGAATGGGAAAAGGGGCAATGCAAAAATAAGTGATCGGATGTTTCACAATCAACTAAGCAAAGATAGCACCTGTTGGGAATTGCAAGGCCTCTCTTGTGGAGATTGTCTATGGTAAGGGCTTTGTTATAAAAGGCAATCCAAGCAAAGTAATTTATCTTAGGAATAATCCCTTTCCTCCAAATTGCTTTCCACCGGGGGTCCACAACAGCCTCACACGACAGAAGATCATAAGCGGACTTAACAGAAAACCGCCCATCCTGCGTGTTGCTCCAAATAATTCTGTCGTCTCTTATGACCGAAGGAATTAACACCGATTGGAGGACACTGTACAAGAAATTCACCTCATTATCAAACCCATCCACCGTCGAAAGTTTCCACCGAGGGGGAAGGGAACTCCGGTCAATGCAATCCGAAACCTTGAGATGACTGTTTGGATCAATCTGGGCCCTCAAGCCAGCCAAGTTCTGATTTACAACGAGAGCTTCATCTGTAGCCCACCTGTCTCTCCAAAAAGGATCGTGGATCCATCCCCCAAGATCCAACGAGCACCCCCGTTAATCACCGAACGGCCCTGAAGCACCGTCTTCCATAAAGCCGAAGCTTCATGAGGAGACTCAGCTTCCAGGAGAGAATTTTCCCCAAGATACTTTCTTTTAACTATATTGACCCATTTCGCCGATGCATTAATAAGAATTCTCCAAGCATGTTTGGCAATTAAGGCAGTGTTCATGAGCCTGGATCTTCTCAATCCCATGCCCCCTTGGTCCTTTCGAAGGCAAACCTTATCCCACGCCACTAGAGGAATTCTGGATTTTTCTTCACTGTCGGACCAGAGAAAATTCCTTTGAATCTGCTCGATTTTGGAATGGATAAACATAGGAAGCATGAAAATAGACATGAAATAGGTGGGAATTCCTTGAAGATAGGCTTTGGTGAGGGTTGCCTTCCCAGCTTGAGATAGCAATTTGCCTTTCCAAGTGCTGAGTTTCTTATGAAGCCATTCCAAAATCGAATTCCAGATGTTCCCACCGCCTCGCCCATTGCAAACTAGCGGCAACCCCAAATAAGTTGCAGGCAGGGAATCAATAGTGCATTCGAGGATTCTGGCAATGCGAATTTGCCTACGCAGAGGGGTATTAACAAAATAAATTTTGCTCTTCAAATAATTAACTTTTTGGCCAGAAGCCTTCTCATACCGGGACAGAATGCGCTTGATAGATTTGGCCTGAGTGACAGACGCTCCAATGGATATGAGCGTGTCATCCACAAACTGTTGGTGAGTGACAGGATCAACTCTGGAAGTAGGCAGAATGCCAAAAATCTTGCTTCGACGGAGGGCTTCATTCAAAGACCAGCTAAGGACCTCTGCCAAAAGAATGAATAAAATAGGAGACAGAGGATCACCTTGTCTGAGGCCACGAGCACTCTGGAAGAATCCAACGGGGGACCCATTGATCAAGCATAGAAAAGGACGGAGTGTAAATGCAACTGTTCACAAGGTCAATCCAATGATGATGGAAGCCCAACTTGCAAAGGACAGCACAGAGGAACCTCCCGTCCACTCTGTCAAAAGCTTTATTCATGTCTAGTTTAAGGAAAAGCGTAACATTCTTGGAACATTGGGCAGGATGGAGGGTTTCGTGAATAGTAATGACGTCGTCAAGGATGTTTCTACCCTTAACGGTGCTCCCCTGAGCTGAACCTACCAAAGAGGGGAGGAGGGATCTCAGACGATTGGCAATGGTCTTGGTAAGAATCTTGTAGAAAACATTGCAGAGGCTTATGGGACGATAGTCAGAAAAACTTTTGCAGGGCGACTTAGGAATGAGAGCTAGGAAGGTAGAGTTGAGCTTCGGATGGATGGATCTTGATGCTTGGATTTCTAAGATAGCCTCACAGACATCATGCCCCACAACATCCCACATAACTTGAAAGAATCGGGGGAACCCATCAAGCCCGGGGGCCTTATCTGGTTGCATGGAAAAAAGAGCATCCTTAATCTCGAAATGGGAAAAAGGTTCCAGGAGTTTAATACTTGCCTCATGGGGGACTTTGGTAGGGAAATTAGCAAGCAAGGATTTCTGAACTTGGAGGACGCTATCAGGAGGAGCACCCAACAAATCCTGGAAGAAATCGACTGCTTCGCTTCGAATTTCCTCAATCTCCCTGGTAGTGCGCCCATCCTTACACAACACCCGTCTGATCTTGTTGGCCCCCCTGTGTCTCATGGTAGACGCATGGAAAAACTTTGAATTTGAATCACCGCTCTTCAGCCAGAGATCCCTGGACTTCTGACGCCAAAACGTTTCCTCACTGGCAAGAATGGAATGATAGTCCACCAGGAGGCTCCGTTCCTCCTCTCTGAGGCCTTCAGAATACCCTTCGACCTCCATATTTTCCTCTAAACTCTTCAAGCGCTCATAGATGGACCTTTTAGACTCAAAAATGTTGCCAAAAACCTCCTTATTCCACGCCTTTAAGTTCTTTTTAATCATCTTAAGTTTTAGGGCCAGTCTTTTGGACGCTGAACCAACCACCGTCACCTGCCACCATTCCGAAACCAACTGTTTGAAATCCTTGTGGGAAATCCACATGGACTCAAATCTGAAAGGGATCTTAAACCTAGGCCCGCCAGTGGCCTCTAACAGAATGGGATTATGGTCCGACCCGATTCTTGGCAAAGCTGAGAGAGTTGCAGCACCGAGGAAGGGAATAGCTTCATGGGAAATGAGGAACCGGTCGAGCTTGACCTGGATGAGATTGCTCCCAATCCTCTTGTTGCTCCAGGTGAAGGACGCCCCTTAAGTTCGATGTCTAGCAGATTATTGGACGAAACAAAATCTTTGAAATCCTCCATGCTACTGCTGCCAGCTCTACGCCTCCCTTCTTTTCGTAGGGATGAAGAGGGCAATTGAAATCCCCTCCCACAACCCACGGGAAGTCACTAAAACTTTCCCTCATCAGAGAGATGGTTTTCCACAACTCAGCTTGCTCCGAAGCATAGTTCGAGGCGTAAACATTGGTCAAAATCCATAAAAATTATCAACCTTGGAGTGAAACAGCACATTGATAGTCCTGCTGGAAGCCGATAGAAGACTACCCTCGACCTTGTCATAGTCCCACAACACCATGAGACCGCCTGCAGAACCTATTGCAGGGCTGGAAAGGAATTTGGCCTTGGCCCAAATGGCCCTGGCAACCTTGACAGAGGCAGAGGCATCAGACTTAGTCTCCTGCAAAATGAGGATGGATGGGTTAGACTTCTTTCGGAGATCGGCCACCACCCTACGTTTGGCCGCTCCGTTAAGACCTCTCACATTCCATGAGAGGATTTTCATCTGGACATTTTAAAGACTTTCTTGCCTCCCTTTCCCTGCTGGATGGGAGGTTTTGGGACAGGCGAATCACCCACCAGGGAGTCGAAATCTTCTTGAAAAAGCAACCGCTGGGATCCATTTGCAATGTCTGCTGCCGTTTCCTTATCCCTTCTTTCTTTGTTAGGAGGTCGCCCCTATTTTCTTTCACAGCCGAAATCCACCCCTTGCTTCCGGCTTCTAGTGTTTCACGGACTAATGTTGCCATGTTGTTCGTCCCTCTTGCCCAACAGATACTCTTCCAACAGGGACTCGGGAGGTTTCTGGTTTTGACAAATAGGGGAATCAGCCTGAGCAGACATACGGGAAGGAGACTGATCCTTTTCCACTTGAGGTTTTGGTTGGGAACTTGCATTGCACATAACGACGTCCGACTCGGGGAGAACCCCAGAAGGATCTGGAGACTCAGGCACTGTCGCTACAGGGTGTTTCGATTGTTTTCCTTCTTGCTCTGGGGGGTTGCCAGAAGCCCCACCCTTCATCCCCGACTTTTGAAGAGGACAATTTGATCGAAGATGCCCCTGGGAACTGCATCGGGGCAAAAGGCCGGTCTATTTTCGTAGTTAATGACTTGCTTATGAAGAACGGAGCCTCCAGACCGAAGAGTGATGGAGGATGGAAGGTTCACCTCCAAATCCGCCAGGACACAGAAGCGAGCTTGGACAAATCTGGTTCGGGCCCGAGTGGGAGGGTCAATGGTGACCAACTCACCAATGGAATGGGCGATACCCCTGATAACATTTTCATGCCAGCAGAAAAGGGGAAGGTTCGGCAGCCTAACCCATATTGGGGCAATATTAATACTCTGGGTTTCGGGGTTAAAATCCATCCCCCACTTCCTAAGAAAGAGACTCCTGCATCCCAAAAAACCAAGGGCCCCCAGCCAAAATTTTATAGTAATCCTCCGCATTATTCAACCTAATTGCGAAAAACCCCGGGATAGGGCAGCCACTCCATATGACCCGAGGTCCACCATTTTCCTGCCGCCCACCTACGGATGGTCTCCATATCGGGACGCCCTCCAATAAACTTCCCGATTAGGGTAAATTTTTCAAATTCGATGAAACTTGATAGGATTTCCTCCGGGATGTCCAGTTCATCCCCGGACGGAAAGAGGTCCTTAGTGAAAATACCATTTGGGGTTTCATAAGCCGCTGCCTCTACATACAATTTCTGTTGGCAGTCTCTCCCTTTGTCAAGCGGATCCTTCCCGCGTCTGCCTCCATCTTCGGGTAACTCCGTCGAGCCTCCATTCTCTGACTGCCCTCCCTCCGCCTTGCTGCGGCCCTCCAACTTGCCGGTGCCTAGGTTCACAGTGCTGGCGCTCCCGCTCCCGTGCCCTCCCGCCGCTACCTTCCCGCTCATCGCTCCCTGATCTCTCTCTTAAGAAATGTGTTATTTTAAAATATTTAAAAGGATAAAGTTTAAAATATTTTAAACTTTACAATTTTAAATACTTTAAAATTTTTGTTTGCATGTCTTTATTATTTTATTTTAAAAAAAATGTGTTATTTTAAAATATTTAAAAGGATAAAGTTTAAAATATTTTAAACTTTATAATTTTAAATACTTTAAAATTTTTGTTTGCATGTCTTTATTATTTTATTTTAAAAGAAATGTGTTATTTTAAAATATTTAAAAGGATAAAGTTTAAAATATTTTAAACTTTATAATTTTAAATACTTTAAAATTTATGTTTGCATGTCTTTATTGTTTTAATAAAGTAGTTTCATTTTATGTATGCAGGGATACAGGAAGGTTGTTCTCTCGGAAATTGATGTTGGCAGTGGATAAATGATTTATCAAATGGGCACAAAAATGAAAGAATATTAATGATAATATTATGGATATTTAAATACTTTGAAGAAAGGTATTTAAATGAAGTTCATACATTATAAAGTGGAAGTGTTGGTTGATATTAGGGTTTTAAAATTCGTTTTAAAACTGTAGAAGAACGAAAAGAAAACCAATTAAACCAATTCAAATAACGAATTTATAATCTATAAAATGAGGAAGAAAAGCCAAGCAGAGGGTCGAATCTTTGGTGCAGGAGAAGGAAGAGAAATTAAGAAGCCAAAGCGAAGTTTTTGAAGAAGCTATAGTGGATGTGAAATACATAGGGATCAGGAGCCTCATTGTAAGATCGTTGATTATTTTGTATTATTTTGGATTCAAATATGTGCTATGTTGTGTTTGAATGTTGAAGAGATGGTGCAATATAATTATTTTTGAAAATAAATTCCATTGAAGATTGCCCTGATTTATTGTTTTACTGTATGAATTTGGTAGACAATAAATCTGGTTTAATAGGTCTCTGTACTGTCATACTGTAGTAGTTAATCCGAGACAACATTGAGTTTCTGAACTTAAAATATTTTATAATTTATTTTATTCTGAAATTTTTATATATCTAGCCTAGTTAAATTCTCATATGACTAGGTTATGATTAAATTTATTATTCAAATATTACATTAATTAATATTTGGATTAATAAATTTAATAAAAGATAGATGATTATTCTAATTTCAACTTTAATTCCATAAAGGTTGAGAAGTTAGAATTGATGTCTTTTCGGGGAGTAAGTTTGGATTTTATTTTAAAACAGTTTCATTTATTTCAAAGTCCAAATTTTATATTGGAAGATCATATTTATTTTTTAAAATATTTAATCTAATAAATATTTTAAGAAATAAATATTACCGGAAGGATCTGATTTATGAACTTTATTTTTATATTATAAAACTCAAAAGTGCATAAAGTCAGTTTTATATTAAGCCCTATATTTTATCACTACTAAGGTTTCAAGACCTTATGAATTGGGCTAGACATTGTTACATTTTGTTCACTGTTTCAGATATTTCAAATATGATTTCGTAAGTTGAGTGAACAAATATCTTTATCAAATAAGCCTTGATGTCGGAATATTATAAAGTCTAAACTTTATACTTAAAGGTTTATATTTGATTAATTTCATTTAAATTTCATTAACTTTGATTCTTTAAAGTTAGTTGAGATTTGATTAAAATGCTGGATTTTCTTTATTTCAAATTCATTTAAAAGCATTTTAATTGAGATATTATATCGAGATCATAAAGTAAATTTGCATACATAAACTTAAATCATAAAGCAAATTTATTTCATCATTTAGATAACTAAATTGGTATGAAAGGCATGTTATACATGATGAACTTGAAATCACTTACCTAATTCCCAAGCCCCTTGTAAATAGTAACTTGCAAACCTAAGGAGATTATTCAAGTACTTATTTATGCACATAGACATGACACATTAAACATTAAGTAAGAACCTTGGAGAAATAGGATTTATTTGCAAGAGAGAAAATTTAAATTCTAAGTTGTCAAGTGGTTTTTGTGACTGGACAAAATAACACCTCAACATGTGGATGGTTGACTTAGTGGCAGCCCAAGCGGTGCTAGCGCGCAGGCAGGCAAGAGGTATCGTGGTCGATTCCTACCCGCGATAGTTGTAGTAAGTGAAATATTTTTTATTAGTGACTTAAGGTTGAAATATTAAGGGCCTAAGTTGTGCTTGATTATTGTGCGTTCCATTGAACTTAGGGAGTTATAAGGGAAATAATTATTTTATTTTTGCCATTTTTTTAGAAGGAAATAAAAAGGGGAAATTATAATTATTTTTTGAAGTATTATTTTGTGGAGTAATAAGGTGTAATTAGTGGTTAATCAATTTGTGTTTGTTGAAATATTTAAGTGAGAGATAAAAGGTGTATAATGTGCTTTTATTGAGGGCTTGGTTCATGATTTGATGATTAATTTTGAGAAACTAAGAGAGTTATAGAGCATTGGTTTGAAACATTATTGTGCACACATTTTGAGAAGGTTTTTCAATATATGAAAAGGTGTTTTGCTAATCCTTTTGAAGTTGCAAAAGATATTATTTTGATATAGGTATTTGAGGGCACATCTTCATAAAAAAATTTGAGGTATGGTGGTTCAACTTTTTATCTAGGTGGTTGTGTTTTGAGAAAGTAGTTTTGAGGTGGAGTTAAAAGGGTTGATTGGTATGCATTGTTGGAAATATTTGTATTAGGGTTTGAGACCTACATGTGCATTATTGTTGAAAGAAAGTGGAAGCAATTGTATTAGGGTTTGAGACCTACATGTGCTCTATTGTTGAAAGAAATCTGAAATACTTGTGTTAGGGTTGAGACCAAGTTTGTACATCATTGTGAAACATTTTGTACAATGGTTTGAAAGACATTGAAAGTAATTGTGAAGTGTTTGAGATCAATCTTGTGAAGGAAATTTGTGCATTATTATGGTTGATTTTTGAGAGAAAATTTGTAAGAAAGATAGACCAGTTTTGTGAAGCAAAGTTATACACTGGTTTGATTTGTTTTGAAAGGGATTTTGCAAGAGGTAGAGTTTGGATTAATTGAATGTAAGATTTGTGAATGTGAAGAACATATTGAGTATTTGATAGTGCATATCATCCTCTATATGTTCCAGAGGTTAAACGAATTCTAAGTAGAATATATTTGAATTACCTAGTTAAAGAAAGCATATCTAAAAGAGATATAAGCATTGGTTGTATGCAAGATTTGGAAATATTTGAGTAGATTCATTGAAGCAGTAGTGAGGTAGATTTGAGAAAGTCTTATGAGAAGACTTGGAGCAAATTTGTACTTATAATGAGATTTGGTGCAAAATTGGGTAAAGATAGAGAATAGGCTTGAGGTAGATCTATGAGTAGATTTGAGGTAAATTTGTACTAGCCTTGTGATAAGGCTTGGGATAAATTTGAGACAACATTGAGAGCAGGTTCGAGTAGGCTTTTGTGTAAGGCTTAGGTCAGACTAGAGTAAACTAGAGCTAAGGGGATAAAGTTCTCCTGTGGAAAGAGATCCAAAAACTAAAGTAGAAGGGATAGAGTTCTCCTATGGAGAGAGATACACCAACCAGAGCAGAGGGGATAGAGTTCTCCTATGAAGAGAGATCCATAAACCAGAGCAAAGGGGATAGAGTTCTCCTATAGAGAGATCCACAAGCCAGAGCAAAGGGAATAGATTTCTCCTATGGAGAGAGATCCACAAACCAGAGTAGAGGGGATAAAGTTCTTTTGCGGAGAGAGATCCACAAACCAGAGCAGAAGGGATAAAGTTATCCTATGGAGAGAGATTCATAAACCAGAGTATATGGGATAGGGTTCTCTTGTGGAGAGAGATCCACAAAATAGAGCAAAGGAGATAGAGTTCTCCTGTAGAGAGAGATCTAGAAACCATAGCAAAGGGGATATAGTTCTCCTGTGGAGAGATATCCACACATCATAGCATTGGGGATTGAGATCTCCTTTGGACAGAGGTCCATGAACTTTGTAATAGGGAATTATTTTCCAAGAGATTTGTTGAGAAAATTTAGAAGAAATATTTTCTCCGTGGACATAACCCACATTGGGTGAACCACGTTAAATTTGTGTCTCTCATGTGTGTGATGATATGTGCATTGCTTTGATTACTTCTATGATATTGCAAATTGATAACATTGGATAATATTGTTTGGGAAAGAAAAGTAAAAGTTGATCTTATATTGTTCACCCCCCTCTTAGTATAAGCTTGTGTTCTTCACAAAAGTATCACTTTCAAATTACAAAATGTTTAGAAAAATTAGGCATAGCTAACAGCGGGGTGGTTGTCACAGTTTGCTTTAATTTCTTGAAAGCCTTATTTGTTAGTTCTAATTAAATAAAAGAATTGTTTTTCAACATGGTTGTTAAAGGAGTCATTATATTTTCATAGTTATGTATACATTTATGAGTATACCCGTGAGTCCCAAAAATCCTTACAACCGCTTGAAGATGTGAGGCTTTAGCTATTCTTAAACAACCTAAATATTTTTAGGATTGACTAAAACTCATTTGGTGATAATGTGACCCAAATACTCCACTTCTTGCAACCTGAAAGAACACTTAAACCTCTTGGCATGAATTTGATTCTCAAACAAAAGCTGCAAATTTTAATCCAATTGTTTGAGGTGCTCCTCCCAAGAGTGACTATAAATCATAATATCATCAAATAAAACTAGAATAAATTTGAGAAGGAAGACCCAAAAAATAGAATTCATCAAACTTTGAAAAGTGGAGGGTACGTTGGTCAAACCAAATGGCATACCCAAGAATTTATAGTGTCCTTCGTGAGTCCTAGAAGCAGTTTTAGGAATGTCATATTCCTTTATTATGATTTTATGGTATCCTGATCGCAAATCCAATTTTGAGAAACATTGAGCATCATGCAATTCATCTAACAACTCATCAATTACTGGAATGAAAAATTTATCCTTAGCAGTGTTTTATCGAGTTCTTTGAAATCCACACACAAGTTCCAAGACCCATATTTTTATTATACCAACAACACTAGGGAAGAATAGGGGTTGATGTTGGGATGAATAACCCCTACAACAAAAATTTCTTGCACAATTTCCTCTATTTCTAATTTTGGGGCATATGGATACCTATATGGATGGATATTTGGAGGAATACTACCTAGAATAAGTTGAATTGCATGATCGTGAGTATGAATAGGGGGTAGTCCTTTGGGTTCCTAAAATATTATGGCATATTTTTGCAATAAAAGTTGTAATTCTTCCTAATGGTCTTTGTCTCCACTATCTAAGGCTTGTACAACAAATAGTTGGGCCACAACTCCATGGGTTGACTTTTTCAATAGTTTCTCCATCCTATGAGATGAAACAAGTTGAGTAGCCCTAGCCTTCAATCCTTGTAAGGTGTACTTTGTTCCTTACTGGTTGAATTTCATTCATAATTCGTCAAAGTTATAGGATATTGTTTCCAAGGTATGGAACTACTGTTCTCCTAGCACATCATATCCACCAAGTGGAAGCGCAAACATATAAATTTTGAGTTCATAGTCCCTTATATTCAACTTAATATTTTGGTATTTTCCCTTACAAGGTAATGTTCCTCAATTTGCCACCATGACCTCAAATGAGTTTTAAGAATGTATGTAATAGTTTGTTTACTTAGCTATTCAAGGATAAATGAAATTATGTGTACTACCTAAATCAATTAGAATTGTAATTATTTACCCCTTGAAGAACCCCACTACCTTCATAGTCTGAGTGGTTAAGATTCTTGCAAGTGCATGGACAAAAATATTTAGTTGTGGTTCTTCGTGTACCTCATGCTCATCTTGATGATCTTCCTCTTGCGGTTCTACCTCTTTATCAGAAATTCATGCACTACTGAGTCATCCACATCCAATTTTTTTTTTTTTTATTGTATGTATGTACGCCTCGAAGCATACTTCTCATCACAATTTTAACATATACCTTGTGCTTTGCGGGCATCCATTTCCTCCCTAGTCAATCACTTGATTGGCAAAGAATTATTGCTAGTATTTGGTGTGAACTTGGATGGAAATGTGGGTTTGGTTGTGGAATTTTGGATGGTCTCCTTTGGGCAGATTTTTTTTTGTTAATCTCACCAATCCTATGGCTTGCATCGTAGACTATGGTTTGAAAATTTTATCTCGACCTTGATATCATCTTTAAACCCATTGATAAAACAACTATGAAAAAATCCTTCACTCAACCCCTTTATCCTATTAGCCAATTTCTCAAATTGAGTATGATATTCTCGAACAATAGAGGTTTTTTTTAATTTGATTAAGGCTCATGTAAAGTCCTCATACCCACTAGGACCAAAATGAGTAAGTAATTAGGACTCAAAGTCTTCCCAAGAAGGGTCAAGAGTCGTGTTTTGTAACCATTTATGCTATTATAGAGCCTTAGATTCAAAGTTAAAAGATGTCATGGTGACCCAAAAATATCGGGGAAAATTATGGAGTTTGAAGAATTGATCTGCCCGACACAACCAACCATCATTGTCCTTTTCCATTAAACTTGGGAAACTCTAATTTGAGCATCCTAAATGGGGTTTCTATATAAAAAATAGCATGATGAGTTTCTTACTCTTTATTGCTTGAATTGTCATCTGGTCCTTGAGTGTCAATATGTTGGAATACTTTTGGGCCTTCCTTTAAATGTTCTTCGACCTCTAGGAATATTTCTTCAATCATTGCTTTGACTTTAAACTGGTCAATTCTTATAATCTACACGTGGTCTTTCATCTATTTAACTTCTTGTCCAATGCATGATATTTGGCTCTATAGGTTACTAAGTGTTTGATTTAGTTGTTCCATATAATGCCTTTATTCCAACTCCTTCATTGCTTTAGTCCCTCTAGTCATATACGTGTGATTTGGACCATCCCAACAGACGTACCAAGAATATAAGTGTTGTTCTAGGGGTTACTATTTTTAGTAATGGTTCAAAAAAAATGTTTGGGTGGTATATATCAAAACGATCAACTTGAAAAGATGAATATAATGGGCTAGGTCTCACAATGGCATTTTTAGCACCCTTGACTTTTTTGTAGGGAAATATTATTTTCAAGTGTCGTCTATTTTTCTCCTAGAGTCTCTGTTCACTAAAAAAATTAACTTTTGTCCAACAACCCCCTTAGCAGACCTTGCAGTGATTGTTACTGATAACTATTATATCCGAATTCTTTAAGTCACTATTTTTGATGGTTGTCTTGGCAAACTCTATTACAGACAAATCCCTAATTATTGTGATCTCAACTGTATTGACAACTACATAGTCATAATCTATCTTGACTATTACTGGCTATGGCCTTGGTTGAAATGATACTTGAATGTTAGTGATATATACCTTCTTGACTACAATTTTCCATAATTTATTTTATTTATTTTGGTTGAGTCTATTATGTGGTAGTGTAGTCTCTTCGGTATGCTCAATTCTTGTGATAGGGTTTTTGACATTCAAGTTAAACATTAAACATAAATAGAGTATTTTAGGCTAAGGTGTATGCATTGTCTATAGCCTTCTATTAAATTTGTAAACATCTAAAATTAACAATTTTTGGTAACATAATAAATTAAAATAAATATGCCTAAATAAGCCTTACAAAATCAAAATTAATTCATAAATATTTAAAATCCCTAATATTTCCTTAGTAAACCTTAGTAATTCCCCATAAATAATAAACATTAATAATTAATCCAACTTTTGACACATTTTCTACATTTACACAAATGAAAAATTATAAATCACTCCCCTACACCCACAAAATGATAAAAATAATAAAAGACAAATAATAAAATATTATACGAATTTCTTACATCCCCACATAACACCAATATTCAATTAAATATGTTATTAATCCCAATTTTGTTAACTAAATATAATTAACATCTCCATCATAACCCCAATGATTATCCCTCCTACAAAGAAAATGAAAAATAAATAAAATAATCCTAATGTAAAATTAACATTAATCAAATGCAATATTAAAAGCCCCTTAATGCAGATTATGTCATGTTCTAGGCACCACATTAAATAAGAAATCTAGAAGCCTAGAAATCCCCCCTTCTTGAGAATTTAAAAATTACCCCTAATTTAATATGCCACCTCACATGGTACTCCCCCTCATGGCATAAAAAATAATTTTAAATTTAAAAATCATGTCAAGTCAAAGATGCATTTAAGCCACTTGGCCCAAGGACATGTCACTTTATTACACTTTGTAATTTAAAATTATTAATCCTTGCCCCCTTGGCCTTTGGAAATTAATTTTAAAAATAATTTCCATCCTTCTAGACCTTTTTTTTTTTCCCAAGACACTTAAATGAGGTTTTCCACCTCATCTTCTCTAGAGCCTTCTCCCACCTAACCCCACCCATGTGGAGCCTATGTGGCATACACATGGCATCCCACTCATCCTTGCTTAAATTACCTATAAATATCCCTTTCCATAGCCAAATTAAGGGAGCCCAATTGGAGCTAGCTAAATGCTATCAAAATTGCCCTAGATCCTTGCCTTAACCATTGACAACAGTTTGAAGCATCTACATGTATACTTACCATTGTTATCATTTTTTAACAGCAACATTTCATTGTTTTATTTGAATATCATCTTACTTGAGTAAAAGCCCAACCAAGGTGGGCTTATTTTATCACTAACCTTTCTCTTTTGAGTGTTGCATTGCAGGGTATTGCATAACATTGGAGCAGCCTTGGGAGAGAGAGAACATACACACACCCACACTATAATTCTATTGTGAAGAGGAAACTTACACCATTTTATCTTGTAAAAGCCTTCAAGGCTTCATTGTATTGTAAAAAGGCAAAGAGTGTCTTATTTGTACTAAAAAGATTATATCATTTATAATAACCTTGTTGTACTGTTGCATCTCTTTGTCTTGCATTGCACTTTGCACATGGTGGTTTCCTTCTTCTACAAAATTGTAGTGACAAACGATAATTTTGGACCAATATTTTAGGCCACTACTCAAGGAGTATTTCTTACATACCCTTGAGCGCACTGCTCGCCTCTTTAAAAATACGAGAGGGTGATCTTCTCGAGTGTTATGCTCGATGCGCTATGGATAGATACACGGTCAAAAAGCTTCCTAGGGCTAAATATTTCTCCTAATCCTAAGGGGATCTCCTGATATACCCAAAGATACATGGGAGCTCAAGTCTATATATGAGTGTTGTGTGAGGCTTGGGTATTAGAGCTTGATCGCCCCTCACTTCACTAGATGCTTTACGAGCAATCTAGCTTAGCCAATAATGACAACTCCTATATGATATGTTAAAAATCTTGACATTAGGGTTTCTAACCTATTAAACTAAAACATAAAAGAAAAGGGCTCAATTTTTTTAATAGGTAACAATCAAAAAAATGAAAACATAAAATATCTAATAGTCGAAATGACAAGGCAAGAGTAGTTACAATTTGTTAGAGAATATTACTTATTTGGTAGAAGTGAATGTACCCCATGGTACCATTGTAATATTATAAATATTAGAATAGGGTGTAAGTCAATAGTTTAGGTGTGTGATTTATATTTCCCCTAAAGTATGTGTTTATGTGTAGGATGTGTCCAAGTGTCATGTATAAATGTGTGCAAGTGTGTAGAGTGTGAAGTGTGCAAGTGTTATCTAATAAAGTGTGCAAATGTGTAGAAAGTCAAGAGTCATGTGTAGGTGTCATGTATATAAGTGACAAGATGTAAAGTCAAGGGACATGAGAGGTTTATCTTATGTGTGGAATAGGAAAGGATGCATCTCCCACATATGTGAGGAGAGCAATAGTCAAGTATTGAAGAGTCATATTCTAAGGCTATATTATGGAGATAAAGCTCCATGTATTGTATTATTTGAATATTGCATTATCATAAGAGATAATAGGAGCTTATATATAATTTTAGTACAATTATATTATAAGTTGGTTTATTTATATTGTTATTGATATTGGCCATATAATTCATAATATTGTTGTTATTTCATGAATGTTATATTCCTTGATATTGACATATTATATTGATTGCTCTAATATGAAGTCTACTCAAGATCTTGGATATTGGAACTTGTGATTAATTTGGCTAAAAATCTATCACAATCATAGCAAAACATAACCCTGAAAAGAGCTCTTACACTACTTGTTAGGAACCTTCTAATTAAAATAAACACATTCACATAAATATTGCAATAAAAATAATAATTCATGAAAAAATAAAATATTACAATACAAAATGTAAATGCATAAATATATATTAATCTCATAAATCACAATATAGAATTGCTAGCCTCTTTGAGGGGGTAACCTGCTAAACGAAACTTTGATTCAATATGCAAAAAGATACATTCGTCTATGCCTCCTAGTTTTTAAAAGATATATTTAATGTAACCCTAACCTAACGCTCAAGGGTTGGCTTACATGCAAAGTGCCACTCGAGCTAGAATCTTCTACCAAACAAATAATTACATTATTTATAACGGTTACATGAAATGACCCCATTTGTCTAGTCATCTCAAGTGCCACATACCATTACAAAATATTTCAAAATATCATTAGAATGAGATCCCTATGTTGGAAAGGGGTCATTACATCATAATGTTAGAATGGGGTCCTAACACTCAATCGAACATACAAGAGATTATTGTGGAATACAAGACCTTGCTACAAAATTTAAAGAAATTAGGTTTACATGTACGTAGGGGAGGCAATAAATGTGTAGATAGGAAAAATTGTGTAGATAGGCTAGCCAATAGAGGGATTTTGACAGAAGATCATGAAATTAAATTCTCTTTTCCACGGTTAAAGGAAGTAGTAAGTTAAGTTGAAGTTGAAGTTGAAAAAAAATATTGACTACCTAAATCAAATAATGATTAAGATTTATTTTAATGTTTTCAATTGGTAATATTTGATGTATTTAATAACATTAATGTGTTTTCATATAAACTATTTATTACAATTCTTGTGGTTGCACTTATGCTTCAAGAAGGAAACTAGTAATATAGATTTGATAAAGCAAACTATGACAGTGCGAAGTTTTGAAAATAATACTCTATTAAGATGCAATGCGTAAATAGTAGAAGTGAATTTGGCATTGTGAAGATTGTTGTAGGAAAACATCAAGAAAAATATACTAAATTCTAGAATATTTGTATTTGCAAAGAAAATTGAAGAAGATTCAGAAAATGAAAATCAAGAATTCAAACTTTTTATGAAAAAGATGTAAGTATCTAGCTATAGCAACTCAATTGAGATAAGAATTAAATCTATTTGTAAACTCTCAAGCTCTAAAGAAAAACAAAACCTTTTTTTTCTACATTAAAAAAATCTTTTAATAAAAATTAAATTATTACATAGCATTTATTCACTTTAAAAAAAATTATCATATATTCATTCAATAATTTTAAATTTATTTTTTAAATTAAATACTACTAAATATATAATTTAATTATTTTTCAAAATTTAAAAAATAAAAAAATTGGGCGAGTGTATGCGGGGTGGGTGTGTGGTGGATTTGTGTTAAATTCCTTATTGATAAGTATAGCTCTCAACTTTAGGAGAGATCATGGTTGAGAGGAGACTGCTTAGCCTTGTACTTTGATCATAAAAAATTTCTTGCACTAACCAAATAAAAAAAAATTAATTTAATTTTAAAAATAAATATTACTAAATATATAATTTAATTATATTTCATAATTTAAAAAATATAAAGATCACAAGAGTGATGACCAAAAAGTTAACATTAAAAATCAAAGAAAAAGAAACCCTGAGACTTAATTATTAATATTATTAGAAGTTTAAAAATATGTTTATGAGAGTAGGTTAGCCTCGTGACAAAAACAAAAACAAAAAAAAGTCTACCAACTTTCGATGGATTTAAGAAATAAAGTGACTAATTGCCGTCCTTTTGAGAATCCCGTGTCGCGCGTTGGAATGAAACCAACCAAACCGTGTACTGAAAGGAACCCACAACTAAGGTTCATGCCTAACTATCAAACTTCACTTTTGTACGGAAACAAACATTAAGATGAGTATTTCCAGTCATCATTTCTAGAAGATGGTTTAATTAAATAAACAAAGAAGAAACTCCTCCCTCAACTTGTCTAGAAGATGGTGCATATTAATTCCAAATTTTAAAATATAGTTCTTATAGGGACGTCCATTGATCCGTACAGTGTGGCCTTTATTTGTACCACTCTTTATACTTTGTATTACTTTAATTTTATTTTTTTAAATATAAATTTAATTATTATGAAAAAAATATATTTAATATTAAAGTTTGATGAAATTTATGTTTTTTATTAATAAATTTTATATAAAAATACATAAATAAACTTAATATTAATAAAATAAAATAAAATGATTTTTATTATGTATATGAGATTAAAATAATTTAGGAAACCAAAAGTTTTAATAATATTAAAAAAAATTAATAATATATATGTTTATATTTTAGTAATAGAGTGTTTTCATATGTCTTCTTCATGTTTTTGAAGGCTTCACATTCTATGACAATACTTTTCAATTTTCATTATCATTATTATGCAAAAGACGCATATTCATTCTAACCATTCCTGTTTAGGTGTTGTATATCGTCTAGTTTCGTGTCTAAGTTGGTATGAATTGGATCTTAGGTGGGTTATAAGCAATTTGGCTCCTATTTGACCTTTACATCTATGTGCTCTTTCTTGTTTTGTTTTCAACTTGGATTGAACTTATTGTTATAATATAGTTGTTCCTTCCTAAATTTTTGGTCCAAGTGCCAAGGCTAAACTTTTTCCTCACATATTATTTGTTTTATTTATTGGAGTTTTGGACCTCATGAAGTTTAATGCTCTATTTTTCCATCTATTTATTATTTTTCATACAAGTGTGTTTTCTTCTATTCAATGTTTCTTTGATCACATGTTTTGGCTACGTGCTAGCAAAGATAATCTCCAAATTGTGTCACAACCCTCAATAATTGGTTCCTTTTAGATGAACTCCTTAGATTATACAAGTTTGTAAGTTTTATAATTTTCCATACATAGAAGGCAACAAAGGTAAAGTAGTTTTTAATGTCCATGAGATCATGAGTATTCTATCAATGGTGTGTGCACGAGTTTCACTTTCTGTCCATCTCATTGATCAACATCTAATGATCTATCCTCGATGATACTCTGTATTATTCTCAATCAAGGACTTCCCCTGTTAAACACTCTAAATAAAAATGTAGTTAGACATGTTTCATTATAATAAAATAATCTATATATCAAGTATAATTGCCAACTTAACACTCATAACACTTAATGTAAATTCCATATCATCCACAAGTCCACACATTTTTTATGCTTTAAATTTTATCAAAGATTTAGGCTATGATATATTTGTTTGAATTTGCAATATTTTCCATAACCATTCCAAAACATTTATTACCATAATCACATGCTAAAAATAAGATACAATGATTAAGAGAGCAATAATAAACAACATGAAGAAACAAGAGAGATAACAAGAAGTATAAGGTAATATATCATATTTTATTCACACTTATGATACAAATGGATCCTCATTGAGGTGTAATTATAGTGATACCAAATCCTTAATGAGAGGTTAACCTTAGGCTAAACCTTTTTTTATTAGGATAAATACATAGTTTTGAAAGGGCCCATACCCTTTTACAAGACAAAATAAAGCTAGTCAAGTATTACAAAAACCACATGTAAGCCACCATCATACTTCTTACACAACTCAAAAGTTTTAAAAACAAAAGACTACTAGTTTTCACCACAGACCATTGTAGATACATTACAGGTAGCTATAGATCACAACCTAAATTATTTCTATCCTTTTCCCCTAGCTAAATTAGGCTAGGATAAAATCTATCAGGGGGGTCCATATTTGGTCCTCTTCTCTAAGTGCACCCCAATTTGTCAACCAATCTGTTGCATTGTTACCCTCTTTACAAGTGTATGAAAATTCAAAATTCTCTAGGGATTTTAACATTTGTGGCATGTCCTCCATGATGACATTTTTCCCTTTCAAGAAATTAATAATATTTATAGAGTCTCCCTCTACCACTAGCTTCTTCACTCCTATGTCTATGACTAGCTTTACTCTAGCAAGGGTTGCTATAGCCTTAAGTTAGTGGTTTATCATAGTGCCTAGATATTTAATAACTACCCTACCATAACACCACAATTATTCCTAATAACTCTGCCTCCACTAGATTTACTTAGGTTACCTTTGGAATCCCCATAAAAATTTAGTTTCATTTTTTTCCTCTTTAGGGGGATGCCAATAAAATTGTCCTCTCAAATTTATTAGGAAAATATCCTCTTTTTCTAAAAGTTGAATATTCTACATCAAGACTATACTCGCCTCCTCACCAAATTACATCAAGACTATACTCGCCTCCTCACCAAATTCAGGTTCTCCTTAAGTTTCATAATTGATAAACTATCTATAATGAATTATTTAATGGTTTGAGTATTTTTGACTATAGGCATTTTCTCCCCTCTGAATAGCCTTTTATTTCTCTCTAACCAAATGCTGCAAACATAGTAAAACATAATGAGATCCCATATAATGTTTAATATGCTACTCTTGAATGACCTTTCTCATTGCTGTAGCCAATATAATATGTTATTCGATAGGACCCAACTTATTATCGAAGAACACAAGCTTATACTGAGAGGGGGGTGAACATTATAAGACCACTTTTTACTTTTCTTTCCCAAACAATATTATGCATTATATTAATGGCAATATCAACAACAATAATTAAAGCAATGCACAAATCACCACACACAATAGAGACACCAATTTAACGTGGTTCACCTAATGTGGGCTACTCCACAGAGAAAATATTTCACTAAAATTTTCTCAATAATTCTCTTGGGAATCCTTCCCTATTACAATGTTTATGGACCACTGTCCAAAGGAGACACCAATCCCTTAATCAAGTTTGTGGATCCCTATCCATAGGAGACACCAATCCCCTCAACTAGTTTGTGGATCTCTATCCACAGGAGAAATCCTTCTCATTTACTTTGGCTGATGATCCTCTAGAAGACTACTGCCTCCACTGCATTGGCTTATGGATATCTCTCCATAGAAGACCTTTGTCCTCACTGCCCTGGCTAATGGATCTCTATCCACTGAAGACTATTGTCCTTTGCTCTGTCACCTCCAAAGCTTGCTCTCAGCTCTGCTCAATATTTGTCTTAAATTTGCACTAAATATGCTCAATATATGTCTCAAATCTACACTAAACATAGTCCTTCGGTCTAACATAAATATGCTTAATATCTATCTCAAATATGCACTAAACATAGTCCTTCAGCCTAGCATAAATCTACTCAATATTTGTCTCTGGTTTAGCACAAATCTACCCTCAAATTTGCATGAAACTCTGTCCTCAAGCCTTAACACAAAGCTTGATCCATTCACAAATAAACTCTGCTAGATCTGCCCCAATCCTTAACACAAAGCTTGAACAAATCAATCAATCAACTCTACTCTCAATTCTTCTCAAAGACCGACCTAAAATCTGTCCACAAGTCCTCTCAAGAACTTGCTCAATCTGCTCAACAAGTCTTCACCAAGACTTCCCTCAAATCTGCTCAACAAGTTCTCTCTATAACTTGTCCAATATGATTGTAAGCTTCCACAAAAGCTCACACAAATCTGTCCTTAAGCTTTCACAAAAGCTTACTCAACTTTGTCCTTAAGTCCCTTCTAGGACTTACTCAAATCTATCCACTAGCTTTCACAAAAGCTTATTCAAATCAATTGCAAAACTTGCATACAAAACTCAACTCAATATCTTTCATAAAACTTCTTCAATTGCTCAAACAAGTTTCACTCATAATATTGTTTAACCTCAGAAACATATAGAGAATGGTTAGAGACTCAATATGTTTCACACTCATAAAAACAATCACAAAACTCAACTTAATCTCTTTCAGAAAACCTCTTCAATCACACAAACAAATTTCACTCAGAATTTTGTTTAACCACATAAAAATATAGAGAATGGTAAGAGACTCAATATGTTTCACACTCACAAATCACTCTATCACTTTCAAACTCCTTTTCAAATCAATTTAGAATAAAGAACAATTTGTTTCATAGAAATTGAACTATCAATCCAATGCATTCACTCAATGATACTCATCCAAATTCACTCAACCATTCACTTAATGAAACACAACTTGCTTGCAAATCTTAACCAAGTGTTTCACTTCCAACAACTCACAATGAATCTCAACCCTTGACTCAAGATGATTCCACATGCACATAACCATGATACTCATGATCTTTTCTCAAACCCTAATCATGCACATGAAAGTTTACTTAAATATTTCCAACAATGCTTATCAAACAATATCACATAACAATGATACTCATGATCTTTGACAAACCCTAGTTCAAGATAGTTCTCAATTTCACACTCAAATATACTCACAAACTTCCACCAATCATGCACATGAAAACTCACTCAACAATGCTTATCAAACAAACCTTTTCACTCCAACTTTGCATTTCACAACATTCAACCCAACAATATTTCACTCATAAGGAAGATGTACCCATACCTTTTATTTTGATGGAGATATATCTTCAAAACCTATCTCAATCACAATCAAATATTATTTGCCAATCTCAAGGTTAGGTAGCAACAATCTATCTCAAAATCTCCACTCAGAATTTTATTTCACCATACAAAAATAACAAGTCTTAAGTACACCTTATAATCTCCAAACTTTTCAAAATACAACTAGCAAAGGTTCACTTGACACACTTTCACAATAATTCACTTCAAAAATTTTAATGCATAAAAATAATCAAAATAACTCCCTTATATCTCCCTACTCAAAAATGCATTATCAAATCACACCTTTCCAGAAATAACTCAATTCACTTTTAAACCACACTTAAATCCTTCACAACCTTTAATTAAAATAAAATTAAAATTTTCTTTAATCACCTTATATCTCCCTAGGCACTCACAATACAACCTTAGACCACATGCACTCACAATACAACCTTAGACCACATGCACATTACAACAAAATTAAAATACCTTTGCAAACACCTCGGTGGGATTCGATCCCAGGTTAAGCTGCCGCCTACGCCTTAGCCGCGACCACCCTGTCATGTGAGCTAAGTGCTCATGTGGGAGGTAAAAGTGCTTTGAGTGCTTTATTTCTTCCTTCAGCGCTAAAGCCAAAAAAGGCTTTGTCCTTTCGAAGCCGTTGAGACTCGAACATAGAACCTCTGTGTACCTTGCACCTTACACACCTCAAACTTGCCACTAGCCCAACTGATTGGTTGGTGTCAAGGCTTTATGCCTTGGTCACTTTATCCTTCACGTTTTTTCGGGTGTAATTAAAAATAACAATCTCTTGTCTTTACTTGCTCATGAATCTTTCACATTTACTTTCACAAATCGCATGTGCTTAATATTCAGAGACTTGCATTTGTGAGGTAAACCTTATGGTATTTATACCATATGCTCCTTTCCTTCGAACGTCGACAGGGGAATAAAAATTTAAATCAAATTTTGCGCCCAACCCAACTTTGGGTTTTAATAATATTATTTTATAAATTAATTTATAATATAAATATTATAAATAATTTATAAATTACCTTAGGCTTTAATTTTAACCTTTTAATATTATAATAAAAATATTATAATATTATTTCCTTTGGGCCTAGGTATTTTTCTCTTTCACCCTTAGACCTTTTCTGACCTCATTTAATATTATAATAATAAATATTATAATATTATTTCCTTTAGGTCTTTCCTTCAGGGTATTTAACCATCCTTTTGACCAATCATGTGAAGCCCTTAGACCAAATCTCTTGGGCTTAAAATATAAATATTTTAACCCTTCTTTTGCCAAGTCCTGCACTGATCACTAACACTTACTCTTGACATCAATGACAACACAACTAACTCAAAATTTCCAATAATTACCATTTCTAGAATTAAATCATTAAGAACCTTCAATGAATATTTACATTCTAACATAAAGTGTTTTACAAATTCTTCATTAGCCTTACATAAGTAACATCTATTAGGGAAGTAGAAACCTTTTTTTTTCAAATTATCCATAGTCAAAATTTTATTTTGAGATGCTAACCAAAGGAAAATAACTATCTTTGGAATAACTTTTTTACCTCATAATTTCTTCCGTGAAAATCATCCACTCGGTTCTACCAAGAGTAAATCATAGGCTGATTTAACACTAAAAACAGCCTCAAGGGTATGATCCTAGGTAGTGGAGTCTTTCTATGAGGATGAGTACACATGATATGCTCTCAATTTATCATTGAGTTATCAAGAGCCTTTGCGTTCTATAAATTTCATGTTAATTTCTTCTATCCTACCCCTGCTTCCTTCCTTTCTATGTAATCACAAACCAAATTATCATATTCATTCTCCAATTTATTCCTAATATTGGACATTTCATTATCCTTATAAAGCAAATAGTTTTCTAGCTAAGCAAAGCATCCTACCAAAAGTGATTTTTTGTTCCTTTATCTACTTTCCATATGACACCCTTCCAAAGCACATCTCTACTTCTTACATAATGATTCCATAAACATAAGCCTTTGCAAAGGTCTAAGGTAGTCAACAACCTTTCTACATTCTGATTATCCAAATATGTGTCCTTTAAAATTCTTGCCCATAATGAATTCCTTTCCCTAATGACCCCCCATCTTATTTTTATAGCTAGGACCTTATTCAAATTTTGGATGTTCCTTAGAACTAATTCCCCACTTGATATAGGTCTATAGACTTTATCCCATGCCACAAGAGGTAGTCTATTATTTTCGTTTAATCCTAACCATAAGAACATTTTTTGAATACTCTCTAGTATGTTTTCACTCTTCCCAAGACTTTTAAACATTGAGAGAAGATACATGGGAATGGCTTGAAGAGTACTTTTCAACAACTAAAGTTTCCCTACCTGACTTAGGATATTACCCTTCCATCCTACCAAATTTTGTTGAAATTTTTCTAGAAGTGGGTCCTAAACATTATCTTTATATATACCAATAACCATTGGCATACCAAGATAAATTGAATAAAGAACCAAACTGTTACATCCCAACATTCTGGATATTCTCCTTTGTCTATCCTTAAGCATATTCACAAAAATCACTTTGCTTAAATCACTTTGTTTTTTTCCAAGTTAATCATTTGATGAGACACCTTCTCATAAAGGTTGAGAATCCTTCTAAACCCTCCAAATTTTGATACAAAGGATTTACCAAGAAGAAACATGTCATCAACAAATTACTTATGGGAAATGGATTTGATAGATGCACAAGGTTTCAATCCATTTATCTCACCTAAATTTTATATTGCTTTAATACATATTACCAAAGCTTCTATCATAAGAAAAAAAAGACAAGTTGATAAGGGATCCCCTTGCCTCAATCATCTACTTCTCCCATAGAATCCCACTAGAGTACTATTAAGGATAACTGGAAATATTGAATAAGAGTAACAATTACCAACCCACCTTCTCCATCTACTAAAATCAAAATTTTTGAGCACTCTATCCAGGAAGCTCCAAAAAACCCTATCATAAGTCTTATTCATATATTACTTGAGAACCATACCTTCTCTTTCACCTTTGTCCATAGAATATAATGTTTATGTAAAGTTATAACCCATCTAAAATGTGTCTCCCTTTGCAAAACCTCCTTGTTGCTTCGGTATTATTTTTAGAAGGATAATATTCAATCTTAACACAATTACCTTTGAAATGATTTTGTAAATGACATTACAGAGGTTGATTGGCTTAAATTTCTTAAAGCTTTTCAAGACCTGTTTCTTAGGAATTAAGACCGAAAAGGTGTTATTATACTCCTTAAGATATTTCCTAAATGGTGAGACTCTTGAACTGCAACCGCCACATCATCTTTGACTATATGTCAAAAAGCTTGAAAAAAACCTATCTGGAATCCATCTAGCCTTGGTTCCATTTTCTTTCCCAAAGAGAAAACAACATCTCTAAATTCTTCCTCACTAACTTCCCTCATAATACTTTCATTCTTATCCCTAGTCATTAATATTGGTATACGCTACAATATACTACACATAACTTCATCATCATTCTCTCCATATACAGATAATAGAGACTTGAAACAATTAACTAGTGCTTGCTTAATCTATACTTCTTACTTAGCTATCTCTTCATTATCTTGTAAGATTTTAGTTATTTTAGCTACACTCTTATGCTTGAGAGTAGAAACATGAAAATACCTTGTGTTTTTGTCCCCTTCTATGAACCATTTATTTATGGATTTATATTTCAAAAATGTTTCTTCCCTTGCTATCACACTATGTAATTCAGATTGAAGTTCTTTTTCTCTCTTAAAAAATTGAGCATCCATTCTATTCCTGGTGATTTCCTCCTCTAACTAGATAAGTTCTTGTCTTAAGATTTCCTTTTGCCTAAATATATTTTAAAAACAAGCTTATTCCAAACTTTGATCTCCTTATTCACACGCTTAAGCTTGCTTGCCACAATGAACATCTTGAAGCCTTGATTAGGGTGACTCCATTTTTCTATTTCCTCATAGATGTTAGGATGTTGCAGCCATATGAATTCAAATTTGAAGGGACTACTTTTTCTTCTGACCTCCAGGTTTCAGTAGAACAATAAAGGCTTATGGTCCAAACATATCCTTGGTAGAGAAACTAATGAATGCTCACAATTGCCATCAAACCATTCTAGTGAGAGAAACATTATATACAAACTCACTTGTATCAAACTATCCCCCAATCTTCTATTAGTCTAGGTAAATTTTGCCCCATTTAGCTCCACATAAAAAATACTAGATCTTGAAATAAAACTAGCAAGGTCTTCCATACTATTTGAAAAGCCTTGAGAACCTCCTTTATTTTCTCTCGATATTAGGGGTGTGTTAAAATGTCTAGCCACTACCCATTTGGACCCTTTAGCATATTGATTAATCTATTCCAAATCCTTCCACAATTACTTTGCCCTTTTACTCGAATTTGGAGAATATACATTTGTTATTAGATAAGAAAAGTTTAAGGATTTAGAAGTTACCATGATAGTTAACTGATTTAATCATTTGGATATTTCTTCACCATCGAAGAAGGTAGAGTTCCATAATGTTACAATTCTACCCGAAGCCCCTCTAGTTTCTACCTGACAACTTAGGCTTTTTTTCTAAGTTCCTGTTTTAACACCTTCCCAAACTGATAAGTTTAATTTTATTTCTTGAAGAAATACACCTAATTGGTTATCTTTTATCAAATATCTAACTAATATTTTCTCTTTAGGGGCATTTATTCCCTTAACATTCCAAGATTATAACTTCATTTATAGTTTCTTACGGTGGACTTGCACCCACCAACATATAATATCTTTGGTTTTCTCGAGATGATATCCTTTTCTATTTATTTTATTTGTTTCTCTACAGAAAACCTGCCTATATTCTTCACATATTTTGCTCTACAATTAGAATTATTTTTAGCACACAGAGTTATTTGTACATTACATCCTTCATATTCCTCTAGAATAGCCTCATTGAGGGGAGAAATCTCCACCTCCATCTTCTTCAATATTGGAGTAAAACCAAAGGTGTATGGTGAAAGTTCTTGAGATGGAGAGATAAAAAACAATAACAATAAAGCAATTCTGATCTAAGACAAAATGAAATTAATGGAGCATGGATATCACCCAAAAATGGTCCAAGAGTGTTTAGTGATTAAGCTAAACCAATTCCGACCATAAAATTATGAAATATCCTTAACAAAAAGCTCCAATTTTAGCAAACTATGTTGCTGGTCCAAACCAAAAAATTAGATCTAGAATTGAAAAACACACAAAAAAAACTTAAAAAGGCTCCACAATAGTGCACCCAATGTGTGCTCTAAAAAATGTTGATTCTTCTATATTCAAAATGAGTCCAATTACAATGTATATAATGATCAATCAACCTTGATCAATCAAAAAAGCTAAAACAACTCAAGTTTTTTTAAAAACTAGCTTTTGTCATGGCCACCTTGCATGGTGTTTTTTCTAGTTAACTGAAATTCTTAATTGGCATAAAATAAAGCACCCAATTTGAGATATTTTTGCATGTGCTTTATTTTAGTTACAACTCACTTAATTGGCCTTGATTTGAGGCACCCTCTTCATGAAGATAACTTACCTAGAAATTAACTCCTTGTTGGCCCTATTTTCTAGGAATAAATCTAGAACTTGACTTTAACTCAATCTAACTATCCAATCTGATATAGATTGACTTATTAACTTATTATAGATAAAAATAACATCTCCTAAAAAACATAACACTAATTTAATAATTAAGGGTGACTTTTGATATCACCTTCAACATATGGTACAATATCTAGCTCTACATCAACTTGGAACTCAACTCCTTTTCCTAGTTCTTCCTTATTCTCTAAATCTACTTGAGACTAATTTTTTGCTACAACTTGCTTCTAACATCTCTCTACTAGTTTTGCATCTACATTCTTGCCTTCATTTCTTTTTTTGAAATACTGCCTTCTAGGATGCTCCCTTGTAAAGCTCTACTATCCCCCATAGGATTTGACTGCATTTCACAAATTTCATCCTCTACCATTTCATTCCACATCTTGCTACCTTCCATATACTTATTACCATCACAAAAAAAAAGAATTTTCTTTTCTTTATATGATCTACCTCTGGTTCACACACTTCATCCTGCCTACTCTTAACAATATTTATAGGGATATTTGCTTCAATACAATTAGAGCTATCAACCTTCCTCTTCCACACCTTGCCACTGATACCCTCTTTAGATTTGGAATTAAATTTTTGCATTCACTTTAGATTTATCTTTGATTTATTTGGGCATTTCCTTGCTTCATGGCTTGTTTGTAGCTAAAGGTATATTTTTCAAAAATAAGGGTTTGAGATCAAGTTTCCCACTTGGAAACTAGTTTAATATGATCCATTCGCTCCATCCCAAACTCAACCAATACACACATTATGGCAAAAAACTATTTTTATTTCCTTTATAACATAATCAATAGCCAAAAATCTTCTAAAAGTGTTGGCTATACTTTCAAATACCTCCTCTTCCCATAATTCAAGGGGTAGACTAGGAAGCCTAACCCTTAAAGGACTACATCTATTTTCTCCATTATGGGGTTGAATTCAAAGGCCCATTTCTTCAAAAATAACCTTGCTCGACCTAGGAAAAAAAAAATCCTAATAAAACCTTTTGACAATCCTCTTTTGTTGTGAAAAAAACTAAGAAAAACCCTTTCGGCATAAAGGAGAAATCAACACGTCCTTTAATTTTCCAATGGGTAGATGCTCATTTTTTATCTATTCTAGATTTGGGTGAAAGCTTATAAATTTACCTATCAGGCTATTATGAAGCTTTTGTTGCATTCTTTTGAAGATCTTATCTAGAATATTAAAAAAATCTCCCTTAGAGTTAGACTTAGATGGTATAACTAGATGATGATCTTTCTCCTCCACCACTTTCTTCTTACCTCAAGTGCAATATTCATAGATTATGTTATTTTTCCCTCCAAATTCTTACCAAGTTATTTTGCTTACCTTTGCATTTTCCTTTCCTATACCTCCCACACCCCCTAATTGATCTCACCACTAGGCTCAAGACCTTTCACTCCTGTAGATCCACATGTCTTTCCATTTACATCATTCTAGAGATCGATCATGGTAGGAATATGTAATCTCTAATAATTATAAAAAATCAATCTATAGCATCTGAAACTAGCATGATGTTAATGTATTAAAACCTTGCTCTACACAAACCCTTACTCTGCATAGGTCGACATAAACTTAACCTTGAGATTAACCTTACAATAAAATAATAATAAATTGCCATTTTAAGTAAAGTTATCCATAAAGGTGGATTAACTAATACTTAGAAGGGTGAAATATGTAAGGGCCTTGTAGGCTTACATAAATGATTAATTCTCATGGGATTACATAATCATATGCTTGTAGGCTACATAAATGGCACTTATAAGCACCTCATCACACTTTTGACCTTGGCCTAAACAAAATCAGACTAATAAAATTTCAACATCCCTCAAAATTTGAGCTAAAAGGGCTAAGGAGAGAAGGCATTAGAGGTAGCACCTTCCCCATAATGGATGCTTTAGTCGGTCTCAGAAAGCTCATATCCATCCCTCAAGAATTTTGTCTTAATCTTCTTCAACCTTGTAATGCATTTCTTCATGAAGTATCCTTCCCTTTAACAATACTCACAAATGTTTGACTTCTTTTAAACCTTAAACTTACTTGTAGGAACATGCACCTTATATTCCATTGAATTTAATTCTTTTGGATGAGTTTGTGTATGAGAAAGAGCTTCATAATTCTTCATTGCCACTTTATAATGGATTAGAAGCTTGAAAAGTCCTTCAAGAGAGATGGGTTGTGGCTCTTTAATAGTCATAGCATTCACATAAAGAACCAAGCCAACTATATGAAAAGGAGGAGAAAGATTGGAAGTAATAGAATTGACATACTCTTCATCACTCTTTACCTTACCTCCTCTCATATTTAGATAAAATTTTAGAGATTTGAAGGAATATATATAGTCTTAAACATGATTGAAATCTAAAATTTTAAGATAAAAGATATCTATTTCTATTTTGTTAACTTGGCTAGCACTTACATTTCCACAGAGATCTTTTAAAGAGGTCCATATGTCAACATGATCGATTTTCTCTCTAATGTGGAAAAGCATATTTGGTTCTACTAACATGAATAATAGTCTAAGAGGTTCCTTATACTTTTTTTTTTGTTTCATACATCAACCTCTTAGACTATTCTTCATGTTAGTGGAACCAAATATGTTTGAAATAGTGTTGAGCCATAATTCTTGCAATAAAAAGGAGCAACTATGATTATAATGAGTCACACTCAAAATATTCCACCTTCAAGCAAGTAGACCAACCATTGTGCCACTTAGTGTGTTGAGTACAAAATAGAATTTCCCTCCCTATGACCCATATCTAGTTCATCACCACAAGAAAAATGACAAAATTTCCTGGTGGGGAACTGAACCATAGGAGCATTGTAAGCATGCAACCCAACTTTTACACCATAGATGTAGGTGTGGTTGTACTGATATGTGAATACCTGTCTGTAGTTTTACATTTTGCCACATTGGGGTTTTGATCTTATTTTAAAAGAGCTTTTGGATTGTAATACAGTAAAATATATTAAATCTAAGAATATAATATTTTGACCAAATTTATATATTGCAGTTGTTTTATTTTTTTGTCTTTGTTTGTATATATACTCTCTTTTGGCTTGGAAGTAATGAATTTTTAAAGAAAGAAGTTGGAAAACTATATTGAGAATTTGAAGTTTTCATCGTCTGTAAATTCACTAATAAATGGTGCGTAGACGAAAAATTTACTGCAAAATGAAGACGCTTTCATTTTGAAGCAAAAGGCCCTGCACGCTATAAAAAGAAAGAGAAGAAAACATTAAAATGGTAAACATTAAAATATGCGACAGTGCTTGATGGAATTTTTTTTTGAAGAATCGTGTTCACCCCAAAGTTGAGGCAAAGGCCTCATTCACCCCACTTTGAGGTAAATGTATTTTAAAATTAAAATAATTCACCCAATCATTGCAAAGAAAACAGGTTCGACGAAGGAGTGTGTTTGCCCCAAGCTTGGGGTGAAAGCTCTCTTCACCCTAGCTTGGGGCAAATGAAGTTAAAAGAGTGACGTTGAATAGTCAACATCACGTTTTCTTGGGTTGAGGGGCGAACACTTCGTTCGCCTCTCCTAGGGATGAATGTCTTCTGAAAAACAAAGTCGCATGAACGCGCTGCTAAAATAAAGTCAAACGAACACAGAGTCGGGTGAATGTTAAATCAGGCGAATGTGCTAAGGAGGGAGAGACGCTAAAAAGTCAACATCACATTCGTCCCAATGGGAAGACAACTGTATCTATCGCCCCTTTTGGGGGTGAACACGATTTTAAAATAAAAGATGAGAAGCTGTTTATTTTTATGCCTGGGATAAGAGGGATGATTTTCATCATAGGCAAGGAAGAGATATAATTCATTGAAGGTGTATTCTTCTCTAATGAATGATTCCTCTAAAGGCACCTAGAGTAGGTTGATGAAAAGTATTAAATAATGGAGGCTAGAAGTAACTCAAAGTGTATATCTTGAGCAAGGAGGACAACCGTATTAAAAATGAAAGGAGATTTTGATGATTTCCAAAGCAGAAGCATATTTTCAAGATGGTGAGCATCTCCAGTCAAATAGATAAGCCTTATAATTTTCTGTAAACCAGATCCAAAAAAGCATATTTTATAGAGGAATTTCCTTAGAAGTTGGATCACTGTTTTGAGGGGATGTATTTTCCATGTTTCCAAGGAGGAATTTCCTCACTATGGTTCCTGATCTATGATCATTTTTTCCTCATGTGCATTTAATGAAAGAGGTGAAATCCTCTATAAATACTACTCAATATTCATTGTAAAGGAGGTTGGACATTCTGCTAGAAAACTTTGAAAGTTCTTTGCATCAATAGAAGAGACTTGGCTTCTAAAATTTGCAAGCATTCTTGTGTGTGTTATTTCCTTCTATTTTTAAGCATTTCTGTTTATGCTCATGTTCTTGCTATTAAGTTTAAAATTCTATTTCTAGATTTAAAACATTGTTGGTGAATGAGTGAATTTTGGAATGCAATTTGGAGGTTATCTCTGCAAAGGTGTGAGTGAAATTTTGTTGCCTTCCTTCTATTACATGTTGTTATAAAACTTGGTGGAATTCTTGTTGTTAGTCCACCCCAAATCCTACACTCTAGCTTGTGGTCATATTTCCCTTTCTTTTCGTCATTTCTAATTTCTTTCCTACAATTCTAGTATTCAACCTGAGTAGGATTTAGCTTGGGATACAGCCCTCTCTAGAGATTGGCACAAAGGACATTCATTTTCTCCAACATTTCAATGTTGGTCATGTCTAGGGTGCACAAACATAGTTTTGTTAATTAGGCAGATATTTGACCAACAATTTTTGGTACGCCCGATGGGACACCAAAAGTTCCACTTCCAACAATATCAAGGTTTGATGTTTGTCTTCATGTTGTAGAGTTAGAACATATGGTGACTCAATCATACCCAAAAACCTCCAAATGTGAAGGTAGTAAAAACTATGCTTCATGATTACAAGATCAAAGGCCACAAATTTTGAAAATCCTATTGAATTCTACAAACTTGATAACCAAAGGTTAGGATAGCATCCTCAACTAATCACTTTATGCCATACATCTTCATTACCTTATATATTCCATACAACGTCTATAACATCCTTACGGCTAGTTGGCATGTTTTCTGCCCCTACAAGTCCAGTTAGTACTTTTACTAGCATTCCTCAAGCTCAACCCCATACACCAGTCCATATGGCTCAGAACCCACCACCACAATAGCAAAGGCAATTCTCAGCATGGAACAGCTTGGGAGCCTTGAATTTACAAGCACAAAATCTAGTACCTTAAGTAGCTCTTAAGGCTTTGCCTACTTTTGATGGTACTGGTAAAACTGCTTATGAGCATATTCAGAATGTGGCTTCTTTTGCTACAATCCACAACATACCTCAGGAAGACATTATGGTGCGGTTTCTAGTGTTATCACTGAGAGGAAAATTATTGTATTGGTATCGATCGTTGTAACCTAGTACTATTACCTCATGGGGTCAGTTGGAAGAGCTATTGATCAAGAATTTTCATGAACAATCTGATCCATTCTCCTTGTTGCATCAGTTTACAACAATTCAAAGACACCCGCAAGAGGAGATAGTGGATTTCAATGTTAGATTTTCCCAAGTTGGCAAAGGGTGCCTGATGGTCTTCAGCGTACACATGAACAAGCTACGTTCTACTATCTCAGAGCTTTCAATACTAATATTGGCATGGCTATTTAACAAGCCAATGTGAATATGTTTCTAGAACTATACATGCAAGCACAAAAGGTCGAGTCATATTTAATCACTATAGGCAAGCTTCCTCTAAAAATGACCATGTCTATCCTTCTTAACCTTTCACAACATTTGTATTCAAGTGCATTTTCACAACCCATGCCCTCCATGTACCCAGTTCCCTCATGGAACTCAAGTCCACCTCAGATCACTTTGATCCTCGTTCCATAACTTTTTGCTCCAAGATTTTTGCAGTTACCCTCTCTAACAGTACCACAATTGCCAACACCCATTCCTTTCCCAGTGCTACCAGTGCCATTGGCTCCACTCCCATTACCTACACTGCCAACACCTCTACCTTTACCAGCGCCTCCTGAACTACCCAATCCTGATCCTTATACGATGCTGTTACAAGAGGTGAAATCCAATAACTCGGCCTTAAGGACAATATCAAATGAGTTGACATTAGTAAGGAAGAAGTAGGTTGAAGCTAATTTTTGGTCTAGGAGATTTCAAACACTACCAATAACATGGGAGCAAGCATCCACTAGCAAGGGTCCTGAGAGGAACACAATAGTTCTGGTAAACGAAGAAGCTATCACGTCTGAAAAGGCATATTGGTGCTTGAAATGCAATGATCCTCATGGAGAAGACACATGTATGGTACATCTAAACTACGTACAAATGCTAGCAAAAATTTCTTCTGGTGGCCAAGTGAATATGATAATGGAGGCCGATCACAATTTTATGGTACCTTCTTTGGAGCAAGTCTCAGTTCTTATGAGATCTGGGAAAAAATTGGTGACTATGAATCCGGTGGAATTGGAGCCCTTGAAGGTTCCTACAGAATCAAAAGTACAGAATCAAAAAGTAAAACCTCTAGAAAAAGCACCTGATGTGATGGTGAAACAACAAGATCCTGTACTATTGAAGGATTTAATGCCCAAATAGGTGAAGATGAAAGCGCCACTTACATAGCCTATAGTTGATCCAGAGTAGAATGAGGTGAAAGAACAAGCTAAATAATACCTTTAATATCCATCATTGACTAAGAGACAAAGGGTGGAACCTACTCAGTAGTACCAGGATAAATAATGGTCTCCTGGGGTTTCTAATTATAACATTATGGAAGAGATGAAAAAGATACCTGCAAAATTCACCTTATACGATGCTTTGCAGTTACCATGACAAGTTGACTTGCTGCAAGAGTCTCTTAAGACTGCAAAGGACCAAAAGAAGAGTCATTATCAAACTATGTTGGCTCAAAAACTCTCAACTTCAGTTATTGGAAAGAATAGGCCACCCCCATTATATTTGTCACTCAGAATGGATGAGTGGATTGTACATGATTGTATGATTGATTATGGTGCTACGACTACTATCATGCCAAAGGTAGTATGCGAAGCAATGGGAATAGAATACACAAGAAGTAGCCCAGGGGTTTTACAATTGGACAAGACTCCAGTCAAGAGGGTGGGAGTGATAAAGGATATTCCTATTATGCTACATAGCATGCCGTAAATCACTGTTATCCAAGAAGTAGTGGTGGTTGACTTGGAGCCATACTTCAGCATGTGCCTTTCAAGGGATTTCATGGCAAAATTGGGAGGTTAAATCTCCTTGGACTATTCTCATTTGGAAATTATGTTCAAAGGAAAGAGAATCAATATTTATAATGAAAAGCCATCAAATTTTCATATTGAAAATTTGGAAGAAGAAGAAAAATCTCCAGGTGCAGTCAACATGATGACTAAGGAATTAGAGGAGGTTGACCTGATGGAAGAAGCACTTGGTGAACTCCATCTTGAATATGAGTTCTCTCTCATAGATTTCAATGCGATGGTTGAAATGGATATCGGCTTTTATATGATAACCAAGTCTGAGCAGTCTGTAGAAAAAAATACTAAGGCCCTAGACCCCATTGAAAATCAATTATGGAAATTGTATTTTGATGGCACTAGGTGTAAAAACAGTGTAGGGGACGGAATTGTGTTGGTCTTTACTAAAGGATTACGAAAGACCTATTCTTATAGACTAACTTGGAGTTGCATGAATAATGTAGCCAAATATGAGGCGTTGCATCTCGGATTAAGAAAGGCTGAAAAGTTGGGCATTAAATAGTTGCAAATTTTTGGCAACTCTAAGCTTATTGTCAATTAAACCACCAACAAGTATGTGTCTAAGCAGAATTACCTAAAATTCTATCACAACAAAGTATAGGATTTGTTTGAATCCTTTATAGCCTTGAACATTTAGACGATTTCCCAAGAGCAAAACAAACACACAAATATTTTAGCTTCTCTTGGTGCAAACTATTCTCCAGTGGAACAAGTAGTCAGAAAACTGAAGACTGTCAGGGTGATCTATAGGCCCTTAGTCCCTGATAAGAACCTCTATTAGCAAGTATTTGACAATGATGAACAAATAGTTAATTTTTTGATCAAAGAAGCTGTAGGTGCGGATGATAGAGTACTTTTTGAAAAAGAGATGGAGGGAATGATTCAGTTGAAGAATAATCACATTCCAAGGGGATTGATTTCGTTGGAGAGTTTATTCGACCAAAACGATAGGGCTGAGAAGAACATGATTAAGATGGATGCAAAGGAGTATAAGGAGTTGCAGCTCTGACCTAAAAATATCATCAAAATAAGGACTGATTGCATACCAGAAGAGTTACAAGACATCAAGAACCTATGTTATGGGTACCCCGACATTGTTGCATGGAGGTATCATGACTTGAAAGGATATGACCAAAATGTAATTCAACATACCATCGAGCTGCAGGAGGGGGTGAAACCTTTTCGATAGAAACAACGACCCGTCAATCGCAAGATCGAAGTGCTCATGAAGGCAGAAATATTAAAGATGTTGGAAGAAAATATAATATACCTGATTAAGCATTCAACATGGGTAGCAAAATTGGTACAGGTACGAAATAAGAATGGAGATATTTAGTTGTGTGTTGATTTTTGAAACCTAAACCAAGCGTCATTAAAAGATAATTACCCTTTGCCTCAAATTTATCAAATCCTTCATGTGGTTGCTGACGCACAGAGATTTTCATTACTAGATGATTTCTATGGTTATAACCAGATATGGGTAAAAGATGAAGACCAACACAAAATGATGTTCACTACCAAGTGGGGCACATTTGCCTACCAAAGGATTCCATTCGGTCTCTCAAATTTTGATGCTACCTTTCAAAGGGCCATGGACATTGCTTTCGATGAGTTATTGAATAGAATTATTGTAATATATCTTTATGAAATGATTGTGTTTTCACATCGTAGAGAAGACCACGTTTTTCATTTGAGGAAGGTGTTTGAAAAATATCGTGAGTTCGAGATTTATATAAATCCGAAGAAGTCAATATTTTCTGTCAAAGAAGGAAAATTTTTGGGTCATATGATCTCACAAGAAGGACTAGCTATTGACCCCACAAGAGTTGAGGCACTCCTAAAGCTACCATTACCTGCTAACAAGAAGGACCTACAATATTTATTTGGTCAAATAAATTTCATTTGCAAGTTTATTGTTGAATTTGCTCAAGTTGTGAAACCCATGATTGAGCTCTTAAAGAAGAATGCCAAATTTAAATGGACGGAAGCAAGAAGATGAGATTTTAAGGAGATCAAGGAAAGAATTACCCAAGCTCCAGTTTTGAACAATCCTGATTATTTAAAAGACTTCATTCTCTATGCAGTATGAGAGCAAGGGAGTTATGTTGCAGTTTTGACACAGAAGCAAGAAGATGGAGATGAGAAACCGATTGCCTTTATGATCCAAGTCATTGCACATCATCAAGAGAAGTATAATTTTATTGAAAAATAGGTGTACATGGTAAAATTATACATGGCAAAAATAAAAAGTCTTTTCACCCTTCCAAAGAGTGTGTGCAAAACAAATGGAAAGGAGTTCCATTTTTTTCACCCAAGGGAGGAGCGCAAGGCTCTATGCGCCCCCTTGAGAGTGAACGAACAAAGCAAACAAAGAAAAGTGCCCGGTTAACTCATGATTCAAAAAACAAAATCATATTTGCCTTGGAGAAAAGGTGAAATGACCGTTCGCCCATAATGTGGGCAAACGCGTTAGCGCGCGTCGCCAATATCTATATAAAAAAAGGGCTACAAAGTAAAAAGCGCAAGCACCAAATAAAAAGTCAAAATCATGTTCGCCTCGAATATGGGGTGACACAACCGTTCACCCAAAGTTAGGGCGAACACGTTAATTTTGAAAATGCAACATTTAAAATACAAAAAAGGTTATTATAAGGTAAAATTAAAAAGTGTTTTCACTCTACATGAGAAGATAAAATTCAAAAAGCATAAGTGCCTAAGTTTTGGTAAAGGATTTCAAATATTAATTTTGGGTGTCTTTAAAAGGAGAGGAAAAATCTAAAAATAAAGGAAAGCTCTAAAAGTAGTTGTGTTTTTCTAGAAAAATAGGTTTTTCTAATCTGGACGAAAAAGCAGAATGGATAAGGTTTTAAGAGAAGGCGTTCGCTATGAAGATTTACTAGACAAGTCAAAGACATTTTAGGGAAAAGAGAAAAATCAGATAAGGGAGACAAGTGTGTTTCAAAATGTTTTTGGCCCATTTATTTTCGAAAGCACGCTTGTAATAAAAATTTTTCCCTGGATGCATGGCAAGTGTTGGAGAGCGTGTATGCAGGTTGAAGAGTGTTCTGAAGCCATTTAATTCTTGCTCAAATTTGCATAGGAGGAAGATTTTATTTTCTTGAGGAGCAAAAATACATATTATTGGCTTCGAGTGACCAATTTGTTTTTCCAAAAAATCTTCAATTTCTAGGGCATATTTTACAATAAAATTATGCGGTAAAGGAGGGCACACTTTCCAAAGATGATTTGGCAGCGAATGAAAAGTGATACCATTAAAGCATTGGAAGTAATGCCCAATGTGTGAATCAATACACGTTCTTCTAAAGGCATCCAAGGGGAGTTCAACATTTATTACGATGGTTGAGAGAGTGCTTTATATAAAGGACCAAGTAAAAGCCCATAGTTTATTTTTCAATTTGTTTTTACTGCCGCTGTGTTTTCAAAGACGTTTAAAGCACTCATCGGAGAGAAATAATGGGAAAGAGGAGCAAAGAGACTACAGAGGATGTAGAGCCTAAGAAGTCAAGGAAAATATAAGGAGGGTCTAAATCCAAGAAGACCTGAAGGAATGAAAATGTAGATTTAGACCCATATGCCGACACAATGGCAAAAATTGGTGACTGTGTAATTACCCACAAGGGTATGGAGAAATTACGGTAGGATGTGGAGACTACAGTAAATCAGGGGGTGACATTAGAAATCTTGTTGATAGTGTCGTATCATTCAAAATTATTTTGGCAGTTGTGTCCACCCATACATCCTTATCCGAAGCTTGTACAGCTCATTGTTCAGTTTTACGACCAATTTATAAGGACGATGAGAAATGTGAAGAGAAATACTTTTTACCATTACCCCGAAGGAAGTGCAGGAAGCGTTTGCTTATGGTTTGAAGCCTCCTTCATATATTATTTCTAAGAAGCTGCATACCAATGAGCAGGAGGATAGATATGTCTCCATAGTAACCATGCGCTAATTCATGGAGACGCAGCTGATTAAGGAGCCACCGATGGGGCAACTTTCAAATTTGCCAAAGCTACTCACAGAATTCAAGAGCTTAGATATTTACTCTATGTTGGCATGGATTTCATGTTTGCCTACAGATTCTACTATTCATAAATAGCAAATGACCCTAGCATAGTGCATTTGTCGAACTGAATATTAGTCTTTGCCAGTTATGAGGTAAAGCACCAATCCGATTTTCTTTGATTTGGCTGATTTTATTTCTCGAAGATTAAATTTTCAATTGGAAAAGTTTCTGGTCATGGAAGAGATGTCATTCAGACATACCTCTTTTCTTATATGGTATTTATTTTTCCATTTAGAATAACACTTCCCTTTTATCAAAGTAAAACAAATGGATGAAAGGGATGAACTTCTCCTAGTGTATATGTGGACTTCCGCTTTGTCAAATAGGGAGTCATTTTATAGTTTTAATAGTTTATTTTTGGGGCCTGCCATAGAATTACTTTGTGGTACATGTGAAAGGGTGCCATAAGAATTGAGAGAAGTAGTAGTTACTGGAGAGAAAGGAGATATTTTTCTACTTACTCGGGTGTGGTTGTGAGAATTTTTGGCTTTATAGGTAAGCCATTTTTGTTGCCATAATTTTCCACCAAGAACTTTTTTGTTATGGAGGTGGTGCGCTAGTCGAACTATGTAAATTATGTATATGGAGTAGGGCACGACAAGAAAACAACCTGTAACATGTTGTTTAAGTTCGGTAGTATAGAAGTGAGCCAGGTTGGACAAAATCGACTGCTCATAATGATGCTTCAGGATTTGGGGCTGATAGAATTACCACAACATTGGAGGTATGACCCATTGGGTAAATTCATAGAAATAATAAAAGCCAAATCATTTCACTACTGTCCACGACTTGATATTGAAAAAAGGTGAAATAATTTTGATGGGCCCGATATGGATTGGCACATTGAAGACATGATGATGCTTCCCCCTTGGCATGATTGCTACGAATAGGAGGTTGAATATAATTCGGTAAGGTACAAGAATTAGATTCCTCCACCCGATCTATTTAGCTAGGTAAAATACAGTGAACCCGAATGGATTGAAGAGAAAATTATGAATTGGTGGATAATGTGGGTTCACTAAGGGAAGACCACGACTCCTTATGGGTTGAAGTTGGATAATACATTTTCAGACACCTATGACGAGTTTGTTTATTCTTATCAACTTGTCACTTTTACCAAAAAATTTCCTCGAAGCTTCCAACATTTTGATAGTGGCAAAAGTGGGGACAAGGGAGAACACCCATCAGTTGAAGAAGATATATGAAAGAAGAACAATAGTACATGTTTAGGTGAAGGTCATAGCGAATGAAGCAAAAGGTTGAGGAGGCACCTGCATTGGAGAAGTAGAATGTTTGAAACACACTCTCATTTCCCAAAGTGGTAAAATGACCAAGGACTGGCGCCATTTCCTCCTCCAATGTTAAAGTTTTAGTTGCTGCAGTTATCACAATTTCAATCATTTTGGAAATGGTTGTCAATCCATCGTAGGTGACTGAGGATTCAATGAAGGTTACACAGATGTTTCCAATGATTCACGAACAAAATGAGGATCAAAAATTAAGGAGCTCTCAAGTGAAGGTCGTGGACATCAAAGAAAATACAAATGTTGAGGAGAGAGAAGAAGAGCAACAAGAACAACAGGAGGAAGTTATTTCATAGTCACTCCCATCACCACATCACATGACGCTTGCGCCCAAAGGTACATATTCTTTTCCTTCTTCTTCCTCTTTTTCAGAGTATGTAGTGACTTTTGCTTCACTCCCATCAATTTTCGTGCCCATCTCTCCACCCTTCGGTATGCCCTTTGTATCCATTTTGCTTCCTTCTTATTCCCTTCCCAAAGTCACTACAACTCCTTTTTATCTTCATATTTCTTTGGGCTCCCTTTCTTTCAGTTCATATACGTTAGGGCCAAACCCATTCTTGTGCCCTTCCTCTTCCATTTTTGCCATCACTTCCACTAAGGCTGTAAGTACACAGGCTCCTCCCAGAGTGAGCATAACTGCTACCAAACTTGGTTCCTTTATCCATTCCACTATTTTAGTTCCCCATCTCTTAGCCATCACATCTGCTTCCTTTGAGCCCGATCACTCAAAAGTTTTGATTCTATTCACACCATTTTTGGAGCTACAAGCATTGCCCAAGGTTAAGGTGGCACCAAAATAGCCCAACATGGAGAAAATCAATCAGACGCTTTTGAGTTCATCGCAATGGTTAAAAAGTAATAGGTAAAATAAGATATGGCTCTAGCTCAACTGATCAAGAAGGTTGCCTTTGACCCCATCGCCATGGAAGCTCACATGATTAAAATCACTCCCTTGGTCCAAAAGCCACAAGGAGAAATGCTGCTGAGTGATTATGTTTGTGAGACTATTACAGAGGACCTCACCAAGATCGATCCCACAGAGAAAATGGGCAACATTCAGGTTGATATGATTTTGGTATACTTGCATGACGAGTATTACAAGAAAAAATATTTTGAGCATGAAGATAAAATCATCAAACTTGAAACTACCTTGTCCAAAAGTAGAGTGCAAGAGGAGAAGACAACCATAGAAAATGAACACTTGCGCTAACAAGTAGGAGTGCATTTGAAGGAAAGAGATGCAGCTAGGATAGAGATGCACTCACTCCAAACATAGCTGGAAGCCATGAAGAACCATCTGGTAGAAAAAGCCGTACAGGTTGCAGGTTTTCTTTGAAAAGCATTAGAGGTGCACCTTCACTCAACTCAAAACTGCAAAAAATTGGCTGAAAAAGTAGTTCAAGTGTTGCATTATTTATGGATGGCTAGCATACATATCCATCTAGGACAACAATTGATCGATAACACAGAGGAAAGTCTAGAGCCATATATGAAGATGGTAGTAAAAATTTAGTCTTTGGCTAACTCCAACATTCACATTCACCCCTACGCGAAATGGATCATGCCTGGTCCACTACCAAAGTTACCCTATGCAATTATTTTCAAATAATGGACCCGGTGAGAGAAGGCTAGAAAATATTTAATATCATTGAGCAAGATCATACTATTTTCATGACGTATTTTGACACTCTTGCTGGTTTGGGATTCTCGTACTTCACTGATGAATGGGGTAAACCTCTATTGAAAGAACAATTGGGAGTGGCTTGGAGGAAGTTCATGGAGGATACCTCAGAGATCAACGCATAGGAGGAGCCCATAACAGAAGTGCATGTATTACCTCTTATGTAAAAATATACCACCTGGAGCTTTCACTGTTCGAGCTTTCTCAGTGAGCGAAGCACCTCAGTCTGGAAGATGTCTAGAATCTTTGATTCATTTACGAGTCATTGAGTACTCCCTGCTTATTCACCACTCAAGCTTGGGAGGAGGCAATCATAGTTTATGAGGTTACCTTTGAGAGCCTCAAGGAGCAAGATGAGCAGGTAGCAGTGGTGCACACCATGGCAAAGAAAGCAGTAGAAGAAGCCGAGTGGGTTGTAGTACTCAAGGTAGCAGTTGAAGTTGAAGCTACAAAAAATGCAGAAGAGGAAGAGGCACATAAAAATACGTCTACATCGAAAGCGCCAGCCAGAACAACTGGAAAAAAGACTCCATTATAGCCCAATGGATAAAGGTCTGGGATCATTTGCATCCATGTGAGTTGGATACCCCATGAGTCATCAAAAATGTTGATAGCTTTGCATTTTGCCACATTGGGATTTTGATATTATTTTATAGGAGCTTTTTGATTCTAATACAATAAGATATATTAAATCTGAGAATATAATATTTTGATCGAATTTATATATTGCAGTTATTTTATTTTTCTATATTTGTTTGTATATATACTCTCTTTTGGCTTGGAAGTAATGAATGTTAAAGAAAGAAGCTACAAAACTATATTGGGAATTCAAAGTTTGCATCATTTGTAAATTCGCTAAGAAATGGTGCATAGACAAAAAAATTACTACAAAATGAAGACCCGTTTGTTTTAAAGCAAAAGGTCCTACACACTGTAAAAGGAAAGAGAAGGAAACATTAAAATTGCAAAACATTTAAAGATGTGGCAGCGCTTGAGGGAAAAAAATTTGGAAGAATCGCGTTCGCCCCAAATTTGGGGTGAAGGCCTTGTTCGCCCCACTTTGGGGCGAACATATTTTAAAATTAAAATAATGCACCCAATCATTGCAAAGAAAACAGGTTCAACAAAGGAGTTCATTCGACCCAAGCTTGGGGCGAAAGCTCCATTTACCCCAGCTTGGGGTGAATGAAGTTAAAGGAGGGACATTGAATAGTCAACATCATGTTTGCCCAGGTTGAGGGGTGAACACTCCGTTCACCTCTCCCAAGGGTGAACATATTTTGAATAATAAAGTCACGCGAACGCGCTGCCAAAAATAAAGTCGGATGAACATAGATTCAGGTGAATGTTAAATCAGGTAAATGCACTAAGGAGGGAGTGACGTTGAAAAGTCAACATCGCATTCTCCCCAATGGGAAGGCGACTGTCTTTGTCACCCATTTTGGGGGTGAATGCAATTTCAAAAGGAAAGATGCGAAGTTGTTTATTTTTATGCCTGGGATAAGAGGGATGATTTTTTCCATAGGCAAGGAAGAGATATAATTCATTGAAGGTGTATTCTTCTCTAATGCACGATTCCTCTAAAGGTGCCCAGAGCAGGTTGAAAAAAATCATTAAATAATGGAGGTGAGAAGTAACTCAAAGTGTAGATCTCAAGCAAGGAGGACATCCATATTAAAAATACAAGGATTTTTGATGATTTCCAAAGCAGGATCATGTTTTCAATATGGTGAGCGTCTCCAGTCAAATAGACAAGCCTTATAATTTTCTGTGCACCGGATCCAGAAAAGCATATTTCATGGAGGAATTTCCTTAGAACCTGGATCACTATTTTGAGGGGATGTATTTTCCATATTCCCAAGGAGGAATTTCCTCACTATGGTTCCTCATTTGTGATTATTTGTCCTCGTGTGAATTTAATGAAAGAGGCAAAATCCTCTATAAATACTACTCAATATTCATTGTAAAGGAGGTTGGACATTTTGCAAGAAAAATTTGAAATTTCTCTACATCAATAGAAGAGACTTGGCTTCTAAAATTTGCAAGCATTCTTGTGTGTGTTATTTCCTTCTGTTTTTAAGCATTTCTATTTATGCTCATGTTCTTGCTATTAAGTTTAAAATTTTGTTTTTGGATTTAAAAAATTGCTGGTGAATGAGTGAATTTTGGAATGTAATCTGGAGGTTATCTCTACAAAGGTGTGAGTGAAATTTTGCTGCCTTCCTTCTGTTACATGTTGTTATAAAACTTGGTGGAATTCTTGTTGTTAGTCCACCCTAAATCCTACACTTTGGCTTGTGGCCGTATTTCCATTTCTTTCCGTCATTTCTAATTTCTTTCCTGTAACTCTAGTCTTCAACCTGTGTAGGATTTAGCTTGGGAGCTAGCCCTCTTTGGAGATTAGCACAAAGGACATTCCTTTCCTCCATCCTTTCAATGTTGGCCATGTCTAGGGTGCACAAACGTAGTTTTGTTAATTAGGGAGATATTTAAACAATAAGACCCTCTTGTAGAGTTCTAGTTATAAATAAATTATCAGTGATTTGAACTAGCAATAGCTACTAAGAAAAGAATATCTTAACCACTATGCCACTCCTAGCTTAGTGAGTAGGGGAAAGAGATTTGCAAAAAAAGGGTTTTAGATATGACAACAAATAATTGTCAGGATTAGATCACCCTTCCTCTTGGCTCTATGGTGTACAACTTGGCTACCATGTTGTCCATGTTGGTATGCCACTTCTATGTCAAGATATGTGGATGTGTGTTGGCCAATTGTAGGAAGCATGCATAAATATGTTCAAGCACCATACGAATGGAACCAAAAATATAAAGGCACCAACTTTAAGATTTAAAAATTTGAGATTTAAAATTTCTAAAACAAGGAATAGAAAACTTGAAATGCTATCCTTAACGATTGGTGTGATGAATCCTTCTTTCATTGATGAGCAAAGCTACTTTGTATCTTGATTTGATACCATGTTTAAGTATGTTATATTTTTCAAAACCATTCCAAAATATTAATTCACCATAATCATATCCCAAGAAGAAGATAATGCAATTAAGAGATATTCATACTAAATGAAATGAAGAAATTAAGGGGGATAATAAGAAGTATAAGGTGGGTGTCCATGGGTACCCCAATATATCAAATCTTATTCATACTTCTTATACAAATGGATCCTCATTGAGGAGTATTTATATTAATACCAAATCCTCAATAAGAGGTGTAGACAAGGGTTTTTTATCCAAGTCATAATCTATCCTTGCCCCTAACACATGTAACCCATGTGCCTACCAACTCACCTTTTTTCTTGCATCACTAAAACCACTCACCAAACTCCTTTTAGATTTTTAAGCTCAATTTTAATGAATTCGTGGCCTCTACTTTTAGGCCATGAATTCACTAAAATAGGAAGCCGCCTAACGACTCGAATGTCCATTTGGATTTTTGCTAAATCAACCTACTTTACCATGTATAGAAAATTCACGACCTCTAATTTTAGGCCACAAATTTTCCTAGATTTGGAATTTTCCCAAAACCATCTAATGCCTCAAAAAACCATCTAGAATCTCTCAATTTTTTGGTTTTTTTGCATCAATCCAAGTTATAAAATAGGTACTCCGTCTCCCAAATGAGACTCGTGAAGGAATGTGTTGATGAATGCATGAATGAGCAACTGATAGAAACTAAGGAGTGAAAGTTTAATGCAGGTTGAGTGTCAAAACCAGGTTGATATCAGCTGAAGAATGCTTTGAAGCTTGAATTGTTGTTGATGGATTTTTGTTGCCACCATTGCTACTACAAATTAGATGATCCAATTTGTGACATATTTGCTAGAAGAAGATCATTTTTAATCTCTTATGTATTCTCATTTTATTTCTACCTTTGTACATCATACCTTTTTGCATTATTGATGAATTCATAAGCAATTTTGTGAATTCACTTACAGGTCGTGAAATCACCTTACAGGTTGTAAATTTGCTAACCAAGGGTCTTGGAGAAAAAAATTTGTCTCTAGATACATTGCCTCACTTTGCATACTACAATTCAATCATTTTGTTTTTGTTAACATTATGCTTTTTGCATTCTTTATTGTCATTTCATCTCTACTCTTGCATTTGTTCCCAAAAGATCAATGATTTACACTGTTTATGAACAATTTGCTAAAAGAACCAAGGGGGCTTGATTGCTATGCTCTAAGCTCAGTCATACAGTTGCCTAAGCAGGTACCCAAACACTGATCAAAATTTGTAGTGTTTTGTGGAATTATTGGAAGGTTTTTGCAAATTCACACTAAGCTATGAAATCGATTTAGAAGCCACAAATTTGCTTACAGGTTGCAAAATAACTCTGATTAGACATTCAAACTAGGTAGGTGTTCTGCAAAATTTGTTTTAGTGTCATACTTCTACTTTTTAGTATCATATTTGTTCTGTTTTCTTAAATTCTTGTGAAAAGATTCAAAATGCTAAAATATTGAGAACAAAATCTAATAAGGTGCACGTAGCTTAGAAGTTGTTTGTTTGTCTTCAAGGAAAGTTAAAAGTGCATATAGTCTATTTTTAGTTGCATTTGACTCAAAATTAGGTGTTTACAAATTGAAAGAACATTTTTTTAAACAAACATCCTTGGATAGACTTAGAAGTAGTCTATAAATACTTCTTGGTGAACCTAAATCCATTCAACCTCACCAAAGGAGGTATGCCACCAGGTACCCCTCACATCGAGGTGTAGGTGTGCAAACATCCCATCCCCCTTTTAGGCACAAATCCATTTACCTAGAAGGAAAGGGGTGCAAATTTTTCCCTCTACATTCTTTGGTGAACCCGACATGAAATCATGCATTAAGGGTTCAAATCATCACACCATCAACCATTCTTCTTTTCTACTACACACTTCTCTTCCTTTCATTCTATCCCTCTAGTTTTGTTATTAAAAAATTGTACTGATGCTCATTCTAGTTCCATCCCACCCTTGGCATCAGGTGGTGTCAAGTTTTGGTGAGGGTTTGAGGTCAAACCCTCCAACTTGTTAAAGTTGGGTATTAAGTGGTGTACACCTCCTACTCTTGGGAAAAATAGACGACTAAGACTAGACGACTTTGGGAAAACTTTGAGAGAGGATTTTGGTCAGAAGAACATTTCTTATTTTCATCATCTATTATTTATTTTAATTAATAAATACCACATTCATAAACTATATAAAATAATTTAGTCACATGAACAAAATTTATTAAGAACAAGGGAATCCTAAAGGGTGAAAGTATTTTTCTTATCTGTTTGTGATTCTAACCAGTAAAATAAGGAAACATATTTTGTGTGATATATTCTTTAAGTGATTATTTTATTCCTCATTCTTTTCAAAATATGACCATGACTCTTAGGAATGGTAAGGAAATTGTAGGTCCTGTAGAGGACCAAATTGATAGAGAAAATCCTAATATAGAATACACAGAACATGCGAAAACCAAATATGATCTTGATCCTATGGAAGGGGATGATGAAGTATTTTTTTAGGTCCCTTGAAAACTTTTGGAAGTTTGTAAAGAGTAATCATGCTACTTTTAGCCAAGCCATATAAGAACAAACCCATCTTGCGAGGGGTGAAGCTTCTCACCTTCACCCTAATGTTTCTCATATTCTCTCGAAGAACACAAGCTTATACTAAGAGGGGGGGTGAACAGTATAAGACCACTTTTTACTTTTTCTTCCAAACCAATATTATGTTGTGTAAAGATAACAGTAACAATATTAGTAATCAAAGCAATGCACAAAAACCATACACAATAGAGACACCACAATTTACGTGGTTCACCCAATGTGGGCTACTCCACGGAGAAAATATTTTACTAAAACTTTCTCAATCAATCTCTTTGGGAATCACTCCCAATTACAATGTTTATGGATCTCTGTCCAAAGGAGATGCTGATCCCCTAATCTCAAGTTCATGTATCTCTTCCACAGGAGAAATCTTTCCCCTTCTGCTATGGCTATGTGATCTTCTAGAAGACTCTGTCTCTCTACTACACTAACTAGTGGACCTCTCTCCACTTGAAGACTCCTCACTCAGATCTGTCTTCAACTGTGCTAGTTGTTGGATCTCTATCCACTGAGACTCTATCCTCTGTACTCTATCACCTCCAAAGCTCTGTCAATAGGCTCACTAAGAACCTGCTCAATAGGCTCACACAAAACCTGCTTAACAAGCTCACACAGAACTTATCAAATGCTGAATAACAAGCTCACATAGAACTTGTCCAAATCTGCTCTAGCAAGCTCACCAAGAACTTGCCCAAATCTACTCTAGCAAGCTCACCAAGAACTTGCCCAAATCTGCTCTAGCAAGCTCACCAAGAACTTGCCCAAAATGTTCTAGCAATCTCACCAAGAACTTGCCCAAAACTGTCCACAAATCTATCCCCAAGGGCCTTCTCAAAGGCTCAATCAATCATGCTCAAGTAGTACTCAAAGATGAACTCAACAATGAATGGCAATCTCAACTCAAATTAACTTCATAGAAGCATAAAGAGAATTGTTAGAGACTCAATATGTTCTAATCTCACTCTCAACCCAAATCAATCTCAACTCAACTCAACTCAAATCAATCTCAACTCAACTCAAGTCAATCTCATAGAAGCATAAAGAGAATTGTTAGAGACTCAATATGTTCTAATCTCACTCTCAACTCAAATCAACCTCAACTCAATTCAAGTCTTATAGAACCATACAGAGAATTGTTAGAGACTCAATATGTTCTAACCTCAATCTCAACTCAACATAGAATGATGGAATAGTTTGTTTTATAGAACTTGAACAATCACTTCACACATCACTTGACTAGGCTCAATCAACTCAACTCAACCAATCATCACAAGGGACAACTCTCTCTCACACAATCCTAGTCCAAGTATGTATCAACCAACTCAAATGTTTCCAATAATGCTCAACCACAAATCTCACATAACAATGATACTCATGTTATTTTCTAACTCAAGTTCTTTCACAACCAATGGGCTTCAACAACTATGCTTATAAAACAAGGTTTAAACTCAACTCTCAAATCAGAAAAACCTTGAAGCATTCAACCAACCACTTTCAAAAAGGAAACCACAAACAATCCTTTTCCCTCCAATGATATTTCAGAAATCAACCACCATAAACAATCAATAGGAGAATGTGCCCATACCTTTTATGAAGATGAAAAAACCTCTTTGTAAATCTGCCACAATCACAAAATTCTTTTGCCAATCTTCACAAGGGTTAGTAGATCATAAAATAATCAACATTACTCCACTTTTCAATAATCATCACCAAGGCCTTTAATTGCACAACTTCCTTATCTCTCCTAAAACCACTTGTCACCTCATGAAAGAATTAATCCTCTTGAAAAAGAACAAGGCAAACTTCACTTTTGGAACCCCTTTGCAAAATCAGAAATATCTCTTTACACACACCTTATTTCTCCTTCTAAATAATTTAGTCAAATAGCCCTCGAAATAAGCTTTCCGACGATATATAATATGCCCCCTTTCCGAAATAAATTGAAACCTTTACATATATATATGCCAACCTCCATTAATTGCACATAGGTCGGCCCTCCATTAATTTAAACTTAAACTTTAAACTTTAATATCTTCATCACCGGAGGTCCTTTTTCGATGAAACAAAATTCCACCTTGGCTTTTAAGAAAAGCCCTTTCCACATAAGCCCACCATGGTTTTAAATAAAACCTTTTATTTTCCTGCCTTGGTTTTCATAAAAACCTTGTATATATCCATGCTCTCCAAAATATCATAGATGATTATCTATGAAGTGCTTTTGCCACCAAAACCAAATATGATCCATGTGACATCAATGACAACATAAAATGCCTCAAATTACCTCAAATTTCCAACAATCTCCCCCTTTGTCATTGATGGCAACACCTCTAATGCAAACACCACAATCATTGCAAAAACCATCTCTGAGAATCAAAGTTGCTCCCCCTGACTCAATACTCTCTATGGAGGCTGCTCCCCTAACTCAATACTCTCTTTGGAGGCTGCTCCCCCTAACTCAATGCTCTCTTTGGAGGCTGCTCCCCTAACTCAATTCTCTCCCCCTTACTCAAATCTCTCCCCCTTTGACATCAATGGCAAAAGGGACACCTATGGGGCTAAAAGATATGACTCTTAAGCATAGCCCCCTCACCACCTTCTCTCTTGAGGTGATTAATTTTGGGGTGGGAGTACCTTTACTCCCATATTACATTGATTCTTTCCTCTATCAACTTCCTTCCATGTTTTTTTGATATCCTTCTCTTGATGAATTACTTGATCTTCTTGTCTTGAACCTTTTTGACCTTCTTGCCTTGAACTTGTTTGGAATTGAGTCCTACACCATCTTGCAATATGCCCAAAGTTATTGCAATTAAAACACTTGATATTGTAGCCTTTGGATGGTGCCCATGTCCTGAATTCTTTCTTGAAGTAATTTCCATATCCATTCCTTTCCTGAACCCTGTATTGTGAAGCTCTGTTTTCATGACCATTATTACCATGACTTCTGAATTGTGTAGCTCTAAAACCAAAACCATGTTGCTCATTTCCTTTGCACTAAAAAGATTTATGACCAATCCTGTTACATGAGAAGCAATGTCCCTGAAAACCATACCTTCTTCCTTTGAAGTTTCTTCTAGAAAAATCAAACTTCTTTGATCCATGGATCCTGCAATGTATAGCCCTGTGTCCAAATCCATTACAAGAAAAACAATATCCTTGAAAAGCCTTTTGTTCATGCCTTGGTTCCTCATACCTTTCTTGACCATTATCCTTATGATCATCTTCAACTTGTGCATTGCATTCTTGAACCTTCTTTGTAGCATCTAAAACCTCTTCCTTAGTTTCTTCCTTGCCTTTTTCTTCAAGAATTTATTTTCCCTTTGATCTTGATTCACCTATCTCAAAACAAGAACCAAACTGAATATTTGGAGCCATAGGAACTTTGGAACTTTCCTCACAAATCTTAGGTGCTTCTTTGCTTTCATATTTTAGAACTTCCTTTCCTTTTGAGTGTGATTCCCCAAACCTGAAATATGGGACCTTTGGTGCTTTGGAATCTTCCTCTTCTTTCTCTTCATTTGTGTCAAGTAGCAACTTGGCATCCATCTCTATAGCCTCTGAAATACATGTTTCCTTCTTAGTACAAATATCTTGACCTTTTGAGTCATGTGATGGATCAAACTTCTCATGTAGGGAACATCTCAATTCTTTTAGATTCTCCTTAACCTCTTGTAGTTGCTCATGGATAACATTGAAGTCTTCCTTTAGATCAACTGAGACATTATCCTCTTGTTTAACTTCTTCTATTTGGAGTGAATGTTCTTCTTCTACTTCTTTTATTCCATAGAAAAACCCTTCTTCATCTTCACTGTCACTAAGATCATTATAATCTTCTATAGCAAACAAACTCTCAAGATTTCTTTGACCATGCCTGTTTCCTTGATGTGTCATCTCATCTTCACTATCACTGAAACCATTGCAATACCCTGATCTGTGATCTCTTTGACCACACACAAAACATTGTTCTCTTTCACCTTCTATTCCTAGGAATAAATGCTCTTCCTTTTCATCATCTGAATTGTCTCTATCATTATGATCTGAGCTATCACTTGCTTCTACAATGTAGTAAGATTTCTTTGCCTTACGAAAAATTTTCTTCTTCTCATACCTGTTTTGCTTGAATCTGTCATCTTTGTCATGCTTATGCTTTCCATCTTCTTTTCTTCTGTGACCCTATTTTTCATCATCACTGATTTCTTCATGTGGACACTTGTATGCATAGTGACCAAGATCACCACACTTGTAGCACCTGACTTTCCTTATATCTTTGAAATTCCTTGAGTCCTTATTCCTTTTGATGAAGTTAGCTTCCTCATAATTTTCTAAAACTCTATCTGTTTCTAAAACTTTCCCTTTCTCTTTTTCTGAAGCCTTGAATGCAATCTCTTTTATTGGAGCTTGATGCTTACTTACCCTCATCTCATAAGTTGTGAGAGTACCTTGCAATTCTTCCATTGTTAACTTGTTGATATCCATTGTTTCTTCTATTGTTGAAACCTTTGCATCATATTTCATGGGAAGTGATCTCAAAACCTTTTGAGTAACTTCTGATTCTTTCATCTCAAAACCTAGGCCTCTCATAGTGTTAGTAATCTCATCAACTCGAAGTAAGAACTTTGCAATATCTTCAGAATCTTCCATTTTCAATTCCTCAAATATTTTTCTATGAGTTTGTAGTTTTGCCAACTTTACCTTGGAATCTCCTTCATAAGTATTCCTCAACTTGGTCCACATCTCATTAGCTGAAGTACATACCATGACCTTTGCAAAATCTGTCTCACGTAGCCCACTCAAAATACAATTCATTGCTCTTGCATTGATCTCAACCAATTTCCTGGTAGTCTTATCTTCCTCGGGATCACCTTCAACCTTATACTCTTTTTCAACCATCTTCCATACCTCATATCCTTGTGATATCAAGTAGTTCTTCATTCTCATGCTCCAGAAAGCATAATTGTTACCATCAAACAATGGAGCCTTATTTGAAGATAATCCTTTCTGTGAAGCCATCTGTGTTCTTTGTAGAATCTACCCTCAAGCTGTTAGCCTTTCCGAAGGAACCCGCTCTGATACCAATTGAAGAACACAAGCTTATACTTGAGAGGGGGGTGAACAGTATAAGACCACTTTTTACTTTTTCTTCCAAATCAATATAATAATGTTGTGTAAAGATAGTAGTATCAATAGCAGTAATCAAAGCAATGCACAAATCACCACACACAATAGAGACACCATATTTTATGTGGTTCACCCAATGTGGGCTACTCCACGGAGAAAATATTTTACTAAAACTTTCTCAATCAATCTCTTTGGGAATCACTCCCAATTACAATGTTTATGGATCTCTATCCAAAGGAGATGCTAATCCCCTAATCTCAAGTTCATGGATCTCTTCCATAGGAGAACTCTTTCCCCTTCTACTCTAGCTATGTGATCTTCTAGAAGACTCTATCTCTCTGCTGCACTAACTGGTGGACCTCTCTCCACTTGAAGACTCCTCACTCAGATCTATCTTCAACTGTGTTGGTTGTTGGATCTCTATCCACTGAGACTCTATCCTCTGTACTCTATCACCTCCAAAGCTCTATCAATAGGCTCACTAAGAACCTGCTCAATAGGCTCACATAGAACCTGCTTAACAAGCTCACACAGAACTTGTCAAATCTGAATAACAAGCTCACATAGAACTTGTCCAAATATGCTCTAACAAGCTCACCAAGAACTTGCCCAAATCTGCTCTAGCAAGCTCACCAAGAACTTGCCCAAATATTCTCTAGCAAGCTCACCAAGAACTTGCCCAAATCTGCTCTAGCAAGCTCACCAAGAACTTGCCCAAAACTATCCACAAATCTATCCCAAAGGCCTTCTCAAAGGCTCAATCAATCATGCTCAAGTAGTACTCAAAATGAACTCAACAATGAATGGCAATCTCAACTCAAATTAACTTCATAGAAGCATAAAGAGAATTGTTAGAGACTCAATATGTTCTAATATTACTCTCAACCCAAATCAATCTCAACTCAACTCAACTCAAATAAATCTCAAATCAACTCAAGTCAATCTCATAGAAGCATAAAAGAGAATTGTTAGAGACTCAATATGTTCTAATCTCACTCTCAACTCAAATCAACCTCAACTCAACTCAAGTCTTATAGAAGCATAAAGAGAATTGTTAGAGACTCAATATGTTCTAATCTCAATCTCAACTCAACATAGAATGATGGAATAGTTTGTTTTATAGAACTTGAACAATCACTTCACACATCACTTGACTAGGCTCAATCAACTCAACTCAACCAATCATCACAAGGGACAACTCTCTCTCACACAACCCTAGTCCAAGTATGTATCAACCAACTCAAATGTTTCCAACAATGCTCAACCACAAATCTCACATAACAATGATACTCATGTTCTTTTCTAACTCAAGTTCTTTCACAACCAATGGGCTTCAACAACTATGCTTATAAAACAAGGTTTAAACTCAACTCTCAAATCATAAAAACCTTGAAGCATTCAACCAACCACTTTTAAAAAGGAAACCACAAACAATCCTTTTCCCTCCAATGATATTTCAGAAATCAACCACCATAAAAAATCAATAGGAGAATGTGCCCATACCTTTTATGAAGATGAAAAAACCTCTTTGTAAATCTACCACAATCACAAAATTCTTTTGCCAATATTCACAAGGGTTAGTAGATCACAAAATAATCAACATTACTCCACTTTTCAATAATCATCACCAAGGCCTTTAATTGCACAACTTCCTTATCTCTCCTAAAACCACTTGTCACCTCATGAAATAATTAATCCTCTTGAAAAAGAACAAGGCAAACTTCACTTTTGGAACCCCTTTGCAAAATCAGAAATATCTCTTTACACACACCTTATTTCTCCTTCTAAATAAGTTAGTCAAATAGCCCTTGAAATAAGCTTTCCGACAATATATAATATACCCCCTTTCCAAAATAAATTGAAACCTTTACATATATATATATATGCCAACCTCCATTAATTGCACATAGGTCGGCCCTCCATTAATTTAAACTTAAACTTTAAACTTTAATATCTTCATCACCGGAGGTCCTTTTTCAATGAAACAAAATTCCACCTTGGCTTTTAAGAAAATCCCTTTCCACATAAGCCCACCATGGTTTTAAATAAAACCTTTTATTTTTCCTGCCTTGGTTTTCATAAAAACCTTGTATATATCCATGCTCTCCAAAATATCATAGATGATTATCTATGAAGTGCTTTTGCCACCAAAACTCAATGTGACATCAATGACAACATAAAATGCCTCAAATTAACTCAAATTTAAAACATTCTCCCTAACACACCCTTGATTCAAGCTTCATACAATGTAGCTTCACCATGCCACACCACATACATTAATCCATTATACAATGCTACCCCTCCTATCCAACACCAACCTGTTTATGCTACTTCCACAATCGTCAGTATTAGGGGAATTTCACAAACTACATTGATTGATTGTAATCAACCCCCTCCATAATTTCATCTACCATTAACATCTTCTTCATTGCAACCCCCTATTCTTTCATCCTTTTCCTCCTAGTCAATTCCTCCACAATTCTTCATTCCTTATTTTGTCCCATCATTATTACCATCACAACCACTTCCATATTCTTATTTTAACATGACATATCCATTTCAACAAGGGAATTCTTATTTCTCTAATCCTCTTCATAATAGTGTCACCATTCCTACCATGAGCTCATATCAGGCCTCATAGCCTATCTACTATCCCTCTTTTGGGAATGTAGTAGCACCATCCATAAACAATCCTCAAACACAACATCTAGAGGCCATAGTAAAACAAATTTCTACATTATTAGATCATATTGACCCTTATTGCCCCAATTATAAATACAAAGAGATGTGTTACAGTCGCTAGATCCTGTTATTGCTGCTAGGCATTACTCTAAGCACTTTTCCATGAATGTCTTATCCATCTACAAAGGGATCAATGATCCCATAGAACATCTAAGAATGTTCAAGACAATATGTCACGATATCGCCTATGATGGCATGCTACTACTAAATATGTTTCCATAAAATCTTGGGGACATGGCCGTAGAATGGTATTATTAATTGCCTACCCATTCTTTGAGGAATTTTGAGGAAATGGCTGAACTATTTGTCTATCAATTTAGGGCTTACATTGAGAGGAATGTAACCATAAAATATTTGTATAATATAAAATAAGAAAAAGAATAAATCTTCTCAAAGTTCCTAGAATGATGGAGAAAGATAGTGGGGTAGTTAACATTCACATTACCTCCTAAGGAGATGTTGGAAATATTCATTGAAAATTTACAAGAACAACTCTCATAAGAACTAGAGACTATTACTGTAACCTCTTTTGATCAAGCTATTGACCTAGCTAGAAGAGTGGAGCAAGCTCTTCTTAGAAGAGGATAATTGAAAAAGAGATAAGAGATGAGGGCACCCAAAAATCAATATAAAAACAAACATGTAGTGGGGGATGGAGTCACATACACTAGACCTTCTCCAAATGTTAATGCTACAAATATATCAAAGAAAATGATATTAAAGGCTCCTTAGAAACCCCCAGCACATAATTTTATCAAACTTAATCAACCATTGTCCATGGTCCTCAAACAACTGTTGGAGGTAAGCATAATAGAGTTGCCTAAAATTAGACAACTCGACACCACAACTGATTGGTACAAACTAGAACAACACTGTGATTTCCACAGGGTTGATGGACACTTGAAAAATTCATGTAGAAGGTTGAAATATTTGGTACAAAATTTAATTGATAATGGTCGGTTAGTTATAGAGGGTTCTTCCATGAATTTTGACCCTCCAACAACTACTCGACCTCCTATGCAACAAGTACAAACAATAAATCAAGATCTGGAAATTTTTCAGCATCCATTACCTAATCATAGAAAACAATTAGTACATTAGGTAAACTATCAAAATGTACCCCCTCTAGAATATTATATAGGCATGATGAGTATTGTCCTAAAACAACAATCTCCATCAAATGCCTTTGTGCCTTCACATTATGATGTTACCATCGAGAAAGACCAAGAGAAATCTCATCAATGTTTATCTTTCAATCATTCTGAAGGTGATTCGAACACCCAATCCAACACCATTTTAGTCACCTCCAATAGTTTGAATGAGGACTCTGCTCCTATGATGCCGGTCACAAATATTTTTATTCCAAATGATCCATATGTCAATATCTTGCCAATCCACCCTCCTATGCACCACTTTATTCCTTTAGAACAACCGACAAGTCATAAGGCCTATCCTATTCAACCCATTTCATCTTCTCCACCCATTATTGTCCAAATTATTCCATAACTCGATGAAAAATTGGTATGATTTGGGCCACAACCCGACAACAAGCTCAGTATCAACCATCATAATAGTCTCCACAATCAGCAACCCCACCTTAGTCACCTTCACCACAACCAAGTGGCCCTTATAAGCCTCCTTTGGTTTTGAGGGCATCGCAAAAAAGCAATAGTGCAACCAAGCCTCAACAAAATTCATCCTTCAATATAAAACATCAACTCACCCATACACCTACCAAGATTTCTCTCTTGGAGCTTCTTCGATATTCTCCCATCCATAGGGAGGAATTGATGAACTCTTTGAGTCAAATGATGGTACCACAAGACATTCAACCCACTTTTGTAATTAATGTTGTGGCTTCTCATAGGGTTGATCATATAGACTTTTATGATGAAGATATCCCTCCTCATAGTTTACAAAGTGACAATCCTCTTTACATCACAACAATAATTGGAGATGTTCTTTGGTAGGGTACCTAGGAATAGATATTTGGGGATATATTATTATATTGTATAAGGGTTGGAATGGGCCACACATAACCCAAGGTTGATTGTATTATAATATTATATATTATTATAATATAATATTATATATTATTATAATATAATATTATATTAGTAGTAGGCTCCCCAAAGTAGAATAAGAAGATGGATATATAAAGAAGAGATATTTGTCATTGTAATCATCATTGGAGATCAATCCTATGTAATAATATTTGCCCACGAAGTGGCTTATGGGACTTTACCCTCATTAAGTGGCATATCTCATCTTGGGAGATCTTGTGGAGTTGTTCCTTCCTTAAGGATTATTATTGGTGTTTCCCTACCTTAAGGGTATTATATATCTCTCTCTCATTTGTGGATTGTTATTGTGGATGAATAATTTAATATTTTTGCATATTCATGAATGATTTATGTTAATGATAATAAAGTTATGCAATAAGTGGTATCAGAGTAATGATTTTGACAAAGTGAGGATTTGTTTTGTGGAATTGCAATATTAGGGCATATTTTTTTTTTTTTTGGAAAAACATATAATCTTTCAAGAGCCATATCTCTACGACAGTTAATACAATTTAGGCAATTCTTGGATCAGTTTGAATAGAATTTGAATACCTTTAAAATGAGTGGTCATATGAAGGAATCCGAGCAGTATTGAGGGAGATACAACCTTTTTGAATTTAGTCATTCGAAACAAGGATAGTGACGAATTTCACAAGTTTTTTTTGGAAAAACGTCTCATATTTCAGAAGCCATATCTTTGTGAAAGTTTATCCGATTCAGGTGATTCTTGGATCAGTTTGTGAAAAATTTGAATATATTTAAAATGAGTGTTCATATGAAGGAATTTGAGTAGTATTGAGGGATATAAAACCTTTTGAAGTTAGCCATCTAGAACAAGGGTAGTGACAAATTTTTAGTTTGCTATTTCTTTGAGAGACCAAATTTGTTAGTTTAGGTAAGAAAATCAGATGCAATTTATTTTTGTTTGGAAGAAAAATTGTAGATCTAGTTGTCTATGTATATTTTTAGCTTCAACTCAGTGGAAAGATATTTATTTCCATAAAACCCTAGTTTGCATTAGGGCATGATATATATTGTGAAAAAACCCTAGTTGCATTAGGGATCAACTAGGGAATTGTAAAATTTTAATGGACAAAATGATATTGATGTGAGAGAGTGGTTGAAAATAGTAAAATATCAAGATAGTGAAAACATGTTAAAATATTGCTTTCATAATTTTTTTATGGGGAAAGCTTTACAATGGATAGAAAGGTTTATTTGGGGTAAACTCTTGTGCACTTGGGATCAAATTGAACCAACATTCTTGAGCACATGGGTACCTATTCAATTACAAAGAAAGTTAGATATTTGTAAGAGAGATCTTTAAGGAAGGGATAAAAATATATATATAGCATATTGGATGTTATTAAAGACCTTGAAAAGAAACTACAGGGAATTCAAAATGAGTGGAATAAAATAAAAGGAGAATGGGAAGTTTTCAAGAAACAAAATGAAGACTATGAAAAAGAAATAAAATTATTCAAGAAGGAGAAAGAGAAAAATGTTAAGGAAGATAATGAGAAGAGTGAAGTCACATATTTAGATTTTCAAAAGCAAGAGAAGGATCAAAAGATTCTATTTTCATCTAAAATTTCTATTTTGCAGGTTCATGGAAGCATTCAAAAGGAACAGGTTATTATTTCCATTAACCCTAGTAGCAGTTATAATTTTATTAATATTGCTTTGGCTAAGAGGTTGCAAGTTCAAGCAACAAAAATTAAGGACACACATCTTGAGGGTGAGAATGTTCAGATTTTTGAATATTTGAAGATCACCATGGATAAATATGTTTTACATTCATATTTTCATGCTATTTAGATGGATGATGACAATATTGTTCTTGGTTATTCTTGGTTAGATTCTTTGGATATTGTTAACATTAATGTGCAAAAGAAGTTTATGAAGTTATGGTATAGGAAAAATAAGATAACATTGTAGGATATTTCTCAGTTTAAGGAGCAAGGATCCAAGGAAAATCAAGAAGTGGTTGTAGAGAAAAAAATTGAAGAACTTGAAATAGAATCCAAGAAGGCAGTAGCAACAACAGAGTCCATGGAAGAAGTAGCAACAATTGAGTCCATTTAAACAACTGTAACAGAGTCGAAGGAAGCTTTGATAGAGGAGCACAAGGACACACCAAACAAAGGGAACATGAAAGAACAATGTGCAATGGAGCCAAAGGTTGAGAAGTCAAAGAAGGTAGAACATAAATTTAATGTTGTACCATATCACCATGCACACCACCATGAGCGACAAAATTCTTGGAGGCATGGCTCAAGGCAACAATATTATGGTTCCACATGGAATCATAAGGGCACCAACTATGGTAGAGTTTGGCAGAGAAAGCATAGTGATCCTAGTTTTCAGAGCGGTTCATCAACATCAAGGAACAAGTGGATCCATCATTCAAGTTATCAAAATACAACAGTAGAAGCGTGGAGCCAATGAAGCAAAATTTTGATACTCAAGTAACAAAATGGCATACCAGCATCAACGTGTTTCCCTTGGATGGATGGATGATCGAGATTGGTACCAGTTGCTAACATTGCATAGCAATGCATATTATCATGTTTCTTCATATGTTTCTAGGATGAAACATTTGTAAGGAGGGTGGCATGGTAGGGTACCTAGGAATAGATATTTGGGGATATATTATTATATTGTATAAGAGTTGGCATGAGCCACACATAACCCAAGGTTGATTGTATTATAATATTATATTATATTATAATATAATATTATATTAGTAGTAGGCTCCCCAAAGTAGAATAAGAAGATGGATATATAAAGAAGAGATATTTGTCATTGTAATCATCATTGGAGATGAATCTTATGTAATCATCTTTGCCCACAAAGTGGCTTATGGGACTTTGCCCTCCTTAAGTGGCATCTCTCATCTTAAGAGATCTTGTGGAGGTGTTCCTTCCTTAAGGATTATTATTGGTGTTTCCCCACCTTAAGGGTATTATCTATCTCTCTCTCATTTGTGGATTGTTATTGTGGATAATGTATTGTGGATAAATGATTTGATATTTTTGCATATTAGTGAATGATTTATGTTAATGATAATAAAGTTTTGCAACATTCTTATCAAACGGGTGTTAATAGAAAATGTATCCTCTCTTAACATTTGCACATATGACTTTTTTAAAAGTTTGGTTTTAAAGACAAGGACCTAAGAAGATTGGATTTGATCATCAAATCCTTCAATAATAAATCCCAAGAAGCCCGTGGCATGATATCTATCCCACTTTAGGTTGGCCCTTGTATTTTTGGCACATGTGTTTATGTTGTATCTTGTACTGCATCATACAATATCCTTTTGGGGCATCCGTGGATTCATGCTATGAAGGCAGTCCCATCCACATTATATCAATGTATTAAATTTGAATTCAAGAATCAACTTGTCACCATCCATGGTGACCCATGACCATATGAGTATTATGTAATGGTTGAGCCATTTGATTCTCCATTCTATCCTTCCTTGTCATCGTTGGTGCCTTCTATCCATTGTCCCTCTTCATCTACACCTGAGAAACCTTCTTCATCTCATCTACCTACTTCCAACCATCATTCACATTATTCTAATACACTTCATTCTTCTCATGCAACTGACTCATCACCTTCCACCTCTTATTTTCTTATGGACCAATTGCTTGCCAAATTGACCATCACTTCACCATTGCCTAACCACAAGAAAATTTCCATCCAAGATTCTCTTATTTTTTCTCAACTACCACCATCCCCACACACTATAGGATTACCTTACAAGAAGGGAGATGCTGTACATATTGGTATTTATAGTTTTATCTTTATTGGATATGCCACAAATGAGTCACCATTGGCAAAAATTTGTTTATTGAAGAAAATACTTTTACCCATTGCTACTTGTCCAATAAATATCCACTCCCTAAACAAATATTGTGTAGCATGGGCTATATAGGTAAATGTTTGGATCTCCTAAAAAATGGTTTATGCGAGCCACTTGAAACTAATTCTTGGGCTAGTTGATGTGGAATCGGTTACATCCCTACAAAGAACCAACCCTTACCTTTTGATGATGATGACCATATGATTACTTATGTTGAATTTATAGAAAGTCATCAAAACTTGGAGTGGACTATAGAAGATGAGAGACCCCCTTATCCCTTTAACATCTATTACAAAATGATTTCCTTGATGCATCCTAAGTTAATCATGACCCTTTATGAGTGTAGAAGGGGATGTATTTTGTGACATAACACACAATGAGATCATACAGAATGGTTTATTTTTTGATGGATCCATCCCATGTAAAACACACATCCAAGCATATAGTTCAAAATATGAATGTGTTGATTTATCTCTAGAAGACCTCAAGCAAATGGGTGTCCCACCTACTCCTCCTTTTGAAAGAGACTCACATTTTAATCAAGGACACTTTTAAGCTCAATATCGATACTAATGCCAATCCATGCATCCTTAAGATAAGAACTACCTTAGATTAAGAGAAGCAGACCAAGCTTACTCATCTCTTAATGGAGTATTCTAATGTCTTTGCTTGGACTTATACAAATATTCTTGGTCTTGACCCATCTATCATCATGCATCATTTAGTGGTTCGACCTGATGCTAAACCAGTTAAATAAAAGCTTAGAAAGATGCATCCTAAGGTTGCTATTTTAGTTAAGGAAGAACTCCAAAAGCTCTTAGACATTGATTTTATCCAAGCCATTGATTATTCTGATTGGATATCCAACATTGTTCTTGTAGCTAAGAAGGAAGGTAAAATCAAAATATGCACAAATTTTAGGGACATCAACTTTGCTTGTTCTAAATATGACTTTCCCCTCCCCAACATGGATCAAATCATTGATTTCATAGCTAGGAGTGGGATGTTATCCCTTATGGATATATTTTTAGGATATAATCAAATCCACATTACACTAGAGGATCAAGCTAAGACATGGAGCACCTTCTATTGGAAAGTAATGCTTTTGGATTAAAGAATGCAGGTGCCACATATCAATGCACCATGACCTACATATTACATGACATGATGCATGACATTCTCCAGGACTATGTGGATGACATCATATAATGTTCCATTGATCTTGACTATCATATCTCTAACTTAAGATGAATATTTGATAAACTTCATGAATATAAATTCTATCTTAATCCCAATAAATGTGTCTTTGGTATCACATCTAGAAAATTATTGGGATTCATTGTGTCTATACAGGGTATAGAGTTAAATCCTACTAAAATATATGCCATTGTAGATATGCCATCACCTTCCAATATTACTGAGATTCGTAGCCTACAAGGAAAAATTCAAGCTATTAATTGCTTCATTGCCCAACTAGCTAATAAATATCAACCCTTTCTTAAACTCCTTAAGAAAGGTACACCCTTCCATTGGGATGATGAATGCCAAAAGGCCTTCGAGGACCTTGTTGAGTGGTAATTTTACCCAATTGCAAAACCACACTCACACTTAGGATTTTGATCACAAAACCCTCTTTTGCAAAGAAGTTAAAAAAAAAAACAACTTCTCCAAGGTTCCACTATATAAGCATTGCACATGTGTATTTATAATCTTGTGAAAATATATCAAATAAGTGCTAGGAATACCTTAGTGATTTGCAAGTAACTGTTAACAAGGGGCCTGTGTTGGTTTATTTTATCATACTGTACTAATAATTGTTCATGAAACTTAAAAGAAAAAGAAAATGTGATTGGCCCTTATATGACCATGATGTAAATGCCTTGGTTCATTTTATCTTGAAATATTTTAAGATAGATTTTATCTTCTTTTGGTTAAGTGGATTTTAAACAAGTTTGATCTTGCATTAAAACCTGCTTTGAACATGAATTAAAGATCAAAATCTATCTCTAAATGTGAACTTTAAATTATGATTGGATCCATGTAATGTTGCTTTGAACATGAAAGTAACAATAGCCTTTGATATAATAAATAAATTACCTCTCTTTAATGAAATTAAAATTTTCATAAAGAGAAGTCAATTTATTGCTTTAAAAACAATGGCTTTCGGAATGCCATATAAATAGCCCCCCTTTGATGAAATTTTTATTTTCATAAAGCTAATTTATTGCTTGTGAATAAAAATGCAAATCTTAAAAATCAAATTGCCTTCAAAATATGAAATAATGTAAAATTTCAAAATTATAAAAATCCCCATAACACAACAATTTCAATAATTTTTATAATTTCAAAATGGCTTCATAATGGGATCTAAAATATTTCAGATGAAATATTGAAGCTCATTCTTCATACCCATACATTTATTTTTGGAATTTTATTTTATTTTTCGATTTTTATTTTAATCGTTGAAATTTTAAAAATATCTGCAAAAGGAAGAGTTAGAAAAATAAATATAAAAATCTGGAAAACAAAACAAAAAATTGAAAATGTAAACATGCAAATATTCTCAGTCTAATGCCACCCTACACAACAAAACCAGAGATAGTGAGAAATTTCAAAAGGGTAACCTGACCTAATCAAACCTGCAAAAACACAATTTGAGTTAGACCAAGTGCTAGCCTCTAAGGAAAATAAATGGAATCTACACCCCATAGATCTTCATGCAGTGCAACCTTTTTACAACATTAAACACCAGATAGAAATCCAAGAAAGCGTAGAGAAATATTGATAGTAAAATACTACCCATAGAAATTATCTCCCCCACTATTGCTCACAAGGTGCAAATTTTTGGATTCTTTGCATTAAAAATAATATTCTGTTTTACAATAGGTATTTCCAATTTCTCTCAAAATGTCCAGCATATGGCTTCCATGAAGGTCTAGCTCTGATGCTATCTTTTCAATCTATATTTAACATTTTATCTTTGACTCCTTCTTTGGTTTTGAAACGTCTTCTTTTACAACTGTGTGTCTATTCACGTCCCATTTTTGTAGTGCCTTCATTGCACCTATTTTCTATTCCTTCCCAACATAACATTTTGATTTATTCTATTTTCTTTTACTCCAAATGCTATAGGACATATGTGAATCTTGTATTGACACGATAAAAGCCCCTAAAACTTATTACCCCTTTTCATATAATACCTTTATGCCCACATCATTTACTTATGACCTAATGCCAATTGGCACAATACGTCGGTCATTTTCCTTGTTTCCTAAATGATGTCCATATTTCTGACAATAACTCCTAAAAGCTGCATTATGTATACGTTGTTGTCTGCTGATTAGATTCTACTGATAAAATAATAAATAATTTTGGAGTTCCACAAATTCATTGTCACATGCATTGAATATTAATACCTTACTCTACGGTCATCTATTACCCATTAACGAATGCTCTATAATCGTTGTAGGCATCACTTATCCACCATACAAAGCTACCATACATCTGGCTAGTCGCTCGTAGCATTTTTTGTGTATTATTGAAAAGACCAAGCCCTAAACTCCACATCAGGTAGAAGCTCCCATTTGACACTCCATTTGATGAGAGACTCACCACTGCATTGCTTTTGGGCCACGACTAGCTCCACGATGCTCTCCACTGTACCTTTGCATCATTGTTCTATGTAGTCCCCAGTCATGATATCGTCGATGCTGTATTTAACTCAAACCATACATCATTATGGTCCATGTCCTCCATGTTGTGCTATGTGGATCAAAAATCTCTGTCACCTACTTCTTTTTTAATCTCTCTAACATATATGCCGCTGTCTTTCAGGATGAACACTGCTTACTGCATTAAGGTCTTTCTCTGTGTTATCCACTTCATCTTTGTAGTACATGGGAGGCCAAAATAAAATCCTTTAATGTTGAGGTAAACCTCCACAATCATGACAACTTCAATCCTTTCTATTACCATCATTTTCAAGGTTATCTACCACGGGTCTCCACATTGTACACTCGACTCTCCTAGTTGTTTTTGGCCACATTGACATGGTGTGGGTCTTTGTAGATGGTTGTCTCTTTCTAGACTGCATAAATTAACCACATTTGCTATAGTAAATACATAGCACTGCACTATCCATACGTTATTGTTGTTATCTCCATCGAACCCCACCAAGACTCATCATACTATCAAGTCCACTGTTCATTCATCGTAGTGTCTCTGGTATTGCTTGATTCTATCAGACACAATGACTGTTTTATTTTCCTTTATGCAAGGATTCCCTTACTAGTCATATTTTTAAATAGAAATACCTGTCATGCAACTACTGTATGAAAATCCTCACGTTTGCATTGACTAGGTATTCAATCTTCGTGTCTTGTCAAAATATTGGTCTATCAAGCACCATATCAACATCCACATTGGTACAAAATGTTTGCATTGATGTGTGGATACGTGGTTGGGGTCTGAGCATGCAGATGACCATACATTACTCTTCATTGTGCACAACATGGACACAATCCATAAAATGCATTCACAAAATGGCTAAAAATTGATGCAACCCAAAATAGCTGCCATGTCCTCGTCATCTGCAAAAGAAAATGCACCCCACTATCTTAACCACATCGTACATGACCCAATCCTCATCGGATTCCACATTTATCTATGTGTAGGTTCTGGTCTACCTGTCTTTGAAACATATCTACCAATTACTGCATCATCATCCAACATGGATCTCCCATGTCCTCGATCATCGTGTGCACCACTATCATGGCTTTATCCTCTATCTTGATCATCGGTTACATCTATTCTTTTATATATGCCCAGTGAATCATGTCCACCAAGTAGATCCATCCATCACACCAATGTGGAATGCTTTCATATGAAGAATTGTGGCCCGAACATGCTATATCCGTACCATGTCATCGTGTGCGCACTATAACATCCATACCTGGATATGCGCCTCTACCTATAGGAAAACAAACACCGCCCATTAAAACCACACACAAAGCTACCATTTGGGGAACACCAACAATTATATAACAATGAATAGAGACATCAACAAAGAGCAAAAATCCCATCAAAGGAATGCGTAGCTTTTAAAAAAAGATACATCTATTTGAAAATCAAAAAAATTATATATATATATATATATATATATATATATATATATATATATATATATATATATATATATATATATATATATATATATAATTTCAGTATTATACTTTATTTTTTTAAATATTTATTGTTTATTTTATTTTTTAGATTTAAATTTAAATTATTAAAAGTTCCTTTTCATTTTATTTATGCTTTATTGATTTAATCATCATCAAATGCTTGAATTGGTTATATTCCAATCACTAATATTAACAAAAACAATAAAACCAAACCAAGGAACACAACCTAATCGAAACACTAGACAATCTACAAGGAACCAAAAGGAGAAACTAAACTCTCAAAGACAAGCACGACATCCAAAAACTCAAAAATAAAGGTGGGTCCCCATATTTGGGGTACGTTGTGGAACATGTCACAAAAAATGGCGACTCTACTAGGAAATGCTCTTGAGCATTATTGATGAAGAACCCAATTTGAAATGAGAACACAAAAGGTCAATGAAAGGTGGGGGTAAATAGCTTCGAATAAACAACAACTAATCCATATGCCTTTGCTCAGTGTGTGACAAAGTGATTCATTTTGTATCCTTGAAAACCATTCGGATTCCATCACCTAACTTGCATTAGGCTATAAAATATTGCTCATAAATAATTTTTATAGATAGAGCCCTACTACCAGTCAGGCATCTATAGCCTCGGTAGAGTTTATCTAGATTACCCTTTGTGTTTGATTGATATTTTGCAAAGCTTTTCTTTTGATCAAGTTGTGTCTAGACAGAGCCCTACTACCAGTCAGGCGTCTATAGCCCTGATAGAGTTTATCTAGACTTAGTGACTAATTTTAGCGTGTTTTCCTTTGCTTGTTTTTTTTTATATAGCTTTGCAAAAATTTATGCCTCACATGGGTATTTGGAGTTAGATATGGAGCATATTGGATTTTCACCTTAATTTGCAAATCAAGATAACTTCATCCTTCAAGACTTCCAAAAATACCCTTTAATATGTGAGTTACATGTGGAGCTTTGGCGAAATGCTTCATTGTTCCACTCTCCACCATTTTAGTCCCAAAATTTGAGCATGATCACAAAATAACTCATCCCCCTTTTCTCAGGTTCACCTACTTTTAGATTAGGTATTCCAACCTACTTAACAAAGGAACACAAAAAATGGATAAGAGGCCATAAATTAGCGACCACAAAACATCACCTCAAAATAAGGGAACAACCCAAAACACAAAAACTAAAAACACAAACCAAACTCTAACCTAATGCAAACTAAACAAGAAAGCAAAACAAAATAAAAAAATAAGGACAAAGCACAAAAACAACAAAGCTAAACAAAAACATGAAAACCAAAACTATATACAAAAATATACAATAATGTACAAGGTGATGCAAAAATTTGAGCCATCACTTCCCTAGATCCCAAACATGATTAGCACATTTCAAAAGACATATAACATGATACACATGCCAAGTTTTGTAGAAATCCAACAAAAGTAATATTAAGCCACACAATGCAATAATTTTCATTTTGCCTCTCTCACCCCACCAATTTGATTTAGTTCCATTAACAATCCCATAGGTGAGCTTCAAATCATCAAATTGATAAGAAAATAATTGATTTTCAATTCTTTCTTGTCTATTCCTTAAAATGTCAATTTCATAATTCAATTCATGATTTAGAATTAGGCTTTCCTTTTCAAATATGAGATCTTGCAAGTAGGAGCCTATTTCTATAAATTTCAAAGCCAATTCATTTTCCATGTTTGTAGGCCAATCAAACTTATGCAACAATTTACAAGCATCTAGGATATCTATTAAATGAGGATCATTATAAGTTTTTATCCTAGATTCCATTATCAATTATTGATGAATTTGATTCAACAATTCAATCACATCAACTTCTCTTTCATTCAACAAAGCAATATCATTAGTGGTGTGAGTAGAAATCAACTCTAGTTCTTCATTCACCACCAATGGCATTTCATCATAAATAACATTTGAATCCCATAGATAATTAGGCAAGTTTTCACTGAAGCTTGGATGCTTGGACACAAAAGGTTAGATTCTACCTTTTGTACATTTTCATTTACTAAAACTTGGTGAGTCATTATAATATTTTCTTCTTCTTCATGGGCTTCATCATCATCATCTTCTTGTAGCACTTCTTCATCAATTACCTGTTCATCAAAAACATCAAAATTAGGCACCCGATCAAAGACATGTCCATCCTTTTCAAACCATAAGTCTTGTCTATCTAGGGATGTGTCAAATAACACATCTTCCTGATCAATCACTTGAGTTGTTTCAAATAAAGCAACATTTTCATCATTTGGAGGAGTAAAAGTCAATTCTAATTCCTTGCTAACCACCAATGGTATTTCTTCATTCAAATATTCAAAACAATCATGTGAATTTGTACCCAAGTTTTCAGTATTCCAAAATGAAAGAGAAGATTTTACCTCTTCCTCATCCAAAATAGATGAGTCATAAGAAACATTTACCATTTCTTCCCTTTCTATTTCAACAAGATCTTCAATAAATTCATATTCAACATGATCTAATTTGGGAACCTTCTCTATTCTTGCAAATGCAAGATCTTCATGTGAAATGGTGATTTTAGCATCCTGCATATCAAGTGGAATAGAAGTTTTATCAATAGGGGTGTGAGAAAACAATGAATCACCATACATACCCCAACCATTATAATAATAATCTTCTAAACCCATGAGGTGAAACTCTATTGCATCTTCCTCATAATATTTAGATTCTTCTATTAATTCCTCCTTCAATTCACTTTCAACCATTTGTGGTGGGTCAAGGGTCTCTTCAATGGAATCAATTCTTGTATTCAAATTTCTATGATTCTCCCAATCCTCATTTGTAAACAATGACTCTAAGCCTAGGTCATAATTTGGAACACATTGGCCTTCTTGATCATCTGTTTCAACCATTTCACTCCATTCTATGGAAGGTCCCAACCTATCACATATTTCAATGCTAGTTAGATCTAGGACTCCTCCATTATCCGAATACTCATGCATTTCTAGAGATGAACCCATCTCTACACAATCCTCATTGGTGGATATTGGCTTTGAAACTTGCACCTCCTCTTGAACAATATCTAAGGTGGTTGTAACATTTGGACATTCAACTTCATCCCATTGATTGTTCACATTAGACATCATTTGATTCGAGGGTGCTAGATTAGATGGTTGGTGTAGGTTGGCTTCAATAACTCCTGAAAAACAATCCCTCATGGGAAAATGTTGTGCCTCACCTCGACTCATGGGTGACTTTTGATCTTTAGCCTTAGGATTACGCAATGACACTTACCCCATTAACATTTCTTAAAGTCCACCATCGTTCTACCATAATTGCCTCATTGTAGGCCTTAGGCAAGGATGAATCTTCAAGAAGCTTCCTTAGAAATTTGGACATTGAGGGGTCTAAGGCTCCCATGTAAATTTGAAAGGCTTCCTCTTCTATTATGTCGTAATGTTCCACCACTTCAGTGTACAACCCATGGAACCTATCATTGAATTGACTCATGGATTCATTAGGTTGTTTATAGATAGAGGTAAATTGATTTTGCAACATAACTGGGTCAACTTGATTTCCAAAATGGTCAAGAAATGTTGTTTCTAGTTGGATCCAAGAAGTCATAACATCCATAGGTAATTGGAGATACCAACCCAATGCTATGTCATCCAATGTGTATGAGAATAACCTACAAGCAACATCCTCATGGAAAATTTACAAGTGAATTAACATGCTCTTGTAGATATACAATCTCTGTATGTGTCCTAATGCCACATCTTGCCTAAACTACGGTGCAAAATCCAATACACTTTTAGGAATTTGATGAGGTATTCTAGGCATGTTTAAATGACTATAATGGTCACCTAACACAGATGCCATTCTTGCTCTTATTTCATCAAATGTTGCCATTAGTGAAACTCAAAGAATAACTTCAGAACCAATTTTGTTAGTCAAATAAAGATATCTTGCAAAGAAGCATGAAATGACTAACAACCTTCAAATGTTTAACACATAAATCATCATGTATATCAACCAAAATATATGCATCAATTAAACCATAACATTAGAGAACATTCTCCAATCTACAAAATATTAGCATCAATGCATCATCAATTAGAAAATGTTTGAATCAATGAAAGTGATCACATGAAAACAAACCCATTTTAGTCAAGACCAATACTTTCAAATAAATCTTTTAAGTAAACATGAACAATTTAGCATCTAAATAGCAATAAAGTAAACCATTTCAGGCCCTCCTTCTAGCACAAAAATATTGAGTGGAAATTTTACCCAATTGCAAAACCACACTCACACTTAGGATTTTGATCACAAAACCCTCTCTTGCAAAGAAGTTAAAACAAAAAACAACTTCTCCAAGGTTCCGCTATATAAGCATTGCACATGTGTATTTGTAATCTTGTGAAGATGTATCAAATAAGTGCTAGGAATACCTTAGTGATTTGCAAGTAACTGTTAACAAGGGGCCTGTGTTGGTTTATTTTATTATGCTATACTAATGATTGTTCATGAAACTTAAAAGAAAAGAAAAATGTGATTGGCCCTCATATGACCATGATGTAAATGCCTTAGTTCCTTTTATCTTGAAGTATTTTAAGGTAGATTTTATCTTCTTTTGATTAAGTAGATTTTAAACAAGTTTTATCTTGCATTAAACCTTGCTTTGAGCATGAAATAGAAGATTAAAATCTATCTCTAAATGTGAACCTTAAATGATGATTGGATTCATGTAATGTTGCTTTGAATATGAAAGTAACAATAGCCTTTGATATAATAAATAAATTACCCCTCTTTAATGAAATTAAAATTTTCATAAAGAGAAGTCAATTTATTGCTTTAAAAACAATGGCTTTTGGAATGCCATATAAATTACTCCCCTTTGATGAAATTGTGATTTTCATAAAGGAAAGCTAATTTATTGCTTGCAAATAAAAATGCAAAGCTTAAAAATCGATTTACCTTCAAAATATGAAATAATGTAAAATTTCAAAATTATAAAAATCCCCATAAAACAACAATTTTCAATAATTTTTATAATTTTGAAATGGCTTCAAAATGGGATCTAAAATTATTTCGGATGAAATATTGAAGCTCATTCTTCACACCCGTGCATTTATTTTTGGAATTTTAATTTTTTTTTCGATTTTTATTTTAATCGTCGAAGTTTTAAAAAAATATGCAAAAATGGAAGGGTTAGAAAAATAAATATAAAAAATCTGGAAAATGGAACAAAAAATTGAAAATGTAAACATGTAAATATTCTCAGTCTAATGCCACCCTACATAGCAAAACCAAAGATAGTGAGAAATTTCAAAAGGGTAACCTAACCTAATCAAACCTGCAAAAACACAATTTGAGTTAGACCAAGTGCTAGCCTCTAAGGAAAATAAATGGAATCTACACCCCACAAATATTCACGTAGTGCAACCTTTTTACAATATTAAACACCAAATAGAAATCTAGGAAAGTGTACAAAAATATTGACAATAAAATACTACCCATAGAAATTATCTTCCCTAATATTGCTCACAAGGTGCAAGTTTCTAGATTCTTTGCATTAAAAATAATATTCTATTCTACAATAGGTATTTCTAATTTCTCTCAAAATCTCCAACATCTGGCTTCCAAGAAGGTCCAGCCCTGATGCTATATTTTCAAACTATATTTAACATTTTCTCTTCGACTCTTCATTTTCCTTCTCTGGTTTTGAAACGTCTTCTTTTCCAACTGTTTGTGTATTCACGTCCCATTTCTGCAGTGCCTTCATCACACCTATTTTCTATTTCTTCCCAATATAACATTTTGATTTATTCTATTTTATTTTACTCCAACTGCTATAGGACATATGTGAATCTTGTTTTGACGCGATAACAACCCCCTAAAACTTGTTGCCCCTTTTCATATAACACCTTTGTGCCCACACCATTTACTTATGAACTAATGCCAATTTGCACAATATGTTGGGCATTTTCTTTGTTTCCTAAATGATGTCCATATTTTTGATAATAACTCCTGCAAGTTACATTATGTATACACTGCTATCTATTGATTAGATTCTACTGATAAAAAAATAAATGATCATAGAGCTCCACAAATCCGCTATCACACACATTGGATACTAATGCCTTACTCTATGGCTATCAATTACCCATTAAAAAATACTCTATCATCATTGCGGGCGTCACTTATCCACCGTACGAAGCCACCATATGTCTAGCTAGTCGCTCGTAGCATTTTTTGTGTATTTCTAAAAAGACCAAGCCCCAGACTCCACACTAGGTAGAAGCTCCCATTTAGAACTCCATTTGATGAGAGACTCACCACTACATTGCTTTTGGGGCACAACCAGTTCCATGATGCTCTACACTATACCTTTGCATCACTCTTCAATGCAGTCCCCAGTCATGATATTGTCGATGCTTTATTTAACTTGCACTATATGTCATTATGATCCACATCCTCCATGTTGTGCTATGCAGCTCAAAAATCTCCATCACCTACTTCTTTTTTATCTCTTTGATATATATACTGTTGTCTTTCAGTATGAACATTGCTTGCCGTGTCAAGGTATTTCTCTACGTTATCCATTTCACCTTCGTAGTACACGAGAGGCCAAAATAAAATCCCTTAATGTTGAGGTAAACCTCCACAGTCACAACTTCAGTCCTTTCTATTGCCATCGTCATTGGGGTTATCTTCTATGGGTCTCCACATTGTACACTTGACTCTCCTAGTTGTTCATTGATTGGCCACATTGGCATGGTGTGGGTCTTCATAGATGGTCGTCTCCTTCTGGATCACATAAATTAACCACGCTTAATGTAGTAAATACATAACACTACATTCCCCATGCATTATCATTATTATCTCCATAGAACCCCCCCAAGACTCGTCATACTATCAAGTCCACTATTCATTCATCATAGAGTCTCTAGTATTACTTGATTCTATCAGACTTGGTGACTATTTCATTTTCTTCTGCGTAGGGATTCCCTTGCTAGTCATATTTTAAAATAAAAATGCCTATCACGTGGCTATCATGTGAAAATACTCACATTTGCATTGACTAGGTTTTCGATCTTTGTGTCTTGTCAAAATATTAGTTCGCCTGAGTGTCATATCAACATCCATATTGGTCCTAAATTTTGCCTTGTCATGTGGATACATGGCTAGGATCTAAGCATGTAGATGACCATACATTACTCTTCACCATGCATAGCATGGACACCATCCATGAATATGTTCACAAAATGGTTAAAAATTGATGCAACCCAAAATAGCTACCATGTCCTCATCATTCGCTAGAGAAAATACACCCCACTATCTTAGCCATTTTGTACGTGTCCCAATCCTCATCAGATTCCATGTTTATCTATGTTTAGGTGTTGGTATACCCATATTTGAAATATATCAGCCAATTGCTACATCATCATCCAACACGGGTCTCCCATGTCCTCAATCATTGCATGCACCGTTGTCATCGCTTTGTCCTATATATCGATCACTAATTATGTCTATTCTCTTATATATGTCTAGTGAATCATGTTCATCAAGTAGATCCATCCACCGTGCCAACATGGAATTATTTTATATGAAGAATTGTGACCCAAACATGCTAGGTCCGCATCATGTCGTCATGCATGTGCTCCAACATCCGTACCTAGCCATGCACGTGTACCTGCAGGAAAATAAACACTGCCCATTAAAACCACACATAAGGCTACTATTTGTGGAACACCAAAAATTATATTAAAATGAATAAAGACATCAACAAAGAGCAAAAATCCCATCAAAGAAATGCGTAGCTTTTGAACAAATATACATCTATTTGAAAATCAAGAAATTATATATATATATATATATATATATATATAAATATATAATTTCACTATTATACTTTATTTATTATTTATTATTTTTATATTTTTTATTTATTTTCTTTTTTAGATTTAAATTAAAATTATTAAAAGTTCCTTTTTATTTTATTTATGTTTTATTGATTTAATCAACATCAAATGCTTGAATTGGTTATATTCCAATCATTAATATTAACTAAAACAATAAAACCAAACCAAGGAACACAACCTAATCGACACACTAGACAATCTACAAGGAATCGAAAAGAGAAACTAAACACTCAAAGACAAGCACGAAACCCAAAAAATCAGAATTAAAGGTGGGTCCCCATATTTGGGTACATTGTGGGATGGGTTACAACAACCCTCAAGCACTATCTGACCACACCACTGGTACTCATTCCACCCATTCCAGATCAATCTTTTATCCTTTATATGTCAGTCATGGTTCGTGCCTTGGGGGTATTGCTTGCTCAATATGATGATGATAAGAAAGAGCAAGCCATATATTACATTAATAGAACCTTGGTGAGTTATGAAAATTGATACACTCCCATTGAAAAGTTTTGTCTTGTCATTGTGTTCTCTACACAAAATTTACATCACTACATGATAAATCATAAGACCTTCATCATTGCCCAATTTGATTCACTTCGTTATCTGATAACAAACCTTACCTATCGAGATGAGTTGTAAAATGGGTCTTTATTCTTATCGAGTTTGATTTGATCTTTATCGATCAAAAATCCATTAAAGGGTAAGTCATAGCTAATCAACTCATTGTTGCTCCTCTCCAATCTACTCATCCCTTCATAGTAGAATTTCTTGACAAGTGTCTTAGCCTAGAAGTTGATTACCCTAACTCTTGGTCCTTATTCTTTGATGGAGTTGATTGTATGACTGGTGCTGGTGCTGGCATCATACTAGTGTCACCCCAAAATCAATTGATTCCTCTATCATTCAAACTCTAGTTTTCATGCACCAATAACACTACAAAATATGAGGCTTTGATTCTTGGTATGTGTGAAATTGTGGTCTATCTTTGAATATTCCTAACTTATCACCAATAAAATCAATAACATTTATCAAACTTGTGATGAGAAGCTTCATCTTTATAGGGAAATTTTCCTCAAACTCATCTCCTTGTTTGAGAAAATCACTATCGAGTCCATTCTGCATTCTAGGAATTATTCTTCAGATGTTATGGAAGCAACTGCCTCATTAATTTCCTTGAAATTAGAATATTATCATGCTACCATAATCATCCAACTTTGAGAACCTTCTTAATTAGAATCCAATATTGCACCATTAAACATCTTCGCTATTGAAGATACGCCATCTAAGTCATGGTATGAAAATATTGAGAATTTCCTCCAAAATGGCTCAAATCCTAACAACTTTAACCAAAACCAACGTAGGCTTTTACGTAAGAAATCCTACCATTTTGTTATATTGGTTAATACCTTATATCGGTGATCTTTTGAAGGAATCCTTTTAATATGCCTTAATGTTGAAGAGTCCAAGCTCACCCTTAGCGAAGTACATGAAGGATCATATGGAGGTCATTTTAGTGGCAATGCTATTGCCAAGAAGCTCCTTTGAATGGGCTACTATTGGACTTCCATGGAAAAGGATACATGCAATTTTGTTTGTCGATGTGACAAATGTCAATGCCATGCCAACCTTGTCCATGCTCCTTCTCAAGAACTTTGGGCCATCTCTTCTCCTTGGCCCTTCTCTATGTGGGACCTTGATATTGTAGGTAAGGTTAATCCTATCTCTTGTGATGGCCATAAGTTCATCCTAATGGTGACTAAATGCTTTACTAAGTGGGTTGAAGCCATACCTTTAGCTTTCTATATAGGGGTCCAAGTTTCCAAGTTCATCTTCAACCAAATCATATGTAGATTTGGGATCCTTTCAATGATTGTTTTAGATAATGGTAATTGTTTTAAAAACAAGGACATATGCAATCTTTGCATAAAATACAAGATCCAACATATATGGTCTACTCCATATTACTCGTAAAGCAATGGTCAAGCTAAAGCATCCAATAAAATATTAGTAAAAATCTTTAAAAGGTTGGTCAACAAATTTATCAAGATTGGTACATTCAATTATGCCCTACCCTATGAGCCTATAGGACCAGTGTGTGAACCCCTTTGGGTGCTTCTCCTTTTGTCTTGGTTTGTGGTGCATAAGCAATTTTTCTCTTTGAGCTTGAAGCATCTTCTCTAGGAATATTACTACAAGATGCTAATGTAGGAGATGAATATCGCTTGGGTTGCTTAAGTCAATTGGAACTATATTAGATGAAAATGGTATTAATGCTTTATAACACCTTCATGCTTATCAATAAAATCTCAAGGGATCCTATTCAAAAAATATTTGCAACCTTTATTTTGAGTTTGGTAACCTTGTTCATAAAGAAAAACAAAGAAACACCAGTGCTCAATCCGACCTAAAAGAAATATTTAAACCTAATTAGTTAGGACCTTTCATCATAACCACTAAGTTTGAATCAAGAGCATTTCTTTTGGCCACATTGGAAGGCGATCTTAAGAAGCCAATGAATATAATGCACCTTAAAAAATATTATGCATAAATCATTGTGCATCTTGTACATAGAACATATCATACAATTCATCTTGTATATAATCCATCTTGCATCACTATTACTTCCATATTCCATTGCATAGTCATAATCATATAATTTACATAATATAGTTTGCATGTCGCATCTCCTAATTTTGATTAGCTCAATTATGTATGTCACATGGTCATACCTATCCACCGTAATATTAGATAAAAGTTGTCATGTTCATAGGTAATCTTGATCTCATTTACTGACTAAGATTCCATATTAAACCAATCACATGTTTCATATATTAATAAAATCTTGATGTTGGACACTGATCAAAAATCTCTCTTGAACCAAAATACAATTCTCACTAAGAAAACTTTTGAGTTTTTGGGAACTGACTATATCATTCTTGAACCAAACACATATCACACTTATTGATAAGATATTGCATCTAGAAGGGATGATACCATGATTGTAGTAAACCTTGAAGTAAATAAGTTTATCTTTCTTATCCCATTATGCACATAGTCCAATAAATGATAATAAATACATTCAAAAAAAGAAACAAAAGAGTGAGTAGTAAGGATAGGGTAAACTTCCCATAAATACTTGATTTGAGTGGTTGGGAGTCTGAATCCCCAAAGCTTTAACTCTTTTACAAATACATAATAATAATTGGGCTCAAGTAGTAATTATAGGGTTTAATTCTCATTAGGACTCAATTCGAGTGGTTGAGAATCTGATTCCCCAAAGCTTGGAGATCCTATTATTAGACTATGGAGCTAATCTCCACCGAGGCCATAGACGTTTGATTGGTAGTGGATTATGCTCATGCATGGTGACATGTCTCTATTGAAGAGACCACTGTACACACATAAGTACAAGCTAACTTTTTGGTTCTCCGCATGATTGGTTTAATCTTACCTTGCTCAATATTGGTAAATGAAATCATCATCTGCACACACAATGGTTCGTGATTGGCTTATGTCATTACCTTACTCAAAAGTAGTAAATGAACTTCACAAGCACACACAATGGTTCTTGATTTATTTATGTTATATTCAAGCTCAAGGTAGGAAATTAACTCACCATCCACACACTGATTATTGATGGACTTGATCTCATTTCGAGGATAACCAAGATTTTAAATGAGTCTCGATTGGCTAATGTCATAATACCTTTATTAAACATGTATGACCATTGTCATACGTAATTGATGCCAAATAAATAATTAGCTTTACATTTCACATCCATCCACATCTGCACAATGCATTCCCGTAATTTCTTAGTCATATTGCATGATTGCTTGTCATATTGTACATATCTTGCTTGCTCATATATGATTGCTTGATCATATAGTTGCATGGGGACTTTGCGATAATGGCATGGGATGATACCTAGTTAGGTTTTACCCATATGCACTCCATTTAGGCTAGGATTATGATGCCTAGTAAAGTCCCCCCCATATAGGAAAATTTATAGCTTTCATGACTAGCCATTTGCATCACTTTCATACCCTTTGGTTTTTGAACTAGTTTTCTACACACCATTTCTCATTCATTTTCTTTGAATTATTATTTTGACCATAAAATTTGATCATTTTTCCCATTGGTTTTCATGCATTTGACTTTAGTATGATAATATACCTCACATAGGATCTACCTCATGACTACACATGAGGGTAGCCTCCATTTCGGTCATACACAAGCACACATCCTCGCAGGTTATTTCCTAAAAAATATTTTTGTAAGGACATGTCACCCAATACATTTTGATTATCTCTTTTGCATACTATCTTCCACTTCTTTCTATCCATCATTGCTTGTCTTCACACTTCATATTTTCACAAACTACATTTAGACTAGAATGATAGGTGTGCATTAAAACCAACAAGATTATATGCATTACCATGCATCATCATTTAGATCATCACACAACATGCATCAACATAAAGCATTTAACATCATCCATGCATAATAAAAACCATTATAATGCAAGAAAAAATACAAAAAATAATATGGTATATCTCGAGAGTAATACATATCCATAGGCTAGACTAGTATACCATAATAAAAAATCTTGGCATATGTAGTCATCAAGAAAGTATGCCACAAAGATCAAAACTTGGCATATCATCCCCTAGATCCTTGACCTTCCCTCATATCTAGTGGTGGCCCCACTAGAGGTATGTTCATGAACTGAGTCATTGTTCATGACCTTAATCATGTATGACTCTGACTCCTCAATGAATCTGGTATAGGCACCCTCTGCTCTATAGGAACTTCTTGGTGATAGAGAGTTTTAAATAATATATCTCATTGCAAGGCCATCACCACCTCGACTTGCACTACCCAAAGATCCTCTTGTAGAAGTGATAGCCTCCACTACTCATAGAAGGAGCCCCCCCCCCCCCCCCCCCCCCCCCCCCCTTTTTTTTTTTTTTTTCTTTCCTCCTTCTTTTTTTTTTTTTTTTTTTTGGGGTGTTTTTCTCCCCCCCCCCCCCCCCCCTCCTCTTTTGGTTTTCTCTCCCCCCCCCCCCTGCCCCCCCCCCCCCTTTGGGGGGCCCCCCCCCCCCCCCCCCCCCCCTGGGGGGGGCCCTTTTTTCCCCCCCCCCTCCCCCCCGGGGGGGGGGGGGGGGCCCCCCCCTTCAGGGTCTATGTGCCTTCCTCTACCTTGATATCTATGCCTCACCATACTAGGGTCTATCCTCCCCCCTCTAAAAATCAACCTCTTACAATGCTAGCTACATCCTACGATCCACCACTGGTCATACAAGTTGAGCCAACTCAAGAGTGATCCTAGGGGTTCTCAAATCTTGATACCATCTTTGATATCCATCCTCCACCCATACATAATCCTCCTCAATACCCATCAAAAGAGGGTCATCCTCATCAAGCTCTAAAAATTGGGTAACATCAGTATCGTCACCTACACCTGGTGGATCCCTCATCACATATCAAAACCAGAGATCACCTAGATCTAGTATCCACTACACCAACCCAAACTATTGTTAGACCTTATCAAAATGGTACAACTCTACCTCTCCCTTCTTTGACCATAGCCACAAAATCCTTTGCATACAATCTAACTCCACACCAGCCTTCTTATAACCTAGGTGCATCCACCATAGCCTCTATACCACCTGTCATGGATGCAAATCATCCACCACTTGCCTAGTTGCATCCAACTCACCAATTCCTCCGTGCCTTCCCCTCAAGGGAGCCTATCAATACACAACTAGCCACCTTACATCTACCTACTATTGAGGTAACCCATCAGGCCTCAGCACTACCAAACACTCTTAACACCATATATGGATCAAGGTGGTAAGGACAATGCAACGATGTCATTCATACATGACATTATATAATATCCTATACAAATGGCATAATAAAAAGGGGTCCCATGCAAAATACATCTTGGTATCCAACATCTCAACCACAACTCTAGCTAAGACCCATGGCAGATATCTCCTGCTCATATGGCAGGTCGATAGCCTAACAACCACTCCACTCAATACAATTGTTAGTGTATAAATGATTGGTCTCCCTACCATCCCATCTACACTAATATCACTCTAACATATCTCATAATGTTGATCCTTGATCATCTGCTCCAAAGCCCTCACTTGTATCATAGACTGATACACTACCTATCCTCTGATGGAAATCTACAAAATCTACCACATCCTCCAAAGTAACTATCATCTCCCCTATAGGTAATCAAAATATTGATGATTTTAGATACCACCTCTCCGTTAATACGGATAACAATGAGTAATCCATGTCCACCTTGGGAATATTTACTATATGGAGAAGCCACATCTATTCTATCATATCCCTCTCTACTTGAGTGAGCTCTTTCACCCTCTCCTCAAAATCATTGAAGCACCACTCTTGACCCTCGAGAGTTCCATACTGCAACCAAAAACATCAACATGCAATATCTTCAATCCATCATCATAATAAAATCATCAAAATCATAGCAAATCACAAAGTATCAAGCAACAATAAGTTAATTCGCTAAGGGTTTCACAAATTCATAGTGAATTCACTAGGATTTTTGCTAATTCGTGATGAATTCATGAAATCATGGTGAATTCGCTAGGATTTTTCCAATTCATAAAACACTAGAGAATTAACAAATTCATGGGCCATGGATTTTTCACATGGTCGTAAGTTTGCAATGACGGCCACACAATAAAAACTACCATAAAAATAAATAAATAAATTGAAAAAAAATGATAAGAAAGAAAAATCTACAAGCAAAAGGAAATTTACCATTTACCGTTATCCATCTGGCTGTTTCATCATTGTCATCGCACACAATTTTTTTCTTTGTGGGTAGGAAGTGTCATTTTCTCTAGAGCTCTAAACCAAAAAACTAAATGGTAAAAATGAATTGGTTTTTACCCCCACCCTCCATTTTAACCCACCCACCCTTTTTCTTTTTCTTTTATTTCATCATATTTTTTCTTTTTTGGTAGTCATTTCGAGTTCCATTAGGAATATTGTATTCTTCATGTAATTCAAGGGAGTACCTTGATCAGAAACATCATTAATCATCTTAGCATCTTGATTTTTATGTCAAAAGAAAAAATGAACAAATCTATGGTAATTTTACATGAACCATCCATCCTAAACCATCTACTCCCTTTTTACCCACATCAACTATTGCCATCCTCGCTAAAGTGTCTACATATTTATTTGATACATTTATTGATCATAAATGTGTCAAAGAGAGGGCAAAATGTAGATAAGGATTTTTGATCCAAGTCTTAATTCTTCCCCTCCTCTAGGTCATGTAATCCATCCACCTATCAGCCCACCTTTTTGCTCGCATTATTGCAAACTTCTCACAAACTTCCATCCCATTTTTAACTCATTTTAATGAATTCATAGCCTCTAATTTTAGGTCATGAATTTGCTAAAATAGAAAGCCCCTTAACCACCTGAATAGTCATTTGTATTTTTCCTAAATTGGTCTATTTTCCCACGTTTGGTGAATTTGCAGCCTCTAATTTTAGGTTGCAAATTCATCCAAATTGGGAATTTTCCCAAACCATCTAATGCTCTGAACAACTCTCCCAATTCTCATGATTATTTTATTGAGTTGCATCGATCCAAGTTATAAAATGAGCACCTCACCTTCCAAAGATACTAATAAATAAATAAATGAAGGAATGTGTTGATGAATGAGTGACTGAGCAATTGAAAGAAACTAAGGAGTGAAATATTTATGTTGGTTGAGTGTAAAAATTAGGCTTATTCATCTGAAGGACGCTCTTGAAGCTTGAATTGTTGATAGACCGCCTTGCCATCATTACCACTACCAAATCAAATGATCAAATTTGTAACATCTTTATTGGAACCAAGTCATATTATATCTATTTCAGGCCTTTTTTACTTCATTTCTACCTTTACATTTCATATTTTTGCAGTTTCATTGAATTCACAAGGAGTTTTGCAAATTCGTTTACAAGCTACAAACTCACCTTACAAGCCATGAATTCACTATATTAAGGTCTTGGGGGTAAATATTTGTCTCCATAATCACTATCTCTCTCTGCATGTTGCATTTTGATCATTTTTCTTTTGATAATATTTTGCTTTTTGCACTGCTTATGTCATTTCATTTTGGATCTCTCATTATTCCTAAAATTTCAATAGTTTATATTGTTTATGAATAATTTTCTAAAATAACCAAGGGTGCTTGACCACTATGTCTCTAAGATAATTCATATAGTGGCCTAAGTAGGTCCCCAAACACTGGTCAAAATTTATAGTGTTATGTGGAATTATTTGCAGGTTTTCAGTAAATTCACACCCAGACCCACGAAATCGATTTAGAAATTGTGAATTCGCTTACAAGTCGTGAATTCACTCTGGGTAGGCATCTAGACTAGGTAGGTGTTCTACAAAATTTGTTTCAATTTCATATTTCTATTTTTCATAATCATATTTGTTCTATCTTCTTAAATTCCTATGAAAATATTCAAAACAACAAAATATTGAGAACAAAATCTAAAAAGATGCATGTAGCTTAAAAGTTATTTGTTTGTCTTCAAGGAAAGATAAGGTTACATATAGTTTTAATTTCTAGTTACATTTAGCTCAAACTTAGGTGTTTGCAAATTGAAATAACACATTAAAACAAACATCCTTGGCTAGACTTAGAAGTAGTCTATAAATACTTCTTGGTGAACCTAAATCTATTCAACCTCACCAAAGGAGGTATGCCACTAGGTACCCCTCACATCGAGGTGTAGGTGTGCAAAAGTCTCATCCCCCTTTTAGGCGTGGATCCATTTTTCCTAGAGGGAAAGGGGTGCAAATTTTTCCCTCTATAAGAGGTTAATTTTAGGTCAACATAAACTTTAACCTCAGACCTTATAGTAAAATAATAATAAATTACTTTGTAGACACCAAAAATATGTCATTTTTGTAATGCCCTAAAGTCATTTTAATCAATTTTGAAATTTTGTAAATTTTCTCCCAAAACCTTCAAATTCCACAATTCTCTCAAATTCTTCTAAAATCCCTAATTTCTTCTTTAATCATCCTCTAAAATCCCTAAACCATAATTAACCCTTAATCCCTAATCTATTTTCCCTAATGAAAATCCGAATCATCTCCCAAATCCCCAAATCGTCCTCAAAATTTTCCATTATTCTAATTAACCCCTAAAATTCTAATTAAATCCCTAATTAAGTCCTAATAATCCCTAGCCAAATCCCCTCATCAAATCCCAAAATGGTTTTTTAAATCCTAACCAAATCCCCAAAATATCCTAACCCTTTTCCAAATCCCCATAAAATCTTCTAGAGAATACCTCCATTAAATCCTCATGTCCCCTTAAATCCTCCTACATTCTCCCATGCACTTTCCTAGGAATTAAAAATTCCTCTAATCCCAAAGTCAAAGCCCCCATCAAATCCCACATTAAATAGCCAAATCCTCCTACATCCTTCCCTTGAATTTTGAACAAATTAAAAGTTTCCCTAAAATGCCAAGTCAATCCCCCTCATGAATATCTCTCATAAATCCACATGTCCTCTCCACCCTCCATCTTGCATTTTAGGAATTTAAAATTCCCTCTAATTCATCCAAGGACCCCACTCCCAATACCAATTTATGATGTTGGGTGAAAATTCACTCTATCCAAGGTCATAAATTTGGAGGGTGCACAACCCTCCAAGCAAATTTCTATAGATTTTCCTTGGCCTTTGCACCTACCACTTAGCTACCACATCATGCCAAGTCATTGTCTAGTAACCACCCCCCTTGCCAAAACTCTATGAATACCCCCTCATTTATTCATTTTACATTTGAAGTTAAAGAGCATAGCCAAAACTCTACCAAAATTTCACCAACATCCTTAGTGTCCTTTGTGAGAGTCCAATATTTTGATTGTAATCAATCCCTTTGAGAGCTCAAAATCATCCCAATAATATATTCTTTTGGAGCGCCCTACTAACGACTATTTTGTAGTTGTTCATAAATAAAAAAACCAAACAATACCAAAGTTTCAATAGAAGCTTTAAATCCTACAAGGAGGATCCACTAGAAGTTTCAAAGCCATATTGATTGCTAAAGTCTAGATGGCATCCCCATGATGACTACATAGAGCCAAACGATAGCCCCTTCCTGACTACACAGATCTAGATGGCGACCTCCTATCGATTACACTTTGACATCAAATAAAGACTCCAAATTAGCTATAAAAAGGTAAGACATATAAAACAAGGCTTTTGCAATATTTCGTAACCTTTTTACATGCTTTTGTAACATTTGCGAAGGTTTTTGCAAGGTTTCATTAGAGTATATTACATCATTTGGGTCATGTAAATGTACCATCTTTGGTACATAGTTAGAGTAGGAGATTAATTTAGGGAGAAGTTATCTAGTTACTTCAAGCAATGTAATAAATGCACAAGTATCAATGTGTAAGTTGTAATGCACAAGGTGTCCCCTTATACAACTAGGTAGAGTGTTGGCCAAGGAATATATCTTCCTATATAAAAGGGCCTCATAGTGATATATCATGCACATCAAGTTCATTATAGTGATCAGTAGTAGATAGTGGTAGAACTCCTTGATAGAGCACAATGTAGTTCTTTAGCTTATATCAATGCAGTAACCATCACCTCCACAATGCATTGTATTTTTTCCACTTTCTATTTATAGTATATTTTAGTTATATTGCCATATTATGCATCTTATTAGGACCTATGATAGATCTCTCCCACTGCATATATCCTCAAAAAATAATAGTGGTATCAGAGCCATGGTGCATCTAGATAGGAATAGGGAGAGTCACAAGTGAGGATTGAAACAAATCTTAGTTAAATTTTTTTTGAGATAACATTTGGCTAGAGTCTTTCCAAAGAGTTGTAGGAAAACTTGTGAAGACTAGGACTCAACATTCATTCCACTAGTTTGATGAATCAACTAGTGAAGACTATTGATCTCAAGAGATCTAGAATTTTTTCATGCTAACTATTGTCTAAAGTTTCTTTGTTGCAGAAAATTAACTCTCAAAAGTTGGGACACTTCCTACAATAGATAGAGAAGTATTTCACCTTCATTGCTTGAAAGTCTATGTGTTTTCCTTGTCTAGAGTTTAGTTTTTTATTGCAAGAAAATAGACACTGCAGATCCATGCAGAAGAGACTCGAGGAGAATAATCATGGTGAAGTTTGGATATTGGATATCTCCATTGCTAGATTAAAAAAATTCACATTGCACCTAAATAAAAGGTAATAGAAGCCTTGTACCAAAAGAAAAAGGCCATAGAAACCTTGTACCAGAAGAAAAGGCCACAAAAGCCTTGATCTAGAAGAAAAATGCCACGAAAGCCTCGATCCAAAAGAAAGGGCTATAGAAGCCTTAATTATAAACAAGACTCCAAAAAAGAGTTCTTGATCTAGAAGAACAATCTAGAGAAGAGTTCCTGATACAGAAAAAATCCAGAGAAGAGTTCTTGAAGAAAACTCCAAAGAAGAGTTCTTGATCTAGAAGAAGGAGAGAGTGAAAAGACAAAAAGGTTGATGGATTTGGTGTTGACTCGAGTTAAAGTAGGTTTTTGTTTTTGTAGGAGAAGAAAAGAAAAGAAAAAGAAGGGAAGGTTTGGTGTTTTTTGTGGAAGAAAGGCCACAAAAGCCTTGATCTAGAAGAAAAATGCCACAAAAGCCTCGATCCAAAAGAAAGGGCTATAGAAGCCTTAATTATAAAGAAGACTCCAAAAAAGAGTTCTTGATCTAGAAGAACAATCTAGAGAAGAGTTCCTGATACAGAAGAAAAATCCAGAGAAGAGTTCTTGAAGAAAACTCCAAAGAAGAGATCTTGATCTAGAAGAAGACTCCGGAGAAGAGTTCATGAATAAGACTCAAAGAAGAGTCCATGAAATAGGATATTGGTGATCTCATTTATTTATCAAAGACTTCTTTCTGAAGAAGCTAAAGATATCCATAGAATATCTCATTGAAAAACTTCTAGTCATGGAAGACATAAATAGGGACTAGCAAAGTCTTGTTCCCGATTAGAGAAGCAATAAATTTCAGAGATCCAAGATCTTATTACTAACACTTCCACAAGCAGAAGTTTGAAGAAAATATCTCATTTGGAAGACCATAGAAGCTATAATATTGAAGACCTTAAGAGGTATCAAGTATGAAAAATAAGAAGGCTTGGAGAGCCTTATTGTAGAGCTCGTAGAAGCATCATCAAAAGAGTTCCTAGAAGAACTCATTGGAGAAATCAAATACCAAGGAGAAGCTCCTAATAGTGAAGGCCTTGGGAAAATTGTCACCATTAGATAACAAGCCCAAGAGAAGAAGAATTTGGAAGAGTTCCAAATCCCAAAGAAGAATCCAGTGAAGACCTCAAGACATTCAAAATATTGATAAGAAGACCCTAATTTGAAGTTAGAGTTCAACAAGAATATTGAAGGAGAATATAGACAGAAGAAGTCTACCAAATCCAAGATATTTGAAGATTACCTCTCAGAGCAAGAAAGCACATTTCAGAGATAAGAGTTTTCTAAATCTATAGCAAAAAACCACCGAACCCTAGGCTCAAGATAGAAGGTTCGAGACCATAGTTTGGTGAAGCAAGAAGTTGTTTTGGATAGCAAACAAGAAGTTGCAAAATTAATTCATCTCAAGGCAACAACTTGGTGAATCTAAACACCAAGATCTACATCATCTACAAAAGCCATTAAAGGTAAGCAACTTGGGTGTAATTAGTTGAACTTTAAATTAGAGTTCATTATCAAGTATCATTAAGCACCATATTTGGATTAAAGTTTCAAAGAGAAGGGCTCATATTATAGTCTTCAAAAAGTGCAACAGATAGTTCTTTTAAGAGATTTACTTGCACACTAAAATAGGATTTGGATGTATTTAAAGAGAAATAAGTATCTACCTATTATCTATCTAGAAAGCAAGAAGACTACATCCTACAATACTAATTGTAGTGAAAAATTGCATATTATTTTTAAGGGTTCATTATAATTACTCTTAAGAATTGCAAAGATTATTAAGTGCATTAAAATTACTTTGAGAGTTTATTTATAGGAGTAATAAGGTGAGATTATTGTTACCATTAAAGTGCATTAAGTTAGAGGTGTTATTAATCCATTTGCATTATACTAGTTGATCTTTAACTAGTTACTCTTAAAAAAGGTTAGTTTGTAATTTTTGATTGCTAAGATCAACGACACAAAATGAGTAGATTATTAAAGTGTTTAGAGACACTATTTAGAGCACAAAACCTGTAGCAATTCATGGTCCAAAGAAGCCACCAAAATAGATCAGATTTCTCTAAAGAGTGGAGAAGAAAGCCACCACCAAAATCAGTAAAATAAGCTATAAATCGAGACTTGGTGAGTCTCAGATTCGATTTGCACTAAGGGTTCTTTATAGGTAAACAATTAGTGCAGAAACTAATTTTTCAAAAGCTTATATCTACGTGTTTATTAGTTTGGGTTTATTACGAGATTAACCATGCAAAAGAAGAGAGTTTTTTAGCAAAGGAGACAACATCAAATAAACCCGTGTCTACAAGAAATCTGCCATTAAAACCAATAGAAAAATCTTACAAAAGGAGGTGCAAAAATAAGGTATTCTATTACAAAGTTTATTTACATTATCTTGCACCATAATATTCTATCCTACATAGAAAAAATGACAAGGTCTAAGTGTCATAAAGACACATTCTTCACAAGCAAGAAACATCTCAAAGTAACTGTAGAGAAGCACTATCTAAGCAAGGTAAAAAGGATCTTCAAGAAGGTCACATGATCTATGGTTTGGACAAACACAACAAGCAACCTGCATAACATAGCACAAGGAGAAGCTATCATCCACAAAGGTAGAAATACAATAACTTGAAAGGAGAAAATCAAAGTATAAAGAAAGATATACCTAAGAGCTAGATGTACGTCCACAAGGAGCATTCAAAATAATCATTGGAGTATCATAAAATCTCCATCATAGCATTTATCACAATCCTATCTCAAATCCATCAAGGAGTTGCTCATTATCCTAACTAGAACCAAATTACATACGAAGCACCATAGAAGCATTGAGGAGAAAACACAACAAAGAAAGAGTTGAAAATAATACATTGAGGAAGCTTGCAAGAATATGTTGAAGAGGAATCAAGAGGAAGGTACATGCAAAAGAGAAAAGGTGCCACTTGTCACCATTTAAGAAACCCTAACGTCTCCCATTTGAGCACTCAAAATAACACTCAAGTTTGCATTCATGAAAGGGATAGTTCAAGGAAGCATTACATAGGAGAGTATTGGTTATGTTGGATAAAGGATGACACTTGTAACCAAGGCATACAAGTACTCACATAAATACTGTAACATTTATCCTCCCTTCTACAAAAAAATCCAAGTGTCAAAGAGCATCCACCGTCTTCAAGCATTGAAATAAAACTACCATAACACTTGTCATACTCAAAAAAATCCTCTTCTTATTCAAGGCATCTAAAACCAAGGAGGGAAGTGCATTCATAACAAGAAGGAATTTCAACGTGTAAAAAAGAAGAAGAGCATTTAAAGCTCCTGGTCAAGACATTCAAAGCAGGTCAAAGAAGCCATATTTGAGGCACCACCATTCAAGAATTGAAGTCAAGGAAGAATCTAAACCTACCATTGGTCATAGTGCCCAAGAGAAGCATTAAATATTGTTGTCATCTACGTCAAAATTTAGCATGAGTTACCTAAGGTTTGTAGCATTATAAGGGTAAGAATTTACCTTATTTTAATTTGCTTTCATCAAAAGGAGTTATAAGGGTATAATATAAGGTTGAAACTATAGGGAAATCAACCATATTTGGAAGCAAAATTAAAGGAGAATTATACACCAAAAATAGCTTAATATTTACAATTTAAAAATAGGATAAATAAGGATTTCTACTTGGAAAAATTGAATTTCTATTATTGGAAATATTATTGTTTTCTAATATTCCAAATTAGGGAGTTATAAGGAATACTACACCAAAATTAGATTATGGGAATTTAGAAACATTAAAATGCTATAAAAGGAAGTTCATCAAGGAATATCAAGGGTTGGAATTAATTGGTACACTTGTATCAAAATCACATTAAAGGGACAAAAGAAATCCAACCATTAGAACTTCATAAAATTAACAAGTGCCTAGTTCAATAGGAGAAATAAGGAGTAACAGAAGTTGATTTTTGCTACTTAAAAAACTTTACAAAAGCAACCCAAAATTGAACTACTATTCACAAAAGTATTTTATCACTCATATAGCATATACAAAATCACTAGGGAGACATAAGGAATTCTACAAAACTTGATAATAATAACATTTATCAAAGTTTATCAAGTACTCAATCCATTTGGGAATCATAAGGTTTCTACAAAACATAAATTCTACAAATGTTTTATCAAATTAATTCACATCTCTTAACTAGGGAGATATTAGGACTCTACAAAATCTAAGCCTTGAATAATTTTATCAAATTAGATCATTTACTAAATTTACTTGAGAAAGATATATTATTCTACATGTATTAAGGAAACAAAAAAATACTACACTTCATCTACTAGGGAGACATAAATGAGTCTATTACAAAAGATTCATAAAAAATATCTCTAAAACATAAAAAGCTAAAAACTAATAGAGATTTCTACATAAAGTAATACAGTTAACAATGATATGAACAACACTATTAGAAAGGAAAGAGCAAGTATCATAAAAAGTGGAATCAAGAATTCAATTATAAAGTCTAAAGGAAACTTAGACCTTACTTCAAAAAGGATACATAGTGAAGCTTTAAAATATAAATTTGAAATTATGGAACATTATCTACATGCTTGACTCATTGAAGCAATTGATAATGGAAAGAATGACATTCAAATTCCTTTAGAATATGGAAGCATATTATATATGGCACTATTTACATTCAAAAGTTACAAGGATGAAAATGTAGAATAGAAAGGATTGATAGAAATACTCAAACTAAAAATAGAAATGAATGAATCATCCCTAGCAAATATATTTCAATCCTCATGCAATATTAGTACTTCAAGTTCTACTAACACAAAATATTATCATGATGCTCTAAGTGTATGTTCAGAAGCTTCTATACAGGGCATGAAGAATGATAACAAGGACAAAGATAAAGAGAAAATGCTCTTGCAAGAATCTAGTGATAGTACATCTACCTATGAAAGTACTAAATCCAATAAAGAAGAAGAAGAGGAACCAATTCATGGAAGGATACAGTGCAATATGATTTAAAGGTAATGCAAAGGACCATATCAAGCTGAAGAATGTCTAAAGACAAAGATCCATATTGAAGACTAAAGTCTTCAATACCCAAATAATGTAATATAGGGGTGTTAGAGTATATTACATCATTTGGGTCATGTAAATGTACCACCTTTGGTACATAGTTAGAGTAGGAGATTACTTTAGGGGGAAGTTAGCTAGTTACTTCAAGCAATGTAATAAATGCACAAGTGTCAATGTGCAAGTTGTAATGTGCAAGGTGTCCCCTTGTACAACTAGGTAGAGTGTTGGCCAAGGAATCTATCTTCCTATATAAAGGGCCTCATAGTGATATATCAAGTATATCAAGTACATCAAGTTCATTATAGTAGAGAGTAGTAGATAGTGGTAGAACTCCTTGATGGAGTACAATGTAGTTCTTTAGCTTATATCAATGGAGTGACCATCACCTCCATACTGCATTGTATTTTCACCACTTTCTATTTATAGTATATTTTAGTCATATTGCAAAATTCCATTCTTTCATATTTTTTACATCTTATTAGGACTTATGATAGATCTCTCCCACTGCATATATCCTCAAAATCTAATAGTGGTATCAGAGCCACGATGCATCTAGATAGGATTAGGGAGAGTCACAAGTGAGGACTAAAACAAATCTTAGTTATAGAAATTTTGAGATTACATTTGGCTAGAGTCTTTCCATAGAGTTGCAGGAAAACTCGTGAAGACTAGGACTCAACATTCATTCCACTAGTTTGATGAATCAACTAGTGAAGACTATTGATCTCAAGAGATCTAGAATTTTTTATTAATATTAAAGTTTGTTGCAAAAAAAAAATAAGGATTTATTTTTAAATTGTTTCAGATAGTTTTTTTTTGCAGAAAAATAGACACTATAGACCTGAAGAGAGACTCGAGGAGAAGAGTCATGGTGAAGTTTGGAGATTGGAGATCTCCATTGCTAGATTGAAAAACTTCACATTGTAGAAGAAAAGGCCATAGAAGCCTTGTACCAGAAGAAAAGGCCATAGAAGCCTTGTACTAGAAGAAAAGGCCACAAAAGCCTTGATCCAAAAGAAAAGGCCACAAAAGCCTTGATCCAGAAGAAAAAGGCCATAGAAGCCTTGATCCAGAAGAAAGGGCCACAAAAGCCTTAATTCTGAAGAAAACAAAGAAGAGTTCTTAATATAGAATAAAACTTTAGAGAAGAGTTCTAATCCAGAAGAAGACTCCAGAGAAGAGTTCCTGAAGAAAACTCTAGAGAAGAGTTCCTGATCTAGAAGAAGACTCCAGAGAAGAGTTCTTAAAGAAGACTCTAGAGAAGAGTCCTTGAAATAGGAGATTGGTGATCTCCTTTACTGATTAAAGACTTCTTTCTGAAGAAGCTGAAGAGATCCATAGAAGATCTCATTGGAAAACTTCCAGTCATGGAAGAGATAAAGAGGGACTAGCAAAGTCCTGTTCTTGATCAGAGAAGCAACAAATTTTAGAGATCCAAGAAGAAGATCTCATTACCAACACTTCCACAAGTAGAAGGTTGAAGGAAAGGTCTCATTTGGAAGACCATAGAAGTTGTAAGATTGAAGACCTTGGAGAGGTCTCAAGGAGGAAAAAGAAGAAGGCTTGGAGAGCCTTGTTGTAGAGCTCGTAGAAGCATCATCAAAAGAGTTCCTAGAAGAACTCATTGGAGAAATCCACTACCAAGGAGAAGCTCCTGATAGTGAAGAACTTGGGACAATTATCACCATCCGATAATAAGCCCAAGAGGAGAAGAATTTGGCAAAGAGTATCAAATCCTGAAGAAGAATCTAGTGAAGACCTCAAGATATTTAGAATCTTGAGAAGAAGATCATGTTTGAAGTCAGAGTTCAACAAGAATATTGAAGGAGGATTCAGATAGAAGAAGCCTACCAAATCCAAGATATTTGGAGATTACCTCTCATAGCAAGAAGGCACATTTTAGAGATAAGATTTTTCTGAATCTACAGTAGAAAATAGAATATCACTTGAAGGATCAAGCCACCAAACCCTAGGCTCAAGATAGAAGGTTCGAGACCATAGTTTGGTGAAGCAAGAAGCTATTTTGGATAGCCAACAAGAAGCTATGGAATTCATTCATCTCAAGGCAGCAACTTGGTGAATCTAAACACCAAGATCTACATCATCTACAGAAGCCATTAAAGGTAAGCAACTTGGGTGCAATTAGTTGAACTTTAAATTAGGGTTCATTATCAAGTATAATTAAGCACCATATTTGGATTAAAGTTGCAAAAAGAATGGCTCATATTACAATCTTCAAGAAGGTGCAAAAGATAGTTCTTTTAAGAGATTTACTTGCACATTAAAATAGGATTTGGATGTATTTCGAAAGAAATAAATATATCATCTACCTATTATCTATCTAGAAAGCAAGAAGACTACATCCTACAACACTGATTGTAGTGAAAAAGTGCAGATTGTTTTTAAGGGTTCATTATAATTACTCTTAAGAATTGTAGAGATTATTAAGTGCATTAGAAACTACTTTGAGAGTTTATTTATAGGAGTAATAAGGTGAGATTATTGTTACCATTAAAGTGCATTAAGTTGGAGGTATTATTAATCCATTTGCACTATACTAGTTGATCTTTAACTAGTTACTCTAAAAAAGGGTTAGTTTGTGTTTTTTGATTGTTAAGATCAAGGGCACAAAACCAACATATTATCAAAGTGTCTAGAGACACTATTTGGTGCACAAAATTCTAGCAATTCATTGTCCAAAGAAGCCACCAAAAATAGATCAGATTCCTCCAAGGAGTGGAGAAGAAAGCCACCATCAAAATCAGTAAAAGAAGCTACAAATCGAGACTTGGTGAGTCTCAGATTCGAGGTGCACTAAGGGTTCTTTACAGGTAAAAAATTAGTGCAGAAACTACTTCTTCAAAAGCTTCTATCTACATGGTTATTAGCTTGGATTTATTACCAGATTAACCAAGCAAAAGGAGAGAGTTGTCTAGCAAAGGAGACAACGTCAAATCAGCCCTTGCCTACAAGAAAGCCACCATTAAAACCAATAGAAAAATCTTGCAAAAGGAGGTGCAAAAATAAGGTATTCTATTACAAAGTTTATTTACATTATCTTGCACCATAATATTCTATCCTACGTAGGAAAAAGGACAAGGTCTAAGTGTCATAAAGACACATTCTTCACAAGCAAGGAACATCTCAAAGCGGTCGTAGAGAAGCATCATCCAAGCAAGGTCAAAAGAGCCTTCAAGGAGCTCACATCATCCATGGTTTGGATAACCACAATAAGCAACCATACATAGCATAGCACAAGGAGAAGCTATCATCCACAAAGGTAGAAATACAATAACTTGAAAGTAGGAGAAAATCAAAGCATAAAGAAAGCAATACCCAAGAGCTAGACGTACATCCACAAGGAGCATTCAAAATCACCATTGGAGTGTCACAAAACCTCCACCATAGTGTTGCTCACAATCCTAGCTCAAAGCCATCAAAGTATTGCTCATTATCCCAGCTAGAACCAACTCACATATCAAGCACCATCGAAGCATTGAGGAGAAAACACAACAAAGAAAGAGTTGGAAATAATACGTTGAGGAAGCTTGCAAGAATACGTTGAAGAGGAATCAAGAGGAAGGTACATGCAAAAGAGAAAAGGTGCCACTTGTCACCATTGAAGAAACCCTAATGTCTCCCATTTGAGCACTCAAAATAATGCTCAAACTTGCATGCATGAAAGGAATAGTCTAAGGAAGCATTACATAGGAGAGCATTGGTTGTGTTAGAGAAGGGGTGACACTTGTAACCAAGGCATACAAGCACTCACATAAAGACTGTAATGTCTATCCTCCATCCTACAACAAATTTCAAGTGTCAAAGATCATCTACCTTCTCCAAGCATTGAAATAAAACTACCATGACACTTGTCATTCTCTAAAAAATCCTCTTCCTATTTAAGGTACCTAAAACCAAGGAGGGAAGTGCATTCGTAGCAACAAGGAGTTGCAACGTGTAAGAAAAGAGAAGAGCATTTAAAGCTCTTGGTCAAGACATTCAAAGCAGGTCAAAGAAGCCATATTTGAGGCACCACCATTCAAGGATTGAAGTCAAGGAAGAATCAAAGCCTACCATTGGTCATAGCACCCAAGAGAAGCATTAAATATTATTGTCATCCACATCCAAATTCAATACCAATTACTTAAGGTTTGCAACATTATAAAGGTAAGAATTTACCTTATTTTAATTTGCTTTCATCAAAAGGAGTTATAAGGGTATAATATAAGGTTGAAACTATAGGGAAATCAACCACATTTGGAAGCAAAATTAAAGGAGAATTATACACCAAAAATAACTTAATATTTGCAATTTAAAACATAGGAGAAATAAGGATTTCTACTTGGAAAAATTAAATTTCTATTATTGCAAATATTATTGTTTTCTAATATTCCAAATTAGGGAGTTATAAGGAATACTACACCAAAATTAGATTATTGGAATTTAGAAACATTAAAAGGCTATAAAAGGAAGTTCATCAAGGAATATCAAGGGTTGGAATTAATTGGTATACTTGTCTCAAAATCACATTAAAGGGATAAAAGAAATCCAACCATTAGAACTTCATCAAATTAACAAGTGCTTAGTTCAATAGGAGAAATAAGGAGTAATAGAAGTTGATTTTTGCTATTTACAAAACTTTACAAAATCAACCCAAAATTGAACTACTATTCCCAAAAGCACTTTATCACTCATATAGCATATCCAAAATCACTAGGGAGACATAAGGCATTCTACAAAACTTGATAATAATAGAATTTATCAAAGTTTATCAAATACTCAATCCATTTGGGAGTCATAAGGTTTCTACAAAACCTAAATTCTATAAAGGTTTTATCAAATTAATTCACATCTCTTAACTAGGGAGATATAAGGACTCTACAAAATCTAAGCCTTGGATAGGTTTATCAAATTGGATCATTTACTCAATTTACTTGAGAAAGATATAGTATTCTACAGATATTAAGGAAACAAAAAGAATACTACACTTCATCTACTAGGGAGACATAAGGGAGTCTACTACAAAGGATTCATCAAAAATATCTCTAAAATAGAAAAAGCTAAAACTAAGAGAGATGTCTACCTCAAGTAATACAGTAAACAATGATATGAACAACACTATTAGAAAGGAAAGAGCAAGTATCATAAAAAGTGGAATCAAGAATTCACTTATAAAGTCTGAAGGAAACTTAGACCTTACTTCAAAAAGGATACATAGTGAAGCTTTAAAAGATAACTTTGAAATGATGGAACATTATCTACATGCTCGACTCACTAAAGCAATTGATAATGGAAAGAATGACATTCAAATTCCTTTAGAATATGGAAGCATATTATATATGGCACTACTTACATTCAAATGTTATAAGGATGAAAATGTAGAACATAGAGGATTGATAGAATTACTTAAACTAAAAACAGAAATGGATGAATCATCCCTAGCAAAGATATTTCAATCCTCATGCAGTATTAGTACTTCAAGTTCTACTAACACAAAATCTTATCATGATGCTCTAAGTGTATGTTCAAAAGCTTCTATACATGACATGGAGAATGATAACAAGGACAAAGGCAAAGAGAAAATACTCTTGCAAGAATCTAGTGATAGTACGTCTACCTATGAAAGTATTGACTCCAATAAAGAAGAAGAAGAGGAACCAATTCATGGAGGCATACAGTGCAATGTGAATTAAAGATAATGCAAAGGACCAGATCAAGTTGAAGAACATCTGAAGACAAAGATCCATATTGAAGATTAAAGTCTTCAAATACCCAAATAATGTAATACAGGGGGTGTTAGAGTATATTACATCATTTGGATCATGTAAATGTACCACCTTTGGTACATAGTTAGAGTAGGAGATTACTTTAGGGGGAAGTTAGCTAGTTACTTCAAGCAATGTAATAAATGCACAAGTGTCAATGTGCAAGTTGTAATGTGCAAGGTGTCCCCTTGTACAGCTAGGTAGAGTGTTGGCCAAGGAATCTATCTTCCTATATAAAGGGCCTCATAGTGAGATATATCAAGTACATCAAGTTCATTATAGTAGAGAGTAGTAGATAGTGGTAGAACTCCTTGATGGAGCACAATGTAGTTCTTTAGCTTATATCAATGGAGTGACCATCACCTCCATACTGCATTGTATTTTCACCACTTTCTATTTATAGTATATTTTAGTCATATTGCAGAATTCCATTCTTTCATATTTTTTGCATCTTATTAGGACCTGTGATAGATCTCTCCCACTACATATATCCTCAAAAGCTAACAGGTTTGTGGTTAGTATTTTATTGGATTTGGGCCTAATCAAGAAAAGCGTAGTTAATGTTACTAATATTTTATTATGGGCTTATGTGTAAGGATTTTGGAGTATTAGGTCTAGGTTGGTCCATCAAGAAACAAGGCTTCAAACCCATGCAACATATTTGAGTATAACGAAGTAAATATTTTTTAGCATCATAAGTTATTGTAAAGGGAAAACCCTTCATTTTGGAGGCATCATTATAAAAACTCTAAGAGGATCCATTGTAACTAAAAGAGTTGATTGTAATATCATATTTCATTTACTTTCATGTGATGGTGAATTTACTTTGTGAAATATATGCTTATCATGGTGGGACCTTTCTACCCTTAGTACATTAGGCATCTTTTATCTTGCATAGGATATAGGAGTAGTTAGCTTTTGTTGTCCTTAACATAATATGTCTTGTGTGCTTTTCTTAGGGTTTTCCATTTCTTTTTATTTATCTTGCTTGCTTTTCTAACTTTCTACTTTTTGTTAGTATCACCAGTGTCCAATATCACTAGAAGAATCAACATATCATCCAAACCAAATCTCAAACCATTAGCCTTTGATCACTTACATCCAAATCCAGTCACCCCTATTGACTGGTAGATTCTTCTATTGACTGGTAGTCACCCCTATTGACTAGTACATTCTCAATCAATATTTAGTATCCTACTTATAATATAGGTACATAATTTAATCATCCAATCACAACAAGGTGATTATGGATCCTTACTACCTTGCCATCCAAAAAATTGAGGAACCTAGGTAAGTCACCTTCTCCTTTTATCCAAAATCATCATTTCAACATAATATTGTTTCCTTTTTACAAAAATTTCTTTCTTGTTAGTTAGGCTTTCAATCACTTGTTAGATAGGTTTATCTTTTGATTTATCATTAATATTGGGGGTCTCAAGGTTGGTCACCTTCCCATTTCTTCCCTCTCATATCATCGTCACTTTGGATTTCGCTTTAGTTTCTTACATAGTTAGGTGTCATCATCCATTTGGTTAGGGAGGATTTCTTTTAAGGTTGTTATCAATCTTGGGATGTTTAGAGTTGGTCACTCTCCCTATTTTTCTTTTGCATATTATCATATTTGTTTTTATTTATACTTAGTTTTAAGCTTCCTTTTTAGCTAAGTTTCTATCAAAATTGTAAATCTTTTTACTATCATTTTTTTATTTGGTAAATTTGATTACAAATTATGGCTTATAATTTTCTTTCATCACTTCCCTTCTCCACCATAATCAAATCACTGCAAACCATTCTATTTTTAAAGAAACCTTTGATTAGACTACTCTCTAAGATATGGAGAACCATAACAAGTTGACAAAGTTATCAAAAACATATTCTAGAGCCAGACATAAACCCCTTGACAGTTACACAAAGCTAGTAACCAGTCCCCTAATGACTATGAATATTGAAGGAGTCTAGAGTCTAGAAGTAGCCAATGACTTCACTTCACTTCACTAGTAGTGAAGGCTAACATGTTAGGGGTTTGTATCACCCACTTTAGTATAGATCATCATCATCAGGTTAAGGGTTTATATCACTCACTCTAGTATATAACATCATCATTAGGTTAAGGGTTTATATCACCCACTTTAGTAGATATCATCATCATCATTAGGTTAAGGGTTTATATAATCCACTTTAGTAAAGATCATCATCATTAGGTTAAGGGTTTTATTGGCAATTTGAGTTGTTTTATGTTGTCATTGATGTCACATTAATGTCCCAAGGAAAACATTGAGTTTTGATGACCAAAGCATTCATATTTCGGAGAGCATGGATATATACAAGGTTTTTGTGAGAACCAAGGCAGGCAAAATAAAAGGTTTTATTTAAAACCATGGATGGCATATTTGAACTGGGTTTTTCTTGAAACCCAAGTTAGGCTTTCGTTTCATCGAAAAAGGTGCCCCGATGATGGAGATATTTGATTTTAAATATTTAGTTTAAATTTTAATTATTTAAAATTAAAATTTAAATTTTAAAATTAAAATTAAAATTATTGCCGATGTCATAAAGTTCATGTGTTATCAAAGTTAATTATTAAAAGTTAAAAGCACCAACATTTATTATCTTACAAAGGAGATTGCATATATATATATGCAAAGGGTTTTTTGTTTTAAAGCCCCTAAGAAAGATTCGAAGAGAACATTTATTTGTAGGCGCCGAATTTCCTTGACGTGACAGTGTGGTCCAACGGTGAGCTTGGGAGTGTTAAGGTTTTTTCTAGTGGATGTGCATGTGTTCGATTCCCACCGGATGCGAATTGCAAGGAGTAAGGAAGGAAAGTATTGGCCCACATTTTGATGTGAGCAAGAGGGCAGCAAGATAAGGGGAGAGTCTTCGCTCTCCATCTTATGCGAGCGAGTAGCTCGCGTGGTCTTTGGCACCGTGGTTGAGGTGTTGTGTGGGCAGTGACGAGGGTTCGATTCCCTCTAGAGGCAAGTAAACGTTTTATTAAAACAATTTTTTATTATTGCCTAATGTTGGAGGAATAAGGTGTGGTTGAGGAAAATGTTTGATTAAATGATTTTTTATTTAATCAGAAGGCAAGTTTAAGAGTTATAGTGCACTTTTAGAAAAGGAGATATTTCTGGTTTTTTCCTTTTATAAAAGTATATCATGTTATATATCGTTGGAAAGCTTATTTCGAGGGCTATTTGATTATCTTACTTAGAAGGAGAAATAAGGTGTACATAAAGAGATATTTCTATTTTTGTAAAGGGGTTCAAAAGTGAAGATTGTTTTGTTCTTTTTCAAAGTGTGTTGAGTGTGGCAAATTTCCAAAGGGGTTTCTTCATCTTCATAAAAGGTATGGGCACATTCTCCTATTGATTGTTTATGGTGGTTGATTTTTGAAATATCATTGGAGGGAAAAGGATTGTTTGTGGTTTCCTTTTCGAAAGTGGTTGGTTGAATGCTTCAAGGTTTTCTGAATTGAGAGTTGTGTTTAAACCTTGTTTTATAAGCATAGTTGTTGAAGCCCATTGATTGTGAAAGAACATGAGTTAGAAAAGAACATGAGTATCATTGTTATGTGAGATTTGTGGTTGAGCATTGTTGGAAACATTTGAGTTGGTTGATACATACTTGGACTAGGGTTGTGTGAGAGAGAGTTGTCCCTTGTGGTGATTAGTTGAGATTGAGTTTAGAACATATTGAGTCTCTAACAATTCTCTTTATGGTTCTATAATACTTGAGTTGAGTTGAGATTGATTTGGGTTGAGAGTGAGATTAGAACATATTGAGTCTCTAAAAATTCTCTTTATGCTTCTATGAAGTTGATTTGAGTTGAGATTGCCATTCATTGGTGAGTTCATTTGAGTACTACTTGAGCATGATTGATTGAGCCTTTGAAGAAGGCCTTTGGGATAGATTTGTGGATAGACTTGTGGCAGTTTGTGTATGATTGATTGAGCCTTTGAGAAGGCCTTTGTGGATAGTTTTGGGACACATTTGAGGATAGTGTTGGGACAGATTTGAGGACAAATTTGTGGAAATATTTGTGGATAGATTTAGAATAGATTTGAACAAGTTCTTGGTGAGCTTGTTGGAGCAAATTTGGACAAGTTCTTTGTGAGCTTGTTATTCAGCATTGGACAAGTTTTGTGTGAGCTTGTTATTCAACATTGGGCATGTTCTGTGTGAGCTTGTTATTCAACATTGGATAGGTTCTGTGTGAGCTTGTTATTCAGCATTGGACAAGTTTTGTGTGAGCTTGTTATTCAATTTTGGATAGGTTCTATGTGAGCTTGTTATTCAGAGTTGGACAAGTTCTATGTGAACTTGTTATTCAGATTTGGACAAGTTTTATGTGAACTTGTTATTGCCTAGCTTTGAGCAGATCAAAGAAATCATTGTATTGGATATTTCTATGTGAAATATTATAAGGAGATCAGCTTGTGGAGTACCCCACATTGGGGGAACCACATTAAATCTTGTGTCTCAATTGTGTGTGGTGACTTGTGCTCTTGCTTACTACTGCTATCTGAGTTATTAATGCACACTGCTATATTTGGTTATTGCAATTAAGGACATTAATTGATATTGGTTTGGAAAGAAAGTAAAAAGTGGTCTTATACTATTCACTCCCCCTCTCAGTATAAGATTGTGTTCTTCAATTGGTATCAGAGCGGGTTCCTTCGAAAAGGCTAACAACTTGAGGGAAGATTCTACTAGGTTACAAGATGGACAAATGGTATATTGATAGTGGGTGCTCTAGTCATATGACTGGGTATAAGGATAAGTTCATTTCCTTAAAAGGGAACAACAATGGATCTGTAAGATTTGGTGATAATGCTTTAGCTAAAATCAAAGGGAGAGGAACTTTAAGTTTGGATGATGGAAAGACAACTACACAAGGTGTACTCTATGTTGAGGGTCTGAAACACAACCTACTAAGTGTAAGTCAGCTTTGTGATCGAGGCTACATAGTTACTTTTTCCTCTACAGGATGCAAAATCAGGGAAACAAAAACAAGAAAGCTTGTTGCAACTACAGAAAGAACCAACAACAATCTCTACATGTTCAGTGAAATAAAAAAGGAAAAATATCTTCTATCTCAAGAAGAAGAGAGTTGGCTATGGCATAAAAGGTTGTGTCACTTGAACTTTGATAACATAGTAAGGATAAGCAACAAACAAATTGTTAGAGATCTACCAAAGATAAAAAGACCTTCAAATACAATTTGTGCACAATGTCAGTATGGAAAACAGACAAGATCAAGTTTCAAGGCAAAAGAATATTCCTCTTCCAAGGTATTAGAATTGATTCATACTAATTTATGTGGGCCTATGAGAACTAAAAGTCTGCAAGGTGAAAGCTACTTTATGTTGTTCATAGATGATTATTCTAGAATGACTTGGGTTGTTTTTCTAAAAGAGAAATCAGAGGCATTTGAGCATTTCAAAATATTCAAAGAAATGGTAGAAAATGAAACAGGAAAGAAGATCAAGTGTTTGCGATCAGATAGAGGAGGGGAATTCATCTCTACAAAATTTATTGAGTTTTGTGCAGAACATGGAATCAGAAAAGAATATTCAGTAGCTAGAACTCCTCAACAAAATGGAGTAGTAGAAAGAAAGAATAGAACTCTTGAGAATATGGCCAGAGCAATGCTAAATGAATCAAATATTTTAGATGGGTTTTGGAAGGAAGCAATCAGTACAATAGTCTATGTTATGAATAGATCTCAAGTTAGAACAAAGAAACATAAGACTCCATATGAGTTTTGGAAAGGAAGACCTCCCACGGTGAACTACTTTAGAGTTTTTGGAAGTAAGTGTTATATCAAAAGAGAGGATAAAGACTTGGGTAAGTTTGATCCTAGATGTGATGAAGGTATTTTTCTTGGATACTCTACAAAAAGTAAGGCCTACAGATGCTACAATAAAAGAACACATACCATGGTGGAAAGTATAAATGTCAGAGTTGATGAGAGAACAGGAATAAATGAGCCACCTCAGGAAGATATTCTTGAAGAAGAAAGTTGTCAGGAAAAAATGGGTGAAGATTCAGATGAAGAAGAATTGTAGAATATACCTTCCAAAACTACATCAAGATATATTCAGAAAAATCATCCAGAGGACTTGATCATTGGCAGTCCTAATGTAATATGGACAAGAAGAGGAATCATAGGTTCAACAGAACAAGCAGATGTTTCACTATTATCCAAGATAGAACCAAAGGATTTTAGAGAGGCAGAAAATGATGAATGTTGGATTAAGGCAATGAAGGAAGAACTAGATCAAATTGAAAAGAGTAAGACTTGGGAATTAGTTCCAAGACCAAAAGGAAAAAATGTAATTGGTACTAAATGGGTCTACAGGAACAAACTAAATGAAGATGGTCAAGTCATCAGAAACAAGGCAAGATTGGTGTGTAAAGGATATGCACAAGTAGAAGGAATTGATTTTGATGAGACCTTTGCACCTGTTGCAAGATTGGAAGCTATACGAATGTTTTTGGCACTTTCAAGCTATAGGAATTTTAAAGTATATCAGATGGATGTCAAATCAGCTTTTTTGAATGGTCATTTAGAAGAAGAAGTTTACATTGAACAACCAGATGGGTTTAATCAAGCAGATAAGCCAGACTATGTGTGTAAATTGAAAAAGGCTCTCTATGGCTTAAAGCAAGCCCCTAGAGCATGGTATTCAAGAATGGATAAATATCTTCGAGAGCAAGGTTTCAGAAAGGGAATAGTTGATAGCAATTTGTATATTAAAAATAAGGGAAATGATTTGATGATTGTGGAAGTTTATGTGGATGATATTATTTTTGGGGGTAGCAATGATAGAATGTGTCAAGAATTTGCAAGAAACATGACTAATGAGTTTGAAATGTCTATGCTTGGTGAATTAACCTTTTTCCTAGGGTTACAGATTTCACAATTAGAAAAAGGGATATTTCTTTCACAAACAAAGTATATAAAGGAGATGTTGAAGAAATTCAAAATGGAAGATAGTAAGCCAATTAGTACTCCAATGGTTACAGGGTGTAAATTAAGCAAATATGATGAATCTCCTGATGCAAATCAAACTCTATACATATCTATGATTGGTAGCCTATTATATGTTATAGCCACAAGACCAGATATAATACAGGCAATCGGTTTAGTAGGAATATTTCAAGCAGCTCCAAAAGAATCACATGTGACAACAGTGAAAAGAATACTCAGATATCTCAAAGGAACAATGGAGTATGGTCTATGGTATCCTAGAAGCAGTAAGTTCACTCTCACAGCATACACAGATGCAGATTGGGCAGGAAATATTGATGATAGAAAAAGCACAAGCGGAGGAGCATTATTTCTTGGTGATTGCCTAGTTTCTTGGCTAAGTAAGAAACAACCATCAGTGTCACTTTCCACAACAGAGGTAGAATATATTGCAACAACAACATGTTGTTCACAGGTATTATGGATGAAATAGACTCTCAAATATTTCAGCATAGAACATGATCATCCCATTCCTATTCTGTGTGATAACACTAGTGCTATAAGTATCTCTAAGAATCCAGTAATGCATGCCAGAACAAAGCACATTCCAATCAAGTATCACTTTTTAAGAGAGCAGGTTACAGAGCAACAAGTAAGATTGGAATATGTTCCTACAAAAGATCAGATTGCAGACATCTTTACAAAACCATTACCAAGAGAAGCGTTTGAGCATTTGAGAGAACAACTGGGAGTAAAGGTACTCCCACCCCAAAATTAATCACCTCAAGAGAGAAGGTGGTGAGGGGGCTATGCTTAAGAGTCATATATTTTAGCCCCATAGGTGTCCCTTTTGCCATTGATGTCAAAGGGGGAGAGATTTGAGTTAGGGGGAGTAGCCTCCAAAGAGAGTATTGAGTTAGGGGGAGCAGCCTCCAAGGAGAGATTTGAGTTAGGGGGAGCAGCCTCCAAAGAGAGCATTGAGTTAGGGGGAGCAGCCTCCAAAGAGATTATTGAGTCAGGGGAGCAACTTTGATTCTCAGAGATGGTTTTTGCAGTGATTGTGGTTTTTGCTTTAGAGGTGTTGCCATCAATGACAAAGGGGGATATTGTTGGCAATTTGAGTTGTTTTATGTTGTCATTGATGTCACATTAATGTCCCAAGGAACACATTGAGTTTTGATGACCAAAGCATTCATATTTTGGAGAGCATGGATATATACAAGGGTTTTTGTGAGAACCAAGGCAGGTAAAATAAAAGGTTTTATTTAAAACCATGGATGGCATATTTGAACTGGGTTTTTCTTGAAACCCAAGTTAGGCTTTCGTTTCATCAAAAAAGGTGCCCCGGTGATGGAGATATTTGATTTTAAATATTTAGTTTAAATATTAATTATTTAAAATTTAAATTTAAATTTTAAAATTATTGCCGATGTCATAAAGTTCATGCGCTATCAAAGGTAATTATCAAAAGTTAAAAGCGCCGACATTTATTATCTTACAAAGGAGATTGCATATATATATGCAAAGGCTTTTTGTTTTAAAGCCCCTAAGCAAGATTCGAAGATAATATTTATTCGTAGGCACCGAATTTCCTTGATGTGATAGTGTGGTCCAACGGTGAGCTTGGGAGTGCTAAGGTTTTTGCTAGCAGATGTGCATGTGTTCAATTCCCATCGATTGAGAATTGCGAGGAGTAAGGAAGGAAAGTCTTGGCCCACATTTTGACGTGAGCAAGAGGGCAGTGAGATAAGGGGAGAGTCTTCGCTCTCCATCTTATGCGAGCGAGTAGCTCGCGTGGTCTTTGGCGCCACGGTTGAGGTGTTGTGTGGGCAGAGACGAGGGTTCGATTCCCTCTAGAGGTAAGTAAACGTTTTATTAAAATAATTTTTTATTATTGCCTAATGTTGGAGGAATAAGGTGTGGTTGAGGAAAATGTTTGATTAAATATTTTTTATTTAATCGGAAGGCAAGTTTAAGAGTTATAGTGCACTTTTAGAAAAGGAGATATTTCTGGTTTTTCCTTTTATAAAAGTATATCATATTATATATCGTTGGAAAGCTTATTTCGAGGGCTATTTGATTATCTTACTTAGAAGGAGAAATAAGGTGTACATAAAGAGATATTTATATTTTTGTAAAGGGGTTCAAAGTGAAGGTTGTTTTGTTCTTTTCAAAGTGTGTTGAGTGTGGCATATTTCCAAAGGGGTTTCTTCATCTTCATAAAAGGTATGGGCACATTCTCCTATTGATTGTTTATGGTGGTTGATTTCTGAAATATCATTGGAGGGAAAAGGATTGTTTGTGGTTTCCTTTTTGAAAGTGGTTGGTTGAATGCTTCAAGGTTTTCTGAATTGAGAGTTGTGTTTAAACCTTGTTTTATAAGCATAGTTGTTGAAGCCCATTGGTTGTGAAAGAACATGAGTTAGAAAAGAACATGAGTATCATTGTTATGTGAGATTTGTGGTTGAGCATTGTTGGAAACATTTGAGTTGGTTGATACATACTTGGACTAGGGTTGTGTGAGAGAGAGTTATCCCTTGTGGTGATTAGTTGAGATTGAGTTTAGAACATATTGAGTCTCTAACAATTCTCTTTATGGTTCTATAAGACTTGAGTTGAGTTGAGATTGATTTGGGTTGAGAGTGATATTAGAACATATTGAGTCTCTAACAATTCTCTTTATGCTTCTATGAGTTGATTTGAGTTGAGATTGCCATTCATTGGTGAGTTCATTTGAGTACTACTTGAGCATGATTGATTGAGCATTTGAAGAAGGCATTTGGGATAGATTTGTGGATAGACTTGTGGTAGTTTGTGTATGATTGATTGAGCCTTTGAGAAGGCCTTTGTGGATAATTTTGGGACACATTTGAGGATAATTTTGGGATATATTTGAGGACAAATTTGAGGACAAATTTATGGATAGCTTTGTGGACATATTTGTGGATAGACTTGGGACAGATTTGGACAAGTTCTTGGTGAGCTTGTTGGAGCAGATTTGGACAAGTTCTATGTGAGCTTGTTGAGTCAACATTGGACAAGTTCTATGTGAGCTTGTTATTCAGCATAGGACAGGTTCTATGTGAGCTTGTTATTCAGCATTGGATAGGTTCTGTGTGAGCTTGTTATTCAACATTGGACAAGTTCTATGTGAGCTTGTTATTTAGTTTTGGACAGGTTCTGTGTGAGCTTGTTATTCAGAGTTGGACAAGTTCTGTGTGAACTTGTTATTCAAATTTGGACAAGTTCTGTGTGAACTTGTTATTGCCTAGCTTTGAGCAGATCAAAGAAATCATTGTATTGGATATTTTTGTGTGAAATATTATAAGGAGATCAGCTTGTGGAGTACCCCACATTGGGGGAACCACATTAAATCTTGTGTCTCAATTGTGTGTGGTGACTTGTGCTCTTGCTTACTACTGCTATCTAAGTTATTAATGCACATTGCTATATTTGGTTATTGCAATTAAGGACATTAATTGATATTGGTTTGGAAAGAAAGTAAAAAGTGGTCTTATATTGTTCACCCCCCTCTCAGTATAAGCTTGTGTTCTTTAGGTTTATATCACCCACTTTAGTATATGTCATCATCATCATTAGGTTAACGATTTATATCACCCACTCTAGTATAGAAAATCATCATTAGATTAAGGGTTTATATCACCCACTTTAGTAAAGAGCACCATCATTAGGTTAAGGGTTTATATCACCTACTTTAGTATAGAACATTATTGTTGAGTAAAACATTGGTTAATCTAAAATTCAATTTATTACCTCCATTTAATTGTCAACCCAAGACAACTCATAAACTTGTGAGTGTCATGCATAGTATATGCCTACAGTGTGGGGAATTAATCCTCTATACCTATTGGTTTGGTGGGGGGTGTTGTTCATGTATTTTCATTTCAGCCAAACCAAATAAAACTAAGTGTAGAAAAATAAATAAATAAACTAAAACTAAAGCTAAAATTAAAGTGCAAAAATAAAAGTACAAAAAATAAATAAAGCTAGAAATCTAACTATTGAAAATAAATAACAAAATTAAAATGGGGAGGACTTCTGCAAGGAGTGGGCGCCCAAGATCCCACAGATAGTCCGCCCATATAATTCCATAAATATTTCTCCAAGCAAATAAGAGTATTTGCAACTCTTAATAAATTATACAGAAAAATAAATAAAGTAATTCTCTGTGTATTTGATTGATTGATTGATGTATTTTTTTGGACCGCGTTCTTATATAGACCGTAGAAAGATCTTGTTACAATAATAAATTGGTCTCTTTTGATCACATAACATGATTTTCTATAATCAGTTACACACATATATTATTCTCCTATTTACAAGCATGTTCGTTCACCAAAGGAATAAATATAATAATCCTTAGGTGTATTTAAATACTAATCCTAGAATAATAGATATTATTCTCCTATTTACAAGCATGTTCATTCACCAAAGGAATAAATATAATAATCCTTAGGTGTACGTAACAACTAATCCTAGAATAATGCATCCTAAAATAATGCATCCTAAAATAATGCCTTTAAGAAGCTTACATGGTCAAAATAGAATAAAAGTGTTTTATTCTATTTTAATCACAAAAATCTAATATGCATAGAAATACGAATATTTCTCCTTCATATTTTGTGCAACAACCTCCTTCAAAAGTGCATGGTCAATTGGTCAGTCGGTCACGTTGACTTGGTCAATTGGTCAATATTGACTTGGTCAACTGACCAATCATTAATGGGAGTCAGGAACCAAAAAAAAGGTCGGGAAACAGGCGCTAGAAAATCATCGAGAAATAGGCACTAGAAAATGGTTGGGAAGCAGGCACCAAAAAATGGTCGGGAAGCAGGCTTTGCCAACAGTCAAGAATCAGGTGCTACCAACAGTAAGGAATTAGGCGCCCGCCTTCACCATTTACCACAGTTTTTTTCAAGATTTCTTCATGCATTGCCAAGCCCAAATGGGATGTAGACTCAAAACACCTGATTAGTAGAAAAAAACTGCATTTACACACACTTTCCACTAAAAACACTAGTCAAGCATAATACTTCATTTTCTATAAATTATATGCAAAAGCTATATAAAAATACATTTCAAATGCTAATTTAAACCAATAATGATGCCCTTAAAAGTGTATATAAAATGAGCATTTCTGGTGCTCATCAATTATCATTAGGTTAAGGGTTTATATCATCCACTTTAGTATAGATCATCATCATCATCATCACTTTATTGGTCATTGGATGTTTGTCAATTTGTAGTTTAGCAAAGCATAGATTAGGGGTTTCTATCACCCAATTTTTTTGTCCTTAGCATAGCCTTTTGATCCCCTAGCTTGTCATATATTTTTGTTATTTAGCTTAGTTGTTTATCAAGTCTCTTTAGCCTAGAAAATTTCCATTGCCTTCGTTTGTTTTAATTTTCTTTGTAGCTTAAGTAATTTTATTTTTCTTGGCTTAGGTGTCTTTATTTTCTTAGAATAGTTCTTTTACTTTTCATAGTTGCCTTTTCTTTCCGTTCTTCAAATAGCATAGTTCTTTTTCCTTTTCTAGTACATGTTGCTTTCATTTTCTTAGAGTAGCCTCTTTTGTTTCTTTAGCATAGTTGTAGTGCTTACTTGCATAAAATTGAAGAACACAATATTATACTGAGAGAGGGGGGATGAAAAGTATAATATCAACTTTTAATTTTCTTTTCCAATCAATCGCATCCAATATTATCAATTGAAATAATTATCCAAAGCAGTATTAACCAATATCATCAATAGCAATAACAAGGCAATGCACAAATCATCACACACATGAAAGACACAGATTTAACATGGTTCACCCAATATGGGTTACGTCCATGGAGAAAACCTTTATTCTAAAGTTTCTCAACAAATATCTTGGGAACCAATTCCCTATTACAATGTTTATAGACCTTTATCCAAAGGAGATCTCAATCCCATATGCTCAGGTTTGTGGACCTCTATCCATAGGATAAATCTATCCCCTTAACTCTGGTTCATGGATATCTATCCATAGGATAAATCTATCCCCTTGCTGGTCTAGTTCATGGAACTCTATCCATAGGAGAACTCTATCCCCTTGGTCTAGTTCATGGAACTCTATCCATAGGAGAACTCTATCTCCTTGCTGGTCTAGTTCATGGAAATCTATCCATAGGATAACTCTATCCCCTTGTTGGTCTAGTTCATGGAACTCTATCCACATGAGAACTCTATCCCCTTGCTGGTCTAGTTCATGGAACTCTATCCACAAGAGAACTCTATCCCCACTGCTATGGCTACCTCCAAAGATGGTACACACCTCTGCTTAAATCTACTCCAAATTTGCACACATTACATGCACAAATATATCTCAAATATATCCTAAATTTGCACACATTACATGCATAAATATGTCTCAAATCTATCCTAAATCTGCATACATTACATGCACAAATCTGTCTCAACTCTATCCCAAATATGCACATATTACATGGACAAATCTATCTCAACTTTGTCCCAAATCTGCACACATTACATGCACAAATCTATCTCAAAACTATCCCAAATATGTACACATTACATGCACAAATCTGTCTCAAATCTATCATAAATATGCACATATTACATACACAAATCTGTCTCAACTATGTCCTAAATTTGTACACATTACATGCACAAATCTGTCTCAAACCTGCTTCAAGTCTTCTCACAATACTTAATCAAATCTACCTCAAACCTACTCCAAGTCTTCTCACAAGACTTTCTCAAATGTCTGCTCAACTCAGCTTTAACACATGCTCAAAAAATGCTCATACCACATGCTCAAAATTTCTCGTAACACATGCTCAAAACTGCTCATAACACATACTCAACCAATCCCAAATATTGCACACAAATGATGTTAAAAAACAATGCTTATATCTCTTTCAGAAATGCTTTCTTCAACTAGGCAATTCAGACATATTCTACCTAGAATTCATTTAACCTCTTGAACATATAAAGAATGATATGTACTATCAAATATCCAACATATTCTTCACATTCACATATCTTGCATTCATCAAATCAGATCTCTACTTCTTGTAAATTCTTTTCAAATCAAATCAAGTTAGTGTATAACTTTGCTTCACATAATTGGTCTCTAACACTTGCCCACTCACATTCAATGTTACTCAAACCACTACCCAAATATTTTACACAATAATTCAACAATGCTGCACAATTTATTCTCAAATTCTAACACAAATGTTTCCAATATCTTTCAACAATGAAGCAAAATTTTGTTCTCAAACTCTAGCATATGTGTTTCCAATCTCATTCATCAATGGAGTTCAAGAAAAGATGCATAACTTGTTTCACAAACCCTAGCTCAAATAATTCCAACAATGCACATATACAATCCTTATTTCTCCACCTTAAGATTCAAAAATATTTTCTCAACTAAACACCTCAAAGAAGAGATAATGTCACCATACCTCTTAGCTTGCTTTGGTGAAGATGAGCCCTCAAAATCTGTCTCAAAAATATTCTATCTATCTTATGCCACTTTAAGGGTTAGTTAGCATAACATTTTTTCAATCATCCACATGAAAATTTTTCCTCAAAAATGTGCACAAAAATATTGCTTTACAACTCCTTTTAATTTCCTAAGACAAGGCTTTTAATCAATGAACAACATCCTTCAAACTTTATTTCACCATGCAAAAATACACACAATAATTAAACCACAAAACACCTTATAACTCCTACTTGTAAAGGCCACAAGTAATTTTCAATATTAACAACCAAAACCCTAAGTGCATACCACAATTTTTATTTCCACTTTCATCCACCTTATACCTCCAATATTTCAAATATTATTTCAACCACACATAGAATCTGAAATATCATTAAGCACACAATATTTTTGATATTAATTTATCATGCAAAACTTCAACCTTATGTCTCCCTATATCAAGCAACATGCACACCAAACAATACAAAATTAAACATGATGTCTCCCTAGATCAAGCGCTATGCATACCTTAATTTTAATCAAAAATTTCCTTGCCTTAAGTTCTACCACCATAACTCGAACCTACCACCTTTTATTGGCCTGCATCCTAGCGCAAGCTAGGCTACCACCTAGGCTAGATGCCCCATTGGAAAGTTCATGTGCTACTCCCTTAATAAATTGCTACCCCTGAATTTAAATGTGTGCACTTTAACTTTTCCTCTCTCTCTGCCCATGCAAGCAATTCATGAATTCAGATTTCGATTGGCGCATTCAACTTTAGCCTTCATTGCCCTTGATGAATGGTGCAAATATTTTTACCTCTCTCTGCCTCGAAGATTCGCATGCTCGAATAGATATCAAGTGGTGCCCAATCTCAACCTTAGGCCATGCAAATAATTTACCTTCTTATATACATTTTCTTTCCCTTTGGAACTTTGACGTCAACGCTTGGAATATAATTATATTTTTAAATTTAAAACCTTTTGGTGCCCAAATTTTAAACCTTTTAATTAATTATAATATTTTAAATCTTAAAATATTTAAATATTATAAATTAGACTTTTCACCTTCAGGCCTCTTTATCACAAAATAAAGTCTTGTATTTTTCTTTGCAAATGCCACCATGGAGAACTAATTAAACATTTTCTTTTTCTTGCAAATGAAACCATGGAAAACTAATTAAACCTTTTTTTTTCTTGCAAATGCAACCATGAAGAACTAATTAAACCTTTTATTTTTCTTGCAAATGTAACCATGGATAACCTTATCTTTTTCTTTCTCACACAACCATGGAGAATGCTTTTGCCTTGACAATTATTGCCTCATGTACCCTTTGAAGATATTTGCCTTGCACTTTGATATTTCAACCTTGAAGGTATTTCTCAACTATTTCACCTTTGACATCAATGACAACCAATGTACTCAATATTTCTAAAAAACATAGCTTGTGTTTCTATTCTCTTAGTTTAGTTGCTTTATTTAACATAATGGTTTATTTTCTTAGTTTAATTATTTTTATTTTCCTAGCATAGTTGTTTTTATTTTATTAGCATAAGTTGTCTTTTCATGTTCTTAGAATAGCTTCCTAGTATAGTTGTCTCCAGTATCATAGCATAGTTGTGTCTTTATATTTCTAGAATAGGTATTTTTATTTCTATAGTTTAGTTGCTTTACTTTCATTAGTATAGATTTATTTCATTTAATTAAATTAGGTTCTTTTATTCTTTAGCATAGTTGTTTTAGTTTCCTTATCATAGTTGTTATCATTTATTTAGCATAGTTGCTTTTAGTTTTCCTATCATAGTTGTTTTTGCTTTCCTAGCATAGGTTGTTTTCATTGCTTTAGAATAATTGTTTACATGTTCTTAGTGTAGGTTGCTTTAATTTACTTAGAGTAGTTTATTTTCATCATTCTTAGAATAGGTGCCTTCATTCCCATAGAACAGTTGCATTGCACTTTTATAGCATAGGTGGTTTTTCTTAGAATAGTCATTTTTCAAGTATCTTCATTGTTATCATAAGTTAGATTCATCATCATCATTTGTCCTAGGTCAGGTTAGAATCAACCATCCAATCATCCATAGAAATCATCCAAACTACCCTTGCTCTATTTTATTTGTAATCTACCTCTGGGTTACAATCCTATTCGTTACCTGCATCCAACAATTGTCGGCTACATCTAATAGTCGTTAGTTGTGTTCATATGTCTATACAGTCATCAACCCCCTGATGCTTGGATTTATACACTGAATTGCTAAAAACTATTAATTATAGGAGCATTTTGAAGCTTTTTGCTTTCACTTTCTTCATTCTATCATCAGTCTTAGTCTTTTTTTTTTCTACCAAAATCATCTTCTTCAAACTTAGGTCATCATAGTTATATTTCATCTTCTCTCTAGGATTGTTTGTTGCTTCTCTAGGAGTAGGACTCTCATTGCCTCCTAAATTAGGTTTAATTATTTGTTTAGCTAGTGCACTTCACCATAATTTTGTGTTTAAGTTAGTCACATATTAGTTGTAAGAGCATCCTAGACATAATATTTGTGTGCATTGTATTCTGCATCCTTAGGACTTAGTTCTACATTAAAAGGTAGGAATTTTGCACATCGAACAAAATAAAAAAAAATTAAAAAAATCACAAATTTTACACATCGTATTCTACAAATATTTTATGAGGATAACCAACTAATGAAATTGGGATTCATCCCCAACCATTGGTTGATACCCTAGAAACCATAGTTTAGAACACATAGTTTCTTGGATTTCATCATCAGGAAGCTAGTTACCCTTCGTACTAGCTTGTGGTAATTTGAGGATTAGATGCCCTTTGCTCATAGGGATTAATAATTAGTGGGCACACAATTATCATTTTTTTCTGAGATCGACCAAGGATGAAGTGAAAGTTGATGAGGTTGATAGCAGGACCTAGACAACACAACCTCTCTTTGGAGGTTACTTTTTCCCCTTAGGATATTTGAAGCCAACCCCTCATCCTATGAAGCCCTTTTAGACATTTATGTACCACTTCTCATAAGAGGGTTAGGCACAAAAATACCCTTGTAGATTTCACTCCATCCATCCCCTTGTAGTTCCTAGGCTTAGGACACATCAAAATACACCAAAATCCAAAAAGAAAAGAAAAAAGAAAAACACAAAACCAAAATCAATTCATCCAAATCATCTCACACCTCATACCAAAATATCCCAAAATAGCACGAAAAAGCAAAATACATCCACATAACACCAAAATAATCATTTTGTTTTTACTTGATTGCTTGTATTTTTGTTTGTATAGATAGCATATCCCCTTCACAAAACCATCCAAACCATCACCAAAACCTCTAAAACCCTCCAAAAAAACACCTTTGTGTCTTGCTCCCATCCATACCATCTATTATTTCCCATTCTATTTTGTTCCTAATTTCTTATGGTGCAAACCACAAGACAAACCCAGGCTCAAGCGCACCCTCCCATGATCCCTTATGGGTTGATTCCTAATCCCTTGGTAACTCCTCTAACCTATTTGGGGAAAGGGCCTATCACATCGCTTAAAACCTCTCCTATTATCCATTCTATCCCATGCCCACCTACCAAGGCCCATTATTCACTACCATATTCTAACTTAGGCCTAGTGTCATAGGCCACTCTAACCCAAACCCCTTCTAAGAAGATCCCTTTGTCCTCCTTGCATCATTAAACCTTGTATCTTCCACCTATTCTTCTAAACCCACCTCTTCCACATCTTATTCTAGAACCACCTCCTCCTTTCCTCTTGATCCCATATCCTATACCTCATAACACTCATGTGGCCCAATCCTCATAACCTTGCTACTCATCATATCCTTTATCTCATATCCCTCATGTGGCCCAACCCCCATAACCTTGAAACTCCCTGTATCCTTTACCTCATATCCCTCATGTAGCCCAACCCCCATAACCTTGCCACTCCTCATATCCTTTACCTAATATCCCTCATGTGACCCAAATCCTACTACCTTGCTACTCATCATATCCTTTACCTCATGCCCTTCACATGGCCCAACCCTAGCAATCTTGCCACTCACCTTATCCTCTTCATCCACCTTTACCTTGTCCATTTCCTCATCCCTCCTAGCTTAACCCTTACCATCTCGTTAGGCCATTCATATCTATCTTACCCATTCCAATTCCACCTCTAAGTGATCTACAACAAATATCACACTGAATCATAAACCTTGCACTCAAATTAAGCCATCAAAAAACCTCCACATCATTTCTAGAATCTTTTTCAATCCAATCCTCCACTTCCCCTTATTTGTCTTGACCTTCTAATAAACCTCAACAACCTCATCACCCACCTCATCCTTGGATGCCTTTATCAGAGCTATTGTCAAGTATCTTTCAAATATTGTGTGATGCAAAAGTGATTGCTCTACCTAACATTCACCCAGAGCAAATTAACAAAACCAAACCCAAATAGTATAAATATGATCTCTATTGTATCTACCATCATCAAAAGAGTCACGATATAAAGAAATATAGACATTTCCAACATCTAGTACAAGACCTTCTCAATCATGGGGAATTAATCATCTCATCCACATGACTCTTTTCAATGGCTCCACTCTTATTTTACTCTCCACCTCTTCATAAATTCACTTATTTCACTCACCCACATTTTTCACATAACCACCAACTGAATCCATCCACCCAAAGCATCTCCACCACAAATTACCTTATCAATTGAGTTGAACAACATTACATTATCAATGCTATAATGAATCTTGATCAATATACAACATCCATTTTTGGAATCTACGTCTATTCCAAAACCTTATTCGAGACTATCATTAGCCTTGAATTAATTTCTTTAGCATAGTTATTTTTAGTTTCCTAGCTTAGTTGTCCTTTTTATAATCTATTATCATAGTTTTTCTCTAATCCCAACTTGATTTGGTAGGATCTATGGCTATATCTATATGACTATCCACACCTATAGCTACATCGAGGTGGCAAGTTAAGACCACTTGCAATCAATTAGTAGCATCTTAAGGCAATTGACCATATGGCTCAAGATAAGATTTAAAGATAAGATTTAAAGATATGCACCCGTTCCATCACTGGGGTATCCTACATTGATTATGACTCAAGATAATCTTACATATCCTTCTCAAGTATCACTTTTGTCCCATTGCATCCATCCTTAACCATTATCATCACCCCATCACTCACCAATTCCACCCTACCTACTCCTTCCTCCTCACCTCTTCAATTTCCTTCCTCTCTCTTTCTCTTATAGGTTCTAGGTCATTATTGTAGAGTCATGCTTCGAGTGGCTACGTACCAATGGTTGATTCCTTTTTTTAATTTTTTTTCCTTCTCTCATTTCTTCCTCTATTTCCCTCCCATTCTTCTCCTCTTCTTTTCTTCATTCTCTTTCCCTCCTTAAACCTTCCTCCTTTTGTGATTTCTCCCCCCCTCTTCAATTCACTTCTAGTTTGGGGGATTCCATCCTCTTTCAACACCACCCACTAGTCTGGGAGAGTTGTACATTCTTCAAATTAATTTTTATGTCTTGGGGAGTGGTAATTCTTTCCATTTTTTCTTTTTAAGAGACCATATAAATCCTTTATTTTCCTTTCCTCTTGTCATAATTCTTCATTTTCATCCAATCATTATCCAAAATATTCAATTTTATTTTCATCCAACTATTCCTCAACATCCTTTCATCTACCCTCATTCATTCCTAATTCCCTATTCATAACTGTTCCTTCTCGATTGGGGGGTCACCCCTCCTTCCATAAAATTTTATGCTTAAGGGAGTTAACTCCCTCCATGACAACCATATCATTGCATTATAACTATGCATTGCATTTATCCACCCATCTCATCCATTATAGTCTTGCATTAAGATTATAGCGTGCCGTGTTGATCTCCTTTTTGGTTTCATGTATATGTCTCCTAATTTTAATTGGTGTAATTAATCAATGATAAAATAGTTATACATATTGTATCCATTTCTGTCTCACATTTTCTTTGTTGCTTCTTTGTCCATCATGTCATGTTTTCTCATGCATCATGTCATTTTTTCCATTATTTTGTGCACCCATTATCTCTCTTTTGTTTGTTCATTCTATGCCCTACTTGGTTCCATTGTCCCAATGTCTTAGGTTGCTCAGACATAGAGGTTGTTTTGGTTATTTAGCCATACCTAGTGTTCCACTCAACCTCTATCAAATGTCATCATATCCTAAGGATATTTTTGGCCTCCCTTGGCTAACTCGAGTCTCTTCTTGGACCAAACACCTATCACATATTAATTATATTTTGAGTCTAGGGAAGATGAAGCCATGTGTAGCTCTCACTATAAAGTGAATAATTTTCTTTACTCATCACATCATGCATATAATCTGAACCTAAGGATCCATACGATGAAAAAAATATTACAAATAAAAATTCAAATCAATATTACTATTTTATCATGGATGCTTGAGCATTTTAGACGTCTCCACTAGGGCTATAGATGCCTGGTTGGCATTGGAGCAATGTCGAAGGATTATAGGGCTATCTCCATTGAGGCTATAAATGCTTAACTATAAGAAGAGTATATCCTTCATGTGGTGATATTCCTATCACATTAGCGACCTTCTTTTGTACATACCTCTTAACACTTATGGATGAGCTAGCTTACAATGGCTTGAGCTATAATTGGTCAATCCATCCTCGCTCAAAAGTGGAAATGAAACTCATTGCACACACATTGGTCCTTGCATAGCTTGACTTATCTAGGATGGCCTTGGTCTCTCATGTATATTGATGGGCTAGTAGATGAGTTTGATTGGTGCTACTAGGGTGTTTGAGTTTCCTAAAACACTTCTAGGCTCTAAAAACCCTAAGGTATCTAGGTCCACATAGCATGTTAGTTCCACACCATTATTTATACACATATCTTAATATAACCATTTGTATCATGTATCATGCATTATTTGTCATTGTTTATTAGGTTCATATATCACTATCCATGTCTTACATTATATCCTCACTATAATTACCATGTCTCATTTCCTTTTTACATGTCATTATGACCACTACTTTGTCATTGATTAACTAAACTAATTTTGATTGAGAAATACATTATTTCAATCTAAAATGTGATCAAGTACATAGCTATAAATTGCTACGTCTCATCATACATGACATCCACATATCAAATCCATGTCATCAAACATGTTATATCTATCCAACCCCATTACCTCATCAAGCACCAAAACCTAAATATCCTAAACATATGCATAAAACCATACATGCATTGCATTATATCATATTACCCATCCACTCATACTTCTATCTCTATCATAAATTAATCAATATATCCCCATATAGCCCTCTACATACCTCATCCTCATTCAAAAAAATGATGAATGACTTCAAAATGGTGGCCTCTCCTCCCTTAACCAACATGATCATCCCTGTTGCTATCCTCCAACTATCTCACCATTACACTCGTATCCACCATATCTATAATAACTCATAATTCACCCACTTTTTATCAATTATCATCAATTCACCCTAGCCTCCTACATCTACCCTCTAACTACCCAAGTCAAATTTACCTTTCAAAGACCTAACCTTGTGAATTTATCCCTCCTAAAATTAAGGTCATATTTCAGCCACCTTTTGCCCTATCAAACCTTCTCCAAATTTCCCAAAACTAATGCCATTAGATTGGGGTTGAAAAGAGCTTTCCAATAATTATAATTTTTTCCAATTCTGACATCATTTGGTCCCCTAAACTATAGAAGAACTACACTTGGATGACTCTGGTGATCGCCTAGGGTGGTTGCCAACTATTAGGGGTAGTTGTAATGGCTATCCCCTACCCCTATATAGCTATCCATTGACCAATTTTTATCCCCTTCAATCCCTAAATCTCACCCTCCATATAATTCATCATATTTTTCTCTATCGTGCAATGACATTTTATCCTACATCAACCTAGCATCCATAAGCTCACATTTTGAAAACTTTACTTGTCATCATTTACACTTTTATATTGGGAAAAAATAAGAATCACATCAATCATCAATCAACTTGAGGGTGTTCAAGGTATTGCACCTTCCCCACCAATAATCAATCATCAAACAACTTGGGGCTGTTCAAGGTATCACACCTTCCCCACCAATCATCAATCATAAAATAAGTTAGGGATGTTCAACGTATCACACCTTCCCCACCAATCACCAATTATAAATCAATAACCAAATAACTTGAGGATACTCAAGGTATCACACCTTCCCTACAAATAACCAATCATCAATCAATCAATCAATTATTAATCAATCATCAAGCAACTTGGGGGTGTTTAAAGTATTGCACCTTCCCCACCAATCATCAATCATAAAATAACTTGGAGGTGTTCAAGGTATCACACGTTTCCCACTAATAATAAATCATCAAAAAACTTGGGAATGTTCAAGATATCACACCTTCCCCACCAATCACCAATCATCAATCATCAATCACTCAATAAATTATCAAACAACTTGGGGATGTTCAAGGTATCACACCTTCCTCACCAATCACCAATTATCAATCAATCAATTAATACATTATTAATCAATCATCAAACAAATAGGAGATGTTCAAGGTATTGCACCTTGCACACAAATCACCAATCATCAAACAACTTGTGGGTGTTCAAGGTATCACACCTTCCCCACCAATCATCAATCATCAAATAACTTGGGGGTGTTCAAGGTATCACAACTTCCCCACCAATAACCAATCATCAATCAATTTGGAGGTTGCCCATGGTATGTCACCTTCCCCATAAATCACAATAATATTAGGTGTGTATGAATCCTTACCACCTAATAATCACTCAATCAAACCATCGAGTCAATGGTTTATATTACCCACTTTAGTATTGATAATCAATCATCATCAGGTCAAGGGTTTATATCACCCACTTTAGTATCGATCATCAATCATCATCAGTTCAAGGGTTTATATCACCCATATAACCAAATTTAGTATAGATTATCCACATCATTAGGTTAAGGGTTTATATCACTCACTTTCATAGACTAGATTTTCATTTCATGTTCTTTATCGATTTCATAGAATAGCCTTTCATTTCATGTTATTTCAGTGCTTTCATAGCTTAGATTTCTTTTCATATCGTTTATCACTTTCCTAGCATATATTTCTTGCTTTCCTAGCATAGATTTATAGCTTTCATAAATTAGGTTTACTTTTTTTGTATTGTTACTGCTTTCATAGATTATGTTTACTTTCTCATATTGTTACAACTTTCATAGATTAGGTTTACTTTCCTGCATTGTTATTGCTTTCATAGATTAGATTTACTCTCATGATTTTTTTTTCTTTCATAGATTAGAGTTTATTGCTTTCATGGATTAGGTTTACTTTCCTTTCATGTTTACCTAGTCTAGGTTTCCAAGTGAACCTCATACCTTGTGATGTACTCTAGTATACCTGCTGGTTGCAGTGATTGCTTATCCATGCAATCCATTAGGATGGATAGATTACCATAAGGACACTTGTATCTAGAAAAACAACAAAAAACAAAACAAAACAAAAACCACAATTTTTTCTCTCCTTTTATTCCAAGTTTCCTTCCTTCACTATCTCATATATCCTTCTCTTACACACCATATTTTGTCATGCATTTCATTGTTGTCATTGGTTTTCTCCATCAACTCATCGCTTGAGGGGGTAGAAAATATCCATAAAATTCTATCCCAAACAAGTCCAATATGTAAACACCCAAATGTGGAGTAAAATGTGTCCAAGAATATTTTCTTGAGACTATCATAAAACCCCTTTAGCTAGGATAAATAGAAGAACTTCTCTTCTCAAATAAAAAATCCAATCCAATACTAATTTGGTAAGATCCATGCCTATGTTTGTATGATTTCCCATGCCTATTTTTACATTGAGGTGGCAAATTAAGACCACTAGTAATCTATTTGTAGCATATTGATGTCACCTACCATATAGATGGGAAACTTACCACATCAAATGATCCCATGAATCTATCGAAGGTAAAAATTCAAGGATATATGTCCATTCCATAATTAGGGAATCCTACATTGCTCTTGATTTAGGGTAATATTATGTCACCCTCATCAAGCCAAAAATCCACTTTATTATTCACCAATCATCATCATCCATTCCTCATCATCCATCATCAACCCACTAACCAATGTCATCTATTTTTGCATCATAATATGTTCACACACAATGCGGTAAAAAGAGGGGCAAATATAGACACCAAACATATCTCATTTTTGTAATGCCGTAAAATTATTTTGATCAATTTTGTAAACTTTGCAAACTTCCTCCTAAAACCTTCAAATTTCCTAATTATCTCAAATTCTTCTAAAATCCCTAATTTTTTCTTTAATCATCCTATAAAATCCCTAAACCCTAATTAACCCTTAATCCCTAATCCAATTTCCCTAATACAAATCCTAATCATCTCCCAAATCCCCAAATCATCCTTCAAATTTCCCATAATCCTAATTAACCCCTAACCTTATAATTAAATCCCTAATTAAGTCCTAATCATCCCTACATCCCTAGTCAAATCCCCTCATCAAATCCCAAAATAAATTTTTAAATCCTAACCAAATCCCCAAAATGTCCTAACCCTTGCCCAAATCCCCACAAAATCTTCTAGAGAATACCCCTATTAAATTCTAATGTACCCTTAGATCTTCCTACATTCTCCCATGCAATTTCCTAGGAATAAAAAATTCCTCTAATTCCAAAGTCAAAGCCCTCATCAAATCCCACATTAAATAGTCAAATCCTCCTACATCTTTCCATTTAATTTTAATTAAATTAAAAATTATCCTAAAATGCCAAGTCACTCCCCTCACGAATATCTCTCATAAATCCACATGTCCTATCCACCCTCCATATTGCATTTTAGGAATTTAAAATTCCCTCCATTTTACCCAAGGACCCTACTCCCAATGCCAATTTATGACACTTAGGTGGGTGAGTATTCACCCTACCTAAGGCCATAAATTTGGAGGGTGCATAACCCTCCAAGCAAATTTCTATAGATTTTCCTTGGCCTTTGCACCTACCACCTAGCTGCCACATCATGCCAAGTCATTGTCTAGTCATCTCCCCCTCCCCCTTGTCAAAAAGATATACATCCCCCCTCATTTTTTCATTTATAAGAGAAGTTGAAGAGCATAACCAAAAATCTGCCAAAATTTTACCAGTGTCCTTTGTGAGTGTCCAATTTTACCAGCCTCCTTAGTGTCCTTTGTGAGTGTCCAAGATTTTGAGTGTGATCAACCCTTTTGAGAGATCGATATCATCCCAACAATGGATTATTTTGGAGCACCCTACTAACGACTATTTTGTAGCTGTTCATAAATCAAAAGACCAAACAACACCAAACTTTCACTAGAAGCTTTAAATCCACTAGGAGGGTCCAAAAGAAATTTCAAAACAATATCGGTTGCTGAATTCTAGAAGGCATCCCTTGATGACTTCACAAAGCCAAATGAGAACCCCTTGCTAACTACACAGAGCCAAATGGCAGCCCCCTACTGATTACACTTTGATATTATATAGAGAATCCAAATCAGTTGTAGAAAGGTAATATAGGCAAGACAAGTATTTTTGAAAGGTTTTGTAACCTTTTTACATGCTTTTGTAACATTTGTGAAGGTTTTTACAAGGTTTGTGGTTAGCATTTTCTTGTATTTAGACTTAATCAAGAAAGACCCAGTTAATGCTACTAACATTTTCTTGTGAGATTGTGTAGGGATTTTGGAGCATTAGGTCTAGGGTGGTCCATCAAGCAACAAGGCTTCAAACCCACCCAACATATTTGAGTGTGACCAAGGGAATATTTTGTAGCACCATAAGTTATTGTAAAGGAAAAATCCTCCATTTTGGAGGCATCATTGTAAAAACCCTAAGAGGGTTTATTGTAACTAAAAGAGTTGATTGTAATATCATATTTCATTTACTTTCATGGTATGGTGCATTTCCTTTGTTATATACTCTTTTAAGTAAGGTTATACATAGGGGTGGATTAACCGATATCATAAGGGTGAAATATGTGTTGGAAGTTTACATTATTTGGTACCTCACAATAATGTTACAAGTACCATGTAAATAGTTTTGTTTAGAGTGTGATTAATATTTGAGTATATAGTAGGTGTCATTTGTGTGAGTGTGGAGTTATGAGTTATGTAAGAGTTTATCATTTAGTATGTGCAATAATTAGAGTCTTTGTCCTTATGTGGATATGTAGAGTCAATAATAGATTTATTATTATGTGGTATTTCTCCCATGAGAAATATGAAGTGTTAGATCTCTTGTGTGTGTAAGGATATGAAAAGTTTGTGTAAGTAGAAAGGTCAAGGGTTGTGAATGTGAAGAGTCTCATGTGTGTATATATTGAAGATAAAGCATTGTAATAGAATATCAAAGAATAAGCTTTGCATTACATTGAATTAATTAAGAAGATATAATTATCAATAATAGTTTTAATGAGTTATTGTTTATTGTTATGGATTGAATTATGTGAATATTTTTTCTTGATGTATTGTGAGATCCTGTGATAAGTGTTGAATTGCTGAAAATATGAAAGGGGCCCATATGCATACATAAGCATGTCCATAGCCTTACATAAATGATGAATTCCTATAGGATTACATAATCACATGCCTATAGGCCATATAAATGACACTCATAAGCATCTCAATACACTTTTTGTTATAATCACAATGACACTGAGAGGGGGGGTGAATCAGTGTGTTCTTTAAAAACTTAAAAGCAATTTAGACTTTTAAATAAACTGTAGCAGATTAAAATAGAAATAATAAAAGTACTAAGAGCATCACACATAACACGACATTTTAACGAGGTTCACCGATGTGGCTACTCCTCAAAAATACTGCTTGGACTACCATCCAAATCCAGTCAAATGCAAAGCTACAACTTTACATAATCATTCACCAGCACAAACTGGTAAGAGGCACCAACCTCTAAATTTTATCCGCTACAACAGAATGGAGCACCAACTCCAATTTTTCCAGCTCCAACTGGAAAGAGGCACCAACCCCTTTTACCAAGCTACAACTTGGAGATAGTAATAAAAATTGCAGAATTAAACTGTCACCTCAATTTGCACGATCTGCTGTTTTTCTTGCGTTCTGCTGCTTGTCGGCATTCGACTGCTGCTGTGAAAAATGATTCACACTTTTTCAACCACTCCTCTATATCTCTCCGCGTTCTCTGCTGCAACTTCACAGAAATATTACTTCTACAGCCAGCACACTGTCATTTCACACTCGGAACACGACTTCTGCATACCGCGTTCTTATCTTCTCTTTGCACCACTCACTCTGCTGCACCTTCCATGAAATCTCACTTCTACCATCTACGTATTTTTGCCTCGGACTTTAAACATGCCGTCTGCATATCGCTCTCTTTGTTCTCGATCAGTTGATACGCACTCACTCACTATCTCATCGCTGCGATCTCTTTTCTTTAACTCCAAAGAACTATCACCGACTTACACTCTGCTGCACATGAACTTCATTCGCATATATCGCATCACGCCCACACTTCAACCTTGCAACAGTCCCGCATTTTTATAGAAGAGAATATCCCATCAAAACATTCTCAAACACGTCGGTCGCAACCCTAATTAGGTCAACATGAAACCCTAGAATTTTTCGGTTGCTTAACCTTGCTTTGTCAGCAGGAAACCCTAATTGATCCGTTGCAAAACCCTAGCAACGTCGGCTTTGAAAACAAGCCGGTGAACATGCTTTAATTTAATTTTAAAATATTAATTTAAATTTTAAATAAATAAATAAAATTTAAACTGGATATTTAAAATTAAATATCTTCATCATCGGAGCACCTTTTTCAACAAAACGAAGAGCTAACTTGGGTTTTAAGAAAAACCCATTTCAAAACTCGTCGACCATGGATTTAAACAAAACCTATAATTTAGTCTGCCTTGGTTTTCACAAAAACCCTTCCGCTCTTTGACATCAATGACAACATCAACACTTGAGCAAGGGCAATGTACCCAAGGTACCCAAAATTGCCAACAATCTCCCCCTTTGTCATTGATGGCAACCCTTTACTAAAAACACATCTTCAAGAGCCAAAACTGAAATCAATCTCTTTGAAGTTTTGCTCCCCCGGACTTGAAGCTTTCCTCTTCACTTGAAGCTCTCCCCCTTACTCATATCTCTCCCCCTTTGTCATCAATGGCAAAGGGCCACCTTTGGGGCTCGAAACTAAGAATGAGCCTCTTAGCTTAGTCCCTCCCCCACCTCCTGATGAGGTGATTAATTCTGGGGTGGGAGTAAAACTCCCATTAGGCACTGATCAACATCAACGTCTATAACTTCCTTGTCGGGTCTTCTCTTGAACTCTTTGACCATATTCTTGTTCCTGTCATTGTTCTGATCCTTGGACCTGATCATGCCACTGTTCCTGTTCCTATATCCTGGAATTTCAACTCTGCACTGTCTGACAGTGTGACTTTTATTGTTGCACTTATAACAAGTAATAGTGTTGTTTCTTTTAGGCATACCTGTTCTTTGAATCCACATGTTCTGACTAAGCCAGTTCTGACTAAACCTATTTTGACCAAGCCTATTAGTGTGATGTTCTTTTGTTTTAAACGAAACTCTGGTCTGTTTACCCTTCTGACATGAAGCACACATACTATTTGCAGGTTTTTTAATGATTGGAATATCTCTCACTGCTTGTTTAGCGCTAATTCTTACCAGATTATCAAAACTTATGTGTCCAAGCCTCTTATGCCACAACCAGTTCTCTTCTTCTTGTCCCATGAAGCACATACCTTCTGAAAACTCTGAGAGTGTGTACAGATTGCCAGACGTCCTTGAGCCGGTTGCTATTAATTTCTTGCTGTTTATTTTTCTGACTTCACAACCATGCTTCTTGAAAACTACTTCATGTCCTTTGTCACGGATTTGACTCACACTCAATAGATTATGTTTCAAACCATCCACATATAAAACTTCCTCTGACTTGATCTTTCCTTCACTAATTTTGACCGTTCCTTTACCTATTATTTTGGCTCCGTCATTGTTGCCGAATTTTATAGAACCACCCTCATACTTTTGTAGATTTTCGAATTTCTGTTTGTCACCTGTCATATGACTTGAGCAACCACTATCAAGAATCCAAGGAACATGTTTATTCTGAGCTCTAAAAGTTGTCTGCACTATTAAAGAATCTTGTTCTTTCCTGAGCTGTTCTTTTTGTTTCCATTCTGTTTTAACTGTGGTATTGGGTTCTAGCTGTGACTTCCCCTTTTTAGAATTTTGCACATATCCTTCAGTATAAATTCTATTTTGTTTTGCTCTATACGGTTGAAATCTGCTTTCATGAGGTTGATATGAAACAGACATACTACGACAATTTCTGGAAATATGACCAAAGTTGTGACACTTAAAACACTCTACTGCATAACTCATTAAAGGAGCAAATGCATTTCTACTAGTGAAACTTCTTGGACCTACGTTGTATTTGCAGTCAACAATTTTATGCCCATAAACATTACACTTGAAACAAAAACCATAGAAATAATGATTAAACCTGAAAGATGGTCTTGGCCAGGTTGTTGCTGGAGCCTTGGATCTTCTATTCTTTTGATGTGTGACCTTAGTAAAGCCATCATTGTCACTGTCATTTCAGGTCTGGCATTATATCTTTCTTTTGCTTGATTCGTTTTACTTTCCACAGCCTGTTTCTTGTCTTTGTTCTTTTCACTTTCAACATTGCTTGTTTTTGGTTCAGTTGATGATTCTCCTTTAGTAAAGCCGAGACCAAATTTGATGCCTGTGGATCTTTGATCGCTCAGAATTTTGTCCAATTTCATCGAGCTTTCTTCACGTTTTAGATGACAGTTGATTTTTCGATCCAGCTCTTGTATTTGTATTCGGAGACTCACATTTTCTTCTTCCAATTTGCAGCGAGTGGTCTATCTTCATAGAAACCTGTATTTCCAGATCTTCAGACATTTTCTTGTATTCTTCAGTCTGTGTTTTTAAACTGGCAATAATGTCGTTTGCATCCTTAAGTTTCCTTGTCAGTTTTTCATTCTTCTTTTTCTCCGATTCCCATTTCGTAAGAGCAGACACTAGCTCACCCTCTAAATCAACTTCAGCCTCAACTTCTTCAACTTCAGAGTTCATCCCCTCTATGTTCTCTGATTCGTCTATTTCAAATGCCATAAAAAGAGCCTCACCTGTTCCTTCTTCAGAGTCTTCACTGGAACTGTCCTCTGAAGATTCTACATTTTGGGAGATAAAGCTTTTCTTATTAAACTTACCTTTTTTGAAATTTGATTTCTTCCTCCATTCTCCTCTTTCTTGATGTTGAGTTTCTTCACCTTTGTTTTTGTCATTGAAAGGACATTTGGTAGCAAAGTGTCCAATGCCTCCACATCTGAAACATTTAAGAGGTAGCATTCCTTTGTATTTTCATTTTCCTTTCTTCAGCTTTCTTACAAAATTTGCTTCCATTATATCCGAATCATTTTCTTCTTCAGATTCATGTTTTGTGCTTTTGCCTTTTTGAGCTTTGAAGGTTGCTTCTCTATCTGTGGGATTAGACTTTCCTATTCTCATTTCAAAAGTAGTCAAGGACCCATGCATCTCATCCATACTAAAATGATTTAAGTCTTTGGCTTCTTCTATGGCAGAGACTTTAGAATCAAATCTAGGAGGAAGTGATCTCAATACCTTTTTCACAATAGCAGCATCGGTTAATTCTTCGCCAAGACCTCTGATTGAATTTGTGATCCCATTGACTCTTTGCATGAAAGTCTCTATGTTCTCATCATTGTCCATCTTTAAAGATTCGTATTGAGCTCGGTGTGCTTGAAGTTTAGCCTCCTTGATCCTGTCATCTCCTTCATGAATTTTCTCTAGTTTATCCCAGATCTCTTTTGCTGATTCACAACTTATGACTTTGACTAGCTCACTGTCAATTAGTCCACACATAATAGCATTTCTTGCTTTTGAATCATATTCAAATGCCTTTTTACCTACAGTGTCTGTTGGAGCGGTGGTAGGAGCTTTGTAACCATTGACTACCGCACCCCAGATGTCAAAGCCCAATGCACTGAGATAAGTCTGCATTCTAATTTTCCAGAACGCATAGTTTGTCCCATCAAACATTGGCGCTTTGTTCGAAGAGAATCCTTCACCACTTGCCATTGTGTAAATTCCAAGATCACCTTAGCTGTTTAAGCCTCTTCAAGTACTTGGCTCGATACCAATTGTTATAATCACAATGACACTGAGAGGGGGGTGAATCAGTGTGTTCTTTAAAAACTTAAAAGCAATTTAGACTTTTAAATAAACTGCAGCAGATTAAAACAGAAATAATAAAAGTACTAAGAGCATCACACATAACACGGCATTTTAACGAGGTTCACCGATGTGGCTACTCCTCAAAAAGACTGCTTGGACTACCATCCAAATCCAGTCAAATGCAAAGCTACAACTTTACATAATCATTCACCAGCACCAACTGGTAAGAGGCACCAACCTCTAAATTTTATCTGCTACAACAGAATGGAGCACCAACTCCAATTTTTCCAGCTCCAACTGGAAAGAGGCACCAACCCCTTTTACCAAGCTACAACTTGGAGATAGTAATAAAAATTGCAGAATTAAACTGTCACCTCAATTTGCACGATCTACTATTTTTCTTGCGTTCTGCTGCTTGTCGGCATTCGGCTTTTGTTGTGAAAAATGATTCGCACTTTTTCAACCACTCCTCTATATCTCTCCGCGTTCTCTGCTGCAACTTCACAGAAATATTACTTCTATAGCCAGCACACTGTCATTTCACACTCGGAACATGACTTCTGCATACCGCGTTCTTATCTTCTCTTTGCACCACTCACTCTACTGCACCTTCCATGAAATCTCACTTCTACCATCTACGTATTTTTGCCTCGAACTTTAAACACGTTGTCCGCATATCGCTCTCTTTGTTCTCGATCAGTCGATACGTACTCACTCACTATCTCATCGTTGCGATCTCTTTTCTTTAACTCCAAAGAACTATCACCGACTTACACTCTGCTGCACATGAACTTCATTCGCATATATCGCATCACGCCCACACTTCAACCTTGCAACAGTCCCGCATTTTTATAGAAGAGAATATCCCATCAAAACATTCTCAAACACGTCGGCTGCAACCCTAATTAGGTCAACATGAAACCCTAGAATTTTTCGGTTGCTTAACCTTGCTTTGTCAGCAGGAAACCCTAATTGATCCGTTGCAAAACCCTAGCAACGTCGGCTTTGAAAACAAGCCGGTGAAAGGCTTTAATTTAATTTTAAAATATTAATTTAAATTTTAAATAAATAAATAAAATTTAAACTGGATATTTAAAATTAAATATCTTCATCATCGGAGCACCTTTTTCAACAAAACGAAGAGCTAACTTGGGTTTTAAGAAAAACCCATTTCAAAACTGCTGACCATGGATTTAAACAAAACCTATAATTTAGTCTGCCTTGGTTTTCACAAAAACCCTTCCGCTCTTTGACATCAATGACAACATCAACACTTGAGCAAGGGCAATGTACCCAAGGTACCCAAAATTGCCAACACTTTTGACCTTGGTCTAAACAATATTAGATTACACAAATTTCAACAATATTGTAGTAGAAGTTGTCTTAGTTGAAGGATTTTCCACTCTAAAAAAGTGATAAAGAAATTCCCTATACCTCATAAAATTATAAAGGAATTAACAGTTTAATTAGATCAACCATTAGAAAAAAACTAAGGATGCAAGGGATGAGAAATTATAATGTGCAAGTTTAAGTTAAAAAAGAATTAAATGTGTGAAGGAAGATATGGAGTCAAATTTCAAATTGAAGATGGTGGAAGAGATTAATATTATCTAATTCAATTGTCTTCATTATATTTAAGTACTAGAAAATTATTTCCTTGTAATCAGAATAAAAGTAGGATATAATTTATCCCTTGCACTTTATGGTTTTAAGAACAACATGATAAATAAATGAGTATAAGGGTTATCATTGAAATTTAGGGTTTCTATGGTAGCATAATAAATAAAGTATTATGGAGGTGTTCTTTCCACTTTAGCATTTTCATTACAGTATAAAGAAATAGTATTTTTGAGAATAATTCTTGCACTTATACACGAACCTATAGATGATATGTCACATTAGGAACATTTTGGAATAATGAAAGAGATTGATGAGGATGAAAGTGTTATTGAAAATGGAAAAAGGAGAGAAAGACCCCCAAAATAAGGGCAAAGAGAAAAGGAAACTTAGAGGGATATTAGTTTAGGAAACCATAAATGAATATCATAAGTCTTGACAAGAAGTGGGGCCAAGACCACAATTAAGAATAAAAAGTGACGATGAAGAATTGTATCTTAGAATGTTAGGGACCCCTAAAAAAGAGTTGTCAAGAAATTCACAGGTTGTTATGGTATCAAGTTTATTTAATACAATAATAAAACATAATGAGGAATATTAACATGCATTTAAAAATATTTATAATATGGGAGAATATCTAAAACTTTTTTCTATAGGCATTAAAAGATATTGCAAAAATAATGGATAAATATAAATGGTATGGATGGTTGCTAGAAGCAACACGTAACTAGGTTGTTAATCATTTTTAGGGAAAGAGAAAAATATTAGAGTTGGATTCATAAATGTATATGATCCAATTATAGTTACTCTGTGATAAATATCAAAAGAACCTTAGCTTATTCATGTTAAATTCAACAATGTTTTTCAATTATGATCTATGGATTCTTGGGGGGACTTTTACATGGTTCTATCTTCTTTAGAAAAGAAGGGTGGTATTCCAAGATAGTCTAAATCAACATGTGATTTTTCTCCCTTTGTCGATTTAAATAGATTTTGGTATATTTGTCCTTCAAGTTTTCAATATACAAGGGATAGTAGATATATGAGGTAAATTCATTTAATACATGGTTGTAGATAGAGTATATAATATCTTTTAGACATTTTATTGTATGTTGTTAGTATTACAATGGCACTGAGAGGGGGGGGGGTGAATCAGTGTAGCTCTATAAACTTAAATTTATAGCTCTTAAAATTGAAATAATGAAACCTTAAAACCAGATAAAGCAAGTATCATAAGAGAGCATCACACAACACAAGATTTAATGAGGTTAACCAATGTGGCTACTCCTCAAAAATGATTTCTTGGACTACCATCCAAATCTAGCCTTTGCAAAGCTACAACTTTACAAACAATTTACCAACACCCACTAGAAGGAGCACCAACCCCTGATTTATCTGCACTAATAGAAAGGAGAACCAAACCCTGATTTATCTACACAAACAGAAAGGAGCACCAACCATTGATGCCAAGTACCAACTTGGACTTCAATTCTGAAACTAGAAGATTGATACTGAGTTACCTTTCCTTTTGCTAGACCCTGACTAGTCTTCTTCACTTTTGTGTTCTCTGCGCACTCTGCTCCTTTTGCGCAAACACTTCACACACTCTGCTCTGCTACAGTCCAACTTCATGATCGTCTTCTCCATTTAGCACACTTTGCTCCTTCTGATTTCTCTGTGCAATCATAGACGCACTCTCTGCTTCGCTACAGTCAAACTTCAAGATCGTCTTCTCCCTTTTGCGCACTCTACTCTCTCTTCAAATTTCACACTTAGAATATTTTGATATGACTTGCTCTTTATGCACTACGATCAAACTTTGCACACTTCGACACACTTAAAATCTCCAAACAACCCTCCTTTTATAACAAAATTCTTATGATGAAAACCCTAATCTTAGTCGATTGTAAACCCTAATATTAGTCGGCTTTCATGACACTTGTAAACACTAATTTTAGTCGACTGTTCATCGATCTTTGTCAGCTTCAACTCAACCGTGAAGATACAACATGTCGCGATATCGTGAAACTTTCGCTTTCTCTCTTTCTCCTTTCTTTGGCCCCCAAAAATAAATGTCACGATATCACGACACTTTTTCTTTCTCTCTCTTTTTCTTTGCATTAGACCACAAAAAAGCTACATGTCGCGATATCACGATACTTTTTCTCCTTGCTCTTTCTCTTTGCATCGGACCTCAAAAATACAACATGTCGCGATATCACGACACTTTCATCTCCTTGTTTCTTTTCTTGGCTTATACCTATGAAAACACAACATGTCACGATATCGTGACACTTTTACCTTCATACTCTTTCTCTTTACTTTTATCGTGATATCGTGAAACTTTTGCCTTCTTACTTTCTCTCTCCTCCCTTAGTCACGAAAATGCGACATATCGCGATATCGTGACACTTTCTCTCCTTTGCTCTTTCTCTTGCCTTCGAGTCGCGAAAACGTGACACTTTCTCTCCTTTGCTCTTTCTCTTGCCTTCAGGTCACAAAAACGTGACATGTCGCGATATCATGACACTTTATCTCCTTTGCTCTTTCTCTTGCCTTCGGGTCACAAAAATGTGACATGTCATGATATCACGACACTTTCTCTCCTTTGCTCTTTCTCTTGCCTTCGGGTCGCGAAAACGTGACATGTCGTGATATCGCGACACTTTCTCTCCTTTGCTCTTTCTCTTGCAATATGTCGTGAAATTGTGACACTTTTTCTTTCGTATAATCTCTCTTGCAATATGTCACGAAATCATGACACTCTTTCTACTTGCCTTTTTCTCTTCCAACATGTCATGAAATCGCGATAGTTCTTCCTGCTCTTTCTCTCTCTTCCAACATGTCGCAAAATAGTGATAGTTTTTTCACTTGTCTTTTTTTCTTCCAACATGTCATGAAATCGTGACAAGTTTTCCTGCTTCTCTCTCTTCCAACATGTCATGAAATCGTGACAGTCTTTCCTGCTTTTTCTCTCTCTTCCAACATGTCATAAAATCATGATAGTTTTTTTGCTTGCTGTATATGTCGCGATATCGCGACACTTTTATTATTTGTATTTTTCTTTGATCTTTTGCAAATGGTTCACTTCGGTCTTCTTGGAAAATCACTGTACATACTCTGAGTAACCTTTGAACTCCTGTCTTATGCATCTGAGTAGCTTTTGAACTTCCTGTCCACTTTGCATCAACAAATCTATCTGACTGTGTTGACAACAATGACAATATTGTTGCTGCACCTTGCTCAACAATCTCCCCCTTTGGAATTGTTGGCAACACGTGCAATTTCCTGTAACTCTTCTCCCCCTTTGACAATAATACCAAAGGGCTACTACAGACTCTGAGTCCATGCACAACATTCTCAGGCACAATTTATTACACTTAGTAAAAATCATGAACATGAGCAAAAAGATAATCAAATACTTAAATGCTCCCCCTGAGAATGTGATCCCTGTAGCTAGTCAATTCTTGGGAAGTGTGACCACTCCCAATTTATTGTGAAGGTACTCAAAAAATTCCTTGGCCAATGGTTTTGTGAAGATATCTGCTACTTGCTCTGTAGTTGGAACAAAATCCAACTTAACCTCGCCTTCTGCAAATTTCTCCTTCAAAAAGTGATACCTGATTGCAATGTGTTTTGTGCATGAATGCATAACCGTATTCTTGGAGATGTTAATGGCACTGGTGTTATCACTCTTAACTGATATTGGCTCACTAAAGTTAATACCAAGATCTTTCAGGGTTTGTTTCATCCACAATACCTATGTACAACATGTTGTTGCTGTAATATATTCTGCCTCTGCTGTCGATAAAGAAACTGACTCTTGTTTCTTACTGTGCCACATGACCAATCTGTCTCCAAGATAGAATGCACCTCCACTGGTACTCTTTTTTTCATCTACACATCCTACCCAATATGCATCTGAATACAAAATAAGGGTGAAGTATTTACCTTTCGAATACCATAACCCATATTCCATAGTACCCTTGAGATATCGAAGAATCCTTTTTACTACTGTCACATGAGTCTCCTTGGGATTAGCCTAAAATCATGCTACCATGCATACTGCCTGCAAAATATCTAGTCTGGTAGCTGTCAGGTACAATAAGCTTCCAATCATAGATCTGTACATGATTTGATCAATAGGTGGAGATTTGTCATCCTTGCTCAACTTGCAACCTGTCGTCATGGGAGTGCTAACTGGCTTACAATCCTCCATTGTGAACTTTTTTAACATCTCTTTCACATATTTAACTTGAGAAATAAATATGCCCTTCTTATTTTGATTAACTTGCAACCCGAAGAAATATGAAAGTTCACCAATCATTGACATTTTAAATTCTTTCTGCATCTTATTTGCTAAATCTTTACACGAATCATCTTTGCTGCTGCCAAATATGATATCATCTACGTATACAAAAAGAACAATAAGATGCCCATTTTCTGTTTTGACATACAAATTACTATCCACCAGACCTTTCTTAAACCTTTGTTGAGTGAGATAGTTGTCTAGCCTTGCATACCATGCTCAGGGTGCCTATTTTAAGCCATATAATGCTTTCTTCAACTTGCAAACCAAGTTGGGATCATCACCAAGTTGGAAACCATTTGGTTGCTCAATATAAACTTCTTCTTCAAGTTTCCCATTCAGAAACGCTGATTTCACATCCATTTGATAGACTTTGAAATTCTTGTAGACTGCTAAAGCCCGAAACATTCTAATTGCCTCTAGTCTAGCTACTGGTGCAAAAGTTTCCTCAAAGTCAATGCCTTCAACTTGTGCATAACCCTTACATACCAATCTTGCTTTATTTCTGACTACCTGTCCGTCTTCATTCAATTTGTTTCTAAAAATCCATTTAGTCCCGATTATATTTTTATTTGTAGGTCTAGGTACTAACTCCCAAGTTTCGTTTTTCTTGATCTGATCTAATTCTTCATTTATTGCCTTCATCCAACTTTCATGTTTGCTTGCATCAACAATATTTTTGGGCTCAATGCTGGATAATAGAGAGTAGTTACTTACTACTCTTCTTCTTGTCTAAACACCAACGTTGGGATCTCCAATTATTTGCTCTCTAGGATGATTTTTTTGCCAGCTATCTGTTTTGAATTTCTTGTTTTCTTCCACTTCTGAATCACACCTTAAATCATCTGAGTCAATTTTTTGTATCTTTTCCATTTCATTTTCCTCATCTCCTTCAATGACCTCTTCATAAATTGGGTAGTTCGTTTCATAGCTAATTACTCATTCTCTACCTTCATCAAATTTAACATCGGCACTGTCCACAATTTTCTTTAGCATCTTTTTGTAGCATTTGTAAGCTTTGCTTCTTGATGAATAACCAACAAAAATACCTTCATCTGCTCTATCTTCAAACTTACCAAGATTATCTTTAGTTATTTTGATGTAACACTTGCTGCCAAAAACTTTGAGGTATTTTGCTGTTGCCCTTTTACCGAACCACAACTCATAGGGAGTTTTCCTTTGCTGTTGCTGTTGCCCTTTCATGTGTTCTCAACATGTACCTATTTTGGATATACACCATAGTATGGACTACTTCTTTCCAAAATCTATCTGCTACTCTGCTTTTAGCCAACATATTCCGTGCCATTTCCTGCACTGTCCTATTCTTTCTTTCTACCACTCTATTCTGCTGAGGTGTCCTGGCTGCTAAAAACTATCTCCTAATATCATATTTTTCATAGTACTCTGTAAATTCTTCTGAAATGAATTCTCCTCCTCTATATGATCTTAAACATTTGATCCTCTTTCCTGTTTTATTCTCAACCTGGTTTTTGAAAATCTTGAACATATCAAGAGCTTCTGATTTATGCTTTAGGAAAAATATCCATGTCATTTTGGAATAATCATCAATGCACAACATAAAATATTTGTCACCATTTATGCTTTGTGTTCTCATGGGTCCACATAAATCAGTGTGTATTAGTTCCAAAGGTTTGCTTGTGTAGTACTATTTTGTTTTGAATGTGACTCTAGTTTGTTTCCCCTTTTGGCATGAAGCACAAATGTTGTTTGTAGGTTTGTTGATGGTGGGAATATCTCTCACTACCCTTTTTGAGTTGATTTTTACTAGATTATCAAAACTGATATGATCGAGTCTCTTGTGCCACAACCAACTTTCTTCTTCTTGTCCAATAAAACAAGCTCCTTCTAAAGTCTCTGAGAGTGTATACAGGTTTCTAGATGTCCTTGATCTAGTTGCTATCAATTTTCCACTATTTGTTTTTCTGACTTCACAACCCTACTTCTTGAAAACTACTTCATGACATTTATCACAAATTTGACTTACGCTCAAAAAGTTATGTTTCAAACCATCCACAAACAAAACTTCTTCTGACTTAATTTTTTTGTCAATAATTTTAACTGAACCTTTGCCAACTATCTTAGCTCCATCATTATTTCCAAACTTTACTGAACCACCTTCATATTTCTATAACTTCTCAAATTTTTGTTTGTTACTTTTCATATGACTGGAGCATCCACTATCAAGTATCCATGGTACATATTTATTCTGTGCTTTAAATGCTTTTTGTATGATTAAGGATTCCTTTTCTTCCTTAAGTCACTCTTTTTCTTTCCACTCCATTTTGATAGTAGTTTTGGGTTCTTGTTTTGCCTTTCCCTTATCAATAACTTGTGCATGTTTTTTGGGAAGTTTACTATTTTGTATCATCCTATTTGGTTTAAGCTTTCTTCCATGAAACTGATTTGATGCAAATGTACTTCTACAGTTTCTTGCAATGTGCCAAAAATTATGACAATTATAACATTCTATTGTATAATTCATCAGAGGAGAAAAGGCATTTCTACTGGTGAAATTCCTTGGTCTTACATTATATTTGGAGTCTGAGATTTTATGTCCATAGCCATTGCATTTAAAACAGAAACCAAAAAAGGGATAATTGAACCTGGGAGATGGTCTTTGCCATGTTGCCATAGGAGCCATAGGTCTTCTTCTTCTTTGATGTGTGACATTGGTGAATCCATCATTGTCAATTCTCCTTTCATGCCTGGCATTATTGTTTTCTCTTACATGATATGTTTTTCCTTGATCAACCTATTTCTTATCTTCATTTTTTATGGATTCTACATTTTTGGCTTTTGATTCATTTGATGATTCTCCTTCGATGAAACCCAGACCAAATTTGATGCCTGTAGGTCTTTGGTCATTTATGATCTTATCCAGCTTCATAGAACTTTATTCACATTTGTGATAACAACTAATTTTCTTATTCATCTCTTCTAGCTGCATTCTTAAAATAAAAATCTCTTCTTCTAGCTTGCTGCAATAATCCATTTTCATGGTTATTTGCACTTCAAGATCTTTGAAGATTTTCTTGGATTCTTCTATCTATACTTTCAAACTGGTTATAATTTCATTTGCATCCTCAAGCCTTTTTGAAAGTTTCTTATTCTTTTTCTTCTCTATTTTCCACTCTTCAAGTGCAGAGATCAACTCACCTTCTAGATCTACTTCAGCCTCAGGGTTTTCACCACATACTTCAGAGTTCACTCCTTCTTCCTTTTCTGATCTTACTTCTTCAAATGCCATGAAAAGAGCTTCACCTCCTTCCATTGTGTTACTTCCAAGATCACCCTAATCGGTTAAGCTTGTATAGGAACTTGGCTCTGATACCAATTGTTAGTCTTACAATGGCACTGAGAGGAGGGGGTGAATCAGTGTAGCTCTATAAACTTAAATTTATAGCTCTTAAAACTAAAATAATGAAACCTTAAAACCAGATAAAGTAATTATCATAAGAGAGCATCACACAACACAAGATTTAATGAGGTTCACCAATGTGGCTACTCCTCAAAAATGACTTCTTGGACTACCATCCAAATCCAGCATTTGCAAAGCTACAACTTTACAAACAATTTACCAGCACCCACTGGAAGGAGCACCAACCCCTAATTTATCTACACCAATAGAAAGGAGAACCAACCCCTGATTTATCTGCACCAAAAGAAAGGAGCACCAACCCCTGATGCTAAGTACCAACTTGGACTTCAATTCTGAAACTAGAAGATTGATACTGAGTCACCTTTGCTTTTGCTAGACCCTAACTGGTCTTCTTCACCTTTGCATTCTCTACACACTCTGCTCTTTCTGTGCAAACACTTCACACAATCTACTCCACTGTAGTCCAACTTCACGATCGTCTTCTCCCTTTAGCGCACTTTTCTCCTTTTGCTTTCTCTATGCAATCATAGACGCACTCTCTACTTCGCTATAGTCAAACTTCAAGATCGTCTTCTCCATTTTGCACACTCTACTCTCTCTTCGAATTTTGCACTTAGAATATTTTGATACGACTTGCTCTCTACGCACTACGATTGAAATTTGCACACTTCGACACACCTAAAATCTCCAAATAACCCTCCTTTTATAATAGAATTCTTATGATGAAAACCCTAATATTAGTTGGTTGTAAAACCTAATCTTAGTTAGCTTTCATGACAACTGTAAACCCTAATTTTAGTCGACTGTTCATCGGTCTTTGTTGGCTTCAACTCAACCGCGAAAATACAACATGTCGCGATATCACGACACTTTCACTTTCTCTCTCTTTCTCCTTGCTTTGGCCCCTGAAAATACAACATGTCACGATATCGTGACACTTTTTCTTTCTCTCTCTTTTTCTTTGCATTGGACCGCAAAAAAGCTACATGTCGTGATATCGCGACACTTTTTCTCCTTGCTCTTTCTCTTTGCATCGGACCACGAAAATACAACATGTTGCGATATCATGACACTTTCGTCTCCTTGTTTCTTTTCTTGGCTTATACCCACAAAAACACATGTCGTGATATCGTGACACTTTTGCCTTTGTACTCTTTCTCTTTACTTTTGTCGTGATATCGCGACACTTCTGCCTTCTTACTTTCTCTCTCCTCCCTTAGTCGCAAAAATGTGACATGTCGCGATATCACGACACTTTCTCTCCTTTGCTCTTTCTCTTGCCTTCGAGTCACAAAAATGTGACATGTCACGATATCATGACACTTTCTCTCCTTTGCTCTTTCTCTTGCCTTCGGGTCATGAAAATGTAACATGTCATGATATCGCGACACTTTCTCTCCTTTGCTATTTCTCTTGCCTTCAGGTAGTGAAAATGTGACATGTTTCGATATCACGACACTTTCTCTCCTTTGATCTTTCTCTTGCCTTCGAGTCACAAAAACATGACATGTCATGATATCGCGACACTTTCTCTCCTTTGCTCTTTCTCTTGCAATATGTCACAAAATCGTGACACTTTTTCTTCTTTACAATCTCTATTGCAATATGTCATGAAATCGTGACACTCTTTCTACTTGCCTTTTTCTCTTCCAACATGTCGTGAAATCACGACAATTTTTCTTGCTCTTTCTCTCTCTTCCAACATGTCACGAAATCATGATAGTTTTTTCACTTGTCTTTTTTTCTTCCAACATGTCATGAAATCGCGATAGTTTTTCCTGCTTCTTCTCTCTCTTCCAACATGTCACGAAATCGTGATAGTTTTTCCTGCTTTTTCTCTCTCTTCCAACATGTCACGAAATCATGACAATTTTTTTTGCCTGCTGTATATGTTGCGATATCGCGACACTTTTCGTACTTGTCTTTTTCTTTGATCTTTTGCAAATGGGTCACTTCGGTCTTCTTGGAAAATCACTGTACATACTCTGAGTAACCTTTGAACTCCTGTCTTCTGCATCTGAATAGCTTTTGAACTTCTTGTCCACTGCATCAACAAATCTATCTAACTGTGTTGACAACAATGACAATACTTTTCTTGCACCTTGCTCAACAAAGGGATAGTAGATATATGAGGTAAATTCATTTAATACATGGTTGTAGATAGAGTATATAATATCTTTTAGACATTTTATTTTATGTAATATTAGATCCCAAACACATTCTCTTGAGATGCGATCTATTCAATAATAGTCATTTGAAGCCATTTTATTTTAACCTATATAGATCCAAGATCCAATTTTTTTTCAAATGGTTATGTTATGGTGGAATGAAATATTGTTTGAAGGACCATGTATATACATCATTGCTTAAAATATGAAATATCTAAATGGAAAAATAAATGTTTGGAATGTTAAATATTTTAGTAACATATTTAAAATAAAAGAATCCAATCTTAACAATTTATAAGAGATAATAGAAATCAATAGAATGAACCAAGATACTTATGTATGAGGAAAAATTATGATTATCATAATGTATCGAAAAAGAATGAGTCATATTGGTCCCAAAAATCTAGGGAAAGATGGCTTAAACAAGGGGATGAAAATACCATATGTTTTATACTATAGTTAAGAAATATTTTTCTTTTTATAGAATTAAAAATAAATTCAACTCCAAATGGAAGAAGTATTAAGCAATAAGAATGTATTAGGAAGGAAATAATTATTTATCTTAATGATATTTTATAAAAAAATAGAAACAATAATGAGGCTTAGGTAATATTTTACAAAGGATTCCACAAATTATCATATAAATATAGAATGAAATTTTTATGAGGAACATTCTCCTATAGGAGTTACAAGCAAATGTTATCTCTTTCCACTATAATAAGGCATCTAACCCAAATTATTTTCTTGTATTTTTATTTCAACAATTTTTGGATTTGTTGAAGAGTGATGTGTTGGTTGTGGTTGAAGAGGGTATGGAAAATAAAACTATAATTAAAGTGAAATTAATGCTACATATATTGCATTAGTTATAAAAAAAGGTGAGACAATATTTTGGTATTTTTATCTAATAAGCCATTGTAATATGATTTGTAAGATAATGTAAAATTTTATGTCAAATAGATTGAAAAGCATTGTAGATTATGTTATTTCATAGGAACAATATGGATTTGTTCATGGTGAAAAATTATGTATGGTATAATTACTACACAAAAGGCCATACATTCTCTTTGTTCAATTAAAAAACTAGGTAAACTTGTAAAATTAGATATGAAAAAATATATGATAGGGTTTGTTGGAGTTTCCTACAAGATATTATTAGAAAACTAGTTTTGGTTAAGGTTGGTGTGAATAGATTAGATGCTATAACAATACTCTAAAATATTTTATTTTGATCAATAGATCCCCTGTTGGATACTTTATATCATCCTATGGACTTCACCAGGGTGATCCACTATCTATTTATCTCTTTGTTATTGACCTATCCAAAAAGCAATGCACCTATCTAATATATCAATCAGAATCAATATTAAAGCATAAAATGATACAAGATTGCATAAAACGAGAAAATGGATGCTTATTTTATTAATATTGAAAAGAATCTCGGTTACAATCATGCCCCTCTTAGGGTCACCCAAATTTTGATACAATTGATACAATTCCAAAGCCCCCAATGGGGTAGGCAAAATACTAATGCCCTCTAAATAGTCACAAACTACTCTAGGGTGGAGTTGACCCTCTTCTTTGTGTCGAGGAAGGAATTAGATGATTGAATCTCCTTTGAACCTACTTTCCTGCGGTCAAGAAACAACACAAAAGAATTAATAGCATAGGCATCCTCTCATTATGAGGCCCTTTAAAGAATGTGAACATGAAAATGCTATAATACTAATGAAATCAAGAAAGAAACTAAGACATGTTAAACCTATGCAATACTTGAAAAGATTAATGGAAACATGTAAATAGCTAGCCTAACTATCTATCTATTGGGTTAGTTTACCAAATAAAAGACATGAAAGCATGAAACAAACCACAATTGCACTAATTATGAAATTGACATAATGAAGGCAAATCTACTTTAATTGATCAATTCCACCGATCAAATATCTTTAAAATGTCAAATGAACCTATACTAAGCATACTATGATCTAATCAAATAATATACGAGAGAGAAAACAAGGGGATCCATAGCCATTTTCTCACCGTGGGTCTGATATGTGGTCAGCATTGTAGACCACAGTTGATAGCCACAACTGAGATCTTAGTAAACTTGCCCTCAGAATTAGGGCCTCGTCTCCAATCCTCCTTGCTAAATTGATGGTCAAGGGTCACCTCTGTGTTATATGATAGGTTTGGTAGTTGAATTATCCAAATTATGCATCGATTGCATGAATTTGCATTTCTTGGATCTCCTAGGCTCCTAGGGCTACCATAGAGATTCGATATCCAATTGGGTAGCAAAGTTATCCTTCTCAATGTATGCAAGTGAGTATGCAATTTGATAGGGCTTCGTTGCTTAATTGTTCACACTTCATCCAAATATTTTGATAGCACTTTGCTATCAAAATGCACTATATGCTCTATATATTCTACTCAATTTGAAGGGGTATTTATAGGATTGGCCCAAGGCTAGGGATGGCTTCCTCATGAAGCCAATATCAATATTGGGTAGTTGAGCTAGTTGGATGGAAGGTTCTAGATCCTTCCTCACTCTAACCGCTCCAATATGCAACTAATTGGTCATTGCAACCAACTTTTAGGGTCGGATGAAGGCCAACTAAACTTCAGTCCTGACTGCGGGTGTCATCCATGGTTAGCACTATTAACCATGGGTGTTAGCTGTGGTCTCCAATTGGAAGATTGGGGGCCATGGCTCTCAGCCATGGCTAGAATTGACTTAGGAAAAGATGCCCAATTTAGTGGTAAGAACCACTATTATACCTTGGATCTATCCAAAGGTCTTCCATATGGTATTCTAGCATGTCCCATATGAGTAGTCGCCTTGACATGATGTGTTTTAGGTGTCTACAAATACCCATTTTGATATGTGTTGTGAGATCGAACAACGCTGAGCAAAACTAGACCTCCTAAAATGATATCGTAGGTTGCATGATGATCATTTGTATGATCAACATTAGATGCCCCAAGTCTAGTAAAAGGACACGCATCCTAGAATCATTGCTTCCAACTGGGTGGAAGGCTTAAATTTGAAAGAGTTTGCACTCATCATTAGAAATTCAGATAGCATCAATTCCAAGTAGGCTTTCATGCCTGTCAATCCGAAAGTATGGAGTTACAAATAAACTATAATATATGCTGTTTGTCCCAAGCATAGGGGTAAGCTTATGATAGTTGTTGACAATGATTCGTAATATGAACATAATTTTGACAAGATCTAGGGATCTACGATCAAGGGATATTATATTGACTCTGATTATGATTTGATATTATAACTACCCCCTCAACCGACAAGTCGATGAGGGTAATGACAATGAATGAAGAGATGAGGTTGCTTAACCATTATGAATAATATTTAACACATTTAGATTTAGCATTTAAAATTCTTGGTAAGGCCTAATCAACTATGATTACAACTATTAATATTAATTTCTCATTCCTATCCCATGGAGCGGTCGGTCTACAATAGCCTTCTTAGGGAATCAAAATGATACAATCCCAATTAGGCATAAGTTGAATCATATTGTCGATGATATGCTAAAAATATCATAGGAGAATTGTGATGAATATCTCATTTTCATGGAGCAATCCAGTTGTGTAGGCCTTCTTAGGGATTGAAATGAAACATAGCAATTCTAAAATGATGAATTTTTCCCAAATGTCCTTATGGTAATTTACTCATCTTTCCAGATTGCATGGATCCCAAATCATTGAAACCGCCAAGTGTAAAGGGTAAATACTGAATACGAGGTGCATTTGGCTTTTAATTTATTTAATTTTTTTGTTTATTTTTATGAATGTTGAATTGGCATGTTTTATTGACTGGGAGGTGTGGCGCTCTAAGGAAATATTTCCATGGAAACAACCTCGGTTGAATGTACTTTATAATATCAGCCGATTTTTTAATTTTTACCTTATGATGACATTTTATGGTGTCATTAAGCCATGTTACCTTATTTGGAGTGTTTAAATTATCATTTAACAACTTTCCTTAAGCCAAATTAAGGTAATATTATGCAATTTGCTAACCGCGACTCTAAACTACCAGTATTTTTGCTCACCACAGCTAGGACATGTGGTCATAAAACCTTAACTTGGGTATCGCGGGTGTCAGCCGAGGCCCGCCCTAAATAGAAAAAACTATAAAAAGGGCCTACTCTTTGTAAAAATTTCATTTTTACCTGACTTCATAGTTAACCTGAGATATCTGTAGGTAAAAACATAAAACTTAACCCGGAACGCTGCTAAAACTAAACCAGATCAGCTAGACTTCACACCTATGGCCAACCTAGGAGAGGCATCAACGAGCGGGAGAGTCGGGGGCTCTCAAAGGTAACTTGTAAAATGAGATCTTGCTTGTGATTACCGGGTTTAAAATTAACCTCATTAATTAATCAATAATTGAACCACATTAAACCGTCGATAAAACCTCACCTCAGATTAGGATTTAACTGCAGGTTAATTAGCTTGGGGAGGGTTTAATTTTGTGTTTCGTGGTTGTTTCCAGCAGGAGCGAACCCATTTAGGATTTCCATTGCTAGCCATGGGTGGCAGTCATAATCCATAATTGTCATATTGGGGGCCACAACTATCAGCCGTGATGGGGTTTAAATCCCAATGGTCAAATTTTTGATCGTTGGGCCAATCGTGGCGATGATCTACGGTGCCCAAATTTTGCAAATTTTTTTATTTTTTTTGCATTTTTTGAGTTTTTATGGGCAATTAATGCCACTTTATGTTGCTTTGAAGCATGCTTTTGATATTCATTGAAAATTTTGCTCATATGTGTGCATATTTTTGCATTTTTAAGGGATTTTATAATTTTTTTATCGATTTTAAAATGATTTTAATTCTTTTTGCACTTTATTTTTATTTATTTCATTTAGTCTTTGACTAATAGGGTGAGGGAGACCAATCTCCTTTGCACTCTATGCCCCCTAATTACTGATGCAGAGTGGGAGTGGTTTGCTACTGTTGGCTTTGAACGTATCCTAGATATCCCTACCATTTAAGTAGACCAGGTCTATCTGACTGCTTTGGCCCATTGCTAGGATGCACGGACCAACATGTTTCACCTACCTATGGGTGAGATGACGATCACACTAGAGGATGTGTACTACATATTATGGCTACACATTGATGGTGTGCCTATCACTACCTCCCAATTTACAGCAAGGAGGGCTATATTTGATGCTATCTTTGGAGATCGAAGCATGGAGGCATAGGGTCACATTGACCATGGTGGCATCCATATATACGAGGGGTATGAGGCTGACATCTTCTTAGAGTGGGAGGCTGTATTCATGCATCTAATTATTCAGATAGCTCTACCTAATTCTTTAGGTGTGAGGTGCCCCTGGAACCTCCTAGCTTACATTCAACCTATCTTGGCCAGATCAATAGAGGAGCCTATTATCCTATCCTGGGGAAGCACTTTGCTGGCATAGTTATATCATGAGCTATATCAGATCACTCATCGGATCATAGTGGGTATTGGTTGTAGCCTCCTATTATAGATTTGGGGCTGGAAACACATTTGGATGGAGCATCCTATAGAGCTATCCCTAGATATCACTACTATTACATATGCTCACCAATGTCATACCATCTATTGGCCTTGGGAGCAGGAGGGTTTTAGGAGTAGGTCTCACATAGGAGACTTGACTCATTACATTGATCGGTTAACCCAGCTTCATCTTGATGACATTGAGTGGTGCCCCTACATGGACTACCCAGTATGGATCGAGGTAGCTAGATACCTGCATCGAGCATGCAGGGACAGATGGATCATCGGCCACAAGGCCTAGTGGTGTGAGTACCACTACTTTTCTCATGTCTTGTGGTAGTTTGGGATTCGACAAGATGTCCCGAATATACCTACTATCTATAGATGTCTGGTCCTAGAGAGGGACCTCACCTGGCCTCAGGTTACTCCTCTAGGAGAGGAGGACGATGATTTATAGGAGTCAGGCCAGAGGGATGTAGGTACTACTCCTGATTATGACATATGGTGGGTCGACATTTAGTGGCATAGGAGGGAATGTCTCTAAAGAGATCTACAAAAAAATTATTCTAAAAATAATGTAGAAATAAACAACTTAGAAGAAATGACACCACACAATGCACAAATGACACATGAAATTTACCCTGGTTCACCCGATGTGGGCTACTCTAGCAAAACAAGAGCCACTCATCCTTGATATTATTATTCTCTTTCTTGCCCAAAAATGGGACATTACAATAAAATATAAAGGAAACTCTTACAACCCTAAACCACTATGTGGTATTAGAATACAATGGGCACAACACCATAAGCTAAACCACCCACACCCACCAACCACCCACTAACCATTGGAATCCCAAAAACCGCTCTGGAAAAACATGAAAAATTTGCACTCTAGGTATGAGCTTATTTTCAGGAGTTACCCCACATGATTGTTCTTCATGTAATTTTTATTGGTAAATCCTCCCTTCATGTTGTTGGAGCCTATCCAACCTTTGTTGATGTGATCTCTTCTACTCTGAGTATTCATGCTCTAGGTTTTCCTGATCAATGCATGCTTACTCCATTTGACTTTGGAGTAGCCACCCGTTATGGACTATATGAGACTTGGGTTTTGTATATGACTGACTCATGGAGTAGGATCCACAACTCTCTATCTTGATATGGGAGATCTAATGATGTGGGTTCTCTCCACATGTGAAAAAACCCCATGGAATATATGGGTGGACCCCCTACGTAACGAAGGGAGCTCGCGATGACTATCAGAGTGTTGCACTAGGATGATTAGATCCTAAGGTGAATGATGTGTATGATGCCTAACAAGGAGACATGCGAGATCTAAAATATCATCAAGGGAATATGAAAGGTATCGAGGACCTCTCCCTGCATATTTTGAGTCAGCTCGTGATTGAGCTTGACTATGCCTAGTTATCATGATGCGCCAACTACACAAGTCTTGAGAGGAAACCTCTCTTATTGAAAATTTCTAGCCTCAGGGAAGGCCTTATCTTGATAATTTAAGCAATAAAGAAGCATACAATGCAAATAATGTGATTATCTCCTTTACATTTTAAAAGTGAGCCCTAAACTGTTTGATGTGTTTTCAATTTGTTGTATTAGTATTAGAAACTCTTATTGTGTTTGAAAGCTTGTTGTATGATAATATCAATTTAATTGGCTTTCACCTATATACTCATAGCTCGACTTGGCTATGAACTCCAAGTTGCGTAATCCAACCTATAATATGTGGTGGTGAAGCCTACACATGATCAAGGAGCACAAGTCCTCCCAGATCCTCACCCGTTTTACCCTAGTCAGCGTTATACCCTCTAAAGAGAATACATGCAAATTTTTTAGGGTACAAAAGGTTCTCAGATACGATATTGGTCTAGTATCCAAGGGTACGTAGGATTTGAGACAATGGATGGAAATCACCTCCACTGTTGTTGAAACCCTACTAGTGGTTGGATGTCACTTCCAACTCACTAGAGTTTAATTGAAACATGGTGTGTGTGGTTTGTTTTAATTGTTACATGAAAATAAAATGCATCATATAGTATGAATGTTCATTTACTACATGATATGCATAAAAAGAAAGTTTCTAATTCAAAAAATGCAAGCTACATACTACATGATCCTTTTGAAAATGCAAGTTATGATAATAAATGGCCTATGATTAGGCCTGAAGCATGCAAAACCACCACATAAAATATTCTAGCATGCTCGAATCTAGGGTAGACTACACTCAGAGGTTCACTATTCCTAGCAGCACCTAGCTAAAGTGTAATAAAACAAAATACTAGGACCTAATTCATTTTCCTACTTCCTTTAAGGTGTCCTTATTAAATTCTATTTTATGCATTCTAGAAAAATACAGAGGCAAAATATAGAGACAAAGAGTGTCAGAAGGGCCTACCTCAGGTCCTCATCTAATCTAGCTTTGAACTCCTGCTGTCTGCTATGTCAGATGCTAACCGTGGCTCTGATGCGTGGTTGCCATTGTAGACTGTGCCTGTCAACCACGGGTCAACTTTTTGATCATGGTTGTCAACTGAGGTGAGAACCTATTATGAAAAACCAAACCACAGTCAGTAAAACATGGCAATATTTGTGGAGTTCCATTGTGATCACCTTTTGACCTATCCAAAAAGAAATGCACCTATCTAATATATCAATCGGAATCAATATTAAAGCATAAAATGATATGATATTGCATAAAACGAGAAAATGGATGCTTCTATTATTAATATTGAAAAGAATCTCAGTTACAATCATACCCCTTAGGGTCACCCAAATGTTGATACAATTGATATAATTCCAAAGCCCCCAACAGGGTAGGCACAATACCAATGCTCTCTAAATAGTCATAAACTACTCTAGTGTGGAGTTGACCCTCTTATTCACGTTGAGGAAGGAATTAGATGATTGAATCTCCTTTGAACCTGCTTTCCTATTGTAAAAAAACAACACAAAAGTATTAATAGCATACACAACCTCTCATGATGAGGTCCTTTAAAGAATGTGAACATGAAAATGCCATAATACTAATGAAATCAAGAAAGCAACTAAGACATGTTAAACCTATGCAATACTTGAAAAGATTAATGGAAACATGTAAATAGCTAGCCTAACTATCTATCTATTGGGTTAGTTTACCAAATAAAAGACATGAAAGCATGAAACAAACCACAATTGCACTAATTACAAAATTGACATAATGAAGGCAAATCTACTTTAATTGGTCAATTCCATCAGTCAAATGTCTCTAAAATATCAAATGAACCTATGCTAAGCATACTATGATCTAATCAAATAATCTACAATAAAGAAAACAAGGGGATCCATAGCCATTTGCTCACCATGGGTCTGAGATGTGGTCAGCACTGGAGAATGCGACTGAAAATTACAACTGAGCTCTTAGTAAACTTGCCCTTAGAATTAGGGCCTCCTCTCCAATACTCCTTGCCAAATTGATAGTCAAGGGTTGCCTCTGTGTCCTCTGGCAGGTTTAGTGGTTGAATTGTCCAAATTATGCACTAATTGCATGAATTTGTGTTTCTTGGCTCTCCTAGGCTCCTAGGGCTTTCATAGCGATTCGATCTCCAATTGGGTAGAAAAATTATCCCTCTCAATGTATGCAATTGAGTATGCAATTTGATAGGGATTCAATGCTCAATTGTTCACACTTTGTCAAAATATTCTAATAGCACTTCACTATCAAAATGCACTATATGCTCTATATCTTCTCCCCGATTTGAAGGGGTATTTATAGGATTGGACCAGGGCTAGGGGTGGCTTCCTCATGAAGCCAAGATCAATCTTGGGCAATTGAGCCAGTTGGATGGAAGGTTCTGGATCCTTCCTCGCTCAAATCGCTCCAATATGCAACTAATTGGCTATTGCAATCAACTTTTGGGGTCGGATGAAGGTCAAATGAACTTCAGTCCTGACCACGGGTGTCATCTGCGTTCAACACTATTAAACATGGGTGTCAGCTATGGTCCCAAATTGGCAGATTGGGGGCCGCAACTGTTAGCCGTGTCTAGCACTGACTTAGGTAAAGATACCCAATTGAATGGTAAGAACCACTGCTATACCTTAGATCTGTCCAAAGGTCTTCCATATGGTCTTCTAGCATGTCCCATATGAGTAGTCACCTCGACATGACGCGTTTTAGGTGTCTACAGTTATTCTTGTTAAGGCATTAAAAAGATATGTCTCAAAGGAAAAATTTGAAGTTAGAATTAAAGGTATTTAGGCTAAAACAAATGACCCCTTTTAATATTATGTCCAATTTGTAATACTTTTCTTTTGGTCCATCCCTTAGTTAGGAAGGCCATGGAGTTTAAATTGATACTATTATGCTATGCAAAATCTACTAAAAAATTAGTTATTATTACAAGATCTATAATATTTTACCTTAATACTACCCTAGATTGAATTATTATGGATATTTTAATATTAAAAGTTGTAAAATTCTAATCAATATATCTAGGTATTATTTTGTCTAATTAAAGGAGTAGAAGTTTTAGGACTCAATTATGAATAAAATGAAATATTCTTTTACACATTTAAAATATAAGTTCTTAATCATGGATTTAACTCTATAAATCATATACATGACATTGCATGTATTTCTATATATAATGTCATTTTCAATATTGGCAATATATAGCATGCAAAATTTATTTGTTTGATAAAGAAAAGAAGAGGCTTTGGGACCAAATTTTGGATGGAAAAAAATATTGTTTAATAGGCTTAAAATGTAAGTTCTTAACCATGGATGAAATGCTATAACTTGTAAATACTACATTGTAACCTATCTCTCTAATTATGATGTCACATTCAAGATTGCTAATATTTATAACATGTGAATTTGAAGAAAGCCAAAGATATTTTATTTGGAAATGATGTAAGGAAACATTTAGGTTTTCTCTTTGTAAGTGGTATGGGGTTTGAAAATGAAAGAATATTGGAAGGAAAGACTTAGAAAACTACAAATATACGAGATTAGCATTAGGGCCAAAACTTGATTGGAGACTATTCAACTATTAAAAAAGAGGGGCAAAACTATTACTTGAAAACATATAGGTACTATGGATGTAATAAAATTGTTAAGGAAACATACACTACCTAAGGGCTAGATAATGTATAACTTCATATTAGAGAGTTTGCAATTGATCAACAAAAACATTGGGTGATAAATCAATGAAGGGATTCTCATATTTTTATAATTTAATGCTTGTTTTACCCATTTTTATGGAGAAGGATGAATTGATTTGAATCTATTAAAATATGGTGGATACTTAGTTAGGTTTAGGTATAAGTATATAGAGCAATCAAAATATTATAAATGCAAATATTTCCATTAGAAGAAAGTTTTATCACTTGAGGTCATCCTAAGCCTCAATATTGAAGAACATGGACTTATACTGAGAGGGGGGGTGAACAGTATAAGACTTAACCATTTAATATTTTTAACTTTAGATAGCAGTAGCATCAAAACAAAATTAATTAAGATAGAAAGCATCAAACATTGGAACCCCATTTTTAACGTGGTTCACCCAGAAGGCCTGGGCTACGTCCACAAAAAATTTCTCTAAAAGTTATCTCAAAGTTCTTTTGGAAACCTTCCCAATTACAATGTTTATGAGCCTCGGCCCAAATGAGACACCTTCCCCTGATATAAATTTATGAGCCTCTACTCAAAGGAGATACCTTCCCCTCTGCTCTAGAAATGATCCCTCAGAAGATCAACTGCCTCTACCTCTTGCCAACACGTGGAACTCCTTTCCACTGAAGACCTCCTGTCCTCAATGATTAGCCTAAGAGACCTCTACCTTCTATGATCACGTCCATAGCAGCTAAGCTACCTGTACCAAACATAGTTAGTCGGTCTAGTACAAGTCTTCCTCTATCTGTCAGATCTGTCCAACTCTATGAACAAATCAATCCTCTGCACACAAGCCTTCTCAAAGACTTACCAAATCTGTCCTCAGGTTCTCTGATAGAACCAATGTACCTCTGTCCTCAAGTTCTCTGATAGAACTATCAATCTCAGCTCATAAGTCCTCTGCTAGGACCTGTCCAAATCTGCTCACAAGTCCCCACCGGAACTTGTCCAAAACCTGCTCACAAGTCCCCACTGGAACCTATCCAAAACCTGAACAAGATCACCAAGAAAAACTTGCTTAGCATGAACCCAAAAATAGAATTGTTAGAGACCCAATGTGATTCATAAACCTCATAGAAGCATAAAGAGAATTGTTAGAGACTCAATATGTTCTATACTTAACTCCCAATCTCAATCTCAAATCTCATAGAAACATAAAGAGAATTGTTAGAGACCCAATATGTTCTATACTTAACTCCCAATCTCAAACTCAACTCAATATCAATTCAAACTCAATCTCAAAAGAATAAGATAGATGTAGTATGTTTTTCTCAAGAATATGAAACACAACCAAACAATTTCCAACCATGCAATATCTCATATAACAATGATGCTTATATTCTTTTTACCAACAACTAGGGTTTCATCATCTCAATGCAAGTAGCAAGACTTACTAACATAAACCCTAGTGCAAAAATGCTTCCTCTTACTCAACCAGAATTATGCATTTACCCAAAAATTCATCAAAGACTTTAATGCATAACCAATCTTCAATATCCAAAAAATAATACCTAGTAGACAACCTTTTCACTCCAAACTTAATTTCAGAAAATATACCATAAACCACATACATGGAAGAAGTTGCCCATACCTTTACTTTGATGAAGAAGGAGAACTCAAAATCTGTCACAACACTAACTCTCAATTTGCCACCAATTAGAGTTAGCAACTATACAATAATACACAATAATAAAGATCCAAACATAACACCTTATTTCTCCAACTTAGTAAAAACACCAAAGTACAATAACATACAAAGTAAAACCTCTTTACACCTTATTACTCCACATAAACATTAACCATCAATAAACCAATATCAAAATAAAAAATGATACCTTAACCTTATACCTCCCACGCAATCACAGCCACCATTCTTTGCACACCGCGACCAAAAGGAAATTCCCAATGAAGAGAATCAAACTTGACACCTTTTTTGTCTAGCGCTTTTGCTTAAATGCCACCGTCGTTGGGTCACAAGTGCCCAATGAAATAAAACACCGCTACCCTCTCTTTTATCTTCCTTTGACACCAAGAACCTGGAAAACGTAAACATCTTCCACAAACCGCATGCAACAATCCACTGTCGTCAAGCCAAAAGGTAAGGATGTAGCCCAAGCTCAAATCTGAGTTTGCCAAGCATAGTCTCCAAGACATAGAACAAGCATGATATCAAAGATGTCAATGGAGATCAAAAACATAGAGCAAGCTCAACTCGAATATACCAAGCACTGTTCGAAGGAAATAGAGTAAATGCAAATTGCAAACGCCAAGTGCAAATCAAACGAAATAAAGTAGCCACAAATCATAGATGTCAACATTAATCGGAGGTACTCACTTTTGAAAATCATGCCACCTTATATAGCAATTTTTCCTTCACTGTTTGACGTCGGCGCTCTTCCAACGATGGCAACAAATCGACGAAAGAATTCTTGTTTCTTTCGTCGCTTAAGGGTTGAAAGACCTTTTATTAATAATTAAAATAATAATAAAAATTATTTTATTAATAATAAATTAAACTTGGACCTTTGACAAAGGTTTGAGTTAATTTAATTATTAATAATACACATGGACCTTTGCATTAAGTTAAACTTGGTTTTAATAAAAACCCTTAATGAGTCCAAATGGTTTTAAGAAAAACCTTTAGCCTTGCCACCATGGTTTTAATAAAAACCCTTTATTCTTGACATCACACTCTTTTGAAATAAACACAAAAATGCCTTTTGACATCAATGACAACTTATACATTTGAGCAAAGGCAATGTACCCAAGGTACCCAAAATTGCCAACAATCGCCCCCTTTGTCATTGATGGCAAACCTTTATTGAAAACACTTCTCAAGAGCCAAAACTGAAACCAACTGAAACCAATTGTGCTAGCAACTAAGTATCTTCCTTTGAAGTTTTGTTCCCCCTGACTTGAAGCTTTCCTCTTCACTTTGAAGCTTCCCCCTTTACTTATATCTCTCCCCCTTTGTCATCAATGGCAAAGGGCCACCTTTGGGGCTCGGGACTAAGAATTAGCCTCTTAGCTTAGTCCCTCCACCACCTTCTGATGAGGTGATTAATTTTGGGGTGGGAGTACAACTCCCAATTTCTCCCTTAGATACTCAAACGTATCCCTTGGAAGAGTTTTGGTGAAGATATCTGCAATCTGCTCTTTAGTAGACACATACTCTACGTTGACCTGTTTCTCTTGCACTTTTTCCCTTAGAAAATGATACTTGATGGAAATATGCTTTGTCCTTGAGTGCATTACCGGATATTTGGAAATACTTATGGCACTTGTATTATCACAAAGTATGGATATGGGTTGTTCATGTTTGACTTTCAAATCCTCTAGGGTGGTTTTCATCCATAAAACCTATGTACACCTAGCAACTGCTGCTATGTATTCAGCCTCTGCTGTAGATAAGGAAACTGAAGGTTGTTTCTTACTTAGCCAATAAACCAAACTCTTTCCCAAAAAGAATGCTCCACTACTAGTGCTTTTCCTGTCATCAATACCACCTTCCCAATCTGCATCTGTATAAGCTATGAGGGTGAAATCATCACCTTTGGGATACCAAATCCCAAAGTCCATAGTGCCCTTCAGATATCTAAATATCCTCTTAACTACCATAACATGAGAATCTTTAGGAGCTACCTGAAATCTAGCTACTAACCCAATCGCCTGCATGATATCTGGTCTAGTAGTTATAACATATAATAAACTACCAATCGTTGATCTGTACAACCTCTGATCTACTGCTGGAGATTCATCATCTTTACTCATCTTGCATCTTGTAATCATTGGAGTACATACTAGTTTGCTATCTATCATCCCAAATTTTTTCAACATTTCTTTGATATATTTTCTTTGAGAGAGAAATACACCATATTTTGATTGAGAAATATAAAGACCTAAAAATAATGACAGCTCTCCAATCATAGACATCTCAAATTCCTTCTACATGGTGTTAGAAAAATCTTTGCACATCTGAGTATTGTTTCCCCCAAAAATTATATCATCAACATAGACAACCATAATTAGCATATCATCACCTTCATATTTAATATACAAATTGCTATCTACCACAACTTTCCTGAAGCCTTGCTCATGAATATACCTTTCAAGTCTTGAGTATCAAGCCCTAGGTGCTTGCTTTAACCCATACAAAGCCTTTTTCAGTTTACACACATAGTCTGACTGTTCTGAGAGAGACACTCCTTCTAGCTGTTCTATGTAGACTTCTTCTTCCAACACCCCATTTAGAAAAGTTGACTTTACATCCATTTGATACACCTTGAAAGATTTGAAGCTTGAAAGGGCCAAAAACATTCTAATAGCTTCAAGATGAGCAATAGGAGCAAACGTCTCTTCGAAATAAACACCTACTTGAGCATAACCTTTGTAGACTAACCTTGCTTTGTTTCTGACAATCTTTCCATCCTCATTGAGTTTATTTTTGAATATCCATTTTGTGCCAATGACATTCTTGTCCTTAGGTCTTGGAACCAATTCCCAAGTTTCACTTTTCTCTATTTGATTTAGCTCTTCATCCATTGCTTTTACCCAAAACTTATCTGCACATGCTTCACTGAAATCTTTTGGCTCAATTTGAGATAATAATGAAACATTTGTAGAATCATGTGAGGGAATGAATCTTCTTCTTGTTTGCCTCCTATTTGGATCACCAATGATCAAATCTTTGGGATGATGTTTCTAAACATATCGTGAAGGAGTTTTGGGAAGAAGTTGTTGTCTTTCCTCTTCTTCATCTGAAACCTCTCTGAATTCTTCTTGACAAATTTCATCACTGAGTTCCTGGATTGGTTCTCTTATCCCTGTCTTTTCATCAACAGTTACATTTATGCTCTCTACAACTGTATGAGTTCTTTTGTTGAAGCATCTGTAGGCCTTAATTTTGCTGGAGTACCCAAGAAAGATTCCCTCATCACATCTAGGATGGAACTTACCCAAATTCTGATCTTCCCTTCTGATGAAGCACTTACTCCCAAACACTTTGAAGTATTTTACTGTAGTTGGTCTTCCTTTCCACAACTCATAAGGAGTTTTATGATGATTGACTCTAAGTTGGGCCTTGGTGATAATGCAGACTATTGTACTGACTGCCTCTTTCCAAAAGCCATCTGAAAGTTTTGACTCATTCAACATAGCTCTAGCCATATTTTCAATAGTTCTATTTTTCCTTTCAACTACATTTTGTTGAGGAGTTCTTGCTGCTGAATATTCTCTTTTGATTCCTTGCTGCTCACAGTAATCCACAAATTCATTTTAAGTGAACCATCCTCCTCTATATAATATTAAACATTTGATTCTCTTGTCAATCTCATTTTCAACCATTTCTTTGAAAGCTTTAAATTTTTCAAAAGCTTCAGATTTTTCTTTGAGAAAAGTAACCCAAGTCATTCTAGAATAATCATCTATAAAAAGCATGAAGTAGCTTTCTCCCTGAATGCTCTGAGTTTTGGTAGGGCCACATAAATCAGTATGAATAAGATCCAATGGTTTTGAAGAAGTATACCCTTTTGATTTGAAACTGGTTCTGGTCCGTTTTCCATGTTGACAAGGATAGCAAATGATGTTATGGGGCATTTTTATTTTGGGCAAGTCTCTAACCGCTTCCTTGTTACTAATATTGACAAGATTTTCAAAAATCAAATGCCCCAATATTTTATGCCATAACCAACTCTCATATTCTTGAGTTAGAAAACACTTTTCCTTTTTTATCTCACTTAGCATGTAAAGATTGTTTGGAGTCCTTGTAGCACTAGCAATGAGTTTTCCATTTTTTTCTTTACTTATCTCACATCTATCTGAAAAAGAAAGATACTATGTGCCCTTGATCACAAAGTTGACTCACACTTAGAAGATTATGTCTTAGGCCTTCTACATAAAGCACATTTTCTATTTTGGATTTCCCATCCAAACTAAGAGTCCCTTTACCATAGATTTTAGCTGACCTGTTATCTCCAAAACTGACTGTTCCTCTGTTTGTTTCTTTTAAGATAAAAAACTTTTCCTTTTCACCAGTCATATGTTTTGAAAAACCACTATCAAGATACCATTTTTCTACTTTGTATAGAGCATGAAAAGCAGTTTGAGCTATCATTGACTTAGATTTGATCTTATTTTTCTTTTTAGTGAACTCAAAGCTAGATCTATCCAAACTGCACATCCTAGAAATATGCCCAAAATTATTGCACTTGTAACACATGACATCTTTATTCATAAGAGGTGCAAAAGAGTTACCATTTTCTTTACTATGTTTATTCATGGACTTATTGCAATGCATAGCTTTGTGACCAAATTTCTTGCAAGAAAAACAATAGCCATGGAAAGTATTATGTAACTTGTTTTGATGCCTTGGATGATTGTTCTTCTTGTGACCAACTGGAATCCACTTGCTCTTCGGGATGAAGATTGATTTTGCTCGAAGACCCTATTTCTTGAATGGTGATACCATCCTTCTTTTGCTTTTCACACGGAGTATTCCGTCCGAGAGCCAATTGTTCCAACTTCACTCTAAGAGACATAACTTCTTCTTCTAGTTTCTCGTAATCGGCTTCCTTTCCTTTGAGAACCTCTATCGGAACCTCGTTCAACCTTCTTCCATTCTTCAGCTAGAATTTTGAAGTCTATAACACTTTGAACCAATTTTGATCTTGCTATCTTTTCTTCCTGATATTGATGCTTGAGAACAGAATTCTCTTCCCTGAATTTCTCAAGCTTTCTCAAATCTAAGAAGAATTCACCTTTGAGATCGAACTCAACCTCTTCATCTCTTTCTGAATCTGTATGATCCTCTGATAGATCCTTCTCCAAGCTGCTAGGCTCTTTCTAGAGAGACCCGCTTTGATACCAATTGAAGAACATGGAATTATACTAAGAGGAGGGGGGTGAACAGTATAAGACTTAACCATTTAATATTTTTAACTTTAGATAGTAGTAGCATCAACACAACATTAATCAAGATAGAAAGCATCACACATTGGAACCCCATTTTTAACGTGGTTCACCCAGAAGGCCTGGGCTACATCCACAAAATTTTTCTCTAAAAGTTATCTCAAAGTTCTTTGGGAAACCTTCCCAATTACAATTTTTATGAGCCTTGGCCCAAAGGAGACACCTTCCCCCGATCTAAATTTATGAGCCTATGCTCAAAGGAGATACCTTCCCCTCTGCTCTGGAAATGATCCCTCAGAAGATCAAATGCCTCTACCTCTTGACAGCACGTGGAACTCCTTTCCACTAAAGACCTCCTGTCCTCAATGCTTAGCCTAAGAGACCTCTCGCCTTTTATGATCATGTCCACAGTAGCTCAGCTACCTATACCAAACACAGTCAGTCGATCTAGTACAAGTATTCCTCTGTCTGTCAGATCTGTCCAACTCTATGAACAAATCAATCCTCTGCACACAAGCCTTCTCAAAGACTTGCCAAATATATCCTCAAGTTCTTTGATAGAACCAATGTACCTCTGTCCTCAAGTTCTCTGATAGAACTATCAATCTCAGCTCACAAGTCCTCTGCTAGGACCTATCCAAATCTGCTCACAAGTTCCCATCGAAACTTGTCCAAAACTTGCTCACAAGTCCCCACTGGAACCTGTCCAAAACCTCAACAAGCTCACCAAGAAAAACTTGCTTAGCATGAACCCACAAAGAGAATTGTTAGAGACCCAATGTGATTCATAAACCTCATAGAAGAATAAAGAGAATTGTTAGAGACTCAATATGTTCTATACTTAACTCCCAATCTCAATCTCAAATCTCATAGAAACATAAAGAGAATTGTTAGAGACCCAATATGTTCTATACTTAACTCCAAATATCAAACTCAACTCAATCTCAACTCAAACTCAATCTCAAAAGAATAAGATAGATGTAGTATGTTTTTCTCAAGAATATGAAACACAACCCAACAATTGCCAACCATGCAATATCTCATATAACAATGATGCTTATATTCTTTTTACCAACAACTAGGGTTTCATCATATCAATGCAAGTAGCAAGACTTACTAACATAAACCCTAGTGCAAAAATGCTTCCTCTTACTCAACCAAAATTATGCATTTACCCAAAAATTCATCAAAGACTTTAATGCATAACCAATCTTCAATATCCAAAAAATAATACCTAGTAGACAACCTTTTCACTCCAAACTTAATTTCAAAAAATATACCATAAACCACATACATGGAAGAAGTTGCCCATACCTTTACTTTGATGAAGAAGGAGAACTCAAAATCTGTCACAACACTAACTCTCAATTTGCCACCAATTAGAGTTAGCAACTATACAATAATACACAATAATAAAGATCCAAAAATAAAACCTTATTTCTCCAACTTAGTAAAAACACCAAAGAACAATAACATACAAAGTAAAACCTCTTTACACCTTATTACTCCACATAAACATTAACCATCAATAAACCAATATCAAAATAAAAAATGATACCTTAACCTTATACCTCCTGCGCAATCACAGCCACCATTCTTTGCACATCACGACCAAAAGGAAATTCCCAATGAAGAGAATCAAACTCGGCACCTCTGTCGTCTAGTGCTTTTGCTTAAATGCCATTGCCGTTGGGTCACAAGTGCCCAACAAAATAAAACACCGCTGCCCTCTCTTTTATCTTCCTTTGACGCCAAGAACTTGGAAAACATAAATGTCTTCCACAAACCGCATGCAACAATCCACTGCCATCAAGCCAAAAGGTAAGGATGCAGCCCAAGCTCAAATCTGAGTTTGCCAAGCATAGTCTCCAAGACACAGAACAAGCACGATATCAAAGACGTCAGCAACGATAAAAAACACAGAGCAAGCTCAACTCGAATATACCAAGCGCTATTCGAAGGAAATAGAGCAAATGCAAATTGCGGATGCCAAGCGCTAATCGAACGAAACAGAGTAGCCACAAATCGTAGATGTCAACATTAATTGGAGGTACTCACTTTTGAAAATCATGCCACCTTATATAGCAATTTTCCTTCACTGTTTGACGTCGGTGCTCTTCCAACGATGGCAACAAATAGGCGAAAGAATTCTTGTTTCTTTCGTCGCTTAAGGGTTGAAAGACCTTTTAATAATAATTAAAATAATAATAATAATAATAATTTTATTAATAATAAATTAAACTTGGACCTTTGACAAAGGTTTGAGTTAATTTAATTATTAATAATACACATGGACCTTTGCATTAAGTTAAGCTTGGTTTTAATAAAAACCCTTAATGAGTCCAAATGGTTTTAAGAAAAACCTTTAGCCTTGCCACCATGGTTTTAATAAAAACCCTTTATTATTGACATCACACTCTTTTGAAATCAACACAAAAATGCCTTTTGACATCAATGACAACTTATACATTTGAGCAAAGGCAATGTACCCAAGGTACCCAAAATTGCCAACAAATATCCCTTTGATTAACATTCAAAAACAAAATTCTTAGAGGTAAGTGTTTGAAAAGAAAAGGATATTAAAAACCTTTTAGATCTAAATAGTGTATAAAGGATTTAGAAACATAAAATCATTCACTTGTTTATTTTACCTTTGTTTACACTATTTAGGGACACTTTTTTAGAAAAATGAGAATATATTGGATATATCCATCAACATTGAAAGAGTTGATAAAATATTGGATTAATATTTTAAAGCTAAAGAATTATGCAGTCTATAGAGGATTTGTCTTGCCATTATTTGTTGTAATATATGGATTGAAACCAATAACTTAAAAACAATAAGTTTTAGAATTATTCCCAAGTTTAGAATCATATCATTTCCTCTCTTGTAGAATTCTTGGTATGGTTCTTATCATGGGAATTCACAATTGAACAATAAAAGAAAATTACCTATTAGTTATAGATTTTTAATTTATATATATATATACACTTCATTGGAATTAACATAAGGTATCCACATTGATCTTTGAACAAATTAAAATATCCATAAGTTGGGTTCATTAATATAAATTTTGATGGTGCTTATAAAGGAAATCCAAAATAAGTTGATAGATGCAGTGTTTATTGGAATAATGGAGGTAAAGTTATCCTCACTTACTCAATATCATATGGAAATTTAACTAAAAAGTATGTAGAGGCCCAAGTTACTTAGGGATGAAAATGGAAAAGGATAGGGTTATTTTTAAATTGAGGTGGATTCATAAAATATTGTTAATGTTATTAAGAAAAATATGTATATATGGGGATTGGATTGACAATAACATTATTTTTTGTCTATTAACTATTATTGGAGGTAGTATCTTGGAAAAATTTAAAATTTAGAAATAAATGGTTGAGGGATATTTTTAAATCTTAAAATGATATCAAAGTGGAAACATAAAAATTTGAGGAGTGTGATATGGGCAATAGATCGCAAAGGATCTCTTGGGGGATCCACAAAAATTCTCCCTCTTCTCACCTTGAGACCAGGGGTAAGTTCTAAGCTTAGAGATTTGTGTTTGATGTATTAGTTTGAATAACACCTATGTTTCTCCTATGATACTTCTTTGACTAAGCTTAACCTTAATCTAGACCTAATGCAACAATCAAGACCTAAAGCTAAAATATTTTTTCTTTTCAATGATGAAGTAAATGACAATGTTTTTTTTAAGAGGCAAGGGTGGAAGGAAGATGTAACAAACAAGTCCTAGATGCAACCATATGCGATTTTTATTTAATGCTAAAGACTAAAGATCTAGCTGGTCCCCTATGTGATTAAGACTAAGCTAGTTCCTTCTTTCTCTTTTGCTTATTTTGTTAAATAAAAAATGAAGACTAATTTAATCAAACAATAGATAATATTCAACCAAAAAGAATTATGGAGTAGAAAAACCTTTTTTTACCACAAAGGGAGAAGCACTACTAGTTCGCAAAAGCATTGCCAATGCTTTCACCTGTCAATGACACTTTCATTTTCCCTCAAGATAAACCAAAAAATATAGGATTAACAGTTGAGGGACCTAATTGCACTAGTAGATAATGCTAAAATTCCTTCATCAATAATTATGTCCCTATTTAGATATAATAAAAATGACAAAAATGATAAATGCATGAAATAAGTGCTAATTGATGAAAGTACCATAGGGTTGGTGATAGCATCATGGGTGTTTTTTGTCTATGCTAGCACTTTTGCTTTGTAAACCAAAGAACATAGGCACCACCAAACTTGTAATCTGGTGACACTTTCACTTATAAGATTCAAAAAGCAATATTAAGTGCAAGATGAGCTAAATAAGTGATTAAGATGATGGAAGCCTTTGAATTAGGAGTACAAAGACCTACTGAATAAAAAAAATAGAGATTTGATTGCTTGAAATAAAGCTTAATATGATGAAATAATATGATAACTAGATAAAAATGTAATGTGTAAGATTAATCAACATGCAACAAGATAAAAGCTTTGAGCTACAAGATAAATAAAGTATCAAAAATAAATAAGAGGAAAGAGCACAAACCAAGATGTAAGGTTTTTTCCCCTTTTTTGTGGAACATTTTTGAAATATTTCTTGCTTTCTTGTTGACACTTGGAAGCTTGAGCTTGAAGGTTTGAATACTTGGTGCTTGGATTTGCTTGAGATTGAGTGCTTAGAGACTTGATTTATTGAAAGAAATAAGAGCTTGAATGCTAAGAATGAGAGCTTCACTTCTTGAAGGATGAGCCTTCACAAGATTATAGCAACACCTTGGCATAGTCTTGCCATGCTAAATGATGAATTCCTTTTATTTTAGAGATATTTTGGTAGAGTTTTGCTACTATAAAGCTCTTGATGAATTGGTCAACCTAAGTGCTAGTTTTATAGGAAGCCATGAATTCTCTGGGGAAAGATTGCATTGAAGATGACAAGATTGGATATGGTAAGAATTTAAAAGATATCAAAAACCATTAATGGAGGAGGATTCAAAATGGTAAATATTAGAGGAAATATGAGTAACATAGGTAGCACAGGTAGTGGTTCACCCTAAAAATTGGAATCATCCAAAGGCATCAATCAAGGTCTTGGAGATGGCATGGAGGATGATCCCAAGATCAAATCCCAATATGAGCCGAATGGAGGCATGGAGGTCATGGGCATTGGAGGTGTGAAGGTCACTAGTGGTGTCCCCCCTACTTGGCCCACCTCATAAAAATACCTTAACTTCATTTGCAGAGGTAGTAAAAAATAAGGTGGGGTCACCTTTTTTTGAGGTGTTTTAAAACCAAGATGCTTTTCTCCAAAATGACAGAGAAGTGGTAATTTTTCTAGAAGTCATGGATTCTATAATTGCCTAAAATTCACTTTCTTTGGTTGGAAATTTTGTTGGATCCCAACCAAATATAGAATCCATTTTAAAATGGGCCTTTACCAAGTGGTACCCCATAGGAAATATGGAGATAGTTGCTCTACCTCAAGGATTTTTTCTCATTCGACTTAATAATTCACTAGACACTAGTTGAATCCTAACTAGAGGCCCCTAGTTATTTGGTTGACGTAGTTTTTTCTTAAGTATATGGGGTGAATATTTTGACCTTGAAACTCAAAGTATCAACATGACCCCTATCTAGGTTAGACTTCCTAATATCCCAATCCATTACTGGTATGAAGGAATTCTGAGGAAAATAGCCCAAGCCATTGGAGACTTAGTTGCCTTTAACTTGACAACTAAAGTAGAGACAAGGATGACCTATTCTAGGTTATGCATTTTCATCAATCTAGACTTCGAGTTACCTACTTATGTGGATCTTATCTTAGGTCCCAAATAGTGAAATAAAGCACTGGAGTATGAAAACAAACCCGCTTTTTGTGTTGAATGCCAAAATAAGGGTCACCTAAGGGTCCAATGCCCTTACCTAAAAAAGAAACAAGAAAAGATATCATTCGGCCAAAAAAGTTTCAACCCAAGGTGAATTAGCAGCCTTCAAAATATTTTTCTTGCAGTAAAGGCCCCGCAATTGGTCCAAAAGGCAAGCAACCAATCTCTCATGGTCTGAAGACCAACCAGGTATACCCCTATTTTCCAAACCAAATTATTTCATGCTATTGAATGGAACTCAAGATGTTCCACATGAAAATATCATTCAATATGTCTCTCCCAGGGCTGACTATCACGAGCCTCATCCTAAAAATTTAAATACCAACCCAAATACAACTCATTCCCCAATGAGATCGGGACCATCAGGCTTGGCCTTGTCCAAAGAATCCATATGCATCCTTAATGAAGTGTCTAACAAAGAAAAAATATTGGCATACCCATATTTTCCTCTAGGATAGAAGAAGAGCCTAGTCCCCCTAAACTAATCATAATAAGCTAGAGGAATATTTTAGATGACACTGATAGTGGGAAGAAAAAAGGATGTCCATATAATTAGGAGTTTATATGTAAAGAAATTGAAGAAGACATTGCCAATGATATTCAAACCACTATCCTCACTTCTCTTGTGGATCAATCTAATGTGGACTTTCCCAAGGATGATGGGAAGAGTACCAAACCACCTCCAACCCAAAGCAAGGGAGGAGGCAAGAAATCCTCAACCAAAAATATTAGATGAAGATCCTCTCATGGAATGTGAGAGGACTCAATGGGTGGTCCAAGTAAAGACTGGTTTTGTCCATGAGGAATGAGATTAAACCAAGCATTATCATGCTTTAAGAAACTAATATTGATGTGGTTATTTATGTGGGTAATAGTGAAAGAATTTCCAAAATTCTTTTGAATAATTGTGAATATATTTCAAGCCTAGCTAGGGGCACTCCAGGAGATCTCTTATGTTTATGGGATCTAATAAAAATATAAGGAAGACTCCTTTCATCCTCTAAAAGGATTGTCAACATTTTGTTTTATAGCAAGGATAAAAGAATTGAGTGGGTTTTCTTAAACTTATTTACTCCCAATAATCCTTCTGGTCATCTAGTCTTATGTAACATGTTAAGTCAGATGAGACACATTTTCCAAAAGGAGGCTTGGATGTTGGCTTTTGATTTTAAAACCCTACTCTACCCTTTAGATAAGAGCGAAGGATCCCCCACTTTACCAAGATGTTTTGATGACTTTGTGAAGTTCGTAGATGGGAACAAGCTAATGTATATTCATTTAAAAGGAGCTAAATATACATGGACCAATAGGAAAATGGGTATTCAGTATATTCAACTTTGACTTGATATATTATTTATTTCCAAAGAAGCAATTAACTTATCTGGAAATGCCATCTTCCATGTGCTTTCTAAAATTAGCTTAGACAACAATCTATTAGTTTTAGAAGGTCTTCATCTAGCCTCATCCTTCAAATCTCTATTTCATTGTTAATATATGTGGTTACAACATATGGACCTCATAATTAAAATCATAGAATGGTGGGGCAAGGACTTTCTAGGCATGCCTATGCCCCAAATATCCCAAAAGCTCTAGTTTATCAAGACTAACCTCAAATTCTAGAACAAGGAAGTCTTTATCAATATATTTGAATGTAAGAAAAACATTGCAAGATAGCTTCAAGATATTGAAGCTCACATTCAATAAGGGGATTCAAATTTTGACTTGAGAAATAGAGGAAAAAATCTCCTATATGAATACCATAATATTCTAGCTAGAGAAGAAACCTTTTGGAGGCAAAAGTCTAGAGCATTATGGCTGAGATAGAGAGATTCTAACACTAAGTATTTTCATACCTTGACTCTCAGACATAGGAGAATAAATAAAATTTGGAAGCTGACCAAGAACGATGGGACCACCACCAACGATATCAATGAAATCAAATCAAAAGTGGTTTCTCCCTTTGAAAACATCTTTGGATCATCCCAACCAAGCTTTGATCAGGCCTATAATACACTCCTTTAGAATATACCATGTATTATCCCTCAAGAGTATAATTACCACCTTCTAAAGACCTTTTCCATGGAGGAAGTCAAATAGGCTATTTTTTCTATGTCACTTGATAAGGCCCTTGGACTTGACGGATTTCCTCGGTTCTTCCAATAGTTTTGGGATATAATTGAATAAGACATCATCAATGTTGTTCAACATGTTCAAAAGTCTAAAATTTTGACAAGAGATACCAACTCCACATTCCTTTCCCTTATATCAAAAACCCTATCTTGTCATTCCATGTATGATTTTAGGTCCATCAGCCTTTGTAATATCATCTATAAAATTATTTCCAAGGTAATTGTAAATAGATTGAAAAACATCTTACCTCTCATAATTGATCCTTGCTAGGGTAGCTCTCTCTATGGTAGGCTCATCATAAAGTATATTATTACCATTCATGAGCTCAACCATTCTATGTCCAAAAGCAAGAAGGCAAATATTTTTATTAAACTCAAAATGAACAAAGCCTTTGATAGGGTTTCATGGAATTTTCTTTGTGTTGTCCTTGCCAAATTTGGTTTCCATGCTGATTGGATTGCCTTGATTAATTCATACATTTCTTCTACCTAATTTTATATGATCATAAATAGCTCTACAATAGGATACTTTAGAAGAACCCGAGGATTAATATAGGATGATCCAATATCACATTTTATTTTATCATTCTTATAGAGTCACTAAATAGATCGCTATTGGTAGCTTGTTCACTAGGTGTGATCTCAAGAATCAAAGCATCTTCTATTTCTAAGCCTATAATGCACCAAAAATTTATTGATAACACTATCCTGACAACCCTTACCTCAATTCCTGAAGCCAAGGCCATCAAATTCATCCTCAAATTCTATGAAGATTTTATGGGACATAAAATCAATTTTGAGAAAAGTAAAATCTACTTCCTAAATATGCCCATTGATAGATAGCTCAAAAGACATGATTTTGGGGTGCTCCATTTCAAGCCTGCCATATACTTGTTTGGGCTTCCCTTTCTTACAAGGAAATCCTATTGATTTTATGTGGAACAATGTCATAGAACAAATTCTCAAAAAGCTTGCTGGATGGAAAGGGGTCCTTTTGAGCCAAGTTACTAAGGCCACTCTGGTCCAAGCCTATCTCTGGAGTATCTCGATATTTTTTAATCCATATTCAAGGTGCCTTCATCCATATGCAAAAAAATAGAACAAATCCAAAATAATTTTCTTTGGTCAAGAGCTAAAGATCATAGGTGGTATCCATTGGTGGCTTGGGATAAGGTTTGTGCCAAGAAAAACCAAGGAGGTTTGGGCTTTCGAAAAGTCAAAAAAATGAACATGGATCTTATAGTAAAACAAGGATGGAGAATTTTAACCAATGTCCAAGCTACTTGGGTTGACATCATCAAAGGCAAGTACCTTCAACACCAAACTTTTTTTGATGATCCTCTCCCTCACGAGTCCTATTTATGGAACTCGATGACCAATACTAAGAATATTATTAAGGAAGCGCTAAGATGGCATCTTGGTGGTGGAGAAATGGATTTATTTTTGGAAGGATATGTGGTTGAAGGATCAACCACCAATAAATGACCCCAATTTGGCTTCCTTAAATCCTTTTACTAACCAAGTATTTAGCAATAAGGTGAGAAAATTTATTGATATATCTCTACATTATATTAGGTGGAAAGTCATTCCTTTAACCAATATTAAATTTGAGTAAAATAAGGCTACTTCCAAAATATCTAGTCTATTAAAAATGTGAATCATCCCTAGTAGACTATCTCGGGATTCTCCTATATGAAAACTCTATGAAAATGATTAGTTTTCTGTTAAATCTACCTACTACTTCCAAATCCAGCCTCCTGATATTTTGCTTGCTCATAAATTGGTTTGGATTAAAAATTTGATCACTAAAATCATCTTTTTCTTCTAGATGATTGACCAAAACAAGGTCCTTATGATAGATAATCTTCTCTTAAGGGGCTTGTCCATTCCTAATCACTTCTATTTATGCAAGGCTAAAAAGGAATTCGTTGTTCACTGATTTCTTGAGTGTCTCTTTTATTGCTCTATTTTGGATTTCATTTTTGAGTTGATCAACATTACCTCGGTCCAACCAAGATTTTTTTTTTAATTGTGTAAGCAATGACCCAATCCTTTCTTCAATCCCCATCTCAAGGCACTCTGGTCCTTCTGCCTTCTAAACTACCTCTGAAAAATTTGGTTGGAGTGAAATAACAAAGTGTTTTGTAGTTCATAAAAAGATCCTCAACCAGTGTTCCTTTCTGCTCTTACCTATGGTACCAAAAAATGCTCGATTGGCCCATCATTTGAGATCCTAAGAAATACACTAGAATCTAACTTGATCTCCTCTCTGAAGCTCCAAGTGGGGACTTATAACTCCTTGAAACCCTAAGTCGACATAGCCTCAATTAAGTGGTCTCCTCCTCTGAATGGTTGGCATAAGGTTAATTTTGATGGAGCAGTTAAAGGTAATCTAGAAAAAGCAAGAGCTGGTGGCATAATCAGAGACAGTAAAAAAAAAATCATTTTTGCCTATGTAGAGAATATGGGAGTCCAAACCAATAAAATTGTAGAAGCTTAGGCTCTTTATCTGGGACTCTTATTAATATAATACCTCCATATAAAGAATCTCATCATCTAAGGTGATTCAATGAACATTATCAAATGCATAAATGGAACTTAGATTCCTGCATGAAGCATCAAAAAAATTATAAATGAGTGTAAGAAGTTCCTTGAAAAATACAAAAATACCATCATTCAACATTTGTATAGATAAGGAAACCATGCTATAAATATTTTAGAAAACTTGGGAGTGTCTCAAAAGTCTTTCCATTCTTGGTACAACAATTACCCTTTAAGTCTCACTATCCATGCTAATGATGATGGAAGTTTGCTTATTTAACTCCTAGTTTGATTCTTGGTGGTCTTCCTTTTGTTGTGTTGCTTTGGTGACTGATAATTCCCATGGGGTCCTTATCCGTATGGGTCTTTTGATTATTGTTTGTGTTAGCCTTGGATTGGACAACTTGATGGTTTGGGTATATTTTCAAGCTTGAAGAATCCATGTCAACATCTATCTTGCTCGTACCTTATTAGTTTTAGTTTTGTCTTACAAGGCTATTGAGTTTATCCTCATTAGTTTTCACCTAACCAATTTGAAACTCAATGACTTTGAAGTTATTTTCTTCATTACTATTATCCTTATCTGTGTCAATCAATTTTGTATCTATTACAATGAAAACCAAATTATTATTGGATGTGGCCCAACCTATTCCCTTGTCCATATAAACCATGACTTGGCCTATCCAACTATATGTGTCACTTGTGAAGTTAGTATTTCCCTGATTGGATTTTTTGTTTGTACCACTTATGGCACTTTTGGCATGTGTGGTGATATCATGAAATATTTTAGCCTAGGGAATAATTATTTGTAAAGGCAACAACACTCCAGTATAGCCAATAAGTACATTGGAAGGAGGTAATTTCACCATGTTCATTATTTATTAAAGTCCAAAATATATCTTCAATTTCAAATTCCCATTGTTTCATGAGATATTTTAGGGGTGAGACTATGCTTGGTGATAATGGATACCTCCTCAAAGTTATGTGTGCCAACTCTTTCCCATGGGAGCATTTACCTTCCCATGCTAGTATTCACCTCTAAATTAATAAAGAGACCAAATTCATAACCTTTGTCTATGCTCTTAGGATTTAAACCAGTTTGAATGTCAATCAATGCTACTTCATTATTGGTCAAGTTGTCCTAGCTCCTAAACATCATTGGAAAATGCTAGATCCTGATGGTAGTGGCAAGATATTTTGAGAGGCCCTTTCTATTTCCATCACCAAATCCATCATTATTGCTTGGAGATCTTAGTACCCTTAGCCTAAGCACTTTTATAAATCCCTTCCATATTGAAATGGCACTGATCGAACCTGAGTATCTACTTCTAAAGGTTGACATTGAGTAGATATTGGGTAGTCATGGATTTATTCCATTTTTACAAAAATTTAACAAAGAAGACCCTAAGCTTTCAATGGAGTTTATAAGGTCATGGAATAATCATTGGGTCACCACCCATGGTATCCCCTTCAAAATTACAAATCAATTATTGGCTAAGGTGATGGAGCTCCCCAATGATGGGGACATCATTCATTGGTACAAACATTCCCTTGTTGTTGAGGTGAGGTACATTAGTAAAGGCTTGCAAAGAAGAATGAGAGGATCATTAGAACTATGAAGAACACAAGCTTATACTGAGAGGGGGGTGAACAGTATAAGACCACTTTTTACTTTTTCTTCCAATTCAATATTATGTTGTGTAAAGATAGCAGTATCAATAGCAATAATCAAAGCAATGCACAAAAACCATACACAATAGAGACACCACAATTTACGTGGTTCACCCAATGTGGGCTACTCCACGGAGAAAATATTTTACTAAAACTTTCTCAATCAATCTCTTTGGGAATCACTCCCAATTACAATGTTTATGGATCTCTGTCCAAAGGAGATGTTGATCCCCTAATCTCAAGTTCATGGATCTCTTCCATAGGAGAACTCTTTCCCCTTCTGCTCTGGCTATGTGATCTTCTAGAAGACTTTGTCTCTCTACTGCACTAACTGGTGGACCTCTCTCCACTTGAAGACTCCTCACTCAGATCTATCTTCAACTATGTTGGCTATTGGATCTCTATCCACTGAGACTCTATCCTCTGTACTCTGTCACCTCCAAAGCTCTATCAATAGGCTCACTAAGAACCTGCTCAATAGGCTCACACAGAACTTGTCAAATGCTGAATAACAAGCTCACATAGAACTTGTCCAAATTCTCTAGCAAGCTCACCAAGAACTTGCCCAAATCTGCTCTAGCAAGCTCACCAAGAACTTGCCCAAATATGCTCTAGCAAGCTCACCAAGAACTTGCCCAAATCTGCTCTAGCAAGCTCACCAAGAACTTGCCCAAATCTTCTCTAAAACTATCCACAAATTTATCTCAACACTATCCTCAAATCTATCCCAAAGGCCTTCTCAAAGGCTCAATCAATCATGCTCAAGTAGTACTCAAAATGAACTCAATAATGAATGGCAATATCAACTCAAATTAACTTCATAGAAGCATAAAGATAATTGTTAGAGACTCAATATGTTCTAATATCACTCTCAACCCAAATCAATCTCAACTCAACTCAACTCAATCTCATAGAAGCATAAAGAGAATTGTTAGAGACTCAATATGTTCTAATCTCACTCTCAACTCAACATAGAATGATGGAATAGTTTGTTTTATATAACTTGAAAAAACTCTCCACACACACTAATAGGCTCAATCAACTCAACTCAACCAATCATCACAAGGGACAACTCTCTCTCACACAACCCTAGTCCAAGTATGTATCAACCAACTCAAATGTTTCCAATAATGCTCAACCACAAATCTCACATAACAATGATACTCATGTTCTTTTCTAACTCAAGTTCTTTCACAACCAATGGGCTTCAACAACTATGCTTATAAAACAAGGTTTAAAATCAACTCTCAAATCAGAAAAACCTTGAAGCATTCAACCAACCACTTTCGAAAAGGAAACCACAAACAATCCTTTTCCCTCCAATGATATTTCAGAAATCAACCACCATAAACAATCAATAGGAGAATGTGCCCATACCTTTTATGAAGATGAAAAAACCTCTTTGTAAATCTGCCACAATCACAAAATTCTTTTGCCAATCTTCACAAGGGTTAGTAGATCACAAAATAATCAACATTACTCCACTTTTCAATAATCATCACCAAGGCCTTTAATTGCACAACTTCCTTATCTCTCCTAAAACCACTTGTACCATAAAATAAAATAAATCAAAACATTGCATAACCTTTTCACTCCCAAAACCACTTATACCATAAAATAAAATAAATCACAATATTGCATACCTTGTCACCTCATGAAAGAATTAATCCTCTTGAAAAAGAACAAGGCAAACTTCACTTTTGGAACCCCTTTGCAAAATCAGAAATATCTCTTTACACACACCTTATTTCTCCTTCTAAATAATTTAGTCAAATAGCCCTCGAAATAATATTTTCGATGATATATAATATGCCCACTTTCCAAAATAAATTGAAACCTTTACATATATATATGCCAACCTCCATTAATTGCACATAGGTCGGCCCTCCATTAATTTAAACTTAAACTTTAAACTTTAATATCTTCATCACCGGAGGTCCTTTTTCGATGAAACAAAATTCCACCTTGGATTTTAAGAAAATCCCTTTCCACATAAGCCCACCATGGTTTTAAATAAAACCTTTTATTTTTCCTGCCTTGGTTTTCATAAAAACCTTGTATATATCCATGCTCTCCAAAATATCATAGATGATTATCTATGAAGTGCTTTTGCCACCAAAACTCAATGTGACATCAATGATCCATGTGACATCAATGACAACATAAAATACTTCAAATTAACTCAAATTTCCAACAATCTCCCCCTTTGTCATTGATGGCAACACCTCTAATGCAAACACCACAATCATTGCAAAAGCCATCTCTGAGAATCAAAGCTGCTCCCCTGACTCAATACTCTCTATGGAGGCTGCTCCCCTTAACTCAATGCCTGCTCCTCCTAACTCAATGCTCTCCCCCTTACTCAAATCTCTCCCCCTTTGACATCAATGGCAAAAGGGACACCTATGGGGCTAAAAGATATGACTCTTAAGCTTAGCCCCCTCACCCCCTTTTTCTTTTGAGGTGATTAATTTTGGGGTGGGAGTACTTTTACTCCCAGTTGTTCTCTCAAATGCTCAAATGCTTCTCTTGGTAATGGTTTTGTAAAGATGTCTGCAATCTGATCTTTTGTAGGAACATATTCCAATCTTACTTGTTGCTCTGTAACTTGTTCTCTTAAAAAGTGATACTTGATTGGAATGTGCTTTGTTCTGGCATGCATTACTGGATTCTTCGAGATACTTATAGCACTAGTATTATCACACAGAATAGGAATTGGATGATCATGTTCTATGCTAAAATATTTGAGAGTCTGTTTCATCCATAATACCTGTGAACAACATGTTGCTGCTGCAATATATTCTGCCTCTGTTGTGGAAAGTGATACTGATGGTTGTTTCTTACTTAGCCAAGAAACTAGGCAATCACCAAGAAAGAATGCTCCTCCACTTGTACTTTTTCTATCATCAATATCTCCTACCCAATCTGCATCTGTGTAGGCTATGAGAGTAAACTTACTGCTTCTAGGATACCATAGACCATACTCCATTGTTCCTTTGAGATATCTGAGAATTCTTTTCACTGTTGTCACATGAGATTCTTTTGGAGCTGCTTGAAATCTTCCCACTAAACCAACTACCTGTATTATATCTGGTCTTGTAGTTGTAACATATAATAGGCTACCAATCATAGATCTGTATAGAGTTTGATTTGCATCAGGAGATTCATCATCTTTGCTTAATTTACACCTTGTGACCATTGGAGTACTAACTGGCTTACTATCTTCCATTTTGAATTTCTTCAACATCTCCTTTATATACTTTATTTGTGAAAGAAATATCCCTTTTTCTAATTGTGAAATCTGTAATCCGAGGAAAAAGGTTAATTCACCAAGCATAGACATTTCAAACTCATTAGTCATATTTCTTGCAAACTCTTGACACATTTTATCATTGCTACCCCCAAAAATAATATCATCCACATACACTTCCACAATCATCAAATCATTTCCCTTATTTTTAATATACAAATTGCTATCAATTGTTCCCCTTTTGAAACCTTGCTCTCAAAGATATTTATCTAATCTTGAATACCATGCTCTAGGGGCTTGCTTTAAGCCATAGAGAGCCTTTTTCAATTTACACACATAGTCTGGCTTATCTGCTTGATTAAACCCATCAGGTTGTTCAATGTAAACTTCTTCTTCTAAATGACCATTCAAAAAAGCTGATTTGACATCCATCTGATATACTTTAAAATTCCTATAGCTTGAAAGTGCCAAAAACATCCGTATAGCTTCCAATATTGCAACTGGTGCAAAGGTCTCATCAAAATCAATTCCTTCTACTTGTGCATATCCTTTACACACCAATATTGCCTTGTTTTTGATGACTTGACCATCTTCATTTAGTTTGTTCTTGTAGACCCATTTAGTACCAATTACATTTTTTCCTTTTGGTCTTGGAACTAATTCCCAAGTCTTACTCTTTTCAATCTGATCTAGTTCTTCCTTCATTGCCTTAATCCAACATTCATCATTTTCTGCCTCTCTAAAATCCTTTGGTTCTATCTTGGATAATAGTGAAACATCTGCTTGTTCTGTTGAGCCTATGATTCCTCTTCTTGTCCGTCTTACCTCAGGATTACCAATGATCAAGTCCTCTGGATGATTTTTTTGAATATATCTTGATGTAGTTTTGGAAGGTATATTTTGCAAGTCTTCTTCATCTGAATCTTCACCCATTTCTTCCTGACAACTTTCTTCTTCTTCAAGAATATCTTCCTGAGGTGGCTCATTTATTCCTGTTCTTTCATCAACTCTGACATTTATACTTTCCACCATGGTATGTGTTCTTTTATTGTAGCATTTGTAGGCCTTAATTTTTGTAGAGTATCCAAGAAAAATACCTTCATCACATCTAGGATCAAATTTTCCCAAGTCCTTATCTTCTCTTTTGATGTAACACTTACTTCCAAAAATTCTAAAGTAGTTTACCGTGGGAGGTCTTCCTTTCCAAAACTCATATGGAGTCTTATGTTGCTTTGTTCTAACTTGAGCTCTATTCATAACATAGACTGTTGTACTGATTGCTTCCTTCCAAAATCCATCTGAAATTTTTGATTCATTTAGCATTGCTCTGGCCATATTCTCAAGAGTTCTATTCTTTCTTTCTACTACTCCATTTTGTTGAGGAGTCTTGGCTACTGAATATTCTTTTCTGATTCCATGTTCTACACAAAACTCAATGAATTCTGTAGATATGAATTCCCCTCCTCTATCCGATCACAAACACTTGATCTTCTTTCCTATTTCATTTTCTACCATTTCTTTGAATACTTTGAAATGCTCAAATGCCTCTGATTTTTCTTTCAGAAAAACAACCCAAGTCATTCTAGAATAATCATCTATGAACAACATGAAGTAACTTTCACCTTGTAGACTTTTAGTTCTCATGGGCCCACATAAATCAGTATGAATCAATTCTAATACCTTGGAAGAGGAATATTCTTTTGCCTTGAAGCTTGATCTTGTCTGCTTTCCATACTGACACTGTGCACAAATTGTATTTGAAGGTCTTTTTATCTTTGGTAGATCTCTGACAATTTGTTTGTTGCTTATCCTTACTATGTTATCAAAATTCAAGTGACACAACCTTTTATGCCATAGCCAACTCTCTTCTTCTTGAGATAAAAGACATTTTTCCCTTTTTATTTCACTGAACATGTAGAGATTGTTATTTGTTCTTTCTACAGTTGCAACAAGCTTTCCTGATTTTGTTTCCCTAATTTTGCATCCTGTAGAGGAAAAAGTAACTGTGTACCCTCGATCACAAAGCTGACTTACACTTAGTAGGTTGTGTTTCAGACCCTCAACATAGAGTACACCTTGTGTAGTTGTCTTTCCATCATCCAAACTTAAAGTTCCTCTCCCTTTGATTTTAGCTGAAGCATTATCACCAAATCTCATAGATCCATTGTTGTTCCCTTTTAAGGAAATGAACTTATTCTTATACCTAGTCATATGACTAGAGCACCCACTATCAATATACCATTTTTCCATCTTGTAACCTAGTAGAATCTGCCCTCAAGTTGTTAGTCTTTCTGAAGGAACCCGCTCTGATACCAATTGAAGAACACAAGCTTATACTGAGAGGGGGTGAACAATATAAGACCACTTTTTACTTTTTCTTCCAATTCAATATTATGTTGTGTAAAGATAGTAATATCAATAGTAGTAATCAAAGCAATGCATAAAATACCATACACAATAGAGACACCACAATTTACGTGGTTCACCCAATGTGGGCTACTCCATAGAGAAAATATTTTACTAAAACTTTCTCAATCAATATCTTTGGGAATCACTCCCAATTACAATGTTTATGGATCTCTGTCCAAAGGAGATGTTGATCCCCTAATCTCAAGTTTATGGATCTCTTCCATAGGAGAACTCTTTCCCCTTCTACTCTGGCTATGTGATCTTCTAGAAGACTCTGTCTCTCTACTGCATTGATTGGTGGACCTCTCTCCACTTGAAGACTCCTCACTCAGATCTATCTTCAACTATGCTAGTTGTTGGATCTCTATCCACTGAGACTCTATCCTCTGTACTCTATCACCTCCAAAGCTCTATCAATAGGCTCACTAAGAACCTGCTCAATAGGCTCACATAGAACCTGCTTAACAAGCTCACATAGAACTTGTCAAATGTTGAATAACAAGCTCACATAGAACTTGTCCAAATCTGCTCTAGCAAGCTCACCAAGAACTTGCCCAAATTTGCTCTAGCAAGCTCACCAAGAACTTGCCCAAATCTTCTCTAGAAAGCTTACCAAGAACTTTTCAACATTGTCCTCAAATCTATCCCAAAGGCCTTCTCAAAGGCTCAATCAATCATGCTCAAGTAGTACTCAAAATGAACTCAATAATGAATGGCAATCTCAACTCAAATTAACTTCATAGAAGCATAAAGAGAATTGTTAGAGACTCAATATGTTCTAATCTCACTCTCAACCCAAATCAATCTCAACTCAACTCAAATCATCATAGAAGCATAAAGAGAATTGTTAGAGACTCAATATGTTCTAATCTCAATCTCAACTCAAATCAATTTCATCTCAACTCAACTCAACTCAACCAATCATCACAAGGGACAACTCTCTCTCACACAATCCTAGTCCAAGTATGTATCAACCAACTCAAATGTTTCCAACAATGCTCAACCACAAATCTCACATAACAATGATACTCATGTTCTTTTCTAACTCAAGTTCTTTCACAACCAATGGGCTTCAACAACTATGCTTATAAAACAAGGTTTAAACTCAACTCTCAAATCAGAAAAACCTTGAAGCATTCAACCAACCACTTTCGAAAAGGAAACCACAAACAATCCTTTTCCCTCCAATGATATTTCAGAAATCAACCACCATAAACAATCAATAGGAGAATGTGCCCATACCTTTTATGAAGATGAAAAAACCTCTTTGTAAATCTGCCACAATCACAAAATTCTTTTTCCAATCTTCACAAGGGTTAGTAGATCATAAAATAATCAACATTACTCCACTTTTCAATAATCATCACCAAGGCCTTTAATTGCACAACTTCCTTATCTCTCCTAAAACCACTTGTACCATAAAATAAAATAAATCAAAACATTGCATAACCTTTTCACTCCCAAAACCACTTATACCATAAAATAAAATAAATCACAATATTGCATACCTTGTCACCTCATGAAAGAATTAATCCTCTTGAAAAAGAACAAGGCAAACTTCACTTTTGGAACCCCTTTGCAAAATCAGAAATATCTCTTTACACACACCTTATTTCTCCTTCTAAATAATTTATTCAAATAGCCCTCGAAATAAGATTTCCGATGATATATAATATGCCCACTTTCCAAAATAAATTGAAACCTTTACATATATATATATATATATGCCAACCTCCATTAATTGCACATAGGTCGGCCCTCCATTAATTTAAACTTAAACTTTAAACTTTAATATCTTCATCACCGGAGGTCCTTTTTCGATGAAACAAAATTCCACCTTGGCTTTTAAGAAAAGCCCTTTCCACATAAGCCCACCATGGTTTTAAATAAAACCTTTTATTTTTCCTGCCTTGGTTTTCATAAAAACCCTGTATATATCCATGCTCTCCAAAATATCATAGATGATTATCTATGAAGTGCTTTTGCCACCAAAACCCAATGTGACATCAATGATCCATGTGACATCAATGACAACATAAAATACCTCAAATTAACTCAAATTTCCAACAAAATGGTCTCCCAACTCCTTGGGATAGGGTTATTGTACCAATCATGCAATATTTCATAATGGACAATATTGAAGAACCCCTCAAGAGCTTTCTTCTAGCTTTTGTGAATCACTTGAGAGATATAAAAGACATCAACATACCTAAATACCTAGTGAAATATTTGGAGATTACAGTGGAGAGTGTTAAATTTGACTCATCAATGCATCTAAAGCACCAAGTCCTTCACCTAATTTTGTATAAGTATGCATTACAGAAAAATGCTGAGAGAGATGCAATTAAAACCATTGGTTCCCTCTATGGTCCTCCAAAATTTGGTCCTAGTATTGAAAACCCTCAACTAATCACTATCAGTGATGAAGATACAAAGAAGACTTCCATTTGTATAGGTAAATCCAAAGGTGAGGTGGTTTTAGGCTCCACTTAATCAATCAGAACCGAGCCCAAACATCGCTCTACCAGATTCAAAGAAGCTTCTAGAAAAAGGTAAATTTTAGCTAAAAGTGATCAAGGGTCATTTGATGATTCTCCTATTAAGTTAAAAACTCCAAAGCTACAAGGAGTTTTTTTCAAGAATTTACCTCATCTTAGGGGTGGAACAACTGAACCTTTTGTTATCTTGGCAGACATGTTGAGAATGCATCAATGTCCTTTAACATGACAAGGACCATTCTCCAACAAGCTTATAAAATAGTAAAATCCATAAAATACCACTCCAAGGAGAACATCAAAGCCATTGAAGATATTGTCGTCTTATCTAACTGATTAGGTGGTGTCTGTTAGATCCCTTTGCTATTTTTGTTGTTTCCCCTCTTTGGTTTTGATGCTATTGTTCCTATTTTTTTGCTCTTTTCCAAAGGTGGTCTTTGAGTTTTTGCTTTGAAAGATGGTGCAATTTTTTGTGTGCTAAGGTGATCCTATTTGGGTTACTTATTTTGGTTTGCTTGTAAAAGGTTTAGGGTCCCTTTCAAAATACTTTTTTACCAATTAAAAAATGTTAAATCTTAGATTTGAGATTTTTGTTGGAAGCTACAAATTGAATATTAGGGATATGATCCATTAATTGTGGGTGGCTTGAAAGGTGCAAAAAGTCATTTTTATTTTTATTTTGGCATATGTTAGTTAAACTGGATAGAAAAGATCAAAATTCAAAAGTTTAGCAAAATTACCACTAGGGTCGCAAAAAAACTACCAATGCTATCACTTGTGCCCCAATGCTTTCACACTTGGAGAAATAAATAGTATAAATTTAGGCACAAGGAAGGTTGATCCAATTTGGTAGATTAATTAAGGGAAGAAAAAATTCTTGTATTAGCCTTAGGATGTCTATATTTGCCCCTATTTGATGCATTTATTGCATCATAAGTGTGTTAAAAACTAATGTAGATGCCTTAAATTTGAGAAGAAGAGTTTCTTATGGCTAGTTATAAAAGATGCTTGATGCTATGATTGTTTTTTTGTGTTTTAGGTAACATTAAATGCTACCATACCCTAATATGCCCCCTTACATTTTAGAGTGAAAATCAAGTTGGGCTAAGGAACTTGATTATGATCATATTGGTGTAGTGATAAAAAACTAAGGACATATAGCACAAAATGGCCTAGGAGATCTATATGGGGGGATAAAAATGAATTCACTTTCACCATGTGATGAGCCCTGAAAATGCTCATTTTTTGTACTACTTTCCCTATAAACTATGACACTTATTTTTGTAGATATATATGTTTTATGAAAATTTTATATATGTTTAACAATTTATTTTACATGTTATTTAATATTTTGTTTCTGAGTGCATTTTGTGTAGATTTCATAGAAATTGTTGTGTTTTAGCATGTTTTCATCAAGGTCCCACTCGGACCTGGCACCTTCAATTTCATGAAGGAAAAACATTCACAGTACACCGGTGTGAAGTGCTAAGTCAAGCACCTGATTCCCTTTGAAGCGCCCAACTTTCGTTTGGCGCTTAACTGATGGGCACCTGATTCCCATTAGGCGCATGCTTCCCATTAGGTGCCTAACTCCCATGTTGGTGCTTCAATTCTAAAAGGCACGACTATAGATAAGGTGCCTGATTCCCATTGAAGCCAAATTCTAGCATGACTCTATGGTCGGAAAAATAGAATATGATTTCAACAACAAGCGCAGATGGAGTTTCAACATTGAATCTAGACCAGGGACAATGTCAAAGATGACTAGCCATCTATTTTTTAGCTACTATGTAAATATCTATGTAAATCGAGTAAAGCGAATATCAAACGTATTCTGATAAAATAGAATACGTTGAAATAGTCCACAAAGTTTGATATTTTGCTCGATTCCCTTTATTCATGCATGTTGTTGTAAAGTAGAATAAAAACTTTGATTTGATTCCCATTTGTAATAGGGTGTGGCTACATATCTTATAAATATGCAAGCCACCCCTAAAAACATGATCCCAGATTTCCCTGTATCTATTCTGTTGCAATTTTTAATAAAATATTTTTGAGTCATCTTTGGTTAAATCGACTAGCATCCGATGAATGATTTAATATGGGTAGAACCTGCTAGAAGCATGGGCCCACTCTCAACAATGTTCTTCCCTTACCTTTCCCTTTTTTTCTATCTTCTTTAATTTTATTTTATTTTCTGTAGATTAATTTAAATTTCTGTTATTTTCCCCTATTTTTTGTAATTTCCAGCAATGTGTAGTTTTAATTTTTGAATGTAATTTAGTCATGTTTTCATAAGCGTAGGATAGATTAGTGGTTTGGAAATCAAATTAGAACTTCAACGAACACCAACACCCCCAAACCATAAATCTGAGGGACTCATCTCTATGGAGGAAATTATAAGCATATATTGTGCAAGGTTGCTCACAAGTCTACGAGCTACCCCAGGTTGACAAATTAAATGAGGTAATGAATTTAAACGTAGAAAACTAACCAATGTTTTTGCCCAACATTTTGGCACCATTGTCGGGGAGTAGCCTATTGTAATTTCTTATTCTGAAGGAAGCATGTTAGCTGTAGTTTAGGTTGCTACCTACAAAACCTCCATTCCTAAAGCTTTGTATGAGTCCACCTAAGAATAGAGGACCGGATGATCATTTTGTTAAAAACAAAGATGTTTCTCAAAAGTCTTCTGCTTTAGTTGTACCTGATCCTGATATTGAATCCTCTTCTCCACAATCTCCACCTATGCATTGGAGTGAACATCCATTATTTGCACAAGATCCTTCTAAAACAAATCAACAACATCATAGAGAAGGATCTGAGATAAGTAGAGTTCAGTCTGAGGAAGACTTATTAAAATTTCAATGTTGGCAAGTAGTTAGAGAAGGAACTATATCAAACATAGATTTAGTAATCCTTCTGTAGGATAAGATAAATGAACTAGAGGCCTTGAAAGCTACTTTGAATGTAGTTGGTGTAGATACCCTATTCACAGACAAGATGGCTGATGCAGAGGAAGCATCCACTAGTTTTAATTTTCCCATAGGAGAGGTAGGGGGAGATCACAAGATGAAGCATATCTCCCCTGCCCACCTTCCAACCTTTAGAGGACTACCAATAGAAGATCCAGATCTATTTCTATTTAAATTTGATGTTTTATGCAGATCTATGGATTATACAATTGATGCTCAAAAACTAAAATTATTCCCTTCCACTCTTGATGATTCAGCTTTGCACTGGTTCATCAGTTTGGGGGATAAATGGATAACTACCTGGGAACAATTGAAGAAAATTTTCCTAGAATAGTACCAAGATTTTGGTAGAGCATGCGATGCAAGGGAAGAAGTCCTAGACATGACACAAAAGGAAGGGGAATCTATGGAGGAATATTGGGATAGGTTCAACTTTAATTTGCAAAGATCACCCCATTCAAAACTAGGAGATAGGTCCTTAAGAAGCATCTTCTTAAAAGGACTTACAAATGAATCTTTGGAAGCCTTAAACATGATTTTTGGAGGGGATATTTATCAACATCATATGGATGATATTCGACATTTGTGTCAAAACTTTTCAAGAAGGAAAGGTAAGTTGATCCCTAGAAATATCAAACAATCAACCACTATCACTAAAATAGAAATAGGCAATATGCTTGAAGACCTCAAGAGCGAGATGTTATCATCTCTGGCTCTTCAAATGGACACCCTTCTACTTCAGAAAAAGAATTAGGAGAATGAGGTAGCATTGGCCTACTTTTATCCCAAATGTAGGGGAAAACACCCTAGAAATGAATGTCCAAAAAACAAAGTTTGAGTGTGTGTTGTATGTTCAAAGGATCACAAAATAAAGTTGTGTCCGTAGTTATCAAAACCTAGAGAGGAACCTGAGGTAGCAGAAGCATACTTCATGGGTAATAGGAGAAACTAGCAGTAGTCTCCTATGGGAAACAACATGCCAACAAGAATGCCATCTTATGGGGGCAACAATTTTTAGAACCAAGGTCAAGCTCAACCACCCAATATGGGTTGGTGGGGACAACAACCTTGGAATCAATATCCCCAAGGACCAAATCCTTATAATCCCTATCCATGGATGCAATACCAGTAGCCTGGGTAGTAGTGGAGGAACCAGAATGCTTGGAATCAAAACCCATAGTAGGCTGCTCCAGTTCCACTACAACCAACCCTACCTACTCCTCCTACTTTCAGGCCTGCTCAACTGCCAACACAACCTACAACCAATCCAAATAATAAACAACAGCCAACTTATCAAGTGGAGAATGAGATGTACCCCATGTACAATATTAAAGTAGATTGTAGTCCAATAGAATTAAGGTCAGGAAAACAAGTAGGTGTAGAAGTCACTCCTCTAGTAGAAGAGGAGGAAAACATAGAATTAGGAAAAGAGGAATCACCTCTTATAGTAGAAGTAGAAGAAGAATCAACACCTATAAATAATAGAGAAGAGGTTCCACCTTTTCCACAAAGATTGTAGGAACCTAAAAATCTAGTACAATTAGAATTTGATATTCTCTCTAGTCTAAAGAACCTGATAGTCACAATCCCTCTCTTTCAGGCCATCAAAGATATTCCTATCTATGGCAAGGCCATAAGAGAATTGTGCCTAAAGAAACTAGGAAGAAAACCTATAAAGTCAATCAGTTTGGTGGGTCAGTTAGCTGATCTCATGTTAGGGAACACCTACAACCAAAAATACTCAGATCCAGGAAGCCCTGTCCTAACTGTACAAATAGAGGGCTACATTTTACCCAATACATTAGTAGATTTGGGGGCTACCATTAATGTCATGCCCAAAGAAACCATGCAAAATCTTAAACTATCTAACCTGAAGCCAACCAAGACTATTTTATAGTTGGAAGATAGGTCTACAGTGCTCCCAGAGGGAATACTGGAGGATATCACTATTACAGTGGATGCATGGGAGTATCCAATAGATTTCTTAGTGTTACAATCCAAGTCTGGGTTGGGTGGATATCCATTAATCTTAGGTAGACCTTGGCTGGCAATATTCGATGCTTACATAAGCTGTAGAGATGGCCAGATGACCATTTTTGATGGATAAAACATAAAAAAATTGATCATCCATCCACCTGCACAATCTACAAAATTATTGGGAGAACCTAAAAATGAAAATCAGAACATTGGTGGTCTATCAATGATCCAATCTATCATGACACTTGATGAATTGGAAGATGAGAGTGATGAGGATAGGGTAATATCAAACTTTTTCCAAGGGGAACCCTCCTGTCCTCCTCTTGAGTTGCCATTAGTGGGAGGAAAAGACCACCATATTCAGCAAATAGAGGTTGCACCTGGTAGAGTGTTGAACATAGATGACAACTTGACAGTTGAACAACAAATCAAACTGAAAGAAACATTGGTAAAACATCAAGATGCCTTTGCTTGGGAGTATTCAGACATGAGAGGAATAGCTCCTGAAACCTGTACTCATAGGATATATCTGGAAGACCAGGTTAAACCAGTAAGACAACCATAGAGAAGAATGAATCCAACAATGAAGGAAATTGTCAAAATTGAATTGTAGAAACTCCTCATAGTTGGGTTCATTTACCCCATTTTAGATAGTGAATGGGTATCACCTTTGGTGGTGGTGCCCAAGAAAAATGGCAAGTGGTAAATTTGTGTGGATTATAGGTTGCTGAATAAAGCAACTAAGAAAGACCACTTCCCCTTACCCTTCATAGATCAGGTCCTTGATACCTTATCAGGTAAGAAGTATTTTTCTTTCCTGGATGGGTTTAGTGGATACAATCAGATCCAAATAGGGGAAGAATATCAAGATAAAACCACATTTACTTGCCCTTGGGGGACTTTTGCTTACCGAGTTTTACCTTTTGGTCTATGCAATGCACCTACCACATTTTAGAGGGTAGTTTTGAGCATATTCTCTGACATGATTGGAGAAACTATGGAGGTATACATGGATGATTTCACTGTATATGGTGAAAATTTTGAAATAGCCATAAAAAATTTGGAGAAAACACTTGAGAGGTGTGAGGAAACTAACCTGTCCCTCAATAATGAGAAATGTTATATGCTAATGCAGGAAGGGATAGTTTTAGGACATCACATTTCTGTAGATGGGATCAAAGTAGATAGGAAGAAGATAGAAGTTATCCAAAACCTGCCTACTCCCAAAACATAGAAGGATATCCATAGTTTCCTAGGATCAGCTGGTTACTATAGGAGGTTTATAGTAGACTTTAGCAAAACTGCTAAACCCCTGAGCACATTGTTATCAAAGGACATAGAGTTTGTCTGGATAGAGGAATGTGAACAAGCATTTAACACCTTAAAGGAAAAATTGATTACTGCCCTAGTATTGAGAGGTCCAAATTGGACCATACCTTTTCACATATATGTTGATGCATCTAATAATGCAATAGGATCAGTGCTAGGATAGAAAGATGGTGATGATTTCTATGCCATCTATTATGTCAGTAAACACCTCATAGGTGTTGAATTCAATTATACTATCATAGAAAAGGAATTTCTTGCAGTTATACATGCTCTTAACAAATTTTATCATTATATTATAGGATATCAGGTTTTTGTACATACTGATCACTCAGCTATCAGATACCTAACAAATAAACCTAGGATTAGTGGTAGAATTATTAGATGGTTGTTGCTTCTATAGGAGTTTGATGTGACAATAGTAGACAAGCCAGGTAAAGATAATGTGGTAGTTGATTTCTTGTCTAGGTTGACACCTCCAGATGATGCAGCTATAGATGACAAATTTCTAGATGAGCATTTGTTTTCTCTAAATGAATAGATACCATGGTATGTAGATATGGCTAATTATTTAGCCACTGGTAAAGTATCCCCTACACTTTTACCTCATGAAAAATAAACTTTAATTGAGAAAAGTGTAGACTTCTCATGGATTGATGGGTGCCTATTTAAAATAGGGCCTGATCAGATCATGAGAAGGTGTGTTGCTGAGAATGAGATAATAGAAATATTGAAGGCTTGCCATGATGAACCTTGTGGTGGCCATTTTGTAGGAAAAAGGACTGCATATAAAGTGTTGCAGGTTGGTTACTACTGGCCTACACTATTCAAAGATGCAACCAAGCATGTGAGCCAGTGTGATCAATGTCAGAGGATGGGCAGACCTACTCTCAGAGATGAAATGCCACTCCAACCACATGTTCACATTGAGCCATTTGATAAATGGGGGATGGACTTCGTAGGACCCATTAATCCATAGTCAATAGGTAAGAGGTTTATCTTAGTTTGTACTGACTATGTGACCAAGTGGGTTGAAGTGCAGGCTTTGCATGATTCAAAAGAGAAGACTGTAGTAGACTTCTTGTATTCATCTATTTTTACAAGGTTTGGGGTTCCAAGAGAGATCACAACTGATCAAGGACCTCAATTTACTTCAAATATGATTCAGGAACTCATGCAACAATATAAAATCAGGCATAACAAAACCACTCCCTACCATCCATAGGTGAATGGGCAAGTTGAGGTAACCAACCGAGAGTTGGAAAATATCCTGACAAAGATAGTGCAACAACATAGGAAGGACTAGGCCACTAGATTACCAGAAGTAGTGTGGGCCTACAGGACCACCTGGAAGACTACTACTGGTTTCACACCATTCCAGCTAGTCTATGGGAAGAATGCTATGATGCCTATAGAGTTTGAAGTGAAGACACTTAGGACTATAGTAGAGTTGAATATAAACCTGGATGATGCATAGAAATAATGAATTCAGTAGCTTAATCAACTGGATGAATACCACCTTGCTGCTCTACAAAGAATAGAGGTAATCCAAAAACAAAGGGCCAAGTGGCATGACCGCCACACTAGGCCAAAGTAGCTCAAAGTGGGAGAATGGGCATTACTATATGACTCTAGTTCTAAGAAAGGAAAGGTAAGCTCATGCAACATTGGATGGGGCCATATGAAGTGATTGAAGTCATCAACAATGGAGTTGTGAGGATCAAAATAATTGATGGTAACAACATTACATTAATAGTCAATGGTCACCACTGCATCCATACCATGTGTCTAAAGCATACATGATTGAGTCTATATTAGGCATGGGGGAGACCCTAGTTGATTCTGATTTCAAATTGAGTCAGTAATATGTGGACGTAGTCCACATAGTCCCAAAAATAATTATTCTTTCAAATTTTTCTTTTTTTAGTTGTATTTTTGTTTTGTAGGAATGATGCCTTGAGTGCAGTTATTAGGCAGCCTAGGAAACCTAGGCCTAACAAGCATAGGATCCATGAACCTATGCCTTCCCAAGTTTCTAGAAGAATTGTTTGTAGTAGGAGTAGCTTATCCCCACTTAGAAAGGGGAATACTATACCTGAATCTGCACAAGAGTGTTTGGATTGGTCTTTATGGATAATAAAACACTCAACTACTGGTTTAGGTAGTGGATGTTGATTTTGTCCCTGTTTTTCAACCAGAGTGCTAAAGGCTTGATCAACCTTAAGTGTATATAAGTGGGCATGTCAAGTAGACATTGCAATAAAGGAGGAGCACCTATTTTTTTTTTGATGAGAAAGGTGCCTGATTCCTATTTTACGAAAGAAGACACATGATTCCCATATTTTGGGAAGGTGGCTGATTCTTGTTTATACGGTAGAAGGTGCTTGATTCCTATTTATATGGTACAAGGTGCCTGACTCCTAGTATGTTAAGGATATGGTGCCTATGCATCCCATATTCTAGTAGATCGATGCTTGATTCTTGGTTTTCCAAGAAGATGGCATTCGACTTCTATTTTTTGGAAAGCGACACCGAATCTCCTGAACATAAAAAAGTTTGAGTTTGTATAAAGTTTGCTTTAAAAGTATGATACCCAACAGTTAAAAAGTGTTTGCTTTCCATGTTAAGCATAGTGCCCAATTTCTAAGGTGCCTACTTTCCATGTTAAGCATAGCACCTGATTTCTAAGGCGCCTGCTTTCTATTTTTGAGGCACCTACATGCCATAATTTGAAAATAAGGTACCTGATTTCCACATAGAAAAGGTGCCTGCTTTCCATTTTCATGGTCATTTCTACCTTGTAAAAATAAACTTCAACATTGGGAAGTGGCCCGAGCCACGTCAACACCCCACTCACATGTAAAGTCAAATCTATCACGGATAAAATTAAAAGTTATCAGCAACCAAATTTTGAGGAGGGGATGTTTGTCATCCCATGAAGATATGTTTTTTCTAACCTTTGTTTTGAAACCTTGCAGGATGTCTCAAATGAATCATATTGTAGCTATCAAGAACCAATCACATGGAGAGAAATTCATCATATGGGAAATATGGCCATCATTGTCCATTGAGGTTTGCCTAGTCATCATTCACCAACCAATAATAATGCACCATGGATATCTACACATGGTACACCCATGAAATGAATTTAGGTACATGATTAAATTTTCTATTTTATGTCTATATTATTTTCATATGCATGTGTGTCTATGGAAAAGTGTTGGTACAACCCCCATTATAGTCCTAGCCACCTGTATAATTCCACTTGGCACTTTGCTACGTGTCATGGCTCTGATTGGTAAAATGCTTATGGTTATCACCTCCACAATCTAGCACATGCTCTAAGGAAACTTTACATGGATAACCATAATCACTTCTGATTATGGTAGTTAACCACCTACGTCCAAGGAAGCAACTAGTTTTAAAAACTGCTTACTAAATAACTATTGTGTAAGGAGGGAAATTACAGAGTGTGGTAATTCAAAAAATAGAGTGTGAAGCAACTATGAGTGAATCATAAATTGAAGGGAATTTGCGCTCTAAGCATGGGGGGAAATCTAAGAACCATGACTTAAATAAAAGTGAACCTACCGACTGCTCAAGGATTTCTATGGATGTTCAAACCCAATTCGATGTTGTAGGATGGATGGAGTACTATCAATTGGTCAGCCAGGGCTAGGATGTAGTGATAGCCAATGAGTTTGTAACATCCATGAGGGATGGGGTTGTGCATATGCAGGGACTAGAGATTCCAGTCATCGAAGAGTATATCACCATGGTGACGGGCCTTCCTCTGATAGGGGAGCACACGTACAAGGAAGACAACCTATCTCTCTATGTATAGAGATTCTTTGGAAGATTGATAGAGCACCTGATGCATGCTGGTTTTCCCAAGCAACACATCCTCGAGCTCTAGAGGGTGGTTTTTGAATAGATCACATGATTCTTCACCTATTCTGGTAGGTACTCTAAGCTGAACTCGAATCACTTTTGATTTCTAAACCATATACTACATGGGGACAAGATCAATATCCTACATTACCTTGCATGTGCACTCAAAGATGAGGCCAAATGGTACTAGGCAGGCACAACATCTACCTTGGCTCACCATGGCCTAATTTTGGCCTTGGTACGATATGCAGAGTCACATAGAAATGTGATGGTTGAGGAGATCGAGGGCACTAATGTAGTTCTAGGGGCACAAGAAGAAGTGGAGGTGCCAATATAGAATGAACAATCAATTGAGAGGGTGATAGAATGAGAAGAGATGATGCCTGCATCCCACTTGAGGAAAATACATGGGAAGCAGGACAAGCCTCATCCCCTATTTTTCCCCAATTTGATGAGGAAGCAGGATAGGCTTTGTCCCCCACTGGCCCTCAATTCGATGATGAGGTAAGGTAGGATCCACCAAGCCCTACTTTCATGCCAGTTTCCACTAGAACCAGAAGTAGAAGGACGAAGGCATCTATGGTGGTTTCGAGCTCATCAGATGATGAAGCAACAATTGATGAGCTAAATAGGGAAGAATATCTGGCCCAAATTTTATAGGATATTTCTAGGGGTAAACTCCTCAATAGGAGGTGTCAATGGAAGATTTACCATAGGAGGGCTAGGTGGAGGATTTGTAGCAACAACTGTAGTTATTGAGAGAGTAGGCTTCCACTTGGGAAGCCAAATTTAAGGAAGAATGAACTCTATTTCAAGAGTCCAGGAAAGAAGTTGCATTGAAGATGCATAAATTGTATCAAATAATTTAGTAACTATAGGGGCAAATAGGAAGATTACAACTACAGGGTAGAGTAGTGGAAGCTAAGTAGCTAGCTAAAGTAGATGCAGTGGTGTAGACTGATGGGGCAATGGAGGTACCCACTACTAACATAAAAATTGAGCAAGGGGTGGATGCTACAATGGAAGTAGAGTAACCCTATTCAACATCTCATTCTGTAGAATAGGTAATTCAAGAAGATGAGGTTGAGGTTGAGGAACCTTAGAATTCAAAACAATCTATAGAAAAAGGAGATGAAGAGGAGAATGAAGTGGAGGCTGAAGAGCCTCAAGTTTTAGATAAGGATGAAGAGCTAGAATATTCTCCAGCTGATGCAGGGGTCGAACAACCTCAGGAGGAAAAGGTAGTTCTAATAGAGCAGTAATTTGTTGCATAGGTAGAAGAGGCTCAGTAGCCTACATCTACTAAAAACTAGGAAGCAACAACAACACCAATATACCCTAAGATACAACCCAAAAAGTTGAGATCAAAGAGAAAGGTTGTAAGGGAATCTCAATGAAGACCTAGAACTAGAGCAAGAATTGTATAATTAAAGGAATTGGGCATAAATTTTGATGAGGAATCAGACATGGATTTCGATGAGGAATGGGAGGCAACAAAGAAATTGTTTGCTACACAAAAAGAAAAATTTGAAAAGCTTAAGGAAGATATAGAAGCAGACAAAAATAACTGGAAAAAGGCTTCTAAGAGGGCATGCAAGGAATCAAAAAAAGAGGCCAAAAAGAAGGCCAAGAAGCCTCCCAAGAAAATTCCAGTTGCCCAACCTCATCAGTTCTAGGGCTTGTATGGGTCGATAGGTGATCAACCTTCAAGGATGAAGGCATATTTCATGAGGATGGGATTTTTAGGTCCTGTACCACCTGTAGATCAAGCATCAAGCAGCAAAACCCCTCTGGTGGAAGAAACAAAGGTTAAGGCTAATGCTGAACTTGACCCAATAGGGGTCGATTTACCCATAGCCAAGGTTGCTAAGAAGTCCAACATCCCATTTGGAGATGAATCTGTAGTACCTATGGGAGAACAGTTACCCCTTCACCATGAATACTAGAAAATGGTTGAGCCTACATTCCAGAAGGATGCCACCAGTTTCACTGGCTACTATTTAAATATTGAGAAAGGCAAGGTGGCCTAGACAAGGGAACAACCAAGAAAAAGAGTAGGGCCAAGTCAGCCAGTTCGGCATAGCAAGCACAAAAAAAGTAGAAACAGGAGGCAACCACTCCCAAAGCACCAAAGGGGCGAAAGCCCAGAGATAAGGAAAAAGCAAAGGCCACTACAAAGAAGAGGAAAGAAATAGTCAGGGCTTATTGGAAAGTTGTAAATAAAACTGGTAATTACCAGTATAAAGTGGCATAGGGACGTGCCACCCCTTAAGCATGGGGGGATGATGAGCCCTGAAAATGCTCATTTTTTGTACTACTTTCCCTATAAACTGTGGCACTTATTTTTGTAGATATATATGTTTTATGAAAATTTTATATATGTTTAACAATTTATTTTACATGTTATTTAATATTTGTTTCTGAGTGCATTTTGTGTAGATTTCATAGAAATTGTTGTGTTTTAGCATGTTTTCATCAAGGTCCCACTCGGACCTGGCACTTTCGATTTCATGAAGGAAAAACATTCATAGTACACCGGTGTGAAGTGCTAAGTCAGGCACTCGATTCCCTTTGAAGCGCTCGAATCTCGTTTGGTGCTTAATTGATGGGTGCCTGATTCTCGTTAGGTGCTGTTCCCATGGGGTTGCTTCCTGACTTCTATAGACAAGGTGCTTGATTCCCATTGAAGCCAAATTCCAGCACGACTCTATGGTCGACAAAATAGAACACGATTTTAGCAACAAGTGCAGATGGAGTTTCAACGTTGAATCTAGACTAGGGACAATGTCAAAGATGACTAGCCATCTATTTTTTAGCTGCTATGTAAATATCTATGTAAATCGAGTAAAGCGAATATCAGACGTATTCTGATAAAATAGAATACGTTAAAATAGTCCACAAAGTTTAATATTTTGCTCGATTCTCTTTATTCATGCATGTTTTTGTAAAGTAGAATCAAAACTTTGATTTGATTCCCATTTGTAATAGGGTGTGGCTGCATATCTTATAAATATGCAAGCCACCCCTAAAAACGTGATCCCAGATTTCCCTGTATCTATTCTACTGTAATTCTTAATAAAATATTTTTGAGTCATCTCTGGTTAAATCGACTAGCATCCGGTGAATGATTTAACATGGGCAGAACCTGCTGGAAGCGTGGGCCCACTCTCAACAACGTTCTTCCCTTACCTTTCCCCTATTTTTTATCTTCTTTAATTTTATTTTATTTTCTGTAAGTTAATTTAAATTTTTGTTATTTTCCCCTATTTTCTGTAATTTCCAGCAATGTGCAGTTTTAGTTTTTGAATGTAATTTAGTCATGTTTTCATAAGCGTAGGATAGATTAGTGGTTTGGAAATCAAATTCAGAACTTCAACGAACACCAACACCCCCCAAACCATAAATCTGAGGGACTCATCTCTGTGGAGGAAATTATAAGCATATATTGTGCAAGGTTGCTCACAAGTCTACGAGCTACCCCGGGTTGACAAATTAAATGAGGCAATGAATTTAAACGTAGAAAACTAACCAATGTTTTTGCCCAACACCTATGCAGAGGAGGAGAAATAGATCTTTAGATCCATAAGTGCACGAAATAAGTCCTAAGTGATAAAAAAGCCATAGGGTTGGTGATAGCATCATGGGTGCTTTTTATCTATGCTAGTAATCTTGCTCTATGTAAACCAAAGAATAAAGGTACCAAAAAACTTGTACTCTGGTGACACTTTCACTTCTAAGAGCCAAAAAGTAAGATTAAGTGCAAGATGAGCTAAATAAGTGATTAATATGATGGAGGCCTTTGGATTAGTATTACAAAGACTTGCTAAATGAAAAATAGAGACTTGGTTGCTTGAAATAATGCTTAAGATGACAAATAAGATGCTAACTAGATACAAATGTAATGTGCAAGATTAGTCAACATGCAACAAGATAAAATATTAGAGCTACAAGACAAAAAAAATACAAAAAATAAATAAGAAGAAAGAGCACAACCCAATACGTGAGGTTGTTTTACCATTTTTTGTGGAAGCTTATTGAAATGTTTCTTGCTTTCTTGTTGACACTTGAAATCTTGAGCTTGAAGGCTTGAATTCTAGGTACTTATATTTACTTGAGATTGAGTGTTTGGAGACTTGATTGCTTGAATAGTTGATTTTTTACAAGAATTAAGAGCTTGAATGCTAAGGATGGGAGCTTGAATGCTTGAAGGATGAGCCTTCACAAGATTTTGGTAAGACCTTGGCATAGTATTTCCATGCTAAATAATGAATTCCTTTGATTCTAGAGAGATTTTGGTAAAGTTTTTCTACTTTAAAGCTCTTGATGAATTGGTCACCCCAAGTGCTAGTTTTATAGGAAGCCATGAATTCTCTGGGGAAGAATTGCATTGAAGATGACAATATTGGAGATGGTAAGAATTTAAAAGAGATAAAAAATCCATTAATTAAGGAAGATAAAAAATGGTAAATCTTAGGTTTGGGATTTTTGTTGGAAGCTACAAATTGAATCTTAGGGATATGATCCATTAGTGGTGGATGGATTGAAAAGTAAAAAAAATAATTTTTTAGATTGTGGAATATGTTAGTCAAATTGGATAGAAAAGTTCAATAGTTAAAAGTTTGGCAAAAGCACCACTAGGGTCACAAAAGAACTACCAATGATATCACTTGTAACCCAACACTTTCATTCTTGGAGTAATAAATAGTCCAAATTTGGGCACAAGGAAGGTTGATTCAATTTGGCTGATTGATGAAGGAAAGAAAAAACTTGTAGATTAGCCTTACAAAATTGGATGTCTAAATTTTCCCCTTTTTGATGCATTTATTGCATAAAAAATGTGTTAAAAACTAATGTAGATGCCCCAATTTTGAGAAGAATATTTTTTGTTGCTTATGGATAGTGATGAAGGATGATTAATGCTATGATTTTTTGTTTGGAAGTGATGTTAAAATTTGTGTTTAGGGTAACATTAGATGCTACCATACCATAATGTACCCCTTTACATTTTAGAGGGAAAATCAAGTTGGGCTAAGGAAAATTGATTATGATCATATTGGTGCAATGATAAAAAACTAAGAACTTATAGCACAAAATGGCCTAGGAGGTCTAGATGGGGGGATAAAAATGAATTCATTTTCACCATGCAAAGGAGGAGAAATAGAGCTCTAGATACATAAGTGCATGAAATAAGTGATAAGTGATGAAAATTCCATAGGTTTGGTGATAGCATCATGGGTGCTTTTTGTCTATGCTAGTGCTTTTGCTCTGTGTAAACCAAAGAACAAAGGCACCACCAAACTTGTAATCTAGTGACACTTTAACTTCTAAGAGACAAAAAGTAAGATTAAGTGCAAGATGATCTAAATAAGTTATTAAAATTATGGATGCCTCTAACTTATAAGTACAAAGATCTAATAAATAAAAAATAAATATTTGATTGCTTGACATAAAGCTTAAGATGAAGAAATAAGATGCTAACTAGCTACAAATGTAATGTGCAAGATTAATCAACATGCAACAATAAAATCTTAGAGCTACAAGACACAAAAAATTCCAAAAATAAATAAGAGAAAATAACATAACCCATGATGTAAGGTTGTTTTCACCTTTTTTGTGGAAGCTTGTTGAAATATTTCTTGCTTGCTTGTTGACACTTGAAAGCTTCAACTTGAAAGCTTGAATGCTTAGTGCTTGGATTTACTTGAGATTGAGTGCTTAGAGACTTTATTTCTTGAATAGTTGATTTCTTGCAAGAAATAAGAGCTTGAATGTTAAGGTTGAGAGCTTTAATGCTTGAATGATAAGCCTTTACAATATTGTGGCAAGACCTTGGCATAGTCTTGCCATACTAAATGATGAGTTCCTTTGATTCTAGAGAGATTTTGGTAGAGTTTTGCTACTTTAAAAATCTTGATGAATTGGTCACCCCAAGTGCTGGTTTTATAGGAAGCCATCACTCTTAAGGGAAGGATTTAATTGAATATGATAAAATTGGAGAAAATAAAAATTTAAAAGATATCAAAAAGCCATTAATGGAGGAAGATTAAAATGGTAAATCTTAGATTTGAGATTTTTGTTAGAAGCTATAAATTGAATCTTAGGAATATAATCCATTAATGGTGGGTGGTTTGAAAGGTACAAAAAGTTATTTTTTTGGATTTTGACATATGTTAGTTAAATTGGATAGAAAAGGTCAAAATTTAAAAGTTTGGCAAAAGCATAACTAGGGTCACAAAAGAACTACTAATGCTATCACTTGTGGCCCAATGCTTTTATGCTTAGAGCAATAAATAGTCAAAATTTGGGTACAAGGAAGGTTGATTAAATTATTTATGAAGGGAAGAATAAACTTGTAGATTAGCCTTACTCACAAAAATGGATGTCTACATTTACCCCTTTTCGAAGAATTTATTGCATAATAAGTGTGTTAAAAACTAATGTAGATGGCCCAATTTTGAGAAAGATTTGTTGTTGCTTATGGCTAGTGATGAAAGATAATTAATTTATTTAGAAGTGATGTTAAAATTTATGTTTAGGGTAACATTAAAGCTACCATACCCTAATGTGCCCCATTATATTTTAGAGGAAAAATCAAGTTGGACTAAGGAAACTTAATGTAGCACCCTAAAATTGGTGCAGTTAAACCTTAGTAAAAATATAAAATTTGAATTTTAACCCCGAAATCACCCATTACCTACTCCCCTTGTTTTTTGTGCCATTTTTAGGATTTGTTTTGACCGTTGGATGATATCGTCGTCGATTAGATGAAATCGTCCCAGATCGGATGAATTCATCTAGAACAGAACGTCCAGATGATTTTGTCCCAAAACTAAATTTTCATATTTAGCTTCTATTTCAATAGCTTCTCTAACTTGGGCAGAAAGCGTGTCTGCGTGGTTAGAGTCTCCCCCGTTGGAGATCTCCCAAATTGGGGTGATCTCCAACCTCCTAACCTCTCCCTAAATCCTATATAAACTTAGGATTTTTCTTGACTTGCCCCTGGCTTATTTTCCCTACAACTTTAGTTTCTCATGCATTAGAACACCTTCGCATGATCGTTTGCATTGTGTATTTCAAGTTTTCTTGTAGGAATTTTACTATTTTTTAGTTGGAGCAAGCTCGGATCGTCGCTGGCGATTCCAGACGATTTCGAATGATCCTATTGCAGATCGGCGATGATCTCATACGATTGGAGGTGATCTCGACTACAGTCTAGATTGGGGGCAATCAGAGCCCGGAGTTTGCATTTTTTTATCTTCTCTCTTCATTTCCTTATGCATTAACTTAGTTTATTCTATTTTTGCATTCTGGAGTTCACATCACTTAGCATAGATGCATGATAAAGTTAAAATACATTATTAAATTAATGCATTTCCTTTAATTGTTATCTGGATTTATAATTTAGGCAGGTTTACTATTATTTCTATCATTTCCCCTTGCTTTTGTAGTTGCATTTTTGGTCTTTGGTATCTGTTTCTATGATTGCAGGTTTTTGATGAATTCGTCTGATGTATTCATCAGGTCAACGATGATCCCGTCTGATCTCAGATGACCGACTATGATCTGAGATGATTCTGTGCAGTTGCAGACGATTATGTAATATTTGAGATGATCTAAACTTCTACAAACCTTAGAATATTCATCAGACATTTGTAATCAGGTACAATCTCTCTTATTTAGCACATTTTCTGTGTTTAGAACTTATTCATGTTTTTTGTATGCATATAAATTAGCATTGGCATATAGAATAGCTTAGATTCATCTTGGCCAAGCCTAGGAATTGAATAACTAAATATAAAAATGAACACATCAAACCCATTCTCAACCTAGGCATGGAAACTGCCACTCAAAGTTTCCTGGTGAACCCACCATCTGTCAAAAATTCACCCTTATAACCTCCCCCGAGAGGCACTACCTTCAAAGGGCCTCTCAGTCCGAGGTATTGTCCCATCCTTCTCGCATCCCCATTCTGGGCGCAGATCCTATAGCCTGAAGGTAAGGATGCGAAAAATTTGGAGCGATACATTTTGGTGAACCCGACGTGAAAACTAAAACCTTTTGAAAACAATCCAAAAAAATAAAATGCATTTAGAATCATCAGACAAACAATTAAAGTTGCATATCATATTTAGATGGTAGATTATAATAAAAGACGAGCTGTCACCATAGATGTTGAAAATCAACTAGCAGCCATAGAGATCACCTCTTTGCTTAGAGTATCTCAAACATATAGAGTCCCGCCTTTATGGGACGAACTTAATAGGAGATTGGGTATTATTTCATCTAGATCGATAAAACTTAGGAAAATTAAGAGGTTTTTCCTAGATAGAATCCTGGATCCTGATCAAGTAACCTTATATCATGAAATTCAGAGAGCTTGCCATAGGTGGTTAGCTGATAAAAGAGCACTTGTGTCTTTCGAGTTGTACACCTTTGAGGAATACCTTGACAATGCAATTGTAGTACATAAATTTCTATCTCGTATAGAGGATAAAAAGTCCATTCTTACAAATAGAAAGATATGGAATAGAGTTCCAAGAGCTGTGTTATATCGAGAGTATTGCCATGAAATTTATTTCTATAGGTCAAAGTCTGAAACAGATAATATCACCATAGCACACTTTGTCAAATTCTTGAAAAACCATTTCCAATTTGAAGAGGAGCATTTCATGACTCCTGATGAACTTGATCCTATCAATGACATCCATAAACTATTTATAGAAAACTAAGTCATTTATGTTATTATTGTTATTCCTTTTGCAACTAGAATGCTATTTGTTATCTTTATAATAATATTATAAAACACAAAAACAATATAAAAACAAAACAAAAATTAAAACATTTTCTTTTAAGTATTATAGTAGGTATATAATTAAAATATATACCTCCCAAACTTGTCGCATATATATATATATATATATATATATATATATATATATATATATATATATATATATATATATATATATATATATATATATTGCTAAAATCTAAGTTTAAGCATAATGACTAGACTTAGGAATGGAAAACAGACTAAAGTAGAAGAATATTGGTTAGGAGAACCATTAAATAACCCAAATGTCCTTCCTGAAGACCCAATTTAGGAAGAAGGAATCCTAGATCAGCAAGAAGAAGAGTTTGCTATAGGAAATGAACAAAAAGAAACTGTTAGAGAGGAAGGATCCTCATCCCCTAAAATGTCTCCGAGAGGAGCTGTTACTTTTGAGAACATGGAAAATTTCTGGAAGTTCCTCAATACTAATATTGGTGCTCTTAATAGAGAAGTCCATATGGAAAAGGATCAAATTAGTGACACTCAAGCAACCCTAGAAGAAATATATCACACACGCACTAATCCCTTGTCCTTTGTTAATCAAGAAAGTGATCAAGTTGGACCATCCAATTTGGATATGGCCGCTATAATCCAGAACATGCAACAACAACAGGTTACCCAACCACCTAGAGTGCCTGTTACCAAGCCTAGAGCTATTCCCACACAAAAAAAACCTTCATTCACTGCTCTATTTTGCCAAGCTATTGATCAACATACCTCAAATCAACAAAAACCCAAAACAAAACCAAACACCAATTTCCAACAATCTGGGATACAACATAATGCTACTACAAATCTTCTTCATAATACTCTCCCTACCAACCATTTGCATAATAGCAATATAGCATCTAATCCTTACGTCACACCATCATACGCTCACAAATCCCATACTCATGTACCACCGAACCAATATGGTGGACAAACTAGTAATCTAGAAGCCATGGTGAAATAGTTAGTCTCCCGCATGGACTAGATAGATCCCTACCGTCCCTCATACAATTATCGAGAGATGTGTAGTCAGCCTTTATATCCTATAGTTGTAGCACAACCATATCCTAAACACTTTCCTATGCCTATCCTACCTATATACAAAGGAACTAAATATCCCATAGAGCATCTTCATATGTTTAGGATAGCATGTCATGATATATCACATGATGACTTGTTATTACTAAAAATGTTCCCGAAAAGTTTAGGAGGAATGGCATTAGAGTGGTATTATCAATTACCCACTCATTCTTTGAGGAATTTCGAAGAAACAACCGAGTCTTTTGTTCATCAATTTAGTGCCTACATCGAAAGGCATGTAACCATTAAATATTTGTAAAACTTAAAAAAAGACAAAGATGAATGTTTTGTTGATTTCCTAGCTTGGTGGAGATAGTTGATCAAAAAATTGCACTTTGTGTTACCTTATCGAGAAATGCTGGATATCTTTATCAATAATTTACAAGAACAACTATCCTATGAGTTATCAATTGCTACCTTGACCACCTTCGATCAAGCTATAGACTTAGCCCGAAGAGTGGAAGATGCTCTCATTAGGAGAGGTCAGCTTAAAAAGAAAGACGATGAGAAAACATCCATAAATCAATATAAGAATAAACAAGTTGTGGGTGATGGAGTCACTGATAGCAAACATATTGCTAATATTAATGCTGCAAAAATAGTGGAGAAGTTTGTACTGAAACCTCCTGATGGACCTCCTCGAGAATTTACTGGGTTAAATCAACCTCTATCAACCATTCTACCACAATTATTAGAATGAGGTTTGATCCAATTACCAACTATCTGAGAACCTGATCCAACTATACTCAGATACAGAGTTGATTTACATTGTGATTTCCATAGAGGACCTGGACACGCTACCAACTCTTGTAAAATATTAAAACATAAAATACAAGACTTAATTGATAACAATGAGATGGAGGTGCAAGCCTTTCAACCTAAACAAAATCCTCCTAATAATGCTCAAAATAACATCCCCCAAAATTAGAATTAGAATGCCAATCAATCATTGGACATATTTCAACATCCTTTACCAAAGCATGGTAAAGAGGTGGCTAATCAAATTGAGCATCATAATTTTCCCCCTCCTACCCGATATGTAGGAACTATTAGTGGACATTTACCTACTCATGATCTCCAAATATTTGACACAACTTTATCCATGGTTACGACCAGACCTCTATATAACATTTAGACACCTGATCTTAGTGATACAAAATATGAGACTGAAAGTGACATGGAAATCACCTCAAATCAATCGAATAGCTCTGAAGATGAATCAGATCCTATTCAACCTATCACAAGTTCTATGGTTCCAGAAGAACCATTTCCAAGAAGAGTCACTACTCGACCATCGTCTCACAACTTAATTTCTAATGAAAAAACCATAATTGCTAGACCAAGACCCATTCATCATCCATAAAATAATATTGTAGGTACCATCAGAGCTGTTACTAGACAACAGGCTAAAAATTCTCAACAAAATCAAACTCAGAATGATGGATCAACTCCATTTGTTTTGAAAGTTCCTAATAAAGGGAATCATGCATCTAATGTTCAACCTAAACCTCCTTATAATATTAATGAACAATTATCAAATACTATAGCTAGAATTTCCCTTTTGGACCTTTTAAGATCTTCTCCTACACATAGGGATGAATTAATGCTCACATTAAGCCAAATGATGGTACCACAAAATATTCAACCTGAAGCCATGACCACTACTATCATAACTCGAGAAGTCGATTGTATTGACTTCTGGGATAGAGATATACCGCAACATAGTTTACATAAGGATAACCCCTTATATATTATTGCCCTAATTGGAGATGTAGAAGTTAAACGAGTCTTGATTGATAATGGTTCATCTTTAAACATTTGTACTTTTGACTTCTACCAAAGGTTTGGGTTTAGAAGTGACGACATGAAAGGAACTGATATGATCATAAAAGCCTTCAATGACGAAATACAAGAAAAGTGTGGAGTTATTACCATCCCATTGCAAGTTGGTTCAAGAACCTTGGATACGATCGTGTTTATTGTACATTGCCCTGCATCATACAATATACTCTTGGGTTGCCCTTGGATCAACGCAATGCGAGCCATTCCCTCAACTTTACATTAGTGTGTTAAATTCAAATTTAAAAATTAGTTGGTTACCATTCATGGTGATTCCAGACCCTTTGATATGTGTGCTTTTGCAGAACCTGTTGGAGTTCAATTTTGCCCTGCTCTATCATCCACACATCCTAATTCTCATCATTCGTCTAAATGTGTGAAACACACACCCATAACATCATCTACTTTTTCTCCATCAACTCCACCTCTACATATAGTTCAACCATATTCTGAACAAACCACATTAGGACCTCAAAAAAATCCTAATCCCACAACCAAGGTTTCTTGCTCTACTCCTATAACTTGTATAGAATCATCCATCGACATATCTACAACATCTACATCCACCAAAGGCATAGTTTCCACATCAGAAGATATGGGAAATGTTCCTTCTACCTCTTATGCTCTTACTGATGAGCTCTTACCCGATTTATCTAAAATTCTTATATCAGAAAAAACAAATGCTGCTATGTAAGATTCCCTTATTTTAAATAATTTGTCACTCTCTCCTTGTACCTTGGGTCTCCCACAGCCTATGGGAAGTATTTACCAAGTCGAGATTTGGGCTTTTATTTATAAGGGATATGAATGGGGTAGAATACCTAGAAACATCAAGGTTCATTATGATGGATATGCTCGATGTTATTTTACTAATGAGTATATTAAAGCTAAACCTATAATGCTTAAATTGGGATATAAAGGGAAAGGTTTGGGAACTTTCCAAAATGGTATGAAAGAACCTTTTGAGGTAGAAACATGGCCCGCCCGATGTGGTGTGGGCCTATTTCCTAGTAAATGTCAACCCTTCCCATTTGAGGATGATGACCATATCATATGTTACCAAGATTATTTGGATAAACGTGATGCCTTGTGTTTAATGAATAAGCCATTTACATGTAATATGCTATCTATAGCCTACCTTGAGATGATCATCGAATCCGACGATGAGTTGGAGGGAGATATCTTCCATGATGTCTTCGTTGAGGAATTATTACATCATGAATTTTATTTTGATGGATCTATACCTAGTATAGCCCAGCTTGAGGCCACGACTCCTCAAGATGAATTATCCAATATAACCTCAGAAGAACTATAAGAATTGGGTGTTTCACCCGCCCCACCTAATTTTGAGAGAGATCTACACATGGAAGTAGAAAATGTCATAAAAATTAACATTGGAACAGAAGATAATCCTCACATAATCAACATTGGATCAGAATTGAGTCAAGACAAACAAGATAAATACATTGCATTTCTTAAGGAATATGAAGATGTATTTGCTTGGAAATATGAAGATATGCCAGGATTAGACCCTTCTATAGTTATGCATCACCTAGTAGTCCATCTGGATGCTAAAACTGTTAAACAAAAACTTAGAAAAATGCATCCTAAAGTGACCTTACTAGTCAAAGGGGAATTAGAAAAAATATTGAAGGTTATTTTTATACAATCCATTGATTATGCTGAATGGATCTTGAATGTAGTTCCATTAAAAAAGAAAGAAGCTACCAAAGTTAGGGTTTGCACAGACTTTAGAGATATTAATGCTGCATGCCCTAAAGATGATTTTCCTCTTCCCAACATGGATCAGATCATTGATTTTACTGCTGGGAGTGGAATGATATCATTAATGGATGGATTTTCTGGTTATAATCAGATCAGGATAGCTCTTGAAGATCAGGCTAAAACAACCTTTATTACCCCTTGGGGGACCTTTTTTTGGAAAGTGATGCCATTCGGTTTGAAGAATGCAGGTGCAACATATCAACGAGCCATGACTTATATCTTTCATGATATGATGCATGATATTCTACATGATTATGTAGACAATATTATAGCTCATTCCATTAAAGAAGATGATCATTTAGATGACTTGAGAAAAGTATTTGATCGGTTAAGGGAATATATTATCCAACTGAATCCAGCCAAATGTATATTCGACATTAAGTCTGATAAATTATTAGGGGTTATTGTTTCTTTACATGGCATTGAAATTGACACCCTCATGATCGTGAATATCATTGATATGCCCTCATCCACAAATATATCAGAATTACGGAGTCTACAAGGTAAGCATCAAGCTATTCATCACTTCATCGATAAGTTGGCAGACAAAATAGGACCCTTTCTTAAGCTTCTTAAGAAAGATGTCTCTTTTCATTGGGACGACGAATGTCAGGAAGCATTTGAACTCCTCAAACAATATCTTCTTAACCCACCTGTGATTTCACCACCTAGACCTGATCGCCCATTTATCTTGTATATTTTTGCTTCAGATCTTGCCTTAGGAGCTATGTTAGCTCAACTTGATGATGAGAAGAAAGAACGTGCTAATTATTATATCAACAAAACATTAATCAGTTATGAAACCCATTACATAACATTAGAGAATTTATGTCTAGCAGTCGTATTTTCTACACAAAAATCATGCCATTATATGCTCAGTCAAAAAATATATGTTATTGCTAAATTTGATCCTTTGCGGTATCTCATGAGTCGACTGTACTTATCTGGTCACATAGCAAAGTGGGTTCTTTCCCTAAGCGAGTTTGACCTCACGTTTATAACATAGAAGTTTGTTAAAGATAAAATCATAGCATATCAATTACCTGCTACACCCTTAGTGTCTATCCATCCCCTCATCATTGAGTTTCCTAATGAATGCCTTAAACTAGAGGCCAATCATTCAGAGAAATGGTCCTTATACTTTGATAGAGCCCGATGCATGAGTGGGGCTGGTGCAGGTATTATTTTAATATCTCCACATAAACATCTTATCCCTCTATCATTTAAATTAACATTTGCTTGTACTAATAACACTACTAAGTATGAGGCTCTAATCCTTGGATTACGAGCTACCTTGGCACTAAAGATTAAAAATTTATTAGTTTTCGGTGATTCTCAACTTGTCATAAATCAAATTAATGATTTTTATCAGACCAAATATGATAAATTGCACCCATATAAAGCATATGTATTACAATTATTATCTTTATTTGATCAAGTTACCTTGGAAGCTATTCCTCGAACTAGCAACTGTGCGATTGACGCTATGGCTGCAACTACATCTCTTTTGCCCTTGGAGTTAGATGACGAATATGCTACCATCATTATTTGTTGACTCTAGGAACCCTCTTCAAATACATTATGCTTAGAACCTTTGGATGCGTTTCTAATCAATGAAACTACTCCTGAACCATGGTACACTAATATATTTAATTTTCTTCAAAATGGGACCTTCCCTAAAGGTTGTAATAGCAACCAGCATCGATTATTATGTAGACGAGCAAGTCGCTTTGTAATTATTGGCAATACACTGTATAGGAGATCTTTTGAAGGCATCCTATTGAGATGTTTGAATCTAGAAGAATCTAGATTAGCTTTGAGTGAAGCCCACGATGGATCTTGTGGGGGACATTTTAGTGGTAGCACCATTGCTAAGATACTCCTTAGGATAGGATATTTTTGGTCTACCATGGAAAATGATTCACATGATTACGTGTGCCATTATGAAAAGTTCCAAAAACATATTGAACTTGTCCATGCTCTTGCGCAAGAGCTACAGACTATTTTATCTCCTTGGCCCTTTTCAAAATGGGGCCTAGAAATCATTGGAAAAATCAACCTTGTATCATCTGATGGACACAAATTCATCATAACCGCCACCGAGTATTTCATGAAGTGGGTTGAAGCTATGCCCTTAGCTTCTTGCACTGGAACCCAAGTTTCCAAGTTTATTTTTAATCAAATTATTTGTAGGTTCAAAATTCCTGCAAATCTCATCTCAGATAATGGAACTTGTTTCAAAAATAAAGATGTCAAGAAATTATGTCAAAAATATAAAATTCAACATCATTGGTCCACTCCCTATTATCCTCAGGGTAATGGCCAAGCAGAAGCATATAATAAAACATTAATAAAAATCCTTAAAATACTGGTCAACAAATTTGGTCGAGATTGGCACATTCAACTATATCCAGCTTTGTGGGCTTATCGAACTAGTGTTCGTACTCCCATGGGCACTTCACCTTTTGTTTTGGTTTATGGCACTGAAATAGTTTTTCCCTTTGAATTAGAAGTTCCTTCTTTGGATCTGCTACTTCAAGATACTAAAGTAGGAGATGAATATCGTGCTGGCAGATTTAGTCAGCTAGAACTCCTAGATGAGAAGTGCATCAATGCTTTGGAACATCTTCAAGCCTACCAGAACAAGCTTAAACGAGCATACCTCAAGAAAGTTCATCATCGATCCTTTGAGATCGATGACCTTGTCTTAAAAGAAAATAAAAAAAATACTAATGCAACTAAAGATCTTAAAGGTAAATTTGAACCTAACTGGCTTGGACCGTATATCATCACTGCTAAATTTGGCTCGGGAGCATACAAATTATCTACCTTAGATGGTAAATATCTTAAAGAACCTATGAAAATTATGCATCTTAAATGCTATTATGCATAAATCTGGTCATTTCATCATTGTATATATTGTTATTTTGCATGTTGTTTCATTTTAGTCATTCATATAAAAATTTCAAAAACAATCACATTGTGTATCTTCTCAATTCATCAATCAAAATCAAAATATAAAAACATCAAAATCATCAAAATATTCAAAAACATCTTTTATTTTCATACTTGTCAATTCTTGAAGTATTGCAGTTATATTTTCAGTTATTTTGGATAAATTAACATTTATTTGGAATCCCGCACTTTCACACTCACATGCATAAATATCTTGATTTTATTTGGTATGATTATTAATCTCTCTTATATCAAAGTCCATAGTTAAATTAAATAAAGTTTTGAGCATAGAGAATTGATATTATTATTTACTTGAACCAAGCATCTCTTTTCATATTAAAATGATTTCATTGCAAATTCAATATGATGCTACATAGTAGAAATGGTTTCTTGAGCGAAAAGTTTCCCCTGCTATCCTATCATGCACATGGTCTAGAATCTTTGAGAATTGACAAAAGGACAAGCTCACCTCTACCCAGAATAAAAATCCCTTGCTCTACAGCCAATCCGAGCAAGTATCCCTAGTATAGGAAGAAAAAAGAAAAGTCAAAGAAAATGAGAAAAATAAAAATATATCATTTTGTACTATCGCAACAATATTTCAGCATTATCTCAGTTCTAAGAAAAAATACAAAAAAAAAAAAAGAAAAGGAGAGAAAAAGAAAAAGCAAAAAGCAATAAAATCCCTTTCCATACCCCTTGAAAAAGAAAAGAAGGGTGAATGAGCTTGAATCCCTGGAATTCTTAATTATTAAAAAATTGTGAGGTAAGCCCCATAACAGGCGATTTGTGCCCAACCCGCTTGGCCTTGGGTAATTCCTAGCATGGGGATATGTATGTCACATTAGCGACCTTCTTTTGTCCAGACCTATGTCTGCTTATGGATTAGCTAGCTCTTGATGACCTGACTTACATAGTAGTCTGGTACGGTTACATGCATATAAATCATGATCAACGAACACTTATTTGGTTAATTCAAATTACTTGTATCAAATTATCTTGCTCAAAATTGGTGAATGAACAATACAATTGTACACACATTTGTATTTGAGAGATTTTGTATCATTATGATAAATCAAGATCGGCAATGAACTCACATATGCACATGCGGGTTCCTTATAAATCTACTTTTTGTCTTTGAGATAATTTAAAATATTTCTGTAACTCTTTTTGGAATAATTTCATCTTCTTATTTAAGAACATCTGTTTAGTATAAAAACAATTACATACATTTTTTTCAAAAAAAACCAAAATTTCTTTCAACATATTCAAAAATCTAGCAATAAAGTCATGTTTATATATTTTTTCTATTTATCTCAAAAATCAAAAATTAATTATGCAATAAAATTACTTTTTTGGATTTCGTGATGATGGTATAAGTCTATACCTATAATTCTATGCCTAGCGTAAACCATTGTTCTAATTTTATTTCCCATTCATTATTATTTATAAAAACATATGGCTTATATCATTATGTCACACAATTGTGCTTTAAAAAGAAAGAACACTTTTTCTATTTCATTTTATTATGTCAACATTCCAATTTTGCAATGATGGTATGATTCCTAGGGAATTATTCAAAATTTTTATCACACTTAGGGATTTTATGCCTAGAAAAAATCATATTTTTAATATTTCATGCATAATATTTTCATGGAAATCTGAAAAAAAATCATCACCATCATCTTTTTCATCATCACAACACAAAGCCTTAAGACAGTCTCTTAAGCACTCTTTTACTTTTAGCAATATTTCTATACTAGGATTAACTTGACGACCTAGCGAGTGACGACTCCATGAAATGGTCTATAACAGCGACAATGTCCTTTGAAATTATTGTTAGAAGTCCCTTTTATTTTTCATCAAATCACACCACCAAACAACCAATTTTTTTACATCGGATTATTTCATTTAAATTTTACAGCATGGCATAAAATTATACTATTTCCAATGACATAATTACATGAATAATCAATCAACAATTCAAAAATTAAAGCATCATAAAACATATGCACAAGTCATATCACAAAAAGAACATATATATATCAAAAAGTAACAACATTTTTGCTTTTTCGCGCTTTTACCTCAAACGTTCGATTTGGGTAAAAACACGAAGGGGGCACCATAGTAAGCAGTTGTACGATTCAACCTAGAATCATCATCTAGAAAATTGAGTAAATTTTTGCTTTCTCGTAAAATGGGAAGAACTCGTCTTTAACACATTTTCTTTGGAAAATTCGCTAAAGAGGGGGCAAAATGTAGCACCCTAAAATTGGTGCAGTTAAACCTTAGTATAAAGATAAAATTTGAATTTTAACCTCGAAACCGCCCGTTACCCGCTCCCATCGTTTTACGTGCCATTTTTAGGATTTGTTTTGACCGTTAGACGATATCGTCGTCGATCAGACAAAATCGTCCCAGATCGGACGAATTCGTCTGGAACAGAACGTCCAGACGATTTCATCCCAAAACTAAATTTTCATAATTAGCTTCTGTTTCAACAACTTCTCTAATTTGGGCAGAAAGCGTGTCTACGCGGTTAGAGTCTCCCCTGTTGGAGATCTCCCAAATTGGGGTGATCTCCAACCTCCTAACCTCTCCCTAAATCCTATATAAACTTAGGATTTTTCTTGACTCCCCAGGATTTTTCTTGACTCCCCCCTGGATGATTTTCCCTGCAACTTTAGTTTCTCGTGCATTAGAACACCTTCACACCATCGTTTGCATTGTGTATTTCAAGTTTTATTGCAGGAATTTTACTGTTTTTTAGTTGGAGCAAGCTCGGATCGTTGCTGGCGATTCCAGACGATTTCGGATGATCCTATTGTAGATCGGTGATGATCTCATACGATTGGAGGTGATCTCGACTATAGTCCAGATTGGGGGCAATCAGAGCCTGGATTTTGAATTTTTTTATCTTATCTCTTCATTTCCTTATGCATTAAATTAGTTTATTCTATTTTTGCATTCTGGAGTTCACCTCACTTAGTATAGATGCATGATAAAATTTAAATAAATTATTAAATTAATGCATTTCCTTTAATTGTTATCTAGATTTATCATTTAGGCAAGTTTATTGTTATTTCTATCATTTCCCCTTGCTTTTGTAGTTGCATTTTTGGTCTTTGGTATCTATTTCTATGATTGTAGGTTTCTAATGAATTCGTCAGGTCGACGATGATCCCGTCTGATCTTAGATGACCGACTGTAATCTGAGACAATTCTATGCAATTGTAGATTATTATGTAAGATTTTGAGATGACCTGGACTTCTACAAACCTTAGAATCTTCATCAGACATCCATAATCAGGTACATTCTCTCTTATTTAGCACATTTTCTGTGTTTAGCACTTATTCATGTTTTTTGTATCCATATAAATCAACATTGGCATATAGAATAGCTTAAATTCATCTTGGCCAAACCTAGGAATTGAATGATTGAATATAAAAATAAACACATCAAATCCATTCTCAACCTAGGCATGGAAATTGCCACTAAAAGTTTCTTGGTGAACCCGCCATCCGTCGAAAATTCACCCTTATAGCCCTTCCTCAAGAGGTGCGACCTTCAAAGGGCCTCTCAGTTTGAGGTATTGTCCCATCCTTCTTGCATCCCCCTTATGGGCATGGATCCTATAGCCTGAAGGTAAGGATGTGAAAAATTTGAAGCGATACACTTAAATATGATCATATTGGTGTAGTGATGAAAAAATGTCATATAGCACAAAATTACCTAGGAGGTCTAGATGGTGGGATAAAAATAAATTCATTTTAATCATGTAGAGGAAGAGAAATAGATCTCTAGATACCTAATAGTGATTAGTTTTTTGGTGGCTTTGCATGTGCACCTACCACTTCAAGTAGACTAGGTGAGGGCACCCACAACTAGAGAAGGAGCACTAACATCAATATGTATTGAAAAACTAACACTAAAGTTAAAATTTTACCTGAAAAAATATGCCTAAAAGGGAGGGTGGCACTTTCACATAGCAACAACTCTATCATGGAATGTTTTTGTGTGTTGATGATGCTTTCATGTCAATGATGCTTTCATCACCTAGGTAACACATTCACTGCCTAGTAGTGCTTTTTCCACTCAATGACACTTTCACGTTAGAGTGTAACTTTTGTGCTGGGGTGGACCTTTTGTACTATTTAAGTTTTTGTGCTATTTTTTATCTTTTATTTATAAATTTTGCTCCTTTGAGGTCTCCTTAGATTATTAGACCATACATTGTTGGTAGCATTAGGGGTATATCATGTAGCCTTGATGTGTTGTACTTAGTATGGCACTGAGAGGGGGGGTGAATCAGTGTAGCTCTTTAAACCATGAATTTACATCTTTTAAAACAACAGCAATTAAAACTTAAAAATAGATACAGTAATAATAGCAACAGAGCATCACACAACACAGGATTTTAACGAGGTTCACCAAAATGGCTACTCCTAAAAAAGAATGGCTGCTTGGACTACCATCCAAATCCAGCCTTTAGCAAAGCACCAACTTTACAAAATATTTACCAGCACCCACTGGAAGGAGCTATAGCCCCTTATTTATCTACATCAACAGAAAGGAGCACCAACCCCTGGTTTACCAGCACCAACTGGAAGGAGCACCAACCCTTGATTTACTAGCACCAACTGGAAGGAGCACCAACCCCTAATGCCAAGCTGCAACCTGGACTTCAATTCTGAATGAAAATGATTGATAGGAAAAATACCTTCATTTTCTCAAGACCCTGACTGGTCTAAAGCTTACTCGATCTCTCTCACGGTTTGCAAGATACAGACATCTACAACACTACTACAGTTGAACTCAACAATTCGACTTCTCTGCTTGCTTTGTGCACTTTGCCATCATCTCACCGCTTCTGCGCTTTCTGCGCTCTTACGACCACATTTCACACTTTGATTTCAACGATATCGACAACTGAACTTCGCACTCTGCGCACTATCTCCGAGCGTCACTCATTACATCAAACACTTCAAATAGCCTTCCTTTTATAGCAATATTTTCAAGATGAAAAACTTTAATCTTAGTCGGCTGTAACCCTAATCTTCGTCGGCTGTAAAACCCTAAATTCCGTCGGCCTAGATTCAACTTTGTCGGCTTCAACCCTAAATATCGTAGGCTACAAAACCATAAATTCTGTCGGCCCAGATTCAACTTTATCAGCTTCAACCGCCTCTGTCGCCTCTGTCACTTTCCTATAGCTGCTATTGTGAAACTACAACATGTCACGATATCGTGACACCTTTTACAACCGTACGCCTTCTTATCCCTGCTGTCGCAAAATCGTGACACTTTTGGCCTTTGTCTGCTTTGACAACATTTTTGTCGCAAAATTGTGACACTTCTAACTATTGCTGATGTCATCCTCACTTCTGTCACGAAATCACGACATTCCTCGCTTTCTCAACCTTTTCTCGGCTTGCACCAGCGAAAATGGAACATGTCGTGAAATCGTGACACTTTTGCCTCCGAGCTTTCTCTCTCCTCTTCGGGTCATGAAAACCCGACGTGTCACGATATCGTGACACTTTTCCTCCTTGGCACTTTTCTTCCCTTTGGGTCATGAAAAACCGACATGTCGCGATATCGCGACACTTTTCCTCCTTGGCGCTTTTTCTTCGAACATGTTGCAAAATCATGACTATTTTCTTCTTTAGCGCTTTTTCTTCGAACATGTCGTGAAATCGCGACTGTTTTCTTCCTTAGCACTTTTTCTTCGAACATGTCGCGAAATCGCGACAATTTTCTTTCTTAGCACTTTTTCTCCAAACATGTCGCGAAATCGTGACAGTTTTCTTCCTTAGAACTTTTTCTCTGAACATGTCACGAAATCACGACAGTTTTCTTCCTTAGAGCTTTTTCTCCAAACATGTCACGAAATCATGACGGTTTTCTTCCTTAGTGCTTTTTCTTCAAACATGTCACGAAATCGCGATAGTTTTCTTACTTGCCTTCTCTGCTTCCAACATGTCGTGAAATCACGACAGTTTTCCTTGCACCTTCTCTCTCCTCGGCCTTGTCGTGAAATCATGACAATTTTGCTTACGCTTTCTCTCTCCTCTAACATGTCACGAAATCACGACAATTTTTCTTGCCTGCTGAATATGTCGCGATATCGCGACACTTTTCTTACTTGTCTTTTTCTTTGATATTTTGCAAATAGGCAACTATGGTCTTCTTGGAAACTCACTATCCATGCTCTGAATAACCTTTGAACTTCTGTCCTCTGCATCTGAATGACTTCTGAACTGCCTGTCCACTGCATCATTAGATCTAACTGCCTGTGTTGACAATAATAACAAAACTCTTGCAACACCTTGCACAAAAATCTCCCCCTTTGGAATTTTTGGCAACACCTGTGTAATTTCCTGTAACTCTTCTCCCCCTTTGACAATAATACCAAAGGGCTACTGCAAACTCCCCCTGAGTTCATGCACAAAATTTTCAGGCAAAATTGATTACACTTATCAAAAATTATGATCATGAGCAAAAAGATAATCAATTATTTAAATGCTTCCCCTGAAAATGTGATCCCTATGGCTAGCCAATTCTTGGGAAGTTTTAACCACTTGACCAATCTGACTCCAAGATAAAATGCACCTCCACTGGTAAACTTCTTGTCATCTACACATCCTGCCCAATATGCATTTTTAGGATACCATAACCCATACTCCATAGTATCCTTGAAATATTATAGAGGACTTTGTCTCTCTGCTGCACTGACTGGTGGACCTCTTCTTCACTTGAAGAATCCTCACTCAGATCTATCTTTAGGTATGTTGGATGCCATTTTTTTTTTATTTTTTTATTTTTATTTTTATTTTTATCCATTGAAACTCTGTACTCTATACTTTGTCACCTCCAATGCTCAGTCAATAGGCTCACTAAGATCTTGCTCAAAAGGTTCACATAGAATTTGCTTAACAAGCTCACATAGAACTTGTCCAATGCTGAATAACAAGCTCATACAAAACCTGTCCTAATCTGTTCCATCAAGCTCACTAAGAACTTGTTTGATTCTTCTCTAGCAATCTTACCAAGAACTTGCCCAAATCTGTTCTAGAAATTTGTCCCAGTACTTTCCTAAAAACAAGTTTCCCAAAGGCCTTCTTCAAAGGCTCAATCAATCATGCTCAAGAGGTACTCAAAAATGAACTCAACAATGAATGACAGTCTCAAATCAAATCCATTGTACCAACTTTTCTCCAACACTGTACTGACACTTGCAATACCATTGTCAATTCTGAATTTCAACTGTGCAAATCAGGAGAGGACATTTTGTCAAACACTTCACTGCCAACCATAGTGCACCTTACTCAACCTCAACCTTCTTAACCTCGGATTGGCACTTTATCAACAGTCTAAAATGAAACTGTTTGTGAATTAAATATTTTTACCAAGGCGTCATGAAAGATCTAACAATCTTCACAACAAACAGATATACGTTGTTTTTATCAAAACACAAATACGCAGCTAGGGCAAATATCTTTCACTAACCAAATTCTCTGAACTAAAATATTCCATAAGTTTGAACAGTGGTAGTAAGAACCAACAACAGAACAATAATGACATATATTCATACTGCCAATGGTGACACCTCTCAATTTAATCTTGATCCTTTACGACACTACCATGAACAACTACAAGAACTGAAAAAGACACTTTGTCAACTGAACAACTTCCCTGACTACTGTCATTTCATCCTCAGAACAAACATAGAGGAGCATTAAAATAAAACCTTTTAAGATTGCTCCCCCTGAGGATGTGCTTCCTGGAGTTGCTTAGTGCAAAGGAGGAGTAGTCTCCTTCAGTCCAAGGAGACATGATTTCCTCTCTTCTTTCTTTCTCCAAACTTTCTTGAACACGGGCTTGTATTTCTCAACTACATCCCTATTTTGCACCTTTGCGTGAACTCGAATATTTCTCTGGTGTGGTTGTATCTTATGCATCCATGATGAATGATTATTTTCCTTTCTTCTATGTACCTGATTTATTCCCTGTTTGTGTTGTGTTCTTTGTGTCTTATGAAATCTACTATTTTGCCTTAGATTTGATACAGAAGCACTTGGACAAAACCTTGCTCTGTGCCCATGACCATTGCATTGAAAACATTGTACATAGTGTTCATTCAGATATGCAGATGTATTTCTACCAGCATAACTCTTTGATTTATTATTCAATCCACAATAAGTTGCCTTGTGACCATACTGGTTACATCTGAAACAATAGCCATTAAAAGTGTTAGTATGAAAAGAGTGAGAGTGGTAGAACCTCTTTTGTTGTGGCTGCTTTGCTATAAATCTCCTTTGATATTTTCTTTCTTTTGAAGATACAGATTTAACCTTTTCTTGCTCCGACCCTTCAACAGTGAAATTTTTCTTCTCTGTAGAGTTGGATGATGAAGGTTGTTCAGCTTCAGACTTTTTATGCTTTGATCCTTCAATGGCGAGCTCCTTTTTCTCTGCATATTTGGACGATGGGGGTTGTTCAGCTTCATATCCAAGACCATGCTTATCCGTGGAGCTTCTCTGATGACTTATCATTTTATCTAGCAATTTTGTGCTCTTCTCGAATTTAAGATTTGTATTGGTCTCTTCCAGTTGTTTCTTCAAAGAAATAATCTCTTCTTCTTGTTTGCAACAAACAGTCTCTTTCTCATTGATCTGAGACCTGAGAGTTTCTTCAATATTTTTGAACTCTTCTATTTGCAGCTTTAGATTGCTAACAATTTTGTTGGAATCTTCTTCATGTTTGCTACATACATAAACTTTCTTATTCATCACTTCTGTCTGCATTCTTAGATCGTTAATCTCTTCTTCTAGCTTACTGTGATACTTTTTTTTCATGGTTAACTGCATTTCGAGATCTTAAGAAAGTTTCTTGTATTCTTCTGTCTGTACTTTCAACCTAGTTATGATTTTGTTTGTATCCTCAAGATTTTTTGAATTTTTCTTATTCTTATTTCTTGGAGCTGTAATTTGATCTTCATTCCAATTTGCTTCTGTATTCTTTTCATCTTCATTACATTCCTGTTCTGATTCTGTTTCTTCTTCATTGAGTATCATGTAAGGACCTCCATATATTTCCTTTTTAGAATCATCCTCTAGGACTTCAATTTTGAGAGTATCATCTTCATCTTCACTACTACTAAACCCATGGCACTGATGTTCATTATGCCCGAGTTGACCACAAACAAAACATTCTGAACCTTGTGAACCTGCATCATGACCGAGTTGACTTTTGGCCTTTTCTCCATTGTTTGATTCATCTCTTGAATCTACAGCAATAATGAATTCATATTTGTTTTCTTTTATGACCCTGTGTGATATTTTCTTCTTGTGTCTCATGGTTCCATTCTTGCCTTTCTTTGCCATTAGAGTATTAATCCAAGATCAACCCTAGCTGATTTAGCCTTTGAAGGGAACTTGGCTCTAATACCAATTGTTGTACTTAGTATGGCACTGAGAGGGGGGGTGAATCAGTGTAGCTCTTTAAACCATGAATTTAAAGCTCTTAAAATAGCAGCAATTAAAACTTAAAAATAGATATAGTAATAATAGCAACAGAGCATCACACAACATAGGATTTTAACGAGGTTCACCAAAATGGCTACTCCTCAAAAATAATGGCTGCTTGGACTACCATCCAAATCTAGCCTTTAGCAAAGCACCAACTTTACAAAATATTTACCAGCACCCACTGGAAGGAGCTACAGCCCCTTATTTATCTACATCAATAGAAAGGAGCACCAACCCCTGGTTTACCAGCACCAACTAGAAGGAGCACCAACCCCTGATTTACTAGCACCAACTAGAAGGAGCACCAACCCTTGATGCCAAGCTGCAACCTAGACTTCAATTCTGAATGAAAATGATTGACAAGAAAAATACCTTCGTTTTCTCAAGACCCTGACTGGTCTAAAGCTTACTCGATCTCTCTCACGGTTTGCAAGATACAGACATCTGCAGCACTGCTACAGCCAAACTCAGCAATTTGACTTCTCTGCTCGCTTTGCACACTTTGCCATCATCTCACCGCTTCTGTGCTTTCTACGCTCTTACGGCCACATTTCACACTTCGATTTCAATGATATCGACAACTAAACTTCGCACTCTACACACTATCTTCGAGCGTCACTCATTACGTAAAACACTTCAAATAGCCTTCCTTTTATAGCAATATTTTCAAGATGAAAATCTTTAATCTTAGTCGGTTGTAATCCTAATCTTTGTCGACTACAAAACCCTAAATTCCATCGGCCCAGATTCAACTTTGTCGGCTTCAACCCTAAATATCGTCGGTTGCAAAACCCTAAATTTTGTTGGCCCAGATTCAACTTTGTCGGCTTCAACCGCCTCTGCCGCCTCTGTCACTTTCCTGTAGCTACTATCGTGAAACTACATGTCACGATATTGCGACACCTTTTACAACTGTACGCCTTCTTATCCCCACTGTCATGAAATCGTGACACTTTTGACCTTTGTCTGCTTTGACAATGTTTTTGTTGCAAAATCGTGACACTTTTAACTATTGCTGATGTCATCCTCACTTCTGTTGCAAAATCGTGACATTCCTCGCTTTCTCAACCTTTTCTCGGCTTGCACTAGCAAAAATGAAACATGTCACGAAATCATGACACTTTTGCCTCCGAGATTTCTCTCTCCTCTTTAGGTTGCGAAAACTCGACGTGTCGCGATATTGTGACACTTTTCCTCCTTGGCACTTTTCTTCCCTTCGGGTCGCGAAAACCCGACATGTCACGATATCGCGACACTTTTCCTCCTTGGCGCTTTTTCTCTAAACATGTCATGAAATCGTGACTGTTTTCTTCCTTAGCGCTTTTTCTTCGAACATGTCACGAAATCGTGACTGTTTTCTTCCTTAGTGCTTTTTCTCCGAACATGTCACGAAATCGCGACAGTTTTCTTCCTTAGCACTTTTTCTCCAAACATGTCACGAAATCGCGACAATTTTCTTCCTTAGCGCTTTTTCTTCGAACATGTCACGAAATCGTGACAGTTTTCTTCCTTAGCACTTTTTCTCCAAACATGTCGAGAAATCACGACAGTTTTCTTCCTTAGTGCTTTTTCTTCAAACATGTTACGAAATCGCGACAGTTTTTTTACTTGCCTTCTTTGCTTCCAACATGTCACGAAATCATGACATTTTTCCTTGCACCTTCTCTATCCTCGACCTTGTCGCGAAATCGTGACAATTTTTCTTGCACTTTCTCTCTCCTCTAACATGTCACAAAATCATGATAGTTTTTCTTGCCTGCTGAATATGTCGTGATATCGCGACACTTTTCTTACTTGTATTTTTCTTTGATCTTTTGCAAATAGGCAACTATAGTCTTCTTGGAAACTCACCGTCCATGCTCTGAATAACCTTTGAACTTCTGTCCTCTGCATCTGAATGAATTCTGAACTGCCTATCCACTGCATCATTAGATCTAACTACCTGTGTTGACAACAATGACAAAACTCTTGCAACACCTTGCACAACATGATGCCCAAGATGGAGTTTGACAAAGTGCTATTGATGACAATAATAAATATATGGTATTCAAAGATGATACCTTCTTGTTACCAATTGGAGAGATTGTTATAATTCTTAAGGACATTTGTTAGATCTTGAGGGTCCCTATCAAAGAGGTAGAGGTGAACCTAGGTCAAGACCAAATGAGGTGACTAGAGAGATTGACTAGGGACACAAACTGTTGGATGTGTCTCATTCTTTGCCAAAATTGAATTGTACGACAGGCACAATAGTGCAAAAGACTACGGGTAGGGGGGGTCCGGGGGGGGCGGAGGCCCCCAAGGACCCTTGGCTATGGTAAAGGTGATTACGTAATAGGTGACGCCCTCGTATATGGTGAAAGTGATAGTCACCTACTTTTATCACTACTTTTCATCTACTTTTATCGCTCCTTTTGGAGTGACCCTCAGGATTCCCATGGTTGGTGGGTGGTTAGTGGGTGTGGGTGGTTTAGCCCATGGTGTTGTGTCCACGGTACCCTAATACCACTTGGTGGTTTAGGGTTGTATGAGTTTCCTTATATAATTATTGTAATGTCCCGTTTTAGGGATGAGAGAGAATAATATATCAAGGAGGATAGACTCTTGTTTGCTGGACTAGCCCAAATTGGGTGAACCAGGGTAAATATTGTGTGTTATATGTGCATTGAATGGTGTCATTATTTCCTTAGTTATCATTTCTGCATTATTTCTAGAATATGTTTCTATAATTTCTCTTCATTTTGGTATCAGAGCCAAGTCATTAGCCATAGGGGGACGCCTTTATTGCTAGGGTTTAAATCCATTTGAAGAAGATATAGGGTTTCTAGGAGTGAGAGGAAACCTATTTTGGAGTGGGAGTTACGTAGAAGGAGTTTGAAGGAAAAATGTCAGGAAATCATTCAAGGATAGAGATCGAGAAATTTGACGACAAAAGTTTTGAGCTATGGAAGTTAAAGATGGAAGATATGCTCGTGGATAGAGATCAGTGGGCTGCTATTTCAAAAACAACAAAACCTATGGGTACTTCCGATGAAGATTGGGAGAAGATGAATCGAAAAGCAAGGAGTCTGATTCGACTGTGTCTTGCAGATTCGGTGCTCATCAATGTTTTAGGAGAAGCTACAACAAAGGATCTCTGGGAGAGGTTAGGGGCTTTGTATCAATCGAAGTCCCTAGTGAACAAATTATTCCTCAGAAAGAAACTATACAATCTTAGGATGCATGACGGGGATTCGGTTGTAGATCATCTGAATGCATTCAATACAATGGTAAGTCAACTAACATCTATAGAAATTAAGTTGAGTGAGGAAGATAAATGCATTACTTTGTTATGCTCTTTACCAAATTCATGGGATAACTTAGTAGTAGCAATTGGTAGTACAACTTCATCCACATTGAAGTTTGAAGATATAGTGGCATCTCTATTATCTGAGGATATGAGGAGAAAAGCCATGGAGGGCACATCTAAGGAAGCCCTAACAGTGAGAGGGCGTGCCAAGGAGAAGGACAAATCTAGATATGGTGATAGGTCTAAGTCTAAAGGTAGATCCAAGTCTCGAGGGAAGTTTGAGAGAAAATGCTAGAATTGTGGTAAGCCTGGTCATATGAAGAAGGATTGCATATCAAAGAAAGCTGAGTCTAGAAAAAAGTCTGATGAATCGACTTCCACAGAGATGAATAAATCCATTGATGAAGCAGGGGATGTATATCTGGCATCCTGCTCATCGTGCTCCACACGATCAAATAAAAATGATTGGTTGATTGATACTGGTGCCTCTTTTCATATGACTCCTCATAGAGGGTGGTTCAGTGAATATGAAAGATATGATGGAGGGGAGGTACTATTGGGAGATGATTCACCACTCAAAATCATGGGTCGTGGAAGAGTGAAAATTTTTCTGTAGGATGGTAGGGTTAAGACCCTACCAGGTGTGATGCATATTCCGAAACTTGCTAGAAATTTGATTTCGGTAAGCAAAATGGCCGATGCAGTAGTGAACGTCAGTTTTGGCAAGGATTCATGCAAAATGGTTCGTGGATCAATGGTGTTGGCAAGGGGAGTTCGGATTGGAACATTGTATAAGCTATTGGGAAACACTATGACAAATGAGTGCAATAGCTCAACTGTTCTTGAGGTTGATTCTGATAAAAGCTCAACACTCTGGCATCAAAGGATGGGACATATTGGATAAAAGGGATTGCGTACCCTGTACAAAAAAGGTATGGTTCATGGTATCCCTAATTACTCAATGTATTTCGAGTTCTGTGAACATTGTATTTATGGTAAACAGAATCGGGTTAGTTTTTCATCTGGTGCCACAAGATCTAGTGGGGTACTAGATTTGATCCACGATGATATTTTTGGTCCTGTTCCTATGCCGTCTCTAGGAAAATCATGGTATTATGCTTCCTTTGTTGATGATTTTTCAAGATATGCATGGATTTACTTTATTAAGAGCAAAGATGAAGTGTTTGAAAAATTTAAGGAATTTAAAGCACTTGTTGAGAATCAAACTGATAAAAGGATTAAGGTGTTGAGGTCTGATAATGGAGGGGAATATTGTTCTAATGTATTTGAGAAATTTTGTAAGCAATGTGGTATTGCAAGACAGAAGACTACTCCATATACACCTCAACAGAATGGAGTTGCAGAGAGGTTGAAAAGATCACTGATGGAGAAGGCTAGAAGTATGCTCAGTGGTGCAGGTTTGGCACAAGAATTCTAGGCAGAAGCAGTGAGTGCAACATTCTACTTGCAAAATCGGTCACCTACATCAGCATTGCTAGATCAAACTCCATTTGAAGCTCTATTTGGTAAGAAACCTTCTATTTCACATCTTAGAGTTTTTGGCTGTGATGCATACATGCATATTCCAAAGGAGAAAAGAAGTAAGCTAGATAATAAGGCTGTTAAATGTATCTTTATTGGTTATAAAGATGGTGTTAAAGGATATAAGATTTGGAATCCAAAAACTAAAAGTATAGTGTATAGTAGAGATGTGGTGTTTAGGGAGATGATCAGTGATTCTAGGAAGGTAGTTACAGAAGAGGAACCTGGAACGGTCCAATTTGATCTCATGGAAAACTATCAGATAGTAGAGGATCTGGAAGAGGAGCATACAGATGAGGATATGGAAGAGGAGCATACAGGTGAGGATCTAGAAGAGGATGAAGAAGAGGTTCATACACCTGTGGTAAGGAGATCAACATGGGAAAGGAAGCAACCTGAAAGGTACAGTCCATCTACTTTTCCTACTTCTTTTGTACTATCTGTTACTGATGAAGATCCTAGAACAGTTTAGAGAAGTCATTAATTCGGAGAGGCAAACCGTTGGGAAGAGGCCATGGATGAGGAAATTATGTCCCTAAAAAATAACAGAACATGGGATTTAGTGAAATTACCAAGTGGTAGGAAAGCAATAGGTTGCAAGTGGATCTTTAAGAAGAAGCAGAATGTCGAAGGTAAAGTGGAGAAATATAAAGCTCGCCTAGTTGCTAAAGGTTTTTCCCAGGTTGAAGGAATTGATTATGGTGAAGTTTTTTCTCCCGTTGCAAAGCTAACATCAATTAGATTTATGTTAGCTATGGCTGTTGCATTTGATCTTGAAATAGAACAGATGGATGTGAAAACTGCATTCCTTCATGGAGATTTGGAGGAAGAAATCTATATGAGGCAGCCTGAAGGTTTCACTGTTGCAGGAAAGGAGGATCTGGTATGTAAGTTAAAGAAATCATTGTATGGACTGAAACAATCACCTAGAATGTGGTACCAAAAATTTGATACTTATGTTTTAGGAATTGGTTTTGTTCATAGCAATGTTGATCACTGTGTGTATTCAAAGAAAATTGGTAATGTAATTGTCATTATAGTTCTTTATGTTGATGACATGTTACTAATTGGAAATAGCAAGAAACTGGTCAGGGAAGTAAAGTCTCAGTTGGCATCACAATTTGACATGAAGGATCTTGGCCCTGCAAATTTTATATAGGGTATGCAAATAAAAAGAGATCGCTCTAACAGAAGGTTGTGGCTGGATCAGAAAAAATATGTTGAGACAGTATTGAAAAGGTTCAATATGCAGGATTGCAAACCGGTGAAGGTACCTATTTCTTTAGGTGAAAAATTGTCTGTTGAACAATGTCCAAAGACAGAAGAAGAGGTAGAGGAAATGTCACATATTCCTTATGCAAATGTCGTAGGTATTTTAATGTATGCCATGGTTTGTACTAGAGCAGACATTGCCCATGCAGTGGGAGTCTTGAGTAGATATATGTCTAAACCTGGTAAAGAGCATTGGACTGCTATGAAAAGGGTGTTTAGATATTTGCATGGCACCTCTAATTTTACAATCTGCTATGAGGGTACAGGTAAAGAAAATAGACAATTGGATATAGAAGGGTTTGTTGATGCAAATTGGGCTGGAGATCTGGACAGGAGAAGATCTACTAGTGCTTATGTATTCAATTTTTTTGGAGGGGCCATTAGTTGGATGAGCAAGAGGTAGACTGTTGTTGCTCTTTCAACTACTGAAGCTGAGTATATGGCAGCCACTGATGCTAGTAAGGAAGCTGTATGGCTGCAAAGACTATGCGCTAAAATTGGGTTCTTTCAAGGAGCTGTGAAGATAAACTGTGACAGTCAGAGTGCCATATTTTTGGCAAAGAACCCTGCTTACCATTCAAGAACGAAGCACATTGATACAAAGTTCCATTTTTGTAGGGACATGCTTGAACAGAGGAAAGTGTTGCTGGAAAAGGTAGACACCAAGGAAAATGTTGCAGATGCTTTAACCAAGGCTGTAAGCATTGCAAAGTTTAGATTCTGTTCAATTGAAATGGGTCTAGCAAAGTATTCAACAAGTGGGAGAATGTTGGATGTGTCTCATTCTTTGCCGAAAAAAAATTGTACGATAGGTACAACAGCGCAAAATAATACGGGTAGGGGGGGTCCGGGGGGGCCGGAGGCCCCCAAGGACCCCCGGCTACGGTAAAGGTGATTACGTAATAGTTGATGGCTCGGATACGGTGAAAGTGATAGTCACATACTTTTATCGCTACTTTTCACCTACTTTTATCGCTCCTTTTTGGAGTGACCCTCGGGATTCCCATGGTTGGTGGGTGGTTAGTGGGTGTGGGTGGTTTAGCCCATGGTGTTGTATCCATGGTACCCTAATACCACTTGGTGGTTTAGGGTTGTATGAGTTTCCTTATATAATTATTGTAATGTCCCATTTTAGGGATGAGAGAGAATAATATATCAAGGAGGATAAACTCTTGTTTGCTGGACTAGCCCAAATTGGGTGAACCAGGGTAAATCTTGTGTGTTATATGTGCATTGAATGGTGTCATTATTTCCTTAGTTATAATTTCTGCATTATTTCTAGAATATGTTTCTGTAATTTCTCTTCACAAACTGCCTAATAGTTCTATTAGGTATTGACATCAATGTTATGTATGCTGAGGGCTACCTAGATAGATAGATCATACTTCTACACATCATGGTGTCTAGGATTTTGGTCAATAACACTAGCCCTAGGATCATCCATTAGGGCTATGGGAGGTGGTGGTATAGATGTGAGACAAGTAGACAATATTTACTTGGGGGCTTATTGTACTAGCATGCATCTACTAGTCCCTCCACAAGGTTGTTTATAGGAGTTGCAAGATCTTGAGCAAATGCATGTTGCTATAGGTGTAGGTCTAGGAGCACATTATAATTATAGGGCTATTAGGACTACCAGGATAGAACAAGGACTAATAGGCACCATTAGCATATAGGTAGGGTTATTAGTTTTAGGTAAGTTAAAGTAGGACCAATAGGAGGATAGAAAGGAAGACCACACGAGCTACGACCAAGACATGCCATCTAGAGATCATATAAGCATCATCTAGACTAACATGATGTTTTCTAGTTTCTAGCTCATGTAAACTGGGTTAGATGGCTTGTACGACCATGGGGGAAGAGGGATATCCATAATTTTGATAATATGGTCCACTAGTATGGTGTGAGGTAGGGGATATATGTAGGACCAATATGGTACAAGTTATTTATGTAGGATAAGTGGTTTGAGGGTGTGCCAAATCCAAAGTCTTATATAAATGTGGACTTAGATGAATCCATGATATAGGATCTCAATCACAATGATATTGACATAATTTATGGTAATGTATAATGGTATTAGGTTTTTAGGCCAAGGAGGGTGACTATTATAGAGCCATGACTAGTGAAGTAGTGAAGAAAGCCAAGCAAGGAATGGTAGGTAGTGCTAGCTTTGGTGAGGCAGTACTAAAAGTATCATAGGTAGAATGAGGTTTTGACTGAGGTAGTAGCATTGATAGTGAAAATAGTAGTAATACCTTCACTACTTGCTCAATCAATGAGGCAAGACCAAGTAGGTCACCTTAGTCAGCCGTTGAGGTAGAGCAAGATGCCTTAGCTAGGAAAGTAGAGAGTTTGAAAACAAAGAGGGGATAACTAGAAATATAGTTCTAGTGATATAATAGACTATCCAGAGTCTAACTATAGAGTGGGATGTAGTAGTGGTTAGATCCATAATGATAATAGGATTAGTTGGAAGGGGTTAGCTGGTATAGGTGCAATGAGATCTACAAGTCAAGATTGAGTAGGAAGTACACTATCAACTACATACCACACAATTGTTCTCATTGATTGGCATCTACAATCACCAATGAGGATATAATCATGGACTCATTCGAAGTCCATGATATGCCAATCATAGAAATAAATTAGAATTCCCCCACTTGGAAGAGGGGAAGGATGAGGATATACGAGAGCTCCAAATATGATCTCTTAGAGCTAGCTATAGTTTTAGGCTACTATATTGAGTTTTAGAATTTTGATGTACATGATTGCAATGGAATTCTAATGATATTGTATATATGCCATTGATGATGTACATACATACTATTGATATTAATACATATATATATATAATAATTTAAGGTTATTGAATTATGTGTGATGATGAATTTGATTTAATTTCTTGAATGTTGTATGTTGTTTAACAATTGATATATTTACGACTTTATGATAAGAGAAAGAGGGAAAGGTATCATGAAGGGCCCCTTCATGATGCTTTTTTGCTCTCTCCTCTTCCCACTTTGAGTTTAGAGGAATTTTTTAACTTAAAGTCTAGTTTTATTGGATTTGTTGAAGGACACTTATGTTTCTTCTAAGATAATTCTTTGTCTAAGCTTAACCTTAATCCACCCCTAATGCACATATGAATGCACAAATCAAGACCTATAACTAAAATTATATTTTAAGTTTGGCGAGGAAGGAAATAATAAATTTTACTTTAGGAGGCAAGGGTGAAAGAAGATGCAACAAATAAAGCTTAAGATATAGCCATATGCAATTTCAATTCGATGCCAAAGCTTAAAGGTTAAGTTGATCCTTTATCCAATTAAGACCATACTAGTTCTTTCTTTTGTTGGCAATTTTGGGTTTGAGATCCTAGCTTCTTGTCTATGAGTTGTCATTGATGTCAAAAGGAAATGGCATTAATGTTAAGAGGATGTGTTGTCTTCAAAGGTGGAATATTCCAAGAGAATATTTTTAAGAGAATCCGGAGAGATTCCATTGGCAAGGGTTTGTCATTAGAACCAAACCGGTTTTTATTAAAACCAAGTTGGATAGGGTTTTTATTAAAACCAAGTTACATGGTTTTTATTAAAACCAATGGAGGTTCTATTTATTATTTATTTAATTATTATTTAAAACCCTTCAAGGTTTTAATTAATTAATTATTTAATTAATTAAGGGAGAAATTATTTTCAATTTATTAAAAATACTTAAAGGTTTTTAAACCTTTTTTTATTCTTAATTTATTAAAATTATTTAAGGGTTTTTAAACCCTTTTTGAAAAGACTTTTGATTAATTTCGAAATGGTATTTATTTCCGCCGACATCAAGGTGTCTTCGAAGAGACTATTTATTCTCCAACTCCTAAGGTTGGAAGGCTAATTAATTCGAAATTCCCCGAATGCAATTTGCGGTGTTTGTGCTCTGTATTCGCTGCAATCGAAGGAAGACTTAGAAGCACGTGCGGTTGAAAAGTCTTTGAGAGTTTTTTCGAGGGTGAAGTGGAGGGAAGTTCACTTGTGAACTTTGTAGCCTGCGTGGGCTAGTGGCAGCGAAGGCTGCTGTTGGGTGCTGCATTGGCGGAGGTCACCGTTTTGAGTCTCGCGGGGGTGCTTTGCTAGAGTAACACACGTTTTTATTAAAACATCTTTATGCCGCAAAATTCGAAGTTTCTTGGATAGCGATTTATAAGGTGTGATTAAATTTTATGAGTTTTGGCTTTTGTGATTAGCATTGAATAAAATCTTAGGAGAAATAAGGGCATATTTCTTTGGATGTATTTTTAAGATTATTCTTTGCTATGCTAAAATTAAAAATGGAGGTATAAGGTGTGAGTCCGTGATTGTTGATTTATTGGCATGTTATGGTGGTTGTGTTTAAAGAAGTGGAGCTAAAAGGTGTAATAAAGGAAGTTTATATTATTGCTCATTTCTTTTTATTCTAACCCTAACTTGGTTGGAAGTTTGAGAGTTGTGTGTGGTGACAGCTTGAAGGTTCAATTATCTTCTACTCCAATAAGGTATGGGCACATTCTTCTTATGAGTATGATTGGTGTATGTTTTTTGAAATAAGGTTGGAGTGAAAAGGTATTCTACTAGGTATCCTTTGGCTAGGTGTAAATCCTATTTTCTGGTTTGTTGAAGACTACTTATGCATTGTTATCCTTAAGGAGAGTTTTTGGTGAATGCATAATTTTTGGTTTGAGATAGTGGAAGCTTTGTGCACTAGGGTTTATATTTGTGAGTCTAGCTACTTGCATTGAGTTGGTGGAATCCTTGGTTGGCTGTTTTGAGTTTGATGGTTGAGTTGCTTCCATAGAGGTTGTTTGATCAAGTTATTGCTTTACTTGATTCATGATATTGTGCTTACTCCATTCAGTTGATTTGAGCAAGTTATTCTTTGCATTTGGTGATATTGTGTTGGTGGCTATTTTGTTCAAATATCTTTGGAGGGAAAAGGATTTCTACTTGTTTCCTTTTCTTGTGATGATTGGTTGAATGCTTCAAGGTTGATGTTGAGTTGAATGGTGTTGGTTGACTAAACCTTGTTTGATGAGCATTGTTGTTGAAACCCTAATTTATGGTGAAAAGAACATGAGTATCATTGTTATGTGATTCTTTTCATAGTTGGCAATTGTTGGGGTTTCATGTTCTTGAAAGAAAACATTCTATCCTATCCATTTCAGATATTGAGTTGAGTTTTCATATTTGAGATTGAGATTGAGCCGAGTTGATTTGAGTTGAGTTTTGAGATTGGGATTTGAGTATAGAACATATTGAGTCTCTAACAATTCTCTTTATGCTTCTATGAGTTTGACAAATCACATTGGGTCTCTAACAATTCACTTTGTGATTTCCTACTAAGAAAGTTTTTCTTGGTGAGCATGCTAAGTTTTTGGACAGGTTTCGATAGGGACTTGTGAGCAGTTTTGGACAGGTTCTGATGGGGACTTGTGAGCAGATTTGGACAGGTCCTAGCAGAGGACTTGTGAGTTGAGTTTGATAGTTCTATCAAAGAACTTGAGGATAGAGGTGCATTGGTTCTATGAGAAGAACCTAAGGATAGATTTGGTAAGTCTTTGAGAAGGCTTGTATGCAGAGGACTAATTTGTTCAAGAGTTGGACATATCTAACAGACAGAGGAAGACTTGTACTAGATTGACTGACTGTGTTTGGTACAGGTTGCTGAGCTACTGTGGACGTGATCATAGAAGGTAGAGGTCTCTTAGGCTAAGCATTGAGGATAGTAGGTCTTCGATGGAAAGGATTTCCACGTGCTGGCAAGAGGTAGAGGCAGTTGATCTTCTAAGGGATCATTTACAGAGCAGAGGGGAAGGTATCTCCTTTGAGCAGAGGCTCATAAATTATGATTGGGGGAAGGTATCTCCTTTGGTCCAAGGCTCATAAACATTGCGATTGGGAAGGATTCCCAAAAAACTTTGAGATAACTTTTAGAGAAAAGTTTTGTGGATGTAGCCCAACCATTCTGGGTGAACCACGTTAAAATTGGTGTCACTTTGTGGATGATATTGTGCATTGCTTTGATATTGCTTTGGGTATATTGCTTTACTATTTTGAAGTATAATGGAAAAAGTATAAAGAGGTCTTATAATGTTCACCCCCCCCTCTCAGTATAATTTTGTGTTCTTCATATTTTACATTTACCTATTTTACCAATAAATACAAAATATAACTTAGTTTAGATAGATATAAAACAAAATTTAAATCCTAAATGCTTAAATGAAAAATATTAGGGGTAAACTAACCCATTTTTTATCATAGAGAAAAAATAATTTCTAGTCCATATAAGCATCATTGGTGCTATTGATCAACCTACAAAACAAGAAAAAAGATACAGTCAGTGGTAGAGAGGTCTATCTGAGATGAAAAAGGAGGTTAGACTTGCTTGAGCAACAATAAAGCCCTTAATTAGACAAATTGAGATGATAAAATGATAAAGTGTAAGAAATAAATTCTAGGTGATATAAGAATCACTAGGTCATGATAGTGTCACCAATAGGTCATGTTAATATCACCAACACGTTTTTCCTATTAGCACTTTTTCTCTATGGAAACTAGAGAGCGATAGTTCCATTGACCTATAATTTGATGATGCTTTTGCTTCTAAGAGTAGAATACCAAGATTAAATACAAGATGATCTAGGGTTATGATTTCAATACTAAAGAGATCTAACTTGGGAGTATAAAGACCCTATTAAATAATAGAAAACTAAGATTTATTTCCTTAGGATGAGGATTAAATGATAAAAATAAAAGACTAGTTATATGCAAAATGTAAATAGAAGATACAAAGTTAGTTTTGAATGCAATAAGATAAATATTAAAGCTAAAAGGACAAGGAATAACCCAAAAAAATAAGGGAAAAGAGCACAATCCAAGATATAAGGTTGTTTTTCCCTTGTTGGAAGCTTTATGAAAGCTTGCTAGCTTGCTTGTTGATGACACTTGAATGCTTGAGCTTGGAGGCTTGATGCTTGATGACTTGATGATTGCTTGAGATCTTGTAGAATTTATTGGAGACTTGCTTGGATGTTTGGATACTTACAAGAATAAGAGCTTAAGTGTTTTTAAGGATAGCATTCACAAGATTGTGATAATATTTTGGCATAATCTTACCACACACAATATTTGATTCCTATGATTCTAGAGAAATTTTAGTAAAATTTTATTGCTTTCAAAAGATCATGGATGAAATTTTGGTAGGGCTTTGCTACCAAAAAATGGTCATGGATTGGGCTCTACCAACTTCTAGCTTTATAGGAAGCCATGGATCCTTGGGGGAAGAATTGCATTGAAGATGAGAATATTGGATAAGGTAAGAGTTTAAAAAGGGATCAAAAAGTCATTAATGGAAGATCATGAGAATGACAATACTTAGATTTAGGATTCCTTACATGAGATGTGGATCAAAATTTAAGGATTTGGCTTCATTAATAACAAGTGACTTGAAAGAACAATAAGTCAAAATTTTTAATTTTAGCATATGACAGTCAAAATTTCTAGCTTAAAAAAGCATTGGTGACACTTTTGTAATGGTGATTTTGTATTATGATTGTTAGATGTTAAATTTGGGTAAAGAAAGGTCAAAAGGTCAAAATTAGAAATAGCATTGGTGGGGTCATAAAAGCATCGTCAATGCTATTGCTTATGCTCTGATGCTTTCACTCTTGAAGTAATAAATGCTTAAAATTTGGACAAAAGGAGGGTTGATTCAATTTGACTAATTGAAAGGTTGATTAATGAAGGGATTGTCAAGCTTGAAGATTGACCCTACATAAAATTAGTTGCCTAAATTTATTGCATAATATGTGTTAAAATATAACATGGATGACCCAATTTTGAGTCAGGAATATTTTTTGTTACTTATGGTTAATTATGCTAGATGATTGATGCTATGATTATATTCTTAGAAGTGATGTTAAAAATTACATTTTGGGTAGCACTAAATGGTGTTATGAATTAGCATGAACCCTCATTTTTTAAAGGGAAAATCAAGTTGGACTAAGGAAACTTGACTTGATTATGATCCACATAGGTGTAAAGATGAGGAACTAATGAAAAACAACAAAAAATAACTTAGAAGACCAAGGGTAAAAGCATTGGGGGAGATAAAAAATTTTATTTTCACTATATAGAGGAGATGAAAAGGAGCTTTAAAGTCTTGATAGTGACAAGTTTTTTGATGGTATCACATGAACATCCACTACATTGGATGAACATGGTGAGGGAACCTATAATTGTAGGGGTATCATGATTAGTGGTGCATATTGAAAAATTAATCCTTAGGGTTGAAACATGCTTCAAATAGCATACCCAAAAAGAGGGAAATGCTAATATGCGCAAGTGATGCTTTTATGAATTGGTGGCACTTTTGCACCTTGATGATCCTTTCATCATGTGCTAGCACTACCGTCACTCAACAAATGCTTTTTTTACCTAATGGTTATTTTTATCGAGGTAAATATTTTAGCTTTCTTTGAGATCATCAAGTTGTTGATTTATGTTACATTAAGGCTAACAAGGTTCTAGTTTGGCTTGGGTGCAAGATAGACTATAAGTTCTAGGTAGTAGAAAGAGCTAACCACACACACTAGAGATATTCCAAGGTATCATAGGGCTTGTGGATCATGTGTTGCTAGAAATAATAGGGATTTTTCATGTGGCATTAATCCCAAAGGTAGAGTTCAAATGGGAATTATTGATAGCACTAGTTACTGATTGGAGAGATGACTATTGGATTTAAGGACTTTTGGAGGATCTTGAGGGTATTTATAAGAGGGGTAGAGGTCCACATGATCTAGGATTAGTAGTGGAGCCTATAGAGGTTGACATGGGATGTGGAATTCCTAGTGGTATAATCAAGTATTAACAGTAATGCCTCGTATGCTAGGGCTACTTGGATAGACAAACAACTTTGTTGTACATCCTAGTATTAAGGGTCCTAATGGGTGACACCAATAATAGAGTGGCCCACTAGGGATATGAAGAGATTATGGCCACCATGCATGATGAGTAGACATGTTTGGCTTGGGATTTATCATACTAGCACACCTCTACTAGTCTCTTCATAGGGTAGCATATAGAGGTGGCATAAGTCTGATTTGTGGGTGCACATCACTCCAACTATGGGATTGGTAGTACATTGTAGTTCTAAGGCAACCAAGGATTTTAGGATAGGTGGTTGAGAGGGAGAAACTAGTAGTATATTGGTGGGGCTACCAATTAAAGAAAAGGTAAAGCAATCCCAATAAGGGTATACTGTAGTGGCTATGAAAAAAATGGATAATCTATTGGTAGAGTAGGTCATGTGAAGGTCATATAAGCATAATATAGGATGGCATGGTTATTCCTACCATATAGCTCACATTAGATGGGTTAGATGGTTGGTGGGACCATAATGGGAATAAGAGCTTCATCATTTTGAGAGAGTGGTCTACCAATATGGCATGAGGTAGGGGATACTAGTGGGACCAATGTGGTATAGAAGCTTCACCATGGAGAGAGGGTTTGGTGGAGCTCTAGATCTAGACTTCTATGCAAATTTGGACCTAGATGACCTTGATATTCTAGATCCAAGAAGCGATGATCTTGGCATGACCAATAATTATATGTATGGTGGTACCAATATTTCAAGGCAAGGAGGATCATTATTGTTAGAAACAACTATTAGAGGAGAGGAGGGGACAAAGTAGGGCATAGTAGGTGGTATCAACATTGGTGAGGGTTATAGGGAGTATCATAGGTATAGGGAGGCTTAGGATCAATTAGAAATGATAAGGATAATAATAATACTACCAAGACCTCCACTACTTGCTTTGCCTATGAGCATAACCAACAAGGTAGGACTAAGCCATTCATCTTAGTTGACTATAAAGGCAGAGTAATATTCCCTAATAAGGTAGGTGGACCTAAAGGATGTACTAGCAATAGTGTAGTGGAGGTGGCTACTTAGATAATAATGAGGGATTGATTAGCATGGGAAATTACTGAGATGTAGCAGAACATCTAAAATCATATTTCTAAGTGAGATACAATAATGACATGATCCATAGTAGTGATAGATGCAACTAGAGGAAATTAGGTGGTCTAGATGCTACTAGGCCTACTGGGACAAGCTAAGAGAGACCTATGGTTGACACAAGGGGATATTTAAAGCTACATAGTAGGAGCTACATGCTGAGGTAGAGTGGGAAACAAAATATTGTGTGGCCTACCATGTAGCATTTCTTATTGATTGGTGCCTTGCATCATCAATGAGGACAAACACCCAGTACTTGACTTACCACTTGTAGTGTTTGGTGAGAATATCACCATAAATAGGAGGGGAAGCATCAAATAAAATCTCTTGAATTTAGCTAGGTTTTGGGTTGAGGCGCATTTATGTTGTCTATCCTAGTTTTAGGATGAACTATGTTATATATTATTGATATTGTACATTATAGACACGATGTATATACATTGATTCATAATATATATATATATATATATATATATATATATATATATATATATATATATATATATATATATACAACCTTATGATTCATGATTAATTATGTTATATGCTTTAATGGATTTAATTATTAATGATTATGTTATTAATGATGTAGACTCATGTTTGATGAATTAAGGTGATATGTTATGTTTGTAAGCATGATTAATTGTTAGGACCCCATCCTAACATTATTATGTAATGACCCCCTTTCCAATGTAAGGACCCTATTATATTGATATTTTGTAATATTTTGGAATGGTATGTGGCACTCGAGGCACCTATACAAATGGGGCTATTTCACGTAACTATTATAAAAAATGTAATTGTTTGTTGGTAGAATATTCTAGCTTAAGTGGCACTTTGAATGTAAGCCAACTCTTGAGCGTTAGGTTAGGTCTGCATAAAATGTATGTTTAAAATACAAGGGGCATAAAAAAATGTATCTTTGGCATATTGAATGAAATTATTGAAGGAGGTTGTTCCCTCAAAGAGGCCCATGATTATGTATTGTGATTTGTAAGATTTATATATATTTTTGCATTTACATTTTGTATTACAATATTCTATTCTTTGATGAATTACTGATTTTATTGCAATATCTATGTGAATGTGCTTATTTTAATTATAATATTTATAATAAGTGGTATCTGAGCACTCTCCAAGGCCATTTTCCACTACGATTGCAACAATTTTTGCCTTGCTACTTCGATTGTTAGGTATAATTTTTTCATGTTTAAAATTTTTGGGTGTTTTCCTATTAAAAAATATAGCCCTTATTTTTATGTTTTAGTTTACTAAGTTAGAAATCTTATGTCAATGATTTGAAAATATCATGGAGGACTTGTCATTATTGGCTAAGCTATATTACCCATAAAGCATCTAGTGAAGTGAGGAGTGATCAGGCTCAAATACCCAGGTCTCACACAACATCTGTATATGAAATTGAGCTCCCATGTATCTTTGGGTATATTGGGAGACCCCCTAATATTAGGAAAAATTTTAGCCCTAGGAAGAATTTTGATCATTCATTTTTCATAGTACATCAAACATAACATTTAGGAAGATCATCCTCCCATACTGTTAGAGAGATAGGTGGTATGCTCAAGGGTATGCATGCAATCATCCTTGAGTAGTGGCCTAAAATATTGGTCTAAGCACTATAATTTGTCACTGTAGTATAATAGAAGGTTATGGAAAATATATACACCTTGAATTAACATACCCTATTTTTTTTTTTATTATGAATGTCAAAAAAATCCATCCCAAAAATTGAGCATATTGAGGATATTACACTATCATAGAATTGATTGAACAAAAATAGATGACAAAAAAAATTGGTGGTGAGAATAACAATCATGATAGGGTCTATCAGTAAAAATCAGGTATAAGTCAGTTTTAGTCCAGATAAATTTTGGAAGTGCAATTATCAGTTACAAATTTAGTAACATTCTAGATAGGGTTTGTCAATAATAGTCAAATACTAGTCATCATAGTCTAGATAGATATGGTCATGCAGGTTGTTAGTTATAAAGTCACAATTAAGATAATCATACAAAACAATTGATAGTTTAAAAATTCAAATAGAATAGTTGTCAATAACAAACATTGCAAATCTTGCTTAAGGGATGTCAGATAAAAGTTATTTTTTGAGTGAACCAAGACTCTAGGAGAAAAACAAACAACACTTGAAGACAATATTGGGGTGTCAAAAATGTTGTTGTGGGATATACCTCATTGAAATCATCTTATCAAGTTGATCATTTTGGTATTAGCCTCCATGCATTTTTTCTAGGGTGCCAAAAAATGTCATTATGAGACCTAGCCCATTTTATTCATCTTTTTGAGTTGATCATTTTGATACATAGCATCCAAACTCTTTCTTTGGACCATTACCAAAAAATAGAAACTCTTGAAACAACACTTCTATCTTTAGTAAGTTAGTGGGAGCAGTCCAAATCATACATATATGGCTAGAGGAACTAAAGGAGCACGAAAGAAGTTAGAAAAAAACCACTATATGGAGTAATTAAATCATGCACTTAATAACCTATGAGGCCAAATGTCCCACATTAGACAAGAAGTTAAATAAATGAAAGATCAAATGCAAGTTATAAGAACTGACCAACTTAAATCCAAATATGAACTTGAAGAAAAATTCCTAGAGGTTGAAGAGTGATTAAAGGAAACCCCAAAGGTGTTCAAGCATATTAATATTAAAATACTAGGTGGCAGTTTAGGCAATAAAGAGAAATAAGTCTATAATTATCTTTTTAACACAAATACCCTATTTAAGATGCCTATATTAGAATTTTCCAGTTTTAATGGAAAGGATGTTGATGGTTGGTTGTGTCGAGCAAATCAGTTCTTCAAAATTTATAATGTACCCTGATATTTGTGGGTCACCATAACATATTTTATTTTTTTGATTAGGTAAAATAAGGGGTTTTGAAAGGGTACCTAAACCTTTTACATATGGGAGTAGAAGAGGTCAGGGTAAATACCCCATGCTCAACCTAAAAAACCACAAAATAAAATTAAAGCTACCTAACAAAGACTATCCAACAAAAAAGCCAACAAGGGAGCACATAGTCCCAGAAAATATTGGACATGAATCATAGGAAAAAAAAATACTAGATTCAAAGCCCACACATGATCATTGCCCATAAAAGGATAGCTAGTCCCAACAACTACTTGAGGTTCAACATGTACTTCTACTGTTGTGCCATTCCATTAATTTTTTTTAGTGAAAGATATCACAATTGGAGGGAACCCAACAATGCATGGTGTTTTTTATCAATTTTTCTCAGGAAGGGTAGGCCAATAGGGGATTCAATTCCCTATGAGGGTGAAAACTCTTTAGTATCCCCTAAATCCATCAATTGCTTAGAGATTTTATTTGTTGATGTAGACACCAAAACGTAGGCACTTATAAAATACCATTCATAGTGCACATTCCAAATCTACATAATAAAATATATACCTAAGTCCAAACTTAGGCATATAAATCCTACACATTAAAAGTATTTTCCAGATTTTCTAAATCTAGAAAATCTACCTAGGATGCCCTACATACCTAGTAGACATGTGTCTTGGGCACATCATCACAACCCATTGCCATATCTCACACACCCATGTCACCCTTATCCCTTCACATGGGATATCCCTCAGACCTCACTCCACTTGCAACTACCTATTTGCCACATCACCCCAGTTAAGTGAGACATCCTAGGTGACTCACTATAACTGCCCTTTCCATTTGGTATCCATGGATTGCCACTAGGCAATTCTAGCTTTCCACCTTCCTTTCCCTCCAAAATCCTAAGAGGCCTATAAAGACACCTTCATCCCATCAACCAAAAGTGGCTAAAAGAATATACCGTTAGGCTATTGAAATCATACCAGGAGCTTGCATGCTTATCGATGAGATCAAAGACTCGAAGCCCCAGAGTGCCCTTTTTGAAGCTTTCTACCATCCAACCTCAACTACCTACCCATGGTTACACAGTCATAACCACCCTCACATGGTTGCCTAACTGCCCTCTCGTGGTTTCCCAACCACACCTGTGCACCTACGGTTACCTAGAGTGCATCAAAGCCGTTAACAATAGAGATCAACAAGAAAAAATTTGGTAAGGCATTTAGTTTTAATTTCTATGTTTTCTACACTGCACTTTTGGATTTTGCAAGCATTCATTTAAGGGTTTTATTGCATTAGTTTTCAATCATATATATAGGTGTTGCTAAACCCTTGTTTGTATTTTATGTGTGTAGGAGATAGGTATCTGAAGAGCTATTGGAGCTAAGAGTGGTCCTACTTCCAGGATACAAAATCCCACTCACCTTTGGAGTTGTAGCAAAGGAGCGAAGAACACCCAGTCATTTGCTAGAGAGTTGGAAGACCACCATTTAGAGCATTGTAGTTTAAGAAGAGAGCATTGTAATATCTCCACCAAAACATTGGGGTAAAGCATTTCAGGAGATTCAAACTCCCTTGTATCAATAAAAATAAAAAAAATCATTCAATACATTGCAATATCTTGTTTTTGTTTTGTGTGTTTGGTGTGCATTTCATTTTTCTAAATAAATGGTGATCACACTAGGACCTCCAAAGGGTTTCATTTTTAATGCCTTATGTTTTATTACTTACTAATTTCTCTACTGTTGGTTGTTATAAGTTTCTAAATTCAAGCTACAAATATAGAGAATTGAATGTGAACATCCTAAAGCCTGTTTTGAATCAACCCTATGCTTGAGGAATCATGAGCATGCAGTTATAGACTTAACAAACCATGGAATGGTGGTTGGAATTCTATAGAATCACACATCGATGGTTAGAGCCCTCTAGAACCATATACTGGTGGTTGGACAAGTAGGAGGGAGTTGCGAAAGGACCATAGGTCTATACATCTAAAACCCTATCTCCATTTTTGCTTTAGAATTTCACAAAAAAAGAGAAACTTTGTCTTGTCAGTCCTATTTGCAATGTGCATATAGGTCTTAAGCTAGGTTCAAATTAAAAAAAAATATAGGTAATCAAAAATTGCATTTTAGAGTAGATTTTAGATCATTTGCATTGTTTGGCTAGGGAAATTCTAAGCATCTTTCTTTGGAGTTTCATCTTAGTCTGTGTTGAATCTGATGTATAGTCACAATCATGGATTGACGGTTGGACATCTCCAAGAATGGGCCCATGGTTTGGTAACTTCGTAGCAGTGGTTGACCAGACCTAATTGCCCAGTGATGGTTGGATCTATACTTTAGAAACCTTACAGGCTTGATATAAAATTTGCCTTTGGGCCCCTAATATTTTGCTGATTGTACCTATCTGTTTCTTGCTTCTGCATATAGGCAATAATCAGAATCACATTTTAATTTGCATCACACCATAATAAACAAAAATCCTCACACACTTGCACGTGAACATTGGCAAGGTTGGATTTCATCACCAACCCCCAATCATTACCCCATTATTTTGGCCAAGGCTGATCCAAGAACCATTGTAGCCATGGAAAATAGCACACATTCCTCTTTGAAAGGTGTACCACTGACCATGGTGAACTGGGTGAGGATTGGTAGTACCTAGGCTCCCTCATTGAACTTGGACTTCATAACCAAGCCTTTATGGATTTCATAACTTGGATTTTATTACCAAGTTAGGGTGTGAGAGTATTTGGGTGAAATTCTTAGATTCATTATAGGGTCAAAATTGCACTTTCAGTTAAAATTTTTTTTTTCAAAAAAAAAAAAAAAAAAGATCATCAAAACCTTGCAAAAATTTAGAAATAAATTTATTTGTGTGTTTGCTTTGCATGTTGTTTCCTTGTGCTTTCATCACATATTCACACACACACCTTCACACTTTCCAATTCATCCCACCCTTAGCATATGGTAACAACCCATAGTCAAGCCAAAAATCTAGCCCAAGTTCAGAATTAGTTACCCTCATCCATGGAGTTTCCACCTTAGTCCTCTCAAGACCCTACCACATCAGCAATAGGGAAAGTCAGTGTAGCTCCTACTGTGTCTTTGAAATTGAATTTTAGACCATCTTGTGGTACCCCCATTTTGGACACAAATATAATGTAGAGAGCTACTCATGCTACCATTCCCAAAAATCCTAGGAGTGATCCACCCACACCATTTGATGATCATGTCACATATGTGGATATGGATACCATTAGGCTATATCTGAATGTAGCTAGTTTGGTCTTTCCATCATCGCCTTCACTTACCATTCCATCTTGCACCATTTATTCATCACAATAGGAAACCACATTCACACACCCACAACAAACCCATCAACTCTTTATGAATCAACTCTTCAAACCAACTGCTACAACCATGACCCACAATCATCCATCATCATCTCATCAAAACCCCTTATCTTTTTGAATAAAAAAATAACTTGTACTAACCCTCTGTACGAAGCACAGGTCAATGTTTATTTGCAGATTCCTACATCCATCCCATCCACTGCATCCATAGATACCATACATTAAAACATCCCTCATTTGATGCTAATACCTTTTACCACTTACCCTAAGCTTGCATCCACTCACATGGTTGCTACCCAACTAGCCTAATCATCTACCACCTACATGGCTATCCCATATTTATTTGTGATTTCTATGTAGTAAGAATTTTTGTAGTTGCAATAATTGATTATGGATGATACTAATTGAAGCATTAATCTCGATATGCAGTGGCAGTCATAGGGGGTAGATCAAAACCAACCATCCATATCTCAATCACACACCTTCTTAACTCAATATCCATCATGGGTGTTGCGACCACCAACCAAGACCATACCCACTAATCCACTTCATCAAATGTATGTTAGCCCTTCAAGTCAGCATACCATCATACCTCCATCTCCTCCTCATCAAAGCCATCGCAAAAAATTATTCCATAATCCATTTCACACTAACATCCAACATCATCAAATCCCCACTAATAATACACATTATTTCTAGTAGCATCAAACCAATCAGGGTTTTAACCCTTTGTTAGAAGATCCCAAGTTTTAGTTTTTGCAAAGTCATATTGATAGTCTAGCCATGTAAACGCCAGGTATGCAATACCAAAAAACTACTCTAAGATAGCTAATCAATCATCCAATTCATGCTTCAGTACCATAATTTACCTACCATGTAGATTTAAAAATACCAAAGTTTGATAAATACAAGGGTGATGAGGACCCTTGAGAGCATGTGAGTGGATTCATTAATGCATGTTTTATAACAAAAACAACAATGCACTCATGATCCATACTTTTCCTCAAATTTTTGGAGGATATGCCCTAGAATGGTACAATTATTTACAACATCAAAGTATATATAATTTTGAGCAACTAGCGAACCAATTCTTGGAGTGGTTTTCTCTGAATGTTAGAAAGAAAATAACATTGATTGATTTGCTCAATTTCAAAGTATATATAATTTTGAGCAACTAGCGAACCAATTCTTGGAGTGGTTTTCTCTGAATGTTAGAAAGAAAATAACATTGACTGATTTGCTCAATTTACAACAATATGACGATGAATAGGTCTATGAATTTGGAAACCATTGGAGGATAGTCATCACCAAACTACCATTCTCCCTCCCTATGGTAGAATTAACATGAATGTTCACAAGGAGTTGTTCTAAACCAATATCCTTGTTATTACAACTACAACAATACAAAAAATTTGAGGAAGCACTCACCCAAGATAGAGTGATAGAAGAGATCAAGATCCAAGAAGGTGAGATTAAATTGAAAAATAAAGAATGGAAAAATAAAATTCAAAATGGGAATAACCACGATCAATCCAAGGCTAACTAGGTTAATCAAGTAATCTTGAGCCAACCTTCGCAATAAATCCAAAAAGCTCAAGTGCAAGTACAATAACCCCTACAGTAGCAACAACCACAAAAATAAACTTATCAGGTGGTTTCACCCCCACCACAAATAGAAAATCAAACTCAACCTATAGAAAATAATTAGTGTTAATACAATCGGTCAAATACAATTACACCCTATTGCCTGAACCATATTCATCCATCTTGCAAAAGTTGTATGATGAACAGGTTTTCACATTGCCAAAAATGAATCTTGAAGATCCAAACAAGCCAAAACCTAGGAGCTATAAGGAGTATTTGTACTACACTTATCATCAATAGAAAGGCCATGTCATCGAGACATGCTATGGGTTTAAGAATATTGTGCAAGATTTAATTGAAAAGGGAAATATCAATATTGATAACCTTAGCCCAACAAAATCAAAACCTTAGAATATATCAAACACCATTACCTCATCATAAGGTAAATCAACAAACAATGAGAGCATAAAATTCTATAGTTCCTTCCAATCATGTCAACCATGTGTCACAACTATACCAAGGTTTTGTGGGGGCTATTTATGTAGTCACTTGAGGGTAGAGAAAATAAAATTATATGTAAGCAAATGAGCCAACACAAATAGTACCAGCTCATGTAGCACAACCAAATGTGCCCATACAACTAAATCCCACCATTCCATCTCCACCCATTCATATCCCAAATCTTCCACCAAGACCAATCATCACATTGGGAAGCTAGTTGACACAGAGCTTAAGGATTATCTCATCAAAGTTGTCAATATATGAGCTCATACAATAATCTCTCTCACATTGTGAGGTATTGATGGAAATCTTAAAATCCATCAAAAATTCAAGTAGAAAATCCTAATGTCTTCAACACTTTTTTGGGGAGTGTTTAGAATTGTATGAAACCTTCAATAGTGTTCTTTAATTTTGAAGAAAAGAGCATATCATCAAAGTTACCTGATACTTCATTGCATATTGTAGCTCATATTGACTGAAAACCCTTTAAAAGAGTGCTCATCTATACCAGTTCCTCTATCAATCTCATCACTACCCAAACCATCAAACATCTCAACCTTCCATCATCTCACATCACCACATCCACCTTCACCAATGATACTTTGTGCTCCACTGTAGGAAATGTAGTTCTACCTATAATAGTGGGGGTAAAAACAATCCATGCACTCTTCCATATCTTGGAAGGAGCCATGCAGTATAACATACTTCTTAGAAATTCTTGAATTAGGGAAATGAAGTATGTTCCCTTGACATTACATCAATGTTTAAAATATGTGCATGAGGGAAAAGTCCATTGAATTCTAGATAAAACTGAACCATTCAAGTACTTCAACTTGATATCCAATCCATATGAGCCATCCCTTCCATCCATCCATATTTCCATTTAGCCCCTCATTGTTCGAACCACCCCAAATAACAACACCTCATCCAAAGCACCCATCCTGGAGGCTTTGCCAATAGTTGATCATGCCTTTTCATCTCAAGCCATCAACCCAAATCAACCCTCATCCACTTCATACTATTTTTCCATCAAACCTGATCATCCCACAAACCAAATTTTATCTTCAATAACTACACCTCCCACTTCACAAACACCCTTTGCATTTTCATCTTAACCAAATATACCTACCACTAATAAATCCATTAAACCAAATCCATATCAAACCTCATTACCTATACAATAAGAACCATTGCTGAGTGAGCCATCACCTCCATTCAAACCATAAGCTACCATTTAAGCCTCCACATTGACATCCAAATCATCAACATCCCAACCAACTCAAGTTGCAGTCCATCTCACCAATCCAAGTATTGGTGAGTACATAGTTGAGATTGTAGACATAACACCACCTATCCAGTATGGTAGAAATTATATTCACCCATGTAACCCACCTTTGGTTATAGGTGTAGTGTATAGAATGGGTTTTGAGCCAAAAAGGATTAAATTTGTATATGGGGGAGTCGATTATTTATCCAATCCACCTCCTAATAAAGAACCCATGCAATAATTTTGTGCTAGTTTAGAATATTTGTCCGACCCATATTTCCCCATGTGATATTTTTTTTAGGTTAACTGGAAAGTATTTGGTCTTGGACGACATGAGTAGGGCTCACATCATATCATTGAGCCCTAATATCGAGAAGCACAAGATCACTCTAGCTTAGGATACATACCATTAGCCTCAAACTCCTCCTTTGAGCATACATTTCAACAACTCACCATAGAGTTTGAAGAGGAGAATGAGGAGAGTGAAGACAATGATGATAGTGATGATGAGTATTTAGACCCTAAGTTTACACCTTATTTACATGAGGTATTTCTAGAAATGAGATCCCATATAGCTACAATCAATTAAATTTTAGATGATGATGATAATTTTGAGGATTTTTAGGAAATGGGACCAAACATGGACATGATCAATCACATTTTTGGTCATCCCCAAGAATATGTGGCCCCTATAGAGCCCATTTAAAGAGATGAGTCCTACATTACAAAATTTTCTATCAACCAATCCATCTTTCGCTTGCATCTTTCGTGAGAGCGACCTAAACTAGATCCACCACCATCATCTTGGTTGCATTCAAAAAATCATAATTCACCCACCATAGGTCAGTTGCTCTCTAGAGAGAGTGAGTAAGAAAGTTCACCCTCCAAATCATAGCCACTTCATTATCACCAAGTTAACATGATTTTTATTGACTTTTCACTCCACTCTCCAATCCATATGATCTGGCAAAGCCGATTTTGATCGATACTTGCCTTATCGACATGGACAGGATTTCATCCCCAACATCTATAGCTAAGTTCATCCTATTTGAAGAATTACTAAAAGATTCTAATGCTTATATTCCTCAACAATCTTCACCTTTGCCTACTTCTATTTTTCAAACTAAAGTAGAAGAAGCATCGCTTGAGTCCTTTGAACATGTGGAGGATGATATTCATCTCATTCCTACTCCACATTAGTTAGAAGAGGGTTCTAACATGCTTATTAAATAATCTATTTATGTGAACCTAAGTCAATATGCGCACAATCCACAAATTGTAACAATAGCAAAATATCTATCCGTAGAAGAGAAATACCACATCCTAGATGTATTGACGAGGAAGAAAGAGATTTTTGTGTGGTCATGCAAAGATATGCTTGGTCTTGACCCCAACTTGGTGGTCCATATCCTCACATTAGTTCCTAAAGCTAAAAATTTCAAGAAAAAATTGAGGAAACTTCATCCTACCATAGTGCTCATTATCAAAGAAGAGCTACAAAAATTACTAGATGTGGGTTTCATACAACCCATTGATTATCTTGAATGGATCTCGAACATGGTACCTATTCGCAAGCCGAATGGGGGATACACGTATGCACAAATTTTTAAGACTTGAACAAAGTGTGTCCCAAGGATGATTTTCCATTACCAAACATTGATTAAATTGTAGACTCTTGCGCAGGCCATGAAACAATTTTGTTAATGGATGGTTTTTTAGGATACAACCAAATTCGAATCAATACTAAAGACCACCACAATACAACATTCACCACACCTTGGGGCACTTTTTGTTTCCAGATGATATAATTTGGTCTAAAAAATGTAGGAGCTACTTACCAATGTGCCATGACATATATCTTCCATGGCTATATACATAAAATCATTGAATACTAGGTTGATGATTTAATTGCTAAATCCAAAACACGTCTTGAGCACATCAAAGTACTAGAAAAATTCTTTGATTGATTGCTTGAACACAAGGTGAGGTTAAATCCTAAGAAGTGCATATTTAGAGTCACATTAGATAAAATTCTAGGATTCATTATCTCCAAGTGAGGCATTTAAGTGGACCCTAATAAGATCAATACCATTGTTGAAATACCCCCTCCAACAAATCTTAAATATTTGCACAGTTAACAAGGAAAGATTCAATCCATTCGTCAATTCATTGCACAACTCTCAAACAAATGTAGGCCATTCAATCGCTTACTATATAATGGGGTCACATTTTTCTAGATAAAAGAATGTCAAGAGGCTTTTGATGATATTAAGAAATATCTAGCTTCACCACCAGTACTAATGTTGTCTTATCCCATAGTCTCTTTTAACCTTTACATTTTTGCCATAAATTTTGCATTAGGGACAATGCTTGTGCAAAAGAGTGACATTCAGAGAGAGCAAGCAATCTATTACATTAGTCAAAATTTGGTGAGTTATGAAACAAGATATAATTATGTTAAGAAGTTGTGCTTAGTAGTGGTTTTTATCACTATGAAACTCATAAATTATATGCTAATTAACACTACCTATGTCATAGCTAGAGAAAATCCTCTACATTATATGATGACTCGCACATACAACAACACCTAAACCATAAATAGAAAATGATCTTAACAAAATTTGATCTTGAATTTATTAGCCAAAAATCCATCAAGGGTTAGGTGATAGCTAATCAACTCGTAGAAGCTCCACTTCCAAATGATCAACCCCTTCTTATCAAGCTTCCAGATGATTCAATATTTTCCATCATTGAACAAGAAGAACTAGTCCCTCCTAAGGATGATGTTGACATCACTCTCTTATTTGATGGGTCAAAGTGTGAAAAAGGAAAAGGTGCTAGAGTTGTATTTTATACACCCGAAGGAATACCAATTCCTTTATCATTCAAACTTGACTTTCCATGCACAAATAACAACATAGATTACGAAGCCCTAATATTGGGGCTCTAGTCAGTACTAGCTATGGGCATTAAGCATATAAGTATTTTTGGTGATTCCCAACTTGTCATTTGCCAAGTTAAAGGAACTTACCAATGTAGAGATCTAGTCTTGAAACAATACCATGAAGTAGCAATGAAATTGCTAGTAAAGTTTGACTAGTATGAGATTGAAAACTTGCCTCATTTGACTAATAGGTTTGTGGATGTGATGGCTTCTTTAGGATCATTGATTCCAAAGAACAAAAATGGAGAAGTCCAACCACTTATTATCACAACAATGTCTAAATCTACAATCTCACGAGTAGAATCTAAAGGTGAAAAGAGTGTATGTCTCATTCACGTAGAACCATACGGGTCTTGCCTTGGTCAAATAAAAGACTTTCTCAAGTTTGGAATCCTCCCATCAGATTTGACATGAACTAAAAAGAGAACATTTAAAAAAAAGTATCTCATGACACTCTCTTGGGGGACATGTCGTATAGATGCGGCTATGATGGAGTCTTACTTCAATGCCTAGATACCATAGAGGTATAAAGAGCCATAACTGAAGCCCATGATGGTACTTGTGATGGCCACTTTAGTGGAATGGTAATTGCAAAGTGTATTTTATGCATGGGATATTATTAGCCAACCATGGAAAATGATTGTTTTCAGTATGTGAATAAATGTCAAAAATTTCAACACCACACCAATTTGACTCATGTACCATCATAAGCATTACATCCCATTCAAAGCCTTTGGCCCTTTTCACAATGGGGCCTAGATTTGATTGGCAAAATTTCACCTACCTCTTTGGGACAACACAAGTTCATCATAACTACCACATAATACTTCACCAAATGGGTCTAAGAAATCCCAATAACCACTACAACTGGACCTCGAATTGCGGAGTTCATACTCCAGCATATTATCTATCATTTTGGGATTCCCTCGAAGATAAATTTTGATAATGATAAGTCTTTAAAAAACAAGGATGTTTGAGCATTATACAACAAGTATAACATCCAATAGAGTTTCTTGACTCCTTATTACCCACAAGAAAATAGACAAGCTAAAGTGACCAATAAGACCTTGATAGCCATTCTCAAAAATCTTGTAAAACATAACCATAGATATTGGCATACTCAACTTCCCTTGGAATTATGGGCTTATCGAACAAGCATCTGAATGCCAATAGGGGAAACTCCATTTTCATTGGTCTATGGAGCCAAAGCAATCATGCCTCTTGAGCTCGAGATCCCTTATTTATGAGTTGTATTACAAGAATTCATGGATGATGATACAACTATACAAGCACATCTTGACCAACTTACATTACTTGATGAAAGGTGACTCAATGCCTTAAAATATCTATGAGTATATAAAGATTGTATCAAGCGTTCTTATAACATAAAATTCTATCCTCATGAATTCCAAGTAAGAGATCTCATAACTAATGCATTGCTACACTTAAGAGATAAATTCACAGCTAATTGGTTAGGTCCATACATTGTCAAGCAAAATTTGGGTATAGGGACATATAGACTTGCAAATTTAGAGGGAACACTGGAACCTGAGCCATTAAATACTATACACCTAACGACGTTCTATTCCTAGATTATATTGGAAATATGTACATATACATGGCTATATATATTTATTGCATTTCATATATCCATCCATGCATTCCACCTACATTTTATATACACATTTCAAACATTTATATTTGTTCATACCATGCATCATGTTAGGTACAATCATTAGCAATAAATACCATACAATCATTAGCAATAATTATTATGTGACCACTAACTATTTTATGTACACCTTTTTAATTTTCAAAATATTATAGTGAAGGTATCAAAAAATTCCATACAACACATTAGCCAATAAACAAAATCTAAGTGTTTTCAGTCACTCAGCTACTCCTAGTGTTTTGAGCAGCCTCCATTCAATATCAAACAATATTTACATGTAATAAGTTATTCTTGGTCAATCAATTTTCCTCTTGGACCATGCACATAAAAACATATTAAAACATTGTGAAGCTTAGGAATGACGAAGTCATGAGTAGCTATTTCCATAAAGCAAAAGGTTTACCCTGTTCATCCAATTATGCACATGGTCTAGAATGCTAAAGAGTTGATGAAAGGACAAGCTCCACCTTCATCCAAAAAACAAAAATTCCTTGCTCTTCCTCAAAATGAGCAAGTATCCTAAAAGTATAAAAAAAAAATCCACTGCTCTTCCTCAAAATGAGTAATTATCCCAAAAGAATAAAAACATAAGCAAGTATCCCAAAAGCAATAAAAATCCCTTGCTCTTCCTCAAAATGAGAAAGTACCCAAAATGCAATAAAAGTCCACTTTTCTCCAACACAAAAATAAGAAAAATAAAAATAAAATCCCAAAAATCCAATGCAATAAAATAAGGGAAAGGAGCTTGGATTCTTGGAACTCTTAGTATTTTGGAAACCATGGGGTGATCCTCATTACAACAACGGGTTGAATGAAACTCGCATGACAATGAGGTATATTTACATGTGAAGTCTGTCACATTAGTGACCTTATTTTGTAAAGACCTATGGATGCTCATGGATCAGCTAGCTTATTGGAATAAGTTCTTATTGATTAGTCAGACCCTACTCATAATGAGATATGAACAATCATTGCACACACAGTTGGTCCTTGAGAATTTTGAAACCTCTAGGACAACATTAGCATCATGAAGATTTGTGAGATGAATAAATGATTTTTATTAAGGTCACTAAGATGTTTGAGTCTTTGCAAAATGATCCTAGATCATTTATCCAAATCATTCCATATCATTTCCACTATTGCATCCCATAATCCATGTCAATTATAAATACCAAATGTTAGTGCCCTTGATTAAACAACAAGAATAAATTTGATCAAGAAAAAGTCTAAAACATACACAAATTATCATAAAAACATACATTCACCATTCATTCCACTCAATCATTACATCATTTCATATGCATATGAATTGCATAGTACAAAAAAAAGTTTGTATACATTAGAGCACTACGGCTCATAAACAAAAATAAAAACTACAAAAAGAGGTGATAAGTGCTCCTAGATAGCACCACCATGACCCCTAGGAAGACCCTAAGTTGATCCCTGTGAACCTGAGGGAGCATGAAAACTAGGAGCCCTAGAACGAGAAATGCTAGGCCTCGACTCAATTTGCCTAAATGACCTAGAAATTGATGCGAAAGGCTGCACATGTAGAGGAATGTGATGATACACATGCCTATCCTCCAAAATATGGATATACCTAACATGTGATTGAGAAATAAACATATATTTATTTTGATGTGCCTCTCACTTCGCTAAATAAACATGAAGAGCCGTAACCTTAGAACTATATCTACCTCAACTAGGTCCACTTCGTAGCCCCTCCACCTTGCTTTGCAACTAAGCTATATTGGCATCTTGAGCCACCAAAACATTCTTAAACCTTATAATATTTGTATTACGAGCCTCTAAAGTCTATCCCAAGATATTATGCTCAACCTAAAGGACCTCCCAATCCTCCTTAGTGTGATGTAGAGGTAGATCTTACCCTCCATAACCACCACCTCCATCACAGCTACCTCCATCTCCAAGTCCATCATCGCTACCTCCATATCCACCTCCATCACCACTACCTCCATCTCCATATCCACCAACCCCAACCCTAGTGTCTATAGGCTTAACATATACCCTAACTTGTCTCATACTACCACTACCTCAATGACACTTTTACCATTGAGAAGCCTACTCACTAGCATCTTGCTCATTGTCGCTCACCACATCATATATAGCTTGACTCGGTGCCCATGGAGGTTGCAAAGCAAACCAAGTATAATACTCAGTTGTACTTCTAGCATCATCTACATCTGGGACACCTATCATCTCATCATCTCAATCATCATAAGTAGTCCAAAAGTCAAGAGTAATAGGAATACTAAGCTCATTGCTCTGATGCCTATACACAATTAGAGCATCAAGAACTCTCTACACCAAAATGAACTATTGCATCACTTGATAGAACTAAATAAACTCCATATCTTATACATGCCACCCAAATAGGTACCCACCTCACCTAATCCATTACAACTATATTGCATCACCATCCCAAGTCAAGCCTCACCATGGTTGCTAGAGGATATCACCACTAATCAAAGCACCAAGCATATCTCGTTATCCACTGTGGATAGGAAAAATCAGTAAAGCCTCCTCATTGGTCCACCAATGAAGATCACAAGGCAATGAGTGATCCCACTCACAAGGTAAACCCTCTGGTCGATCAATCTTGATGTGCTTCCAATCCCACAACTAAATAAGTAGGATGCATACAAATTTCTTTCACTCCCACATATTCATGTCATACAACTGGTGAAGTAGAGAAGAAGCCCATGCATAAACCCAAGTCTCACCAATTAGATCAATCACAAGCCTCACCTAGTTTTAAGAGAACCATAATTCCATGCTGTTAGGCAACAACATATTACCTAATACGGACATCACAAAGGTCGAAAGTACTCCTAACTTCCCATCCTTGTATAGATGAATGTATGAGATACCACACTTACTGACATACAAATCCTAGTCATTTCCATATATCAATCTCAGCTCATGCTACTTGTCGTGGCTAACCCAAATTGGTGAACCCTCGATATGAACACGAAAGATACGGTAAACATCCTCCAAGGTGATAGTAAGCTCACTTGTTAGAAGATGAAATGACCCCCTATCAGGGTCTCATATCTCCACTAAAGTAGATAAGTACTCCTCATATACTCGAATAGTCTCCACTCGCTCACAACCATCCAACCTCACCGCTACCATCCACTTCCAATCATCGTCAATTAGGACCTTCTGCAACTGAGATATGATACGAGGCCATCGATATTGAGCCTTTATAAATTTCACCTACAAAAAACACAAAAAAAATCCAAATTAGTGCACACATCATTTAAAAAAAAACAAACATTTGGTATTCTTTTCATTCAAAAAAAAGAAAAAAAGAAAAAACTTTCACCTCCCCCTTTATCAGTGTCAAAAAAAAATTACCATCCCCTCTTAGTTATCAAAAAAATAAACACACACAAAAAAACAAAAACAAAATACAGGGAAGGGCCTCAAAATCCTACCTCTACCAATCGCACACTAACTTCAGCTTCAACCGAGCCACCAACATCTGCCTCGTCACCCACTCCACTATCCTCACCAACCGTCTCCATCACTCAATATCTCAACCACTCAAAAAACCTTGAACCACACAAATGAATTCAAACCACCCAAACAAACATATTTATAAGCACATTTTATGGATCAAACCATGCATCTGCATTTTGTGAGTGTACACAACCGTGCACCCACGTTTGGCAGTGCCAACCATGGATACGTGGTTGTTGGGCACAACCAAACGTGACCATGCGGTTGAGAAATATTAAATAAAAATAAATGTCTTTCAACTTAAATGGATTCAATTTCAACCAATCTATAGTTGACAGTCAAGGTCATGTAATTAAAACTTGGGCTGATATTATTAATCGTGCTAACCTTGGTATGGAAGTTATGCACGAACGTAACACTCACAACTTCCCTCTAGATCTAGTTGCTATTGAAGCTATTTCTATAGACGGATAATTACTCAATCCTATGGATACCTTCCCTCAAATCCAAAAAAAAGTAGGGCATATGTAGACACCAAAAACTAGGCACTTACAAAATCCCATTCACATTACACATTCCAAATCTACATAATAAAATATATGCCTAAGTCCAAACTTAGGCATATAAATCCTACACATTAAAAGTATTTTTTATATTTTCTAAATCTAGAAAATTTGCGTAGGATGCCCTGGATACCCACTAGAAATGAGTCTTGGCCACATAATCACCACCCCTTGCCACATCTTACACACCCATGTCACCCTTGTACCTTCACATGGGACATACCTCACACCTCACTCCACTTGCACTACCCCTTCCATTTTCTAGCTCTAGATTACCACTTGGAAATATTGGCTTGCCACCTCCCTTTCCCTCCAAAATTCCAAGAGTCCTATAAAGATACCTTCACCCCATAAACCAAAAGAGGCTAAAAGAACATATCGTCAGACTACTAAAATCACACCAAGAGCTTGCATGCATCCTAAGGAGATCGAAGACTCGAAGCCCTAGAGTGCCCCTTTTGAAGCTTTCTGCCATCCAAACTCAACTGACTACACATGGTTACACAGTAGCAACTACCCTCATATGGTTTCCTAACCACCCTCTTATGGTTTCCCAACCACACTCGTGCACCCACAGTTACCTAGAGCGCATCCAAGTCGTTAACAACAAAGATCGATAAGCAAAAATTTGGCAAGGTATTTATGTTTAATTTTTATGTTTTCTACACTGCACTTTTAGTTTCTACAAGCATTCATTTAAATATTTTATTGTATTGATTTTCAATCATATATATAGGTGCTACTAAAACCTTGTTTGCATTTTGTGTGTGCAGAGATAGGTATCTGAAGAGCTATTGGAGCTAAGAGGGGCCCTAATTCCAAGATACAAAATCCCACTCACCTTTAAAGCTGTAGAAGAGGAGCGAAGAACACCAAGTTGTTTGTTAGAGCATTGGAAGACCACCATTTAGAGCATTGTAGTTTAAGAAGAGAGCATTGTAATATCTCCCCCAAAACATTGGGAAAAAGCATTGTAAATTTAAAATATTCAGGCTCTCCTGTATCAATACAAAGGAAAAAATTATTCATTACATTGCAATCTCTTCTTTTTGTTTTGTGTGTTTGGTGTTCATTTATTATTGCTGCAGTTCGTAAGATTTCTTCTACTTCCATCACCTCTACTAAAACATGGGAGGTTTTAGTCTTCAAATTATTTGAAGAGAGGTTCTTATAATGATGTATTAAACCTCCCTTGATGCCACTAAGAGAAACCATAACCTTATTCATAGGTGAAGCCTTCCCTTCGAAGAGGAGAAAGGAGTCTTGAATTCTTCAAACTCAGATTTAGTAGAATCACTAGAAGACCTAAAATACATCAGTGATAGGTCAAATGCTAGGGGAATTCTCAAAAATTCAATCTTTGCTAGTGCTTCTTCTACAATAATACCTCTATATTTGGCCACATGTTTAAATGTTAACAAAATCAGACCTTGATGGATTGGGTCTAGCCCTTTACCATCCCTTACATTCATCAGAGACTTCTCCAAAGAGTGATAAAAAACAAGGGGATATTCATAAGTCTTTTCCTCCTCAAATAATTTAGAAACATCGTATGATAATTTTGAATCACCTCTCTATTTATTTCCAAGGTAAAGTAGTCCATTATCACTAAAATCACATGATTCTAGGGAGATTTGAGCACCTTGGCATCAAAACCATTATGTAATTTTGGTAAATATTCTCCATGATCTAGGAAATAACCTAGTTACCTCTTTAAGAGAATGCTTTGGATGATTATGACATCCACCATCAAATGGAAGGCTAGTCACCTCACCAATTAGCACCACCAAAAATTGGAACTCAAGCCCACCGACTTGAATTCAATCTTTTCTCCAAGAGTATGCCAACATTTTGGATAGGCCCTATGATAGCCATGGAAGGACTGAAGGCAACTTTTAAATTTGAATAAGATGCCCTACAATGGTATCTTATGGAACATGACTCCAGATACTTCTTGGAAAAACTTTAATTTCTAATTACTCACTCATTTTAGTCCTAGTGAGTATGAGGATTTTATAGGGACCTTGACCAAATTGAAACAAAATTATACTATCTATGAATATTAGACTCAATTTGAGAAATTGGCTAATAAGACAAATGGATTGAATGAAGGATTTTAGAGCTATTTTATTAGTGGATTGAAAGATGATATCAAGGTTGAGGTAAAATATTCAAACCACAGACTATGATGCAAGCCATATGATTGGAAAGATTAGCAAAATAAAAATTCTTAGCCCAAAAGAGATCACCCAAATTCTCATAGACCAAACCAACATTTCCCTCCAAGTTCACATCAAATACTAGTAATAAGTCTACCCCAATCAAACGATTGACTATGAAGGACATGGATGCCCATCAAGCATAAGGCTTATGTTATAATTTTTATGAGAAGTATTTGCAAGGGCATAAATGCATCCAAAATATATTATTATTTTTGGATGTGGATGAATCAATAGGTAATGAAATACCTGATGAAGAAGTAGAACTATAAGAGGAACAACCATAGGATGAAGGTGAAATACATGAACTATGACAACTAGAGATCTTTGTCTATGAAATTGCAAGAATTTCAACCCCTCAAATGATGAAGATAGTAGAAATATTCAAAGGAAAAAATATTACAATTATCATTGATTTAGGCAATACACATAATTCTATTGATACCCGAGTATCCAAGCAAGAGAATTGTTGCATACATTCTTGCAATTCCTTTGAATTTATGGTGAAAAATGTAGGAACATTACCTTCTAAGGGTAAATGTCATCATTTTAAGTTGAATATAGGGGAATAATAACTCAAAGATGATATATTTTCTCTTCAACTAGGATAATGTGATGTTGTGCTAAGAGCATAGTGGCTAGGTACCTTGTGAATAATAGCTTGGAACTTTTCTGATTATGGATGTAGTTCTCATAGAATGGGAAGTATTACACTATCCATGGTCCACCCACTAGATATGTGTAGGTTATCTATTCAATCCATATTGATAATTTTTAAAAAATATCATTTGGGGTCATAGCTCAATTATTTACAATTCAACCATAAACTTTAGAAAAAGACAAGCCCAAATATGAATTGCAACTCATTTTGACTAGGCATGATGTAGTTTTTTTGAAACTGACATAATTACCTCTACATCGTTCCCATGATCTTGCAATACCATTAGTACTAGGTAGCTTCCCACCTAACATTAGACCCTACTAATACCCCTATTCACTTAAATAAAAAATTGAGAAGTTGGTACAAGAGTTGCTAAAAGCAAGGGTAATTCATCCTAGTAATAGTCCCTATTCTTCTCTAGGGCTACTAGTTAGAAATAAATATGGGTCATGGTGGTTGTGTATAGATTTTTGTGAGCTCAATAAGCTCACCATTAAGGAAAAATTTTCTATCCTAGTGATCAATGAACTGTTGGATGAGCTATATGGCACAAAGTTTATCTCCAAGTTGGATCTTTGCTCAAGTTATCATCAGATAAGGCTCAAGGAGATAGATATTCCTAAAACAAAATTTTAGACTCATGAGGGCCATTATGAATTTTTGGTCATGCCCTTTGGCCTAATTTATGCACCATCAATATTTCAAAGCCTCATGAATAAGGTATTGCAGCCATTCCTTTGCAAATTTATTCTAGTTTTCTTTAATTATATTCTAATTTATAATCACTCTTAGGAGGAGCACCTCATACATTTGGATTATTCTCTACAAATTTTATTCAAGAATCAACTTTATGCCAAGAGGTCTAAGTGTTCTTTTGGTTTGCAAGAAGAAGAGTATCTGGGTCACATTATCTCCAAATATGGATTTAAAGTTTATCCTAAAAAGATTTAGGTTTTTTAAGAAATGCCAAAGCCTCACACACTTAGGGGACTTCAAGGATTTTTGAGACTCATGAGGTATTGCTGTAAACTTGTATAAAACTATGGAAATATAGCAACTCCTTTAACAACCATGTTGAATTTTTTTTTTTTTTGGACAAAACCAATGGAGAAGGATTTCAATGAACTAAAGCAAGCCATGATAACCATGCCAGTGTTAACATACCTAATTTTTCTAAACCCTTTCTAATTGAAAGTGATGCTTCGAAAAATGGAATTGAGGCCATGTTGATGCAAGAAGGAAGACCATTGACCTTCACCAGTAAAGAACTTTCAAGATAAATTTTGGACAAATTTACTTATGCAAAGGATATGCTAGCCATTTTACATGTTTTTAATCATTGATGGCCATATCTCATTGGGCATCATTTTTCAAATAAAACCAACCTTCGAAGTCTCAAGTACTTCTTAGAATAATGGGTAGCCACACCTGAACAACAAAAGTGGGTTTCTAAAATGATCAACTATGATTATAAAGTCACATATAAAAAATAAAAGAAGAATATCATGGTTGATGCACTATCTTGATAGTTTGAAGATCAAAGTATGTTAAATTCTATCTCTTCATCAATACCTCAATGGATTAACTCTATTAGATAAGAAATGGACAAGGATTCAAGTTTGTAAACTTTGATCACCAAACTACAAATTGAGCCTAACTCATGCCTTGGATACACTTGGTATGGGCAAGATTTGAGATATCGTTATTAACTTGTTATTCCCAAAATCTCACAAATGTGAGAATTTTTCTTGAAGAAAATGCATGCCTCACAAAAAATAAGACATTATGGGTTTCTCAAAACTTATGAATGGACCAACCATACTTTATTTTGGAAGGGAATGAATAAGGATATTCAAACATTTGTGGATGAATGTGACATGTTCCAAAGAATTAAAGGAGAAATGATGTGTTCCCTTGGAACCCTTCAACCCTTACCAATTCCATAACAAGTGTGGGTAAATATTTCCATAGATTATATTGAAAGGTTACCCAAGCCAGGAGGAAAATAAATCATTCTAGTGGTAGTGGATTGTCTCACTAAATATGCTCATTTTTTGTTCCCTATCCCATCTCTACATAGCCTTAGTAGTAGCCCAAATTTTTTTAGACTCCATATTTCACCTTCATTGGATGTCCACATCTATTGTATCAAAAAGAGACCCCACATTTACTAGTCATTTTTAGTATGAACTATTTAAGTTGTGGTAAACTCAACTCAAAATGAGTTGTCTATCATCCATAGACAAATGACCAAACATAAATTGTTAACAAATATTTGGAAATCTACCTTCATCGCTTGCATCCAAACATCCTACATAGTGGGAAAAGTGGCTTCCCTTAGTTGAATGGTGGTATAATACTTCATATCATGCTACGACCAAGATTACACCCTTTGAAGTAGTGTAAAATTTTCCTCCATAAACACCCTCCTCCTAAATTTTAGGAAGGTCCAAAATTCATGTTGTAGGCACCACTATTAACTAGCATGCATCATCCTTCAACAAATTAAGATAAATCTTGAACTGATCTAGAATTATATTCATCAACAAGATAATCAACACTATCTTGAGAATAGGTTCAAAGTGGAAGATATGGGTTTTCTCTACCTACAACCCTATAAATATGCACCACTCTAGTTCCATAGATACCAAAAAAAAGCTACCAAAATCTATAGACCCTACCAGATATTACAACAAATTGGTTCCACTACCTACAAATTGGCCCTTTCAGCTATGTCCAAGCTCCATATAGTCTTCCATGTTTCTTATCTCAAGAAGGTTGTTAGAAAAAAGGTACAAGTTCAATCCCATTTACTAGAGATGGATGAAGAAGGTCCATCATGCTTAAGCTTAAATAAATTTTGGACCAAAGAGCATGCACCCTTCTCAACCATATCATCATTGAAGTTCTTGTTCAATGGCATGAACTAAAACTAGAAGATGCCACATGGGAGTCTCCAATAGCTACACCAATAATTTTCTCATCTCCAACTTGGAGGACAAATATTTTGGAAGGGGAAAGGTATGTTAGTACCCCATTCTAACATTATTATGTAATAATCCCCTTTCCAATGCAGAGACCCTATTATAATGATATTTTGTAATATTTTGTTATGGTATGTGGCACTTGAGGTGCCTATACAAGTGAGACCGTTTCATGTAATTTATATAAAGAATGTAATTGTTTATTGGTATAAGATTCAAGCTCAAGTGGCACTTTGCATGTAAGCCAAATCTTGAGCATTAGGTTAGGGTTGCATGAAATATATCTAAAAAGAGAAGGGACATAAACGAATGTATATTTTACATATTGAATGGAAGTTGCCCCTTCAAAGAGACCTACAATTCTATATTGTGATTTAGGAGATCAACATATATATTTTTGCATTTACATATCGTATTACAATATTATGTTCTCCCATTAATTATTGTTTTTATTACAATATCTATGTGAATGTGCTTATTTTAATTAAAAGGTTTCTAATATTGATAATGATTAATTAAATTGAATAAATGAATGATGAATTAATTAAATGTTAATGAAAGATGAATGATTGGATGTACTGAGATAGGGTGACTATACATAATGAGATACGAGGGATGTAGGATATGCTCACGAGGGTGTTGCTATAGTACAACTATAAAGATATATATCAAATAAATACATCCCTATACATAAACATATGCTCAAGGACTTGCCCAAGGGGAATTTAGTTATCTATTAGACTTACCAAGGGGACTTTTGTTAGCTTTTAGACTTGTCCAAGGGGACTTTTATTAGCTTTTAGACTTGCCTAGGGGGACTTTAGTTAGCTTTTAGACTTACCTAAGGGGAATTTAGTTAGATTTTAGACTTATCTAGGAGGAATTTTTTTATATTTGCTATGATTCAAATATATATACAAACATGATGATTTCCCTTTAAACAAATATCTAAAGGAATTCTGCCTTGCCCATATAAATTTTGATTTAGCCTTACCTATAGGAGTTTTGATTTAGCCTTACCTGCAAGAATTTTAATTTAAGATTTACCTTTAAGAAGATTCCTAATGGGATTATGATTTACCTCTAGGAAAATTTTTAAATTACTTTTTCTTAAACTAATTTACCTCATAGAGAAGTGTAATAGAGGATTTATGGTTGATTCATGTGGTAATTAATGATGGTCCCAATTGGGAAGACATGTTAATTGTGGATTAGTTGCCTCTATGTGAGGTTGTATGTGGAAAAATATATAATATGATTGATATAGCTATGAACACCTACAAAATTTGAGTATTCATCATGTAGAGATTGATGAAATAAAAGTTGATTTGATTTTTCCATGAACACCTATAGACTTAAATTTTTTTATCATGTGGTGATTGATTTTATAGTTCAGAAGACTTGATAAATATGGTTTGAAGTAACCAAAATTTATAATAGATATGATTGTGTGAACCTTTAATTGATTCACAAATATATGAATAAGAATATTCACTTGCATAAATCACCTAGTTAGATAAAAACAAACTATCCTAGCTAGGATCATCATTTGCATATCATCAAGGAGTCCTGACTTAAGATGCAATAAGTAGTCTAGATATAGATAAACATGTGTTATGCAAGTAGTCATGAAACTTGGCATATACAAGAAAGCACTGACAAGTAGCTAAAATAAAATAAGTAGTTGATATATACGTAAAGGCAATACCTTTTAAGATGCATTATGTTAATTGGTTCTTTAAGTTATTTTTTATTAAGCGTAGTAAGGTGGTAAGCACCTAAAACAAACTTGGTTATGATATATAGACCTAGTCAATTAGGCTCAAAATTAACTTTGATCTTGGTTTTGGTGTTTGTAATGACCCTAAAAACAAGAAACAAGAAAACACATGGGAAGAGATTTTTTTTTGACTAAAGAAAGGGATTCATAAACCCCTAACCAATCGTAGGTTAACTTAATGTTTAACAAATCCCCTAAGTTTCTCAAGAACTACACCTCATAATATTTTCCTCATGCAAGTCCATTTGCATAGGCATATCTCATGTTATGCACATAAGTCCATCCATCTCATCAATCCTTGATGAGCTAGACTTATCACCTTCAATCATTAGAAGGTGTACACGTATATCCATACTCAACGCAAGAAATTATGCATAGGTATTCTACGTTTACTATGAGTTAAGCTATTAATTTTATCTTTTGACAAGCTATCTTAACTCAGGTACGATCTTCCATAAACCTAGTTACCATTTTCCCTAAGGGGTCATAATCCTTTAGGTTCACTATGAATACCCTAAGGGGGTCTCAATCCCTTAGGTTATCCTCTAAGTTCACCCTAGAACTTACTACTAAATTCTGTAAAAGGTTATTCATGAAAATAAAAGATAGATCTAGATACTAAATCTAAAAAAACATAACTCATCAAACATACAAAAGATAACTAGAAACATAGAGAAATACTTAAAAAATAGACATGAACTAGAAAATATTTAGATACATTCACAATGAATCAAATAGAATATAAAGGTGCATCTACCATATTGATCATTTATTACATAAGCATGTATGGTAAAACCTCCATACCCTTAAACAATACATTACATCAATTTCATCAGGGAAATATCCCCACAAATCTAGTCTATTTGTGCATAAGTAAATAAGATATAAGTAGAGAGAAAACTTGTGCATTAGTCCATCTGTAACTTTGGTCATCCCGCTCTTCCATAGATCATTTGAGGATATTAGGGGATTAGGGCACTCATAGTTTAGGATAGGCATGAATCTAAATACATTTAATCATTTTATTATCAAATTGCAACTTTACAATCAAATAAAGCAATCTAACTATCTAATGCATAGTTGATATCATAGAAACTACTCTTTCTATTTCCCCTCTCATCATCCTATGAGATTATTTCAAAAATGCATCTAGATTATAGGCTTTACTTGTAATAAATTACTCAAATCGTGATCAACAATTAAAGTCCCATACCCTTAATTGCCAAACAATCTAGGTTCCTTCAATCAAGAAATAACCATTTCTCTTTGTTCTATAAATTAAGTCTCATACCCTTAATTCACAAACAACCTAGTCTCATATTTATTTATTGAATCAAAGACAACTACTTTAATCCATAAATAAACCTTTTCCTTTCATTTCATAAATTAAATACCCATACCCTTAATTTACAAAACAAAATAATTTCATATTTATTTATTAAATTAAATTCAACTACTTTAATCCATAAATAAACCATTTTCTTTCATTTCATAAATTAAAGACCCATACCCTTAATTTACAAAACAAACTAATTTCATATTTATTTATTAAATTAAAGTCAACTACTTTAATCCATAAATAAACCTTTTCCTTTCATTTCATAAATTAAAGACCCATACCCTTAATTTACAAAACAAATTAATTTCATATTTATTTATTAAATTAAAGTCAACTACTTTAATCCATAAATAAATATTTTCCTTTCATTTCATAAATTAAAGATCGATACCCTTAATTTACAAAACAAACTAATTTCATATTTATTTATTAAATTAAAGTCAACTAATTTAATCCATAAATAAATCTTTTCCTTTCATTTCATAAATTAAAGACCCATACCCTTAATTTACAAAACAAACTAATTTCATATTTATTTATTAAATTAAAGTCAACTACTTTAATCCATAAATAAACCTTTTCCTTTCATTTCATAAATTAAAGACCCATACCCTTAATTTACAAAACAAACTAATTTCATATTTATTTATTAAATTAAATTCAACTACTTTAATCCATAAATAAACCTTTTCCTTTTCAATTCATAAATCATTCCTTCATAAATAAAGTTCTCTAACTCTACTTAATAAATAATTCATAAATCATTTCTTCATAAATAAAGTTCTCTAACTCTACTTAATAAATAATTCATAAATCATTTCTTCATAAATAAAGTTCTCTAACTCTACTTAATAAATAATTCATAAATCATTTATTCATAAATAAAGTTCTCTAACTCTACTTAATAAATAATTCATAAATCATTTCTCTATAAATAAAGTTCTCTAACTCTACTTAATAAATAATTCATAAATCATTTCTTCATAAATAAAGTTCTCCAACTCTACTTAATAAATAATTCATAAATCATTTCATTAAGTAATCAAAGCTTTAAAACATTAGAGAAGGCTCTATCTTAATTAAAGTTTCCAAAAGACCCAGGGATACACTAACAAGCTCGGTGTCAAACACAATGTGCTCTCAACCATGCAGTTATCACAGAGATAAACAACCTCATTGATCCAAGGGTAACCACGCCTTCGTGGCCCAGCTATGGTAGAAGAAGGGAGAAGTTACCTACAACTATGAACATCATACCCTTACCAAAGAGTAACAACAAATTTTGGTTCATAGGTCTGCGGGGATAGAGGACAATGGGGAAGGAAGATGCCCCTCAACATTTACAAGCTCTCCCTAATGGATACCCAACTACAAAAGGAAAATAACAACACAACAAAGCTCTCAGGCAGCTTGGATGACAGACCTAACTTTCAAAAACAAATAAGGTTAGCATGGTACGACTTACTAACTGGGTAAAACTTGGCTCCCATTGAAAAGAAGAATAATTGAAGAAAAAGGAATTTTATTGTGGAGTAATAAATAATTCTACAACAAATAAAAATTACAAAAGTTTTTGTTAGTAAAATATTTGTTAAGAATGCAACATGGTAATTAAAAAAATAAGAAAACAAAAAGAAAACAAATATTCACTTCACCAGAGGATAGTACAATTAAAGAAAAGTCATCCAAAAATATCTTACAATCCATCTCTCAAGGAGCTACTAAATATGAAAAATATGTGTCAACAAAATTGATGGGGTGAAGAAAAAAATGGAAATTTTTCAATACTTCAACATTGCATACATGGTCTTCTCAATGATGCTAATGATTGTTATGAAAATTACATTACAATACCTGTTAGTTTATGGAAAATAGTATACAAGGAAATAGTCACTCTAAATGTTCTTAAGACAAAAAAACAAAAAAAATGAAGAATTGAAGAACAATCCTACAAAGAAAAATGTCTACTATGACAAATAATTAATTGATGTAAATCCAGCTGGAAGAGGACAGAACAAAGGCCTCTCATCACATGAAAACTATGAGAAATAAAAAATAAACAGGTAAAATCCCCATTCTCATAAAAACTGCAATACATGGAAATAAATCGAAATATGCTTTATTTTCTTATTCTTGGATTCACCACCATAATGCAATACAAGGGGAATATATATAGATATCCCAAGAGAAACCCTAAAACAAAACCCTAAAGCTTAAAACTCTAAAGATAAAAAAAATACTATTTTCGACAAATAATATTTTTATTAAAAATTACATTTTTTATTAATTATTATTTTCAGCAAAATATTATTTTCATAAAAAATTCCCATTTTTAGTAATCACTATTTTTGGCAAATTATTGTTTCATAAAAAATTACAATTTTTAGTAATTACTATTTTTGGTAAATTATTGTTTTATAAAAAATGCCATTTTTAGTAATTAATATTTTCGGCAAATTGTCTTCTCGTCAAAAATTGTTAGTTTTAGTAATTTGTAAAAAAAAATCGGATTGACATACACTTTTAAAACACAACTTTGTAAAATCTATATTAGGCATCCTAGAAAATCTCAACACCTAATCATGCATAACAAAATATTTTAAAACTTAAAAAAAACACCCTATGAAAGATATGCTTCTGCATCATTCTCCTCTGGTTGGAAAGAACTCTGCTCTTGCAAATTCCTCTGATCAGACTCTTATAAATTTTTGCTTTCAATATTTTCCCCAACCATTCAAATCCTGGATCATATCAATATGATGCTAAATATCCCTTTTTGGGGGTAGTCCATCTAGTAACTCCTCTAGTATGACATTTGCATACTCTTTTAGCAAATCTGTTGTTGTAGGTGGTATAACAACATCCATAGTATCCACCTTTTGTGCTATCAACACAACAAAAACCAACTTCATTCATCCCTATGACAAATTCCTTAGTTGTCAATAGGTTTTTACTCTATCCTTCTTCCTTATGTGGTAACAAGACCACTTTTACTCCATCCTTCTAGAATATGTAAGTATTCCTTCCTCCATCATGGGTAGCCAACCTGTCATATTGCCAAGGACTCCTCAACAATAAGTGACATGCATCTATCAAAATTACATCACACCATACTTCATCATTATAGGTATTCCCAAATGAGAACTTAAACAAAAACCTTTTATCTATAGTTACCTCATTCCATTTATTGAACCATGATATTGGTAGAGTTTCGAGTTCTTCTCATATTTTTAGTTAAGTTTCTCAACCATTTCATTTGAATCCATATTTTCACAATTACCACTTTCAATAATCATCTTACATACCTTTCCTTCGGATGTGCACCTAGTTTGGAAGATATTCATACGCAACCAGGAATCACTACCATCATTGTCTTGCACTTTCTCCTTCCTTGGTATGATCATCGTCCTACTTATCATGAAACTTTCTCCCATGTCTACAACAACTTCTATCTCAATTTGCTCTTCTACCTCAACCAAATTGACTCTAGCTTGTTTCCCTGCCTTCTTTCTTGTGCGAAATAGTGTGAACACTCAAAAGCTCTATTCCCTTCCTCACTACATCTATAACAGGTATATTACCTCTATGGGCCATCCCAATTTTATCTTCCACCATAGCCTCTTCCTCTCTAAAATCCTCCACCTCTCTGGTGGTTACTATGACCTTGTCCAGACTCTTCTTGTTTTCCTGTATTAAAATATTATCCCTTTGAGGAATTAAATGCACTACATCCCTTGACTAGTGATGATGGCCATTTCTTCACTTCTCTTCTAAAATTACTCTTATATTTTTCTTCCACCTTTAATGTGAACTGATATGCATCCTCTACACTATGGATTCGAAGCATACTCAACTCATATGGTATGACATAAATTAATCCATTCACATACCTTGCAACCTCCCATTCTTATAATTCTTCAAGCTCTACTCAAATTGATAACTTGTATAATTCATTGGTGTAGTTCTCAATGCTTTGGTCCTTTTGTTTAAGGTTCTATAATTTACGAAATAATGTTTAGGTATAATATTTAGGCAAGAATTTCTCCTTTAGTTTTTTTTCTATTTTTCGCTAAATCCTAATCTTTTTCTTTTATTTTATCTACCTCTCCTTCTGTAGATGATCCCTCCAAATCAATGCATACCCTTTCAACTTTGTGCATACAAGCTTTAATTTTCTTTCCTCTAAAAGGTCTCTCTGCTCAAAGAACTTATCCATGCTATTCAACCAATCTATCAAATCTTCTAGTTTCAACCCTCTTGCATACTCAAGAACATCAACTTTGATCCCATCTCTATTTCCTTCCAAGGCCCTAATCAACCTATCCTCAAAACAATGCTCCTTTGGCTTTCCCTATTGTTCTTCCTCTACATGAGTCTCTGATTTTTTGTCTTCTCCCATAGTCTCATTATCATAATCTAGATCTACAAAATCCATTGGATGTCTTTCCCTCATATGGGCCATCATTCTAGTCAAATGATAAACTTGTGCCTATAGCTCCTACATAAACCTATTAACTTGGGCATAACCTCCTATTCCTCTCTTCATGCTAATCTGTTAGGTGTTATTCCAAAAAAAAAATAAAGAATAAAAAAATAGATGTAATAGACAATATTACCTTCTCTTACCTAGCAAGATTCAACTTGATTTGATACCAAATGATGTAAATACAGATGTAATAGGACATAACAAATGCCTCTCATCACATTAAAACTATGAGAAATAGAAAATAAACCAGTAAAACTCCCATTCTCATAAAAATGTAATACATGGAAATAAATCGATAAATGCTTTATTTTCTCATTCTTGGATTCACCACCATAATGCAATACAAAGGGAATATATATAGATATACCAAGAGAAACCCTAAAATTAAACCCTAAAGCTTAAATCCCTAGAGATAAAAAATTTACTATTTTTGACAAATAATGTTTTTTGTCAAAAATTGTAATTTTTGGTAATTACTATTTTCGGTAAATTATTTTTCATCAAAAATTACCATTTTAGTAATTACTATTTTCGGAAAATTATCTTCTTGTCAAAATTACAATTTTTAGTAATTTCAAAAAAACTCGGATTGAGAAGAGTTGTAAAAATAACACACAAATCAGGATTTGATGAGAAAAAATTGCTCTGCTAGAGTTTGCGTCTGCCATCATTCATAAATGGCTGGATTAGTTGCTACTGAGCTAGATGGGGAGAGCAATGGTGCCAGGGAAGCACCCAAGAAATTTTATCCCGAAAGTGTTTCACAAGGTAAGAGTACTATCCCTGCTATTTCCATTCCCTTGCATGAGTTTCATAATGCTTACCACTGGTTTGAGTCACATACCCTTGTTAGGTATTTCCTAGGTAGAATTTCCAATGATACCCTCATTAGGTCCTGGGTGCAACAAGTTTGGGGTCTGCATGGTGTGATAGTTGAGAATGTTCAGAATCTCACCAAGGGTTATTTCCTTTTTCACTTCCCTGATCCTACTCAAGCTCAAAAAGTGTTAGCCAAAGGTCCCTTAATGGTGAGAAATTCCCTATTAATTTTACAATCTTACACTCGTGACTTCACAGCTAGTGACCAAGCTGAGCTAGAAGTTCCTGTGTGGATTGATTTCTTGGGTTTACTTGTCTCCTTTTGGTTTTTTTTTTAAATGCTCACCTTTTCCCTTGGCAAGTTTGTATGTATTGATCCTGAATAGTTTTTCTTAGCTTACCCTACAAAGAGGGCTTATGTCAAAGGTGACCTTGCTAAAGACATACCAGATTTTATAGATACACAGATTGGTGATACCTGCATTAGGCAACTTGTCACCTATATCAATTTACCAAATACTTGTTCTTATTGCTAGTTTATTGCTCACAAGATTCAAGATTACCCACTGATGGAGTTGAAGGTCAAACAGACCCAACCCCCTTCAACTGCCTTAATATCTCAGTTTAACAAGGCCTAGGAAAACCAAGGCAACTAAAAAATGATTACTACCCAAAAAAATTATGCTTCTAAGCACTTTGAGTAGGCCAATCCCTCTATGCAGCCTACTCAGACCAGGCCCATTGATACCTAGGTTATGCAAGCCCCCACTAGCTCTATGTAGTCTTCTAAATCCATCACACCAACTATCATTGATATGTAGCCCTCCATGCAAGCTATAGGGATCCCTAATGCTACTTCGATCCCCCCTAGAGTTACTCAATCGCCACATTTTTTAGCTTCTCTTTGGGCCTTGATTATTGTGGAGGCTCGTCCCACTATAATACCAGTTTTTCATCGGTGGTGCCCACATACTCCACGAATGTGAAGGAACAAGCTTTTAAAGTTTATCATTCTTGAAGCCCCTCAAAGGATGGCTTGGGCCTGAGCTTTGACAATCATCACCAAATGTCCTTGGGTGAGGGTAATTTTAGTGGAGGCACTAATTCCTTCAGTTCACTTTGGGACCTAGGTGATTTTTAGGATGTCATGGACATTATGAATCTTGACAAGTCTTGATAAAAAACTTACCAAAGCCCAATGCTTGAAGCATAGAGTTTGTTCAGGTTTGACTATTAGAGGTAGTAGAGGCCGCAAGTTATGTGCAAAATGTATTCTACCCAGTATTTTCCTAGGAAAGAAGGAGTTGTCCCAGATGCAGAAGAGGTCATAGCTTATAAGCAACATGTATTCTACCAAGAATTCCAAGCTGAGTCAGCCAGGGTCCTTCTCAACAAACTTTGGTTGGTGGTAATGCAGATGAAGGATGGACTGCCCTAGTCTCTTCGGATGACGAATGGTAGTGTGTCAGCAAGGAAGATAACTTCCATTCCTTGATCTTTGTAAACTGATTATGTCTTGGGATGTCTATGTAATGATTGCTTGCAACATCGTGTAGTAATATTGTTTGAACTCTATTTTTATTGGGGAGGTGTGATTCCATCTACCTAGCGGCTTTTTGTTTGTGGGGTTGTGCTAATTCCACCTGCCCTTTTTTGTATGATTAATATTAATTAATATAATGCTAATTCATAAAAAAACTCATATTAACATGTAAATTAACACAACTTCATAACACCTATACTAGGCATCTTAGAAAATCTTGACACCTAATCATGCATAAAAAAATATTTAAATTTAAAAAAAAAACACCCTCTAAAAAAGGCTCCTGCATCATTGATGTTGTGATATAATAGATTTAAGACCTATGATGACAAATGCATGTTGTGACACCATTGATCTTCATCAAAAGAAATATGCAAATTGTGATTTAAAGTACATAAAGGCATATGCAAGTTGTGATACTTGTGATTCAAGACCCATGATAACAAATACAGAACTCGTTCCAAGAATAGATATTGCATTTGACAAAAGGGATTTAAAATTTGTTCATGAAGATAAAAGTGTGTGAAAAGTATATGTGATAAAAGATATTGCATTGATATTGATAATAGTGACAAAGATATAGGCATAGAGTTTTTGACAAGATACAATGGCACAGATCCTTAAAAGTTTTGGTAAGAAAATATTGTAAAGAAAAATAATGAAGACCTCAATCAATTAGGTAACAAATGTGGACATTGTGGTAAAAATAGACACAAGATGTTGGAATATTCATTGTTGTAAAATATATGGATCACTCAAAAAAATATTGTTGAAACAAAAGAAATAATAATTTGAATTATGGATGCAAAAATGAGATAAGATGAAAGAAATAATAAGAATAGCACTAAATGGATTTCTTTAAGAATTTTTTTTTCAATTCCAAATATGACTAGAAAAAGGGTATGAACTTCTTCAATGATTGATCCAAAAGAAACACAATTAGAATAAGATAAAACACAAGAAAAGGATATTAATACCAAATAATGTAATACGAGGGGGTGTTGGAGGTATTATATTATTTGGTACCTTGCAATATTAATGCAAGGACCTTGTAAATAGTTTAGTATAGGGTGTGTTTAATATTTGAGTCTATAGTAGGTGTCATGTTATTAAGTGTGAGCATGTGTCATGTAAATAAGTGTGGAGTTATGTGTATGAGATGTCATGTTAGTGAGTTATGTGAGTGAAGTGTCATGTTTAGAAGTGAGGAGTTATGAGAAATCATGAGAGACTTTGTATTTATGTAAATATGTGATATTTATTATTATGTAAGAGAAAAATATGAAGAGTTAGATCTCCCATGAGTATGAGGAGATGAAGAGTTTATATAAGTATAAAGTTAAAGAGTCATGTGCATATGAAAAGTCTCATGTATGTATATATTAAAGACAAAGACTTGTAATATATAACCAAACAAGCATTGCATTTATGCATAACTTAAAATAAACTTTATCAATAATATTTAGTGAGATATTGTATAACATTGTTATTGAATGAATGTATGAATTTATGATATTATTTCTTATTTGAGATCTTTAGGAAAGAGCATTGGAGTTCTAACAAAATATAAGGAAGGTTGAATTCAAAAGAAGTCATATTTGAAGGAAGAGATAAAATCAAATTTAATGGATGATACAGTTGAGGATTGATAAAAAATAACAATGGTTAATAGCTCATTGGATTGCAAAAGAATTACTAAGAGAATAGTCTAGGAAAACATAAAATAAAAGCAATTATATTATGAGGATAATACATCCAAGATAAATTAATAATCCAAATATGAGGGAAATCAATATGGAGAAAGGTATATCTTAGGAATGATTAAAGGGTTACTTGGAGTAAACCAACCATCAATGCATGTATATTTAATTGGAATAAAATGTTTGACTAAAAAAAAATGAATTTAAGGTAAGTAATTCTGAATTTTTAGATTATTTCAACATGATACACCATCACAAGTTTTCATGGTTTGATAAAATTTCATACTTCATCGACATAGTTATTAAAATTGGATTGAGGACATTAAGCTTGATCTTATGTATTTTTATTATGAAGGGTAATAACTATAAACATCTAAATTTGATCCTCTCAAATATCAATACAACATAGTTAATCATGAGTCATTTTCTAAATCCAGCTACACTAAATAAGATTAAAATCCAAAACAAAAGCCTAAGATGTATGTCATCAAAGATGTAAATTATACATTGACATAAAAAATTGAATACTTCTCTTCAAAACCTATAAAACTCAACATAATATCATTACTAAGATTGATCATTATGATTTTAATCAGCTTAATCAAAAAATTATATTTACTATCTCTCATTCTCATTAGCATTGGATTTATGTTACTAGTGCCAACAATACTACTAAACTATAATTTATGCTATTGACTATAGCTCTAAGCTAGACAAATAACCACCCATGCCAACTCACACAACTCATCAAATTGCCTGCCAACCTTGTCTATCATTAACATTGACTTTAACTAACATAGGGTATACTATTATTGAGCTTGCTATTGACTCATAATAAAAATAAGAATAAAAATAAAAATAAAAAATAGGTTGTTAATTACTTGCACGAACTCATTATTTTGATCCACATTACCTCTAATGACAAATTACATAACACATCCACTAAAGTAACTTTTTTATCTTAAAAAAAAATAATTTTCTATTTTATGACATTTTACCCTTTCAACAAAGCAAGTCTTCCAACAAGGAAACAAAGCAAGAAATAAGGTTTACTTTTGGAATTTTTGACAACACAACATTCCAATCTTAATCCTTTAAAGAAATATTGTAATAAAAAAAATCAATTCTATGGAAATAAGGAACAAATTAAGTTACAAATTTTCTCATGACAATCCTACACCTCCTTTACACATATCATCTACACTCCCCTTTTCTATTTTATTACAACCATATCTTAACTTTTACTTTATAGATTTGAAGTTATAGCATTGAGAGGAAGACAAGACCAAGGCATGCATGGATGATTCAAAGGGAGTTTTCACCTTAGATCAACCTTTTTGAATCCTTTTACTTTGCATATTTTAACCATTTATTTTTTGTAGTCATTTAGTTTGACCTATTTTACTTTATATAATTTATTTTATTATTTTTTAATGTTCATGTGCTTCTAATGAATTATTGAAGGTTTTAGGGAATATCTGACCTAGATAGATACATTGATCTACACTAAATTTCACTATATTAGATCCTTTTTGAATTGTTATATTTTCTATAATAGAATGTATTAGCATAATTCATAGTAACAAAATGTTCCCTTTTATAATTATTTAAATAAAACTTTTATTCTCTTCCTACATCATTTATGAAACATTTGGTGTTTGAATCCTAAGTCTCTCCCTTACACTTATGCTTGTATCTACATAAACATAGACATATTTGCTATACTTTTGTATAATTGTAAGTATTATTAGGATGCAAGAAATGATTATATCAAGTGCAAATTCTGGAATATTCATCAATAGTCATAATTACCACTATCCTAGCACCTCCATAAATAACATTGACAATGCTAATAATTATTTTTGAGAAGATACCAATGTTCTTAGCAAATCTACAACACAAATCAACTAGGAACAACAAAAGGTAGGCATAGATTTTGTTCTGGATTACATCTCCTTGAATCATAATAATACAACTCTAAACATTGTACTTTGTCAACTATGGACCTTTCATTTGATTACAATAATTCATTTTATTGATTGAATCCAATTATTTTACTCTATAGATTAACACTTTTTTATATATTTATTGTATATTTCAATATATCTTTGAATATAAGCCATAGTATTTTAATCTCCTAATCTAATCCTTTTAGTTAGTTGATCCTAAATTTGCATGGAATTCTAATTATATATTGTGTTAATATCCTATATATTTTTGGATTTTAAAAGAATATCTAATTTCATCCTATAGGCATAAAATTTTGCTCTACATTATTTTATCTCTATTTCAATGTTTTTTAGGTTTTTTGATCAAAATACTTGGCTATTATTTACATTAGTTGAAATCACATATGGTTCTCATGCTTCCAGTAGTAGCACTCATGACACTACTACAATATCATAAGTCAATAATCGTGCTTATCAAGTAGTTGAAGCAAAAGTATTGTTTTTTTTCTATGTTTTATAGAATATTATATTATTACTTCCTTATTTTTAGTCCTTAATACTTAACCTCATATTGTTTTAATTATAAAAGCTCATCTTGGAAAAAAATCTTGCAATCTTAGTATCTTAAATACTATGCCAATAGTCTTAGCACCTCTTATCTTATATCTTAGTATCTTGAATCTTACATTTAACAATATAGCAATTTGATTATGTATTTTCATCTTATAGTCATTCTTCATATAATGATATATCTTTTTTTATAATTTGAATAATATTATTTTGAATTAAAAGCATTCTTAGAAAATTCATAAGTCTTATCAAATCTATTTATCAAACTAGATTATCTTCTATTTTGTTAGAGACATGTTCTAAAGTAATAACATTATATCTATTTATCAAGTTCATCCTTTTCACCATTAATCAATAGCACAACTAGGACCTACAATAGTGTCATTAGCACCACATGTCAATTGTACTTTCGAAAAGAGGTCAACAACTTCTTTAAGAGATTTTAAATAGAACAAAGGTAAAATAATACCATTTTTTCTATATTATATCTCTTTAATATTGGTTTTTATTAGCCATAAGCTTAATTACACCATAGGCCTATCTAAGATAGGACCACAAACCTATTAGGAATTAGTTTTTAGTTTTTTTATGCATGTTCTAATTAAATCAAAGGCTACATATTAGATATATAACATTAATTTCCATCTTCCATGCATTTAGGCATTTACTTTGTAATTAAATTTTTGTACTTTGTTTTAAATGCATATTTGTTTAAAGAATAACTCAAAAGTATAATTAAACTTAACTTATAAGAGTATATCATACATACTAACTTTAGAATTGAAAAGTGAAAAAGGATTCTTCATATCATTAGGTTTTGGAACAATAATTAAACATTATCTTTCATTACTTCCTAGCTTTATTCACTTTTCTAAAAAGAAAGAAAAACACTCTTGAAGTGAATCCTTGCATTTAGTTTTCTCATTTTAGTTTATTTTAAAGCTAAATTTGAGTACTTTAGTAATTTGAAAAAATATAAAAGCTTTCTATTTGTTTGTATCTTTAGTCCTTTGCATTTTAGTAAAAATTTAAGCATTTTATAACTTCAAAGAGATTAAAAATCACTTAGGTTGTGTAACTCATGTTGAAAGTGTAATATGACTTATGTACATGGTTGACATTGTATAATACCATATTTTATGTCTTACTTAATAAAGTAATACAATAAATTAAATACATTTATACAATGACTGCCTATAGACCTATAGGCAATCATTGTATAAATGTATTCAATTTATTGTATTACTTTATTAAGTAAGCCCTGTTAGCCTTAGTTAACCTTGTTATGGTCAAAACCACCTTATAACTTGTAATTAACCTTTAAGTGCTCTTGTCATGTTGGATTTGGTTAACTTAATTTATGTGATTAGGGTTTTGGAATTCGTATAATCATACCCCACCACTCTATCATTTGCATCATAGTGTGGTGTATCTTATATATAGATGGTATAGTGATAATTTATGGTGCGTATAGGTTCCCATTATATATTTATATATTTTACACTTATTTATGATTTCTATATATTATTGATTTGATAAATTTATTTTGTTCAGTTTTGGAAATAAGTGTGAACTTTGACATGGTGTTAGAGCAAGAAGTGACATTGCTTAGTTACATAGAAGGATTTTTTAGAACCTCTAATCTATTTTCTAATGCCAAGTATGATTTACCCTCTAAATATTCATAATTCAAGTAGGCCATAAGAATCAAAGGAAGAACACAATTATTCTTTCTTTATTTTTTATAATAGTTTCTATGAGTGTTATGGAGAGGATGCCAAAACCTCTTTCCCCCTTGATTTGAATATTTTACTATAGTAGAATAGTGTTGGAGTATGAAATAATTTATTCAAATTTAAAAATACCATTCAAAATACTTTTTTTTCCATAAAATAAAGGATCACATCTATCACATGGTTGATGGTAGAATGAAAAAAATCATTATTGAATGTCTTTTGAGGGTACTAGTTTGAGTCTTGACATTGTCATTTTGGTAGAAATTTTATGCATTTTGGTTTTTGATTAGAGAATACATATTAACTAAGGTGAGGAATATCCCTTTGTATAGCCAACAATAGTTTTTAAATTGGATAGACCAATGATGTATAATATTTTATAAAAGAATATTAGAGTTTAACTCCCAACATTGTTATTTTAGAAGTAGTTTTGTGCTTTTATTGGTAGGAAAGAGGTATTCACAAAGGTAAGGAATCTTACTCAATATCACTTGCAACAATGTATAGGTTGCACATATTAGTGGTGCATAAGATTTTGTAGACATAGGTAAGGGGTTTGACTCCATTTTTTGTTGCTACTCTGTTACGTAGTAGAATAATTTCAAGGAGATGTTCAATTGTCTATTCCATCTAATATGTTTGGCATAATAGCAAGGATTTTTTTACTAAGACTATTGATAAGGAAGTGCCAAGTTTGAATCTATCATTTTGCAAATTGGGAGTCAATAATAAGGGTTACATTTATCTTAAGTTGTGGAATAACCCTTTTGTTCTCAACATTGGAATATAGGTGATTGAATAGATTAGCTAGTTAAACATACCCTCTACATAGATATCAGAGGTTCAAATATCTTACTCTTCATTATTATGCATATGCATTTGTATCAATTTAATGTTTTATAAGATGGTAACCAATGTGATTATTGAATGTAAAAATATTCAACCTTTTTTTTTGTATTTATACTTTCCAACCACTCAAAAACTAGCAAATGGTAAACCAAAAACCAATTGGAGACTAGGTGCAACAAAATTAGTGGTATTAGCTAGTAAATGATTGGATACTAAGTGGCAACCTAGGATTGGATGCAACCTTTTCTAATGTTTGGAGGGTTAAATTTTTAATTTTTGAGGGCTACTAGAGAAAATATTTTGAAGACCATAACTTTTATACATGGAAGCATTTTAAGCATGTTTTTTTTTTTAAATTGTATGAATATTTTAAGTTGTTTGCATTGGTAACATTGTTTCATAAAATTATTATGGTGTTAGGGGTCAAATAGCATAGTATAGTCCTCAAATCCTATTGTCCTATTTTGAAAGAAACAATTTACTATATAATTTAAAATTATAATCTTTGATCTTCTTTTATGGGAGATATAATTAAATTTGTGATAGTCATAGACATTTTAAAATTTTTGGAGGCATGCAAGAAAAGGATTCATATATCTTTAGCCAATATATCTTCCTCATATTTAAAATATAATCTGATTCATGGCCAAGGGTGAAATTATATGATGTAATATTGGATAGGCCTAAGGGCAATCAATGTACAATGTATTAAATTTATTGTGTTATTTTATTACGTAAACCTTACAGATTGTAATTAACCTTGTTATGGTTAAACTCACCTTGTAAAAATGTAGTTAACCTTAAAATATTTCTTTTTATGTTGGTTTAAGGTTATGTCCATTCATGTATTTGGGGTTTTGATATTGGTATAAATTCTTGCACCACTCATTTTGACATTGGAGTGCTATGATTTTTACCTATGAATAATATACTAATTATTTATGGTGCCTATGGGTGACCACTATATCTTTCTCTTTTTTGTCCTATTTTACATTTTTTGTCTAATATTTGACTTGATGGATTGCTTTTGTTCATTTTTAGAAATAGGTGTGAATTGTAACATACTATCAGAGTGGGTATAAAGTGGCATTGCTTGGTCATGCAAAAAGTACATTTAGATTTTCCAATCATTCCTATAAATATTAGGGTGGATTACTCCTCAAATACTCATAAGCATATTTAGCATAAGATCCTGAAAGGATTCTTAGATACATATGGGTATTCACTATACTATTAGATCCCCTCTAATTTTTATAGGATTTTTAGATGTTGATTGTGTTCATGATTTAGATGAGCAATGTCATGCCGTAAGATTTGTGTTCAATTTTTGATATGGTCCTATTTCTTGGTGTTTTAGACACCAATCCACTATAGATCAATCTTCTATAAAATCTAGATATTATGTTGTCAATGACACAACCAAGCATCTTGGGTGGATGCTCATGATATTGGAAGAGATAGGCATTCCTTAGAGTTTTCTAGGCACTCTTTGGTGTGATAATCAAAATACTATCTAACTTGTCCGTAATATAAATATTCATAAATGAACAAATCTAATAGAAATTAACTAATGATAGTGGCCAACATTTTGACATTCTAAAATTTGTATTTAATGTAATATTATCTTGAATGTTCATTTTTGGATGTTGTATTGGGCTATAAATAGTCACTTTGTCAAATGAAAATAAATATATTATAACTTTGCATTTGCTAATATTTGTGTCTTTTGGTGTGTCCTCATTAGATGGTATTAGTGTAGTAGATCTTGCCATGTGAGAGTGAATTTCCCTGTAGATACTAAAATCATGTCAATCCGATTAGACTGCGAAGATGCACTCTTATAAACACCATATGGCATCCTCAAGCAACCCTTAGGGATTAAATAGTGGTCCTTACCACTTTTGGGAAGCTTTTCCCCATTTTTGGGAAGTTTTGGGCCAAGATGGGATGGTGCACCATTTTCTCCCTCTATAGTGTCTATCACTATGGGACCCCTATCCCATTTCATTTAGGTAAGTTGTAACTCAGTTTTTACCTTTGAAATTTTGTAGGTTTTGGTTTTTATGGCCTGGAAAAACCCTTGATTCCATAATTGGAACACCCAGGGATGTCCACAATAGTCATCCCACCTAGGGACAACCCCCAAATTGGCAACCATCACACCTTGGTATAGCCACCAAAAAGGGATCTTGCAACTCAAATTGACAAAAACACTCATCTTAGGCTTTCAAGCTGAGTATCTGGACCTTACTTTGCATTCTTACTATTTAGAGAAAGTTAAATTCAGATTTTATTTCTTTTCCTTGTTTATTTGAAAAGTAGATTTCACTTTTTATTAATCTCAAAAACAATAAAAATAAGAAAAACTGGAAAATAACCAAGTAAAAATACATTTGTGTGGTTTGATTTCTTGTGATCTACCTAATAGTTAGGTTGCCATATATGGCATGCATTTTGTAGGTTCGATCATTTATTCAATACTTATGAAAGTGAAATGTTATTTTGCATTTAGTGAAGTTATCATTGATGATGAGCAAGGTGCAGCCAAAGTATTGTCATTGTTGTCAACACAGTCAGGTTGATCGGTTGATGCAATGGACATGAGTTCATTGATGAGCAAGGTGCAGCCAAAGTATTGTCATTGTTGTCAACACAGACAAATAGATCATTTGATGTAGTGGACAGGAGTTCAGAGGTCAGTAAGAGCATGTACAGTAAATTTCCAAGAAGATAGAAGTGGCCCACATTCAAAGAATCAAAGAAAAAGACAAGTAAGAAAACTGTCGCGATATCGCGACATGTTTTTTGTCGCAATTTCGTGACATATCGAAGGAGAGAGAAAAAGCTAGAAAAGTTATCGCGATTTCATGACATATCAGAGGAGTGAGAAAAAGCTAGAAAAGCTATCGTGATTTTGTGACATATCGAAGGAGAGAGAAAATGCTGGTAAAACTGTCATGATTTCACGAAATGTTGGACGAAAGAGAAAGTGCAAGATAAACTGTCATGATTTCACGACATGTTGGAAGCAAAGAAGGCAAGTAAGAAAACTGTCGTGATTTCGTGACATGTTTGGAGAGAAGGCGCAGACAAAGAAAACTATCGTGATTTCATGACATGTTTGGAGAGAAGGCATAGGAAAAGAAAACTGTCACGATTTCGTGACATGTTCGAAGAGAAGGCGCAAGCAAAGAAATGTGTCATGATTTTGTGACATGTTTGAGAGAAAGAGCTTGCAAGGAAAAGTGTCATGATTTTGCGACAATTTGCAAGAGGAAGTGCTAAGGAGAAAAAGTATCATGATTTTGTGACATGTCGGGTTTTCGTGATTCGATGAGAAGAAAAGCACTAAGGAGGAAAAGTGTCATGATTTCACAACATGTCAGGTTTTCGTGATCCGATGAGAAGAAAAGTGCTAAGGAGGAAAAGTGTCACGATTTCGTGACATAATGCAGGAGAGAGAGTCTGATAGAAAAATGTGTCGCGATTTTGCGACATGCTTCATTTTTGCGGTCCAAAGCGAAGAGAAAGAGGAGAGAGAAAAAGGTGTCATGATTTTGTGACATGTATTTTCGGAGGTCGAAGCAAAGGTAAAGTGCAAGGAACAAAAGTGTAGCAATATCGCTACATGTTGGGTTTTCGTGACCTAAAGAGAAGAGAAGAGCTAAGGAGAAAAGATGTCGTGATATCGTGACATGTTGCATTTTTGCGACAATAGCAGAGAGGAGGACTCTAAAGGATGAGGTGTCATGATTTCACGACAAAAGCAAAATGAAAGAGCATGGAAGCAAAAGCATCACAATTTTGTGACAAATTCAAGGAGGAAGAGCTCAAAGGCGAAAGCATCACGATTTCATGACATGTTCCATTTTCGTGGGCATAAGGCTGAGAAAAGCACAAGGTAGTGAAAGTGTCACAATTTTGTGACATGTTTCATTTTTGCTGGTGCATGCAAAGAAGAGTGTACAACAGTGTAAAGTGTCACGATTTCGTGACATGTCATGTTTTCGCTGGTGCATGCAGAGAAGGGTGCAAGGAAACGAAAGTGTCACGATTTTGTGACATGTCATGTTTTCGTGGGTGCATGCCAAGAAGAGGACTAGGAGGCAAAAAATGTCGTGATATCGTGACATGTCTTATTTTCACGGTCAAACACCAAGGAAGAGTTAAAGGGGCAAAAATTTCACAATATCACGACATGTTTTTGCATGATAAAAAGCAGAACCTAGCCGAAGTAAAGTTAATTTAAGAAGAACTACAATTACAAGGGAAGTTGCATAGGAAAATCATGCAGCTAAGTTAAGAAGAGTTGACTGAAGTCATGCAGTAGATACAAGGGCCATTACAAAGTAAAATCATGCAACAAAAATAAGAACCGTTATAGGTGGAGTTACAAAGAGAAATCATGCAGTTAAATAAGAATAGTGAATTGAAGTAATTATGGTAGTTACAAGGGCAGTTACAGTGACAGTAAACAGAAGTCATTACTGTAGTTACAGGAGCCGTTACAAAGAAATATCATGTAGCAGTGGTTAATGAAAGTCATTAGACAAAGACCACGAGTTGGACAGAGAAACGTCTCAAAGACTAAACAAAGAACCGTTCTATTAATAAGATTGCATGAGAGAATAAAGAAGATGTTACTATTAACAGGCTGCATGCATGAATATGGAAGTTAAGAATAGAAACAGAACACAATTATAAAAGTAGATTTGCATGAAGTAGCAAGGTTGAGCTCCGTGCAAGAAGTGAAAGCAGTGTGTTGCCGAGCAGAAGAAAAGTGCTATGAAAAAGGATGTATAGAAAGCACGGATAAAATAGAGAAGCATATAGAATGCAACAGAGAGAAAGCAGCTAAAAGTTGATCAGTAGGAAAGAGTGCTACGGCATAGAGGGCTAGTGCTGTGGGCTGTTACAAAGCCAAAAGAATGTTGTAAGAAGTATAGAGTTGTGAGAGCTGCAAGGGTAAGCCATAAGAAAGGGTTGTAAGTGTGCAGTAAGTATAGCTGTAAAAGAGTGTATGCTTTGTGGATAGGGAGTTGAGATTGAAAGTTAGAAATAGAATATATTGAGTCTCTAACAATTCTCCTTATGCTTCCATGAGACTGATTTGAGTTAAGTTAGACCAGTGAGGGTCTTGTAACACAGAAGGCATTTTTATGTCAATCAAGATTTAAAATAGAAGTCCAAGTTGGTGCTTGGAATTAGGGGTAGGTGCTCCTTTCTATTGGTGCAAATAAATCATGGGTTGGTGCTCCTTCCAGTGGGTGCTGGTAAACTGATTGTGAAGTTGGTGCTTTGCAAAGGCTGGATTTGGATGGGAGTCCAAGCAATCTATTTTTGAGGAGTAGCCAAAACTGGTGAACCTCGTTAAATCTTGTATTATGTGTTGCTATCTTGTTACACTTGCTGCATCTAGTTTTAAGCATTCATTAGTTCTACATTAAGAGATGAAGATTTAAGTTTTTAAGTAGCTGCACTGATTCACCCCCCCTCTCAGTGCCATTGTAAGACTAACAATTGGTATCAAAGCCAAATTCCCAGTTTAGGCTAAATCAGTCAGAGTTGATCTTAGATTAGTTCACAATGGGTAAGAAGAATAGATCCTCCTCCAAAAAGGCATCTCAGCCAATTTCAGTTCTTGTGGAAGAGAAAATTGAACTAGAGAAGGTAGAAGAAGTGGATTCTGAAGTATGCAATGAAAACCTGGAGTTTGAAGTAGATCTAGAAGGTGAGTTGGTAGCTGCTCTTGAAGAGTTGAGTATAGAAAAGAAAAAGAACAAAAGAATGTCCAAGAAGTTAGAAGAATATGGGGATGAGATTGAAGATCTCTTCCTACAAGTTCAAAAGGCCAAGAAATCAGAAGAAGCCTTGAAGACACACCTGAATGATGAGGATGATGTATGCAACACAAGTGAAAAGAAATCTAACAAAGTTATTGTTGATCTAAAGTCGCAAGTAGAACAAGTACAAAAGGATTGAAGATATTCTCAGGTCTCAAATCAATGAGAAAGAGACTGTTTTTTGCCAACAAGAAGAAGAGATTGTTTCATTGAAGAAACAACTAGAAGAGGCCACTGTAAATCTCAAATATGAGAAGAGCACAGAGTTGCTAGACAAAATGATAAAGCAACAAATAAGCTCCATGACTAAGCTTGGTCTAGGATATGAAGCTGAACAACCTTCATCTTCCAAAAGTGTAGAAAAGAAGAACTCCACTACTGAAGGATCAAAGCGAGAAAAGTCTGAAGCTGAACAACCCTTATCTTCCAAATATGCAGAGAAGAAGAAGTTCAAGGTTGAAGTTGAATCTTCAAAAGGAAGAAAGCATCAAAAAAGATCTACAACAAAACAACCACAACAAAAGAGGTTCTCTCACTCTCACTCTTTTAATAATAATGCTTTTAATGGCTATTGTTCTAAATGCAACTGCTATGGTCACAAGACAATTTATTGTGGACTGAATAATAGATCAAAAAGTTATGCTGTTAAAAACACATCTGATTTTCTGAGTGAACACCCTATGCAATGTTCTAAATGTAATGGCCATGGAAACATTGCAAGGTTTTGTCCAAGAACTTCTGTATCCAATCTAAGGCAAGACCATAGATTTCATCATACACACATAATGCAATACAGACAGGGAATAAAATATGTGCAATGTTTTAAATGTAATGGTCATGGGCACATAGCAAGGTTTTGTCCAAACACTTCTGTATCTAATCTAAGGCAAAATCATAGATTTAATCAAACTCAAAGAGTGCAACATAGACAGGGAAGAAATCATGTGCATCAAAGAAAGGAAAGTAATCATCCATCAAGGATGTACAAGAGACAACCACCCAAGAGAAATGTTCAAGTTCACGAAAAGGTTCAAACCAGGGATGCAGTTGAAAAACTCAAGCCCAAGTTCAAGAAATCTTGGAGAAAGAAAGAAGAGAGGAAATTGTGTCTCCTTGGACAGAAGGACCTCTATTGCACTAAGACACTCCAAGTGGTACATCCTCAGGGGGAGCAATCTTAAAGTCTTATTTTGATTCTCCTATGTATGTGTTTGGTTATCTGAGGATGAAAGGAAAGCAGTCAGGTTAGTGTTGAATAGTTATCAAGTGTGTTGTCAGTTCATGTAGTTGTGTGTGAAGGTGTCGTGAAGGGTGATGATTAAATTGAAGAGCTATCACCATTGGTAGTTTTGAGATATGTCATTATTGTACTGTTGATGATTCTTCTACCACTGTTCAAAATTACGGATCATAACAGTTCAGATAATTTGGTTGAGTGGAAAGAATGTTTTCCCTAGCTGCATATATGTGTTTCGATAAAAGCAGCGTGTATTTGTTCTACACTTTGATGTGAAGATTGTTAGATCTTTCATGACGCCTTGGGGAATATATTTAATTCATAGACAGTTTAATTTCAACTGTTGATAAAATGCCAATCCAAGATTACAAAGTATGAGGTTGAGCAAGGTGCACTATGGTTGGCCATAAAGTGTTTGACAAAATGTCCTCTCCTGATTTGCACAGTTGAAAGTAAGGTGTGATCTGCAGTAACTGTAGAAAATTCAGATCAAGTTGTAAATATAAAAAGGAATTTGGTTGTGCTATAGTACAGTATTTGATGCTTGGACAAAGTTGAAAGTGGATTGAGGTAGCCTGCTGGATTCTCACTATAGAGAGAGACAAACTGCTGTCATTAGGTTCAAGCTTGTTGAGAATATCCAAGATGCATGGTGGAGATGTATGCAGATGCTACTGGCATTGCAGAACAAAAAGTTGGCTATATAAGATCATTGTAAGACTAACAATTGGTTCTTACTGTCACTGTCAAAAGTTAAGGATTATAATAGTTCAAATGATTTGGTTGGTTTTGTGGTACTGTGTTTGATGCTTGCACGAGTTGGCAGTAAAACTGCAGTGTTGGTACAGTGTTGGACAAAAGTTGGTACAAGTGTGAGTCACTTGTCAATGTTGTTGACAGATGTGAAATCAGCGTTTTGAATGGGAAGATTAAAGGAGAGGTGTATAATGAGCAGCCAGATGATTTCCAGCCTAGTGATGAATGGTTGAGTTGCTTTCATAGAGGCTATTTTGATCAAGTTAATGCTTTACTTGATACATGATTTGGGCTTACTCCATTGAGATTGATTTGAGCAAGTTATTCTCTGCATTGGTGATTTATGTTGGTGGCTGTTTTGTTCAAATACCTTTGGAAAGAAAAGGATGTCTTCTAGTTTCCTTTTCATGTAGTGATTGGTTGAATGCTTCAAGGTTAATCTTGAGTTGAATGATGTTGGTTAAACCTTGTCTATAAGCATTGTTGTTAAAGCCCTAATTGGTTGAGAAAAGATATTGGTTGTGGAAAGAACATGAGTATCATTGTTATATGAGTTATTGCATGGTTGGCAATTGTTGGGTTGTGTTTCATGTTCTTGAGAAAAGCTTACTACATCTATCTTATTATTTTGAGATATAGATTTAGTCAAGATTAAGATTGAGAGTTAAGTATAGAACATATTGGGTCTCTAAAAATTCTCTTTATGCTTCTATGAGGTTGATGAATCACATTGGGTCTCTAAAAATTCTCTTTGTGGGTTCTTGCTAAGCAATTTTTTCTTGATGAACTTGTGAGCCGATTTGGACAAGTTCTAGTGAAGACTTGTGAGCTAAATTGGATAGGTTCTAGTGAGGACTTGTGAGCTAATTTGGACAAGCTCTATGTGAGCTTGTTAAGAAGGTTCTGTGTGAGCCTATTGATAGAGTACAGAGAACAGAGTCTCCATGGATAGAGATCCAGCAATCAACACAGTTGAAGATAGATCTGAGTAATGCCTATTATGCTTATCATGATGTTGTCAAACAGTGAAATGAAGTGGTCACATATTCCCAAGAATAGTCTAAGAATTGACTAGCTATCGGGATCAAATTCTCAGGGGGAGAATTTATGCATCTGTTTATCATATTGCTCATGTTTATGCTTTTTGCTAACTGTAATAATTTTTGTCTGAGAATGTTGTGCATGGACTCAAGGGGAGTTTTGCAATCGCCCTTTGGTATTATTGTCAAAGGGGGAGAAGATTTACAGGTAATTGCACATAATTACATGTGTTGCCAACAATTTCAAAGGGGGATATTGATGAGCAAGGTGCAACCAAAGTATTGTAATTGTTGTCAACACAGTCAGGTTGATCAGTTGATGCAATGGACAGGAGTTCATTGATGATCAAGGTGCAACCAAAGTATTGTCATTGTTGTCAACATAGATAGATAGATCAGTTGATGCAGTGGACAGGAGTTCAGAGGTCAGTCAGAGCATGTACAATAAATTCCCAAGAAGACAGAAGTGGCCCAGATTCAAAGAATCAAAGAAAAAGACAAGTAAGAAAACTGTCGCTATATCGTGACATATCGGAGGAGAGAGAAAAAGCTAGAAAAGCTGTCACGATTTCATGACATATCGAAGGAGAGAGAAAAATATAGAAAAGATGTCATGATTTTGCAACATATCGAAGGAGAGAGAAAATGCTAGAAAAACTATTGTGATTTTGTGACATGTTGGATGAAAGAGAAAGCACAAGATAAACTGTCGTGATTTTGCGACATGTTGGAAGCAAAGAAGGCAAGTAAGAAAACTGTCGTGATTTCATGACATGTTTGGAGAGAAGGCACAGGCAAAGAAAACTGTCATGATTTCACGACATGTTTGGAGAGAAGGTGCAGAAAAAGAAAACTATCACGATTTTGTGACATGTTCGGAGAGAAGGCGCAAGCAAAGAAATGTGTCACGATTTCGTGACATGTTTGAGAGAAAGAGCTTGCAAGGAAAAGTGTCACGATTTCATGAAAATTTGCAAGAGGAAGCGCTAAGGAGAAAAAGTGTCGTGATTTTGTGACATGTTAGGTTTTCACGATCCGATGAGAAGAAAAGCGCTAAGGAGGAAAAGTGTCGCGATTTCGTGACATGTCGGGTTTTCGTGATCCGATGAGAAGAAAAGCGCTAAGGAGGAAAAGTGTCACGATTTTGTGACATAATGCAGGAGAGAGAGTCCGATAGAAAAAGGTGTCGCAATTTCATGACATGCTTCATTTTTGCGGTCCAAAGCAAAGAGAAAGAGGAGAGAGAAAAAGGTGTCACGATTTCATGACATGTATTTTCGGAGGCCGAAGCAAAGGTAAAGTGCAAGGAACAAAAGTGTAGCGATATCGCTACATGTTGGGTTTTCGCAATCTGAAGAGAAGAGAAGAGCTAAGGAGAAAAGATGTCACGATATTGCGACATGTTGCATTTTTGTGACAACAGCAGAAAGGAAGACTCTGAAGGATGAGGTGTCGTGATTTCACGATAGAAGCAAAAAAAAAGAGCATGGAAGCAGAATCATCGTGATTTCATAAAAAATTCAAGGAGGAATAGCTCAAAGGTGAAAGCATCGCAATTTCGTGACATGTTCCATTTTCACGGGCGTAAGGCTGAGAAAAGCACAAGGCAGCGAAAGTGTCACAATTTCACGATTTTGCTGGTGCATGCAAAGAAGAGTGTACGGTAGCATAAAGTGTCACGATTTTGTGACATGTCATGTTTTCGTTGGTGTATGTAGAGAAGGGTGCAAGGAAGCGAAAAGTGTCACGATTTTGTGACATGTCATGTTTTCTTGGGTGCATGTCGAGAAGAGGACTAGGAGGCAAAAAATGTCACGATATCATGACATGTCTTGTTTTCGCGGTCAAACACCAAGGAAGAGTTAAAGGGGCAAAAATGTCACGATATCGCGACATGTTTCTGCGTGATAAAAAGCAGAACCCAGTCGAAGTAAAGTTAACTGAAGAAGAACTGCAATTACAAGGGAAGTTGCATAGGAAAATCATGCAGCTAAGTTAAGAAGAGTTGACTGAAGTCATGCAACAGATTCAGAGGGCATTACAAAGTAAAATCATGCAACAAAAATAAGAACCATTACAGGTGGAGTTATAGAGAGAAATCATGTAGTTAAATAAGAATAGTGAACTAAAGTAATTACAGTAGTTATAGGGGTAGTTACAGTGATAGTAAACAAAAGTCATTACTGTAGTTATAGGAGCCGTTACAAAGAAATATCATGCAACAGTGGTTACTGAAAGTCATCAGATGAAGACCATGAGTTGGAAAGAGAAACATCTCGAAGCCCAAACAAAGAACCGTTCTATTAATAAGATTGCATGTGAGAATAAAGAAGCTATTACTATTAATAGGCTGCATGCATGAATATGGAAGTTAAGAATAGAAACAAAACATAGTTATAAAAGCAGATTTGCATGAAGTAGCAAGGTTGAGCTCCATGCGGGAAGTGAAAGCAGTGTGTTGTTGAGCAGAAGAAAAGTGCTATGAAAAAGGATGTATAGAAAGCATGGCTAAAATAGAGAAGCATATAGAATGCAACAGAGAGAAAGTAGTTGAAAGTTGCTCAGTAGGAAAGAGTGCTGCAGTATAGAGGGACAGTGCTATGGGCTGTTACAAATTAGGAAGAATGTTGTAAGAAGTACAGAGATGTGAGAGCTACAAGGGTAAGCCATAAGAAAGGGCTGTAAGTGTGCAGTAAGTATATCTGTAAAAGAGTGTATGCTTTGTGGACAAGGAGTTGAGATTGAAAGTTAGAATAGAATATATTGAGTCTCTAACAATTCTCCTTATGCTTCCATGAGATTTATTTGAGTTAAGTTAGACCAATGAGGGTCTTGTAACACAAAAGGCATTTTTATGTCAATCAATATTTAAAATAGAAGTCCAAGTTGGTGCTTGGAATCAGGGGTAGGTGCTCCTTTCTATTGGTGTAGATAAATTAGGGGTTGGTGCTCCTTCTAGTGGGTGCTGGTAAAATTATTGTGAAGTTGGTGCTTTGCAAAGGCTGGATTTGGATGGGAGTCCAAGCAGTCTATTTTTGAGGAGTAGCCAAAACTGGTGAACCTCGTTAAATATTGTGTTATGTGTTGCTATCTTGTTACACTTGCTACATCTGGTTTTAAGCATTCATTAGTTCTACATTAAGAGATGAAGATTTAAGTTTTTAATTAGCTGCACTGATTCACCCCCCCTCTTAGTGCCACTATAAGACTAACAATTGAGTGCTCTTTTGTTTTTATTTTTAAGTATAAAAGGAACCACACACCACGTCACATTTGAACATTAGTGAGTTGGAACTTCATCCCCAACCACTAATCGAGACCAACAACGGTGGGCTTCATCTCCACCCATTGGCTCGCATGATTGTTGATACAAACCCTATTTTTGGCCAAGGCCAGCTCCAAGAACCATCTTAGCCATGGAAAATAGCACACATTCCTCTTTAGAGGGTGTATCACTACCCATGGTCAATATGGGTGAGGACTGGTAGGACCTATGCTCCCTGATCGGATATGGGTTTCATCTCCATATTTTGGTGGGTATGGCTACCTAGACTTCATCACCAGGTTTAGTCGCTACGAGTATACAGGTGAAATCCTTTTAAAACAAAATAATATCATCCAACAAAATAAAACATGTGAAAAGAGATCTCTTTGCAAACAACAAATAAAAAACACACCAAACAGTTTTAGGGAACACATATAAAATATTTAAAAGAGATAAACACTTGTATTATTGTGTGTTTTCATTCTTGTGTGTTGCATCATTAAAATTTGTAAAAGAGATAATCACGTAGGGTTTGGAACAAAGTAGCTATGGTATGCACCCACAACCAAGCCCATTCAAGGGCTGACACTGTGGAGAGTAGGCAAGGAGACATAGACCATCTTCGATTTGACCCTAAGGATATGATTATACCTCCTTGGTGGCCTCCTACTCACCCAAGTCCTAGAATTTCAAATCAGGAACCTAACCTACAAGGGACCCCTACAGGTCTTGGTCCTAATCAGGGAATATACTTTCTAGATATAGACACTTCACATGCCTTCTATCAAGAATGACAACTACGCATTGAGGTGCAAAAAAATAGAGCAATACCATGCATCCATGTGCCTTCTCGGTCTACCTTGCACACCTACGTGCAAGATCAAGATTACTCACCATGGGTAGGGCCAAATGATCAAACTACACCCTTAAACCACCCTAATAGGTCTCAACAATATAAGTACCAAGATGAGTATGATACTCATCACCCTAGGTGAGAAAATTCAGCCCTTCCCTTCCTCATTTATGAAGGAAGACCCAAGGAGAATCTTGATTATCCTCGATCTCATTATTCCATGCAAGCACGATGTGCTTCTATGCCAGTTGAGTATAAAGAACATTTATTTAGGACTGAGCCTCAAGTGAACATGACCTCTCTCGATCGAGGGAAGCTCGTAGTCAACCTTTTAGATCCTCTTGAACAAGATAGGCCCCATGGAAATAGTGCTAGGGCTAATAGACCTCACACGACTGATCAGATAAACCAAGTTGTTAAAATATATGCTGATCACCAAGCTCAATTCAATCAGCTTCGACTAGATAAACAATGCTTGGATCACCAACATCAGTTAGAAAAGCAAATAATTGAACAACAAACCCATGAGTTGTTTCAAGAGACCTTACGTAATGGGGTCCCTACCCCAAGTACTCATAGATAGGGGGTTCATCAGAGGTAACCTATGTTTAATCAAAATAGGCTTCCTAGGCCTAACCAAATGTTGCCTCCTCGACCTCCTAGGCCTAATCGGGACTTGCCTCCTAGGCCAAACATAGATCACCTTCCACAGGTGTTTGTTCCTCCTTGTAGGCCAATTCAAGAAACACCTTATGGAGCCTACGATGATCTTGAACCAGAAGAGGAATATCTGGAAGCACCTTATGGAGGTATGGTTGATGATACTCAACCACCATGCCATATGCTTGACATTCCTCACCCTCCCCATGGGGCCAAAGCAAAGAAGAGGAGATCAAATCCTCTGATGCGTATAAAGCATTGCTTGAATGCATGGAAACAATAGAAAACAAGACCTCTGGGTTCGGGCTTCAAAAGCCCACTTTGCACCAGCTTCATAGTCAACCACTTCACCCATCAATACCTTCCCCTCCATACCCAGAGCATTTCAAAATGCCCAAGCTGGATAGATTCAAAGGAGAGGAAGATGCACAGGAGCATGTTACTAGGTTTATGAACCAATGCTTCAGTATCCAGGATAATGATGCCTTACTTCTAAGGATATTTTTTATTACCCTCTCTGGCCCAATCGTAGAGTGGTACAATCAACTCCCAAGGCACAACATCCATAGCTTTGAATAATTTGTGGATGCATTCCTGGAACGTTTCACTTTTAACACTAAGTGAAAGGTGACTTTGATAGACCTCATGGGGTTGAAGCAATATGATGATGAGTCAATCATGAATTATGGTAATAGGTGGTGAACACTTCTCGCTAAGCTACCATACCTACTACCAGTGTCTGAGTTGACTCACATGTTTTCCAAGAGTTGTTTAAAGCCAATTTCATTATTTCTACAACTCCAACAATACCAAACTCTTGAAGATGCTCTAGCACAGGCTAGAACAATCAAAGAAATCAAAATTCAAGAGGAGGAGATCACAAAACCCCATAAAAAGGAGTGGAATAAGAACACAAAAGGCAATCCAGCACAACCAAAGTTGGCAATAGTTAATCAAGTTGCCATTAGCATTCTAGGGCCTGTGCAACCAATACCACCTCAGAAGGTAAACTATCAGGCCCAACCTCCTCCTACAAACTACAATAACAACACTCAGATGAATCAAGGGCAAAACCAACAACATCACCCTCCATGATAATTTACACCCTTCATTGAGTCTATGGATTCCCTATTCGATCATCTATGTGCAGCCAAAGCAATTACTCTACCTGAGATCCAACCTATGGATCCGAATAAACCAAAGTCCATGGGACATCATGAAGATCTATACTGTAAGTACCATAGGTAGAATGGGCATGACGTGCAAATGTGCTACTCATTCAAACACCTAGTACAAGACATGATTGATAGGAATGATCTTCAAGTTGATAACCCTCTTGCAACAAATAATCAATAGATGGGTATCTTTAAAGACCCATTGCCCACTCATGAGGTGTAGGTAAATCAAGCAAAATAGGTAAATGAGGTCCATACGACACCCCCTCAACAAGGGTTCATCAGGATGGTTAGCATCGTGACAAGGAATAGGTATTATCCAAATCAAGTTGCACCACCTATAGCTTCAAATGATATTCCCTCCATATCACAACCTCCACCACCTCTAGTGCAAAGCCTTCCACCTCATCCAGTGGTCACCATAAAGAGTAAGCTTGCTCAAAGCTTACGAACAACATCAACTCGACTCTCTATCTATGAGCTTATCCAATAGTCTCCACCTCATCGAGAAGCTCTTATGGAGATCCTTAAGTTGATTGAACTACAACCCTAGGAGTCTAACTCCTTTATCAATTTTATGGGGCACGTTCAGTAGTGCAAAGAGCCAGTAATCACATTTCATGAACATGAACTCAAACCAATATCAAATAATGGGGTTGATCCTCCCTTACACATCATTGCATGTGTAAATGGAACACCTTACAAAAGAGTTCTAATTGATACTGGTTCTTCAAGCAATATCATCACCATAAATGCTCTCCAACATCTAGGTCTTCCAACATCCCACATTGTTGCATCCACATATACCCTCCGAGCATTCAATGATACTCTATGCTCAATGGTTGGCACTATAGTCTTACCTATTCAGGTGGGATGCAAAACCATACCAATATTGTGTCACATCTTAGAGGGTGCAATGGCTTATAATATCTTGTTGGGTAGACCTTGGATTAGGGACATGAAGTGCATGCCATCCATAGCTCACCAATGTTTGAAGTACACTCACGAAGGGCAAGTACATGTTGTCTCCATAGACCTTGAGCCCTTCAAATACTACAACTTGGTACAACACATCCCCGAGTCGACCTTACCATCAACTCATTTGGACTTCCAACCAAATACATCCATTCAAGGTCTGACTCCTTCATTATCACCTTCCATTGATCCATTACCATATTCTTCTATACCATCATCATCATTGGCACCTTCAGATATACCTTCATCATCATCAAATCCTCCATAGAGGAACATGTCGAAGAGGCCTATTGATGATATCCCTCCAATCATCTCTACCATTTCCATGAAAGAAATTCCTAGTCTAGTAGATGAGGAACCACCTCATGAGGTAAGCATTGAGTCATCTCAAGCCTCACTTCCATCTCCTCCATCCTCACCATCACAAGTCACAATCCATCTGGCTACTATAGGTTTAGGAGAATACTTAGTAAGGAATATTACAACAACTCCAACCATTGAGACAATACAGAATATGGGATGACCTCATCTTCCCATAGGTACCATCGTACCTCTAGGTATACCTCCCAATCAAATGAACTTCATATATGGGGGTATTGAATATGGCATAGAACCATATCCTCAACAAGAAGAGGATGAAGAACCCTTTTCTGAGGACATCAATTATATGTCCAATCCTAATTATGCCATGTGATATCTCCATCATTGCCATTGGCATGGCTATGGTTTGGGGTTGTACGAATAAGGTACTCGCATTCCTTTCCAACCATAATATCAAATACCATATGATAAATCTAGCTTAGGACACAACAAGTCTGTGCCTCTCGATATCCTCATAGATAGTTTAGAGCGCTTAGGTTTGAACTATAGGGATGAGCTTGCACGTGATCCTTACACTAATCCTAATCATGTCCACTCTTTGGGGGATTATTTCCCCATAAATATGATAGATCAAAGGATATCTCATGATTTCACTCGATCCTATGAAGAAGGTGAAGGTTCACATACTCTTCCATCCAACAATGAGGAAGAGGATCAAGGTCCTCCTTATGAATGGACAACTGATGATGAATCAGATTACGATATAGCACCTATTAACTCCCCTAGTTCAGATGAAGAATATGAATAGATCATCCCATTGGATGATGAAGAAGAGTTCTATCTACATGTGTTCCCATTACCACATCCCATCTAGTGATAACTTCTACCATTCGAGGAGCAAGCTCCCCCCTTCCACATCGACCACCTTCGATCGTTCCACCTCCACCACAACCACCTCTACAAGTCTTGCGACAACCTCTTTTCAATAGATCCAACCGCCCATCCAACGATGATCATCTATCCATCCATCCATAGATATGATTTCCAAAGGTATCCATAAACCCTTTGGTCACCAAAAACCCCAAAGGTACCCATAAATCCTTTGGTCACCCAAAAACCCCAAAGGTATCTATAAACCCTTTGGTCACCCAAAAGCCCCAAAGGTACCCATAAATCCTTTGGTCACCAAAAATCCCCAAAGGTATCTATAAATCCTTTGGTCACCCAAAAACCCCAAAGGTATCTATAAATCTTTGGTCACCCAAAAAGCCCCAAAGGTATCCATAAACCTTTGGTCACCAAAAATCCCAAAAGGTACCCATAAATCCTTTGGTCACCCAAAAATCCCAAAGGTATCCATAAACCCTTTGGTCACCTAAAAACCCCAAAGGTATCCATAAACCCTTTGGTCACCCAAAATCCCCAAAGGTATCTATAAACCCTTTGGTCACCCAAAAAGCCCCAAAGGTACCTATAAACCCTTTGGTCACCCAAAATCCCCAAAGGTACCCATAAACCCTTTGGTCACCCAAAAAGTCCCAAAGGTATCCATAAACCCTTTGGTCACCAAAAGCCCCAATGGCATCCACTAAGCCCATTGGTCAAATGTATATATATATATATATATAAAAATCCAAAAACATCATTAAAATAACAAAAATACAAAAATATTGCATTACATTTCATATCGTTGCATTATACAATCACTTGCATTAAGCATACCCATCATTGCATTTTGCATTCTAGAGTTGCTCATACATGTCTAGCACCAGGTCTGTACACTAGCCATCCTTCAAAATCAACTTTGTCAAAAGTCATTATTAACACCCATCTACATTACAATTATCATTTCCATCCACATTCCCCACCTTTCATATTTGTGTCTGTTTCCCTTCACCTAGTCATTTGTTATAAGGTATCATTAGGGTTTTTGGTCACTCAACCATCTCTAGTTTTCTTTTCAAATTTTGTAGAAAGCTATCCTAATTTTTAGAAGGTAGAGTCTTGCTTTGATTATACCTTGTATACATCATAATCCCAACACATTCTCACATTAATAAATCCAAGTTTTGCACAAGGAAAGATGAAACCTACAAAGTGGTCCTTGTTACCTTAAGTAAAAAGTTTACCTTGCTCATCCCCCTATGTGCATGGTTCAAAAATGTTGAGAATTGATAAAAGGACAAGCTCCTCCCTACCCAAAGCAATAAAAATCCCTTGCCCCACACCAAATCTGGGCAAGTATCCAAAGAGCAACAAATACAAAAGCAAAAATCCCAAAATAAAAAGTGGTTTTCACCACTAACAAAAGCAAAAAGTAAAATAAATAGTGGTTCTCACCACTACCAAAATCCCTTGCTCACCAAAAAAAAAATGAGCAAATCCCTGGAGCAATTCAAAAATAAAAGAAAATAAGGGAGTACTGAACTTGAATCCCTAGAATTCTCAGCATTTGACAACCATGAGGTGATCCTCATTATAGGTTGGGTGGCATCAAGCCTACCTGGAAATGGTGGTATCCTTATGCATGATGATATGTCTATCACATTAGCGACCTTCTTTTGTATAGACCAATGTTAGCTTGTGGATGAGCTAGCTTTTGGTAGCTTGTATTACCTAATGGTCTAATCCAACTACGTACAAAACTCAGGATCATGATACTCGTAGGGTGATCTTCAGTACAGATGGGCTGCATAAATCTTGTTTGGCACTGGGGTAACTTTATGCGTTATTATAGCAATGAACTCACATGCACACATAGGGATATTGAATATCTTGGTCATCCTAGCAGATTTATACCTTGCCAAAAAGTCTTGCATGGTTAATATATAACTTTTGACTAGTTCACTAGAGTGTTTGAGTCTCATGAAAACCTCAAGGACATTCTATAACATCTTACTATTCATTCCATTCCATACCATTTTATCACATGTTTGTCAGTTTACATTTTCACAATCCATTACATAATCTTATGATAATGTTAAAAATGAATCGATGAATTTTGTACAATCTATGGTGCTAGCATCTAGTGTATCAAATAGTATTCATAATTCATCAGTACAGATTAACAAATCATCCATTTCATTATGCATACACACATGTACATATCATCAACTAACATCATATTACAATACATGCATCCATGATATTGCATCCATAAATGCATCAACAAACCAAGAAGCAGACATAAATGCATATCTTTGCTCACCATCAAAAATCATAATTTATAAAAAAATCAAATAATCATCAAAAATTTCAAGTGAGCCTCGTATTTAGTTATTTACCCTATAAACTTGGTGGTTGTAGTGACTTGCACTCCATGCAATCTGGAAAGATGAGTAAATTACCATAAGGCCATTTGAACCAAATTATTCATTGATGAATTGAAAAGTCTCCACTTCAATCCCCAAGAAGGCCATTATGGTTGGACTGCTCCATGGGAATGAGGTATTCATTTCCTTTCTTCTATGAAATCTCATAAAAAATAAAAATAAAAAAAAAATTAAAAATAAAAATTTGAAAATGTAATGAATTGAAAAGTCTACTTCAATCCCCAAGAAGGCCATTGCGATGCTCCATGGGAATGAGGTATTCATTTCCTTTCTTCCATGAAATATCATCAAAAACCACCAAAATCTTAACAAAACTGATAAATTTCACAATGGGTAAATCTGAAGGAACCCTAATCAAGTCATATTGGTCAAGCGACTCGTCACTTTCATCATTGGTCATTCCCTCATCGACTCATCACTTGAGGGGGTAGTCATAATTATGAATTCATAATCAAAATCAACACTCAAACACTCAAAAGTGCAACTTGCATACATTCAAAAGAATTATTGCCAAAGATAATTTCAAGCCCACGTTGGGGCATATAATTCAGCACCAATTCCATAAAACAAAGTCTTGGTCTCCTTGAAGCCTTGGGACACTTGTCCTAAAATAGGCTTATAAGTGAAATAAGGAACCAAGACCAAGTATACCCTAAGCCCCAAAACCTATCCTTATAGTGTGGTTGAAAGGTATACCAAAATCAAATCCTTCAAATATGTCAAAAGTAAGGATTCCAAGAATGTATGCTCCTTCCATGATGGAGGCATCTAAAGTTGGTTAGGTTACTGAATAACCTTAATCAGTCATATATTTTTTCTCTATTTCACACAATGCATCCCAAAAATAGGTACCTGTAGACACTAAAATCATGTCAATCCAATTAGACTACCAAGATGCACTCTTATCAACACCATATGGCCTCCTTGGGCAACCCTCAGGGGTTAAATAGTGGTCCTTACCACTTTTGGAAGTTTCCCCACTTTTGGGAAGTTTTGGGCCATGCAGCCATGGCCATCCCACCCCGGGATGACCACCAAGTTCATGGTTGTCCCACCCTAGGATGGCCATCCATAACCATCCCTGGGTGGGATGGCCACCAACCACTAGGGGGGATGGCAAAGCCCTTGGACTCTTAAAAGTTAAGGGTAGGATAAATGGCAATCAAATTCTACCATTTATCCCACCCATTGATTTATGATAGATTGAGGGCACATCAATTCAATCACAAACCTACAAATTGGAGGCCCAAATTGGAGGTTTCTCCCACCCAATGCATGGCAAGGTTTTGACAAATGGTGACACTTGCCTCGCATGCCCTAACTTGCCCATTTGACCTTGTGCTCTCTTGAGCTATAAAATGGAGCCAATCCACCCAATTCAAAAAAGAGTCTTTGCAATATTTCACAACGAAGTGCTATCGAGATTCAATCCCACTTTCACCCATGTATTTTCCCTTGAAATCTCCATCAATCGAAGGAGGTTTCCAAGTGATCCCAAATACACAAATCCATTCCAAAACCCACCCATTTTAGTGAATTAGATCATAAAATTTGATGACAACACCCCTAGGAATAGTTTGAACTAGATCCTAGAAGAATTGGTGGCAAAAACCACTAGGTTTGGTGGTCATCCCCACCTGGGATGGTTAACAATCACAATTGGAACACCCAGGGATGACCATGACCTCTACATCTAATTTCATCTTTATTTTAGCATAGATCATTTCTAGATTAGAATATATGCATTATACTAAGTTTTGGTATAATTTTGAGTAGTTTTGCACCTTCTATTGCACTTTTTATATTCACTATTGCATGCATCCCTTTGATTTCATTTCAATCCGCATATGCTATTAACAAATTTGAGTTCTTTGTGTGTAGATCTAGGTATTTCAGCGTGCAAGGAAGGAGCTACAAGTTCGAATATAGATAGATCATCGCAGTGGTATCGAAAACCCGCTCTTCAATTCGTGAGTGCGAGGAAGGCCTTGAAGTGCATCTTGAGTCTTTGAAAGGATTATATCCTTTCGACACCTTGTAATGATTGTATCAATTCAGAGCCCTCAAGGGGACGCATTGTAACCATGGATTTGACAAATTGATTAATATAAAGAGGACCCCCATTTCTTTTATATATTGTTATCATGTTTACATTAAATGTCTCTTTTGAATGCTTAGATCAATAGATGCAATTCATTTCCCTTTGCTAGGTGCACCATTTTTCCCCTCTAGGCTGGCAAGAAATGCGAGTACCTTGTTCATACAACCCCAAAGAATAGCCATGCCAATGGCAGCGATGGAGATATCACATGGAAAATTCAAGATTGGACATATAATTGATGTCCTCAAAAAAGGGTTCTTCATCCTCTTCTTGTCGAGGATATGATTTGTGCCATATTCAATACCCCCATATATGAAGTTCATTTGATTGAGAGGTATACCTAGACGTATGATGGTACCTATGGGAAGATGAGGTCATCCCATATTATACATTGTCTTAATGACTAGAGTTGTAATATTCCTTACTAGGTATTCACCTAAACCCATGGTAGCCAGATGGACTATGACTTGTGATGGTGAGGATGGAGGAGACAGAAGTGAGGCTTGAGATGAATCAATGTTTACCTCATGAGGTGGTTCCTCATCTGCTAGACTAGAAATTTCTTTCATGGAAATGATAGAGATGATTGGAGGAATCTCATCAATAGGTCTCTTTGACATGTTTCTCTATGGAGGATTTGACAATAACATGGGTAAATCTTAAAGAACCCTAATCAAGTAATATTGGTCAAGTGACTCATCACTTTTATTATTGGTCATTCCCTCATTGACTCGTTGCTTGAGGGGGTAGTCATAATTATGAATTCATAATTAAAATTAACACTCAAACACTCAAAAGTGTACCTTGCATGCATTCAAAAGAATTATTTCCAAAGACAATTTCAAGCCTACATTGTGGCACATAATTCAACACCAATTCCAAAAAAAAAATCTTGGTCTTCTTGAAGCCTTGGGACCCTTTTCCTGAAATAGGCTTATAAGCAAAACAAGGAACCAAGACCAAGTATACCATAAGCCCCAAAACATATCCTTACAGTGTGACTGAAAAGTATACCAAAATCAAATTCTTCAAATATATCAAAAGTAAGGATTCCAAGAATGTATGCTCCTTCTATGATGGGGGCATCTAAATTTTGTTAGGTTACTAAATAACCTTAATCATTTGATGGTATAGTCATCTATTTTTGCTCTAAACTCTATTTCACACAATGCATCCCAAAAAGGGGTACTTTTATACACTAAAATCACATCAATTCGATTAGACTACCAAGACACACTTTTATCAGTACCATATGGCCTCCTCGGGCAACCCTCAGGGGTTAAATAGTGGTCCTTATCACTTTTGGGAATTTTTGGGCTATGTAGCCATGGCCATCCCACCCTGGGATGACCACCAATTAATGGCCATCCCACCCAGGGACGACCACCCACGACTATCCCTGGGTGGGACAACCAAGCCCTTGAATTTCCAAAAAGTCAAGGGTAGGAAAAATGACAATCAAATTCTACCATTTATCCTGTCCATTGATTTATGAAAAATTTAGGACACATCAAATATATCACAAACTATAAATTGGAGACCCAAATAGGAGATGTCTCCCACCCAATGCATGAAAAGTTTTTGACAAATGTTGACACCTACCTTGCATGCCCTAACTTGCTCATTTGACCTTGTGCTCTCTTGAGCTATAAAATAGAGTCAATCCACCCAATTATAAAAAAAGACTCTTCACAATATTTTGCAATGAAGTGCTATTGAGATTCAATCAAACTTTCACTCGTGTATTTAACCTTGAAATCTCCAACAATTGAAGGAGGTTTCTAATTTATCCCAAATACACAAACCCATTCTAAAACCCACCCATTTTAGTGAATCAGATCATAAATATTGATGACAACACCCCTAGGAATTGTTTGAACCAGATCCCAAAGGAATTGGTGGCAAAACCTCTAGGTTTGGTGGTCATCCCCACCTGGGATGGTTAATATTCACAATTGGAACACCCAAGGATGGCCATGACCTCTGCATCCAATTTCATTTCTATTTTAGCATAGATCATTTCTAGATTATAATATATGCATTATACTAAGTTTTGGTGTAATTTTGATTAGTTTTGCACCTTCTATTGCACTTTTTATATTCACTATTGCATGCATCCCTTCAATTTTGTTTCAATCCACATATGCTATTAATAAATTTGAGTTCTTTGTGTGTATATCTAGGTATTTCAATGTGCAAGAAAAGAGCTACAAGTTCGAATACAAATAGATCATCGCAATGATATCAAAAATATGCTCTTCAATTTGTGAGTGCGAGAAAGACCTTGAAGCACATCTTGAGTCTTTAAAAGGATTATATCATTTCGACACCTTGTAATTATTGTACCAATTCAAAATCCTCAAGGGGACGCATTGTAACCATGGATTCTAAAAATTGATTAATATAAAGAGGACCCCCATTTATTTTTATATATTGTTATCATGTTTGTAATTAAATGTCACTTTTGAATGCTTAAATAAATAGGTGCAATTCATTTTCCTTTGCTAGGTGTGCCATTTTACCCCTCTACATTCCCTCATGGAAATTCCCCTTCCCCTTCCTTTTATTGTCTTCTATTCATTATATTCATTTTCAAATTATGTATTCGAAGTTGTGCTAATCATTATCAATCCAGGTTTTTGAATGTGCTTTCATATTCTTTGGTTGCATTTACATTTGTATATTTCTAGCCTTCGCAATATGTGTGTTGAAGCTCTAGCATTTGATCCTCTATAACTTTTGAATTAGGGTTCCATGTCCCTTTATGTGTTTTAAGGTTCCATATCTCTTTTTGTTGTATGAGATAAAGGCCTTCTTTTGGCATGTTTGGTTTTTATTTTAGATAGTGGAAACCCTCCATTTTGCTTGACAATACTATAACACTGATTAGAGTAGTGAAGCTAGTTGGAAGAAAGTATCTTCTTTCTCTGGTCCATATTGGTTTATAATGGGAATGAGGAATCTTTCACTAGTGGATCTTGGCATGGATGTTTTCACTTTGTTACCTACCTATGAAAACAATTCTTTGATTTTATATTTTTAGCTCTATTTGTGAGCTTTGAGTTTGTAGTTCGTGGATCCTTAAAGAGTGATTTTGCCATAACTTTGTAGGAGATTTCATTGCACTTGGTAGCTTATTGATGTGTCCCTAACACCATTTACCCCATTCTATTTTTCTTGTCAGAAGGAGTGACCAAGCCAACCCACATGGTTTACACATATCAGATCTATTTCAACAATAAGCTTTGAATAGTGCCTTCACACCTAGTTTTAAAAATTATTTCAATGGAATTTAAGAGTTAGATCTAGTAGAAGCATTATTTTTCTATTTCCTCTCATGTTTGTATCAAAAACACATAGATATTTAGATACACTTTGTCAAATGGCTTCATCCAAAAAGGATGCTGATCCTATTTTATACCTTCATCAATGTAGGCAATGTACATTCTAACCAAGATCATGTATGAGGTCACAATTTTGAATATTTGGGAGCTATTTGGAGTAGGAGAGTGTCCATTAAGTGGGAATATATGAATATATGGTGGTTAAGCTTCTCTTAAGGCCATGACTAATTTTTGCATTGTATTGTTCCTATTATCTTTTTGGACCCATGTAAACCTTGAAAAATATGATTTTATAATATTTTATTATGTTTTTCTCAAATACTGGTCTCACAACCTTTATCTAAAGGTAACTTGCTAATGGGTATAAACACCCCATCATACCAACCATTTTAATATTGGAGTTTAACTCAATTTTTTCATAGTGAAATTATTTTATGTCCATGGACACCCCAATATATGTTGTGCTCTTCACTTTGTGTGTATTTCTTTTCAAGAAATACTACATAATGTGATGATTCCATTCATTTCTAGAAACTACCATAAAATCTAATAGGATGAAATCCATTCTACTATCATTAGCACCATAGTTAGATCAACTTTTAACAAGAGATCAACAATAACTTCTTTAAAAAATATTAGATAAATAGAGGTAAAAACATATTTTTTTTATTACCATATCTCTTTGGTATTGAAATTTTTCATCTATAAGATTAATTACACCAATTATCTAGATGAGATAGGACCTTGAGTCTATTATAATTATTTTCTCTTTTTATAGTTTTATATGTAGGTCCTAATTAGATTAGAGGTGACATTAGACTTCTAGAATCTAGTATATTACATTTCTTTCCCTCTTACATGCATTTAGTTTGTAATTAAAATTTATGCTTCATTTTGAATGTATCTCTATCTAAAGCATAGCTCAGAAGTAAAATTCAAGCCTTAGATTATAAAATAATATCATAGATCATAACATTATCATTAAAAAATAAACAAGATATTTTCATATTATTAGCTTTTGAAACAATAAGTAAAGTTTCTATTTCACTACATCCTATCCTAACCTCTTTCACTTTAAAATAAATAAATAAATACATTCTTTAAGTGAGTATTTGAATTTATCCTTTTATATTTTAGTTCACTCTAAAGTAAAAATTTAAACAAAAAGTTTATCATTTGTTTGCATCCTTAGCTCTCTATGTTTTAGTAGAATTTTAAGCATTATATATAGAAAATTTTAAGCACTTAGGTTGCATTCCTTATATTCTCTTTCTCTTTGTTTCTTTTTACCACTAAAAAGTGAAAAGCATATTTGCCTAGTTCAATAAAAAAATAAAAATATTTTTGCATTCCAATTTAGCATTTGCACTTTCTAAAAAGAAAAGTATCTTTGGTAGCATTTAACTTAGACTCTCTATCTTTTTGTCCCTCTTATTTTTAAAAGATAATAAATTTTGTTTCAATTTAAAAAGAAAATTTGCATCCTTTATTACATTTCATTAAATTTATATACATATTATTCATACTGTATTTATGTCATGTCTATTTTTTTAAAGAAGTTGCTTTTATTTATTAAGTTTATTATCTTCTTGCTTTGACTAATAAACCTACAAAAGGATCTAGTATTTTTCAAATCATATAACCAAATAATTAAATATAATACTTTATTTTTTCCTTCATTCCCTTCCTTTTTGAAGTGTGACCCATAGACCAGGGAACAATATTCTTATAAATTTTTCAAATCCACTTGCAACTGGACGTATTGCTAGGCAACATTTGAACCTACAAGGAACTTTTTTATAGGAAGGTTTTCCTAGATGTTTTAATCTAGTTTGAACAATATTCTTATAAATATGTCAAACCTATAAAAGGATGTAATGTTAGGTAAGATTCAAAACTGCATATCAATGAATTTGACTTCTTTGGTAAATATCATTTAATGATGTTTAGATTAATTTGTGGTATCAATTACTATGTTTTTGTGTTATAAAGTCACTTTCTATGTTGTTTAGAGTTGCTAGCTCAATTTGATGTTTTAGTAGAGAATACAATTTAGTGATAGTGTAGCACTTCCATAGCACCAATATAAGTTTCACATGGTTCTCTATTGATGCATAAGTGGGATTATGATAGATCTAGATATCTAGTTCTAATACAATGCTAATATGATACTATCTAGCATAATAATCGTACTAATTAATGTATTATACATCATTAACTTAAGATTTATTGAAACAAGTAGGAGAAGAGTCTATGTTAGAAGAGCATGCTATTTAAAAAAAAGTAATTTAGATTTCAAAATAGGATGTATAGTATAATTTTGAGGAGAGGTATACCTCTTATAACTTACAAATGGAAGGGTATGTTATAAGGGGCTATGTATCTTGATTTGGAGTTTACAATTTTAGAGGTTAGTGTTTACTAATTTAGTTTGTTAGTTAGGACATGGATTTTGAAAGTAAATATTTAAATTTTCTCTTTTAGAATCCATTTTTTAGACTTTCTATACAAATGTAAAAAATTATAACAATATTCCTTATCTTATTGGTCAATATACTCTTTCTAAGCAAATTTATGACATAGCTTGATTCCTTGAAACATCATAATAGATATTACATAATGTAATAAGTAACATAAATAAGCAAATTCTAATTACATAATAACTTAATAAATTTTTGGTTTTGAATATAGCTAATTGTCTATAACCTTTGAATCATTAGTCTTGTCTTTCAAAGATAGAACATAGAGTGCTAGTGTTGAGATTTTTTATTTTTATTTTCTATAATAGTATCTTATGATTGGATTCACATTACAATAGTTGAGAAATTAGTGTATAAATTTTATTTATCTATTTTATATTTAATTTTATACTAGAGTAGTTTCTCCATTAACTACTTACAATAGTATAGTTTAGATGTTTTAGATTTTTTGCATTAGATATTTTTATACTTTTTCTTAATTTTTTTGTTTGTGGAAAACATCTTAGAAGGGATACCATTTTTGGGTAAGACCCAAGGAGGTAGGGTTATCTATTCCGCCAAAAATGCCCAGGGCTCACACTTGGTCTACCACCTTTGACACACACAAGGAGCAAACCTGAAATAACACACAACAAGAACAAACAAATACAAACAAACAAAAACCTAAAACAAATAAAGCATACTCCTTGAGTTTGTCAGCAAAAAAAGACACAAGCAAAAAAAAACACGAACCACACAGAACAAACACACAAAAAATAGAGGAAAACACAATGATTTTTTTTTAAAAAATGACAAAAATAAACAACACCAAAACACAAAATACACAAAAAAAACCACCAACACAACATAACAAACACTACCATAAAAAAAACAACAAAAAGAAACAAAAATCCACAAAACACAAAAAATAAAATAAAAAACAACATAAAAAAACAAAATCAAAATAGAAACAACAAAAAGAATAAAAAACACCACAAATAAAATAAAAAAAACAAATACAACAAAAACTAAGCCAAAATAGCAATTGAAAAATAAAACAAAATACGGTAACACTAAGAAAATAAACCAAATATTAACAAATTACCAAAAATATCAAAAATTTCATAGCAAAATAGCCAAAGCTTCCAAAATTGCCATAAAGAGACTGACTATAAACCTTAAGATTATGACATCCTTATCCTTTTATTCATATCTTGCTTCATTCCACTTGGGACTATAGGCTGGTTACTTGGTACCACGACACTACTATTGGAATTTTTATGGTATTTTTGAGGATATGTTTTGTTTGTAGTTTGAACTTGCCTGTTTGTTTTGCACTTGGGTTGGTTTTCTACATTGTAATTTTTTTCCCCTTTACTATTATTTCTCAGCATCAAGGCAAGCTCTTTTAATGATTTCTCATCATGCAATCTTTTGTTTTCCCTCTCTTCATCAAACTGTGTCTCCATAATAACTATTTCCATTTGACCATCCTCATCATCTGCTTGCTCATCCGTGGAGAGAATTTCAAAGGTGTTAGGAGAAATAACTATTTTCTCTTTTGTTGCTATTTTTTTTTGTGTTTTTTTGTTTAGGGATTTGAAACCCTGCCAAGTCCCCATCCTCTTTCTTATACTTTTTCTTCATAGCTTATACACTAGTGTATCCAAATTTTAGTACAACAAGACCATCACAAAAGGATAAAAGAACAAGAGACTCTTTGAGAAGTAATGGAGATGATGAGAGAATACAAGACTCTTGAGTAGTAATGAAGGTGCTAGTCATGATGATGATGAGAATCATGGGAAGAAAATCACTCACTTCTTGGCCTAAAAAAAAACAAAAAGATTTTGAAAAAGTGAACAAGCCAAAAAAAACATCTAAAGATAAAGCCTTAGTGATGGGCTCAAGGAGAATAATTGTTTGTCATTGTTAGGTCTTCTTAAGAAGACCCATAGGTTATATTAACAAATCACTCCATATCTATCCATTGAATGAGTTTGAAAATAATTACAAATACTTTTGCTTTGTGTTTTTTTTTTGTTATATGGGATTAAGAAAGTTTCACCCATATTATATTAGACCAGATGATTATAATATTTTAACAAATCTCAATATTAATTTAACTACTAATTATATATTTAATACATAAAATTTAAACATTAATTTCAACTTAAAAAATTAATATTTTTACTATCTAAATATAATATTCAATTATTTAAAAAATTTAGTAAAAATATTTATATAAATTTAATACATAATTTCAATATCTCAGTATAATAAGCTATCATGAATTGTAGAGGAAAAAAAAAAAAAGTTAACAAAAGTATATTACAAAAGACTTACATCTTACTCAAGCTTAATATTTTCTCATTTCTAACTAGGCATTGATTGATTACGAATTTTGGTTACATTGTTGTATGCTTATATTCTATTAAATTAAAAAGTCCTTCAAGAATCTGAGAACTATTTTTAATTGCCTTCCATATCATTTTTATTGTTGTATTAAAAAAAAAAAAAATTAATTAAACACTTTTATTCGTTCATGCTAACTGAACGAGTACAAGCATTAGATATGAAGTAACAAAAAGTTCTGAAGGGGCAGGATCCCTTTACGCTTTCTATGGTTTGCTTTCCTCTGCTGACTTGTCCTCATCTTGCGTCCTGATGTTCCGGCCATTGAATACCATGTTACACATTCTTATCTAGGTTAAGAAAACATTTGTTAGTGAAAGCGAAACGTTATTAGATAAAATAAAAGTATTATATATATGACTAGAAATTTTTACTTAATTTAATAATAATTATATATTTTTAGTTGATAATTTATTATGGATAAATTATCTAACTTATAGTAAGAATAAATTATAGAATTATCTAACTTTAGTATCATTTTTAGTAATAAACTATATGGTATTGAATGAAACGATAGTAAAGTCTCTCGTTTAGTTCAAAATATTACATAAAAAGGTTGAATAAGGTTGAATAACAATAAATCTGTTGCAATAAATACTTAAACAATGGTATACATTAAACATGATTATAAATATTTTATATGTTTTAATTTAAATTAATAGAATGACTGATATGATTTATATGTTTAATAATTTAATTATTAAAATATCTGATCTGACAAGTTTTAGATAATGGCCTTTTTAAATTTATCACAGCCGTGCAAATCAGGTAAGATAACTTGTCAGTTTTAGCGTCTAACATTAGGGCAGTATGGAATGAGAGTGAATGCTGGCTATTTTGTTCTATGAATTTATGAATAAACTAAATGTATTGCACAAGAACAGAGTGAAATGCCGACAAAAAGCGATAAATCACAGCCACTGGACAATATTCTGTCCATCACCTTCAAGGTAGGAGAACACAATTTGTTGTCAATTTTATTTATATATGCTATATTATATAAAAAAAAAAATTATAATAAAATATATATTAATAACCTGTTATAACAAGTTGTTTGTTACCTTAGAGCCGTTATCGGGTCAAGTGCCACTGTCAAATTCCAAGCCTGATTGGCTAGCTAATAGCATCCTCGGGAAACTGAATATATTGCAGGCGCAAAGATCATGGTGGATGAAATGTTGATGTATTGCAGGCTATTCTGTAATATTCTATCTGTAAGGGAACTGCAGTTGCACCAGTTACTAGGGACTGCGGTGCAGAGATTCTCTTCAGTTGCTTTAATTTAGGTAGGATCTTATGATTTTGACGTAGCCAATATATGGCTGGTGCTGTCCTTTTGCATGGTTTTAAGTTTTCATTTGAAAATTTTAAGTTGTGAAACTTTTGAATGTTTATATAAGTTGGGAAACTTTAGAATGTTAATATATATTAGTGGTTTGGAGATTGAGGTTTGAATTTTTTTAATGTTAATATAAGTTGTGAAACTTTTGAATGTTAATATATTAGTGGTTTGGAGATTGAGGTTTGAATTTTTTAAGTTTTTAGAGTCTCCGCCATTAAAAGTTTATATGATATAATTGGAAGTTAACATATTTGAACTCCACAATGAAACAATAAAAAAAATGTAACTTCTTACCTCTTCCTCTCGTTTGGGGTTTTGGATTTGGACTGCACCATGTGAATAATGACATTGTGCAGGTGTTGTTTCCTTGAAGATGATGCAAATGACATCGGGAATTCTTATGGGGATCATCACTTTCATCTGTCTCAAATGATTTTGTTGGAAATTGCGTTGTGACTGACATTAGTTTATACGCAGTGTGAGTCAGCGACCATAAATAATCAATACAGATGGTGGTCCATGCTTAAGATTCTGCTTCACTCACTATCACTAGGGAATCGATTTGAAAGTGGGACTTCAGTGAATTGAAAATAAGTGCAATGGCACTCATGACCGGTGCCCAATGGTTGCTTAACTTCAAAAGATTTCTGATTCTGCAGATGGTTTTTAACTTTTTTTTTTTTTTTGTTCTCTTACCCTCTGCCATGTCTGCCTTTCTGTTGTAGTGGCTGGGAGGATTTCCCAATTTCCAAAGTCTTTTGAGCAGCTCAAAGATTCTTATCGAGGAGCACACATATCTAGCTTCAATAGACATGTATGTGGAAGTTGTGTAACAAAGGACATCCTTCACTCGACCAGTTCTTTCTGCATCTTTTCCTTCGCTTGTCCTTGTAAAGACTTTCATATTTCATATTGTTTTTATTCATTCGCAGGTCATGAATTTTTTTTTTTTAACTATGATTTCCATGTTCCTTAGAAATGCATTTCAAACTTAGATTCATGTTATATGCAATGTTATTCTAACATTTTATTTTAATATTTATTTTGTGTTATTATTTGTTAGGTGTTGATTTTTAATTACTGATGATATTGGTTGTTAATGAAGCTTGTCTTTGATAGAGATTAGAAGCATGCGTTTGACATATAGTGTTTTTAAAGTCTTTACATAAATAAATATTTTTAATTACAAATTTTATTATTTGTATCTTATTTTAAATGAAATCAAAATTGTTTAATTAGAGTTTGAAATGTGATCATGATAAGATTAATGTGTTTATTTCATATTGTTAACATATCATTCCATATTTGCATTAAATATGAGCTTCTTGACCCTTACTCTCTACAAATACTAAATCTAAGTTTTTTTTTTCTTTTTTTTTTGTAAAAGAGGGTAAAAATTTATTAACTCAGCAAAACATTCATGATACAAAGAAAAAGCAGAAGCTATTCAGACATATCAGCTCTCAATAAAGAAGAGAGATATTGAGAGCAATCAGAAGAAAGTTGAGACCAATTTTGAACATCCCAACCATCTTGAAACTTAGAAGCCCATTTAGCTAACAAATCCGCTACCCTATTCCACTCCCGAGGAATATGCACAAAAGAAATGAAGTCCAAGTGAGCAGAGATATTAAGAATTTTCCGAGCAACCCAACTCAACCGCCAACAACCATGAAGACTATCTCCAGAATTTAACAAATTTATAACAATCTGAGAATCAGATTCACAAACAATCCGGCGCCAACCCAAAGCATACCCTTGCTCCAAAGCATATAAAATTGCGTAAGTTTAGATGCACACTAAATCCAAATATTTTGATGTTAACATGATCTCAAACCATAGCTTTAATATATGAAAACTTTTAAACACAAATTTTCATTATAAAAATACTAAATCCAAATATTTTGACATAAACATAATCTCAAACTATAGAGACATTAAATATATGCAAAATTTTAAATATAAAAATATTCATAATTCTACGGATTCATTGTACTTATTTCATATGTGTCAAAACAAATATATTGAATAATTGTTTTACGTAGTAGTTTAAACCTTGGACCTCTCAAGGAAGAGAGCCAAAACTTGAACATTTGCAATGTCCCCCGAGATTGGTCTCTACTATTAATTATTATATATATATATATATATATATATATATTTGATTTGGTTAGTGTGAGAAACCCCTACGATCAAAGCACAGGTCTGAGCTCCCCAACCAAGATCCCTTCTAAAGCCGAGAGCTATGCTTATCAAGGCTCTCCCCAACAATGATCCCTCCTAAAGCAAAGATCTATGCTTATCAATAGGGAATACAAATTGACTCATAATCAATATTAATTTTTAATTTAATTTTTATTTTAAAAATAAGATGTAACTGCTATTGGGGCTAGTCCCATCTAAATACCTAAATATTACATTTGTTGTTAGGTCAATTAAACCATATGTAACTTCTCATTTGATCAAAGATGCTCGTTTTTTTCTTTTCTTTCTATAAAATATATTCCTCATCTTCCTCAAAGTGCTATGTTTTTACAATTAGCTTCTTGAAATAATTTATATCAGAAGATATAATCTCACTTGCACACTTGCTTTCTAAAATTTAAATTTCCACAAGATAAATGTCAACATTGTGATTGGCTAAAATACCTACTATCTGATTTCCTTATCTATACATATGCTCACATTCACAAGATATTACCTCCAATAATAGTTTATGAACATAAATGATAATATTATTTTTTATTCATTCCCCACATCCATTTTTGTTGATAGAATTAGTGACTATTTGTGAACCCCCACCAATTGAAATATATTTCTATATTTTATAAATTTTAATTTTAATATCTATAAGAAGTTCCCTAGCCCTTACATAGTTGTTAGTTAAAGTTCCATGTGATTCTAAGTAATCAAGGAGAAATTTTCCTTCATTAATTCAAAAAACACCACTTCCATCATGTTTTCCTAGTTTTCCTTTGGAAGAATGATTAAAATTAATTTTGATAAGCCATTCCTTTGGAAGAGTGATTAAAATTAATTTTGATAAGCCAAATTTTTAGATGTTTCCATTTTACCAACAAATCCTTTGTTATAGTGAAATTATCACATATGAACCCTTTGTATATATTCAAATCCTATAACCAAGTGACTATCAACTCTTTTTATTCATTTGATATTTCCCATGATAAACACCATATCTATAAACATTATTCAAGAGAGGCAACTAATACAATTTCAAACTTGGACATGATTTTGAGATTTATTTAAAAAATTCTATTATTACTTTCAAGCCATAAATTTCAATAAATAATTATAGGAATAATTTACTATAGAATATATAATGCTTTAGATTTAAAATAATTAATCCAATATTTCATCAACTCTTTCAATGTTGATAGATTTACCCAATTTATTCTCATATTTAAAAAAAAGCAACTCCAAATGGTGTGATCAAAGGAACAATTAAGAAGTAACTCGTATTATATTTCTAAATATTTCCCACATAGGCACATATGAAAGGTCCATGATATCCTCTTCTTTACATATGAAAGGTCCATGATGTCCTCTTCTTTGCATAGCCTCTTCTATAATAATATTACTTTGGACTACTAGCCCAAGAAATTTTGAGGCCTTTGGAAGAGCCTCTAGTGACTAAACATTATTCTATGAGAAATATTTGGAGTTGGAAGTTTTAATAGATTCCAATCCAATTCATCCTTTAATGTAAAAATAGGAAAATTAAACTCTAAAAGCATATTTTGAAGATCATTTATTATTTGTTTGAACTCTTCTTCTTCAACCATGTTACCAATAAAAATCCATGATCTATAGTTATTGCTCACATTAATATAGTCTTTGAAAATTGGATATTTACAAGCTATATATGCTAGCTAATGGTTTTATTATTAAAATAGAGATAAGAGGATATGGATTCAACCAATCATAAAACCAAAAAATTGCTTAATCCCCCTTATTACATAACCATAAATCCATGATCTATAGTTATTGCTCACATTAATATAGTCTTTGAAAATTGGATATTTACAAGCTATATATGCTAGCTAATGGTTTTCTTATTAAAATAGAGATAAGAGGATATGGATTCAACCAATCATAAAACCAAAAAATTGCTTAATCCCCCTTATTACATAACCATATAATATATTTCTTGATCAATTGCGTATGAAGTTGTATGTTCATGATATTTCATGTAGAGTTCATTTCTTAAATAATTTCATTGCATCAAGAGAACCTATATATTTTTGAAGCAACATTTTCACCCAAATCTCCTTGGAATTTGAATAATCTCTATTCAGATTTAACCTATAAGGTCAAACTCATAAGTCTATATTTTTGCAAGCTTGACCCTTCAAATTCTACTTACAAAGAGGAAACTTAAGTTTTTAGTCACATCCTTTCCAAAGAAAATCTCTTTGAATTCTATCAATTTTTGATGTTATGTCTATTAATAATCTTGAAAGTGACATTATATAAACAGGTATAGATTGAAATAAAGTCTTTATGAGTTGTAGCCTTACCACCATGGTGAAGAACTTACCTTTCCAATTTGCTAAACATACTTTCATTTTATCCTAACTTGAGCCCCAAACTTTCTCTTTCCTATATGAGATAAAGCAATACCCAAGTAGATTGATGGAAAATTTTCAATCTTAAACCTTAAAATATCCATAATAGTCCATTGTAACTCTAGGGTAGGGTTAATAAAAATATCTTAGATTTTGTAGTATTAACCAATTGTCTAGTAGCCTTCTCATAGGATGATAATATTGATTTAAAATCCATGATATTAGTAATTGAAGGATGACCTAACAAAGTATCATAAAAAAATTAGAGATGAGATATTTGAAGGGACCATTTATTACAACCTAAATATCTTTTATTTTTCCTTTCATTTTTTCCTTTGCAAAATCTCTCCTTAATGCCTCCATTAGAATAATAAATAGATAAGAAGATAGTAGATCATCTTGGTAGACTCCATGTGATGAATTAATGTATCATGTAGAGAAAACATTGATCAAAATAGAATATTTTAGAGTGCTATGACAACACATAATCCATTCACACCAACCTTGATCAAAACTAATTTTTTTGAAAAATCTTTCAGTTGAAAAATCATGTAAAAAAACTCTAGCAAACCCCATCACATGCTTCGTTGATAACAAATTTTATAAGCATACCTATATTTTTTATGAAATGAAGATAATATGTGGCCTCCTATGCAATGATTACACCATTAAGAACATTTTTACCATGAATAAAACCACTTTGTTTCTCTAAGTTAACATAGTCTACAATGTTTTTCAACATGGTTACTATGATTTTTGAAATGATCTTATAAATCATATTATTAAAGCTTATTGGAAAAAAATAAACAAAATATTATGTTTAGCCTTTCACTAGAAGCAATATAATAAACATAGCATTGATCTCACTTATTATATCCTTTATTTTACTAGCTTTTTTAAACCATAACCAACATATCATTCTTAATTAAATCCCAAAAAAATTTAATTAAAATTATACAAAATTCATCAGGTTAGGTGTCTTGTTAGAATGAAAAGAGAAATTTATTTCATGTAGTTTCACCATAGGTACCTTCTTCACCAAGATTTTATTTTATACCCATATTTTAATTGATGTAGTATTTTATGAAAGCTTACCTTGTGCCTCCTTATCACCCAATGTCCAATTAAATATTTTTAAAATAATTAATTTATTCATTCTTGATATCTTCTTCTTTCTAAATATTTCTTCTATATGTAGTTAAAGTATTTTTAATGTGACCATTTTTTTTTTTCTATATCATAAAAATGATTGGCATTTCCATATCCTTCCATAATCCACATTTCTCTAGATTTTTGAATGTAATATATCTCTCATTTTTAATGCATTATTATAATTGTAAAGTAATTATTTTTCTTACACATAAGAAACTTGATCCATTACATTGATTTCTACTATCTCTTGTAAAATTTTGAACTTGGATTAATTTTCCTTCTTTTATTTAAAAATATTACCAAAAAATTGGCATTACAAATCTTCATTTGCCCGTTTAAATGTTTTATCTTTTGAATAAATATATACATACATTATCCTTCAAAATTTGCTTTATTTCACCTCTACAATTTGGAAGAATCTAGAGTCTTGGAGCCATATAAATAGAAACTAAAATGGATTTCTATGACTATTATTAAGTAACCCATAATTCAAGATGATGGGTTTATGATTTGATCATTGCTCATAATAAAATATCTAAAGATATTGTTTACTCTATTTGTAATCGTGTGTTGGATAAAAAAACTCCATTCAATATTTTTGGTACATGAGTTTACACAATATGTCTATTATCCCATGCGTATTGAAAATATGAAGGAATATCACCCTAAAGACCATCAATTAACAAATGAAGTAAAATATTATATTTATTCAGAACATCCAAGGGTATCATCCTTCTTTTTTAAAGGATATAAAATTGTGTTGAAGTCACCCCAAGAATCCACATATTAGAGTTATGAATCATCATTTTGTTTAGAAAAATATTCCAAGGTCCTCCCAACATATTTCATGAGGAATAACTATAGTTGGAGCATAGACATTTATAATCCCAACATTGATATCTTCTCTTTAACATAAAATAGTCTAGCAACCCAATAACTTTTGCTTCTAATAATTTTTCATTCCATTTGCTTTTGTCCCATATTGTACAATAGTACCAAAAGCTCTTATTGATGAAACTTCTTGACAATCCAATCATTTTTCTATATATTTTTAAAAGCATACTTACATTCATCACTATTTAATTTTATTTCTTGTATTAAAATAAAATCAAGGCTATAACAACCTATTAATTCCTTAACAATATTTTTGAGGTTTTTTTCATACCCCTAATATTATGGGAGACCATTTTCATCATTAATTGTTATTTTTATTAGTGGGATTAGCTCCACTTGTTGTTAATACTTGTGATATTTCATTTTGGCTAAGGAAAATGAATATGATTTATGAATATATATTTTTTGATACTATTAATGAGAAAGAGGGTTTTGAAAGGGAACCCATAAAATTTTACATAAACTCCAAAAATGAGAAGACCAAAATAAAAACACTGTTGCTAAGAGATCAAACACCACTCCTCCATGGGGACTAAAAGAGATGCAAAACATAGAAAGCAAAATCAAACCAAAAAGGAGAGGCAGAAGACAAGAGGGGACAAGAGGAGAACCGAGGAAGTTCTACACCAACATATCAACCTCTTGAATGACCTTACCCACCATCCTAGATACCTCCTCTGAATAATCTAAGGTAATATTCATCGAACTCTAGATTACTAACTGTTTCCATTAGTTTCAAGCTATGAATTACCAAATTATTCCTCTCAGAGACCTCCTTCGGGGCGTAGACATCCTTAACCAACTTGTCCTTATGAAAGTCCCTAGGTAGGATCTCTAGATCAATAGGAGGAGAGATGGGGGATGAACCATCCTCCTCCCTCTTTTTACCAAGTAGATGCTTGGAATTATGAGTACTGCTCTCCTCCGTATGGCTAGTAGATAGAGCTTTGAAATTGAAATTTGAAATAAAAAATACTCAACCTGACTCAGAAAACACCATAAATTCTTTGTGGCCCCAAGAAAATCAATCCTAGTACAATCTAAAAGAACATCATACTTAGGACACAAATGAACTAACTGAAAAAAAGGATTCAAAATTTGAAAATGAAGAGCCCTTTCCTAGATTAGGAAACACAATAAAACCTTTATACCACCAACTCCCATAAAACACTCCACTATAACCCACAAAATGCACCAAGCAAGTCTCCTCTAGAGAGACGCCCTATCGACCTTCTAACTATAATTAAGATTTTTCTTCATTAGAACGTCTCATTACCTCGATCGGGAAATCCCTCTACCATATCAAAAATCTTGACTGAGAAGCTTTGAGATTCACCACTAAGTCTACCATCACATTACCTTCCCTAAACACGTGTGAAAATGAGATATTATCAAGGGAACAAATGTTCCATTTTGCTTCATCAATCAGATTAGACACCTTCCAGCTAACTTGGCTGGCATCATTGAGCATATTAATAATATTTAAAGAATCTCCCTTGATAATAGCATTGTGGATCCCAAGATCTTTTAAAAGTAACACCCCTTTGAATTTCACTCTAGCTTTTGCAAAATACAAAGTTTGATAACCAAGGTTTTCCACGTACACTAGAATCAACATTCCATTCTGTTACAAATCACCCATTGACACCAGCCAGCCATGGGTTTCCATTAGATGCACCATATAAATTTAATCTAAACCAACCTTCTGGCAATGGGGACCATCACATCGATCTTCTTGGGTTAGGAGCAAGTAAATTCCATGCCACTAGACTAAAACCAAGTCTCTCATCGAGCCTAACTTCACTAAGACATCGGGTCGATGAAATGCTCAACTCTAAAAACGAGTACATAAAATTCTCCACCACCTTTCATAAAATTCTAGCACTTATTATTTTAACCCCCTCTCTCCTTATTTTTGAATACTCACATTCCGCTCCTTCCAAACACCCCAGAGAAGGTGAGGTAATAGGAATTTTTAGAAACACTTAAGTCGAGGTGAGGAGAAGGGAGACACCCACTGAGTTACACAGTCTGAAATCAAATTTGGCAACACCCAAGCACCAAGAAAGTTAAGAATATATGAGCAAACTTCCTAAAAATCATAGCACCTGAGTAGCATATGAGATATCGATTCCCAATCCACATTATAGAGGAAGTATCTATTCACTAGATTGAAACCTCTTTTAACTAAATGTTCTAAAGTCAAAATTTCATTTTGCACCATAATATAGAAAAATATGTTGACCTTGGGGGTCACATTCTTAACCCAAATCTTCTCTGGAGAGAATTGATAGGCCAATCATGAGCTTAGAAGCTCATATGCCGGCTTCACTGAGTAAGAACCCTCACTATCCCCATCCCACACCAAATGATCTTCAATGTACTCTTGTCTCACAACATAATGTCAAAGTTCCTCCAACATAATAGTCCATGCATGAAGAACATCTTCATTCCTCGTAAATGGAGGGAGATTGCACCAGTCTTTTCTACCATCGTGAACCTTGAGAAAATAAACCACCTTAGAGAAACTCCCATTTTTTAAAATCAAAATTAACTTCCTGAAATATCGATCTTTAGAAAGTGGATGCTATCTAAGCCAAGAGTCCTCCTGAAAGTCAACAGACCTACCTTTGCCTATCAACCATTTACAATTTTCTTTAAGGAATTATCTGGATTTAACCAAGCTTTGCCAAAATTATGATCTTCCATTTGGAAGGATATTTGATGAAAATAAGTCGAAGTTGTACTTAGCTCATAGGATATTGCACAAAAGGTTATCAAAATTAGAAGCAATCTTCCAGCCAAGCTTTGCCACCAGGGCCTTATTCATATTGGCCTCTTCAAATTCAATCCCCCTCATTCTTTCTTTAGTAAATTTGATCCCATGAGACCAAATGGAATTTTACTTTCAACTTAGAACCTGCCCAAAGAAAAGCCTTACAAATACTATCAAATTTCGTTGTAACTCTTCCTAGGAGATTAAAAAAAAATAGAAAATAAATAGGAATACTCTGCAAGGTACTTTGAACCAACACAACCTTACCAGCCTGATTGAGGAGTACCCCTTTCCAGGAAGCCAAATTCCTCTAAACTATTACAACCACCAGAGTCCAGAAAGAATCTTTGATATGACCAACAAAGAGCGGGAGATCCAAATAGGAAGCTAGGAGAGAAGCTATCCTGCAATTCAAAATTCTTCCCATTATTCGTTGACAGTATGCCAGGGTATTGATAAAGTAGAGGTTAATTTTAATGAAGCTAATATATTGACTGACTGCCCTCTCGTAGTAGTCCAGGAGGGACTTAATTTATCTAGCATGCACAACCAAAGCTTGATGAATTCCCTTAAGTAAATTGTTAATTTAATTTTATTACAAGAAGATAGTTTTATATTGCTTAAGAAAAATGAAGATGATTTGTGATTATTAGTTTTGACCTCCTTCACATCATTTTATTTAAATTTTTCCTCCCCAAATGTCTTCACATATTTAATGCTTGAAATGAAACTTTCATATTGTACTTAACATGTACAAAGTTTTTCTTCTAATGGTTGATTAGGGTAAATTGCAATGGACTTTTTCTACTAGATGATGTGGAGGGGATTTTTTTGCCACACTCTTGGGAGTGGAAAATACTTTATTTGAACCATATTATACTATGATATGATCTTATCTCTTCACATTAAAGTTTATCTCCTACCCATATTTTTTCATCTCTTTCCTCATTATTTTCACTTTGTAATATTTTACCATGTGTTTATAGGATCATAATATTTATGATATTTACATATAATATGTTCATAATCCATTTGTTGATGCCATTATATTGATTCATAGTTAATCATAATAGACTATGGTAAATATTTTGAAGTATTGATGGCAACACATATTCAAGTGTATATAGTATGACTATAGAGTGGAAAAAATGGTGCACCTAGCAAAGGGAAATGAAATGCATCTATTTATTTAAGCACTAAAAAGAGACATTAATGTAAGCATGATGACAAATAAGTGAAATAAATGGGGGTTCTCTTTATATTAATCCATTTGCCAAATACACGGTTACAAAACATCCCCTTGAGGGCTCTTAATTGATACAATTCATTACAGAAGTTCAAAGGATCTAATCCTTTCAGAAACTCAAGGTGCGCTTCAATGTCTTCCTCGCACTCACGAATTGAAGAGCGGGTTTTTGCTACCACTGCGATGATCTATCCATATTCGAACTTGTAGCTCCTTTCTTGCGCATTGAAATACCTGGATCTACACATAAAGAAATTAGATTTGTTAATAGCATATGTAGATTGAGATGAAATCAAAGATATGCATGCAATATTGAATATCAAAAGTGAAATAGACGGTGCAAAACTACTCCAAATTGCACCAAAACTTAGTATAATGCATATAATCTACTTTAGAGATGATCTATGCTAAAAATCAAAGATGAAATTATATGCAGAATCCATGGTCATCCCTGGGTGTTCCAATTGGGACTATTAGAATGAAAAACCTAATAGAAGGTCCAAAACTACTCCAAATTGCACCAAATTCTAGTATGATGCATATAAACTACTCTAGAAATGATCTATACTAAAATTGAACTAAAATTGTATGCAGATTCATGGCCATCCCTAGGTGTTCCAATTGTGACTATTAACCATCCCAAGTGGGGATGACCACCAAACCTAGTGGTTTTTACCACCAATTCCTCTAGGATCTAGTTCAAACTACTCCTAGGGGTGTTGTCATAAAATTTGGTGATCTAATTCATAGAAATGGGTGGGTTTTGGAATGGATTTATGTATTTGGGATGACTTGGAAACCTCCTTCGATTGATGAAGATTCCAAGTGAAAATATGTGGTGAAAGGGGAGAGTGAATCTCGGTAGCACTTCATTGTAAAATATTGCAAAGACCTCTCTCTTTGAAATTGGGTGGAATGACTCCAATTTATAGCCCAAGAGAGCCATAGGGTCAAATGGGCAAGTTAGGGCATGCAAGGTAGGAGTCGCCACTTGTCAAAACCATGCCATGCATAGGGTGGGAGAAGTCTCCAAATTGGGCCTCCCATTTGTAGGTTGTGATGGATTTGATAGGCCCTCAATCTATCATAAATCATTGGGTGGGATAAATGGTAGAATTTGATTGCCATTTGTCCCACCCTTGAATTTTTAAGGGGCCTAGGCCATGGTCATCCCACCTAGGGGTGGGACGACCATGAACTATGGCCATCCTGGGGTGGGATGACCATGGCTACATGGCCCAAAACTTCCCAAAAGTGGGGTAGAACTTCCCAAAAGTGGTTAGGACCACTATTTAACCCTTGAGGGTTGCCCAAGGGGGCCATATGGTGTTGATAAGAGTGCATCATTGTAGTCTAATCAGATTGACATGATTTTAGTGTCTATAGATGCCCCTTTTTGAGATGCATTGTGTGAAATAGAGCATAAAGCAAAAATAGATGACTAAACTATCAAATGATTAAGGTTATTTAGTAACCTAACCAAATTTAGATGCCTCCATCATGGAAGGAGCATACATTCTTGGAATCCTTGCTTTTGACATATTTGAAGGATTTGATTTTGGTATACCTTTCAACCACACTATAATGATAGGTTTTGGGGCTTAGGGTATACTTGGTCTTGGTTCCTTATTTGGCTTATAAGCCTATTCTGGGATACATGTCCCAAGGCTTCAAGGAGACCAAGACTTTGTTTTGTTGAATTGGTGCTGAATTATATGCCCCAACGTGGGCTTGAAATTTATCTTTGGCAATGATTCTTTTGAATGTATGCAAGTTGCACTTTTGAGTGTTTGAGTGTTGATTTTGATTATGAATTCATAATTATGACTACCCCCTCAAGTGATGAGTCGATGAGGGCATGACCAATGATGAAAGTGATGAGTCACTTGACCAATATGACTTGATTAGGGTTCCTTCAACTTTACCCATTGTAAAATTTATCAATTTTGTTAGGATTTTGATGGTTTTGTTGATATTTCATGGAAGAAAGGAAATGAATACCTCATTCCCATGGAGCGGTCTGACCACAATGGCCTTCTTGGGGATTGAAGTAGAGACTTTTCAATTCATCAATGAACAATTTTGGTTCAATCTTGATCCTTTGTGAATTTTATCAGTTTTGACATGTTTTTGGTGGTTTTGAGGCCTTTTTCTTTGCCTTTTCTTCTATTTTTTGGTGTTTTTTGGTGGCCATCCTAGGGTGGGATGGCTACAAATTTCATGGCCATCCTAGGGTGGGATGGTCACCAAATTTTCTGGCCATCCCACCCTAGGATGACCATGCTTATTCTAGGTCTTTTTAAGCTCAAAATTGGCAAAATGAGCTCATTTGCACACTTCTGACTTGGCATATTGAGAGGTGAGGAGTAGGAGAGTGATTTTTTAAAGTGGAGCACTATTAAAACCATCCCATAATCACCATGAGCCAGCCTCTAGACTCGATGAGCGGTGGAGCCGATGCGAGATGGGTAAGGGCTGAATTTGCTACTAGACTTTATTAAATTTGGAAATGTAATTATTTTCATGTTTGCCAATGAAACACACTAAATATCAGTAAATGAACCTCATTAGTGATAGAATTTAGTATTTTGTGCTTTAATTTTTATTTTTGTGCAATTTTATTGCATTTTTTTATGTTTTTATGAGTTTTTTGCCTATTTTTGGTGGCTGAGAAGGCCATTTTTGAGCATTTTTGGGGGTCGTCCATGGGTGGGATGGATGCCAATTTGGGGGCCATCCCTGGGTGGGATGACCATGAATTTGGGAGAAAAATATCCCTTTTTTGTGTTGTTTTTGTGCAATTTTGTTGCATTTTTTGAGCTTGCTTGCCTCTACTAGGTGATCAAGAGTCGGTATCAATTTTTGACTCTCTTTCAGACTACTAGGGACTTACTGATAGAGGATGACTGGAAATGGCTTGATGCCATTGGTCTCAAACAAGTGACATGGTTAGAGCCAATGATGGGAGATAGAGCCTACCTAATAACTTTGATAGATCTATGGGACCCTCGCACCAACACCTTCCACTTGTTGACTGGGGAGATGATAGTGATGTTAGAGGATATCTACTAGATTTTGTATATTTTGATAGAGGGGCATCTGATTATGTCTACTCATCAAGATCTTAGAGATATAATTTTGTAGAGATACTTTGGAGAGGATTGGTATGAGGTATTATGAGACTTTGCAGCTAGTTGGAGCTATGGTATGAGGTAGAGGTTTTGACTATGAGATATGCCTTGCTGATGATGCTTATCTCCAACATGTTGCTACTAGACTCGTCAGGATCTAGGTTCCCTTGGAACCTTTTGGAGTTGGCATTTTCACTGGTGGAGTGCACCATAGAGAGGTCGTTAGTGATGGCGTGGGGCACTACTTTGCTAGTACAAATTTATGATGAGTTGTATGAGATCCATTGCCATGGGTAGAAAGGATTGGGATGTAAATTTCTATTGTAGGTGTGGGGATGGTAGCACATTGTTGTGGATCAACCATGGGGACTACCTTGGATGATGTGGGCATAACTTATAGATGTGGAGATAGGATATGGGATCCTATGGTAGTGGGACTAGGAGAGGGGTTAAAGCCATCCCTATGTAGGTATGATTGATCACTATGCATAATCATTTGCATGGCTCAAGGTAGAGGAGGTTATCTGGAGACCATACAGGGATTGTCTAGCATGGCTTGAGGTTGAGGTGTAGCTTCTATGGGTATGATGAGGGAGATGGTTAGTTGGTCAACATGGGATCGAGCGAGAGTATTTCCCATATGCTCGAGTGATGTGGTAGTTTGGGCTATGCTAGGGGTTTCCTAGTGAGCTAGTGATCTATAACCATGGGGATGAGAGGACACTTACTTGGCCTATAGTGGAGGTATTTGGAGAGGAGGTAGATCTTATGGAGGGTATATCTAAGCTAGATGATGTAGGGACCATAGTAGAGTATGAATCCTGGTGGGTGATGCACTAGTGGTGAGGGGAGGGACCTCTAGGAGGTGGTACATATGTGGTGATAGAGGAGGCTCATGGGGAGGCTCTATATGAGGGATATGATGAGGCTCTAGATGAGGAGGAGCTAGAATTAGGTGAGTGACATGTGCATCATCAGATAGATGATGAGTGGATGGATAGCATGGATATGGAGGGTCATTAGGATGATTATGATGAGGATGATTTTGATGAGTAGGGAGTGTAGGTATAGTTGGTAGTATGGGATGCCACCATTGTTGAGCTATAGGGTGAGTTGATTAGAGGGAGATAAGAGTGGAGGGAGTATGTAGAGGAGAGGACTCTCCTATAGGTATAGGTGTAGACTACATAGGTAGATATTGATAGGTAGGCATTAGTTATTGAGAGGTAGGTGGTAGAGTTAGCTACTTTTTAGTCATAGGTTAGAGTAGGGAGCTCGAGCCATGAGGTATCTAGTAGTGGTGAGGTAGCTAGGCTATGGGAGGAGGTGACACAAATCTAGACCTTACTGAGTGACTACTAGGCTCATCATCGAGAGGATATAGCATACACATAGGATTTGGAGGATGAGGTAGCATGCCTTAGAGGGTGCTTACCAGCTCATCCTTCTGCTAGTGGGTCCCAGTAGAGTAGGAGGAGTGGTACAGGGTAGTCATCTATGAGGATGGGGGCTCCTAGCTCCATGAGGAGATCATATAGGGTTAGGGAGAGCAGATATGGGAGCTCTCGATGAGTGATGATCAAGGGTGGTGGTGAGAGTCATGGTGTCGATCTTGCGTGACCATGGCTTTTGAGACTCTATGGTTATTTTTGGATTTTGGGAGTGTGAGGTCTGAGGACCCACTTGATTGTAGCCTATGGGTAGTTTTTGGATTATGATGTATCTTTTTACCCCATATATATATATGAGTTTTTCTATTGTCATCATGTGTTTCCTTACTACTTTATTAGATGTATGAAATGTTTATGTTTACTTTACTGATGCTTTTATGGATGCTTATCATGGATGCATGTATTGTAATATGATGTTGTTTGATGATATGTACATGTGTGTATGCATAATGAAATGGATGATTTGTTAATATGTATGATGAATTATGAATACTATTTGACACACTAGATGCTAGCACCATAGACTGTACAAAATTCATCGATTCATTTTAATGTTATCATAAGATTATGTAATGGATTGTGAAAATGTAAACTGACAAACATGTGATAAAATGGTATGGCATGGAATGAATAGTAAGATGTTATAGAATGTCCTTGAGGTTTTCATGAGACTCAAACACTCTAGTGACCTAGTCAAAAGTTGTATATTAACTATGCAAGACTTTTTGGCAAGGTATAAATCTGCTAGGATGACCAAGATATTCAATATCCTTGTGTGTGCATGTGAGTTCATTGTTATGATAATACATAAAGTTACCCTAGTGCCAAATAGGATTTATGCAGCCCATATGTACTGAAGATCACCCTATGAGTATCATGATCCTGAGTTTTGTACGTAGTTGGATTAGACCATAGGTAATACAAGCTACCAAAAGCTAGCTCATCCACAAGCAAACATTGGTCTATACAAAATAAGGTCGCTAATGTGATAGACATATCATCATGCGTAAGGATACCACCATTTCTAGGCAGGCTTGATGCCACCCAACCTGTAATGAGGATCACCTTATGGTTGTCAAATGTTGAGAATTCTAGGGATTCAAGTTTAGTACTCCCTTATTTTCTTTTATTTTTGAATTACTCTAGGGATTTGCTCATTTTTGTTTTGGTGAGCAAGGGATTTTGGTAGTGGTGAGAACCACTATTTATTTTACTTTTTTCTTTTGTTAGTGGTGAAAACCACTTTTGAGGATTTTTCGTTAGTGGTGAAAACCACTATTTATTTTTCTTTTGCTTTTGTATTTGTTGCTTCTTTGGATACTTGCCTAGATTTGGTGTGGGGTAAGGGATTTTTATTGCTTTGGGTAGGGAGGAGCTTGTCCTTTTGTCAATTCTCAACATTTTTGAACCATGTGCATAGGGGGATGAGCAAGGTAAAATTTTTGCTTAAGGTAACAAGGACCACTTTGTAGGTTTCATCTTTCCTTGTGCAAAACTTGGATTTATTAGTGTGAAAATGTGTTGGGATTATGACGTATACAAGGTATAATCAAAGCAAGACTCTACCTTCTAAAAATTAGGATAGCTTTCTACAAAATCTGAAAAGAAAACTAGAGATGGTTGAGTGACCAAAAATCCTAATGATGCCTTATAACAAATGACTAGGTGAAGGGAAATATACACAAATATGAAAGGTGGGGAATGTTGATGGAAATGATAATTGTAATGTAGATGGGTGTTAATAATGACTTTTGACAAAGTTGATTTTGAAGGATGGCTAGTGTACAGACCTGGTGCTAGACATGTATGAGCAACTCTAGAATGCAAAATGCAATGATGGGTATGCTTAATGCAAGTGATTGTATAATGCAACGATATGAAATGTAATGCAATATTTTTGTATTTTTGTTATTTTAATGATGTTTTTAGATTTTGATCAATGGGCTTAGTGGATGCCATTGGGGTTTTTGGGTGACAAAGGGTTTATAGATACCTTTGGGGATTTTTGGGTGACCAAAGGGTTTATGGATACCTTTGGGTTTTTGAGGGTTGGTATTTGGGGTTTTTGGGTGACCAAAGGGTTTATGGGTACCTTTGGGGATTTTTGGGTGACCAAAGGGTTTATGGATACCTTTGGGGATTTTTGGGTGACCAAAGGGTTTATGGATACCTTTGGGGCTTTTTGGGTGACCAAAGGGTTTATGGGTACCTTTGGGGCTTTTTGGGTGACCAAAGGGTTTATGGATACCTTTGGGGCTTTTTGGGTGACCAAAGGGTTTATGGATACCTTTGGGGCTTTTTGGGTGACCAAAGGGTTTATGGATACCTTTGGGGATTTTTGGGTGACCAAAGGGTTTATAGGTACCTTTGGGGTTTTTGGGTGACCAAAGGATTTATGGGTACCTTTGGGGTTTTGGGTGATTTTTTGTTTTTTTTGGGGTTTTGGGAAAAGGGTTTATGGATACCTTTGGGGATTTTTGGTTGACCAAAGGGTTTATGGATACCTTTGGGGTTTTTGGGTGACCAAAGGGTTTATGGGTACCTTTGGGGATTTTTGGGTGACCAAAGGGTTTATGGGTACCTTTGGGGCTTTTTGGGTGACCAAAGGGTTTATAGATACCTTTGGGGATTTTTGGGTGACCAAAGGGTTTATGGATACCTTTGGGGCTTTTTGGGTGACCAAAGGGTTTATGGGTACCTTTGGGGTTTTTGGGTGACCAAAGGGTTTATGGGTACCTTTGGGGCTTTTTGGGTGACCAAAGGGTTTATGGGTACCTTTGGGGTTTTTGGGTGACCAAAGGGTTTATGGATACCTTTGGGGTTTTTTGGGTGAAAAGGGTTTGTATTTGGGGTTTTTGGTGATAGGATTTATGGATACCTTTGGATGGATGGATGATCTCCATTGGATGGGCGATTGGGTCTATTGACAAGAGGTTGTCACAAGACTTGCAGGGGTGGTTGCGGTGGAGGTGGAATGATCGGAGGTGGTCGATGTGGAAGGGGATGAGCTTGCTCCTCGAGTGGCAAAAGCTATCACCATATGGGATGTTGTAATGGGAACATACATAGATAGAACTCTTCTTCATCATCCAATGGGATGATCTATTCGTATTCCTCATCTGAACTAGGGGAGTTAATAGGTGCTACATTATAATCTAATTCATCATCAGTTGTCCATTCATAAGGAGGACCTTGATCCTCTTCCTCATTGTCGGATGGAAGAGTATGTGAACCTTCACCTTCTTCATAGGATTGAGTGAAATCATGAGATATCCCTTGATCTATCATATTTATAAGAAAATAATCCCCCAAAGAGTGGACATGATTAGGATTAGTGTAAGGATCATGTGCAAGCTCATCCCTATAGTTCAAACCTAGGCGCTCTAAAATTTTTGTGAGGACATCGAGAGGCATAGGCTTGTTGTGTCCTAAGCTAGATTTATCATATGGTAATTGATATTGTAGTTAGCAAGGAACATGAGTACCTTGTTCGTACAACCCCAAACCATAGCCATGCCAATGGTAGTGATGGAGATATCACATGGCATAGTCAGGATTGGACATATAATTGATGTCCTCAAAAAAGGGTTCTTCATCCTCTTCTTGTTGAGGAGATGGTTCTATGCCATATTCAATACCCCTATATATGAAGTTCATTTGATTGGGAGGTATACCTAGAGGTACGATGGTACCTATGGGAAGATGAGGTCATCCCATATTCTGTATTATCTCAATGGCTAGAACTATTGTGATATTCCTTACTAGGTATTCTCCTAAACCCGTAGTAGCTAAATGGACTGTGACCTATGATGGTGAGGATGGAGGAGATGGAAGTGAGGCTTGAGATGACTCAATGCTTACCTCATGAGGTGGTTCCTCATCTTCTAGACTAGGAATCTCTTCCATGGAAATGGTAGAGATGATTGGAGGGATCTCATCAATAGGCCTCTTCGACATGTTCCTCTATGGAGGATTTGATGATGATGAAGGTGTATCTGAAGGTGCCAATGATGATGATGGTATAGAAGAAGATGGTAATGGATCAATGGAAGGTGATAATGAAGGAGTCAGACCTTGAATGGATGTATTTGATTGGAAGTCCACATGAGTTGATGGTAAGGTCGACTCGGGGATATGTTGCACCAAGTTGCAGTATTTGAAGGGCTCAAGGTCTATGGAGACAACATGTACTTGCCCTTCGTGAGTGTACTTCAAACATTGGTGAGCTATGGATGGCACGCACTTCATGTCCCTAATCCAGGGTCTACCCAACAAGATATTATAAGCCATTGCACCCTCTAAGATGTGACACAACATTGGTATGGTTTTGCATCCCACCTGAATAGGTAAGACTATAGTGCCAACCATTGAGCATAGAGTATCATTGAATGCTCTAAGGGTATATGTGGATGCAACAATATGGGATGCTGGAAGACCTAGATGTTGGAGAGCATTTATGGTGATGATATTTCTTGAAGAACCAATGTCAATTAGAACTCTTTTGTAAGGTGTTCCATTTACACATGCAATGATGTGTAAGGGAGGATCAACCACCTCATTTGATATTGGTTTGAGTTCATGTTCATGAAATGTGATTACTAGATCTTTACACTACTGAACGTGCCCCATAAAATTGATAAAGGAGTTAGACTCCTGGGGCTACAGTTCAATCGACTTAAGGATCTCCATAAGAGCTTCTCGATGAGGTGGAGACTATTGGATAAGCTCATAGATAGAGAGTCAGGCCGATGTTGTTCGTAAGCTTTGAGCAAGCTTACTTTTTATGGTGACCACTGGATGAGGTGGAAGGCTTTGCACTGGAGGTGGTAGAGGCTATGACATGGAGGGAATATCATTTGAAGCTATAGGTGGTGCAACTTGATTTGGATAATACCTATTCCTTGTCATGATGCTAACCATCCCAATGAACCCTTGTTGAGGGGGTGTCGTATGGACCTCATTTACCTATTTTTCTTGATTTTCTTGCACCTCATGAGTGGGAAATGGGTCTTTAAAGACACCCATTTGTTGATTATTTATTGCAAGAGGGTTATCAACTTGAAGATCATTCCTCTCAATCATGTCTTGTACTAGGTGTTTGAAACCATAGCACATTTGCATGTCATGCCCATTCTACCTATGGTACTTATAGTATAGGTCTTCATGATATCCCATGGACTTTGGTTTACTCATACTCGGATCTATAGGCTAGATCTTAGGTAGAGTAATTGCTTTGGCCACACATAGATGATCAAATAGGGAATCCATAGACTCAATGAAGGGTGTAAATTGTCACTTAGGGTGATGTTGCTGGTTTTGCCCTTGATTCGCTTGAGTGTTGTTATTGTAACTTGTAGGAGGAGGTTGGGCCTGATAGTTTACCTTCTGAGGTGGCATTGGTTGCATAGGCCCTGGAATACTAATGGCAACTTGATTAACTACTATCAACTTTGGTTGTGTTGGATTGCCTTTTGTGTTCTTATTCCACTCCTTTTTATGAGGTTTTACGATCTCCCCCTCTTGAATTTTGATTTCTTCGATTGTTCTAGCCTACGCTAGAGCATCTTCAAGAGTTTGGTATTTTTGGAGTTGTAGCAATAATGAAATTAGATTTAAAAAACTCTTGGAAAACATGCGAGTCAACTCAGACACTGGTAGTAGGTATGGTAGCTTAGCGAGAAGTGTTCACCACCTATTACCATAATTCATGATTGACTCATCTTCATACTGCTTCAACCCCGTGAGGTCTATTAAAGTCACCTTTCACTTAGTGTTAAAGGAAAAATGTTCTAGGAATGCATCTACAAATTATTCAAAGCTATGGATGTTGTGCCTTGGGAGTTGATTGTACCACTCTATGGTTGGGCTAGAGAGGGTAATAAAAAATATTCTTAGAAGTAAGGCATCATTATCTTGGATACTGAAGCATTGATTCATGAACCTAGTAACATGCTCCTATGCATCTTCCTCTCCTTTGAATCTATCCAACTTGGGAATTTTGAAATGCTCTGGGTATGGAGGGGAAGGTATTGATGGGTGAAGTAGTTGACTATGAAGTTAGTGCAAAGTGGGATTTTGAAGCTTGAACCTAGAGGTCTTGTTTTCTATTGTTTCCATGTATTCAAGCAATGCTTTATATACATTAGAGGATTTGATCTCCTCTTATTTTCTTTGGCCCCATGGGGGAGGGTAAGGAATGTCAAGAATATGGTATGGTGGTTGATTTTCATCAACCATACCTCCATAAGGTGCTTCTAGATATTCCTCTTCTGGTTCCAGATCATCGTAGGCTCCATAAGGTGTTTCCTGAATTGGCCTACAAGGAGGAACAAATGCCTATGAAAGGTGATCTATGTTTGGCCTAGGAGGCAAGTCTCGATTAGGCCTAGGAGGTCAAGGAGGCAACATTTGGTTAGGCCTAGGAAGCCTATTTTGATTAAAAGTAGGTTGCCTCTGATGAACCCCCTGTCTATGAGTACTTGGGGTAGGGACCCCATTATGTAAGGTCTCTTGAAACAACTCATGGGTTTGTTGTTCAATTATTTGTTTTTCTAACTGATGTTGGTGATCCAAGCATTGTTTATCTAGCCAAAGCTGATTGAATTGAGCTTGGTGGTCAGCATATATTTTAACAACTTGGTTTATCTGATCAGCCATGCGAGGTCTATTAGCCCTAGCACTATTGCCATGATGCCTATCTTGTTTAGGAGGATCTGAAAGGTCGACTACGAGCTTCCCTCGATTGAGAGAGGTCACGTTCACTTGAGGCTCAGTCCTAAATAGATGTTCTTTATACTCAACTGGCACAGAAGCACATCGTGCTTGCATGGAATAATGAGATCGAGGATAATCAGGATTCTCCTCGGGTCTTCCTTCATAAATGAGGAAGGGAAGGGCTGAATTTGCTCACCCAGGGTGATGAGTATCATACTCATCTTGGTACTTATATTGCTGAGACCTATTAGGGTGATTTAAGGGTGTATTTTGATCATTTGGCCCTACCCATGGTGAATAGTCTTGATCTTGCATGTAGGTGTGCGAGGTAGACCGAGCAAGCACGTGGATGCATGGTATTGCTCTATTTGTTTGTGCCTCAATGCATGGTTGCCATTCTTGAAAGAAGGCATGTGAAGTGTCTATATCTGGAAAGTAAGTTCCCTGATTAGGACCAAGACCTGTAGGGGTGTCCCACGTAGGGGTCCCTTGTAGGTTAGGTTCCTGATTTGACATTCTAGGACTTGGGTGAGTAGGAGGCCACCAAGGAGGTATAATCATATCCTTAGGGTCAAATCAGAGATGGTCTACGTCTCCTTGCCTACTCTCCATAGCATCAACCCTTGAATGGGCTTGGTTGTGGGTACATATTGTTAGAATAAGTAATTATTCTCTTAAGTCCTACTAGGATAGACATACTTGAGTTTCCACTCCTCCATGAGTCAGGTGAACTCTCAGTATAGTCTAGATCAATTTTGATGAGTTTTTGTAATCCAACGGCTCTCAATGATCAACTTTGCTATTTATACAAAGTTGATCCATGAAATAAATTAATCAGTTCTATTTTGTTTCTTCAAATCTTGTAATGCTTTGTAGTTCTACTCTTGGGAAATTCTAACATGGTACCAGAGTAGGATATATTCTGCTAGGAATTCTATCTTGAAGGCAGTTTCATGAACTGGTTCATAATATCTTATCTTTTGTTTTTTTTTAAAAAAGGAGTTTTTTTTTTTAGATTGCTCATTTTATATCTGCAATTTTTTTGAGAAATTTATTTATGGTAATATCTAAATAGTTAAACTATATTTTTTTTTACCATATTATGTAGTATTATCCTCATAATTTTTCAAATAATATAGATATTTGAATTTTTTTTTGCTTGCAATTTTTTATTGTTCTCCTCGTATGCCTATTTCAAAAAATATATCTCCATATCTCTTCTCGGATGCAGGATTCCATTGGCCCCAATAGCCATCACTACGTATCATTTTTTAGTGAATGCATGCTTGCATTGGCTACATAATAGCCATCCCTATGTAAGTTCATTAGTGGAGACCAAGCTTAATAGGCATATACCTTTTGATAGGCAATACAAATCGTGGGTAAATTTTAGTGACTGTTGGAAATTTTTTTTATCTTCGAATCTCTTTAACTAAAGGTTTGCAGTGTTTATGGCATCAGTGTTAATGGAAATTTGGTCAAACCAAAGTCCATTAATATTTTTTTTAAAAACGTGGCATATTTGTTGACGTTTTTTTAAATTGGCATCAGAGGATTTATCGTGTATAAGTCAAGTGGACATTTGGTCAAACCAAAGTCCATTAATTTTTTTAAAGAGAACGTGGCAAATTTGCCAACATCTCTTACTGGTGCACGACAATTAAAATAACAACGAGTATTTCCAAAGTTACTTCTCTGCGTACTCGGGTGCCTTCCCTACGTATTGCGCAACAAAAGAGGTAGTATTTATTTATTTTTAATTTTTTTGTAAAAAAATATTTTGTTGGCTTCCTTTTGTCCCCTTTCCGAATGCAGTGATAAGAAAGCAAATCATACCCTTTCACAATTTTCAAAGCTCCATTCTTAGTTTTTCATGGATGCGAAACCATAAGGTAAAATTATAGTTTTTTTTAATGTTTTTGATCTAATCAAATCTCCTCTAAGTGCAACGAAATTCATAGCATTTCAAAAGCTTTCAAATATCCTTCCTCGCTTCCCATTGACATCTCTTGTTCATTTATGGACATAGCCTTGGAGGATTCAAAATACTTCGTTGCCTCTTGTCGTCTCTTCTGACGTCAATTGTAATTAAAGCTCAGATCTTTTGGTTCTTTACATTTTTTTCTTAGGAAAAAATATAGATCTACGATGTGTTTCATAATTGTACCCTAAAAAAATATTCTATATTTTTATTTAAGTGCCTTTCCTTGGCCACAAGAAAACAAATCAATAGAGTTGTAATCTCAATAATTTTTTTTTTTTGGGGGGGGTTTATAGGTGCCATTTGTTTTACCTATAATAGCTTCAAAGGGGGGTTATTGTTGTGTCCATATTTACCTCTTTTATTCTTTGCCTCATTGGCTTTTTTCTAGTTCCTTTTTTACAAAGTTCTTTATTATTATATAAAGAGAAATTTTGGTAGTAGAATCTAAGTGAGGATAATTTTTTTTCTAAAATTACCTTTTTTTCTCATATCATTAAAGAATTTTATAAAATAGATTATTTTATACAATCATTAATGTTCATTTCTTAAAATATAACTAAAGCAAATACATTAAAAAATTTATTATAATCACCTATATACCTCGTATTGGACTTCTAAATAACTTATAGTTTCCCTCACGTAAGGACGGGTTATTCAAATATCTAATATAAAGGTCTGGTTGATTATCCATTTAAAAGCCTATTTTCCAAGTATCATTTATACTCATTACTTATAGTTTCCATCTCGTAAGGGTGGGTATTTGAGAAGAAGAGATATATAGGTGTGGCAAATTTTTTTTCATTAAGCCTAACAATTATATCAAATATCCTCATTTACTTATAGTTTCCCTCAAGTTAGGGTGGGTATTTTGAGGATTTTTGGTATTTCTTACAAGGCTTTTGTTAACTTCTTTAAAATCCATTGCATTCTCTAATATATATAATTGAAGTTGAAGGGGGGAATTATTGGTTCACTTCAATTTTTATTTAGCAAAATGAATACAATGAATACAATTGATCCACTCACAGCTCATAACTATCATACATGGAAACCCAAAATATTAAATCTCATTTCTCAAAAAGGGTTCACACACCTACTAGAAGAAAAACAACCTGAATTTGAAAAAGAATATGAAATATTTGTTCATAAAGGGAATATGTATGAAAAAATGGGTATTATAAGCACTAATGTAAATGAAAGCTTATGGTTTCACATTACGGATTGTAAAAATCCTTATGAAATTTAGGAGAAACTAAAGAACTTATTTGGAAAAGTAGATCAAATAAGATCAATGCAGCTAGAGGAAGAATTAGCTGCATTATCTCTTGAAGATTTCAGCAATATTATTGAATTTCTCACCAAATTTAAAGAAATCCTCATTTAATACAAATGCAGTGGAAAGTCTAAAACAGAAGAAGAACGCATCTATCTAATTCTTTATAAATTAAATGGTGTATTTCAAATATTTGCAACCACCTTTTTATCTACAAAATATGCTCTTGGTGCAAGTTTTAAAATGCCCTCCTTAGAGGAATTTTGTGATAGGCTAACTAAAGAAGAAACCAAAATTATAAAGTATGATATCTCTTCCTCTTCCTCAAGAGCCTTAGTAGCATCCACCTCTACTAAAGAAAAAATAAAAAATAAAGAAAGGAGTTCCATTACTTGTACTCACTGCAAAAAGAATGGTCATTCTGTGAACAAATGTTGGAAAATACTACAACAACTAGAGGTAATAATGAAGGATAAAAATATAAACACTAAGAAGCAAATAGGAAAAGCCCTAAATGTTCAAGGAAAGATCACAAAAACTTCATAAAAATACTGGGTTTTAGATTAAGGACCAACTCATCACATGACTTCCTCAGATGAGTCATTCTCTTCAATCTTCTCAAGTTCAACAAGTAGCATAGAAGTTGGTGATTCATCATTTATCCCAATCAAAGAAAAATGTGACATATCCATTGATGGTGGTTATATCAATAATATTCTCTATGTTACAAACATTGCAAAAAATCTCCTCTCCATATATTAGATTTGCACTTATGGAAAGGGAAAAACAGTTCTCTTCTCACCAACAGGAGTTGAGATAAGAGACTTTCAATATCCCAACTCTCTCATAGCAAAAGGAAATATTAATCACACAACTCACCTATTTCACTTCAAAGGATTCAAAAATTCAGAAGGGGCCTCCTATTTTGTTGCACATGGAGATCTTGAAACCAAACTTTGGCATGAAAGGTTTGGGCATCTTAGTTATAACTACCTAAAATAATTGAACACCCATGAAATGGTAACAGGATTACCACAAGTCTATTCTATTTATGGAGTATGTTTTGGATGTGCTCTTGGAAAGCAACATCAAGATCCTTTCCACCCTAGTGGTTCTCTAAAGGACTCATCCCCTCTATAGTTAATCCATAGTGACTTGATGGTCTTCCCAGAGCCTTCTTTCAAAGGTGAAAAATATGTTTTAACCTTCATTGATGATTTTTCTAGAAGAACTTGGGTATACTTCCTAAAATACAAGAGTGATGTTCTATCCCACTTCAAAATCTTTAAAGCCTTAGTTGAAAATTAGGCCTCTTGCAAAATCAAGAAAATTCGTACAGATAATGGGGGGGAATACTTTAGTAATGATTTCTCAAATTTTATATCAGGTCATGGAATAATTCATCAACATTCTGTCTCCCATAATCTGCATAAAAATGGCATTGCAGAGAGGAAGAATAGAACTTTAAAGGAAATGGCCAACTGTATGCTCCACTCAAGAGATATTCCAAAAGTTTTCTAGGTAGAAGAAATTAACTGTTCAAACTATATTAAAAACCACACACCTCACAAAGCTCTTGGCCATTTAACTCTCGAGGAAGCATGGGCTGGCTCAAAATTTGATGTCTCCTTCTTCAAAATTTTTGGGTGTACTGCTTGGGCACATATCCCAAAGAAGAAAAGGAAGGCTCTAGACAAGAAAAGCAAAAATCTTATCTTTATTGGTTATTGTGAGGAAATGAAAGCATACAGGCTCCTTGATACCACAACTCATGAGGTATTTTTTCATAGGAATGTTCAATTTGATGAAACATTCCCTCATAAATATCCTCAACCATCCTCTTCCTCACTTGATTCTCTTGAACCATCTCCAATGTTAGAGCCTCAACACAATGAAGAACCAACATTAGAGGTTAATTTAGATATTAATGATCAAGATGAGGATCCTACCACTCCTACTATTCCCTCTTATATGCCAAAATGGGCCATCACCATTGTTAAAGAAGCTACTCCATTCATACAAAATATTCCATAATCTAGATTAAGCAACTCCATTGGCTTTGGTCTTGTTTGTCAGTCCATTTCTACAGATCCTCAATTCTTCAAAGAAGCAACTGGTATTAAATAAAGGGATGATGCCATGGAAAACAAATTCTCTTCCTTAATCAAAAACAAAACTTGGGATTTAGTGCCCCTACCTAAAGGAAGGAAGTTAGTTTGATGTAAATTTATCTACAAAATGAAATATGGACCTAATGGAGAAATTGACAAACACAAAGCTCACCTGGTAGCCAAAGGTTTCTCTCAAATTGAAGGGATTCATTATTCTAAAACTTTTGCACTAGTTGCCAAAATGGATTCTGTTAGACCGGTTCTTGCTCTAGTTGCTTCCCAAAAGTGGCATGTTTTTCAAATGGATGTAAAAAGTGCTTTATTACATGGGGAATTAAAGGAATATATATTCATGGAATAACCTATTGGATTCACTCAAGACTCCTCCCTTGTTTGTAGGATAAGGAAGTCTCTCTATGGACTCCTTCCTTCTTTTCTCAGGTTTTTCTCATTGTGAGTCTGATGCCATAGTCTACATTTGGAGATATGAAGAAAAAATCACCACACTTGTTCTATATGTTTATGATCTACTAATCACTGGTAGTGACTTTGCTCACATTCAGACTATCAAGGACTTCCTCTCTAAAAAAATTGAAATGACTGATATGATTTTAGCTCATTACTTCCTTGGGATTCAAATAAATCAAAAAGATGCAGGAATTTCATTGTGTCAACAAAAATACACTCTAGACCTTCTTCAAAGGTTTAAGATGACATATTGCAAACCCTATTCTACACCTTTTTAGTATGGAGTCACTCTAAGTACTTCCTACACATCCCCTCTATGTGATGTAACTCTATACTGTCAACTTGTAGGGAGTCTGTTATACCTTACTCATACTCGCCCAGATATCTCATATGCTATTGGCTTGATATCTATATTCTCACACCAACCTCATTTCAGTCATTTGCAAGTAGCAAAAGAATCCTCTGCTACTTGCAAGGCACTACTCACTTTGGACCCTTATATGAGGGAAAATCCATTGATATCATTGGTTACATGGATTCTGATTGGGTAGGTTTAGTAGAAGATATATGTTCAACTTCTAGCTATATTTTTTGTCTTGGTTCTTCACCAATTTCTTGGTCATGTAAAAAACAACAAGCAATGGATTTATCATATATAGAGGCTAAATACAGGGCAAAAGTTTTGGCAAGTCAGGAAGCTCTTTGGCTTCATCAAATACTGAGAGAATTTTGGTTTTACCATGACAAACCTATTACTCATTGGTGTGACAATATAAGCACAATTTATATTGCACGCAATCCAGTTGAGCATCAACGCACCAAGCATATTGAGATTCACATGCACTTAATTCGGTAGCATATTAAGAGAGGAGAAATATAATTGGACTATATTCCAACTAAAAATCAAATTGCAGACATCTTCACCAAGTCATTTCCTTCTCCACGTTACATTCAATTGTGAGAGAAACTTGGGGTAAAAAAGTTGCATTAAACAACATAGATATTTCACCTCTCCTTTTTTCTTATTGTTGTATTCTTTGGAGGATGGTTTTTTCCCATGTGGTTTTTTTATCATCTCTCCTAAAGTATAAATTGTACATGAGTACCTCATCAGGCCAAGTTGCTGGGACTCATTCCTTTTTTTAATGAGGACAATATTCGCCATCCGAGGACATGCCTCTATCTTTATTTTTTGACAAATGGTTTTTTCCAAAGTGGTTTTTTCACCATATCTCACATATTAATGTAAATGAGTACCTCATCAGGCATTTTTGCTGGGAATCATCATTTTTTTGTCATTGAGGACAATCTTCGCAAATCGAAGACATGCCTCTTATTATTTTTTTTTTATAGATGATTTTTTCCCATGTGTTTTTTACCATCTCTTCAAATAAGACATATATATACATGAGTACCTCATCAGGCCCTATTTCTAGGACTCATTTGTATCAAAATCCCATAGTATCACTTAAGGGGGTGTTAGAATAAGTAATTATTCTCTTAAGTCCTACTAGGATAGACATACTTGAGTTCCCACTCCTCCATGATTCAGGTGAACTCTCAGTATAGTCTAGATCAGATTTGATGAGTTGTTGTAATTCAATGGCTCTAAATGATCAACTTTTCTATTTATACAAAGTTGATCCATGGAATAAATCAATCAGTTCTATTTTCTTCCTTCAAATATTGTAATGGTTTATAGTTCTACTCTTGGGAAATTCTAACAACTCCCAAGTCATAAAAGTTAGGATCATGGTAGTTCCCTCCACTAGGTTAGAAAAAGATCAATTATGATGGTACAACTAAGGATAACCTAGGGGTTACATGCATTGGTTTTATTAGAAGAGACTTCAAGGGGAAGGTCCTTCATTGGGAGCTAGAGGGTCTAGGAATGACTACTAATAGTGAAGTAGAAGGGTTGGCTATAAAACAAGGTTTTCTCAATTCTTGGAAGAATGGGGTTAGAAAGATCATCATTGATTCTAACTTACACATAATAGTAGGGCTTCTAGATGCTATTAGAAATTTTAGATCAAAGGATTGGAGGATAAGAAAAATTATGAGCCAAATTAAATCTATTTGTAGTAGTTTGAGGATGTCATTTCGGACCATGTTGATTGAAAAAGAAATGTTGCAGCTAACTTTTTGGCTCAATATGGTAGTGAAAGTCCAGTTGGTTACATGCTAAATTCTAGTCATAATAGAGACACTGATGAATGGTTGGAGATGAACCAAATGATTCTTTTTTTGGTTAGAAAAAACTTATGCAAAGATGAGGATATGTCTAAAGTCCTTAAGAATGATGAGTAGTTCCTATACTGGTATCTTTATGAAGTCCATTCAACCTTTAGACCCTAGTAGGGGTAGATTTTGTAGTTAGTGCAACTAGAAAAAACTTCCATGTTCCCTAGGCTTAAATTGCCGAGTTTGGGCAGTACCCATGGGATAGTGGAGGATGAATAGTTATTGGTTGTTTTTTTTACCTCTTACAACACTCTTTGTCCCCTTTTAGGATAGATTGGTGGTGTTTACAAGATTATCAAGCTTTCTAGGTTTATTGGGATAAAAAAAAAACATAAGTGGGATCAGGCTAAGATTCTATACTCTATAGATGATACTTAGATATTTTTTATTTTTGGAGATGTTTTTTTTTTTTAACATGGTGGAATAGGTAGCCGCCACAAATCCGGGCAGGACTATTTTTGGAGATGTTAATCCGAGTTTTATTTGGATTTTAGGGCTTTCCAAAAGTGGTAGACCTAGGATTGTAATTTTATATTGCCCTTTTAATATAGTTTTTAACCTTTAAAAAAAAACATGTGACAACTTCTTATAAATATATTATAATTAAAATTTATTATAAAATATTAAAAAACTTATATACTTAAAACAATAATTTTTATAATTATAATTTAAAAATATTTTTTAGAATACTTGATCTTTTTTTAGGTTTAAAAGTGGGGCACATCGAGGGCCACCCTTCCTCTGAATTGAACTTGGGTCTCCACTAGGAGAGCCCAATGTATGTTCTTTAAATTGGTTATATGATATTTAAATGACCCATCCATATTACATCATCACTACGTAGTGGTATTACAACAAAGCTTAGATATTATCCATGTATCACTTGGCAAGATTTGAACTTGGTCTCCTCCTTTAATGTTGAAGAATCTAACTAATTGAGCTAATGCCATTTTATGGGAGATCCCAATATATTTTTCCATTGACACTTGAATTATTTTATATAAAATATTAAATATATGGTACATTTTTTAAATTTATTTAATTATATTTTAAATATTTTCCATGTAATTTTTTTTTTTTAAATATTACATTATGCTAACATAATCATATTACAACAACTTGAAAATTATGCATATATTGTACATGATAATATTAGAACCTAGTTCTCCTCCTTGAAAGTCTTATGTCATTTGATTTTTACATGTAATTTATAATAAATAAATTATTTTTTATCAAATTATAGGAACACATTGGTTAGCTATATAAATTTTTTAGGGAAAAATTAAAATTCAAATCTTACTAAGCAATATAAACATAATTTGTAAGAATAAGTTGTAATGATATAATTCAAATCTTATTCTCTTTCCACCTTTATATATCTAGGTAAAAATTATAAAAATAATTTTAAAATTACATTTTAAACAAATTTTTATCTAATAAAAAATTATAATATATAAAATACTCATAATATTTTTTTGATTGGTTGATAAAAAGGGTTTTGAAAGGTCCCGAAACCTTTTACACAAACACAACAAAGAAAGCTTGCCGAAGCAAACTAACTAAACTGAGAGCAAACAACCCCGGAGGGAAATGAAACAACCAACTTTAAACTAGAAAGGAGGAAAGTTAATTTTATAGTAGCCCGATCTGACTCCTCTGCGTGTTGGACCTGACTGATGACGGTGATTTATTTTTTTCTTCATGCCACGTGTTGAACCAGACTGACAAATACGGTGTGAACCCTGTGTGTTTGGTGGTCCCCATCTCATGTCGGGTTACCATTAACGAGATGGTGGATGTGTTGGAAGCCTTTGTTGATAGTTTGAACCCTGCCAGCTACGCTGACAGTTACTAAAAATTGCGATTGTAACCAATTCACCTATGTAAACAAAAAAAAATATAATTTTAAATTTTATAATTTAAAAAATACATACAACCAATAATGTAAAAATATAACCCGCGTGTTGTAGTTGAGTTGGAGAGGGTAGGGCAATCCTCTAAGGGATGTCCTTGGTTCGAATATCTACCCTACCAAACGCACATCGATACCCAAAATCCAGTTGATAATGTTGGTGCAGTCAGGATCGAGTACGACTTCTGTGTGATTTTTATGGTGTAAAATCCCTTGGTCATGAACCAAAACAGCAACATATTTTTTTGCTAAATTAAAAAAAAAATAATGTAAAAAAATAATTAAATCTTAAAAAAAAAAAAAAAAAAAATATCACGCAAGATTTATATTATCTTGAGTAAAAACATTATGTAAAAGGATACTTAATTTTTATAATATATATAAAAACAAATATTATCACCTAAGGGTTATATTATGTTGTAACGATATAAACATATTCGAACCTTGTTAAGTAATATAAACAAATTTTATAATATTTTGTAATGATATAATTCAAGTTATATTATTATGTAATGATATAAACATAATTCAAACCTTGTTAAGCATTATAAACATAATTTCTAATGTCACAATTCAAATTTTACCCTTGTTCCACTCTTATATATCTAGCCAAACAATTATAAAATAATTTTAAAATTATATTTTAATTAATTTTTTATTTAATAAAAAATTATAATATATAAAATAATACTTCAAATTTATTTTTAAAATATAATTTTAAATTTTATAATTTAAAGAATACTTATAACAAATAATGTAGAAAAGATACTTAAATATTTAAAAAACATTATCACACAAGAGTTATATTATCACGAGTAAACAAAATAGGTAAAAAGATACTTAAAATTAAAAAAATATATTAAAAAAAAATCACACAAGAGTTATATTATCTTGAGTAAAAAATTAGGTAAAAAATACATAAATCTTAAAAATTATATAAAAATAATATAACAAGAGTTATATTATCTTGAATAAAAAAATAGGTAATTTAATTGTACTTAATGTTAATATTATTAAGTAATTTTATGTACAATGGATGGTATAGGTGGGGCCACATTCCAAAGGGACATAGCAACAAGGGACCTTTCTCCCCATGATATTTTTTATTATATAAAAGTAGGAGCTTTAAAAGGGTTCCCAAATTTTAATACAAATGGGACAGAAGGATCATTAGTAGAAGCTATATCAATCTTGACATAGAATATAACCCTAAGAATGTACAAAACCACTAACAAAGGTATCCCCGACTAGAGTAACAAAATATGGGATAACAAATCAAAATATACCCATAACCCAATGGGGAAGACCCTAGTATCCCAACCACTAAGGGGTAAATGTCTCCATTTGTTGCTTAACAATATCCTGAATTTCATTGATAAAAGTGATTACCACCTGATTCGATCCTAGCAGTGCCTAATGCTTCTCATCAAGCATACCGATGAGAAATTTGGCACCATATCACACTTTTACCTCCTTGCAAACCAAGCAATAAGCCCCTTATTTTAAAGGAACTCCTTCGGTGGGTTGTAGACTTCTAGGTTCTAAACTTCAGTGAGGTGTTGAAGAAAAGTTTGAAAATGCAGAATCATAGAAAAATAGAAAGACATTTTATCCTATAGTGTTGATAATAAACCGGCCAAAATTTCCAAAAAATTTCCAAGCCCTCAAGATTGAAAAAAAGGCCCACTACCTAAGCCAAAATGAGGTGACCAAAACTCTATCAGTTCCACAACATGAGATGAAAGCTTCCACATTGAGCATGTACCAAAAATCTATCAAAGTAATCATCTGATGTGGGTCTCCCTGGAACTTGATAAGCCTATAGGAAATACCATGAGTAAAATAAGATGTATTGATCCATGATCAAGTGGGGAGCAGACCGACTCACCACCTCATGAGATAAAATCCCCCAAAGCAACCACCAAAGAAAAACCACGTCAGTTGATGACCCCACCTTCTTGCATAAAAAAATGAGATAAGACTTCCATTCCAATAGGCACTCACATGTTCACAAGTCCACCCTATCCAAGCTAGCCCCATTGACCTGACCTCATGCAAGGATCCAAAAATCCACCTAGTTAGAGGGAGAATGACCTTGGAATGGAAACTCACATGCCATAATCTCCCCTATGAGTGGATGATCAACAAATAAGGGGGTAAAGATAGACAAATGTTTTTACCTCCCTGAACCCTAGAACTCTATAAATAAGAAAATAACCATGATCATACGCCATCAAATTTTGAATATTCTTAGGGAAATTGGACATCCAAACCATGATACCTTGTTGATAAAGACCAATATTCACCATTAGATCTGTCACTTTTTTCCATTCATAAAAAAACATTATGCACTTACACCTTTGATTTGGAATGACGGATTCTTATGGCTTCTTCAATAATATTGGCTATTGTCTAGCTTTAAGGGATTGAAGACTTAACTAAATTAATAATATTTAGAGAATCCCCCTTCACTAATACTTTTTGGAAATCCAAAGATTTAACCAACATGAGTCCTTGGAGCATCGCTCTGGATTTCGAAATATGGGAGGTCTAGATTGAAAGGAATTCCACAAAATCCCCAACTAGTTTCCCTTTATCATTGCTAATGATACCTCCCGCTACTACAAGCCCTCTGTGTCCCTTTGATGCATCGTCAAATTTAAGCTTAATCCAGCTAGTAGTAGGAGGGGACCATTTTATCATGTTTCTTAAGGATAGTGGTGGTGGATCAACTAACTAAGTTTGTCATGGAAAACCAAGTCTGATATCCACCGAGGCTTCATAAAGGAATCCTCCATTCAGGTCTGGTAAACAAGAAGATACATTTTCCATAGTCACCTCGATCACATTCAAGAAAATTATCTTTGCGTCTTACTTGGAGTTCTTGAAGGATTTTTGGTTTTGCTCCCACCAAATGCTCTAGAAAAAGTGAAGGAGCAAGACAAACTAGAACTTAGCTAGGTGAGGAGATTTAAAAGGTGGAAACCATTGTAAAAAGACCTCATCAATTGAATGCGATAAGTTCCATTGAACCCTTAAAAGAAGAAAGACATGGTCCAACACCTTGGCTAAGAAAGGACATTGAAAGAAAATATGTAGATAGGACTCATTAGAGGCCTCACAAAGATAACACTTGTTATGGAAAATCATTCCCCTTCTATAGAGGTTCTTGAGGGTGAGGCATATATTCTGAATAGTCAACCAATAAAAACACACTTTGGGAGTTAGATTCTTCATCCAGACTTTTCCAGGTAGATTCCGTTGGATAGGATTATATTTGATGAAAAATTAAGCTAACTTGATATAGAAAGAACCATCACTTTCTCCTTTATAGATTAAGGAGTCTTTGGTCTCTTGCATCTTCAGGACATAAAGCTTAAGCATATTAGAGATGGTGTTCCAAGCATCTACTTCCTCCCTATTGCAAATAGAAATGGGGATTGATTTCCACATTCTCCTACCCTCCATAATTGAAATAAAATCTTCCACCTTAGACCATCCCAACCTTTGGGTAAGAGGTTCGACCAGTGCAAGTTTGGATTCCTAAAGCAACGGGTGATCAATGAGCCATGTATCCCACAAAAATTCAATAGATTTTCCATTACCCACTATCCACTGGGAATCAAACACTAGTTTATATCTAACTTTAATCACACTTTGACAAAAAGTGAACCCCTCATGTGGGAGGGAATTAGCTAGCAAATATTGTGATTGGCACATGTATTTTACTAAGTTAATTTTAACAAAATATACTTTCTGATTCTATAGAATCTTCCAACCTTGTTTTAAAATCAGGGCTTCATTCATAAGTTGGAGGTTACGAAGACCTATATTGCTGTTCTCCTTTCTTGAGTAGACTTTGTTCCATGAGACTAGATGAAACTTCTTGTGATCATGAGGCCCCTCCCACAGAAAAGCATTTTGAATCTGCTCTAATTTAGTCAAGAATTTAAAGGGTAATTTAAAAATAGACATAAAATACACCAGGATCAAGAGAATTTTACCTACTTGACTAAGAAAAGCCCCTTTCCAACTAGTAATTCATTGTTGCATCCTTTTGATCATCAGGTCCCAAAAATATTCTTGCATTCTACCAACGAATAAAGGTAGCCCCAAGTAAGAGGTAGGTAAATTTGTAACTCTGTATCCAAGGATATCCTCAATCTTATTTTTCCAAGATCGAGGAGTGTTTACAATAAACAATAGGCTTTTAGAAAAAAATATCTTCTATCTAGCAACATTCTCAAATGTGAACATAATTCTCTTCACCACCCTAGCTTGCATAATTGAAGCAATGAGAGATAAAATTGTGTCATTCGCTAACTGATGATGGGAGAAGGATTCAAAGAAGAGTGCTGGTTTAATGCCTTCTATAGCTGGATCCAGAGAAATAGCTCTCCCTAAGGCCTCAATGAGTTGAAGTCACCAAAATAAAATACCAGCCAAGTACCGTTGGGGTGTCCCTACAAGACCTAAAAGACCATGTTATTATATATATTATTGGAACCAACAATTATATTCAATAAAAATAAAAGAGGTTACAATAAAAAAGGAGCCAAAAATATCACAGCTCAAGGCACAAGGCCACCCGTACAATAAAAACTAGAATCAACCCCTAAAAGGGCGAATACACAACATAAATAAGCATAGAAAAATAAACTAGAGTAACAAAAACTTTAAACTGTACAACTGTAGCTCTAGGAACTAAGTAGACTTATTAATTCATCATTATGTGTCATTCTAATGCCACAAAGGTATTGGAATTCTTGAGTTGAAAGGATGAAACCCTTTTTAGGTTAGATTATCTCCATATTCTTTCCCCTATCGAGGGCTATGAGAATGCTAAAACCGTATAAAAGGGGAAGGAACTTTAGATTTTGCTTCCTACGTAGGAACCATCAATTCCATTGATGATGGCTCTACATCCAATGACATATTCTCACCGTCGCTAAGATACTCCAACACATTGTAGTTGTTGAGAACACAATTGCCTAACTGAACACTAGTCATTTGAAGTTGCTTCTCTAGACTGACATATTCTTCTACAAATCCCCTTCTCAGGATATGGGAGCACCTTGCGTTAACCAAGGGGAAATGTACTAGAGAATTGGATGGTTGGGTAGATTGTGAAGCAACCTATTTTGCTTTTCTTGGTGTATGAATTTTTTGAGATTAAGGAGCCACATTGCTGGCAGTTTCAGCTTGAGGACCAACTTTTTTCTTTTCATACTTTTTTTTGTTGGTTGTGATACATGTGTCGAATTCGATTGTGTACCTTTAGAAGTAGCCAAATGTGGATATTTATGCCCTCCCATAGTTTTCCAACCATACTCCTAAGTTTGAGGAGTGGGTGCACTTGGTGTGGTGGGGCTCTTCTTGTCGATGTTATGTGGCATCAAGGGATAATCTTTGATCTTATGTCCTGAGGATTGGTACCGAAAACATGTGTTGGGTAAATTAATGTAGAGGACCCGTTGGGATAGCATAATATTGCCAACCTGTATGTCAATGGACTCCTTGATATCTCAAGAAATATCAATCTTGATGCAAAAATATTTTTGAGGGTGTGCATAAAAAAATTTGTCCACCTCCACCAAAATGACATGCCCTAAAGGGATTGCTATGTGATTGAGAAAGGGCCACAAAGGTAGAGGGAGTCCTCAAAATTCCACCCACATAGGGACTTTAGTAGATCTTTCCTCATAAACAAAAAAATCACGGGTCCAAGGAGAAAAAATAAGAAGAGAAATTTTCATGTACTAGGGTTCATGTTCATAAGTCACCTTAACAAGGGTTGTTTCCGCAAAGCAAAACAAAAAAAAACCTTTGTAAGGTTTTGAACCATTGTTAGATTGAATCCATGAGGAGTCCAAGCTGCATTAACCCAGGCCCTAAGGGAAGATTCATTAGAGATGCGGTCAACGAAATACCTCACAAGGATGAGTGATTCTATGTTGTGACATGTAGAATCAACTTCAGGCAATGGAAGAATTACATAAATAGAACAAGGGTTACCTTGTGGACCATTCTTAGTACACACCTACACAATCAGTTGAGAGGAGCCATTATCACATGCATTCCCTTCTACGGTACCAATGCTATGCATTGGTCTGCCAAGGTTAACCCTAGCCCAATCTCCATCACTTGTTGCAGTTGAAACCCTAGCTTTCCCAATCCATCTGCTTAACCAAGCATGATTTTCTTTTGCACTTCTTTTTTCCACTTTGGCCGATGCTTTGCTCACCTATCACCAAGAAGGGTCTTTCTTCTCAGTAAAATACATGTGCCAATCACAAGGTTTGCTAGTTGATTCCTTCCCTCATAAGGGGTTCACTTTTTGACAAAGTGCGATTAAAGTTAGATTTGAACCAACACTTGATTCTCAGTGGATAGTGGGTAATGAGAAGTTTATTGACTTTTAGTGGGATACATGGCTCATTGATCACCCGTATTTGCTAGCAAACCTTTTCTTTTAAAATTTATTTATTTATTTTTTAAATAAAAACTTCTATAAAGGTTAGTTTGCTAGGTAAAGATGAAATTAAGAAGACAAAGTTCATAGAATTACCAACAACCTATTCCTTTTTAGTTTTTTAATTTTAAAGCAATTAACAAGGTTTTGAAAGAATCCCAATCTAATGTACATTAATTTACAACTACTATATCCCAACAAATCCCAACAAAGATATGAAACACAAACAAAACCTCTTTACATTAACAATGACCTATAGAATATATATATATATATATATATATATATATATATATATATATATATATATATATAAAAGCAATGGGTTTTGACGACGAATCTTTCAATCTATTACAACAACTCTATCAAGGAGACACACACCTACCCCCTCACACATTCACCCACACCACGGTTTGAACCTTGGACCTTCCCAAAAATAACCAAAACCCAAACCGTTGAACTGCAAAAAAACACATATAATATTATACAACCTAATACCGAACACCGAATCATTTATATGAGTTACAAAGGAAGCTATTCCTATACCGTATTTAGAAACATGTCGACTCGAAACACGTGATTTACACTACAGCCATGACTATTAATATAGGGGTGATTTACACTCCAGCCATGACTATTAATATATAGCAATGATACTTTATAAGGTTACATGGTTTTATAAATAAATAAATAATAGCATGTTCTACTTAAGTTGTTGGCGGTCTACCTTCTATTGAGTTCTTTTCATAGACCTATCTTCTAGGTTATGCTTTTTACTCTTTATTTGTGTGTAAAGAGTTCTTTTCATAGACCTATCTTCTAGGTTATGCTTTTTACTCTTTATTTGTGTAAATACAAATTTAAAAGTGAGTCTTGTAGAATTAAAAATATATGTTGGTGACTCTGATTTTTAAAAATTTATAATTTTTTATAATTTTTTTTTTTCATAAAAGGCTTACCTATAATCCCTGCTATCTCAAAATTTTTGCCCGTAAAAGCTTACTTATAACAAAATCCAAATTCAATGCCTGCTATCTCTTTTCAAAAGCATTCTCAATTTTTTATCCAGAGATAAGCTTAAATTTTTTAACTATAAAAGCATACCTTTTAAAAGCCAGTATTTTACTATCAAATTTTTGCCTGCATAGTGGTTGTTAGTAACTACCTAAATTATCCGCGTTCAATTTCAAGTTCAATCCCCACTACGAATATAAATATGTATACAAAATATTTACTCATTAAAAATTTAATACTTTGAGGGTCCCGATAGGTAGAATAGGTTCGAATTTAATACTTTGAGGGTTAGGATAGGTGGGATAGGCAGACCGTCCCAGTTTGATTGCATGCCGGCCGTCTTAGTTCAATAGGCCTCAAATATTTGCCAAGAATAGGATAGGCTGCAAAGTGTTTGTTGAATTCAATTTTTTTAAGAAGGTTTGTAGTTGTCTGTGAATTGTTTTAAACTAAATGCAATTAACCTTATTATTATCCAATAAATTAAAAATTAAATTTTTTTTCTTAAAGAATGCCATACGGTATATAATTCATCAATCATCAACCAAACCAAACATGTTTAGAGCATATTCAATGGCATGTAACAAAATATCTTCATTCAAAATCTATTTACTACTAAGTAAATATCATTGGAACAAAATCTAATTAATCAATTTACCAATTGAAACAATTTCGTTACAACAAACTTGTTAGAACTTAGTTGTTCTAACAAGTTTATTATTCGTCGGAGTAGCGTGAAAGGATTAGGAATTTCTTTAGGCTGATATTTTTGTTTAAAAAGCCATTATCCTACATTATAAAATATAAAAGATGATGGATTCTACAGAATATAGAATTTAATATTGGATATGAAATTCAATATTACATGTTAATATTGGTAAAAATATGATTTTGTAACATCTTTTTTAAATTAATAAAGGTATAGTATTTATAAAATAAAAAATTATAAAATTATAAATATTTTTTATAAAAAATATTTATTAACTTATTTTAATTGTTTTAAATATAAAAATATATATTATAAAAATCATTAATTGATTAGTTTACAAAATAAAACTAGTCAATTTGGTTCAATGGCACATATAAATGGTTCTTTATTCAAAATCATTTTCTTAACTATATTAGGAAAAAAGACTATGACATGACCATGTTTGTTAATTAATGTTAAATTCATGAGAGAGGGAGGTAAGCATCAAAAACTTGCAAAAGATATGAATTTAGAACACTACATGATTTTGAAGATAAATTAGCCAATCCTAAATTAACATGAGCTTGCAAAGAATATAAATTCAAAAAGGTATGCAAATTTATAATAATGACATTATCTTTGCCATTACTTATGCTGCAAATGTGTCACCTTTAACCTTAAGTTTTATGTGTTAAGATAATGGTTAAATTTTTAGCTCATAGAGAAATAAGCACAACTCCCCACAACTATCCTATATATGTTATTTCAAATTTTCCTACTTGTTTAATCCTAAGATATAGAAGCATATAGAAGCCAAATATAGTTCCCTATAGGAATTCTCATCATTAGAGTTTAAAAAATAACTTTATCAAAATAATCATAAGCTTTGCATGAATTGTTCTTTGGTTACTTAAGATTATATCATTATCAAGAAAACCTAGTTAAGGTCACATTGATAATAATTCTATCCCCTTGCACTTGATGGTTGCCATTGACACTCAAGTGGAGGGTACAGTGAAAAGGTTAGGGGTTTTAGTCTCCTTGATACTACGTAATACCGCTCATGCTCTCATGTCCCTACGTGCATGCATAACATCATTTAAATAGTAATTATGTCAATAAAAGGATAAAATTTTCAAAATTCATTCCTAAAATAAAATACAATCAACTTGAAAAAATACTCATAAAAATAAAAATAATATATTTTAGTTAAAACCTATACCTTTTTCCTATTTGTGTGGCCCCTAACACTCTCTCCCTGTGCACATATTAGAGAACACTATTGTAAATATTTGATGTGGAGTCAGATGAAGGGCACAAGTAGATTTATTGGAGGCCTTCTTCATGTTGACCCACCCTTGAATTGAACAACCTTTGTAGGGGAATGTGGCTCACCTTGATAGCATAATTGTACATTCCAAAATCTGGTTTCCACAAAGACATTTGTTTCTTATTCTACGTCTTCATATTTGTTAGTAATTCAAAGGCTAGAAAGCATATTTATAACCATGGCTATATACATTTTGTAATTTTATCTTCTTGATTTGTTTAAACATGTGCATGTATTGCAAGGCCATTTCTTAGAAGAAAAGGATGATGATTATATTCTTGTTACTTGAGGGCCTATGCATGCCTAACACCTATATTATAAAAATCAAGAAACATAATACATGACAACAATGACAACATAACGAGAAAAAAACTTTAATGAAGGTTGCACATAACAAATGAATTTACTCTATACCATATAGACATTTATAATTCTTAAAAAAAAAATCAAAGATACATCAAATAAGTACAATTCATTAGGTAGGGTTTGATCTTAGATGATTTCTAATATACAACAAAGGTCAAACACTAATAGCTAGATGAAAATACCTACAAAAACACAATTAAAACATAGTCAATATTATACTCAAATATCAAAATGATTGTTAGAACATTTTATTGATGATGATTCATAATTGTATTGTCAAAAATAGCAATGTGTCCTATTTATCATAATTTTGGCAATATAGTTAGCATATCTTTGTTGCATTTTGGTTGAGAAACATACATTTTGAGCATGACCATAATACCTTTTCGAAAGGGTATTCAAAATTTGATAATTTTAGGGGAATTTTGTGCCCTTTGTTATATTTCCACCTCTCAACCATTGCATGTCCCTTGCATGCCTCTTCTATGATAGATTCGTTGATACATCAATGCATAATTCAAATGCTCTACAAAAATATCATTTTCATTCCTTTGTCCTAAAGTTCTATCATATTTATTAAATTGTCTTAAAATATTAAAAAAAATAGATGTCTTTATCCTAAAATTGCTAGCAAACACCTATTCAAAAAAAAACTTTGCTATCAAATAATGCTCCATGTCAATAAAATAATATTATAAACAGGAAAAACAAATGTATAGTGAAGTATTTTGATTGGTCAAGATATTTTTAGTGAGAATTAATGTTTCCTTATGGGTTTTTGTTAAAAGTGTAATATGATTCATGGTCAAGGCTAAAATTCTATGATGAAATATTGGATAGGCCTAAGGGAATTCATTGTATCATATATTTATTTTATTGTAATAATTTATAATATAAGCGCTATGGATCACAATTAACCTTGTTATGGTTAAATCGATCTTATAAACGTGCAATTAACCTTAAAGCCTTCTTGTTATGTTGTATTAAGTTATGTTCATTTACATAATTGGGGTTTTGGTATTGGTATATATACCCCCCACCACTCCAACATTTAACATTGGAGTGTGGTGATTCTTATCCATGGGTAGTACAATGATTATTTATGGTGCCTATAGGCACCCATCAATTTCTGTATCTCTTTTCCTTTCTTTGACCCTCTTACACATTTTTTATAAGATTTGAGTGGATGGTTTTCTTCTATTTATTTTTGGAAAATATTGTGAATTCCATCAGAATAAGTATAGAACAATATTGGTTGGTTACACAGGAAGTTAACTCTGAGCCTCCAATATTTCTTTCAAGTTTTAGGGTGAATTTTTATTTAAAGCTTCATATGCACTTTTAGTACAAGGACCAAATAAGGTTCTGTCTTCCATATTTTTTCATCCAAATTTCCTTTTTTTCCTAGAGGGTTCAACTTTTCATCATTGTTTTATGCTCCTCTAAAAAATCAAACTATTTAAGTTCAATTTTGGACTAAAAATATTTTATTTCTAGGAGAAATATGATCCAAGGCCTTATGATTCAAAAATATTATTAGCACCAATTTTTGAATTAAAAAACTAAAAAATGACGTGAGTGCATATCAACTAGTGGTTTAGTGCCATTCCATAGGGTTAATTATTAGAAAAGGACACATTCATATTTTATGGTAGGAGGTGTCGTGATGGCTATAATTGTGCATGTGAGGTCATAACATGATGAAAGTAGAAGGTTTAAGTCAAATTTGTACCAATTTTTGTGTTACAAAGCAAGCAATATACCTAATAAATAAAATTTAATACTTTGAACACCAATGCATGCATGCCCTAATGAGAAATGTCATATGGATAAGCATGTGAGCAAGGGGAGGTGCATGTTTTGATATATACACATGTGTCATTTTGCATATGCCAAAATACCTTGGATAACTGAATTCCTATTTTTAAAGAAGGCTCAATGGATTTTTCACCAAGAGGCCCACTATTGTAGTGGTTAGAAAGAGTGTTTTAGAAGGTAGAAGTTGCAAGTTCAAATATCGCTAGCAAACTAGTTTTTCATATTGGTGGTTTGTGATCATGGGGGACATGTTAAAGCCAAGACTCGGTCTTTTGATACTTAACAATTACAATGGAAACCCAATTAGCATGAAATGCTTAGATTTTGGTCTACCTAGGATTGAATCCCCACCTTAAATATGGATGGACTATGGGTCGACATGGAAGCTAATGTGGCATCAGTGTATGCCATATACAACTCATTCATATATATATATATGTGTGTGTGTGTGTGTGTGTGTGTGTGTGTGTGTGTGTGTGTGTGTGTGTGTGTGTGTGTGTGTGTGTGTGTGTGTGTGTGAATCCAACTAATCAAAATAGTATAATTATCGTAGTTGCATAGCTTTAGTTATGTTGAAGTAATGAGTGATAAGTAGAATATACTAGAAAATTAAATAATACAAAGGAGTAGTAGATAATTGGATTTCTCTTCTCTGGTATTTGGAGATCCAATTTTTCATATTTTGAGGTCTATTAGGATAAAAATCCTTGAAGCCATAACTTCTACATATAGAATCAGTTTGAGTCCTATTTATTCAAATCACATAATTTTTTGATCTTTGCATATTCATGGTATTAATTTAAGGACTTGTTATAGCTTTAGGTATTTGATTGTGTAAGATGGATAATCAATCCCTAGTTAGTTGCATTAATGGGTGAAATTACAATATTTGGTTTACCCAAATGATAAGCCTATTATGTAATAATAACCTATGGTGCATTTTATAGAAAATAAAGCAACCCTTGATGAATAAACTCACCAACATAAGAAAGAAAAAGCTCTTGGTCTATTTTCCATGTTTATTGAACTAGAATTTCTTTTCCATATCAAAGAATAAATTGAACCTATTAAGGTATGGTCAAAATTGCATGAGTTATTAGGTAAAGTAAATACAACTTAAGTAATCCATTTAGAATTGAAGCTTTCTTATCTCAAATATATTGAGTTTGATAATGTTGAGGATTATATTGTGATATGTAAGACATTTTGAGAAAATACTACACATTTGAGAGTCAAAAGGAAATATTACATAGAATGTGTGAATATTGTCCTTGCTAATGTCTCTCATTTTTATATGTTGAACATCATAGTTCATATGATTCCTATGTTCTTGGAATTTTGAAGAACTCTTACTACTGATTAGATTTTCTCTCTCTTAGCCCACTTTTAGGTAGCAATATAGAATTATAATGGTACTTCACAAATACAAACTCATGCAAAGGAATTTTGAACTAAGGATTTTAATATCCAGGGGCCCAATAGATAGGCTATCTTTAAAGAATTCAAAGACCATTTATAGATATTGCAAGAGATAAGGACATCCAATTTTTTTTTATGGTAATATTGTAAAGGTTTGAAGATAACTTTTTGAAGATGGATGGATGTATTTTTGATAAAGGGATTTAGATGGATCTAACTCAAGTATAGAGGCCCATCAAAGCATCTAGTATGAAATAAAATATTATTGTTACTAATATATTCTATCCTTGGATCATCAACTTATTATATGAGGGTGTGTTGAAAGTATAATTTGATTTATGATCAAGGTTGACATTGTATAATGTAATATTGGATAGGATTAAAGGAATTAATTATACAATGTATTTAATTTATTGTAATATTTATTATGTAATCCCTATGAATTGTGGTTGGTGTTGTTATGTTTAAACCCACCTTATAGACTTGTAATTAATCTTAAAACTTTGTTGTTATGTTAGCTTAGGTTAAATTCATGTATATAATTGATATTTTGATAGGGTATAAATACCCTCCATCACTCCATCCATTAACATCAGAGAATAGTGATTCTTATCCATTAATAATATAGTTATTATTCATGGTGTCTATGGGAACCTAATAATTTATGTGTCTCTTTTAATTTCTTTAATCATCTTACACTTTCTCTATAAGATTTGAGTGGATGGATTGATTTTATTTGTTTCTAGAAAATATTGTGATTTCCAATAATTGTTATAGATCCACTTCAATGAGACTAATAAATATTGAATTAAATTGATTACTTGTGAGTTATTACAAAAATTTAAAAAATAATCAAAAGATCCATAAGTTATTACATAATATTTTTTCTTGGCACTTATTTGTTATTTTCTATCACTCTCAAGAAATCTTAAGTATCAATTTGAAACTTTTAATGTAAACTTTATTTAAAAATATAGCAAAACATGCAACTTTTCTAGGATTATTTTTATTTTTAAATATATTGATTAGAAAATAATGACTGATTGGCATCTATATATACATTGAAATATTAATTTTTGTATAGTATGGGCTATGTTAGCCATAGAAAACATTTGAACTCAGTTCTAGTTGGTGACAAGCATCTTATGCACCCTCTCACTAGAAACAATTCTATTAGAGTGCACATCTATAAAAAGAGGGTGCTCCCTATTTAAGAGTGCAATCAAATACTTTCAAAAATGAGAAATAAAGTCCTAATTTTTTTTGAATATGGCACCTCCACATTTTCAAAAAATGATCATATTGTTGAACCATCACTAGCACATGCAAAATTACCATACTATTACCAATACATATGCCTCAAAAAAGGTGCATAAAATACAACTATAAAATAAAAAGCATGAGCCACTTAATAACTCATAAGATATATTTGAATAAAGCATCTGGTAGCTTTCACTTTATGCCCTTAACACTACAATATAGTTAGTTAGTGAGGCAAATTATATAGATTTTCTTTTAATATTTGGGTCCAAAAATGTGAAAGCAAGAATATTTGTCATGAATTGATCTCTTGACCTCCCCTCTACTAATGATGTAAACATACCATTACACCATGACTACATATTTAAAACTCAAACCTCCTTTATAAGATTTTTAAAAGAATTGTATATGCTTTCATGCCTCTCCTACCATGCAATGGAATATTCCATGAAATATTTTGAATTATAAAAAATTGAAATTAAAATTATAGAGGGAAAGTGGTATTTTTTATATGTAAAAAACATGAATAAAAATGGTTAAATCTAAAAAAACGCTAAATTGGGACCCCCTAAAATTTTGCAAGAAATCCAATGGAATTACTTGTTTATCCATATCTACTATGATTTTCCATATATAATTTTTTTTTTGTGATTAAGCAAAGTTGATATGTTTTAGATTTGACACCATGTTTGAATTCATAATATTTTCTAAAAATATACATTCACCACAATCATATACAAAAAAAAAAGAAAAAAAATAGAAGAGGGTATACATGAAAAATAAGAAAAGAGATAGATGACATGAATTGAGAGAAGGAATAACGGGTGGGTTCCCATATACACCCCTATAATATTTTATTATATCACACTATTATACAAATGATCAATCATTGGGTGTGTTTATGGTAATTCCAAAAAAACTGATGGGTAGTTAACCTCAAGCTAACATTAACTTGACTTTAAGGTTAACTTACAATAATATACTAATAATAAATTACACCTTTTAATCAAGGTTATCTATAAAGGTGGATTAATCAATATCATTAAGGGTGAATACATGAGCGTGCCCTTAGGCTTACATGAAGATGCCTATAGACTTAAACATAGATGCCCATAAGCTTCCAAATAAGAGTTTCCATAAAATTATACATATATTCTTGTAGGCTTACATAGAAGAATACTTGTAGGATTACATACAAATATACCCATAGATTACATAGGCCTATATCAAGACACCCAAAGGATTATATATCACTTTCCGCTAGGCTAAATCAAGATCACCTATAGGTACTTCATCACTATCACCCTTGGCCTAATAAAACCAAATTATAAATATTTTAGTAATTCTTCTCATATATTTGACATCATATGGAACTTCAACTAACAACTACACTTATGTTTGGGTACTTCTTACAAGGATCAAAAGTACCACTGAAAATAGATAGAAATATATTTTAATTAAGAAGGATTCACAAAACATCTTAATGCTATTAAATAAAATGGATGTAAGTATTAGATAAAAGCTAACATTGTTTTCAATGTTCATCAACTATTTTCAAAGGCACTCTATTTGAATTGTGAGCATAGCTATAGAGAAGGAAACTAGATAACAAACATTTTTATCAATTGAGGTGTTGATCTTAATCTTAGTAAAATTTAAATTTTAGAACAAAATTAACTTAGTAAAACTTTCTCATAATAAAAATAATATCAAGAAGATGATTGCAAAAACATAAATAAAAATAAATAAAATTATTTTTAAAAATAAAATTACAGAATATATTTGATAGAAATTCAAGTTAAATATGGTTTAAATAAGCAAATAACAAATGTAATATTTTATTTTTATCATAAAAATGACCCTCACTAAAATCCACGCAATTAATTGAAAAATAAATAACAAAAAATAATATTGCAGTCATTGAAGTTTTAACTCACTAATAACCAAAGAAATAAAGCCCAATGCTAATAACTAGTAGTGAAATAAATGAAGTATAATGCACAACCAAATGTTAATATCAACATTATGCAAGCCTAGCATAAAAGGATGCATACAATGGATACATTCAAATTATTTATATAAGTAACCATTATATTTAGGGAAGATACCATCATTATGGTTGATGTGGACCATATAGTCTTTGCAAAGGAGAATCATGACGTAATTGTAACATACAAGAATTCTATGATGATATTAATTTAGTGAGTGAATTTATAATACTTTCAAATAAATTTTATGGTGCATTTTATGAGGAGGATAAGCATTTCATTTTTTATTAGGAGTGTGGTTTTGAGTTTAAAGTCATCGAAGTACATAACTATAGCCATATCACATGTAATACCTATTGCTATTAGTATTACTCTTTCATAGCTTTCTTCCAAGTTCATGTTTGAAACTTTTTTTGACCTTACATATTTTCTATCATGATGTGCATTTATAATTATCTTCACTCTACTAAGAGCTTAATAAATATAGTCGAGCAAATATGTAATATTTTCATAAGCTAAAATATCAACTAAATATTTTAATTTTCTCCTTTAATGTTACATAAATGCATGTTGTGAATAGAAAAGCTATACTTAGGGGAAAGGGGCAAGGCATTGAGAAAAACAACTTACAAATTTGATTTACCAATTATACCATAAAACAAGTATAGTTACTAGCATTTTGCTAAAGTTAGAGTATATTTTAATTGTTAAACCCATTTTGATAATCAAGAGGATACTTAAATTGTATGATGTAAGTTTCATTGCTAAAGTTAGTACATATTTTTATATTTAAACCCATTTTGAGAATGAAGAGGATACTTAAATTCTATGATGCAACTTTCCATGTCTACAAGGGTAAACTTCCAAACTTATTTATGACAAATCTCACAACTTTACTTACTAGTGTTGATTGTTAACAATTCGTTATGCCTACAAGGTTTATTTTCTTGTCAAGACTTGACAATTAACTTTTTGTATAATATTTATTTCAAATTTTGTTTTCAATTTAAATATTTTAAAAATATGTTTATTTTTTTAAAACTATATTTAGAACAAGCCTTAAGTTTAGATACAAGTTATAAAAATATTTTTAGTTTCTAATATGCATGAAGGGATGTTTTCACATCCTATTTTGGGAACAATGTGATAGCTAAGCAAGTCTTAATCATAAATTTCTATGGGGCCTAAAACCTAGATGGACAAATTCATCACTAGAAAGTGGTGGTGCAAAATATAAGAGCCTTAAGGGAGGATCTAGACTAGATTGTTGTTGGGGATTCTAATGTTAAATTATAATCCATAGATCAATAAGGGGGAACTCTAGTGTTGGACTCAAGGGGTCAACTCATGATTTTCTAGGTCCATGCATTGCACTTTGTGGATATTCAATGCCCTAGAAATTGCTATACTTGGACTAATAAGAAAAGCTAGCCACATAGCAAGAAGGTGAAGTTAGATCATTTTCTAGTTTTAGAGGAGGCATTTATAAAATGGAATATAAAATTTTAGTGTTTAGAGGGTCCAATATTGGATTACTTCCCGATTCTATTGGATAGGTATTATAATAGGGAAACATAAAAAATTATTTATATTTGAAAACGTTTTCTTACAAAAGGAGTAACTTTGGAAGAAAATACTACAGTGGTGGGAAGAGGGACATATAGAGTATGGAACAACAATGTTTAGCTCCCACAAGAAGCTTCACCATATCAATGATTACTTGAAACTATGGAGGAGATCTAATAAATCATACTTCTAGGCCTAAAGAGCTCCATTTGTGGCTGGATGTGATGAGGTGCAAAAAATATTTAGGGAGAAAACAATTATATAGTAGCTCAAAGAAGAGGATGATGAGTTAAATAAAGTGATAGAGGACATTTAAAATAAATAAGAGATCTAGTTGAAATAGAGAGGAGGAACCACTGGCTATAGGAAGTGGACATAAAAACCAATATTTCCATTAGGCCACTTGTGCTAGGAGGCAAAAAAACAAGATGGAAGCTCTCTAGGATGAGGTTGGGCTCTCCTTTGATATAATACCAAGTGTACACTCCCATTCAATGAATCATTTTGCTATATTTTTTAAGGAAGGTTATGTGCAATAAAAAGGGACTCAGGATGAAGTTTTTCTTGCCATACCCTATATCATCTATGAAGAACAAAACTAGGCCCTATTTAAACCCATTAATAGGGAGGAACTAGAGGAATAAGTACAATAAAAATGTCATAGCTATATGGCTTCCCAATCAAGGATTTTTAGACCTTTTGAGGTAACTTGGAGGATGATGTAATGGTTGTCATAGAGGATTCTAGGGACAATAATAGAATGCCTCATGCATTAAATTACATCTTCATTGCTTTAATTCCAAAAGGGGATGAGAGGGTATCTATTTTAGACTATAGACGTATCATCTTATGCAATATCATATATAAAATAACCATAAAGGTAATGATTTTGTGGCTAATACCTCTTCTATATAATAGTATCTCCCTAAAATAAAGAGGTTTTATAGAGGGTAGTAAAGTCTTGGATTGTGTCTATGCCCAACAAGAAGAGTTCTTCAAAATGCTTCCCTCGTAATTCATAGGTGGTTCCCCATTCTGACCCCTCCGATATTTCTGTGGATTTACCTATTTCTAATTTCTTTGGGTGTCTAGAGGAGTAGAAGGAGGACATAGACGAAGGTATCCAAGTGCCATTGAATGAATTTGTTCAACCCTCTCCGGTGCCCTCCATAGCTTCTCCTGTTAAGAAATTTTATGTTGTGAATAATTGCTTAAAGTCCCCTTCATCGAAGGGGGAAGGAAACCCTGACATGGTGGGGGGTCAAAGCCCATCATTTTCTCAGCTATAGGTTGTGGATAAAGGGTTGCCTAGTCCTAAAAACAAAAGCCACTGAAAGAAATTAGATAAGAGCGAGTGCATTTTTATTGTTGCCTATGGTGGTCTACGTAGTTTAAGTTTGTCAAGAACAATGATTCTAAGGTGTCACAGTAGACAACTCAATATGGATGTGTTTAAAATCTCTCTTTCTCTTAGGGGATTTTGAGTTTTTTTGGTAGTATTCCAAGGTTCTGGTGTGCTTTTCATTGCTGATCTTGCTGGTGACGCAAGGCCTGGTTTCATTTTATGGCTAGTTTTTGCTGGGTGGTTTTGGACCGTAGTGGTTTTTCATTTTGAAATATTCTATGTAGAAGTTTCCACTTTTTGCGTTTGGATTTAATGAATTTAATGTTTTTGGTACTTTAGGAGTGTGAGGCCCTTGTGTTTATGGGACTGCATCTCGATGCATCCATTGTTGGGGTCCGTCGTTATTTCATAGTGGGACGGGCAAGATTTGTAATTTTTTAAATTTTAAATTTTAAATTTTAAAATTTCTCCCACCTTTTCGAGTTTGAGAGGTTAGGGCAGATTTCATTTTCTTCGCCTCCTCTCAGATTTTTTGGCACCTTGGTTGTGTTTTTTGTCTTTTCTTAGTGGGTGCTATTAGCGGTTTATCCCCTTTGGGGTAGTTGGATTTTAGTCTCCTTCTAGAGATAGTTTATTGGTCTATGTGAAATTTTCTCTCCCTTGGGGAGTTGCTATGTAAGGTTGTGGGTTTTCCTTAAAAACCCTATTTCTTAATATTACCAAAAAAAAAGTCTTGGATGGTGTGGTTGTAGGTTAGGAGGTAATTCATTCTATGCAACAATATAGTAATAGAGGAATTTTCATAAAATTAGATATGTTAAAGGATTATGATAGGGTGGAGTGGATCTTCTTAGTTAGGATTTGACTTTTCTCATGATTGGATCGATTGGGACATGAGATGCATCTCTACTCTGATATACTCAGTGCTAATCAATGGTCTTCATTCACAACTGTTTGAAGCCACTAGAGGCCTTCATTAACAAAATCATTATCTACCTTATATTTTTTCATATTGGATGAAGGCTTAGGTAGAATTAGGTTAAAGAGAAGAAAATAAATTTTTCGCATAGGTATCAAGGTGGGTGAGGAGGTTTTGACTCACCTATATTTCATGGATGACTTAAAATTATTAGCAACAACCAACCCTAGGGAAGAAATAATAATTTGAGACACTCTTAACATTTATATTAGGTCCACAAATCAAGTTATCAATGATAAAAAATCCAAAGTGGTCTTTATGAATATTGACCTAAGGCTTTAGGACATAATTTTAGAGATCTTGGGATTCACAAGGACTTATCTCCTAGTGATCTATTTCAAGGTCCATATACATATTTAAAAAAATGATAATAGCTATTTTGAAGAATATTTAGATCATATTAAAGATAGAATTAACCAATGGTATCACAAATGGTTAATCCTTGGGGTATATTAAATTTCCTATAGTTAGTCATTCATGACATGCCAATCTACAATTTTTAAATCATTGCTATCCCACATACCATATAGAAAGAGTTGGACAAGATGAAAAAAACATATTTATGGGGAGGAGCAAGAGAGTGGAAATGAGCATCATTAGGATGGGATAAAGTAAGTCATCCCAAGGTAAAGGGATGCTTAGGCCTAATGATATTGGAGTTAAATAATAAAGCTTTGGCTATAAATATTTGTTGGAGGTGGATCTCTCAACCAACTTATTTATTCATCATAGTTTTAGCTAGTAAATATTTGGGTTGGATCAATATTAAAAGGTATTTCAACCTCATCCAACTTGGGGCATATACATTAAAGCAACTCAAGAGTTTGGTCGAGTGACCAATTCCAATCCCTTCAAAAATGGTAATCATCATGATTAAACTTTTAGCAAAAATATTTTCACGAGGGATGAGGAGGAGAAATCCGTTTGGGTCTAGGAGAGACTTGTAGTTAACACAATGAAGGATGGATATGAAGGTATCCATATAGATATTCCTCATGCATATTAGGTGAAGGTTTGGAGAAATATTTAGCAGTCTAAGTGCTAGCCAAATGTAAACTTCTTTGGTTGGAAATTACCACATAATGGAATTCTTACCTTAAAAAATATAAGATGTAGGGAAATCATTAACCCATATGAATGTGTGTTATGCTATAAAAGTAGGAAATAATTGACCATGTCATGTTTGAGTGCTTGTTCACATGTTAGATCTAGAAGAGATGGTTATTAAATTATAAAATCTAAGCCATTGTTGATATAAATTGGATTACTATACGAAATAGGGGTAAATTTAAATATGAAGCTCTTCATATAATGTGGAAGCTTGGATTAAATTTTATTTTGTGGCTAGAAATAAATGGTACAATTTTTAGAGAAACTTTATCCTCCCTGGATGGTGTCTTGCAGGTCATTTGGAGAAAAATCATGGAAATTGTGGCAATGTATGCTAAAGAAGAAACTTAGGATGATATAGGGGGAATGGAGGAGGAAGTTGAAGTGCAAGATAGATAGGATAAAGTTAGTTGTAATGCTCCTAAAAAAGGATGGATTAAACTTAACATTGATGGAGATATAAAAGGTAATCTAAGAAGCACTAGAATTGAAGTGGTCTATAGGAATCATGTTGGGATAGTGCTCAATTGGGAACTATAGGGAATGGTCAAGGCCATGAAAAATGAACCAAATACATTAAATATAAAATTTTCTTCTTATTGGGTGGTAAGACAAGGCCATATGAGGATAATTTTATTCTTTTGGATTACATGGGGAAATTTGCTTTGGAGACATAGAGGTTGAGGATTCTTGTCACCCAAATTAAGTAGTTGTGGATTGAATTGGATGATGTGATATTAAATTATGTGGGTAGATATCTTAATATAATGGTAGATATCCTGGCTAAGATGGGTTTCAAGAAGAAGGTAGTTCAATATCATAGTGGTATGAGGATGAGAGGATTGCGTAGGTTGGCAAGCAAATCTAGTGCTTGGCTAATTTGGATAACTAGTGTAGACACATAGTTTAAGATGTTTGGATCCATTGTAGGTCTCCTTTTGATTTTGTAACCAAGAGTGATTAGATCTTAGGTTCCTAGGCTTTAGATCCATGGAAGTTTTTTTGATGCAGGAGCATCCAGTGGTGTAAGAGTGATCTTGCATCATACAAAATTTGTAATATTTTATATTTTATGTTAAAAGTGTGTTTAGTTATTAGGATATGGAAAAAAAGAACTAACAGTGAAAGAATCATCCCAATATCCTAAGCGGTTTGGAAGATATGTCAAAACTAGTAAAACTCCTATTGAAAACCCTACTAAAACTAGTGGAAATTCTACTAGTAAAACTTGGAGGCCAATTTTAAAGGTCTTAGAGGCCTTTTTAAAGGCTGAAATATGGTGGTACTATATATCAAAATACAGTACTAGGATTCCTACCCCTTCGAGAGCTTTTCGAAAAGGTGCAATAATAGTCATTTTGAGCAACGAGCGAGGAGTTATGACCTTGGTAAGTTTACCCCTGAAATTTAAATTTCAAATACATAGTTTTAGGTGGGAAAGGGGAAAATATGGTCAAAAGGGGAAAATTTTGAATTTGTAATCAGTTAGTCTCTATAAGCTCTGTATCCATAGCAGTAATTCAAGAAATATTTGACTCATTTGATATTTTCTCTATCTTTTGTGGATTGTATGTGCTTGTTTAATGCACCTCTACTTCAAGTGGTATTAGAGCTAGAGTTTCTGAGTGTGTAGGCAGATCACCGAATGTGAGGTAGTTTGCACTAGGACTTGTGGTTGGGATTTGTATAAACATGAGCAAAATATCTTCACAAAGAAACCGTGGTGGTTGAAGAAATGCTATGGTTCCAAAAAAGGATTTTAAGGATTTGCAGACGTAAGTTTAAGCTTTGTAAGAGGAGCTGCGTAGAGATTTTGAGCCAAGGAGAGAAAATGGGAGTGAAGATGAAGCTAAAAAAGAAGAGGCCCAGTTCAAGGAAGAAGAATAGGTAGTAGATACTATGAAACCCAGGTTATATAGAGCTATATCCCAGATTGGGAAGAGATCGAGGATGGAAGTTTCAATGTATTCTTTAAAATATTAACCCAGATGATTTGATCGACTAGATCAATGATATGGAAGAATATTTTGAGTATGAGGAGGTTGAAGATCCTGAAAGGGTCAAGTTTGCTAAGACCAAGCTAAAGGGTCATGCTAGTATTTGGTGGAAGGGGTGCATTTGGACAAAAATATAAGAGGGAAATAAAGGATAACAAGGTGGGAGTAGATGGTGGAGAAGTTGAAGAGATAGTTTATTCTAGCTGATTACGAGTTGGATATGCTCAAGAAAATGTAGGGTTTGATGTAGTTAAGCAAGTTTTTCGAGGAATACATAGAGGATTTCTATAAATTTTTTATTATAATAGACAATTTTGAGGCCAACAAGGAGAAGATAGCCTGTTATATAAATGGGTAGAGAGCAAGTATTCAAGAGGAGCTGAGTCTGGTTAGGATGACCACCATAGAAGATGCTTACTAGTTTGCCTTGAATATAGAAGAGAAGTTGAATAGGAGGTTTGAAAGTAAAAAGAGAGGAATAGGTCATGGTGGAATAACTAGTAGGAGAACAAATTGGAGAAACAAGAAACAGTCAGGACCATAAAGAGGAGAATGCTTACCACCCACATGAGTAGAATAATAGCTACCAAAGAGGAAGAGGGAGGTATAGATGAGGGCCTAGAAGAGGAGGATTTTGTGGAACCTGATTCCAATGTGGAGAAGGACATCAGGCATACGAGTGTCGACAACACCAAGGGAGAACAAATAAGAGACTAGAAGGTAATTCTCAAGCTGCTATTGTAGATGAATTTACTGAATTTGAGCACTCTAAAGAAGTAAAAAGATGAGAATTTATGGTCACAAGGAGAGCCTTGCTGAATGAGGAGAAGGATCCAAATTAGAGGAAGAGTCTATTTTGAACAAGGTGTAAATGTGCAGGTAAGGTGTGTAATGTTATCATTTATAATGGTAGAATTGATAACCTATTTTTGGAAGGAATGGGTACCAAGTTATAGTTAGAGAGAAGGAGGCACCCACATCCATATCAAATTGCTTGGTTGTAGAAGGACCATAGTATTTTGGTCAGTGAGCAATGTTTGGTAAAGTTCCATATTGAAAATTACCATGATGAGGTCCTATGCGACATCTTGCTTATGAATGCTTACTATTTGCTATTGCAAAGGCCATGGCAGTTTGATTAGCATGTAATACATGATGGGTATGCCAACACTTACTCCCTGACAATGGATGGAGTGCACCACAAGCTGAAGCTCATAAAGAAGATGGAAAAAAGGTATGTAGCAGTGCCAAAATCTATTTAGTAGATGGTAGAAAATTTTTGGATGGCCTAAAGCATGAGCATATGTGCTATGCATTAATTCCTAGAGTTAAGGATGAGCAATGCAAAGATATCCTAGTAGAGGTCTCAAGTATGCTAGAAGAATTCCTAGATATTATATCAAAAAATATACCAGAGGGTTTACCACCAGTGAGTAAGATCAGTCACCATGTAGATTTGGTACTAGGAGCTAGTTTACCCAATAAATCAGCCCACAAAATGACTCCTATAGAAAGTGACAAGCTAAAAAAACAAGTCCAAGAGTTACTAAAAAAGGAAATGATTCGAGAGAGCTTAAGTCCATGTGCAGTACCTGTAGTACTAGCACTAAAGAAAGATGGGAAGTGGAGAATGTGTATAGACTCCCGACCTATTAACAAGATCACCATAAAATACAGATTTCCATTTCTAAGAATGGATGACATTATGGATTGTTTAAGTGGATCCAAATACTTCACCAAGATTGACCTGAATATTGGGTACCATAAGATTAGTATTAGAGAAGGATATGAGTGGAAGACAACCTTCAAGACCAGAGAGGATTTGTACAAGTGGTTGGTCATACCATTTGGGCTAACCGATACACCAAGCATATTCATGACTTATGAATGAGGTATTGAAGGATTTTTTAGGAAAATTTGTCATTGTCTATTTGGATGACATTTTAATTTTTAGAAAGACTTTGGAGGAGCACCTACTGCATATTCGATGATTTTTAAGGGGCCTAGGCCATGGCCATCCCACCCAGGTATGGTTGCTAGTAGCCATCCCTAGGTGGGATGGCCATGAACTATGGCCATATTGGGGTGGGATGACCATGGCTACATGGCCCAAAAATTCCCAAAAGTGGGGTAGAACTTCCCAAAAGTGGTTAGGACCACTATTTAACCCTTGAGGGTTGCCCAAGGGGGCCATATGGTGTTGATAAGAGTGCATTATTGTAGTATAATTTGATTTACATAATTTTAGTGTCTACAATGACTTCTCTCATCAGTAATTGGTTCCTCTTAGATGAACTCCCCTTGAGTATTGTCAATACTATTTAAAACCTCCTTATTGATATGCTGATAAGGAAGTTTAAAATACCTAATCCACATTGGAAGCCTTTAAATAGTATCTATATCCACACACAAAGTTTAATTCCATGGTATTAAATATAATGCATATTTACCCCTAAACCATGGGCCATCCATTATTTTATCCCTAAGTTTTGAACTAGATAAAATGAGGAAAAATCCATTTAGAAGAAAGTTTATTGATTAATATGAATTCAATCCCCACTTTCACTCGATCTAATTTTGAATCTACTAAAATCTTGGCTAATATCCATGGAACTTACCTATTAACCTTATACTTTTAAGACCCATTATATCATGCTTGGTCATCTCGTACTTAATGATCACATTTAATGTAGCATTTTCAACCTAGATAGGGTTTTCCATAGATTTATTATTCATCTTATCCAAGTGCATGTATACATCCAACTAGAGCCTCCTTACTTCTACTAATGAGTTTAATAAATAAAATTCCTTACATTATACCTAGATTTTCTTCATAAGAATCCATAGTTTTTTCTCCCAAGTTCTAGAACAAGAATACATGACACTCGCTCCTTAGCTACACTTTGCTTATTTTTTAGATTTGTTTCCTTCTCACACTCACAAAGCTTGCTTTCTTTCTAAAACAAGAAAATGGTGAGGGTATCTCTTGGCTCACACTCACTATATACTAATTATTAATTATTAATTATTTTTTGATGACTTTGTTTTGTCCTACTTGAGCTAGCCCATTCATACTAAATATTCTAGATATTCAAATACAAAGTCTACATAAAATTTTAGGGTCAAGTGACTTATCCACACACCCAACAGATAAATTCTCATATTTTTAAGCATCCCAGCTTATCAAATGACTTTGCATATGATCTATTTTATCATTATCACTAAATTTTTAAATAAATGGAAGAGATAGAGATATATAAAAAAGAAATTGTTAATTTTTTTTTTTAATTGAAGTTTAATAAGTCCAACAAAAGTTACAATTTCAAATAGAATTCTTTTTTTTTTAATAAGTCTAACAAAAGTAACAATTTCAATTAAGATGACATAAAATGTAACTTTTTAATATTTTATTTTCCATATTAATAAATTTTAATATTGTATTTATTTCATTTCAAAATTTATTAAATACAATAAATTTAAAATAGTTAAAATGACTTATTAATTTTTAAAATTAAACTTAGCAAGATATATTTTGAATAATATTTGTGAAACATATTAATTAGTTTATAGAGTTTATAAAAATAATGTTTTACTATAGTATTTTAAAAATACAAATCTTAAAAGTAAAGTAACTTTTAAGGTCCAAGAACCTTGGCTTATAGTGTGAAAGTTATCTCAAACATTTTTATTTATTTATTTATTATTGATTTTAAATTTATCAAATATAATTTTATCTATATCCCCATTAGAGGGTATATAGAAATAAAGTGAAATAAAATATGTGGCTCAATTCTACCTAACATCAATGTCAATGGTGCTTTGACATGTGGCTTATTTTTGAATAATATTTGTGAAAAATATTAATTATTTTACAAAGTTTATAAAAATAATGTTTTACTATAGTCTTTTATAAATAAAAATATTAAAAGTAAAGTAAATTTTAAGGTCAAAGAACTTGGCTTATAGTGTGAAAGTTATCTCAAATCCTTTTATTTATTTATTATTAATTTTAATTTTATCAAATATAATTTTATCTATTATCCCATTATAGGATATATAAAAAGAAAGTGAAAGAAAATATGTGGCTCAATCCTACCTAACATCAATGTCAATGGTGCTTTAACATGTGGCTTAGTTGTGACTAGCATGAAAAGCATTGAAAATATTCTCTTCTAGTTTCTATGGAATTTGCGAGAAGTTAAGAATAATTTTATGGAGGCTATAGTTATTGGACTTATCATTTTGGAAATAAAAAAGAGGAATCTATTAAAAGTTATTATGATATCTAATTCAAAAAATATTTGGATGGTTAGTTTGAAATCCAAGACTCTTAAGGGTGCCACACATTGACAAATATAATACTATTAACATGATGTTAAATCCCTAGATTATGGTATTTTTATCTCTAGATAGTTACATATGATATGAGATCATAGTAAAATATTTAATCTCTTAGCCAATATAATTCTAAATTAAGAAGAAGTAAAATTTAAAAATAAATTCACATAGTTCATTATTTGTGAAGTTTAACTTATATTTTATGTTGTTGAATAATAAATGATTATAAGGAGCATAACACATCTCTACTTAAAGAATCACAATGCATCTATATGGAGGAGTGAAACTAAGTTTCATAAGTTGGAATTTAATTTTTCTTTTAATTGTGGAAATACCAATGAAAGTGACTTCATAAGGGTTTTTACCACCATTGAAATTTGGATTTGGATTATAAAGTGAAGAAGGAGATATTGTATGCCTTAGGAAGATGCTTATACTTTTGAGAAGTTTTTACTACCACATAATCCAAGATTCCAACTCATGGCTATTGCAAAAGGATAAGATGGATGTCAAGATAGGATATTCTAAATTATTTACCTGATCATAGAAGTGTATAATTTATACCCTTTAAGAAATATAATAAAAAAATAGAAGGGATATCCCCATACATATATCAAAGGTATGCATTAGCAATTACCTTTATCATTTCAACCATTATAAATTATCAAATGTTGGAACAATGCCAATGCCAAACTTTAATATTAGCACTAGTGCTAAGTACAACATCAATACAAGTCCTTAGTACTCAAGCCAACACCATTTCCCAATGCTAGTACTTATCCTCATGGGTTAATTTTTGGGGTCCATAATGTACATAATACTATACAATTTGCATTCATATTGGGGTAATTAAAATAAAATATATTAGAAGCATTATACTGCTAACTATATATAAGATATGATTAAATTAAATTTAAGTGATATGTATAGAGGGAATGCCATTGGGAATAGGGGTATTGGTTCTATTCATTTTTTAACCTTTAAAATAGAGGTATGTTTGGCTAATTTTTTACCCAAATTCAAATTTCATAGATAAAAAAGAGGATTCACTTGAAAAAAATTATAGATAAGTTTTTTTTATCACATTGGAAGAGAAATTAGAGTTGGATTTACCTAATAATATCATCCATACATGGGAAATTAAGGTTTATAAAAGTGGTTTTCTTAAATTACCTAAATCTAATATTAGTGCACTACCAATATATTTGAAGTCTCCTTGATATACCCAGGTGTTGTAGGTGAGTTGGAGAAGAGAGGACAATCCTCCAAGGGAGGTCCCAGGTTTAAATCTCCACCCTACCAAAAAGCTGAATTGGGTATCCAAAATCCAATTGATAATGTTTGTGCGGGTAGGGTCAGGTGCGACTCCCAAGTGACTTTGACGGTGTAGAACCCCCTGTTCGTGGTATCTCAGATCAAGGCGGCCCCGTAAGGGATTTTTCGCTTAAAAAAAAAGTCTCCTTGATATTGATTGGGAAATTTATCTTTGTAATTATTCTAATAAGGGAACCATGATCTCCATCTATGATAGGAACTATAGTATTATAATATTTATTGTTATTATTACTACAATAGAATATTCTAAAAATATAAAATAGGAGTTCACATTAAAAACAAAAGTGATCGTGTACCTATTCCATTCATATATGGTATGAATAATGAATCCATTGAAATCATATTACCCTTGTCATAAAAACATAAAAAATAAAGGGTGTATAAAAATATCATGAATAAATGATACCAAATGTACATGGTGAAAATAGAGGATATATTTATTTATAAAATTAATTGAGGGGGCATGGACATTAAAATCTAGGACTAAGGGTAGAAATAAAATTAGGGGTATAATTTAATACCCTATGGACAATATACTATACTAAATTCCTTTTGAGTTGACCACTTAGGTTGATTTCATATCTACCATCCAATTCTATGATGGTTTTGAGGAACCAAGATTATATTTCATTTACCAATATTCTTGTTACCAACCATCATTTCAGTCAACATATAATGACCATAACTTTTAGTTTTAGTCAATAATACAACACTAGCCCTTATCCTTTGATGAGATATCATACATTCTAGCCTTAGTAATATTTCCATTGACACCAATATGATGACCTAATTATAACATCATTTTTTTATATCAATCATTAGCCCTAGTTCATGGTACTACTTATATAAAACTTAACACTAACATACATAGCTGGTATTAACACTATCTTTCAACATTTATAGCAATATTTGCTACCAATGTTGGTAACATCTTTCAACTTCAATATTGAACACCTACACTAATCACACACATTATATTGATCACCAAAATTGAGCTTTTAGTTTTATAATTTAGTCTATGTGTGCATGAACCTAACGAGTGCATGCATACTCCCACATATTACATGTTTGGCTTCTAAATTAAATATAATATTATAAGGATTGTGTGTAAATCATATCTTCTATGCATACAAAGGGCAACATCACCAAATGTTAAAATTTCCATCTATCATTGGTTTTATATCTTCTTCCAAACCTAACATCATGCAATATATAACAAAATAATCATTTATTTTTATTTGTCAATTATACACCACCTTAATCTGAGAGGTTGTTGGACAATGGAATAATTTTAGAATCATTAAGAGTTGAATTGCTTCCCTTTGTATAGGTGAATTTTAGTATATTTTTGCATCCATATTGATTGGAGAATATTATTTCATACCTAATTACTAGTGAAAATAGGAAAAAACATAAAAAGATAGGATAAAACAAACCAAATAATATACACTATCTCACATATCACCAACATTATTAGTGGATGCATTTATGCACTAAATACACAACCTATGCCAACATATTTATCTCAAAATGGTACAAATTGTACACATACCTTTTGATGAAGTATTTAGAAATACCATCACAATATGAATAGAGATATGTCCTATGTTATCTCACAATTCTTCTATGAGATATAATAGCTATTAAACACATATCATGTTAGAGATATAGACTATACCTTAAAATTTCTCTCTATTTATTTTTGTATGGTTTCATTGTAATATTCTTAGGTAATATAAATTTTATATATTTATGCCTATTTACTTGCATTATCTTCTATGTGCATGAATTTAATATACATTATATTATGTAAAAAATAGATATTTTTGATATGTTTTATCATAGCATTCATTTATAGCTTTTATATCACCAAAGTCTCTTCCTATGTACTAGCAACAATTTTTATTCTATAGACTATAGTATCTAATCATCAAGGTTTTTTAATATAATGGACATGTTTAAATGAATCCCTCTACTTAGGAGTCATCCACTTAAATCATACTAATTATACTTAGCATTATCACTTCACTATTTAGTTATTTCCTAGTTCTTTGTTATTAAAATTAGAAAAGAAATTTGAACCCACCATGATCCAAGTTCTCTTGTATGTGCTCCATATAAGCTTAACATAAATAATTTTAGTGAAATAATATAATCCTTGATTCATTTTTTTATAGTATCACTCTATGTTATAAATCTTTAGATTCAGTAGTAAAGTTAGGTAATTGTTCTTCATGCTACCTCTTATTTTTGTTTAGAATGAACCAATGGTATAAAAAAATCCAAGATCCATATACATAAAAAAATAATCTTAAATCATGTTTGAATTCCATCAATAGTTCACATTTAATATTTAAGCAAAAATAATTTACATCCCTAATCAAGATGGAAAGGATTAAAAAATTGAAGAAAAAAATATTTAGTTAGAAATTGAATCTTGCAAATAAGTTCATACTTTACCCAAAATTTGATTATTTTGAGAAATATTAAATAGGAGTTGGTTCGATTATCATGATAAATGTGTCTTATATTAACCACCAACTACAATATCATGGATTACATATCAAGTATTGAGTCATTAAATCCAAACAATGATCCAATAACATAGTTATTATATATATGTATAGTCATTATGTTAGACTAAGACATGAATTCAATAGATGCTTTGATTTTCATCTTCATGAATTTTATAAAAGGCATAACTGTAACCACTTAATTTTTTGTTCAATATATATTTTGATTTGGAGGTCGATAAACTTGTCACAAATACATTTTGGATTGAACTTTTCTCTTAGTTGGAAGAAGTTTTCTTTGACCATCCATAAAACCTAAATCTATCAAGAGTCTATTTTTCCATTTTTTTTTCTCTCTCTCTCTCCTCTACATGGATTCTCTTCACATTCCTTGGGATCATACAAGTTCTTCATCTATGGCTAAAGTTACTCTCCACCTTCTTATAGATAATTGATTAGTTCTAATACCATGTATAGATTTATGTATATGTATTTTATTTATTTTATTAGTATGTATTGAAGTTTGAGCTAAAATAGATTTCCACTTTCGTGTTTGTGTATGTCAATCACTAATATATTTGGTGTCTGCTATCAAGTACAATCTATCCACTCATATTCTTAATAGGTCTAGGAATAAACTCTACCAACACAGATGCATCTTAGCTCATTAGAAAGATGTGGGAATAGTAGATTTTCCATAACTAGTTCCTTTATTAGAATACATTGTTATTTCAAAATCTTAAAATATATAATTTAGATAAAAATAACTTGTATATATTTCATGTCATATGAAAAATTATTTTTTCACACTATGAAATCAAATATAGTGAATACATCAAATACAAGTTTTTTAGCAAGACTTAATAAAAATTTGTGTTAATAAAAATATTCATCAAACTCCTTTGGAAAAGCTTGGATAAATTTTAAATTTTCTATTTTATAATATAAAAATATCATCAACTATAATGTCTTTCTCCATACTAAACTTAAATTTCACGTTGAACACTTAGTATCTTAACAAATTTTATACTATAGAAAATTATGAATTTAGGAAAATGCTTGCATTCATGTGCTTGTGACTACCTAGATGCTTGTTGCATAAAGAGTCGAGAGATATTCTAGGATCCATGATGATCCTAGTTAGGATAGATTGCATTTTAGCTAGGTATCCAAGGTAGCAGGTCTCTCCCAAGACTCTTCTTTCATGGTTAATTTATAATTCAATTAATAACTCACCACTCTCACATATTAAAATAATATAAAATTTTATTGAAATCACCTTGCTTCCATCATTCCTTACAATAACTTGCTAGAACCTCATGATGATCATAACATTGAGAAGAAAGTATATGTATTACATTTAAATATATAAGTGGGCAATATCCCTTTCAAAAGTTACTATCCAATTCTAGTATCATCAGTATCCCTCGTTATATTGCAAAAAATTAGGAGGTGACCACATTTATATCTATTGATTGGAAGCTATGTGAACATGTATAGTTGTACCAAATAATATATGAAAAAGTGGCACATATCTTGGTTGCTTGTAGAATAGTTGAGACAAGCATCATACTCTACTATTTTTCAATAATATCACATTTCATCACACATATATTGTAAAAATAATTCATCCCTATACCTAAGAATGATGAGTGTTATAGTTATTTTATGCCTGACAAGTACCTAAAATACCTACACACCTAACAACATGGGATAATTCTATTAAAATTATTTCCTTGGTATAGGGGTTTATAAAAAAACTCAAGTCATGAGATGAAATTTATCATACTTCATCATTTTCAAAAAATGATAATCTGATTTGTCCTTATCCCTAAGAAGGATGAATGGTAGAAATATTCAATTCCTGGTAAGTGCCTAACAAATTATGCACCTAAAAATATAGGATGATTTAATCAAATATCCTTCCTCAATATAAGGGTCTACTAGCGCACTTAGGTCATGATTCCTCTACCTTAATCAAGGCCATATGATGGACATTAAAAAATCCTCATGAAAACTGATGACCTTGAATATTCCCAAGAAGGTCGCAAGACCAATCAATATCATATGGTAAAAGAAGGTGAAAAGCTTGTAGAGGAAGGTAAGATTAATGCCCTTCCCAACATTTTTAGCTCTGGTATTAATGAAGATCATCACTTGGAATATTAGAGGACTCAAAGGGAGTCTTTCAAAACAAAATGAAATTAGAAGAATGATTCAGATAAATCATCCACATCTTGTTTTCCTTCAAGAAACAAAGATGTGAATAGAGGATATGGACTTAATTGCCAGTAAAATTTGTCCAGCTGGAAAAGTGGTTTCCCTCAGTTCTCAAGGGACTTCGGGTGGCATTGCTTGTCTTTGGGACCCAAAAGAGGTAGTTATTCACCATATGGTTGGCAGTTGGGGTTTGTTGGCTATAGCTATTCAAAGTAGACATTCCAACCAGATTATGCTCTGCATTACTATTTATGCCCTGACTTCTTTGGAGGAAAAAAGAACATAGTGGAAGAATATTACTCATATTATCTCTCATTTTCCTAAATCTTGGATCTTGTTCGGAGGAGATTTCAATACCATCCTCTCTCTAGATGAGAAAATGGGGGGGAAATAGAAATTTGGACAAAAGTACTGACCTTATGAGCGAATATATTGCAAACCTCCATCTTGTGGATATCCAACCATATAATGGCCTTATGACTTGGTCTAACAGAAGGCAAGGCTTAGCTTGTATAATGGAAAGATTGGATAGGTTTTTGCTCTCTAAAAAATTCTTAATCCATGGTCACATTCCTAAAGTGAAGACTCTTAATAATGCTGGTTCGAATCATTGGCTAGTCATGGTGGAAATGTGGAAAACCAATGTGAGTTTCTCTCCTTTTAATTTTAAATTAATGTGGCTTAGAGACATTTCCTTCAAACCTCATGTGCAACAATGGTGGAAGGAAGGTAAACCTAGGCATGGGACTAAGATGTTATGTTTTGCCAAAATACTGCAATACATTAAATCCAAAATCAAGACTTGGAACTGGAAAGAGTTTGGGGATGTTCATAAAAAAACATGAAGTTATTGCTCATCTTTACAATTTGAATAAGAAAATCCATTTAGATGGCCTCACAGAGAAGAGAAGTGCAGATGAAATTAAACTCACAACTCAGTTAGAGGAATGGGAAAAAAGAGAAGAAATCTTATGGAAGCAAAAATCTAGAATTCAATGACTCAAAGAGGAGTTTGAAACACAAATTTCTTCCACAAATATCTTCTAGCTCGAAGATCTCACAACTTTATTTCCTCCTTAAAATCATATTCTGGAGATGTTGTTTATACTTGGGATGGCATGAACTCTATTGTTGTTGATTACTTTTCCAATCTTTTTGTCGCTACTCCTCTTGACTCAGCTTCACAACAAAATGTTCTTCAAGCAATCCCTTCTCTTATCACTTTTGAGGAGAACTCTATTTTGATTGCTCATCGTTACTATCATCGAGCTTCAACAAGTAGTTTTTAAAATGCAAAAAGAGAAACCCCTAGGTCCTGATGGTTTTCCTATTGAGTTCTACCAAGAGTTCTGGGATATCCTTCATGTTGATTTATTAGAGGTGGTGGAAGAAGCCAGGAAATCCAAAGAAAATTTGAAGGTTATAAATAAAACTTATATTACTCTTGTTCCAAAAGCTCAAGAGGTTGATCATATCTCAGCTTTTAGACCTATTGCTTTATGTAATGTTCTTCTCAAAATTATTACTAAAATCATGGCAGAAAGGTTGAAGCCTCTTTTGCATAAGATTATTTCCCCGAGCAAGGGGGATATCCGGAAGAACGTCAAATAGTAGATGAGATAGTTCTTGCTCAGGAAGCCATCCATTCCATGGATATGCAAAATTCTCCTTCTATGTTCATCCGGTTAGACTTATCCAAAGCTTATGATAGAGTGGATTGGCACTTCCTTATCAAAGTTTTTAGGCAATTTGGTTTCTCTAAGGATTGGATGGATTGGATTATGGGATGTATCTCTTCAGTTTCCTACTTAGTTCTTATTAATGGCAGGCCTTCTCAGTCTTTCCTAGCTTCCAGAGGTATTATGCAAGGTGACCCGCTATCCCCTTATTTATTCATCATTCTTGTTGAATGCTTGGGTAGGACTATAACCAAAAATATGGAAAACAAAACCCTTGAGGGAGTTACCATTGCTCATGGAGCTAGACCTATCTCTCATCTTCAATTTGTGGATGACTCTACCATTTTAGGTAAAGCTATAGTTAAGGAAGCTTCTAATATTAAGCAAATCATTAGCTATTTTTCTAAGGCTATTGGGAAGTTGATCAATGAAGACAAATCTAAAGTTATTTTCTTTCACTTCTCTACTAGAAAGGAATCCATGGTCTTGGATAAATTAAGATATAAGAAGACCTCTCTTCTAATCACTTATTTAGGTATTCTCATAAATATTCAAAGGCAAAAAAATAAAGATTGGAATTGGTTGTTGGACAAAGTCAAGAAGAAAATTAGAAAGTGGACCAACAAGTGGCTTTCTTCTAGGGGTAGAATCACCTTGGTAAAATCAGTCCTTCAAGATATTCCTATTTATGTTTCTTTCATTTTGAATATCCCAAAGGTTGTTATTTGAGAATTGGATCAAATCAGTCATCGTTTCCTTTGGAGTGGTACTAAGGAGAAAAGAAAATGGGCCTTGGTAAAATGGGATATTTTATGTCTTCCTAAGAGTGAAGGGGGGTTAGGATTTTGATCTTCAATTAATAAAAAAAAATCTTTAGCTGCTAAAATATATTGGAGGATGTTGCATAACCCCAATGCTCTTTGGGCCAATAATCTCCGTGCTAAATATGCTGAGAACAAAAGTCCTGAAGACCTTGTTCGCTATCAACTTCCTACCAAAGGTTCTCCCATTTTAGCAGTTCTTAATACTGGTGAGGATTTGATAAAGAAAAAAATATTTTGGATCATTCATAATGGTCAACATGCAAATTTTTGGACAGATTCTTGGGATGGTCACAAGCCTTTGATAACTCAGTTTCCCGATTGGAGGCCTTGGATGGAAGAGCTTCACCGAGCTAATTGGATAAAGGTGGCTAATTACTCGTCGGTACCATACTCGGTAATTCAAAGGTTGGTAGATATTGGATCCCTATTGAGGACTGGCCTATTCAAATCCCAAAAAGGCAAAGACAAGATATCCAAGGCATCCTTCATATGAAATCCCTCTCTTGGTCCCATGAAAAAGATTGTTTTGGATGGAACAACACTACTAAGGGTGAGTATTCAGTTTCTCAAGGTTATTTGACCTTATGCCATAATAATCCCAACCATTCTTCTGACATATTTTCTCAATTGTGGGCTCAAAAGCTCTGGCCTAAGGTGAGGTTCTTTAATTGGATTTTATTGCATCGTAGGGTGCTTACTGGTGAGCAACTTATGAAGCGTGGTTTTCATGGCCCTTTTAGATGTGAAATGTGTGAAGAGAATGTAGAAAATATCAACCATATTTTTATTGAGTGTACTTTAGCCCCTGAGCTATGGAGGAGAATGGAAACTTTACTTGGCTTATAATGGTCCAATTTTTTCACTTTTGAACAACTTTGGAGGGATTGGCCTAATCAAGAGGGTGTTGATCATTTTATTAGGTAGTTAGTTTGGATGGGTTCTACCATTCTTCTTTGGAATATTTGGAATGAAAGGAAAAACCAAATTTTTAATCAAGATAGGAAGGATATTCACTATATTTTGCAAAAGACCATAGCCAACTTAGTTGAATCAGTCCATCAACTCCTTAATCACCCCCAAAAATCCCACAAAATATGGGATAAAGTGATGCAAAGATTGAATATTAAACCTTCTAAGGGAAACCAACTTAAAAGGAATCTGAGTACTAGTCAGATGGATAGGACTAGAAATTGGCAACCTCCTCCTAAAGATTTTGGAAAAGTCAATACTGATGGAGCCTCTAGAGGGAATCTTGGAAAAGCCAGTGTGGGAGGAATTGGTAGACTTTCAGATGGCTCCCTGGTTTTTACTTTTGCTGAGAATTTGGGTATTCTTTCCAATAACCTTGCTGAGGGGTATGGTATCCTTAGAGGCCTTAGGAGGCTACTAAGTTTGTATGGGAAAAGGTGTTAGTTGAGTCTGACTCTCAACTTATGATTAATATCTTGAAGACTCCTAAGAATCATAAGGTGGATTGGAGAATAAAAAGAATTATTGAGAAGATTTAGTTAATCCAGATGGGATTTTTGAAAGTTGATGCTTTAGCTAATTGGGATTTAGACAAAGGTGATCTTACTTGTTATGGCCACCCTCCTATATGGTGGGTTTCTCAAATTAGGGAAGCTCTTCTTTCTATCATTTTTTTGGATGGCTCCAGTTCTGAAGGTACCTTCTTCTTGTTTTTTTTGTTTGTTTGTTTGTTTCTCTTTGGTTCATTCAGTTTTTTTAGTTCACTAGCTCATTCTATTCTTTATTTTGTTTCCTCTGTTGATTCTTGCATTAATAGTCTTCTGGTCTAGATAGGTCATTGTTTTGTTCATTTTTTTTTCTTTTGTCTTCTTTGTTTTTTTGTTTAGTTTTTTAAGGTGGGTGGGTTCTTTTGTTTTGTTTTGTTTTTGTGTTCTTTGTGTTGTTTTTTTTTGTTCTTGTGTTTTTGTTGTTTTGTTTTTTTTAATGTTTTTTGTTATTGTTCTTGTGTTTTTTTTGTTCTTGTTTTTGGGTTTCTCTTTGTTTGTGTTATTTCATTTTTTTATGTGTGAGTGTTTTCTATGTTTTTTGTTTTTGTTTGTTGTTTTTATTTTTATTTTATTTTTAGGTTTTGGTTGTGTTTATTTTTCATGTTTTTTTGGGTTATGTCTTTGTAGTGTTATGTTGTTTTTGTCTTGTTTGTGTTTTGTTATGTGGTTCTTGTATTTTTCTATGTGGTTTATGTTGTGGTTTCTTTTATCTTATTGTGTGTGTTTGGTTGTGCTTTTGGTTTTGACACACTCAAGGAACATGTTTTTTTATTTTATTTTATTATTTTTGTTGTTATTTACTTATTTTAATTTGGTTTTGTGTGTTTGTTTTCTCCTTGAGTATGTCAAAGGTGGTAGGCCAGGTCCGAGTCCTGGGCATTTTTGGCGGAATGGATACCCCTGCATCCTTGGGTCTTACCCGAAAGTGGCATCCCTTTTGGGATGTTTTCCACAAATAAAAAAAAAAAAAAAAAAAAAACTCAAGTCATGAGATGAAATTTATCATACTTCATCATTTTCAAAAAATGATAATCTGATTCGTCCTTATCCCTAAGAAGGATGAATGGTAGAAATATTCAATTCCTGGTAAGTGCCTAACAAATTATGCACCTAAAAATATAGGATGATTTAATCAAATATCCTTCCTCGATATAAGGGTCTACTAGAGCACTTAGGTTATGATTCCTCTACCTTAATCAAGGCCATATGATGGACATTAAAAAATCCTCATGAAAACTGATGACCTTATCTCATCACTTACTAGCAACTTGAATATTCCCAAGTTTCAAAAATATCGATAATATCACCATACTTACAAGAATTCATAAGCACTAAACTCTTTTATTTAAAGGTAGGTAGTTACTTGGTTTACTTTACGTAAGTGAATCCATACAAATTTATAGATGCACCAAGCAAGGAGACTAGGAATTTTTGCTCCCTTTATTGATTGAGAAAGTGCCTTAACAAAAAAAAATTATTAACCAATCACCAAAATCATTTGAGATATTAAAAACAAATCATAGGAACTTATATTTACAAGTAGGGGGTATCTATCATAAAATACCTAGCTAAGCCTAGGATGTACATAATTCTACAAGATGAAAATAGACTTCACTAAGCAAATCCCTAACAATCCTAGGTACATGTATATAATTATATAGGTTGAAAATGACCCCCATGCATAAAATCCATAGAAAACCTAGGCACATGTATATGATTCTATTGGATGAAGATAGCCTTCACATGAGCAAAGACCTAGAAAGTCTAGGCACATGCATATAATTCTATAGGTTAAGAATGACCTCTAAATAGAAAATCCCTAGCAAGCCTAGGCACATGTACATAATATAGAGTTGTTGTTAAGATAAATCCTTAAGGTATTAGTGTTCGATATAATTTATATATCTGAACACCTCATAGGGTGGTTAGTCCCAAGGCCTAGGGTGGTGGTTAGTCCACTAAGTCAAATCCTTGAGGTGTGATGATTAATTTTAATACCTTCTATTTTACATGACTTAGGGGGATTTGATCTTGGGGTGAGGCTCTGATACCACTGTAGGATTGTTGTTACACCAAAATTTTGAGACACTATTATTTGATACAATATTTTTATTTGAACACCTCACAAGGTAGTTAGTCCCAAGGCCCAAGGTGGTGGTTAGTCCACTAAGCTAAATCCTTGAGGTTTGTAGTTTGATACTACATGGAGGCACCAAATGTTAAATATAAATATTTCATATCAAATATTATGGTCTTGAACCTGGGAAGTTTATGGTATTGTATGAAGAGATGTAAGGGTTTGTAGCTTGTGACAGATTTGGTGAGATTAAATAGCAGTAGATCTAGTGAGCTTCGATAGTGGTATATTTTATGAGCTTCAATAGAGGTAGATATGGTGAGATTTTATAGTGGTAGATCTGGTGATCTTTGACAATGGTAGACTTGGTGAACTTCAACAACAACAATGTATTTTATCTATATTCGAATATTTATTTTCTATGAGTGCAAGTTTTGATAGCAATAGATCTGGTGAGATTCAAGAATGGTAGATCTTGTGAGCTTTGATAGTGGTAGATCTAGTGAGATTCAATAATGAAAGATCTAGTGAGCTTTGAAAACACCTAGTGAGCTTTGATAACGGTAAATATGGTGAGATTTGGTAACAATAAATCTAATGAGCATTAACAATGGTAGACCTGGTGAGCTTCGGTAGTGGCACTATGTTTTATCTATATTTAGATGTTTATTTTTTGAATAGGTGTTGGAGTTTAAGGCTAGAAATGCCTATTCTAGTGGTTTTATTATGCAAGTTGTAGAGGTGTCCATGCATGAGGTTTCATTTTTAGCTAGTATTCTTTCTATTTTAGTGTGTTGTGCAGATCTAAAACCTCAAATTTATGTTTTACAAAGTTGTTGAAGAATGTCTAAGATGGTTTATTGGTTGTACCATAAGTTTTGGGTAAGTATTAACTATTGTAATTAGTGTAGCTTGTACCTAAATAAGCTATTGTAACAAGTGTAGTTATACCCAAAAGAGACGAGTGTGGATGCTAGCGGTGGTTGCCTAATGTAATGTTCTTAGATTTAGCTCTAGTAATATTTGTAATATTTTAGAAGGTGGGTTTTTTTGAATTTTTTGTTATCTTTTCGATATATAGCTAAGGGTAAAAGGTGAAGATAATGTGTTTAGAAGGTTGGAGGTAGATTGTAGGGTGTCTAGGTCTTGGAATTACTATATATAGTTGGTGTAAGTTATAGGCCTCGAGTCTAGTAGTAATCGAGTTAAGGCTACTTGTATTTGGAAGGACTACTTTTAGTTTGTGCTCCTTGTTATGTTTAGCTATCTTCATTTAGTATCAATGTCATGTTAAGATTTAAAACATAATTCTATAGGATGATAATAGCCTTCACATAAGCAAAGGCTTAGCAAGTCTAGGAATAGGTATATAATTCTATAGGATGACAATGGCCTCTATACATAAAATACCAAGTAAGCCTAGGCACATGCACATAATTCTATAGGCTAAAAATGGTCTTCACATGAGAAAAACCCTAGAAAGCCTAGGCACATGTACATAAATCTATAGAATAATAATGGCCTTCACACATTAAAGCCCTAGCAAGTCTAGGCACATACAAATTATTATTCAAACTGACAATGGTCTGAACATATATTAAGTCCTAGTATCTAAGCAAATAAAAGTTCTAGTATGTATAGGCATATGCATATGATGATTCAAGTTGACAATGTCCTTTCTATAATCAAGCCATAACAACATTAAAGTCCTTCAAACCATCCTAGTCTAAGCAAATAAAGATATGAAAAGTGTTATAAAATCCTTATCTCAAGGTAAAATTATTTATGTAATCCAAATAGATTATTTATGTCAATAATAAACATATCATGTGCGTATAAACTACAAATATCATAATCAAACAAACTCATGACCGTTACACTTAAAACTATTATTCAAGTAATCAAACTTTTCAAAATAACTATAATATATCATCACATCATCACATATACAAAAGTAAATAATTAAAGAAAAATCACCTTATATATGTATCAATCAATGGATCATATACATATCTCAAATGGTCTGGCATACCATAGTGATAAAATCAATATCCTTGACCACATACAAATCACAATAACTGGTGCACCACAAATCACAAAATTGGTACATAACCTCCAAAACTAACCAAAAGGCCTACAAAATCTCATCAAAGACTTATAGAAATCAACTCTAAGACCTTGTATAATAAGTCAGCCCATGCATTGATAATTTAGAATCCCATGTAGTAGACCATGATTTTAAATAGTATTTTTAATAGGCATGAGGTGGGGAGTCACACATTTAATCTAGAGGAACCACTTAGCAATATAATGCCCTATAGTGGGGGATCCTAAATCACTCTACCTCCAAATAATCCTTAATAGTAGCCAAATAATCTAACATACCTAGCATGTATAGGATTTAAACTACTACTCTAGCATCATCCCTATCTTGAGTAACCTATAGCACTCATGCCTCTAATGTTGTAGCCCAAGCCAATGTTACATACTTCTAAGAAATCAACTACCCAATCCTAGAAATTCTCTTGGACTTAGTAGTGTCTCTCTCCAAAGTAATATATTCCACCTTGGCTATAGTCATATTCCTCTTTGATGTAGTTTAAGAAGCCTACAACATTGCTTAATCCTACTCACATTAAAGATAAGATATCTCTACCACCGTGACATCTATATTTCATTTCATAGTGAATCTCTCTAAACCATCCATCTCCTTAGTGGTCCTATTTAGGTCTACTTGTAGATCACCTTCCTAATGTGGGAGAATAGATATCAATGGTGAAATAATAAGGAATCCTAATGCCCTATCTCATTGTTGTCTCTTGACCTCCCAAAATTATCACCTGATAAATGAGTATCCCTCATCTAGGTGGAGCTAGTATCAATCTCTAAGGTTGAACCCCTCTATACCATTACCTATATGCAATGGTAGCACCTGCATCATCCACATCTAGATATACCATTGAAGGGTCATAAACATCATCCTAAATGAATAATATATGATTAGATCTATCCCCCATATCTACTTGGTCTCTCTCTGCTTGCCTATACCAATAATCTGTCATCTATGGAATATCATATCAAATACTAAACTACCTCAAAACTCAGTTTTGTCTATACACCTCCCTACTCTCACTAGGTCCAATGATCCACCAGGTCCATCAAATGTGTACCAACTCAAATCCATCCTTGGCCCATCCTGGATGTTGTCTCCATGACCTTCATATGATTTGGTTTGACTCTAAATTGTTTATGGCATATCTGGCTAACATTAGTACTCCACTAAATGTTTGGTGATAGGTCTTACAAGAATATCCCACCTATAGATTATTAGAGCCCCTACATCTACAAAATAAATAGGTTAACCAAAAGGACATCAAATAACCATGTGCTCCCAATACCAATTCTAAAGAAAGGTGCAACAAATTAGGCTCTTCACATTTTTGTAAGCAATCTAATGCAAGAATATATAGAGACAAGCCAAAACAAAAGGACCCAAGGAATATTTGACATACAAGTCTCTCATCCTCATAAAACTCCACACAAGCCCCACAATAAAAGAAAACCACTCATATTTCTAAGTAATAAGCCAAGGATGATGACACTTAACAAATCTGTCAATCTATCAATGTGCCAACCAATAAGCATCCTATTAACTTGTATCCTATATCAAGTCAACTGTTGATCAACATGTCCATAATATATCTAAATAATTGACCCCTAATCTAAACTAATCCTAATAGAGATCACTCAAATGGGTATTCTTAGGATCCTCCATACATCCACCAAGGTAACAATCATATCATCCATTATTAGAAAAAATGTGCCATACTCAAAATTTTATCTCTTATCTAGTGCTATGAGTATGGCACAATCAAACTTGACCTTGGGCATTATTGCTAGATACCCAAGTCCAAAAGTGTCCAATAATACCATATCAACCAAGGTCATCTTGTTTAAAGCACTCATGAGAGTATGATATAATTGCTCTCTATGCTCTAAAATGCCCACCTGCATCTAGAAATACTTTTGTGTTGATAACATTCAATTTTAAGGATTTTTAGCAAATTTGTCGTCTAGTGAATTGGCCCCTCTAGATGATTTTATCACCTAGAAAAATATTTTAAGATTTGAGAAAATTTGCATCTTACCTTGTAATTCATCAACAACACATTTACAACCTAATGTAAAATCATAGCCCAAAATTCAAAATTTAAAATTTAATTTCAAGCAACAAATTGATGAGAAAAGGGTAGGTTTTTAACACATACACATATGTTTGTCCATAGGTGAGCTCCTATCCCTCGAACTGTGTCCATACAATGCATTGGTAATTGTTGCTAAGCCATTAAAAATTACCAAAAAATAAGCCTCAAAGCTATGATTTCTAAAGCTTTATGGAAAAGTGAATTTCATTTTATCCCCACACCGCCTAATACAACCTCTTTGGACTCCCAATTTTTTTTTTTTTTTTAAATTACAAAACCTCCTCCATGCTAAAGAGAAGATACCTTAGGATTACTTATTTCATAAATTGGGGTCATCAAAAGTTACTTTTGAAGCATTTATTAGGTAATAAATGTCTCAAAATGCAACAAAATGTTGACACCTAATTTTACTCACCCCATCACATCCTAGGTTTTTAGTAAATTTCCCGAACATACCTAAGTCGTTTTTGAGCCTTCATTATAGAAATTGAAAACTCAAAATAAGTTTGTTGCTCAAAAACAAATTTGTAGGATATGATTTTATCTCCTTTATAGTGAAATTTATTTAGAGCCAAAATTACGAAAACCTTACCCCTCCAATGGTCAAATGGACGAGTTCGTAGCTCAAATAAGTTTGCAGCATTGAATTTGTCTAAGTAGGGAATTTGTCTTTAATCCTTCAAAATGGAAATTTTCTCATCCTAAAACTCATGCCTATCAATGCCTATGGTTTGAAAACCTAGATTGGATTCACGTGCCTCAAAATATTTCTAAGTTAGCTTACTTTTTGCCTGTCAATCCTCAATGCAATTCTTTGCCAAGTTGGATACTACTTTTTTCTCTTTTAACTCCTACATTTAGATTTGATAATATTACCTTCCTCTCTTCTCCTCCAAGCTCTAAAAATATATAAATTTAACATCTCATTCTGAAAATCGCACACAAGGAATACATTAATTGACATGAAAAACCCAATGCAAGAGCATGATAATTTGACACAATTGATATTAATAGCAAGTAATTTTGTAGTGAAGCTCTAAAATTTCCTATTATAGATTTTTGAATCCTTTAGGGTTCCTTTTGAAAGTGCTTTTTCATCCTTGAATATATTAAAATGTTTCATGCAAGAGCTTATTTCTTGTGGAAAAAAGAGTTTTCTTGTCACGCTTTTTGCTTTTGGAATTATTTAAGTTTTTTATTAGGACTTTTCTCTGATCTATTACATTACATCTATTCATATTACCCATTTTATAGGACCTTAATTATCCTATATAATTCATTTTAGCATGCTAATTCTATTTATATTAAACTTATTAAATTTTATTTCATTTTCTTGTAATATTTATAGGCATTCATTAGGAACCTCCTATTCAATTTATTGAGCTCACACCTAGAATATTTATCCCCGATTTTACTTCTACAACTACATACTATGAAATTATAGCCAATAGGAATGGAAGGCTAAGATTTTACCTATTCTACCATCTGCCTCAAATTCTAGTCACCCCCTATTTCTATGGTCTCATACTAACTCAACTATAATTTTTACATCTTAAAACTCCTTTGTTACTGTCTTAAAATCAACTTCATAGATCATAGGATTTGTAGGTTGTAAACATATCTTACAAGTTGCAAAATACCACTATAGACTATGAACCTCTCTCATTTAGTAATTTCATTAGTTCTAGCATTAGAATAACTTTCATTCAAGCCTATATATGTCCTACTATTCTCTCAACAAGATAAATTTGATTTTTACAATAGTTACTTTCATTTTTATGGGGATAGTATTCTTTCAAAATATCAAAATTGATTTTTTAAAAATTAATAGGGGTCTTGATTGTAGACAAGAAAGTTTAACGTCTTCCTAAACATCAAACAAGCCCTCTAAAAATTAACTCATTTGTTGTTTTTCCTTTTTTAGTTTTTCTATAAATATATAGGTCAATAGGTGACAACCATGTCATAGGCAGTGAACCAGTATGTAGGAAATAAAATTTTGACAAGCGATGAACCCGAGTCTAGGTTATGATTTTGTCTTGTATAAACTCCTGAGTAATCTTGTTTTACACTTTATTTCAATATTATTTTTACATTATTGTTTTCTCTTTGTTAAGTTGTAATAACCCATTAACAAAGGGAAAATAAAGAACTTGGGATTATTTTTATTAACAATATCCTTTTGATTAGGCATAAAATAAAATCACATATAGATAACATATAGGCTAGAAATTTGTTTATGCATTTCTCTTGCACCCTTGTTGAAAAGGTAAAAAACATATATTTTTTGCTTTATCTTAGCATAGTTTCACAATAAATTGAAGTGCATATAGAATAAAGATTTGGTTTAATTGCATTATCATCTTTCTTGAATTGCATTTCAAATATTCATTCCAAGGCTCATAGTCCACTAAATTATTAGCTATCAAAATGTAGATGTTTACTTATTTGAACTCATAAAAATATCGGATTTAGAGTGAATCCATAAAATAATCTTTGTGAACCCTTGTCTTTTATGTCATATATCAACTTCTCTTAACATAAATTTATATAATTATGTGATTATTTTAGACATCAATAAAAGATTCAAAGGTACATGATATCATTTATTTCTTCATATAGATAGTATGTTTATGTTTTATTTGTATTCTCTATATCACTATCTACATGATTTGCCAAGTTTTCCATTTCTTGGACTTTTCCACTTACATTTGATTTTGACAAGAAAATGATGATAATATCATATTTTTATTATATTTCTATATGATATGTTTATAGTTAGTCTTTTAGTTCTTCATATATGATTCTCATGTTTTTCTCTTTTTAGTCTTGTAGTTTTTTTGGATTTCTAGTCTTCTTTGGCATTTAAAAATATATTTTCTTGTTTTAGGAATTTGAGAGGAATTTTAATCATATAATATCTTCCTATTTAGGATTTTCATTGTGTTAGGAAGTCAAGAAGAAATTTATTCATATAACATCTTTCCAAATAATTTAGATCGTATCTTGTAATATAATCAATTTTATGCCAAAAGTTACTTTTGAAACCTAAATTTTCATAGTCTATAAATTGACCCTTCTTTCACATTTCAAATATAATTATAATTTGATTCAAAGGGGATTATATATAAATATAGATACATAGGAGAATCAAAAACACCATTGGATACTACCACTATATAACCTAACTTGTTGGGTTAGACAAAGTCAATAGGACTCCCGATCCTCTAGGGTATCAAATTGGGGTAGCTAACTAATATAATCTCAACCACGACCATCTAACCTATCCCATTTTGGATATGCTATGGTTTTAACCTTGGACCTCCCTAAAGAGAGGCCAAAGTGATAACCACTACACTATCCTTGTAGGACTTATATATTTATATATTTATAATGGTAATGAATTTTCCCATGCTATTACCAAGGTTTTATAATATTTTTTTATCAAATTAGATAAAATGGAAGTTTAATTTTAAATTATGAGTAACAAATTTTCTTCCCAATCATTCATGAATAATATTACATTATCTATAAGCTACAATCTTATTACAATGGTAAGGGCTTTGACCTATCTTTGAAAAGTCAAGTTTCAAACCCTACTCAGTAGGAGGGGACCAAGACCACTCATAAAAAAATGTTTAAACTCATCGAAAATTCTTACATTATCTATAAAGTATAGTCCACCTAGAAATATACTATACCTTCTTTCATTTTTTTAAAATTATTAGAAATAAGCCTTAAGGTAAGAAACTCATAATATACTTATCTTTAATTTTTATTTTATTATAGCCATTTCTTTATCTATATGAATCTTGAAGAGCATTTTTAAAAACTTTGTGCATCGAGCCCTTTTTTCATTTCATTCATAGCATATTCTAATATGCTATTTTCAATAACTAGTTTTGAAAATATCAATCTATCAACAAATATTGGACTTTATAGATAAGATTTTCTATTATGCTTTATGTTATGCTTGTCTATATATAAGCGAACACATTCATAATTATACTTGCACTAATATTTTATTATCTAGTTTTGAACATTAATATGATAGTAGAAACGAAAATAGTTAAGTAATTATTATTTTTGAATTGTAACCTCTTGTACATAGCATATCCGCAGCATGTGAGGGGAGAGATTTGAACCTGGGGCCTCTCAATTTTAACTAGAGAGTTTTAACTACCCACTTGCTCTCCAACTCCTCTACATGAGTGGATGTTAAGTAATTTTTAGTTTGAATATCTCAAACAATAAAAAGTGAGAATCACAAACTAAATATGGTAAAGTAACATCTTGAAACAAGATTCAAAATTAATGAAAAATTTAAAAAATTATTAAAATTTTCATTTTATTTCATCCCTATTGGTTGAAGATGATGCTCTTTGCTATATTTACAACATATATTTAGTTTTATTTTCTAAATCCTAAATATAAATGCATAAAGAAGACACTCCCAAAAAAAAATTTGAGAAAGTGAAAGTTAAATTTGAATAAAATTAAATTGAAAGATAACATAAAACTAGTACATAAAGAGTTATTCCAATCCTTTAAGACAATAGGCTATTTTTAATATGATTTATTGAATTAGCTTTTTAATTAGATAAATCAATTAAGGTATTATCTACATAAATCTTCCATAAGATAAACCTGCTTTGGGGTATTTTCCTATCAAGAGAAGTTTCTAAAATGCTTGAGAGAGCACAAAAATGCTTTTTAATTGAATAACTATGGGTCAAATCTCAAAATCCTTGTCATAAAATTAATACAATTAGGAATATTACAAATAGAAGAAGTATTATGTTAATTTTCAAGATATATAATAAACATAAAGTTGATGGATAAAGGTATATCACCACATCAAGTTGTCAAGATAAGACTACATTAAATGAATTAAAAATAAAGAATTACTTTAAGCAATTATGAAATATACTCAATAATACTTCAAAGGTTTTATATAAAATAAAATAATAAATATTTTAGGAAATGGTAGTGAGAAAATGATATTTTACAAATGTTAGATCAAACTAATATCTCCTAAAGGAGAAGATTTCAATAAGAAAAGATATATTATCATCCATTATAGACTCAAATATCATTATCTTGTATTGGAAATAGGAGATAAGATATAACAATTAAGATGAATACCTATGTTAGAGCAGAAGATTATGAAGACCACAAGATCTAGATTGCACTATAGATTGGGAATATATGACCCTTATGGACACTGGATGCAGAGTAGGATAGCAAAGAGTGAGAATATTGTACTTATGGAAGGGAGCTCGGGTAGGGTTGTGCAAATCCTACTCGAAACTCTTGTTATGTGGCTCTAATCTATGTGTTGGATAACATGATTTGGACCTATTATTTTTCATATTTTTCTTGGATCACCTGTTTGATGGTGCTTAAAATCCTAGTAGTCTGCATGATTTTGGTGATCCTCTAGGGGGTGGCGTTCTTCTAACTATGTAACTGATAGATCTACTTTTTCCATCAGTCTATGCTTTCAATATTTCCTTGAGGAGTTGTTGGGAGGCTAGTTTAGTGTTCATATTTTGTAGGGATCTGGCTCTATTTTTATTTTTTGTGGTACCTATGGGGTTAGAAATCACAAGGATTGGGGCAGTTATTACACCTTTTTTGAGGATCTCAAGTTGCTCCTTCTTGGTGCCAAGACAATATTGGAATACCCTTGATATCTTTGTGATAGTGCTTGTATCTTTTGGGGCTACAGTTTTAGTGTTCATGTTGGTAGTCCATGATAGCAATGACTGACGATGGTGGTCCCATTGTTGTTTAGGGTTTAAAACCTATGGATTATGCTTATTTTTAGTCAGGAGAGAGATCCTATACAATTATGTTTTATTGATCCATGTTTTACTTTGATTGGCTTTACAGGCCCTTATGTAGATCGAGAGATTTTTTAGATCTTACAATTGTTGGGTCCTTTTATGGATCTTGAGCAGACTTTACTTTGTTGGATATTTTTTCAAGCTCAAATTTAATTTGGGAGAGGATCCTTTGGGTCCTCATTTAGGGTCTCTTCTTTGGGTTGTTGTCTTTCTACTGGTTGCAAAGCTAGATATGCAAGTTTTTTAGTAGTCTTGTTTCAGTTCTAGGATGAAAATTCCTTGGGCCCTATTATTTTGGGTAGATTTATCCCCTTATAGCCTATTTTATATTAGGAAATATTGTAAATCACTTTGGTAGTTATGTGTAAGTTCTTGATAACAATGGTTGGTCTGTTTAGGTTGTTTTTAAATTATGTTTGTTAAACAGATGATTCTTGGCTGTTTGCCCAAAATTTGGCATTCTAGGAAAGCTAGATCTCGATCCATATTACAAAGATTTGGGTAAAAATTTTTATTTTAAAAAATATTTGGCTTATTGGTGTGTTCCCCCATGGAAATACCTTTCCCTTATGGGAGGGAATTTTTTTTTTCAAATTTAAATTTTCTGGGTGTAGGCTTGAGTTTCCTAGCTTTGTGGGAAGTTGTATTGTAATGTTGAATTTAAAATTTTAGTGCAAAAAATTTATGAGGGTCAGATTTTATGGATTTATGGATCTCTCAGTTCAATTAACCCTTGGCTTATATTTGGTCATGTTGGATCCTTGGGATTCAATATTGTTCTCTATTTCTTGGGTCCTAATTTGTTGGATCATTTTCCAACTCCTCTTTATAGTTTCTCTGGTAGCATTCTTGTGGCTTTATCATATTGTAAGTGGCTTGGGGTTTCTCTAGCCACCTTATCTACTCTATAAAATGTTTGAGGATCATTTCAAAACCCCTTCTTATACCTAATATAAAATATGAATGCCTATGTTTACTTTGCAAGCAAGAAGAAGTTGAGGATAAAAAATATATGACATAACATTGACCCATGTAACATCTAAGACAAAAATACTTGTTACAACATGAACATATGAGTATCTTATACAAGTTATTAATTTTTACCATTTATAAAAATGGATTGTTATCTTAATAAGGTTTTAGAACATCAAAAAATGAACATACATAAGATCTTTGGGAATTAATTGTATACTATGGAGGTGAACATACATAAGATCATTATGGATTAATTTTATACAATGGAGGTGAAGTGTATTTTAGATCAAAAAGATAAAATAAAACCTTAATTATTTAATATTATTTGTTCTTTTCTTTTTCATCCTAGAGATATTAATGGGTATTCCATAAACATTAAACATGAAAATAATAATAAATAAATAAATAAAATAGAATGAGAACATCAATTTAAAATAAAAGATGAAAGCAAGAGTTCATCTCAGTCCCAAAACTATAAAATAGAATCCTAAAATGGCATCTTACATTTTTAATACAAATCTAGTCCCAAAACTAGAAAATAGAATCCTAAAATGGCATCTTACATTTTTAATACAAATCTTAGTCCCAAAACTAGAAAATAGAATTCTAAAACGACATCTTACATTTTTAATACAAATATTCATATTATAAATCTGACTCAAATTGCATGTTTTTTAATCAAAAGCCTCTAATTTTCGTGTGTTTTTTTAATAGAAGGTTTTTGAAAAGTAGGAGAACCTAGAGTCTCTTCTAAATATATGGAAAAATGAAGAGACTAAAAAGAAAGATCTTTTTGAGAAAAATTTCCTTTTTGAAGAAGATATTTTTAAAAGGAAGTACAATGAGTATAAAATTCTAATATCAAAGGTTTTTTTAGTTAAATGAATGAAATTATGACAAGGACACCACAAAAAAAAGACATTGAGCTTTCCTAATGAACACCCAAATTTAATTCATGAAAAGGTTAACTCAAATATGCCTCTAAATTTTCAACCTATAAAAACAAAAATTAAACATTTTATTTAATTAAGAAATATTTAATTTAATTTTATATCCAAAAACATTAAATAAAAACAATAATTAAAAAAATTAATAATATATAAACTATAATCATTATTATAAAAAAATAACTTAAAAAATTTAAACAATTTAAATTTAAATATAATTCTCTTTTCATTTTCTTTTTAATTTATTAAAAAAATTATATATTAGAATGCAGAAAAATTAAGTCATTGGTTTTCTATTAAAAGTTTGCTCAATGAAATGAAAATGCCATATATAAAAAATCCCTATTACAATAAACCTAAACATAGTATGATAATACCTTATAATACATTGTGTTATATAGTCAGATAATATAACTGAATGAAATAAAAAATTTATAATGTTATTTGTATTTTATTTTGATGATTTGAATTCAAATTAAAACGAGGAAGTACGAGGAAGTTTTTTATTACCATGCCTTTATGGTTTCAATTATACTAATAGACGTTAGGTTACTAAAAAAATTCTCAATTAAAACATTATTCTTTTATTAATTAGTTTCAGTTTGGTTAAGTTGGTTGACCAACCCTGGACTATCAAAGGCATGCCTAAGAAGTTTAGGTAAGAGACGGACCTTAATTAACTTTGATTCTACCGTCATATTCCTATGTTGGAATTTCGCTCTGCGTACTCTCCCTTAACAAACTCATGCTCATGCCACCGGAATGGCAAGCCGAGAGTGCACTACATACTACATGGAAAGGAATTCATCCATTGATGCATAATGTGTGTCCTGGAAAATGATGAAGGACATGCTCTAATATGGGAAGGATCTGCGTAGTTTGTTAAGGTTATATCGGTCTTCACTTTCGTGTCCTCTGAGTCGAACGGTCTAAACGAAAGAAAGAAAATAACTTAAAGCCATAAGCTAATTAACCTAATAAATAAATATATTTTGTGTATGTGGTTAGTATGTTTTTTTTTTTTATAATAGTTGATTCATTATTTAAGGTTGAACATCCTCATTTCAACCATGACCTTTGATAAAGGTGAAAGCTGAGCTTATCAATAGGATCAAACACACAACCATACACACACCCACTCCTCATACTGGCCCACCCAGCGGTTTGAACCTTAAAAATTATGGTTTGCCATAAATAAAAATAAAATTTATTTAATGACATTAGCTTATCTAAAAAAAAATTAATAATAATGATTTTAGGTATGTGATCCTTAAATACAATTTATATATTAAATGATATTGTGTATCTTATAATTTTAATTTTTTATTTAAAAAAAATAAAAATTTATACTAGAACAAGATTATTTATAAGTCTTTTGCCAAAGGAAAGGAGGAGGGTTGAGTCTCAAAAGGGTGAAACAGATGAACAAGGCTTTGGTTGCCAAGCAGAGATGGAAGGTACCAACAAATAATTCGGTGGAATGGGTTAAAATCCTTAAAGCTAAATATAGTTTTACAACTTTCTCTTAGACCCTCTTCTGTCCTGGTTTTCCTTTTTGGTAAAGCTTATTGAAGTCTATACCTTTTCTACAAAGGGGCAGTAGATGGATAATTGGTAGTGGGATAAGTGTGGAATTTTGGAATGATCCATGGTTAATGGAGAGACTCTTTTCTTCTGATATGAAGATGTAGTGTCTTGAGCCTCTAACCCATTCCTTGGGTAAATTTAAAGTGGTAGATTATATTCTTCAAGGAAATGGGTGGAAGTCCTGGTTCCAATTACCCATGGCTTTGGGTGTTAGGGAAGCTCAATAGGCATGGGCAATTTTGCCAAATAATTACAATTCCAAGTGCTGGTCTTTGAGAATGTGGAAGATAGGATTATATGAATAGGAGAAAATGAGGGTGGTTTCTCCGTTATATCGGTGTATCATTTGCTAGAACTTGATGTCCATGTCCATATCCTAAATGACATAATTTGGATTAAGAATTTAACTCCCAAAATCAATTTATTTTTTTGGTTAGCCATCTAGAACAAGCTCCTATCCATTAAAAACTTGCAGAAGAGAGGTATGTTGATCACTAACAGATATTATTTATGTGAAGCTGATTGGGAATCTATGAATCATTTTTTATCTATTGTCCTTTCTTTTGTGAAGTCTTTTATTACATTTTGGATAAGTTGGGGGTATGTTGGGTGATTTTGGATGTTATAGAGAACCTTTTCAATCAATGGGTCTCCCCCTTCGTTGCTCCTAGACTCAGATGCTTTTGGAGGTTCCTTTTACCTCATATTTTTTGGGGTTTATGGAAAGAGAGGAATGATAGAGCCTTCAATAATAATAAAAGGGATCCCAAGAGTTTCAGCTACAAAATTATTTGTAATGTGGTTGAGAACGTTTCCCACATGTTCTTGAATCTGGGTAAGAATTACCAAAGGAGTTCTCTTGCGGAAGTAAATTTGGAAGTAGTGCTAGGTTTTCCTTGGATTTATCCTAGCCCTTCTACTCTAAATCCAAGGTGCTATGTACATTGGTGTTCCCCTCCCATTGGGTGGTTTAAGTTGGATTTTGATGGTGCCTCAAAAGGAAATTTGAGCATTGTTGGGGTAGGAGGTATCATTAGAAACAATATAGGTGAAATTGTTGTGGCCTTTGCAGAGCACTTATTACTCCAAACCTCTCACTTTGCAAAAGCCAAAGCGACCTTCCAAGGAATTAAACTTTTACAAGAAGTGGGGGTAAGGAACGCCGTGATAGAAGGATATTACTTGAACTTGATTAATAATCTAAACTCCTCCTTAGATTCAACCTAGAATATCTCCAATATGATGTTTGAATTGAGAAGGCATCTTTGGAGGATGGATCATGTTCAGGTAGCACACATTCTAAGAGAAATCAATGGGTGAGCAGATTGCTTGGCCAAATTAGGTACCACCCACACTGGTCTCATAGTTTAGAAAGATAACTTTTTGATTGATCTATTAAATCTCTTCAATGCAAAGACCTATTAATGATTGTTAGAAATTTGATCAAAGACTAATTAGAATGTTCCATCATCTTAATGTCAGATAGATGATCAAACTCTCAAGCATCAATAATTGCTCAATTTTTATTTTAATTTGATAGAATGGTACCTTATTTGGGCGTGAAGCCCACCTTGCCCATGGGTTATCTATAGCCCTTAGGTCATGGGAATGCTTAGGTGGCTATCCATAGAGGTGTGTGGTCCATAAGCTAGAAGGTGAAAATTATGAGGTTTGTTGCTATCCATAGAGGTTTGTTGTTGGTGTTTTTTGAGCCCATCATTGTCCTTCTATTCAGGTGGATTATGTTGTCATCATCCCGATGTTGGTACTATTAGGTGTTTCAGATCCTTTGTAAGGATTGTAAGTTGGGGTCCCTAATTTTGGGTTTGTCTAGCTGTAAATATCCATGTTAACTTTGTCTATCAGTGTGGTTTATTCTAGGTGGATTTGATGTAAAATGTTAAGGAACTCCTTTCAAAACCCTCCTTTCCTAATCTAACCAAAAAAAATTATTTATAAGTTGGAATGAGACTCTTTTCATCCTTAGCCACCATGACCACCGATTTCCTACTTTTAACTTTATGAAAAACTTCATGACTCTAAAGCCTAAGAACTAAAAACTTTTGGTTAAAAGAATATTTGGAGCCAAATCTCCTAATCCATATCCAAATTAGTCAAACGCTAGATTTTTTCACCAACTTGCCTAATTCTTTCATCCTAAGTAGCCATGTCACTATTATGCCACCAAACCCATACGTCCTTCTTGGTAACTATCTTAGCAAGGAAGTCTTCCACTGTATTCACAACTCTACCACATAAATTGAGATAACGTCATCCAATTCCCTTCACAACTCTTTAATTTGGGTGAAAATATTCCTCAACCTCCACATCTTCAAAGCAAATTTCTACAAAGATTTTAGAATTGGATTCTATGTTTATCTTCCTATAACCTTATATTACTATCCAAATAAAAGTAAATTTAAAATCTAAGGCTTCTGCTTCATTGTTGGTGGTCTTGCCTAGATCTTGTAGTTTCCAATAGAGCATTATCCAACATGATTCTTGTAGACCACTCTAATTCTTGATCTACCTAAATTTCCTTTTGCAAATTCATTAGTATTAATTCTAATCTAGCCATCTAGGGGTCTGTGGATGTTTTCCAACTAGCTCTATCTTGCCCTCTTGCATGAAATTCCTTCTCCATATCTACTATCCTTATATCAACCTAGGTTTCCTTTTAGCATATTGTATGACTTTGCTCTTAGATAACTTGTCAGATGCCATCCAAAGATGAAAGGTTTTATCTAAAAATTCTTCCATTTCTCTCATCCCACAAGCAATTTTAAATCTACTATTATATAAGAATTTGTTTTAGATCAATCAAAATAATTTAAAAGTATATATATAAATAAATTTTATGTCAATTTTCTACTAGTAATATAAAAAAATAGTTAAAAATATTATTAAAATTTTAATTCAAATTTATAAGTGAAACAAATTTTAAATTATTATTATTTTTATTATGAATAATTTGATTGCTTCTATAAAAATTTATAATTTTTAAAATATTAAAATATTATATTTAATGTAAATTAATTTTATATAAACATAAGTATGAGGATGACATAAATTTTTAAAATTTTAAATAAATAAATCCTAATTTATAAACTTATTTACTTATATTTTAAACAATCTTATAAAACTCTCTAATAAATAACTCGCTTAAATTTTTTCTTATAATTAAAAAAATTAATTATAATAATTAAAAATTAAATTTTAAATATATTACTAATATCCAAACATTATTATCATATTGCATGAGTTTAATAAATTAGATTTTTAAAGAGGAGAAGTAAGGTTAAATCTTATGTATAATTAAATTAAAATAATTATATATTTTATTTTTATTAAATTTTATAAATATTTTACTTTTGATTAAATTAAAATAATTACATATTTAATTTTAGTTATTTAAATGGTAAATAATTTAATTAATTAATATATAATAAAATTATATATAAGATATTTAGCCTATTGAAATGGGGAGAAACACTCCAGTTTTAAAAATATTATATTGTCTCACACAAATAATTTAAATTATTTTCATTAATGAACTAGACATATAAGAGGTATATGCAAAACATGCCAACACTTTAATATTATAGATGTTATACTATATCACATAGACAATCTAGCTTGATTGTTAGCTTTTGATGATATATATTAAAGGAAATGCAACCACAAGATGTAAAATGAGTAAGCAATGATAACTATATGATAATGGCACTATAATATGCAGGAAAATTATAAGAGAAACTTCTGCAATAACTCAAAAATATACCATTAATGAAAGCTCACAAAAATAGTACAATGTAATATAATGGAGGACATGAACACTCCATAAATACATGAAGGATCTACATTGTACTCACTATTACTACTAATGCAACTAGTCACTATTCTATCTTCTGTCACTCTCTCCTCTCTTCTATTCTACCTCAAAGGCATATATATAGGGAGATAAGTCCCTTGGCCTTTCATCTACCTAACCTATGACTCATGTACATGTGGACTACATGCACATTTACATAATTGCACATTCTAACACTTGTGCATTTATTACATTACATGAAGTAACTACTCAAACCTTACTCTAAGGTAAACTCCTACTCTAGTTATGTACCCAAGGTGGTACATTAGCATGTACCAAATAATGTAATATACTCCAACACCCCCCTGTATTACATTATTTGGGTATTGAAGACTTTAGTATTCAATATGGTCTTCACTTTGGTTTTGGAATTTGAGATCTTCTTTCTTGCTTCCTTCATTGTACTTCCTTGTCTGTATCTTGATCAAGTAAATAGTTAGTATCTTCATAAAATGAATCCTTGTTGTGAGAGCTTTAACTTCATGTTCATTTGTAGGTTCTTCCAGTTCTTGAATTTCTTGAATCTCTTGGATTAAGTGTCCTTTTTGTTTTCCTTCTCTATATTGCAATTGAGGATAATTGTATTGATTCTGAGAAGTGTATGGACGCTGAAATTGTTGCTGATGTGGATTATATTGAATCTGATATTGTCTTGGTTGGAATGGCCTATTTGGTTGGCTTCCATGATTTGTTTGATTTCCTTGATGCTAGTTTCTAGGATTGAATCTATAGTAGTTGGTGCTATGTCCTTTCTTCCTACATACTTGAAAATATCTATTATTCCATGGTCTTCATCCTTTTGAGGATGAGGTAATATTTCCCTATGGATTATCTTTTGAAACTAATGCATTGTTAGTCATTTTATCTTTAACTATATTTCCTACTTCATATTCTTGAAGAATATTGACTAACTCATCAAAATATGTATCTTTACTTAGGATTTGTAAAGATGTAACTAAATTCTTGTAGCTATCTGGAAGTGCTCTCAAGGTTACTTGAACAAGAAATTTATCTTCTACCTTTTATCCTAAGGTTAACAAATTTTCCTTTTATATTTGCTAATTTCCTTAGGAATAGTTCTATACTTTCACCACTACTCACTTTCAGAGAATGCAATTGAGTTTGAAGATTTAAGATAGTGGCTTTATTCTTTCCTTCAAATATTTTGGCTAAGGTTTTCCAAGCTTTAGTAGATGATTCTATTGAACTAATGTAAGGTTGTATTTCATATGTAATAGAAAAAGTTATTATCATTAGTGCTTTTGATTCATTTTCTTCAAATTTTTGAATCTCACTATCACCTGTAGTAGGTTTAGTTTTTGCTCCTTTAACTATATCCCAAATATTTTCAACTATCAGTATTGACCTCACTTTGTTTTTCCATGAAGAGTGATTAGGTCCTTTAAGAAGTTGGGATTCTATAAGAATGAATTTATTTGATGTCATGATGATATTTGTAGACTACCTTATATCTCCCTAGTATTTTGTGTGTACTATAGTTTTGGTAAAGTGCTTAGATTTCTTTAGATTTATTTTGAGTTGAATCCCTAATGTTCAACTTCTATTTTTCACCTTATTTCTCCCTATTTGTGAAAGCTAGAAATAATTTTAATGCACTTTCAATTTGATGATGTTCTCTATTTTCCAAGACTCTATAGTTGGATTCCTTTTGTCCCTTTAATTTGTATATGAGACAAGTATAAGCAATAAATTCCAAATTTAAAGCAATCAATGATTTTGCTTCTTTTAACCTTTACTTCTCAATGGTTTAATTTTCTAAATTCCAATGATCTAAAGTTTGATGTAGTACTCCTTATATCTCCCTAATTTGAAAATTTAGAAAATGATAATATTTGCAAAAGAATAATGTTTTAATTTTTCCAAGGTAGAAAACCTTATATCTCCTATTTTAATTATTTGTAAATATTATGATATTTGTATTTCAACTAATGCACTTTTGAAATATCACTTAAGGATATAAAATCCTTGTTTTGATTTGCTTTCTAATTCACTAAGGTTGGTATTTGCTTATATCTCCAATGCAATAATAAATAAACTCAACCTTATATAATGCACCTTATAACTCCTTGCACTTAAAGAAAGTAAATATTAAATCATGTAAAACTATACCTTCCTTGTAATGTTGTATGTTGCGAGATGATTGGATTCTATTTTGACTCCTCTATCCAAGCTTTGGGTGTTGTATTTGCTAGTCTTCAACATATGATAGTGAGCATTGAATTCTCTACGTTCAATGGGTACCTTATGATAGTCTTCTCCTCCTTCAATGCACTTTGACCTCCCTATGCTGGATATTCATGGTCTCTTTAGACTGGGCTATTAATATGCTTCTCTTCCTTTGAAACACATGATACTTGGCACTTTACGTTGCACTAATAATTGTTATTCCTTCTTGGCTTTGAATGGAGTGTTACTCCAACCTAGGTGCTCTTTCTCCTTTGTGCAAGCATTACTTCAATGAGGATACGTAGGTGCTCTACTTCCCTTTGATTATTCTCCTTATCTCCTTCAATGATCTCTGACCTTCGTTGCTTCGTATCCGCGCTCTTCTTCAGGTATGGGTTATTAATACTTGACTACCTTCTCTACCTTGCATGCCACATGGCATTTAGCATAGCCCTTGGACATTGTTCTTCTTTATTAGGTGGCATAGGTGTTTCTTACTCCCATGTATGCATTACTTCAACCTTTGAATGATTCTCTTCTCTGTTAGGTGTGTAGGTGTTACCTTGAACATTGCTCTATATTTGTAGGTGTTACTTTGGATGCGTGTAGGTTTATGAGTGCTATATTCCCTACTTGCTCATTCAATGCTCATTTGAGACGTTACTCAAAACTATTGATGCTCTTATTTTGTACCAAGTGGTGACTTCTTCTCATGCATGTAACCTATGCTCAATGTTCCTTTTTTTTTTCTATAATGCACTTGCCAACTCTTTGCAAGTTGTTTATTTTCCTTTTGCAACTGATGCATGCATCTTGATATTCAACGTATGGTGGTGGCTCCTCTCCTTCAATGGATGCTCCTCTTCAGTGATGGTGGCTCCTCCTATAGCGATGATTTAACACTCCTTTCCTTGGTGGCTATTCTACCTGATATCCAAGCCTATTTTTCTTGGGTAATACCTTTTTTTGTATTATTTTCTTCATTATTTGCACCTTTAACCTTGTTGTACTCACTTTATAGTTTACACATTTAACCCTTCTCTTGTTGTAGGTTTTGGTCTAATGTGGGCATTATGTTCTTGGATTTTAGACACCCTATTTGGTGTCTTTAGACACCTTGAATATGATAGCCTTGAGCCCTTTTTCCTTTACTCTGTGGCTTCTTCTTTTAGACTTGATAAATCTAACACCAAATTTAATTTTTGTGCCTCTTTAATATCTTAAGACACTTCAATTCTTGTCTTTCTTTCTACTACTTTAGAAAGACTAATATGGTGCTTTATTTTTTTATTATTTATTATTTTTTGTTTTTTTGTTTTTTAATTTACATGGTGGAATCGGTAGCTACCATGATTTTATGTAGGCTATCCGATATTTATGGTTGCCACAAATATTCTGCACTATTCATCATGGAAGCTACCACACAATTCTTCACACAATATTCCCCTATAACCATAATTTTAAAATCATTTCAAACCTTTTAAAACACTAAAAGCACCAGGAAAGGGACAAGCATTTAGTCTGATGAGTCTTGAGATTTGAACCTTGGACCTCTACCCTCCTTATAGGGTTTGGTCAAACCAATTGGTCTACACCTTGAACCTAATATGGTTCTTTATAAGTTGAAAGCATGAGATTCTGAAAATAAAAGGAAAACTATAGCTATGCAATATAAGACAAAATATAACGCTTTAATCCTATGCACGAAACAAAGAAAGGAGATAAATTGGAAATGAAAGAAATATGTATGAAAGCACAACCCTCTTTATTCAATTTTCTTATCCTCGGTTACAAAGACATCTCCTCCCTTTTTAGGGGCTAGGAGCGTTAAATGGATCTTTGTTACAATTGTGACTTAGTCTTCCTCCTTCCGCATGCCCACATGCAAAATGGGCGGGCCAAAGTGTTGCCGCCGCTGATGTTGATGAATCCTCGCTTCTTGCTTCTCCTCCTGCATGCAAATAAACAACCAAGGCGTTAGTAGCACCTGCTATGAATAAGGAAAGTTCGTTCTTTGAAATTGACAAAAGATGCATGCAAAAGATTGTCAAATACAGTGAATAAAATGGATCTAAGTCACCTGCAAATTTAACAGAAACCAAAAGACCTTACCAGATGGCCACTGCCATTGAAACAGTCGACCAATCTGCTTTCGACTGTAATTCGTCCCTGGGTGGGACGAATTCTGCTGTTATTCGTCCCCGGGTGAGACGAATTCTACTGTGTTAGGAAAGCCGAAATGATCCGTCTAAATGTCGAACCCCGGGGTCTCCAAAACACCTGCAGACAAAGGGGTTAAGTAATTGGGGCCATTTTGGGATGACCCAGATGGTCGGATTCTCCCAATTTGGCCTCTATCCTCAGGAATTCGATGTCGCTACCTGCAAGTTAGTGGGACAACAAAGCGACAAAAGGCATGGTGAAATCTAATCAAAACATTATGGAATTGAAGCTATGAGTTAACTAAATAGAATAACATAAAATGCAACATGAACAAATGATCTAGAATACTTTAGAATGAAACTTAAACAAATGTGGGATGCCCAAGTGGGCCTCCCACCGTTGGCACTTGATTTCGGCGCCAATCCACTAGGGATGGGCCCAAAACCTCTTAGGATTGGGGTGTCGGAAAATTGGTGGTTTAAGGTGGTCAAATGTTGGATTTGGGTTAGATCCACGCTTCCAAAATCCACCCAATAACCTCCCTTGCGAAAGAGATTAATGGATGTGAGAAGGCGAATCAAAAAGGATGCAAGTGGGTGTTCAATTGGGCAGCACTTCGTTGCTTGAAAATGCCTCCAATCTCCTCCTCTTTTGGGTGGGAAAGTCCACCATTTTATAGACCCATGGGGTCTCTTTGGAGGGGCATGCAGGGATGCCATGTGGCGGCCATGCCTTCCCAAGAGGGAGGAGACTCCTCCCTGACTTGGGCTTCCATGACTGCCCTTGTGACAGTCCACTAATTGCCAACCTACCCACCTACACGCGCATGCATGGCAGGAGGCAATAATTGACTGTCCTTGGCTGCCACTTGGCGGCATTTTTCTTTTTGCCCGTTAAACCTGGAATTCATCCTGACTAAGGACAATTTCAGAATTTGTCCCTGGGTGAGACGGATCCTAGTTAGTATTCGTCCCTGGGTGAGACGAATACTGGGCAAAGTGCCTGAATGTGCCAAATTGCTTCTTGACCTTACAAAATTGCTATGAAAGTGGTTAGGACCACTGTTTAACCTCTGAGGGCTGCCCTAGGGGCTGTGTTTGTCAAAGCGATCAGTGTTTGTAGTCACATAATCGGATTGGTGCTATTTTGGTGTCTACAGATGCCCCTTTTTGGGATGCGCTGTGCATGGCACAACGTCGAGCAAAAATAGATAGCCAAAGCACTAATGATTAGGGTTTCTTGGTAACCTAATCAACTTTTGATGCCCCAAGCATGGAAAGGGCATGCATTCTTGAATCCTTGCTTTTGACGAGCTAAGGAATTTGATTTCAAGTATTAACCTGTTTTGGTGAGGTGTGACTTGAGCTTGGACATTGATCAGTCATGATTAGGCAAAGGGCGCAACCTTTTGTCCACAGGGGAACCTTGTGTTCATGATTCACGAATGCCAAGTGTTTGATCAATTTGATTGTTATTGCTTGTTTACTGCCCCAAGCAGGAGCGTAATTGTCTTTGTCAATGATTCTTTGAATGCATGTCGTTTTCCTTAATTGGGTGTGTGCTTGTTGATTGGTGACTAAGTGTGACTACCCCCTCAAGCGACGAATCGATGAGGGAATGACCTTCATGAGAAAAGAGACGAGTCGCTTGACCCAAGATGACTTGTGCAAGGGTGCCTTTAGATGGTTTATCATTAAGCATGTGCAATTTTTCCAACATTTGGACCTGTTTTTGGTGGGTGTTAACCCTTTTTGCGACGCTACTTGGAGCTGAAATTGGCAAAAATCCGTCTTCCCATGGAGCGGTCCGGCTAAGATAGCCTTCTTAGGGAGTAGGATAATGACAATTTGTGACCCCAACATCTATTTTGTATGCCCGGGATGTCAAGTGCAACAACACTCTTATCGGGCAAATTTATTGTCTGTTTTTAGTGCATTTTTGTTCATTTTTTGATGTTTTTGAAGTTTCTGGCCTGAATTCGTCCCAGGGTGGGACGAATTCCAGCTGTAGAATTCGTCCCTGGGTGGGACGAGTGCTAACCAGAGCGCTCATCCCAGTAAAGGATGAATTCCAGCTCAAAGGCCTATTTAAGGGCCAAAACTTGAGTTTGGGCTCATTTGTGTCAAATTTTTTCTTGCGATTTTGGAGCTCTGGGAGGAGGAGGTAAATTCTGCGAAGCAAAGCGCTGTCGAGATTTTCCCTGCCATCATGAGTACACAAACTGGTTTGAGCGGTGGAGCCAAAGCGAGACCCGTAAGTGCTCCCTAAAGTTTATTTTTGTTTATTTAAACTGTAAGTGTGTTGTTTTTCTGTATAGTTTTTTTCTATGATTTTAATTAATTTTTTTGTTGAATTGTTTTCTTTTGCAGGTTGTTAGGAGCCGGTACCGTGTACCCACTGCTTTCACTGAGGCATGGGGGGCACTGACTGATGCTGACTGGGAGTGGCTTGATGCCCTTGGGCTCAAGCAGGTGGCTCGACTGGAGCCTGTGGTCCCGGATCAGGCCTATCTGACGGCCCTGATCAAACTTTGGGATCCGTGGACCAACACCTTCCATCTCTCGACAGGGGAGATGACTGTGACTCTAGAGGATGTCTATCGGCTTCTTCGGATTTCGATAGATGGACTGCCCATTAGGACATCGCCGCGTGATCAGTGGACTGCTGTACTGACGAGATGCTTCGGGCATGGGGAGCGGCTGGGTGTAGAGAACCCAGTGGAGACGACCGAGGTGGACTGCCAGGTTGGCGGGATTTTGGTTGGATGGTGGTAGGAGAGGGGGGTGTTAGGAGTGAGGCACGCATTCCTGATGGGCCTCATTTCTAACATGTTATTACCTGACTCGTCAAGCGTGAGGTTCCCATGGAACCTGCTGGATTTGGTGTGGCAGTTGGTAGAGTGCCCGATAGAGGCACCGCTGATCCTGAGATGGGGACAGACATTATTGGCATAGCTCTACGGGGAGCTATATGGGGTCCGCTATCGACAGCGGAAGGGGGTCAGCTGTAGTTATCTATTGCAGTGCTAGGGTTGGCAGCACATAGCAGTTGAGAGGCCAACCGGGTTACCATGGACGACTCGGGCGGTGATGGAGGATAAGGAGATAGGTTATGCAGTTCTATGGTGGTGGTCCATGGAGCAGGGGCAGAGTCGGTGATGGGAAGGTGTCGTAGAGCACTATACTAATGCCTTCTCTTGGCTCACTCCAGGGGAGGTGGTTTGGCGCCCTTATCGAGACTGTCCAACCTGGCCGGAGGCTGGAGAGTGGCTCCAATGGGTACGTAGGGAGCGGTGGTTGATTGGGCGACACGGGACCGAGCATGAGTTATTCTCATATAGCCGAGTTACACGATAGTTTGGGGTGCACCAGGGGTTTCCTGGTGAGCCCGTGGTCTATCGACGTCGGGAGATGAGAGGACTCTAGATCGACCGGTCATCACACCATTGGGCGAGGAGTTAGATGCGATGATCGACGTCCCGGACATGGATGATGTCGGGACTACCACTGAGTATGACTCGTGGTGGGTACTACGGCGATGGAGAGGAGAGGGGCCACTAGGAGGCGCGGAGGTGGCAGTGGAGGGTGCTGAGGCACCAGGGGATGATTGGGGAGTTCCGTTGGATGATGCGGACATGGTTGAGGTGGGGGATGAGGATGTAGATTTGGGAGCTCCGGATCAGCCGGACATGCAGGACATGGAGGAGCAGTGGGAGCCAGAGCAGGCTGCTATTCCAGAGAGTCCTGTACTTCAGGCGGATATAGAGGAGATGGAGTCTGGGATACGCGCTGAGAATGCATGACTGATAGAGCTGCTGCGGATGCAAGATCTGGAGCTAGGGGATGTGCTACGGGAGAGGGATCTCCTGCGGGCTCAGCTAGTAGAGCGGGATAGGGTTTTGGCATAGCGTGATGATGCAGTATCTTACTACCATCGATGGGAGGCAAAGTGGTTCCGGCACCGGCTAGACTTGGAGAGGGAGGTCATCCGCCTTGGTGGGTGGCTACCTGAGCCATCGAGAAGTGGATCTTCATGCCGAACGAGGGATAGTGCTACTGAGCAGTCAGCATCATCTCGTCGCAGGCGATTGGATGAGGGAGGCGGTAGCAGGCATGATGCGGGGGCTAGTAGTAGCCGCCCTACAGGGTCCCATAGGACCCACACCATGGGGGGTAGTTCCCATCACACCGATCCTGCGTGATCATGGTGGTCGACACCTTAGGGTGGGTTTTGTTATATGATTGCGGGGTCTGAGGACCAATTTTGTAGCCTGCGGGCATTTTTTTGACGATATATATACATATACCAATTTTATTTTGGTTATGTACATGTGATGATTTGATCTTTATGCATGATGGCTGATGACTATGGATGTATGCATGTTTATTTATTTTGATGAATGCATATGTTATGATGAATGCAAATGTTTTTTATTTATCTATGATATGCAAAATGAAATGGATGGATGGAATTTGTGATGGTTGGTTATGGCACCATAGACTGTTTAAGATTCTGTTTATTTCATTTTTAGACGATTGCTGTGGTACATGACTTTGTATGTATACATGTGGTTTTTTTTTTTTTGTATTTTCTAATGGTATTGTAAGGATGAAAAGTAGCGCAGTTGGTTTAGAAATGTAGCTAAGGTTTTCTGAGACTCAGACGGTTTTAACTCACTAGCCACGACTGTACTTTGTATTACAAGACTTTTTGACCAAGGTATGAATCAAACTCGTTTTTGACCAAGCTATTTCACATCCCTGTGTGTGCAATTGAGTTCATTTATGTGGTATTTGTCAGGATACCACCAGTGCCAGATGGGCTTTCAACCGAACCTGTACTGAGGATCACCTAATTAGCTCCACTAACTCCTTTGTTGTATTTAGTTAGATTAATCTGTGGTGTTATCTAGGATACCATAAGCTAGCTCATCCTTATGCAAACATTGGTCTGCACACACGCAAAGCGAATGTGACAGACATATCATCATGCGGGTAGGATACCACCATTGCCAGATAGGCTGTCAACCAAACCTGTAATGAGGATCACCTAGATGGTTTTCGAATGCTCGAGAATTCCAGGGATTCAAGCTCAGGATATTTGTTGGCTGAATGATTTAGAAAGTTGCTCGTCTATATAGTGAAGAAAATCACTGTTTATTTTCTATTAATTCTTTTTGAGCAAGGATTTTGAATAGTGGTGATAACCACTGTTATTTGATTTTGTATTTTGAGTATTGTGAGTTGGGGCTTGTGAGTGGCCTTGATCCTTGTGGACTTGGGGATGACTACGCATCCTTTGCAGGGACGTGTAGTATGAATCCTTACGACGTTGGGAACCAAAGGGTTATGGAGATTATGGAGGGCATTGATCTTTTAGGCCTTGGGGATGACTACCCATCCTAGTTAGGGGTAGATAGTACAAATCCTTACAACTTGGAGACCAAAGGTGAATGGAAAGTGTTAGGATGATGATTTGTTGGAATTTTGTTTGTGAATGGCGTTGATCCTTTTAGGTCTTGGGGATGACTACCCATCCTTGGCAGGGACGTGTAGTACAAATCCTTACAAATTTGGGAACCAACTATGATTGGGATTTGGTAGTGGTGAAAACCACTATATATGGAGGTGAATGGATAGGAAAGAGCTTGTCATTTTGTCAATTCTCAGCATTATGGAACCATTCGCATAGGGGGATGAGTAAGATAACCGTTTCACTTATGGCGACCTGGATTACTATGCAGGGTTCATATTTCGTTCACACAACTTGGGAATTTTTATGTGTTTTAATTTATGTTGGGATGTTACGTAACAAGGTGTATTTCAAGTGTAACTCTACCTTCATAAAATCTGTCTGACTCGCTACATTACGTGGCTAAAGAGAAAAATGATGACTAAGTCATGAAAACTCTTGATACATTAGAAGACCACTGACTCTAGTGTGGTAAAAAGCAATGCAAGGTGTTTTTTTTGTTTTTGTAAAATGGAAAAGTGGGGAACAAGATGGTTAGCAGAGCAATTACAACCTATGGTGCCTTTGACCTGTACGACCACAAATATGCAATGTATGGATGCAATGCTTTAATGCAGCTATGTATTTTTTGTATTTTTGATGGATTGATTTTTTTGAATATGAATATGAGGTGTGAGAAGAGCTTTCTATTGATGATGAAAGCACGAGATTCCGGGCAAAGGAAACACTAATTGCGATGCATTCAAAATCAAATACGCTTAAGTCCTAGAAATGTAGAATGCATGAAATGAAAGAGACACATTGAAATGAGATACAAGCAAATGGAGAAAACACAACCCTTTCATTAAACTCTCTTGATCTCTGTTACAAAGATGCCTCCTCCCTTTTCAGGGGCTAGGAGCGTTAAAAGAATTTGATTACAATCAAGACTTAAGGTTCCTCTTTTCGCGTGCCCACACTTGAGATGGGCGGGCCAAGACGATGCCGTCGCTGATGTTGATGAGTCCTTGACCTCTGCTGCTCCTCCTATGAACAAAGAAACAACGAAGATGTCAGTAGCACCTGCTGCACATAAGAAGTGTTTGTTCTCTAAAATCGCCAAAAGATGCATACAAACATTTGTCTGAAACAGTGAGTAAAGTGAGTCCAAATGGCCTGAAAACCTGACAGAAGACAGAAGATATTACCAGAAGGCCATTGCCACTGAGACAGTCGACCAATATGCCTTCACCTAGAATTCGTCCCTAGGCAGGACGAATTCTGACTGCAATTCGTCCCTGGGTGGGACGAATTCTACTGTGTTGGAAAAGCCGAACTGACACCGCTCCAATGTCGACTCCCGAGACCTCCAAAACACCTACAAATAGGGGGGTTATGTAATTGGGGCCATTTTGGGACGACCCAGATGGTCGGATTCTCCCAATTTGGCCTCTATCCTCGGGAATTCGATATCGCCACCTGCAAGTTAGTAGGACAACAAAGCGACAAAAGGCATGATAAAATCTGATCAAAATGTTATGAAATTGAAGCTATGAGTTAACCAAACAGAATAACATGAGATGCAACATGAAAAAATAATCTAGAATGCTTTTAGAATAAAACTTAGAAAGTGCGGGGGTGCCCAAGTGGGCCTCCCACCGTTGGCACTTGATTTCGGTGCCAATCCACTAGGGATGGGCCCAAAACCTCTTAGGATTGGGATGTCTGCAAATTGGTGGTGTAAGGTGGTCAAATGTTGGATTTGGGTTGGATCCACGCTTCCAAAAGCCACCCAATAACCTCCCTTGCAAAAGAGATTAGTGGATGTGAGAAGGTGAATCAAAAGGATGCAAGTGGGTATTCAATCGGACAACACTTCGTTGCTTGAAATCGCCTCCAATCTGTCTATTTTGGGTGAGAAAAGTCCCACCTTTTATAGACCCATGGGGTCTCTTTTGAGAGGGAAGCATAAGCGCCATGTGTTGGTCATAGGTGCCATGTGGCGGTCATGTCTTCCCATGAGGGAGGGGAGTCCTCCATGACTTGGGCTTTCATAACCGCCCTTGTGACGAGTCCTCTAACGGCCTATCTGTCCACCCACACACGCGTGCGAGGCAGGAGTCATCAACTGACTGTCTTTGGCTGCCACTTGGCGCCATTCTTCTTTTTGCCCGTTAAACTTGGAATTCGTCCCTACCAGAGACGATTTCAGAATTCGTCCCTGGGTGAGACGAATCCCAGTTAGTATTCGTCCCTGGGTGAGACGAATACTGAGCAAAGTGTCTAAATGTACCAAATTGCCTCTTGACCTTACAAAATTGCTATGAAAGTGGTTAGGACCACTGTTTGACCTCTGAGGGCTGCCCTGGGGGCTGTGTTTGTCAAAGCGATCAGTGTTTGCAGTCACATAATCGGATTGGTGCTGTTTTGGTGTCTACAGATGCCCCTTTTTGGGATGCGTTGTGCATGGCGCATAGCCAAGAAAAAATAGATAACCAAAGCACTAATGATTAGGGTTTCTTGGTAACCTAACCAACTTTTGATGCCCCAAGCATGGAAAGGGCATGCACTCTTGAATCCTTGCTTCTGACGAGCTAAGGAGTTTGATTTCAAGTGTTAACCTATTTTGGTGAGGTGTGACTTGAGCTTGGACATTGATCAGTCATGATTAGGCAAAGGGCGCAACCTTTTATCCTCGGGGGAACCTTGTGTTCATGATTCACGAAATGCCAAGTGTTTGATTGATTTGATTGTTGCTTGTTTACTGCCCCAAGCGGGAGCGTAATTGTCTTTGTCAATGATTCTTTGAATGCATGTCATTTTCCTTAATTGGGTGTGTGATTGTTGATTGGTGACTAAGTGTGACTACCCCCTCAAGCGACGAATCGATGAGGGAATGACCTTCATGAGAAAAGCGACGAGTCGCTTGACCCAAGATGACTTGTGCAAGGGTGCCTTTAGATGTTTTACCGTTTAAGAATGTGCAATTTTTCCAACATTTGGACCTGTTTTTGGTGGGTGTTAACCCTTTTGGTGATGCCATAATGGGGTGAAATCATCAAAAACCCATCTTCCCATGGAGCGGTCCGGCTATGGTAGCCTTCTTGGGGAAGTAAGAGAGTGACAATTTGAACCCCGACATCGAATTTATTTGCCTAGAGGTTAAGTGCAAGAGCACTTGTGTCCGACAATGCTTATTGCTGTGTTTTTGTGTTGCGTTTATTTGTTGTTTTTGTTGTTTTTTTGTGACACCATTTGGGGATTAAATTATCGAAAATCCGTCTTCCCGTGGAGCGGTCCGGCTATGGTAGCCTTCTTAGGGAGTAGGATAGTGATAATTTGTGACTCCAATGTCTATTTTGTATGTGCTGGATGTCAGGTGCAGTAGCACTCCTATCGAGAAAATTTATTGTCTGTTTTTAGTGCATTTTTTATCATTTTTTGATGTTTTTGAAGTTCTGGCCTGAATTCGTCCCTGGGTGGGACGAATTCCAGTTGTAGAATTCATCCCTGGGTGGGACGAGCGCTAACCAGAGTGCTCATCCCAGTCAAGGATGAATTCCAGCTCAGAGGTCTATTTAAGGGCCAAAACTTGAATTTGGGCTCATTTGTGTCATTTTTTTTCTTGCGATTTTGGAGCTCTGGGAGGAGGAGGTAATTTTGCGAAGCGAAGCGCTGCTGGAATTCTCTCTGCCATCATGAGTGCACAAACTGGTTCGAGCGGTGGAGCCGAGGCGAAACTTGTAAGTGCCTCCTAGAGTTTATTTTTGTTTAAAATTGCACTTGTTTTATTTAACTGTTTTTGTGATGATGTTTTTCAAAATATGTTTTAAAACTTAAACCTTGAAACTGGATTTAAGACAACTAAGTTTTACTGTACAATTAAACGTAACGTAAAACCTAGGTAAAGAATTTTGCTTATGACTAAACCCTAGGATAACGGAACGTAAAACCCTAAGACGTATTATTTTTTTTTGTTTTTGAATTTTCTTTTTATGCTATTTTTGAATTAATCAGTTAAGATTAGAAACCTTGGAACTGAAGATTTGTTTTTTTTTTATTTGAATTTTTGCTCTTGTTATTGCTGTACAGTTCTTTTCCATGATTTTTAATTTTTTTTTTGTTGAATTGTTTTCTTTTGCAGGTTAGGAGCCGGTACCGTGTACCTGCTGCTTTTACTGAGGCGCGGGGTGCACTGACTGATGATGATTGGGAATGGCTTGATGCCCTTGGGCTCAAGCAGGTGTCTCGACTGGAGCCTGTGGTCCCGGATCAGGCCTATCTGACGGCCCTGATCAAACTTTGGGATCCACGGACCAACACGTTCCATCTCCCGACAGGGGAGATGACTGTGACTTTGGAGGATGTCTATCGGTTGCTTCGGATTCCGATAGATGGACTGCCCATTAGGACATCGCCGTGTGATCAGCGGACTGCTGTACTTACGAGATGCTTTGGGCATGGGGGGCGGCTGGGTGTAACGAACCCAGTGGAGACAGGAGGTGGACTACGGTGGTGGGATTTTGGTTGGTGGTGGCGGGGAGAGGGGGTGTTAGGAGTGAGGCACGCATTCTTGATGGGCCTCATTTATAACATGCTTCTACCCGATTCGTCGGGGTGAGGTTCCCGTGGAACCCCTTGGATTTGGTGTGGCGGTTTGGTAGAGTGCCCGATAGAGGCACCGATTTTGAGATGGGGACAGACATTGTTGGCACAGCTCTACGGGGAGTGTATGGGGTCATTGCGGTGGAAGGGGTCGGTGTAGTTATTGGGTTGGGTTGGCAGCACATAGCAGTTGAGAGGCCAACCGGGTTACCATGGATGACTCGGGCGGTGATGGATGATGTGGAGATAGGCTATGCAGTTTTGTGGCGACGGTCTACGGAGCAGGGGCAGAGTCGGCGATGGGCAGGTGCTGTAGAGCATTATACTGATGCCTTCTCTCGGCTCACTCTAGGGGAGGTGGTTTGGCGCCCTTATCGGGACTGTCCAGCCTGGCCGGAGGCTGGAGAGTGGCTCCAACGGGTACGCAGGGAGCGGTGGTTGATTGGGCGGCACGGGACCGAGCATGAGTTTTTCTCATATAGCCGGGTTACACGACAGTTTGGGGTGCACCAGGGGTTGCCTGGTGAGCCTGTGGTCTATCGGCATCGGGGTGATGAGAGGGCTCTAGATCCACCGGTCACCGTGCCATTGGGCGAGGAGTCAGATGCGGTGATTGACGTCCCGGACGTAGATGACGTCGGGACTACCACTGAGTATGACTCGTGGTGGGTGCTACGGCGATGGAGAGGGGAGGGGCCACTAGGAGGCACAGAGGCGGCAGTGGAGGGTGCTGAGGTAGCAGGGGATGATTGGGGAGGTCCGTTGGATGATGCGGACATGGTGGATGTGGGGAATGAGGATGTTGATTTTGGTGCTCCGGATCAGCCGGACATGCAGGATGTGGAGGAGCGGTGGGAGCCGAGAGCAGGCTGCTGTTCCAGAGGGTCCTGTTCGTCAAGAAGATACCAGAGGAGATGGAGTCTGAGATACGTGCTAAAAATGTGCGACTGACAGAGCTACTGCGGATACGGGATCTGGAGCTGGGGGACGCGCTACGGGAGAGGGATCTCTTGCGGGCCCAGCTAGCAGAGCGGGATAGGGTTTTGGCATAGCATGATGATGCAGTGTCTTACTATCATCGGTGGGAGGCAGAGTGGTGCCGACATCGGCTAGACTTGGAGAGGGAGGTCATCCGCCTTGGTGGGTGGCTACCTGAGCCCTCGGGCAGTGGATCTTCATGCCGGACGAGGGATAGTGCGACTGAGCAGTCAACATCATCTCGTCGTAGGCGATTAGATGAGGGAGGTGGTAGCAGGCGTGATGCGGGGGCTAGTAGTAGCCGCCCTACAGGGTCCCATAGGACCCACACCACAGGGGGTAGTTCCCGTCGCACCGATCCTGCGTGATCATGGTGGTCGACGCCTTAGGTTGGGTTTTTGGATATGATTGTTGGGTCTGAGGACCAGTTTTGTAGCCTACGGGCATTTTTTTTGACGATATATATATATATATATATATATATATATATATATACCGGTTTTATTTTGTTTATGTACATGTGATGATCTGATGTTTATTCATGATGGCTAATGACTATGCATGTTTATTTATTTTGATGAATGCTTATGCAAATGATGAATGCAAATGTTTTTTATTCTTATGTGATATGCAAAATGAAATGGATGAATGGAATTTGTGATGTTTGGCTATGGCACCATAGACTGTTTAGGATGCTTTTTATTTCGTTTTTAGGCGATTGCTATGATGCATGACTTTGTATGTGTAGCTGTGGTTTTTCTTTTTTTGTGTATTTTTTGATGGTATTGTAAGGATGAAAAGTAGCGCAGTTGGTTTAGAAATGTAGCTAAGGTTTTTCGAGACTCGAGACGGTTTTAACTCACTAGCCACGATTGTACTTTGTCTTACAAGACTTTTGAACAAGGTATGAATCGGACTTGTTTTTGACCGAGCTATTTCACATCCCTGTGTGTGCAATTGAGTTCATTTATGTGGTATTTGTTAGGATACCGCTAGTGCCAGATGGGCTTTCAACCGAACCTGTACTGAGGATCACCTAATTAGCTCCACTAACTCCTTTGTTGTATTTAGTTAGATTAATCTACGATGTTATCCAAGATGCCATAAGCTAGCTCATCCACATGCAAACATTGATCTGTACGCAAGTTAATGTGACAGATATATCGTCATGCGAGAAGTTTACCGCCAGTTACCGATAGGCTATCAACCAAACCGGTACTGAGGCTTGCCTCATGACCTGTTAGAATGCTGAGAGTTCCAGGGATTCAAGTTCAACTCCCTTCTTTTCTTCAATTGTATTGGGATACTTGCTCGTTTGTAGTGATAAGATCACTGTTTATTTTGGTTTGTTTTTCTTTTGAGCAAGGGATTGGGGAGATGGAGTGATGAAAATCACTATCGTTTGTGCCGTTTGATGTGTGCACTGTATGATGTCAAATATTTGAGTTTTTGACGTTTTGCAAATTTTTGATGTTTTGCAACTATTGAGAACTAGGGATTCTTAGGGAATTGGGTAGGGAGGATGCTTGTCCTTTTGCCAACTCTCAGCATTCTTGGGGTCATTCGCACAGGGGGATGAGCACGATAACCGTTTCGCTTATGGTGACTTGGATTACCCTACAGGTTTCATCTTTCGTTCACACAACTTAGGAATTGTTTTATGTGTTTTAATTTGTGTTGGGATGTTACGTAACAAGGTGTATTTCAAGTGTAACTCTACCTTCGTAAAATCTGTTTGACTTGATACATTACATGGCTAAAGAGCAAAATGATGACTGAATCACGAAAAACTCTTGATACATTAAAAGACCACTGACTCTAGTGTGGTAAAAGGCAATGGTTTTTTTGTTGTTTTTGTAGAATGGAACAGTGTGGAACAAGATGGACTAGCAGAGCAATTACAGCCTATGGTGCCTTTGACCTGTACGACCACAAATATGCAATGTATGGATGCAATGCTTAATGCAGCTACATATTTTTGTATTTTTGATGGATTGATTTTTGTGAATATGAATATGAGGTGCGAGAAGAGCTCTCTGTTGATGAATTTGAGTATGCCTAGAAATGAGATGCAAATTTTTTGTTGTTTTTATTTTTTTTGTTTTTGAATTTTCTTGATGGTGACCAAGGGATTTCGAGAATCCTTTGGGGCCTTTTTGGGGTGACCAAGTGATTGCGATAATCCTTGGGGCTTTTGGGTTGACCAAGTGATTGCGATAATCCTTGGAGCTTTTTGGGTGACCAAGTGATTGCGATAATCCTTGGAGCTTTTTGGGTGACCAAGTGATTGCGATAATCCTTGGAGCTTTTTGGGTGACCAAGTGATTGCGATAATCCTTGGAGATTTTTGGGTGACCAAGTGATTGCGATAATCCTTGGAGCTTTTTGGGTGACCAAGTGATTGCGATAATCCTTGGAGCTTTTGGGGTGACCAAGTGATTGCGATAATCCTTGGAGCTTTTGGGGTGACCAAGTGATTGCGATAATCCTTGGAGCTTTTTGTGTGACCAAGAGATTGCGATAATCCTTGGAGCTTTTTGGGTGACCAAGCGATTGTGATGGATCCTTGGAGCTTTTGGGTTTTGACCAAGTGATTGCGATAATCCTTGGAGCTTTTTTTGGGTTGACCAAGTGATTGCGATAATCCTTGGAGCTTTTTGGAATGGCTCTCTTAGATATGAAATGGTCGCAAATGACTGATATTCAAGGGTTCTGTTTCCTTGATACCGTCAAGAGAAGCTAGCCGGTATGTCTCGGGTCCTATTTTGCTATCAATGACATATGGACCTAACCAATTTGCCGCGAACTTGTCCCTTAGGTGGGACGGCAAATTAGAGTTCTGTTGGTTTTCCTTCAAAACCAAATCACCAACCCGAAAGTCCCTTAGGTGAACTTTCATGTTGTAAGCTTTCTTAAGCCGCTCTTGATAGATACGTAAGTGCTCGAGAGCATTAACGCGTCGTTCGTCAAGCAACGTAAGTTGGTCTAATCGGGCCTGCTATGCGAGTGTCATCATCGATGAACTCCTGCATTGATATGCGGAGGGAAGGAATTTCCAACTCGAGAGGCATTACTGCCTCTGAGCCATACACGAGTGAAAACGGAGTTGCCCCAGTTGGCGTCCGAATGCTAGTGCGATAAGCCCAAAGGGCAAGTGGGATTTGGATGTGCCAATCCTTGTGACTGTCTGTGACCGTCTTTTTGAGGATGGCAACTAGCATTTTGTTTGACGCCTCTGCTTGCCCATTTGCTTGTGGATAATAGGGTGTTGAAAAGCTATGCTGAATTTTGTACTTTGTGGTCAAAGCACGCACGTCTTTGTTCTTGAATGATGGCCCATTATCCAAGATTATTTTGGATGGAATACCAAAATGACATATGATGTTATGCAAGATGAACTCCACAATGCGGGGTCCTGTCGTAGAGGTTAACGGAATTGCTTCCACCCATTTAGTAAAATACTCTGTGGCCGTTATGATAAACGTGTGACGGCCTGATGATGCAGGGGAGATCTTTCCAATTAGATCGAAGCCCCATTGCAAAAATGGCCAAGCATACTGGACTGCCTGCAAGGCCTGGGAAGGTACGTGCATCAAATTGGCATGATGTTGACATTTCACGCACTTCTTGACATATGCGCAACAATCTCGCTCTAAAGATGGCCAATAATATCCCATGCGAAGAATGCGCTTTGCAATGGCCATACCACTAAAGTGGCCACCACATGTACCATCGTGCGCTTGGGCGACTGCCCAAGTGGACTCTTGCTGGTCCAAACAACGAAGAAGAATTCCGTCATAGCTGCGACGATACAAAATGTCTCCTATCAAGACATACTTAGCCGCTTTTTGCTTGAATGTTCGTTTTGCGGCGTGCGTCAATCCAAGGCAATGATTGTCCTTTGAGGTAGATTTTTGTCCAATAAACTCTATGATCGAAATTCCGTCAACAACATGATCCATTTGCGACTACTATGACTAAGTGTGACTCATCATGTATCGCAATGGGATTCTCCTTAGACAACATACGTAGTGTTGCTCGCATGTAGTGGCATAGTTTTGGTAGCAAACACCAGCAGCGAGTTTCTCAACGTATGCATAGTTTAGCTCGTAGCGACAGGGTGCGGCTAAGATAGTAAGTAGCCTATTCTTTGTGAAGTTCATTCTTTTGGGCTAGCATGGCGCCCAGTGCCACCTCGATAGTTGAGATGTATAAGTAGAACGACACTCCTGGTCTAGGTGGTGCCAATACTGGTGGCGAAGCCAAGTATTGTTTGATTTCATCAAAGGCTGACTGGCACTCGTCATCCCAGTGAAATGTAACCCCCTTGTGCAATAATTTGTTCATGGGTCGGCATTTGTCAGATAATTGCGCTATGAAGCGTTTAATCGACGCGACCTTTCCTTGCAGACTTCTGAGCTGCTTGATGGTGGTTGGGGGAGCCATTTCAAGGATTGCCTTGACTTTCTTTGGGTCCACTTTGATGCCTCATTTTGAGACTATAAAACCCAAGAGTTTTCTAGATGTGATGCCAAATACGCACTTCTTGGGATTCAGTCTGACCTTATGCTCTATGAGGCGATCGAGGATCTTGCTTAAGTCACCGAGATGATCTGAGCGCAAAAGAGACTTGGCTAACAAATCATCCATGTAATCTTCCAAAGTTTTGTGCATGTAATCGTGGAAGATATATGTCATGGCACGTTGGTAGGTAGCGCCCAGCATTTTTAAGGCCAAAAGGCATGACCTTATAACAAAATGTCCCCCAAGGCGTTGTGAACGCCGTTTTAAGTTGGTCTTCGGGATTGATACGAATTTGATTGTATCCTGAGAAACCATCCATTAGGGAAAGCATTTCGTGACCTGCTGTAGCGTCTACCAATGCGTCGATGCTGGGCAAGGGGAAATCATCCTTAGGACTCGCTTTGTTTAGATCTCAAAAATTGGTGCATATGCGAATCCTCCCATCGGGCTTCTTGACGGGAACCATGTTGGACAGCCATGGCGGATAATCCACGCAGATGACAAACTGTGCATCCAACAGCTTTTGCAATTCATCTTTGACCATCAAGGCCACTGTTGGGTGCATCTTTCATAGTTTTTGCTTTACGGGCTTGATTGTCGGATCAAGCGTTAAATTATGCGTGACTAGCTGCGGGTCTAGTCCCGGCATGTCTCTGTATGACCATGCAAAAACCTCCTTCTTCGCTTTGAGAAGGGTAATGTAGTCGGCTTGCTCTTCAGGGGATAAGCTTACCCCCAACTTGATAATCTATGGATTCATTGGGTCTAAGCCGATGTCTACGTCAGTCGTTTCCTCGACTGACATGTGGGATCCGTCCTCCAACTGATGTGGAGTCGGGATCAAATGGATATCATTGGCTGAGTTTAAATCTACGTTTGGAACCTCGGGCCCCTCTTCAACTTGAAAGATATCTTGAGTTGTCCTTGAGGTAAAATGAAGCATTTCATCGAAAGGCCAATACTCTGATGGTGATAAAGGTGAATTGACGCGATCCCAGTCGATGGCATCTATGTCTAGATGCAATGACCGTGATGGATCGGCCGGATTGTGGATGGGTGCGGTCAAATCAATGGAGATCATGTGGATGGAATGAATTTGGTCTCCATTACCGCGGGTGTTATAGCTCGAACATTCTGGGTGCTCCCTATGCTTTGGATCTGGTTCTGTAGGGACGGGTATGAACGGATCAGCCCTATGTGCTGAAAGGAGGACAGGGTCTTCCCTCGGTACTTGTTGTCATGATAGGGTCTCGGGGTGGACGGTGCTCATCTTGAATTTGGAGCCATGGATCCAACACTTGGTCCCACCTTGCTGGGTCTACCCACCATTCATGCCCTAGCCGTATGCCCATTTGTCCCATTAGATCTTCATGAGTTAAAGGGCGATAATTTCGTCGTGCATGTCTGAGATAGATCATCTCAGTCTCATCTTCTGAATCACTTTCGAAGATCCAAAAATGTTCATTCTCTTCAGCAATAGTTACTTGCGACGTTGAGGGTTCTCCTTGTTCCAGCAAATTGATCCGGTCCCATTGCGATTGTTCCCCTCTTGGTGGAGGGACCTGATTCTCTTGACACTGTATTGATTCAACTGGAACTTCTAAGGGGAATAGCTTCAAAAAGATGTTCGAAAGCCGTTGATGTTCTCTTTGAGGATTAATCTCCGAACTTTCACCTCTCTCTAGCAAAGGAGAGGGATTACTGCTGTTGCCAAGGGTGTTTGTTGACCATGGGAGGTAATCTCCCAAGGTATATTCTGTATTTGGGTTGGCATAAGGATCTGGTGCCAATCCCCCCTTGTTGCCTATTTCTAGGCCTTGCATATTTTTGACCAAGATGTCTAAGGGCAGGGGGTGGTTGAACCCTACTCCTGACTTATCATATGGCATCTGGTATCTTGGTTGGCAAAGGACACGCATCCCTTGCTCATATCTGCCTAGCCCGTATCCATGCCAATTGCATTGGTCGAGATATCTTAGAGCGAATTCTGGGTTTGACAGATAGTTGATATTTTCAACAAAAGGCTCTTCGTCTGCTTCCTTTTGTTTGCATGGTTCAAGACCATGATCAAGGCCCCCATACACAAAATTCATCTGGTTTGGTGGGTAGCCTAGAGGAACAACTGTCCCTATGGGAAGGCGAGGTCTTCCCATGTCCTATATTGACTCCAATGCGGGGGTTGCCACAACATTTTGCACTAAATACTCCCCCAGGCCCGTACTGGCCATTTCAACAGTGATTGTTGATGATTGGGTGGGAGGAAACGGGAGTCCTTCCTGAGTCCATTCCATGTTCGGCATTTTAGGAGTCTCCGCTTCTGCTGTGTGAGGTGTTTCTTCTATTGATACCATTGAAATTGTGGGCAACCCCTCTTCTAGGGGCTTAGCCTCTTCCATGATCTGTTTTCCCTTGTCCTTCTGTTTGGCCATGGCAAGTGGCATTGATAATGAAGGAGCAGATGATGAAGACTCACCTGGCTGGGATTTTGTTGATTTGGTCACCAGTGGTGCCTACGGTATTGGACCCTGTTTAGATGGATTTAACTGGAAATCCAAATGCGTTGAAGGGAGGGTCGATTGAGGCATGAATTGTACCGCATTGCAATACTTGAAGGGCTCTAAGTCCATTGGGACTACATGTATTTCTCCTTCAAAAGCATACTTTAAGCACCGGTGAGCGATCGAAGGGACACACTTCATGTCCCCGATCCAAGGCTGCCCTAGCAGTATATTATAATCCATATCGCCTTCCAACACATGGCACAATGTAGGTATTGTCTTTTGTCCTACCTGGACAGGCGGAACAACTGTGCCGATTGTCGAGCATATTGCATCGTTGAAAGCTCGCAGTGTGTACGTGGAGGCTGTGATGTGAGAGGCTGGCAGCTTCAAATGTTTTAAGGCTGCAGTGGTAATGATGTTACTGGATGAGCCAATATCTACCAACACTCTCTTGTACGGGATCCCGTTGACCCGCGCGATAACGTGCAGGGGTGGATCTGCCATGTCATTCGATATTGTTTTGACTTCATCTTCTCTGAAGGTGATGACCGGCTCCGTACATCGTTTCACATGTCCCACGAAGTTGTTGAAAGAATTTGCTTCGTGAGGTTGTAATTCGATGGCTTTTAAAATGTCCATAAGAGCTTCCCTATGGGGTGCTTGACTGTTGAATAAGCTCGTAAATGGACAGCCTAGCCGATGTGGTCCGCAAACTCTGCGTGAGTTTGGTCCGTATCGTGACCTCGGGTCTAGGCGGAGGCAACTGCGTTGGGCGTTGTTGAGGCTGCGATGTTGTCGAAACTTCCCTCGTAGCTACCTCGGGGGCAACTGTTGGGTACTTTTTGTTCCTTGTCACTATACTAATCATTCCCACAAATCCTTGCATGGGAAGATTCTGTCGCACCTCGTTAATCTGGAGAGGTTTTGCCTGTGCTTCGTGGGTAGGCAAAGGGTCCTTGAATACCCCCATTTGTTGATTATTTGGCGCTATGGGGTTGTCCACGGCCAATGTTCTATTGTCGATCAAATCTTGGATTAATTCTTTGAATTTCCAGCATCCATTCAAGTCGTGTCCTCTGCGCCTATGGAATCTACAATACAATTCCTCTCTGTATCCCCTAGGCTTAGGAGCGTTAGGGTCTATAGTTTGGATTTCTGGCAGAGTGACTAAATTTTCCGCTGACAAGCGGTCAAATAGGGAGTCCCTGGACTCCGTGTAAGGGGTGAATTGTCGCCTAGGGCGACGCTGCTGATTCTGCTCCTGCCTTCTATTATCTCTTTCATAACCAGGAGGCACTGCCTGGTAATTAGCCTTTTGGGGCTGCATTTCTTGCACAGGCACGGGAACATTTATCGCAACTTGGTTAACCGTAGCGTGTTGTGATTGCGTTGTCCCGGTCTTAGTGGTTTTATTCCACTCTTTCTTTTTAGGCTTGGCGATTGCGCCTTCGCCTATTTTGATCTCTTCTATAACTCGGCTTGTGCCAAAGCTTCTTCTAAGTCGGCGTATTGCTACGACTGCAATAGCCCAGAGATCGATTTCAAGCAACTTTTTGCGAACATCTGTGTGAGATCAGACATAGGGGGACGGTAAGGTAACTTAGAAAGCAAAGCTCTCCATCGATTCCCGTATGCTGCCATTGTTTCTTCCTCAAATTGCCTGAGGCTAGCCAGATCACTCAGTGATGCCTTCTTCCTTGTGTTGAAGGCAAAGCGTTCAAGAAACGCATCTACTAATTGATCTAGGTTGCTTATGTTGTGTTTGGGTAATTGTGTGAACCAATCCGAGGCAGGGCCTGCGAATGTGGTTATGAATGTCCTAAGCAACAATGCGTCATTATCTTGGATGCCGAAGCATTGACTTAGGAACCTTGTGACATGTTCTTGTGCGTCCTCTTCACCTTTAAAGATTGCCAATTGAGGCAACTTGAAGTGTTCGGGGTAAAGAGGTGTTGGCACTGAGGGATGCACTGGATGACTACGGAGTTGACGTAACGTGGGCTTTTGATGCCCAAAAGTTTTTGTCTCCACAGACTCCAAACGCTCTAATAGCGCTTTGTATGCATCTGAAGATTTTATCTCCTCCTCTTTTGTTTGCTCCCGTTGTGCGTTATGGAAGACTGGAGGCCTATGGAGGGGTGGTCGATTGGCAGCCCTCCCGCCTTGATGGGGTGTTTCGGCCCATTCTATTTCTGGTTCGTACTCCTCATAAAATTCTTGAGGAGTCTCTCGGCGAGACCTATGACCCTGATTGAATCCCTGCTGAGGGTACCCATCATTGTTTCGGGGAGTGGCCTCCCTCTCGGGTCTATAAGGTCTCGGAGGCAAAGCTTGACGAGGTCGTGGAGACCTGTCCTGCACCAACGGATTATGCCTCTCATATTGTTCGGCTCTTTGGGTGCGAGGGGTTGGCCCCCTCTCAGGTAGTTCATAGCGTAACTCATCCGCTTCACGTTGCATGCGCTCTCTATCCAAGCGGTGTCGATACTCTATCTCCTGATGACTTTGTTTAAGCCACGTGATTTGGGCTTGACGGGTGGCATGTCTGGCGACTATCGGGTCAATTTGGTCTACCCTATTTTGCTCAGGAGGTTGGAATGTTTCTCCTATGTGTTTGCCTCGATCTTGATGATCTAAAATTTCAATGGGTCGCTTCCCTCTGTCGAGGTAGGCGACATTTACTCGAGGCTCTGGCCTCGATGTATGATCATGATACCTAGCAAGGGCGAAAACGCAAGGTTCCCACGCTGTTTGTTGTCCTCGAGGAATGCGATGGCTTTCCTCGTACTCCCTTTCATTGGTTTGAAAGGGGCGAGCGGAGTTAGCTCGCCCTGTGTAAGGAGCCCTGCGCTCTGGATTTTGTCTTTCTGTCCTGATGGGAGGTAAAGAAGGGACGCCATATCCACGTTGTCCCTCCAAATGGACAGTGTGCCTCTCTAGCGTTTCATCGTGCTGTGGCCACTCATGTCTAACCTCAGAAGGTGATTCTCTGTTTACATCAAGGTCTACATGTAAAGCGTCTTCCCGAAAGGGGCTGTTTTGAATGGGCATACCCCACCGAGGATTCTGACATGGATTCTTTTGTAGGCCAGACCGATAAGGCGGTATGACCAAGTCCTCAGGACTGAAGCGAAGGCGACTTGTGCCTGCTTCTTGTGTACCTTTCGAAGCTTCTGCCCTTGATTGGGCTTGGCTACGGGTGTACACCATTGCGGTGCTTCTCTACTATCTAAGTAGATTTTTATCTCGTTTATGATGATTTTCTTTTTGTCTACACTAAGCAGAAATGAACACACACATACAAAAACCGTGATTATCTCTTTTAAGGATTAATGGTGTGTCCTAAACTGGTTTAGTGCATTTTGATGTTTTGTTTTGTTTTTTGAATGTTTTTGAAGAACGTTTAAATGCATAATGAAGGCTCATATAACTCCCAAAATGGTCGCCCCTTCAATATACCAACCAGGCCGATATACCAACCTCTCTATATACCCGCCCTTACGAGAGGGAGACTATAGGTACGTGAGAGCAGAAGGTACATGGTACGTAGGCGGTACGGAAGGGGGATTGTCCTGTTAATGACACCTACCATAGAAGACTTATCCTCGCATGCATGGGAATCACCCCAGTGACACTCGGTCAGCTTTCGTCAGGATTTACGCCTAACAACAGTGACAATCGGGGAAATGGATGCAAAGCTAAGCCAAGGTGGTGATGAACCCACCGTTGGTCTTGCTCAAGGGATGGGGTCTTACGACCAGCTCCTTGGTTTAAAGTTATTGCGTGAAGTGTGTGGGATTCATTTTATTTAGCGAAAATGAAACAAGCATAAATGACTTTCCCTAAGCATGCAGGATAAAATGAAAACAATCAAAGGAACAGGAACAAAAATAGAAAAATTTAACAGAGATTATAAAAATCCCTACCTCTTCTCTGCCTGGACCGGTTGCTTCTGAATTTCTGCTCTGAAAATCCACAGGCAGGAATTCGTCCCTCTGTGAGACGAATTTCGAACAGAATTCGTCCCTACCAGAGACGAATTTGAATTCGTCTCGGGGTCAGACGAATTACAGTAAAGAATTCATCACAGTCAGAGACGAATAACAGTCTGCAACAAAAAAATGTACTTGTCAAGCACAAAACACAAAAATTTAATCAGTTTATGTGATCTTAAAAACCAGGGAACAGGGTCCCACCGTGATCGCCACTGAAAGCACGAGATTTCGGGCAAAGGAAACACTAATTGCGATGCATTCAAAATCAAATACGCTTAAGTCCTAGAAATGTAGAATGCATGAAATGAAAGAGACGCATTGAAATGAGATACAAGCAAATGGAGAAAACACAGCCCTTTCATTAAACTCTCTTGATCTCTGTTACAAAGATGCCTCCTCCCTTTTCAGGGGCTAGGAGCGTTAAAAGAATTTGATTACAATCAAGACTTAAGGTTCCTCTTTCCGCGTGCCCACACTTGAGATGGGCGGGCCAAGACGATGTCGCCGCTGATGTTGATGAGTCCTTGACCTCTGCTGCTCCTCCTACGAACAAAGAAACAACGAAGATGTCAGTAGCACCTGCTGCAAATAAGAAGTGTTTGTTCTCTAAAATCGCCAAAAGATGCATACAAACATTTGTCTAAAACAGTGAGTAAAGTGAGTCCAAATGACCTGAAAACCTGACAGAAGACAGAAGATATTACCAGAAGGCCATTGCCACTGAGACAGTCGGCCAATCTGCCTTCACCTGGAATTCGTCCCTGGGCAGGACGAATTCTGACTGCAATTCGTCCCTGGGTGGGACGAATTCTACTGTGTTGGAAAAGCCGAACTGACACTGCTCCAATGTCGACTCTCGAGACCTCCAAAACACCTAAAAATAGAGGGGTTATGTAATTGGGGCCATTTTGGGACGACCCAGATGGTCGGATTCTCCCAATTTGGCCTCTATCCTCGGGAATTCGATATCGCCACCTGCAAGTTAGTAGGACAACAAAGCGACAAAAGGCATGATAAAATCTGATCAAAATGTTATGAAATTGAAGCTATGAGTTAACCAGACAGAATAACATGAGATGCAACATGAAAAAATAATCTAGAATGCTTTTAGAATAAAACTTAGAAAGTGCGGGGGTGCCCAAGTGGGCCTCCCACCGTTGGCACTTGATTTCGGTGCCAATCCACTAGGGATGGGCCCAAAACCTCTTAGGATTGGGATGTCTACGAATTGGTGGTGTAAGGTGGTCAAATGTTGGATTTGGGTTGGATCCACGCTTCCAAAAGCCACCCAATAACCTCCCTTGCAAAAGAGATTAGTGGATGTGAGAAGGTGAATCAAAAGGATGCAAGTGGGTAATCAATCGGACAACACTTCGTTGCTTGAAATCGCCTCCAATCTGTCTCTTTTGGGTGAGAAAAGTCCCACCTTTTATAGACCCATGGGGTCTCTTTTGAGAGGGAAGCATAAGCGCCATGTGTTGGTCATAGGTGCCATGTGGCAGTCAAGTCTTCCCATGAGGGAGGGGAGTCCTCCATGACTTGGGCTTTCATAACTGCCCTTGTGACAGTCCTCTAACGGCCTATCTGTCCACCCACACACGCGTGCGAGGCAGGAGTCATCAACTGACTGTCCTGGGCTGCCACTTGGCGCCATTCTTCTTTTTGCCCGTTAAACTCAGAATTCGTCCCTACCAGAGACGAATTCAGAATTCGTCCCTGGGTGAGACGGATTCCATTTTGAATTCGTCCCTGGGTGAGACGAATACTGAGCAAAGTGTCTAAATGTACCAAATTGCCTCTTGACCTTACAAAATTGCTATGAAAGTGGTTAGGACCACTGTTTGACCTCTGAGGGCTGCCCTGGGGGCTGTGTTTGTCAAAGCGATCAGTGTTTGCAGTCACATAATCGGATTGGTGCTGTTTTGGTGTCTATAGATGCCCATTTTTGGGATGCGTTGTGCATGGCACAACGTCGAGCAAAAATAGATAACCAAAGCACTAATGATTAGGGTTTCTTGGTAACCTAACCAAATTTTGATGCCCCAAGCATGGAAAGGGCATGCATTCTTGAATCCTTGCTTCTAACGAGCTAAGGAGTTTGATTTCAAGTGTTAACCTATTTTGGTGAGGTGTGACTTGAGCTTGGACATTGATCAATCATGATTAGGCAAAGGGCACAACCTTTTATCCTTAGGGGAACCTTGTGTTGATGATTCACGAAATGCCAAGTGTTTGATTGATTTGATTATTGCTTGTTTATTGCCCCGAGCAGGAGCGTAATTGTATTTGTCAATGATTCTTTGAATGCATGTCGTTTTCCTTAATTGGGTGTGTGATTGTTGATTGGTGACTAAGTGTGACTACCTTTTTTGGGTGACCAAGTGATTGCGATAATCCTTGGAGCTTTTTGGGGTGACCAAGTGATTGCGATAATCCTTGGAGCTTTTTGGGGTGACCAAGTGATTGTGATAATCCTTGGAGCTTTTTTTTTTTAGGTGACCAAGTGATTGCGATAAACTCTCTTGATCTCTATTACAAAGACGCCTCCTCCCTTTTCAGGGGCTAGGAGCATTAAAAGAATTTGATTACAATCGAGACTTAAGGTTTCTCTTTCCGCGTGCCCACACTTGAGATGGGCGGGCCAAGACGATGCCTCCGCTGATGTTGATGAGTCCTTGACCTTTGCTGCTCCTCTTGCGAACAAAGAAACAACGAAGATGTCAGTAGCACCTACTGCAAATAAGAAGTGTCTGTTCTCTAAAATCGCCAAAAGATGCATATAAACATTTGTCTAAAACAGTGAGTAAAGTGAGTCCAAATGACCTAAAAACCTGACAGAAGATAGAAGATATTACCAGAAGGCCATTGCCACTGAAACAGTTGGCCAATCTGCCTTCACCTGGAATTCATCCCTGGGCAGGACGAATTCTGACTGCAATTCATCCCTGGGTGGGACGAATTCTACTGTGTTGGAAAAGCCGAACTGACACCATTCCAATGTCGACTCCCGAGACCTCCAAAACACCTACAAACAAGGGGGTTATGTAATTGGGGCCATTTTGGGACGACCCAGATGGTCGGATTCTCCCAATTTTGCCTCTATCTTCAGGAATTTGATATCGTCACCTGCAAGTTAGTAGGACAACAAAGCGACAAAAGGCATGATAAAATCTGATCAAAATGTTATGAAATTGAAGCTATGAGTTAACCAGACAGAATAACATAATATGCAACATGAACAAATAATCTAGAATGCTTTAGAATAAAACTTAGAAAGTGCGGGGGTGCCCAAGTGGGCCTCCCACCTTTGGCACTTGATTCCAGTGCCAATCCACTAGGGATGGGCCCAAAACCTCTTAGGATTGGGATGTCTGCGAGTTGGTGGTGTAAGGTGGTCAAATGTTGGATTTGGGTTGGATCCACGCTTCCAAAAGCCACCCAATAACCTCCCTTGCAAAAGAGATTAGTGGATGTGAGAAGGTGAATCAAAAGGATGCAAGTGGGTATTCAATTGGACAGCACTTCATTGCTTAAAATCGCCTCCAATATGTTTATGTTTGGGTGAGAAAAGTCCTACCTTTTATAGACCCATGGGGTCTCTTTTGAGAGGGAAGCATAAGTGCCATGTGTTGGTCATAGGTGCCATGTGGCAGTTATGTCTTCCCATGAGGGAGGGGAGTCCTCCATGACTTGGGCTTTCATAACTGCCCTTGTGACAGTCCTCTAACGGCCTATTTGCCCACCCACACACGCGTGCGAGGCAGGAGTCATCAACTGACTTTCTTTGGCTACCACTTGGCGCCATTCTTATTTTTGCCCGTTAAACTTGGAATTCATCCCTACCAGAGATGATTTCAGAATTCATCCCTGGGTGAGACGAATCCCAGTTAGTATTCATCCCTGGGTGAGACGAATACTGAGCAAAGTGTCTAAATGTACCAAATTGCCTCTTGACCTTACAAAATTGCTATGAAAGTGGTTAGGACCACTGTTTGACCTTTGAGGGTTGCCCTGGGGGCTGTGTTTGTCAAAATGATCAGTGTTTGCAGTCACATAATCGGATTGGTGCTGTTTTGGTGTCTACAGATGAATTTGAGTATGCCTAGAAATGAGATGCAAATTTTTGTTGTTTTTGATGATTTTTGTTGTTTTTGAATTTTCTTGATTTTTGACCAAGCGATTGTGGAAATCCTTGGAGCATTTTGGGATTGACCAAGTGATTTTAGGGATCCTTGGAGCATTTTTGGATTGACCAAGCGATTTTAGGGATCCTTGGAGCATTTTTGGGATTGACCAAGCGATTGCAAGCATCCTTGGAGTATTTTTGGGATATGGCTCTCTTAGATATGAAATGGTCGCAAATGACTGATATTCAAGGGTTCTATTTCCTTGATACCATCAAGAGAAGCTAGTCAGTACGTCTTGGGTCCTATTTTGCTATCAATGACATATGGACCTAACCAATTTGCCGCAAATTTGTCCCTTAGGTGGGATGGCAAACTAGAATTCTGCTGGTTTTCCTTCAAAACCAAATCACCAACCCGAAAGTCTTTGAGGTGAAATTTCATGTTGTAATCTTTCTTAAGTCACTCTTGATAAATACGTAAATGCTCGAGAGCATTAACGCATCGTTCATCAAGCAACGTAAGCTGGTCTAGCCAGGCCTGCTGCACAGTGTCATCATCGATGAACTCCTGCATTGATATGCGCAGGGAAGGAATCTTCAACTCTAGAGGCATGAATGCCTCGGAGCCATACATAAGTGAAAACAGAGTGGCCCCAGTGGGTGTCTGAATGCTAGTGTGATAGACCCATAGGGCAAGTGGGATTTGAATGTGCCAATCCTTATGACTGTCTACGATAGTATTTTTAAGGATGGCAACTAGCATTTTGTTTGACGCTTCTGCTTGCCCATTTGCCTACGGATAATAGGGTGTCGAAAAGCTGTGCTGAATCTTTTACTTTATGGTCAAAGCACGCACGTCTTTGTTATTGAAAGGTGTCCCATTATTCGAGACTATTTTGGATGGAATACCAAAACAACATATGATGTTATGCAAAATGAACTCCACAATGCGGGGTCTTGTCGTAGAGGTAAGCGGAACTGCTTCCACCCACTTGGTAAAATACTCTGTGGCCATTATGATAAACGTGTGATGGCCTGATGATGCAGGGGAGATATTTCCAATTAGATCGAAGCCCCACTATGAGAACAGCCAAGTAGACTGGACTGTATGCAAGGCCTGAGAAGGTACATGCATCAAATTGGCATGATGTTGACACTTCACGCACTTCTTGACATATGTGCAACAATATCGCTCTAAATATGGTCAATAATAGCCCATGTGAAGAATGCACTTTGCAATGGCCATACCACTGAAGTGGCCACCACATGTACCATCGTGCGCTTGGGCGACTGCCCAAGTGGACTCTTGCTGGTCCAAGCAATGAAGGAGGATTCCTTCATAGCTACGACGATACAAAATGTCTCCTATCAAGACATACTTAGCCACTTTTTGCTTGAGTGCTCGTTTTGCGGCATGAGTCAATCCAAGTGGGAGATTACCTAACTTGAGGTAGTCTCTAATGGGTAAATACTAGTCCTGTTGATCAAAAACCTTGATAGTATGAATAGCCAATCCCTCTTGAAGTTCATCCCTAGCAAACGCTGAATGGGATAGAACCTATAAGAATAGCGTTGTGTTGCTATTAATGGGAGTAGGGGAGAACAAGGACCCCCAGTTGGCATGCTTCAGACGATCTCGGATTCGAAAGAACTTATCCGAGGATGGTTCAATCTGGATCATGTGGATTCCTGGCATCAAGTATGAGCTTGCACGCTCCATCACGGATTGTGATAAGGTTTTGAATTGAATAGTTGTCATATCACCGAAAAGGTCTTGCGGGATTAGTGACCCCAAGGAGGCCATTGTGTCCACAAAATTATTTGATGATCGAGGGAGTGCCTCAATGTCATACCACTCAAGTTTTGCCAAGAATTTGTCCACGAGGGCTTTATAAGCCTGCAGGACTGGGCATTTGCATTGATATACCCCTTTGACTTGATTGACTATTAATAGCGAATCACCAAAGATGTTCAGTCATTTGATGTTCATGGTGATTGCTTTCTGAAGACCTAGGAGCAAGGCTTCATACTCTGCATTATTGTTGGTGCACGGGAAGTTTAATTTAAATGATAGGGGCATTGGAGCGCCCTGCGGTGTGAAGAATACAATTCCTGCGCCACCACCTTACTCACATTCAAAACCATCGAAGAATAGGGTTATGTCGGCCTGTAACTCAGGCTCATCAGAATCTGGCGATTCTGAGACATGGAAGACCCCATAATCGAGTAGTTCTATGACCAAAGGCTAATCGTCTTCAAGAGGAGCCTCTGCTAGTTGATCGACTATGATTTGTCCTTTGATAGATTTCTGTCCAATAAACTCTATGTCAAATTCCGTCAACAACATGATCCATTTTGCCATGCGACTACTATGATAAGTATGACTCATCATGTATCACAATGGATTCTCCTTAGACACAACATACGTAGTGTTGCTCAACATGTAGTGGCATAGCTTTTTGGTAGCAAACACCACTGCCAAGCAGAGTTTTTGAATGTATGCATAGTTAAGTTCATAACTGACCAGGGTGCGGCTAAGATAGTAAGTAGCCTATTCCTTGTGAATTTCATTCTTCTAGGCTAGCATGGCGCCCAGTGCCACCTTAGTAGCTGAGATGTATAAGTAGAACAACACTCTTGGTCTAGGTGGTGCCAATACTAGCGACAAAGCCAGGTATTGTTTGATGTCGTCAAAGGCTGACTGGCACTCGTCATCCCAATGAAATGTAACCCCCTTGTGCAATAATTTGTTCATGGGTCGGCACTTGTCAGATAATTGTGCTATAAAGCGTTTAATCGATGCGACCTTTCCCTACAGACTTCTGAGCTACTTGATTGTAGTTGGGGGAACCATTTCAAGGATTGCCTTGACTTTCTTTGGGTCCACCTCGATTCCTCGCTTTGAGACTATGAAACCCAAGAGTTTTCCAGATGTGACGCCAAATACACACTTCTTGGGATTTAGTCTAACTTTATGTTCCATGAGGCGATCAAGGATCTTGCTTAAGTCGTTGATATGATTTGAGCGCAAAAGAGACTTGGCTAACAAATCATCCATGTAATCTTCCAAAGTTTTGTGCATGTAATCATGGAAGATATACGTCATGGCACGTTGGTAGGTGGCACCAGCATTTTTAAGGCCAAAAGGCATGACCTTATAACAAAATATCCCCCAAGGCGTTGTGAATGCCGTTTTTAGTTGGTCTTTAGGATTGATACGAATCTGATTGTATCCTGAGAAACCATCCATGAGGGAAAGCATTTCATGACCTGCTGTAGCGTCTACCAACACGTCGATGCTCGACAAGGGGAAATCATCCTTAGGACTCGCTTTGTTGAGATCTCAAAAATCGATGCATATGCGAATCCTCCCGTCGGGCTTCTTGACGGGAACCATGTTGGACAACCATGGCGGATAATCCATGCAGATGACAAACTATGCATCCAACAGCTTTTGCAATTTGTCTTTGACCATCAAGGCCACTATTGGGTGCATCTTACGTAGTTTTTGCTTTACGGGCTTGATTGTCGGATCAAGCGTTAAATTATGCATGACTAGCTGTGGGTCTAGTCATGGCATATCCCTGTATGACCATGCAAAAACCTCCTTCTTCTCTTTGAGAAGGGCAATGTAGTCGGCTTGCTCTTCGGGGGAAAGACTTACCCCTAGCTTGAGAATCTGTGGATTCATTGGATTTGTGTCGATATCTACTTCAGTCGTCTCCTCGACTGACATGTGGGATCCGTCCTCCAACTGATGTGGAGTTGGGATCAAATGGATATCATTAGATAAATTTAGATCTGCGTTGGGAACCTCGGGTTCCTCTTCAGCCTAAAAAATATCTTGAGTTGTCCCTGGGGTAAAATGAGGCATTTCACCGAAAGGCCAGTACTCTGATGGTGATAAAGGTGAATTGACGTGATCCCAGTCGATGGCATCTATGTCTAGATGCAATGACCATGCTGGATCGACCGGATTGTGGATGGGTGCGATCAAATAAATGGAGATCATGTGGATGGAATGAATTTGGTCTCCATTACCGTGGGTGTGATAACTTGAATCTTCTGGATGCTCCCTATACTCTGGATCTGGCTCTAGGGGAACGGGCACAAACGGATCGTCCCTATGTGCAAATAGGAGGACATGGTCTTCCCTCGACACTGATGTCATGATAGGGTCTCGGGGTGGACGGTGCTCATCATGAATTTGGAGCCATGGATCCAACACTTGGTCCCACCCCACTGGGTCTACCCACCATTCATGCCCTAACCTTATGCCCATATGTCCCATTAGATCTTCATGAGTTAAAGGGTGATTATGCCGTCGTGCATGATTGAGATAGTCCATCTCAGTCTCATCTTCTGAATCACTTTCGAAAATCCAAAAATGTTCATTCTCTTCAGCAACTGTTACTTGCAACATTGAGGGTTCTCCTTGTTCCAGCAAATTAATCTGGTCCCATTGTGGTTGTTCCACTCTTGGTGGAGGGACCTAATTCTCTTGACACTGTATTGACTCAACTGGAACCTCTAATGGGAACAACTTCAAAAAGATGTCCGAACACCGTTTATGTTCTCTTTGGGGATTAGTGTCCGAACTTTCACCTCTCTCTAGCAAAGGAGAGGGATTACTGGTGTTGCCAAGGGTGTTTTTTGACCATGGGAGGTAATCTCCCAATGTATATTCTGTATTTGGGTTGGCATAAGGATCTGATGCCAATCCACCCTTGTTGCCTATTTCTAGGCCTTGCATGTTTTCTACCAAGATGTCTAAGGGTAGGGGGTGGTTGAACCCTACTCCCGACTTATCATATGGCATTTGATATCTTGGTTGGCAAAGGACACACATCCCTTGCTCATATCTGCCTAGCTCGTATCCATGCCAATTGCATTGGCCGAGATATCTTAGAGCGAAGTCCGGGTTTGACAGATAGTTGATATTTTTAGCAAAAGGTTCTTCGTCTTCGTCCTTTTGCTTGCATGGTTCAAGACCATGATCAAGGCCCCCATACACAAAATTTGTCTGGTTTGGTGGGTAACCTAGAGGAACAACTGTTCCTATGGGAAGGCGAGGTCTCCCCATGTCTTGTACTGATTCTAATGCGGGTGTTGCCACAACATTCTGCACTAAATACTCCCCCAGGCCCGTACTGGCCATTTCAATAGTGATTGTTGATGCTTGGGAGGGAGGGAACGGGAGTCCTTCCTGAGTCCATTCCATGTTTGGTGGGTTAGGAGTCTCAGCTTCCGTTGTGCTAGGTATTTCCTCTGTTGATACTGTTGATATTGTTGGCAACCCCTCTTCTAGGGGTTGAGCCTCTTCCATGATCTGTTTTCCCTTGTCCTTCTATTTAGCCATGACGGGTGGCATTGGTAGTGAAGGAGCAGATGATGAAGACTCACCTGGCTAGGATTTTGATGATTTGGTCACCAGTGGTGCCTACGGTATTGGACCCTGTTTAGATGGATTTAACTAGAAATCCAAATGCGTTGAAGGGAGGGTCGATTGAGGCATTAATTGCATCGCATTGCAATACTTGAAGGGTTCTAAGTCCATCGGGACTACATGTATTTCTCCTTCAAATGCATACTTTAGGCACTGGTGAGCGATCGAAGGGACACACTTCATGTCCCTGATCCATGGCCGCCCTAGCAATATGTTGTAAGCCATCTCACCTTCTAACACATGGCACAATGTAGGTATTGTCTTTTGTCCTACTTGGATAGGCAGAACAACTGTGTCGACTGTCGAGCATATTGCATCGTTGAAAGCTCGCAGTGTGTATGTGGAGGTTGTGATATGAGAGGCTGGCAACTTCAGATGTTTTAAGGCTGCAGTGGTAATGATGTTACTAGACGAGCCAGTATCTACCAACACTCTCTTATACGGGATCCCGTTGACCCGCGTGATAACGTGCAGGGGTGGATCTGCCATGTCATTCGATATTGTTTTGACTTCATCCTCTCTGAAGGTAATGATCGGCTCCGTACATCATTTCACATGTCCCACGAAGTTGTTGAAAGAATTTGCTTCGTGAGGCTATAATTCGATGGCTTTTAAAATTTCCATAAGAGCTTCCCTATGAGGTGTTGATTGTTGAATAAGCTCGTAAATGGAAAGCCTAGCCGATGTGGTCCGCAAACTCTGCATGAGTTTGGTCCGTATCGTGACCTCGGGTCTAGGTGGAGGCAACTGCATAGGGCGTTGTTGAGGCTGCGACATTGTTGGAACTTCCCTTGTAGCTACCTCGGGGGCAACTACTGGGTACTTTTTGTTCCTGGTCACTATGCTGATCATTCCCACAAATCCTTGCATGGGAAGATTCTGTCGCACCTCATTAACCTGGAGAGGTTTTGCCTGTGCCTCATGGGCAGGCAAAGGGTCCTTGAATACCCCCATTTGTTGATTATTTGGTGCTATGGGGTTGTCCACGGCCAATGTTTTATTGTCGATCAAATCTTGGATTAATCCTTTGAATTTCCAACATCCATTCAAGTCATGTCCCCTTCGCCTATGGAATCTACAATATAATTCTTCTCTGTATCCCTTAGGCTTGGGAGCGTTAGGATCTACAGTTTGGATCTTTGGAAGGGTGACTAAGTTTGTCGTTGACAAGCGGTCAAATAAGGAGTCCCTAGACTCCGCATAAGGGGTGAATTGTCGCCTAGGGCGATGCTGCTGATTCTGCTCCTATTTTTTATTATCTCTTTCATAACTAGGAGGCACTGCCTAGTAATTAGCCTTTTGGGGCTGTATTTCTTGCACAGGCTTGGGGACATTTATCGCAACTTGATTAACCGTAGCAGGTTGTGATTGCGTAGTCCCGGTCTTAGTGGTTTTATTCCACTCTTTCTTTTTAGGCTTGGCGATTGCACCCTCACCTATTTTAATCTCTTCTATAACTCTGGCTTGTGCCAAAGCTTCTTCTAGGTTGGCGTATTGCTACAGCAGCAATAGCCTAGAGATTGATTTTAAGCAACTCCATGCAAACATCTGTGTGAGATCAGACATAGGGGGAAGGTAGGGTAGCTTAGAAAGCAAAGCCCTCCATCGATTCCCGTATGTTGCCATTGTTTCTTCCTCATATTGCTTGAGGCTGGCCAGATCACTCAGTGATGCCTTCTTCTTTGTGTTGAAGGCAAAGCATTCAAGAAATGCATCTACTAATTGATCTAGGTTGTTTATGTTGTGTTTTGGTAATCGTGTGAACCAATCCAAGGCAGGGCCCACGAATGTGGTTATGAATGTCCTAAGCAACAATGCGTCATTATCTTGGATGCTGAAGCATTGACTTAGGAATCTTGTGACATGTTCTTGTGCATCCTCTTCACCTTTAAAGACCGCCAATTGAGGCAACTTGAAATGTTTGGGGTAAAGAGGTATGGGCACTAAAGGATGCACTGGATGACTGCGGAGTTGACGTAACGTGGGCTTTTGATGCCCAGAAGCTTTTGTCTCCACAGACTCCAAACGCTCTAATAGTGCTTTGTATGCATCGAAAGATTTTATTTCTTCCTCTTTTGTTTGCTCCCGTTGTGAGTTATGGGAGACTGGAGGCCTATGGGGGGGTGGCCGAATGGCAGCCCTCCCGCCTTGATGGGGCATTTTGGCCCGTTCTATTTTTGGTTCATACTCCTCATAAACTTCTTGAGGAGTCTCTGGGCGAGGCCTATGACCCTGATTGAGTCCCTGCTGAGGGTACCCATCATTGTTTCGGGGAGTGGCCTCCCTCTCGGGTCTATAAGGTCTCGGAGGCAAAGCTTGACGAGGTCGTGGAGACCTGTCCTGCACCAAAGGGTTATGCCTCTCATATTGTTCTGCATTTTGGGTGCGAGGGGTTGGCACCCTCTCAGGTAGTTTATAGCGCAACTCATCCGCTTCGCACTGCATGCGCTCTTTATTAAGGCGGTATAAGTACTCTAACTCCTGATGACCTTGCTCAAGCTGCATGATTCGGGCTTGGCGGGCGGCATGTCTGGTGACTGTCGGGTCAACTTGGTCCGCCCTCTTTTGCTCAGGAGGCTTGAATGTTTCTCCTATGTGTTTGCCTTGATCTTGATGATCTAAAATTTCAATGGGTTGCTTCCCTCTATCGAGGTAGGTGGCATTTACTTGAGGCTCTGGCCTCGATGGGTGACCATGATATCTAGCAGGTGTGGAAACGCAAGGCTCCCACGCTATTTGTTGTCCTCAAGGAATGCGATGGCTTTCCTCGTACTCCCTTTCATGGGTTTGAAAGGGGCGGGCGGAGTTAGCTCGCCCTGTGTAAAGAGCCCTGCGCTTTGGATTTTGTCTTTCTATTCTAATGGGAGGCAAAGAAGAGGTGCCATATTCACGTTGTCTCTCCTCATGGACACTATGCCTCTCTAGCACTTCATCGCACTGTGGCCACTCAGATCTAGCCTCAAGAGGCGGTTTTCTACTTACATTGAGATCTACATGTAAAGCTTCTTCTCGAAAGGGGCTGTGTTGAATGGGAAAACTCCATAGAGGAGGGTCCCAATAATTCCTTCTTGATGTGGCCTGATGTGGACTCTCTTGTAGGCCAGACCGCCAAGGCGGTATGGCCAAGTCCTCAGGGCTAAAGCGAAGGCGACCAGCGCCCTCTCTTTGTGCACCTTCCACAGCGTCCGCCCTTGATTGGGCTTGGCTATGGGTGTACACCATTGTGGTGCTTCTCTACTATCTAAGTAGATTTTTATCTCGTTTATGATGATTTTTCTTTTTGTTACACTAAGCAAAAATGAACACACACATACACAAACGATGATTATCTCTTTTAAGGATTAATAGTGTGTCCTAAACTGGTTTAGTGCATTTTGATGTTTTGTTTTGTTTTTGCAAGTTTTGAAGAACGTTTAAATGCATAATGTTGGCTCATATGACTCCCATAAATGGTCGCCCCTTCAATATACCATTGTCGGACCGATATACCAACCTCTCTATATACCTGCCCTTACGAGAGGGAAACTATAGGTACGTGAGAGTAGATGGTACGTGGAACATAGGCGGTACGAAAGGGGGATTGTCCTGTTAATGACACCTACCATAGAAGACTTATCCTCGCACGCATGGGAATCACCCCAGCGACACTCGGTCAGCTTTCGTCAGGATTTACGCCTAACAACAGTGACAATCGGGGAAATGGATGCAAAGCTAAGCCAAGGTGGTGATGAACCCACCGTTGGTCTTGCTCAAGGGTTGGGGTCTTACGACCAGCTCCTTGGTTAAAAATGTGCCATGTGATGTGTGTGTGGTTTATTTTACTTAAAAAATGAAACATGCAATCAACCACTATTTTCTTTAAGCACGCAAGAATTGACAGAAATTGAAAGCAAAAAATCAGAAAATGACAAAGACAATTTTGGAACCTTACCTCTTTTCTACCCGGACTTGCTGTTTCTGATCTTCGGCTCTGAAAATTTACAGACAGAAATTCGTCCCTCTGTGAGACGAATTACAGAACAGAATTCGTCCCTGCCAGAGACGAATTTAAATTCGTCTCAGGGTCAGACGAATTACAGTAAGGTATTCGTCACAGTCAGAGACGAATAACAGTCTGCTTTAAAAAAATTGTACCTATCAAGCACAAAACACAAAAATGGATCAGTTATTTGATCTTAAAACCAGGGGACAGAGTCCCACCGTGATCGCCACTGAAAGCATGAGATTTTGGAAATAAAAGGAAAACTATAGCTATGCAATATAAGACAAAATATAACGCTTTAATCCTATGCACGAAACAAAGAAAGGAGATAAATTGGAAATGAAAGAAAGATGTATGAAAGCACAGCCCTCTTTATTCAATTTTCTTATCCTCGGTTACAAAGACGTCTCCTCCCTTTTTAGGGGCTAGGAGCGTTAAATGGATCTTTGTTACAATTGTGACTTAGTCTTCCTCCTTCCGCATGCCCACATGCAAAATGGGCGGGCCAAAGTGTTGTCGTCGCTGATGTTGATGAATCCTCACTTCTTGCTGCTCCTCCTACGTGCAAAGAAACAACCAAGGCGTTAGTAGCACCTGCTATGAATAAGGAAAGTTCGTTCTTTGAAATTGACAAAAGATGCATGCAAAAGATTGTCAAATACAGTGAATAAAATGGATCTAAGTCACCTGCAAATTTAACAGAAACCAAAAGACCTTACCAGATGGCCACTGCCATTGAAACAGTCGGCCAATCTACTTTCGACTGTAATTCATCCCTGGGTGGGATGAATTCTGCTGTTATTCGTCCCCGGGTGAGACGAATTCTACTGTGTTAGGAAAGCCGAAATGATCCATCTAAATGTCGAACCCCGGGGTCTCCAAAACACCTGCAGACAAAGGGGTTAAGTAATTGGGGCCATTTTGGGATGACCCAGATGGTCGGATTCTCCCAATTTGGCCTCTATCCTCGGGAATTCGATGTCGCTACCTACAAGTTAGTGGGACAACAAAGCGACAAAAGGCATGGTGAAATCTAATCAAAACGTTATGGAATTGAAGCTATGAGTTAACTAAACAGAATAACATAAAATGCAACATGAACAAATGATCTAGAATACTTTAGAATGAAACTTAAACAAATGCGGGATGCCCAAGTGGGCCTCCCACCGTTGGCACTTGATTTCGACGCCAATCCACTAGGGATGGGCCCAAAACCTCTTAGGATTGGGGTGTCGGCAAATTGGTGGTTTAAGGTGGTCAAATGTTGGATTTGGGTTAGATCCACGCTTTCAAAAGCCACCCAATAACCTCCCTTGCGAAAGAGATTAATGGATGTGAGAAGGCAAATCAAAAAGGATGCAAGTGGGTGTTCAATTGGGCAGCACTTCGTTGCTTGAAAATGCCTCCAATCTCCTCTCTTTTGGGTGGGAAAGTCCACCATTTTATAGACCCATGGGGTCTCTTTGGAGGGGCATGCAGGGATGCCATGTGGCGGCCATGCCTTCCCAAGAGGGAGGAGACTCCTCCCTGACTTGGGCTTCCATGACTGCCCTTGTGACAGTCCACTAACTACCAACCTACCCACCTACACGTGCATGCATGGCAGGAGGCAATAATTGACTGTCCTTGGCTGCCACTTGGCGGCATTTTTCTTTTTGCCCATTAAACCTAGAATTCGTCCTGACCAAGGATGATTTTAGAATTCGTCCCTGGGTGAGACGAATCCCAGTTAGTATTCATCCCTGGGTGAGACGAATACTGGGCAAAGTGCCTAAATGTGCCAAATTGCTTCTTGACCTTACAAAATTGCTATGAAAGTGGTTAGGACCACTGTTTAACCTCTGAGGGCTGCCCTAGGGGCTGTGTGTGTCAAAGTGATCAGTGTTTGCAGTCACATAATCGGATTGGTGCTGTTTTGGTGTCTACAGTCTACACCTCAAACCTAATATGGTGCTTTATAAGTTGGAAATAAATATGTTATAGACTAAGGTAAAGTACCTTTATAGCACCAAAATTTTGAGACCTATTTAATCTCCTTTTGTAACTAGCCTTCTAGTCTATATCAACTGGCTTTTGCTCTTTCTCTTGGTGGTTTCTCTTCATTGAGACTTTCTGCTTTCACAAATTTTAGAGACACAATATTGTACCTTTCAAATGCTTGCCCTCCTGTAATTTTAACTTTCACCTTTGCTTTCAAGTAGATAGTAGGAAGTAGATATTTTATTTCCTTTGTAATATATCTAACTTCTCTTTATTTTGTGCAGGTTTTAATCCCTTATAAAAGACTATCTTCTGCACTTCCTTGAATACATAGAACTTTGAAACTTACTCCTTGCAACTTTAAAACTCTAATTTGGTGCTTATGAAACTTAATAATGAACCAATTAACAAATGTTCAAATAATGAACCTTTTACACCAAAGTTGCTTACCTTTATGACCTCTGTTTGACTATGGATTTCTTGGTGATTTTGATCACCTAATTGCTTCCTTGTATTAGATGAAATCATAGATATTTATTTGTTGTCCAAAACAACTTTTTTACTCATAAATTTACAACTTTAAAACTCCTCTAACTTCTCAAAAATGTAGTTTGGTGGCTTTAACTCTCCTCTAAGTTCCTTTCTTGAACTTTGAAAAATAGAAGCTATTAATTTTACCCTTAACTCTAAATATTTTAGATTCTAATACAACTAATTTCTCCTCTATAATTTTGTTCTTGAATCTCCAAATTTGGTAGGAAACTCCAAATTACAGCTGAGATTTTCTTTCAAGAAACATTCAATTTTCTACTTCTTTCTCCAATTTGGTAGGACACTCCTCCAAATTGCAACTAATATTTTCCTTCAAGAAACCTTTAATTTTTTGCTTCTTTCTAGTTTCACTTTGGTAGGAAACTCCTCCAAATCACAAAACTCCTTTCTCTAAAATAGCCTTCAATGGCAATTTCTAAATCTCTCAGATTTGGTGGCTTCTTTTAACTCATTTTTCCTTCAACCTCCTTATCAAATTCTATATTTAACCTTGGCTTATCTTGTGGTCTTATTCTCAAGAATCTAAATTTCTTGAGGTCTTCAGTGTTCTCCTCTAAAATTTGGCTAGCTCCTTGCCAAATTATTCTCATTTTAAACTTGATATCGAATGGCAAAAATTGTCCAAAATTCTATTCTATTAAGAACTTCTCCTTGCTAGCTATCTTCTTCAATGAGTTCTCCTAAAATTTCCTCCAATGGCCTTCTCCAAAATTTTCTATGAGGCTTTCCTAGACTTCTCCTTAAGACCTCTTCTCTAAGGTATTTACATATTTGTAGCTTTTCTAGTCTTCTCAAAACTTCAATGAAACCTTCCCTTGGTCTCTTTAATCTCCAATTATGGAAGTTAGAAATTAGATCTCTTTCTTAGATCTTTAAAATCTATTTATTCTAAAATACAGAATATAATATTTTCTAGTCCTTCTCTATCTCCAATATTTTAAATTTGGAAGTTCTTCAATGGGGCTCTTATGGGTTTCTTCAACTTCTTGAGCTATTTTCTCCTTCTTTCACTTTGCAATATGTAGTACTCAATCTTCAATGGAGATCTCCAATCTCGATTATTATCTGAGACTCTTTTTCTTGAGTCTCTTATTTCTTTAATGTGATCTTCTTTCTTGGACCTCCTTATTGATCTGTAGTCTTCAATGTGGCTTCTTTGGGCTCCTTCTTTCTTGATCTACAATATGTAATCTACAAGTCTACAAATCTTACAATGGGATATTTTCCTTAGGCTTATAAATATTCAATCTCTAACTTGTTGCCTCAGGTACTGGATTGATTCTAAAGAAGATATTCTTCCTATCTCTCTTGTAGGAAGCTTTCCAAATTTCTTTGAATAAAATCTAAATCTTGAGATAATGAATCTTCACTAGTTGATTTGTCAATCTAGAGGAATCAATGTTGAGTCCTAGTATTCACGAGTTTTTTTACAACTCTATGTAAAGACTCTAGCCAAATATAATTTTTAAAAATTCTAAAAATAAAATTTTATATTCTTCTCAATCTCTCTTGTGTTTCTACCTATTTCCTATCGATCTACAATGTGCTCTAATACCACGGTTAGCTTTTGATGATATATATTAAAGGAAATGCAACCACAAGATATAAAATAAGCATGAAATGATAACTATATGATAATGACACTATAATATGCAAGAAATTTATAAGAGAAACTTCTACAATAACTCAAAAATATGTCATTAATGAAAGCTCACAAAAATAGTACAATGTAATATAATGGAGGATATGAACATTTAATCTACCTATGGAGATAAGTACCTTGGCCTTTAATCTACCTAACCTATGACTCATGTACATGTGGACTACATGCACATTTACATCATTGCACATTATAACACTTGTGCATTTATTACATTGCATGAAGTAACTACTCAAACCTTACTCTAAAGTAAACTCCTACTTTAGTTATGTACCCAAGGTGGTACATTAACATGTACCAAATAATGTAATATACTGCAATATTAACTTTAAGCATTTAAGGAAGAAATATATATATATATATATATATATATATATATATATATATATATATATATATAATGGTTAATTTAAAGGAAGCCTAAATGAAAAAAATAGTTAGCAAAATTTCGGTGTGATATTATGCATATTACTTGATAACACTTTAATATTATAGATATTATACTCTTAGATAATCTAACTTGACTTTAAGCATGTAAGGAAGATTAATCTAAAGGAATTTTAATCATTATAATTAGAGGAAAATATGTAATAGAATGTAAAACATAATAACACATTAACTTTAACTTTATAAATATTATGCTCACATACAAGTAATAAGGATATATCAAACATTAAATATCTTTCAAAATGGTTAACTAGATGAAGCTTTAGAAAACTAACATAAGAATATATAAAGGTTTATTATATTTAACAAAAAAAAAAATCTCATATAAGTTTATAATGAATGTAAAAAATTTATTATATTTTTTAAAAGTAAGGAATCTCATATAACTATGTAATAAATATATGAAATTTATTATATTTTTTAAAAATAAGGAATCTGGACTGATTGTTTGTACTTAGATGATAATAGGATAAACATTCCTATATAAGCAGACAGAGTTCACGACATAAAAAGAATTTGCTAAATATTGAAGTTTGTAAAAAACTCCTCAACGAGATCAATAACAACTTGTATATAAAAAGCTTACACATTTAAACTTGTCATCTTAGTGATCAAAAAGTTTGTAAAAAATGATAGAGCCCTTAATCCACTCAAATTTCAATGTGGCATCAAGAAGGTTAACATAAGTTTTGCATAAACTTACTATTTGGATGCATAAGGTGTGCATAATTATCATCAGTGTGCTATATATGGATATGGTTTATAAAAATGATCTATGATTATATAGTATTAAGAAAGAGAAAGATGACAACGTGAAACTAAACTTCTGCATTCTTTCACCGGTGAGTTGCAATAAAGCCATGGCTACTAAAATATAGCAATGTTATTTTATAGGTTGTGTAAAAAAAATGGCATATGCTGTAAATTTACCTTACTCAATGCCTCCCTAATTCAAACATTAATTATATATATATTAAATTTAAGTGATGACTTCTTGTGGTTATTGGACACTAACAGAAACAATCAAAACATCACGTACACGTCATACGTCTTTAGCGTTTTCTTGGTCCCAATAATCCAAAGAAGAAAAGCAGAGGTACGAAAAATTGAGACATTACCCAACAAAATAAATAATAAAAAAAATAAATAAAAAATAAAAAAATTGACAAAGGAAAGATCTCAACCATTTCTTTATGAAAGGATAGTTTAAAAAAAAAAAATGACAATATTCATGTAAAGATTATGTTGGATGGTGACGTGGGTCGGGTTAAATCAGAATTTGCATTCGGCCACTTATCGCCAAAATGCGCCACAATTGATGTAATATTTCATGTAAAGATTATGTTGGATGGTGACGTGGGTCGGGTTAAATCAGAATTTGCATTCGGCCACTTATCGCCAAAATGCGCCACAATTGATGTAATATTGCCAACACTTTCTCTGTGAATTTGTCTCTTTCAAATCTGCTTATGATGGAATTACAGATGAATGTATGCTTATTGACCTATAAAATTCTAAAGCTTAAAAAATGCACGCGCACAACGGTATAAATTCTTCGCTCCACAGTGGCAGCGAATTTATAGTCAGTGTGCGATACAGATAATAATCATATAGGTAGTATGCCAGTCATCGTCATCGACTTTGCATCACATGGAATTTTTTTGAAAGTCATCGTCACCGACTATGCATCATCTTTCTTCTTCTTTTTTTTAGAAAAAGAAGATACACTTGCCACTTGCTTATATACCATAAGATAATTAGTACCATGACAGGGTATTCCTCTACGTGGTTAATTCGTGACCAAATCTGAATTTGATTTGTCTTTTTTTTTTAAATTTACAATCTGATGACTTATCAAATTTAAGAATATTATCCAACACTTAAATAAGATTTATTTTATTAATTTTAATGTGTTAGTACAATAAGCTCAATTTTATTATATGTTTATCTTAATTTAAGATAAATATATATATTTTTATTTGCATCCTGAAAGGACATATATACTATAACACCATTATAATTTTTATCCATAAAATAGTCTTAAAAATAAATTATAGCCCAATTAAAGTAAAATTTTCGTGAAACACCTTTACATAGTTTTTGAAGCACGCACCATGCTTTTGCCTCTAATTTTGAGTGTGGGTGTATAAAATTCAGACTTTCCAAAGGCATATGCATCTTGATGCATTATTATCCACTCAAGGTATAATAAGCATTTCTCGTCGGGCAGAAGCATTAGCTTTTTCATGTAATCATCGTAATATTCAAAAGAAGCCAAGAATCCGCATCAACGAAGAGATGTATATTTTGTTTGAAGTAGGTATCAAACCTTTTCATTATGCTTGGTTTTAGAGGTCAAGAATCCGCATCAGATTCAGTATGCGTTTATTACGAAGAGATGTATATTTTGTTTGAAGTAGGTATCAAACCTTTTAATTATGCTTGGTTTTAGAGGTCAAGAATCCGCATCAGATTCATTATGCGTTTTATTTATTTTAAAGGGATAATAAAGCACATTGATTTTTTAAAGTGGAATAATTTTTATTCTTATATTATTGTTGCAATTCTCTCCTCAAGTACAAGTCAAAAAATGGACCTTTATTTTATTTAGTAGATGTTTAATTTTAAATGTAACTTCATCATCCATTAAAAAAAAATACATTTTTTTAAGGATTTTTATAAATAAATTTATAAAATATACATTTTAAATTGATTTTTTATAATGTAATTATGAATTAAATTTTAAAGACATCTAAAATTGTGTATTATATCTCTTAATGTATCAATAAACAAAATAATGTATCAAAAAAATGATGTACATTTTATTAATTATTAATTTAATATATAATAAAATAAACAAATAATTTTATTTTATTTGTTGAAAAATAACTTAGATTATATTAATTCATTAACCAGAACATTATAATACTATGGAGCTAACACTCTCCACCAGATAAAAAACAAAATGAGGTGGATAAAGAATAAAACATCCATAACTAAAATAAGAATAGAAGCTAATAGCAACAAAAAGACTATAGTTATATCTTGCTACAATACACCATATATCAACACTCATGTGTGGGAGAGCTTGTTATATGGAAAAATTATGGACATGTCTTCTATGATATCTTCTGAAGTCTTCAAAGAAGAAATAGAAGTAATCAAAACCTAAACTTGCTCATCATTGTTAATTGCCTTATTTTTAGTTTTTTGTTGGACCTTTTGAAGATCTTGAACCATATGATAAAGTTGATGAAGTTTATCAATAACATCTCGAGGTGTGTTGGAAGTTCCATAGACTTGAGAATGAATGCGTCCCACATGTAAAAAAAGATCAAAGGTCAAGTTTGCTAAAACTATATCCCATGGAGGAACAGATATAGTAAACACCTTTTTGCATCTGCACATCCAAATGTGCTTGAGAATGATGAGTCTACAAACATTCCAGAGTTTGGGGCACTAATCTAGTTACGAAAAAACAAGTAGAGAGATTCCAAAATCTAGTGAAAGAGGGAAAAATAATAGTGTAGAAGACATACCAAAACTATTTAGCCATGTCACACAACCAAAAAAAGTGAACAAGAGTTTCTAAATCATTACAAAAATTGCATTGAGGGGAAATTTGTAAAATTAAGGCCAAAATTTTAAAATTTGGAAGTTTTTGATGCAAAATCCATCATCCAAGAAGTTGAGTTTTGGATTCAATAGGAAATTTTCAAATTTGAGTAGCAAGATATTACCATTAGGCATTGGTAAAAATCACTTACCACTTGACAATGAGCTTAGATTCTAAGGAATGAGGACACAATTTTTTTTTTGAATATCTAACTACAAGTAATTGAGGTCCGAGGTGTAGACCAATTGGGTTATCCAAACTTCATAAGGGGGAGGAGGTCCAAGGTTCAAATCTTGGGCCTCGTTAGACTGAACGCTTGTCCTTTTCCTGGTGCTTTTAGCAGCGTAAAATGTTTAAAATGATTGTGGCATGGTGGTTATAGGGGCGGACTGCGAAGATCTGTGTGGTAGCTTCTGGGGCAAACATCGCAAAATACTATGGCGGCCATAAAAGCTGGACAACCTACCCAGATTCATGGCGGCTACCGATTACACTATGCAAATTAAAAAAAAAAAACTACAAGTAATGGAAGAGATTTTATGACCGTTAAATCATCTCCAGTCATTCCATATATTACAATTTGTTATTCCCAACTTTATAAGGACCTCACAAGGGATGGAAGCCACACCTAAGTTATAAGACTCTAAAATATAGAGGACATGGATCAATAATTATAGATTTAGTTATAGGTAAGAATTGAGCAGTTACTCGGATTCTAGATATCTCTAATTCTATTTATTCCTTTCTTAAAGAAATCTAGACCATGAATAGCACTATGTAAAGCTAAAGGTTTATAATTATGGAGGATAAGTTTGTCCACCAAAGACTATTTAGACCAATGCTCAAACCATGTCTCAAGGAGTTAAACTTTCAAGTCAATAAATGAGAAACTGATTATAAAGCTTTCCAATTTTGGGTAACTAGAATGATCATTTAACCGTAAATTAAGGCACATTAAGGACCTTATCCTCCCAAGGGGATTATGTTCATTTACCTTTGTGAGTAGCTAGAGAGATTCTATAATGAAATAGGTGTTTTCAATTTTCATCACCAATGATGGCTCTAGCAACCCATTTTGTAGCCAAACGTTTACTCTAGTTAAGAGGATAAATGATGCCTAGACCTCCTAAAGCCTTGGGTTGAGTACAAATTTGTCCAAGAGATGGGTGTCATTACTACCTCCCCATCCCATTTGGTCCATAAAAATTTATGAATGACTTGAGTTAATTTGTTATAGGCTACCTTGGGTCCATCCAACAAGAGGAGTAGTAAACATGAGAGGATGCCATAATTTGATTTACAACTTGAATTTTTTCTACTAAGGAAATAAACCGAGCTAGTCAAGCATTAAATTTTTTTGAAGTCTTTCTAGAACCTAAGTTTATATATCCTAGCAATAGAGTGCCCATACCATCTAAGAGATGACGTTGTATTAGAAATAACTACTTCAAATTATTTGATCTAGCCAATATTATCAGTTGGTCTAGGGAAATATATTCCAAACATGCTCTACAAGGCGACACCAGGCAATATTGTCAGGGTAGGAAACATTTAATTTGAAAGGAAGCAACATGGAATTAAGAGATATGGAGGAAGTTTGGATAGAAGATAAGATAGGAAGGGGATCAGACAAAGTTGTGTGAGAAAGGACATGAAATTGGTCATGGATGGAGAATTTATCTAGAAAATAATTACTAATTAAAATCTATCTAGACAAACAAGCTTCTTAGCAGCACCTTGACAATAGTTAAACCACATAAACCAATTATTTTTCTGAGATAAGGCTTTACCAAAGAGAGGGTCATGCACACCTAAATGATTAGGACAAAAAAAACAACTGTCAAATTTTGCATTAAAAAGAGATCTACTACTAGTCAATCATATTAAAGTCACCTCCAAAGATCATATTCAAATTCACCATTTTATCTTGCTACTAGACTTAAACCAAAGGAAGCATTTAGTGGCTTTTTACTTTATGTTATTTAACATGTCTATACTCTGCGTTATTAAACCCATGCCACCTCGTAAACCAACTTCATTTGATAGCGGAAAGTGGACGACAGATGAACATGGAAGGAAACTCATCTTCTAATGCCTAGTATGCAGGGCGAAAAAAAAGAAGTGAAAGGATCTGCCTAGTTTGTTGAGTTTGCAATAACATAAAAAAGCAGCCATAGCTTTTACATCTCGCATAACAATTTAACATTTTAAGCAATAACGGATGCTTTTAGTTGGGGGTTTGTACTCAAATCTATTTGCTTGTGCATGGCTGTGTTGTGTTTTATGGAGTAGTTAATTTCTTGGTTTTCAAGTTAGACATTATGCTTTTCTTAGTGCACTGAGTAAAAAACCAACACGCTGTGCTAGATCCAAACAAAAGTTTGATGCCACAAATATTTCCTTAGCATACGCCATTGAGATAGTGGGAGAGAACGAAAAGCACGTCATGTGTGATTTGAGTGTTGGGTGGCGCAGGATAATTGTATGGTAGTTGCCTGTGTACTACTATAATATATATAAAAAGTGACAACAAGTAAAAGGCATCTACTTGAAAGAAGGTTAAAAAGAAATCAAAGCATAGAGAATGAGATTTTAAAAAATTATGAAAATACCGTGGTTTAAAGGTTAGTTAGTAACATAAACATCCAATACATGCTTATCTTATTAAGCATAAACGTAAAGTCAAGTTCAAATCAGAAAGACAGGACTTTTAGAATGGTTCAACAAGTAAAAGGCATCTACTTGAAAGTTTTGCTAAGAAACCAAAGCATAGAGAATGATATCTTATAAAATTATGAAAATACCGTAGTTTAAAAGTTGGTCAGTAACATATTAAGCATAAACATAAAGTCAAGTTCAAATCAGATAGAGAGGCCTTTCAGAAATGTTTTAGAAGTGGTATAGGGTTAAACAAGAATATAGAGTATATTTTTTATTATTTGGTTTATATATTGGTAAACGAGAAGAATGATTAAATTTTATTTATTTATTTTTTATTTTTTAATATGGTGGAATTGGTAGTCGTCACGAATTCGGGTAGGTTGTCCAGTTTTTATGGTCGTCACAGGTATTCTGTGTTGTCCGCCACGGAAACCGTCACACAGATCTTCGCACAGTCCACCCCTATAACCACCATGCCACAATCATTTTAAACCTTTTACACCATTGAAAGCACCAGGAAAGGAACAAGCGTTCAGTTCGGCAAAGCCCAAGATTTGAACCTTGGACCTCTACCCCTCTTATAGGGTTTGGATGAACCAATTAGTCTACACCTGAGACCTTGATTAAATATTGTTAACAAAGCGATATAAGATAAAATTACAAAACAAGAGACTTTATTCTTATAAATAAATTGAATAGATGAAGAAGGTGGATAGCAAAATAAAAAATAAAAAAAGGAAGAAAGACTAATCGTATAGAATGTATATTTAAATATTATATATAGATAGGAAATGGTCGATGCCCATGGGTTTTAAAAGTCCGACATCGAGCTTTTTTAACTACCTCCTACATGAGTGTATTAAAAGGTACAAAATAAACTTATTTTAAACATATTCGCATAAATTTATTTTGTCGAGATCTAAAAATAAAGATAAACATATTCACATAAATTTATTTTGTTAAGATCTAAAGATAAAGATACAAGGTTTACTAAAATTACATTAAAATTTAGGGGTTTACAATAAAAATTCTTAAACATTATTTATGTAATATTTTTTAAATCTAGAAAACTTATGCGATAGATAATTCTAGTCTTATCCAAGGCTTTGGTAAAGATATTTGCAATCTAATCTCTTGTCATGCAATATTTGAGATGAATCATCTATTATTGAATAATTTATCTTATATAGTGATGTTATACTTCAATGTGCTTAGTCCTTACATGGAACACTAGATTCTTGGCAAGCCTAAAGATATTTTGGTTGTCACATTGTAATATGGTAGGTTGTGTTTGGTGTTGCTGTAATTTTGAGAGAATGTTCTTTAACCTTATGATATGTTTGGCTGTCTTGTTAGTTGTTATGTATTCTGCTTCTATTGTAGATAAAGCAACTATACTTTGTTTCTTGCTATACCAAGATATATGACCAAAACCAAGTGAGAAAACATATCTTTGATCTTTTATCAATTGCATAACTTGCCCAATTTGAATTAGAATATCCTATAAGAAGTAATTTTCCACCATATGAGTACTCAAATTCCATGCTTAATGTACCTTGCACATATCTCAATATCCTCTTTGTATCTTTCCAATGGGAAAATTTTGGATAAGTCATAAATCTAGATTTATATTAACTGCATAAGAGATATCTAGTCTTGTATGGGTCAACTATATCAGGCCACCCACAAGTTGTCACTAGAGTATTGGATTGAATTCATCTCATTTCATATAATAGCTCAACTTTGTATATAAAGAAATTAGAGTGGATACTTTTACACAATTCTGCATTTTGAATTTAACTAGAAAGTCCTTGACATATTTATTTTGGGAAAGAAGGATACTCTCTTTAGATTACCATACCTCAAATCCAAGAAAGTAATGAAGAAGTCCTAAGTTTGTCATTTCAAACATATCCCTCAATCGTAGCTTTACTTCACTAATATTTTCTAAATTATCACATACAATGATGAGATCATCAACATATAATACATTGAGGAGTATTTCATTATTGAAGGTCTTCACACATAAGTTTGGATCATAGGGACAACTAGTAAATCCTTCAAGTTTGGATCACAAGGATCTTGTTTCAGTCCATAGAGTGACTTCTTTAATCTATATACTAAGTGGTTTACCCTCTCTTTCATAAATCCTTGTGGTTGAGTCATATAAAATTTTTCCTCTATCTCACCATTAAGAAAAGCATTCTTGACATCCATTTGATAAATTTCCCACCTAGAATAAGCTACAAGTGCAATGACTATCCTAATAGTGTTGATTTTGGCAACATGAAAAAATATTTTTCCATAAGCAATGATTTTATTTTGAGATTAACCCTTGACCACAAGTGTTATCTTATGATTATCAATACTATCATTGGATTTATGCTTTCATACAGTTTCAAAAATATTTTTTCCTTTAATAATACCACTAACTCCCAAGTTTGATTTTTGATCAAGGAGTTTTACTCATCCTACATAGCCTACACACAATATATTTTTCCTTGGGCCTTCCCAAAACTATGAGGATCATTGGTTTCCATAATTGTTGTCATCAAATAATAATTGATAGTTTGAAATTTTGTTTGAACCTCCTTAGTGTTGTCGTATATTTCTTGAAGTCATCTTATTTTCTTAGGAGGATTTTCTTCACCATCAAGATATTATTTTTCTGAATTATAACTGGTTACAAATTCATGAATTCAAATTTGAGGAAGATGACATGGAGAAGTTGAGACATTGCATTAAATACATTAATTAAACGTCACATCCATACTAATAAAAATATTTTTAATTTTAGGATCATGTAGCCTATATCCCATCTTGTGATCATTATAGTCAATAAAATACACTTAATGCTCTTAATATCAAACTTTCTAGTTCTTATTTAATCTAGCACATGAGAATATGATTCACAACCAAATATTTTCAAATAATTCATATTTGGATTCCTTCAAATCCATGCTTCTAGTGTGGTATTGTTAAGACATGATGTAGAGGATCTATTTTTAATATGATTTGTTGTACTTATTGCTTCTACCTAAAGTTCCATAAGCAAGTTATTAGATTGAATCATATATTGAACCTTTTCAACTAAAGTTCTATTTTCCATTTTAGTGACTCCATAATTTTGTGGTGTATCTATTTATTGTCTCTCTCCAAATGCCATGTATTTCATAAAATTTCTTGAAGTTGTGATTAACATTATCTCCTCCATTTCTAGTTTTTATCCTTTTAATTCTATTTAAAATACTCATCTAGATTTATTGACCTATCTTGTTTTCTTCCACAAATATTTTATTTGTAATATTAGATCCATTTACATCTTTCATATTTTATAATTTATACAATTTAGTTTTTTTGATACCATATAGTTGTCATTTGAACCCATGATTAAACTTGTAAGTTAAGAAGACAACAAAAATAAGGCCATCATAAACACAAGAGGATTGAAAATAAGACTCTCAAAATACCACCACACAAAAACTTAATATTATTGGTTTCCTTAGAGTTGACCTTATTGTGAGCCAATCACTCAAAGACTTAAGTTTTTAAAGGTACAAATTATGAGAAAAATTCTATAATCTCTATAAATACCTCCACAAAGTTGTATTATACCCTAAATGTATGACCTTCATGCAAATTCAAATATCGCTCTATATCTCTCCTATTTTTTAAAATTTTATTTTCAAAGCTTTTATACCTCAAAATAATACCCTATGCAACTTATTTGCTCTCAATTCAACCTTAAAAAATTAAATACAAGCTACATTACCTTCCAAATAACTATGATATGTTGAAAGGAGGAAACAAGGTATTTCATTAAGAAAATAGAAAACTGCAAGTTATTGCTATTTTCTGAAGCAGAACTGGAGAAATACAAGCAGAGAAATCACCAAATTTTCATTAACAGAGCCTTAAAATTCGAATTACAGAAGATGATACAAAATGGCCAACCCCTTTTACAATCTATGTACTGCCTTTTATAACAGACCCGACCCCCTATGGACATCATTACATAGAATGCCAAGTTTGTTTCTAACCGCCCACACGAATGTTCTGTCGCCGCCTACAAGATGCTGCCAGGTGCCTCGAATCATCATGGCATGTAATGGCAGAGTGCGCTGTAGCCGCCTGTCCATCAACCCGTCGAGTCATCATTCATAGGAGTGCTCTATAGCCATCTGTAATTTGTTGCCACGTGCCCTCCTGCAATGGCCTCTGTAACCGCCGAGTACTCCATGGCCACCTGTAATTCGCTGTCACGTGCCCTTCTGCAACGGCCTCTGTAACCATCGGCTTGTCTGGAGTCATGAGCGTTCTGTCACGATATCATGACGTTTTTGCTTCCTTACGCTCTCTCTCCTCTTCGGTCACGATATCACGACGTTTTGGCGTTCGGCCTCTATTTTCTCCTTCGGGCCGCGATTTCGTGACACGTCATGAAATCGTGACGCCTCCGCCTTCCGCACTCGCTTTTCGCCTTCGGGCCGTGAAACCGTGACATGTCATGATTTCGTGACGTCCTTGCCTTTCGCACTCGCTTCTGCCATCGGGTCACGATTTCACGATAGTTGCTCCTTTCGGCTCTTCTTTTCAAAATGTGTCACGATTTCGTGACGATTCCCTTGGTGCTTCTTTACGAAATGTGTCACGATTTCATGACGGCTTTGTCCCCTTGGCGTCTTTTCTCAAAAAGTGTCACGATTTCGTGACCACTTTGCACCCTTGGAGCCTTTGCTCCGAAAGTGTCACGATTTCGTGACCACTTTGCGCCTTTGAGCCTTTGCTCCGAAAGTGTCACGATTTCGTGACCACTTTGCGCCTTTGAGCCTTTGCTCCGAAAGTGTCACGATTTCGTGACCACTTTGCGCCTTGAGCCTTTGCTCCGAAAGTGTCACGATTTCATGACCACTTTGCGCCTTGAGCCTTTGCTCCAAAAGTGTCACGATTTCGTGACCACTTTGCGCCTTTGAGCCTTTGCTCCGAAAGTGTCACGATTTCATGACCACTTTGCGCCTTTGAGCCTTTGTTCCGAAAGTGTCATGATTTCGTGACCACTTTGCGCCTTGAGCCTTTGCTCCGAAAGTGTCACGATTTCGTGACCACTTTGCGCCTTTGAGCCTTTGCTCCGAAAGTGTCACGATTTCGCGACCACTTTGCGCCTTGAGCCTTTGCTTTCGAAAGTGTCACGATTTCGTGACCACTTTGCGCCTTGGCCCCTTTGCTTCGAAAATGTCACGATTTCGCGACCACTTTGCACCTTGGCCCCTTTTCTCAAAAAGTGTCGCGATATCGCGACAGTTTGGCCCCTTGGCGCCTTTTCTCAAAAAGTGTCGCGATATCGCGATAGCTTTGGCACTTAGAGAAAAAATATTTTTGGGTGATGCAAGATTGCTCTTCCACCTCCGGATGCTCCTGCATCAGACACCCGGGTGAATTGAGAAGTGACCTTCACTTCTGATCTGTCCGAGGTAGACCCAGGCGGTCAACCTCCACCTTCGACAACCAAGTCGCATCTTCTATGGGCCTGCCCTTCCACTTGATCAAATACTCAGAATAACACCTATTTCGAGTACTTCGGCCCTCACGCGTATCAAGGACTTCTTCTATCTCGTCTGCGACTGGAGTGACCGCGGGAATGCTCCACAAATCCGGGCTTGGTGTTGCACTGCTATCTCCTTCATGAAACTCGACCAAATCTGAAATGTTAAAAACCGGTGAGATGTTAAGTTCACTCGGCAACTCCACCTCGTATGCATTACCCGAATCCCGTTTTCCAATGATCTTGCATGGTCCAAATTTCTTCATCTTCAGCTTGTTATAGGTCTTGGCAGGAAACCTCTCTTTTCTTAGATGGACCATGATGGAATCTCCTACTTCAAACTCCTTAGCCCGGCGCTTCTGGTCTGCCCTGGCCTTATACTGAGTATTCATCTTAGCAATGTGCCTTGTCACCTCCTCATGCACTCCCTTCAGGTGTTCAACAAAGTCTTCAGCCTCAAGACTGCATTTTTCTCTTGTATCCATCCTTCTCAACTCTGAAGCGTTTCTTGGGCTGCTCCCATAGATTATCTGGAATGGCGATTTATTGGTACTCTTATTGATAGAGCTGTTGTAAGCGAATTCTGCCTGCGGCAAAACTAAATCCCATCCCTTGGGCTTGTCTCCGACCAAGCATCTCAGTAGATTGCCCAAACTCCTATTTACCACCTCTGTTTGGCCATCTGTTTGGGGGTGGTATGCAGAACTAAATTTTAAATCCGTCTTCAGTTTCTTCCACAGGGTTCTCCAGAAATACCCTACAAACTTGGTATCCCTGTCCGACACAATGCTCCTTGGCAGACCATGAAGGCGTACCACTTCCTTGAAGAATAACCCAGCCACATGGACCGCATCGCTAGTCTTCTGGCAGGGAATGAAATGAGCCATTTTTGAAAACCTGTCCACTACCACAAATATGGAGTCGTGCCCCCTCTACGTCCTGGGCAAACCAAGAACAAAATCCATACTAATATCCTCCCATGGCCTTTCGGGTACAGGTAGTGGTTGATATAAACCAGTAGGCTGCCTCACACCTTTTGCCATCTGGCATATCCTACAACTTTGCACAAATTTTGCCACATCTTGTTGCAATTGCGGCCAGTAGTAATTTTCACTAACAAGGGAAATGGTCTTGTCTCGACCAAAGTGTCCAGCTAAACCTCCACTGTGCTTTTCCTTGATGAGATTCTCCCTCATTGAGCTCCTCGAAATGCATAATTGGTTCCCCCTGAACAACATTCCATCTTGAATCAAAAAATTTAACCACTTAGTCCTGTCCAAAGTAACAGGCGCAGTGCAGGCTTTCCAAGCTTCTGCGAAGTCGGGGTCTGCAGGGTATAAACCCTTGAGCTCAGCAAACCCTACAACCTCCACCTTCATCTCCATCAATAAACATTGCCTCCTACTCAAGGCATCTGCAACTCTATTGGACCTCCCACTCCGGTGCTTCAGCACAAAGGTGTAGCTCTACAGGAACTCCACCCATTTCAGGTGCCTCTGATTTAATTTCCCTTGACTGTTAATATATTGTAGTGCTCGATGATCAGTATAAAGAACAAACTCCTTTGGCAACAAATAATGCCTCCATTTCTTCAGAGCCTGAACTATGGCATAGAACTCCTGATCATATACCGAATACTTCTTCCTGGCATCGTTGAGCTTCTCACTAAAATAAGCAACAGGCTTACCCTCTTGGCTCAATACGGCCCCTATGGCACTACCACTCGCATCACAGTCTACCTGAAACACCTTGTTAAAATCTGGAAGTGCTAAGACAGGTTGCTCTGTGACCTTCTTCTTCAACATAGCAAAGCTTTTGTCTGCTCCAGCTGTCCACTTGAATTCCTTCTTGTTCCCCCTCATTGTCTCTGTAAGGGATGCGCAAATATTGCTGAAGTTTCTAATGAACTTTCTGTAGAAACTGGCCAGACCGTGAAACGATCTCACCTCAGTCACGCTTCTTGGAGCAGGCCATTCTATGATAGCCCTCACCTTTTCGGGGTCCATTTTGAGACCATCCACTGAGATAACAAATCCCAGGTATACTAACTCCCTCTTCACGAAGTTACACTTCTTCGTATTTATCAGCGAATCGCTCCTCCCGCAGTTTCTCAAAAACCCTCCCGATGTGCATCGGTGTTCCTCCAGGGTTCTGCTAAAAATCAAGATATCATCCAAGTAGACAATAACAAATTTGCCTAGAAATTCCTTCAGGACTTCATTCATTAACCGCATGAAGGTACTCGATGCATTGGTTAGCCCAAATGGCATGACCAACCACTCATACAACCCCTCTCTGGTTTTAAAGGTTGTCTTCCACTCATCCCCTTCTCTAATGCGGATCTGATGGTAACCACTTTTCAGGTCAATCTTCGTGAAGTACTCAGCTCCACTCAAGCAGTCCATGATATCATCCATCCTTGGCAATGGGAATCTGTATTTGATAGTGATCTTGTTAATTGCCCGAGAGTCTGTGCACATTCTCCACTCTCCATCCTTCTTGGGTGCTAGTACTGCAGGTACTGCACATGGACTAAGACTCTCCCTAATCAACCCCTTCTTTAGCAGATCTTGAACTTGCCTGTTTAACTCCTCAGTTTCTACAGGCATCATTCTATGTGCAGCCTTATTCGGCAAGCTCGATCCAGGCACCAAATCTATGTGGTGACTGATCTTCCTAACAGGTGGTAAACCTTCAGGAACATTATCATAAATGATATCTGGAAACTCCTCTAACAGTCCCATGACTTCCACTGGAGTTTCCTTGCATTCTTCTTCCCTAACCCTAGGGATTATTGCATAGCACATATGATCTGGCTTCAGGCCATCTAAAAATCTTCTTCCATCAACTAGACAGACTCGTGCACTGTTGCATACCTTCTCATCCGCCTCCTTCAGGGGTTTCAACTTATGGCGAACTCCATTTTTTGACAAGGAATATGTATTGGCTCGACCATCATGTACAACACTTCGATCAAACTGCCATGGTCTCCCAAGCAACAAGTGACATGCATCCATGGGCAAGATGTCACAAAGGACCTCATCACGGTAAGTTCCGATGTTAAACTTCACCAGGCATTGCTCACTGACCAGCACCCGATGGTCCTTTTGTAACCATGCAATCCGATAAGGGTGCGGGTGTTTTCTTCTCTCCAGCTGCAACTTAGCAACCATCTCCTCAGAGACCAAGTTGTCAGTGCTTCCATTATCGATGATGATGTTACAGACCTTGCCTGCGCACTTGCATCTTGTGCGAAATAGGTTGTTCCTCTGATCTGCCTTCTTTTCTTCATTCAACAAGACTCTTCTGATGACCATCGCTTCTCCTCGTTCTGCCTCCTCAGAGTGCTCAGATTCGACACCTTCGTCTGCTACAGCAACTCGGGCCTGACCCTCAGGTCTTCGATTTGGCCTTTCTTGATGCTGCGGGCAGTTGTATGCCCGATGTCCTTCTTCTCCATAGTTGAAGCAGGTTCCTCGAAAGACACCTCTTCCAAACCCTCGCCCAGGCCTACCTCTTCCCCTCGGGTAGTTGTTGTTCTGATTGCGTGGGCGTTGGGTATTCTCCTCCTTCTCTTCTTTCTGGTTCTGGCTACTGCTTGCTTCACCAGTCTTCCTCAAATCTCTGTATCTTCCTCCACTGGTCCTTCCACCAGCTCTTCCTCCATGATCCTTTCCTCTCTGCTTACCATCAAATCTCCTATTCAGTTTCTCCTCCACTTTTAATGCAAACTGGTATGCATCCTCAACCGTGCTCATTCGAACCAGACTCAGCTCTTCTTGGATGCTGGTTCTCAATCCATTGATGTATCGTGCGACTTTCTCCTTATTCACCTCAGAATGGCCGGTTCTAATCGAGATCTGATAGAACTCCTCCGTATACTCCTTGACAGATTTACTTGCCTGTCTAAGACTCTACATCTTCCTCAACAAATCCAACTCATAATCCACGGGGATGAATTGCCTCTTCAATTTCTCCACCATCCTATCCCACCTGGTGATCTTTTCCTTTCCCCTCCTGTTCCTTTCTAGCTGCACTCCTTTCCACCAGATGCTAGCATGTCCCTTCAACTTTGTTTTTGTGAACCTGATCCGATTTGGATCTGAGATCTCCTCATACTCGAAATATTCCTCCATGTCGTTGATCCAATCTATCAACTCCTCGGGATTGAGATTCCCAGAATAAGTGGAGACGTCAAACTTCGGCTTCTTCCCGATCTGGGATATGGCCCTATACAGCCTAGCCTCTGCTGGATCCAATGCTTCTTCTTCATCAGATGGACCCTCTTCTTCCCAAACTTCATCTTCACTGGGTTCCTCCCTTCTTGGCTCAACTCCTCTTCTGATTTCCTCCTGCAGGGCTTGAACTTGCCTCTGCAAGGCTCTAAGATCGACCTCTGCTCCCCTATTCCTCACACCACCATGGTTCCTACGCGGAGGCATCCTGCTCGCTTCCTCACAACCCACAACCACAATCCTGGCGCAAACTGCCTCACTATCGACGATCGGTTCGCGCACTCAGAACCTTCTGGCTCTGATACCACTTGAAGCAGAACTGGAAATACAAGCAGAGAAATCACGAAATTTTCATTAACAGAGCCTTAAAATTCGAATTACAGAAGATGATACAAAATGGCCAACCCCTTTTACAATCTATGTACTGCCTTTTATAACAGACCCGACCCCCTATGGACATCATTACATAGAATGCCAAGTTTGTTTCTAACTGCCCACACGAATGTTCTATCGCCGCCTGCAAGATGCTGCCAGGTGCCTCGAATCATCATGGCATGTAATGGCGGAGTGCGCTATAGCCGCCTGTCCATCAACCCGTCGAGTCATCATTCATAGGAGTGCTCTATAGCCATCTATAGTTTGTTGCCACGTGCCCTCCTGCAATGGCCTCTGTAACCGCCTAGTACTCCATGGCCACCTGTAATTCGCTGTCACGTGCCCTTCTGCAATGGCCTCTGTAACCGTCGGCTTGTCTGGAGTCATGAGCGTTCTGTCGTGATATCATGACGTTTTTGCTTCCTTACGCTCTCTCTCCTCTTCGGTCGCGATATCGTGACGTTTTGGCGTTCGGCCTCTATTTTCTCCTTCGGGCCGCGATTTCGTGACACGTCACGAAATCGCGACGCCTCCGCCTTCCGCACTCGCTTTTCGCCTTCGGGCCGCGAAACCGTGACATGTCACGATTTCGCGACGTCCTTGCCTTTCGCACTCGGCTTCTGCCATCGGGTCACGATTTCGCGACAGTTGCTCCTTTCGGCTCTTCTTTTCAAAATGTGTCACGATTTCACGACCTGCTCCCTTGGTGCTTCTTTCGAAAGTGTCATGATATCACGACAACTTTGCCCCTTGGCGTCTTTTCTCGAAAGTGTCACGATTTCATGACCACTTTGCACCCTATCACCTTTGCTCCGAAAGTGTCACGATTTCGTGACCACTTTGCGCCTTTGAGCCTTTGCTCCGAAAGTGTCACGATTTCGTGACCACTTTGCGCCTTTGAGCCTTTGGTCTCGAAAGTGTCACGATTTCGTGACCACTTTGCGCCTTTGAGCCTTTGCTTCCGAAAGTGTCACGATTTCGTGACCACTTTGCGCCTTTGAGCCTTTGCTTCCGAAAGTGTCACGATTTCGTGACCACTTTGCGCCTTGGCGCCTTTGCTCCGAAAGTGTCACGATTTCGTGACCACTTTGCGCCTTGAGCCTTTGTTCGAAAGTGTCACGATTTCGTGACCACTTTGCGCCTTGAGCCTTTGCTCCGAAAGTGTCACGATTTCGTGACCACTTTGCGCCTTGAGCCTTTGCTTCCGAAAGTGTCACGATTTCGCGACCACTTTGCGCCTTTGAGCCTTTGCTTCCGAAAGTGTCACGATTTCGCGACCACTTTGCGCCTTGGCCCCTTTGCTTCGAAAATGTCACGATTTCGTGACCACTTTGCACCTTGGCCCCTTTTCTCAAAAAGTGTCGCGATATCGCGACAGTTTGGCCCCTTGGCGCCTTTTCTCAAAAAGTGTCGCGATATCGCGACAGCTTTGGCACTTAGAGAAAAAAATATTTTTGGGTGATGCAAGATTGCTCTTCCACCTTCGGATGCTCCTGCATCATTTTCTACTTTTCGAAACACTAGGGTGCTCTTCCACCATAGTTTGAAGAAGCTATAGGTAGAAATTTTTACAATACGATGGCATTGTTGCAAAATTACATGGGCTCCATAGGGACTTTGTTCTAGCTAGGAAAGTTAAAGAAGACACAAATCTTACAAGCACTCATTTAAATTCCTTCAACTCTATTTTCTGCTAGATGACATATCTCTTTCCAAGCATTGAAGGTTCAAATTTGATAATGGTGAAAAATTTGCTTAGCCTATTGAGTTACCACTTAAAATTCCATTGCCTTATTCTCTATGATCTAGATGAATGCATTACTAATAGCATAGCCTTATGTGTGACCTACTTGGAAACAATATTTCCTCATTTTTATGATCTTAAAATGGTAGGAAACATAGAAGAAGAATAATAGTCAAACTTTTTAGAAGATTCATAGCTAAGTTGTAGGTACACTAGGCCATTCAAATATCAAACCCCACATCATGACTATTACCAAAATAGAGATATAGAAAAATAATAAATATAGTATAACACACTATACATATTTTATAAGATACCCACACCTAATTATTATGGTTTTTGTACCATGTTAACAAACATAGTAAGAAATAATTAGAGATAATATGATAGAACTAGAAATTGTATTCCCAAAGATAGACTAAATACACAAGAAAAATGGATAACATTATAGAATACAAAGGATGAGGAATTGTACAAATGCACATTTAGATACTATATATAGACAAGAATTGGTTGATGTCCATGGGCTCTAGAAGGTCAACATTAACCTTATTCATGAGGCTCCTACATTAGTCCATTAAGGAGGTATAGAATGAATTTATTTTCAACAAATATGAGTGAGGGGGATGGTGTTCATTTAGGATGAAATATGGTGGTGAGACTTATTTTTGTATGTATATGATCTCATTCTATTTATAAGATCAACATAGGATTCAAGAAAGAATTTAAATACCTTATAATATTTTTTCCAATAGGTAGGCATGCAAGTAAATACCAACAAAACCAAGATCATGATATTCACCTATCAAAAGAAATAGAATAAATTAAATCTTCATTTTGAAGGTCATTTTCTTAAATAAGTAGAAGAATATAAATATTTTTGGACACTCTTAACTAATAAGCTCAATTGCAAAACATGTAGAATGAAGAGAACAATGATAGGTGAAGACCACTATTTACGTTATAAAATAGAATAAAATATGTTGAATTATGAAGCTAGAAGACTATATGGGTTGTATGGATGTGAAGTGTGGGCTATTGACACATCAAACTCAAAATGGTAAAAATAAAAAGGATTTAAAATATTTGATTATAAATTAATTCAAAATAAAACAATTATTTTTATGATACTTATAGAAAAAAACAACACCTTACCTATATAGGTAGTTCCTATGGTTTATCTTTTAGAATATTTTATAAAAATTGAATAGATAGCCTAAGGGTTCTAAGAGAAGAACTCAAAAAAAGAAAGAAATTATCAATGAAGTAAAATGATAGGTGGATAAATAAATTGAAAAACAACTTAGATGGATAACCAAATAATAAAAACAACATGAAGATGTTTGTTAAGAAAAAATCAAGCAACTACATAGTAAAAAAGTTAGGAAGAAAGAGAGAAAATTATCTTGTTAAATTTAACCCTACATATGATAGGCACTAAAAGGCATGCATAGGAGAAAACTTCAGGGAAATTGGAGATAAATAATAATTTTATTTTGGAATACAAGGGATATAATGAAATTTGAGGTAGCTATGTTGATAGGTTAGTAACAAAATCATTACAAGAATTGTTTGGAAAGGAGAAAGTGGAGAAACTAAGATAATTCATCATGAAAATCAATAATAAAAAATCAACCTTGTAGAAATAAAAATGATTGGATTGGATATTGGGGCTTGATACCATGGTTATTATTAAAGTTCCTATCCCATAGACTCATTTTGTCTTGTCGATGTTAAAAACTTCATATTTTATTCTTGAACTTGTCGTTATATATTACTTTTATTTAAAGAATATAAAATAATTTAAAATTCAATTTTAGAGAGTGTGTAATGAAAATAAATTTTGCTTTGTAATTTAGTATTAAGTGGCGAATCTATATTATTATTGGTTAATTTATAGTGAATCAATTTTTTCATGTGAAAGACAAAGGAATTATTTGCCTTACCTTTAGGACTCCAATGGTTAGGTGAAGGACACCGTAATAGGCATGCAACAAACAACAAATAATTTATTTGAAAATCTTTTTTCTACCTTTGCTATCCCTATTTTTGTAGCACAAAAAGAGATTCTTAATTATACCATCCTAATTATTTCAATTGAGAAAAACCAAATCCTTTTTATTTTTATGGATAAGGAAGAGGTGAGGAGCCTAATTTTCAGCATGAAATTAGGGAAATATCTAGGACCTAATGGTTTTCCAATTGAATTCTTTAAGGCTTTTTAGGATGTCATAGGTGAGGATTTAACCAAGGTTATTGAAGAATCTCATTCAAATAGAACTATGCTTTAGGTTTTGAACCATACTTCCCTTGATTTGATTCCAAAAGTGGGACAAGCCTCCAACCTTGGATATTTTTGCTTGATTGCTCTCTATAATGTGACCTATAAGATAATCACTAAGTTGATGGACAAAAGGATTAAGAAGATTATGGAGAGCATAATCTCCTAAGAATAAGAACTTTTGGAAGGGCATAAATTCTATATGGGGTTTTTCTAGCCTAGGAGGCTATCCACTCAATGCAACAATATGGTTGAAGAGGTATATTTATTAAAATAGACATGTTTAAGGCTTATGTGAGAGTCACATAATAGTTTTTTGGATCAAATGCTTGAGAAATTTGGCTTCTCCTAGGAGTGGAGAGAGTGGATTAGGAGTTGTGTCTCTATAGTTTCCTTCTATGTTCTCATTAACGGCTCCCCCTCATTCCCTTTCCATCATTCCATGGGTATTAATCAAAGAGACCCTCTTTCTCCATTTCTTTTTATTATTCTATCAGAAGGATTGGGAAGATTCCTCAAGATAAATAAGTAACAAGGAATTTTGGTAGGTGCGAAACTAGGTGAGGTAACACTAAACTACCTTCAATTTTTTGATAATACATGTCTCCTTAGGAAATCCAATATTCATGAGGTCTTGAAAGTTGGTGAAAAAATGGTTAAACCTAACCTTTTTTGGAAAGTGGGTAAAGGAGACAAGGCTCATTTTTGAATTTATTCTTAGGACCAAAATCCCTCCTTAATATTTAAGTTTTCTAAATTGCAACCCTTTCAACAAAGACTCAAAGATAAATTATGGGTTAAGACAACTTCCAACATTAATTCTAGGAATATTGTAGATTTCTCCTTCTTTCAATTGAAGAATATGGAAGAATGGCTTGTTATTTTTAGTCTCCATAAAAATATTCTTATTGATAATATCCTCAAGCAGAGGTGCCTTATGGGGAAATAGGAAGAGGATATGATCATATAGGGCCTTGGAAGTTTAGGTGTCTTCACTATCCATGCTTTTTATGATGCTTTACTCCTTCCTCAATTGATTTTGTAAGATGCTCCTTAGGATAGAGTTTGGGTGGCTAAGGATTTACCTAAAATAATTTTATTTGCTTGCAAAGTGATGCATAGGAGCCATTGCACCTATGATAACCTTATGAAGAGAGGATTTTATGGCCCCTCCAAGTGTATCATGTGTAATTCCTAGGAAGAGACACTTGATCATTTGCTTTTCTAGTGTGATTTTTTCTAGAGAGTTGTGGAAAATGTGGATATACCCTTTTAAGGCATGCCTAAAATTTTAGGTGACTCTTGATAATATATGGGAGATCTAGAAATGAAGAAATTTTAATAATATCTCCATTCATCTAGGCTAGTCCCTAGTCCCAAGCTTCATTCGGTGGCACATTTGGCTGAAGAGAAATTCTAATTTTTTTTAGAGAGGAATTCAATCCAATGGATCTGATTTGACATAAAATTGCTACCAAGGTTTCTAAAACTATTAGAGCCAACCTTAAAGATAAAAAAACATAGGAGAATGATTTGGCTTCTATTAGAATAAGTAATTATTCTCTTAAGTTCTACTAGGATAGAAATACTTGAGTTTCCACTCATCCATGAGTCAGGTGAACTCTCAGTATAGTCTAAATCATATTTGATGAGTTGCTGTAATCTAACATTTCTCAATGATCAACTTTTCTATTTATACAAAGTTGATCCATGGAATAAATCAATCAGTTATATTTTTTTCCTTCAAATATTGTAATGCTTTGTAGTTCTACTCTTGGGAAATTCTAACATGGTACTAGAGCAGGATAGATTCTTCTAGGTATTCTCTCTTGAAGGTAGTTTCACGAACTAGTTCATTATATCTTATCTTTTGTTTTTTAAAAAAGGAAAAGAGGTTTTTATATCTATTGTAGATTGCTCATTTTATATCTGCAATTTGTTTAGAGAAATTTGTTTATGGTAATATCTAAATAGTTTTTCTAGATTTATTTTACCATATTATGCAAATATTATCCTCAATTTAAAAAAAAATATTAAAATTGCAACTCTTACACTGCAAAATATATAGATTTCGACATTTACAATTGCCTTCCATGTTTTATTGTTCTCCTCGTATGCCTATTTGTTCTACTATCTCCTAACACACGCTTGCTTGGCTCCTTATAACCATCACTAAAAATGTTAATCTATGAATGCATGCTTTTTTTGGCTCCTTTTAAGCCATCGTTGTGTTTTGTTCTGTAGTGGAGACAAAGTTTGAAAGGCATATCATATTTGATGATCAATTATATCATTGGTTTTTTTATGTTGGAAAATCTTTTAACTTCATGAAATATTTAACAAATAAATGCAACATTTCTTGCATCCAAATTAAGTGGACATTTGGTTATTTAAAACAAAAATACCAAACTCAATTAATTTTTTATAAGACGTGGCATCTTTACAAAATATTTTATATGGTGCATAATGCATGAGAATTTCATCTTCTCAATGGGTATTTCCTAGTTAAATCTCAACGATTGAAAGATTAGATTTTCCATCTCAAGTTATCTCGAAGCTTCTCCTTTTTTCGTTCCTCAGTGCTTTAGAGAAGAGTTTTGATTATTTTTATATATAGTCAACAAGTCAATGCTTAAAATATTATTCTTCTCTACGAATACCCAAAATAATTTTTTTACTTGTGTTTGCATATTGGTTCTTCAATATAGAGCATTAAGATTGATAGTATATGGTTTGGTGCCTTCACTAAGATATTCTGTAGTATTTTCTACACTTTCAAAGCTAGTGGTGCATTCGATGACGTCTTTTAGGGAGTCTATTTGCATAGCACCATCCCTAATGTCTTCCATGTGTGCCAAACCCTGACATCTTTGGTAGCAAGTGGTGCAATCACTGACGTCTTTCTGGAAGCCTCTCTTCATAGCACCATCCCTGACGTCTTTCGTGTGCACCAAAACCTGAAGTCTTCGATAGCAAATGGTATTCTAGTGCACCTCCCTATAATCTTCGATAGCAGCTAGGATTGTGGTGCACCTCCCTAGCATATTCTGTGTGCACCAAAACCCTACGAGTTTGAAGCCTTTGAAGGCTTTCAAATATTTCTCGCTGCCCCTTGAAATCTCTTATGGATTCTCTCATTAAGTAAGGTATAAATTTTAATATTTGTTTTTGGTTTTGAACTAATCATTCCTTGGTACAACGAAGTTCGTAGCCTTTGAAAGCTTTAAAATATTACCTTGTTGCCTCTTCTCTGGTGACGTCTATTTTCTAAAATCCTTGGAAAATAATGTTATATTTACTTTAAGTTTCAAATATTAGGGTTTCAATTTTTTTTCTCAAGCGGGAATAATACTTTTGCTCATTGTATAAAAGTGTAACCCTATAAAAATTCTTATATCCTTTTCTTTTAGTGCCTTTCCTTGGCCACTATAAAAAAGGGATAAAATTGTAATCTCAATAAATTTTTTTTTTTTGGGGGGGTGTTTAGGTGCAATATTTAGCACCTATTCTAAAAGCTTCATAGGGGGGTTTGTTGTTTTTTTGGTCATTGCCTCTATACTTTTTATTTTCATCTTATTCCTATTACTATGTTCTTTAATAGAATTAATATTAAAATCTAATTACTTTTGTTTTGATATAATTACTAGTTAAGTTAAAGATTGAGGAGCAACTTCAAAGGATCCTTTTATTAAGAAAATATTCCTTTTTTAATTAATAGGATATTTATTTATTTATTTTTTTGTTTTTTTTTTTTGAATTTACATGGTGGAATTGGTAGCTGCCATGAATTCGGGTAGACTGTCCAGCTTTTATGGTCGCCATAGTATTCTGCGTTGTCTACCCTAGAAGCCGCTATACAGATCTTCGTGCAGTCCACTCCTATAACCACCATGCCAAAATAATTTTAAACCTTTTACGCCACTGAAAGCACTAGGAAAGGGACAAGCATTCAGTCCAGCTGAGGCTCGAGATTTGAACCTTGGACCTTCGCCCCCCTTATGGGGTTTGGATGAACCAATTGGTCTACACCTCGGACCTAATAGGATATTTATTTTAAGCTAAATTTTTAATAATTTTTTTTAATCCTTCAATATTGTTACTTAATAAAATTTTTAATAACCTTAACAAGCTCATTAAAATTGTTTTAATCACCTATCTTCCTAGTATTGGAATTCTAATAACTTACAGTTTCCCTCACGTAAGGACAGGTTATTACAAATTCGATATTAAGATCTGGATGATTAAAATCCTATATTCAAAGTATCAATTCTCCTCTTTACTTTTAGTTTCCCTCACGTAAGGGCGAGTAATTAATAAGAAAAGATATATAGTCTTGGAAATAAACAATTGGCTTATTTAGCTTTATCAAAACTCCTCATTTACTTATAGTTTACCTCTCGTTAGGGTGGGTAATTTGAGGAGCTAGGTATTTCTTACAGGTTTTTGTTTCCTTCTTTATAAGATCCATTGCATTCTCTAAATAATATAATTGAAGTTAAAGGGGGGAATTATTGGTTCACTTCAATTTTCTTTGGCAAAATGAATACAATTGATCCACTCACCCCTCACAACTATCATACATGGAAACCTAAAATATTAAATATCATTTCTCAAAAAGGGCTCACACACCTGCTAGAAGAGAAGCTACCTGAATTTGAAAAAGAATATGAAATTTTTATTCATGAAGGGAAGATGTATGAAACAATGGGTATTATAAACACCAATATAAATTAAAGCTTATGGTTTCAAATTATGAATTGTAAAACTCCATATGAAATTTGGAAAAAACTAAAGAACCTATTTGGAAAAGTAGATCAAATAATGTCAATGCAGCTAGAGGTAGAATTAACATCATTATCTCCTGAAGACTTCAACAATATTGTTGACTTTCTCATCAAATTTAAAGAAACCTTCACTCAATACAAAGGCAGTGGTAAGAACAAAATATAAGAAGAATGCATCTATCTAATTTTTTCTAAATTAAATGGTGTATTTCAAATTTTTGTAACGACTTTTTTATCTACAAAAGATGCTCTTGGTGCAAGTTTTAAAATTCCTTCCTTACAAGAATTTTGTGATAGGCTAACTAGAGAAAAAAACAAACTTGCAAAGTATGAGATATCTTCCTCTTCCTAAAAACCATTAGTAGCATCCACTAAAGAAAAATTCAAAAATAAATAAAGGAATACAATAAATTGTACTCATTGCAAAAAGAATGGTCATTATGTAAACAAATGCTGGAAAATATTACAACAACTAGAGGCAACAATGATGTATCAAAAGATAGACACTAAGAAGCATATAGGAAAAGCCCTAAATATTCAAGGAAAGGCCACAAAAAATTCATCAAAATACTGGGTTCTTGATTATGGAGCAACTCATCACATGACTGCCTTAGATGAGTCATTCACTTCAATCTCCTCAAGTTCAACATGTAGCATAGAAGTTGGTGACTCATCCTTTATTCCAGTAAAAGGAAAATGTGACATATGCATTTATGGTTGTTCTATAAATAATGTTCTATATGTTCCAAACATTGCAACAAATATCCTCTCTGTATATCATATTTATACTTTTGGAAAGGGGAAAATAATTCTCTTCTCACCAACAAGAGTTGAGATAAGAGATTTTTAAGACCCCAACTCTCTCATAGCCAAAGGATATATTGATCACAAATATCACATATTTCATTTCAAAGGATTAAAAAATCCATAAGGGGCCTCCTATTTTTTTGCACATGGAGATCTTGAAAGGAAAATTTGACATGAAAGGTTTGGTCATCTCAGTTATAACTACCTAAAGGAATTGAACACCCATGAAATGGTAACATGATTACCTCAAGTCTCTTCTATGATGGAGTATGTCCTATATGTGCTCTTAGAAAGCAACATAAAGATCCTTTCCACCCAAGTGGTTCACTAAAAGCCTCATCTCCTCTAGAGTTAATCCATAGTGACTTGATGGTCTTCCCAGAGCCTTCTTTCAAAGGAGAAAAATATGCTCTAACTTTCATTGATGAATTTTCTAGAAGAACTTGGGTCTACTTCCTAAAATACAAAAGTGATGTTCTATTCCACTTCAAAATCTTCAAAGCCTTTGTTGAAAATCAGACCTCTTACGAAATAAAGCAAATTCATACAGATAATGGGGGGTATGCTTCAGTAATGAGTTCTCAAATTTTCTATCAATTCATGGCATAATTCATCAACATAATGTCTCCCATAATCCGTAGAAAAATGGCATTGCAAAGAGGAAAAAAGAAAAATCTAAAGTAAATGGTAAACTGTATGCTCCACTCAAAAGATCTTCCAAAAGTTTTTGGGTAGAAGCAATTAACTGTGAAAACTATATTCAAAACCGTACACCTCATAAAGCTCTTGGCCATTTAAATCCTGAGGAAGCATGGACTGGATCAAAACTTGATGTCTCTTTCTTCAATATTTTTGGATGTACTATTTGGGCATATATCCCAAAGAAGAAAATAAAGGCTCTAGATAAGAAAATCAAAAATCTCATCTTTATTGGTTATTGTGAGGAAACGAAAGCATACAGACTCCTTGATCTGACAAATCATGAGGTATTTTTTCATAGGAATGTCCAATTTTATGAAACATTACCTCATAAATATCCTCAACCATCCTCTTCCACCATTGATTCTCTTGAGACTTCTCCAATGTTAGAGCATTAATATAATGAAGAACCAAATTTAGATATTAATTTAGAGATTAATGATCAAGACGAGGAACCTATAACTCCAACTCAAAATCCTGCCACTCCTACTACTTCTTCCACTATGCCAAAATGGGCCCACACCATTGTTAAAGAAGCTACTCATTATATCCAAAATCTTCCATCATCTAGATTAGGAAACTCTGTAGGTACTGGTCTTGTCTGTCAGTCCATTTCCATAGATCCTCAGTCCTTCAAAGAAGCAACTGGTATTAAAGAATGAGACGATGCCATGGAGAATGAATTCTCTTCATTAATAAAAAAAAACTTGGGATTTAGTTCCCTTACCTAAAGGAAGGAAATTAGGTTGTTGTAAATGGATTTAGAGAAAGAAATATGGACCTAATGGAGAAATTGACAACCACAAAGCTCGCCTGGTAGCCAAAGGTTTCTCTCAAACTAAAGGAATTGATTATTCTGAAACTTGTGCACCAATTACCAAAATGAATTCTGTTAGACTGGTTCTTGTTCTAGCTGCTTCCCAAAAGTGGTTTGTCTTTCAAATGGATGTAAAAAGTGTTTTCTTACATGGGTACTTAAAGGAAGAGACATTCATGAAATAACCTACTGGTTTCACTCAAGACTCCTCCCTTGTCTATAGGCTAAGAAAGTCTCTCTATGGCCTAAAACAAGCTCCTAGAGCTTGGTATGAAAAAATGAAGTCCTTCCTTCTTTCCTCAGGTTTTTCTCATTATGAGTTTGATGCCAAGGTCTACATTTGGAGATATGAAGAAAAAATAACCATACTTGTTCTCTATGTTGATGACCTACTACTCACTGGTAGTGACATCGCTCACATTCATGTTAATCTCACAATGACACTGAGAGGGGGGGTGAATCAATGTAGCTCTTTAAAACTTAAATCTTCAACTCTTAAAGCCAAAATAATGAAAAATTAAAACCAAATAAAGAAAATATAACAAGAGAGCATCACACAACACAAGATGTACTGAGGTTCACCGATTTGGCTACTCCTAAAAAATTGACTGTTTGGACTCCCATCCAAATCCAACCTTTGCAAAGCACCAACTTTACAATAAATTTACCAGCACCCACTGGAAGGAGCACCAACCCCTGATTTATCTACACCAATAGAAAGGAGCACCAACCCCTGATTTATTTGCACCAATAGAAAGGAGCACCAACCCCTAATTTACCAACACCAACTGGAAGGAGCACCAACCCCTGATTTATCTGCACCAATAGAAAGGAGCACCAACCCTTGATTTACCAGCACCAACTGGAAGGAGCACCAACCCCTGATTTATCTGCATCAACAAAAAGGAGCATCAACCCTTGATTTACCAGCACCAACTGGAAGGAGCACCAACCCCTAAAGCCAAGCACCAACTTGGACTTCCATTTGAAACTAGAATATTGACATAGAAATGCCTTCAATTTTACAAGACCTTGACTGGTCTATTGCTTACCCAACATCGCCCACTATTCACACAACACACACCCTTCTCACTCGCCTGTCATGCGCCTCTCACTCTCCTCTCGCTCTCTTCGCAAGATAAAATCCTTACTCTAATTCTCCAAGAAACACACCTTTTATAACCATCCTTTCTCTTTATAACTCCAGTTGTAACTCCTTTCATATTCTCATACGCCACTTGTCAATTGTAACACCTTCTTTATGTAACTCCTTTTGTATATATAGAGTAGGAATTTTGTCAAACATGTTACATGCAAAGAATTGACACCATATTCTCCTACCATGACTGTTCGTTTTCTCCTTCATGACTGTTCATTTTCTTGGTCATGACTGTTCGTTTTCTCCTTTGTGCATGCATGCATTTTGGTTTTCGAAAAGGCTTTTCATTTCTATTTTAATGACTGTTCATTTTCTCCACATGGGCATGCATCCGTTTCTTTCCATGACTATTCATTTTCTCCACATGGGCATGCATACATTTCTTTCCATGTGTAATGACCATCTTAAATGATTTCAAATCATTAAAGATTCCTTATGGGTCCACATCACTATGCAGTCTTCTTGAGTCACGAAAATGCGACATGTCGCGATATCGTGACACTTTTGTTACTCTGCCTGCATGCCCTTTTTGAGTCGCAAAAATGTGACATGTCATGATATTGCAAAACTTTTGTTTCTCTGCCTGCCTGCCCTTTTCGAGTCATGAAAATTTGACATGTCGCGATATAGCGACACTTTTTATTTCTCTAGCTGCCTGCCCTTTTTGAGATGCAAAAATGTGACATGTCGTGATATCGCGAAACTTTTTATTTCTCTGCCTGCTTGCCCTTTTTGAGTCGTGAAAATGTGACATGTCACGATATTGCAGCACTTTTTCTTTCTCTCCCTTCCTACCCTTTTTGAGTCACGAAAATGCGACATGTCGTGATATCGTGACACTTTTTCTTTCTCTCCCTGCCTGCCCTTTTTGAGTCATGAAAATGCAACATGTCGCAATATCGTGACACTTTTTCTTTCTCTGCCTGCCTGTCCTTTTTGAGTCACGAAAATGTGACATGTCGTGATATCACGACTCTTTTTCTTTCTTTGCCTTTCTCTTTCCTTTAGCATATGAAAATACATGTTGCGATATCGTGAAACTTTTTCTCCTTGCTCTTTCTCTTTCCTTTGGCCCATGAAAATACATGTCACGATATCAAGACACTTTTTCTCCTTGCATTTTCTCTTCTCTTTTTGGCCACGAAAATGCAAAATGTCACGATATCACACCACTTTTTCTTGTTGCTTTTTCGTTTCTCTTTTGGTCGTGAAAATGTAACATGTCGCAATATCGCAACACTTTTTTCTTCCTTGATTTTTTGCTTCTTTAGCATATGGGTCACTTCGGTCTTCTTGGAAAATATGCAAAAAGGTGGGTAAACATCCTCATAAGCATTTAACATCACTGTACATACTTTGAATAACCTCTGAAATCCTATCCATTGCATCAACCGATCTATCTGACTGTGTTGACAACAATGACAATACTGTCGCTGCACCTTGCTCAACAATCTCCCCCTTTGGAATTGTTGGCAACACACGTGTAATTTCTTGTAACTCTTCTCCCCCTTTGAAAACAATATCAAAGGGTTGCTGTAGACTCCCCCTGAGTCCATGCACAACATTCTTAGGCACAAATTATTACACTTAGAAAAAATCATAAACATGAGCAAAAAGATAAACAAATACACAAATGCTCCCACTGAGAATGTGGTGTCGATAGCTAGTTAATTCTTGGGAAGCATGACCATTCCCAATTTATTACGAAGGTACTCAAAGACTTCCTTGGGCAGTGGTTTTGTGAAGATATCCGCTACTTGCTCTGTTTTTGGAATAAAATCCAACTTAACTTCACCTTTCACAACTTTCTCCTTAAAAAAGTGATATTGGATAGCAATATGTTTTGTGAGAGAATGCATAATCAGATTATTTGAGATGTTAATGGCACTGGTGTTATCACACTTAACTAAAATTGGCTCACTAAAGTTAATACCAAGATCTTTCAGGGTTTGTTTCATCTATAATACCTGCGTACAACACGTTGTCATTGCAATATATTCTGCCTCTGCTGTGGATAAGGAGACTGACTCTTGTTTCTTACTATGCCATGTGACCAACCTGTCTCCAAGATAGAATGCACCTCCACTGGTACTCTTTCTGTCATCTACACATCCTGCCCAATCTGCATCTGAATACGCAATAAGGGTGAAGTCCTTACCTTTCGGATACCATAACCCATACTCCATAGTACCCTTGAGATACCGAAGAATGCTCTTCACTGCTGTCACATGAGCCTCCTTGGGACTAGCCTAAAATCGTGCTACCATGCATACTGTATGCAAAATATATGGTCTGGTAGCTTTCAAGTATAGTAAGCTCCCAATTATAGATCTGTACATGGTTTGATCAACACGTGGAGATTTTTCATCCTTTCTCAACTCGCAACCTGTCGTCATAATAGATCTAAAAATATTCACATCAATGTGTAGTACAAATACACACTACTTTTATTGAAATACGTATATGCAGTTAGGGCAACATTCTTTCACTAAACCAAATTATCAAAACTGTTATAATCCATAACTTTGAATAATGGCAGTAAGAACCATTAAAAATACAACACTGACATATAGCAATACTACCAATGGTGACAACTCTCAATTTAATCACCACCCTTCATGGTACCTCCACAAACAACTACATGAACTGAAACAAATTTTGACAACTATATGAAAACTCCCCCTGCCTACTTGCCTTTCATCCTCAGATAACCAAAAAAATACATAGGAGCATTAAAATAAACTTTAAGATTGCTCCCCCTAAGGATGTGCTACCTAGAGTTGCTTAGTGCAATAGAGGAGTAGTCTCCTTTAGTCCAAGGAGACACGATTTCCTTTCCTCTTTCTTTCTCCACTCTGGTTTGATTACAGTTTTGGGCTCTTGTTTTGACTTTTATTTTTTAGTAGCTTGTGCATATTTTTTGAGAAATTTTCTATTTTGTCTCATTCCATTTGGTTGAAATTTTCTTCTCTGAAATTGATTTTATGCAAATGTACTTCGACAATTTCTTGTAATGTGCCCAAAATTATGATAGTTATAACATTCTACTGCATAATCCATCAAAGGTGAAAAAACATTTCTACTGGGTGGTTGTCTCTTGTGCATCCTTGATGGATGATTATTTTCTTTTCTTTGATGAACATGATTTCTTCCTTGTTTGTGTTGCATTATTTGTATCTGATGAAATCTACTGTCTTGCCTTAGATTAGATACAAAAGTTCTTGGACAAAACCTTGCTATGTGCCCATGACCATTACATTTAAAACATTGCACATGGTGTTCAACCAAAATAACAGATGTATTTCTACCAAAGATAACTCTTTGATATTTTATTTAATCCACAATAAATTGCCTTGTGACCATAATGGTTGCATAAAAAACAATAGCCATTAAAAGCATTATTATGAATAAAGTGAGAGTGATAGAACCTATTTTGTTGTGGTTTCTTTGCTATAGATCTCCTTTGAGATTTTCTTCCTTTTGAATATTCAGCTTCAAGCTTTTCTTGCTTTGATCCTTCAGCAGTGGACTTCTTCTTCTCTACAGATTTAGAAGATGAAGGTTTTTTAGCTTCACATCCAATACCAAGCTTACACATGGGGCTTCTTTGTTGCCTTATCATTTTATCTAGCAACTCTGTGCTCTTCTCAAATTTGAGATTTGTATTGGCCTCTTCTAGTTGTTTCCTCAATAAAATAATCTCCTCTTCTTGTTTGCAGCAAACACTCCCTTTCTCATTGATCTGTGACCTGAGAGTCTATTCAATCCTTTTGGACTCTTCTACTTGCAGATTTATATCATTAATAACTTTGTTAGATTCCTCTTCATGTTTGCTACATACATCGCCTTTATCATCTAGGTGTGACTTCAAGGCTTCTTCTATTTTCTTGGATTTATGAATTTGTAAGAAGAGATCTTCAATATTATCCCCATATTCTTCCTTCTTGGATAGTCTTTTGTTCTTTTTCCTTTCTATACGAAACTCTTCAAAGTGCAACAATCAACTCACCTTCTAGATATACTTCAACCTCAAGGTTTTCATCACATACTTCAGAATTCATTTCTATCTTTTCGAGTTCAATTTTCTCTTCCAAAGGAACTGAAACTGACTAAGATGCCTTATTTGAGGAGGATCTATTCTTCTTACCCATTGCACACTAATCCAAGATCAACCCTAGCTGATTTAGCCTGATAATGGAAACTGGCTCTGATACCAATTGTTAGTCTCACAATGACACTAAGAGGGGGGGATGAATCAGTGTAGCTATTTAAAACTTAAATATTCAACTCTTAAAGCTAAAACAATGAAAAATTAAAACCAAATAAAGAAAATATAACAAAAGAGCATCACACAAAACAAGATGTATCGAGGTTCACCGATTTGGCTACTCCTCAAAAATTGATTATTTGGACTCCCATCCAAATCTAGCCTTTGCAAGGCACCAAATTTATAATCAATTTACCAACACCCACTGGAAGGAGCACCAACCCCTGATTTATCTGCACCAATAGAAAGGAGCACCAACCCCTAATTTATTTGCACCAACAGAAAGGAGCACCAACCCCTAATTTACTAGCACCAACTGGAAGGAGCACCAACCCATGATTTATCTACACCAACAGAAAGGAGAACCAACCCATGATTTACCAACACCAACTGGAAGGAGCACCAACCCATGATTTATCTACACCAACAGAAAGGAGCACCAACCCCTGATTTACCAGCACCAACTGGAAGGAGCACCAACCCCTAAAGCCAAGCACCAACTTGGACTTCCATTTGAAACTAGAAGATTGACATAGAAATGCCTTCACTTTTACAAGACCCTGACTGGTCTATTACTTACCCAACATCGCCCACTATTCACACAACACACACCCTTATCGCTCCCCTATCGCGTGCCTATCGCTATCCTATCGCCCTCCTCTCGCTCTCTTCGCAAGATAAAATCCTTACTTTAATTATCCAAGCAAAAAACCTTTTACAACCATCCTTTCTCTTTGTAACTCCAGTTGTAACTCCTTCTTTCATATTCTCATACGCCACTTGTCAATTATAACACCTTCTTTATGTAACTCCTTTTGTATATATAGAGTAGGCATTTCGTCAAACATGTTACATGCAAAGAATTGACACCATATTCTCCTACCATGACTATTCATTTTCTCCTTCATGACTGTTCGTTTTCTCGATCATGACTATTCATTTTCTCCTTTGTGCATGCATGCATTTTGGTTTTTGAAAAGGCTTTTCATTTCTATTTTAATGACTGTTCGTTTTCTCCACATGGGCATGCGTCCATTTCTTTCCATGACTATTCGTTTTCTCCACATGGGCATGCGTACGTTTCTTTCCATGTGTAACGACCATCTTAAATGATTTCAAATCATTAAAGATTCCTTATGGGTCCACGTCACTATGCAGTCTTCTTGAGTCACAAAAATGTGACATGTGATATCGTGACACTTTTGTTACTCTGCTTGCCTGCCCTTTTTGAGTCATGAAAATGCGACATGTCGCAATATCGTGACACTTTTATTTCTTTGCCTACTTGCCCTTTTCGAGTCGTTAAAATGTGATATGTCGCGATATCGTGACACTTTTTATTTCTCTGCCTGCTTGCCCTTTTTGAGTCATGAAAATGCGACATGTCATGATATCGCGACACTTTTTCTTTCTCTGCCTATCTGCCCTTTTTGAGTCACAAAAATGCGACATGTCGCGATATCGCGACACTTTTTCTTTCTCTGCCTACCTGCCCTTTTTGAGTCACAAAAATGTGACATGTCACGATATTGCGACACTTTTATTTCTCTGCCTACCTACCCTTTTTGAGTCATAAAAATGTGACATGTCACGATATCACGACACTTTTTCTTTCTCTTCCTGCCTGCCCTTTTTGAGTCACAAAAATGCGACATGTCGCAATATCGCGACACTTTTTCTTTCTCTGCATTTCTCTTTCCTTTGGCCCATGAAAATACAACATGTCGTGATATCACGACACTTTTTCTCCTTGCTCTTTCTCTTTCCTTTGGCCCGTGAAAATACAACATGTCACGATATCGCGACACTTTTTCTCCTTGCATTTTCTCTTCTCTTTTTGGTCGTGAAAATGCAACATGTTGCGATATCGTGACACTTTTTCTCATTGCTTTTTCACTTCTCTTTTGGCCACGAAAATGCAACTTGTTGCGATATCGCGACACTTTTTTCTTCCTTGCTTTTTCGCTTCTTTAGCATATGGGTCACTTTGGTCTTCTTGGAAAATATGCAAAAAGGTGGGTAAACATCCTCATAAGCATTTAACATCACTGTACATACTCTGAATAACCTCTGAACTCTTGTCCACTGCATCAACCGATCTATCTGACTGTGTTGACAATAATGACAATACTGTTGCTGCACCTTGCTCAACAATTCATACTATCAAGGACTCCCTTTATGAAAAATTTGAAATAGCTAATCTGGGTTTAGCTCATTACTTACTTGGGATTAAAATAAATCAAACATATGCAGGAATTTCATTCTGTTAATAAAAATACGCTCTAGACCTTCTTCAAAGGTTTAATATGATAGATTGTAAACCTTCTCCTACATATTTTTAGTTTGGAGTCACTCTAAGTACTTCCTACACATCCCCTTTATGTGATGTAACTCTATACCATCAACTTGTAGGGAGTCTATTATACCTTACTCATACTCACCCAGATATCTCATATGATGTTGGCTTGATATCCAAATTCTCACATCAACCTAATTTCAATCATTGGCAAACAGCAAAAAGAATTCTCCACTGCTTGCAAGAAACTTCTCACTTTGGGGTCTTATATGAGGGAAAATCCATGGATATCATTAGTTACACGGATTCTGATTGGCTAGGTTCAATATAAGATAAATGTTCAACTTTTGGCTATGTATTTTATCTTGGTTCTTCACCAATTTCTTGGTTATGCAAAAAACAACAAGCAGTGGCCTTATCATCTACAAAGAAAGAATACAGGGTAGCAATTTTTGCAAGTCAATAATCTCTTTGGCTTCATCAGATACTAAGAGAATTTAGTTTTTCACATGAAAAACCTATTACTCTTTGGTGTGACAGTAAAAACATAATTCATATTACATGTAATCCAGTTGAGCATCAACGCACCAAGAACATTGAGATTCACATGCACTTCATTCGGCAACATATTCAGAGAGGGGAAATATACTTGGACTATATTCCCACTAAAAATTAAATAGCAGACATCTTCACCAAGTGATTTCTTTCTCCATGCTACATTCAGTTGCTAGAGAAACTTGGAGTAAAACAACTGCATTAAAACAACAAAGGTCTTTCACCTCTACTTTCTTCTTATTGTTGTATTCTTTGGAGGATGGTTTTTTCACATATTTTTTTATCATCTCTCCTAAAGTATAAATTTTTCATGAGTACCTCATCAAGCCAAGTTGTCAGGACTCATTATTTTTTAGAGGATAATATTTGCCATCTAAAGACACGCCTTTATCTTTATTTTACTGACAAATGGTTTTTACCAAGAGGTTTTTTCATCATCTATATGTTGTAAATGAGTACCTCATCAGGCCCTGTTTACAGGACTCATTTGTATCATACACCCCTGTTATCACTTAAGGGGGGGTGTTAGAATAAGTAATTATTATCGTAAGTTCTACTAGGATAGACATACTTGAGTTTCTACTTCTTCATGAGTCAGGTGAACTCTCAGTATAGTCTATATTAGGTTTGATGAGTTGTTGTAATCCAATGGCTCTAAATGGTCAACTTTGCTATTTATACAAAGTTGATCCATGGAATAAATCAATCAGTTCTATTTTGTTCCTTCGAATATTGTAATGGTTTATAGTTCTACTGTTGGGAAATTCAAATAGCTCCCAAGTCATAAAAGTTAGGATCATGGTAGTTCCCTCCACTAGGTTAGAAAAAGATCAATTATGATGGTACAACTAAGGATAAACTAGGGGTTACATGCATTGGGTTTATTATAAGAGACTTCATGGGGAAGGTCCTTCATTGGGAGCTAGAGGGTCTAGGAATGACTACTAAAAGTGAATTAGAAGGGTTGGCTATAAAACAAGGTTCTCTCAATTCTTGGAAGAATGGGGTTAGAAAGATCATCGTTGATTCTAACAAACAAATAATAGTAGGGCTTTCAGATGCTATTAGAAATTTTAGATCAAAGGATTGGAGGATAAGAAAAATTGTGAGCCAAATTAAATCTATTTGTAGCAGTTTGAGGATGTCATTTCGGACCATGTTGATTGAAAAAGTAATGTTGCAGCTAACTTTTTGGCTCAATATGGTAGTAAAAGTCTAGTTGGTTACATGCTAAATTCTAGTCATAATAGAGACACTAATGAATGGTTGGAGGTGAACCAAATGATTCTTTTTTTGGTTAGAAAAGACTTATGCAAAGATGAGGATATGTCTAAAGTCCTTAAGAAGGATGAGTAGTTCCTATACTGGTATCTTCATTCAACCTTTAGACCCTAGTAGGGGTAGATTTTGTAGTTAGTGCAACAAGAAAAAACTTCCATGCCCCCTAGGTTTAAATTGTTGATTTTTATGGGCAGTACCCATGGGACAGTGGAGGATGAATAGTTATTGGTTGTTTTTTTTACCTCTTACAACACTTTTTGTCCCCTTTTAGGATAGATTGGTGGTTTTTACAATATTGCTAAGCTTTCTAGGTTTATTGGGATCAACAAAAAGCATAAGTGGGATCAGGCTAAGATTCTATACTCTATAGATGGTACTTAGATATTTTTTATTTTTGGAGATTTTTTTTTTAACATGGTGGAATCGGTAGCCACCACGAATCCGAGTAGGACTATTTTTGGAGATGTTAATCTGAATTTTATTTAGATTTTAGGACTTGCCAAAAGTGGTAGACCTAGAAGTGTAATTTTATCTTGCCCTTTTAATATAGTTTTTAACCTTTTCAAAAAAAATCATGTGACAACTTCTTATAAATATATTATAATTAAAATTTATTATAAAATATTAAAACAATTATACACTTAAAAAAATAATTTTTATAATTATAATTTAAAAATATTTTTTAGAATACTTGATTTTTTTTTAGGTTTAAAAGTGAGGCACATCGAGGGCCACCCTTCATCTGAATTGAACTTGGGTCTCCACTAGGAGAGCCTAATGTATGTTATTTAAATTGGTTACATGATATTTAAATGACCCATCCATATTACATCATCACTACGTAGTGGTATTACAACAAAGCTTAGATATTATCCATGTATCACTTGGCAATATTTGAACTTGGTCTCCTCCTTTAATGTTGAAGAATCTAACTAATTGAGCTAATGTCATTTGATGAGAGATCCCATTATCTTTTTCCATTGAAACTTGAATTATTTTATATAAAATATTAAATATATGGTACATTTTTTAAATTTATTTAATTATATTTTAAATATTTTCCATGTAATTTTTTTTTAAATATTACATTATGCTAACATAATCATATTACAACAACTTGAAAATTATGCATATATTGTACATGATAAGATTATAACCTAGTTCTCCTCCTTGAAAGTCTCATGTCATTTGATTTTTACATGTAATTTATAATAAATAAATTATTTTTTATCAAATTATAGGAGCACATTGGTTAGCTATATAAATTTTTTAGGGAAGAATTAAAATTCAGATCTTACGAAGCAATATAAACATAATGTGTAAGAAGATGTTGTAATGATATAATTCAAATATTATTCTCTTTCCACCTTTATATATCTAGGTAAAAATTATAAAATAATTTTAAAATTCAATTTAAACAAATTTTTATCTAATAAAAAATTATAATATATAAAATACACTTAATATTTTTTTATTGGTTGATAAAAAGGGTTTTGAAAGGTTCATAAACCTTTTACACAAACACAACAAAGAAAACTTGCAAGAAGAAAACTAACTGAACTCAGAGCAAACAACCCCAGAGGGAAAGGAAACATCCAGCTTTAAACTAGAAAGGAGACAAGTTAATTTTATAGTGGCCTGATCTGACTCCTCTGCGTGTTGCACCTGACTGATGACAGTGATTTTTTTTCTCCTTCATGCCACATGTTGAACCAGACTGACAAAGATGGTGTGAACCCTATGCGTCTGGTGGTCCCCATCTCACGTCGGGTTACCATTAACGAGATGGTGGATGTGTTGGAAGCCTTCACTGATAGTTTAAACCCTGCCAGCTATGCTGACGATTACTAAAAATTGTGATTGTAACCAATTCACCTATATAAAAAAAAAAAAAAAAAATTTAAATTTTATAATTTAAAAAATACATACAATCAATAATGTAAAAATATAACCCACGTGTTGTAGTTGAGTTGGAGAGGGTAGGGCAATCCTCTAAGGGAGGTCCTTGGTTCGAATATCTACCCTACCAAACGCACATCGGTATCCAAAATCCAATTGATAATGTTGGTGCAGTCAGGACCGAGTGCAAATTTTGTGTGATTTTGATGTTGTAAAATCCCTTGGTCATGATTTCTCAAACCAAAGGAGCAACTGATTTTTTTACTAAATTAAAAAAAAATAATGTAAAAAAAAATTAAATCTTAAAAAGTATATTTAAAAAAAAAATTATCAGACAAGATTTATATTATCTTGCATAAAAACATTATGTAAAAATATACTTATATATATAAAAACAAATATTATCACCTAAGGGTTATATTATGTTGTAGCGATATAAACATAATTCAAACCTTGTTAAGTAATATAAACATGCTTTCTAATATTTTGTAATGATATAATTCAAGTTATATTATTGTGTAATGATATAAACATAATTCAAACCTTGTTAAGCATTATAAACATAATTTCTAAGATGTTGTAACGTCACAATTCACATTTTACCCTCGTTCCACTCTTATATATCTAGCTAAACAATTATAAAATAATTTTAAAATTACATTTTAAACAATTTTTTATCTAATAAAAAATTATAATATATAAAATAACACTTCAAATTTATTTTAAAAATATAATTTTAAATTTTATAATTTAAAGAATATTTATAACAAATAATGTAGAAAAGATACTTAAATATTAAAAAAACATTATCACACAAGAGTTATATTATCATGAGTAAACAAAAGAGGTAAAAAGATACTTAAATGTAAAAAAATATATTAAAAAAAAATCACACAAGAGTTATATTATCTTGAGTAAAAAAATAGGTAATTTAATTGTACTTAATGTTAATATTATTATTAAGTAATTTCAAGTACAATGGATGGTACAAGTGGGGCTACATTCCCAAGGGACATAGAAACAAGGGACCTTTCTCCCCATGATATTTTTTATTATATAAAAGTAGGAGCTTTAAAAGGGTTCCAAAGTTTAATACAAATGGGACAAGGAAGGATCATTAGCAGAAGCTATATCAATCTTGACATAGAACATAACCCTAAGAAGGTACAAAACCACTAACAAAGGTATCCCCAACTAGAGTAACAAAAGATGGGGTAACCAATCAAAATATACCCATAACCCAATGGGGAAGACCCTAGTCTCCCAACCACTAAGAGGTAAATGTCTCCATTTATTGCTTAACAATATCCTGAATTTCATTGATAAAAGTGATTACCACCTGATTCAATCCTAGCAGTGCCTAATTCTTCTCATCAAGCATACCGACGAGCAATTTGGCATCATATCACACTTTTACCTTCTTGCAAACCAAGAAATAAACCCATTATTTTAAAGGAACTCCTTCGGTGGGTTGTAGACTTCTAGGTTCTAAACTTCAGTGAGGTGTTGAAGAAAAGTTTGAAAATGCAGAATCATAGAAAAGTAGAAAGACGTTTTATCCTATAGTGTTGATAATAAACCAGCCAAAATTTCCAAAAAATTGCCAAGCCCTCGAGATTGAAAAAAAGGCCCGCTACCTAAGCCAAAATGAGGTGACCAAAACTCTACCAGTTCCACAACATGAGATGAAAGCTTCCACATTGAGCATGTACCAAAAATCTATCAAAGTAATCATATGATGTGTGCCTCCTTGGAACTTGATAAGTCTATAGGAAATACCATGAGTAAAATAAGATGTATTAATCCATGATCAAGGGGGGAGCAGACCGAATCACCACCTCATGAGAGAAAATCCCCCAAAGAAACCACCAAAGAAAAACCATGCCAGTTGATGACCCCACCTTCTTGCATAAAAAAATGAGATAAGACTTCCATGCCAATAGGCACTCACATGTTCACAAGTCCACCCTATCCAAGCTAGCACCACTGACCTGACCTCATGCAAGGATCCAAAAATCCACCTAGTTAGAGGGAGAGCGACCTTGGAATGGAAAATCACATGCCATAAGCTCTCCTATGAATGGATGATCAACAGAGAAGGGGATAAAGATAGACAAATGTTTTTGCCTCCCTGACCCCTAGAACTCTATAAATAAGAAACTAACCATGATCATACGCCATCAAATTTTAAATATTCTTAGGGAAATTGGACATCCAAACCATGATACCTTGTTAAGAAAGGCCAATATTCACCATCAGATCCATCACTTTATTTCATTCATGAAAAACATGTTGCACTTGCACCTCTAATATGGAGTGAAGGATTGTCATGTCTTCTTCAATAATATTGGCTATTGTCTAGTTTGAAGGGTTTGAAGACTTAACTAAATTAATAATTTAGAGAATCCCCCTTCACTAAGACTTTTTGGAAATCCAAATATTTAACCAACATGAGTCCTTGGAGCATCGCTCTGAATTCCAAAAAATGGGAGGTCTAGATTGAAAGGAATTCCACAAAATCCCCAACTAGTTTCCCTTTATCATTGCTAAGGATACCTCCTGCTACTACAAGCCCTCATTTTCCCTTTGATGCATCGTCAAAGTTAAGCTTAATCCAACTAGTAGTAGGAGGGGATCATTTTATCATGTTTCTCAAGGATAGTGGTGGTGGATCAACTAACTAAGTTTGTCATGGAAAACCACATCTGATCTCCACCGAGGCTTCATAAAAGAATCCTCCATTTAGGTCTGGGAAGCAAGAAGATACATTTTCCATAGTCACCTCGATCGCATTCAAGAAAATTATCTTTGCATCTCACTTGGAGTTCTTGAAGGATTTTTGGTTTTGCTTCCATAAATGCTCTATAAAAAGTGAGGGAGCAAGACAAACTAGAACTTAGCCAAGTGAGGAGATTTAAAAGGTGGAAACCATTACAAAAAGACCTCATCAATTGAATACGATAAGTTCCATTGAACCCTTAAAAGAATAAAAACATGGTCCACCACCTTGGAAAAGAAAGGATATTGAAAGAAAAGATGTAGTTAGGACTCATTAGAGGCCTCACAAAGATAACACCTGTTATGGAAAATCATTCCCCTTCTATAGAGGTTCTTGAGGGTGAGGCATATATTCTTAATAGTCAACCAATAAAAACACACTTTAGGAGTTAGATTCTTCATACAGACTTTTCCAGGTAGATTCCATTGGATAGGATTAGATTTGATGAAAAATTAAGCTGACTTGATAGAGAAAGAACCATCACTTTCTCCTTTATAGATTAAGGAGTCCTTGGTATCTTGCATCTTCAATACCTAAAGCTTAAGCATATTAGAGATGGTGTTCCAAGCATCTACTTCATCCCTATTGCAAATAGAAATGAGGATTGATTTCCACATTCTCCTACCCTCGACAATTGAAATAAAATCTTCCACCTTAAACCATCCTAACCTTCGGGTAAGAGGTTTGACCAGTGCAAGGTTGAATTCCTAAAGCAACGGGTGATCAATGAGCCATGTATCCCATCAAAATTCAATAGATTTGCCATTACCCACTATCCACTGGGAATCAAACGCTAGTTTAGATCTAACTTTAATCACACTTTGACAAAAAGTGAACTCCTCATGTGGGAGGGAATTAGCTAGCAAATCTTGTGATTGGCACATGTATTTTACTAAGATAATTTTAACAAAATTTACTTTCTGATTCTATAGAATCTTCCAACCTTGTTTTAAAATCAGGGCTTCATTCATAAGTTAGATGTTACGAAGACCTAGATCCCTATTCTCCTTTCTTGAGTAGAATTTGTTCCAGGAGACCAAATGAAACTTCCTGTGATCATGAGGCCCCTCCCATAGAAAAGCATTTTGAATCTGCTCTACTTTAGTCAAGAATTTAAAGGGTAATTTAAAAATAGACATAAAATACACCAAGATCAAGAGAATTTTACCTGCTTGACTAAGAAAAGCCCCTTTCCAACTAGCAATTCTTTTTTGCATCCTTTTGATCATCGAGTCCCAAAAATATTCTTGTATTCTACCAATGAATAAAGGTAGCCCCAAGTAAGAGGTAGGTAAATCTGTAACTCTGTATCCAAGGATATCCTCAATCTTATTTTTCCAATATTGAGGAGTGTTTACAATAAACAATAGGCTTTTAGAAAAAATTATCTTCTATCTAGCAACATTCTCAAATGTGAACATAATTCTCTTCACCACCCTAGCTTGCATAATTGAAGCAATGAGATATAAAATTGTGTCATTTGCTAACTGATGATGGGAGAAGGAGTCAAAGAAGAGTGTTGGTTTAATGCTTTCTATAGCTGGATCTAGATAAATAACTCTCCCTAAGGCCTTAGTGAGTTGAAGTCACCAAAATAAAATACCAGCCAATTACCGTTGGGGTGTCTCTCCAAGACCTACAAGACCATGTTAATATATATATTATTGGAACCAACAATTATATTCAATAAAAATAAAAGAGGTTACAATAAAAAAGGAGCCGAAAAGATCACATATTAAGGCACAAGGCCACCCATACAATAAAAACTGGAACCAACCCCTAAAAGGGTGAATACACAACATAAATAAGCATAGAAAAATAAACTAGAGTAACAAAAACTTTAAACTGTACAACTGTAGCTCTAGGAACTAAGTAGACTTATTAATTCATCATTATGTGTCATTCTAATGCTACAAAGGTATTGAAATTCTTGAGTTGAAAGGATGAAACCCTTTTTAGGGTAGATTATCTTGATATTATTTCCCCTATAGAGGGCTACAAGAATGCTAAAAATACATAAAAGGGGAAGGAACTTTAGATTTTGCTTCTGTAGACACCAAAACAGTACCAATCCAATTATGTGATGACAAGCACTGATCGCATTGACACACACAGCCCCTAAGGCAGCCCCCAAAGGTTAAACAATGGTCCTAACCACTCCCAAAAGTAGTTTTGGAGGTCAAAGGTCAATTTGGCACCTTTTTGGCACCTTGCTTTCTACTCGTCCCACCCCGAGATGAATACAAACTGGCATTCATCCCACCTAGGGACGAATATCAACATTCGCCCCAGGGTGAGGCAAATAGCAAGTTTGACTAGAAAAAATTCAAACCTCGACAAGTCTACCAGTTAACTGAGGCTTCAGGCCATGCAATTGTGAGGAATAGATTTAAATCAAGAAGAGAGACTTCTGTCATGCATGTATTTATTTTAGAGACCTCATGCAAGGAGATTCTAAATCAGGGAATTATATTTTATCTCAAAATAGGACAATCAACTCAAGTGGTGCCCTTGCATGCGCATTCCAAACAAAGAGACCCTAGGTATATAAATTGGTGAGTTTTCTCACCCAAAATATATACAGAGAAGGAGCATTTGAGCAATGAAGTGCTACTAATTTACATACCTACTTACGATTTGTGCCTTTCACATCCTTAATATCTCATTCGAAAGGGAGGTTATTGGGTGATTATTGGAAGCATGAATTCGGATCCAAAACCCGATTTGGCCACAATATTCCACAAAATTTGTTGACAACACCCCATAAAAAGTTTTGGACCCATCCCAAGTGGATTGGTGCTGAAACAGAGTCCCAAACGGTGGGCGTTCTACCCCCGGGTGCCCCCCAAGCTGTCACAACCCTAATCACCCCACCTCGAAATGATTAGAAATATGTGATATATTTCTCTAATTTTTATTTTTCATCTTATTCTATGTCTGTTAAATAGGTTGTAGTTTAAATTTCACTTCATTCTGAGCATTTTTGACTAGGTTTTTGTCTTTTCTCGCCTTTACTAACTTGCAGATGGCACAAAAAAAATTTGGGTGATAGAGGCCAAATTGGAGAAATATGACCTTCTGGGTCTTCCCAAAACACCCCCAATTAGCTAACCCCAACTTTGTAGATCATTTGGATCTTTCTGGATAGGACATTGAAGAGGGTGCTTTTTGACAAGTTATTGCGAGTCTATTCATCCCATCCCGGAGCGAATAAAAATATATGAGGAATTTCCAGACTGTTCCTTTTGCAGTGGCCTCCTGGTAACATATTTATTCTTCTATTAAAATTTTAGGTCGATCTGAGGTCATTTGGTTATCGTTTTAATATTTTCATGCATATACTGACGGTAGGCCTTGGGAAATAATGTTTTATTACATGTCTGTAGGTGCTACTAATCTTTTCTGTTTCTTTGAATGCAGGTTTTTGACATTAGAGGAAGAGGAAGGAGTCAAAAATCATATACACAAGTTGTGGCGACGTTTTGGTCTATCCATATTACATGTGGTCATGTGGAAGAAGGATTGCTATCCATGGATGTGATGAGAAACATATTTGACGCTCCTATCCCCTAAAAAAGGAAGGAGACGTATTGTAACACGACATTGAAAGCATATCAATAAAGAAGGCTATATTTCATACTGCTTTTATCTTGTGTCAATTCATCTATGTTCTTTCAATATATAGGCTTTTAGCGTTAAGTTTGGTTTTACACACATCGTGCTTGGCATATTCCTTTTTGTTTTTGTATCCTCGTGCTTTCAGTGACGATCACAGTGGGAGCTCTGTCCCTTGACTTTTAAGATTAAATTTTTGATTAAAGTTGCTTGTTTTTTCATTTATAGGTACCAAGTTTTCAAACGTTGGACTATTTCAGAGCAAAAATTCAGAGACATCCAATTTGGGCAGAGAAGAGGTAGAGGTCTTAAACACCTTCTATCAAAATTTTGTTGTTTGTTCTCTGGTTATTTGCTTGCATAGGAGATTTTGAATGCTTGTTTGCTTCATTTATGCAACTTAAAAAGAACCCCACACACCACATGGTAAGTTAAAACAACAAGGAGTTGGTCGTAAAACCCCAACCCTTGAGCAAGACCAACGATGGATTTCATCACCACCTTGGCTTGAGATACTGCATACATTACCCCGATCGTGACTGTTGCTAGACGTAAATCTTGATGAAAGCTGACCAAGTGTAGCTGGGGTGATTCCCAATGCATGAGGATAATCCTTCTATGGTAGGTGTCATAAATAGAGCGATTCCCCTTCCGTACCGCCTATGTTCCATGTACCATCTACTCTCACGTACCAATAGTTTCTATCACATAAGGGCAGGTATATAGAGATGTTGGTATATCAGTCTGGCAATGGTATATCGAAGGGTGACCATTTTTTGGGAGTCATAAGAGCCATCATTTTGCATTTAAACATTCTTTCCACAAGATTTCAAAATGAACATTAAAAACACACTGAACCAGGTTTAGGGCACACTTTTAATATTTAAACAAGATAATCATTGTTTTGTGTGTGTGATATTTCCTGTTTAGTGTAGTATAAAAAATCCTAAAAGAGATAAAAATCTACTCATATTTAGGAGAACATCACCATGGTGTACACTCGTAGCTAAGGCCAATCACGGGAAAGCACTGCAAAAAGTTTGCAAAGGGGGGAAAGTCACTTTCGATATAGTCCTAAGGACTTAGCCATCCCGCCTTGGTGGCAAGGCACCCAAGATAGTCCACATCATGTCATCATAGAACAGGACTATAGAAGCACCTCTTGGAGAGGCACCCCCACTCAGCATAGGTCCTTTCAAGAGGAGAACCTATACGTAGCACTCAACGTAGACAGGAGACCTCCATTAGAAGCTCGTTATGGGTGGCCTAGTGATGAAGTGCTAGAGCAATAGAGGGTCTAGAAGGAGGGGCCACAATATTTCATCATCCCTCCTTTACCCTGCATTACTATTAGAAACACTAGACAATATCCAGAGTATCAGGCTATCCATACAGGGCATGACAATTCTGCCCGCACCTTTTATGCATACAAAAGAGAGGGCGAGGAAGACCACTATGTTCCTCAAGAGAAGTACACAACAAGGGAATGATGCACCTCTGCACCTGCTATGTATTAGGATCACCCATTGAGGCCAGAGCCTCAGGTAAATGCTGCTAACCTCAATAGAGGGAAGCTCAGATCACCACGACCGAGATAGACATGTAGGGGAGGCATCTAGGCTTCCTAAAAAAGAGACGGTAGAAAAAAGTGACTTGGAATTTGACAAACATGTCACCCGCCAAGCGTAGATTACGTAGCTCAGGCAAGATCAACAACAATTAGAGCATCTATATTGCTTGAAAAAAGAGCACATTCAGTGTTAGATAGCCGAATTGCTTCATAACAATGTGCTTGAGAAGGCCCCAACTCCTTGTGCACATAAAGTAGAAGCGTATGAGAGGCATAACCCCTTGGTGCGAGACAGGTCTCCACGACCCCGTCAAGTATTGCCTTCGAGACCTCCTAGACCTGAGTGGGAGGCCACTCCTAGAAACAATGATGGGCACCCTCCGCGGGCACCCACCCATGTGTATAGGTCTTGGCCAGGCACTCCTTAAGAATCCTATGAGGAGTATGAACAAGAAGAAGAGCAAACTAAAATGCTCTACCAAGGCAGAAGGGGTACTATCCAGCTACCCCTCCATAGGCCTCAAGTTCCCAGCAACCCACAAAGGGAGCAAACTAAGGAGGAAGAGATAAAATCCTTCGATGCATATAAAGCGCTACTAGAGCGCTTAGAGTCTATGGAGATCAAGACTTCTGGGCCCCAAAATCCCACTTTATGCCAACTCCATAGTCATCCTGTGCATCCGTCAGTGCTGACACCTCCATACCCTGAACACTTTAAACTGCCCTAGTTGGCACTCTTTAGAGGGGAGGAGGATGCCCAAGAACATGTGAATAGATTCCTGAGCCAGTGCTTTGGTATTAAGGACAATGATGCTTTGTTACTAAGAACATTTATAACCACATTCGTAGGCCCTGCCTCGGATTGGTTCACTTAATTACCGAAACATAGTATCAGTAACTTGGATCAACTAGTGTACGCATTCCTCGAATGCTTCACCTTCAACACTAAGAAAAAGGTGTCATTAAGTGACCTAGCTAGCCTCAGGCAGTATGAGGAAGAGACCATGGTAGCATATGGGAATCGATGGAGGACGTTGCTTTCAAAGCTGCCCTACCTCCCTCTCATGTCCGACCTGTTAGATGTTCTCAAAAAGATGTTTGAGATTGATATCTATGTTATTGTAGTTGTAGCAAAATGCCACTCTTGAGGAAGCTCTGGTGCAAGCAAGAATCATTGAGGAGATCAAGATACAGGATGGCGAGATCGCCAAACCTAAGAAGAAAGAATGGACCAAGAACACTAAAACAGGGACCACACAATCGAAACCTACAGTGGTCAATCAGGTTGCTATCAATGTCCCTACGCCTACACAAGCAACACAGCCTCAAAAGGCTAACTATCAAGCGGTGCCTCCTAACAACTATGATAGAGAAAACCAAAGGCAGGAACAAAATTAGTAGTGTCACCCTCGATGACAATTTACTCCTTACACAGAGTCCAGGGACTCTCTGTTTGACCGCTTGTTAGTAGTGAACTTGATCAACCTGCCAGAGATTCAAAATATAGACCCCAATGCACCGAAGCCTAAGGGATACCGGGAGGACTTGTACTATAGGTTCCACAGGCGTAATGGACATGATCTTAATGCATGTTGGAAGTTCAAATGTTTGGTATAAGATCTAATTGACAACAAGACATTGGCGGTGGACAACCCCGTAGCACCAAACAACCAACATATGGGAGTCTTCAGAGACCCCTTGCCTACCCATGATGCACAGGCAAAACCTCTTCAAGTCAATGAGGTGCAATAGAATTGCCCCATGCAGGGGTATGTAGGGATGATAAGCATAGTAACTAGGAACAAGAGGTATCAAGGAGCTGCCCCTATGGTAGCCACTGAAGAAGTTCCATTGACGTCAAAACCCCAAAAACACCCTACGCCACTTCCCCCACCTAGACTAGTGGCCACGATTCAGACTAGACCTACCCAAAGTCTAAGGACCATGTCAGCTAGGCTCTCCATATAGGATCTCATTCAACAATCAACGCCCCATCGAGAGGCTCTAACGAAGATTTTAAAGGTCATTGAGCTATAGCCCCATGAAGTGAACTCTTTCAACAACTTTGTAGGACATGTAAAACAATGTACAAAGCCAGTCATCACCTTTAGAGAAGATGAATTGAAAACAAAGACTGGTGATGTGGTGGATCCACCCCTGCATGTTATTGTGTGGGTCAACGAGATTTCGTATAAGGGGGTGTTGGTGGACATTGGCTTGTCCAGTAATATCATCACTACAACAGCACTGAAACATTTGAAGTTTTCAGCATCTCACATCATGGCCTCCACTTATACACTGCAAGCATTCAATGATGCAATCTACTCAACAGTTGGCACAATTTTCCTACCTATCCAAGTGGGACAAAAGACTATTCATACAGTGTGCCACATCTTGGAAGGTGATATGGCTTATAATATCTTACTGGGCCAACCTTGGATTAGGGACATGAAGTGTGTCCCTTCAATAGCTCATCAGTGCCTAAATTATACATTTGAAGGACAGGTACATGTAGTCTTGACAGACTTAGAGCCCTTCAAGTACTGCAATACGATGCAATTCATGCCACAATCAACCCTCCCATCAACACATTTGGATTTTTAATTGAATCCATCTAACCAGGGTCCTATTCCATAGGCATCCCTGTTGCTGAGTCCATCGAGTCCTCAGCCGGGTCCATCTTCCTCCGCTAGTCCTTCAACAATGATGCCACCTACAGTGGCCACATCCAAGGACAAGGGAAAGAAACCCCTAGAAGAGGAACCACCCCTAGTCTCAACTATCTCTACCAAATATATGCCTAGTTGAATGGAAGTCGAGACGCCTAGTTTTCCCCACATGGAGTGGACTCAGGAAGGACTCCCATTTGCTTCCCCTCAACCGCCAATGGTCATAGTTGATATGGCCAACATGGTCCTGGGGGAATATCTAGTGAGGAACATTGTAGCAATGCCCACACTTGAGTCCATGCAGGATATGGGGCGACCTCGACTCCCCATCGACTTTGTGGTTCATATAGGCTACCCACCCAATCAGACAAACTTTATTTATGGGGGCCTAGATAATGGCATTGAAACTTGTATGCAAGAAGACAAAGACAAAGAGCCTTTTGCTGAGGATGTCAACTCTCTATCCAACCCTGACTTCGCTTTGAGATATCTTGGCCAATGCAATTGGCATAGATATGGGTTGGGCAGGTATGAGCAAGGAGTGCGTGTTCTTTGCCAACCGAGATATCAAATGCCATATGACAAGTCACGAGTAGGGTTCAACCATCCCTTACCCCTAGAAATTTTGGTAGAGAATATGCAAGGCCTAGGGATAGGAAACAAGGATGGGTTGGCATCAGATCCATATGCCAATCCTAACACAAATTATACATTGGGAGATTATCTCCCATTTCTAACAACCAACCTTGTTGACCATAACAACCCTTTCCCTTCGGCCGAACAGGGAGAAAATTCGAGGACTCCCATATAAGAGGGATATGGACAAGACCAAGAAGGGTCTTTAGTAGATGAGTCAAAATATGAGGTAGCGCCTTGGAATCCTTTCGAGTCTGATAGAAATCATTCACAAGTACATCCCATGGATGATTATCAGGAGAGCTTCTTGAGAATGTTCCCTTTAGATGCTCCAATTGAGCATATGCCACCTCAAGAGAATCAAGTCCCCCTGCAGAGAGCAAAACAACCTTGATGGGACCACATTAATTTGCTCGAGCAAGATGAGCCTCATATGTCACAAGCAACTGTTGGAGCCAACGAAGGCCTTTGGATCTCTGATAGTGATTACGAAGATGAAACCGAGATGGCTTATCTCAATCATATGTGACAACAACAATATCCCTTGGATATAGATGACATGTTTGAATAGTTACACATAGGGCCAAGGCATAGGTGGCACCTCAACCCGACGTAGTTATAGCAATTACTGCACCTGCCACTCCAGGTACACAGAGAGCATCCTCCGCTTGGAGACCCTATGAAACCATTAGTGCCTAGGGAAAACCTTGTCTTCGTATCTATGCATAGGGCTGATCCATTTGTGCCAGTACCCACAGAGCCAGATCCAGAGCACAGAGATCATCTAGGATGTCTGAGCAACAACAACCATGGTAATGGAGACTGCAATCATTTCATCAACATGATATCCATTGACCTAACCGCCCCCATCCATGATCCAGCCGACCCAACACGATCATTGCATCTAGACCTAGATGCTATAGACTGGGATCATGCTGACACACTACCATCCCCATCAGAGTACTGGCCTTGCGGTGGGATGTTCCATTTCACCCTAAGATAGAATTAGGATGTCTTCCATGCTGAAGAGGAACCTGACATTCCGAATGATGATCTAAATTTAGCAAACGATATCCACTTGATCCCAAATCCACACCAGTTGGAGGACGGGTCCCACATGTCATTCGAGGAGACGACTGACGTAGACATCGGCTCAGATCTAGTGAATTTGCAAAACATCAAGCTGGGGGTAATTCTATTCCCCGAAGAGCAAGCCGACTACATTACACTTCTCAAAGATAAGGAGGTTTTTGCATGGTCATACAAAGACATGCCGGGGCTAGACCCGCAGCTAGTCATGCATAATCTAATGCTTGATCTAAAATTCAAGCCAGTAAAGCAAAAACTATGTAAGATGCACCCAATAGTGGCCTTAATGGTCAAATATGAGCTACAAAAGCTATTGGATGCATAGTTTGTCATCTGCGTGGATTACCCGCCATGGTTGTCTAACATGGTTCCTATCAAAAAGCTTGACGGGAGGATTCACATATGCACCAATTTTTGAGATCTAAACAAAGCGAGTCCTAAAGATGATTTTCCCTTGCCTAGAATAGACGCATTGGTAGACGCTACAGCTAGCCACAAAATGCATTCACTCATGGATGGTTTCTCGGGATAAAAACAGATTCGTATCAATCTCGAAGACCAACTAAAAACGACGTTCACAATGCCTTGGGGGACATTTTGTTATAAGGTCATGCCTTTTGGCCTTAAAAATACTGGCGCCACCTACCAACGTGCCATGATGTACATCTTCCATGATTACATGCACAAAAATTTGGAAGATTACATGGATGATTTGTTGGCCAAATCTCTTTTGCACCCAGATCATCTCGATGACTTAAGAAGGATCCTCGATTGCCTCATGGAACATAAAGTCTGACTAAACCCCAAGAAGTGCGTCTTTGGCATCACATCTAGAAAGCTCTTGGGTTACATAGTCTCCAAACGAGGAATTGAGGTAGACCAACACAAAGTCAAGGCAATCCTTGAAATGCTTCCCCCAACTACCATCAAGCAGCTTAGAAGTCTATAGGGAAAGGTCGCGTCGATCAAGCACTTCATAGCGTAGCTATCTGACAAGTGTCGACCCATGAATAAATTATTGCATAAAGGGGTCACATTTCACTAGGATGATGAGTGCCAGTCAACCTTTGATGACATTAAAAAATACTTGGTTTCACCACCAGTATTCGCACCACCTAGACCAAGATTGTCTTTCTACTTATACATCCCAGCTACTGAGGTGGCACTGGATGCCATGCTGTCCTAGAAAAATGAACTACACAAAGAACATGCTACTTACTATCTTAGCCGCACCCTGGTAAGTTATGAACTTAACTATGCATACGTTGAAAAGCTCTGCTTGGCAGTGGTGTTTGCTACCAAAAAGCTATGCCACTACATGCTCAATAATACGATGTATGTTGTGTCTAAGGAGAATCCATTGCGATACATGATGAGTCATACTTATCATAGTAGCCGCACGGAAAAATGGATCATGTTGTTGACGGAGTTTGACATAGAATTCATTGGACATAAATCCATAAAATGTCAAGTCATCGTCGATCAATTGGAAGAGGCTCCTCTTGAAGACGATCAGCCTTTGACCGTAGAACTACTTGATGATGGGGTTTTTCATGTTTCAGAATTGCCAGATTCTGATGAGCCTGAGTCACAGGCTGACATGACCTTATTCTTTGATGGTTCTAATGTGAGCAAGAAGGTGGCACGGGAATTGTATTATTCACTCCACAAGGGGCTCCAATGCCTCTGTCATTTAAATTAAACTTCCCGTGCACCAAAAAAAATGTAGAATACGAAGCCTTGCTCATAGGTCTTCAGACAACAGTCACCATGAACATTAAATGTTTAAACATCTTTGGTGATTTGTTGTTAATTGTCAATCAAGTAAAGGGGATATTCCAATGTAAATGTCTAGTTCTGTAGGCCTACAAAGCCCTTGTGGACAAATTCTTGGCACAACTTGACTGGTATGACATCAAGGCACTCCCTCGATCATCGAATCATTTTGCGAATACTATGGCCTCCTTGGGGTCACTAATCTCGCAAGACCCTTTCGGTGATATGACCACCATTCAGGTCAAAATATTATCACAATCTGCGATGGAGCATGCAAGCTCTGACCTAACGCTAGGAATCCACCTAATCCAGATTGAACCATCTCAGGATAGGTTCTCTCGAATCCATGATTGTCTGACGTGAGCCAAATGGGGGTCCTTGTTCTCCCCAACCCCTCTTAATAGCAACACAACGCTATTTTTACAAGTTCTTTCCCACTCAGCTTTTTCTAGGGATAGACTTCAAGAGGGATTGGTCGTTCATACCATTGAGGTTTTTTATCAGCAGGATTGGTACACATCCATAAGGGATTACCTCAAGCTAGGTAACCTCCCACTTGGATTGACACAAGCCATGAAAAGATCATTTAAATAGAAAGTAGAAAAACATGTCTTGTTAGGAGACGTTTTGTATCATCGAAGCTATGAAGGAATCCTCCTCCGTTGCTTGGACTAGCAAGAGTCCGCTTGGGTGATCACCCAAGCACATGATGGTACATGTGGTGGCCACTTCAGCGGTATGGCCATCGCAAAGCACATTCTTTGCATGGGCTATTATTGGACATCTTTAGAGCGAGATTGTTGCGCATATGTAAAGAAGTGCATGAAGTGTCAACACCATGCTAATTTGACACACGTATCTTCTCAGGCCTTGCAACCAATCCAATCGGCTTGGCATTTTTTGTAGTGGGGATTTGATATAATTGAAAATATCTCCCCTACGTCATCGGGTCATCACACGTTCATCATAATGGCCACCGAGTACTTCACCAAGTGGGTGGAAGCAATTCCACTAACCTCTATGACTGGAACCCGCATTGCGGAGTTTATTTTGCATAACATCATATGTCGTTTTGGTATTCCATCCAAGATCCTTTCGGATAATGGGACGTCATTCAAGAATAAATATGTGCGTGCTTTGACAACAAAGTACAAAATTCAGCACAGTTTTTCAACACCCTATTATCCGCAGGCAAATGGGCAAGCAGAGGTGTCGAACAAAATGCTAGTCGCCATCCTCAAAAATACCATCGTATATAGTCATAAGGATTGGCACATTTAAATCCCACTTTCCCTATGGTATTATCACACTAGCATTCGGACGCCCACTGGGGCCACTCCATTTTCATTGGTGTATGGCTCCGAGGTAGTCATGCCTCTTGAGTTGGAAATCCCTTCCCTGCGCATTTCAATGTAAGAGTTCATCGATGATGACACTGCACGGCAGGCCTAGTTAGACCAATTGAAGTTGCTCGATGAATGACGCATCAATGCTCTTGAGCATTTGCGTATCTATCAAGAGAGACTTAAGAAAGCATACAACATGAAGGTCCACTTAAGGGAATTTCAGGTTGGTGACTTGGTCTTGAAAGAGAACCAGCATAATTCTAATTTGCCGTCTCATCTAAGAGACAAGTTCATGGTAAACTGGTTAGGTCCTTATGTGATTGATAGTAGAATAGGACCTAGAACATATCGGCTCGCCTCTCTTGAAGGAATCAAGGAACTAGAACCCTTGAACATCAATAATTTGAGGCCATTCCACATCTAGAGAGCCATAGTCCAACCAAATGCTCCAAAGGTATCCATAAACCCTTTGGTCAAGCCAAAAGCTCCAAGGATTTTCACAATCGCTTGGTCAACCCAAAATGCCCCAAAGGTATCCATAAACTCTTTGGTCAAACCAAAAGCTCCAAGGATTCCCACAATCATTTGGTCAACCCCAAAAATGCTCCAAAGGTATCCATAAACCCGTTGGTCAAAACCAAAAGCTCCAAAAGTTACCATAACTGCTTGGTCAAAATACATACTCAAAAACAAACAAAAATAATAAAATCATCAAAAATAACAAAAAAAATTGCATTCCAATTCCATGCATATTGGTAAAAATCAAATACAAAAATATAGGTTGCATTAGGCATCGCATCCATACATTGCATATTTACTAGGTCATACAAGTCAACATCACCATAGACTATCATTACTTGGCAATTCCATCATTTTCCACATCAAATCCATTTTATAAACGCATACAGCCAGAATAACACCATCGCCATTTTTAGCATTAGTTAGTTGTCTCCTAATGTATATAGGGTTTTTGTCATTCAGCTGTCTTTAAATTGCTAGCCAAACACTGTACAAATTTAAATAGATTTTACACAGGAAAGTTTACTTGGATCACGCCTCGTTACGTAACATCCCTACACAAGTTAAAACACATAAAATAATTCCTAAGTTCTGTGAACGCAAGAGAAACCTACAAAGTAGTTTAGGGCACCATAGGTGAAATATTAGCCTGTTCATCCCCCTGTGCAAATGGTTCAAGAATGCTGAGAAAAGGATGAGCTCTTCCCCATCAATTCCTCCTAATAAAAAGTGGTTTTCATCACTCCCAAATCCCAATCATCGTTGGTCCCTAAGGTTGTAAGGATTCGTACTACACGTCCCTGCCAAGGATAGGTAGTCATCCCCAAGACCTAATAGGATCGATGCCATTCAAAATCCAAATCCCAAAAAACCATCATCATGACCATCTCCACTCACCTTTGGTCTCAAAGTTGTAAGGATTTGTACTACACGTCCCTGAACATGATGGGTAGTCATCCCAAAGGCCTAAAATATCAATGCTTCATAATCTCCATCATCCCCTTGGTTCCCAAAGTCGTAAGGATTCGTACTACACATCCTTGAACAGGATGGGTAGTCATCCCCAAGGCCAAAAGTATCAAGTCCATTCATAAGCCATAAACTTACAAGATCAACATTACAACACTCAACATACAAAGTCAAATAATAGTGGTTATCACCACTATTCAAAATCCTTGCTCAAAAAAAAAAAAAAAACAAAAAGAGAAAAATAAACAGTGATTTTCATCACTATGTAGACGAGCAAGTATCCCAAACTATTGAGCAAACACACAACCTAAACTTGAACCTCTAGAATTATTAGCATTTGAAAACCATCTAGGTGATCCTCATTACGAGTTTGGTGGACAACCTACCTGGCAATGGCAGTATCCTAACTGCATGACGATATATCTGTCACATTAGCTTTGCATGTGCGTAGACCAATTTTTGCATGTGGATGAGCTAGCTTATGGTACCTTAGATTGTCCCATGGATTAATCTTACTAAATACAACAACAGAGTTAGTGGAGCTAATTAGGTGATCTCAGTACAGGTTTGGTGGATAGCCTATCTGGCACTGGTGGTATCCTGACAAATACCACATAAACGAAATCAATTGCACACATAGGGATGTGAAATAACTTGGTTAAATTCAAGTCAGATTTATACATTGTTCAAAAGTCTTGCGAGATAAATGTATAGTCTTGGCTAGTTAGTTAAAATATCTGAATCTCAGAAAAGCTTAACTACATTTTAAAACAACTGGTACATTTCATTCCGTACATCACCATAAGAAAATATGCAAAATACAAAAACAAAGTTTTCACATGCAAAGTCATTCCACAAAGTCATCCTGGTAGTACAACAAGCCAGTCAAATCTTGCACAGTCTATGGTGCCATCGAAAAATTATCAACAACTCATTTCATTCATTCCATATGCATACCTCATATAAATTAGAAACATTGCATTCATAATAACATATGCATACATCAATGTAAATACATGTACATCAAAACAAACCATGAAAAGTGCATAAACACCAAAAAAGAGTCATCTGTATATATATCATCAAAACTGCCCGCAGGCTACAATGAACCGATCCTCTGACCTCGCAACAAAAGCCAAAAGCTCAAAAACCCCTAATCCTAGGGCGTCGGCCACCATGATCACGCAGATCGGTGCGACATAAACTACCCCCCATGGTGTGGGTCCTATGGGACCTCCCAGGGCAACTGTTGCTCGCCCCTGCATCATGCCCACTAGTGCCCCCCTCATCTAGCTGCCTGTGACAAGATGATGCTAACTGCTTAGTATCGTTATCTCTCGTCCGATGCAAAGAGCCACCTCCAAGGGGCTCAAGTAATCGTCCATCGAGGTGGATAATCTCTCCCTCCATATCCATCCAATGCCAAAACCACTTAGCCTCCCACCGAAACCACTTTGTCTCCCACTAATGGTAATAAGCTACTGCATCGTCGTGCTGTGCCAATGTATTCTCCTTCTTTTCCAACTGTGCTCGTAGGATATCCCTCTCCCGTGTAGCATTGGTGTCCCCATCCCCTCGACGGTATGCAACAAATGCATTCTCCGGCTTCGCCAGTTGAGTCTACAGGAGATCCCTCTCCTGCAAAGCCTATCCTAGCTCCTCATCTCGTCTCTGTAGCAAGTCCTCCAATCGTGCTATCTCAATGCAATGCCTTGCCTCCACATCCTCTAAACCTGCCTGAGGCCTCAACATTTCCGAAAAGGCAGGCTGCTCCAGCTCCCACTACTCTGGGATGTCCTGCATCTCTAGCTGATCTGGCACCCTAAACTCCCCTCCAAAATCCTCAACCTCCACCAAGTTCGCATCATCTAATGAAACTCCCCAGCCCTCTATTGGTACCTCTGCGCCCTCATCCCCTGTTGCACCCCCTAGAGGTCCCTCGCATCGCCATCGCCACAAAGTCCACCACTGCTCATACTCGGTGGTAACCCCGATGTCATCCACATCTAGGACATCAATCGATGTATCTGAATCCTTGCCAAGTGGCACAACGACTGGCTGGTCCAGAGTCCTCTCATCCCCCGACATCGATAGACCATAGGCTCACCAGGAAACCCCTATCGCACCCCAAAATGTCGGGTAACCCAACCATATGGGAAAAAATCTTGCTCAGTCCCATGCCACCCAATCAACCACTGCCCCTCTGTACCCATCGAAGCCACTCTCCAGCCTCAGGCCAGGCTAGACAGTCCTGATAAGGGCGCCAGAACACCTCCCCTGGAGCAAGCCAAGTGAAGGCATCCACATAGTGCCCTACGACACCTGCCCATCGCCAAATCTGACCCTGCTCCTCAGACCTTCACCACAGTGCTTCGTAATCGATCTCTCGATCTACCATCTCCACCCAAGTCATCCAGGGCAGCCTTGTCGGCCTCTCCACTGTGATGTGTTGCCAAGCCTAGCACTGCAACAAGTAACTATAGCTAATACCCTTCTGCCTCCGACAGTGGACCTCATACAACTCATCATAGAGCTGTGCCAACAGAGTCTGTCCCCATCTCATGATCATAGGAGCCTCCATAGGACACTCCACCAATCAAAACACCACCTCTAGCAGGTTCCATGAGAACCTCGCACCCGAAGAGTCGGGTAGCAGCATGTTGGAAATGAGGCCCATAAGTAATGCGTGCCTCACTCCCAACACACCCCTATCTAGCCACCATCAAACCAGTACCATCGAACCAGTATCCCACCAATCTGGTAGTCTCCCTCTGCCCTCTCCACTGGGATGTCCACCCCCATATCTTTTCCATGCCCAAAATAGTGTATCAACACTGTTGTCCTCTGATCCCGTGACGTCGTTCAGATCGACAGTCCATCTATTGGAATCTGAAGAATCCGATAGACATCCTCCAAGGTCCCCATAATTTCCCCTGTTGGGAGATGGAAGGTGTTGGTTCGGGGATCCCACAAGTTGATCAGGGTCGTCAGATAGGCCCGATCCCTGACCATCGACTCCAGCCAAGTCACCTGCTTGAGCCCAAGGGCATCAAGCCAATCCCAGTCAGCCAAAGTTAGTGTTGCATGCACTTCAATGAAAATAGTAGGCAACCGGTATCGGCTCTTCACAACCTGCAAAAGAAAACAACATAAAAACATTAAAACAAGGAAAAACTATACCACAAAAACATGAATATACAACAATGCATAAAAATGTACAGCCAAAAACAAACAAAACATTCAAAAACAATAATTTGTCAGTCCTAGGGTTTTTAACTCTACACTGATAAATTAAACAAAAACAAACAAAACATTCAAAAACAATAATTTGTCAGTCCTAGGGTTTTTAACTCTACACTGATAAATTAAACAAAACCATAACAAAATTTAAAAATCATTTGTCAGTCCTAGGGTTTTTAACTCTAACTGATAAATTCAAAAACAACAAAATTTCAAAAAGAATAATTTGTTAGTTCTAGGGTTTTTAACTCTAACTGATAAATTACAAACAAAAAAATTAAAACAACATAATTGTTTGTCAGTTCTAGGGTTTTTAACTCTAACTGATCAATTAAAAAACAAACAAAAAAAATTCACAAAATAATTTCTCAGACCTAGGGTTTTTAACTCTAAACTGGTAAATTAAAAATACAAAAAAAAAAACAACAAATAACTAGGGTTAAATCTACATTTTTACGCTTAGTTTTACCCTACGTTTCTAACTTAAGTTTTGATCTTTGTTAAATTTGGGTTGAGCGAGGGTTTTAAGTTATGTTCTAAACTAAGTTTTCAACTAACTTTGGATCTTTGTTTAACTAGGGTTACACTAAGTTTAAAGCTAAGTGTTAATTTTGATAGACTAGGGTTTCATTTTTAAATCTGAAGAACAAAACAAACAAAAGACAAAAACAACTAACTTGTGGTTTTAAAACTGTAAAGCAAACAAACAATAAAGAGGAAGGGCACTTACTGGTATCACTTCCGCTTTGTCGCTCGATCCGGTTCGTTCACTCATGATCGTAGAAAAATTTTGGCAGTGCTTCGCTTCACAGAATTGACCTCCTCCTCCTCAAAGCTCCAAATCGCCAGGAAAAACAAATGCAAATGAGCCCAAAAATCAGTTTTGGCCTTTAAATAGGCTTCTTGAGACTGTACTCATCCCCCTCTATAACGAGCGCTCTAGTTAGCACTCGTCCCTCCCCAGGACAAACACTAAACAGGAATTCGTCCCACCCAGGGACGAATACAGAGCAAAAATTTCAAAAAAAGCAAAAACTGCACAAAATGCACCAAAAACAAGAAATAAAAGTGTCCGATAAGAGTACTTTGGAACTTGAAATTCTGGGCATGCAAAAAAGACGTCGGGGTCACAAATCCTCACTATCCTATTCCCTAAGAAGGCTACCATAGTTGGACTGCTCCACGGAAGACGGATTTTTGAGAATTTCATCCCAAAACGGCGTCACCAAAACGGGTCAAAACCCATCGAAAAATAGCAATAACATTGCCGAACGAAGACGCTTTTTGCGCCTAACATTCTTGGCATCCAAAACAGACATTGGGGTTACAAATTGTTCCTATCCTACTCCCTAAGAAGGCTATCATATCCGGACCGCTCCGCGAGAGGATGGATTTTTGACAATTTTAGCTCCAAAATGCGTCACAAAAAGGGTTCACACCCACCAAAAATAGGTCAGAATGTTCAAAAAATGCTTTCGCATTCAACGGTAAACAACTGAAGGCACCCTTACCTAAGTCATCTTGAGTCAAGCGACTCATTGCTTTTCTCATGTCGATCATTCCCTCATCGATTTGTCGCTTGAGGGGGTAGTCACACTTAGTTACCAATCAACAAAAACATACCCAATCAAGGAAATGACATGCATTCAAAGGATCATTGACAAAGACAATCGTGCCCTTGCTTGGGGCAGCAAACAAGCAATAATCACAAGCTGATCAAACACTTGGCATTCATGAATCATGAACTCAAGGTTCCCACAAACAAAAGGTTTCGCGCTTTGCCTATTCATGACTGATCAATGTCCAAGCTCAAGTAACACCTCACCGAAAAATGTTAACACTTGAATTAAGTTCCTTAGCTTGTCAGAAGAAAGGATTCAAGAATGTGTGTCCTTTCCATACTTGGGGCATCAAGAGTTGGTCAGGTTACTGAGAAACCCTAATAATTAGTGCTTTGGTTATCTATTTTTTCTCAACATTGCACCTTGCACAATGCTTCCCAAAAAGGGACATCTGTAGACACAAAAACAACACCAATCTGATTATGTGATGACAAGCGCTGATCGCATTGACACACACAGCTCCTAGGGTAGCCCCTAGAGGTTAAACAATGGTCCTAACCACTCCCAAAAGTAGTTTTGGAGGTCAAAGGTCAATTTGGCACCTTTTTGGCACCTTGCTCTCTACTTGTCCCACCCCGGGATGAATACAAACTGGCATTCATCCCACCTAGGGACGAATATCAGCATTTGCCCCAGGGTGAGGCAAATAGCAAGTTTAACTGGCAAAAAGTCAAACCTCGACAAGTTTGCCAGTTAACTGAGGCTTCAGGCCATGCAATTGCGAGGAATAGCTTTAAATCAATAATAGAGACTTTTGTCATGCATGTCTTTATTTTAGAGACCTCATGCAAGGAGATTCTAAATCAGGGAATTATATTTTCTCTCAAAATAGGACAATCAACTCAAGTGGCGCCCTCGCATGCGCATTCCAAACAAAGAGACCCTAGGTCTATAAATTTGTGAGTTTTCTCACCCAAAATATATACAGAGAAGGAGAATTTGAGCAACAAAGTGCTGCAAATTTACATACCTACTTGCGATTTGTGCCTTTCACATCCTTAATCTCTCATTCGAAAGGGAGGTTATTGGGTGATTATTGGAAGCACGAATCCGAAACCAAAACCCAATTTTTGGCCACAATATTCCACAAAATTTATCGACAACACCCCATAAGAAGTTTTTGACCCATCCCAAGTGGATTTGTGTCGAAACAGAGTCCCAAACAGTGGGTGTTCTACCCCTGGGCACCCCCAAGCTGTCACAGCCCTAATTGCCCCACCCCAAAATTATTAGAAATCTGTGATAGATTTCTCTTAATTTTCTTTTGCATATTATTCTAGGTCTGTTAACTAGGTTGTAGTTTAAATTTCACTTCATTCTGAGAATTTTTGACCAGGTTTTTGTCTTTTCTCGCCTTTACTAACTTGTAGATGGCACTAGCAAAATTTGGGTGATAGAGGCCAAATTGGAAAAATCTGACCTTTTGGGTGTTCCTAAAACACCCCCAATTAGCTAACCCTAACTTTTTAGGTCATTTGGAGCTTTCTAGATAGGACATTGAAGAGGGTGCTTTCTGATAAGTTATTGCAGGTCTATTCATCTCACCCTGGAGCGAATACAAATCTGTGAGGAATTTCCAAACTGTTCCTTTTGCAGTGGCCTCCTAGTAACATATTTATGCTTTTGTCAAAATTTTAGGTCGATCTGAGGTCATTTGGTTATCGTTTTAATATTTTCATGTATATACTGAAGATAGGCCTTGGGAAATACATGTTTTATTCTGTCTGCAGGTGCTACTAATATTTTTTGTTTCTTTGAACGCAGGTTTCCAAAATCATATGAAGAGGAAGGATTCAAAAATCATATACACAAGTGGCAGCAACGTTTTGGTCCACCCATCTTACATGTGGGCACACGGAAGAAGGATTGCTATCCATGGATGTGATGAGAAACATATTTGATGCTCCTATCCCCTAAAAAAGGAAGGAGACGTATTGTAACACGAATTTGAAAGCATATCAATAAATAAGGCTATATTTCATACTGATTTTATCTTGTGTCAATTCGTCTATGTTCTTTCAATATATAGGCTTTTAGCATTAAGTTTGGTTTTACACACATCGTGTTTGGCATATTCCTTTTTGTTTCCATATCCTCATGCTTTTAGCTTCCTACGTAGGAACCATCAATTCCATTGATGATGGCTCTACATACAATGACATATTCTCACTATCGCTACGATACTCCAACACATTGTAGTTGTTGAGAACACAATTGCCTAACTGAACACTGGTCATTTGAAGTTTCTTCTCTAGACTGACATATTCTTCTACAAATCCCCTTCTCAGGCTATGGGAGCACCTTGCGTTAACGAAGGGAAAATGTACTAGAGGACTGGATGGTTGGGTAGACTGTGAAGCAACCTATTTTACTTTTCTTGGTGTATGAATTTGTTGAGACTGAGGAGCCTCATTGCTGGCAGTTCCAGCTTGAGGACCAACTTTTTCCTTTTCATACCTTTTTTTTTGTTGGTTGTGATACATGTGTTGAATTCGACTGTGTACCTTTAGAAGTAGCCAAATGTGAATCTTTATGCCCTCCCACAGTTGTCCAACCATACTCCTAAGTTTGAGGAGTGGGTGCACTTGGTGTGGTGGGGCTCTTCTTGTCAATATTATGTGGCATCAAGGGATAATCTTTGATCTTATGTGCTAAGGATTGGTACAAAAAACATGTGTTGGGTAAATCAATGTAGAGGACCTGCTGGGATAGCATAATATTACCAACCTATATGTCAATGGACTCCTTGATATCTCAAGAAATATCAATCTTGATGCAAAAATATTTTTGAGGGCGTGCATGGAAAAATTTGTCCACCTCCACAAAAATGACATGTCCTAAAGGGGTTGCTATGTGATTGAGAAAGGGCCACAAAGGTAGAGGGAGTCCTCAGAATTCCACCCACACAGGTAATTTAGTAGATATTTCCTCATAAACAAAAAAATCACGGGTCCAAGGAGAAAAAATAAGAAGAGAAATTTTCATGTACTAGGGTTCATGTTCATAAATCACCTTAACAAGGGTTGTTTTCGCAAAGCAAAACAAAAAAACCCTTTGTAAGGTTTTGAACCATTGTTAGCTTGAATCCATGAGGAGTCCAAGTTGCATTAACCCAGGCCCTAAGGGAAGACTCATTAGAAATGTGGTCAACGAAATACCTCACAAGGATGAGTGATTATATGTTGTGACATGTAGAATCAACTTCAGGCAATGGAAGAATTACATCAATAGAACAAGGGTTACCTTGTGGACCATTCTTAGTACACACCTGCACAATCGGTTGAAAGGAGCCATTATCACATGCATTCCCTTCTACGGTACCAATGCTATGTATTGGTCTATCAGGGTTAACCCTAGCCCAATCTTCATTACTTGTCACAGTTGAAACCCTAGCTTTCCCAATCCATCTACTTAACCAAGCATGATTTTCTTCTGCACTCCTTTTTTTCCACTCTGGCTGATGCTTTGCTCACCTATCACCAAGAAGGGTCTTTCTTCTCAGTAAAATACATGTGCCAATCACAAGGTTTGCTAGCAGATTCCATCCCCAAGAGGGGTCCACTTTTTGGAAAAGTGTGATTAAAGTTAGATTTGAACCAGCACTTGATTCTCAGTGTATAGTGGGTAAAGGGAAATTTATTTACTTTTAGTGGGATACATGGCTCATTGATCACCCGTATTTGCTAGCAAACCTTTTCTTTTAAAATTTATTTGTTTATTTTTTAAATAAAAACTTCTATAAAGGTTAGTTTGCTAGGTAAAGATGAAATTAAGAAGACAAAGTTCATAGAATTACCAACAACCTATTCCTTTTTAGTTTTTTAATTTTAAAGCAACTCACAAGGTTTTGAAAGAATCCCAATCTAATGTACATTAATTTACAACTACTATATCCCAACAAATCCCAACAAAGATATGAAACACAAACAAAACCTCTTTACATTAACAATGACCTATAGAATATTATATATATATATATATCGAAAAATCTTTAAATAAAAAACTTAAGTTTGAATTTAAATGTATAATATTTTTTATTATAATAAATAAAAAACTTGAAAAAACTCAAAACAAAATAAAAATATTACATTTAATATTAATATAAAATATATTAATAATATATATATATATATATATATATATATATATATATATATATATTTATATATATATTTGTAATATTAAGTAATGGATTTTGACGAGGAATCCTTCAATCTATTACAACAACTCTACAGGGAGACACACCTACCCCTCACACATTCACCCACACCACGGTTTGAACCTTGGACCTCCCGAAAAAAAACCAAAGCCCAAACCTTTGGACTGCACAAAAACACATATAATATTATACAACCTTGAACACCGAATCATTTATATGAGTTGCAGTTCCTATACCGTATTTAGAAACATGTCAACTCGAAAACTACAGCCATGACTATTAATATATAGCAATGATACTTTATAAGGTTACATGGTTTTATAAATAAATAAATAATAGCATGTTCTACTTTAAGTTGTTGGCGGTCTACCTTCTATTGAGTTCTTTTCATAGACCTATCTTCTAGGTTATGCTTTTTACTCTTTATTTGTGTAAATACAAATTTAAAAGTGAGTCTTGTAGAATTGAAAATATATGTTGGTGACTCTGATTTTAAAAATTTACAATTTTTTATCCATTTTTTTTCCATAAAAGGCTTACCTATAATCCCTACTATCTCAAAATTTTTGCCCGTAAAAGCTTACTTATAACAAAATCCAAATTCAATGCTCAAAAGAATTCTCAATTTTTTCTTAAATTTTTTTACCTATAAAAGCATACCTTTTAAAAGCCAGTATTTTACTATCAAATTTTTGCTTGCAAAAGATAAGCCTAAATTTATTTGATAGTGGTTGCTAGTAACTACTTAGATTATCCGCGTGATATGGTTTACAGGCAAGAACGTCACTTACATTATTGATGATGTGACCCAAGTTCAATCCCCACTACAAATATGAATATGTATAAAAAATATTTACTCATTAAAAACTCTCCAAATTTAATACTTTGAGAAACTCTCCAAATTTAATACTTTGTGGGTCCGGATAGGTGAAATAGGTTCAAATTTAATACTTTGAGGGTTAGGATAGGTGGGATAGGCAGACCGTCCCAGTTTGATTGCATTTGATTGCATGCCGGCCGTCTTAGTTTAATAGGCCTCAAATATTTGCCAAGAACAGGATAGGCTGCAAAGTGTTTGTTGAATTCAATTTTTTTAAGGAAGTTTGTAGTTGTCTGTGAATTGTTTCAAACTAAATGCAATTAACCTTATTATTATCAAATAAATTAAAATATAAAATTTTTCTAAAAGAATACCATACGGTGTGTAATTCATCAATCATCAACCAAACCAAACATGTTTAGAGCATATTCAAAGCAATGGCATGTAGCAAAATATCTTCTTTTAAAATCTATTTACTTAGTAGTAAATATCATTGAAACAAAATCTAATTAATCAATTTACCAATTGAAACAATTTTCTTACAACAAACTTGTTAGAACTTAGTTGTTCTAACAAGTTTATTATTCGTCGGAGTAGCGTGAAAGGATTAGGAAATTCTTTAGGCTTGATATTTTTGTTTAAAAAGCCATTATCCTACATTATAAAATATAAAAGATGATGGATTCTACAGAATATAGAATTTAATATTGGATATGAAATTCAATATTACATGTTAATATTGGTAAAAATATGATTTTGTAACATCGTTTTTAAATTAATAAAGGTATAGTATATATAAAATAAAAAATTATAAAATTATAAATATTTTTAATAAAAAATATATATTAACTTATTTTAATTGTTTTAAATATAAAATATATATTATAAAAATTATTAATTGATTAGTTTACAAAATAAAACTAGTCAATTTGGTTCAGTGGCACACATAAATGGTTCTTTATTCAAAATCATTTTCTTAACTATATTAGGAAAGAAGATTATGACATGACCATGTTTGTTAATTAATGTTAAATTCATGAGAGAGGGGGTAAGCATCAAAAACTTGCGAAAGATATGAATTTAGAACACTACATGATTTTGCAGATAAATTAACCAATCCTAAATTAACATGAGCTTGCAAAGAATATAAATTTAAAAGGGTATGCAAATTTATAATAATGACATTATCTTTGCCATTACTTATGTTGCAAATGTGTCACCTTTAACCTTAATTTTTATGTGTTAAGATAATGGTTAAATTTTTAGCTCGTAGAGAAATAAGCACAACTCCCCACAACTATCCTATATATGTTATTTCAAAATTTCCTACTTGTTTAATCCTAAGATATAGAAGCCTATAGAAGCCAAATATAGTTCCCTATAAGAATTCTCATCATTAGAGTTTAAAAAATAACTTTATCAAAATAATCATAAGCTTTGCATGAATTGTTGGTTGGTTGCTTAAGATTATATCATTATCAAGAAAACCTAGTTAAGGTCACATTGATAATAATTCTATCCCCTTGCACTTGATGGTTGCCATTGACACTCAAGTGGAGGGTACTTTGAAGAGGTTAGGGGTTTTAGTCTCCTTGATACTACGTAATACCGCTCATGTTCTCATGTCCCTACGTGCATGCATAACATCATTAAAAAGGTAATTATTTATGTCAATAAAAGAATAAATTTTTCAAAATTTATTCCTAAAATACAATACAGTCAACTTGAAAAAATACTCATAAACATAAAAATAATATATTTTAGTTAAAACCTATACCTTTTTCCTATTTGTGTGGCCCCTAACACTCTCTCCTTGTGCACATATTAGAGAACACTATTATAAATATTTGATGTGGATTCAGATGAAGGGCAAAAGTAGATTTATTGGAGGCCTTCTTCATGTTGACCCACCCTTGAATTGAACAACCTTTGTAGGGGAATGTGGTTCACCTTGATAGCATAATTGTACATTCTAAAATCTGGTTTCCACAAAGACATTTGTTGCTTATTCTACGTCTTCATATTTGTTAGTAATTCAAAGGCTAGAAAGCATATTTATAACCATGGCTATATACATTTTGTAATTTTATCTTCTTGATTTGTTTAAACATGTGCATGTATTGCAAGGCCATTTCTTAGAAAAAAAGGATGATGATTATATTCTTGTTACTTGAGGGCCTATGCATGTCTAACACCTATATTATCAAAATCAAGAAACATAATACATGACAACAATGACAACATAACGATAAAAAAACTTTAAAGAAGGTTGCACATAACAAATGAATTTACTCTATACCATATAGACATTTATAATTCTTAAAAAAAAAATCAAATATACATCAAATAAGTACAATTCATTAGGTAGGGTTTGATCTTAGATGATTTCTAATATACAACAAAGGCCAAACACTAATATCTAGATGAAAAATACCTACAAAAACACAATTAAAACATAGTCAATATTATACTAAAATGGTCAAAATGATTTTTAGAGCATTTTATTGATGATGATTCATAATTGTATTGTCAAAAATAGCAATGTGTCTTATTTATCATAATTTTGGCAATATAGTTAGCATATCTTTGTTGCATTTTGGTTGAGAAACATACATTTTGAGCATGACCATAATACCTTTTCGAAAGGGTATTAAAAATTTGATAATTTTAGGGGAATTTTGTGCACTTTGTTATATTTCCACCTCTCAACAATTGCATGTCCCTTGCATGCCTCTTCTGTGATAGATTAGTTGATATATCAATGCATAATTTAAATGCTTTAAAAAAATATCTTTTTCATTCCTTTGTCCTAAAGTTCTATCATATTTATTAAATTGTCTTAAAATATTAAAAAAATAGATGTCTTTATCATAAAATTGCTAGCAAACACCTATTCAAAAAAAAAAACTTTGCTATCAAATAATGCTCCATGTCAATAAAATAACATTATAAACAGGAAAAACAAATGTATAGTGAAGTATTTTGATTGATCAAGATATTTTTAGTGAGAATTAATGTTTCCTTATGGGTTGTTGTTAAAAGTGTAATATGATTCATGGTCAAGGCTAAAATTGTATGATGAAATATTAGATAGGCCTAAGAGAATTCATTGTATCATATATTTATTTTATTGTAATATTTTATAATATAAGCGCTATGGATCACAATTAACCTTTTTATGGTTAAACCAATCTTATAAACGTGCAATTAAACTTAAAGCCTTCTTGTTATGTTGGATTAGGTTATGTTCATTTACATAATTGGGGTTTTGGTATTGGTATATATACCCCCAACCACTCCAACATTTAACATTGGAGTGTAGTGATTCTTATCCATGGGTAGTACAATGATTATTTATGGTGCCTGTAGGCACCCATAAATTTTTGTATCTCTTTTTCTTTTTTTGACCCTCTTACACATTTTGTATAAGATTTTAGTTGATGGTTTTATTCTATTTATTTTTGGAAAATATTATGAATTCCATCAAAATAAGTATAGAACAATATTGGTTGGTTACACAGGAATTTAACTCTGAGCCTCCAATATTTCTTTCAAGTTTTAGGGTGAATTTTTCTTTAAATCTTCATATGCACTTTTAGTACAAGGAGCAAATAAGGTTCTCTCTTCCATATTTTTTCATCCAAATTTCCTTTTTTTCCTAGAGGGTTCAAATTTTCATCATTGTTTTATGCTCCTCTAAAAAATCAAACTATTTAAGTTCAATTTTGGACTAAAAATATTCTATTTCTAGGATAAATATGATCCAAGGACTTATGATTCAAAAATATTATTAGCACCAATTTTTGAATTAAAAAATTAAAAAATGACGTGAGTGCATCTCAACTAGTGGTTTAGTGCCATTCCATAGGGTTAATTATTAGAAAAGGACACATTCATATTTTATGGTAGGAGGTGTCGCGATGGCTATAATTGTGCATGTGAGGTCATAACATGATGAAAGTAGAAGGTTCAAGTCAAATATGTACCAAATTTTGTGTTACAAAGCAAGAAGTATACCTAATAAATAAAATTTAATACTTTGAACACCAATGCATGCATGCCCTAATGAGAAATGTCATATAGATAAGCATGTGAGCAAGGGGAGGTGCATGTTTTTATATGTACACGTGTCATTTTGCATATGCCAAAACATCCTAGATAACTGAATTCCTATTTTTAAATAAGGCTAAATGGATTTTTGACGAAGAGGCCCACTATTGTAGTGGTTAGAAAGAGTGTTTTAGAAGGTAGAAGTTGCAAGTTCAAATATTGCTAGCAAACCAGTTTTTCATATTGGTGGTTTGTGATCATGGGGGACATGTTAAAGCCAAGACTTGGTCTTTTGATACTTAACAATTACAATGGAAACCCAATTAGCATGAAAGTCTTAGATCTTGGTCTACCTAGGATTGAATCCCCACCTTAAAGATGGATGGATTATTGGTCGAAATGGAAGCTAATGTGGCGGTATGCCATATACAACTCATTCATATATCTATATGTGTGTGTGTGTGTGTGTGTGCTAATCCAACTAATCAAAATAGTATAATTATCATAGTTGCATAGATTTAGTTATGTTGAAGTAATGAGTGATAAGTAGAATATACTAGAAAATTAAAGAATACAAAGGAGTAGTAGATAATTGCATCAGTTTGAGCCCTATTTATAGAATCAGTTTGAGCCCTATTTATTCAAATCACATAATTTTTTGAGCTTTGCATATTCATGGTATTAATTTAAGGACTTATTATAGTTTTAGGGATATGATTGTGTAAGAGGGATAATCAATCCCTAGTTAGTTGCATTAATGGGTGAAATTACAATATTTGGTTTACCCAAATGATAATCCTATTATGTAATAAGAACCTATGGTGCATTTTATATAAAATAAAGAAACCCTTGATGAAGAAACTCACCAACATAAGAAAGAAGAAGCTCTTGGTCTATTTTCCATGTTGATTGAACTAGAATTACTTTTCCATATCAAAGAATAAATTGAACCAATTAAGGTATGGTCAAAATTGCATGAGTTATTAGGTAAAGTAAATATAACTTAAGTAATACACTTAGAGTTAAAGATTTCTTATCTCAAATATATTGAGTTTGATAATGTTGAGGATTATATTGTGAGATGTAAGACATTTTGAGCAAATACTACACATTTGAGATCCAAAAGGAAAGATTACATAGAATGTGTGAAGATTGTCCTTGCTAATGTCTCTCATTTTATATGTTGAACATCATAGTTCATATGATTCCTATGTTCTTGGAATCTTGAAGAACTCTTACTACTGATTAGATTTTCTCTCTCTTAGCCCACTTTTGGGTAGCAATGTAGAATTATGATGGTACTTCACAAATACAAACTCATGCAAAGGAATTTTGAACTAAGGATTTTAAGATCTAGGGGCCCAATGGATAGGCTATCTTTAAAGAATTCAAAGACCATCTATAGATATTGCAAGAGATAAGGACATCCAATTTTTTTTATGGTAATATTGTAAAGATTTGAAGCTAACTTTTTGAAGATGGATGGATGTATTTTTTATAAATGGATTTATATGGATCTAACTCAAGTACAGAGGCCCATCAAAGCATCTAGTATGAAATAAGATATTATTGTTACTAATATATTCTATCCTTGGACCATCAACTTATTATATGAGGGTGTGTTGATAGTATAATCTGATTTATGATCAAGGTTGACATTGTATAATGTAATATTTGATAGGATTAAGGGAATTCATTATACAATGTACTTAATTTATTGTAATATTTATTATGTAATCCCTATGAATTGTGGTTGGTGTTGTTATGTTTAAACCCACCTTATAGACTTGTAATTAATCTTAAAACTTTGTTGTTATGTTAGCTTAGGTTAAATTCATGTATATAATTGAGATTTTGATAGGGTATAAATACCCTCCATCACTCCATCCATTAACATCAGAGAATAGTGATTCTTATCAATTAATAATATATTTATTATTCATGGTGTCTATGGGAATCTAATAATTTATGTGTCTCTTTTAATTTCTTTAATCATATTACACTTTCTCTATAAGATTTGAGTGGATGAATTGCTTTTATTTGTTTCTAGAAAATATTGTGATTTCCAATAATTGTTATAGATCCACTTCAATGGGACTAATAAATATTAAATTAAATTGATTGCTTGTGATGGTTATTACAAAAAATTAAAATATAATCAAAAAAATCCATAAGCTATTACATAATATTTTTTCTTGGCACTTATTTGTTATTTCCTATCAATGTCAAGAAATCTTAAGTATCAATTTGAAACTTTTAATGTAACTTTTATTTAAAAATATAGCAAAACATGCAACTTTTCTAAGTTTATTTTTATTTTTAAATATATTGATTAGAAAATAATGACTTATTGGCATCTATATATACATTGAAATATTAAATTTTCCATAGTATGGGCTATGTTAGCCATAGCAAATATTTGAACTCAGTTCTAGTTGGTGACAAGCATCTTATGCACCCTCTCACTAGACACAATTCTATTAGAGTGCACTTCTATAAAAAGAGGGTGCTCCCTCTTTAAGAGTGCACTTCTATAAAAAGAGGGCGCTCCCTCTTTAAGAGTGCAATAAAATACTTTAAAATTTGAGAAAGAAAGTCCTCAAAAAATTTGAATATGGCACCTCCACATTTTCAAAAAATGATCATATTGTTGAACCATCACTAGCACATGCAAAATTACCATACTATTACCAATACATGTGCCTCAAAAGAGGTGCATAAAATACAGCTATAAAATAAAAGGCATGAGCCACTTAATCACTCATAATATATATTTGAATAAAGCATCTTGTAGCTTTCACTTTATGCCCTTAACACTACAATATAGTTAGTTAGTGAGGCAAATTATATAGATTTTCTTTTAATATTTGGGTCCAAAAATGTGAAAGCAAGAATATTTGTCATGAATTGATCTCTTTACCTCCCCTCTACTAATGACGCAAACATACCATTACACCATGACTACATATTTAAAACTCAAACCTCCTTTATAAGATTTTTAAAAGAACTGTATATGCTTTCATGCCTCTTCTACCATGCAATGGAATATTCCATGAAATATTTTGAATTATAAAAAATTGAAATTAAACTTATAGAGGGAAAGTGGTATTTTTTATATGTAAAAAACATGAATGAAAATGGTTAAATCTAAAAAAACGCTAAATTGGGACCCCCTAAAATTTTGCAAGAAATCCAATGGAATTAATTGTTTATCCATATCTACCATGATTTTCCATATATAATTTTTTTTTGGTGATTAAGCAAAGTTGATATGTTTTGGATTTGACATCATATTTGAATTCATAATATTTTCTAAAAATATACATTCACCACAATCATATACAAAAAAAAGAACAAAAATAGAAGAGGGTATACATGAAAAATAAGAAAAGAGATAGATGACAAGAATTGAGAGAAGGAATAATGGGTGGGTTCCCATATACACCCCTATAATATTTTATTATATCACACTATTATACAAATGATCAATCATTGGGTGTGTTGATGGTAATTCCAAAAATATTGATGGGTAGTTAACCTCAAGCTAACATTAACTTGACTTTAAGGTTAACTTACAATAATATACTAATAATAAATTACACCTTTTAATTAAGGTTATCTATAAAAGTGGATTAATCAATATCATTAAGGGTGAATACATAAGCGTGCTCTTAGGCTTACATGAAGATGCCTATAGACTTAAACATAGATGACGATAAGCTTCCAAATAAGAGTTTCCATAAAATTATACATATATGCTTGTAGGCTTACATAGAAGAATACATGTAGGATTACATACAAATATACCCATATATTACATAGGCCTATATCAATAAACCCAAAGGATTATATATCACTTTCTGCTAGGTTAAATCAAGATCACCTATAGGTACTTCATCACTATCACCCTTGGCCTAATAAGACCGAATTATAAATATTTTAGTAATTCTCCTCATATATCTGACATCATATGGAACTTCAACTAACAACTACACTTATGTTTGGGTAATTCTTACAAGGATAAAAATTACCACTAAAAATAGATAGAAATATATTTTAATTAAGAAGGATTCACAAAACATCTTAATGCTCTTAATTAAAATGAATGTAAGTATTAGATAAAAGCTAACATTGTTTTCAATGTTCATCAAGTATTTTCAAAGGCACTCTATTTGAATTGTGAGAATATCTATAGAGAAGGAAACTAGATAACAAACATTTTTATCAATTGAGGTGTTGATCCTAATCTTAGTAAAATTTAAATTTTAGAAAAAAATTAACTTAGTAAAACTTTCTCATAATAAAAATAATATCAAGAAGATGATTGCAAAAACATAAATAAAAATAAATAAAATTATTTATAAAAATAAAATTAAAGAATATATTTGATAGAAAGTCAAGTTAAATATGGTTTAAATAAGCAAATAACAAATGTAATATTTTATTTTTATCATAAAAATGACCCTCACTAAAATCCACACAATTAATTTAAAAATAAATAACAAAAAATAATATTGCAGTCATTGAAGTTTTAACTCACTAATAACCAAAGGAATAAAGTCCAATGCTAATAACTAGTAGTGAAATAAATGAAGCATAATGCACAACCAAATGTTAATATCAACATTATGCAAGCCTAGCATAAAAGGATGCATACAATGGATACATTCAAATTATTTATATAAGTAACCATTATATTTAGGGAAGATACCATCATTATGGTTGATGTGGACCATATAGTCTTTGCAAAGGAGAATCATGACGTAATTGTAACATACAAGAATTCTATGATGATATTCATTTAGTGAGTGAATTTCTAATACTTTCAAATAAATTTTATGGTGCATTTTATGAGGAGGATGAGCATTTCAATTTTTAATAGGAGTGTGGTTTTGAGTTTAGTGTCACCGAAGTACATAACTATAGCCATATCACATGTAATACCTATTGCTATTAGTATTACTCTTTCATAGCTTTCTTCCAAGTTCATGTTTGAAACTTCTTTTGACCTTACATATTTTCTATCATGATGTGCATTTCTAATTATCTTCACTCTACTAAGAGCTTAATAAATATACTCGAGCAAATATGTAATATTTTCATAATCTAAAATATCAACTAAATATTTTACTTTTCTCCTTTAATGTTACATAAATGCATGTTGTGAATAGAAAAGATTTAATGTTTAAAAAAAATACTTAGGTGAAAGGGGCAAGGCATAGAGAAAAACAACGTATAAATTTGATTTACCAATTATACCATAAAACAAGTATAGTTACTAGCATTTTGCTAAAGTTAGAGTATATTTTAATTGCTAAACCCATTTTGATAATCAAGAGGATACTTAAATTGTATGACGTAAGTTTCATTGCTAAAGTTAGTACATATTTTTATATTTAAACCCATTTTGAGAATGAAGAGGATACTTAAATTCTATGATGCAACTTTTCATGTCTACAAGGGTAAACTTCCAAACTTATTTATGACAAATATCACAACTTTACTTACTAGTGTTGATTGTTAAGAATTCGTTATGCCTACAAGGTTTATTTTCTTGTCAAGACTTGACAATTAAATTTTTGTATAAGATTTATTTCAAATTTTGTTTTCAATTTAAATATTTTAAAAATATGTTTATTTTTTTAAAACTATATTTAGAACAAGCCTTAAGTTTAGATACAAGTTGTAAAAATATTTTTAGTTTCTAATATGCATGAGGGATGTTTTCACATCCTATTTTAGGAACAATGTGATAGCTAAGCAAGTCTTAATCATAAATTTCTATGGGGCCCAAAACCTAGATGGATAAATTCATCACTAGAAAGTGGTGCAAAATATAAGAGCCTTAAGGGAGGATCTAGACTATATTGTTGTTGGGGATTCTAATGTTAAATTATCATCCATAGATCAAGAAGGGGGAAATCTAGTGTTGGACTCAAGGGGTCAACTCATGATTTTCTAGGTCCATGCATTGCACTCTATGGATATTCAATGCCCTAGAAATTGCTATACATGGACTAATAAGAAAATCTAGCCACATAGCAGGAAGGTGAAGTTAGATCATTTTCTAGTTTTAGAGGAGGAATTTGTAAAATGGAATCTAAAATTTTAGTGTTTAGAGGGCCCAATATTGGATTGCTTCCCGATTCTATTGGATAGGTATTATAATAGGGCAACATAAAAAATTATTTAGATTTGAAAACGTTTTCTTACAAAAGGAGTAACTTTGGAAGAAAATACTATAATGGTGGGAAGAGGGACATATAGAGTATGGAACAACAATGTTTAGCTCCCACAAGAAGCTTCACCATATCAATAATTACTTGAAACTATGGAGGAGATCTAAAAATCATACTTCTAGGCCTAAAGAGCTCCATTGGTGGCTGGATGGGATGAGGTGCAAAAAATATTTAGGGAGGAAACAATTATATAGTAGCTCAAAGAAGAGGATGATGAGTTAAATAAAGTTATAGAGGACATTGAAAATCAAGAAGAGATCTAGTTGAAATAGAGAGGAGGAACCACTGGCTATAGGAAGTGGACATAAAAACCAATTTTTCCATTAGGCCACTTGTGCTAGGAGGAAAAAAACAAGATGGAAGCTCTCTAGGATGAGGTTGGGCTCTCCTTTGATATAATCCCAAGTGTACACTCCCATTCAATGGATTATTTTGCTATATTTTTTAAGGAATGTTCTGTGCAAGAAAAAGAGACTCGGGATGAAGTTCTTGTTGCCATATCCTATATCATCTATGAAGAACAAAACTAGGCCCTATTTAAACCCATTAATAGGGAGGAACTAGAGGAATAAGTAAAATAAAAATGTCATATCTAGATGGCTTCCCAATCAAGGATTTTTAGACCTTCTGAGGCAACTTGGAGGATGATGTAATGGTTGTCATAGAGGATTCTAGGGACAATAATAGAATGCTTCATGCATTAAATTACATCTTCATTGCTTTAATTCTAAAAGGGGATGAGACGGTATCTATTTTAAACTATAGACCTATCATCTTATGCAATATCATATATAAAATAACCATAAAGGTAATGGTTTTGTGGATAAAACCTCTTCTAGATAATATTATCTCCCTAAAATAAAGAGGTTTTATAGAGGGTAGTAAAGTCTTGGATGGTATCTATGCCCGACAAGAAGAGTTCTTCAAAATGCTTCCCTTGCAATTCAGAGGTGGTTCCCCATTATGACCCCTCCGATATTTCTATGGATTTACCTATTTCTAATTTCTTTGGGTGTCTAGAGGAGTAGAAGCAGGACATAGATGAAGGTAGCCAAGTGCCATTAAATGAATTTTTTCAACCCTCTCCGGTGCCCTCCATAGCTTCTCCTATTGAGAAATTTCATGTTGTGAATAATTGCTTAAAGTCCCCTTCATCGAAGGGGAAAGGAAACCCTGACATGGTGGGGGGTCAAAGCCCATAATTTTCTCAGCTATAGGTTGTGGATAAAGGGTTTCCTGGTCCTAAAACCAAAAGCCACTAAAAGAAATTAGATAAGAGCGAGTGCATTTTTATTGCTGCCTGTGGTGGTCTGCCTAGTTGAGTTTATCAAGAAGAATGAGTCTAAGGTGTCACAGTAGAAAACTCAATATGGATGTGTTTAAAATCTCTATTTCTCCTAGGGTATTTTGAGTTTTTTTGGCAGTATTCCAAGGTTCTGATGTGTTGTTCATTGTTGATCTTGCTGGTGACGCAAGGCCTAGTTTCATTTTGTGGCTAATTTTTATTGGGTGGTTTTGGGCCGTAGTGGTTTTTCATTTTGAAATATTATGTGCAAAAGTTTCCACTTTTTGCATGTAGATTTAATGAATTTAATGTTTTTGGTACTTTAGGAGTGTGAGGCCCTTGTGTTTATGGGACTGCATCTCGATGCACCCATTACTGGGGTCTATTGCTCGTTCCTAGTGGGATGGGCAAGATTTTTAATTTTTTAAATTTTAAATTTTAAAATTTCTCCCACATTTTTGAGTTTGAGAGATTAGGGCCGATTTCATTTTCTCCATATCCTCTTAGATTTTTTGGCACCTTGGTTGTGTTTGTTGTCTTTTCTTAGTGGGTGCTATTAGCGGTTTATCCCCTTCGAGGTAGTTGGCTTTTGGTCTCCTTCTGGAGATAGTTTATTGGTCTGTGTTAAGTTTTCTCTCCCTCGGGGAGTTGCTATGTAAGGTTGTGGGTTTTTCTTAAAAACCCTCTTTCTTAATATTACCAAAAAGAAAGTCTTGGATGGTGTGGTTGTAGGTTAGGAGGTAATTCATTCTATGCAGAAGTATAGTAATAGAGGAATGTTCATAAAATTAGATATGTTAAAGGATTATGATAGGCTGGATTGGATCTTCTTAGTTAGGATTTGGCTTTTCTCATGATTGGATCGATTGGGACATGAGATGCATCTCTACTCTGACATACTCAGTGCTAATCAATGGTCTTCATTCACAACTATTTGAAGCCACTAGAGGCCTTCATTAACAAAATCCTTATCTACCTTATCTTTTTTCATATTGGATGAAGGCTTAGGTAGAATTAGGTTAAGGAGAAGAAAACAAAGTTTTCGCATACGTATCAAGGTGGGTGAGGAGGTTTTGACTCACCTATAGTTCATGGATGATATAAAATTATTAGAAACAACCAAAACTAGGGAATACATAACAATTTGAGATACTCTTAACATTTATATCAGGTCCACAAATCAAGTTATCAATGATAAAAAATCCAAAGTGGTATTTATCAATATTGACCTAAGGCTTTAGGACATAATTTTAGAGATCTTGGGATTCACAAGGACTTATCTCCTAGTGGTCTATTTCGGGGTCCATCTACATATTTAAAAAAATGATAATAGCTATTTTGAGGAATATTTAGATCATATTAAATATAGAATTAACCAATAGTATCACAAATGGTTAAGCCTTGGGGTATATTAATTTTCCTATAGTTAGTCATTCATGACATGCCAATCTATAATTTTTAAATCATTGCTATCCCACATACCATATAGAAAGAGTTGGACAAGATGGCAAAAAAATATTTATGGGGAGAAGCAAAAGGAGAGTGGATATAAGAATTAGTAGGATGGGATAACGTAAGTCATCCCAAGGTAAAGGGATGCTTAAGCCTAATGATATTGGAGTTAAATAATAAAGCTTTGGATATAAATATTTGTTGGAGGTGGATCTCTCAACCAAATTATTTATTCATCATAGTTTTAGCTCGTAAATATTTGGGTTGGATCAATATTAAAAGGTATTTCAACCTCATACAACTTGGGGACTATACGTTAAAGCAACTCAAGATTTTGGTCGAGTGACCAATTCCAATCCCTTCAAAAATGGTAATCATCATGATTAAACTTTTAACAGAAATATTTTCACAAGTAGGGATGAGGAGGAGAAATCCGTTTGGGTCTAGGAGAGACTTGTAGTTAACACAATGAAGAATGGATATGAAGGTATCCTTCTAGATCTTCCCCATGCATATTAGGTCAAGGTTTGGAGAAATATTTAGCAGTCTAAGTGCTAGCCAAATGTAAACTTCTTTGGTTGGAAATTACCACATAATGGAATTCTTACCTTAAAAAATATAATACGTAGGGAAATAATTCACCCATATAAATGTGTGTTATGCTATAAAAGTAGGAAATAATTGACCATGTCATGTTTGAGTGCTTGTTCACATGTTATATCTAGAAGAGATGCTTATTAATTTATAAAATCTAAGCCATTGTTGATATAAATTGGATTACTATTTGGGAAATATGAAATAGGGGTAAAATTAAATATGAAGATATTCATATAATGTGGAAGCTTGGATTAAATTTTATTTTGTGGTTAGGAATAAATGGTACAATTTTTAGATAAACTTTATCCTCCTTGGATGGTGTCTTGCAGGTCATTTGGAGAAAAATCATGGAAATTATGGCAATGTATGCTAAAGAAGAAAATTAGGATGATATAGGGATAATAGAGGAGGAAGTTGAAGTGCAAGAGAGATAGGATAAAGCTAGTTGTAATGATCCTAAAAAAGGATGGATTAAACTTAACATTGATGGAGATATAAAAGGTAATCCAAGGAGCGCTAGAATTGAAGTGGTCTATAGGAATCATGTTGGGATAGTGCTCAATTGGGAACTATAGGGAATAGTAAAGGCCATGAACACCGAAAAAAATACCTTAACTATAAAATTTGCTTCTTATTGGGTGGTAAGACAAGGCCATATGAGGATAATTTTATTATTTTGGATTACAGGGGGAACTTTGCTTTGGAGACATAGAGGTTGAGGATTCTTGTCACCCAAATTAAGTAGTTGTGGATTGAATTGGATGATGTGATATTGAATTATGTGGGTAGAGATCTTAATATAATGGTAGATATACTGGCTAAGATTGGTTTCAAGAAGAAGGTATTTCAATATCATAGTGGTATGAGGATGAGAGGATTGCGTAGGTTGGCAAGCAAATCTAGTGCTTGGCTAATTTGGATAACTAGTGTAGACACATATTTTAAGAGGTTTGGCTCCATTGTAGGTCTCATTTTTATTTTTTAACCAAGAGTGATTAGATCTTAGGTTCCTAGGCTTTAGATCCATGGAAGTTTTTTTGATGCAGGAGCATCCAGTGGTGTAAGAGTGATCTTGCATCATACAAAATTTATAATATTTTATATTTTATGTTCTAAGTGTGTCTAGTTGTTAGGATATGGAAAACAATAACTAATGGTGAAATAATCATCCCAATATCCTAAGCGGTTTGGGAGATATGCCAAAACTAGTAAAAATCCTAGTGAAAACCCTACCAAAACTAGTGGAAATCCTGCTAGTAAAACTTGGAGGCCAATTTTGAAGGCCTTAGAGGCCTTTTTAAGGGCTGAAATATGGTGGTACTATGTGTAAAAATATAGTACTAGGATTCCTACCCCTTCGAAGGTGCAATAATAGTCATTTTGAGCAACGAACGAGGAGTTATGACATCGGTAAGTTTACCCCTAAAATTTAAATTTCAAAGATATAGTTTTAGGTGGAAAAGGGGAAACTATGGTCAAAAGGGGAGAATTTTAAATTTGTAATCAGTTATTCTCTATAAGCTCTATATACATAACAGTAATTCAAGAAAGATTTGACTCATTTGATATTTTCTCTATCTTTTGTGGATTGTATGTGCTTGTTTAATGCACCTCTGCTTCAAGTGGTATTAGAGCTGGAGTTTCTGAGTGTGTAGGTAGATCATCGAATGTGAGGTAGTTTGCACTAGGAATTATGGTTGGGATTTGGATAAACATGAGCAAAATATCTTCACAAAGAAACCGTGGTGGTGGAAAAAATGCTATGGTGCCAAAAAAAGATTTTAAGGCTTTGCAGAGGTAAGTTTAAGCTCTATAAGAGGAGCTGCAAAGAGATTTTGAGCAAAGGAGATAAAATGGGAGTGAATATGAAGCTAAAAAATAAGAGGCCCAATTCAAGGAAGAATAAGAGGTAGTATATACTACAAAACCCAAGTTATATAGAGCTATATCCCAGATTGGGAAGAGACCGCATATGGAAGTTTCAATGTATTCTATAAAATCTTAACCCAAAAGAGTTGATCAACTAGATCAATGATATGGATGAATATTTTGAGTATGAGGAGGTTGAAGATACTGAGAGGGTCAAGTTTGCTAAGACCAAGCTAAAGGGTCATGCTAGTATTTGGTGGAAGGGGTGCAGTTGGACAAAAATATAAGAGGGAAAGAAAGAATAACAAGGTGGGAGTAGATGGTGGAGAAGTTGAAGAGATAGTTTATTCTAGCTGATTACGAGTTGGATCTACTCAATAAAATGTAGGTTTTTATGTAGTTAAGCAAGCTTTTCAAGGAATACATAGAGTATTTCTATAAAGTTTTAATTATAATAGACCATTTTGAGGCCAACAAGGAGAAGATAGCCTATTATATAAATGGGTAGAGAGTAAGTATTCAATAGGAGTTGAGTCTAGTCAGGATGACCATCATAGAAGATTCTTACCAGTTTTCCTTTAAGGTAGAAGATAATTTGAATAGGAGGTTTGAAAGTAGAAATAGAGGAATAGGTCATGGTGGAAGAACTAGTAGGAGAAAAAATTGAGGATGGAATAAGGACAAAAAGAATATTGGGGAAACAAGAAATAGTCAGGACCAGAAGGAGGAGAATGCTTATCACCCCCATAAGTAGAATAATAGCTACCAAAGAGGAAGAGGGAGTCTAGAAGAGGGCCTGGAAGAGGAGGATTTCGTGGAACCTGATTCCAATGTGGAGAAGAAGGACATCAGGCATACAAGTGCTGACAACACCAAGGGAGAACAAATAAGAGACCTAAAGGTAATGCTCGAGCTACTATTGTAGATGAATATGCTGAATCTGAACACTCTAAAGAAGAAAAAATATGAGAAGTTATGGTCACAAAGAGAGCCTTGCTGAATGAGGAGAAGGATCCAAATCAGAGGAAGAGTCTATTTTGAACAAGGTGTAAATGTGTAGGTAAGGTGTGTAATGTTATCATTTATAATGATAGAATTGATAACCTAGTTTTGGAAGGAATGGGTACCAAGTTATAGTTAGAGAGAAGGAGGCACCTACATCCATATCAAATTTCTTGGTTGTAGAAGGACCATAGGGCTTTGGTTAGTGAACAATGTTTGGTAAAGTTCCATATTGGGAATTACCATGATGAGGTCCTATGCGATATCTTGCCTATGAATGCTTACCATTTGCTATTGTGAAGGCCATGGTAGTTTGATCAGCATGTAATACATGATGGGTATGCCAACACTTACTCCCTGACCATGGATGGAGTGCACCACAAGCTGAAGCTCCTAAAGGAGATGGAAAACAAGGTATGTAGCAGTGTAAAAATATATTTAGTAGATGGTATAATTTTTTTGGAGGGCCTAAAGCATGAGCATATGTGCTATGCATTAATTCCTAGAGTTAAGGATGAGCAATGCGAAGATATCCTAGTAGAGGTCTCAAGTCTACTAGAAGAGTTCCTAGATATTATATCAAATAATGTACTAGAGGGTTTACCACCAGTGAGGAAGATCAATCACCATGTAGATTTGGTACTGGGAGCTAGTTTACCCAATAAATCAGCCCACAAAATGACTCCTATAGAAATTAAGGAGCTAAACAGGCAAGTCCAAGAGTTACTAAAAAAGGAACTGATTTGAGAGAGCTTAAGTCCATGTGCAGTACCTGTAGTACTAGCACTAAAGAAACATGGGAAGTGGAGAATGTGTACAGACTCTCGGAGCTATTAACAAGATCACCATCAAATACAAATTTCCATTTCCAAGAATGGATGATATTATGGATTGTTTAAATGGATCCAAATACTTCACCAATATTGACCTGAAGAGTGGGTACCATAAGATTAGTATTAGAGAATGAGATGAGTGGAAGACAACCTTCAAGACTAGAGAGGATTTGTACAAGTGGTTGGTCAGGCCATTTGGGCTAACCGATACACAAAGCATATTCATATGACTTATGAATGAGGTATTGAAGGATTTTTTAGGAAAATTTCTCATTGTCTATTTGGATGACATTTTAATTTTTAGCAAGACTTTGGAGGAGCACCTACTGCATATTCGACAATTTTTTGAGAAGCTGAGGGAAGGACAGTTGCTGATTAATTTGAAGAAGTGTAGTTTTGTGAAGGAGTTGGTGTACTTAGAATTTGTCATCTCATCTGAAGGTCTTAAAATAGACCTAAAAAAGTGAGGGTTATCATCGAATGGTCTACTCCAAGGAGGATTATAGAGGTAAGATCATTCTATGGTCTGGCCAGTTTTTATAGAAAATTTATTAGGAATTTTAGCAGTATTTTTACACCCCTAACAAAGACAATGAAAGGGGATAAGAAGGAGTTTAAGTGGACTTCAGGAGCACAGAGGAGTTTTGATATGTTGAAGAAGAAAGTCACAGAGCAACCTGTTTTGGCACTTCCAAATTTTAATAAGGTATTTTAGGTAGATTATGATGCTAGTGGTAGTGCCATAGGAGCTGTATTGAGTCAAGAAGGTAAGCCTATTGCCTAATTTAGTGAGAAGCTTAATGAGGCTAGGAAAAAGTATTATGGTTATGATCATGAGTTTTATGCTATAGTTCAGGCTTTCAAGAAGTGGAGGCACTATTTTTTCCAAAATAATTTGTTCTATATACTGGTCATCAAGCCTTATAGTATATCCATAGCCAAGGGAAGCTAAATTATAGGCACCTAAAGTGGGTTGAGTTTTTGTAGATTTATACCTTTGTGTTGAAGCATAGGAGTGGTAAGTCAAATAGAGTTGCATATGCATTAAGTAGAAGGTAAAATTTATTGACAGAAATGAAGGTGGAGGTTATAGGGTTTGATCAACTTAAGAGTTTGTACCCTGAAGATCTAGATTTTATAGAGGCTTGGAGAATTTTATTGGCACCTGTTACTTTTAATAGGACCAAATGGTTAGATTTTATAATCCAATATGGAATGCTATTTAAGGGAAACCAATTGTGCATTCCAAGGAGTTCGATGAGACAGAATCTGATCATGGATAAGCATAGTGGAGGGTTTGCTGGAAACGTTGGTCAAGATAAGACCATTGCCCTTGTTAGTGAGAACTACTATTGGCCATAGTTACAATGATATGTGAAGAGATTTGTACAAAGTTGTAGAGTATCCATAGGGCCAAGGGTGTGAGGCAGAACACCGAATTATATTAGCCATTACCTATACCAGAGAAACCATGGGAAGATATCAACATGGATTTTTTCTTGGCTTACCATAGACAGAGAGGGGGAATGACTCCATATTTATGGTGGTTGACAGATTTTTAAAGATGGTACATTTTATTTCCTTCCAAAAAAATAATAATGTAGTTCATGTTATAGGGTTGTTTTTCAAAGAGGCGGTATGACTACATGGTCTACCAAAGAGTATCATTTCAGATAGGGATACCAAATTTGTTGGGTATTTCTAAAGGACCTTATGCAAGAAGTTGAATATAGATTTGAAAATTAGTTCTGCATACCACCCACAAACTTATGGGCAAACAGAGGTGATGAATAGGTGTTTGGGTAACCTGCTATGATGCTTGGTAGGATATTATCCCAACGGATGGGACTTTATTTTACCATAGGCAAAATTTTCTTATAACAATTATGTCAATAGAAGTACCAATAAATTCCCATTCTAGGTTGTATATGGGAGCAGCCCAAGGAATGCTTCTGAGTTGAGAAAGATGGACAACAGGGAAAAGAGTAGTGCTGATGCTGAGGAATTTGTAGAGCACCTAAAGAATTTGCATGGGGAGGTAAAGAAATATATTAACAAGATGAACACTCATTACAATATAAGGGCAGACCAAAAGCGATAGTTTAAGGAATTCCAAGTGGGAGATGAATTTATGGTCCACCTGAGAAAAGAAAGGTTTCCTACTAAAACCTATAACAAGCTAAAAATGAAGAAGTTTGGACCATGCAGGATCATAGAGAAACATGATTTAGGTAATGCATATGAAGTAGAATTTATGAGTGGGCTTAACATATCACCTGTGTTCAATATTTCAGATTTGGCAGAATATCATGAGGGGAACAATGATGAGGGACCAATAACAAAAAATTATAATCCCATGAAATAATAAAAAGATACTTAAATGTAAAAAAATATATTAAAAAAAAATCACACAAGAATTATATTATCTTGAGTAAAAAATTAGGTAAAAAATACATAAATCTTAAAAATTATATAAAAATAATTTAACAAGAGTTATATTATCTTGAGTAAAAATATAGGTAATTTAATTGTACTTAATGTTAATATTATTATTAAGTAATTTCAAGTACAATGGATGGTACAAGTGGGGCTACATTCCCTAGGGACATAGAAACAAGGGACCTTTCTCCCCATGATATTTTTTATTATATAAAAGTAGGAGCTTTAAAAGGGTTCCAAAGTTTAATACAAATGGGACAAGGAAGGATCATTAGCAGAAGCTATATCAATCTTGACATAGAACATAACCCTAAGAAGGTACAAAACCACTAACAAAGGTATCCCCAACTAGAGTAACAAAAGATGGGATAACCAATCAAAATATACCCATAACCCAATGGGGAATACCCTAGTCTCCCAACCACTAAGAGGTAAATGTCTCCATTTATTGCTTAACAATATCCTGAATTTCATTGATAAAAGTGATTACCACCTGATTCAATCCTAGCAGTGCCTAATGCTTCTCATCAAGCATACCGACAAGCAATTTGGCATCATATCACACTTTTACCTTCTTGCAAACCAAGAAATAAACCCATTATTTTAAAGGAACTCCTTCGGTGGGTTGTAGACTTCTAGGTTCTAAACTTCAGTGAGGTGTTGAAGAAAAGTTTGAAAATGCAGAATCATAGAAAAGTAGAAAGACGTTTTATCCTATAGTGTTGATAATAAACCAGCCAAAATTTCCAAAAAATTGCCAAGCCCTCGAGATTGAAAAAAATGCCCGCTACCTAAGCCAAAATGAGGTGACCAAAACTCTACCAGTTCCACAACATGAGATGAAAGCTTCCACATTGAGCATGTACCAAAAATCTATCAAAGTAATCATATGATGTGGGCTTCCTTGGAACTTGATAAGCCTATAGGAAATACCATGAGTAAAATAAGATGTATTAATCCATGATCAAGGGGGGAGCAGACCGAATCACCACCTCATGAGAGAAAATCCCCCAAAGAAACCACCAAAGAAAAACCATGCCAGTTGATGACCCCACCTTCTTGCATAAAAAAATGAGATAAGACTTCCATGCCAATAGGCACTCACATGTTCACAAGTCCACCCTATCCAAGCTAGCACCACTGACCTGACCTCATGCAAGGATCCAAAAATCCACCTAGTTAGAGGGAGAGCGACCTTGGAATGGAAAATCACATGCCATAAGCTATCCTATGAATGGATGATCAACAAAGAAGGGGATAAAGATAGACAAATGTTTTTGCCTCCCTGACCCCTAGAACTCTATAAATAAGAAACTAACCATGATCATACGCCATCAAATTTTAAATATTATTAGGGAAATTGGACATCCAAACCATGATACCTTGTTGATAAAGGCCAATATTCACCATTAGATCCGTCACTTTGTTACATTCATAAAAAACATTATGCACTTGCACCTTTGATTTGGACCGAAGGATTCTTATGTCTTCTTCAATAATATTGGCTATTGTCTAGTTTGAATGGCTTAAAGACTTAACTAAATTAATAATTTAGAGAATCCCCCTTCACTAAGACTTTTTGGAAATCCAAATATTTAACCAACATGAGTCCTTGGAGCATCGCTCTGAATTCCAAAAAATGGGAGGTCTAGATTGAAAGGAATTCCACAAAATCCCCAACTAGTTTCCCTTTATCATTGCTAAGGATACCTCCTGCTACTACAAGCCCTTAGTTTCCCTTTGATGCATCGTCAAAGTTAAGCTTAATCCAACTAGTACTAGGAGGGGATCATTTTATCATGTTTCTCAAGGATAGTGGTGGTGGATCAACTAACTAAGTTTGTCATGGAAAACCACATCTGATCTCCATCGAGGCTTCATAAAAGAATCCTCCATTTAGGTCTGGGAAGCAAGAAGATACATTTTCCATAGTCACCTCGATCGCATTCAAGAAAATTATCTTTGCGTCTCACTTGGAGTTCTTGAAGGATTTTTGGTTTTGCTTTCGTAAAATGCTCTATAAAAAGTGAGGGAGCAAGACAAACTAGAACTTAGCCAAGTGAGGAGATTTAAAATGTGGAAACCATTACAAAAATACCTTATCAATTGAATACGATAAGTTCCATTGAACCATTAAAAGAAGAAAAACATGGTCCACCACCTTGGCAAAGAAAGGATATTGAAAGAAAAGATGTAGTTAGGACTCATTAGAGGCCTCACAAAGATAACACCTGTTATGGAAAATCATTCCCCTTCTATAGAGGTTCTTGAGGGTGAGGCATATATTCTTAATAGTCAACCAATAAAAACACACTTTAGGAGTTAGATTCTTCATCCAGACTTTTCCAGGTAGATTCCATTGGATAGGATTAGATTTGATGAAAAATTAAGCTGACTTGATAGAGAAAGAACCATCACTTTCTCCTTTATAGATTAAGGAGTCCTTGGTATCTTGCATCTTCAATACCTAAAGCTTAAGCATATTAGAGATGGTGTTCCAAGCATCTACTTCATACCTATTGCAAATAGAAATGAGGATTGATTTCCACATTCTCCTACCCTCGACAATTGAAATAAAATCTTCCACCTTAAACCATCCTAACCTTCGGGTAAGAGGTTTGACCAGTGCAAGGTTGGATTCCTAAAGCAACGGGTGATCAATGAGCCATGTATCCCATCAAAATTCAATAGATTTGCCATTACCCACTATCCACTGGGAATCAAACGCTAGTTTAGATCTAACTTTAATCACACTTTGACAAAAAGTGAACTCCTCATGTGGGAGGGAATTAGCTAGCAAATCTTGTGATTGGCACATGTATTTTACTAAGATAATTTTAACAAAATTTACTTTCTGATTCTATAGAATATTCCAACCTTGTTTTAAAATCAGGGCTTCATTCATAATTTGGATGTTACGAAGACCTAGATCCCTGTTCTCCTTTCTTGAGTAGAATTTGTTCCAGGAGACCAAATGAAACTTCCTATGATCATGAGGCCCCTCCCATAGAAAAGCATTTTGAATCTGCTCTACTTTAGTCAAGAATTTAAAGGGTAATTTAAAAATAGACATAAAATACACCAAGATCAAGAGAATTTTACCTTCTTGACTAAGAAAAGACCCTTTCCAACTAGCAATTCCTTGTTGCATCCTTTTGATCATCGAGTCCCAAAAATATTCTTGTATTCTACCAATGAATAAAGGTAGCCCCAAGTAAGAGGTAGGTAAATCTGTAACTCTGTATCCAAGGATATCCTCAATCTTATTTTTCCAATATTGAGGAGTGTTTACAATAAACAATAGGATTTTAGAAAAAATTATCTTCTATCTAGCAACATTCTCAAATGTGAACATAATTCTCTTCACCACCCTAGATTGCATAATTGAAGCAATGAGATATAAAATTGTGTCATTTGCTAACTGATGATGGGAGAAGGAGTCAAAGAAGAGTGTTGGTTTAATGCATTCTATAGCTGGATCTAGATAAATAACTCTCCCTAAGGCCTTAGTGAGTTGAAGTCACCAAAATAAAATACCAGCCAAGTACCGTTGGGGTGTCTCTCCAAGACCTACAAGACCATGTTAATATATATATTATTGGAACCAACAATTATATTCAATAAAAATAAAAGAGGTTACAATAAAAAAGGAGCCGAAAAGATCACATATTAGGGCACAAGGCCACCCATACAATCAAAACCAGAACCAACCCTTAAAAGGGTGAATACACAACATAAATAAGCATAGAAAAATAAACTAGAGTAACAAAAACTTTAAACTGTACAACTGTAGATCTAGGAACTAAGTAGAATTATTAATTCATCATTATGTGTCATTCTAATGCTACAAAGGTATTGGAATTCTTGAGTTGAAAGGATGAAACCCTTTTTAGGGTAGATTATCTCGATATTCTTTCCCCTATAGAGGGCTACAAGAATGCTAAAAATGCATAAAAGGGGAAGGAACTTTAGATTTTGCTTCTGTAGACACCAAAATAGCACCAATCCAAATATGTGATGAAAAGCGCTGATCGCATTGACACACTCAGCCCCTAGGGCAGCCCCCAAAGGTTAAACAATGGTCCTAACCACTCCCAAAAGCAGTTTTGGAGGTCAAAGGTCAATTTGGCACCTTTTTGGCACCTTGCTTTCTACTTGTCCCACCCCGAGATGAATACAAACTGGCATTCATCCCACCTAGGGACGAATATCAACATTCACCCCAGGGTGAGGCAAATAGCAAGTTTGACTAGAAAAAAGTCAAACCTCGACAAGTCTACCAGTTAACTGAGGCTTCAGGCCATGCAATTGTGAGGAATAGGTTTAAATCAAGAAGAGAGACTTCTGTCATGCATGTATTTATTTTAGAGACCTCATGCAAGGAGATTCTAAATCAGGGAATTATCCTTTCTCTCAAAATAGGACAATCAACTCAAGTGGTGCCCTTGCATGCGCATTCCAAACAAAGAGACCCTAGGTCTATAAATTGGTGAGTTTTCTCACCCAAAATATATACAGAGAAGGAGCATTTGAGCAATGAAGTGCTGCTAATTTACATACCTACTTACGATTTGTGCCTTTCACATCCTTAATATCTCATTCGAAAGGGAGGTTATTGGGTGATTATTGGAAGCATGAATTCGGATCCAAAACCCGATTTGGTCACAATATTCCACAAAATTTGTTGAAAACACCCCATACAAAGTTTTGGACCCAGCCCAAGTGGATTGGTGCTGAAACAGAGTCCCAAACGATGGGCGTTCTACCCCCGGGTGCCCCCCAAGCTGTCACAGCCCTAATCACCCCACCCCGAAATGATTAGAAATATGTGATATATTTCTCTAATTTTTATTTTTCATCTTATTCTATGTCTGTTAAATAGGTTGTAGTTTAAATTTCACTTCATTCTGAGCATTTTTGACTAGGTTTTTGTCTTTTCCCGCCTTTACTAACTTGCAGATGGCACCAAAAAAATTTGGGTGATAGAGGCCAAATTGGAGAAATATGACCTTCTGGGTCTTCCCAAAACACCCCCAATTAGCTAACCCCAACTTTGTAGATCATTTGGATCTTTCTGGATAGGACATTGAAGAGGGTGCTTTTTGACAAGTTATTACAGGTCTATTCATCCCATCCTGGAGCGAATACAAATATATGAGGAATTTCCAGACTGTTCCTTTTGCAGTGGCCTCTTGGTAACATATTTATTCTTCTATTAAAATTTTAGGTCGATCTGAGGTCATTTGGTTATCGTTTTAATATTTTCATGCATATACTGACAGTAGGCCTTGGGAAATAATGTTTTATTCTGTCTGTAGGTGCTACTAATCTTTTCTGTTTCTTTGAATGCAGGTTTTTGACATTAGAGGAAGAGGAAGGAGTCAAAAATCATATACACAAGTTGTGGCGACATTTTGGTCTGCCCATATTACATGTGGGCATGCGGAAGAAGGATTGCTATCCATGGATGTGATGAGAAACATATTTGACGCTCCTATCCCCTAAAAAGGAAGGAGACGTATTGTAACACGACTTTGAAAGCATATCAATAAAGAAGGCTATATTTCATACTACTTTTATCTTGTGTCAATTCATCTATGTTCTTTCAATATATAGGCTTTTAGCGTTAAGTTTGGTTTTACACACATCGTGCTTGGCATATTCCTTTTTGTTTTTGTATCCTCGTGCTTTCAGTGGCGATCACAGTGGGAGCTCCGTCCCTTGACTTTTAAGATTAAATTTTTGATTAAAGTTGCTTTTTTTTTTTGCTTATAGGTACCAAGTTTTCAAACGTTGGACTGTTTCAGAGCAAAAATTCAGAGACATCCGATTTGGGCAGAGAAGAGGTAGAGGTCTTAAACACCTTCTATCAAAATTTTGTTGTTTGTTCTCTGGTTATTTGGTTATTTGCTTGCATATGAGAGTTTGAATGCTTGTTTGCTTCATTTATGCAACTTAAAAAGAACCCCACACACCACGTGGTAAGTTAAAACAACAAGGAGTTGGTCGTAAAACCCCAACCCTTGAGCAAGACCAACGATGGATTTCATCACCACCTTGGCTTGAGATACTGCATACATTACCCCAATCGTGACTGTTGCTAGACGTAAATCTTGATGAAAGCTGACCAAGTGTAGCTGGGGTGATTCCCAATGCATGAGGATAAGCCTTCTATGGTAGGTGTCATAAATAGAGCAATTCCCCTTCCGTACAGCCTATGTTCCATGTACCATCTGCTCTCACGTACCAATAGTTTCCCTCACATAAGGGCAGGTATATAGAGAGGTTGGTATATCGGTCTGGCAATGGTATATCGAAGGGCGACCATTTTTTGGGAGTCATAAGAGCCATCATTTTGCATTTAAACGTTCTTTCCACAAGCTTTCAAAATGAACATTAAAAACACACTGAACCAAGTTTAGGGCACACTTTTAATATTTAAACAAGATAATCATTGTTTTGTGTGTGTGATATTTCCTGTTTAGTGTAGTATAAAAAATCCTAAAAGAGATAAAAATCTACTCATATTTAGGAGCACATCACCATGGTGTACACTCGTAGCTGAGGCCAATCACGGGAAAGCACTGCAAAAAGTGTGCAAAGGGGGGAAAGTCACTTTTGATATAGTCCTGAGGACTTAGCCATCCTGACTTGGTGGCAAGGCACCCAAGATAGTCCACATCATGTCATCATAGAACAGGACTATAGAAGCACCTCTTGGAGAGGCACCCCCACTCAGCATAGGTCCTTTCAAGAGGAGAACCTACACGTAGCACTCAACGTAGACAGGAGACCTCCCTTAGAAGCTCGTTATGGGTGGCCTAGTGATGAAGTGCTAGAGCAATAGAGGGTCCAGAAGGAGGGGCCACAATATTTCGTCATCCCTCCTTTACCCCGCATTACTGTTAGAAACACTAGACAATATCCAGAGTATCAGGCTATCCATACAGGGCATGACAATTCTACCCGCACCTTTTATACATACAAAATAGAGGGTGAGGAAGACCACTATGTTCCTCAAGAGAAGTACACAACAAGGGAATGATGCACCTCTACACCTGCTATGTATTAGGATCACCCATTGAGGCCGGAGCCTCAGGTAAATGCTGCTAACCTCAACAGAGGGAAGCAACCCATAGGGGTCTCAGATCACCACGACCGAGATAGACATGTAGGGGAGGCATCTAGGCTTCCTAAAAAAGAGACGGTAGAACAAAGTGACTTGGAATTTGACAAACATGTCACCCACCAAGCGCAGATTACGCAGCTCAGGCAAGATCAACAACAATTAGAGCATCTATATTGCTTGAAAAAAGAGCACATTCAGTGTTAGATAGCCGAATTGCTTCATAACAATGTGCTTTAGAAGGTCCCAACTCCTTGTGCACATAAAGTAGAAGCGTATGAGAGGCATAACCCCTTGGTGCGAGACAGGTCTTCGCGACCCCGTCAAGTATTGCCTTCGAGACCTCCTAGACCTGAGTGGGAGGCCACTCCTAGAAACAACGATGGGCACCCTCCGTGGGCACCCACCCATGTGTATAGGTCTTGGCCAGGCACTCCTTAAGAATCCTATGAGGAGTATGAACAAGAAGAAGAGCAAACTAAAATGCTCTACCAAGGCAGAAGGGGTGCTATCCAGCTACCCCTCCATAGGCCTCAAGTTCCCCGCAACCCACAAAGGGAGCAAACTAAGGAGGAAGAGATCAAATCCTCCGATGCATATAAAGCGCTACTAGAGCGCTTAGAGTCTATGGAGATCAAGAATTTTGGGCCCCAAAAGCCCACTTTATGCCAACTCCGTAGTCATCCTATGCATCCGTTAGTGTCGACACCTCCATACCCTGAACACTTTAAACTGCACCAGTTGGCACTCTTTAGAGGGGAGGAGGATGCCCAAGAGCATGTGAATAGATTCCTGAGCCAGTGCTTTGGTATTCAGGACAACGATGCTTTGTTACTAAGAACATTTATAACCACATTCGTAGGCCCTGCCTCGGATTGGTTCACTTAATTACCGAAACATAGTATCAGTAACTTGGATCAACTAGTGTACGCATTCCTCGAATGCTTCACCTTCAACACTAAGAAAAAGGTGTCATTAAGTGACCTAGCTAGCCTCAGGCAGTATGATGAAGAGACCATGGCAGCATATGGGAATCGATGGAGGACGTTGCTTTCAAAGCTGCCCTACCTCCCTCCCATGTCCGACCTGATTTAGATGTTCTCAAAAAGATGTTTGAGATTGATCTCTATGTTATTGTAGTTGTAGCAAAATGCCACTCTTGAGGAAGCTCTGGTGCAAGAAAGAATCATTGAGGAGATCAAGATACAGGATGGCGAGATCGCCAAACCTAAGAAGAAAGAATGGACCAAGAACACTAAAATAGGGACCACACAATTGAAACCTACGGTGGTCAATCAGGTTGCTATCAATGTCCCTACGCCTACACAAGCAACACAGCCTCAAAAGGCTAACTATCAGGCGGTGCCTCCTAACAACTATGATAGAGAAAACCAAAGGCAGGAACAAAATCAGTAGCGTCGCCCTCGACGACAATTTACTCCTTACTCAGAGTCCAGGGAATCTCTGTTTGACCGCTTGTTAGCGGTGAACTTGATCAACCTGCCAGAGATTCAAACTATAGACCCCAATGCACCGAAGCCTAAGGGATACAGAGAGGACTTGTACTATAGGTTCCACAGGCGTAATGGACATGATCTTAATGCATGTTGGAAGTTCAAAGGTTTGGTATAAGACCTAATTGACAACAAGACATTGGCGATGGACAACCCCGTAGCACCAAACAACAAACATATGGGAGTCTTCAGAGACCCCTTGCCTACCCATGATGCACAGGCCAAACCCCTTCAAGTCAATGAGGTGCAATAGAATTGCCCCATGCAGGGGTATGTAGGGATGATAAGCATAGTAACTAGGAACAAGAGGTATCAAGGAGCTGCCCCTATGGCAGCCACTAAAGAAGTTCCATCGACGTCACAACCCCAAAAACACCCTACGCCACTTCCCCCACCTAGACTAGTGGCCACGATTCGGACTAGACCTACCCAAAGTCTAAGGACCACGTCAGCTAGGCTCTCCATATAGGATCTCATTCAACAATCAGCGCCCCATCGGGAGGCTCTAATGGAGATTTTAAAGGTCATTGAGCTATAGCCCCATGAAGCGAACTCTTTCAACAACTTTGTGGGACATGTAAAACAATGTACAAATCCAGTCATCACCTTTAGAGAAGATGAATTGAAAACAAGGACTAGTGATGTGGTGGATCCACCCTTGCATGTTATTGTGTGGGTCAACAAGATTTCGTATAAGAGGGTGTTGGTGGACATTGGCTTGTCCAGTAATATCATCACTACAGCAGCACTAAAACATTTGAAGTTGTCAGCATCTCACATCATGGCCTCCACTTATACACTGCAAGCATTCAAAGATGCAATCTACTCAATAGTTGACACAATTTTCCTACCTATCCAAGTGGGACAAAAGACTATTCATACATTGTGCCACATCTTGGAAGGTGATATGGCTTATAATATCTTACTGGGCCAACCTTGGATTAGGGACATAAAGTGTGTCCCTTCAATAGCTCATCAGTGCCTAAATTATACATTTGAAGGACAGGTACATGTAGTCCTGAAAGACTTAGAGCCCTTCAAGTACTACAATACGATGCAATTCATGCCACAATCGACCCTCCCATCAACACATTTGGATTTTTAGTTGAATCCATCTAACCAGGGTCCTATTCCATAGGCATCCCTGTTGCTGAGTCCATCGAGTCCTCAGCCGGGTCCATCTTCCTCTGCTAGTCCTTCAACAACGATGCCACCTATAGTGGCCACATCCAAGGACAAGGGAAAGAAACCCCTAGAAGAGGAACCACCCCTAGTCTCAACTATCTCTACCAAAGATATGCCTAGTTGAATGGAAGTCGAGACGCCTAGTTTTCCCCACATGGAGTGGACTCAGGAAGGACTCCCATTTGCTTCCCCTCAACCGCCAATGGTCATCATTGATATGGCCAACACGGTCCTGGGGGAATATCTAGTGAGGAACATTGTAGCAATTCCCACACTTGAGTCCATGCAGGATATGGGGCGACCTCGACTCCCCATCGGCTTTGTGGTTCCTATAGGCTACCCACCCAATCAGACAAACTTTGTTTATGGGGGCCTAGATAATGGCATTGAAACTTGTATGCAAGAAGACAAAGACGAAGAGCCCTTTGATGAGGATGTCAAATCTCTATCCAACCCTAACTTCGCTTTGAGATATCTTGGCCAATGCAATTGGCACGGATATGGGTTGGGCAGGTATGAGCAAGGAGTGTGTGTTCTTTTCCAACTGAGATATCAAATGCCATATGACAAGTCACGAGTAGGGTTCAACCATCCCTTACCCCTAGAAATTTTGGTAGAGAATATGCAAAGCCTAGGGATAGGCAACAAGGATGGGTTGGCATCAGATCCATATGCCAATCCTAACACAACTTATACATTAGGAGATTATCTCCCATTGCTAACAACCAACCTTGTTGACCATAACAACCCTTTCCCTTCGGCCGAACAGGGAGAAAATTCGAGGACTCCCCTATAAGAGGGATATGGATAAGACCAAGAAGGGTCTTTAGCAGATGAGTCAAAATATGAGGTAGCGCCTTGGAATCTTTTCGAGTCTGATAGCAATCATTCACAAGTACATCCCATGGATGATTATCAGGAGAGATTCCTGAGAATGTTCCCTTTAGATGCTCCAATTGAGAATATGCCACCTCAAGAGAATCAAGTCCCCCTGCAGAGAGAAAAACAACCTTGATGGGACCACATTAATTTGCTCGAGCAAGATGAGCCTCATATGTCACAAGCAGCTATTGGAGCCAACAAAGGCCTTTGGATCTCTGATAGTGATTACGAAGATGAAACTAAGATGGCTTATCTCAATCATATGCGACAATAGCAATATCCCTTGGACATAGATGACATGTTTGAACAGTTACACATAGGGCCAAGGCATAGGTGGCACCTCAACTCGGCGTAGTTATAGCAATTACTGCACCTGCCACTCCAGGTACACAGAGAGCATCCTCCACTTGGAGACCCTATGAAACCATTAGTGCCTAGGGAAAAACTTGTATTTGTATCTATGCATAGGGCTGATCCATTTGTGCCAGTACCCACAGAGCCAGATCCAGAGCACAAAGATCATCTAGGATGTTTGAGAAACAAAAACCATGATAATGGAGACTGCAATCATTTCATCAACATGATATCCATTAACCTATCCGCCCCCATCCATGATCCAGCCGACCCAACACGATCATTGCATCTAGACCTAGATGCTATAGACTGGGATCATGCTGACACACTGCCATCCCCATCAGAGTACTGGCCTTGCGGTGGGATGTTCCATTTCACCCTAAGATAGAATTAGGATGTCTTCCAGGCTGAAGAGAAACCTAACATTCCGAATGATGATCTAAATTTAGCAAATGATATCCACTTGATCCCAACTCCACACCAGTTGGAGGACGGGTCCCACATGTCAGTCGAGGAGATGACTGACGTAGACATCGGCTCAAATCTAGTGAATTTGCAAAACATCAAGCTGGGGGTAATTCTATCCCCTGAAGAGCAAATCGACTACATTACACTTCTCAAAGATAAGGAGGTTTTTGCATGGTCATACAAAGACATGCTGGGGCTAGACCCATAGCTAGTCATGCATAATCTAATGCTTGATCTAAAATTCAAGCCAGTAAAGCAAAAACTATGTAAGATGCACCCAATAGTGGCCTTAATGGTCAAATATGAGTTACAAAAGCTGTTGGATGCATAGTTTGTCATCTGCGTGGATTACCCGCCATGGTTGTCTAACATGGTTCCTATCAAAAATCCTAACGGGAGGATTCACATATGCACCAATTTTTGAGATCTAAACAAAGTGAGTCCTAAAGATGATTTTCCCTTGCCTAGAATAGACGCATTGGTAGACGCTACAGCTAGCCACAAAATTCTTTCCCTCATGGATGGTTTCTCGGGATACAATCAGATTCGTATCAATCTCGAAGACCAAATAAAAACGATGTTCACAATCCCTTGGGGGACATTTTGTTATAAGGTCATGCCTTTTGGCCTTAAAAATACTGGTGCCACCTACCAATGTGCCATGACGTACATCTTCCATGATTACATGCACAAAACTTTGGAAGATTACATGGATGATTTGTTGGCCAAATCTCTTTTGCACCCAGATCATCTTGATGACTTAAGCAGGATCCTCGATTGCCTCATGGAACATAAAGTCAGACTAAACCCCAAGAAGTGTGTCTTTGGCATCACATCTAGAAATCTCTTGGGTTACATAGTCTCCAAATGAGGAATTGTGGTAGACCAACACAAAGTCAAGGCAATCCTTGAAATGCTTCCCCCAACTACCATCAAGCAGCTTAGAAGTCTATAGGGAAAGGTCGCGTCGATCAAGTTCTTCATAGCGTAGCTATCTAACAAGTGTCGACCCATGAATAAATTATTTCATAAGGGGGTCACATTTCACTGGGATGATGAGTGCCAGTCAACCTTTGACGACATTAAAAAATACTTGGTTTCACCACCAGTATTCGCACCACCTAGACCAGGATTGTCTTTCTACTTATACATCCCAGCTACTGAGGTGGCACTGGATGCCATGCTGTCCCAGAAAAATGAACTACACAAAGAACATGCTACTTACTATCTTAGCCGCACCCTGGTAAGTTATGAACTTAACTATGCATACGTTGAAAAGCTCTGCTTGGCAGTGGTGTTTGCTACCAAAAAGCTATGCCACTACATGCTCAGAAATACTATGTATGTTGTGTCTAAGGAGAATCCATTACGATACGTGATGAGTCATACTTATCATAGTAGCCGCACAGCGAAATGGATCATGTTGTTGATGGAGTTTGACATAGAATTCATTGGACATAAATCCATAAAATTGGGGTTGGGAGACTAGGGTATTCCCCATTGGGTTATGGGTATATTTTGATTGGTTATCCCATCTTTTGTTACTCTAGTTGGGGATACCTTTGTTAGTGGTTTTGTACCTTCTTAGGGTTATGTTCTATGTCAAGATTGATATAGCTTCTGCTAATGATCCTTCCTTGTCCCATTTGTATTAAACTTTGGAACCCTTTTAAAGCTCCTACTTTTATATAATAAAAAATATCATGGGGAGAAAGGTCCCTTGTTTCTATGTCCCTAGGGAATGTAGCCCCACTTGTACCATCCATTGTACTTGAAATTACTTAATAATAATATTAACATTAAGTACAATTAAATTACCTATATTTTTACTCAAGATAATATAACTCTTGTTAAATTATTTTTATATAATTTTTAAGATTTATGTATTTTTTACCTAATTTTTTACTCAAGATAATATAATTCTTGTGTGATTTTTTTTTAATATATTTTTTTACATTTAAGTATCTTTTTATTATTTCTTGCTTTAATACAAAATAGTCTACCAAAGGAATAACTATATTTGGAGCCTAGAAATTTATAATCCCAACATTGATATTCTCTCTTTAATACAAAATAGTCTAGCAACACAATTTGTTGTAGTAATTGTCCATTCCATTTGCTTTTATCCCATATTGTACAATGCCATTGGAAGCTCTTATTTATGAAATTGCTAGACAATCGAACTATTTTATATTTTTTTTAAAGCATCCTTACATTTCTCACTATTTAATTTGATTCCTTTTATAAAAATAAACTAAAGACTATAACAACCTATTAATTTCTTAATAACTTTTTGGGGGGTCTTATTCATATCGCTAATATTCTAGGAGACCATTTTCTCCACTTGTTGTTAATTCTTGTGATATTGAAGACTATAACAATCTATTAATTTCTTAATAACTTTTTGGGGGGTCTTATTCATACCACTAATATTCTAGGAGACCATTGTCATCATTACTTCTTATTTAGATTAGTGGGCTTAGCTCCACTTGTTGATTCTTGTGATATTTTGTTTTGGCTTTACAAATCAATATTCTCTTGAGTTTTCTTCTTTTTTTTCTTGCTTTGATGGCCTTCATCTCCTTTTTACATTCTCATCAACACTTTCATCTTCATCCATATCTTCTATTTTTTCTATATTTTTCATAATGGGACTTATCTTCTAAATATTTAAGCTGGAGAATCTAAAATTTAAAAAATAGACTCATATCTATTCTCTTCCTTTTGTTTCCATAAAAATCATAAATAGAAGAATATTCCTCCATAGTAAATACTTTCTTATGCTTTCCTAGAAACGCTAAATTTCTATGGATATTCTCTGAATGCATTTATTTATATTCTACTCTTAAATATGTAAATTGCAATGGATACACTATGTATTACTTCCATTTTTATTACAAGAAGAAGATTTTATATTGCTTAAGTAAAATGAAGATGATTTATGAATATTAGTCTTGACCTCCTTCACCTTATTTGCTTTAATTGTTTCCTTCCCATATTCCTTTATATATTTAACTCTTGAAATAAAACTTGCATATTGTACTTCCTTATATCTTGTACTACTTTTGTCTTCCAATGGATGATTAGAGTAAATTGTAATGGACTTTTTTCATTAGATTGTGTAGAGGGGATTTTTTTGCCACACTCTTGTGAGTGGAAAATCCTTTATTTAAACCATATTATACTATGATATGATCTCCTCTCTTCACATTAGAGTTTGTTTCCTACCCAATTTTTTCATCTATTTTCTTATTATTTTCACTTTGCAATCTCTTACCATGTGTGTAGGATCATAACATTTATAATATTTAAATATAATATGTTCATAATCCACTTTTTGATACCATTATATTGACTCATAGTTAATCGTAATGGACTATGGTAAAGGTTCTGAATCATTGATAGAAATACATATTGGAGTGTATATAGCATGACTTATTTCATTAGTAACTGGTTCCTCCTAGATGAAATCCCCTTGAGTATTATCAATACTCTTTAAAAATATCCTTATTGATATGCTAATAAGGAAGTCTAGAATGCTTAAACCACATTGGAAGCCTCTAAATAGTGGTTGTCTCCATACATAAAGTTTCATTCCATGGTATTAAATATAATCCATCTTTACCCCTATACCAAGGACCATCCATTATTTTATTCCTATTTTTTTAACTAGAGAAAATGATGAAGAAAAATATAATTAGAAGAAAATTTATGGATTAATATGAACTCAATATCCACTTTCACTTGATACAATTTTGAATCTACTTAAATTATGAAGAAAAATATATTTTGAAGAAAATTCATGGATTAATTTGAACTCAATATCCACTTTCACTTGATACAATTTTGAATCTACTAAACTCCTAGCTGGTATCCATGTAACTTACCTATTAACCCTCTACTTTTAAGAACAATTATATTATGCTCAATCATATTATCCTTAACGATCACTTTTAGTGTAGAATTTTCTATAGATTTATTCTTCCTTCCATTTTACCGAGATTTTCTTCATAAGAATCCATAGTTTTTTCTGTGATGTTCTACATAAAGAATTAGTGGTAGTCCTTCCTTACCTTAGTTACCTACACTTTGCTTCTTGATTATATTTAATTCCTTCTTACACTCACATTGCTTTCTTTCTAAAACAAGAATATGGTGAGGGTATCTGCTGGCTCACACTCACTTTATACTAATTATTAATTATTATTTTTAATTTTTTTTTCTTATTTTATTTTGTCCTACTTGAGCTAGCCCATTCATACAAATTTTTTTATATATCAAAATACAAAGTATACATAAATTTTAGGGTCAAGTGTCCTATTCACACACCCAATATTAATGAAAATTTTATCTTCTTAAGCATCCCAACTTATCAATTGACTTTGCATATGATATATTTTATCATTATCACTAGATTTTTAAATAAATGCAATATATAGAGATATATCAAAAATAAATTATTAGTCTTGTTGGACTTATAAAAAAATGAATTATATATGAAGACAATAATAAAGGAGATTTTATTGAAAACAATCAATTAAGATAATATAAAATATAACTTTTTAATATTTTATTTTCCATGTTAATAAATTTTAATGTTGTATTTATTTCATTTCATATTTTATTAAACCCAACAAATTTAAAATAGTTAAAATGACTTATTAATATTTAAAATTAAACTTAGTGAGATATATTTTGTATAATATTTGTGAAAAATATTAATTAGTGTATAAAGTTTATAAAAACAATATTTTACTATAATATTTTATAAATAAAAATATTAAAGGTAAGGTAAAGTAAAGTAAATTTTAAGGTCCATGAACCTTGGATTATAGTGTGAAAGTTATATCAAAACCTTTTATTTATTTTATTATTATTAATTTTAATTTATCAAATATAATTTTATCTATTTCCCCATTCTAGGGTATATAAAAATAAAGTGAAATAAAAAATGTAGCTTAATCTTACCTAACATCAATGCCAATGGTGCTTTGACATGTGGCTTACTTGTGACCAACATGTAAAGCATTGAAAAGGTTCTATTCTAGTTTATATGGAATCTAGGAGAAGCTAAGAATTATGGAGGCTATTGTTATTTGATTTATTATTTTAGAAACAAGAAAGAGGAATCCATCAAAACTGATTATGATGTCTTATTTAAAAAATTATTTTGATGGTTAGTTTAATATCCTTGAATCTTTAGGGTGTAAATCATTGACAAATAGAATACTTTTAACATGATGTTTTTTTTTTGAAAATTTTGAAAAAACTTGTATTAAAACAAAGATCAATTACAATAAGGGAAGAGACTCTTCCCAGCCGAACTCAGAGAGAACACAATCTTACAATAGATGAAGCAGCTTGTCACGAAATCGTGACACAAATCTTCTCCTTAGGCCGCGAACAAGCAACATGTCACGAAATCGTGACACCTTTCCCCTTTGGCCGCGAAAAAGCAACATGTCGCGATATCGCGACATTTTCCTCCTTTGGCCGCGAAAACTCAACAAGTCGCGAAATCGCGACACTTTTCTCCTTTGGGCACGAAAGTGCAACATGTCACGAAATCGCGACACCTTTTCTCCTTTGGCCGCGAAAAGGCAACATGTCGCGAAATCGCGACACCTTCTCTCCTTTGGCAGCGAAAATGCAACATGTCGTGAAATCGCGACACCTTTTCTCTCTTGGCCACAAAAAAGCAACATGTCTCGAAATCGCGACACCATTTCTCTCTTGGCCACAAAAAAGCAACATGTCATGAAATCACGACACCTTTTCTCCATTGGCCGTGAAAAAGCAACATGTCACGAAATCGTGACCCCTTAGCTCCCTTGGCCATAATGTGAACCATTTCTCCTAACTGAAAAGCAACATGTCACGATATCGTGACAACTTTCCTCCCTTGGCCGCGACGAAGCGACATGTCATGAAATCGTGACAACTTTCCTCCCTTGGCCTCGACGGAGCGACATGTCATGAAATCGTGACAACTTTCCTCCAGTGATCGCGATGGCGCACCATGTCACGAAATCGTGACAACTTTCCTCCAGCGACCGCGACGGCGCAACATGTCGGAAATCATGACAACTTTCCTCTAGGACGCGATGCGACATGTCACGATAATCGTGACAACTTTCCTCCAGCGATCGCGACGGTGCAACATGTCGCGATATCATGACAACTTTCCTCCAGCGATCGTGACAGCGCAACATGTCACGATATCATGACAACTTTCCTCCAACGACCGCGATGGCGCAACATGTCATGATATCATGACAACTTTCCTCCAGAGCGATGGCGCAACATGTCGTGATATCATGACAACTTTCCTCCAACGATCGCGATGGCGCAACATGTCACGATATCGTGACAACTTTCCTCTAGCGACCGTGATGATGCAACATGTCACGATATCATGACAACTTTCCTCCAGCGACCGCGACGGCGCAACATGTCGATATCGTGACAACTTTCCTCCAACACATGTGGATATCAGACAACTTTCCTCCAACGACCAGATGCAACATGTCACGATATCATGACAACTTTCCTCCAGCGACCACGACGGCGCAACATGTCGCGATATCGCGACAACTTTCCTCCAACGACCGTGACGGCGCAACATGTCACGATATCGTGACAACTTTCCACCCTTTGCATTTTCTTTGATCATTGGCGCAAGGACCTTTCCAGACCCTCTCTAATCACCTCATCCTCAATATCCATGTCACTGTGCAACTGAACTCCAACCTCCTTTTTCGCACCCATCTTAGCCAGAAAGTCAGCCGCTTTGTTCAAGTCTCTACTCGCATAAACTGGGATCACGTCCTCCAATTCCTTCCATAATTCTTTAATTTGGGTAACAAGAGCCCTCAACCTCCAAGCTTTCAGATCAAAGTTCCTCATGCAGTCCAGAGCTCCAACCAAAATTTGTGAGTCTGATTCAAGAATAATCCTGCGGTGGCCATGTTTCACTGCCCAAACAGAAGCAGACTTAATGGCAATGGCTTCAGCTTCATTGTTAGTGGTTCTTCCCAGGCCTTGCAATTCCCAATAGAGCACAGTCCCAGCATGGTCCCGGCACACCACTCCAATTCTGGCTCTACCCGGATTGCCTTTTGCAGCTCCATCAGTATTGATTTTAATCCAACCTACAGGGGGAGGTTTCCAACAATTTTTGTCCTGTCCCTCTAGCAGTTCACCGTGGTCATCCATAGCTCCAATGTCAATTTGAGCTTCCTCCTCCGCATGAACAGCCACAGTTTCGGTAACCTTGCTCCAAATGGTCTGCCAAACCCCGTCTAGAGCAGTAAAAGTTTCTCTAAAAATTTTGGCATTTCTTTCCAGCCATACTTGCCACCAGATAAAGCTTAACCCGAGCTCCCAGCCAAAACGAAGAGCTTTAGATTTGAATCTACCCTTCTACCATTTTGCCCAGATATTCATCCGATTCAGGTCACCACTTACTTGAAATTTAAAGTATGCAAACCAACGCAGCCAAATCTGTCGGGTGAAAGGGCAACCAAACAGCAAGTGGTCAGCAGTTTCCTCGCTCTTGTAGCATAGAACACATTGAGAAGGGCCGATGATACCTTTTGATCTGAGATTATCAAAAGTGAGGATTCCATTGTGCATGCACTGCCAGGCAAAAAAGTTGACTTTCGGCCAGCCTTTAGAGTGCCAGATTTTCCTCCAGTCCTCAACCAGAAAAGTATGAGGGGGGGCTCTGGGAGAATGCTGTCATATCCATCCTTTACTGTATAGACGCCAAGACTCCCAAAGCCCCAGGCTAATTCATCCTCCACGTCTCCCCCTGTAAGAAATATTTCTATCAAAATTTTAGTCATGATGGGAGTCAAATCCGGAGGGATTGAAATGGGCCACTCATCCAACTTCTTGAACTGCTTAAACTTACACTCCCCCAACTGAGAAGTTGTGAAGTAACTTTCAATACAGATCCATCCCTTGGCTTCAATGGCAGCTTTTATTGGCTGTAATTCTAGAAATTCAGCAATGATGGGTGGGAACTGATCCCAAGAATCTATCCAAAAATGAGCCTTCTCCCCTCTTCCCACTTTCCAAAATAAGCGGTCTTTAACAACCTGAGACCCTAACTTGAGAGCCTGCCAAACAAGGGACCCAGTACCATCCAAGGGGAGGCGAGCAACATCGATTGGGTTGGCCTGACCCAGGTATTTGCTAGTTAGGATTCTACTGAATAGGGAGGTGGGTTGGGAGATCCATCTCCAGTACAGCTTTCCAGCCAAAGCTTTATTATTCAGCCTAGATTTTCTCAAACCCAGACCTCCTTTATCCTTGGGCTGGGTAACTTTGTCCCAGCCCACTAAGGCCCACTTTCTCTCTCCCTTTGCTCCTTCCCATAAAAACTTTCTAGCCATCCTGTCCAACTCTTTCCAAATTGTAATCGGGGCAGCCAGGATAGAGAATTTGTAAATTGGCATGGCTTGAATGACTGACTGTAAGAAAGTTAATCTGCCACCATAACTCAACCACTTGTGAGACCAGTGATTAATTCTGTCCTTGATACACTCCAATAGATTCCTCCATGTGTCTAATTTCAGCTTCTTGAAGTGCAAGGGGACCCCCAAGTAAACCACTGGGAGAGAAGTCCTTGTGAATCCCAGGATTTCTAAAATTCTATTCTGAAGCCTTTGCTCCAGATTAAAAAAAACCACTTTGGATTTCTTGTCATTAATGACCTGTTGAGTAGCCCTAAGATAGACATTAAGAGTATCCCTAATCATTCTTGCTTCCCTGAAGCTGGCCACTCCCACCAAACCAGTGTCATCCACAAACTGCAGGTGCGTTAAAACTTCGTCACCCACCCTGATACCCAATAATCTACCTTGTTGTCTTCTCCTCAAGAAAAGTCTGCCAAGACCTTCAGCCAGAATGAGAAAAAGATAAGGAGAACAAGGATCCCCCTGGCGTAGTCCTCGAGAAGCTCCAAATGGTTGCGAAGGAAGGCCCTTGATTAGCACAGAGTAAGTCGGGGAAGAGACACAGCTCATGACCCACTCTATCCAGCCCTGAGAGAAGCCAAAGGCTGCCATCATTTTAGCCAGGAAACTCCATTCAACCCTGTCATAAGCCTTTGACATGTCCAGTTTTATGAACATCCCTTTATTACCAGAAGTGTGCATTGAATGGATTGCTTCCTGGGCCACAACCACCCCATCCAGAATCTGCCGACCCTCAACAAAACCCCCTTGCTCAGAGGAAACAATGTTGTGAAGAAGAGGTTTTAGGCGCTCAGCCATTACCTTTGTGATTATTTTGTACAACACATTACATAAGGCAATAGGCCTAAAATCTGAAATATGAACCCCCTCCTCCCCTTTTGGAATTAAGGTAATGAAAGTGTGGTTTATAGCTTTAAGCATTCTCTTATTTTCTCTGGACTCTTCAACAACAACCCTTACATCTTCCTCTAAGTAGTCCCAGAAAGCCTGAAAAAACTCAATTGGGAAGCCATCTGGACCAGGAGTTTTACCAGTGCTCATTCCAAAGACCACAGTTTTCAATTCATCTCTATCAATGGGTTTGAGGAGGGCCTGATTTTCATCCTCCGAAATAATAGCAGGTATGACAGAAATAACTTCATTTTGGGCCTCTACATCTTGTACCACACTTTCCTTAAAAAGCTTAGAAAAATAATCCATAGCATGGGAATGTATACCTGGAAGTGTATCAAAGGAATGACCGTTCTCATCTTGAAGGGCCTCCATCTTATTCATCTGTCTTCGAGCACAAGCAGTCCGATGAAAGAATTTTGTATTTCTGTCCCCTTCTAATAACCAGGTGGTTCTTGCTCTCTGCTTCCAATAGATCTCCTCCTGGTTGTCAATGTCCTCAACCGCTGTACGCAAGGCATCATCCTCAGCTTTGAGCTGGTCTATAATTACTCCTTCTCTGAACTATTTTTGGACCTCATCCCATCTGGCCACCAATGGAGCTCTTTGGGCCTGGAAGTCAGTTTTATTAGCACGCCTCCAATACTTCAACTGAGTTTTGACATATTGAAGTTGTTTATGGATTCTGAACATTGCTCTCCCATAAGCTGGACGGCCTTCTTCCCACCACTATGGAATTTTCTCCCGAAGTTCTTCTTTCTGAAGCCAAAAATTCTCAAATCTGAAAGGTTTGTGATGCTGCCCCATCCTAGTCCCGCCTTCCAACAGAATGGGACAGTGATCAGAAACAGGGCCTTCTAAAATCTAAAAATTTATATTCCATTTTACAAACGCCTCCTCTGAAACCAGAAAATGATCTAGCTTAACCTTCCTGCTATGTGGCTCCCACCTTTTATTAGTCCAAGTGAAGTTATTGCCAGGACATTTAATGTCCACTAAGTGCAAAGCCCTGGACTTGGGCAATCATGAAACGGTCCCCTGGGTCCAAAAATGGTGTTCCCCCTTCCTGGTCTCTAGAAGATAATTTAGCGTTAAAGTCCCCCGCTATAATCCAGTCTAGATCTTCCCTTGAGGTTCGCATGTTATGCACAACCTTCCACTGCCGCCTCTGACCCTCTAGGTTTTGAGACCCATAAAAGTTTGTGATTAGAACGAATTCCGCAGAGACATTATTCCTAAAAAGAGAAGTGAGAACACCCCTCCAGGCAAGATGTTCTATTGCAGACCATTCAAGAGAGTTCCACAGAGTAACAATCCCCCCTGAGGCACCTTGGGCAGCCACATCCATATGACCAGCACCCCTCCAAATTTTGTTGACTGTTTTAGACATAAGATCCAAAGACATCTTAGTCTCTTGTAAAAGCAAAAAATTAGTATTGCGATTCTCTAATAGTCTTTGAACAACAGATTGATGGGTTCTGCTGTTTAAACCCCTCACATTCCATGATTGTATAATCATTGGTTACCCTGGGAGCAATAAGAGTCTATTGTCCTCACCGATCCTCCCATGATCAATTTGTCTCCTTGGGCTGCTAGCAACTCCTTATTGGATCTTCTACCTACTCCCTGAGAATTGCTATTTTTTGATCTTTTTTCTACCTGGGTTATCCCCAAAGATGGCCTTTCCCTGTTCTTCTCTGCTATTCCCATGCGGACATCCTGAGAAACTGTCTGCTCCTGGTTATGCACTACTAAGGCACCTGAACACACTGGCTGTGATACCTCACAGGGTTCAACTACCTGCTGTATGACGGGAGGAGATGAGAGGGGGAGTTGCCCGGGAATATTAGAAGTTTCCTTAAAACCCTCCATGCCCTCCATAAATTGTTCCTCTTCGTCAACCAATGACTTAAATATCTCATACCTATTGGCAGGCCTGAGATGGGATTGCTCCTTTCCCTCCTTTTTCTTTGTCCGTATTTTTCTTCTGGGCTGTTCAAAACCCTCTCTCTGAGCTTCCTGGCCCTGACCGGTGCTATTAGAATCTTTATTAGGTGTTGCCTTATCCTCTTTAGGCAGGTTTGGCATTCCTGAAGGGGCCTCCATTTTAGCATTCATATTATTAGGACAGAAATGGGCCAAATGTCCATGTTTGTGACAAACCCTACATCTAAAGGGTAGGGCCTCATAGTCCAGTTGTTGAATCCAGGAGAGACCTGCCAATTCAATTTCCAACTCTACCGACAAAGGCTAGCTGAGATCCATCTCCACACATATTCTTGCATACACTGCCATGCTCCCTTCAATAGTGTCTCTGGCAACACCCAGATGTCTACCAATAGCATTGCCAATCCTTGCCAACACCTGCTCACCCCAGAATTCCATTGGAAGAGCATATAGACGGATCCATACTGGGACAGCAGTAGGTTCAACACGAGGATCGAATCCCACTCTCCATGGTTGAACAAATAGCCCTGCCGGGCCATGATTTTTCTTCTCTGACTCGAAAGCCTTATTTCTATCGGCCAAAGCCGAAAAGCTAACAATAAAATAACCATTGCTAATAAACCACAATGAATACTCACCGTGAGGCTCCCAGTTTTGGTGGATCCAAGAGTGCAAAAAATTCAGGGAAGGGCGAATACCCATGAACTTGCAGATTAAATCATGGTTAGCTCTGTAGATGACTGATTCTTCAACCATACTTGGCTCGATGACGATTTTTGGCCTGGATTCGGCCTACGGCAAACAACCATTCACACGATGTGCTGTCGACCTATTCCCAGCAGCCGTGAAGAGCTTTTTATATGCCATATTTTGCGCTTCGTCGTTCTTAGGAGGAGAATTTTCTTTAAACAAATCAGCGTATGAGCTGGTACTCCCTGGAAAAGGAGCCGGAGAAGTCCCCATTGGACCCTCCTGGGGCACCGATCTAGCCTTCAGATCCACCGTACCCCAAAGACACTTCTGCAATCCAGCTGAAGCCCGAGATTTTTCGAAGTTCCAGAAACCCTAGTTCAGAGGAAAAAATCGCCAGAGCTCATTTTCCACGAACTTACTTTTAACATGATGTTAAATCCTTAGATTATGGTATTTTTATCACTAGCTAGTTCCATATGACATGAGATCACAATAAGATATTTACTCATAGCCAATGTAATTCTACATTAGGAAAAAATAAAATTTCAATAAAAATTTACATAGTACCTTAATTTGTGAATTTTAACTTATATTTTATGTTTTTGAATAAGCATAACACCTCTTTACATAAAAAATCATAATGCATCCATATGGAGGAGTAGAACTAAATTTCATACATTGGAATTTAATTTTTATTTTAATGGTGGAAATACCAATGCACTTGAATTCACAAGGGCTTTTACCACCATTGAAATTTTGGATCATAAACTAAAGGAGGATATATTGTATGCCTTAGGAATATGCTTATAATCTTGAGAATTTTTTACTATCACATAATCCAAGATTACAACTCATGGCTATTGTAAAGGGGTAATATGGATGTCAATATAGGATATCCTAAACTATTTACTAGATTATCAAAGTGTATAATTTATACCTTTTTAGAAATATAATTAAAATATAGAGGGGATGTCTCCATACATATATCAAAGGTATGCATTAGCAATTATATTTATCATTTTAACCATTAAAAATTATCAAATATTGGAGCAGTGCTAATTACTAATGTCAATGTCAAATTTTAATATTATCACTAGTGCTAAGTACAACATCAATACAAATCCTTAGTACTAACATCATTTTACAATGCTAGTACTTATCCTCATGGGTTATTTGTTGGGTCCACAATGTACACAATACCATACAATGTGAATTCATGTTTGGGTAATTAAAATAAAATATATTGGAAGAATTATGCTACTAACTATATATAAGTTATGATTAAATTAAATTTAAGTGATATGTATTTGGAAAATGACATTTCGGGTAGGGGTATTGGTTCTATTCATTTTCCAACCTTTAAAATAGAGGTTTTCTTGGATATGCTTTTACCCAATTCAAATTTTATAGATAACAAAGATGATTCATCTAAAATATTTTAAGGATAAGATGTTTTTGTAGCACATTGGAAGAGAAATTCTAGAGTTGAATTTACCAATAATGTCATCCATACATGGGAAATTAAAGTTTCTAAAAGTGATTTTTCGTTAATGCCCTAAATCTAATATTAGAGCACTACCAATATATTTGAAGTGTCTTTGATATTGATTAGGAAATTTATTGTTGTAATTATTATAATAAGGTAACCATGATCTCTATCTATGATAGGAACTATTACTATTTTAATATTTATTGTTATTATTACTATAATGGAAGATTCTAAAAATATTAAAAAAGTGTTCTAATGATTTTAAAGTTCACATTAAAAAAATGTGATTATGTACCTATTCCATTCATATATGGTATGGACAATAAACCCATTGAAATTAAATTACCCTTGTCATAAAAATATAGAAATCAAAGGGCATATAAAAATACCATGAATAAATGATATGAAGGGTACATGGCAAAAAAGAGGGTATAATTATTTATAAAATTACTAGGAGGGGGCATTAAAAATATAGGACTAAGGGTAGAAATTAAATTATGGGTATAGTTTAGTTCCCTATACACAATATGCTATATTAAAGTGCTTTTGAGTTGAAAATTTATGTTGATTGCTTCTCTACCATACAATTCTATGATGGCTTTGGGGAACCAAGATTCTATTTCATTTACAAATATTCTTGTTACCAACTATCATTTCAATTAATATACAATGACCATAAATTTTAGTTGTAGTCATCATTAGAATACAACACTAGCCATTATTCTTTGATGAGATATCATACGTTCTCACCTTAGTCATCTTTCGATTGATACCAATATGATAACCTACTTCTAACATCATTTTTTTATATCAATCATTAGCCCTAGTTAGTGGTACTTAGATAAAATACTTAACACCAACATACATACATGGTATTAACACTATTTTTCAACACTTATAGCAACATTTGCTACCAATTTTTGTACCATCCTTCAACTTCAACATTGAAAACAAATCACACACATCACATATTATATCGATCATCAAATTTGAGTTTTTGATTTTATGAGTTAGTCTATGTGTGCATGAATCTAACAAGTGCATGCATACTCCCACATGGTACATGTTTGAATTTTAAATTGAATATAATATAATAAGGATTATGTGTATCTCATATCTTCTATGCATACAAATGGTAACATCACCAAATGCCACAATTTCCATCTATCATTAGTTTTATATTTTCTTCCTAACCTAACATCATGAAATATTTAATAAAACAATCATTTATTTGTATTTGTCAATTATACACCAACTTAATTTGAGATATTGTTGGACAATGTAATAATCTTGTAATCATTGGAAGTTGAATTACTTCACTTTGTATAGGTGACTTTTAGTATATTTTTACATGCACATTGATAGGAAAATATCATTCAATACACAACTATTGGTGAAAATAGGTAAAAATATAAATAAATAGGAGAAAATACACCAAATAATATCACTATCTCACATATCACCAACAATATTAGTGGATGTATTGATTCACTAAAGATACAACCTATACCAACACATCTATCTCATAATGGTACAAATTATACACATACCTTCTTGTAAAGTATTTAGGAATACCATCATAATATGCATAGATATATGTCCTATGTTATCTCACAACTCTTATGTGAGAGATGACAAATGTTAAATACATGTCATGTTAGAGGTATAACCTATGATTTACAATTTATGTCTTTTTGTTTTTGTATCGTTTCATTATAATATTCTCATGTGATATAAAGTTTAAATATTTATACATATTTGCTTGTATTCTCTTCTCTATTCATGAATTTAGTATACATTATATTATGTAAAAAATATATATTTTTGATACGTTTTATGATAGCATTCATTTATAGATTTTATAGCACCAACGTCTCTTCCTATGTACTAGCACCAATTTTTACTCTATAGGCTATAGTATCTAATCATCAAGGTTTTTTAATATAATGGGCATGTTTATATGAATCCCTCTATGTAGTATTCATCCCCTTAAATCATACTAATCATTCTTAGCATTATCACTTTACTACTTAGTTATTTCCTAGTTATTTGTTATTGAACTTAGAAAAACAACTTGAGTCCACCATGATCCATGTTCTCTTGTATGTGCTCCATCTAAGCTTAACATCAATAATTTTAGTGCAATAATAAAATCCTTGATTCATTATTTTATAGTATCACTCTATGTTATAAATATTTAGCTTTAGTATCAAAGTTAGTAATTGTTCCTCATGCTACCTCTTGGTTTTGTTTAGAATGAACCAATGGTATCAAAGAAAATGCAAGATCCATATACATAAAACATTAATCTTAAATCATGTTTGAATTCCATCACTAGTTCACATTTAATATTTAAGTAAAAAAATATTACATCCTTAATCAACATGGAAAGGATTAAAAAATTGAAGCAAAAAACATATAGTTAGAAATTGAAGCTTGCAAATAAGTTCATACTTTACCCAAAACTTAATTATTTTGAGAAATATTTAAAAATGAGTTGGTTTTATTCTCATGATAAATGAGTGTTATATTAATCAAGGACTAGGAAATCATGGATTCAACATCAAGTATCGAGTCATTAAATCCAAACAATGATCCAATAACATAGGCATTTTGTATATGTAAAGTCATTATGGAAGACATGATTTCAATAGATGCTTTGATTTCCATATTCATGAATTTTATAAAAGGTATACCATAACCACTTAACTTGTTGGTCAATATATATTTTAATTTAGAGGTCGATAAACTTGTCACAAATACATTTTGGATGAAACATTGCTCTTAGTTGGAAGAAGTTTGTTTTTACCATCCATAAAACCTAAATATATCAAGAGTCTAACTTTGCACTTTTACCTCTCTCTCATCTACATGGATCCTCTTCACATTCCTTGGGATCATACAAGTTCTACATCTATGGATAAAGGTCTTATCCACATTCCTATAGATAACTTATTAGTTCTAATATCATGTATATATTTATACATATATATTATTTATTTTATTAGCTTCGACTAAGGATCCTCTCCACCTTCCTATAGATAATTGATAAGTTCTAATACCATGTATAGATTTATGCATATATATTATTTATTTTATTAGTATGTGTTGAATATTAAGATAAAAATGATTTTCACTTTAGTATTTGTGTATACCAATTTATTTTCTTATCAAGTACAAGATATCCACTCATATACTAGTAATACAACCAAGGATACATCCACGTTGGTTTTATTTTTTTAAAATTGGATGATATCCACTATATGAAAGAATCATTAAATATATAAAGTATAATTTATATTCATATTAACCATCTCCAATTTTATCATAAATATATTTTAAGAATAAATTGTTACTTCGATGGGTTAAAACCATGATCTAATAACCAAATATTGATCTCCACTATCCAGAATACTCAAATGCTTCTACTAGATTTGATTGAGAAACAAAAGTCTTCCATGTTAGGTCATGTTCATATTTGAATGTTTCACAATAGATCTAGGAATGAACTCTATTAACATAGATGTATCTTAGCTCATTAGGAATATGTAGGAATAGTAGGTTTTCCATAACTAGTTCCTTTATTTGAATACCTTGGTATTTCAAAATCTTAAAAATGTTAAGTTAGATAAAAATAACTTTTATATATTTCATATCATATGAAAATTTATTTTTTTTACATTATGAAGTCAAATATTATTAATACATCAAATATGAGTTTTTTAGTAAAACTAAATTAAAATATATGTTAATAAAAATATTCATCAAAATCCTTCAAAAAAACTTGGATAAATTTTAAGTTGTCTATTTTATAATAGAAAAATATCATCAAATATAATGTCTTTCTCTATACTAAACCTAAATTTCATGTTGAACACTAAATGTCTTAACAAATTTTATACTATAAATAATTATGAATTTAGAAAAATGGTTGCATTCATGTGCTTGTTGCTACATGGATGCTTGCTGCATAAAAAGTTGAGAGATCTTCTAGGAAGCATGATGATATTAGTTAGTGTAGATATAATTTTATCTAGGTAGCCAAGGTATAAGATCTCTCCCAAGACTTTTATTCATGGTTAATTTGTAATTCAATCGATAAATCACCACTCTCACATATTAAAAAAAAATATAATTTTGATGAAATCACCTTGTTTCCATTATTCTTTACAACAACTTGCTAGCAATTCATGATGATGATAATACTGGAAATAAAGTCCATGCATTATATTTAAACATTTAAGAGAGCAATATCCCTTTCAAAAGTTACTACCCAATTCTAATATCATAAATATCCATCGTTATCTTACACACAATTAGGAGGTTATCACATTTATGTTTACTAATTGAAATCTATGTGAACATTTATAGATGTGCCAAATACTAGATAAAATATGGTACATCTCTTGGTTTTTTGTAGAAAGGTTGAGACAAACATCATACTCTACTATTTTTAATAATATCACATTTCATCACACATATCTTGTGAAGCTAATTCATCCCTATACCTAATAATATTGAGTTGTATATTTATTTTATGGGTAGAATGTGCCTAAAATATCTACACACCCAACAACATGGGATAGTTTTATTAAAAGTATTTCCTTGGTATAAGTGTCTATCAAAAAATTAAAATCATGATATGACATTTATCATACTTCATCATTTTCAAAAATTGACAATCTAATTCATCCTTATACCTAAAAAGGATGAATGGTAGGAATATTCAATCCTTGGAAAGTGCCTAACAATTGGTGCACCCAACAATGTTGGATGATTCAATCAAACATCCTTCCTCGATATAGGGGTCTATTAGAACACTTAGGTTATGATTACTCTACCTTAATCAAGGCCATATAATGAACATTACAAAATACTCATGATTACTAATGGCCCTATCTTATAACTTCCTGGCGACTTAAATATTTTCAAATTTTACAAATATTGGTAATCTCCCCATATTTACAAGCATTCATAAGCACTAAACTCATTTCTTCAAAGGAAAGTGGTTACATGGTTTATTTTTCTTAAGTGAATCCATAAAACATTATAGGTGCACAAAGTAAGGAGACCAAGGATTTTTGCTCCCTTTAATTATTGGGAAAGTGCCTTAACAAATAAATTTTATTAACCAATCACCAAAATCGTTTGAGATCTTACAAACCAATCATGAGACCTTCTATTTCTAATTAGAGGGTATCTATCATAAAATCCTAAGCTAATCCTAGACACATCAATGATGATAATGATTAAAATACCTAGAAATCCTAGGCACATGTACATAATTCTACAAGATGACAATAGGCTTCACTAAGAAAATCCATAGAAATATTGGGTATATGTATAAAATTATATAGGTTGACAATGACCTCCATGCATAAAAGCCCTAGAAATCCTAGGCACATGTACTTGATTCTATTAGATGATAGTAGCCTTCATATAAGCAAAGCCCTAGCAAGTCTAGTCACATGTATATAATTCTGTGGGCTAATAATGACCTCAAAACATAAAATCCCTAGAAATCCTATGCACATATACAAAATTATATAGTATGAAAATAGCCTATGCACATGTACAAAAAATTCCTCATTATCATGCAAACAATAATGAGGTGACCACATTTATATCTACTGATTGGAAGCTATGTGAACAGGTATAGATGTGCCAAATAATAGATGAAAATGTGGCACATCTCTTGGTTTTTTGTATAATAGTTGAGGCAAGCATCATCCTCTACTATTTTTTAATAATATTACATTTCATCACACATATATTATGAATATAATTCATCCCTATACCTAAGAAGGATGAGTAGTGTAGTAATTTTATGCCTAACAAGTGCCTAAAATACCTAGACACTCAAAAACATGGGATAATTATGTTAAAAGTATTTCCTTGGTATAGGGGTCTATCAAAAAACTCAAGTCAGGATATGACATTTATCATAATTCACCATTTAAAAAAAATGATAATATGATTCATCCTTATACCTAAGAAGGATGAATGGTAGAAATATTCAATGCTTGATAAGTGCCTAACAACTTATGAACCTAACAATGTAGGATAATTTAATCAAACATCCTTCCTCATAATAAGGATCTACTAGAACACTTAGGTTATGATTCCTCTACCTTAATAAAGGCCATATGATGGACATTAAAAAATACTCATGATTATTGATGACTCTATCTCATCACCTACTAGTAACTTGAATATTCCTAAGTTTCAAAAATATTGACAATCTCACCATACTTACAAGAATTCATAAGCACTAAAATTATTTCTTCAAAGGAAAGTAGTTACTTGGTTTACTTTGATTAAGTGAATCTATAAAAATTTATAAATGCACCACGCAAGGAGATCAAGGATTTTTTCTCCCTTTAATGATTGAGAAAGTGCCTTAACAAACAAATTTTATTAACCAATCACAAAAATCATTTGAGATCTTACAAAAAAATAATAGGATATCATTTTTCAAAGTAGGGGACATCTATCATAAAATACCTAGCTAAGCCTAGGTGCATGCATATAATTCTACAAGATAACAGTAGGCTTCACTAAGCAAATCCCTAGCAATTCTAAGCACATGTATAAAATTTTATAGGTTGACAATGACCTCCATGCATAAAATCCATAAAAAACCTAGGCACATGATTCTATTGGATGAAAATAGCCTTCACATAAGAAAAGCCCTATAAAGTCTAGGCACATGCATATAATTCTATAGGCTAAAAATAACCTCAAAACATAAAATCCCTAACAAGCCTAGGCACATGTACATAATGTAGAGTTGTCATTAAACCAAAACCTCAAGGTATTAGTGTTTGATACAATTTCTATATTTGAACACATTATAGGGTGGTTAGTCCCAGGGAAAAGGGTGGTGGTTAGTCCACTAAGTCAAATACTTGAGGTGCGATGGTTAATCCAACACCTCATTTTTGACATGACTCATGGGTATTTGATCATGGGGTGAGGCTCTAATACCACTATAGGATTGTCACTACACCAAAATTTTGAGGCATTAGTGTTTAATACAATTTTTATATTTGAATACCTCATAGGGTGGTTAGTCCCAAGGCCCAGGGTGGTAGTTAGTCCACTAAGTCAAATCCTTGAGGTTCATAGTTTGATCCTGCATGGAGGCACCAAATTTCAAATGTAAAAATTCATATCAAAGCCTATGGTCTTGAACCTAGGAATTTTAGAATATTGTATGAAGATATGCAAGGGTTTAAATATTGTGATAGATCTGATGAGCTTACATAGTAGCAAAACTGATGAGTTTTGATAGTGGTATATTTTTTGAGCTTCAATAGTTGTAGGTATGGTGAGCTTTAATAGCGGTAGATCTGGTGAGCTTTGACAATGGTAGACCTGGTGAGTTTCAATAACAACAATGTGTTTTATATATATTTAAATATTTATTTTCTATGAGTGTAATATTTAAAGCAATAGATTTGGTGAGCTTCAAAAATGGCAGATCTAGTGAGCTTTGATAGTGGTAGATTTAGTGAGCTTCAACAATGAAAGATCCAGTGAACTTCAACAATGAAAGATCAAATGAGATTTGGAAACACCAAATCTAGTAAGCTTTGATAATGGTAGCTTTAGTAATGGAAACACCAAATCTTGTGAGCTTTAGTAATAAAAAAATTGATGAGCATTAATAGTGGTAGACCTGGTGAGCTTCGATAGTGGTACTATGTTTTATCTATATTCAAATGTTTATTTTTTGAATAGGTTTTGGATTTAAGGCTAGATATATCTATTCTAGTGGTTTTATTGTGCAAGTTGCAAAGGTTTCCATGCTTGAGGTTTTATTTTGTAGCTAGTATTCTTCCTATATTTATGTTTTACAAAGTTGTTGAAGAATGTTAGAGATGGTCTATTGGTTGTACCATAAGTTTTGGGAAAGTATTAAATATTGTAATTGGTGTAGCTTGTACCTAAAGAAGCTAATATAACTGGTGTAGTTGTGTCCAAAAGGGACTAGTGTGTATGCTAGTTATGGTTTCCTAATGTAATATTATCAGAGTTAGCTCTAGTAATATTTGTAATATTTTAAAAGTGGGGATTTTTAAATTTTTTCTTATCTTGCTGGTATTTAGCTAAGAATAACAGGTGAAGCTAATGTGTTTAGAAGGTTGGAGGTATCTTGTAGTGTTTCTAGGTATTGGAATGACTAGATATATATGGTTGAAGATATAGATCTAGAGGCTGGTCGTAATAAAGCTAAGGTTACTTGTATTTAGAAGGACTATTTTTAGCTTATGCTCATGAAGGGTTGTGTCACAAATATTTGTTTGTATTACATAATTAGAAATATGTCATTAAGGGAGGAATGTTGGCATTAAATATATATGTAACCACACATTTGTAATATGGATTAAAGTCCAAGGATGAGGTGTCACTTGGCATGCACAAGTGAGTTGGTAGCAGCAAATGCTAGGGTTTTCCTTGTATAAGATGCAATATAGTATTTATTTGAGATTGCTAATGGAAAAAAGTTGAATGTTTGGACATCCCCAAAGGGGTTATTATTATTTTATTTTGTGTTTGCATCTTTATTTTATTACTCGTTATTTTTGGCTCTCTTCATCTAGTATCAATGTCATTTTAAGATTTAATACATAATTCTATAGGATGACAATAGCCTTCACATAAGCAAAGGCTTAACAAGTCTAGGCATATGTATATAATTCTATAGGATTACAATGGCCTCTATACATAAAATACCAAGTAATCCTACACATATACACATAATTTTATAGGCTAGAAATGGCCTTCACATGAGAAAAATCCTTGCAAGCCTAGGCACATGTACATGAATCTATAGACTGATAATGGCCTTCACACATCAAAGCCCTAACAAGTCTAGGCACATACAAATGATTATTCAAAATGACAATGGCCTAATAATATATTAGAACCTAGTATCTAATAAAATAAAAGTCCTAGTATGTCTAGGTATATACATATGATGATTCAAGTTGACAATATCCTTCCCATAATCAAGCCATAACAACATGAAAGTATTTCAAACCATCCTAGTCTAGGAAAATAAACATATAAAAAGTGTTTTAAAATCCTCATGTCAATTTAAAATTATTTATGTCATATAAATAGGTCATTTATGTTAATAATAAACATATCATGTGCATATAAACTACAACTATCATAATCAAACAAACTCATCATCATTACACATAAAATTGTTATTCAAGTAATCAAACTTTTCAAAATAACTATAATATATCATCACATTATCACATAGATAAAAAATAATTAAAGAATAATCACCTTATATATATGTATAAATCAATGGATTATATACATATCTCAAATGGTTTGGCATACCATAGTGATAAAATCAATATGCTTGACCACATAAAAATCACAAGAATTGGTGCACCAAAAATCATAAAATTGGTACATAACCTCCAAAACTGACCAAAAGGCCTACAAAATCTCATCAAAAACTTATAGAACTCAACTCTAAGATATTTTATAACAAGTCATCCCTTGCATTGATCATTGAGAAGCCCAAGTAGTAGACCATGATTTGAAATGGGACCTGGAAGGGGCATGAGGTGGGGAAGCCCACCTCTACTCTAGTGGGACCACTTAGCAATATAATGCACTATAGTTGGCATTTATAAATCACTCTACCTCTAAATCATCCCTAATAGTAGCCAGATACTATAAAATACCTAGCATGTCTAGGATTGCAACTACTACTCTATCATCATCCCTATCTCAAGTAACCTATAGCACTCATGCTTCTAGTGTTGTAGCCCAAGACAATGTTGCATACTTATAAGTAGTCAACTACCTGATCCTAGAATATCTCTTGGAATTAGTAGTGTCTCTCTCTCATGTCATATATTCCATATTGGCTACAATCACATCCATATTTGATGTAAACTAAAAAGACTACAACATTACCTAATCCTACTCACCTTGAAGACAAGCTATCTCTACCACCATGGAATCTATATTTCATTGCATAGTGAATATCTCCAAACCATACATCTCCTTAGTGGTCCTATTGAGGTCTATTTGTAGATCACCTACCTAAGTGGGATCATAGATCTCAATGGTGAAATATTAAAGAACCCTAATTCCCCTTCTCATTGTTATCTCTTGATCTCCCAAAATTATCACTTGATAAATGGTTATTCCTCATCTAGGTGGAGCTAGTGTCAATATCTAAGGTTTAACTCCTCTATATCATTACCTGTATATAATGGTAACCCCTACATCATCCACACCTAGATCTACCATTGGAGGGTCATCAACATCACCCTCAATGAATGTTGGAAATGTGTTGAATATTTTCCATGTTAATATATTTGGGTTAATATATTTGAACCCATGGATTATTATATTTGGGTTAATATATTTGAACCCATTGATTATTTTATTTGGGTTAATATATTTGAACCCATGGATTATTATATTTGGGTTAATATATTTTTACCCATGGATTCTTTTATTTGGGTTTAAACCTGAGTTTTGTAGCCATGATATTGTAAAACCCCTTGTTGTGTTGTTGGTATATAAAGTAACACTTGCATGAGGGTTTATGGATGAGAGAGAGAATTAATAGAGAATGTATGGATACCCCCCAAAGGGGGGAGACACAATGTGTAATGTTAGATGCACGACTGTGTAGAGAAGGTTTTCTAAACAGAATATAAGGTCTAGTTATTTTCTTTGTGGATGTAGCCCACATTGGGTGAACCACATAAATCTATCTATTGTGTATTGAATTATTTTCTTCTATGTTTTATTTTTGCATATTATTACTCGTATTTTATGATTTAATCCTAACAAATGTTATCAGCTCCATATTTTTAGCCATAGAGGGACGTATTTATTGCTAGGGTTTTAGTTCATTTTAAGAGGATCTAGAGTTTCTAGGAGATATAGAAAACCTATTCTAGAGTGGGAGTTTTACGCAGAAGGAGATGGAAGTAAAATGATGTCAAATAATTCAAGGATAGAGATAGATAAATTTGAAGGAAAAAATTTTGAGCTATGGAAATTAAATATGGAGGATCTGCTCATGGAAAAAGATCAGTGGTCTGTTATTTATGAACAGAAACCTACTAGTACATATGATGAAGATTGAAAAAAGTTGAATAAAAAAGTGAGGTGTCTAATTCAAATGTGCCTTGTAGATTCAGACAATCAATATTTTTGGAGAAGCTACTGCAAAGGATATCTAGGAGAAGTTAGGGGCTTTGTATCAATCTAAGTCCTTGGTGAACAAATTATTCCTTAAGACAAAATTGTATAATCTGAGGATGAATGAAATGGATTCAGTAGCAAATCATATTAATGCATTCAATACAATGGTAAGTCAACTTACATATATTAAAATTAAGTTGAGTGAGGAAGATAAATGTATTAATTTGCTATGCTCTTTACCAGATTCATGGGATAACCTAGTTGTAGCAATTGGTAGTACAAATTCATCCACATTGAAGTTTAAATATGTTGTGGCATCTCTATTATCAGAGGATATGAGTAGAAAAGCCATGGAGGGCACATCAAAATATGCCTTAACAGTGAGAGGGTGTGCCAAGGAAAAATATAAAATAGGATCTGGTGATAGATCTAAGTCGAGAGGGAGATCCAAGTCTCGAGGAAGGTTTGAGAGAAAATTTTAGAAATGTGGTAAGATTGGACACATGAAGAAGGACTATAGATCAAAGAATATTGATTTTGAAAAGATATCTGATGAATCTAGTTCCACGGAGATAAATAAATCCACTGATGAAGGAGGGGATTTATGTTTGGCATCTCACTCCACACGTTTAGATAGTAAATATTGGTTGATCAATACTAGTGTCTCTTTCCATATGACTCCTCATAGGGGGTGGTTCAGTGAATATGAAAGATATGATGGAGAGGATGTAATTTTAGGAGATGATTCACCATGTAGAATCGTTGGTCATGGAAGAGTGAAAATATTGTTGTAGGATGGTAGGGTTAAAACCCTCCCAGGTGTGATGCATATTCCTGGCCTTGTTAGAAATTTAATTTCTATAAGAAAAATGGTTGATGCAATAGTGAACATCAATTTTAGTAAGGATTCATGCAAAATGGTTTGTGGATCTATGGTGTTAGCAAGAGGAGTTCATATTGGAACCTTGTATAAGCTATTGGGAAGCACTATAACAAATGAGTGCAATAGCTCAACTATTCCTGAGGTTGAATTAGATAAAATTTCAATTCTCTAGCATTAAATAATAGGAAATATTGGAGAAAAGAGATTGGATGCCCTATACACAAAAGGTATGGTTCACGGTATCCCTAATTGCTCATTTTTTAATTTATTTTTGTGAACATTGTATTTATGGCAAGCAGAATCATGTGAGTTTCCCATCTATTTTTGCAAGATCAAAAGGGATTATAGATATGATTTACAGTGATATCTTTGGTCATGTTCCTATTCCATCCTTGGACAATCATGGTACTATGCTTCTTTTGTTGATGACTTTTCAAGATATGCATGGATTTATTTTCTTAAAAGTAAAGCTGAAGTGTTTGATAAGTTTAGAGAATTTAAAGCACTTGTTGAAAATCAAACTAGGAAAAATATTAAGGTGTTGAGGTCTTATAATGGAGGAGAGTATTGTTCAAATAAATTTTAGGATTTTTGTAAGAAATGTGGTATTGCAAGATATAAGACTAATCCATATACACCTCAACAAAATGGAGTTGCTGAGAGGTTGAAAAAATCACTGATGGAAAAGGCTAGAAGTATGCTCAGTGGTGTTGGTCTAGAACAAAAATTTTGGGAAGAGGTAGTGAATACGACAAGTTACTTGTGGAATCGATCTCCTACATCAGCATTTCCGGATCAAACTCCATTTGAAGCATGGTTTGGTAAGAAACCCTCTCTTTCACATCTTAGAGTTTTTGGTTGTGATGCATACATGTATATTCCAAAGGAGAAAATAATTAATATTGATAATAAGTCTGTTAAATGTATCTTTATTGGTTATAAATATGGTGTTAAAGGATATAAAATTTGGAATCCAAAATCTAAAAGTACAATTTACAGTAGATATGTGGTGTTTAGAGAAATGAAAAGTGATCATAGGAAGGATGTTATAGAAGAACCTGAAAAGGTACTATTTGATCTCATGGAAGAAGAATCCCACTCATTAGAAGAGGATGAACCAAAGGTTCATACACCTATGGTAAGGATATCAACATGATAAAGAAGGCAACTTGAAAGGTATAGTCCATCTACTTTTCCTTATTTCTTTGTTTTATCTATTACTAATGAAGATACTAGAATAGTTAGAGAAGCTATTAATTTTTAAGAGGTAAATCTTTGGGAAGAGGTCATGAATGAGGAAATGATGGCCCTTAAAAATAATAAGATATGGGATCAAGTAAAATTACCTGGTGGAAGAAAATAAAAAGGTTGCAAATGGATTTTCAAGAAGAAGCAGAATGTTGAAGTTAAAGTGGAGAAATATAAAGCTTGTCTGGTTTCTAAAGGCTATTTTCAGGTTGAGGAAATTGATTATGGTGAATTATTTTCTCCTGTTGTAAAGCTAACCTCAATAAGATTTATTTTATTTGTGGCTACTGCATTTGATATTGAAATAGAGAAAATGGATGTAAAAACTGTATTCCTTCATGGATATTTGGAGGAAGAAATCTATATGAGACAACCTGAAGGATTCATTGCTAAAGGAAAGGAGGATTTTGTATGTAAGTTAAAGAAATTTTTGTACGGATTGAAAAATTCATCTAGAATGTGGTATCAAAAATTTGATACTTATATTTGAGGACTTGATTTTTTTCGTAGCAATGCTGATCATTGTGTAAACTCAAAGCAAATTGGTAATGAACTTGTCATTATAATTTTGTATGTTGATGATATGTTACTAATTGGAAATAGTAAGGAAATGATCAGGGAAGTGAAGTCTTAGTAGAATCAGAGTTTGACATGAAAGATCTTGGCCATGCAAATTTTATTTTGGGTATGCAAATATAAAGATATCGTTCAAACAGAAAGTTGTGGCTGAATCAGAAAAAAGTATGTTGAGGCAATATTGAAGAAATTTAGTATGTAGGATTGAAAACTAGTGAAGGTACCTATTCCATTGGGTGAAAAACTATCTGCTAAACAATGTCCAAAAATAGAAGAAGAGGTAGAAAAGATGTCACACGTTCCTTATGCAAATGTTGTAGGGAGTTTAATTTATGCCATGGTGCATACTAGACTAGATATTGCCCATGTAGTGGGAGTTTTGAGCTGCTATATGTCTAAGACTAGTAAAGAGCATTGGACTGTTGTAAAAAGGGTTTTCATATATTTGCATGGTACATCTAATTTTTCAATCTATTATGAAGGTACAGGAAATAAAAAAATCCTTGTATATAGAAGGTTTTGTTGATGCAGATTAGGTTGGAGATCTTGACAACAGAAGATCTACTAGTGCATATGTATTCAACTTGTTTGTAGGGGATATTAGTTGGATGAGTAGAAGGTAAACTATTTTTGCTCTTTCAACCACTAAATTTTAGTACATGGCAGTCACTGATGCAAGTAAGGAAGCAGTATGGTTACCAAGACTATGTGCTAAAATTGGATTATTTCAAGGAGCTATGAAGATAAATTATGATAGCCATAGTGCTATATTTCTAGTAAAGAACCCTACTTACCATTCAATAAAAAACACATTTATACAAAGTACCACTTCAGTAGGGACATGATTTAATAGAAGAAAATATTGTTGGAAAAAGTGGATACCAAGAAAAATGTTGCAGATGCTTTAAATAAGGCAGTTAGCACAAAAAAGCTCATGTTTTGTACACTTGAAATGGGTTTGGCAAGACTAGATTTTGGAACTAACATTGATTAAAACCTTTATGCAAAGTATTCAACAAGTGGGAGAATTTTGGATGTGTCTCATCCTTTGTAGAGGAAGTACTATACAAGGGGCCCCTACTTCGGGCCCTTTTTTTTACAGCTATTATCAGAGCTATTTTTGGAGGCATTGGAGGGACTCCCATCATTGGTAGGTATGGGTGGTTTTAGCCCATGGTATTATACCCATAGTATTCTAATACCACATTGTGGTTTAGGGTTGTAAGAGTTTCCTATATATTGATTGTAATGTCCCATTACGGGAAAGGTGAATAATAATAGAAAAGAAGGTGTAGCTCTTGTTTCCTGGACGTAGCCCATATTGGGTGAACAGGGATAAATATCTTGTGTTCTATGTGCATGTATTTTGTGAGTTGTTAATTTATTCTAAGTTATTTATTTCTACATTATTATTCTGGAATAATTTTGGGTATAATATCTTCACATGGTATCAGATCCAAGTTTATGCTAGAGGTAGCATTAGGTCTATTCCTCATATTTACTTGATATCTCTCTGCTTTCCTATACCAATAATATTTCATCTATGGAAGATCGTATCAAAGACTAAACTACCTCAAAACTTGGTTTGGTCTATACACCTTGCTACTATAACAAGGGCTAATGATCTACCAGGTCCATCGAATGTGTTCCAACTCAAATCCATCCTTGGCCCATCTTGGATGTTGTCTTCATGGCCTCCATATGATTTGGTTGACTCTAAATTGTTTATGGCATGTTTTGCTAATATTAGTACTCCACTAAATGTTTTGTGATAGGTCTTATAAGAATATCCCACCTATAGGTTATTGGAACCCCTAAATCTATAACTTAACTAGGTAAACCAAATGGACATCAAATAATAATGTTCTCCCAACACCAATTCTAAAGAAATATGCAACAAATGAGGCTCTTCACCTCTTTGTAAGCACTCTAATGCAAGAATATATAGAGACAAGCTAAGATAAAAGGACCCAAGGCACATTTGACATATAAGTCCCTCATCCTCATAATCACTCCACACCAGACCCATGGTAGAAAACCACTAATATCTCCAAGTAATAGGCCAAGGATGATGTCACTTAATAATGTTATTAATCTATCAACATGCCCACCAATAAGCACCCTATTAACATGTATCCTATATCAAATCAACTATTGATCAACATATCCATAATATATATAAATATTTGACCCTTGATCTACACTCATCCTAATACGGATCACTTAAATGGGTATTCTTAGGATCCCCCATACATCCACCAAGGCAATTACCATCTAACCCATCAGTAGGAAAAATGTGTCATACTCAAAAATTTATCTCATATCTAGAGCTATGAGGAGGGCGCAATCAAATTTGACCTTAGGCATTGTTGCTAGATACACAAGTCCAACGACATCCAAGACAATCCTATCAACCAAGGTCATATTGTTTAAAACACTCATGAGAGCATGATATCATTGCTCTCTATGCTCTGAAATACCCACCTACATATAGAAATACTTTTGTGTTGATAACGCTCAATTTTATGGATTTTTAGAAAATTTATCATCTAGTGAATTCACCCCCTCTAGATTATTTTATCACCTAGATTTATTTTTTTAATATTCAATAAATCTGCATCCAACATTGTAATTCACCAACAACATGTTTACAACCTAATGTAATATCATAGTCCAAAATTCAAAATTCAACACATACACATATGTTTGTCCATAGGTGACCTCTTATCCCTCAAAATGTGTCCATACAATACATTGGTCATTGTTGCTAAGCCATTAAAAATTACCAAAAAATAAGCCTCATAGCTATGATTTCTAAAGCTTTATGGAAAATTGAATTTTATTTTATCCCCACACCACCTAATACAACCTTTGGACTCCCAATTTTTTTTTTTTTTGGAAATTGCACAACTTCCTCATTGCTAAAGAGAAGATACCTTAGGATTACTTATTTCATAAATTGGTGTTACCAACAATTACTTTTAAATAATTGATTAGGAAACAAATACCTCAAAATGCAAAAAAATGTAGACATCTAATTTTGCTCACCCTACCACATCCTAGGTTTTTAGTTAATTTCCCCAACATACCTAAGTCATTTTTTATCCTTCATTATAGAAATTGGAAACTCAAATAAGTTTATTTCTCACAAACAAGTTTTTAGGATATTATTTTGTCTCCTTGATGGTGAAATTTATTTAGAGCTAAAATTATGAAAACCTTGCTCCTCCAATGGTAAAATGGATGAGTTTGTAGCCTAGATAAGTTTGCAGCCTTGAATTGGTCTAGGTAGGGAATTTATCTCTGATTGTTCAAAATGGAAAGATTCTCATCCTAACACTCATGCTTATCCATGCATATAGTTTGAAAATCTAGATTGGATTCACGTGCCCCAAAATATTTCTAATTTAGCTTGTTTTTTGCCTATGTCAATCCTTAATGCAATTTTTTCCAAGTTGGATACTACTTTTTTCTTTTTTTACTCCTACGTGTAGATTTGACAATCTTACCTTCCTCTCTTCTCCTCCAAGCCCTAAAAATATATAAATTGAACATATCATTTTGAAAATCGCACACAAGGAATACATAAATTGACATGACAAACACAATAAAAGAGCATGAGAATTTGACACAAGTGATCTTAATAGCAAGTAATTTTGTAGTGAAGATCTAAAATTTCCTATTATAGTTTTTGAATCCTTTGGGGTTCATTTTGAAAATGATTTTTCATCTTTGAATATCTTAAAATTTTGCATGCAAGAGCTAATTTCTCATGGCAAAAAAAAATTTCTTCTCATGCATTTTGCTTTTGGTATTTTAAAATTTTTTATTAGGCCTTTTCTCTAATCTATTACATTACATATCTTCATATTTCACCTTTTTTAGGACCTTAATTATCCTATATAATTTATTTTAGCACTCTAATTCTATTTATATTACACTTTTTAAATTTTCTTTCATTTTCTTACAAGGTTTATAGGCAATAATTGAGAACCTCCTATTCACTTTCTTGAGCTAACACCTAGAAGATTCATCCCTGATTTTACTTCTGCAACTACATACTATGAAATCATAGCCAATAGGAATGGCAAGCTAAGAATTTACTTAGTCTACCATATGCCTCAAATTTTAGTCACCCCCTATTTCTATGGTCTCATCCTAACCCAACCATAATTTTTGCATCTTAAAACTCGTTTGTTATTGTCTTAAAATCAAATTCATAGATCATAATATTTGTAGGTTGTAAACATATCTTACAAGTTTAAAAATCTCCCTATAGTCTATGAACCTCTCTCATTCAGTAATTTCATTAGTTCTAGCATCATAATAATTTTCATTCAATGCTAGACATGTCCTACTATTCTCTCAAAAAGATCAATTTGACTTTTGTTAGAGTATATTACATCATTTGGGTCATGTAAATGTACCACCCTTGGTACATAACTAGAGTAGTAGATTACTTTAGGGGGTAGTTAGCTAGTTACTTCAAGTAATATAATAAATGCACAAGTGTCTATGTGCAAGTTGTAAATGTGCAAGGTGTCCCCTTGTACAACTAGGTAGAGTGTTGGCCAAGCAATCCATATTTCTATATAAAGGGCCTCATAGTGAGTGATTATATATCATTGTAGGTAGTAGTAGGAATACTATGTAGATCACCATATAGATTGGTGATGGGGTACAATATAGTTCTTTAGCATCAGTTCTGGAGTGTTCATTTCCTCCATATTGCATTGTATCATTTTCATCACTTTCCATTAATAACATATTTCAGCATCTTACATTTTTGCATATTTTACATCCTGTGATTGCATTCTCCCTTGGCATACACCATAAAAATCTAACAGTGGTATCAGAGCCATGGTAGGTCGATAGGATTAGGGAGAGCTACAAGAGAGATAGAGAGGAAAAGCAAATCTCAGTTCCAAATTTTTTGAGATTGCATTTGGCTAGAGTCTTTCCATAGAGTTATAAAAAACTCGTGAAGACTAGGACTCAACATTCATTCCACTAGATTGACAAATCAACTAGTGAAGATTCATCATTGACAAGATTTAGAATCATCTTACTAATATCTTGTTGCAGAAAAAGGAAACTGAAGGAAGCCCTATTGCAGACCTGCACATTGCAGAAGAAAAGGCCACATAAGCCTTATTGCAGAAGAAAAGGCCACAAAAGCCTTATTGCAAAAGAAAAGGCCATAAAAGCCTTATTGCAGAAGAAAAGGCCACAGAAGCCTTATTACATAAGAAAAGGCCACAAAAGCCTTGATCCAGAAGAAAAGGCCATAGAAGCCTTGAACCTGAAGAAGACTCTAGAGAAGAGTCATTGAACTAGAAGAAGACTCTAGAGAAGAGTCCATGAAAGATAGGAGATTGGTGATCTCCTTTGTTGATTGAAGACTTCCTCTAGAAGAAGCTGAAGAGACCCATCAAAGGTCTCATTGAAGAACTTCCATCCTTGGAAGAGATAGATAAGGACTATCAAAAGTCCTATTCCAGAGATCCATGAAGAAGATCTCATTGCCAACACTTCTATAGTTGAAGGTTGAAGGAAAGGTCTCATCAAGAAGACCAGAGAAGCTGCAAGACTAAAGACCTTGGAGAGGTCTCAAGGAGAAACAAGGAGAAGGCTTGGAGAGCCTCATTGCAGAAATTGGAGAAGCCATCAAAGAAGTTCCTAGGAGAACTCATTGGAGAAATTCACTACAAAATATAGTGAAATAATTGGGACAATTATTGCCATCCGACAACAAGCCCAAAGGAGAAATATTTGGCAAATAGTTTGTCAAACTTTAGAGAGAAGATTCATGAAGACCTCAAGACCTTCAGATTCTTGAGAAGAAAGCCTTGTTTGAAGTCAGAACTCAGATAGAAGAAACCTACCAAATCCAAGAAGATTTGGAGATTGCCCTTCATAGCTAAGAAGGCACATTTCAGTGAATAGATTGACTGCTAAAGGACAACAATCAAGATAGCATTACTAGCTACAAGACTTTGGAGTTCCAGGCTAGATCCTGAAGGAGAAGTTGAAGCCATCTACTACAGTTTCAAGGAAATAAACTAGAAGAGTTCATAGCTGCAAGCAACCACCACTCCAAGCAGCAACTTGGTGAATCAAAACACCAAGATCTACAACACTTATAGAAGCCATTAAAGGTAAGCAACTTGGGTGCAATTAGGTTCATTAGTTGAACACTTAAATTAGGGTTCATTATCAAGCACCTTATTAGAATTCAAAAGTTGCAAAATAGAAGGTTGCATTTTAAGTCCTCAAAGAAAGTGCAGAAGATAGTTTCTATTAAGGTTCATTACCTGCACATTAATAGGAGTTAGATACATTCTTCCTATTATCTAATTATTGAGAAGAGGACTACATTAAGAAATTTGCAGTGATCATTAGTGCATTTGAAACTACTTTGAGAGCTTATTAACAGGAGCAATAAGGTGAGATTATTAAAGTGCATTAAGTTGGAAATATTATTGGTTCATTGCACTATACTAGTTGTTCATTAAACTAGTTACTCTCAAAGGGTTATTTTGTGTATTGATTGTTAAGATCAAGGACACAAAAATCTGCAAATATCAAAGTGTCTAAAGACACTATTTAGAACTCAATACCTACAAGGTATTGTGGCCTATAGAAGCCACCAAGCAGATCAAAATATTCCTCCAAGGAGTGGAGAAGAAAGCCACCATCAAATCAGTGAAAGAAGCTACAAATCGAGACTTGGTGAGTCTCAGATTCGAGGTGCACTAAAGGCTTCATTAAAGGTAAAAGTTAGTGCAGAAATTACTCCTTCAAAAGCATATTATTTGCATGATTATTAGCTTGGGTTCATTACTAAATTAACCAAGCAAAGGAGAGAGTTGTCTAACAAAGAAGACAACATCGGATCATCCTCTACCTACAAGATATTGTTCAAAGAAGCCATCATCAGAACCAGCAAAAAGCAAGCTTGCAAGGAGAAGATTGGAAATAGGTGCAAAATCAAATATTCTATTCTAACTTTTGTAAAGTTGTTTACATTAGTTTCTTGCACCATTCGAAGGACAAGCTTGAGTGTCATAGAAACACTCCAACGACCTGCAAAATTTGCAGCATCATCCAAGCAAGGAAGAGAGCCAACAAAGGGCTCGTGTTTAGGTGAACAAAGCCTCCATATTTGACCTATCATCAAGCATTCACCTACAGCACCAAAGCCAACATAAGGAGGATAACATTACACTAAGAGCCTATTGTGTATTTCCAATGCAACATTAAGGATGACTCACTACAAAAGAAGGCAAGAAAGATGTAAAAGAAGGGCAGATTACCAAGGGAGAACTGCCAGCTCAGAGAGCACCACTCAACTACCAACAAAGCTCCATACAAACATTGAGGAGAGCTACCAACAAAATATTGAGGAGAGTGCCACTCAGCCACCATCCAAGCATCGATCTGGAGCCAAATTTGAATGCTCAAGAAAAGTGTTGTGAAAAATACAACAAAGCAAGTGTTGGCAAGGATAATATAAGGTTTGATATACATTGAAGCAAGGTCTACATGCAAACGAAGGACCTGACACTTGGTAAATTTGGTGAAGCACTCATAACACCTGAAACACTCATTCTTGAAGTGTTAGAAGAAGCATCCAGAATATAACACCCATATTGGAAGCGTTAGAGGTATCCTTCAAAGGAGTCATCATTATTTCCAGCCAAGAGCATTGAAGATTCATTAACCAATGCTCAAAGAAGATCCTAACGTCTATCCACCAAGTGTTCAAGAGCATCAAGGTGGAGTAAGCATTGAACGTAACTCCCAGGACACTTGTCCAATGTCAAGTGACATCCATCCTATTTAAGGCGCCAAAACTCAAGGAGAGTAGTACATTCATAGCAAGCAAAAGAGCACAACATGTAAGAGGAGATAAGAGCATTAAAATCTCATGGTCAAGGAGAGTCAAAGAAGCAAGAATTAAGGTGCCCGCTATCCAAGAATTGCAGTCAAATCCTACCACCATTATCTACATTAGTCATAGCACCCACTAATTCAAGAGAAGCATTAAAGCCTGTTGTCATCATCTATGTCCAACATTGGAGAATACAACACCCATACATTGGAGAATACAATGCCCATACATTGGATAATACAATGTCATACATTGGAGAATACAACACCCATTATACAATATTTGCAACATTATAAAGGTAAGGATTTACCTTAATTAAATTTGCTTTCATTAAGGAGTTATAAGGGGTATAATATAAGGTTGAAACCATAGCAAAATCAACCACATTTGAAAGCAAAATTAAAGGAGAACTATACACCTAAATAGTTTAATATTTACAATTTAAAACATAGGAGATATAAGGGTTTCTACTTGGAAAATTAAAACTCTATTATTGCAAATATTATTGTTTTCTAATATTCCAAAGTAGGGAGATATAAGGCATACTACTTCAAACTATATACATATAATTGGAATTTAGAAAATTAATCTATTGGATAGAGAAGCAAATCAATTGCCTACATATAGAGTTGGAATTAATTGGTAAAAATTATCTCATACTCATTCTAAGGAGACAAAAAATAAATCCAACCATTAAAGCATACTTCATTGGGAAAGATAAGGTAAAATTAAAAGGTTGATTATTCTCAAAATATTACAAAATCAACTTAGAAGGTGAACTAAGCATATTCTAATTATTAGGGAGATATAAGGAAGCCTACAAAACCTAATTCTAAGAAAGGTTTTATCAAATTAGTTCACATCTCTTAACTAGGGAGATATAAGGAATTCTACAAAACCTAAGCCTTGGATAGGTTTATCAAATTGGATCATATACTCAATTTTAATAGAGGAAGATATAGTATTCTACAAATATTAAGGAAATCAAAAGAATACTACACTTCATCTACTAGGGAGACATAAGGTAGTCTACTACAAAGGATTCATCAAAAATATTTCTAAAATAGAAAAACCTAAAACTAAGAGAGATGTCTACCTCAAGTAATACAGTGAACAATGATATGAACAACACTATTAGAAAAGAAAGAGCAAGTGTCATAAAAAGTAGAATCAAGAATTTACTTATAAAGTCTGAAGGAAACTTAGACCTTACTTCAAAAAGGATACATAGTGAAGCTTTAAAAGATAATTTTGAAATGATGGAACATTATCTACATGCTCGAATCACTGAAGCAATTGATAATGGAAAGAATGACATTAAAATTCCTTTAGAATATGGAAGCATATTATATATGGCACTACTCACATTCAAATGTTATAAGGATGAAAATATAGAATATAGAGGATTGATAGAATTACTTAAACTAAAAATATAAATAGATGAATCATCCTTAGCAAATATATTTCAATCCTCTTGCAGTATTAGTACTTAAATTTCTACTAACATAAAATATTATCATGATGCTCTAAGTGTATGTTCATAAACTTGTATACAGGACATGGAATATGATAACAAGGACAAAGGCAATGAGAAAATACTCTTAGAAGAATCTGGTGATAGTACGTCTATCTATGAAAGTATTGACTCCAATAAGGAAGAAGAAGAAAAACCAATTCAAGGAGGCATACAATGCAATGTGAATTAAATATAATGTAAAGTGCCATATCAAATTGAAGGAAATCTAAAGACAAAGATCCTTATTGAATACTAAAGTCTTCACTACTCAAATAATATAATACAAGGGGGTGATAGAGTATATTACATCATTTGGGTCATGTAAATGTACCACCATTGGTACATAACTAGAGTAGTAGATTACTTTAGAGGGTAATTAGAAAGTTACTTCAAGTAATAGAATAAATTCACATGTGTCTATGTGCAAGTTGTAAATGTGAAAGGTGTCCCCTTGTACAACTAGGTAGAGTGTTGGCCAAGCAATCCATATTTCTATATAAAGGGCCTCATAGTGAGTGATTTTATATCATTATAGGTAGTAGTAGGAATATTATGTGGATCACTATATAGATTTGGGATGGGGTACTTTTAGCATAGTACTTAGGCATGCATATTTATTACATTATTTTTACTAAGCACTAATCTCCAAGCACTAGGTCACTAGGTAGTTGGAGTAGTTGTTGGAACTACATGGTGGTTTCAATTATCTTGTACATTGTATATATTACATGCTCAATTCAATCTCAAGATAATAATTAGTGGAATATGGTATGAAAGCTATTCAAGGAGAAGGATGAAGTTTTCATTATGAAACATGCTTTTCTGAGGTGGATCCAAGCATGTGAACTAACAAACCTTCACACAGACTGAGGACCTCTACATGTAGATCAAGATAGATATATAGCAGGTTAACTTGGTGGCTGAGCATAAACCCTGAGGTAGATAGACACATGGCAATATCCATCATGGCGGCTGATGTGGTAATTGGCATTTGACATGGTGTGATGTGGCTGAGGTGTCACTGACATGGAAATTGGTGGCTGAGGGGTCACTAACATGACATTGATCCATTTGTTGGCATGGCAGATGACAAAAGGTTGGTGATGAGGCTTGATTTCTTCAAGGTAGTCAAAACATTCACTATGGTATATGGGTTTTAAATTATCCCAACGTACTCTAACAGTGCATGTGGGACAAATAGTCCCATATTTGTTTTTAAAAGTGTTGTTGGAGACACATGATAACAAGATGGTGTTTCCTTATATTTCTTATTGGATGTTGTAACCTGACTGACTAGCAGACCTGCATTAAGGTTTTCCTAGAGGATTTTCTATGTTTGCATCTCATCGTGGATGGAGTATTGTTTTTTTTCTAACTCGACGGTGCAGAAAATTTACATGGCATTTTGCATATTTTCTCCTCAAATATGGCCATGGCTAATATGGTTGGGAAGGGTGTATTAAAGTGCTCGAGAGGCAGAAAGTCAGGGGTTCAAACCCCATTGACACCAAACACATTTTTTTTTTTCTAAAAGTGGTGCTATTAAAAGGTATTTTTTAAATACCTTAGATTTTTTTTTTTTTTTGCAATATTAAATCTATCAAAACAAGAAAGTGGTAGCATTTACAAACTAAGTGAATTTTTGGAGGGATAAGAAACTTGAATTGGGTTTTCTTTTCCAAATTTTTTTTTTTTTTGTTACCACTCAAACAATGCAAGAAAAGAAACTAGTGCATTTTTCCATGGAGGGATAAGACAATTTGGTTTCTTTTGCAATTTCAAAGGGTATTTCACATTTTTTTCTTCCTAGTTTATTTTGCAACATCAAGGGGGGAATACAAGCATTTTATCTTGCAAAATTCTAAGACAAGGGGGGGAGAAAAATTGGATTTGAATATCATTTTTGCAAATCAAAATATTTTACAAACATCATTGTAACAACATTGGCATTATAATAGATGCATTTTCTATGGAAACCAAAACCTAAGTGTTTAAATTTTTGGGCACTTGTGGTTGTTTTTGTATTTAAATTTCCTTTTTTTGCATTTCAATCATAAGGTAAAATATACAAAGCAAAGAAAAAACCCCAAATTTTACACCTATTTGTGCAATTTATTGCACCACAATGTTTAGTATATGTGATACCTTTGACCCACACTTACAGGTAATGCTATTGTAATTTAGGCTATAGTATCTACTGCCTAACATAGCTGTAAAAATGACATCTAAGATATTTTTCTCTATAAGTCATTAGGGAGAACTAAGGAAATCCAATTTTTGATATTCACTCCATTTATTACCCTAATTCATTCTGATTGTTTGGCTTAATCTCCTCAAATTCATCATCCTTTTTCCAAAGGGTTTTGAGGTAGGTGCCATCAATTTTATTGAATTTAATTTCACATACTATTTGTAAGTATAAATAAAAGGGGACCATTTGGTGTTATAAGGAACCTTCACAATGGCCATTGTTCACAAATATCTATCAGATTCACAGTTGCTCAAAGGTTCTAATTTTGCACCATGGAAGATAAATATGAAAGATATTATTCAGGTTGAATATTTATGAGATGTAGTGAATGGCACTACAAAACATACTATAACATTAGGTAAAAATCAAGAGGTATTTGATAAGAAGGATAAAAGGTATCTCATGTTTATTCTTCTTGCTACTAAAAATGAGGTCTGGCCTCATATTTGTGATGCAAAAACTGGTAAAGAAGCATGGGATGCTTTTATTACCATTTATAAAGGGAAGAATCAGTCCACTATTCTTAAATTTCAATCTCAACTACATACATTGAGTATGAAGTCTGGTGATATAGTTGAATTTTTTCTATGCAGAGTAGCAAAAGTGAAAGCTAAATTGAACGCTATGGGAGAGATAGTGGAAGATACTCTCTTGACCTCAGTCATCTTGAGATATTTTCTAGAATCCTTCAAGGTGTTGATCACATCTCTACAAATGTCTGGTAGACAAGTTACCTTTGTTAAATTGGTAAATTTATTTCAAACTGAGAAGGCAAATCAACTTTAAATATATGAAGTGCCAGATAATGCACTTTACTCCAAAAGAGGAGGAAGGAAGTAAGATAAATTTTACAAGGGAGGATATTCATAAAAAATAAAAGGGAAATAACCTCAAAATAAATAAAATCAATATTGCAAAATCTATGATATGAATAACCATAATACCAACAGGTGTTGGTTTAATAATAAAAAACCCAATGACCAAGATCACAAGAAAAAGGGAAATGTAAACCATAGAAGAAGAATAAACAACCCAAGGGAAATGTTGCTTATGAGGAATAAATCTCAGAATATGAGATAGCATACAAGGTTCTCATGACCCACATATATTCTCAGCAAAAGGATGCATTGCGGTATACTGATTTTGTGGTCAACAAACACATGACTAGAGTTAGATCATGGTTTGAGATATTTGACACAAAGGAAGTAAAGCGACTGACAATTGCTAATGATAATACCTATCGAGTCCAGGATGAAGGAGATGTTTTCATCAGTCTTCCAAATGGAAAATTTTAAATTGAGAAGGTTCTCTATGTTCTTGAATTGGAAAACAATTTGTTGTCTATCCCTCAGATATTGGATAGAAATATGGATGTTTTTTTTAGCGTTGAGGACGGTACAAAGAGATGCTTCATCACAAAAATGGGAAAGCATATAGCAATAGGTTAATACAAGCATGGATTTTTTTATCTTAGATACCATTTCTATGCCTCATGTTGCCATGGAAGCAAACACAAACGAGGCCACTTATCTTTGGCACAAGATATATGGGTATCTAAGTTTAGGATATTTTCTCAAGTTGAGAAAATATGAGATGGTGAAAGGTCTTCCCAATATTTCATACACATTTCCAATTTTCTTGGATTGCTTAGTAGAGAAGCAACACTAGGTACCATTTGAGGTTAGCTCTTTACAAGCTAAGAAACCTTTGGAGTTTATACACATTGATCTATGCGGTCCTATGCCAAACAACTATGGTGGAAAGAGGTATTTTTAGGTGTTTGTTGATGATTACTCATAGAAGATGTGGGTTTTTTTTCTACAATTGAAATAAAAAGCTTTTTTGTACTTTGAGTAGTTCAAGAAGCATGTTGAGAAGTAGCAAGGATGTTACTTAAAGAACCTCCACTTAGATCAAGGGGGAATATACCTCCAAAGAATTTTCATCATTTTTGAATGCACATGGGATTCAGAGACAACTAAAAACAACCTATAATCCATAGCAAAATAGAGTTGTTGAGAGGAGGAACCATTCCATCATGGAAATGGTTAACTGTATGCTTAAAGGGGCACACCTTGAGCATGATTATTGGGTAGAATAAGTGAATACAACAATGTACCTCTTGGATAAAACACCCACAAAAGCTCTATAGTGCATGACTCCATAAGAAGCATGGAGTGGTAGGAAACCCTCCATTTCTCATCTAAGTATTTTTGGGTGTAAGGCTTTCATGCACATTCCAAAATAGAAGAGAAATAAGTTAGATGATAAAACCTTGTAGTGTATTTTTCTTGGTTGCGATGATCATTCAAAGGGATATCGATTGATAGATCCTAAGACAAAAAAAACACACACCAGTAGAGATGTGGTATTTGATGAAGCTTTCACATCAGATAACACATCTACAACTGTATACCTGGATGAAGAGGAGCCTAAGAAAGAGACTCCACCCCCACATAACAAGGTTCCAAAATGGTATACTAGCACATTGAGAGATTCAAAGTTAATTTCAATTCTAGATCTAACTCTAGATCGAACTTGTACTCATAGTATGACTCAATAGATGAGAGTAGAGGCATCAACTTCAGAGGTTGACGAGCTTTACCAATATTTTGATGAACTATATGTATATGCAGAGGAATACAAAGAAGCAAATATGGATGATGAAAGAGTTTATATATATATATATATATATATATATATATATATATATATATATATATATATATATATATGTATTGGATGAAAATGAACCCACAACAATTCAATATGCACTTAGTGAGCCTTAGTGTAAAGCTACTATGGATGCTGAACATACATCTCTCATGAAAAATAACACATGGAATCTAGTTAATCTACCTCTAAGAAAGAAGCCCATTGGTTGCAAATGGGTGTTCAAAGTGAAGTATAAGGCATATGGAACTATTGATAAGTATAAGACCCATATTATTGAAAAGGGCTATGCTCAGAAGGAAGGAATATATTATGAAGAGACTTTTGCACCCAATGCAAAAATGACTACCATCCATGTACTTTGTGATATGGAAGCTCAATTCGGGTGGAAGTTACATCATATGGCTATCAAAAGTGCCTTCTTGAATGGTGACCTGCAAGAAGTGTACATGATCCAACCAGAAGGATTTGTGGTTGAAGGTCAAGAACATAAATTATGCAAGCTAGTCAAATTCTTGTATGGGTTAAAACAAGCTCCATGATCTTGGTACATCAAAATAGATAATCACCTATTGCAACATGGATCAAAAGAATTCCTTCAGTATCTAATGTATATCAAGAACAATGGTTTTGACATAGTGATTTTGGTACTCTATATGGATGATATGATAATCATTGGTAATTCAGAGAACATGATTGATGCAGTGAAATATGAATAGAAATAATATTTTGAAATAATAGATCTGGGACTTCTTCACTATTGTCTTGGTTTAGAAGTGACTCAAAAAAATAATCATATCAGAGTAACACAAAATAAGTATGCCAAGACATTGGTTGAAAAATATCTCATGACTGATTGCAAGCCTAAAGTGACTCCAATGGATCTAGGGCTTAAGTTATCGCGATATGATAAATCTCCACAGGTAGATGGTACTCTCTATTGCCAACTGATTGGGAGTCTCATATATCTGACAAACACCAAACCAGATATTAGTTTTACTATGGGTTATATATTAAGGTTCATGCAAGAACCTAAGGTGAGTCATTGGAAAGCATCAAAAAGAGTTCTTCATTATATCTGTGGTAGTACAGAATGTGGCCTGGAGTACAAGAAGAATGATAATTTCTTCTTATAGGGATACACAAACTTAGATTATGCCAGATCCATTGATGATAAAAAATCAACTTCTAGATACATTTTCCATATTGGATATGGACCTATCTCTTAGTACAGTAAGAAGCAGTAGGTGGTTGTTTTATATTCTACAGAGGTAGAATATCGTACATAAAGTGGAGCAGTCTGCAAGATGATATCGTTAAGTCGTATTCTTACAAAAATGGGTCTTCCAAATAATCTTTCACTACATTTATTTTGTGACTCAAAGCACTTGCATGTGTCAAATTTGAATTGTTTTGCAATGCTAGTTGTATTTCCCAATAATGTAATAAGGGGGGATATTAGAATAGTACTTAGGCATGCATATTTATTACATTATTTTGATTAAGCACTAATATCCAAGAGTTAGGTCACTAGGTAGTTGTTGGAACTACATGGCGGTTTCAACTACCTTGTACATTGTATATATTATATGATCAATTCAATCTCAAGCTAATCATTCACGTAATAGGTACAATGTAGTTATTTAGCATCAGGTACGGAGTGTTCATTTATTCCATATTGCATTGTATTATTTTTATCACTTTCCATTAATAGCATATTTCAATATCTTTCATTTTTACATATTTTGCATCCTATGATAGCATTCTCCCTTGGCATACACCATCAAAATCTCACAATATTTACAATAGTTACTTTCAATTTTATGGGGATAATATTATTTCAAAAGATCAAAATTTATTTTTGAAAAGGAATAGGGTTCTTGATTGTAGAAAATAAAGTTTAACATCTTTCCAAGCATTAAACAAGCCCTCTAAAAAGTAACTTAAATATTGTTTTTTCTTTTTTAGTTTTTTCTACAAATATACATGTCAAAAGGTGATAAAATTATCATAGGAAGTAAACCAATGTGTAGGAAAGAAATTTTTGACAAGCGATGAACTTGAGTCTAGGCTATGATTTTTTCTTCTATAAAATGCTGAGTAATTTTGTTTCACACTTTATTTCAGTATTAGTTTTACATTATTGTTTTCTCTTTGTTAAGTTGTAGTAACTCATTAACAAAGGGAAAATAAAGAACTTGGGATTCTTTTTATTTATAATATCCTTTTTATTAGGCATAAAATAAAATCACATATAGCTAACATATAGGCTAAAACTTTGTTTATGCATTTCTCTTGCACACTTGTTGGAAAGGTAAAAGATATTTTTTTGCTCTTGCTTAGCACAGTTTCACAATAAATTGAAGTGCATATAGAATAATGATTTTGTTTAATTGTATTTTCATATTCCTTGAATTGCATTTCAAATATTCATTCCAAGGCTTATAGATCACTAAATTCTTAGCTATCAAAATGTAGGTGTTTTCTTAATTGAGCTCATAAAAACATAGGATTTAGAGTGAATCCATAAAACACTTTCGGTGAACCCTTGCTTTTTATATCATATATCAACTTCTCTTAACATAAATTTATATTAGTATGTGATTATTTTAGACATCAATAAAAATATTCAAAGGTATATGAAACTTAATATCATTTATTTATTCATCTAGCTAGTATGTTTATATTTTATTTGTATTTTTTATCTCACTATCTGCATGATTTGCCAAGTTTTCCATTTCGTGGAATTTTCCACTTACATTTGATTTTGTCAAGAGAATGATGGTAATATCATATTTGTATTATTTTTCTATATGATATGTTTACAGTTAGTCTTTTAGTTCTTCAAATATGATTATAATATTTTTTTGTATTTAGTCTCGTAGTTTGTTTGGATTTCTAGTCTTCTTTGGCATTTAAAAAGGTATTTTCATTGTTTTAGGAAGATAATATGAATTTTAATCATATAATATATTCACAAATATTTTGGATTTTCATTGATTTAGGAATCCAAGAGGAATTTTACTCATATAATATCTTCTCAAATATTTAGCATTGTATCTTGTAATATTATCAATTTTATGCCAAATTTAACATTTGAAACCTAATTTTCGTAGTATATAAATTGACACCTCTTTCACGTTTCAAATTGAATCATGATTTCATTCAAAAGGGATAATACATAGGGGAATCAATAACACCATTGGATACTATCACTATAAAATCTAATTTGCTAGATTAGACAAAGTCAATGGGATCCCCAACTCTCTAGGTTATCAAATTGGGGTAGCTAACTAATAAATACTCAACCACTACCATCAAACCTATACCCTCTTGGATATGCTATGGTTTGAACTATGCTATCCTTGTAGGACTTACATATTTGCTTTATAACATAAACTCTAGAATAGATGTATATATTTTAATATTTATAATGGTAATGAATTTTCCCATGCTCTTATCAATATTTTATAATATTTTTATCAAATTAGATAAAATGAAAGTTCAAATTATTTCACTTGAAGTGAAACTTGATGATTTTTAAATTATGAATAGCAAATTTTCATCCTAATAATTCATGAATAATCTTACATTATCTATAAGCTAAAATCGTACTACAGTGGTAAGGGTTTTTGCCTCTTTTTGATAAGTATAAGGTTTAAACTCTATTTAGTATGAGGGGACCAGGACCACTCATAAAAACTTGTGTAAACTCATTAAAAATATCTTACATTATCTATAAAGTATAGACCACCTATACTATCTAAGCCTTGAGGTAAGAAACTCATAAGATACTTATATTTGATTTTTACTTTATTAAAGTCATTTCTTTATCTAGATGAGTTTTGAAGAGCGTTTTTAACAAATTTGCACATCAAGCCATTTTTTTTCATTTCATTCATAGCATATTCTAATATGATATTTTCAACAACTAGTTTTAAAAAATATCAATCTATCAACAAATATTGGACTTTATAGATATTCAATTCTTCACAAGATTTTCTATTATGCTTTATGTTAAGCTTATATATCTATAAGCAATAACATTTGTAATTATACTTGTACTAATATTTTCTTATGTAGTTTTGAATATTAATATGATATTAGAAAGGAAAATAGTTAAGTAATTTTTAGTTTGAATATCTCAAACAAAAAAGTGAGAACCAAAAGCTAAATATGATAAAGTAAAATATTGAAACAAGAGTCAAAATTAATGAAAAACTAAAAAATTATTAATATTTTCCTTTTATTTCACCCATATTGGTTGAAGATGATGCTATTTGATATATTTTCAACATATATTTAGTTTTATTTTCTAAATCCTAAATATAAACGCATAAATAAGACACTCCTAAAAATATTGAGAAAGTGAAAGTTAAATTTGAATAAAATTAAATTGAAAGATAACATAAAACAAGTACATAAAGAGTTATTTCAATCCTTTACAAACAATATGATAGTTTTAATATGATTTCTTGAATTTATTTTTTAATTAGATAAATTAATTTAAGGTATTATCTACATAAATATTTCATAAGATAAACCTATTTTGGGGTATTTTATTATCAAGAGAAGTTTTCTAAAATGCTTGAGAGAGCACATATATGCTTTTTAATTGAAGAACTAGGGGTTAAAGCTCAAAATCCTTAGGTCATGAAATTAATACCATTAGGAATATTACAAATAGATGAAGTATTATGTCAATTCTCAATATATATAATAAACATAAAGTTGATGGATATAAGCATATCACCACATCAAGCTGCCAAGACAATACAACATGAAATGGATTAAAAATAAATAATTGTTAAAATAAATTTATAAAAAATACTCAATAATACTTCAAAGGTTTCATAGAAAATAAAATAATAAATATTTTTAGTAAATGGTAATGAGAAAATGAGACTTTACAAATATTATATCAAACTAATGTCTCATGAAGGGGAATATTTCAATAAAAATAATATGTTATCATCCATTTTAGACTCAAATATCATTATCTTGTATTGTAAATAAAATTAAGATGAATTCCTATGTTAGAGTGAAATATTATGAATCCCCCGAGATGGAGATTGCACTCTAGATTGGGAAGATATGACCCTTATGGACACTAGGGGTGCAAAGCAATATGGCCGAGAGTGAGAAGATTGTGTTAATGAAAGGGGATCGTAGAGAGGTAGGGTTTTGTAGACCCTACTTGGATCTCTTGTATGATGGCTCTAATATATGTGTTGGATCACATGATTTGGACCTATTGTTCTCCTTATTGAATTGAAGAACAAAAGCTTATACTGAGAGGTGGGGACAATATGAGACCACTTTTTAAATTTTTCCTTTTACTTCAGAAAGAAATGCAATGAACCAATAGCAAATAAAATCAATAATCAAACTAGTGTACAAGTCATCACACAATTGAGACACCAATATAACATGGTTCACCCAAGGTGGGCTACTCCACAAAGAAAATATTTCACTAAATTTTCTCAATCAAATCCTTTGGGAATCCTTCCCAATTACAATGTTTATGGACTTCTTGTCCAAAGGAGAATCCTTCCCCTAATCAAATATTTATGAGCCTCCTGCCCAAATGATATGTCTTGTCCCCCAAAGAAGTATTTATGAGCCTCTTGCCCAAAGGAGATGTCCTATCCCTAAAATAAGTATTTATGAGCCTCCTGAACAAAGGAGATGTCCTATCCCCCAAAGCTCTAGAAATGATAATTCATAAGATCATTGCCTATTTTGCCACTAGAAGGTGGAACTCCTTTCCATAGAAGACATCTTGTCCTCCTTGCTCTGGCTCTAGAGACTTCTGTACTCACTAATAACATCCACAATTTCTCATAGAAACCTGTATTAAACACAGTCAGTCGGTCTAGCACAAGTCCCCTCAAACTCTATCACAAATCTATACCAAACTCAGTACTCTGGTCTAGCACAATTCTACTATCAATTCTCTGTTATATCTATCCCAAGATTAAGACAAAAGCTTGAACAAATCAATCACAACTCACAAGTCTCCACCAAGACTTTATCAAATATTTCCACAAGTTCTTCAACAAGAACCTATCCAAATATTTCCACAAGTTCTCAACAAGAACCTATCCAAATCAGTCCACAAGTTCTCCACAAGAACCTATCCAAATCAGTCCTAGCAAGATCACCAAGAACTTGCCCAAATGTGAACACACAAAGAGAATTTTTAGAGACCCAATGTGTTTCATCCAATCATATCAAATCAATCTCATAGAAGCATAAAGATAATTGTTAGAGACTCAATATGTTCTATCCTTCAACTTTCAATCTCAACTCAAATCAATCTGATAGAAGCATAAAGAGAATTTTTAGAGACGCAATATGTTCTATCCTTCAACTCTCAATCTCAACTCAAATCAATCTCATAGAAGCATAAAGAGAATTGTTAGAGACTCAATATGTTCTATCCTTCAACTTTCAATCTCAACTCAAATCAATATCATAGGAGTAGTATACTTTCACAAGATCTTGAACCACAACCCAACAATTGCCAATAATGAAATATCAAGGAATCAACTCCTCCAACGTATAACCATAACCTGCTATCAAACCCTAGCCAAGTTAGTTTTAAAGAACTCAATGCAATCTCTCTCTAAGCATCAAAAATGGGTTCAAGATATTTCTAACTTATCTCAAATGGGAATGCTCAACTTAACAACACAACCAAGCTTATCAAGAAAGTATAACTTGATACAATGAAATCTCAAAGGAGTTAGCCCAACTCATGTATCAAGTAAAATATATCTTGATCAACTCAATATCAATGGAAGCAATATTAAAACAAAACTCTCAACAACCAAACAACTCAATTAGGGTTTCAACAACTTATAGCAATGACATACGCTTCTCACTCAAAAATCCTAAAGTAAACTTCAAATTCTTGCACTCTCATAAACTAGAATTATGCAATAACTCATAAAATCATCATGATCTCATAATGCATAATCAATACTTCCACTTTTAGAAAATAAGATCCACTCCAAATAAGGAAACTTAGTTTAATCCTTTTCACTCCAAATTTTTTTCCAAAAAATCATCAATCAATAATAACCATGGAATAATGTGACCATACCTTTACTTTGATGAAGAAGGAGAACTCAAAATATGTCATAACACTAACTCTCAATTTTCCACAAACTAGAGTTAGCAACAATGGAATAATGCACAATGATAAGAGTCTTAATAACACCTTATCACTCCAACTCATCAATAATAAAAACTCACAAATATACATATCAAAAATATTTCTTTACACCTTACAACTCCTACTTAATATATCACAAAATAACCTCAACCTCAAAAATAATTACAAGAGAATATCCACTCAATAACTCCAAAGGATTTCTAACCCCATTATGACATTAAGCACAATTATTCCTTAAACCCTTATAACTCCTAAAATACATTTACTTCTAAATGCATTTACCACATAAACATTAAGCATCAATAATAACAATATCAAAGAAATATTTATATTTAACCTTATACCTCCATCCAATTACCAACAATAATTTGCCAAGTCAAATAAAATATTCCACATTATCAACAAAAGATCTACCTTGGCCAAAAATCAGTTCTCCAACCTTAGGATAAGTGTGGAGACACCAACATAAGTGTCAAAGTGCTCCCTCCTCCAAACTCATGGCCCAAAGCAACTACTGTACCATGTGCATAATAATTCATGACCAAAACCATAACATGCCTGATGTGAATTGATCTTGACACCTCTACCTAGCGAGCACCTTTGCTCCACTCCACAGTTGGAGCACAAGTGCCCAGTGAAACTATCAAGCACCACTCACCATTTTACCTTCCCTTTGCTCATAGATATTAAAGACAAACAAATTTGTCTTCCTCACAGGTGTACGAAATCAAAACTTAAACATAGAGCAATACGAAACTCAAAAATCATAGAGCAATCCAAAATCAAAGGTCATAGAGCAATACAAATTCGAAGGTAATCACGCAAATCGGAGGTGCTTAAAACATTAGGAAATAATGCCCTTTAATAGTCTTTCATCCCATGCAAATTGACGTCGACGCTCCTTTCAAACATGGCATTTTTCATCCCATTCAAGTTGACGTCGGCGAGGTAAGTCTTCCACATGAGCACCGCTAATGGTTTAGAAACCCTTTCAATAATAATTATTAAATTAATAATTATTATTTTATTAATAATAAACTTAACTTAAAACCTTTTCAAAGGTTTGAGTTAATTTATTTATTAATAATAAAAATGGACTTTTAAGGTTTTTTCAAGGAGCAAAAACCTTTTCATTAAGCCAAGATGGATTTAATAAAAACCCTTAATGAGTCCAGATGGTTTTAAGAAAAACCTTTAAGCTTGTCACCATGGTTTTAATTAAAAACCCATAAAAAAACATCATGGAACTTTCAAGATCTTTTTGTCACCAAACTCTTTTTGACATCAGCACAAATTCCTTTTGACATCAACACAAACTCCTTTTCACATCAATGACAACTCACAAACATGAAGCTAGGCAACATACCCAGAATTACCAATAATCTCCCCCTTTGTCATTGATGGTAAACCACTACTGAAACCACTGCCAATTGTAAAAATTGAAACCAACTGAAAACCATCCTCTAAAGCTTTGATCCCCCTAACTCAAGGCTCTCCCTCTTACTCAAATATCTCCTCTTTTTTCATCAATGGCAAAGGTTCACCTTTGAGGCTCAGGGCTAAGAATGAGCCTCTTAGCTTAGCCCCTCTCCCACCTCCTATTAAGGTTATTAATTCTGGGGTGGGAGTAAAACTCCCATTAGGAACTGATCATTATCAGTGCCCATAGTTGTCTTTCCTTAATTTTTCATGATATCCTTGTCCATGTTCCTATTCCTATGCTTGTTCATATCCTTGTTCTTGTTATTTTTCAAAACCTTGTTCCTGTTCATGTTCTAATCCCTGTTTCTATCCAAGCCATTATTCTTATTCGTGTCATTATTCCTATTCCTGCCATTATTCGTGTTCTTATTCATAGCCTTGAACCTATACCTTGGAACTTCTACTCTACACCATTTGGATGTATTTCCTTAATAATTGCACTTATAAAATTTGACAATGTTATTCCTTTGAGATGTACTTGTTTTCTGAATCCTCTCTGTTGGAAAAAACCTATTCCTGTTGTTAACCCTGCAATTAACTACCTTGTGCCAAAAATGATTACAAGAGTAGCAATAACCTTGAAAAAAATTACCATTTTGTGAATTTTCCATTAACCTATCTTGGTTGAGACCTACACTGTGAAGCCATGTGTCCAAACCTGTGACATGTAAAACATATTCCATTGAAATTTCCTTGCCTTGACCTCATAGGTCATTTAGTATTTCTCCCCTTACGTTGATTCCTATTTTATGATTATGTGCTATCTAAATTACCATCTAAAAACTTACTCTCTAAAGTACTCTCATCATCTGAACCATCTTCTTCTTGGGAGCTCATACTAGATTCCTTAATCTGTTCCTTTTGTTTCTTTCCAAAACCAAGACCTATTTTATCTATTGTACTTCTTTGATCCTTGATGATTGATATTACCTTCTTGGAACTTTCTTCAAACCTATAAAGCTTCTCCTTGTACTCTTTAGTTTCCTTTTTCAAGGAAGCTACTTCATGCTTTAACTCTTTACACTCAAGAGACCTAGCTGCCAACTCTTCTTTGAGTATAAAGAGATATCAATATTCCCTATAAGCTCATATCTTTCATAACGGTATTCATCAAACCTATAAATGATTCTAGCATATTTATTTCTTTCTTTATTTAACACATCAAGAGCATTAACAAGTTCAGCCTCAAGATCTACTTCTCCCTTTTTTGAAACATCCTCTATTTGTTTGCCTTTTGAAACATCAATATATTTTTCTGATTTCTTACCACTAGAGGTGCTACCTTCATCTAAATCCATAAGAAGATCTTCCTCATAATTTTTTGAAGCGTATTCATACATAGTATTACCAGAATTCAAACCATCATTTGTAAAATCATCCTCAAGATGACCAAAATTTCCACATCTAAAGTACTTAAGCACAACAAATCTATTCCTCTTATCTTTTCCTTAATTTTATGTTAGAAACAACATCTCATTTCTATCATCACTTTAAGAACTTCCATCATCACTACTAGAACACTCACTTGCTTTGTATGTGTAGAAAATTTTCTTGTATTTTTGGAATTACCTCTTCCCTTGACTGTTTTGCTCATTTATGTTCTTCCTTTGATACTTGTGATTATCATATTCCCTATGCTTATAATCCTATTTTTCTTCATCACAATCATCCTTGGGTTTCATACAGTCAGTAGCATAGTGACCAAACTTTCCATAATTAAAACATTTAACAAATTTCATACCTTTGTACTTTCTTGAGAACTTGCCTTTCCTACTATTGTTTACTTCATCACTAGAAGACTCATCACTATCTTCTTGCTATTTACCCTTGGAATTATTGGTAGCTTTGAAAGCTGCCTCCTTCTTAGGATCAGGTACCACTTTAGTTCTTAACTCAAAAGCTTTGTAATATCTCAATTTTACTTTTCTGACATTTGCATCACCTGTATGAACCACTTGCAATTGATCCCACATTTCCTTTGTTGTATTAAAATGAATCACCTTTGTAAGATATATCTTTTATATACCTTTCAGAATTGCATTCATTGCCCTTGAATTGCTGTGATGTAGAACTTTCTCATCTTTAGTAGTAGGAGGGAGCTTTGGAATAGCGTACCCAAACTCAACTGTTTCCCAAACTTCATTTCCAACTATCCAATGGGGATTGTAATAGTTGGTTGGGAGTGAAAAGTTTCACATCCTAGACCAAGGTTCAAATCTCATGGATAAACTTTAACTTTTCAATTCGGGAGGAATTTGGAGCTCTGCTAGGGTTTGATGAGGAAAAAATACTCTGCTAGGGTTTGATGAAGAAAAACTGCTTTACGACGATGGCAGCAGCTTTCGAAGGAGGTCTAAAAAATTGGAGGAATGTCGTGATGGCATTGGGTCCATCATAGAGAGTGCATGCTCGTGATGTTTTTTCATCTAAAAATTGCTGGAAGGAACATGATTTTCTAGTGCATCTTGGAAATCACTTATTAAAGAACAATGGATGTTTGGAATGATGTGAAGCCAGGCCAGTTCTAGTGGTTCAACCAGAATTGGTGGCGGAATATGTGGAGTATCTAACCAAACATGCCCTTATTGGCAAATTTTTGGGCATCCAAATTTCTCTCCCCTTTGTGGAGGCTTGGGTTAGGAAGACTTGGAATCCTGAAGGTGATGTGGAGGTGATGCTGAGTGCAAACAACTATTTTATGGTGGTTTTCTCTTGTATTGTAGATCGTAACAAATCATTTGAAGGGGGTAATTATTTCTATAACCAAGTGGGACTATTTCTTAAATCTTGGCATGTGGATTTCAACCCATCAGAGGAGTGGTCATTGTGGGTTCCAGTATGGGTGTGGCTTCCATGGCTCCCATTGGAATTCTGGAGAACTGATATCTTCCATAAGATTGCCCTTCTTCTTGGGAAGCTGGTTGGACCGTTACAACAGACAATGGATAAAATGTAATCTCTATTGCTCGTATCTGTGTTGAAATTGACATAAATAATCCTATTCTAGATTCTATTGAAATACAATTTGGATCAACTACATGGGTTAAAAAAATTGACTATGAAGCTCTTCCATTTCATTGTCGGATTTACTGTGAATATGGACACCTGCAAAGAAAATGCCCTAAGTTTGTCCCACTTGTGGCTTAAAATCCTGGGCCCTCTTGGTCTAGATAAATTTTGGATAAAGGAAAAGCCTCGATAAAGGAAGGGAAAGAGGATAAGGAAGGTTTTGTTCTGGTAAAAGCCCTAAATAGAGGACGAAGGGTAAACAAAGACCTTAAGGATATCCAACCAGATGCTCTACTCAACCATTTTGAAATATTAGATGATCTTGATCAGTGCATGGATATACCTGAAACATCGCTACCTGATGCAAATATAACAAGGCCAAATCAAATATCTCTTCTTGAGAGGGAACTTAAGGAATAATATCTAGGGGGTTTAAATGAAGAACAAAGGTCTTTAGATCTAAGTATAGGGGAAATGATTGGATCTATCCCTATAAAGGAAACCATTTTGGAAAGTGGTATAGATTTAGTTATGCCCTATCCTACTCAGGAACTGATGCAGTCATCCTTGAACTACAAAACACCTACAGTGTTGGGATTGCAATAGAAAATAATTACAAAAAGTTTTTTGGATAAGAATATGAAGGTGGGTCAGAATAAGGACCAAGATAAAATTAAGTTAATGGGGGAGACTTTGGTGGAGTTGGTCTTGGTGAGAACATTGGAATCCCATTTTTATAACCCCCAAAAATGATTGTCCTCTCATGGAATGTAAGGGGATTGAACAACATCCCCAAAAAAAAGATATTTGTGATTTGGTTTGTGTGCATTCTCCGGATGTGGTGTTTATTCAAGAGACTAAATTGGATATTGATAATATGTTCAATATTGCTCCCAAGTTGTGGATAAGGGGGAAATGCCAGTGTATTGGTGCATGTGGATATGCTGGTGGCGTTCCTTGTTTATGGGATCCGGTTAAGATATCCCCTCTTACTTGGATTTCTAGCAGATGGTCTATTTCGATTATCGGGAATGATAATGAATCTGGTGAAACCATCCTACTTACAAATGTGTATGCTCCTATTGATTACAATAGTAAAGTGAATTTGTGGGAGAAAATTTTCTTTGTGACAAGTTTGGTTCCCCTATACCCATGGATTTTTGTTGGAGACTTCAGCTATATCACTTATATGGAGGAGAAACATGGTGGGGTGGATCATATCAAGCTTTTTTCTTCTATCCTCAGTGCTCATATCTAGGCCCTAAACATGGTTGACATCAATCTAGATAATGGGATCTTTACTTGACACAATAGAAGGTGTGGGGAAGCTTCCATCTCAGAGAGACTAGATAGGTTTTTGATATCTAGTTATTGGATGGGTAATAACATAAGTGCTAGTTCTATGATTCTGGAGGGTAGGGGGTCTAATCATTGGCCTATCAAACTCTCTACTTTGGAGTTAGGGTTAAAAAATAATCCCTTCTTTAAGTTTCAACTTATGTGGCTTTGTGATCCTAAGATTCATGATTTCATGCGAGGTTGGTGGACCACTGGAAAACCTCCTCATGGCATCGCTATGTATTACTTTATGAAGCAACTACAATTTGTAAAACATAAATTGAATAGATGGAATAGACTAAATTTTGGTAACCTTTCCTTGGCTAAGTTGGCAGCTCTTAGGAGGATGGAAGAAGATTCAAGGAAGATTAGAGATCATGGATTCACGAAGGAGCTTCTTGTTGAGGAATCTGAGGCTACGAAAGTGTAGACACCAAAACAGCACCAATCCGATTATGTGACTGCAAACACTGATCGCTTTGACAAACACAGCCCCCAGGGCAGCCCTCAGAGGTTAAACAGTGGTCTTAACCACTTTCATAGCAATTTTGTAAGGTCAAGAAGCAATTTGGCACACTTGGGCACTTTGCCCGATATTCGTCTCACCCAGGGACGAATTCAAAATAGAATCCGTCCCACCCCAGGATGAATTTTGAATCCGTCCCTGGTTGGGACGAATTCTAAGCTTAACGGGCAAAAAGAAAAATGGTGCCAAGTGGCAGCCCAGAACAGTCAGTTAATGACTCCTGCCTTGCACGCGTGTGTAGGTGGATAGAGGGGCCGTTAGAAGACTGTCACAAAAGGCATTTATCAAAGCTCAAGTCAATGGAGGACTCCCCTTCCTCATGGGAAGACAAGACTGCCACATGGCACCTATGGCCAACACATGGAATTTGTGCTTCCCTCCCAAAAGAGACCCCTTGGGTCTATAAAAGGTGGGACTTTTCTCACCCAAAAGATACAGGTGGAAGGAGTTTTCAAGCAACGAAGTGCTGCCGAGTTGAAGACCCACTTGCATCCCTTTTGGTTCACCTTCCCACATCCACCAATCTCTTTTGCAAGGGAGGTTGTTGGGTGGCCTTTGGAATCTCGAACCTGATTCAAATCCAACACATGGACATCTGAACCAACCAATTCACCGACCCCCCAATCCTAAGAGGTTTTGGGCCCATCCCTGGTGGATTGGCTCCAAAATCAAGTGCCAACGGTGGGAGGCCCACTTGGGCACCCCCGCACCTCCCAAGTCCTATTTTTAGTTTTTGAGCATTTTAGATTACTTTTTAGATTGCATTTTGTGTTATTAGGTTTGATTAATCCATAGCTGCAATTTTGTAACTTTTGGTCAGATTCTAGTATGTTTTGTGTTGCTTTGTCGTTTCGCTGACTTGCAGGTTTTGAGGTCAAATTCTCGAGGGTGGAGCCCAAATTGGGAGAATCCGACCATCTGGGTCATCCCAAAATGGCCCCAATTACATAACCCCCCTGTTTGTTTGCGTTTTGCAGGTCTCGGGATTCGACATTGGAGCAGCAACAGGTCGGTTTTTTCAACACAGAAGAATTCGTCCCACCTAGGGACGAATTGCAGTCAGAATTTGTCTTGCCCAGGGATGAATTCTAGTTGAAGGTAGATTGGCCAGTTGTCTCAGTGGTAGTGGCCTTCTGGTAACTTTTTTTTATCTTCTGTCAAGTTTTGAAGCCATTTGGACTCACTGTAATTACTGTTTCAGGCAAACATTTACATGCATATTTCGTTAGTTTTAGAGAGCAAACGCTTTTCATTTGCAGCAGGTGCTACTGACATATTGGTTGTTTCTTTGTTCGTAGGAGAAGCAGCAGAGGTGAAGAACTCATCGACATCAGCGGTAGCATCATCTTGGCCCGTCCATTACAATCGTGGGCACGCAGAAAGAGGAATCATTCAGTGATTGTAATCAAACTCTATTTGCGCTCCTAGCCCCTGAAAAGGGAGGAGACGTCATTGTAACAGAGATCAAGGGATATTAATGAAAGGGCTGTGTTTTCTCTATTTGATTGTGTCTCTTCCAATATGTTTCTTTTCCATTTCATGCAATTTACATTTCTAGGACTTAAGCGTACTTGATTTTGAATGCAATCGCACTTGGTGTTTCCTTTGCCCGGAATCTCGTGCTTTCAGAAAGACCTTGCTAAATGGGAACTGAGGGAAGAATTTTTTTGGAAATAAAAATCTCAAGTAGATTGGCTCCAGGAAGGGGATAGGAACACAACCTTCTTTTATAACTCAGTTAAGGCTCACCGAAATGGTAACCTGATTAAATCTCTTGTGAATTCTTAGGGTACCCTAATCTCTTCTTTAAGGCATATTTCAAAAGAGAATAAGAGGTATTTTTCCTCTCTCTTCAAGGAGGAATCCCTATCAAATTATGAGAATGAAAAGCTTATTCTAAACTATATTCTAGTGATTGTTTCTAGAGAGATGAATGAGCACTTGATGGATCCAATTTTCCTTGAGGAGTTGGAAAATGTTGTATTCAATATGAAAAAAGGAAAAGCCCCTGTCCCAGATGGATTCTCAATTGATTTTTATAAGGAGTTTTGGGATTTAATCAAATTTGATCTTTTGGAGGTGGTCCATGAGTCCCAAAAGAACAAATGGATGCTAAGGGCCTTAAATTCTACCTTTGTGGTGCTTATACCCAAAAAATAGGGAGCAATTTCCTTGGATATGTTCAGGCCTATTGCTCTCTGCAATGTTGTGTATAAGATCATCACAGAAATTATTGCTGAGAGGATGAAGATATGGTTAAGAAAAATCATCTCTTAGGAGCAAGGAGGGTTTGTTGCTGGCCGAAAAATCTTGGATGGGGTTGTTATTGCTACAAAAGCTATTCACTTGATGAAAACTTCTAAGGAGAAAACTATGTTCATTAAGTTGGACATGGCCAAATCCTATGATCGGGTCAGATGGTCCTTTCTTCATAAAGTTCTTGTTGCTTTTGGATTTGAGGAGGAATGGATTAGATGGGTGATGAGTTGTGTTCCTTCTTACTCATTCTCTGTTCTTGTTAATAATGAGCCATCGGAGTTGTTTGATGCCTCAAGGGGATTGAGGCAATGATATCCTTTATCTCCTTATTTATTTATCATTATGGCAGAATGGTTGGGAAGATTGCTCAAGTCGCAAGTCATGTAGGGTATCATTTAGGGGTGGAAGTGGCATAGTAGTTTGCCACCTCTTTCCCACCTTCAATTTGTTGATGATACTACTTTTTTGGGAGTTGCCACTATCAGGGAAGCTGACAATATTATACAATATCTTGACATTTATCTTGGTTCTTCTGGATAGTTGATTAATGAGGACAAGTCTTCTATTTTCTTCTTCAATACCCCTCCTCTTATTCAAGCTAGGATTTCTCACATTCTAAGATTCCAGGTTGGGACTCCCCCCTTCATTTATCTTGGTATTCCAATTTCATCTCATCCTCTTCCTAGATCTTCTTGGTAGTCTATGCTTGATAAGTTTAGAAGGAAGGTGAATCACTGGACTTTCAGATGGCTATCCACTGCAGGTAGAGTGCTACTTTTAAAATATATTGTTCAAGATAAGATGAATTTTAATCATATAATATATTCATAAATATTTTGGATTTTCATTGATTTAGGAAGCCAAGAGGAATTTTACTCATATAATATATTCTAAAATATTTAGGATTGTATCTTGTAATATTATAAATTTTATGCCAAATTTAACATTTGAAACCTAATTTTTGTAGTCTATAAATTGACACCTCTTTCACGTTTCAAATTGAATCATTATTTGATTCAAAATGGATAATACATAAGGGAATCAATAACACCATTGGATACTATCACTATAAAACTTAACTTGCTAGATTAGACAAAGTCAATGGGATCCCCAACTCTCTAGGTTATCAAATTGGAGTAGCTAACTAACAAATACTCAACCACTACCATCAAACCTATCCCATATTGAATATGCTATGGTTTGAACCTTGGACCTCCCCAAAGAGAGGCCAAAGTGATAACCACTATGCTATCCTTGTAGGACTTATATAATTGATTTATAACATAAACTCTAGAATAGATGTATATATTTTAATATTTATAATGGTAATGAATTTTCCCATGCTCTTACCAAGTTTTTATAATATTTTTATCAAATGAGATAAAATGAAAGTTCAAATTATTTTACATGAAGTGAAATTTTATGATTTTTAAATTATGAGTATCAAATTTTCATCCTAATAATTCAAGAATAATCTTACATTATCTATAAGCTAAAATCTTACTACAGTGGTAATGGCTTTGGCCTATTTTTGATAAGTATAAGGTTTAAACTATATTTAGTATGAGGGGACCAGGACTCCTCATAAAAACTTGTGTAAACTCATTAAAAATATCTTACATTATCTATAAAGTATAGTCCACCTATACTATGTAAGCCTTGAGGTAAGAAACTCATAAGATACTTATATTTGATTTTTATTTTATTAAAGTCATTTTTTTATCTAGATGAATTTTGAAGAGCATTTTTAAAAAATTTGCACATCAAGCCATTTTTTTTCATTTCATTCATAGCATATTCTAATATGCTATTTTCAACAACTAGTTTTAAAAAATATCAATCTATCAACAAATATTGGACTTTATAGATATTTCAATTCTTCACAATATTTTCTATTATGCTTTATGTTAAGCTTATATATCTATATTTGTAATTATACTTGCACTAATATTTTCTTATGTAGTTTTGAATATTAATATGATATTAGAAAGGAAAATAGTTAAGCAATTTTTAGTTTGAATATCTCAAACAAAAAAGTGAGAACCAAAAGCTAAATATGATAAAGTAAAATCTTGAAACAAGATTCAAAATTAATGGAAAACTAAAAAACTATTAATATTTTCCTTTTATTTCACCCATATTGGTTGACGATGATGCTCTTTGATATATTTTCAACATATATTTAGTTTTATTTTCTAAATCCTAAATATAAATGCATAAATAAGACACTCCTAAAAATATTGAGAAAGTGAAAGTTAAATTTGAATAAAATTAAATTGAAAGATAACATAAAACAAGTACATAAAGAGTTATTACAATCCTTTAAAGACAATGTGATAGTTTTAATATGATTTCTTGAATTTGCTTTTTAATTAGATAAATTAATCTAAGGTATTATCTACATAAATATTTCATAAGATAAACCTATTTTGGGGTATTTTATTATCAAGAGAAGTTTTCTAAAATGCTTGAGAGAGCACATATATGCTTTTTAATTGAAGAAATAGGGGTTAAAGCTCAAAATCCTTAGGTCATGAAATTAATACCATTAGGAATATTACAAATAGATGAAGTATTATGTCAATTCTCAATATATATAATAAACATAAAGTTGATGGATATAAGCATATCACCACATCAAGCTGCCAAGACAATACAACATGAAATGGATTAAAAATAAATAATTGTTAAAATAAATTTATAAAAAATACTCAATAATACTTCAAAGGTTTCATAGGAAATAAAATAATAAATATTTTTAGGAAATGGTAATGATAAAATGAGACTTCACAAATATTAGATCAAACTAATGTCTCATGAAGGGGAATATTTCAATAAAAATAATATATTATCACCCATTTTAGACTCAAATATCATTATCTTGTATTGGAAATACAATTAATATGAATGCCTATGTTAGAGTGAAAGATTATGAATACCTCGAGATGGAGATTGCACTCTATATTGGGAAGATATGACTCTATACTGGGGGTGCGGAGCAGGATGGCCAAGAGTGATAAGATTATGTTAATGAAAGGGAAGCTCAGAGAGGTAGGGTTTTGTAGACCCTACTTGGATATCTTGTATGATGGCTCTAATATATGTGTTGGATCACATGATTTGGACCTATTGTTTTTCTTATTGAATTGAAGAACAAAAGCTTATACTGAGATGGGGGGAACAGTATAAGACCACTTTTTAAAATTTTCCTTTTACTTCAGAAAGCAATGCAATGAACCAATAACAAAATCAAATCAGTAATCAAACCAGTGTACAAGTCATCACACAATTGAGACACCAATGAAACGTGGTTCACCCAAGGTGGGCTATTCCATAGAGAAAATATTTCACTAAATTTTTGCAATCAAATCCTTTGGAAATCCTTCCCTGTTACAATATTTATGGACTTCCTATACAAAGGAAAATCCTTCCCCTAATCAAATATTTATGAGCCTCCTTCCAAAAGGATATGTCCTATCCCACAAAGAAGTATTTATGAGCCTCCTACCCAAAGGAAATGTCCTATCCCCCAAAGAAGTATTTATGAACCTCCTACCCAAAGGAGATGTCCTATCCTCCAAAGCTCTTGAAATGATACTTCATAAGATCACTGCCTCTTCTACCGCTAGCAGGTGGAACTCATTTCCAAAGAAGACGTCTTGTCCTCCTTGCTCTGGCTCTAGAGACTTTTGTCCTCACTGATCACCTCCACGGCTGCTCATCAAAACCTGTACTAAACATAGTCAGTCAATCCATCACAAGTCCTATAAAACTCTGTCATAAATCCACACCAAAATCAGTCCTCTGGTCCGACACAAATCTGCTCTTAAATCTCTGTTAGATCTATCCCAATATTAAGCTAAAATCTTGAACAAATCAATCATATCTGCTCACAAGTCTCCACCAAGAATTCATCAAATATATCCACAAGTTCTTCAACAAGAACCTGTCAAAATAAGTCCACAAGTTCTCCACAAGAAAATGTCCAAATCAGTCCAAAATTTCCCCACAAGAACCAATCCAAATTAGTCCTAGCAAGCTCACCAATAACTTGCCCAAAAACACACAAAGAGAATTTTTAGAGACCCAATGTGTTTCATCGAATCATATCAACTATTGTACCACATGCACAATAATTTGCAACAAAAAATGAAACACACCCGACGCAAATCGATCTCGATACCTATACCTAGTGAGTGCCTTCGCTCCACTACCTCCACCGTTGGAGCATAAGTACCCAACGAAACTCTCAAGTGCCACTTGTTGTTTTAACTTCCCTTTGATCATAGAGATTAAAGATAAAATATTTGTCTTCCTCACAACCGTACGAAATCAAAACTTAAACATAGAGCAATACGAAACTCAAAAATCACGAAGCAATCTGAAATTGAAGGTCACGAAGCAATACAAATTCGAAGGTAATCGTGCAAAACAGAGGTGCTTAAAACATTAGGAAATAATGTCCTTTAATAGTCTTTCATCCCATGCAAATTGACGTCGATGCTCCTTTCAAACATTGCATTTTTCATCCCATGCAAGTTGACGTTGGCGAGGTAAGTCTTCCACATGAGCGCCGCTAAGGGTTTAAAAACCCTTTCCATAATAATTATTATTTTTTTAATAATAAACTTAACTTAAAACCTTTTCAAAGGTTTGAGTTAATTTATTTATTAATAATCAAAATGGACTTTTAAGGTTTTTTCAAGGAGCAATTTTTTTTTCACTAAGCCAAGATGGTTTTAATAAAAACCCTTAATGAGTCTAGATGTTTTTAAGAAAAACCTTTAACCTTGTCACCATGGTTTTAATTAAAAATCCATAAACAAACATCATGGAACTTTCAAGATCTTTTTGTCACCAAACTCTTTTTGACATTAGCACAAATTCCTTTTGACATCAACACAAACTCCTTTTGACATCAATGACAACTCACAAACTTGAAGCTAGGCAACATACCCAAAATTGCCAACAATCTTCCCCTTTGTCATTGATGGTAAACCACTACTGAAACCACTACAAACTGTCAAAATTGAAACCAACTGAAAACCATCCTTTGAAGCTTTGATCCCTCGGACTCAAGGCTCTCCCCCTTACTCAAATATCTCCCCCTTTGTCATCAATGGCAAAGGGTCACCTTTGGGGCTCAGGTCTAATAATGAGCCTCTTAGCTTAGCCCCTCCCCCACATCCTATTGAGGTTATTAATTTTGGGGTGGAAGTAAAACTCCCATTAAGCACTGATCATCAGCAGTGTCCATAGTTGCCTTTCCATGATTTTTCCTGATATCCTTGTCCATGTTCTTGTTCCTATTCTTGTTCATATCCTTGTTCTTGTTCCTTTTCAAAACCTTGTTCCTGTTCATGTTCTCATCCCTGTTTTTGTCCAAGCCATTATTCCTATTCTTGTCATTATTCCTTTTCTTGCCATTATTTCCATTCTTGTTCATAGCTCTGAACCTATACCTTGGAACTTATGCTCTACACCATCTGGATGTATGTCCTTAATTATTGCACTTATAACATTTGACAATGTTATTCCTTTGATATGTACCTATTTTCTGAATCCTCTCTATTGGACCAAACCTGTTCCTATTTTTAACCTTGCAATTAACTGCCTTGTGCCCAAATTGATTACAAGACTAGCAATACCCTTGAAAAAAATTACCATTTTCTAAATTTTCCATTAACCTGTCATGGTTGAGCCCTGCACTGTGAAGCCATGTGTCCAAACTTATGACATGCAAAAAATCTTCCACTGAAATTTCCTTGCATTGACATCATAGGTCCTTTAGTATTTCTCCCCTTATGTTGATTCCTATTTTCTAATTTTGTGCTATATGAATTACCATCTAAAAACTTACTCTCTAAAGTAATTTCTTCATCTGAACCATCTTCTTCTTGGGAGCTCATACTAGATTCCTCAACCTGTTCCTTTTGTTTCTTTCCAAAACCAAGACCTATTTTATCTGTTGTACTTCTTTGATCCTTGATAATTGATTTTACCTTCTTAGAACTTTCTTTAAACCTATAAAGCTTCTCCTTGTACTCTTTAGTTTCCTTTTTCAAGGAAGCTACTTCATGTTTTAACTCTTTATGCTTGAGAGACCTAGCTCCAACTCTTCTTTGAGTTCTAGTATCTTTTCTAAAGAGATATCAATATTCCCTATAAGATCATCTCTTTCATAATGACATTCATCAAACTTATCAATGAGTCTAGCATATTTCTTTCTTTCGTTCTTTAACACATCAAGAGCATTAACAAGTTCAGCCTCAAGATGTGCTTCTCCCTTTTCTGAAATATCCTCTATTTGTTTACCATTTGAAACATCAATATCCTTTTCTGATTTTTTACCACTAGATGAGTTACCTTCATCTAAATCCATAAGAAGATCTTCCTCATATTTTTTGAAGCGTCCTCATACATAGTATTACTAGAATTCAAACCATCATTTGTACAATCATCCTCAATGTGACCAAAATTTCCACATCTAAAGCACTTAACCACAAAAAATCTATTCCTCTTTTCTTTTCCTTCCTTTTATATTAGAAACAACATCTCATTTCTATAATCAATTAAAGAAATTCGATAATCACTATTAGAACACTTGCTTTTTCTGTGTAGAAAATTTTCTTGTGTTTTTGGAAGTACCTCTTCCCTTGATTGTTTTGCTCATTTCTATTCTTCCTTTGATACTTGTGATTCTCATATTCCCTGTGCTTATAATCTTATTTTTCTTCATCACAATCATCCTTGGGTTCTAGACAGTCAGTAGCATAGTGACCAAACTTTCCACAATTGAAATATTTAACATATTTCCTACCTTTTTTCTTTCTTGAGAACTTGCCTTTCCTACTATAGTTTGCTTCTTCATCACTAGAAGACTCATCACTATCTTGTTATTGTTTAACCTTGGAATTATTGGTAGATTTAAAAGCTTCGTCCTTCTTAATATCAGGTACCACTTTAGTTCTTAACTCAAAAGCTTTGTACTATCTCAATTTTACTTTTTTGACATTTGCATCACCTATATAAACCACTTGCAATTGATCCCACATTTCCTTTGTTGTATTACGATGAATCACCTTTATAATATCTGCCTTTTGTAGACCTTCCAAAATTGCATTCATTGTCCTTCAATTGTTGTGATGTAGAACTTTATCATATTTATTAGTATGAGGGAGCTTTGGAATAGTGTACCCAAACTCAACTGCTTCCCAAACTTCATTTCCAAGAGCCATTAGATGAACCTTCATCTTTATGCTCCATAGACAAAAATCTATCCCATCAAGAATAGGTGTTGAATTACCACTTGTAAAATCCATTGTGTTCTTTTCAACCTTTTCCTTCAAGCTATGAAACTCTTCCAAAGGAACCTACTCTGATACCAATTGAATAACACAAGCTTATACTGAGAGGGAGAGGAACAGTATAAGACCACTTTTTAACTTTTTCCTTTTACTTCAGAAAGCAATGAAATGAACCAATAGCAAAATTAAAGTAGTAATCAAACTAGCGTATAAGTCATCACACAATTGAGACACCAATATAACATGGTTCACCCAAGGTGGGCTACTCCACAGAGAAAATATTTCACTAAATTTTCTCAATCAAATCCTTTGGGAATCCTTCCCAATTACAATGTTTACAGACTTCCTGTCCAAAGGATAATCCTTCCCCTAATCAAAAATTTATGAGCCTCCTGCCCAAAGGAGATGTCCTATCCCCTAAAGAAGTATTTATGAGCCTCCTGACCAAAGGAGATGTCTTATCATCCAAATAAGTATTTATGAGCCTCATGCCCAAAGGAGATGTCCTATCCCCCAAAGCTCTGGAAATGATACTTCAGAAGATCATTGCCTCCTTTGTCGCTAGCAGGTGGAACTCATTTCCACATAAGATGTCCTGTCCTACTTGCTATGGCTCTAGAGACTTATGTCCTCACTGATCACCTCCACAGCTACTCATAAAAACCTATACTAAACACAATCAGTTGGTCCAACACAAGTCCTCTCAAACTCTATCATAAATTTACAACAAACTCAGTCCTCTGGTCCAGTACAAATTTGATATCAAATCTCTGTTAGATCTATCCCAAGCTTAATCCAAAAGCTTGAACAAATAAATCATAACTTCTCTCAAGTCTCCACCAAGACTTCATCAAGTATGTCCACAAGTTATTCAACAAGAACCTATTCAAATCAGTCCACAATTTCTCCACAAGAACCTATCCAAATCAGTCCTAGAAAGCTCACCAAGAACTTGCCCAAATGTGAACACACAAAGAGAATTATTAGAGACCCGATGTGTTTCATACAATCATATCAAATCAATCTCATAGAATCATAAAGAGAATTTTTAGAGACTCAATATGTTCTATCCTTCAACATTCAATCTCAACTCAAATCAATATCATAGAAGCATAAAGAGAATTTTTAGAGACTCAATATGTTCTATCCTTCAACTCTCAATCTCAACTCAAATAAATCTCATAGAAGCATAAAGAGAATTGTTAGAGACTCAATATGTTCTATCCTTCAACTTTCAATCTCAACTCAAATAAATATCATAGGAGTAGTATAATTTCACAAGATATGGAACCACAACCCAACAATTGCCAATAATGCAATTTCAAGGAATCAACTCCTGCAACATAGAACCATAACTTGCTATCAAACCTTATCCAAGTTAATTTTCAAGAACCCAAAGCAATCTCTCTCTAAGCATCAAAAAGGGGTTCAAGTTATTTCCAACTTCTCTCAAATGGGAATGCTCAACTTAACCACACAACCAATTTTATCAAGCAAAGTATAATTTGATAAAATCAAATCTCAAAGGAGCAAGCCCAACTCATGTATCAAGTAAAGTATAACTTGATCAAATCAATATCAATGAAGCAATCTCAAAACCAAACTCTCAACAACCAAACAACTCAATTAGGGTTTCAAAAACTTATAGCAATGGCATACACTTATCACTCAAAAACCCTAAAGAAAACTTCAAATGCTTCCACTTTCATAAACCATAATTATGCAATAACACATAAACTCATCATGATATCATAATGCATAATCAATACTTCCACTTTCAAAAAATAAGATCCACTCCAAATAAGGAAACTTAATTTAATCCTTTTCACTCCAAACTTATTTTAATAAAACCATCAATCAATAATAACCATGGAAGAATGTGCCCATGCCTTTACTTTGATGAAGAAGGGGAACTCAAAATCTGCCACAACTCTAACTCTTAATTTACCATAAATTAGAGTTAGCAACAATGGAATAATGCACAATGATAAGAGTCATAATAACACCTTATCACTACAACTCATCAATAATCAAAAGTCACAAATATAAATATCAACAATATTCCTTTATACATTATAACTCCTACTTAATATATCACAAAATAACTTCAACCTCAAAAATAATTACAAGAGAATATCAACTCAATACCTCCAAAGGATTTCTAACCGCAATATGACATTAAGCACAATTATTCCTTAAACCCTTATAACTCCTAAAATACATTTATTCTTAATGCATTTATCACACAAACATTAAGAATCAATAATAACAATGTCAAAGCAATATTTCTATTTAACCTTATACCTCCATCCAATAACCAACAATAATTTGCCAAGTCAAATCAAGTATTCCATATTATCAACAAAAGATCTACCTTGGCCAAAAATCAATTCTCCAACCTTAGGAGAAGTGTGGAGACACCAAAATAAGCACCAAAGTACTTCCTCCTCCAAACTCGTGGATGAAAGCAACTGCTATACCACGTGCACAATAATCCATGACCAAAAATGAAATACACCCAACGCGAATATATATCGACACCTCTGCCTAGCGAGTGCTTTCGCTCCACTGCCTCCGTCGTTGGAGCACAAGTTTCCAAAAAAACTCTTAAGCGCAACTCGTTGTTTTACCTTCCCCTTGCTCACAAATATTAAAGACAAAAAAAATTGTTTTCCTCATAGGCATACGAAATCGAAAATTAAAAACAAAGCAATACAAAACTTGAAAATCATAGAGCAATCCAAAATTGAAGGTCACAGAGCAATACAAATTCGAAGGTAATCAATCAAATTGGAGTTGCTTAAAACCTTAGGAAATAACGCCCTTTAATAGTCTTCCATCCCATGCAAATTGACATCGGTGCTCCTTTCAAACATTGCATTTTTCATCTCATGCATGTTGACGTCGACGAGGTAAGTCTTCCACATGAGCGCTGCTAAGGGTTTAAAAACCCTTTCAATAATAATTATTAAATTAATAATAATTATTTTATTAATAATAAACTTAACATAAAACCTTTTCTAAGGTTTGAGTTAATTTATTTATTAATAATCAAAATGGAATTTTAAGGTTTTTTCAAGGAGAAAAAACCTTTTCATTAAGCCAATATGGTTTTAATAAAAAACCTTAATGAGTCCAGATGGTTTTAAGAAAAATATTTAACATTGTCACCATAGTTTTAATTAAAAACCCATAAAAAAACATCATGGAAATTTCAATATATTTTTATCACCAAACTCGTTTTGACATCAACACAAATTCCTTTTAACATCAACACAAACTCCTTTTGACATCAATGACAACTCACAAACATGAAGCTAGACAACATACCCAAAATTGCCAATATGGATAACATGTCTGGTGGTGCTTAATAGCCTAGTGATCTACATGATTGTGGTGATCCTCTAGGGGTGGCATTATTCTACCCTAAAACTAATAGATCTACTTTTTCTATTATTCTATGCTTTCAATATTTCCTTGAGGAATTGCTGGAAGGCTAGTTTAGTGTTCATATTTTGTAGGGGCTAACTCTATTTTTGTTTTTTTGTGGTACTTTTGGGTTTAGAAATCACAAAAATTAAGGGAGTTCTTACCCCTTTTTTTGGGATCTCAAGGTGCTCCTTCCTAGTGCTGAGCTAGGATTGAAATACTCTTGAGATCTCTATGATAGTGCCTGCATATTTTGGGGCTATAGTTTTAGTGTTCATGTTGGTGGTCTTTAGTGGTCTGTGATTGTTAGAATTTCCCAAGAGTAGAACTACAAAGCATTACAATATTTGAAGAAATAAAATAGAACTGATTGATTTATTCCATGGATCAACTTTGTATAAATAGCAAAGTTGATCATTGAGAGCCGTTGGATTACAACAACTCATCAAATATGATCTAGACTATACTGAGAGTTCACCTGACTCATGGAGGAGTGGAAACTCAAGTATGTCTATCCTAGTAGGACTTAAGAGAATAATTACTTATTCTAACACCCCCCTTAAGTGATACTAGGGGAGTTTGATACAAATGAGTCCCGAAAATAGGGCCTGATGAGGTACTCATGTACATATATGTCTTATTTGAAGAGATGGTAAAAACCACATGGGAAAAAACCATCTATCAAAAAAGAAAAAAGAAGAGGCATGTCTTCGGTTTGCGAATATTATCCTCAATGACAAAAAAAAGGATGAGTCCCGACAATAGGGCCTGATGAGGTACTCATTTACATTAATATGTGAGATATGGTGAAAAAACCACTTGGGAAAAAACCATCTGTCAAAAAATAAAGATAGAGGCATGTCTTCGGATGGTGAAGATTGTCCTCATTAAAAAAAGGAATGAGTCCCGACAACTTGGCCTGATGAGGTACTCATGTACAATTTATACTTTAGGAGAGATGATAAAAAAACCACATGGGAAAAAACCATCCTCCAAAGAATACAACAATAAGAAGAAAGGAGAGGTGAAAGATCTTTGTTGTTTAATGCAGTTGTTTTACCCCAAGTTTCTCTCGCAACTGAATGTAACACGAAGAAGGAAATGACTTGGTGAAGATGTTTGCAATTTTATTTTTAGTGGGAATATAGTCCAAGTATATTTCCCCTCTCTGAATATGTTGCCGAATGAAGTGCATGTGAATCTCAATGTGCTTGGTGCGTTGATGCTCAACTGGATTACGTGCAATATGAATTGTGCTCTGATTGTCACACCAAAGAGTAATAGGTTTGTCATGGGAAAAACCAAATTCTCTTAGTATCTGATGAATCCAAAGAGCTTCCTGACTTGCCAAAAATGCTGCCCTGTATTCGGCCTCTGTAGATGATAAAGCCACTGCTTGTTGTTTTTTGCATGACCAAGCAATTGGTGAAGAACCAAGACAAAAAACATAGCCAAAAGTTGAACATCTATCTTCTACTGAACCTGCCCAATCAGAATCCATGTAACCAATGATATCCATGGATTTTCCCTCATATAAGAGCCCAAAGTGAGTAGTGCCTTGCAAGTAGCGGAGGATTCTTTTTGCTGCTTGCCAATGACTAAAATGAGGTTGATGTGAGAATCTGGATATCAAGCCAACAACATATGAGATATCTGGGTGAGTATGAGTAAGGTATAACAGACTCCCTACAAGTTGATGGTATAGAGTTGCATCACATAGAGGGGATGTGCAGGAAGTACTTAGAGTGACTCCAGACTGAAAAGGTGTAGAAGAGGGTTTGCAATCTATCATATTAAACCTTTGAAGAAGGTCTAGAGTGTATTTTTGTTGACACAATGAAATTCCTGCATCTATTTGATTTATTTGAATCCCAAGGAAGTAATGAGCTAAACCTAGATCAACCATTTCAAAATTTTTAGAGAGGGAGTCCTTGATAGTCTGAATGTGAGTGAAGTCACTACCAGTGAGTAGTAGATCATCAACATATAGAACAAGTATGGTGATTTTTTCTTCATCTCTCCAAATGTAGATTGTGGCATCAGACTCACAATGAGAAAAACTTGAGGAAAGAAGGAAGGAGTCCATTTTTTTGTACCAAGCTCTAGGAGCTTGTTTGAGGCCATAGAGAGACTTCCTTAGCCTACAAACAAGGGAGGAGTCTTGAGTAAATCCAGTAGGTTGTTCCATGAATATCTCTTCCTTTAAGTCCCCATGTAAGAAAGCACTTTTTACATCCATTTGAAAGACATGCCACTTTTGGGAAGCAGCTAGAGCAAGAACCAGTCTAACAGAATCCATTTTGGCAACTGGTGCAAAAGTTTTAGAATAATCAATCCCTTCAATTTGAGAGAAACCTTTGGCTACCAGGTGAGCTTTGTGTTTGTCAATTTCTCCATTAGGTCCATATTTCGTTCTGTAGATCCATTTACATCGAACTAACTTCCTTCCTTTAGGTAGGGGAACTAAATCCCAAGTTTTATTTTTGATTAAGGAAGAGAATTCATTTTCCATGGCATCATCCCATTCTTTAATACCAGTTGCTTCTTTGAAGGATTGAGGATCTGTAGAAATGGATTGACAGACAAGACCAGAGCCTATGGAGTTGCTTAATCTGGATGATGGAAGATTTTGGATGAATGGAGTAGCTTCTTTAACAATGGTGTTGGCCCATTTTGGCATAGAAGAGGGAATAGTAGGAGTGGCAGGACTTTGAGTTGGAGTTATAGGATCCTCATCTTGATCATTAATCTCTAAATTAACCTCTAATGTTGGTTCTTCATTGTATTGAGGCTCTAACATTGGAGATGGTTCAAGAGAATCAATTGAGGAAGAGGATGGTTGAGGATATTTATGAGGGAATGTTTCATCAAATTGAACATTCCTATGAAAAAATACCTCATGAGTTGTGGGATCAAGGAGCCTGTATGCTTTCATTTCCTCACAATAACCAATAAAGATGAGCTTTTTGCTTTTCTTGTCTAGAGCCTTCCTTTTCTTCTTTGGGATATGTGCCCAAGCAGTACACCCAAAATTTTTGAAGAAGGAGACATCAGGTTTTGAGCCATTCCATGCTTCCTCAGGAGTTAAATGGCCAAGAGCTTTGTGAGGTGTGCGGTTTTGAATATAGTTTGCATAGTTAATTGCTTCTGCCCAAAAAACTTTTGGAAGATCTCTTGAGTGGAGCATACAGTTGGCCATTTCCTTTAAAGTTCTATTCTTCCTCTCTGCAATGCCATTTTTTTGTGGATTATGGGAGATATAATGTTGATGAATTATTCCATGACTTGATAGAAAAATTGAGAACTCATTATTGAAGTATTCCCCCCATTATCTGTATGAATTTGCTTGATTTTGCAAGAGGCCTGATTTTCAACTAAGGCTTTGAAGATTTTGAAGTGGGATAGAACATCACTCTTGTATTTTAGGAAGTATACCCAAGTTCTTCTAGAAAAATCATCAATGAAGGTTAAAGCATATTTTTCTCCTTTGAAAGAAGGCTCTGGGAAGACCATCAAGTCACTATGGATTAACTCTAGAGGGGATGAGGCCTTTAGAGAACCACTAGGGTGGAAAGGATCTTGATGTTGCTTTCCAAGAGCACATCCAGGACATACTCCATCAATAGAAGAGACTTGTGGTAATCTTGTTACCATTTCATGGGTGTTCAATTCTTTTAGGTAGTTATAACTGAGATGCCCAAACCTTTCATGCCAAATTTTGCTTTCAAGATCTCCATGTGCAACAAAATAGGAGGCCCCTTCTAAATTTTTGAATCCTTTGAAGTGAAATAGGTGAGTGTTGTGATCAATATCTCCTTTGGCTATGAGAGAGTTGGGATCTTGAAAGTCTCTTATCTCAACTCCTGTTGGTGAGAAGAGAACTATTTTTCCCTTTCCAGAAGTGCAAATCTGATAGATGGAGAGGAGATTTGTTGCAATGTTTGGAACATAGAGAACATTATTGATATAACCACCATAAATGGATATGTCACCTTTTCCTTTGACTAGGATAAAGGATGAATCACCAACTTCTATGCTACTTGTTGAACTTGAGGAGATTGAAGAGAATGACTCATCTGAGGAAGTCATGTGATGAGTTGCTCCTGAATCTAGAACCCAGTATTTTGATGAAGTTTTTGTGATCTTGCCTTGAACATTTAGGGCTTTTCCTATTTGCTTCTTAGTGTCTATATTTTGATCCTTCATTGCTGCCTCTAGTTGTTGTAGTCTTTTCCAACATTTGTTCATAGAATGACCATTCTTTTTGCAGTGAGTACAAGTAATGGAACTCCTTTCTTTCTTTTTGAATTTTTCTTTAGTAGAGGTGGATGCTACTAAGGCTCTTGAGGAAGAGGAAGAGATCTCATACTTTGCAATTTTGGTTTCTTCTCTAGTTAGCCTATCACAAAATTCCTCTAAGGAGGGCATTTTAAAACTTGCACCAAGAGCATCTTTTGTAGATAAAAAGGTGGTTGCAAAAATTTGAAATACACCATTTAATTTAGAAATAATTAGATAGATGCATTCTTCTTCTATTTTAGACTTGCCACTACCTTTGTATTGAGTGAGGATTTCTTTAAATTTGGTGAGAAATTCAATAATATTGCTGAAATATTCAGGAGATAATGCAGTTAATTCTGCCTCTAGCTGCATTGACCTTATTTGATCTACTTTTCCAAATAAGTTCTTTAGTTTCTCCCAAATTTCATAAGGAGTTTTACAATCCGTAATGTGAAACCATAAGCTTTCATTTACATTAGTGCTTATAATACCCATTGTTTCATACATCTTCCCTTTATGAACAAATATTTCATATTCTTTTTCAAATTCAGGTTGCTTTTCTTCTAGTAGGTGTGTGAGCCCTTTTTGAGAAATGAGATTTAATATTTTGGGTTTCCATGTATGATAGTTATGAGGAGTGAGTGGATCAATTGTATTCATTGTATTCATTTTGCTAAAGAAAAATTGAAGTGAACCAATAATTCCCCCCTTCAACTTCAATTATATATATTAGAGAATGCAATGGATTTTAAAGAAGTTAACAAAAGCCTTGTAAGAAATACCAAAAATCCTCAAAATACCCACCCTAACTTGAGGGAAACTATAAGTAAATGAGGATATTTGATATAATTGTTAGGCTTAATGAAAAAAAGTTTTCCAGGCCTATATATCTCTTCTTCTCAAATACCCACCCTTACGAGAGGGAAACTATAAGTAATGAGTAGAATTGATACTTGGAACATAGGCTTTTAAATGGATAATCAGCCAGACCTTTATATCAGATATCTGAATAACCCACCCTTACGTGAGGGAAACTATAAGTTATTTAGAAGTCCAATACGAGGTATATAGGTGATTATAATAAATTTGTTAATGTATTTTCTTTAGTTATATTTTAAGAAATGAACATTAATGATTGTATAAAATAATTTATTTTATAAAATTATTTAATGATATGAAAAAAAGGTAACTTTAGAAAAAAAATTATCCTCACTTAGATTCTACTACCAAAATTTCTCTTTATATAATAATAAATAACTTTGTAAAAAGGAATTAGAACAAAGGCAATGAGGCAAAGAATAAAAGAGGCAAATATGGACACAACAATAACCCCCCTTTGAAGCTATGATAGGTGCAAAAAATGGCACCTATAAACCCCCTCCCCAATTTTTTTATTTATTGAGATTACAACTCTATATTTTTGTTTTCTTTGTGGCCAAGGAAAGGCACTTAAAGAAAAATATAGAATATTTTTAGAGGGTACAATTATAAAACACAACGCAGATCTATATTTTTTCCTGAGAAAAAAATGTAAAGAACCAGAAGATCTGAGCTTTAATTACAATTGACGTCAGAAGAGATGACAAGAGGCAGTGAAGTATTTTGAATCCTCCAAGGCTACGTCCATCAATGAACAAGAGACATCAATGGGCAGCGAGGAAGGAGATTTGAAAGCTTTTGAAACACTACGAATTTCGTTGCACTTAGAGGAGATTTGATTAGTGAAAAAACATAAAAAAACTATAATTTTACCTTATGGTTCCGCGTCCATGAGCAGCTAAGAATGGAGCTTTGAAAATTGTGAAAGGGTACGATTTGCTTTCTTATCACTACATTCAAAAAGGAGATAAAAGGAAGCCAATGAAATATTTTTTTATAAAAAAATTAAAAAAATAAATACCACCTCTTTTGCTATGCAAGACGTAGGGAAGGCACCCATAGTATGAAGAGAGGGCATTACTCAGAGAGGACTCATAGAAGATGTTTGGAAGGCACACATGAAGAGAGGCTCCCAAGAATGTGTTCCCATAGATGATGCCACACGTAGAGAGGCTCCTAGAAACTTATCAAAGAGAAGGTACACAAGACTATGGAAGACGTCACCGAAGGGACCACAAAGTTGCTTGAGAGTGCAACGACGGATGTGGAAGACTTCAGCGAAGGCACCATGCAAAAATCATTCACCTATAATGCTCAATAATAATTTGAAGATTCACAATGCAAATCAAGAGACAACACTGTTAAAAAATATCTCGAGAATACGTAGAGGAGGAATTATAATTTTTATCAATCACTTAGATGAATATATAAAAAAAAATTGAAGCTCTTCTATGAAGCGTCGAAGGATGAAAAATAAGGAGAAACTTTGAATTAACTAAAGACGGATGGAGAATTTGATCTTTGAATATCTGAGAAGTAACTTTGGAAATTCTCATTGTTATTTTAATCATTGCACACTAGTAAGAGACGTTGGAAAAGTTGCCACATTCTCTTTAAAAAAATTAATGGACTTTGGTTTGACCAAATGTCCACTTGACTTATATGCGAGAAATCCTCGGATGCCAATTTAAAAAAACTTCGACAAAGATGCCACGTTTTAAAAAAAATATTAATGGACTTTGGTTTGACCAAATGTCCATTAACACTGATGCCAGAAATGCTGCAAACCTTTAGTTAAAGAGATTCAAAGATAAAAAAATTTCCAACAGTCACTAAACTTTACCCATGATTTTTATTGCCTACCAAAAGGTATATGCCTACGAAGCTTGGTCTCCACTAATGAACGTACGCAATGATGGCTATAATGCAGCCAACGCAAGCATGCGTTCACTAAAAAATGATATGCAATGATGGCTATTGGGGCCAATGGAAGCCTACGTCCGAGAAGAGAGATGGAGATATATTTTTTGAAATAGGCATATGAGGAGAACAATAAAAAATTGTAGGCAAAAAAATTTCAAATATCTATATTATTTGAAAAAAATATGAGGAGAATACTGCATAATATGGTAAAACAAATATAGTTTAACTATTTAGAGATTACCATAAACAAATTTCTCAAAAAAAATTGCAGATATAAAATGAGCAATCTAAAAAAACTCTTCTCTTTTAAAAAAAAAAAAGATAAGAGATTATGAACCAGTTCATGAAACTGCCTTCAAGAGAGAATGCCTAGCAAAATCTATCCTACTCTGGTACCATGTTAGAATTTCCCAAGAGTAGAACTACAAAGCATTACAATATTTGAAGAAACAAAATAGAACTGATTGATTTATTCCATGGATCAACTTTGTATAAATAGCAAAGTTGATCATTGAGAGCCGTTGGATTACAACAACTCATCAAATCTGATCTAGACTATACTGAGAGTTCACCTGACTCATGGAGGAGTGGAAACTCAAGTATGTCTATCCTAGTAGGACTTGGTGGTCACATTGTTGTTCAGGTTTTAGAACCTATGGATTATGTTTATTTTTAGTCAGGAGAGAGATCCTATACATTTATGTTCTATTGGCCCATGTGTTACTTTGAATGGCTTCATTGGTCCTTATGCAGATCGAGAGATTTTCTAGCTCTTGTAGTTGTTGGGTTCTTTTATGGATCTTGAGAAGACTTTACTTTCTTGGATATTTTTTCAAGCTCAAATTTAATTTGGGAGAGGATCCTTTGAATCATAATTTAGGGTCTCTTCTTTGGTTAATTGTATTTCTGCTCATTGCAAAGCTAGATGTGCAAGGTTTTAGTAGTCTTATTTCAGTTCTAGGATGATAGTTCTTTGGGCCGTATTATTTTGGGTAGATTTCCTCTTTTATAGCCTATGTTATATTGGTAAATTTTGTAAATTACTTTGGTAGTTGTGTGTGAGTTCTTGACAATAATGGTTCATCTGGTTAGGTTGTTTTCTAAATTATGTTTGCTGGACATGTGATTCTTGGTTGTTTGCCCAATAGTTGGTGTTTTAGGAAAGCTAGATCTCGATCCATGTTACAAATATTTGGGCAAGAATTTTCATTTTAAAAAATATTTGGTTCATTGGCGTGTTCTCCCATGGAAATATTTTTCTCTTATGGGCAGGAATTTGTTTTTTTCTTTTTTTTGAATTTTTTGGGTGTAGGCTTGTGTTTCTTGGCTTGGGTGAGAAGCTGAATTGTAATGTTAAATTTAAAATTTTCCAAGCCATTGTGAGAAATTTATGGGTGTCATATTTTATGGGCTTATGGAAATCTCAATTAATTTAATCCTTGGCTTGTATTTGGTCATGTTGTATCCTTGGGATCTGACACTATTCTCTATTTATTAGGTCCTAATTTTTTGGATCGTGTTCCAATTCCTCTTTATAATTTCTCTGGTAGCCTTATTCCTGTGGATTTTTCCTATTGTAAGTGGTTTGGGGTTTGTTTAATCATGTTTCCTACTTTGTAAAATATTCGAGGAGCATTTCAAAACCCCTTATTATACCTAAAAAACAAATATGAATGCCTATGTTTACTTTGTAAGCAAGGAGAAGTTGAGGATGAAAAATATATGACATACCATTGACCCACTTAACATCTAAAACAACAACACTTGTTGCAACATGAACATGAGTATCTTATACAAGTTATTAAGTTTTACCATTTACAAAAGTGGATTGGTATCTTAAGAAGGTTTTAAAACATCATAAAATGAACATACATAATATCTTTGTGAATTAATTGTATACTATAGAGGTAAACATACATAAGATATTTATGGATTAATTGTATACTATGGAGGTGAAGTGTAGTTTAGCACAAGAAAAAATAAAAACCTTAATTATTTAATCTTTTTTTTTTTTTTTTCATCCTAAAGATCTTATTGGGTCTTCCATAAAAATTAAACACCAAAATAATAAAAATAAATAAATATATAAAATAAAATGAGAACATCAATTTGAAATAAATTATGAAAGAAAGAGTTCATCTCAGTCCCAAAACTAGAAAATGTAACCCTAAAATGGCATCTTACATTTTTAATACAAATCCTTATACTATTATTTTTTGGTTAAATTAATTTGAAGAGGGTTTTGAAAGGTATCCCACAACCTTTTACAACATCTCTAAAAGGATGATGAATCAACATATTAAATGAGGATTTTGAAATGTGTCCCCCAACCTTTAACAATAACTCTAACAAAAAAAAAGCACACCCACGAAAGGGTAAAACAAACACCAATACAACCAACAAAAAGAGAAATAAACACAATGAAGGCATTGGCTGAAAAGGAATACAAGAAGAAAAGGAATTAAAACTTAAAAATAGAAAAGCCCACCCAAACCAAAAATAGGCAGAGCCCCTCCAAGACAACACATAGCAAAACTGGAAAAACCACCCAACAAAAGGTGCCCAAGCTAGAACCCAAGGTGAAAAACTCCACCTAGCTACACAAGGGGAAATTGAAAACTAGAAACTAGGACCCCTGTAGTGGAAACCAACAAAAAATGTCCCCAACATCACCTTTGAAAAAATCAAACACCATATATCGTAGGAGAAAACCATCTACCATAATAACATATCTAACAATCCCACGCATCGATGGAGCTAACATTAAAGAAGAAAGAGAAGCAAAAATTTTAAAAGAAAATAAAAAATATGACCCTGCTCAAACCAAAAATAGGAACCCTTGTAGAGGAAACCACCCAATGACACAAAGGTACCCTGCATCTCGTCTATAAAAAATGAACCATATCTCATGAAATGAGAGAAGAAACCCTAAAATCAAGAAAAATAGAGGCTCCAAGAAAGACATCCAAGGTTGAACTAGAGAAGATTTAAAATTGAAACATCCATCCAGACAAGGAGAAACCTCAAAGCAAAGGCCTAAAACCAGGCTCCTAAAACTCTTATAGAAAACCCCTAGAGGTCAAACTGCAAGCACACATACACCAACAACTCCACCCAAGCAAAACCTAACTCAACACCAACCAAGGAAAGCAACCAACAACTACAACAACAACACATCGAAATAACTCACAATGGGTTTGGGTCGGTATTTGATCCTATCTCCATCAAGAACATCGACCATATATTAAGTGGTAAGCCAAAACCATAAGAGATGCAGAGTCAATTGACCAAGATCCCCAACTGGCAACCAACCCAAGCAGATCTGACCCTCACAAAACCCAAACGCATATCCAAAGCCAAAAAAGGGACCACCAACCATAAAATTTTGTATCACAACAAAAGCACAAAATCACCCTGGTAGGTTGGGCCGACATGTAGCTCTATCCTCCCTAGGGATCTCAACCATATCTACAATGGCTTATCGAGCACCCAATAAATCCAAAATGAACTAGAAAGGCCACCTCGACTAGCAAAAGATATGACCAACCACCAATGCAGAGCATATAGACAAGAATTAACAACAAGATCAAATAGGGGAAGAAGGGTCTCCAGCTTAGAGGGATCAGTGCAACAGAGCCGAAGCAGGAGCCCTCCCAAATATTCATATTTGCTTGTTTTTTAATCAAAAGCCTGTAATTTGGTGTGTTTTTTTAATAGAAGGTTGTTGAAAAGAAGGAGAACCTAGAATCTCTTCTAAATATATGGAAAAATAAAGAGACTAAAGAGAAGGATCTTTTTGAGGAAAATCTTCTTTTTGAATGAGAGATTCCTAAAAAGAAATAGAATGAGTATAAAATTCGAATAACAAAAGATTCTTTAGTTAAATAAATAAAATTATGATAAGAAAACCACAATGAAAAAAGACATTGAGCTTTCTTAATGAACACCCAAGCATGAGATGGTTAGCCCAGATATACCTCCAACTTTTCAACCTATAAAAAAATATTAAACATTTTTTTTTTAAATATATTTAATTTGATTTCAAAAAATAAAAAAAACAATTAAAAAAAATTAAAAAATATCTATACTATAATAATTATTATTAAAAAATAACTAAAAAATTTTAAGTCCTTTAATTTTAACTATAATTCTCTTATCATTTTCTTTTAATTTGTTAAAAAAATTACCCAATTATTTATCTAGTGTATTGTTAGTATTAGAGTGTAGAAAGATTAACTCATTGATTTTCTACTAAAATTTTGCTCAATGAAATGAACATGCCATATATAAACAATCCCTATTACAATAAACCTAATACCATGTTGTAAACCTAATATCTTGTTGTGTTATATTGTTAGATAAAGATTCGCTCTAAAATAATGTAATTGAATGAAATCAATGTTATTTTGATGATTTAAGTTTAAATTAAGAAATACCTTGTTGTGTTATATTGTTAGATAAAGATTTACTAAAATAGTGTTATATGGCTAGATAAAGATTTACTAAAATAATGTAATTGAATAAAATGAATGTTGTTTGTATTTTATTTTGATGATTTAAGTTTAAATCAAGAAAAAACATAATATAATTAAATGAAATTAAAATTTATAATATTATTTACATTTCATTTTATTTTATAATTTAAATTCAAATCAACAAGTGAAGGATTTTCTATACTTTTAAAAGACTAATATAGGTTAGGTTACTAAAAAAAAATTCTCAATATTCTTTTATTAATTAGTTCGAGTTTGGTTAAGCTGGTTGACCAACCATGGACTATCAAAGGCCTGTCTAAGAAGTTTAGGCGAGCGGCAGACCTTAACCGAGTTTGGTTCTACCGGCATATTCCTATGTTGGAATTTCGCTCTGCATACTCTCCCTTACCAAACTCATGCTCATGCCACCGGAATGGCAAGCCGAAAGTGCACTACATAATATATGGAAAGGAATTCATCCATTAATGCATAATGTGTGTCCTCGAAAATGATGAATGAGATGCCTTAATAGGGAAGGATCTGCGTAATTTGTTAACGTTGTATCGGTCTTCACTTACCTGTCCTCTGAGTCGAACGGTCTAAACGAAAGAAAGAAACTAACTTAAAGTCATAAGTTAATTAACAACAAATATATATACACAGAAATGTGTTTATTAAAATATTTTTTTGATTGAAGTTAGTGTAAGAAATTTTATCGATGTTTAAGGTTGGACATTCTCATCTCAATCATGATCATTTACAAAGGTGAGAGCTGAGCTTATGAATAGGATCAAACATACAACTATACACACACTCACCCCCTCATACTTGCCCACCCTCGGTTTGAACTTTATAAATGGTTTGCCATAAGTAAAAATTAAACTTATTTAAAAATAATAATTTTAATAATAATGATTTTGGGCCTATGATCCTTAAATGAAATTTATTTATTAAATGACATTGTGTATCTTATAATTTTAAATTTTTTATTTAAAAAAAAATAAAAAATTTATATTAAAACAAGATTATTTATAAATATGTTGCCAAAGGAAAAGAGGAGGGCTGAGTTTCAAGAGGGTGAACAGATGAAGAAGGTTTTGGTTTCCAAGCAGATATGGGAGGTAGTGACAAATGATTTGGTAGAATGGTTTCCAAGCAGAGATGGAACATAACAATAAATGATTTGGTGGAATGTGTTAAAATATTTAAAGCAAAATATCCTTTTAACAATTTCTTTTCAGACCCTCATATGTCCTATGGTTCTCCCTTAACAACTTCCTTTTAGATCCTTATTTGTTTTGTGGTTCTCCCTTTTGGCAAAGCTTACTTAAGTCTATACCTTTGTTGGGAAGAGGCAGTAGATGGATGATTGGTAATGGGAGAAGTGTGGACTTTTGGAACAGTCCATGGTTAGTGGAGAGACCCCTTTCTTCTGATCTGATGTTGCAGTATCTTGGTTACAACTACCCATGGCTTTGGGTGGCAGGGAAGCTCAGCATGCGTAGACAATTATTACCAAAGAATTACAATTCCATGTGTTGGTATTTGAGAATGTGGAAGACAATATTATATGGATTGGAAAAATGAGGGTGGTTTCTCTATTAGATCAGTGTATTAGCTGCTAGAACTTGATGTCCATTTCCATCTCCCGAGTGGGAGAATTTGGGTTAGAAGTTTTACTCCAAAAATCAATTTTTTTTTTGTTAGTCGTTCAAAACAAGATCCTATCCTTTGAAAACATGCAGAAAAGAGGTATGTTGATCACTAACAAATGTTATTTGTGTGAAGATGATTAGGAATATATGAATCATATATTTATCCATTGTCCTTTCTTCTATGAAGTCTTTTATTACATTTTGGATAAGTTGGGGGTACGTTGGATGATTCCAAATTCTATAGAGAACCTTTTTAATCAATGGGTCTCCCCCTTCATCGCTCCTAGACTTAGATGTTTTTAGAGGTTCCTTTTACCTCATATTTTTAAGTCTTTATGGAAAGAGAGGAATGCTAGAGCCTTCAAGAATAGTAAAAGGGACCCCAAGAGCATCAACTATAGAATTATTTACAATATCATTGAGAATATTTGCCATACATTCTTCAATTTGGGTAAGAATTACCAAAGTTCTCTTGCGAAAGTAGATATAGAAGCAGTGCTAGGTTTTCCTAGGATTTCTCCTAGCCCTTATGAAAGCACTAGGATATGGAAACAAAATGGAAATGCCAAGTGTGATGTATGCAAAAGCAAAACGCAACGATAAGTCCTACGAACTGAAATGCATGCAAGGAGAGAAACATAAATGAATTGAAACAAGATAGAAAGAAAATTTCAAGTACATCCCTTCTTATTAATTTGCTTTAAAATTGGGTTACAATGCGTCTCCTCCATTTTCGGGGGCTAGGAGCGTTAAGTAGGGCTCCATTACACCACTGATTGGTACACTTTATTTTGCATGACCACATGTAAAGTGGGTGGGCCAAATGTCTCTACCGCTTGCATGCACATGTCTTTGATTCCTTGCCGCTCCTTCGATGTTGAGATCCTACATTCAGAGAAACAGAAAGGATTAGTAGCACCTGCGAATGAACTAAAACATGCGATCCCCAAAGCCTACGATTAGTGCATGCATAAAATAAATAAAATGATAACTAAAACATGTCAGAATGAGTTGAAAACTTGATAGAGGCATGAGAACATTACCAGGAAGGCACTTCAAAAGGAACAGTCAAGAAATTCACCATGAATTTCTAATCACTTCGGGGTGGAATGATTAGACCTCGAACAAAATGTCAGAAAGCACCCTCCTAAATGTCCCATCCAAGAGGCTCCAAATCACCTGCAAAGTTTGGGGTTAGGTAAAACGGGGTATTTTGGAAAGACCCTAAAGGTCAAATTTTGCTAATTTGGCCTCTATCATCTAGAATCTGATGAGGCTCCCTACATGTTAGCGAAAGCAGGAAATAACAAAAGCATGATCAAAACTGCTCAGAATAACATAAAATTTGAATGAGAGCCTATCTGAACAACCTAGAAACAAATGCAAGAAAAATAGAACAGAAATCTGCTATAGATTTCTAATCGCTCTGGGGTGGGGCGATTAGGACTACAACAGTGCGAGGGGTGCCCGGGGGCAGGACGCCCACCGTTTGGGGCCCAGTTTCGGTACCAATCCACTTGGGATGGGTCCAAAACCTCTTGTGGGGTATTGTCGACAAATTTGGGTGGGATACTATGGCCAAATGTCAGGTTTTGGGTCCGGATTGTGCTTCCAATAATCATCCAATAACCTCCCTTCCAAAAGAGAGATCAAAGATGTGAAAGGCACAAGCAAAAGGGTGAGGGCGTAAATCGGTAGCACTCCATTGCTCCAAATGCTCTTGGCCTTTTCTACTATTGGGGTGGGAAGACTCACCTTCTTAGGGAGTAGGATAGTGAAAATTTGTGACCCCAATGTTTGTTTTGGATGCCAAGAATGTCAGGCACCAAGGCGCCTTCGTTCGGCAATGTTATTGCTAGTTTTGGGTGGGTTGTGACCCTGTTTGGGATGCCGTTTGGGGATGAAATTCTCGAAAATCCATCTTCCCGTGGAGCGGTCCAGCTATGATAGCCTTCTTAGGGAGTAGGATAGTGAGGATTTGTGACCCCAACATCGGTTTTGCATGCCAAGAATCACAGGCGCAAAGGCCCCTTTGTTCGGCAAGTTTATTGCTATTTTTTTGTGCAATTTGGTGCAGTTTTTGCTATTTTTGAATTTCTTGCTCTGTAATCGTCCCAGGGTGGGACGAATACCAGTTTTGTAATCATCCTAGGGTGGGACGAGCACTAACTAGAGCGCTCATCCTAGGGTGGAACGATTACAGGCCTAAAAGCCTATTTAAGGGCCAAAACTAGGGTTTGGGCTCATTTGCAACTTGTTTTTTTGGCGATTTGGAGCTGTGAGGAGGAGGTCGAGTCTGCGAAGCGGAGCGCTACCAAATTTTTTTGAACACCATGAGTTCACGAACCGGATCAAGTGGCAGAGCCGAAGCGAGACCGGTGAGTGCTCCTTCTCTTTTATTTGGCTGTTTTATTTGACAGTTTTAAAACCGCACTTGTTTTCTTTTGTATTTTGTTTTTCGATTTAAAAATGAAAACCCTAGTTAAATGTTTGTTGTTTGTGTGAATTTGTGTTTTGTTGTAAGCTAAAAAAAGAAAACCCTAGTTTAAACTAAGATTGAAAACTTAGCTTAAAAAAATGTTTGATGTTGTTTTCTGTGTTTTTTTTTTTAGACTAAGGTTAAACCCTAGGAACTAAAAACTATTGTTATTGTGTGTTGTATTTTTTAGTTTTACAGTAAAATGAAAACCCTAGGTTAAAGTGTTATTTTTGTTTAACTAGGGTTAGAAACCCTAGTTGTTATTTGGTTTGATTTTTTTGTAGTTTAAACTAGAATTGTAAACCCTAGGTGAAATTTTGATTTTTTTTGTTTTATTTGTCAGTTTGATACTAAAGTTAAAAACCCTAGGTACTGACAAATTGTTTTTGGAATGTTTTTGTTTTTTATTTATCAGTTTGATTTTAGAGTTAAAAACCCTAGGTACTGACAAATTGTTTTGAATTTTTTGTCTTTTTTTTTTATTTATCAATTTGATGTTGGAGTTAAAAACCCTAGGTACTGAAAAATGTGTTTTTTTGAATTTGTTTTTTTTTTTTTATTTATCAGTTTGATGTACTGACAAATGTGTTTTTGAATTTTTTGTTTTTTTTGTTATTTATTAGTTTGATGTTAGAGTTAAAAACCCTAGGTTTTTTGTTTTTTTTTTTTTTATTTATCAGTTTGATGTACTGACAAATGTGTTTTTGAATGTTTTGTCTTTTTTTGTTATCATTTTGATGTTAGAGTTAAAAAACCTAGGTACTGACAAATGTGTTTTTTTGGAATTTTTTTGTTTTGTTTTTATTTATTTTGATACTAGAGTTAAAAACCCTAGGTACTGACAAATTGTTATTTGGATGTTTTTGTTTTTTATTTATCAGTTTGATACTAGAGTTAAAAACCCTAGGTACTGACAAATTGTTTTTGGAATGTTTTTGTTTTTTTATTTATCAATGTGATTTTAGAGTTAAAAACCCTAGGTTAAAATGTTTGTGATTTGTTTGTCTGTACAGTGTTGTTACTGTTGTTGTATAGTTTGTATTGATCTGTACAATTTGTATACATTATTGTATATTGTTTTAGTGTTGTACAATTTTTTTTTGTTTTTTTTGTCATGTTTTAATGTTTTTGATTTGTTTTCTTTTGCAGGTTGTGAAGAGTCGATACCGTGTGCCGACGGTGTTCTCTGAAGCGTGGGAGGCACTGACTGTGGTTGACTGGGCATGGCTTGATGCCCTTGGGCTCAAGCAGGTGACTCGGCTAGAGCCTGTGGTGGGGGATCGGGCCTATCTGATGGCCTTGATCAACTTGTGGGATCCCCGGACTAATACCTTTCATCTCCCAATAGGGGAGATGACGGTGACTCTAGAGGATGTCTATCAGATTCTATGGATTCTGATAGACGGGCTTCCGATTCGGACTACGCCACGTGATCAGTGGATGGCTATGCTGACATGGTGCTTCGGGCATGGGGCGGAGATGGGGGTGGATAGTCTAGTGGAGAGGGCAGAGGGGGATTGCTTGATTGGTGGTATCTTGGTACGATGGTGGCTAGAGAGGGGCGTGTTGGGGGTGAGGCATGCATTACTAATGACCCTCATCTCCAACATGCTCTTTGCCTAACTCCTCAAGCATGAGGTTCCTATGGAACCTGCTGGAGGTAGTGTTCAGATTGGTCGAGTGTTCGATGGAGGCACCCTTGATTATGAGGTGGGGACAGACACTTCTGGCACAACTTTATGATGAGTTGTATGAGGTCCGTTGTCGAAGGTGGAAAATGGGATTGGGTGCAACTACTTATTGCAGTGCTGGGGGTGGCAGCACATAGTTATGGAGCGGCCATAGGGTTTGCCATGGACCACTCGGGCAGAGATGGTTGATAGGGAGATAGGGTATGTGGCTCTATGGCGGTGGTCTGAGGAGCAAGGGTAGAGTCGGCGGTGGGCAGGTGTCGTAGGGCACTATGCCGATGCCTTCGCTTGGCTTGCTCTAGGGGAGGTATTCTGGTGCCCATACTAGGACTGTCTAGCCTGGCCTGAGGCTGGAGAGTGGCTATGGTAGGTGTGCAGGGGGAGATGGCTGATCGAGTGGCATGGGACTGAGCAGGAGTATTTCTCGTACGTCTAGGTGATGCGACAGTTTGGGGTGCACCAAGGGTTTCCTGGCGAGCCTTTGATCTATCGATGTCGAGGTGACGAGAGGACTCTGGCCTGGCCGATCATCGAGCGGCTTGGGGAGGAGTCGGATGTAGTGATCGATGTCCCTAATATGGACAACGTTGGGGTGACCGTTGAGTATGACCAGTGGTGGACGCTACGATAATGGCAGGGTGAGGGGCCTCTAGGAGGTCCGAAGGTGGCAATAGTAGGTGGTGAGGGTGCAGAGGCATCAGGAGAGGGTTGGGGGGTTCCGCTTGAGGATGCAGACATGGTGGAGGTTGACAGCTTTGGGGGGATGATTTTGGGATTTCCCGAAGCAGCCCACTATCTCTGGATATGCCTATGCCTCAGGAAGTCCTAGAGGGTGTGGAGGTGAGGCATCACGTTGAGATAGCATGAATGGAGGATCTGCTTTGGAGATGGGACTCAATTGGTGGAGCAAGAGAATGCATTGGCTACGTACCATCGGCGGGATGGGGACATAGATGCTTCGTGAGAGAGGGATCTCCTACGAACTTAGTTGGCGTAGCATGATGATGTAGTGGCTATGTACCATCGGTGGGAGGCGGATTGGTTTTGGCATCGGATGGAGTTGGAGGCAGAGATTATCCACCTCGATGGGTGGTTACCTGAGCTCCCTGGAGGTGGATCTTCGCGTTGGATGAGAGACAGTGATATTGAGCAATCAACATCTTCTCATCGTAGGTGGCTGGATGAGGGGGGCGCTAGTGGGCGTGATGCGAGGGCTAGCAGCAACCACCTTGAGAGGTCCCATAGGACCCACACCATGGGGGGTAGTTCTCGTCGCACCGATCCTACGTGATCATGGTGGTCGACGCCCTAGGCTTGGGGGTTTTTGAGTTTTTGATGTGATTTGCGAGGTCAGAGGACCGACTTATTGTAGCCTACGAGCATTTTGACAATATATATATACATGAATTTTCTTTGTGTTTATACACTTTGTTACGGTTTGATTTTATGCACATGTATTTACATTGATGTATGCATATGTTATTGTGAATGCGATGTTTCTAATTATTTGATGTATGCATATGGAATGGATGAAATGATTTGTTGATAACTTGTCGATGGCACCATAGACTGTACAGGATTTACTGGCTTGTTGTACTATGTGGTTGCTTTGTGGATGACTTTGCATGTGATAATTTTGTTTTGGTGTTTTTCATATTTTTTGATGGTGATGTAAGTAATAAAATGTACCAGTTGTTTAAAAATGTAGTTAAGGTTTTTTTGAGATTCAGATGTTTTAACTAACTAGCCAAGACTATACATTTATCTCACAAGACTTTTGAACAAGGTACGAATCAGACTTGAGTTTGACCAAGTTATTTCACATCCTTGTGTGTGCAATTGAGTTCGTTTATGTGGTATTTGTCAGGATACCGCCAGTGCCAGATAGGCTATCAACCAAACCTGTACTGAGGATCACCTAATTAGCTCCACTAACTCCTTTGTCGTATTTAGTAAGATTAATCCATGGGACAATCTAAGGTACCATAAGCTAGCTCATCCACATGCAAACATTGGTCTGCTCACACGCAAAGCTAATGTGATAGACATATCGTCATGCGTTTAGGATACCACCATTGCCAGGTAGGCTATCCACCAAACCTGTAATGAGGATCACCTAGATGGTGTTTTGAATGCTAAGAATTCCAGGGATTCAAGCTCAAGCATTATTCAGTTGCTCAACTTGTTGGGAAACTTGCTCTCATGCATAGTGATAAAAATCACTGTTTATTTTTCTATTTTTATTTTTCTTTTTGAGCAAGGGGTTTGAATAGTGGTGATAACCACTGTTATTTGGTTTTGCAAAGTTGAGCTCATAGGTTGTTGGCTTGTGAATGGCCTTGATCCTTTTGGTCTTGGGGATGACTACCCATCCTGTTTAGGGACGTGTAGTATGAATCCTTACGACTTTGGGGACCAAAGGGGATTAGGGATATTATTATGTGAGGGCATTGATATTTTAGGCCTTGGGGATGACTACCCATCCTTGTCAGGGGTGTGTAGTATGAATCCTTATGACTTTGGGGACCAAAGGTGGTTGGAGATGTTGTTGATGATGGATTTTTGGGATTTTTCTTTTGAATGGCATTGATCCTTTTAGGCCTTGGGGATGACTACCCATCCTTGTCAGGGGCGTGTAGTATGAATCCTTATGACTTTGGGGACCAAAGGTGTTTTGGGGATATGATTGATAGTGGTGAAAACCACTATTTATTATGGGGGATGGATGTGGAAGAGCTTGTCCTTTTGTCAATTCTTAGCATTCTCGAACCATTCGCACAGGGGGATGAACAGGTTAACCTTTCACCTATGGTACCCTAGACTGCTTTGCAGGTTTCTCTTGCGTTCACACAACTTGGGAATTTTTATGTGTTTTAACTTGTGTTGGGATGCTACTTATCAAGGTGTGATCCAAGTAAAACTCTACCTTTGTAAAATCTGTTTGACTTTGTACAGTTCTTGGCTAGAAATCTAATAACAGCTGAGTGACAAAAACCCTAGATGCATTAGAAGACAACTGACTATGATATGGTGCAAAATGTAAATGGCATTTATTTTTGATGGACTGTTGACAAAGTGGAAAAATGTGGAGACTGATGGAATTACCCATGATTACAGTCTATGGTGCTTTTGACCCATATGATCAACAAATATGCAAACGTATGTATGGGATGCCTAATGCAGCTATTATTTTTGTGTTTTCGATTGATTGATTTTTGTGAGTATTTTGAGTATGCATGAAAATGAGATGCAAATTTTTGTTATTTTTGATGATTTTGTTGTTTTTGAGTTTTCTTTATGGTTGGTTCATTCTGCATGAGGGCGGACCAAGTGATTCTTTCGGATCCTTGGAGGTTTTGACCAAAGGGATTATGGGCACCTTTGGGGCATTTTAGGGTTGACCAAGCGATTACGGGAATCCTTGGAGCTTTTTGGTTTGACCAAAGGGTTTATGGATACCTTTGGGGCATTTTAGGGATTGACCAAGTGATTGTGGAATCCTTGGAGCTTTTTGGTTTGACCAAAGGGTTTGTGGACACCTTTGGGGCATTTTTGGGGTTGACCAAGCGATTGTGGGAATCCTTGGAGCTTTTTGGGTTTGACCAAGCAATTGTAGGAATCCTTGGAGCTTTTGGTTTGACCAAAGGGTTTGTGGACACCTTTGGGGCATTTTAGGGGTTGACCAAGTGATTGTGGGGATCCTTGGAGCTTTTTGGTTTGACCAAGCGATTGTAGGAATCCTTGGAGCTTTTGGGGTGGGCTATGGCTCTCTAAATGTGGAATGGCCTCAAATGACTGATGTTCAAGGGTTCTAGCTCCTTGATTCCTTCAAGAGAGGTGAGTCGGTATGTTCTAGGTCCTATTTTACTATCAATTACATAGGGACCTAACTAGTTTGCCATGAATTTGTCCCTTAGATGGGGTGGCAAGTTAGAATTTTGTTGGTTCTCTTTTAAGACCAAGTCACCAACCTGAAAGTCCCTCAGGTGAACTTTCATGTTGTATGCTTTCTTAAGTCGCTCTTGATAGATACGTAAATGCTCGAGAGCATTGACGCATCGTTCATCGAGCAATGTAAGTTGGTCTAACCGGGCCTGCCATGTAGTGTCATCATCGATGAACTCTTGCATTGATATGTGCAGGGAAGGTATTTCCAACTCAAGAGGCATGACTGCCTCGGAGCCATACACCAGCAAAAATGGAGTTGCCCCAGTGGGCATCCGAATGCTAGTGCGATAAGCCCATAGGGCAAGCGGGATTTGAATGTGCCAATCCTTGTGACTATCTATGACCATATTTTTGAGGATTGCAACTAGCATTTTGTTTGACGCCTCTGCTTGCCCATTTGCCTACGGATAATAGGGTGTTGAAAAACTATGCTAAATTTTGTACTTTGTGGTCAAAGCACGCACATCTTTGTTCTTGAATGACATCCCATTATCCGAGATGATCTTGGATGGAATACCAAAATGACATATGATGTTATGTAAAATGAACTCCGAAATGCGGGGTCCAGTCATAGAGGTAAGCGAAATTGCTTCCACCCACTTGGTGAAGTACTCTGTGGCCGTTATGATAAACGTGTGACAACCTGACGACACAGGGGAGATATTTTCGATTAGATCTAAGCCCCACTATGAAAAATGGCCAAGCCGATTGGATCGATTGCAAGGCCTGAGAAGGTACGTGTGTCAAATTAGCATGGTGTTGACACTTCATGCACTTCCTTACATATGCACAACAATCTCGCTCTAAAGATGGCCAATAATAGCCCATGCAAAGAATGCACTTTGTGATGGCCATACCACTGAAGTGGCCACCACATGTACCATCGTGCGCTTGGGTGATCGCCCAAGTGGACTCTTGTTGGTCCAAGCAACGGAGGAGGATTCCTTCATAGCTTCGACGATACAAAATGTCTCCTAACAAGACATGTTTTGCCACTTTCTATTTAAATGATATTTTCATGGCGTGTGTCAATCCAAGTGGGAGGTTACCTAGCTTGAGGTAATCCCTTATGGGTGTGTACCAATCCTACTGATCAGAAACCTCGATGGTATGAATAGCCAATCCCTCTTGAAGTTCGTCCCTAGCAAAAGTTGAGCGGGAAAGAACTTGTAAGAATAGCGTTGTGTTGCTATTAAGAGGGGTTGGGGAGAACAAGGACCCCCAATTGGCTTGATTCAGACAATCATGGATTCGAGAGAACCTATCCTGAGATGGTTCAATCTGGATCAGGTGGATTCCTGGCGTTAGGTCAGAGCTTGCACGCTCCATCATGGATTGCGATAATGTTTTGACTTGAATGGTTGTCATCTCACCAGAAGGGTCTTGCAGGATTAGTGACCCCAAAGAGGCCATAGTATCCGCAAAATGATTTGATGATCGAGGGAGTGCCTCGATGTCATACCATTCAAGCTTTGCCAGGAATTTGTCCACAAGGGCTTTGTAGGCCTGCAGAACTGGGCATTTACATTGGAATACCCCTTTAACTTGGTTGACAATTAATAATGAATCACCAAAGATGTTCAAGCATTTGATGTTCATGGTGATTGTTGTCTGAAGACCTATGAGCAAGGCTTCATATTCGGCATTGTTATTGGTGCATGGGAAATCTAATTTAAATGATAGAGGCATTGGAGCCCCTTGCGGTGTGAAGAATACAATTCCCATGCCACCCCCTTGCTCACATTTAGAACCATCGAAGAATAAGGTTATGTCGGCTTGTGACTCAGGCTCATCAGAATCTAGCGATTCTGAGACATGGAAGACCCCATCATCGGGTAGCTCTATGGTCAGAGGTTGATCGTCTTCGAGAGGAGCCTCTGCTAGTTGATCGGCGATGACTTGACCTTTGATGGACTTTTGTCCAATGAATTCGATGTCAAACTCCGTCAACAACATGATCCATTTCACCGTGCGGCTACTATGATAAGTATGACTCATCATGTACCGCAATGGATTCTCCTTAGACACAACATACGTCGTATTGCTCAGCATGTAGTGGCATAGCTTTTTGGTAGCAAACACCACTGCCAAGCATAGCTTCTCAACGTATGCATAGTTAAGTTCATAACTGACCAGGGTGCGGCTAAGATAGTAAGTAGCCTGTTCTTTGTGTAGTTCATTTTTTTGGGCTAGCATGGTGCCCAGTGCCACCTCAGTAGCTGAGATGTATAAGTAGAATGACACTCCTGGTCTAGGTGGTGCCAATACTGGCGGTGAAGCCAAGTATTGTTTGATGTCATCGAAGGCTGATTGGCACTCGTCATCCCAGTGAAATGCTACCCCCTTGTGCAATAATTTATTCATGGGTCGGCACTTGTCAGATAGCTATGCTATGAAGCACTTGATTGATGTGACCTTTCCCTATAGGCTTTTGAGCTGCTTGATGGTAGTTGGGGGAAGCATTTCAAGGATTGCCTTGACTTTGTTTGGATCCACCTTGATTCCTCATTTTGAGACTATGAAACCCAAGAGTTTTCTAGATGTGATGCCAAATACGCACTTCTTGGGGTTTAGTCTGACTTTGTGTTCGATGAGGCGATCGAGGATCTTGCTTAAGTCATCGAGATGATCTGGGCGCAAAAGAGATTTGGCCAACAAATCATCCATGTAATCTTCCAAAGTTTTATGCATGTGATCATGGAAGATGTATGTCATGGCACGTTGGTAGGTGGCACCAACATTTTTAAGGCCAAAGGGCATGACCTTATAACAAAATGTCCCCCAAGGCATTGTGAACGCCATTTTTAGTTGGTCCTCGGGATTGATACGAATCTGATTGTATCTCGAGAAACCATCCATGAGGGAAAGCATTTCGTGGCCCATTGTAGCGTCTACCAATGCGTCGATGCTAGGCAAGGGGAAATCATCCTTGGGACTCGCTTTGTTTAGATCTCAAAAATTAGTGCATATGCGAATCCTCCCATCAGGATTTTTGATGGGCACCATGTTGGACAACCATGGTGGGTAATCCATGCAGATGACAAACTATGCATCCAACAACTTTTGTAATTCATATTTGACCATTAAGGCCACTGTTGGGTGCATCTTACGTAGTTTTTGCTTAACTGGCTTGATTGTTGGATCAAGCGTTAGATTATGCGTGACTAGCTATGGATCTAGCCCTAGCATGTCTTTGTAGGACCATGCAAAAACCTCCTTCTTCTCTTTGAGAAGGGCAATGTAGTCGGCTTGCTCTTCGAGGGATAGACTTACCCCCAGCTTGATTATCTGTGGATTCATTGGATCAGAGCCGATGTCTACGTCAGTCGTCTCCTCAATCGACATGTGGGATCCATCCTCCAACTGATGTGGAGTTGGGATCAAGTGGATATCGATCATTGAATTTAGATCTACATTAGGAACTTCGGGTCCCTCTTCAGCATGGAAGATATCCTGAGTTGGTCTTGAGGGTGAAATGAAGCATCTCACCGAACGACCAATACTCTGATGGGGATGGTGGTGAATTGACGTGATCCCAGTCTATGGCATCTATGTCTAGATACAATGACCATGCTGGATCAGCTGGATTGTGGATGGGGGTGGTTAAGTCAATGGAGATCATGTTGATGAAATGATTTTGGTCTCCATTACCATGGGTGTGGTGACTCGAACATCCTTGGTGATCTCTGTGCTCTGGATCTGGCTCTAGAGGTATTGGCACGAATGGATCGGCCCTATGTGTGGATAGAAGGACAGGGTCTACCCTCGGCACTGATATCTCTATAGGGTCTCTAGGCGGAAGGTGCTCTCTGTATGCCCAAAGTGTTGGATGCAGCAGTTGGTCCAACTGTGCTGGGTTTAGGTGCCACCTATGCCTTGGCCCCATGTGTAGTTGTTCAAACATGTCATCAATGTCCATGGGGTATTGTTGTTGTCGCATATGATTGAGATAGGCCATCTCAGTTTCATCTTCATAATCACTGTCGGAGATCCAAAGGCCTTCGTTGGTTCCAACAACTATTTGTGACATGTGAGGCTCATCCTGCTCGAGCAAATTGATATGGTCCCATCGGGGTTGTTTCTCTCTCTATGGGGGGACCTAATTTTCTTGAGGTGGCACTTGCTCGATTGGAGCATCCAAAGGGAACATTGCCAAGAGGCTTTCTTGATAGTCATCCATGGGGGTCACTTGTGAGTGATTGCTATCCGATTCAAAAGGGTCCCATGGTGCTACCTCATATTCTGACTCGTCTTCTAAAGATCCTTCCTGACCTTGTCTATATCCCCCTTGTAGGTGAGTCCTCGAACTTTCTCCTTTCTCGATCGAAGGGAAAGGGTTGTTAAGGTCAACAAGGTTGGTTGTCAACAATGGGAGGTAATCCCCCAATGTGTATGTTGTGTTAGGATTGGCATATGGATCTAATGCCAACCCATCCTTGTTGCCTATCCCTAGGCCTTGCATGTTCTCTACCAAGATGTCAAGGGGAAGGGGGTGGTTGAACCCTACTCCTAACTTGTCGTATGGCATCTGATATCTTGGTTGGCAAAGAATGCGCACTCCTTGCTCATATCTACCCAACCCATATCCATGCCAATTGCATTGGCCAAGATATCTCAAAGCGAAGTCTAGGTTGGACAAATAGTTGACGTCCTCAGCAAAGGGCTCTTCATCTTCTTCTTCTTGCATGTAAGGTTCAATGCCATTATCAAGGCCCCCATATACAAAGTTTGTCTGGTTTGGTGGGTAGCCTAGAGGAACAATAGTGCCTATGGGGAGGCGAGGTCTCCCCATGTCCTGCATGGACTCAAGTGTGGGTGTTGCTACAATGTTTCACACCAGATACTCCCCCAGGCCCATGTTGGCCATCTCAATGGTGATTGTTGGTGGTTGAGGGGGAGGGAATGGGAGTTCTTCCTGAGTCCACTCCATGTTAGGTGAACTAGGCATCTCGACTTCCATTCGGCTAGGCATCTCTTCGGTAGAGATGGTTGAGACTGATGGTGGTGCCTCTTCTAGGGGTTTCTTCCCATTGTCCTTCGGTGTGGCCACCATAGGTGGCATCGTTGGTGAAGGACCAGATGATGAAGATGGACCCGGCTAGGGATTTGATGGACTTAACAACGGGGATGTATGCGGAATCAAACCCTGTTTAGATGGATTCAACTAAAAATCCAAATGTGTTGATGGAAGGGTCGATTGCGGCATCAGCTGCACCACATTGCAATACTTGAAGGGTTCTAAGTCCATCGAGACTACATGCACCTGCCCTTTGAATGTATACTTTAAGCATTGGTGGGCTATTGAAGGGACACACTTCATGTCCCTGATCCATGGCCGACCCAGAAAAATGTTATAAGCCATCTCACCCTCCAAGATGTGGCACAATGTAGGAATAGTCTTTTGTCCCACTTGGATGGGTAGGACAATTGTGCCAACTGTCGAGCATATCGCATCATTGAATGCTCGCAGAGTGTAGGTGGAGGCCACGATGTGAGATGCTGGCAACTTTAGATGTTTCAATGCCATTGTTGTAATGATATTACTGGATGAGCCAGTGTCCACCAACACCCTCTTATACGGAATCCCGTTGACCCATGCAATGACGTGCAGGGGTGGATCCGCCATGTCACCAGTCATTGATTTCAATTCATCCTCTCTAAAGGTGATGACTGGATCGGTGCACCACTTGACATGCCCCATGAAGTTGTTGAAAGAGTTTGCTTCATGGGGCTGCAACTCGATGGCTTTAAGTATCTCCATTAGAGCCTCCCGATGGGGCGATGATTGTTGTATGAGCTCATAAATGGAGAGCCTAGCCGACGTGGTCTTCAAACTCTAGGTGAGTTTGGTCCGAATTGTGGCCACTGGTCTAGGCGGAGGAGGTTGCGTAGGGTGTTGTTGTGGTTGTGACATTGTTGGCACCTCTCCTGTAGCCACCGTGGGGCAGCTGTGCTCGGGTACCTTTTGTTCCGAGTCACTATACTGATCATCCCTACATACCCCTGCATGGGGTAGTTCTGTGTCACCTCATTGACTTGAAGGGTTTTTGCCTATGTTTCATGGGTAGGCAGGGGGTCTTTGAAGACTCCCATCTATTGGTTGTTTGGTGCTACGAGATTGTCCACCGCCAGCATCTTGTTGTCTATTAGATCTTGCACCAAGCCTTTAAACTTCCAACATGCATTAAGATCATGTCCCTTCTATCGATGAAACCTACAGTACAAGTCTTCACTGTAGCCCTTAGGTTTTGGAGCGTTGGGGTCTACGGGTCGACTCTCTGGCAGGTTTATCAAGTTTTCCGCTGACAAGCGATCAAACAGGGAGTCTTTAGACTCGGTGTAAGGTGTGAATTGTCGCCTAGGGTGACGCTACTGATTTTGCTCTTGCCGATGGTTTTCTCTTTCATAACTATCAAGAGGGACCGCCTGATAGTTAGCCTTTGGGGGCTATGTTGCTTGTACAGGCTTAGGTATGTTTATAGCAACCTGATTGACCGTAACGGGTTTTGGTTGCGTGGTCCCTGTCTTGGTGTTCTTAGACCATTCTTTCTTCTTTGGCTTGGCAATCTCGCCATCCTGAATCTTGATCTCCTCAATGATTCTGGCTTGTGCCAGAGCTTCCTCTAAAGTGGCATATTGTTGCAGCTGCAATAGCATGGAGATCGATCTCAAACAGCTCTTTGAGAACATTTGGGTAAGGTCGGCCATAGGAGGGAGGTAGGGCAGCTTTGAAAGCAACGTCCTCCATCGATTCCCATAGGCCACCATGGTTTCTTCCTCATACTGCCTGAGGCTGGCTAGGTCACTTAGTGACGCCTTCTTCTTGGTGTTGAAGGTGAAGCATTCGAGGAACGCATCCACTAGCTGATCTAAGTTACTGATGTTGTGCTTTGGCAACTGAGTGAACCAATCCGAGGTAGGGCCTACGAACGTGGTTATAAATGTTCTTAGCAGCAAAGCATCGTTGTCCTGAATGCCAAAACATTGGCTCAGGAATCTAGTCACGTGCTCTTGGGCATCCTCCTTCCCCTCTAAATATTGCCAAATGGGGCAGTTTAAAGTGTTCAGGGTAAGGGGGTGCCAGTACCGATGAATGCACGGGGTGACTACGGAGTTGGCGTAAAGTGGGATTTTGGGGCCCAGAAGTCTTGGTCTCCATAGACTCTAAGCGCTCTAGCAGTGCTTTATATGCATCGAAATATTTGATCTCTTCCTCCTTGGTTTGTTCCCACTACGGGTTGTGGGGAACTTGAGGCCTATGGAGGGGTGGCCGGATAGCACCCCCTCTACCTTGGTAGGGCATTTCAGCCCACTCTTCTTCTTGCTCATACTCCTCATAGGCTTCTTGAGGAGTTCTTGGGTGAGACCTATAAACATGGGTGGGTGCCCACGAAGGGTGTCCATCATTGTTTCTAGGAGTGGCCTCCCGCTCAGGTCTAGGAGGTCTCGGAGGCAACACTTGGTAAGGTCATGGAGACCTGTCTCGTACCAAGGGGTTGTGCCTCTCATACGGCTCTACCCTTTGTGTGCGAGGGGTTGGAACCCTCTCAGGCATAGTGGTCTGGAGCAATTCATCTATCTGACATCGAATGCACTCTTTGCTAAGGTGATACAGGTGCTCCAACTGTTGTTGGTCTTGCTCAAGCTACGTGATTTGCGCTTGGTGGGCGGCATGTTTGGCAAATGCCAAGTCAATTTTTTCTATCGTCTTGAGTCTAGGAGGCCTAGATGCCTCTCCTACATATTTATCTCGGTCGTGATGATCCAAGATCTCTATAGGTCGCTTCCCTCTATCGAGGTTGGCGGACATTCACCCGAGGCTCTGGCCTTAGTAGGTGATCCTGATAGATAGCAGGTGTGGAGGTGCATTGCTCCTGCACTGTGTATTGCTCTTGAGGAATGTAATGGTCTTCCTCATGCTCCCTTTCGTATATGTGAAAGGGGCGGGCAGAGTTGGCTTGCCCTATCTGAAGAGCCTTGTGCTCTGGATTTGGCTTGTTATTCCTAACAGTGATGAGGGGTAGAGGAGGGATGACATAATCATGTGGCCCCTCCTTATGGACCCTATGTTGTTCTAGCGCTTCATTGCATGGTGGCCACTCATAACGAGCATCTAAGGGAGCCTTCCCATTTATGTTGAGTGCCACGTGTAAGGACTCCTCCTGAAAGGGTCTATGCTGAATGGGAGTGCCCCTCGAAGGGGTGCCTCTATAGTCCCATTCTAAAATGGTGTGATGTGGACTATCTTGTGGGTCAGGCCACCAAGGTGGTATGACCAAGTCCTTGGGGCTATAGCGGAGGCGACTTGTGCCCCCTTGTACACTTTTCGTAGCCTCCGCCCGTGATTGGGCTTGGCTACGGGTGTACACCATGGTGGTGTTTCTCTACAAGCTATGTAGGTTTTTATCTTCTTTATGATTTGTTATGCTACACTAAACAAAAGGAACCACACAATCAAAGAAGTGATTATCTCGTTTATAAGTTAAAGGTGTGCCCTAAATCTGGTTTAGTGTGTTTTGATTTTTGTTTTGAAAGCTTTGTAAAGAACGTGTTGTTGTACATGCAGTATGATGGCTCTTATGTCTCCCAAAATGGTCACCCCTTCAATATACCACTGCCAGGCCGTTATACCAAACCTCTCAATATACCCGCCCTTACGTGAGGGAAACTATTGGTATGCGAGAGCAGAATGGTACATGGAACATAGGCGGTACGGAAGGGGGATCACCCTATTTTTGACACCTACCATAGAAGACTTATCCTCATGTGCTAGGAATCACCCCAGCTACACTTGGTCAGCTTTCATCAGGATTTATGTCTAGCAATAGTAGCGATCGGGGTTATGGATGCAAAAATTCAAGCCAAGGTGGTGATGAAATCCACCGTTGGTCTTGATCAAGGGTTGGGGTTTTACGACCAACTCCTTGTTGTTTAAATTACCATGTGGTGTGTGGGGTTCTTTTTACTTATGCAAGGAAATTAAACATGCAGTAAAACCTTCCTAAGCAAGCAAAGAAACTAAAAAATACAAAGACAAAAAATAGAAAATGACAGAAGGTATTCAGAACCCCTACCTCTTCTCTGCCAAAACCGGATGCCTCTGAGTTTCTATTCTGAAAGTGCACAGAGGTCTTATTCATCTCGGGGTGGGATGAATAACATAACTGTATTCATCATAGGGTGGGACGAATGCCCATTCATCCCTGGGTGACACGAATTCCAGCTCTGTACTCATCATAGACTGGAACGAACAACAGTCCAACGCTTGAAAGATTGGTACCTGCAAGCAAAAACAAACACTTTTGATCAAAAATTTGATCTCAAAATTAGAGGACTTGGTCCCACCGTGATCACCACTGAAAGCACGAGGATACGAAAACAAAATGGAAATGCCAAGTGCGATGTATGCAAAAGCAAAACGTAACGCTAAGTCCTACGAACTGAAATGCATGAAAGGAGAGAAACATAAACGAATTGAAACAAGATAGAAAGAAAATTTCGAGTACAACCCTTTTTATTAATTTGCTTTAAAATCGGGTTACAATACATCTCCTCCCTTTTCGGGGGCTAGGAGCATTAAGTAGGGCTCTATTACACCACGGATTGGTACGCTTTCTTTCGCGTGCCCACATGTAAAGTGGGTGGGCCAAATGTCACCGTCGCTTGTGTGAACGCGTATTTGATTCCTTACTGCTTCGGTGTTGAGATCCTACATTCAGAGAAATAGAAAGGATTAGTAGCACCTACGGATGAAGTAAAACATGCGATCCCCAAAGCCTACGATTAGTGCATGCGTAAAATAAATAAAATGATAACTAAAACATATCAGAATGAGTTGAAAACTTGATAGAGGCATGAGAACATTACCAGGAAGGCACTACAAAAGGAACAATCAAGAAATTCACCACGGATTTCTAATCGCTCCGGGGTGGGACGATTAGACCTACAACAAAATGTCAAAAAGCACCCTCCTAAATGTCCCATCTGGGAGGCTCCAAATCACCTGAAAAGTTGGGGGTTAGGTAAAATGGGGTATTTTGGAAAGACCCAGAAGGTCAGATTTTGCTAATTCGGCCTCTATCACCCAAAATATGATGATGCTCCCTGCATGTTAGTGAAAGCGAGAAATAACAAAAGCATGATCAAAACTGCTCAGAATAACATGAAATTTGAATGAGAGCCTATCTGAAAAACCTAGAAACAAATGCAAGAAAAATATAAATGAAATCTGCTACATATTTCTAATCACTCTGGGGTGGGGCGATTAGGACTGTAGCAGTGTAGGGGCGCTCGGGGGCAGGACGCCCATCGTTTGGGGCCCGATTTTGGCACCAATCCACTTGGGATGGGTCCAAAACCTCTTGTGGGGTATTGTCAGAAAATTTGGGTGGGATACTATGGCCAAATGTCAGGTTTTGGGTCCGGATTGTGCTTCCAATAATCACCCAATAACCTCCCTTCCAAAAGAGAGATCAAGGATGTGAAAGGCACAAGCAAAAGGGTGAGGACGTAAATCGACAGCACTCCATTGCTCCAAATTCTCCTGACCTATTCTCCTTTTTGGGTGAGAAGACTCACCATTTTATAGACTTGAGGGTCTCTATGAATGAGCATGCAGAGGCGCCACTTGGCGATCATGCCTTCTCAGGGGAGAGAAGATTCCTCCCTGATTAAGGACTCCATGACTACCTCTATGACTGCCTCTTTGAGCTCAAAAATGCTCACTCGCACTCCCATGCAATGAAGGAGGAGTTAAGTGGTGGATCTGAGCTACCATTTGTCAAGGTTTGACCTTTTTCCCGTCAAACCTGCTATTCGCCCCACCCAGGGGCGAATGCTGCTAATCGTCCCTGGGTGGAATGAATACCAGTTTGTAATCATCCCTGGGTGGAACGAATAAGGAGCAGAGTGCTTGAAAGGTGCCAAATTGACCTCTGACCTTCCAAAACTACTGTGAGAGTGGTTAGGACCACTGTTTAACCTCTAGGGGCTGCCCTAGGGGTTGTGTATGCCAGTGCGATCAGTGTTTGTAGCCACATAATCGGATTGGTGCTTTTTTGGTGTCTACACCTTCTACTTTGAATCCAAGGTGCTATGAAATTTGGTGTCCCCATCCCATTAAATGGGATGTTTTAAGTTGAATTTTGATGATGCCTTAAAAGAAAATTTGAACATTGTTGGGGCAGGAGGTGTCACTACAAACAATAGGTGTGAAATAATTGTGGCTTTTGTAGAAAATTTATTACTCCAAACCTCTCACTTTGTGGAAGCCAGAGAAACCTTTCAAGGAATTAAACTTTTACAAGAAATGAGGGCAAGGAACACCATGATATAAGGAGATTCCTTGAAAATGATTAATATTCTAAAATCCTCCTTAGCTTCGATCTGTAATATCTCCAATATGATGTTTGAATCAAGAAGTCATATTCATAGGATGGATAAAGTTTGGGTAGCACACATCCTACAAGAAAGCAATGGGCTAGTAGATTGCTTAGCCAACTTAGGTACCACCTGCACTAGTCTCATAGTTTTAAGAGAACTTTTCAATGGATCTACTAAATTTCTTCAATGCAGAGACCTCTTAATGATTGTCAAAACTTTGATCAAAGATTTATTAGAATATTCCATCATCTTAATGTTGAACATATGACCAAATTATCTAGCATTATTAATTTCTTAGTTTTAATTTTAATTTTGATAGAATGATGTCTTATCCAGATGCAAAGCCCACCTTGTCCGTGGGTTATCTATAGCCCTTAGGTCATGGGAATGCCCAGGCAACTATCCATGGAGATGTGTGGCCCATAATCCAAAAGGTTAAAATTATGAATTTTGTTGCTGGTGTTTTTTGAGCCCATAAGTGTCCTATTTAGGTGGATTGTGCCACCATCATCCTGGTGTTGTCAGTGTTAGGTGTTTCAGATCCTATGTAAGGATTGTAAGTTGGGGTCCCCAATTTTAGATTTGTCTAACTATAAATATCCATGTTATATTTGTTTATTAGTGTGGTTTATTCTAGGTGGAGTTGATGTAAAAGCTTAAGGGACTCCTTTCAAAACCCTCATTTCTTAATCCAACAAAAAAAAAGAGATATTTTATAAGTTGGAATGAGACTCTTTTCAGCCTTAGCCACCAAGACCATCAGTTTCCTCTTTTTAACTTTATGAAAAACTTCATGACTGTAAAGCCTAATAACTAACAACTTTTGGTTAAAAGAATATTTGGAGCCAAATATTCTAGACCATATGTGTACATTGGTTGTACAAATTTATCAAATACTAGATTTGGTCACCAAATTACCCAATTCTTTCATCCTAAGTAGCCATGTCACTATTACGCCATCAAACCCCTACGTCCTTCTTGGTAACTATATTAACAAAGAAGTCTTCCACTGTATTCACAACTCTACCACATAAATTGAGATCATATCATCCAATTACCTCCATAACTATTTAAATTGGGTGGAGAAAGTCCTCAAACTCCACATCTCCAAAGAAAATTTCTACAGATATTTTAGAATCAAATTCTATGTTTATATTCTATAACCTTGTCTTACCACCCAAATAAAACTAGATTTAATAGCTAAGTTTTGTGCTTCATTGTTGGTGGCCTTACCTAGGCCTTGTAATTCCCAATAGAGCATTATCCAACATGATTATTGTAGAACACTCTAATTCTTGATCTACGTAAATTTACTTTTGCAACTTCATCCAACATGATTCTTGTACACCTCTCTAATTCTTTATCTACTTAAATTTCCTTTTTTTTGATCTACGTAAATTTACTTTTGCGAATTCATCCAACATGATTCTTGTAGACCACTCTAATTATTTATCTACTTAAATTTCCTTTTGCAACTTCATCAGTATTAATTCTAATCTAGCCATCTAGGGGTCTGGGGTGTTTTCCAACTAGCTCTATCCCACAAAATTCCTTCCCCATCTTAATTGTCCCTAGATCAACTTGAGTTTTCTTTTTAGCATATTGTATGAATTTGCTCTTAGATAACGTGTAAGATGCCATCCAAATATAAAAGGTTTTGTTTAAAAATTCTTCCATTTCTCTCAACCCACGAGCAATTTTAAATATACTATTATATAAGTATTTTGTTTTAAATCAATTAAAATAATTTAAAAGTATATATATAAATAATTTTTGTGTCAATTTTTTAATAGCAATATAAAAATATAGTTAAAAGTAATATTAAATTTTAATTCAAATTTATAAGTGATTTTTTTTTAAAATAATTATTATTTTTATTATGAATAATGTAACTGCTTCAAATAAAAATTTATAATTTTTTAAAATTTTAAAAACTATATTTATATGTAAATTAATTTTAGTAAACGTAAGAATAAGTATGACATAAATTTTAAAAAATATAAATAAACAAATCTTAATTTATAAACTTATTTAATTACATTTTAAACAATCTTATAAAATTCTCTAACAAATAACTTTGCTTAAATATTTTTTCTTATAATTTAAAAATTTAATTATAATAATTAAATTTTAAATTCTAAATATATTACTAATATTCAAACATTATTATCATATTGCATGATTTTAATAAAATAGATTTTTAAAGAAGAGAAGGGAGGTTAATTATAATGTCTAATTAAATTTAAAAATATATATATTTAATTTTTATTAAATTTTATAAATATTTTAGTTTTTAATTAAATTAAAATAATTAAGTTTTAACGGGGACAACACAATGTTTAGAGCTTTGGTTCTTCTTTTGGAAGTTTAAGGTTCAAACCATGGGCGAATGTATGAGGGTGTGGGTGTGTGGTGATTGTGTGTTAAATTTGCTATTGATAAGCATAACTCTCAACTTTACAAAGGTCATGGTTGGGAAGAGACCGCATTAGTCTTACACTAACCAAATAATATATATATATATATATATATATATATATATATATATATATATATATATATATATATATATATATTTTAGTTATTTAAATTGTAAATAATTTAATATATAATAAAATTTTATATAAGATATTTAACCTATTGAAATGGGGGAGAAACACTTCAACCTTAGAAATATTATATTGTCTCATATAAATAATGTAAATTATTTTCATTAGTTAAATAGACATATAAGATGTATATGCAAAACTTTCCTTAATTGTTTTTCTTATAATCTAAAAATTTAATTATAATAATTAAATTTTAAATTCTAAATATATTACTAATATTCAAACATTATTATCACATTGCATTGATTTTAATAAATTATATTTTTAACGAAGAGAATAAATCTTATCCGCTCATGTAGAGGAGTTGGAGAGCAAGTGGGTAGTTAAAACTCTCCAGTTATCGAGAGACCCAGGTTCAAATCTCTCCCCTCACATGTTGTGGATATGTTGTATATAAAAAGGTTCCTCATCAAAAAAAAATAAATAAGTAAATAAATCTTATGTATAATTAAATTAAAATAATTATATATTTTATTTTTATTAAATTTTATAAAAATTTTAGTTTTTAATTAAGTTAAAATAATTAAGTTTTAAGGGGGACAATCCAATGGTTTGAGTTTTGGTTTTTCTTCATAGGTTTAATGTTTAAACCACAACGTGGGTGAGTGTATGAGGGGTGGGTGTGTGGTGGTGGTTGTGTTAAATTCTCTATTGATAAGCATAGCTCTCAACTTTACATGGGTCATGGTTGGGAGGAGACTACTCAGCCCTATGCATTGGTCGTAGCGATTTCTCACACTAAGCAGTTAAAAATAATAATTATATATTTAATTTTAGTTATTTAAATAGTAAATAATTTAATCAATTAATACATAATAAAATTTTATATAAGATATTTAACCTATTGAAATGGGGGAGAAACACGCCTTAGAAATGTTATATTGTCTCACATAAATAATATAAATTATTTACATTAATAACTAGACATATAAGATGTATATGCAAAACATGCCAACACTATAATATTATAGATGTTATATTATCTTACATAGACAATCTAGCTTGACCGTTAGCTTTTGATGATATACATTAAAGGAAATGCAATCACAAGATGTAAAAGGAGCAAACAATGATAACTATATGATAATGACACTATAATATGTAGGAAAATTATAAGAGAAACTTTTGCAATAACTCAAAAATATGCCATTAATGAAAGCTCAAAAAAATAGTACAATGTAATATAATGGAGGACATGAACACTCCATAAATACATGAATGATATAACTACCAATGCAACTAGTCATATCATTTATGCTACCTCAAAGGTATATATTCTAAGGTATACATTTCCATTTACATCATTGCACACTCTAACACCTGTGCATTTTATTACATTGCATGAAGTGACTACTCAAATCTTATTCTAAGGTAAACTTCTACTCTAGTTATGTATCCAAGGTGGTACATTAGCATGTACCGAATAATGTAATATACTCCAACACCCCATTGAATTACATTATTTGGGCATTGAATATTTTAATCTTCAGTATGGTCTTTACTTTGATTTTGGAATTTGAGATCTTCTTTCTTTCTTCCTTCATTGTACTTCTTGTATGTATCCTGATCAAGTAAATAGTTAGTATCTTCATAAAATGCAATTCTTATGATGAGATATTTAACTTCTGTAGACACCAAAACAGCACCGATCCGATTATGTGACTGCAAACACTGATTGCTTTGACAAACACAGCCCCCAGGGCAGCCCTCAGAGGTTAAACAGTGGTCTTAACCACTTTCATAGCAATTTTGTGAGGTCAAGAAGCAATTTGGCACACTTGGACACTTTGCCCAGTATTCGTCTCACCCAGGGACGAATTCAAAATAGAATCCGTCCCACCCCAGGACGAATTCTGAATCCGTCACTAGGTGGGACGAATTCAAAGCTTAACGGGCAAAAAGGCAAATGGTGCCAAGTGGCAGCCCAGAACAGTCAGTTAAGGGTTCCTACCTTGCACGCATGTGTAAGTGGACAGAGGGGCCGTTAGAGGACTGTTACAAGAAGCATTTATCAAAGTTCAAGTCAATGAAGGACTCCCCTCCCTCATGGGAAGACAAGACTGCCACATGGCGCCCATGGCCAACACTTGGCTTTTGTGCTTCCCTCCCAAAGAGACCCCTTGGGTCTATAAAAGGTGGGACTTTTATCACCCAAAAGATACAGGTTGAAGGAGTGTTCAAGTAACGAAGTGCTGCCGAATTAAAGACTCACTTGCATCCCCCTTTGTTCACCTTCCTACATCCATCAATCTCTTTTGCAAGGGAGGTTGTTGGGTGGCCTTTGGAATCTCGAACGGGATCCGACATTGGAGCAGAAGTAGGTCGGTTCCTCCTACTCAGAAGAATTCGTCCCACCCAGGGACGAATTACAGTCAGAATTCATCCTGCCCAAGGACGAATTCTAGTTTAAGGTGGATTGGCCAGCTGCCTCAGTGGCAGTGGCCTTCTGGTAACTTTTCTTACCTTCTGCCAGGTTTTGAAGCAATTTGGATTCACTGTTTTCATAGTTTCAGACAAATATTCGTATGCATATTTTGTTAGTTTTAGAGAGAGAATGCTTTTCATTTGCAACAGGTGCTACTAACGTCTTGATCATTTCTTTGTTCGCAGGAGAAGCAGCAGAGGCGAAGAACTCATTGACATCAGCGGCGGCATCATCTCGGCCCGCCCATTGCAATCGTGGGCACGCGGAAGGAGGAGTCATTCAGCGATTGTAATCAAACCCTATTTGCGCTCCTAGCCCCTGAAAAGGGAGGAGGCATTATTGTAACAGAGATCGAAAGAAATTAATGAAAGGGCTGTTTTTCTTTATCTAATTGCATCTCTTACAACATGTCTCTTTTTCGTTTCATGTAATTTATATTTCTAGGACTTAGGCGTGCTTAACGTTGGATGCAATTGCTCTTGGTGTTTCCTTTGACCGAAATCTCGTGCTTTCAGTAGCATCACGGTGGGACGTTGTTCCCTGGTTTTTGAAATCATAGAAACTGATTAAATTTTTGTGTTTGTGCTTGACACGTACACTTTTTTTTTTTGTAGACTGCTATTCGTCTCTGACAGGGACGAATCCTTTTCTGTAATTCGTCTAACCCTGAGACGAATTCAAATTCGTCTCTGGATGGGACGAATTCTGTTCTGCAATTCATCTCCCAGAGGGACGAACTCCTGTCTGTGGATTTTCAGAGAAAAAATTTAGAGACAACAGGAGCAGGCAGAGAAGAGGTAGGGATTTTCATGATCTCTGTTATATTTTTCTGTTTCTATTTCTATTTCGTTAATTGTTTTCATTTAATCTTGCATTGCATTAGGAAAAGTCATGTATGCTAGTTTCATTTTGTTGGATAAAACGAATCCCACACACATCACGAAACAACTTTAAACCAAGGAGTTGGTCGTAAGACCCCAACCCTTGATCAAGACCATTGGTGGATTTAATCACCGCCTTGGCTTGATTTGCATCCATTTCCCGATTGTCAACTGTTGTTAGGCGTAAATCCTGACGAAGACAGACCGAGCGTAGCTGGGGTGATTCCCATGCGTGTGAGGATAAGTTTTCTATGGTAGGTGCCATTAACAGGATAATCCCCCTTCCGTACCGCCTACGTACCATGTACCTTCTGCTCTCACGTACCTATAGTCTCCCTCTCGTAAGGGCGGGTATATAGAGATGTTGGTATATCGGCCTGGCTGGTATATTGAAGGGGCGACTTTTTTGGAGTTATAAGAACCTACATGATGCATTTAAACGTTCTACAAAACCTACAAAAACAAAACAAAACATTAAAATGCACTAAAACAGTTTAGGGCACACCAAGAATCTTTAAAAGAGATAATCACGGTCTTGTGAATGTGTGTGTTTAATTCTGCTTAGTGTAGACAAAAAGAAAAGAAAAAAACATAAAAACGAGATAAAAATTTATTTAGATAGCATAGAAGCACCGCAATGGTGTACACCCGCAGTCAAGCCCAATCAAGGGCGGAAGCTCCGGAAGGTACACAAAAAGTAGGCGCAAGTTGTCTTCACTTCAGTCCTGAGGATTTGGTTATACCGCCTTATGGGTCTAACCTACAAAAGAATCCAATTCAGAATCCTCGGTGGGGTATGCCTATTCAAAGTAGCCCCTTTCGGGAAGATGCCTTACATGTAGACCTTGACATAAATAGAGAATCACCTCTTGAAGGTAGGCATGAGTGGCCACCACACAATGAAGCGCTAAATAGGCACACTGTCCATTTGGAGGGGCAACGTGGATATGGCGTCCCTTCTTTACCTATCATCAGAACAGATAGGCCAAATCTAGAGCGCAGGGCTCCTTACATAGGGCGATCTAACTCCGCCCATCCAATTTACACTCATGAAAGGGAGTATGAGGAAAACCATCGCATTCCTCGAGAGCAACAAACAATGCGGGAACCTTGCATTTCCGCACCAGCAGGATATCATGATCACCCCTTGAGGCCAGAACCTCGAGCACATACCGCTTACCTCGACAGAGGGAAGCGACCCATTGAAAACTTAGAGCATCAAAATCGAGGTAGACCCATAGGAGGAACATTTGAACCTCCTAAACAAAATAGGGTAGAACAAATTGATCCGACTGTCGCCAGATATACCACCCGTCAAGCCCAAATCATGCGGCTTAAACAAAGTCAGCAAGAGATAGAGTATCAATACCACTTGGATAAAGAACGCATGCAACGTGAAGCGGATGAGTTACGCTATGAAATACCTGAGAGGGGGCCAACCCCTCACATCCAAAGAGCTGAACAATATGAGAGGCGTAATCCGTTGGTGCAAGACAGGTCTCCACGACCTCATCAAGCTCTGCCTCCAAGACCCCATAGATTCGAGAGGGAGGCAACTCCCCGAAACAATGATGGGTACCTTCAAAAAGAACTTTATCAGGGTCATAGGTTTCGCCCTGAGACTCCTCAAGAATTTTACGAGGAGTATGAACCAGAAGAGGAGTATATCGAAACTCCCCATAAAGGCAGGAAGGATGCCATTCGGCCACCCCTCCATAGGCCTCCAGTTTACCGTAACTTGCAACAAGAGCGAACAAGAGAGGAAGAAATAAAATCTTCCGATGCATACCAAGCGCTATTGGAGCGTTTAGAGTCGATGGAGACAAAAGCTGTTGGGCATCAAAAACCCACATTACGTCTACTCCGCAATAATTCGGTACATCCCTCAGTTCCTACACCTCTTTACCCTGAACACTTTAAGTTGCCTCAATTGGCAGTTTTTAAAGGTGAAGAGGACGCACAGGAACATGTTACACGGTTTCTAAGCCAATGCTTCGGCATTCAAGATAATGATGCATTATTGCTTAGAACATTCATAACCACATTTGCAGGCCCTACCTCGGATTGGTTCACACAGCTGCCCAAACACAACATAAGCAGCTTAGATCAGCTAGTAGATGCGTTTCTTGAACGTTTCACCTTCAACACAAGGAAGAAGGCATCACTTAGTGATCTTGCTAGCCTTAAACAATTTGAGGAGGAAACAATGGCAGCGTATGGGAACCGATGGAGAGCTTTGCTTTCTAAGTTACCCTACCGTCCTCCCATGTCGTACCTCACGCAAATGTTCGTGAAAAGTTGTTTAAAATCAATCTCTGGTCTATTGTTGCTACGATAATATGACAGCTTAGAAGAAGCTTTGGCGCAAGCCAGAGTCATAGAAGAGATTAAGATAGGTGAAGGCACAATTGCCAAGCCTAAGAAGAAAGAGTGGAATAAAACCACTAAAACTGGGACAACGCAACCACAACACGCTGCAATCAACCAAGTTGCGATAAATGTCCCAGCGCCTGTGCAAGAAACGCAGCCTCAAAAGGCTAACTACCAGGCAGTACCTCCTGCTTACGAAAGAGATAACGAGAAGACGAGAGCAATGATCAGCAGCGTCGCCCTAGGCGACAATTCACCCCATATGCGGAGTCTAGGGACTCCTTATTTGACCGCTTATCAGTGGCAAATCTAGTTACTCTGCCAGAAATCCAAATTTTTGACCCTAACGTTCCCAAGCCTAGGGGGTATAGGGAGGAATTGTATTGCAAATTTCATAGACACAGAGGAAATGACCTAAATGGGTGTTGGAAATTCAAAGAACTAGTCCAAGATTTGATCGAAAATTGAACATTGGTCGTGGACAACCCCATCGCACCTAACAACCAACAAATGGGGGTATTCAAGGACCCCTTGCCTGCCCACGAGGCGCAGACAAAACCGCTCCAAATAAACGAGGTGCGACAAGATCTTCCCGCACAAGGATTTGTGGGAATGATTAGCATTGTAAAAAGGAACAGAAAATACCCAGCAGTTGCCCCCGAGGTACCCGCGAGGGAAGTTCCGTCGACATCGCAGCCTCAACAACGCCCAATGCAGTTACCTCCGCCTAGACCTGAGGTCACGATACGAACCAAACTCACGTAGAGTTTGTAGACCACGTCAGCTAGGCTGTCCATCTACGAGCTTATTCAACAATCAGCTCCACATAGAGAAGCTCTTATGGACATCTTAAAAGCCATTGAAGTACAACCCCACAAAGCTAATTCTTTCAACGCTTTCGTGGGACATGTGAAACAATGTACGGAGCCTATCATCACATTCAAAGAAAATGAGGTCAAAAAAATATCGAATGACATGCCGAATCCACCCCTGCACGTTATCGCGCGGGTCAACGGGATCCCGTACAAGAGGGTGCTGATAGATACTGGCTCATCCAGTAACATCATAACCACTACAACGTTAAAGCATTTAAAATTGCCAGCCTCTCACATCACAGCTTCCACGTACACACTACGAGCTTTTAACGATGCAATTTGCTCGACAGTCGGCACGGTCGTTCTGCCTATACAGGTAGGACAAAAGTCAATACCCACACTGTGCCATGTGTTGGAAGGCAAAATGGCTTATAACATACTGCTAGGGCGGCCTTGGATCAGGGACATGAAGTGTGTCCCCTCGATCGCACACCAGTGCTTGAAGTATGCCTATGAAGGGCAAATACATGTAGTCCCAATGGACTTAGAGCCCTTCAAGTATTGCAATGTGGTATAATTCATACCTCAATCAACCCTACCATCAACGCATTTGGATTTTCAATTAAATCCATCTAAACAGGGTTCGATACCGCAGGCACCACTAGTGGCAAATAAGACAAAATCCCAGCCAGGTGAGACTTCATCATCGGCTCCTTCATCATCAACGCCACCTATCGTGGTCCAACAAAAGGACAAGGGAAAGCAAATCATGGAGGAGGTTAAGCCTCTAGAAGAGGGGTTGCCCACGATCTCAGCAATATCAACAGAGGAAGTGCACAACGCAACGAAAACCAAGACTCCTGAAAAACCAAACATGGAATGGACTCAGGAAGGACTACTCTTTTCTCCTACCCAATCATCGACAATCACTGTTGAGATGGCCAGTACAGGCCTGGGAGAGTACATAGTGCAAAATGTTGTGGCAACCCCCACACTGGAGTCAGTACAAGACATGGGAAGACCTTGCCTTCCCATTGGAACAATCGTCCCTCTAGGCTACCCACCGAACCAAACGAATTTTGTGTATGGGGGCCTTGATCATGGTTCTGAACCATGCGAACAAAAGGAAACAGATGAAGAACCTTTTGTCAAAAACATCAATTATCTATCGAACACAGAATTTGCACTAAAATATCTCGAAAAATGCAATTGGCATGGGTATGGGCTAGGCAGATACGAGCAAGGGATGCGGATCCTTTGCCAACCAAGATAACAGATGCCATATGACAAGTCGGGGGTAGGATTCAACCATCCCCTGCCATTAGACATCTTGGTTGAAAACATGCAAGGCCTAGAAATAGGCAACAGGGGGGGATTGGAACAAGACCCGTACGCCAATCCAAACACAGAATACACATTGGGGGATTATCTCCCATGGTCTACAAACACCCCTGGTAACAACAATAATCCATCTCCTTTGCTAGAGAGAGGTGAAAGTTCAGAAAGAAATCATCAAAGAGAACAACAACGGCTTCCAGAAATTTTTCTGAAACTGTTCCCCTTAGAGGTTCCAGACGAAATAACACAGTCTCAAAAGAATCAGGTCCCTCCACTAAGAGTGGAACAACCGCAATGGGATAAAATTAATTCACTAGAACAGGAAGAGTCCTCAATGTCGAAAGCAACAGATGCTGAAGAGGATGAGCAATTTTGGATCTATGAAAGCGATTCAGAAGACGAGACTGAGATGGACTATCTCAGACATGCACGATGACATCACCGCGCTCTAACCCATGAAGATCTAATGGGACAAATGGGTATACGGTTAGGACATGAATGGCACTTAGACCCAACGAGGTGGGACCAAGTGTTAGGCCTATGGCTCCAAATTCAAGATGAGCATCGTCCACCTCATGATCCCATCAGGACAACAGTACCAAGGGAAGACCCCGCCTTCCTTTTCGCACATAGAGACGAATTTGCACCTAGAGAGGATCCATTCGTGCCTGTTCTCGTAGAGCCAGATCCAAAGTATAGGGAACATCTGAAAGAATCAAGTCGTCACACCCGTGGTTTTGGAGACCAAATTCATTCCATCCACATGATATCCATTGATTTGACCACACCCATCCGCAATCCGACCGATCCATCTCGGTCATTGCATCTAAACATGGATGCCATTGACTGGGATCACGTCAATTCACCATTGTCACCATCAGAGTACTGGCCTTTCGATGAAATGCTTCATTTTACCCCAAGGACAACTCAAGATATTTTTCAAGCTAAAGAGGGACCCGAGGTCCCAAATGCAGATCTTAACTCAGCTGATGATATCCATTTAATCCCAACTCCACATCAGTTGGAGGACGGATCTCACATGTCAGTCGAAGAGACGACTGACGTAGACATCGGCACAGATCCAATGAATCCACGGATTCTCAAGCTAGGGGTAAGCCTTTCCCCCAAAGAGCAAGCCGATTACATTGCCCTTCTTAAAGAAAAGAAGGAGGTTTTTGCATGGTCATACAAAGATATGCCAGGACTAGACCCGCAGCTAGTCATGCACAATTTAACGCTTGATCTAAAAATCAAGCCTGTAAAGCAAAAACTAAGAAATATGCACCCAAAAGTGGCCTTGATGGTCAAAGACGAATTGCAAAAGCTGTTGGATGCACAATTTGTCATCTGCGTGGATTATCCGCCATGGTTGTACAACATGGTTCCCGTCAGGAAGCCCGACGGGAGGATTCGCATATGCACCGACTTTCGAGACCTAAACAAAGTGAGTCCTAAGGATGATTTCCCCTTGCAAAGCATCGACGCATTGGTAGACGCTACAGTAGGTCACGAAATGCTCTCCCTAATGGACGGTTTCTCAGGATACAATCAAATTCGTATCAATCCTGAAGACCAACTCAAAACGACATTCACAACGCCTTGGGGGACATTTTGTTATAAGGTCATGCCTTTTGGCCTTAAAAATGCTGGCGCTACATACCAACGTGCTATGACTTATATCTTCCATGATTACATGCACAAAACTTTGGAAGATTACATGGATGATTTGTTAGCCAAGTCTATCTTGCGCTCAGATCATCTCGGTGACTTAAGCAAGATTCTCGATCGCCTCATAGAGCATAAGGTCAGACTAAATCCCAAGAAGTGCATGTTCGACGTCACATCTAGAAAACTCTTGGGTTTTATAGTCTCAAAATGAGGCATCGCAGTGGACCCAAATAAAGTCAAGGCAATCCTTGAAATGGCTCCCCCAACCACTATCAAGCAGCTCAGAAGTCTGCAAGGAAAGGTCGCGTCGATTAAACGCTTCATAGCGCAATTATCTAACAAATGCTGACCAATGAACAAATTATTGCACAAGGGGGTCACATTTCATTGGGATGACGAGTGCCAGTCAGCCTTTGACGAGATCAAACAATACTTGGCTTCGCCGCCAGTATTGGCACCGCCTAGACTAGGTGTGCCGTTCTACTTATACATCTCAGCTATCGAGGTGGCATCGGGCGCAATGCTAGCCCGGAAGAATGAACTTCACAAAGAACATGCTACTTACTATCTTAGCCGCACCCTGGTCAGTTATGAACTTAACTATGCATACGTTGAGAAACTCTGCTTGGCAGTGGTGTTTGCCACCAAAAGGCTACGCTACTACATGTTGAGCAACACGACGTATGTTGTGTCTAAGGAGAATCCATTGCGATACATGATGAGTCGTACTTATCATAGTAGCCGCACAGCGAAATGGATCATGTTGTTGACGGAATTTTACATTGAGTTTATTGGGGAAAAATATATAAAAGGACAAGTCATAGCCGATCAACTAGCAAAGGCTCCTCTTGAAGACGATCAGCCTCTGGTCATAGAACTACCCGATGATGAGGTCTTCCATGTCTCAGAATCGCCAGATTCTGAAGAGCCTGAGTCTCAGGCCGACATAACCTTATTTTTCGATGGTTCTAAATGCGAGCAAGGTGGTGGCGCAGGAATTGTATTCTTCACACCGTAGGGTGCTCCAATGCCCCTGTCATTTAAATTAAACTTCCAAAGGCACCAACAACAATGCCGAGTATGAAGCCTTGCTCCTATGTCTTCAGACAACAATCGCCATGAACATCAAAATATTGAACATCTTTGGCGATTCACTGTTAATCGTCAATCAAGTCAAAGGGGTATATCAATGCAAATGCCCAGTTCTGAAGGCTTATAAAGCCCTCGTGGATAAATTCCTGGAAAAAATTGAGTGGTATGACATCGAGGCACTCCCTCGATCATCGAATCGTTTTGTGGACACAATGGCCTCCTTAGGGTCACTAATCCCGCAAGACCTTTCCGGTGATGTAACAACCATTCAGGTCAAAACCTTATCGCAACCCGCGATGGAGCGCGCAAGCTCAGACTTGACGCCAGGAATCCACATGATCCAGATCAAACCATATTTGGATAAGTTCTTTCGAATCCGAGACTATTTGAAACACACCAAATGGGGGTCCTTGTTCTCCCCCACTCCCATTAATAGCAACACAACGTTATTTTTACAAGTTCTATCCCAATCAGCATTTGTTAGGGAAGAACTCCAAAAGGGATTGGCTATTCAAACTGTCGAGGTATCCGATCAACAGGACTGGTATTTACCCATAAGAGACTACCTCAAGTTAGGTAATCTACCCTTTGGATTGACGCAAGCCGCAAAACTAACATTCAAATAGAAAGCGGCAAAATATGTCTTGATAGGAGACATTTTGTATCGTCACAGCTATGACGGAATTCTTCTTCGTTGCTTGGACCAGCAAGAGTCCACTTGGGCAGTCACCCAAGCGCATGACGGTACATGTGGTGGCCACTTCAGTGGTATGGCCATTGCAAAGCGCATTCTTCGCATGGGCTATTATTGGCCATCTTTAGAGCGAGATTGCTGTGCATATGTCAAGAGGTGTGTAAAATGTCAACATCATGCCAATCTGATGCACGCACCTTCCTAGGCCCTACAGACAGTCCAGTCTTCTTGGCCATTTTCGTAATGGGGCCTCGATCTAATCGAAAAGATCTCCCCTGCATCGTCAGGCCGTCACACGTTTATCATAACGGCCACAGAGTATTTTACCAAATGGGTGGAAGCAATTCCGTTAACCTCTACGACAGGACCCCGCATAGTGGAGTTCATTTTGCATTACATCATATGTCGTTTTGGTATTCCATCCAAAATAATCTCGGATAATGGGCCATCATTCAAGAACAAAGATGTGCGTGCTTTAACCACAAAGTACAAAATTTAGCACAACTTTTCAACACCCTATTATCCGCAAGCAAATGGGCAAGCAGAGGCGTCAAACAAAATGCTAGTCGCCATCCTTAAAAAGATCGTCGCAGACAGTCATAAGGATTGGCACATACAAATCCCACTTGCCCTTTGGGCCTATCGCACTAGCATTCGGATGCCCACTAGGGCAACTCCGTTTTCACTAGTGTATGGCTCAGAGGCAGTAATGCCTCTCGAGTTGGAAATTCCTTCCCTCCGCATATCAATGTAGGAATTCATCGATGATGACACTGCGCGGCAGGCCCGGTTAGACCAGCTTACGTTGCTTGATGAAAGACGTGTTAATGCTCTCGAGCACTTACGTATCTATCAAGAGCGGCTTAAGAGAGCTTACAACATGAAATTTCACCCAAGAGACTTTCGGGTTGGTGATCTGGTTCTGAAGGAAAACCAATAAAACTCTAATTTGCCGTCCCATATGAGGGACAAATTCATGGCAAATTGGCTAGGTCCTTATGTCATTGATAGCAAAATAGGACCAGGAACGTACAGGCTAGCTTCTCTTGACGGTATCAAGGAAACAAAACCCTTGAATATCAGTCATTTGCGACCATTTCATATCTAAGACAGCCATGTACCAAAAAAAAAAAAAAAAAAAAAAAAAAATATCAACAAAAACAAACAAACAAAAAGCTCCAAGGATTATCGCAATCTCTTGGTCAACCCAAAAAGCTCCAAGGATTATCGCAATCTCTTGGTCAACCCAAAAAGCTCCAAGGATTATCGCAATCTGTTGGTCAACCCAAAAAGCTCCAAGGATTATCGCAATCTCTTGGTCAATACAAAAAGCTCTAAGGATTATCGCAATCTCTTGGTCACCCAAAAAGCTCCAAGGATTATCGCAATCTCTTGGTCAACCCAAAAAAGCTCCAAGGATTATCGCAATCTCTTGGTCAATACAAAAAGTTCCAAGGATTATCGCAATCTCTTGGTCACCAAAAGCTCCAAGGATTATCGCAATCTCTTGGTCAACCCAAAAAGCTCCAAGGATTATCGCAATCTCTTGGTCAAACAAATCAATAAATTCAACAAAAAACAAAACAACAAAAATCAACAAAATCAACAAAGATTTGCATCTCAATTCTAGGCATAATCGAATTCATCAAAATCAATAAAAACACCATGCATAAATTTTACCACACTACAGTCAGTGGTCTGGGAACGTACTAAGAGTTTCAGTAATTCAGTCATCATTTTCCTCTTTAGCCATGTAGTGTACCAAGTCGAACGGATTTTATAAAGGTAGAGTCATACTTGAAATACACCTTGTTACATAACATCCCAACACAAATCAAACATTAAAATTCCCAAAATTGTGTGAACGAAAGACGAAACCTGCAGAATAATCTAGGTCACCACAAGTGAAACGGTTATCTTGCTCATCCCCCTGTGCAAATGACCCATAGAATGCTGAGAGTTGGCAAAAGGACAAGCTTCCTCCCTACCCAATTCCCTAAGAATCCCTAAAAGTTCTCAATAGTTGCAAAACACAAAAATTTGCAAAAATGTCAAAACTCAAAAATTTGACAAAATATAGTGCACACATCAAAAGGCACAAACAACAGTGATTTTCATCACTTCATATCCCCAATCCCTTGCTCGAAAGAAAAATAAATCAAAATAAACAGTGATCTCATCACTACAATGAGCAAGTATCCCAATACAATTGAAAAAAAGAAGGGAGTTGACCTTGAATCCCTGGAACTCTCAGAATTCTGTAGGTCATAAGGCAAGCTTCAATACCAACTCGGTAACAGAAGTAAACCTCCCGCATGATGATATATCTGTCACATTAACTTGTGTACAGATCAATGTTTGCATGTGGATGAGCTAGCTTATGGCATCCTGGATTACAACGCAGATTAATCTTAGTACATACAACAAAGGAATTCGTGGAGCTAATTAGGTGATCCTCAGTACAGGTTCGGTTGAAAGCCCATCTGGCACTGGCGGTATCCTAACAAATACCACTAAATGAACTCAATTGCACACACAGGGATGTTAAATAACTCGGTCAAAAATAGGTCCGATTCGTACCTTGTTCAAAAGTCCTGTAAGATAAAGTACAGTCATGGATAGTGAGTTAAAACTGTCTGAATCTCAGAAAATCTTACATTCATCCCAAAACCATCTGCGCTACTTATCATCCTTATGATACCATCGAAAATACAAAAACAACAAAGAAAAACCAGGATAAATAAAAATATCATTCATCCATTTCAATTTGCATATCACATAGACATATAAAACATTTCAATTCGTCATAACATCCGCATTCATCAAAATAAATAAACATGCATAACAAAAATCAATCACATCATCACATGTACAAATCCAAAAATAAAACCGGTATATATATATATATATCGTCAAAAAAAGATGCCCGCAGGCTACAAAACCGGTCCTCAAACCCGCAATCATATCCAAAACCCAACCTAAGGCGTCGGCCACCATGATCACACAGGATCGGTGCGACGGGAACTACCCCCCATGGTGTGGGTCCTACGGGACCCTGCAGGGCGGCTACTGCTAGCCCCCGCATCATGCCTACTACCACCTCCCTCATCTAACCGCCTACGGCGAGATGATGCTGACTGCTCAGTCAGACTATCCCTCGTCCGTCGAGAAGATCTGCTGATCGAAGGCTCAGGGAGCCACCCGCCAAGGCGGATGACCTCCCTCTCCAAGTCTATCCGGTATAGACACCACTCTGCCTCCCGTCGATGATAGATAGACAATGCATCATCGTGCTACGCCAAAACTCTATCCCGCTCTGCCAACTGAGCCCGCAGAAGATCCCTCTCCAGATCCCGCATCCGTAGCAGCTCTGTAAATTGTGCAACCTCATCGCCTACATCCGACCCCACCCCATCCGTATCTGCCAGACGCATAGGACTCGCGGGGACAATAGCCTGCTCAGGCTCAAACTGCTCCACCACATCCTGCATGTCTGGCTGCTCTGGAACACCCAAGTCCACATCCTCATCTCCCACATCCGCCATGTCTGCATCATCCAATGGCCCTCCCCAATCACCCCCTGCCGCCTCAGCATCCTCCATTGCCGCTTCTGTGCCTCCCAGTGGACCCTCACCTCTACAGTGCCACAAAACCCACCACGAGTCATACTCAGTGGTAGTACCTACGTCATCCACATCCAACACCTCAATAACTGCATCCGACTCCTCGCCCAAGGGCACGAGGACAGGTGGCTCCAGATCCCTCTCATCTCCCCGACGGTGATAGCCAACGGGCTCACCAGGCAACCCCTGGCGCACCCCAAACTATCGTGTAACCCGGCGGTACGGAAAGAACTCATGCTCCGTCCCGTGCCACCCAGTCAACCATCGCTCCCTTCGTACCCGTCGAAGCCACTCTCTAGCCTCAGGCCAGGCTGGACAGTCCCGATAGGGACGCCAAAACACCTCCCCTGGAGTGAGCCACGAAAAGGCATCAATGTAGTGATCAATTGCACCTGCCCATCACCGACTCTGCCCCTGCTCCGCAGACCATCGCCACAAAGCCGCATAACCAATCTCCTCATCCTCCATCGTCACCCGAGTCGTCCACGGTAACCCGGTAGGCCTCTCAATAGCTATGTGCTGCCAACCCCAGCACTGCAACAAAAAGCTACAACTGACACCCTTCCGCTGTCGACAGTGGACCCCGTACAGCTCTCCGTACAGCTGCGCCAACAAAGTCTATCCCCATCTCAGGATCAACGGTGCCTCTATCGGGCACTCTGCCAACTGCCACACTAAATCCAGCAGGTTCCACGGGAACCTCACGCCTGATGAATCAGGGAGAAGAATTTTAGAAATAAGGCCCATCAGGAATGCGTGCCTCACTCCTAACACCCCCCTCTCCTTCCACCAGCCAATCAAATCCCGCCAGCTTGGCAATCCGCCTTGGTTGTCTCCACTGCGTCTGCTACACCCAGCTCCCCCCCATTCCCAAAACATCTCATGAGTGTAGTAGTCCGCTGATCGAACGGAGATGTCCTAATAGGCAGACCATCTATCGGAATTCGAAGCAACCGATAGACGTCCTCAAGAGTCACAGTCATCTCCCCTGTCGGGAGATGGAAAGTATTTGTCCACGGATCCCAAAGCTTGATCAGGGCCGTCAGATAGGCCTGATCCGAAACCACAGGCTCCATTCGAGCCACCTGCTTGAGCCCAAGGGCATCAAGCCATTCCCAGTCACCATCAGTCAAGGCCAACCGTGCCTCAGTAAAGGCAGCGGGTACACGGTAGCGGCTCCTAACAACCTGCAAGAAAACAAAAAAAAAATGATAAATAAATAAATGAAAAAGATAAAATTTTCAGTTCTAGGGTTTCTAACCTTAGTTGTTAAACAAAAAACATAACAAAAAAATCTTAAAGTTTTGAAAAGTGCAACACAAAAACAACGCATTAAGTTAAAGCAAAATAAACCCTAGGGTCACTTACAGGTCTCGCCTCGGCTCTGCCGCTCAAACCAGTCTGTGCACTCATGATGGCAGAGAGAATTCCAGCAGTGCTTCGCTTCGCAGAATTACCTCCTCCTCCCACAGCTCCAAAATCGCAAGAAAAAAATGACACAAATGAGGCCAAAATCAAGTTTTGGCCCTTAAATAGGCCTTTTGCATTGGAATTCGTCCTTGACTGGGACGAGCGCTCTGATCAGCACTCGTCCCACCCAGGGATGAATTCTCCAGCTGGAATTCGTCCCACCCAGGGACGAATTCAGGCCAGCACAAAAAAAATCAAGAAAAATGACTAAAAATGCACTAAAAACAGACAATAAAACTGCCTGACAGGATTGCAAATGCAACTGACAACATGGGCATACAAATTCGACATCGGGGTCACAAATTATTATTATCCTACTCCCTAAGAAGGCTACCATAGCCGGACCGCTCCAGGGGAAGACAAATTTTGAAAATTTAATCCCAAAATGGTGTCACAAAAAACAACAAAACAACAAAAACAATACAAAATTCAACAAAAAAACAACAAAAACATTGCCGGGCATTAGTGCTCATGCACTTAACCTCTAGGCAAAGAAAATCGATGTCGAGGTCCAAATTATCGCTCTCCTAGTTCCCCAAGAAGGCTATCATAGCCAAAATGCTCCACGGGAAATAGGTTTTTGACGATTTCACCTCATTATGACATCACCAAAAGGGTTAACACCCACCAAAAATAGGTCCATATGTTGGAAAAATTGCACACGCTTAACGGTAAATCCTCTAAAGGCAAACCTTGCACAAGTCATCTTGGGTCAAGCGACTCGTCGCTTCTCTCACGAAGGTCATTCCCTCATCGATTCGTCGCTTGAGGGGGTAGTCACACTTAGTCACCAACCAACAATCACACACCCAATTAAGGAAAACGACATGCATTCAAAGAATCATTGACAAAGACAATCACGCTCCTGCTTGGGGCAGTAAACAAGCAATAATCAAATCAATCAAACACTTGGCATTTCGTGAATCATGAACACAAGGTTCCCCCTGAGGATAAAAACACCCTTCACTTGTTCATGACTGATCAATGTCTAAGTTCAAGTCACACCTCACCAAAACAAGTTAATACTTGAAATCAAATTCCTTAGCTCGTCAGAAGCAAGGATTCAAGAATGCATGCCCTTTCCATACTTGGGGCATCAAAAGTTGGTTAGGTTACCAAGAAACCCTAATCATTAGTGCTTTGGTTATCTATTTTTGCTCAGCACTGCGTCACCCGCAGCGCTTCCCAAAAAGGGGCATCTATAGACACCAAAACAAGCACCAATCCGATTATGTGACTGCAAACACTGATCACTTTGACAAACACAGCCCCCAGGGCAGCCCTCAGAGGTTAAACAATGGTCTTAACCACTTTCATAGCAATTTTGTGAGGTCAAGAAGCAATTTGGCACACTTGGACACTTTGCCCAGTATTCATCTCACCCAGGGACGAATTCAAAATAGAATCCGTCCCACCCTAGGACGAATTTTGAATCCGTCACTGGGTGGGACGAATTCAAAGCTTAACGGGCAAAAAGGCAAATGGTGCCAAGTGGCAGCCCGAACGGCCGCTAAGGGCTCCTACCTTGCACGCATGTGTAAGTGGACGGAGGGGCCGTTAGAGGACTCGTTACAAGAAGCATTTATCAAAGTTCAAGTCAATGAAGGACTCCCCTCCCTCATGGGAAGACAAGATCGCCACATGGCGCCCATGGCCAACACTTGGCTTTTGTGCTTCCCTCCCAAAGAGACCCCTTGGGTCTATAAAAGGTGGGACTTTTCTCACCCAAAATATACAGAGTTGAAGGAGTGTTCAAGCAACGAAGTGCTGCCGAATTGAAGACTCACTTGCATCCCCCTTTGTTCACCTTCCTACATCCATCAATCTCTTTTGCAAGGGAGGTTGTTGGGTGGCCTTTGGAAGCTCGAACCTTACTCAAATCCGACGCATGGACATCTGAACCTACCAATTTGCCGACCCCCCAATCCTAAAAGGTTTTGGGCCCATCCTTGGTGGATTGGCTCCAAAATCGAGGGCCAATGGTGGGAGGCCCACTTGGGCACCCCCGCACCTCCCAAGTCCTAATCTTATTTTTTGAGCACTTTAGATTATTTTTTTAGATTGCATTCTGTGTTACTAGGTCTGATTAGTCCCTAATTGCAATTTTGTAGCTTTTGGTCAGAGTTTAGGGTGTTTTGTATTGCTTTGTCGTTTCGCTAACTTGCAGGTGTCAAGGTCAAATTCCCGAGGGTGGAGGCCAAATTGGGAAAATCCGACCATCTGGGTCGTCCCAAAATGGCCCCAATTACCTAACCCCCCTGTTTGCGGGAGTTTTGCAGGTCCCGGGATCCGACATTGGAGCAGCAGCAGGTCGGTTCCTCCTACTCAGAAGAATTCGTCCCACCCAGGGACGAATTACAGTCAAAATTCGTCCTGCCCAGGGACGAATTCCAGCTTAAGGTGGATTGGCCAGCTGCCTCAGTGGCAGTGGCCTTCTGGTAACTTTTCTTACCTTCTGCCAGGTTTTGAAGCAATTTGGATTCACTGTTTTCACGGTTTCAAGCAAATATTCGTATGCATATTTTGTTAGTTTTAGAGAGAGAATGCTTTTCATTTGCAACAGGTGCTACTAACGTCTTGATCATTTCTTTGTTCACAGGAGAAGCAGCAGAGGCGAAGAACTCATTGACATCAGCGGCGGCATCATCTCGGCCCGCCCATTGTAATCGTGGGCACGCAGAAGGAGGAGTCATTCAGCGATTGTAATCAAACCCTATTTGCGCTCCTAGCCCCTGAAAAGGGAGGAGGCATTATTGTAACAGAGATCGAAAGAAATTAATGAAAGGGCTGTTTTTCTTTATCTAATTGCGTCTCTTACAACATGTCTCTTTTCCATTTCATGTAATTTATATTTCTAGGACTTAGGCGTGCTTAACTTTGGATGCAATTGCACTTGGTGTTTCCTTTGACCGGAATCTCGTGCTTTCAACTTCATGTTCATATATAGGTTTTTTTAGTTCCTAAATTTCTTGAATCTCTTGGAATAAATGTTCTTTTTGTTTTCCTTTTATATATTGTAATTGAGGATAATTGTATTGATTCTAAGAAGTGTATGGATGCTGAAATTGTTGTTGATGTGGATTATATTGAGTCTAATATTGTCTTGGTTGGAATGACCTATTTGGTTGGCTTCCATGATTTGTTTTATTTCCTTGATGCTAATTTCTAGGATTGAATTTGCAGTAGTTGGTGTTATGTCCTTTCTTCTTGCATACTTGACAATATCTATTATTCTATGGTCTTCATCCTTTTGAGGATGAGGTAATATTTCCTTGTGGATTATCTTTTAAAACTAATGCATTGTTACTCATTTCATATTTAATTATATTTTTTGCTTCATATTCTTGAAGAATATTGACTAACTCATCAAAATATGTATCTTTACTTAGGATTTGTAAAGATGTAACTAAATTCTTGTAGCTATCTAGAAGTGCTCTCAAGGTTGCTTGAACAAGAAACATATCTTCTACATTTTCTCCTAAGGTTAACAATTTTTCATTTATATCTACTACTTTCCATAGGAATAGTTATATAATTTTACCACTACTCACTTTTAGAGAATGCAATTGAGTTTGAATATTTAAAATAGTGACTTTATTCTTTTCTTCAAATATTTTGGCTAAGTTTTTCCAAGCTTCAATAGATGATTCTGCTAAACTAATTTAAGGTTGCATTTATTTTGTAATATCAAAAGTTATTATCATTAGTGCTTTTGCTTCATTTTCTTCAAATGTTTGAATCTCACTATCACTTGTAGTAGATTTAGTTTTTGCTGCTTTAAATATATCCTATAATATTTTCAACTATTAGTATTGACCTCACTTTATTTTTTCATGAAGAGTAATTAGGTCTTTTAAGAAGTTGGGATTCTATAAGAATGATTTTATTTGATGTCATGATGGTGTTTGTATACTACTTTATATGTCCCTAGTATTTTGTGTATACTATAATTTTTATAAAGTACTTAGCTTTATTTTGAGTTGAATCCCTAATATTCAACTTCTATTTTTCATTTTATTTCTCCCTAATTGTGAAATCTAGAAATAATCTTAATGCACTCTCAATTTGATAATATTCTATATTTTCAAATATTCTATAGTTGGATTCCTTTTGTTCCTGTAATTTGTATATGAGATAAGTATAAGCAATAAATTCCAACTTCTAAGTAATTACTGAATTTACTTCCTTTATCCTTTAATTCTCAATGGTTTAATTTTCTAAATTCTAATGATCTAATGTTTGATGTAGCACTCCTTATATCTTCCTAATTTGGACATTTAGAAAATTATAATATTTGCAAAAGAATAATGTTTTAATTTTTCCAAGGTAGAAAACCTTATATCTTCTATTTTTAATTATTTGTAAATTTATGATATTTGTATTTCAACTAAATTACTTTGGAAATATCGCTTAAGGATATAAACTCCTTGTTTTGATTTGTTCTCTAATTCACTAATGTTGGTATTTACTTATATCTCCAATGCAATAATAAATAAACTCAACATTACATAATGTACCTTATAACTCCTTGCACTTAAAGAAAGCAAATATTAAATTATGTAAAACTATACCTTCCTTGTAATGTTGTATGTTGTGAGATGATTGGCTTCTATTTTGACTCTTTTATCCAAGCTTTGGGTGTTGTATTTATTGGTATTAAACATATGAAAATGAACATTGAATTCTCTATGTTCAATGGGTGTCTTATAATAGTCTTATTCTGTTAGAATTTCACAATAATAGATATGCAAAGTATTACACAAAAGATGAAGAGAAGAGTGGAACTGATTGATTTATCTCTAGGATCAACTCTGTATAAATAGTAGAGTTGATCATTGAGATCCATTGGATTACATCAACTCATCAAACCTGATGAAGACAACACTGAGAGTTCTCTTGGCACATGGAGGAGTGGAAACTTAAGTGTGTATCATAGTGAAACTTAAGATAATATCCACTTCTTTTAACACCCCACATTAAGTGATACTAGGGGAGATTTTACAAATGAGTACTGGCAACGAGGTTTGATTAGGTACTCATGTACAATATAAATAGTTGGTGGAAAAGACCCCTATGGGGAAAAACCAACTATCACCCCTTTTTTTTGAAATGATGGTAAAAACCAGTGGGAAAAATCATCAATCAAAAGAAAATAATTATGAAAGAGGCTTGTCTTCGGATGGCAAATATTATCCTCTTTAACAAATACGAGATGAATCCTGATAAGAAGACCTAATTAGGTACCCATGTACAATATAGATAGTTGGTGGAAAAAAACCTTGTGGGGAAAAACCAACTATCACCCCTTTATTTTGAAGTGATGGTAAAAACACAATGGGAAAAGCTATCAATCAAAAGTAAAGAAGTATGAAAGAGGCTTGTCTTCAGATAGTGAATATTGTCCTATTTAATAAATAATAGATGAGTCCTGGAAGAAATTCCTGATTAGGTACTCATGTACAATATAGATAGTTGGTGGAAAAAACCCATGTAGGAAAAAATAAACTATCACCCATTTGTTTTGAAGTGATAGTAAAAACCCAGTGGGAAAATCCATCAATAAAAATCAAATAAGTATGAAAGAGACTTGTCTTCAGATGGCGAAGATTGTCCTCCTATACAAATAAATGATGAGTCCCTGTAAGAAGGCCTAATGAGGCACTCATTTATAATATAGTGATAGGTGGAAGACCTCTTTGTCAATGCAGCTGTAATACTCCAAGTTTTTATCACAACTGAAGGTAACGCGGAGAAGAAATTGACTTGGTGAATATTTTTGCAATTTATGCCTCAGTTGGAATATATTACAAGTGTATGTCCTCGCTCTAAATATGCTACTGAATGAAGTGCTTCTAAGAATAATAAGAAGAATGAGAGAGAGGTGAAAAAAATCTATGTACCAAGATACTTTAACACCCCCATTAAGTGATAGTAGGGGTAAGCATAAGTAGTGGTATACACTTGTATGACACAATGGGCTGAATAACAAGGTCCAAATAATGGACAACCAACAAAATAAGGGCACCAATGCTGGGAGTTTCGGGTTCAACCGAGAGTGCACTCCATGATACAATAATTTTCAAATTTAAAAACATCATTGAAAATAGTCTTGAAATTGAAAAATGGACACCAGTGTTCATCTCAGAAAAACCTTTCTGACTATAAATACCCCTCCATTAACTTCAAATAAGAAATTGAAGTGAAAATGAGAGATTTGGTTGACCAAAAAATATATATTTTTTGAGTTTAGTAATATTTTTTAGTTAATGTACATAGGAATTGCCAATGTAAAGATCCTATAAAACATTTTAAAATAAAATAAAAATATATTTGTTTTGACATAAATGAGGGTGGGCATGAAGTTAGTGAATATCTTCTTATACTTTTTAGAGATTTTATAAATAATATATGCCTCTAAAAATTAAAGGCTACTATAAAGAAATCTACAAGAATACACCCTCCCTAAAAGACAAAACAAAAAAGGAATTTAATTATTAGGTTACAAATGATGCTTTTCTCTTAGCCCTTTGAAAGAGAAAGAGATTTAAAATTTTGGGTTCCCATGAGTGAAAGTTATGAGGGGTGAGGGGCTCAATTTAATTCATATTAACAAAAGAGAGAGATTGAAGTTTTAAATTACCAATAATCCCCCCTTAAAACTTCAATTATGGAAAAATTTAGGGTTTTGAAAACTTTTATAATTGCCAAAGAGAAAATTGTTTGTATAAAAAAATATGGGCCTCTTAAAAGTTTTGAATTTAATCGTAAACTTAAGAAATTTTAAAGTTTATATTAAATCAAATAAAATATAGTGATAGTAATAATTTAAAGATAGGCCTCCCTTTTTGTATAAAGCAATTTTAAGAATTTAAAGTGATTTTATCTATGAAATTTAAATTAACATTTAAAAAATATAACCTCATAAATTTACTTGAAATAAATAAAAGGCATATATGAAGATAGAAAAAATAAAGCACACCCGCCATTAAATGATGGACCAATGGAGTGCAAAAAATGCACTCACCCCCTTCCCAAAACAAAAATTTTATTAAAAAAAAAAAGTACAATTGTGTCTCATGATAAGAGCCTATTGAGAATAGATGAAAGACCCAGAGACAAAGTAGGGATAACCTATTTAAAAATAATAATAATATAGGGAAAACTAAAGAAATTATTCAATACGGCAATAGAAGACAATGGATGAAAGAAAATACAAAGAAACTTGGGTCTAAAATATGCAAAACAAATTATCATGCCCCTGCAAAAAAGACTTTATAAAAATAACCAGTTTTTATATTACACAGACATAACCAGAGGGTAATCTACAAAATACACGTTAACTAGAGGGCACCAACCAGATTGAGCTACAAAAACTTTAACTTGATATACTCTATAAATGATGGTGATCTTGCAAACAATGTTATATAAAAAAACTATAACAAATTAATATTTTGAAAGACGTAGACAAAGGAACACCACGATTCAAAGGAATCGAATGCTAACAAAATGAAATACAAAAAAAAATATATACAAACTCTCGACCTGAAAAGGAAGTGGCGAAAAATGAAACCAGGGAATGTTGGAGAGAGGAAACTATCGAGAGAGAGGTCACTTTGGTTTACACCAGTGAAAGAGATGGAGTAATCATTTTTTTAAAGAGTAGAAGGTTATTTGAAATTCCCCTTAGATATCTAAACATGTAACACTGCAGAAAATGTTAGAATTTCAAACAAACACGTAACGCTGCAGAAATCAGTAGATAAAAAAATATGAAATTAAAACAATTTCAGTAAGCATTTAAAAAAAAATGGAAATCAATATAAATAGGTGGTTTCTTGTTGGTCAGAGAAACGAGCACCAAATCAGTGAATTTTTTCTAAATAAATGTGGCGTTGCCTATGTTAAAATCGAGAGATCTGCAGAATACATTAAAAAGAGAGGGAGATGTTTGTATGGGTAGAGGAAGAGTAGCACTTCCAGCGAAACACAATATGACTAAATAAGATGACTCATCCTAATGCACCTAATGGGTGGAATAAGGAGCGCTACTTAGACGAAGAGTGAACCTATACAAATTCACATTTGCTTTAAAAAAAATGGTAGAGGAAGAGCAGCTCTGCCAACAAAATACAATATGACTGAAATGAGATGCCTCCCCCTAAAGTGTCTTAGGGGCAAAAGTTAGAGCGCTTCCTGGATGAAGAGCGAACCTGTACAATACGACTAAAAGGAAGGAGCTGCATACAATTTCAAATTTACTTTAGACAAAAAAAAATATAAAGTAATAATCATTTCAAAATGAACTTCAGGGAGTTGATAGAAATACCTACTAAGAGAGAGTGTCAGTGGAAAATGACTCTTAGAGGAATAGTGAAATAGAAGGGCAAATGAAATATTTCTAAATTCAATGTTGAGTGCGCCAGAGAGAATGTTTTAAGGTCCGAGTAGTAACGGAACCAAGAACTCTTATTAATCCACCACAAACTTGTAACTCAATGTTAATTAATAACAACACCAATGAGAGCACCAGGTCTTCTCTAACGTCGATATTATGAATTTAATAATAATACAGAGTGCCAGAGAAATTTGAGGTCCAACTTTGAGAGCACTAGAGATCTTTGAGTTTAATAATAATGAGTGAGGGATTTTATTTCCTCCATGAGCGAATAAAAGAAACTAAAAAAAAACCTCTAAGATAACACTTGGAGTTAATCTAAGATTTTCGCTATAAGTATAAGCAAAAAAAAAAAAAGGATATAACTAGAAATGTGGGCCTTTAAGTGTTAGAATAACATGAATACGTTGAGAAAAAAAGTAAATAAAGAGGCTATTTTCCTTTGAAAAAATATGAGAAAAGTGCCTTCACACAGGGTAAACCGCATGTTTTAAAGAAAAGAAATAGCTATATTTTCTTAAAAATTTTCTTTAAGCACAAATTCAATATAGATATTCAACGTATGGCAATGGCTCCTCTACTTCAATGGATGCTCATAATCAATGATGGTGGATCCCCCTATAGTGGTGATTTAACATTTCTTTCCTTGGTAGCTATTTTTCCTAATATCCAAGTCTATTTTTCTTGGGTAATGTCTTGTTGTTTGCCTTATATTCTTCACTTTTTGCACCTTTAACCTTGTTGTACTCGCTTTATAGTTTGCACTTTTAACCCTTCTCTTGCCATATATTTTAGTCTAATGTGGGTGCTATATTCTTAGAGTTTAGAAATCTAATTTGGTATCTTTAGACACCTTGAATATGATAGACTTGAGCCATTTTTCCTTTACTTTCTGGATTCTTCTTTTAGGCTTGATAAATCTAGCACAAATGGGTGCAATTGTACCTCTTTAATATCTTAAGACACTTCATTTTTTTTCTTTATTTTTGCTACTCTAGAAAGACTAATATGGTTCTTTATAAGTGGGACTGGGAAATAAATATGTTATAGACTAATGTAAAGTACCTTTATAGCACCAAAATTTTGAGACCTATTTAATCTTTTTTTTTAACTAACCTTCTAGTCTATATCAACTGGATTTTGTTCTTTCTCTTGGTGGTTTCTCTTCATTGAGACTTGTTGCTCTTCGTAGTTTCTAGAGACACAATCTTGTGCCTTTCAAATGCTTGTCCCCCTGTACTTTTAACTATCACCTTTTATTTCAAGTAGATAGTAGGAAGTAGATATTTTATTTCCTTTGTAATATATCTAACTTCTCTTTCTTTTGTGTAGGTTTTAATCCCTTATAAAAACTATCTTCTGCACTTCCTTGAAGACATAGAACTTTGAAACTTACTCCTTGCAACTTTAAAACTCTAATTTGGTGCTTATGAAACTTAATAATGAACCAATTAATAAATGTTCAAATAATGAACCTTTTGCACCAAATTTGCTTACCTTTATGACCTCTATTTGATGATGGATTTCTTGGTAATTTTGATCACCTAATTGTTTCCATATGTTGGATGAAATCATAGCTCTTTATTTTTTTTTAAAAATAGCTTTCTTAACTCACCAATTTACAAATTTAAAAATCCTCTAACTTACTTTCCAAAAATATATTTTGGTGGCTTTAACTCTCCTCCAAGTTCCTCTCTTGAAATTTGAAAATTGGCAACTAGTAATGCTATCCAAATTGCTGCCTGTAACTATAAACTTTTTAGATTCTAAAACAACTAAATTCTCCTCTATAATGTTGTTCTTTAATCTCCAAATTTTGTAGGAAACTCCTCCAATTTGTAATTGAGATTTTCCTTCAAGAAACCTTCAATTTTCTACTTCTTTCTCCAATTTGGTAGGAAATTGCAACTAAGATTTTTCTTCAAGAAACCTTTAATTTTTTTCTTATTTATAGTTTCAATTTTGTAGAAAAATCCTCCAAATTACATTATTTTTCTAAAATAGCATTCAACGACAATCTTAAAATATCTCATATTTGGTGGTTTTTTCTAACTCCTTTCTCCTTCAACCTCTTTATAAAATTCTAACTTTGACCTTGGCTTATCTAGTGGTCTTCTTTTCAAGAATATAAATATCTTCAGGTCTTTCATATTATCCTCTAAAATTTGGCTATCTTCTTACCAAATTTTTCTCCTGTTGGGCTTGATGTCCAATGAAAACAATTGTCCCAAATTCTATTCTATCAAGAACTTCTCCTTAATAACTATCTTCTTCAATGAGTTCTCCTAAAATGTCCTCCAATGAACTTATCTAAATCCTTCAATGAGGCTGTCCTAGAATTCTCCTTGAGACCTCTTCTCTAAGGTCTTTAAATTTTTGTAGCTTCTCTAGTCTTCTCAAAACTTCAATGAGACCTTTCCTTGATCTCTTCAATCTTCAACTATAGAATTTTTGCAATGAGATCTCTTTCTTGGATATTTAAAATCTATTGCTTCTAAAATCTAGAATATAACATTTGCTATTCCTTATCTATATTCAATATTCTAAATTTAGAGGCTCTTCAATGGGATATCTTAGTGGTCTCTTCATCTTCTTGAGCTATTTTCTCCTTCTATCACTATGCAATATATAGTCTTCAATATTTAATACAGATATATAATATACAATCTTCTCTAGGACTCTTTTCCTTAAGTCACTTATTCCTTCAATGGGGTATTATTTCTTGGACCTCCTTCTTGATTTGCAATATTTAATGTGGCTTCTTTGACCAATCTTCTCTAGGACTCTTTTCCTTAAGTCACTTCTTCCTTCAATGGGGTATTATTTATTGGACCTCCTTCTTGATTTGCAATATTTAATGTGGCTTCTTTGACCTCCTCCTTTATCTCTCTACAATTTACAATTTACAATTTGCAAGTCAACAACTCTTTAGACATGAAAAATTGACTCATTTTTCTTAATTTTCCCTCTTAAAAAACCAAAGTCATATTCAAGAGAATTTATACCATACCAAATCACCTTGATTATCCTAAAATTTTATACCATTGGATAGGGCTCGAAAAGCGCTTTCCAATGGTATATTATATGTCTAATTTTTACATTGTTTGACCCCTAAAAATACTAAAGAACTAAGTACATGTCTAAGCTTCTAGTGAGATCGTACGATACGATCTCTGATCATACGATACAATCTATCTCCAATTGTATGATACGATCCTCGATCATACGATACGATCCTAAATCATATGATAAATCCTTGATCGTACATACGATGTTGAACAAGAACAAAAAATGCTCAGTTAGGTAAAATAAAAAATTAGTTGTAACATATTTTGTCTTTACCTGTGCAATCGTATGATAGTTACAGGATCGGATCTACTGACCAGTCCTAGCTTGGAGGAGGTTGCAACCCACTTTGTCTTCTTGCCCAATTTCATCAGCTTGCTTAACCTATTTAATCAAGCACCTCTCACCTCGAATTCCTCCTGAATCCTTTAATTAATTTTCTCATTCAAATATTAGGCTATCATTTTTCTATTTTGTGTAGTATTAGAGGATACGATCAGTGATTAGAGAATACGATCTAGGATCAGAGGATATGATCTTGCTGTTTCTGTACTATCTTGTCATTTCTATATGATCTTGCTTGTAGATCACTTACGGGCAACCCCAAGTGTTGGTTTGCATTCCTTAAGTTCTCCCTTTGCATATTTATCATCTTGTCTATCATTTCTATTTCATATAATATTATATTTAATAATTTGCATTCCTAGAGTTCACCAATTTGCATTTAATTGTACATTTTATATAGTTTAAAGTATTCATATGTTGATTTATTTCATTGTCTCATTTAATAGCTAGAATTTAATCTAATTCATGCCTAAAAGGATTAGTAGCATTTCTTTTTTTCTATATTTTGCACTCTATTTATGAAATTGTAAGTTTCTATCAAGATTGGATCATTAGATCACTGATCATATGGTACGATATTGGATCGTACATATGATATTGACTAGAATCGTATCATCTTACCTTGCTGTGTATGATATTTTATAAAATAAAAAATCAGAATGTTCTTCAGAGTTCCGAATATAGGTCAGAGTTTCTAATCACTTTTTAAGCATTGCATTGTCCATTAAAGTTCTATTTTTTTAATTATTTTCTATTTTCATAAAAATCAAAATTTCATATATATTAGCATAGTTTCATATTGGCCAAACACTAGGTAATTGTGAGATTTTCTAAAAGGAACATATCAAAACAAACTCTAAAATATAGGTGTGGAAACTACCATAAAATTTTTCCTTGTGAACCCTAAATAATTCATCAAAAAATCACCAAAGAAGACATGAACTCAAGTGTCTCTCTTCGAGATGCAGATCTATCATTATACCATTCCCCTTCGAGGTACAGATCCATTAGCCTTAATGAAATTAGTGTGTGAATTTTAGACCTACATTCTTTGGTGAACCTGACATGAAAAACATAGACATCTTTCTGATTTATAGAACATAAAAATTACAAAAAAATATAAAAGTAAAACAAAAACCAAACAAGATCATTAGTCAAATTTTCACATTTTAAGTTCATTTCATAAATGTTAGATTTCAACATAGGAAGAGTTGTAAGCATAGATATTAAAACAAAATTCCTAGAATCTTAAGAAGTGGTAAGCAACTAGAATCTGATTACATGGAGGATCAAGATCAAGAAAACCTTGATGATAGGATAAATATTGAAGATGATAAAATTTTAGAACCAGATGAAGAAAACAACAATAAAGAAGAAGTAGGCTATACTATGCCTCATATGGATGATAAAGGTAATCTCAGTTTTAAGTCTATGCAACATTTCACTAGATTTCTAAAATATAATATAGATTTCATTAATCATGTCATACAGATAGAAGGTCAAATCCCTATGGGAGATTATTTAACGGAGGTCGCTATAGTAGCTGCTCTCTGGTTAAATAGAAATCCATTGACATATATGAATAAAGGTCAAGATCAAGCTGGTACATCTCAAAATGTGAATCAAAATTTGAATCAAAATACAAAACCACCACCAAAAACAAATTCAAATTCTAAGAAAAAACAACATTCTTCTGCTTCACAAGCTATTAATCAACAAGTACCACAAAAATCTAAGAAGATGCAAAATCTTAATCAAATTAGCAAAAAGTTCAACAAAATACAATCCCATATAAGCTCCATAATATTGTTCCTACACATGCTTTACACAACAATATTTCAATTGTAAATCCTTACACAACAACACCAACTTATCATCAAAGATACAACAACATGGTACAACAATATCAATTTGGTGGACAACCATAGGGACTTTAAGATATGATTAAATAGTTATCTTTACGTCTAGATAAAATAGATCCCTATTGTCTCTCATACAATTATAAATATATGTGTAATAAACCCTTGGATCCTATTGTGGTTGCTCAACCATACCCTAAAAATTTACCTATACCTATCCTCCTGATATATAAAGGAACCAAACATCTTATTGAGCATCTTCATATGTTTATAAAAACATGTCATGATATTTCTCATGATGACTTGTTGTTGCTAAAAATATTCTCTAAAAGTCTTAGAGGCATGGCTCTAGAATGGTACTATAAAATACCTATAAACTATTTAAGGAACTTTGAAGAGACAACAAAGATGTTTGTCCACCAATTTAGTGCTTATATAGAGAGGCATGTAACCATTAAGGATTTATACAATCTAAAACAAGGTAAAGATGAGAGTTTTACCGAATTCTTGACTAAGTGGAGACAAATATTAGGTAAACTACATTTTGCATTACCTCATCATGAAATTTTGGACATATTTATTGGTAATTTGCAAGAACAACTATCTTATGAGCTTTCTATTACTACAGTAACCTCCTTTGATAAATACATTGATCTAGATAGGAGGGTAGAATATGCCCTCATTAGAAGAAGACAATTTAAGAAGAATATGAGGAAAAAACTCCTAAGAACCAATATAATAATAAGCAAGTAGTGGGTGACAAAGTTATTGATAGAAAAACAACTCAAATGTTAGCCTTGCAGAAGCTATAAAGAAATTTGTATTGAAAATCCTTGATAAGCCACCAAGAGAATTTACAAGATTAAATCAACCCTTAACTATGATTTTACCTCAACTATTGGAAAAAGGCTTGATACAGTTACCTGAGGTAAGAAAAACAAATACTACTACAACTGGATATAGGGCTGATTTACATTGTAATTTTCACCAAGTATATGGACATTCTATAAATTCTTATAAAATTTTGAAGCATATGATACAAGATTTGATTGATAAAGATAATATGGAAGTACAACAATTTCCTGCAAACAATAATACCCATAATTATACCAAAAAACAAACAAATCAAAATGTAAATCAAAACTTAGATATTTTTCATCATATTTTACCCAACCACGGTAAATAAACTGTGAATCAGTTAGAATATCATAATGTTCCTCATCCAACCTGGTATGTGGGATCTATTAGTAGATTTTTACCACAAAAATATTTGCAAACCTCCTATGTACCTACTTTATCTGTAATCACAACTAGACCAATGCAATATTTTCAATATCATCTTCAAAAGATACCTAAAGTGACACAAATAGTGAAATAGGAAGTGAACTAGATATTGCCTCAAATAGATCTGAGTATGAATCAGATCAAATTATTCCCATCATAGATTTACCAGTTCCAAAAGAACTATTTCCTAGAAGAATGACCACTTGACCCTCATATCAACAAATGCTTACAAATGAACAAGCAAAAAATGTTAGACCTCATTTTTGTCATTTACACAATAATAATATTATGGGAACTATTGGAGCCATCACTAGACAGGAAGTTCAAAATCAAAATTCCAATTACAAAATCAAACAACTAATCAATACATAGGTATCTTACAAATTCTCTTACCCAATCATCAACAAAATGAGCATAATAAATTATCATATCATAATGTGCCTCATCACAACGATATTATTAGTTTAGTAGTAGAGACTACAACAAAGGAAGTTCTTGCCCAACTAAATTATCTTGATAAGCATGAGATAAATTCTTCATCCAACACACCTTTAATACTCCTCTTGGTTCTGAAGAATAATATAAAAGAAGATATAAGCATAGAAAATCCATATTTAGCATTGACATATCAACCTAAAGTCTCCTTCAATATTCAACCACAATCATACAATATTCCAACTAATATATCCTTTTTGAAACTTTTGCAAACCTTTCCCATTCATAGGGATTTTGTATTCTCTATTTTCTCTTTATTTATCATCATTACAAAAAGTTTTATATTCTTTTCCTCTTTATCATCATTGCCACTTTTTTTCTATTACCTTTTATCCATAATTCTCTCTTTCATTATTATTATCACATAAATTTCTCTATTCATTTCATATTTATTATCATTGTCATCTTCTATCGATCACTTTAATTCATCTACATCTACTTATCATTCTTCATCACAACAATCTCAACTATTAACTAATCAACTTCAATCACCTTCACCACAAGCAAGTCATCCTTCAAAACCTCCTTTGATTTTGAAGCCACCTTATACATGTTATATGTAAATAACCTTATAGTGTATATATATCATCTTGTGTATACCACCAATTCCAGTCATCAAAATTATCAAAATAGCCAAAAATATATCAAATTGTTAAGCTCTCATTCTTTGGATCAATGTATGTTATTTTTCCAAAATTCAAGTTATATTTTATTTTATTTCAGATAAACTCAAAAGTTATCTTGAACCATGCACTTAATGTTACACTTTTAATGATTTTGATTTTGTCACTTTGATTATAAATCTCTCTTGTATTGAAAAGCACTATTACTTCACTAAATAAATTTTGAGTTTTGGGAATTGATCTTGCTACTTCTTGAACCAATAACACATTCTTACATCTTAAAAATAATTTGTTACAAATTCAAAAAGGATACTACACAGTAGTATTAGTTCCCTAAGAAAAACATTTCCCTTGCTATCCTATTATGCACATGGTCTAGAATACTAAGAATTGGAAAAAGGAAAATCTCCTCCCTACCCGAATAAAATCCCTTGCTCTACGTCTAATCTGGACAAGTATCCCGAAAAGAAAAAAAAATAACAAGAAAACGTAGAGAAAAGAAAAAGTAATAAAATCTCCTTGTTCAAAAATGGACAAGAATCCCTATTCTAAAAATCAAAATAAAAGAAGGGGGTAGTGAGCTTGAATACCTGGAATTTCTTAGTTATTCAAAACCATGAGGTATACCCCATAATAGGTGGTTTGTGACCAACCTACTTGACCTTGGATAATACCTTTCACGTGGCGACATGTCTATAACATCAGTGACCTTATTTTGTATAGATCAATGTCCACTTATGGATTATCTAGATTTCAGTAACTTGACTTACATAGTAGTTCAATACAATTGCATGCACAAAATTATAGTTAATGAATATTTCACTTGCACACACATTAGTTCATAAAAGTTTGCTTGTATCATTAAATCACTCAAAACTAGTAAATCAATTTCACAAGCACACAAATTTGATCCTTGAGAGATTTTGCATCATTATGACAAATCAAGATGAATAATGAACTCACACATCATAAACTAGTTCTTGATAAATTTGACTTTGTATTGGAAATAATTTAAAATATTTTTTTGAAATTTGTTAGAAAATATTAGTTTATAACTATTCACATTAATCTATATCACTTCATTTTTTGCAATTACATAAAATATATATTGTCCTACATTTTTTTTAACATGTGACATAATAATTTATTTTTAAAATACAACTTGCATTTTAAAAATCATATATAATCATGCATTACATTTTGACTTCGCGATGATGGTATAATTCCTAGTAATTATTTTTCATAAAAATTCACACTAAGGAACTCTATGCCTAGCGCAAGTCATATTTCCCAATTTTCATGCTTAAATCACTTTATGTCCCTCACAAACACAATTGTTATCAACTTATTTTATCAAAATCAATCTCTCTTGGCAAATCACTATCTTCTTTCATCAATAGAAGACTCAAGGTCACTCTTGAGCCCATAATATTTTGATATTATCAATAAAAAATTTCCTCACAATAGGATCCACTTCATGACCTAGCGAGCATTGATCTCCACCAATGGGCATATAACAACACAACATCCTTTGAGGTTAATTGCTAATCCATCAAATCTATCATCACACAAAAACATCTTTTTCAAAAACACACTTTACAAAATTATTTCCTTTAATGTTAAGCATGATAAAAAATAAAATTCAAAAATCAAAGCATGATTACAAGAAAATATATAACACAAGCCATCATAATAAAATGTAATAAATCATCCAATAAATCACACAAAGTCACATAAAACAAAGAAGATCAATATATTATTTCATTTAATGTTAAGCATGATAAAAAATAAAATTCAATAATCAAAGCATGATTACAAGAAAATATATAACACAAGTCATCATAATAAAATGTAATAAATCATCCAATAAATCACACAAAGTCACATAAAACAAAGAAGATCAATATATATATATATATATATATATATATATATCAGAAAATTTTGAGTTTTCCACCAAACATAGAATTTGGTGTAAAAACTCGAGGGGGCATCCTAGTTAGTAAATTAGTAATTATTTTTCTAAAACATCAATTTTCCATGAAATATTCATTCTAAACCATCTACTCCTTTTTGTCCATGTCAATCATAATCATTTCTACTCAAGTGTCTATACTTTTATTTGATGCATTTATTGTTCATAAAAACACCAAAGAGGGGGCAAAATGTAGACATAAAAATTTGTCTCATTTTCCTTAGTTTTCCCTTTTAAAAAACTAAAGTAAGCTTTAAGAGAATTTCATCTTATAAAATCATCTCAATTCTTCTCAAATTTTATATCATTGGATAGGGCTCAAAAAGAGCTTTCGAACAGGATATTATATGTCCAATTTTGACACCGTTTGACCCCTAAAACTACCAAATAACTAAGTACATGTCTAACCTCCTAGCGATATCATACGATATGATCCATAATTGTACGATATGATCACTGATTGTATGATACAATCTCTAATCATACGATATGATTGGATATCGTACTATATGACCCCCAATCATACAATACGATCCTTGATCGTACGATACAATCCCTGATCATACATATGATCTTGACCAAGAATGAAAAATGCTCGATTAGACAAAATGATAAATTAGTTGTAACATGTTTTATATTTACCTATGCAATCGTATGATAGTTATGGGATCGGATCTGTTGATCAGTACCATCTTGGAGGAGGTTGTAACCCACTTTGTCTTCTAGCCCAATTTCATCAGCTTGCTTAGCCTATTTAATCAAGCACCTCTCGCCTCAAATTCCTCGACTCCTTGACATAATTTTTGCATTCAAATGATTGCAATCTTTGCGTTAGGCCTAGGCATTTTTTTGTTTTATCCAAGATCAAAGGATACAATCGGTGATCAAAGAATACGATCTGGGATTGAATGATACGATCTTGCTGTTTCTATACAATATCTCTATTTCTGTACGATCTTGCTATTTTTGTATGATCTTGCTATTTATGTATGATCTCTCTTGTAGATCACTTGGGGGCAACCCCAAGTGCTATTTTGCATTCCTTAAGTTCTCCATTTGCATATTTATCATCATGTCTATCATTTCTATTTCATATAACATTAGATTTAATCATTTACATTCTTAGAGTTCACCAATTTGCATTTAATTGCACATTTCATATAGTTTAAAGCATTCATATGTTAATTTATTTCATTGTGTCATTCAATAGCCGATATTTAATCTAATTCATGCCTAAAAGGATCAGTAGCATTTCTTGTTTTCTATCTTTTGCACTCTATTTATGAAATTATAGGTTTCTATCAAGATTGGATCATCTGATCACTGATCAAACGATATGATATTGGATTGTATTTACGATCTTGACCAAAATCGTATGGTCTTGTCTACAATCAAAAATCAAAATCTTCTTCAGACTTTCAAATACAGGTCAGAGTTTCTAATCTCTTTTTAAGCAGTGCATTATCCATTAAAGTTCTATTTTTTGTTGTTTGTTATTTCATACGAATCAAAATTACATATAGATTAGCATAGTTGCATATTGACCAAACAATAGGTGATTGTGATATTTTCTAAAACAAAATTATCAAAATAAACTTCAAAACCTAGGTGTGGAAACCGCCATAAAAATTTTCTTGGTGAACCCTAAACAATTCATCAAAAAATCACCAAAAAAGACACAAACTCAAGTGTCTCTCTTCGAGGTGCGGATCTTTTAGCCTGAAGGAAAGGAGTATGTGAATTTTAGAGCTACAAACTCTTACAATTGGATATTTTTTCTTAGGCCTCCAAATATTTAATCTTTAACTTGTTGCTTTAGGTATTGGATTGATTCTAAAGAAGATATTCTTCCTAGCTCTCTTGAAGGAAGCTTTCCAACTTTCTTTGAATCTCTTTTTTTTGAAACAAAGTATTAGAGAAACTATAATAGAAAAATTCTAAATCTTGAGATAATGAATCTTCACTAGTTGATTTATCAATCTAGTGGAATCAATGCTAAGTCCTAGTCTTCACAAGTTTTTTGCAACTTTGTGGAAAGACTAGCCAAATATAATTTTTAGAAATTCTAAAAAAAAAATTTCATATCTCCTCTCAATATCTCTTGTGGCTTTCCCCATTTCCTATCGATTTATCATGTGCTTGATACCATTGTTATATTTTGATGATATATTAAAGGGAATGCAATCACAAGATGTCAAATAAGCAAGAAATGATAACTATATGATAATGGAACTATAATATCTAGGAAAATTATAAGAGAAAATTCTACAATAAATAAAAAATATGTCATTTATGAAAGCTCAAAAAACTAATACAATATAATATAATGAATGACTTGAACACTCAATAAACACATGAAGGATCTACATTGTACTCATTATTACTACTAATGTAACTAGTCACTATCATATCTTTTGTGACTCTCTCTCTTTATGCTACCTCAAAGGTATATATATATAGGGAGATAAGTCCCTTGGTATTTTATGTATCTAACCACTCATGTACATGTAGCCTACATGCACATTTACATTATTGCACATTCTAACATTTGTGTATTTATTACATTGCATTAAAGTAACTACTCAAACCTTACTCTTAGATAAAATCCAACTCTAGTTATGTACCCAGAGTGATACATTAACATTACCAAATAATATAATATATTCCAACATTAACTTCAAACATTTAAAAAAGATATATAAAACATATTATATATTTTTAAAATGGTTAATTAAAAAATAAGCTAAAATGAAAAAAATAGGTAACAAAATACCGGTGTAATGTTATGCTATAATATTATGCATGTTAAGTGATAACACTTTAATATTAAAGATATCATACTCATAGCTAACCTAACTTGACTTTAAACATGCAAACAGGATAAATCTAAAGGAAGCTTAAATATTAGAATTAGAAGAAAATATGTAATAGAATTTGAGTGTAGGAATATGCATGTAACACATTAAATTTATAGATATTATGCTCCCATACATGTAATAAGGATATATCAAACATTAAATATCTTTTAAGATGATTAATTTTAACTTTATAATTAAAAAATAATATATATATAATTGATTATATATTTTTTTTAAATAATTTTTTTTTATATAAATATATAAAATACATATATAAAATTTATTATATTTTTTAAAAGTAAAGAATCTCATATAATTATGTAATAAATATAAAAAATATATAAAATTTATTATATTTTTAAAAATAAGGAATCTCATAAGTTAGACTGATTGATGATAATAGGATAAGCAGACAAAGAGTTCACTACATTAAAAAATTGCTAAATATTGAAGTTTGTAAACCACCGACAACGAGATCAATAACAACTTGTATATAAAAAGCTTACACATTTAAACTTGTCATCGAAGTGATCAAAAAGTTTGTAAAATGATAGGGCTATTAATCCACTCAAATTTCAATGTGGGATCAAGAAGGTTGACATATAAACTTACTATATGGATGCATAAGGTGTGCATAATTATCATCAGCGTGCCATATATGGATATGGTTTATAAAAATGGTCTAGATTATATAGTATTAAGAAAGAGAAAGATGACAACGTGAAACTAAACTTCTCCATTCTATCACCGGTGAGTTGCAATAAAGCCATGGCTGCTAAAATATAGCAATGTTATGTCTTAAAAAGAATGGCATGCTGGAAATTTACCTTACTTATAGGTTTCCTCTCAATGCCTCCCTATTTCAAACATAATTAATTAATTAATCAAACATACATAGATAGATTAATTAATAAAATATTAAATTTAAGTGATGACTTGTTGTGGTTATTGGACATTAAAAGAAACAATCAATCAAAACATCACGTATACGTCATACGTCTTTAGCGTTTTCTTGGTTCCAATAATCCAAAGAAGAAAAGCAGAGGTATGAAAAATTGAGGCATTACCTTGAAAAGTATAGTTTAAAAAATAAAAAGATTGACAAAGGAAAGATCTCAATTTTTTTCATGAACTCTTTAATTTATTATAAAAATATATATTCAATATATGTTGGATTGTGTATTTATGTAAATTTACATTCGGCCACTTATCGTCATATGTTGATGTACTATTTTTTAAATAATATTTCTTATATATATCTTTTGTAGAAATTAAACTCGAATTACATTATCCATAATACAAGTGACATGCTTACCGTGAGAATTGATATACTATTGCTAACACGTATGCTGTGAATTTGTTTCTTTCTGAAGTCACGACATTTCACTCTCCTTATTGACATATAAAATTCTAAGCTTAAATGATGCAACGTGCACAACGGTATAGATTCTTCTCTCCAGATGGCAGCGAATTTGTACTCAGTGTGCGATACAGATAATAATCATATAGGGAGTATGCCAGTCATCGTCACCGACTTTGCATAAGATGGAATTTCTTTTAAAGTCATCGTCACCGACTGTGCATCATGTTTTTAAAAAAAAGAAGATTCACTTGCCACTTGCTTATATACCATAAGATAATTAGTACCATGACAGGGTATTCCTCTACGTGGTTAATTCGTGACCAAATCTGAATTTGGGTTTGTTTTTATGTCCTTTAAATTTACATTGTGATGACTTATCAAATTTCAGAATATTATCCAACACTTCAATAAATTTAATAATTTTAATGTGTTAGTACAATAAGCTCAACTTTATTATATGTTTATCTTGATTTATTATAAACATATATTTTTATTTAATTGCTTTAAACTAACTAATATACATATTTACAGAAAGGACATACATACTATAACCAGTTATAATTTTTATCCATAAAATAGTCTTAAAAATAGATTATATCCAAATAAACGTCAATTTTCCCTCAAACACCTTTACATAGTTTGTGAAGCACGCACCATGCTTTTGCCTCGAATTTTGAGTGCGGGAGTATAAAATTAAGAGTTGTCATTCAAGGCATATGCATCTTGATGCATTGTTATCCACTAAAGGTAGAATAAGCATTTCTCCTCCGACCGAACCATTAGTTTTTTCATGTAATCATCGTAATATTAAAAAAAAATTCAAAGCACGTCTGTTTGAGCTTGTGGCGTTTCTATGAAGAATATAGTATATTTTGTTTGAAGTGGGTATCAAACCTTTTCATTATGCTTGGTTTTGGAGATCAAGAATCAGCATCAGATTCATTATGTTTTTTATTTATTTTAAAGGGTTAATGAGACACATTGAATTTAAATTTTGTTTATTAATTGGAATAAATTTTATTTTTATATTATTGTTGCAATTCTTTCCTCTGTTACAAGTCTAAAAAATGGACTTTTGAAAATTTTCTTAAAAAATATATATTAAGTTGATTAAATACGTGTTTTTATTAATTTGTTTGATGTCTTTTTGTTCAGAATTTTATGCTTAAATGAAAAAATATTATTATAATTATATTTATGGAAAATATATTATTTTTATGGATTTAATTAATTAAATTTTTAATAAATAATTATTTTTTTATTAGTTAAAAAAAGGATTGTGAAAAAAGACTAAAAAAGGAGTTATAAGGATTCCTAATTTTTAGCAATTAAGAAAAAAAAACTTGGATAAAGGCCTTAAGAGAAACACATAAGAAAAGCAAAAGCTAAATACAACTAACGAGTATTAAAAGACTTTTTAAAATTTATTTATTATAATATAATTATGCATTAATTTTTGAAGGCATCTAAAATTGTATATTATATCCTTTTAGTTATATTATTAAATATATCAAACAAATCAATCACTACAACACTTAATTAATAATTTTTAATTTTATATACAATAAAGCAACAAAATAATTTTATTCTTAATTTATTTGAACAAAATCATCTAAACTAAAAGAAAATTATAATGGTGGGTACTTTTAGGTTCTAATATTCGTAAATATAGTATTTTTATATTTATTTTTTATATTATGATATTATAACTATTATATGTTAAGTACTATTATTATGTGTATAATACATTGTCACTATGTAATCATATTTTGGTATATTTTAAAAATTAAAATAAGTTAATTATTAACCTTTATTTTTTTAAAGTTAAATATTTACTAAGACATAAAAATGTAAACCTGCAAAATAAACATAAGAACAAGTTTAATTTACCAATGTATTATTATAAAATTTGAATTTTTTTTTTAGTTTTTAAATTTTAATTAATTTTTAAAACAAAAAATTAAAATTAAATAGTAATAAAATTGAAAAATCTATGTATTACTAAAAATGCTTATCTTTGAATTATAATAACCTAAATTAATATATAAAACTAATAAATATTATTTAAAATGTTTTATATAAATAGGTTCTTATATAGAACTTAAGACCTTGTACTATTGGATAGGGTCCTTAAACCAAATCGGTTTCTATAATTACTTGCCATGATCATTCATGATCAATACAGTTTAATCTGAACATAACTTTTGGTAATGAAAATATTATTCTTTGACAGACTTATGGAAAGTGAAAACAAATTAAATAACCTTCTTAATAAAGTGTAACATATTTTTATTATGAATTATTATTTTTGTTATCCTAATACCAGATACATTAAAAACTAGTGACGTGGAACATAATATTGCCAACTCAACAATATTGGTTAACTTTGTTAACTAGCTATTGGCTGATGAAAAGACTTAAACTGGTGAATTTTGCTACAAGAGGAAGCTTTTAGTGGATTTTTACTTTATGTTATTGTCGTATATATTCTGCGTTACTAAACCCATGCCACCTCGTAAACCAACTTCATTTGATAGCGGAAAGTGGACGACAGATGAACATGGAAGGAAACTCATCTTCTCATGCCTAATATGCAGGCCAAAAAAACCAAAAAGTGAAAGGATCTGCCTAGTTTGTTGAGTTTGCAATAATATAGCAAAGCAGCCATAGCTTTTACTACTCGCATAACAATTTGAACATTTTAAGGAATAATGGATGCTTTTAGTTGCAGGGTTTGCACTCAAATATGTTTGAGTGGCTGTGTTCTGTTTTATGGAGTAGTTAATTCCTTGGCTTTTCTTAGTGCACTGAGTAACAAACCAACACGCTGTGCTGGATCCAAACAAATGTTTGATGCCATAAATATTTGCTTAGGATACGCCATTGAGATAGTGGGAGAGAACGAAAAGCACGTCATGTGTGATTTGATTGCTGGGTGGTGTAAGATAATTGTGTACTACTATTATGTATAGAACTCTATAACGGTGACAACAACAAGGAAAAGGCATCTACTTGAAAATTTGGTTAAGAAGGTTGGAAAGAAATCAAAGCATAGAGAATGAGGTTTTAAAAATTATGGAAATATCTTAGTTTAAAAGTTGCGTAACATAAACATCCAATGCATTCTTATCCTATTAAACATAAACATAATGTCAAGTTCAAATTAGAAAGGGAGGCCTTTTAGAATGGTTTAGAAGGTTACACAAGAATATATAGTATCTTTTATATTATTTGGTTTATAAATGGCTAAACGAAAAGAATAATTAAATATTGTTAACAAAGTGATTTAAGATAACATGGCAAAACAAGAGACTTTATTCTTAGAACTAAATTGAATAGATGAGGAAGAAAGAGTAATTGTATAGAATGTATACTTAAATATCCTATATAGATAGGATTTGGTCGATGTCAATGGGTTTTAAAAGGTCGATAGATCTTTTTCACCTGTTTTTTTACATTGGTGTATTAAGAGGCACAAAATGAATTTATTTTAAACATATGAAGATAAATATATTTTTGTCAATATCTAAAAATAAAGATACAATGTTTATAATAATTACATCAAAATTCAGGGGTTTATAGTAAAAATTCTTCAACATGACTAGTGTAATATCTTTCAAACCTTGAAAAGCTCGGAGATAGACAAATCTAGTCTCATTCAAGGATTTGGTAAAGATATTCACAATCTAATATTTTGAAATGCAATACTTGAGATGAATCACCTATTGTTGAATAAGTTATCTAATATAGTGATGGTAAACTTCAATGTGCTTAGTCCTTGCATGAAACACTAGATTCTTGGTAAGCTTAAAGGTATTTTGGTTGTCACATTGCAATATGGCAAGTTGTGTCTAGTGTTGCTGTAATTTTAAGAGAATATTCCTTAATAATATGATATATTTGGCTATCTCGTTAATTGTTATGTATTCTGTTTCTATTGTAAATAAAGAAACTATAATTTTTTTCTTGCTATACCAAGATATAGGACCAAAAACAAGTTAGAAAACATATCTTGTAGTTGATCTTCTATCAATTGCACAACTTTCTCAATTTGACTTAGAATATCCTATAAGAAGTAATTTACCACCATATGAGTACTCAATACCCATGCTTAATGTACCTTGCACATATCAAAATATCCTCTTTGCAGCTTTCCAATGGAAAACTTTGGATAAGTCATATATATAGATATATATTAACTACATAAGAGGTATCTAGTCTAGTATGGGTCAAGTATATTAATCTATCCATAAGTTTTCACTGGAGTGTTGGATTGAATTTATCTCATTCCTTATACTAGGTCAAATTTGTATATGTGGAAATTAGAGTGGATACTTTTACACAATTTTACATTTTGAATATAACTAGAAAGTTATTGGCATATTTATTTTGGATAAGAAAGATACTCTCTTTAGATTACCATACCTCATAGCCAAGAAAGTACTGAATAAGTCTCAATGTTATCATTTCAAACATGTCCCTTAGTCCTGACTTCACTTTACTAATATTTTCCAAATTATCACATACAATGATGAGATCATCCACATATAGTATGTTGATGAGTATATCATTTTTGAAGGTATTCACACATAAGTTTAGATCATAAGGACAACTAGACAATCCTTCAATTTTGTATCATAGGGATCTTGTTTCAGTTCATAAAGTGATTTCTTTAATCTATATACTAAGTGTTTCTCCCTCTCTTTCACAAACCCTTGTGGTTGAGTCATATAAATTTCTTCCTCTATCTCACCATTAAGAAAAGTATTCTTGACATCAATTTGTTTTAACCTCCTTAGTGTTTTCATAGATTTATTGAAGGTTTCTTATCTTAGGAGGATTTTATTCATCGTCAAGATGTTCTTTCATTGAATTATTACTGGTTTCAAATTCATTAATTTTAACTTGAGGAGGATGACATGTAGGAGTTGATACACTACATTGAATGCCTTAATTAAAATTCACATCCATACGAATAAAAACTCTTTAGTTGTAGGATCATGTAGCCTATATCCCTTCTTGTGATCATCATAGTCAATAAAAATACACTTAATACTCTTACTATCAAAATTTCTAGTTCTTATTTAATCTAACATATGAGAATATGCTTCACAACCAAATAATTTGAAATTATCCATATTGGGCTTCCTTCAACTCCTTGCTTCTTCTAGTGTGGTATTGTTTTTTATTTTTATTTTACATGGTGGAATTGGTAGCTGCCATGAATCCAGGTAGGCTATCTGACTTTTTATGGTTGCCATAGTATTATGCACTGTTCATTCTGAAAGCAGTCACACGGATTTTCATGCATTCTACCCCTATAACCACCATACCGTGATCATTTTAAACCTTTTACATATTTGAAATCACTAGGAAAGGGACAAGCATTTAGTATGATAAGGCCTAAGATTTGAACCTTGGAACTCTATCCCATTTATAGGGTTTGGGGGAACTAATTGGTCTACACCTCGGACCTTCTAGTGTGGTATTGTTAAGACATGATGTAGAGGACGTATTTTGAATATGATTTATTATACTTATTGCTTCTACCCAAAGTTCCATAAGCAAATTATTATATTGAATCATGCATCATACCATTTCAACCAAAGTTATATTTTTCCCTTTTAATGACTCCATTTTTTTGAGGTGTATCTATTTTTTGTCTCTTTCCAAATGTCTTGTCTTTCAAAAAAAAATTTGAAGTTGTGATTAACATATTCTCCTCCATTTTTAGTTCTTATCCTTTAATTCTATTTAACAGATTCATCTAGATTTATTGGCCTATCTTGTTCACTCCAACAAATATTTTATTTGTAATATTAGAGTCATTCCCATCTTTCATATTTTATTATTTATAACATTTAGGTTTTTTGATACCATATAGTTATAATTCGAATCCATGATTAAAGTGTTAAGTTGAGAAGACAATAGAAATAAGGTCACCATAAACACAAGATGATTGAAAATAAGCCTCTAAAAATACCATAACACTAAAAATTCTATTTATTGGCTACCTTAGAATTGACCTTCTTATGATCCAATCACTCAAAGAATTAAGGATTTAAAGATATAACTTATGAGAAAAGTTCTAAATTTTTTATAAATGCCTTCACAAAGTTGTATTATACCCTAAATATATGACCTTCATGAAAATTCAAATATCGTTCTATAGCTCTCCTCCTACTATTTAAAAAAAAAAAAATTTAAAGCTTTAATGCCTTAGAAAAATACCCTATCAAACTTACCTACTCTCAATTCAACCTTAAAAAAGTAAATACAATCTACATTAACTTCTAGAAAAATAAAATATCACTATGATACATTGAAATGAGGAAACAAGGCATTTTATTAAGAAAATAAAATAACTACAATTTGTTGCAGTTTAATGCTTTTCAAAACACTAGGGTGCTCTTCCATCACTGTTTAAATAAGTCATGAATATAATGTTTTTACAATAATATGGTCATTGTTACAAACCCGCATGGGCTCCATAGGGACTTTGGTCTAGCCAAGAAAGTTAAAGAAGGCACAAAATCTTACAAAAACTCAATAAAATTTCTTCAACTCTATTTGCTGCTAGATGACATGTCTCTTTCCAAGCATTGAGGGTTCAAATTTGACAATGGTGAAAAGTTTGCTTAGCCTATTTAGCTACTACTTAAAAATTCCATTGCCTTATTCTCTATTATCTAGATGAATGCATCACCAATATCATATCCCTATGTGTGACCTCCTTGGAAATAATATTACCTCATTTTCATGATCTTCAAATTCTAGGAACCATAAAAGACGAATACGAATCAATTTTTTTGGAACCTTCATGGCTAAGTTGTAGGTGTACTAACCCATTCACAAATTAAACCCTAGATTCCTGACTATTATCAAATTAGAGATATAAAAAAATAATAAATATAGTATAGTACACTATAGACACTTTCTAAGACACCCACACTTAGTTGCTATGGATTTAGTACCATGTTAACAAACATAGTAAGAAATAATTTGAGACAATATAATAGAACTAGAGATTTTATTCCCAAAGATAGACTAAATACATGAGAAAGGTGGATAACATTATAGAAGAGAAAATATGAGGAATTATACAAAATGCAAATTTAGATAATTTATAAATACAATAATTGGTCAATGCCCATGGGATATAGAAGGCTAAAACTTACCTTCTTCACCTAGCTCCTGCATTGGTGCATTAAGGAGGTATAGAATGAATTCATTTTCAACAAATATGAGTGAAGGGGATGGTGTTCATTTGGGATGGTATATGGTGGTGAGACTTAATTTTGTATGTATATAATCTCATTCTATTTATAAGGTCAACATAGGGTTCAAGAGAGCATTTAAATGCCTTATAAATTTTTTTCCAAGAGGTAGGCATCCAAGTAAATACCAACAAAACCAATATCATGATATTATCCTATCAAAAGAAATAGAATAAATAAAATATTCATTTTGAAGCTCATTTCTTAAAGAAGTAGAATAATATAAATATTTTGGGATACTCTTAACTAATAAGCTCAATTAAAAAACATGTAGAATGAAGAGAACATTAAGATGTGAATATCACTCTTTACATTATAAAATATAAACAAATAGGTTGAATTATGAAACTAGAATACTAAATTGGTTTTATTTCAACCACCAATGGTACCATTGAATGATTGAGGTATGGGTGTGAAGTGTGGGCTATTGGCACATCAAACTCAAAATGGAGAAAAATAAAAATAAAAATGTCTGATTATAAATGAATTTAAAATACCCAAGTTTTGTAGGTGAGTTGGAGAGGAGACGGAAATCCTCCAAGGGAGGTCTCAGGTTCAAATATCCACCCTACCAAAAAGCTGAATTGGGTATCCAAAATCCAATTGATAATGTTGGTGCGAGCAGGGTCGGGTGTGACTCTCGGGTGACTTTGACGGTGTAGAACCCCTTGTTCGTGGTCTCTCAGACCAAGGCGGCCCCGCAAGGGTTTTTTCGCTTAAAAAATAAAAAATAAAAAAAATAAATGAATTTAAAATAAAATAGTTAGATTCATGTGATACTTCTAGCAAAAACAAAACCTTCCCTATATAGACACTTCCTATGGTTATATAAAAGTTATATTTTTTTTACTCAGTTGTCTTTGGAGGAGGATATCCATAATATTCTTAGTGGTAGCCCTTGGTTTTTTTAGAAGATGAAACCTTTTCCTTTGCAGATAGGGAATTGACTTTGACCTTGAAACTCAGAAAATCAATTATACACCTTTGTGGGTTAGGTTGTTGGGACTTCCTCTCCACTTCTAACATGAAGCAATTCTTAGAGGTATTACCAAGATTTTAGGGGATTTATTCATGATTGATCTTCTAACTAGAGCAAGGTCTCAAATGATTTATGCTCATATGTGTGTTATGGTTGACCTCAATGCTGAACTTCTTTATTTTGTTATGTTGGTTTCAGACGTGGGTACGAGATTGCAAACCATATTCTATGAGAATAAATTCTTATTTTGTTCCAACTTAATTGCCATAGTCAAAAATATTCACATTACTCTTGGAATAAAGCTAATACTAAGGAGGATCAATTGATGAAGTCTTAACCTTTTAATGATTATTCATAGGCTCAACCTTTCTTGTCTAAGGAAGATATCTTGGTGGAAAATGCTTCCACTTCAGAACCTTTATTGGAGACTCAGGTAGACCCTTTGGATGATCTAAAAGGAAAGTCTTCAAATGCTTCTATAATTTATAGAAATTTCTTTGAATGTATGGCTTCAGGCCTGCCCCATTTTAGTATGATGAGTTGCTTTCAACTTTGAGTCGTAGGAATTTCATTAAGTTTCTATACAAAAGGAAAGAATTGAGATTGAGATTTCGAGATTGCATTTTCGAGAGGATAGATAATTAATAAGAAAACATCTAGTGATATGAAAGCTGGAAGACCTTTGGCTAATCCATCTTTGGATAAGCCCTAGGGGTTGAAGGTTGGCTTGTGTAGACCCTATAAATGATTGTTATAACCTTATTTGTATAAAGTATTACTATTGGAGGGTGGATTTTCTTTAAGCAGGAAATTCAAATGATTCTTTTTGAATTAGCCTTTAGATTGAATTTTTTTTATTTAAATTTTAACTAATAAGTTCAATTGGAAAACATGTAGAATGAAGAGAACATTGAGAGGTGAATATCACTCTTTACATTATAAAATAGAAACAAATAGGTTGATATGAAACTAGAAGACTAAATTGGTTTTATTTCAACTACTAGTGGCACCATTGATGTATGGGTGTGAAGTGTGGGCTATTGGCACATCAAAATCAAAATGGAGAAAAATAAACAAGGATTTAAAATGTTTGATTATAAATGAATTTAAAATAAAATAGCTAGTTTCAAATGACACTTCTAGCAAAAACAATACCTTCTCTATATAGGCAGTTCCTATGGTTTATCTTCTAGAATTAAAAGAAATTGAATAGATGACCTAAATGTTCTAATAGAATAAGATCTCTATAAAAGAGCAAATATATTATCGAAGACAAATTATAGGTGGATAAACAAACTGAATAACAACTTGGAGGAATACCCAAATAATAAAAATAACATGAAGATGTTTGTTAAGACAACATCAAGCAACTATGTACTAAAACAAGTTAGATAGAAAGAAAGAAAATTATCTTATTAAATTTAACCCTACATATGAGTCATGTGGCCTATCCTAGGCACGCAGTTCTCCTCGATGGGTTTGTGGCTTTCCAATATTGTAAATTAGACCCCCACCATTCATTTATATAGGCGATTAAGGAAATTGATGATAAGCATAATTCAATTGTGGATACCCTGAATGTTATGCTAGATTTTACCAAGGATGTGAACAAATTGATGGGTGGTATCCTGAAGTTGGTGTCCTTGGGTAAATTTTTGAACTTCAATCCCTAAGCCATGCCCTAATTTTTTTGTATCTATTTTTTTGGGGTTGTTTTTCAGTTTTTCCCTTGTTTCCCTTTGTCCTTAGGTATATTTTTCATTTAATCATTGTTTGTCGCTTGGTTTTTTTTTGGATTCCTTTGGGATATTGGTTTTGGAATCCTTTAGGATTTTTGTATTGGGTTGTGGAATCCCTCTCAAAACCCTCTCTATCTACCTAATAAAAAAAATTAAACCTACATATGATAGGTAAAAGGCTTGTATAAGGGAAAACATGAAGGGCATTGGAGATAGATAATCATTTTATTTTTGAATGCAAAGGATATAATGATATTTGAGATAGCTATGTTGATAGGTTAGAAAAAAAATAATTACAATAATTGTTTGAAAAGGAGAAAGTGAAGAAACTAAGAGAATTCACCATCAAAATCAATAATAAAAAATCAACCTTGTAGAAATAAAATTGATTGGATTGGATATTGGGTGTGGATACCATGGTTGTTTGTAAATTTCCTATCTCATAGGCTCAATTACTCATGGATGTTAAAAACCTCATATTTTATTCTTAAAATTCTTCTTATATATTACTTTTATTTAAAGAAGATAAAAGTAATTTAAAATTCTATTTTAGAGAGTGTGTAATGAAAATCAAAAATTATTTTCAATTTAGTATTAAGTGGTGAATTTTTATTGTTATTATTTAATTAATATGTGAAGTACAAAGGAATTGTTTGCCTTACCTTCAAGACTCCAATGGTCAAGTGAAGGACATCATACCAGGTATGCAACAAAAAAGAAACAATTTATTTGAAAATATATTTATTGCTCTCTCGGAACACAATATGAGATTATTAATTGTATCCCCATAATAATTTTTTTTGGGTACTATTAAAAGAAGAGGGTTTTAACGAGATCCCACAACCACTAAAAATGAAGCCATAAGGGCCACAAAAACTGAACAAACTTTGAAAAAAACTAGAGGCAAACTAGAAGGCCAGACAGAAACCAAACCACAAGGCATCAAAGGAGGGAGAACTGAGATAGTTCTACACCAAATTATGAACACCTTGAGTTACATTAGCCACCAAGCTAGAAATATTTTCAGTTAAGTCGAGAGTAAATTTTAGTGTACTCCAAATTTTATGTTGGTTAATATCAATGAGATTTAAATCTCGGAGAACCAAATATTTAAAATTCTCGGTCGCTCCCGACGAATATATTTCCTCCATAGACTTCTCCCTAGGAATATTCCTTGACAGAACATCAAGATATGAGAGGGCCATAGTAATGGGGGAGTCACCTTCCTCCAAATTACTACAAAGTCGTTTAGACTTATGATACTCCACAACAGCGACACCAACCGACTTTAAAATAGAAACACCAAGATATTCCACACACACCTTAGGATCTAGATCAATATTAATAGTGTGACCTAAACCTTTTATTTGGAAAGTACCAATGCTTTGTGCAAACCACAAAAATCCCTTTCCAATAAAATACTAACAAACACAAAACATCGAGCCCAAGTTCACGAAAGTTCCATTCGTTAGAAATAAAATTCCAACATCCTGAAAAGGCCTGAAAAAAGATCCCAGATATTGAAATTCATCTATCCACATGGAATAGACATCCAGATATAATGTTATTTTTTGAAAACTCCCCCTAGAGGGGAAAGGACAAAGAGCCCCCCGAGAACAAAAAATGTTCACCGTCAACACATCACCCATTAAAAGAAACGACAAATAAACGGATAGAGAGACAATAAAGATCCAAAATTTGAATAGCAACATAACCATAAGGGACCATCCAACAATCCACACAACACTTGCCACCTTACAACATTAATGGGAGTAATGAATGTATCGCAAAAGATGACCCACCGTATCTTACAAGGAGGCTGACTGATGCAATATTCAAATTTTAAAATGAATGTCTCCCCCATTATTGCAAAGTTAACCAGAGCCACCAAACACCAAGTCCCAAAATATTGATTCAAAATTTGAATTTGAATTTTAAAAATCGCTAAGAAAATACGGGCCAAATTGCACGACACAATCTTCCCGATGTACTCACTAGAAATATCTTGGCTAATAATACCATCTATACTATCATCCCAATCATGAAAACTAGCCAAAATAGGCACAAAAACCTTGGAAAAACCCAACCAACATTATGGATTTTCATCATTAACAAGGCTGATCAACTCCTCAGGAAAGTCAGAACGCCAAACCTTGATAGAGGAATCCTCAAAAGAAGACAAGTGGGCTCTAGATTCATCAATAATATTTAAAAAATACCAACCCGATCTGCAAACTCCTTTCAACATATTAACAGTATTTAGCGAATCACCCTCAATAATGGCCCTACAGACTCCCATATATTTTAATAATTGTATTCCACAAAAAGTAGCTCTGCATTCAAAAAAATGAGAAGACTGCTCTCCTAAGTCTTTGGCATAAGCCAGAACAACATCGTCAAAATGATCCCTTATTATTCCACCTGCACCTACATTACCCAGGTTTCCTTTGATGCTACGTCGAAGTTGAGTTTTAGCCACCTTGGAGGATGTGGGGTCCACTTCATAAAATTATGAATTTTGGGCACCAAGGGTGGTCTCAGATCTGGACAGAAACCTATGGCATATTCCATGGTAAATTCAGGATGATCACTGGGAATATATGGAAGAGACTCCTTCAAGGTAGAGGATACATTTTCACCTACTTTCCAAAGGATTCTATGACACAAATGAGCCAGGTCACCCTATTTATTTTTGAAAACTCATGCATTGCATTCCTTCCACACTCCCCATAGAATATGGGGCAACAAGAATTTCCAAAAAAAATTCATGTGAGGCGAATGAAAAGGATATGACCATTGATTGCCCATATAAAAAATAGAATTTGGTAAAATCCAAGCTAACCCAATTTGTTGAAGATAAAAATAAAAGATATTCTGAAACACCCTGTGTCTGAGAAAAAAATGGGATATTGACTCCCAATCCGAATTGCATAAAAAACAACGATTGAGAAGATTGAATCCACGCTTGTGAATATTATCAATCATTAGAAATTTATTCTGTACAACAAGCCAATAAAAAATATTAATTTTAGGAGTAATATTCTTCATCCAGATTTTAGTCCAGGGCCAGGCCAATCACCATCTCCACGAGGGTAGATAATAGAGTAAGTGGATTTAATTTATAAGTTACCCTTACACTAATGATTCCACATAAACTTGTCCCCCACCTCCTCTTTATGAAGCACATAATAACGAAGCTCCAAGAGAATTGAATTCCAAACTCATCGATTCTAATTATTTCTGATAAAGGGGGTGTCGTCAACCCAATCCTCCAATTTTTCTAAACAAGGATGAAATATGCAACTTTAATGTAATCGACAACCTTAGATAAAGCACATACTTCATTAAAATGCAGCTCCTCCACCAAGGGGTGATCTCTTATCCATGGGTCATCCCAAAATGAAATTGATCTACCATTTCCAATCACCCAAGAACTATTGGATTTAATAAACTCCCTGTATTTGATAATAATTTTCCAAAAAGAAGAACCTTCTAAGGAGATCTTATCAAAGAGAAAATTATTGAACTAGTATTTGGTCGATAAAATACGACACCAAATACTATCCACACTGGAGGCAACTTTCCACACTTTTTTAGATACCAAGGCCCTGTTCATCAATGCAACACTTTTCAAGTTAATATCTCCATATTTTTTCCTCAAACAAGCCTGGTCCCAAGAACAAAGATGAATTTTTCCTTTAAGCTCTGGTCCCATCCATAGAAAATCCTTATAGATACTATCAAATTTAGCAGCCACCTTAGCAGGGACACTAAAAATTGATATAAAGTAAAGTGGAATACTTTGAAGCATACTCTGAACAAGAATATCTTTACCAGCCTGGCTTAAAAATGTACCCTTCCACTAAGAAAAATTTTTATGAACCCTTTCCATGATAGGAGTCCAAAATTCATATTTCAAGCACCCAAAAAAAATGGAAGGCCCAAGTATGTAACTAGAAGAGAAACAATCTGGCATCCCAGCAAAGATGCTATCTTATGATGAGGAACCTCAGGAGTATTTGTGAAAATATTTTGCTTTTGAGAAATTCAATCAATTGTCCAGAGGCTCTCCCATAACAATATAAAATAGCTTTGACATGTATGGCATGGAAAATAGATGCCAGAAAAGATAGCATCGTGTCATCCGCAAACTTCTGATGAGAAATGGGAGAAATCTGCAAAGCTAGTTTGATACCAAAATCCATACCCCGAGACTTAATAGATCACCCAAGAGCCTCTGCCATGATAATAAAGAGAAATGGGGAGATAGGATCATCTTGACACAAACCTCTATATGAGTTGAAAACACCAGCCGAAGATCCATTTATCAAAATTGAGAGCTAGGCCGATGAAATAACAGCTTCCATAAGATTCACCCAGGAATCATTAAAACCAAATTTTCTTAGGACCAAAAATAAGAAAGGCCAAGAAACCCTATCATAAGCTTTATTAACATCCAATTTGAGGAAAAAATTTGCCCTTCCATTTTCTGAGCCGAGTGAAGAAGTTCATGAATTACTATGACACCATCCAGAATTTGTCTTCCCGAAACAAAACCGCTTGGGTGTCATCAATAATGGCCAAAAGGATAGGTTTTAATATATTGACCATAGCTTTGGTAAAATTTTATATACTGTATTGCACATGCTAATTTTCCTGAAATCATTATACGATGACACAAATTCCTTCTTGGGAATTAAATCCAAAAAAGTAGAGTTCAAAGCCCTTGAAAAAGTCCTCGAGATTTGGACATGGCGAATGGCGTCACAAACATCCTTCCCAAAAATATGCCAAAATTTTTGGAAAAAATAGGCAGAAAGTCATCCGAGCTAGGGGCCTTTAACGGGACCAAAGACTTAGTAGCAGTAAGAATTTCATCATCCGACAATGGAGCAAGAATATAATTGTTCATTTCAATCGTAACCATACTGGGGATGGCCTCTAGCATTCTTACTTTCACCTCATGGTAACTGGGAATCAAGGAACACAACAATGAGCTAAATAAGTCCACCGCCTCTTGTCTTATTTCTAAAATATCTAAAATTCTCCATCCATCAGACTTGTCTATCTCCCTGATCCTATTCCGAGATCTTCGTTGCAAGGTGGATGAATGAAAAAATGAGAATTTATGTCTCCTTCCTTAAGCCACAACTCTCTAGACTTTTTTTCCAAAAGAGCTCCTATTTAGCCTGAACATCATGGATAGAGCATAGGACAAATATTTCCTTAGCAAGCAACCCCTCAGAGAGACCTTGAGATTCAATATGAGCTTCAATAGAGGACATGAGAGATTTCAATCACTCTTTTTCTTGAAATAAATTTCCAAAAGAAAATTTGTTCCACAACTTGAGGTAGTCTCTGAGCCTTTTTCGCTTGAATAATAATTTATGAATACCATTACTAGGAGTGGGCTCTTACCACCAATCCAGAATACTAGCTTCAAAATCAGGTTGGGAGCACCACATCACTTCAAATAGAAATGGGTGAGGAATAAATGAGAGTCCCTACGAAACTTCTAACCATAAAGGATTGTGGTCTGAACCAATTTGAGGCAGAGTGGATAAAGAAGGATGCCTGAATAAGTCTATATAAGAATAGGAAATTAACATTCTTTTGAGTCTACTCAAAATAATACCGTTACCTGCCCTTCGATTACTCCAAGTAAATTTGGCTCCTAGGAGGTCGATGTCACAGAGAACATCTTGGTTAACGAAATCATGAAAATCTAAAATACTTCTCTCGTCCACAACATTTCCACCCCACTTTTTAGAAGGAAAAAGAGGAGAATTGAAATCACCAACCACCATCCAAGACTCATGCTAAAAAGTGGCTCTCATCTCCAGAAGAAGGGTCCAAAATCTATGTCTATCAGAAAAGGAGTTAGGAGCATAGATATTAGACATCACCCAACGTTTGCAAGAGGACTTACACCAAAAAAGTATATTGATTACTCTATTATATGAAGAGATAACATGGCCATAAAACTTGGATGCATACCAAAAAAAGAGAAGGCCACTAGTAGAGCCTACAAATTCAGAAGCCATAAATCCTGAGTCTCTCCAAACTAACTTATGAGTGTCTTCCCAAGCAGAAGCCTCAAGCTTCAATCCTTGTATACACAAAATATCTGGAAGTTTCTCTTTACGTAAGGATGTAAGAAGAAATTTTTTAGAGGTGCTATTAAGCCCCCTAAATTTCTTGGAGAAAATATCCATAGGAAATTAAAAGGAGAGTTACTTGCCAATTTCCCCAGCCTATGGGGAAATAAACCCATCCAACCTAATCTATTTATCTCCATTTTCACCTTAAAAAAAAATACGGGCTTGACCACCATTCACCACCGCCTCATCAGTGGTTATATTTTTTCAAAACTTAGCTAGAGGTCTTCCAACCTTCTTGTAAAAACTATAATCAACTAGTATCTTGCATAGGATTCTTGTTTTTGGCATAGGAGAGCCTTTATCAATGATATACTTGGGAGACTCAATCGGATCCGAAATATCCCCAATAGGGAGGGAATCCACAGTTAAAGGAGAGGCCACCTTCAAAGGAGAATATTGAACGGGAACCTCCTAAGCCTTAATACTTTCCAAACTCATAAACGAGTTCGAAAGAAGAATGTCCCTCCCATCATCAACAATGTCCCCAGCCAACATAATATCCAAATTTCTAGGAGAATACTGCGCTTTGGGAGGAGTGGAAGAACAAAAAATCTCCTTAGGGGAAGCAATAACAGGACCACCTTCCAAAGGACAAGAAGTGAAGATATGCTTACCTTTGAAACCTTGGGAGAATTTAGGGGTCTTCTTTCTCAAAATACTATTCTTATTTTCAGGGTTTTCCATTCATTATGCTTCCCATGAATGAGCCCACCAGATGGAAGAGGGTCATGCTTCACAAAATTTTCAGCATTGATAGAAGCACCTTTTCTCTTCTTTAGACATAAATTTTTATGGTGGCCCCCCATACCACATGACTGGTAATCTTGGGATTTATTATCATAAACGATAGGCTGAGTCACAGTACCCATGTAGGACACCAGTTCCACAAAAAAAGGGTGATATTTATCGATGTCAACCAATAAGCACATCCGAATGAATTGGCAGAAATAATGGGATAAAGAGATTTTATTGAAAGCAACCAAATACCCAATAACTATAACAACTCCATGAAACAAATTTTCATGCCATATTTGAGTCTGGAACTCATGAAGATGAATCCAAACTGGGACAATGTTGACTCTCTGAGAATTAGAATTGAAATCATGACCCCACCTCTATAAAAATAGGCCACGATTAAAAAAAAACTAGGGTCCACCCTCAATAATTCTCCTCGAGTCTTCCTTACATGAAAGCCTAATGAGGAAGAAATTTCAAGGAAGCAATGCAAAATCCAAGGAACCCCTGAGACGCCATTTGGAAATGGCCCAATGTTTTAGACAATCCAACTCAGGATGCCCCTAGCCAGCTTACCTACCAAATCTTATATCATGTTCTTAAGCAAATAATCCATCGTAGATAACATGGATTTTACAAGTATTACCATCCATAGCACAGGGAGGAAACTTGCCATCAAGAGGAGCTCCCGATACAATGTGAGCATAAGACAACAAGCTCTCAAGGTGCAAAAAACTAGCAAACCCCCGACTACGAACACCCGGATCCCACCAAGGGCAACGACCACAGACCGAGGACTTACCTTCCTAAAATACATCCTCCACATTGATTTCCTCCACCTCCACCTCACCATTAACAAACGACGCTCTAGATTACCACATCACTCCTCTAACTCATCCTCCACATTGATCTCCTCTCCCTAATGATTTTAGTTGAGAAAAACTAAGCTCTTTTCAGTTTTATGGATAAGGAAGAGGTGAGGAGAATAGTTATTAGGATGATATCAAGGAAATATCTAGGATATAATAAAGGCTATTGAAGAATATTGTTCAAATAGAACTATACTTTGGGATTTAATCCATACTTTCCTCGGTTTGATTCCAAAAGTGAGATAGACCTCCAACCTTGGAGATTTTTTCCTGATTGCTCTCTGCAATGTGACGTACAAGATAATCACTAAGTTGATGAATAGAAGTCTTAAGAAGATTATGAAAAATATAATCTTCCAATAATAAGGAGGATTTGTGGAGGGGCATTGAATTTTGATTGGGGTTATTCTAGTCTAAGAGGTTATCCACTCAATGCAACAATTTTGTTAAATATGTATTTTTATTAAACTAGACATGTCTAAGGCTTATGATAAAGTATCCTGGCAATATTTTGATCAAATGGTTAAGAAATTTTGTTTCTCTTAATACTGGAGAGAGTGGATCATGAGTTCTCTCAATAGTTTCCTTCTCTATTCACATAAACAACACTCCCTTATCTCTTTTTCATGCTTCTAGGGGTATTCATCAAGGAGACCCTCTTTTTTCATTTCTTTTTATTATTGTAGGAGAAGTATTGAGAAGATTCCTCTAGAGAAATAATCAACAAGATATTTTGGTAGGTGTGAAATTAGGTGAGGTGACACTAACTCGCCATCAATTTATTGATAATACAATCTCATTGGGGAAGCTAGAATTCAAGAGGCTAGAATGTTCAAAGCCATCTTAAAAATCTACATAGACAGTATTGTCTAGTAGGTGAATGTAGCCAAATACAAGGTTGTTTTCTTCAATATGGATAGAAGAACCCATAATCATATTCTTACCATTTTGAGCTTTGCCTAGGGCACTATTCTACTTGATTACTTGGAGATTACCCTTCATTTCAAGAGACCAAAGTTGGATGATTTAAAATCTTTAATGGATATAATCATTGCTAAAGTTAATCATTGGACTCACCGCTAGCTTAATTTTAGAGGAAGAATGGTTCTCATCCAATCGATGATCCAAGCCATGCCTGTTTAAATTCTTCATTATAGTTGTCCCTATGGGAGTCCTTAGAGAGTTGTATTTGATTACAAGATTTTTTTTGTGGGATGGGCCAAGGATGGGTAATAAATGGGCTCTTGTTAGTTGGGATAAAATATGTTAGCATAAGGCTCATGAGGGTCTTTGTTTTCATAAAGCAACTTTAAATAATCAAGATCTTATTGGAAATCTCTGTTGGAGTTTGATCTCCAACCAGGGGATTTCTTCAGCCAAGTCATCACTAGTAAGTATTTGGGTTTTATCCTCCATCAAGAATTTGGTTGCACTCCTTTTAAGGGCCTCGAGACCTTTATTTGGAAGGTCCTAAAAGTTGAAGAACAATTGGATAAACCTAACCTTTTTTTTGAAAGTGAATAAAGGAGACAAAGCTACTTTTAGGATTGATTCTTAGAACCAATATCCCCCCTTAAATATTGAATTCCCAGAGTTATAGCTCTTGCAACAAAACCTCAAAAATAGGGGATGGATTAAGATGGCTTCCCATATTAATTCAATGTAGATTGGAAATTTCTCTTTCTTTTAGTTGAAGAGGTTGGAAGAAGGGCCTGTTGTTGTACCTCTCCATCAATAGCTTCTTATTTATGAGATCCTCAAATAGAGGTGTCTTACAAGGAAATAGGAAGAGGATAGGATCACCTAGGGCCTTGGTAGTCTAGGCATCTTCACCATCCATGATGGTTATAATAATTTGCTCATTCCTTCTCTGATTTTATGATATGCCCCTTAGGATAGAGTTTGGGTGGCTAATATTTGACCTAAAATAAATTTCTTTGCTTGGAAAGTGATGCATAGGAGTTGTATCACCTATGATAACCTTATGAAGAGAGGCTTTTATGGCCCCTCCAAGTGCATCATGTGTAATTCCTAGGAGGAGACACTTGATAATTTACTTTTCTAGTGTGATTTCACTACAGAGTTGTGGAAAATATGGATAGAACTCTTTAAGGCATACCTCTTTATCTAGGGGTAGATTTTGTAGTAATTGCAACACGAAAAATCTTCCATGGTCCCCTAGGATTAAAATATTGAGTTTTATTGGAAGTACCCATGGGATAGTGGAGGATGAATATTTATTGATTGGGTTTTTTGTTGCCTCTTGTAACACTCTTTGGCTCATTTTGGGACAACACTAGTGGTGTTTGTAGGAATGTCAAGCCTACCAAGTTTCTTCGGATAAAAAAAAAGCAGAAGTGGGATCAAGCTAAGAGTCTATAATATTTTTAATAAATTAAAATACCTCGGAGTGTAATTTGAGTTTAATATTTTTAATAAATTTCTCAACCTTAAAAAAAAATTATGTGACAAATTCTTATAAATAAATTGATATATTATAATTAAAATTTATTGTAAAATATTAAAAAACTTACACACTTTCAAAACAATAAATTCAGTAATTATAATTTAAAATTTCATTTAGAATACTCAATTTTTTATTTTTTGAAGAGGTTGAAAAGTGAGGGCACATTGAGGGTCACCCTTCCTCTGAACTGAACTTGGGTCTTTTCTAGGAGAGCCCAATGTATTTGCTAGGATATCCCAATGTATTTTTTACAATTGATTATATGGGATTAAAATTGATCTTCGCTAGTAGAGCCCAATGTATTTTTTTTTTAAATTGGTTATTTGGAATTGAAATGGCCTCACTTGTATTACACCATCACTAGATAGTGGTATTACAACAAAGCTTGGATATTATCACTTGGAAAGATTTGAACTCTCCTCCTTTAATGTTGAGGAATCTAGTTGATTGAGCTAGTACCATTTGATGGGAGAGCCTAATATATTTTGCCATTGAAACTTGAATTATTTTCTATAAAATAGTAAATATATCATATATTTTCTAAATTTATTTAATTCTATTTTGAATGTTTTCCATGTTTTTTTTAATATTACATTATGATAACATAGGAGTACTACAACAACTTAAAAATTATGCATATATTGTGCATGATAAAGTTAGAGCCATGTTTTCCTCCTTGAAAGTCTCATGTAATTTGATTTTTACATGTATTTTATAATAAATAAATTATTTTTGAGTACTAAAACTTAAAAAGTATGCATATAGTGTGCATGATAAAATTAGATCCATGTTCTCCTCCTTGAAAGTCTCATGTAATTTGATTTTTACCTGTAATTTATAATAAATATATTATCTTTTATGAAAATGATGGGAGCTCAATTAGTTAGCTATGTAAATTTTCAAAGGAAGAATTAAAATTCTAATCTTACTAAGCAATATAAACATAATTTCTAAGATGCTACAATGATATAATTCAAATCTTATCCTCTTTTCACTTTTATATCTAGCTAAAAAATCATAAAATAATTTTAAGATTGCATTTTAAACAAAATTTTATCTAATACAAAATTTTAATATATAAAATAACACTTAAATTAGGTTCAAAAATCATGGGCAAGTCTAATCTAGGGAAAATTTAGTTGTCTAACTTGAGTCCGCTAAGTGTGCGTAGCTTGATGACAGTGGTACAAACCTTGAGCCACCAGGGGATCTCGACCAAGGGTCTCACTCACTCTGGATCATGTTTACTGAGGGGAGATAGGGATTATAGTTGTAACACCATGATTTCATGCTATGATTAGAGGCAATGCAGCTTGACCTTGTGACCAATTGTTTAGAAAGGATGCTGATTTCTTTATGTATAAAAAAGAATAACACTTAAATCTATTTTTAAAATATAACACTTTAAATCTTATAATATAAAGAATACATACAATTGATAATGTAAAAAGATACTTAAATATTAAAAATATATAGGTTCGGGGACCCTTTTAAAAACCCTTCTACTATCAACCAAAAAAATAATGTAAAAAAATACTGAAGTACTAAAAATATATTTAAAATAAAAACATTATCACACAAGAGTTATATTATCTTGAACAAAAAATTAAGGGTTTTTTTTTTTTTTTTTGTGACTTGATTGTCTTTGGAGGAGGATCTCCATGATATTCTTAACGGTGGTCCTTGTTTTTTTTGGGAGATGAAGCCTTTTTCTTTATATATGGGAAACTGACTTTGACTCTAAAAATCAGAAAATCAATTATGCACCTTTTTGGATTGGGATGCTTCTTCTCCACTTCTGGCATGAAGGTATTCTCAGAAGTATTGTTAAGATTCTTAAGGATTTAGTCATGATTGGTCCTGTAACTAAAGTAAGGTCTGAATGATTTATGCTTGTATGTGTGTTATGGTTGACCTCGATGCAAAACTTCGTGATTCTGTTAAACTAGTTTCAAATTGCAAATCATATTCTATAAGAAATAAACCTTGTTTCAACTATAATTACCATGGTCACAAATATTTACTTTACCCTTGGAATAAAGCTAAGATTGAGGAGGGTCAATTGATGAAGTCTCAATCTTCGAATGATGCTTTGTAGGCTCAGCCTTTCTTGTCTAAGGAAGATATCTTGGTGGAAAATGCTTTGATTTCAAAAAAAATTATTGGAGACTCGCGTAGATCCTTTGGTTCTAAAAGGAAAATCTTAAAATGCTTCGATCCTTGCTAAAAACTCCTTTGAAGGTATGGCTTCAAGCCTTGCTCCCTCTGAGGATAATGAGTTGCTTTTAGCTTTGGACGGTAGAAATTTTATTGTGTTTCTAAAGAAAAATAAAGAATTGAGATATCCATATCGCATTTCGAGAGGAAAATCGATTAGCGAGAAAAATTCTAATAGGATCCATCTCCAGATAAGCTCTAGGGGTGGAAGGTTGGTTTGTGTAGACCCTATAAATGACCATTATGACGTTCTTTGTTTGTCTCACGTTGGTCCGTTCTCTACTGTAGGGTGGCTTTCCTTCAAGCGGGAAATTCAAATGATCCGTTTTGAATTAGTCTTTGAGTTGGAATTATTTTTATTTAAATTTAAAAATTTAAATTTGCAGGATGTGGGCAAGCGCCTATTCTCCATTTTTAGTTTTTTCTAGTTTGTATGGTTGCATTAATATTCTCTGCAGTCTTGTTGCACTTTCCTATCTTGGAGTGCTCTTCAGAAGCTTTGTATCTTTTATCCAATCGGTTTTTTAGTTACTCTCCTTTGTGTAGTGATTGGTTTTGGTTTGTTGTTCATTTACGTTTGGGGAGCCCAAAAACTCTTTTATAAAAGGTTTCTCTCCTTTCAAAACCCTTTTCAACCAATAAAAAAATATTATCTTGTAAGATATAAACATAATTCAAACCTTGTTAAGCAATATAAACATAATTTCTAAGATATTGTAATGATTTAATTCAAATCTTACCCTCTTTCCACTTTTATATACCTAGCTAAAAAATTATTTAATAATTTTAAAATTACATTTTAGACATACTTTTATTTAATAAAAAATATAATATATAAAATAATACTTCAAATTTATTTTTAAAATATAATTTTAAATATTATAATTTAAAAAATATATAAGAGATAATGTAAAAATATATTTAAGTTAAAAAAATATGTATAGAAAAACATTATCACACAAGAGTTATATTACCTAGAGTAAAAAATAGAAATAAAAATATACTTAAGTTCTAAAATATATATTTAAAAAATAAAACAAAGAAAAGAATATTACATAGAAGTTATATTTTTTTACTTAGTTCTTTTTAGAGGAGGATATCTATAATATTCTTAGTGGTGGCCATTGGTTTTTTTAGGAGATGAAACCTTTTCCTTTGTAGACAGGGAATTGACTTTGACCTTGAAACTGGGAAAATCAATTATACACCTTTGTGGGTTAGGTTGTTGGGACTTCCTCTCCACTTCTAACATGAAGGAATTCTTATAGGTATTACCAAGATTTTGGGGGATTTATTCATGATTGATCTTGTAACTAGAGCAAGGTCTCAAATTATTTATGCTCATATGTGTGTTATGGTTGACCTCAATGTTGAACTTCTTGATTCTATTATGTTGGTTTTGGATGTGAGTACGAGATAGAAAACCATCTTCTATGAGAATAAATCCTTATTTTATTCCAACTTAATCGCCATAGTAAAAAATATTCACATTACCCTTAGAATAAAGCTAATACTAAGGAGGCCCAATTGATGAAGTATTAACCTTTGAATGATGCTTCACAGGCTCAACCTTTCTTGTCTAAGGAAGATATCTTGGTGGAAAATGCTTCCACTTCAGAACCTTTATTGGAGACTCAGGTAGACCCTTTGGATGATCTAAAAGGAAAGTCTTCAAATGCTTTGATACTTTATACAAATTTTTTTGAATGTATAGCTTCAGGCCTGCCCCATTTGAGGATGATGAGTTGCTTTTAACTTTGGGTGGTAGGAATTTCATTAAGTTTATAGACAAAAGGAAAGAATTGAGATTGAGATGTCCAGGTCACTTTTCGAGAGGATAGGTAATTAATAAGACAATATAGTGATATGAAAGCTGGAAGACCTCTCGCTAATCCATCTTTGGATAAGCCCTAGGGGTTGAAGGTTGGTTTGTGTAGATCCTATAAATGATTGTTATGCCCTTATTTGTATAAAGTATTACTATTGGAGGGTGGGTTTTCTTTAATCAGGAAATTCAAATGATTCTTTTTGAATTAGAATTTAGATTGAATTGTTTTTATTTAAATTTTAACTAATAAGTTTAATTGTAAAACATGTAGAATGAAGAGAACGTTAAGAGGTGAAGATCATTCTTTACATTATAAAATAGAAACAAATAGGTTGATATGAAACTAAAAGACTAAATTGGTTTTATTTCAACTACTATGTTAGAATAAGAGAATATTCTCTTAAGTTCCACTAGGATAGACACTTGAGTTTCCACTCCTCCATGTGTCAGGAGAACTCTCGGTGGTGTCTTCATCAAGTCTGATGAGTTGTTGTAATCCAACGACTCTCAATGATCAGCTCTGCTATTTATACATAGCTGATCCTTGGAATAAATCAATCAGTTCTACTCTTCTCTTCATCTCTTGTAATGCTTTGCATATCTATTATGAAATTCTAACATGGTACCAGAGCAGGATAGATTTTTCTAGTATTCTCTCTTGAAGGTTCTAGGATCTGATTCATTTACTTTGGATAATTTTTTTTGGCTATCTAACTTCAAAGTTTGTAGTAGTCTCCTTTTATCCATAGTTTTCTCTTTCAACATATTTATTTTTTAAAATATATGTTGCAAATTCTTTCAAATCTGTGTTGAATTCGTGCTTGAGGAAAATTATTATTATTTTTTAAATATATAGCTATTTTCTTTTCTTTAAACACAAGGTTTACCCTGTGTGAAGGCGCTATACTCGCCCATATTCAAAGAAAAAGCCTCTTAATTTTTTTTTTTTTCCTCTATTCGATATTCATTTTAACTGACACTTTTTGGCCCACCAATCTAGAAATATCGTTTGATTTTTGCTTATTTTTATAGCGCAAATATCATTTATTTCTAACTAAAGTGTTTACTTAGAGTGCTTTGAGTTTTATTCGCTCCTGAAGGACAACGGATTTCCTCATTCAAATTTAAAATTGGTGCACTTGACGTTCTCTCTAGTGCACTCGACGTTCTCTTTGGCTCCGTTCCAACGTCTCTCGTTTGCCATCTTTCTCGTTGTTCCTCTCGGAGTTGCATTTCAACCGATGCTCTCTCTTCGTCGGTCAATATATATCATCTCCTTGTAGGTTTTTAGAACCAAGATTTGCTTTCATATATTATTGCTCTAATAATTATTCATTACAACAAGAGTCAAAAGTTTCTCGATTTCAGCATCCCATAGAGGTCCCTCTCCTTTTAGTCATTTTGTGCAGGTTTCACTGGTTCATCAGAGGCAACGCTCTTCCATCTGCCCATTCGAGACTTTAGGGATAGATAATTTTTATTTTAAAAGTTGTGTGTAGGTTTCTCTGTTCATCTGGAGACAGTGCCCTAATAATTTTATGCAGGTTTCGTTGGTTCGTCTGAGGCAACGCTCTTCCATTTTTGATAGCGCCCATTGGGCACATCCCTCTACTCCCAAACTAAATTAATTTTTTAATTATTATATTTTATTTATCCTGTTATCGATATTGCTTCCTTTATTTCTACCGAGCATAACGTTTTATATAGGAAAGCTGGAGTGTTATATTTTTTTAACATTCTCATCTACAGGTTTCTTCATTCTGCTCTTTTGGCAATGACCTGGTAGGGTGAAGGGGCCCTTTCGACAATGATCTCTTCTCCAGTTGAGACCAGTTTGCTCGGAGTGACCTCTCTCTGTCCTCTCGGTGGCTTCCTCTCTCTAAACGAATCACCTCTACTTTTTTAGAGGCCGAAAGTTTGTATTATTATTTTATTTCTCCTCATTTCTTTTTTTATGTAAAAGTTTCTTTCGAATCCTTGTGTTTCGAAGAAACTACTTTGTCTCCTTTTTTAGGAAGCCTTATTTATTTTTATTGGCTCTCTAAAAAACGTGAGACCCTATTGTAAAAAAATTAATAAAAGTTTTTTTGGGAAGGGGGTGAGTGCATTTTTTGCACTCAATTGGTCCATCATTTAAGGGGGGTGTGCTTTCTTTTGTCTATCTTCATCTATGCCTTTACTTTATTTCAAGTAAATTTATGAGGTTATATTTTTTAAATGTTAATTTAAATTTCATAGAGAAAATCACATTAAATCCTTAAAATTGCTTTATACAAAAAGGGGGGCCTATCTTTAAATTATTGCTATCTTTGTCTTTTATTTGATTTAATATAAACTTTAAAATTTCTCAAGTTTACTATTAAATTCAAAACATTTAAGAGGCCCATCTATTTTATAAAAAAATTTCTCTTTGGCAATTATAAATTATATTTGTTCATTATAACCTTGTTTATTTCATAGATAAGATTATTTTTTTAAAAGAAAATTTTGTTTCTCCCATCATTTCCTTTTAAGTGTTTTTTAAAAAAAATCATTAAAAATTTTAATTTACAAGATTTCAAAATAATTCCTTCTTTTTTCAAATATCTTTTGCCTACGTTCCATGTATCAGTACCTATAAAAACTTATAGTTTCCCTCTCGTAAGGGTGAAGTTTTTGAGGCAATTGGTATAAAGGCCTGGCAGATATTTTTCTATAATCTGTTTCTTTGGGTATCTCTCTAACTTATAGTTTCCCTCTCGTAAGGGCAAGTTTTTGAGAAAACACCAAATAAATTGATTGTTTCCCTGCATATCAAGCCAACACCCTTCCAAATTCTTCTCTCTACTTACAGTCTCCCTCAAGTAAGGGTGGGTATTGTGAAGAATAAAAAAAGGATTTGGCTCTCTCAAAGCAAACAATATTAAAAACTCATTATACTTATAGTTTCCCTCTCGTTAGGGTGGGTATTTTGAGTAATATATATTGAAAAGCTTCATATATTTTCTTTCTTCCATTTGCATTAATCAATTAATTGAAGTTCTAAGGGGGGATATATTGGTTAATTATAAAACTTCAATCCTTTTAAAAATATGAATTCAATTGAACCTCTCACCCCTCATAACTTTCACACTTGGAAACCTAAAATTTTAAATCTTATCTCTCAAAAAGGTCTTACTCATTTGTTAGAAGAAAAGCAACCAGAATTTGATAAAGAATATGAAATATTTGTTCATAAAGGAAAAATGCACGAAACTATGGGTATTATTAGCTCTAATGTTCATGAAAGTTTGTGGTTTCATATTACAGATTGCAAAACTCCTTATGAAAGTTGGGAGAAATTGAAGACTCTATTTGGGAAAGTAGATCAGATGAGATCAATGCAATTAGAAGCCGAACTCACATCTCTATCTCCTGAATATTTTAGTAGTATTGTTGACTTCCTCACTAAGTTCAAAGAAGTCCTCACTCAATACAAAGGCAGTGGGAAGACTAAGACTGAAGAAGAATGCATTTATCTAATCCTCTCTAAGCTAAATGGTGTTTTTTAGATATTTGCTACCACCTTTATATCTACCAAAGATGCTCTGGGTGCAACCTTTAAAATGCCTTCTTTAGAAGAATTTTGTGATAGATTAACTAGGGAAGAAACTAAACTTGCTAGATATGAAATATCTTCTTCTTCCTCTTCTTCTAAAGCCTTAGTAGCCTCCACATATTCTAAAGAAAAATTTAGAAAGAAGGAAAAGACCCCCATAACCTGTACTCACTGCAAAAAGAATGGTCACTCTGCTAACAAATGCTGGAAAATATTACAACAACTAGAGGCAACTATAAAAGATCAAAATATAGACAATAAAAAGCAAATAGGAAAAGCCCTTAATGTTCAAGGAAAAACTTCTAATTCTTCCTCTAATTTTTGGGTCCTAGATTCTGGAGCTACTCATCACATGACTGCTTCAGATAAGTTTTTTTCTTCTATCTCCTCTAGTTCTACTTGTAGCATAGAAGTAGGTGACTCTTCCTTTATCCCTGTCAAAGGAAAAGGAGATATAACCATTGATGGTGGTTGTATTAACAATGTTCTCTATGTTCCAAACATTGCCACTAATCTCCTATCCGTCTACCAAATTTGTACTTCTAGAAAGGGGAAAATTGTTCTCTTCTCCCCAACAAGAGTTGAAATAAGAGAGTTTCAAGATCCCAAATCCCTTATAGCCAAAGGGAATATTGATCACAACTCTCAACTTTTTCACTTCAAAGGTTTTCAAAATCCAGAAGGAGCCTCCTATTTTGTGGCTCATAGTGATCTTGAAAGTAAAATATGGCATGAAAGGTTTGGTCATCTTAGTTTCAACTACCTAAAGGATTTGAGCACCCATAATATGGTTACAGGATTACCCCAAGTCTCTTCTAGTGATGGATTTTGTCCTGGATGTGCTCTTGGAAAGCAACATCAAGATCCTTTCCACCCAAGTAGTTCTCTAAAAACCTCTTCACCTCTGGATTTAATCCATAGTGACTTAATGACCTTTCCTGAACCATATTTTAAAGGAGCAAAGTATGCTCTAACCTTTATTGATGATTTCTCTAGAAGATCCTAGGTCTACTTCCTGAAATATAAGAGTGATGTTCTATCCCACTTTAAGGTTTTTAAAGCCTTAGTTGAAAATCAGGCATCTTGCAAAATCAAGAAGATTCACACTGATAATGGGGGGAATACTGTAGTAATGAGTTCTCCACTTTTTTATCCAATCATGGCATCATTCATCAACATTTTGTCTCCCATAATCCTCAACAAAATGGTATTGCAGAAAGGAAAAACTGGACATTAAAAGAGATGGCTAATTGTATGCTCCATTCAAGAGATCTTCCAAAAATTTTTTGGGCAGAAGCTATTAACTGTGCAAATTATATTCAAAATCGCACACCTCATAGAGCTCTTGACCATTTAACTCCTGAAGAAGCATGGACTAGCTTAAAACTAGATGTTTCCTACTTCAATATTTTTGGGTGTATTGCTTGGGCTCACATCCCAAAGAAGAAAAGGAAGGCTCTTGATAAGAAAAGCAAAAAACTCATCTTTATCGGTTATTGTGAAGAATTGAAAGCATACAAGCTTCTTGATCCCTCAACTCATGAGGTCTTCTTTCATAGGAATGTCCAATTTGATGAAACATTCCCTCAAAAATATCCTCAAAATCCCTCTTCCTCCATTGAGCCTTCTCCTATAGTAGAACCTCAATATTATGAAGAGCCAACTCTTGAAGTTAACTTGGTTATTGATAATCAAGATGAGGAACCTGTAACTCCATCTCAATGCCTTTCAACTCCTTCAACTCCTTCCTCTATGCCAAAATGGGCCCGCACCATTGTTAAAGAAGCTACTCCTTACATCCAAAATCTCCCTTCAATAAGATCATCCAACCCCATAGGCACTGGCCTTGTATGTCAGTCTATTTCCTCTGATCCTCAATCCTTCAAGGAAGCCTCAGGTATTAAAGAATGGGATGATGCCATGGAAAATGAATTTTCTTCCTTGATAAAAAATGAAACTTGGGACTTAGTTCCCTTACCTAAAGGAAGAAAATTAGTTCGTTGTAAATGGATCTTCAAAATAAAATATGGGCCTAATGGAGAAATAGACAAACACAAGGCTCGTCTAGTTGCCAAAGGTTTTTCTCAAATTGAAGGCATAGATTATGCAGAAACCTTTGCTCCTGTTGCTAAAATGGATTCTGTAAGATTGGTTCTTTCTCTAGCTGCTTCCCAAAAGTGGTCTGTCTATCAAATGGATGTCAAAAGTGCTTTCTTACATGGATATTTAAAGGAAGAAATATTCATGGAACAACCTGCTGGTTTTACTCAAGACTCCTCTCTAGTTTGTAGGCTTAAAAAGTCTCTCTATGGCCTCAAACAAGCCCCTAGAGCTTGGTATGAAAAAATGGACTCCTTCCTTCTTTCAGCAGGTTTTTCTCATTGTGAGTCTGATAACACAGTTTACATTTGGAGAAATAAAGGCAACATCACCATTCTTGTTCTTTATGTTGATGATCTTCTTCTCATTGGTAGTAACTTGACTCACATTCAGACTATAAAAGACTCTCTAAAAAAATTGAAATGGCAGATCTAGGAAAAGCTCATTACTTCCTTGGGATCCAAATAAGTCAAACAGATGAAGGTATATCTTTGTGCCAACAAAAGTACACTCTAGATCTACTACAAAGATTCAAAATGATAGATTGCAAACCTTCTCCTACCCCCTTTCAATCTGGCATTAATCTTAGTACTTCTTGCTCATCCCCTCTTTGTGATGCTACTCTATACCGTCAGCTTGTAGGAAGCTTGCTATACCTTACTCATACTCACCCAGATATCTCATATGTTGTTGGCCTCATATCCAGATTCTCTCATCAGCCTCACTTCAGTCATTGGCAAGCAACAAAAAGGATCCTCCGTTACTTGCAGGGCACTACTCACTTTGGGCTCTTCTACAAAGGGAAATCCATGAATATCATTGGCTACACAGATTCTGATTGGGCAGGTTCAGTAGAAGATAGATGTTCCACATCAGGCTATGTATTTTGCCTTGGTTCCTCACCGATAGCCTGGTTATGCAAGAAATAACAAGCAATAGCCCTATCTTCTATAGAAGCAGAATACAGGGCAACAGTTTTGGCTAGTCAGGAAGCTCTTTGGCTTCGTCAAATTCTAAAATAATTTGGCTTCACACATGAACATCCTATAACTCTTTGGTGTGACAATCAGAGCACAATTCATATTGCACGTAATCCAGTTGAACATCAGAGAACCAAGCATATTGAGATACACATGCACTTCATAAGGCAACATATTCAGAAAGGGGACATTCACTTGGAGTATATTCCAACTGAGGCACAAATTGCAGATATCTTCACCAAGCCATTTCCTTCTCCACGTTACCTTCAGTTGCGAGAAAATCTTGGAGTCATACAACTGCATTGATTGGTTTTATGAGGACAATATTCGCCATACGAAGACATGCCTCTCTTCATATTATAGTTGGTTTTTCCCCATAGGGGTTTTTTCACCAACTATTATATGTAAATGAGTACCTAATCAGGCCATGTTGTCGGGACTCATATTTCTTTATTGTTAAAAGAGGACAATATTCACCATACGAAGACATGCCTCTCATTGTTGGTTTTTCTCCACAAGGGTTTTTTCACCAACAATATTATGTAAATGAGTACCTAGTCAGGCCTAGTCGTCGGGACTCATCTTTCTTTATTGTATAAAGAGGACAATCTTCACCATACGAAGACAAGCCTCTAATAGTTGGTTTTTCCCCACAGGGGTTTTTTCACCAACTATTATATGTAAATGAGTACCTAATCAGGCCATGTTGTCGGGACTCATCTTTCTTTATTGTTAAAGAGGACAATCTTCGCCATACGAAGACATGCCTCTCTTCTTCTCATAGTTGGTTTTTCCCCACAAGGGTTTTTTCACCAACTATTTATTGTATAAGGAGGACAATCTTCGCCATACGAAGACAAGCCTCTAACTTCCTTTTGATTGATGGTTTTTTCCCATTGGGTTTTACCATCTCTACAAAAGAAGTCATTGTACATGAGTAACCTTATTGAAGGACTCATTTGTACGTTCACCCCTAGTATCACTTAAGGGGGGTGTTAGAATAAGAGAATATTCTCTTAAGTTCCACTAGGATAGACACTTGAGTTTCCACTCCTCCATGTGTCAGGAGAACTCTTAGTGGTGTCTTCATCAAGTCTGATGAGTTGTTGTAATCCAACGACTCTCAATGATCAGCTCTGCTATTTATACAGAGCTGATCCTTGGAATAAATCAATCAGTTCTACTCTTCTCTTCATCTCTTGTAATGCTTTGCATATCTATTATGAAATTCTAACAAGTGGTACCATTGACGTATGGGTGTGAAGTTTGGGCTATTGGTACATAAAAATAAAAATGGAGAAAAATAAAAAGGATTTAAAATGTTTGATTATAAATGAATTTCAATTAAAATAGCTAGTTTCAAATGATACTTCTAGCAAAAACAACACCTTCCCTATATAGGCAGTTCCTATGGTTTGTCTTCTAGAATTAAAAAAACTGAATAGATGACCTAAAGATTCTAATAGAAGAAGATCTCAATAAAAAAAAAAAAATTATTGAATAAAAATGATAGGTGGACAAACAAATTGAATAACAACTTGGAGGAATACCCAAATAATAAAAGCAACATGAAGATGTTTGCTATGAAAACATCAAGCAACTATGTAGGAAAATAAGTTAGGAAGAAAGAGAAAATTACCTTATTAAATTTAACCCTACATATGAGTCACATGGCCTATTCTCCATTTTTAGTTTTTTGGTCTATATGGCTGCATTAATATTCTCTGGAGTCGTATTGCAGTTTTCCATCTTGGAGTGCTCTTCGAAAGCTTTGTATCTTTTCTCCAGTCCTTTTTTTAGTTCCTCTCCTTGACTTTGTGTAGTGATTGGTTTTTGTTTATTGTCTTTTTAGATTTGGAGAGCCCAAAAAACCCTTTGTAAAAGGTTTTGGGTCCTTTCAAAACCCTTCTCAACCAATAAAAAAATATTATCTTATAAAGATATAAACATAATTCAAACCTTGTTAAGCAATATAAACATAATTTCTAAGATGTTGTAATGACATAATTCAAATCTTACCTTATTTAATTTGTAGGATGTGGGTGGGAGCCTATTCTCCATTTTTAGTTTTTGGGCATGTATGGATGCATTAATGTTCTCTACAATCCTATTGTAGTTTTCATTTATCTTGGAGTGCTCTTTGGAAGCTTTGTATCTTTTCTCCAGTCATTTTTTTAGTTTCTCTCCTTGGCTTTGTATAATGATTGATTTTGGTTTGTTGTTTTTTTAGGTTTGAGGAGCCCAAAAAGACCTTTGTAAAAGGTTTGGGGACTTTTCAAAACCTTTCTCAATATAAAATATATTATTTTGCAATGATATAGACATAATTTAAACCTTATTAAACAATATAAACATAATTTCTAATATGTAATGATATAAGTCAAATATTACCCTCTTTCCACTTTTATATATCTAGCTAAAAATTATAAAATAATTTTAAAATTACATTTTGAACAAACTTTTATTTAATAAAAAATATAATATATAAAATAACACTTCAATTTTGTTTTTAAAATATAATTTTAATTTTTATAATTTAAAATATACATATAAAAAATAATGTAAAAAGATACTTAAATTTTATATATATATATATATATATATATATATATATTATCACACAAAAGTTATATTATCTTGAATAAAAAATTAGGTAAAAAAATACTTAAATTTTAAAAATATATTTTAAAAAAAATTATCACATGAAACCTATATTATCTTGAGTAAAAAAATAGGTAATTTAGTTGTACTTTATATTAATATTATTATTAAGTAATGCCAAGCACAATGGATGGCACAAGTAGGGGACATAGCAAGAAGGATCCTCCCTCCTCATGATTTGAACTCAGATCACCAAGATGAAATGACAACTATTAAGATACTATGGATGAAAGTAAAGGTAAGAATTTTTTTATTTTTATAATAACTTGTATAAATCTTAGTTTGCTAAGTAAAAAAAAAGTTAAGGGGATACTAAAAGTTTATAGAAATGGAACATTGAGTTCATAGAACTACCAACTAACCTATCTCTTTAGTTTTTAATTTTAAAGCAAAACACAAGTTTTTTAAAAAAATCTGTCTAATATACACTAATTTACAACTACTATATCCCAACAAGAATATGGGACACTAACTATAAACTGTAAGACTGCTTATATTAACAAAAACTTATAGAATATTATATATTTATAGAATAATTTTTGAATAAAAATTTAAGTTTAAATTTAAATGTATAATATATATTTGTTATTATGATAAATAAAGATATTTTGAAAGGTTCCAAGCGTTTTATATTTACAAAATTGCATATTACGAAATTTAACTGATAATATTATATAACCTAATATAACTTTATAAATATCAGAAATGTCAAGTCATTTATACTATTTATAAAGGAAGCTATTCCTATACCGTATTTAGAAACATGTCACTCGACACAGGTGATTTACACTACATCCATGACCATTAATATATAGCAATGATATTTTTTAAGGTTGAATGGTTAAATAAATAGCATCATGATGTTGGCAGTTTACCTTCTATTGAGTTCTTTTCATAGACCTATCTTATAGGTTATGGTTTTCATTTTTTATTTGTTTTAAAGTATAAATTTAAAAGTGATAGTCTTCTAGTTGTAAATTAAAAATATATGTTGGTGACTCTAAAAATATATATTTTTTAATTATTAAACTTTTATATTATTATAAAATTGATGAGTTGTTTTGAAATGTATTGATGTACTCATATATATTTATTTCATTTGTACATGAAAACATATTCAATAACATGTTAGTATATTGTAGTGATATGTTTTTGAATTTTATAAAAGAGACCAAAATTCAATTCTTACTATTTTTAAAAATTCTCAAATTTTTATCCATAAAAAAATAAGCCTAAATTTTCTACTCATAAAAGGCTTACCTATAATAAAAATAAAAAACCAAGTTCAATCCCTACTGCCCCTTTCAAAATCATTCTGAAATTTTTATCCCGACAAAGATAAGCTTAACTTTTTACCCAAAAAAGATACTTTAAAAAACTAGTGCTTTATTCTCAAATTTTTGCCTGAAAAAAAATAAGCCTAAAATTTTTGCTTACAAAAGGATAGGCAGGATGATAGTAGTTCCTGGTGAGCTACCCCATTTAGATACTCTACGGGTCCGCATAGGTGGAATAAGATGGCTGTCCCTGTTCAATTGCATGTGGGTGGACTGCCTTAATTCAATAGGCCTAAATTATTTTCAGAATAGGATAGGTTGCAGAGTGCTTGCTGAGTTCAATTTATTAAAAATTTGGTAGTGACTTACCTCTAAGCCGACAATTTAATTCTCTCAAAAATTAATTTGTACTAATCATATGATATATAATTCATCAATCATCAACCAAACTAAACATATAAGAGTACGTAACAAAGTATCTTCATTCGCCATCTATTTACTACTAAGTAAATATCATTCGAACAAAATCTAATTAATCAATTTACCAATTGAAACAATTTTCTTACAATAAACTTTTTTGAACTTAGTTGTTCTTGTGTTTATTATTTGTCGGAGTAGCCAGAAAGGATTAGGAAATTCGTGAGGCTTGATATTTTTGTTTAAGAAGCCATTATCCTACTTTATAAAATAATATCTGACACTTCAAATAAAATATGATAGATTCTACATAATATAGAATTTAATATTGGATATGAAATTCAATGTTACATGTTAATATAGTAAAAAATATGATTTTGAAAGATTTTTTTTAATTAATAAAGGTATACTTGTTAATATAAGTATTTGATAAAATAAAAAAATTATAAAACTATAAAATATTTTCAATGTTTATTAATTCATTTTAATTGTTTCAAATTTAAAAAAAAATAGTATACTATAAAAATCATTAATTGACTAGTCTAAAAAAACTAGTCAATTTGATTTAGTAGCACATATAAATGGTTCTTTATTCAAAATTATTTTTTTAACTATATTAGAAAACAAGACTATGACATGACCATGTTTGTTAATTAATTTTAAATTCATGAGAAAGGGAGGTAAGCATCAAAATTTGTGAAAGATATGAATTGAGAAAAATACATGATTTTGAAGATAAATTTGCCAGTCTTAACTTAACATGAGCATGCAAAGAATATAAATTCAAAAGGGTATATAAATTATAATAATGACATTATCTTTGCCATTACTTATGCTGCAAATGTGTCACCTTTAACCTTAAGTCTTATGTGTCAATATAATAGCTAGATTTTTAGCTCATACAGATATAAGCACAACTCCCCACAACTATCTTATATATTTTCTTTTAATTTTGTTTACTTGTTTAATCCCAATGTATAGAAGTCTATAGAAGCCAAATATAGTTCCCTATAGGAATGCTCATCATTAGAGTTTAAAAAACAACTTTATTAATATAATCACAAGCTTTGCATGAATTGTTGTTTGGTTTCTTAAGATTATATCATTATCAAGAAAACCTAGTTAAGGTCACATTGACAATAATTTTAGCCTCTTGCCACTTGATGGTTCTCATTAACACTCAAGTGGAGGGTACTTTGAAGAGGTTAAGGTTTTTAGTCCCCTTGATACTCAATAATACCTCTCATGCTCTCATGTCCCTATGTGCATGCATAACATCATTTAAATATAAATTATGTCAATAAAAGGATAAAATTTTCCAAATTTATTCCTAAAATACAATACAATCAATCTGAAAAAATGCTCATAATTTTAGTTAACACCTATACCTTTTTTTGTTTGTGTGTCCCTTAACACTCTCTCCTTGTGCACATATTAGATAATGATATTGTCAATATTTGATGTGGAGTTAGATGAAGGGCATAAGTAGACGTCTTGGAGGCCTTCTTCATGTTGACCCATCCTTGAATTAAACAACCTTTTTAGGAGAATGTGGTTCACCTTGATAGTAAAATTGTATATTCTAAAATCTAATTTCCACAAATATATTTGTTGCTTATTCTACGTCTTGAACTTTATCAATAATTCGAAGGCTAGAAAGACTCTTTATCACCATGGCTATATACATTTTGTAATTTGACCTTCTTAATTTGTTTAAAAGTGTGCATGTCTTGCAAGACCATGGTTATATACATTTTGTAATTTGACATTCTTAATTTGTTTAAACATGTGCATGTCTTGCAAGGCCATTTGTTAGAATAAAAGGATGCGGATTATATTTGTGTTCATTGAGGACCCATGCATGCCTAACATCTATGTTGTCAAAAATAAGAAACATAAAACATGACAACAATGACAACATAACGAAACAATCTTTAATGAAGGTTACACATATCAAATGAATTTACTCTATGCCATATATATATTTTTTCCTTTAATTTTTTTTTAAAGATACATCAAATAAGAATGATTCATTGTGTAGGGTTTGATATTAGATGATTTATAATATACAACAAAGGTTAAACACTAATGGCTAGATGAAAAATACCTAAAAAACATAGTTTCACCATAGTCAATATTTTACTCAAAATGGTCAAAATGATTGTTAGAACATGTTATTGGTTATGATTCATCATTGCATGGCCAAAAAATGAAAATGTATTCCATTTATCATAATTTTTTTAAAATAGCTTAGCATATCTTTGTTGCATTTTGGTTGAGGAACATACATTTTGAGCATGACCATAATGCCATTTGGAAAGGGCATTACAATTTTGATAATTTTAGGGGATTTTTGTACACTTTGTTATATTTCCACCTCTCAACCATCACATGTCCCTTGCATACCTCTTATGTGATAGATTCATTGATATCTCAATGCATAATTCAAATAATTTAAAAAATGTTATTTTCATTATTTTATCCTCATGTTCTATCTGAAAGCACGAGATTCCAGGCGAAGGAAACACTAATTGCGATGCATCCAAAATCAAATACGCTTAAGTCCTAGAAATGTAAATTGCATGAAATGAAAAAAACGCATTGGAAGAGACACAAGCAAATGGAGAAAACATAGCCCTTTCATTAAAATTTCTTGATCTCTATTACAAATACGCCTCCTCCCTTTTCAGGGGCTAGGAGCGTTAAAAGAATTTGACTACAATCGAGACTTAAGGTTCCTCTTTCCGCGTGCCCACACTTGAAATGGGTGGGCCAAGATGATGCCGCCGCTGATGTTGATGAGTCCTTGACCTCTGCTGCTCCTCCTGCGAACAAAGAAACAACGAAGATGTCAATAGCACTCGTTGCAAATAGGAAGTGTTTGTTCTCTAAAATCGCCAAAAGATGCATGCAAATAATTAGCCAAATCGATAGACAAAATGACTCTAAATGACCTGAAAATCTGATAGAGGACAAAAGACATCACCAGAGGGCCACTGGCATTGAAACAGTTGGCCAATCTGCCTTCAACTGGAATTTGTCCCTGGGCAGGACGAATTCTGACTGCTATTCGTCCCTGGGTGGGACGAATTCTTCTGTGTTGGAAAAGCCGACCTGTTGCTACTCCAATGTCGAATCTCGGGACCTGCAAAACACCTACAAATAGGGGGGTTATGTAATTGGGGCCATTTTGGGACGACCCAGATGGTCGGATTCTCCCAATTTGGCCTCTATCCTCGAGAATTTGATATCGCCACCTGCAAGTTAGTGAAACAACAAAGCGACACAAAGCATGATAAAATCTGATCAGAATGTTATGAAATTGAAGCTATGAGTTAACCAAATAGAATAACATGATATGCACCCTAAAACAATAATCTAGAATGCTTTTGAAACAAAACTTGGAAAGTGCGGGGGTGCCCAAGTGGGCCTCCCACCGGTGGCACTTGATCTTGGCGCCAATCCACTAGGGATGGGCCCAAAACCTCTTAGGATTGGGGGGTCGGAAAATTGGTTGATTCAGGTGTCCATATGTTGGATTTGGGTCAGATTCAAGCTTCCAAAAGCCACCCAACAACCTCCCTTGCAAAAGAGATTGGTGGATGTGAGAAGGTGAATCAAAGGGGATGCAAGTGGGTGTTCAACTCGGCAGCACTTCGTTGCTTGAAATCTCCTTCAATCTATATCCTTTTGGGTGAGAAAAGTCCCACCTTTTATAGACCCATGGGGTCTCTTTTGAGAGGGAAGCACAAATGCCATGTGTTGGTCATAGGTGCCATGTGGCGCTCATGTCTTCCCATGAGGGAGGGGAGTCCTCCATTGACTTGGGCTCTCATAACTGCCCTTGTGATAGTCTTCTAACGGCCTATCTATCCACCCACACACGTGTGCGAGGCAGGAGTCATCAACTGACTATCCTGTGCTGCCACTTGGCACCATTCTTCTTTTTTCCCGTTAAACTTGGAATTCGTCCCTGGGTGAGACGATTTCAGAATTTGTCCCTGGGTGAGACGAATTCCAGTTAGTATTCGTCCCCGGGTGAGATGAATACTGAGCAAAGTGTCTAAATGTGCCAAATTGCTTCCCGACCTTACAAAATTGCTATGAAAGTGGTTAGGACCACTGTTTGACCTCTGAGGGCTGCCCTGGGGGCTGTGTTTGTCAAAGCGATCAGTGTTTGCAGTCACATAATCGGATTGGTGCTGTTTTGGTGTCTACAGATGCCCCTTTTTGGGATGCGCTGTGCATGGCATAGCACCGAGCAAAAATAGATAACCAAAGCACTAATGATTAGGGTTTCTTGGTAACCTAACCAACTTTTGATGCCCCAAGCATGGAAAGGGCATGCATTCTTGAATCCTTGCTTCTGACGAGCTAAGGAGTTTGATTTCAAGTGTTAACCTATTTTGGTGAGGTGTGACTTGAACTTAGACATTGATCAGTCATGAATAGGCGAAGGGCGTTTTATCCACAGGGGAACCTTGTGTTCATGATTCACGAAATGCCAAGTGTTTGATTGATTTGATTGTTGCTTGTTTACTGCCCCAAGCAGGAGCGTGATTGTCTTTGTCAATGATTCTTTGAATGCATGTCGTTTTCCTTAATTGGGTGTGTGATTGTTGATTGGTGACTAAGTGTGACTACCCCCTCAAGCGACGAATCGATGAGGGAATGACCTTCATGAGAAAAGCGATGAGTCGCTTGACCCAAGATGACTTGTGCAAGGGTGCCTTTAGATGGTTTATCGTTAAGCATGTGCAATTTTTCCAACATCTGGACCTGTTTTTGGTGGGTGTTAACCCTTTTTGTGATGCCATAATGGGGTGAAATCGTCGACAACCCATCTTCCCGTGGAGCGGTCCGGCTATGATAGCCTTCTTGGGGAAGTAGTAGAGTGACAATTTGAACCCCGACATCGATTTTCTATGCCAAGAGGTTAAGTGCGAGAGCACTTGTGTCCGACAATGCTTATTGCTTTGTTTTTATGTTGCATGTTTTGTTGTTTTTGTTGTTTTTTTTTTTTGTGACACCATTTGGGGATTAAATTTTCGAAAATCCGTCTCCCGTGGAGCGGTCCGGCTATGGTAGCCTTCTTAGGGAGTAGGATAGTGATAATTTGTGACCCTGATGTCGATTTGCCATGCCAAGAGTTTAAGTGCAAGAGCACTTGTGTCCGGCAATGTTTATTGCTTTTTGTGTTGTTTTGATTTTCTTGTTGTTTTTGAGTGGGCTTTGACCCTTTTGTGACGTCGTTTGGGGATGAAATTGTCGAAAATCCATCTTCCCATGGAGCGGTCCGGCTATGGTAGCCTTCTTAGGGAGTAGGATAGCGACAATGTAGACCCTGACATCAGTTTTTCTATGCCAAGAGGTTAAGTGCAAGAGCACTTGTGTCTGGAAATGTTTATTGCTTTTTGTTTTTGTGTTGCATTTATTTGTTGTTTTTGTTGTTTTGATTTTCTTTGATCTTGTGCATGATGGTTGATGAATATGGATGTATGCATGTTCATTTATTTTGATGGGATGCATATGCTATAATGAATACAAATGTTTTTGATTTATATGTGATATGCGAAATGAAATCGATGAATGAAATTTGTGATGTTTGGCTATGGCACCAAGGACTCGTTAGGACTCTGTTTTTTTTTTTTTTGGGCGATTGCTGTTGTAAATGACTTTGTATGTATACATGTGGTTTTTATCTTTTTGTATTTTTTTGATGGTATTGTAAGGATGAAAAGTAGCACAGTTGGTTTAGAAATGTAGCTAAGGTTTTTCGAGACTTAGACATTTTAACTCACTAGCCACGACTGTACTTTGTCTTACAAGACTTTTGAACAAGGTATGAATCAGACTTGTTTTTGACCCAGCTATTTCACATCCCCATGTGTGCAATTGAGTTCATTTATGTGGTATTTGTCAGGATACCGCCAATGCCAGATGGGATTTCAACCGAACCTGTATTGAGGATCACCGAATTAGCTCCACTAACTCCTTTGGTGTATTTAGTTAGATTAATCTGCGGTGTTATCCAGGATGCCATAAGCTAGCTCATCCACATGCAAACATTGATCTGTACGCAAGTTAATGTGACAGATATATCGTCATGCGAGAAGTTTACCACTAGTTACCGATAGGCTATCAACCAAACCGGTATTGAGGCTTGCCTCATGACCCGTTAGAATATCGAGAGTTCCAAGGATTCAAGTTCACTCCCTTCTTTTCTTCAATTGTATTGGGATACTTGCTCGTTTGTAGTGATAAGATCACTGTTTATTTTGATTTGTTTTTCTTTTGAGCAAGGGATTGGGGATATGGAGTGACGAAAATCACTATTGCTTGTGCCTTTTGATGTGTGCACTGTAGGATGTCAAATTTTGGAGTTTTGACGTTTTGCAAATTTTTTGATGTTTTGCAATTATTGAGAACTTTAGGGATTCTTAGGGAATTGGGTAGGGAGGATGCTTGTCCTTTTGCCAACTCTCAACATTCTTGGGGTCATTCACACAGGGGGATGAGCAAGATAACCGTTTCGCTTGTGGTGACCTGGATTACTTTGCAGGTTTCATCTTTCGTTCACACAACTTGGGAATTGTTTTATGTGTCTTGATATGTGTTGGGATGTTACGTAACAAGGTTTATTTCAAGTATGACTCTACCTTCGTAAAATTTGTCTGACTTGATACATTACATGGCTAAAGAGCAAAATGATGACCGAATCACGAAAACTCTTGATACATTAATGGACCACCGACTCTAGTGTGGTAAAAGCAATGCGTGGTGTTTTTGTTGTTTTTGTACAATGGAACAAAGGTGGAATAAGACGGACTAGCAGAGCAATTACAGCCTATGGTGCCTTTGACCTGTTCGACCACAAATATGCAATGTATGGATGCAATGCTTAATGCAGCTACATATTTTTTTATTTTTGATGGGTTGATTTTTTGTGAATATGAAGATGAAGGGTGAGAAGAGCTCTCTTTTGATGAATTTGAGTATGCCTAGATATGATATGCAAATTTTGGTTGTTTTTGATTATTTTTTATTTTGACCAAGTGATTGCGATAATCCTTGGAGCTTTTGGTTTGACCAAGTGATTGCGATAATCCTTGGAGCTTTTTGGGTTTTGACCAAGTGATTGCGATAATCCTTGGAGCTTTTTGGTTTTTGACCAAGTGATTGCGATAATCCTTGGAGCTTTCGGGATGACCAAGTGATTGCGATAATCCTTGGAGCTTTTTGGGGTGACCAAGAGATTGCGATAATCCTTGGAGCTTTTGGAGTGACCAAGAGATTGCGATAATCCTTGGAGCTTTTGGGATGACCAAGTGATTGCGATAATCCTTGGAGCTTTTTGGATTACCAAGTGATTGCGATAATCCTTGGAGCTTTTGGAATGACCAAGAGATTGCGATAATCCTTGGAGCTTTTGGGATGACCAAGTGATTGCGATAATCCTTGGAGCTTTTTGGGATGACCAAGTGATTGCGATAATCCTTGGAGCTTTTTGGGTTTTGACCAAGTGATTGCGATAATCCTTGGAGCTTTTTGGGGTGACCAAGAGATTGCGATAATCCTTGGAGCTTTTTTGGTGACCAAGAGATTGCGATAATCCTTGGAGCTTTTTGAGGTGACCAAGTGATTGCGATAATCCTTGGAGCTTTTGTGGTGACCAAGTGATTGCGATAATCCTTGGAGCTTTTGTGGTGACCAAGTGATTGTGATAATCCTTGGAACTTTTGGGGTGACCAAGTGATTGCGGTAATCCTTGGAGCTTTTGGGGTGACCAAGTGATTGCGATAATCCTTGGAGCTTTTGGGGTGACCAAGTGATTGCAATAATCCTTGGAGCTTTTGGGGTGACCAAGTGATTGCGATAATACTTGGAGCTTTTTGAGGTGACCAAGTGATTGCGATAATCCTTGGAGCTTTTGGGGTGACCAAGTGATTGCGATAATCCTTGGAGCTTTTGGGGTGACCAAGTGATTGCGATAATCCTTGGAGCTTTTGGGGTGACCAAGTGATTGCGATAATCCTTGGAGCTTTTGGGGTGACCAAGTGATTGCGATAATCCTTGGAGCTTTTGGGGTGACCAAGTGATTGCGATAATCCTTGGAGCTTTTTGAGGTGACCAAGTGATTGCGATAATCCTTGGAGCTTTTGGGGTGACCAAGTGATTGCGATAATCCTTGGAGATTTTTGGTTTGGATTATGGTTCTTCAAGGGATAGAGGTACCCCCAGCTTGATGGTCTTTGCACTCCGGATCTGGCTCTGGAGGTATGGGCACGAATGGATTGGCCCTATGCACGGATAGGAGGACAGAGTCTACCCCCGGCACTGATGTTGTTATGGGATCTCTGGGCGGAAGTTGATCTTTATGTGCCCAAATTTGTGGATGTAATGCTTGGTCCCACTGCGGTGGGTTAACACGCCACTCATGCCCTAGTATTATGTTTATCTGTTGACATGCTTCCTCAAATTTTATGGGATGCCGATGTTGTCGCATGTGATTGTTGTGGGCTATCTCTGTTTCATCTTCACTTTAAACTAGTGAGTACAACTCATCAGAATCTAGAGATTCTAAGACATGGAGGACTACATCATCAGGTAGCCCTATGGTTAAAGGTTGATCCTCTTTGAAAGGAGCTTCATGTAAGTTGGGCCTTGGGAGCTCCAAAATCTTGGTCTCTACCGACTCTAAGTGCTCTAGCACTTTGCATATATCGGGGGATTTGAGCTCCTCCTCTTTGATTGGTTCTTGTTGAGGAACTTGGGGCATATGGAGGGGTAACTGGATAGCACCCCCCATGCCTTGATAGGGCATTTCATCCCGCTCTTCTTCTCGCTCTGATTCCTTAGAGGCTTCTTGATGAATTTCTAAGGGTGGCCCATAAACCTGGGTGGATGTCCGAGGAAGGCACCCGTCATTGGTTATAGGATCAGCCTCCCGCTCATTTCTGGGAGGCATCGGGGGTGATGCTTGATAAGGTCACGGAGACTCGTCTCGCACCCGGGGGTTGTGCCTCTCATAATGTTTTGTCTTATGTGTGTGAGGGGTTGGAATCCTCTCAGGTAGTTTATAGCGCAAATTATCTGCTTTACGCTGCATGTATAAGTCCTCTAACTCCTGACGACCTTGCTCTATGCGTAACTCATCCGCTTCGTGTTGCATGCGCTCTCTATCCAAGCGGTGTCGATACTCTATTTCCTGATGACTTTGTTTAAGCCGCATGATTTGGGCTTGATGGGTGGCATGTCTGGCGACTATCGGGTCAGTTCGGTCTACCCTATTTTGTTTAGGAGGTTCGAATGTTTCTCCTATGTGTTGGCCTCGATATTGATGATCTAAAATTTCAATGGGTTGCTTCCCTCTGTCGATTTAGGCAACATGTACTTGAGGCCGCACTGTTTGTTGTCCCACCGTGATCGCCCTTGAAAGCACGAGATTTCGGGCGAAGGAAACACTAATTGCGATGCATCCAAAATCAAGTACGCTTAAGTCCTAGAAATGTAAATTGCATGAAATGAAAGAAACGCATTGGAAGAGACACAAGCAAATGGAGAAAACATAGCCCTTTAATTAAACTTTCTTGATCTCTGTTACAAATACACCTCCTCCCTTTTCAGGGGCTAGTAGTGTTAAAATAATTTGACTACAATCGAGACTTAAGGTTCCTTTTTTCGCGTGCCCACACTTGAAATGGGTGGGCCAAGATGATGTCGTCGCTGATGTTGATGAGTCCTTAACCTCTGCTGCTCCTCCTACGAACAAAGAAACAACAAAGATGTCAGTAGCACCTGTTGCAAATAGTAAGTGTTTGTTCTCTAAAATCGCCAAAAGATGCATGTAAATAATTAGCCAAATCGATAGACAAAATGACTCTAAATGACCTGAAAATATGATAGAGGACAAAAGACATCACCAGAGGGCCACTACCATTGAAACAATTGGCCAATCTGCCTTCAACTGGAATTCATCCCTAGGCAGGACGAATTCTGACTGCTATTCGTCCCTGGGTGGGACGAATTCTCGTGTGTTGGAAAATCCGACCTGCTGCTGCTCCAATGTCGAATCCTGGGACCTGCAAAACACCTGCAAATAGGGGGGTTATGTAATTGGGGCCATTTTGGGACGACCCAGATGGTCGGATTCTCCCAATTTGGTCTCTATCCTCGAGAATTCGATATCGCCACCTGCAAGTTAGTGAAACAACAAAGCGACACAAAGCATGATAAAATATGATCAGAATGTTATGAAATTGAAGCTATGAGTTAAACAAATAGAATAACATGATATGCACCCTAAAACAATAATCTAGAATGCTTTTGAAACAAAACTTGGAAAGTGCAGGGGTGCCCAAGTGGGCCTCCCACCGGTGGCACTTGATCTTGGCGCCAATCCACTAGGGATGGGCCCAAAACCTCTTAGGATTGGGGGGTCAGCAAATTGGTTGATTCAGGTGTCCATATGTTGGATTTGGGTCAGATTCAAGCTTAAAAGCCACCCAACAACTTCCCTTGCAAAAGAGATTGGTGGATGTGAGAAGGTGAATCAAAGGGGATGCAAGTGGGTGTTCAACTCGGCAGCACTTCGTTGCTTGAAATCTCCTTCAATCTATATCCTTTTGGGTGAGAAAAGTCCCACATTTTATAGACCCATGGGGTCTCTTTTGAGAGGGAAGCACAAATGCCATGTGTTGGTCATAGGTGCCATGTGGCAGTCATGTCTTCCCATGAGGGAGGGGAGTCCTCCATTGACTTGGGCTCTCATAACTGCCCTTGTGACAGTATTCTAATGTCCTATCTATCCACCCACACACGTGTGCGAGGCAGGATTCATCAACTGACTGTCCTGGGCTGCCACTTGGCACCATTATTCTTTTTGCCTGTTAAACTTGGAATTCGTCACTGGGTGAGACGATTTCAGAATTCGTCCCCGGGTGAGACGATTCCAGCTTAGTATTCGTCCCTGGGTGAGACGAATACTGAGCAAAGTGTCTAAATGTGCCAAATTGCTTCTTGACCTTACAAAATTGCTATGAAAGTGGTTAGGACCACTGTTTGACCTCTGAGGGTTGCCTTGGGGGTTGTGTTTGTCAAAGTGATCAGTGTTTGCAGTCACATAATCGAATTGGTGCTGTTTTGGTGTCTACACTATCATATTGATTAAATTATCTTAAAATATTTTTAAAAATTTAGATGCCCTTATCCTAACATTGCTAGAAAACACCTCTTCGAAAAAAAACTTTGCTAGCAAATAATGCTCTATGTCAATAAAATAACATTATAAAATAGGAAAAACAAATGTATAGTGAGGTCTTTTGATTGGTCAAAGATATGTTTAGCGAGAATTAATGTTTCCTCATGGGTTGTTGTTCAAAGTGTAATCTGATTCATGATCAAGGTGAAAATTGTATTATGAAATATTAGACATGCCTAAGGGAATTCATTGTATAGTACATTTATTTTATTGTAATATTTTATAATATAAGCTCTATGGGTCACAATTAATCTTGATATGGTTAAACCCATATTATAAACTTGTAATTAACCTTAAAGCCTTCATGATATGTTATATTAGGTTATATTTATATATGTAATTGGGGTTTTGATATTGGTATATATACCCCCCACCACTCCATGATTTAGCATTGGAGTGTAGTGATTCTTATCTAGTACAATGACTATTTATGGTTTCTATAGTAACCCATCAATTTTTGTGTATATTTTTCTTTATTTCATCCTCTTACACATTTTGTATAATATTTGAGTGGATGGTTTGTTTATATTTGTTTTTGGAAAATATTGTGAATTCCATCGGAATAGGTATGGAATAGTATTGGTTGGTTACATAGGAAGTTAACTATGAGCTTCCAATATTTATTTCAATTTTTAGGGTGAATTTGTATTTCAAGATTCATATGCACTTTTAGTACAAGGATAAAATAAGGTTCTCTCTTCCATATTTTTTCATCCAAGATTCTTTTTTTTCCTAAAGGATTCATCTCTTCATTATTGTTTTTATGCTCCTTTAAAAAATTAAACTATTTAAGTTCAAATTTGGACTAAAAATATTATATTTCTAGGCCAAATGTGATCCAAGGCCTTATGATTCCAAAATATTTTTTGTACCAATTTTTAAATTCAAAAATTAAAAAAATGATGTGAGTGCATCTCAACTAGTGGTTTAGTGCCATTCCATTGGGTTATTGAGAAAGGCAAAATCATATTTCATGGTATGATTTGTCATGGTGGCTATAATTGTGCATTTGAGGGCATAACATGATGGAATTAGAAGGTTCAAGTCAAACCAATACCAATTTTTGTGTTACAAAGCAAGCAATCTACCTAATAAATAAAATTTTATATTTTTGACACCAATGCATGCATGCCCTAATGACAAAAGCTAGATGGATAAGCATGTGAGCAATGGGAAGTGTAAGGTTTGATACCTACACATGTATCATTTTGCATATGCCAAAAAACCTTGGACAACTAAATGCATATTTTTTAGGAAGGCTCAATGACTTATGCACCAAGAGGCCCACTATTTTAGTGGTTAGCAAGAGTGTTTTAGAAGGTATAATTTGTAGGCTTAAATATAGCTAGAAAACCATTTTATCATTTGGAGGCTTATGATATTGGAGGTTTTTGATCTTTAATAATTATAATGGAAACCTAATTAGCATGAAATACTTATATTTTGGCCTTTCTAGGATTGAATCCCCATCTTAGAGATGGATAACTTATTGGATGAAATGGAAGCTGATATGGCATCATTGTATACCACATATAACTCATATATATATGTGTGTGTGAGAGAGAGAACCCAACCAATTAGAATAGTACAACTATCATATTTGCATAGCTTTAGAAGCGTTGAAGTAATGAGTTATAAGTAGAATATACTAGAAAATTAAAGAATACCAAGGGGTAGTAGGCAATTGGATTTCTCTTCTTTCAGCTTTGGAGATTTAAAATTTCATTTTTTGAGCTTCATTAGGGTAAAACTTCTTGAAGTCATAACTTCTACATATAGAATTGTTTTGAGCCCTATTTATTCAATTCACATAATTTTGTGAGGTTTGCATATTGGTGGTATTAGTTTAAGGACTTGTTATAGTGTTAGGGATATGATTGTGTAATATGAATCATCAACCCCTAGTTAGTTGCCTCAATGGATGAAATTATAATATTTGGTCAAGCCAAATGATTGTCCTATTATGTAATAAGAACATATCGTACATTTTTCTACAAGATAAAGAAACCCTTGATGAAGAAACTCACAAATATAAGAAAGAATAAGTTCTTGGTCTATTTTCATTATTGGTTATAACTTTTCCATATCAAAGAAGAAAGTGAGCCTATTAAGGTATAGTCAAAATTGCATGAGGTATTAGGGAAAGTAAATACAACTTAAGTAATCCACTAAGAATTAAATCTTTCTTGTCTTAAATATGTTGAGTTTGATAATGTTGGGGACTATATTATGAGATTTTAGGCATTATGAGAAAATACTACACATTTGGGTGGCAAAAGGAAATATTACATAGAATGTGTGAATATTGTCCTCGCTAATTTATCTTCTTTTCATATGTTGAACCTCATAGTTCATATGATTCCTATGTCCTTGGAATCTCAAAGAACTCTTACTCCTGATTAAATTTTCTCTCTCTTAATCAAATTTTATGTAGCAATGTAGAATTTTGCTGGTACTTCACAAATATAGACCCATGTAAAATAATTTTGACCAAAGAAGTCTAAGATCTAAGGTCCCAAGGCCCAATATATCTTTAAAGAATTCAAAGACCATTTACCAGAATTATGCATAGTGACTAATCATCATTAATTAATTATTGTTTGGATTTTATAAATTTAGAATTGACTAATATTGGGAACCCTTCACAGGGGCCCATTAGCCCAAAAATTTTGGGTGTAAATTCTTTTTGTGTCGATTTGCCCCAATTTTATAATAATTGGAAAATTTTAAGTTTAAATCTCTAATATTACCCCTAATAATAGGGGACATTTTCACCTTGAAATTATAAAGAATTTTGGATTTCAAAACTAATTTTCCCCATTTTTATAAATACATTTTAGGACCAACCCCTTACGCATAACCCTACCATTTATAGATTTTTTAAGAGATAAGGACATCCAACAAAAAATTGCTTGATTAAATTTTAAAGGATGGAAGCTAATTTTTTGAATATGGATGGGCATATTTTTGATAAGGGGATTTAGAGGATCTACCTCAAATACAAAGGCCCATCAGAGCATCCAGTATGAAAGAAGATACTATTGCTACTAATTTATTCTATCCTTGGACCATCAAATTATAATATGAGGGTGTGTTGAAAGTGTAATCTGATTTATGATCAAGGTTGGCATTGTATAATGTAATATTTAATAGCATTAAGGGAATTCATTAAAAAATGTATTTAATTTATTATAATATTTACTATGTAATCTCTATGGATCATGGTTAACCATGTTATGTATAAATCTACCTTATAAACTTGTAATTAACCTTAAAACTCTCTTGTTATGTTAGTTTAGGTTAAATTCATTTATATAATTGAGATTTTGGCAATGGTATAAATACCCTCCATCATTCCATCCTTTATGTCGGGAAAAAGTGATTCTTATCCATGGATAATATAGTGATTATTCATGGTGTCTCTGGGCACCCACTAATTTATGTCTCTTTTACTTTTTTTAATCATGTTACACTTTATATATAATATTTGAGTGGATGGATTGCTTTTATTTGTTTCTAGAAAATATTATGATTTATAATAGTTGCTATAGATCCACTTCAATGGGACTAATAATATTAAATTAAATTGATTACTTGTGATGGTTATTAGAAAAATTCAAAAAATAAACAAAATATCCACAAGCTATTACATTTTATTGTTTTCTTGGCACTTATTTGTTATTTTCTATTACTCTCAATAAATTTTAAGTATCAATTTGAAATTTTTAATGTAACTTTTTTTAAATCTGTTGTTTTATATAAAATATATTGATTAGAAAATTGTGATTGATTGTCATCTATATATACATTGAAGTATTAAATTTTCCATAGTATGGGCTATATTAGTTATAGCCAAGATTTGAACTTGGGTCTACTAGATGGCAAGCATCTTATGCATCCTCTCACTAGATACAATGCCATTAGAGTGAAAATCTCCACAAATAGGGTGCTCCCTCTTGAAGCATGCAATCAAATACATTTAAAAATAAGTCCTCCAACAATTTGAACATGGTACCTCCACATTTTCAAAAAAGGATCATATTTTTGAACCATCACTGGCAAATGCAAAATTACCATACTATTACCAATAAGTATACCTAAAAGGGGGTGCATGAAATGTCACCATAAAATAAAAAACATGAGCCACTGCATCACTCATAAGACATATTTGAACAAAGCATCTAGTAGATTTCACTTTATTCCCTTAACACTACGATATAGTTAGTTAGTGAGAAACAATATAATAGATTTTCTTTTAACATTTGGGTCCATAAATGTGAAAGCAAGAAGAATTATCATGAATTGATCTCTTGACCTCCCCTATAATAGTGAAGCAACATATAATTACACCATGACTACATTTTTAAAACTCAGACCTCCTTTATAGGGTTTTAAAAATAATCGTGTATGCCTACATGCATCTCCTACCATGCAATGGAATATTTTGAATTTAAAAATTTAGAGGAAAAAGGACATTTTTAAATGTAAAAAACAAGAACTAAAATGGTAAAATATCAAAAAATGCTAAATTATAACCCCCTAAAAGTTTGCAAAGGAATCCAATGGAATTGATTGTTTGTCCATATCTACCATGTTTTTTCCTATATAGCCTTTTTGTGTGATTAAGTAAAGTTACTTTGTTTTGGATTTGACACCATATTTGAATTCATAATATTTTCTAGAAATATTCATTCACCACAATCATATACAAAGAAATAAAGGATAAAAATAGAAGAGAGTATACATGAAAAATAAGAAAAGAGATACACAACATGATTTGAGAGAAGGAATAATAGGTGGGTTCCCATATGCACCCCTATAATATTTTCTTATATCACTATAATACAAATTATCAATCATTGGGTGTGTTTATGGTAATTCCAAAAAAGACCAATGTGTAGTCAACCTCAATATGACATTAACTTGATTTTGAGGTTAACCTACAATAATATAATAATAATAAATTACACCTTTTAATAAAGGTTATCTATAAAGGTGGACTAATATATATCATTAAGGGTGAACACATGAGGGTACCCTTAGGATTACATGAAGATGCCTATAGGCTTAAACATAGATGCCTAAAAGCTTACAAAGAAGAGTTCCCATAGAATTATACATATATGCTTGTAGGCTTACATAGAACAATACCTATAGGATTACATAGAATGATGCCCATATACTTACATATAAAATAACCATAGACCTACATCAATATGCCAAATGGATTACATAACACTTTCCCTTAGGCTACATCAAGATCATCCATAGGTACTTCATCACTATCATCCTTGGCCTAATAAGATTAAATTACAAATAATTTAGTAATTCTCCTCATATATCTGACATCATATGGAACTTCAACTAATAAATATGCATATATTTGGGTACTTCTTACAAGGATCAAAATTAGCACTAAAAATAGATAGAAATATTTTTTAAATAAGAATGATTCACAAATTATCATAATGCTATTAATAAAAATGGATTAAGGATTGGATACAAGCTAACATTGTTATCGATGTTCATCAATTACTTTTAGAGGTACTCTGTTTGAATTGTGATCAGATCTATAGAGAATGAAACTAGATAACAAATAATTTTAGTAATTGAGGTGTTTATATTTATCTTATTAAAATTTAAATTTTAGAACAAAATTAACTTAGTAAGACTTTATCTGATAATAAAAATAATATCAAGAAGATGATTGTAAAACATAGTTCGAGGAAAATAAAAAATATATTAAAAAATAAAATTAAAGAATATATTTAAGAGAGTCAATTTAAATATGGTTTAAATAAGCAAACAAAAAATGTAATATTATTATGATAAAAATGACTCTCATTAAAAGCCACACAATTTATTGAAAAATAAAAAACAAAAAATAATATTGCAATCATTGCATTTTTAACTCACTAATAACCAAAGGAAGAAAGCACAATGCTAATAACTAGTAGTAAAATAAATGAAGTATAATGCATGACAAAATGTTCATATCAACATTATGCAAGCCTAGCATAAGAGGATGCATACAATGGAGATATTCAATATATTTATATATGTAACCATTATATTTAGGAAAGATACCATCATTATGGTTGATGTGGACCATATAGTACTTGCAAAGGGGAATCATGACATAATTATAACGTACAAGAATGCTATGATGATATTCATTTAGCGAATGAATTTCCAGTACTTTTAAACAAATTTTATGGTGGATTTTATGAGGTGGATAAGCATTTCATTTTTTAATAGGAGTGTGGTTTTGAGTTGAAACTCACTGAAGTACATAACTATAGCCATAACACATTTAATTTTTATTGCTATTAGTATTACTCTTTCATAGCTCTCTTCCAAGTCGATGTTTAACACTTCTTTTGACCTTATGCATTTTCTATCCTGATGTGCATTTCTAATTATCTTCACTCTACTAAGAGATTAATAAATATACTTAAGCAAAGATGTAATATTATCATAAGCTAAAACATCAACTAGAAATTTTACTTTTCCCTTTTTAAGTTACACAAATACATGTTGTGAATAGGAAAGCTTATTGTAAAAAACAAATAGCACTTAGGGGAAATGGGGAAGGCATAGTAAAAAAAAATATACAAATTTTATTTACCAATTATATGATTTTTTTTTTAAAGCAAAAAACCCCTTGTGGAGCCACCTTGGTCCGATAGACCACGAAAAGGGGGTTCTACACCATCAAAGTCACCCGGGGGTCACACCTGACCCTGCTTGCACCAACATTATCAATTGGATTTTGGATACCCAATTTAGATTTTTGGTAGGGTGGATATTTGAACCTGGGACCTCCCTTGGAGGATTACCCTCTCCTCTCCAACTAACCTACAACACCTGGGTCTAATTATATGATAAAAAAAGTAGAGTTACTAGCATTTTGCTAAAGTTAGAGTATATTTTAATTGTTAAACCCATTTTTATAATCAAGAGGATACTTAAATTCTATGATGCAACTTTCATTGCTAAAGTTAGTGCAAATTTTTGTATTTAAATCCATTTTGAGAATGAAGAGGATACTTAAGTTCTATGATGTAACTTACCATGTTTCCAAGGGTAAACTTCCAAACTTATTTGTGGCAAATCTCACAACAACTTGACTTACTAGTATTTATTGCTAAGAATTCATTATGCCTACAATGTTTATTTACTCATCAAGACTTGAAAATTAAATTTTTATGTAAGCTTTATTTTAAATTTATTTACAATTTAAATATTTCAAAATTTGTTTAATTTTTTCAAAACTATATTTAAAACAAGCCTTAAGTCATTTTTTATTATATACATTTTAGATACATGTTATAAAAATATTTTTAGTTTCTAATATACATGAAGGGGTGTTTTCACATCTCATTTTAGGAATAATGTATAGCTAAGCAAGTCTTAATCAAAATTTTCTATAGGGTTCAAAACTTATATGGATAGATTCATCACTAGAAAGTGGTAAAAAATATAACAACCTTAAGAGAGGAGCTAGACTAGATTGTTGTTGGGGATTCTAATGCTAAATTATCATCCATTGATCAAGAAGAAGGAACTCTAGTGTTGGTATTAGAATATCAACTCATGATTGTCTAGGTCCATGCATTGCACTTAGTGGATATTAAATATCCTAGAACTAGCTACACTTAGACTAATAAGAGAAGATAACCACATAGCAGGAAGGTGAAGTTAGATCATTTTCTAGTTTTAGAGGAGGTATTTATGAAATGGAATCTAAAATTTTATTTTTTAGAGGGCCCGGTATTGGATCACTTCCCCATTCTATTGGATAGGGATTAGGATAGGGTAACATAAAAAATAATTTAGATTTGAAAACTATTTGTTACAAAAGGAGGAACTTTGGAAGAAAATCTTACAATGGTTGGAAGAGGGACATGTGGAGTATGGGATAAAAATGTTTAGCTTCCACAAGTAGCTTCACCATGTCAAGGATTAGTTGAAACTATGGAGGAGATCTAATAAGTCATAATTCTAGGGCGAAATAGATCCATTGGTTGCTATATGGGATGAAGTGCAAAAACTATTTAGGGAGGGAACAATTATAGAGTAGCTTAAATAAGAGGATGATAAGTTAAATAAAGTGATAGAGGAAATTGAAAACCAAGAAGATATATAGTGGAAATAGAGAGGAAGAACCATTTGGCTATAGGAAGGGGATATAAACACCAATTTTTCCATTAGACCGCTTGAGATAGTAGGTAGGAAAATAAGATAGAAGCTCTCTAGGATGAGGTTGGGCTCTCCTTTGATATAATCTCAAGTATAAACTCCCATTTAATGGATTATTTTGCTATATTGTTTAAGGAAGGTCAGATGAAAGAGAAAGAGGCTCGGGATGAAGTTCTTGTTGCCATACCCTCTATCATCTATGAAGAAAAAAACCAAACCCTATTTAAACCCATTAATAGGGAGGAACTAGAGGAATTAGTACAATAAAAATGCCATGTCTAGATGGATTCCCAATCGAGTTTTTTTAGACCATTTGAGACAACTTGAAGGATGATGTAATGATTGTCATAGAGGATTCTACGGATAATAAAAGAATGATTCAGGCATTAAATTACACCTTCATTGCTTTAATTTCAAAAGGGGATGAGGGGGTGTGTATTTTAGACTACAGGGCTATCATATTATGCAATATCATATGTAAAATAATCATAATGGTAATGTTTTTATGGCTAAAGCCTCTTATAGATAAAATTATTTCCCTAAAATAAAGAGGTTTTATAGAGGGTAGGAAGATCTTGTATGGTGTGGTTGTAGGTTAGGAGGTAATTCATTATGTGCAAAAGTCTAGTAATTAAGAAATATTCATAAAATTAGATATTTTAAAGGCTTATGATAGGGTAGAGTGGATATTCTTAGCTAGGTTTTGGCTTCTCTCATGATTGGATTGAGTGGGATATGAGATGCATCTCTACTCTAACACACTCAGTGCTAATTTATGGTATTCCCTCACAACCGTTTGGAGCCACTAGATATATTCATTAGGGAAATATTTATATACTTTATCTTTTTATGTATTGGATGAAGGCTTACGTAGAATTGGGTTAAGGATAAGAAAACATGGTTTTATCATAGCTAAGGTGGGTGAGGAGGTTTTGAATCACTTATAGTTCATGGATGATATAGGATTGATGAAATCAACCAACCCCAGGGAAGAAAGAATAATTTGAGACACACTTAACATTTATCTTAGGGCCACAAATCAAGTCATCAATGATAAAAATTTCAAAGCAATATTTCTCAATACTAATATAAGATTTTAGGAGATAATTCTAGAGATATCGGGATTGACAAGGACTTCTCTCCTAATGGTCTATTTGGGGTCCCTCTAAATTAAAAAACAAAATTATGAATTATGATAGAATTAACCAATGGTATCACAAATGGTTAATCATTGGGGTTTTATTAACTTTCCTATAGTTAGTCATTCATGAAATGTCAATCTGTAAATTTTATATCATTGTTGCCCCACATGCCATATGGAAAGAGTTGGATAAGATGACCAAAAACTATTTATGGAGAGGAGTAAAAGGATATGGGAAATAAGCATTAGCAATATGGAGAAATTAAGCTAACCCAAGGTAAAGGGATGCTTGGGCCTAAGTATATTGGAGCTAAATAAAAAATCTTTGACCAAAGAAATTTATTGGAGGTGGATCTCCCAACCAATTTATTTATTTATCATAGTTTTAGCTAGTAAATATTTGGATTATATCAATATTAAATATTATTTCAACCTCATCCAACTTGGGGATTATACATTTAAGCAACTCAAGAATTTGGCCAAGTGACTAATTCCAATCCCTACATAAATGGTACCCATCATGACTAAAATCTTGGCAAAAATATTTCTCACAATTAGGGATGAGGAGGATGAAATAGTTTGGATCTAGGGGAGCCTTGGATTTTACAAAATGAAGGATGGATATGAATATATCCTTGTAGACTATCCTCCTCATGCATAATAGGTTGAGGATTGGTGAAAAATTTGGCAATTGAAGGGCTAGCCAAAAGTAGACTTCTTTGCTTGACAATCCCACATAATGGAATTCTTACCTTCAAAAATATAGATGTAGGGAAATCATTAAACCATATGAATGTGTGTTATGCTATAAAAGTAGGAAATATCTAACCACCTAATGTTTGAGTGCTTCTTCACATGTTAGATCTATAAGAGATGGTTATTATCTTATAAAATCTAATCCAACATTGATCTATACTAGATTACTATTTGAGAAATATGAAAGAGAGGAAGATTTAAATATGAAGCTCTTCATAACATGTCGAAGCTTGGAATAAAAAGAAAGAATTTTTTTCATCTTTTGCTTATTTTTTTTTCAAACAATTAATATAAAATGCAAAATAATGCACCTACTTGTATTTCCCACTGAATAAGGAGTTTCCCATAAACATAGAAAGAGAAATGGATGATAAAACCATGATCACCATTTGTTTGCATGAAAAATACATCATTTACATATAACTCAAAAGATATATTTCTTTTATTAAATATTCCTTTTTTTATATAAAATAGCCCTCTAAGGGCTTATGACATAAGAAAATGATGATGCTTCATGCGTATCTTCCTTGCAACAACCAAGTGTTGGTGGGTTTTGTTGTTTGACCACCGTGATGGAGGAGAATGCTTCAAGTACCTACACACATGTAAACATACAACTTGATTAGTAGCACCTATGTTAGCATACAAAGAAGCATGAAATAAATTAAAACTAGTAAAATATATAAAACTATGACATGCATATTCAACCTCTATTATTATTGTGATAAAATTTTTGTAACTCCTTCATGTGTTCTTAAAAATTAGTGAAATGGAGGGGGATTTATAGGCCTTGTGAAGGGAGGGGTGGATGACATGGACGTGAGGTGGAGGTGACTTGGCACCAAGTGGAGGGTGGCAAATCCAAGACAAATATTGGGGAGGACACATGGAGAAATGTGCACCCTTCATATTAATGGCTTTGTATGGGGTGAATCGTCACCCATTGAGTTCCATAGATTAGCCTAGGGGGATGTGAGATGTGCATAGGGGTATGTGTACATTGGGTGATGTGTGATCAATTTAAAATTACTAAAATGTAAAGGTGGAGGATGGAGTGTACAAGTGGATTAATGAGGAAGGTTAACTTTAGAAATAAAGGGTAACTTCAAATTCATCCAAATGGGGGAAAAATGGGTGAGGGGACCAAGCCAATTAAATGGAAGGGATTTAGGTGCAAATTTTGGAAGGAATATGACTTGCTAGAGATTTGGTTGAGATTTTCAAATTAATGGTCCCAGGGATTTTACTAAGGGTCAAGGGATATGGTTAGGGGTTAAATGAAGGGTTTGGATGCACATTGGAATTTGTGAGGATTTACTTAAGAATTTAAAATTCAATGTATTGATTAGGGTTTAATGGAAGACTTAATGGAGGGTTATGCTAGGCAAATGGAGGTTGGAGGAACTTCAAGGTGGATTTGGATGATTGTGATGGAGTTGGATAATTGTGAATGCTAATAGTTGATTAGAAGAATTGAATGGAGTAGGGGGGAATTAGAGGATGATTAAGAATAATTAGTGAATTGAGGGAAATTAATGAAATTAATTAAAAACTATGGAATACTAAAGACACTCGAGGGGAATTTGGAGGAATTTGGCGAATTTGATAGCTTTAAGTGGATTTAGTGAATTGACAATGGTTTTGGAATGAATTGATGCGAATTAGGTTGAATAGTAACAAAATTGACTAACTTTGGATATCTACATTATAGATGAATTAATTAACTTTAGTATCATTTATACTAAGACTAAATTTTATGATCTTAAATGAAATGATAAGAAAGTCTCTTATTTTGTTCAAAATATTATATTAAAAATGTTGAATAACAATAAATATGTTGCAGTAACTATTAATTCAATGAAATAATTAAAGAGTGGAATACATTAAACATGATTATAAACATTTTATATGTTTTAATTTAAATTAATAGAATGGCTGACATGATTTTTTTTTTTTGAATGAAAGGACCTTATATTAATTGGAAATAATCACTTTCATACAAAAATGTTGGGTGGAATTAACACACCCCATGGCACACAGCCAAAAGAATTATAGGATCACATGAATCAACTCAAAAAGCCAATATTACAGCAGAAATGAGTAAAGAAAAGAAGACAAAACAGAGACAAGTGTATGTAGTTACTGGATCAATTGGAATCAAGCGAACATCCCATCCACTAGAGGTGCGGAATTGGACTACAGTGGAGACCAATGATGCTAAGAAGTTGGAGCAGATAAATGATCTCTGTGACCACTGTGAGAACGAGCTGAAAGTGAGCTTGTGCGAGAGAAGCCACGAGTTATTGACACATGGTTTTCGGAATGAAACCGGCTAACAGAGCAAGGTGCATTAACCCAATGATCCAGAAGCGATCTAAGATATTGCAGCTCCACCTAAACTTTCTCCACCTGAGTAAGGATCTGTAACCAACAATCATAGAAGATAGCATATCTAGCAGCAACAGAGAAGGAGGTAGAAGCCTCCTGTCTCCCAAAGATAATATTATTTCTTGTTTTCCGGAGATGGTATAAAATACTAAGACGAAAAATATGCCAAACTTCGTTGAGGGGAAGAGAAAAATCTAGGGGATCCCCAAGTAGTGCATTAAACCAAGAACATTGCTCCAGTAAAAAGGAATTGAAAAAAGAAAGAACCCAATCCCAAGCATTTTTGGCTATTTGACAAGCCCAAAACACATGAAAAAAAATGTTAGGACCTCTACAAAAAGCACAAAAAATATTAGCAACCCCCATATATTGTAACCTATGACCAAGGGGAAGGCCTTGATGTAATAAACTCCAAGAAAAAAAACAATGCTTAGGTTCAAGATAGGACTGCCAAACCACAGAAAAGCGAAGGCTTCATCTAGATTGAGAAGAAACTAGATCCCAACGGTGGTTTAAAGTATCAACCAGAGGAGAATGAGGGGACAACATATGATACCCTAAAGAAGGTTTATATTTCACCAGAGGAGTATGATTAGGCCAACACCAATCAGATGACCGATGTTGTTGAAAGTTCTTACCAAAATGTAGCCAAATAGAGAAAGGAGTGTTGTCGAGAACCACATCAAAAGTTGCTTGATCATCTGGCTTAAGACCAAACTTCTGGCAAAACTGATCCCAAGAATACCAATGCTTGGTATGAGCATCAAAGAAATCTGAAAATGTTACAATACCCTTTTTGAAGAAGCGTAATGCTCTAACCCATTGAACTTGAGCCAAAGGTAGGCCCTCTGAAGTGACTACAGGAGACCACCAAGGACTTAGAGTGGATATAGAAGCTCCGGTAGATTTATCTTTACCCTGCCATTGGAGCCTGGGTTTGAAAGCTTCCCATGCCTTCTAGATACTTTGCATCACAAAAGAACCTGTAATTTTAAATGGGGTTGGAGATGTCAAAATGGTTTGTAAGGTCAGGCCCCGCCACCCTTTCCTCCCAAAGGGCAGGCCAGAAGAGATGCAGTGCCGTACAAGAACTTTCCAAGCTTCATCACCCTGAAGTACCCTAACAATCCATTTAGCACATAAAGCAAACCCCTGAAAATGACAGTTAAATAAACCCAGACCCCTGCCTTTTTAGGAAGACAACAAACATTCCATGCCACTCTATGAAACCCCTGTTTTTGTTTATTTGAAGCCCAAAGAAAATACCGCAAGAGCTTGTCCTTATATAAATCTTGTTGGCTGACATGATTTATATGTATAATAATTTAATTATCACATTATCTGATCTGACAAGTTTTAGATACGCTTAGATGACGGCATGTCAGGAATACTTGCTTCTAGATGGACTTTTGTAATTTATCACAGCCGTGCATATCAGCTAATGAGTGAATGGAATGGAATGGAATGAGAGTGAATGCTGGCTATTTTCTTCTATGAATTTATGAATAAACTAAATGTATTGCAGAAGAACAGAGTGAAATGCCGACAAAAAGAGATAAATCACAGCCACTGGACAATGTTCGGTCCGGTCCGTGACGCGGTGTTTTTGGAATTGTGTCTAATTTTTCTTGGAATGGTGGATGAAATGTTGATGTATGCAGGCTATTCTGTAATATTCTACTTGTAAGGGAATTGCAGTTGCACTAGTTACTAGGGACTGCGGTACAGAGATTCTCTTCAGTTGGTTTAATTTAGGTAGGGTGTTATGATTTTGACGTAGATAATATATGGCTGGTGCTGTGCTCGTTGCATGGGTTTAAGTTTTCATTGAAAATCACAGTGAAACTTTTGAATGTTAATATAGGTTTTGAATTTCTTAGGTTTTGTAAAAACGGAGGACTTGTAGTTCATGGTTTTCGATTACGTTAAAATATTTACCGGTTATAATAACATTCAACCCACAATGAAGGGAAAAAATAAAAAATATTACTGGTCGTTTGGGGTTTTGCGTTTGGACTGCACCAGGTGAATTAATGACATAATGCAGGTGCTGTTTCCTTGAAGATGATGCAAGTGACATCAGAAATTCTTATGCGGATCATCGCTTTCATGTGTCTCCAATAATTTTGTTGGAAATTGCGTTGTGACGGACATTAATTTATAGGCAGTGCGAGTCAGCGACCGTATATAATCAATACAATCTGGTGGTCCATGCTTAAGATTCTGCCTCACTCACTATCACTAGGGAATTGATTTGAAAGTGGGACGCTATTGAATTAAAAAGAAGGTGCCATGGCAATCATGGCCGTTGTCCAACGGTTGCTTAACTTCAAAAGATTTCTGAGTTTGCAGATGGTTTTTAACTTTTTAGTTTCTATTAGCCTCTGTCTTGTCTGCCTGTCTGTTGTAGTGGCTAGGAGGACTTCCCAATTTCCAAAGTCTGTTCAGCAGCTCAAAGACAAAATACACTTATCGAGGAGCACACAAACCTAGATTCAATAGACAGGTACGTGGAACAAAGGACATCCTCCATTCGACCAGTTCTTTCGGAGCCTTGCATCCTTTTCCTTCGCTTGTCGTTACCAAGACTTTCATCTTTCATATTGTTTTTATTCATTTGTTGGTCATGAATTTTTTTTAAGCTATGAGTTCCATGTTCCTTGGTAATGCATTTTAAAGTTGGATTCATGTCATATGCAATGTCATTCTAACATTTTATTTTAAAATTTATTTTGTGTCATTATTTGTTATGTGTTGATTTTTTATTACTGATGTTATTGATTGCTAATGAGGCTTGTCTCTGATAGAGATCAAAAGCATGCTTTTGATATATAACACTTTGTTCATGTAGTTTCATCATATATATTTTCTCCATCAAGTTTGTATTTTATCTCAAATTGATGTAGTATTTTAGTGATGTTTAATTTATGCCTCCTTATCTTGCCCAATGTTTAATTAAATATTTTAAAAATAATTAATTTCTTCATTGTTGATATCTTCTTTTTTCTCAAAATTTCTTTTATTCCTTTTTCCTCCTTATGAAGAAATTAAAATAAATATAGTTAAACAATTTTTCTAAATATTTTTAAAATCATCCTTACATTCCTCACTATTTAATTTTATTCTTTGTATTAAAATAAAATCAATACTATAACAACATGTTAGGTCTTATTCATATCACTAGAGTTCATCATTACTATTTATTTTGATTAGTGGGCTTAGCTCCACTTCTTGTTAATTATTGTGATATTTTTGTCTTTACAAATTGATATTCTCTTGAGTTTTCTTCTCTTTTTTATTTTTTTTGATGGCCTTCCTCTCCTTTTTCCATTCTCACCAACACTTTCATTTTTATCCATCTCTTCTATTTTTCTATATTTTTTATAGTGGAACATATCTATATTTATGCTGGAGAATCTAAAATTAAAAGAATAGATTCATAGCCGTTTTATTCCTTTTGTTTCCCTAAAAATCCTAAATAGAAGAATGATACTCCATTGTAATTACTTTCTTATGCTTTCCTAGAAACACTAAATTTCTATGGATATCCTCCATATCCATGTATTTATCATTCTACTCTTAAATATGTAAAGTACAATGGATACACTATGGATTACTTCTATTTTTATTACAAGGAGAGGATTTTATATTGCTTAAGGAAAACAAATATGATTTATGAATATTCGTGTTAATATCCTTCAGCACATTTTCTTTAATTTTTTCCTCGCCATCTTCCTTTGTATCTTTGACTCTTGAAATGGAACTTGCATATTGTACTTCCTCATACCTTGTATTACTTTTTTCTTCTAATTGTTAATTAGATTAAATTGCAATGGACATTTTACATTAAATTATGTAGAGGAGATTTTTTTGCCACACTCTTGGGAGTGGAAAATACTTTATTTGAACTATATTATATTATGATATGATCTCCTCTCTTCACGTTAGAGTTTATCTCCTACCTAAAATTTTCATCTCTTTTATAATTATTTTTACTTTACAATCTCTTAACATTTATGATATTTAAATATAATATATTTGTAATCCACTTGTTGATACCATTATCTTGATTCATAGTTAATCACAATGGACTATGGTAAATATTTTGAAGCATTGATATAAAAACATATTAGAGTGTATATAGAATGACTTATTTCATCAGTATTGGCCCCTCTTAGATGAACTCCCATTTAGTATTATCAATACTCTATAAAACCTCCTTATTAATATGCAAATAAGGAAGTTTAAAATGCCTAAACCGCATTGGAAATATTTGAATAGTTTCTATATCCATAAAAAACATTTTATTTTATGGTATTAAATATAATTCATATTTAGGTCCGAGGTGTAGACCAATTGGTTCATCCAAACCTCATAAGGGGGCGGAGGTCCAAGGTTCAAATCTTGGGCCTCGTCGAATTGAACGCTTGTCTCTTTCTTGGTGCTTTCAACGACGTAAAAGGTTTAAAATGATTGTGGCATGGTGGTTATAGGAGCGAACTGCACGAAGATCTGTGTGGCAGCTTTCGGGGTGGATAACGCAGAATACTATGGCGGCCATAAAAATCTAGACAGCCCACCTGGATTCGTGGCGACTACCGATTCCACCATGTAAATACACAAAAAATATATATATTGCATATTTACCCCTAAACCAAAGTTCATCTATTATTTTATCCCTAAATTTTGAATTGGAGAAAATGATTAATAAAAATTCATTTAGAATAAAATTCATGGATTAATCAATTCTCACTTTCACTTGTTCCAATTTTGAATCTACTAAAATCCTAGCTAATATTCATGCAACTTACCTATTAACCCTCTACTTTTAAGAACCATTATATCATACTTGGTCATATCATCCTTAATGATCACTTTTATTGTAGAATTTATCATAGATTTATTCTACCTTTCATTTTACCTAGAATTTCTTCATAAGATTCCATAGTTTTTCTCCCAAGTTCTAGAACAAGAATAAGTGGTAAGATTCTTGTTTAGAGATGCTTCCTTATCATACTCACAACACTTGATTTATTTCTAAAACAATAAAATGGTGAGGGTCTCTGTTGGATCACACTCACTCTATACAAATGATTAATTATTATTTTTAATTAATTTTTTGATGATTTTGTTTTATCCTACTTGAGCTAGCCCATCCATACAAAATATTTTAGATATCAAAACACAAAGTATACATAAAATTTTAGGATCGAGTTTCCTATTCACATACCCAACATTAGAATTCCCATATTTTTAAGCATCCCAACTTATCAATTGACTTTGCATATGATCTATTTTGTCATTATCACTAAAATTTTAAATAAATTCAGGAGATATATATGTCAAAAATAAATTGTCACTCTTGTTGGAATTATTAAAAAATAAGAAGAATTCTATATGAAAATGATAAAAAAATAAGATTTTATTGAAAAAAAATCAATTAAGATAACATAAAATATAACTTTTTAATGTTTCATTTCTTCATCTAATAGGGTTATCAATATATTTTTTTGGTGCAAATTGTCTCAAAGGTGTTGGGTTATGTCTAATATTTATGCCCCAAATGCCTATACTGATAGATGCAGATTTTGGACACTTCTGCTGGAGATGAGGACTATTTTTTAGAATGAGGTTTGGATTGTAGTTGGTGATTTCAATTCTCCCATATTTCCTTCTGAGAAGTGTGTTGGTAATACTATTGATGAGCAGAGTCTCTGATTTTTATGAGTTCATTTCCCAAGCGATGCTCTATGACATAGATCTCAAAGGTTCTAATTTTACCTAGAGCAATCATACGGGGGAAATAGTCTTATTCTGAGTAGGCTTGATAGGATATTTGTCTTGAATTCCTTGTTTCATATTTTTGTGATGCCTCCTTATCCACCCTTCCTAGAATCGGTTCATATCATAATCCTTTATGGTTGGAAATTCCTGAGGGGCTCTCATTTCCTCCCTAGCCCTTTCATTTTGAAGTAATATGGTGTTCTCATCCAGATTTTGAGTCCAAAGTTTTTGAGTGGTGGTAGGAACCTGTTTCTAGAATAGGCATGTTCAAATTGTTGAATAAGCTAAAGAAACTTAGAATGCACCTTAAGCTTTGGAATAAGTTTACTTTTGGGAATATTTTTTTAGGAAAAATAATGCTTGAAGTCACTTATGATCTCGATTGAAGATCAGATAGGTTCCCAAGGGTATTCTGATCTTCTGCTTGTGGAAGCAAAAGGTACTATGTGTGTACTTCATAATGTCCAATCTAAAGCAGACTTATTTTAAAAATAGAAGTCTATAGAACTATGGTTAAAAAAATGGGATCATAAATCTCATTTTTTTCACTCTTCTACTTTATGTTGCAGGTATAAAAACAGAATCAGGAAGATTTTCAAGATTGATGGTTTGCACACTTTGAATATTATGGAGATAAGGGAAGAGGCAGTGGACTTCTTTGGTTCTCTATTATGTTCTCTGTCAATTTGTGATAGATATGCAGATGTTAGAATTCCCAAGAGTATAACTACAAAGCATTACAAGATTTGAAGAAACAAAATAGAACCGATTGATTTATTCTAGGGATCAACTTTGTATAAATAACAAAGTTGATCATCGAGAGTCGTTGGATTACAACAAATTATCAAGTCTAATGAAGACACCACTGAGAGTTCACCTGACACATGGAGGAGTGTAAAATCAAGTGTGTCTATCCTAGTAGAACTTAATAGAATATTCACTTATTCTAGCACCCCCACTTAAGTTATCCTAGGGGTGGTTTGTACAAATGAGTTCTGACAACAAGGCCTAATGAGGTAATCATGTATAATTATTTCTTTTCTAAATATATGGTAAAAACCCAATTGGAAAAACCATCAATAAAAAAAGAAATAAGGAAGAGACTTGTCTTCAGATGATGAATATTGTCCTCTTAAAACAATAAAAGTATGAGTCCCAACAACAAGGGCTGATGAGGTACTCATTTAAAATATATAGATGGTGAAAAAACCCCTTGGGAAAAAACTATATTTTACATGAAAAATATCCAAGATAGAGGTATGTCTTTGAATGGTGAAGATTGTACTCTCAACAAAAAAAAAAAAAAGTCCTGGCAGGATTAGGTACTCATGAAAAATATATACTTTTGGAGAGATGATCAAAAAAACCACAAGGGAAAAAATCATCCTATAAATAATACAATAGTAAAAGGAGAGGTGGAAGATCTATGTGTCAATACAATTGTATTACTCCAAGTTTCTCTCGTAATTGTATGTAACGCGGAGAAGGAAATGACTTGGTGAAGATGTTTGCAATTTGATCCTCAGTTGGAATATAGTCCAAGTATATGTCCCCATTCTGAATGTGATGTCGAATGAAGTGCATAGGTATCTCAATGTGCTTGGTGCACTGATGCTCAACTGTATTTCATGTAATGTGAATTATGCTCTGATTGTCACACCAAAGAGTTATAGGTTTGTCATGGGATAAACCAAATTTCCTTAGAATTTGATGAATCCAAAGAGCTTCCTGACTTGCAAAAATAGTTGCCCTGTATTATGCCCCTCTAGACGATAATGCTACTGCTTGTTTTTTATTGCATAACAAGGCTATTGGTGAAGAACTAAGACAAAAGACATAGCCAGAAGTTGAACATATATCTTCTACTGAACCTACCCAATTTGAATCTGTGTAGCCAATGATATCCATGGATTTTTCCTTATATAAGAACCCAAATTGAGTAGTTCCTTTCAAGTACTTAAAGTTGCATCACATAGAGGGAATGAGCAGGAAGTACTTAGATTTATGCCAGATTAAAAAATGTGTAGGAGAAGGTTTGCAATCGGACATTTGAAATCTTAGAAGAAGGTCTAGAGTCTATTTTTGTTGACACAATGAAATACTTGCATTTGTTTGATTTATTTGGACCCCAAGGAAGTAATGACCTAAACCTAGATTAGCCATATCAAAATTTTTAGAGAGGGAGTGTTTTATAGTCTGAATGTGATTGAAGGTACTACTAGTATTTAGAATATCATCAACATATAAAATAATAATGGTGATTTTTCCTTCATATATCCAAATATAGATTGTGTTATCAAAATCACAATGAGAAAAACCTATGAAAAGAAGGAAGGATTCCATATTTTCATACCAAGCTCTAGGAGATTTTTTGAGGACATAGAGAGACTTGTTTAGCCTACAAACAAGAGAGGAGTCTTCAGTGAAACTAGAAGTTTGTTCCATGTATATCTCTTACTTTAAATCCCCATGTAAGAAAGCACTTTTTACATCTATTTGAAATACGTACCACTTTTTGGAAGTAGCTAGAGCAAGAACCAGTATTACAAAATCTATTTTAGCAACTAGATCAAAGGTTTTTGCATAATCAATTTCTTCAATTTGAGAGAAACCTTTGTATACTATCCGAGCTTTGTGTTTGTCAATTTCTCCATTAGGACCATACTTTATTCTGTAAATCCATTTACAACGAACTAATTTTCTTCCTTTAGGCAAGGGAACTAAATCCCAAGTTTTATTTTTAATTAAGGAAGAGAATTCGTTTTCCATGGCATCATCCCATTCTTTAATACCAGTTGCTTCTTTGAAGGACTGAGGATCAAAGGAAATAGACTAACAAACAATACCAGTGCCTATGGAGTTGGTTGATCTGGATGATGGAAGATTTTGGATGTAAGGAGTAGCTTCTTTAACAATGGTGTGGGCCCATTTTGGCATAGTGGAAGGAGTAGAAGGAGTGGAAAGACATTGAGTTGAAGTTACATGTTCCTCATCTTGATTATCAATCTCTAAGTTAACCTCTAGAGTTGGTTCTTCATAATATTGAGGTTCTATTATAGGAGAAGGCTCAATGGAGGAAGAGGAGAGTTGAGGATATTTCTGAGGGAATGTTTCATCAAATTGGACATTCCTATGAAAAAATACCTCATGAGTTGAGGGATCAAGGAGCCTGTATGCTTTCATTTCCTCACAATAACCAACAAAGATGAGCTTTCTACTTTTTTTATCTAGAGTCTTCCTTTTCTTCTTTGGGATGTGTGCCCAAGTAGTACACCCAAAAATCTTGAAGAAGGAAACATCTAGTTTTGAACCAGTCCATGATTCTTAAGGAGTTAAATGATCAAGAGATTTATGAGGTGTGTGGATTTGAATATAATTGGCACAGTTAATAGCTTCTTCCCAAAAAACTTTTGGAAGATCTCTTGAATGGAGCATACAATTTGCCATTTCCTTTAATGTTCGGTTTTTTCTTTTTGCAATGCCATTTTGATGAGGATTATGGGAGACAGAATGCTGATGAATGATGCCATGATTTGATAGAAATATGGAGAACTCATTACTGTAGTATTCCCCCCATTATCTGTGTGAATTTGCTTGATATTGCAAGAGGCCTGATTTTCAACTAAGGCTTTGAAGACTTTGAAGTGGGATAGAACATCACTTTTATATTTTGGGAAGTAGACCCAAGTTCTTCTAGAAAAGTCATCAATAAAGGTTAGAGCATATTTTTCTCCTTTGAAAGAAGGTTCTGGAAAAGACATCAAGTCACTATGGATTAATTCTAGAGGGGATGAAGTTTTTAGAGAACTACTTGGGTGGAAAGGATCTTGATGTTGCTTTCCAAGAGCACATACAGGAAAAAATCCATCAATAGAAGAGACTTGAGGTAAACCTATTACCATTTCATGGGTGCTCAATTCCTTTAGGTAGTTGTAACTGAGATGACCAAACCTTTCATGCCAAATTTTGCTTTCAAGATCTCCATGAGCCACAAAATAGGAGGCCCCTTCTAGATTTTTGAATCCTTTGAAGTGAAATAGGTGAGTGTTGTGATCAATATCTCCTTTGGCTATGAGAGAATGGGGATCTTGAAAGTCTCTTATCTCAACTCCTATTGGAGAGAAGAGAACAATTTTCCCCTTTCCAAAAGTACAAATCTGATAGACGAAGAGGAGATTTGTGGCAATGTTTGGAACATAGAGAACATTATTGATAGAGCCACCATCAATGGTTATATCACCCTTTCCTTTGACTGGGATGAAGGAAGAGTCACCAACTTCTATGCTATAGGTTGAACTTGAGGAGATAGAAGAGAATGACTCATCTGAAGCAGTCATGTGATGAGTTGCTCCGGAATCTAGGACCCAGTGATTAGAAGAAGAATTGGAGGTTTTCCATTGAACATTAAGGGTTTTTCCTATTTGATTTTTATTGTCTATATTTTGATCCTTCATAGCTGCCTCTAGTTGTTGTAATATTTTCCAGCATTTTTTTATAGAGTGACCATTCTTTTTGTAATGAGTACAAGTTATGGGATTCTTTTCCTTCTTTTTGAATTTTTCTTTAGAAGAGGTGGAGGCTACTAAGGCTTTTGAGGAAGAGGAAGAAGAAGAGATTTCATATCTTGCAAGTTTTGTTTCTTCCCTAGTTAGTCTATCACAAAACTCTTCTAAAGAGGGCATTTTAAAGGTTGCACCAAGAGCATATTTGGTAGATAGAAAGGTGGTAGCAAAGATTTGAAATACACCATTTAGTTTAGAAAGGATTAGATAAATGTATTCTTCTTCAGTCTTAGTCTTCCCACTGCCTTTGTATTGAGTGAGGACCTCTTTGAATTTGGTGAGGAAGTCAACAATATTGTTGAAGTCCTCAGGAGATAGAGTTGTTAATTCTGCTTCTAGTTGCATTGATCTTATTTGATCTACTTTCCCAAACAAGGTCTTTAGTTTCTCCCAACTTTCATAAGGAGTTTTACAATATGCAATGTGAAACCACAAACTTTCATGCACATTAGAGCTTATAATACCCATTGTTTCATATATTTTCCCTTTGTGAACAAATATTTCATATTATTTTTCGAACTCAGGTTGCTTTTCTTCTAATAGGTGTGTGAGCCCTTTCTGAGAAATGAGATTTAAAATTTTGGGTTTCCATGTATGGAAGTTGTGAGGAGTGAGAGGATCAATTGTATTCATTGAATTCATTTTGAAGTTAACCCAAAGGTCCCCCTTTAACTTTAATTTAGAGAATGCAATGGATATTAGTCAACAGAAGCCTGTAAAAAATACCAAATTGCTCAAAAATACCCGCCCTAACGAGAGGGAAACTATAAGTAATTTTGAGGTTATTTGATATTTAATGAGGTTAATGAGATAAATATGCCAAAGCTTTTAGGAAACACCAAATAACTCAATAAATACCCACCCTAACGAGAGGGAAACTATAAGTATTTTGAGTAAATTTGATATTAATTATGGTTAAGAGAACAAATATGCCAGGCCTATATATCTTTTCTTCTCAAATACCCACCTTGACTAGAGGGAAACTATAAGTATTTGATTAGATATGATACTTGGAACATAGGTGAATATCAACCAGGCCTGTATTGGTTACCAAATAACTCGCCCTTACTTGAGGGAAACTATAAGTTAAATAGTATGTACAATAAGGTGAGTGGTGATATGAATTATTTGTTCTTCTTAGGAAGTTTAGAATGAGAAATAATGCTTTTAAAGAGATAATTAAAAAATACTCTTTGTCAACAATAATAAATTGAACACATAAATATTTTTAATTGCTTAATGAAATAATAAAGAAAGAATAGATATATTTTATTTATTCTTTATTATGTAAGGATTGGATTGAATACCCTTTTATTTCATTTAAGTTGACTATATGTAACAAATTGATTCCAAAAAAGTTAATTAATATAGAGACTGTTTTGAAAGGAAAGATTTTTCATTCACTAAAATATCTCTATAAAATATTAAAGACGTTTGGAAAATAGAGAATTTAAGTTGTTAATATAAAATTTTGCTTAATGAAATAAAGAAATAGTAAAAAAATATTTTAGTAATTTCTTTAATTAAGGATTGAAGATTTAATCAACACCTTTTTAATATTAAGCAAGATATATAAACAAAATTAATATTACCAACTTAAGAATGAAAGTAAAGAAGGCAAAAAGTGATGCAATGACACCCCCCCCCAAACTTAGTATAGGTGCAAAAGGCACCTATAAACCCCCCACAAAAAATATTTTATTAAAATTTTTACAATTCTCCTTTGATTTTCGGGCGAAGAAAAAGCCGGAAAGGAAAGGGAATGAAATTTTTTTTTTCTTGCTACAATATATATATATATATATATATATATATATATATATATATATATATTTTATAGATATTATAGCTTAAATTAAAGGGGTTGACGTCAGATAGAGGATGCAATGAAAAAAATGTCTTGAAAGGCAGCGAGTAAGGGTCCACGAAGCACCTTTCAATGAACAAGCAATGAGGAAGGGTGGCGTCTACGTTCACCGCTCCAATGGCGGCATCCAAGAAAAATGAGACTCCTTCTATATCTGCACTGGATATAAGGAAGGGTGGCATCTACGTTCACCGCACCAATGGCGGCATCCAGGAAAAATGAGACTCCTTCTATATCTACACTGGATAAGAAAAATGTTATTTTAAAAAATCATATAACACCTTACCATATGACGCGTTGAAGAGGCATTGAGAGGAGTGACGCCAAAGCAGAGAGTCTCCCTTAGCAACTGTGCCACAGACCAACTTTAAAATATGAATCAGAGACGCTGAGAGCAAGGCGCCGAAGAGAGGATGTGGTGACCTGAGTGTTTCTAAATATTTCACTTGTAGAATAGATTATCTCACCACACACTAACCTGAAGAAAAAACACTTGCAGAGATTTACAGGGAATAGTATAAAATGGGCCCAAAGAAATATCAATCTAAGCTTTACCGAAGAAAATCTTAGGAATACAAAAGAGTTATGATTTTAAGCTTAGAAAGATGTTTATATAACAAGAGGAAAGAAGATCCTCTTGAGCACCGAAGGACAAACAGATATGATGAACTTCGAGTAGAACGCTTCCTAAAATCTCAAGATCTTCGAAGAATATAAAAAATTAATGAGGGAAATGCCCGTTGAGAGACACAGTCTCAAGGTGCGCCACAACAAAATGTTGGCCAAAGGCCACGTTCGAAAAAAATTACGAACGTTGGTCTAGGTAGGTAGACCAAGAGTCATTAATTGGTGACGCGGAGAGCGATCCTTACATTAATTAAAATTTACGAAGACAAAACGATTTGAGATTGTAAGATCAAAAAAAATAAATGCCCACCAAAAGTAAGGGCCTACGATTTTTTCCTTTCCTCCATGTTAGAAGATACGCAATGAGGGCAAAAGGACACCGAACACTTATCCTTCTACGTTATGAAATGTGCAGCGAAGGCTATTGAAAGCCGAATGAGCTGGCATTTAAGGGAAAAAAATTAAACGTAGGCGAAGTAGGAGGACAAATAAAAATAGGGGGCCTCTAAAAAAACATTTGATTTATATTAGTTTCCTTCTTGAGTGAAACGTAGTGATGGCTGCGTTCGAGAGGGGAAGAAATAATATAAATTAAAAAACACCTAGAATGGGATGCAACGTTGCTTTAATTGTTTTAAAGCAAGTTGCGTTCGTTAAGGAGTATTTTTATAGAGGCAAAAAAAATTCAATATGCATACACAAAGTAGTGAATAAAGAAATTTTGAAATATTTGCATCAATGGTAAAACAAAATTATATAAACCAGTAGGTATTACCATAAGCAAATATCTTTTAAAAAAATTGCATATATGAGCATACTACAATATGAAAAAAAACCTCTTTCTTTAAAAAAGCAAAGAATAAGAGATTAAGAACCAGTTCGAGAAACCTCCTTCAAGAGAGAATGCTAGTAGAATCTACCCTGCTCTGATACCATGTTAGAATTCCCAAGAGTAGAACTACAAAGCATTACAAGATTTGAAGAAACAAAATAGAACTGATTGATTTATTCCAGGGATCAACTTTGTATAAATAGCAAAGTTGATCATTGAGAGTCGTTGGATTACAACAACTCATCAAGTCTGATGAAGACACCACTGAGAGTTCACCTGACACATGGAGGAGTGGAAACTCAAGTGTGTCTATCCTAGTAGAACTTAAGAGAATATTCACTTATTCTAACAACATAAAATTATATGTTGGAGGTGATTCCTTGCTTGGTCTCTGATGAGATGAATATTGCTCTCCTTGCTCCATTGTCGGATGAAGAGATCCAATCAGCAATTAAGTCTATGGATCCTATTAAGGCCCCTGCCCCTGATGGCTTCCCATCGATGTTTTTTTAGAAGTTTTGGCATATATGTGGTGAGGATGTATGTAATGCTATTCACCATTCCCAGAGTTCGTTGGTCTTCCCTAAGGCCTTGAATTCAAATTTCCTTACTGTTATCCCAAATAAGGACTTTGTGTCTTTGTTCAGCGATTTCAGGCCAATTAGCTTATGTAATACAATCTTTAATTTTTTTTCTAAAGCTATGGCCAATAGATTAAAACCCATCATCCCTTCTCTTATCGATTCTGTCCAAAGTGGTTTTGTGTTGGGGAGACAAATTCTAGATGGTGCCATCGTTATCCATGAACTTCTTCATTCGGTGCAGAAGAGTGGTAGGGCAACATTTTTTCTCAAATTGTATGTGCCCATTTTGTTTATGGTTTTGAAAAAATTTAGATTCAATAATTTTTAGGTCAATCTAATGGAGACCATGATTTCTTCTGCTTGGTTTTTTTTAACTCATGTAGAGGGATTCATCACGGTGATCCAATTTCTCCCTTCCTCTTTATCATTTTGGCTGAGGCTCTTAGTCATTCTATTAAACATTGAAGTATGGATTTTGGGCTAAGGCCAGCCTTGAAGATCAACCCCATTTATAATTAGTAGTTCACCGATGATATTCTTCTCTCTTGTATAGCACCAATTTTTCATGCATGAAATGCTAAAAGAATTCTGGATTGTTATGGGAGAGTTGCGGGTCAGGTGATCAATTATCTCAAGATTAGAATATTTTTCATTAATACCCTTGCGGATTGTCAATAGAAGATAGCTTCTATTATGGGTTGTAGGATTACCTCTCTTCTGACTACCTACCAAGGACTTCCATTAATCGTGGGTCATTTGAAGGAGTTGTTCTGGACTCCAATTTTTGAGAGGGTTCAAATAAAGTTATCTTCCTGGAAAGGAGGCCTCCTTAGCCAAGCAAGAAATGTGGTTTTGGTTCAGAGCACTCTTCAAAGTATCCTCATATACTTTCTTTCTCTTTTTAATATTCCTGCTAAGGTGGCATCCAAGTTTGACAGTATCTATAAGGCCTTTCTTTGGGTTGGCCTGGATTTGAAGGGCAAGTTCCATCTCATTTCTTGGGAGCAAATTTGTAAAATAAAAAGGGAAGGGGGTTTGAATCTTAAGAATGTGGTTGTTATGAACAAGGCTTTGGTTTCCAAACTAGCTTGGAAGGTTACTTCCAATTTGGATCATCTTTGGTACCTCATCCTTAAAGTAAAATATAATTTTCATCATTTCCTTATAGATCATCTCTCTTCCGGAGGTTCCACATTTTGGAACAACTTGATCAAATCTAGGGACTTCATCATAAAATGTAGTTGTTGGGTAATTGGCAATAGTAGATATGTTTCCTTTTGGGATGATCTGTGGCTCAAATACCATCCCCTTGCGGAGGATCCTCATTTTTGGGAGGTGTTTTTACTTTCCAAAGAGGTAGGCTTTGATAAGGTGGCTGATTTTATCATTCTCTAGAATGACTATAAATTTTGGTCTCCTTCCCCCCTTCCTTCGATCTGCCCAAGATTGTGCTGTGTGGGACTCTCTTCTTTTTAAGATGTAATTGTATGTGGTTTGGTATGAAGATGTGGCAGATTGGTTAGTTTGGTATGGTGATAGCGAGGGCTCATTTTCAATAAAATTGGTCTATTCCCTCCTTTGTCCCCTTGGAGGTGGTGATTTCCCCTGGTCAAAAATTTGGATTAAAAATCTAACTCCAAAAATAAATATTTTCTTTTGGCTGGCGGTGTACAATAAGGTTATCATGATAGAAAATTTATGCAAGAGGGGGTTCAATTTGCTAAATATTTGTTTTATGTGTAAGCAAGACTGAGAATTTTCCTCCCACCTATTTTTCAAAAGCAAAGTTTTCTGGGACATATTTAATTTTTATCTTCATCATATCAGGCTTGCATGGACACTATCAAATTCTATTTACAACGTTGTTCAACAATAGGAATCACCATTTTATTCCTCCCGTATTAAATATTTCTAGAAAATTTGGCTTCCCCACCTCCTTTGAGGAGTGTGGAAGGAGTAGAATGCGAGGGCATTTAAAATTTTTGAAGGTGACGCGTTTCACTTAAGTCAAAAATTTATTTGGAATGTGGGAGGGAATGTTCTGGTGGTGATGAAGGACTCACTACCATCTGTTCGTAGGGATAACCTTGATTTTTTTGTTGAGTGAATTCTTGGTTTCCACCCATATTTAAGACCCCCACCAGCTCTGTCCCTATCCCTTGCAAGATGGTTTAATCTTAACTTTGATGGGACATTGAAAGGAAATTCGGGCCAAGCCAACACCAAGGGTGTTATTCGGGATGAGTTTGGTAATGCTATTATGGCATTTGCAAAAGATATTTGTGTCCAAACATCCCACTTTGTTGAAACTTGTGCTTCCTTTTTTGGAATTCAAATGCTTAAATACCTTGGTATTCATAGGGCAATTATTGAGGGGGATTCATTAAATATAATTAAGATGCTCAAAGGAGATTGTCTGCTGGGATGGCAAATCTCTAACTTAATTGATGAATCTAGAGCTCATTTATTATCCATGAAGGAAATTATTATCAAGCATGATTTTAGAGAGGGAAATGCGGTGGTCGACTCCCTTGTAGATTTTGGCATATCTAGTCAGGGTCTATCTATTTGGCGTATTGATTTTCCATCTAAGATCAGTCGCCTGATTGATGTGTAGAAACCTTAATGCTTGTTAGATGGGATCCAGTCTTACATTGTATATCCTTACCTTTTGTTGGTGATGGCCTTTGTTTTTAACTTGTTTTATGATAGAGTGCATTTATTTTAGGTTGTTACGTCATCCTATCAGGTCTTATTGGCCTATTGTTTGTTTATTGAGTTTTCAAGGTGATATTTTCCCCCTTTGTTGTTTGAATTTCAAATTTTGAATCCCCCCTTACTAAATTTTCTTCATGTGCTTGGGTGGTGGGCCCTTCAGGATTTTCATCAATCTCTCAAACATTCTCTGAAGGTGCTTGTGTCAGATTATCTATTCAATTGTGCCTTTATATTTATCCTTGGGAAGGTTATCTTGATTATGATAAATTGTTGGCTAGCTTATGATGTTTCTAGTCCTGAGGGAGTCTACACACCCAAAAACATAGAATAATTATATTAAAAGTCTTTCCTTGGTATAGGGGTCTATCAAAAATCAAATCGTATAATGACATTTATCATACCTCATAATTTTTAGAAATTGACAATATGATTCATCCTTATACCTAATAAGGATGAATGGTAGGAATATTCAATCCCTGGAAAGTTCCTAACAACTTATACACCCAACAATGCAGGATATTCAATCGAACATCCTTCATGGATATAGGGGTCTATTAGGATTCCTCTACCTTAATCAAGGCCATATAATGAATATTATAAAATCCTCATGATTACTGATGACCCTATCTCATCATCTCCTAGAAACTTGAATATTTCTAAGTTTCACAAATATCAATAATCTCACCATATTTACAAGCATTCACAAGCACTAAAATCCTTTCTTCAAAGGAAAGTGGTTACTTGGTTTACTTTTCTTAAGTGAATCCATAAAACTTTATAGATGCACCAAGCAAGGACACCACGGATTTTTGTTCCCTTTAATGAAAGTGCCTTAACAAATAAATTTTACTAATAGATGACCAAAATCATTTGGGATCTTACAAACAAATTATAAGATATCATATTTCCAAGTACAGGGTATCCATCATAAAATCCCTAGCTAAGGCTAGGCACATAAATTATGATAATTATTAAAATCCCTAGCAATCCTAGGCACATGTACATAATTCTACAAGATGACAAAAGGCTTCACTAAGCAAATCCATAGCAAGCGTAGGTACATGTATATAATTATATAGGTTGACAATGACCTCCATGCATAAAAGCCCTAGAAATCCTAGGTACATGTACATGATTCTATTGGATGACAACAACCTTGATATAAGCAAATCCTTAGCAATTCTAGGCACATGTATATAATTCTATGGGCTAAAAATTACCTCCAAACATAAAATCCCCCTTTAAATTCTAGTCACATGTACACAATTCTATAGGATGACAATACCCTTCACATAAAAAAAATTCGTAAAAATTCTAGGCATATGTATATAATTCTACAAAATGACAATGACCTCTACACATAAAATCCCAAGCAAGCCTAAGAACATGTACATAATTCTATAGGCTGGAAATGGCCTTCACATAAGTGAAGCCCTAGCAAGCCTAGGCATATGTACATAAATATATAGTCTTACAATGGCCTTCATACATCAAAGTCCTAGCAAGTCTAGGCACATACAAATTATTATTTAGAATGACATTGGTCTAAGTATATATTAAGCCCTAGTATCTAAGAAAATAAAATCCCTAGTATGTCTAGGTGTAGACACCAAAACAGCACCAATCCGATTATGTGACTGCAAACACTAATCGCTTTGACAAACACAGCCCCCAGGGCAGCCCTCAGAGGTCAAACAATGGTCTTAACCACTTTCATAGCAATTTTGTGAGGTCAAGAAGCAATTTGGCACACTTAGACACTTTGCCTAGTAATCGTCTCACCCAGGGACGATTGCTAAATTGAAATCGTCTCACCCAGGGTTTCGAATCGTCTCACCCAGGGACGATTGCTAACTTGAAATCGTCTCACCCAGGGACGATTTCTGAAATCGTCCCTGGGTGAGACGATTTCCAAGTTTAACGGGCAAAAAGACAAATGAGGCCAAGTGGCAGCCCAAAACAGTCAGTTGATGACTCCTGCCTCGCACGCGTGTGTGAGTGGGCAAATAGGCCGTTTGAGGACTGTCACAAGGGCAGTTATGAAAGCCCAAGTCAATGGAGGACTCCCCTCCCTCATGGGAAGACAAGACTGCCACATGGCGCCTATGACCAACACATGGCATTTGTGCTTCCCTCCCAAAAGAGACCCCTTGGGTCTATAAAAGGTGGGACTTTTCTCACCCAAGATATACAGGTTGAAGGAGATTTCAAGCAACGAAGTGCTGCCGAGTTGAAGACCCACTTGCATCCCTTTTGGTTCACCTTCCCGCATCCACCAATCTCTTTTGCAAGGGAGGTTGTTGGGTGGCTTTTGGAAGCTTGAACCTGACCCAAATCCAACACATGGACACCTGAACCAACCAATTCGCCGACCCCCCAATCCTAAGAGGTTTTGGGCCCATCCCTAGTGGATTGGCACCGAAATCAAGTGCCAACGGTGGGAGGCCCACTTGGGCATCCCCGCACTTTTCTTAAGTTTTATTTCAGAAGCATTCTAGTTTATTTTCTCATGCTGCATATTGTGTTTCCTGTTTGGTGAATTCATAGCTGCAATTTCGTAACCTTTGATCAGATTCTAGTATGTTTTGTGTCGTTTTGTAGTTTCACTAACTTGCAGGAGGCGATATCAAATTCCCGAGGGTAGAGGCCAAATTGGGAGAATCCGACCATCTGGGTCGTCCCAAAATGGCCCCAATTACATAACCCCCCTGTCTGTAGGTGTTTTGGAGACCTCGGGAGTCGACATTGGAGCGTGTCAGTTTGGCTTCCCCAACACAGAAGAAATCGTCCCACCCGGGGACGATTTACGATGTAAATCGTCCTACCCAGGGACGATTTCCAGTTGAAAGCAGATTGGCCGACTGTCTCAGTGGCAATGGCCTGTTGGTAACATTTTCTGTCTTCTGGCAAGTTTTTAGGCTGTTTAGAATCATTTTGTTTACTGTTTTAGATAAATGTTTGCATGCATATTTCGTTAATTTTAAAGAACAAACACCTTTCATTTGCAGCAGGTGCTACTGACATCTTGGTTGTTTCTTTGTTCGCAGGAGAAGCAACAGAGGTTAAGAACTCATCGACATCAGCGGCGGCATCATCTTGGCCCGCCCATTGCAATCGTGGGCACGCGGAAAGAGGAACATTGAGTGATTGTAATCGAATTCTTTTAACGCTCCTAGCCCCCGAAAAGGGAGGAGACGTCATTGTAACAGAGATCAAGGGATATTAATGAAAGGGCTGTGTTTTCTCCATTTGCTTGTGTCTCTTCCAATGCGTTTCTTTTCCATTTCATGCACTTTACGTTTCTAGGACTTAAGCGCATTTGATTTTGGTTGCATCGCAATTAGTGTTTCCTTTGCCCGGAATCTCGTGCTTTCAGTGGCGATCACGGTGGGACCTGTTCCCTATTTTTAAGATCACAGAAAACTAATCGGGTTTTTTGTGTTTTGTGTTTTACAGGTACATTTTTTTTTTGCAGACTGTTAATCGTCTCTGACTGTTACGATTACTTTACTGGAAATCGTCTCACCCTGAGACGATTTTAAAATCGTCTCTGCCAGGGACGATTTCTGTTCTGTAAATCGTCTCACCAGGGGACGATTTTCTGTCTGCAGATTTTCAGAGCAGAAATTCAGAGGCAACTGGAGCAGGCAGAGAAGAGGTAGGGATTTTATCATCTCTGTTAAATTTTCTGTTTCTGTTTTCTGTTTCTTTGACTGTTTTCATTTTATCCTGCATACTTAGGGAAAATCATTCATGCTTGTTTCATTTTCGCTAAATAAAATGAACCTCACACACTCCACGCAACAATTTTAAACCAAGGAGCTGGTCGTAAGACCCCAGCCCTTGATCAAGACCATCGGTGGATTTCATCACCACCTTGGCTTGATTTGCATCCATTTCCCGATTGTCAACTGTTGTTAGGCGTAAATCCTGACGAAAGCAGACCGAGTGTCGCCGGGGTGATTCCCATGCGCGCGAGGATAAGTTTTCTATGGTAGGTGCCATTAACAGGACAATCCCCCTTCCGTACCGCCTACGTACCACGTACCTTCTGCTCTCACGTACCTATAGTCTCCCTCTCGTAAGGGCGGGTATATAGAGAGGTTGGTATATCGGCCTGGTTGGTATATTGAAGGGGCGACCGTTTTGGGAGTTATATGAGCCGTCATAATGCATTTAAACGATCTTCAAAACCTACAAAAACAAAACAAAACATCAAAATGCACTAAAACAGTTTAGGACACACTATTTAAACCCTTAAAAGAGATAATCACGGTTTGCGTATGCGTGTGTTCATTTCTGCTTAGTGTAGACAAAAAGAAAAATCATCATAAACAAAAGATAAAAATCTACGCATTTTGTCATTTTCTCCAAAAAGCTCCAAGGATTCCCGTAATCGCTTGGTCACTCCAAAATGCCCCAAAGGTGTCCATGAACCCTTTGGTCAACCCAAAATCACCCCAAATGTGCCCATAAGTGATGCAGGACCATCCAACAAAATATGGGAAATCTTATATTTTTCCCTAAATTTTAGTGCATCTTGTCGGGGCCATAACTTCTCAACCGTAGCTCCGATTGACACGAAATTTTACAGGGAGTTAGTTGGGATAATTTTAAACAAATATGATTCCTTGAATCCTATTTGCCCAAAAAGTCAGTTTTCGGGGCCAAATTCCATCATCTAGTGCCCCGAAATTAGGTTTTAAAATTGGGCACGCATTTTTTTGCACTTTTTGAGCTGTTCGGATGTCAATATCTCCTAATGTATTTAGAGCTAGGACTTGAAACTTCATTTTTGTCTTATCTACTATAAGAGGGATGCACACACCAATTTTGGGCCCCATCTGACTCATTTCAATTTTTAGGGTTTTTTAGAGAGACATCGTCATGGTGCTCACCCGTAGCCAAGCCCAATCACGGGCGGAGGCTGTGGGGAATGTCCAAGGAGGCACGAGTCACCTCCGTTACAATCCCAAGGATTTGGTCATACCACCTTGGCGACCTAACACACAAGGCAGTCCCCTCCACACCTTAAAGGAAAGGGACTACAGGGACACCTCTTCGAGGGGCACTCCTATTCAACATAACATTCAACACAAACCCTCCCATGAGGGGTACATCCATAGGAGAGCTCCCTTAGAAGCTCGCTATGAGCGGTCATCGCGCGATGAAGTGCTAGGTCAACATAGGGTTCGACGGGAGGAACCACATGATTACATTATCCCTCCTTCACCCCCTCTAGTTGTCAGGACTACAAAGAAAAATCCAGAGCACAAGGCTCCTCAGGCGGGGCGAACTAACTCCGTCCATCCCTTTTTCACTTATGAAAGAGAGCAAGAGGAAGATCCCTACCTTCCTCGAGAGCAATATACAATGCGGGAGCAATATGCCTCTGGCACCCGCTATCTATCGAGACCACTCACCGAGGCCAAAGCCCCGAGGGAATGCCGCTACCCCCAACAAAGGGAGGTCACCTATAGAGATCTTGGATCACTACGATCAAAAATATCTAGGAGAGGCATCTAGGCCTTCTAGACATGAGGCGACAGGACCAACCATCTTAGAATCTGCTCAAGCACGTCGCACGTCAAATGCAATTCACGCAACTTGAGCTAGAGCGACTAGAGCGACTACATTTAGAGGAATTGTACTATATTAACAAAGAACACCTTCAGCGCCGGAAGGATGAGTTGTTCCAACACACTATGCAGGAGAGCCAACATGAAAGGGAGTACGAGGAAAATCATCGCATTCCTCGAGGACAACAAACAATGCGGCCTCAAGTACATGCCGCCTACATCGACAGAGGGAAGCGACCCATTGAAATTTTAGATCATCAAGATCGAGGCCAACACATAAGAGAAACATTCGAGCCTCCCGAGCAAAATAGGGTAGACCGAGCTGACCCGATAGTCGCCAGACATACCACCCGTCAAGCCCAAATCACGCGGCTTGAACAAAGTCATCAGGAGATAGAGTATCGACACCGCTTGGATAGAGAGCGCATGCAACGCGAAGCGGATGAGTTACGCATAGAGCAAGGTCGTCAGGAGTTAGAAGACTTATACATGCAGCGCAAAGTAGATAAGTTGCGCTATAAACTACCTGAGGAGACTCCAACCCCTCACACACATAAGACAAAACATTATGAGAGGCACAACCCCTGGGTGCAAGACGAGTCATCGCGACCTCATCAAACCCTCCCCAACACCCCTCCTGGTAGACGGGAGGCTACTCTCGTTCTTGAAGCACCACCCCCGACGCCTCCTAGACATGAACGGGAGGCCGCTCCTATAACCAATGATGGGTGCCTTCCTCAGGAATCCACCCAGGCTTATGAGCCACCCTTAGAAATTCATCAAGAAGCCTCTAAGGAATTAGAGCGAGAAGAAGAGCGAGATGAAAATCCCCACCAAGGCATGGGGGGTACTATCCAGCCACCCCTCCATAAGCCCCAAGTTCCTCAACAAGAACCAACCAAAGAGGAGGAACTCAAATCTCCCGATACATGCAAAGCACTAGAGCACTTAGAGTTGGTAGAGACCAAGATTTTGGAGCTCCCAAGGCCCAACTTACATAAGGCTCCTTTCGAAGAAGATCAACCTTTAACCGTAGGGCTACCTGATGATGCAGTCCTCCATGTCTCAGAATCTATAGATTCTGATGAGCTATACACATTGTCCGAAGGTGAGGATGAAACAGACATAGCACACAACAATCACATAAGACAACATCGACATCCCATAAAAATCGAAGAAGCATGTCAACAGATAAACATAATACTAGGGCATGAGTGGCGCGTTAACCCACCACAGTGGGACCAAGCATTACATCCGCCACGTTGGGCACACAAAGAGCAACTTCCACCAAGAGACATCATAGCAACATCAATGCCGCGGGCGGACCCTGTCCTCATCTCCGTGCATAGGGATGATCCATTCATGCCCATACCTCTAGAGCCGGATCCGAAGTGCAAAGACCATCAAGCTGGGGGTACCTCTATCCCCTGAAGAACCATAATCCAAACCAAAAATCTCCAAGGATTATCGCAATCCCTTGGTCACCCAAAAAGCTCCAAGGATTATCGCAATCACTTGGTCACCCAAAAAGCTCCAAGGATTATCGCAATCTCTTGGTCACCCAAAAAGCTCCAAGGATTATCGCAATCTCTTGGTCACCCAAAAAGCTCCAAGGATTATCGCAATCTCTTGGTCACCCAAAAAGCTCCAAGGATTATCGCAATCTCTTGGTCACCCAAAAAGCTCCAAGGATTATCGCAATCTCTTGGTCACCCAAAAAGCTCCAAGGATTATCGCAATCACTTGGTCACCAAAAAGCTCCAAGGATTATCGCAATCTCTTGGTCACCAAAAAGCTCCAAGGATTATCGCAATCACTTGGTCAAAACCAAAAAGCTCCAAGGATTATCGCAATCTCTTGGTCAACCAAAAAGCTCCAAGGATTATCGCAATCTCTTGGTCACCCAAAAAGCTCCAAGGATTATCGCAATCACTTGGTCAAAACCAAAAAGCTCCAAGGATTATCGCAATCTCTTGGTCACCCAAAAAGCTCCAAGGATTATCGCAATCCCTTGGTCACCCAAAAAGCTCCAAGGATTATCGCAATCTCTTGGTCACTCCAAAAGCTCCAAGGATTATCGCAATCTCTTGGTCACTCCAAAAGCTCCAAGGATTATCGCAATCACTTGGTCAAAACCAAAAAGCTCCAAGGATTATCGCAATCTCTTGGTCACACCCAAAAGCTCCAAGGATTATCGCAATCTCTTGGTCACACCCAAAAGCTCCAAGGATTATCGCAATCACTTGGTCAAAAACAAAAAGCTCCAAGGATTATCGTAATCTCTTGGTCACCAAAAAAGCCCCAAGGATTATCGCAATCACTTGGTAAAAAAAAAAAAAACAAAACAACAAAAATCATCAAAAACAACAAAGATTTGCATCTCAATTCTAGGCATACTCAAATTCATCATAAAATTCATATTCTCGCACCTCATCTTCAACTTCACCAAAAACTATCCATCAAAATTACAAAATATGTAGTTGCATTAGCATTGCATCCATACATTGCATATTTGTGGTCGTATAGGTCAAAGGCACCATAGGCTGTAATTGCTCTGATAGACCATCTTGTTCCACACTGTTCCATTTTACAAAAACAACAAAAACACCATGCATAACTTTTACCACACTACAGTCAGTGGTCTGTAAATGTACCAAGAGTTTCAGTGATTCAGTTATCATTTTCCTCTTTAACCATGTAATGTATCAAGTCGAACAGATTTTACGAAGGTAGAGTCATACTTGAAATACACCTTGTTACGTAACATCCCAACACAAATTAAAACACATAAAACAATTCCTGAGTTGTGTGAACGAAAGATGAAACCTGCGTAGTAATCCGGTTCACCATAAGCGAAACGGTTATCTTGCTCATCCCCCTGTGCGAATGACCCAAAGAATGCTGAGAGTTGGCAAAAGGACAAGCATCCTCCCTACCCAATTCCCTAAGAATCCCTAAAGTTCTCAATAATTGCAAAACATCAAAAAATTTGCAAAACGTCAAAACTCCAAAATCTGACATCCTACAGTGCACACATCAAAAGGCACAAGCAATAGTGATTTTCGTCACTCCATATCCCCAATCCCTTGCTCAAAAGAAAAACAAATCAAAATAAACAAGTGATCTTATCACTACAAACGAGCAAGTATCCCAATACAATTGAAGAAAAGAAGGGAGTGGAACTTGAATCCCTGGAACTCTCAGCATTCTAAAAGGTCATAAGGCAAGCCTCAGTACCGATTTGGTTGATAGCCTATCGATAACTGGCGGCAAACTTCTCGCATGACGATATATCTATCACATTAACTTGCGTATAGATCAATGTTTGCATGTGGATGAGCTAGCTTATGGCATCCTGGATAACACCGCAGATTAATCTAACTACATACAACAAAGGAGTTAGTGGAGCTAATTAGGTGATCCTCAGTACAGGTTCGGTTGAAAGCCCATCTGGCACTGGCGGTATCCCGATAAATACCACAATAATGAACTCAATTGCACACACAGGGATGTGAAATAGCTTGGTCAAAAACAAGTCCGATTCATACCTTGTCCAAAAGTCTTGTAAGATAAAGTACAATCATGGCTAGTGAGTTAAAACCGTCTGAGTCTCAGAAAACCTTAGCTACATTTCTAAACCAACTGCGCTACTTTTCATCCTTACAATACCATCAAAAAAATACAAAAAAGAAAAACCACATGTATACATACAAAGTCATGCATCACAGCAATCGCCTAAAAACAAAATAACAGAGTTCTAAACAGTCCTTGGTGCCATAGCCAAACATCACAAACCCCATTCATCCATTTCATATCTGCATATCACATATAAATCAAAAACATTTGCATTCATCATAGCATATGCATCCATCAAAATAAATCAACATGCATACATCCATATTCATCAACCATCATGCACAAGATCAAAGAAAATCAAAACAACAAAAACAACAAATAAATGCAACACAAAAACAAAAAGCAATAAACATTGCTGTACACAAGTGCTCTTGCACTTAACCTCTTGGCATAGAAAACTGATGTCAGGGTCTACATTGTCGCTATCCTACTCCCTAAGAAGGCTACCATAGCCGGACCGCTCCACGAGAAGACGGATTGTTGACAATTTCATCCCCAAATGACGTCACAAATGGGTCAAAGCCCACTCAAAAACAATAAGAAAATCAAAACAACAAAAAACAATAAACATTGCCAGACACAAGTGCTCTTGCACTTAAACTCTTGGCATAGCAAATCGACATCGGGGTCACAAATTATCACTATCCTACTCCCTAAGAAGGCTACCATAGCTGGACCGCTCCACGGGAAGACGGATTTTGACAATTTAATCCCCAAATGGTGTCACAAAAAAAAAAAAAAAAAATTAACAAAAAATGCAACAAAAAAAAAGCAATAAACATTGCCAGACATAAGTGCTCTTGCACTTAAACCTCTTGGCATAGAAAAATTGATGTCGGGGTTTACAAATTATCACTATCCTACTCCCTAAGAAGGCTACCATAGCCGGACCGCTCCACGGGAAGACGGATTTTTGACAATTTAATCCCCAAATGGTGTCACAAAAAAAAAAAACAACAAAAACAACAAAAAATGCAACATAAAAACAAAGCAATAAGCATTGCCGGACACAAGTGCTCTTGCACTTAACCTCTTGGCAAAGAAAATCGATGTCGAGGTCCAAATTATCGCTCTCCTACTTCCCCAAGAAGGCTACAATAGCCGGACCGCTCCACGGGAAGTTAGATTTTCGATGATTTCACCTCATTACGGCATCACCAAAAGGGTTAACACCCACCAAAAATAGGTCCAAATGTTGGAAAAATTGCACACGCTTAACGGTAAACCCTCTAAAGGCACCCTTGCACAAGTCATCTTGGGTCAAGCGACTCGTCGCTTCTCTCACGAAGGTCATTCCCTCATCGATTCGTCGCTTGAGGGGGTAGTCACACTTAGTCACCAACCAACAATCACACACCCAATTAAGGAAAATGACATGCATTCAAAGAATCATTGACAAAGACAATCACGCTCCAGCTTGGGGCAAGAAACAAGCAACAATCAAATCAATCAAACACTTGGCATTTCGTGAATCATGAACACAAGGTTCCCCCCGAGGATAAAAATGCCCTTTGCCTGTTCATGACTCGATCAATGTCTAAGTTCAAGTCACACCTCACCAAAATAGGTTAATACTTGAAATCAAATTCCTTAGCTCGTCGAAGCAAGGATTCAAGAATGCATGCCCTTTCCATACTTGGGGCATCAAAAGTTGGTTAGGTTACCAAGAAACCCTAATCATTAGTGCTTTGGTTATCTATTTTTGCTCAAGATCGCGTCACCCGCAGCGCTTCCCAAAAAGGGGCATCTATAGACACCAAAACAGCACCAATCCGATTATGTGACTGCAAACACTGATCGCTTTGACAAACACAGCCCCCAGGGCAGCCCTCAGAGGTCAAACAGTGGTCTTAACCACTTTCATAGCAATTTTGTGAGGTCAAGATGCAATTTGGCACACTTAGACACTTTGCCTAGTAATCGTCTCACCCAGGGACGATTGCTAAATTGAAATCGTCTCACCCAGGGACGATTTGAAATCGTCTCACCCAGGGACGATTGCTAACTTGAAATCGTCTCACCCAGGGACGATTTCTGAAATCGTCCCTGGGTGAGACGATTTCCAAGTTTAACGGGCAAAAAGACAAATGAGGCCAAGTGGCAGCCCAGAACAGTCAGTTGATGACTCCTGCCTCGCACGCGTGTGTGAGTGGGCAAATAGGCCGTTTGAGGACCGTCACAAGGGCGCTTATGAAAGCCCAAGTCAATGGAGGACTCCCCTCCCTCATGGGAAGACAAGATTGCCACATGGCGCCTATGACCAACACATGGCATTTGTGCTTCCCTCCCAAAAGAGACCCCTTGGGTCTATAAAAGGTGAGACTTTTCTCACCCAAGATATACAGGTTGAAGGAGTTTTCAAGCAACGAAGTGCTGCCGAGTTGAAGACCCACTTGCATCCCTTTTGGTTCACCTTCCCGCATCCACCAATCTCTTTTGCAAGGGAGGTTGTTGGGTGGCTTTTGGAAGCTTGAACCTGACCCAAATCCAACACATGGACACCTGAACCAACCAATTCGCCGACCCCCCAATCCTAAGAGGTTTTGGGCCCATCCCTAGTGGATTGGCGCCGAAATCAAGTGCCAACGGTGGGAGGCCCACTTGGGCATCCCCGCACTTTTCTTAAGTTTTATTTCAGAAGCATTCTAGTTTATTTTCTCATGCTGCATATTGTGTTATCCTGTTTGGTTAACTCATAGCTGCAATTTCGTAACCTTTGATCGGATTCTAGTATGTTTTGTGTCGTTTTGTAGTTTCACTAACTTGCAGGAGGCGATATCAAATTCCCGAGGGTAGAGGCCAAATTGGGAGAATCCGACCATCTGGGTCGTCCCAAAATGGCCCCAATTACATAACCCCCCTGTCTGCAGGTGTTTTGGAGACCTCGGGAGTCGACATTGGAGCGTGTCGCTTCGGCTTCCCCAACACGAAGAAATCGTCCCACCCAGGGACGATTTACAGTCGTAAATCGTCCCACCCAGGGACGATTTCCAGTTGAAAGCAGATTGGCCGACTGTCTCAGTGGCAATGGCCTGTTGGTAACATTTTCTGTCTTCTGGCAAGTTTTCGTGCTGTTTAGAATCATTTTGTTTACTGTTTTAGATAAATGTTTGCATGCATATTTCGTTAATTTTAAAGAACAAACACCTTTCATTTGCAGCAGGTGCTACTGACATCTTGGTTGTTTCTTTGTTCGTAGGAGAAGAAGCAGAGGTTAAGAACTCATCGACATCAACGGCGGCATCATCTTGGCCCGCCCATTGCAATCGTGGGCACGCGGAAAGAGGAACATTGAGTGATTGTAATCGAATTCTTTTAACGCTCCTAGCCCCCGAAAAGGGAGGAGACGTCATTGTAACAGAGATCAAGGGATATTAATGAAAGGGCTGTGTTTTCTCCATTTGCTTGTGTCTCTTCCAATGCGTTTCTTTTCCATTTCATGCACTTTACGTTTCTAGGACTTAAGCGCATTTGATTTTGAATGCAATCGCAATTAGTGTTTCCTTTGCCCGAAATCTCGTGCTTTCACTAGGCATATGCATATGATGATTCAAGTTGAAAATATTCTTCCCATTATTAAAGCCATAACAACATAAAATTCCTTCAAACTATCTTGGTCTAGGCAACTAAAGATATGAAAAGTGTTATAAAATCCTTATCTCGGTGAAAAATTATTGATTCCAACTGAATAACTCATTTATGACAATAATTAACATATCATGTGTGTATAAACTACAACTCTCGTAATCAAACAAACTCATCATCATTACATTTTAAAACTGCTATTCAAGTATTCAAAAATTTCAAAATGACTATAACATATCATCACATCATCACATTATCACATAGAAAAAATTAAATAATTAAAGAATAATCACCTCATATATATGCATCAATCAATGGATCTGATGTGGAAACAATGGGCAAAAGATATAAATCTGGAAATTCAATGTGGAATAATTTTATTCATTGTGTTTCAATATAAATAGTACATTATATGAATACGCACAATGGTTGTAACGTGCCTTTACAATTAAACTTTTTCGTAAAGTTATATTAGTTAATAATTAATAATAATTAATTTATAATCAATAATTAATTAAACGTGTTAACTTAGTTAATATTTAATGAAATAATAATTAAAGTTTAAATTAATTAATATTTAATTGGATGAGGAATCTTATTCCTCATCATTCCTCCCAACAATATGTGCATTGGACCCCAATGCATTAAGAATAGGAGAAAATATCTTGAGAATGAGGAGGCAACCATGGGGGAGACTGAGGATGTGGTACTATGCACATAAAATAGGCGAGTACAAAAGGTCTTCGAAGCATATTAATGGGACTCTCATCTCAAGAATCTAAATCCTACATAACAATGAATATGATTGCAAGAATAATAGAAAAGGGTGTGCCAATATTAAAATTTTGTTGGACAAGACTTCCTTCAAACAATATGTGCATCAATGTTAGAGCATGACAATAGGTCTACATAGAGTGATCAAGGATCACTCCTAATATAATTGGAAGATCATTGAAATGAGTCTCATCCTCAATGAGCTCACCTACAAACACATTTGCCAAATTGTTATCAAGCATTTGGTGGTCAAAGCCAACAAAGGAGGATATGCCTTGAAGGAGAGCAAGATCAAAAATATCATCTTCCATGACATACACCAAAGGATGTGGAGGAGGAGTTACTTCTTGAGTGGAAGGCAAAGGTTTGTTAGGCTTTATTGTGCTTTTCTATCCATAATTGACTTGGATTATACCAATTTTATTTTCCATAATCCTAATATTTTAGGTCAATGGAGTAGAGCTAAAATCAACTTTAACATCTTTCTTGGAGTCCTTAACACCAATGGAATCATTTTAGTTTGCATCATTCATAGTGGATACGCTATTCACTATTTGGGCACATATCTCTTTCTCTATTAGGGCCATATCTTCTACTTGTTGCGTAAGCTTGAAAAGCTTCATAAATTCTTGGCTAGGTGACATGGTGCAAGGATCTTCCCTTGTGATATTTTATCCCTTCAATAATTTTCCTTCTCAATTTGGTATTTGTCATCCCCTCACTTTAATATTTTTCTTCTCCCCTAGTTTGATATTTCCCCTCCTTCATGGAATATTTTACCTCCTTTAATAATTAATTAATTAAAATGTTATTTTAATTAATTAATTATTATTATTTTTAAAATAAATAATTTAAATTAATAATTTATTTATTTTGAATTAATTTTCAATTTTTAGAAATGTGGAGCCGCTTGCTCAAATTATTCAACATGTTCTTATTAAAGGCAAATGGGGGGCTAGGTGTGTTGCACATGGGCATGCCACATGTAAGTACAAGGGCTTCTCCCTCTACGCTTAGAGTGCAATGTGCACTATAATATGTGAAGTGTTGCCCAAGCATGCTTGGAGTGTTGCATAGGTAGGCATGCAATACAATGCACAATATAATATATGAAAATATTATATAGTTAATAATATATAATATTTAATGCATGCAAATAATATATAATATAAGATATTAATATTTGTGTGCAAATTAATATTTAATATTTAATGCACGTTATAATGTCTATGGATGTTATAATATTTAATAATATTGCATGTAAATATTATAACTACACTTTGAACGATGCAATATTATGCTAGAAAGAACAAGCTTTGTATGGCCACAAATCAACACATTAAAAAATGTGCAAAAAATTATCTTGAAATAGAAGGGAAGGTAGAGATCCTGGTACCCTTATAAAATTTCTTCGAGAACATCCAAATAGTCCAAATACTTTGGATAACTATTTTAAAGGACAGGGGTGGAAGCTAGGTTATGGAGCTACTCGATCAATATGATCGGTATGCTTTGATACCAAATGATGTGGAAACAATGGGAAAAAGATATAAATATGGAAATTCAATACTAAATAATTTTATTCACTATGTTTCAATATAAATAGTACATTATATGAATAGGCACAATGTTTGGAACATGCCTTTATAATTAAGCCTTTTGTAAAGTTATTATTATTAAAAATTAATTAAACTTGTTAATTAGTATTTAATGAAATTTTAATTAATGTTAACAAAAGGTTAATTTTCAAAAAAGTAAATTGTATTTCCTGAATACTCCCATTGATAGACAACAAATGATTGCCAAAATCCTAGGTTGCAACATATCAAGCCTTCCTTCCACCTATCTAGGTATGCCCATTTTCCATGGTAAACCTCCTGCAAATGTGTGCAACAACATCTTGGAGAAAATTAAAAAAATGTTGACCGGGTGGAAAGGTTGTCTCCCCAACCAGGTAGTGAAAGTAACTCTTGTCCAAGCTTGTTTGCAAGGTATTCCAGTGTATTTCTTGTCCATCTTTAAAACTTCAGCTTCTATCTGCAATAATATTGAAAAGATACAAATTAGATTTCTCTGGTGAAAAAGTGAAAATACCAATATAATTTTCTTGGTTGCTTGGGACAAGATCTACTTGAAGAAAAATTATGGAGGGTTGGGTTTCAGGAAAGTTAGTAATATGAATTCTGCTCTCATTAGTAAGCAAGGTTGGAGAATTATCTGAAATGAATGAGCCACCTAGATTAATATCATAAAGAATAAATACCTAAAAAAACAAGCTTTTCTAAGTGATGAACCACTTTCGATTGTGTTGTGGCTGATCCACAACACACCCCAAAATTGGGGACCCACCTTTTTTGCATGCTTTCAAAGAAGATCTCAGTGACCCAGATGCTAAAAATCAAGAAAAAGGGGCAAAATTGCACAAGGATAGAAAGTGTCACGAAATCGCGACATGTCGCGCCATCGCTACCGAAAATAGAAAAGTGTCACGAAATCGTGACATGTTGCTCCATCGCGATCGAAAGAGGAGAGAGAAAGGCGAAATGAAAAAGTGTCGCGAAATCGCGACAAGTTGCTCCGTCGCTGCCAGAAAATGAAAAGTGTCGCGAAATCGCGACATGTCGCAAAATCACGGGCGAAAATGAGAAAGCGTAGCGAAATCACGACATGTCGCAAAATCACGGTCAAACCGGTCAAACGGGGCAGGAAGCAGAAAGCGTAGCGAAATCGCGACATGTCGCAAAATCACGGTCAACGCAGTCAACGGCAGTAGGTGGGCGGAACCGTCGCGAAATCGTGACGTGTTTGATTTTCGCGGCCCAGAGAGGAGAGAGAAAGACGAAGCAGAAAGGCGTAGCGATATCACGACAAAAATCAGCAAAGGTGCATGAAGTGCAAAATGGTCGCGAAATCACGACAGAATCGACAGGAAGGCATGAAGCACAAAAATGGTCGTGAAATCGCGACAGAAAGCAGCAAAGCAGTACGGAACGAAAAGACGTCGTGAAATCATGACAAAAAGTAGCGAAAGAGCACGAAGCGAGAAAACATCATGAAATCGCGACAGCATGCAGCAAAGGTGCCCGAAGTGAAAAAGCGTCGCGATTTCGCGACAGGTTGCAGCGAAGGTGCCCGAAGTGGAAAAACGTCGCGATTTCATGACAGGTTGCGGGCAAATGGTACGGAATGAGAAAAGTGTCACGATTTCGCGACATGTCACGTTTTTGCTGGGCATGATGGCAGAAAGGCTGTTGGCAGGAAAACGTCGCGATATCGCGACATGTCGCGTTTTTGCGGCCAGGAAGACGGACAAAGTTGCATGCTATTTTTTGTCATGATTTTCATGGGGCCATTACGAAAGATGCGAAAAGTGCGGGACACGTGGCGTACATGTTGCGTAAGCGTTACAGAGAAAATCAAACATCTCAATGTTGAGCATAAAGCCAAAACACACGCAGTCAAAGAAAGATGAAACGAATCGATCTGGAAGATGAAGCGAAGCGTCACAGGCCAAAACAGAGAGCATTGCCAGAAAGTATAAATGTAGAAGCACAGATTGACACGGGGGGAAAACCGCTAGAGCAGAGTTGCAGTGCTAGAGGCCAGAGGGTCATTCTGGGCCTGCTTTGGGGCTGTTTTCCTTCCTTTTTTCTGGTTTTGAGAAAACCAGAGATGCTGCCATTGTAACTTGACATATTATTAATGCAGAGTGTTCAAAAATTTGCATCTTGTTGGCAAGAAAGAAGGAGTTATTTTCTGCATGCATGTTTTAATATTTATCATTCCCTTTTTCAGATTTCTAGGCTTATAGATGAAGTTTAATGCAAGTTCTCTTGGTTGCTTCATGCGAATGTCTAAATCTGAAAAATAACAGTAAACCCCAGAGACCAGCACTTAACTTATCTGGATTGTGCGTATTTTGCAGGTTCAATAGGTTAGGTTGCATGCATGGAAACCTCACATCTTCGGTTTTGCCAGGACGGGATAGCATCAAACTGAATGCAATTTTAAATTTCTTTTCTTTTGCATTTTATTTTCTTTTTGTTGCATTTTATTTTTCAGAAGCTCCAATTTTAATTTTTCAAGCTTTAAAATAAAATAAAAAAAAATTAAAAAACTTCAAAATCCATAAATAATTCCATCATTTATGGCATTTCATTAAACTTTATTTTGAAGTTACAGCATGGTCATATAAGGATCAGATCACGTTTGTTTTATAAGGGTTCAATGAACAATCATTAATTTCACAGTAAAATAAACCACAGTGCCCCTTGTTTTCAGTTACTTGCAACCACTAAGGTGTTCTAAGCATTTTAATTAAATATATTTTATACACAGATGCAAAATGCTCACATAACAGGAACCTTGGAGAAATTACTTGTTTAATTTCTTTGCAAGCGAGAGGATTTAGAACCCAAATCCTATCGGAGAGTGTGTTTTCACAATCGGGTGAAAATACCACTCAACAGATTGGCGCTAGAAGGAGGGCCTGAAAAGGGTTTATTTTATCATGATTTTAGATGCTACGGGTTTATAATTGTTTAAGAGTTTTACATTGCTAAATATTTCAAGTCCATTTGATTAGCATATTCAGCCTCTAACACCACTCAACGGTTTGGTGCTAGGAGGGCCGTACGGGTTTATTTTTAGTGTAATATAAATTTAAATTTTTGTATGCATTAGTCCTCTAACATTCAGCAGATTGTAAAAAGGACGGCCTGAATTTATTTACTTGTTCTATTTTTTAGGTATGTTGTATATTATTCTAACACTTTTCTGATTGTTCATACCGAAATATGTGATTTGATTTAATTTTGAAAATTTTGGTCTCATGCAATTACTTTTCATTTGATTTTAATGAATACATCTCTGGGTTGATGCTAACTTGATTTTTGTTTTTTTATTGCAGGTTGAATATTCAACAGATTTGGTTCTGAAATTACATTTTACAGTTTCACTAATGGCAACACTTGAGGAGCAAATGGTATCCCCGAGAGCTGAAATAATGTCTCTAAGAGAGAGAATGGTATCAATGATAGAGGATTATTATGAGGGTTTACATGTGATACCCTATCATATTCCTACAATGTTATTGGATTTTTTACGATGTTTTAATCAAGAGGTGCCACTAGGATACTTGCAAAAACTGCATGTTTACAAGGATGCATTATGTAAATTCCAGATTTTTTATGAGGAGGTAGCTTGTAAGTTATTTGCATACATTTTGGATGATAGACCATTCTTTTGGTATAGCCAACTACCCATGGAGGTTAGGACTTCTTGGATACAACTAGAAGCAGCCTATCTTAATCATTTTGGTAATCAGGTTGACTTAGAAATATTGAAAAATCAGTTTACCTCCATATGTAAAGAGCCTAATGAATCCTTGAGTCAATTCAATGAAATATTTCGTGAGTTGCACTCCCAAATGTGGGAAAATTTTAACACATTAGAAGAGGAAGCCATGGAAGTATACCTAGGAGCCATACACCCCACACTTGCTTCACTCATTGAGGAAAAGCTGAGTGGTTTGTCTCTAGAGAAAATCCATGAGGTCTTAGAAGAGATAGAACGACAAGGTCTTGAAGAAGAAAAGGCACAACATGTTCACATGAGAGATTGTTCTTTTGATGCCAACCTACACCAACCATCAAACATAGCACCCTCCACTCCAATGATACCTAAGGTGAATGATCAAGGGGATGAATTTGAATATCCAAATCTTACAACCACCTTAGATGTAGTCCAAGAGGAGGTGCAAATTGCTAAGACAACATCCACTAGTGAGGATCATGTAGAAATGGCATCATAGAGATACACGATTATCTGGATGAAGGGGTTCTAAATTCAACAATGTTTGATATATGTGATAGGATGGAACCCACCATAGAATTGAATGAAGTGGTTGAAAGTGAAATGGAAAGAAAATCAATAAATAAATTTGAAGACATGATAGAGTTTCACCACTTGTTCTTGGAAGATACTATTGATGAGATGTGTAAAATTAAAGATCAAGAAATTCTTCACCCTCCAAATTATGATAAATTGAATCATGGGTTACTAATTTGGACAATGATAGCCTTATAAATTTGAATTCAAGAAATAACCCACTTTTGGAAATAATTGAACCATCTAAGGAAGGTGAAGATGAATTTGATGAGAAGCACATTGATGAATTGGAAGATGTTGAAGAAGTAGTTGAACGTCACCACTTGATTTTGAAAGATGATTATTATGATGCTTGGAAGAAGTGGGAAGACTTCACTCTTTCCAAAGCTACTAATGAAACTTGTGTGCCAATTGATATGCAGGACGACATAATTGCCTACTCAAAGGAAGATATTACAACTCCTGTACAATTTGAGGATGTTTTGGAAGAGGGTTTCAAATCTCATCAAATTTTGGAAGATTATAATGATCCTATTGCCAAGGACAAAGAAGAAAAAGAATTTATGAATGAATCAAGAGATCATGTCACAAACATCATGGATTTTCATTCTATGGATTTGGATGACGATTTTTACAATGGTTGGGGGAGATATGATGATGCATTCTTTTCTCACATCCCTATAGATGAAACTCATATTTCACTTGATATGCAGGATGTTGAACCTTCTACATCATACGAAGATCTCATATTCACAGGATTTGAAAAGGTGACAAAATTTGATCATGTTGAATATAAATTCATTGAAAGTGTGGATGCAAGTTTGCATGATGATTTGGAGGATTCAAATGAAGAGATACCATGGATAGTGAACAAAGAATTAGAACCAAATGACAAAGAGATGGATCAATTGGAAGCAACTCAAATAAGTGATCATCAAGATGAGTACATGGGACATACACTTTGACCAAGAATGTTTGAGGATTGAAAAGGATGACCATATTTTGAATTTAAATAATGTTTATGGTGAAATGTCATTAAAGGTAAATGAAAAACAAGGTATAATTTTTAATCACACCTTTAATAACATTGTTTCAATGAATGGAAAAGAAGTTGATGCACTTGAATTGTTAAACCAAATTCATCAACAATTATTAATTGAATCTAGGATAAAAACTTTTAATGATCCTAATTTAGTAAATATCCTAGATGCTTGTAAATTGTTACACAAATTTGATTGGCCTACAAATTTGGAAAATGATTTGGCTTTGAAATTTGTAGAAATAGGCTCTTACTTACAAAATTGCATATTTGAAAAAGATAGCCTAATTCTAAATCAAGGAGGGAATTATGAAGTTTACATTTTAAAGAATAGACAAGATAAAATTGAAAATCATTTATTGTCTAATCATTTTAGTAATTTGATGCTCACCTATGGGAGTATTATTGGAACTAAATCAAATTGGTATGGTGAGCATGGCAAGTGGAAATTTGTTGCATTGTTTGGCTTAGTCTTGTTTGTGTTGGATTCCCACAACATTTGGCATGCATATCATGTCATATTTTTGTTGAAATGTTCTAATCATGTGTGGGATCCAGGAAAGTGATAATCCAAGCTTTGCATCATCTTGTATTATAGTGTACATTTGTATATAGATTTTGGTTTCTGGTTTTGGGTTTGTGTTTTCAAGTTTCATTTTGGGATTGCTATTTGGATTTGGATTTAAAGTTGTGTGTTTATTTGACATGTTTTGTTTGTCTATAAAAAAAAAAAAAATGATGATGAAAAAGTTGCCTTGAGATGCTAACTTATGTTCTAGATCGGGAGAATATGAAACATTGGAATTGTCTTGTAAAAGCTCCACAAGTAACACAAACAATTTAATAATATCGTTTGAAACTTGTGATGCATGAAGTAGTCAGTTTTATATAGCAATATTTCATCTGCAATTCAAAAGACAATGCATTCATATTACATCTCACTTTGCACATACATGCCATCGTAGTTGCAAGTGCATTTCAAATGCAAATCATTAAAGTGTGTCAAATCCTCTTAGGGTTGTGTTATAACATAAATATAAAAGATCCTAAGGTTGGGAACTGAGTCTTGAGATATCTAGAACCAAGCACATCTTATACATTAAAAAGGATCTTGAGCAAAATGATCAAAACCTAACTTGGAAGAAAAGGTTGGGCGAAAGAAGTTTTTCATGTCTATCCTATTATGCAACATGATCCTTAAAACAGTGGTTTTGACCACTTCCATAGAGCTTAAAGCCTAAAATCGAGTAGTAAGGATAGGGTTAAATCCTCATCGAACTTAGGTTGAGGATCCAACTCCCCAAAGCTTTGATTTGACCTACATGGAGTAGTAAGGATAGGGCATAAATTCTCATCTCGCTTAGGTTGAGAATCTGATTCCCCAAAGCTCCTATGTCTCATTTCATAATAAATCTTGGATTGGAAGGATCGTACTACTTGTCCTCTGCAAAGGATGGGTAGTCATCCCCAAGGTCTAAGCAATAAAATTAATATTTTCCATTTACATCTAAAGTTTGGATTGGAAGGATCGTACTACATGTCCCTAGCAAGGATGGGTAGTCATCCCTAAGGTCCAAGAGGTAAAAAATAAAATTTTCCCATCTCATATTTATATTGGATTGGAAGGATCGTACTACTTGTCCTCTGCAAAGGATGGGTAGTCATCCCCAAGGTCCAAAGAAATGAGGATAAGTCTTGGATTATGGGGTTAAGTATGCCCATGCATGGCAACATGTCTTGTCTAAAAAACAAGACCACTGTTTGTCCAAAGGGTTAGACTAGCATGACCATTTCTTCCATAATTGGTTAAATTATTTTGCTCAAAGTGAGGTAATGAATTCTAAATCAGAATAGTAAGGATAGGGTTAAACTCCCATCTCGGTTAGGTTGGGAGTCCGATTCCCCAAAGTTCTGATTTCACATTCACTTGCACATGGGTTCAAGATAGTAGGGACTCATAACCAACTTTGGGATATAATAAAGCAATTCATATAGTGGATCCTAAGAGGGTTTGACAATCTTGAATGTTTGTGTATGATACTAGAAGAAAGACTATGCCTTTTATAAAAGCAAAATCTCCTAGCATATTCATTAGGTTACACAAATCATTCACAATCTCACATATGCATTCATGTAAAATTGACAATGGAATGTTGATCAATTTCAAACGATAGGGAATGAAAACACATTGCACACACCGAGCTAATACTTGATGATTCTGATGATTCATGTACTTTTGATCTTTGGGCATTTGTTTATATTTCTTATGTGCTAACGCATGTTTTCGAGTTTATATATGTTTCCAGGTTGGGTTCTCACTAAAATGCTCAAGAGCATTTGACAGCAGAGTCGCCATTTGTTGTGGCTGATCCACAACACACCCCAAAATTGGGGACCCACCTTTTTTGCATGCTTTCAAAGAAGATCTCAGTGACCCAGATGCTAAAATTCAAGAAAAAGGGGCAAAAATGCACAAGTATAGAAAAGTGTCGCGAAATCGCGACATGTCGCACAATCTGCCGCAAAAATGAAAAAGTGTCACGAAATCGCGACATGTTGCTCCGTCGCAAAAGAGAGAAAAAAAATGAAAAAGTGTCACGAAATCATGACAATTTGCTCTGTTGCTGCCAAAAAATGAAAAGTGTCACGAAATCGTGACATGTCGCAAAATCGCGGGAAAAAATGAGAAAGCGTAGCGAAATCGTGACATGTCACAAAATCATGGTCAAACCGGTCAAACGGGAGAAGCAGAAAGCGTAGCGAAATCGCGACGTGTCACAAAATCACGGTCAACGCAGCAATGGAGAGTGGGTGGAACTGTCAGAAATCATGATGTGTTGATTTTGCGTGCCAGATAGGAGAGAGAAAGACGAAGCAGAAAGGGTAGTGATATCGTGACAAAAATTAGCAAAGGTGCATGAAGTGCAAAATGGTCGCGAAATCGTGACAGAATCGACAGGAAGGCATGAAGCACAAAAATGGTCGCGAAATCGTGACAAAAAGCAGCAAAGCAGTACAGAACGAAAAGACGTCGCGAAATCATGACAGAAAGCAGCAAAAAAGCACGAAGCGAGAAAACGTCGTGATATCGCGACAACATGCAGCAAAGGTGCCCGAAGTGAAAAAGCGTCACGATTTCGTGACAGGTTGCAGCGAAGGTGCCCGAAGTGGAAAAACGTCGCGATTTCACGACAGGTTGCGGGCAAATGGTACGAAACGAGAAAAGCGTCACGATTTCGTGACATGTCACGTTTTCACTGGGCGTGATGGCAGGAAAGGCTGCTGACAGGAAAACGTCACGATATCGCGACATGTCGCGTTTTTGCGGCCAGGAAGACGGACAAAGCTGCATGCTATTTTTGGTCACGATTTTCATGGGGCCATTACGAAAGATGCAGAAAGTGCAGAACACGTGGCGTACATGCTGCAGAAGCGTTACAAAGAAGATCAAATGTCTCAATGTCGAGCATAAAGCCAAAACACACGCAGTCAAAGAAAGATGAAACGAATCGATCTGGAAGATGAAGCGAAGCGTCACAGGCCGAAACAGAGAGCATTGCCAGAAAGTATAAATGCGGAAGCACAGATTGAATAGGAGGGCGAAAACCGCTGGAGCAGAGTTGCAGTGCCTAGAGGCCGAGAGGGTCATTCTGGGCCCCGCTTTGGGGCTCGTTTTCCTTCCCTTTTTTTGGTTTTGAGAAAACCAGAGATGCTGCCATTGTAACTTGACATATTATTAATGCAGAGTGTTCAGAAATTTGCATCTTGTTGGCAAGAAAGAAGGAGTTATTTTCTGCATGCATGTTTTAATATTTATCATTCCCTTTTTCAGATTTCTAGGCTTATAGATGAAGTTTAATGCAAGTTCTCTTGGTTGCTTCATGCGAATGTCTAAATCTGAAAAATAACAAGAACCCCAGAGACCAGACACTTAACTTATTTGGATTGTGCGTGTTTTGCGGGTTCAATAGGTTAGGTTGCATGCATGGAAACCTCACATCTTCGGTTTTGCCAGGACGGGATAGCATCAAACTGAATGCAAATTTAATTTTCTTTTCTTTTACATTTTATTTTCCTTTTGTCTGTATTTTATTTTCAGAAGCTCCAATTTTATTTTTCAAGCTTTAAAATTAAAATAAAAAAAATTAAAAAACTTCAAAATCCATAAATAATTCCTTCATGTTATGGCATTTCATTAAACTTTATTTTGAAGTTACAACATGGTCATATAAGGATCAGATCACGTTTGTTTTATAAGGGTTCAATGAACAATCATTAATTTCACAGTAAAATAAACCACAGTGCCCCTTGTTTTCAGTTACTTGCAACCACTAAGGTGTTCCAAGCATTTTAATTAAATATCTTTATTACACAGATGCAAAATGCTCACATAACAGGAACCTTGGAGAAATTACTTGTTTAATTTCTTTGCAAGCAGAGGATTTAGAACCCAAATCCTATTGGAGATTGTGTTTTCACAATCGGGTGAAAATACCACTCAACAGATTGGATCACATTTTTGGAACTTTGTGATTAATACGAGACCCATTCTAAAATTTGGGCCCAGGTAGCAGCTGGGAAATTGAACATCTATTGAATTTTGGAAGGACATATGGGTCAACAATCACCCTATGATCAGGGATGCTAGTATATCCTACATCAATCAAATCACTGATCACCTGTTCACTTCTAAGGTATGTAATTTCTTTTCTAGAAACAATAACGGATCCATATGGAATCCCTTTCTCTCTATCAACATCAACATTGACTAGTCCTCTACTTTATCTATTATTGTTGGTCTACTGTGCACCACTATCATTCCTAGTAACCCAATTTTTTAGACTCTCTATTTGAGCGCATTTGTGAGAATGGGCTTTATACTGTTAAGTCTGCCTACTATGCCCAAACTAGATAATTCAACTCCTCACCTGAATTTAAGACAATCTGGTTGAAAAGTCTAATTGGCTTGCTTCTTTAAATAAAATCTTGACCATTGACAATCTAATCCATAGAGGCCTAATACTCCCTAATTGCTATGTCCTTTGTAAAAATAGTTGGGAATTTGTGATCCATATCTTTCTTGAGTGTTCTTTATCTAATGAAGTGTTGTATTCCTTTCTCAAGCTAGCTAAAATGTCCTAGGTATACCCAAAAACTCTTGTTGATGCCTGCCATCAGTGGCCAACTATGTTTTTGAATCTAAAAATCCATAATTTTTGGTTGTATTATTTTCCTCATTTTTTGTGGTAGGTATGGTTGGAGAGGAACAACAAAATTTTTGGCACTGCTATAAGATGCCAAATCAGTGTTCTCATGAGCTCTATCATTTGCCATTCAGAATGCTAATATCATCCAAGCTGGAAAACCCAAAAACCAATGGGAATTATCCATTTTCAATACTCTAAAATTTCAAATTGACACCCCCATGGGGTCCTCCAAAATCTTAAAGGTCAATGGTGAAATGGATTCCCCCACATTGTGGATGGGTTAAGCTCAACATTTATGGAGCCTCAAAGGGAAATCTTGGTAGGGCTGGAGGAGGTGGTCTTTTCATAAATAGTCAAGGTAAAGTCCTATGCACGTTTGTTGAGTCCATGGGCAGTCAAACCAATAATTTTGTTGAAGCTCATGCATTATACCTTGGCTTCCTAATTTGCAAGTGACTTCGGTTTGAAAGACTTAGCATAGAGAGTGATTCTATGAATGTCATTCGATGCATCCAAAAGTTTTAGCTTCTTTCTTGGAGCATGTTCAATGTTGTCCAAGAAATCTTGAAGATAATTGAAGGCATCAAACATGTTATAATTTAGCATGTATACCAGGAATGAAACAAAGCTTCTAACCTACTTTTCAATCAAGGAGTTGAACATGATAATCTCCAAGTCTGGTATGATAATTTACCTCAATGTATTATGGCCCACACTGATGCAAATGGGAATATTAATCTTTAACTAGTTGTTGGTGCTGATGTGGCTGATTTGGGACCCACTGGTTGGATATGGTTTGTTTGAAATGGATGCTAGTACATATCCTCTTTTTCGTTATGCACTTTTGTGCAATCCATATTGGGGAAATTTTGAGGAAATGTGGAGAGTTCACAAGGTAACTGTAATCCGTGAACCTAGGTGTCAAGGAATGTGGAATGTTCATAAGACAACTGTCACTCGTGAACCCAAGTGACAAGGAATGGTGCATAAAACTACTAATTTACAATATAGTGGAAGTGGTTGCTCCAATAAGCTCACAGATTGAACCTCAGTGAGCCAAATTTTGTAATCTTAGTTAGGCTTTAGGTAGTTGTTTTTGTTTCCTTTTGGGTATCGTTGTTGTAGTTTGGACCCTTATTCATTTTTGTTTCTGTCTGCACTTTCTTTCTATTTTAAATTTGGACGTTTCATTCCTCTCTAGGGTTTTTTGTTTTCAGTTCAGTTAGTTCACTTATGGCTAGTTGTCTTTGCTGCATTTGTGTAAAAGATTTTGGGACCTTTCAAAACCCTTTTTATCAACCAATTAAAAAAATATATTAATTAATTTTTAAATTAATTAGTATTTATTTGGATGAGGAATATTATTCCTCATCAAGATCATATATCTCAAATGGTATACCATACAATAGAGATAAAAACAATATGCTTTACTATATACAAATCATGAGACCTGGTGCACCACAAATAACAAAATTAGTACCCACATCCTCCAAAACTAACCAAAAGGTATACAAAGTCTCATAAAATATTTATAAATTTCAACTCTAATACCTTGTATCATAATTCATCCCATGCATTGATCATTGAGAAACCCGAGTAGTAGACCATGATTTTGAATGGTACTTGGAAGGGGCATAAGGTGGTGAGGCCTTCCTCTACTCTAGAGGAATCACTTAGTGATATAATGACCTATAGTAGAAAATTCTTATTTAATATACCTCCCAATCATCCCTAATAGTAGCCAAATAATCTAATTTCTAGGCCTGCAACTACTACTCTGGTATCATCCCTCCCTGAAGTAACTAATTCCACTCATACCTCTAGTGTTGCAACCCAAACCAATATTGCATCCCTCTAAGCAATAGCCAATGCTATAATATCTTTTGGCCCTAGTAGTGTCTCTCTCCAATGTCACCTAAGCCACCTAGGCTATGGCAATATCCCTCTTTTATGTAAACTAAGAAGCTTGCAACATTTATTGATCATGCTCACCTTGAAAACAAGCCATTTCTACCACCATGGCATCTGTATTTTATTGCATATTGAATCTCTTCAAACCATCCATCTCCTTAGTGGTCCTATTGAGACCTACTTTTAGATCATCTTCCTGAGGTGGGTGCACATATCTCAATGGTAAAATATTAAGGATTCCCAATGCCCTATATCAATGTTATCTCTTGACCTCACAAAATTATCATCTAATAAATGGATATCCCTCATATAGGTGGATCCAATATTAATATATGAGGTTGAATATCTCTATATCATTATCTATATACATTGGTAGCCCCTACATCATCCACACATAGATCTACCATTGGACGAACATCAACATTCCCCTCAATGAATAAGGTAACATTAGGTTTGTCCCCCATGTCTCATTTATCTCTCTGTAATTGCCTATATCAATACTCTCTTATATTTAGATTATCCTATCAAAGACTAAACTACCTCAAAACATGATCTAGTCTATACACCTTCCTACTCTCGTTAGGGCCAGTGATCCACTAGGTTCATTGAATGTGTGCCAACTCAAAGCCATCATTGGCCTAGACTGGATGTTGTCTCCACAACCTCCATATGACATGGTTTGACTCTAAATAATTTATGGCTTGTTTGGATATCATTAGTACTCAACTAAATGGTCAACAATGGGTCTTACAAGAATGTCCCACCTATAGGTTGTTGGAGGCCCTACATCTACAACCTAACTAGGTAAATCAAATGAACACCAAAAATAAATGTGCTCCCAACACCAATTCTAAATAAGGGTGCAAAAAATGAGGCTCTTGACCCATCTGTAGGAAATTTTATGTAAGACTTTATAGAGACAAACCAAGATAAAATAACCCTAAAAATATTTGACATACTAGTTCCTTATCTTCACATTCACTCCACACTAGCCCTACAATAGAAGACAACCACTCATGTCTCCAAGTAATAGGCCAAGGACAATGTTACTCAACAAAGTTGATAATATATCAATGTGCCCACCAATAATAATTTTATTAATGTGTATCCTATATCGATTCCACTACTGATCAACATGTCCATGATATATTTTAAGAGTTGACCCTTGATCTACACTCATCCTAATAGGGATCCCTCAAATGGGTATCCTCAAGATCCTCCATACATCCACCAAGGTGACTATCATCCCACCCATTAGTTGGAAAAAGGTACCATACTAAAAATTTTATCTATTAGCTAGTACTATGAGGAAGGCATGATCAAACTTGACCTTGGGCATGTTTACTAGATACCCAAATCCAAAAGTATCCAAGATGCCCCTATCTACCAAGGTCGTCCTATATAAAGTAGTCATGAGAGCATGATATTGTTGCTCTCTATGATATAAAATGCCCACTTGCATCCAAAAACACTTATGTCTCAATAACATTCAATTTTATGTAAGCATATTCATTATCTAGTGAATTCACCCCCTCCAAATGAGTTTGTTTCCTAGCAAAAAAAATCAAGATCCATTAAATTTGCAACCTACCTAAAAATTCATCGGTAATAAGTTTACAACCTAAATCATAGCCCAAAATTCAAAGTTCAATTTTGAGCAAGAATATGATGATAAAATGGTAGGTTTTCAACACATAGCCATATGTTTGTCCATAGGTGACATCCTATCCCTCAAACTGTATCCATATGATGCACTGGTTGATGTTAAGCCATCAGAAATTACCAAAAATCAGCCTCAAAGCTCAAATTGTTAAAGATTTATGGAAAAATAAAGTTCATTTTATCCCCTCACTGCCTAATATAGCCTCTTTGGACTCCCAAAATCATTTTTTTTTTAAATGGTACAAGTTCCTCCATGTTAAAGACAATATACCTTATGACTATTTTCACAAATATGGGTCACCAACAGTTACTTTTGAAACATTTACTAGGCAATAAATACCTCAAAATATGGCAAAATGTAGACACCTAAGTTTGCTTACCCCATCGCATCCTAGGTTTTTAGATAATTTCCCCGATATAAGTTAATTTATAACCTTCATTATATAAATTGGAGACTAAAAATAAGTTTGTTACTCACAAATAAGTTTTCAAGATATGATTTTGTCTCCTTGGTGGTGAAATTTATATAGAGCCAAAATTATGAAAATCTTACCCCTCCAATGGTCAAATGGATGAATTTGTATCCCTAATAAATTTCCAACCATGAATTTATCTAGGTGGGGAATTTGTCTTCATCCTTAAAATTGGAAATTTTATCATCCTAACACTCGTTCCTATCCATTCCTATGGTTTTTCAACCTAGATTGGATTCACGTGCCCTAGAATATTTCCAAGTTAGCTCACTTTTTTCCTATATCAATCCTTAACACAACATATTACAAATTTGGATACTACTTTTTACTCACTCAATTTCTACATGTAGATTTTATAATATTACCTTCCCCTCTTCTCCTCCAAGCCCTAAAATCTATAAATTGAACATCTCATTCATAAAATCATACACAATAAATACATGAATTAACATGACAAACACAGTGTAAGACCATAATAATTTAACACACGTGATATTAATGGCAAGTAATTTTGTAGCAAAGCTTTAATATTTCCTATTACATATTTTTGAAGCCTTCGAGTTTCCTTTTGAAAGTGTCTTTTCATTCTTGAATATCTTAAAATGTTGCATGCAAGAGCTTATTTCTTGTGGAAAAAAGAGAAGTTCTCTTTTCATGTTTTTTTATTTTGGAATCTTATTTATTTTTTACTAGGCCTTTTATCTAATCTATTGTATTACATCTCTTCATATTACCCCTTTTGTAGGGCCTTAACTATCCTATCTAATTCATTTTAGCATGCTAATTTTGTTTGTATTACTCTTTTCAAATTTACTTTTATTTTCTTGCAAGGTTCATAGGCAATAATTGGGAACCTCCTATTTATTTTCTTGAGCTAACACCTAGAAGATTCATCCCTAATTTTACTTTTGCAACTACATACTATGAAATCATAGCTAATGAGAATGATAGGCCATAAATTTTCCTAGTCTAGCATTTGCCTCTATTTTTAGTGATCCCCTATTTCTATGGTCTTATCCTAACCCAACCATCAATTTTACATCGTAAAACTTCTTTGTAACTATTTTAAAATCAACATCATAGGTCATAGGATTTGTAGGCTGCAAATAGATCTTACAAGTTGCAAAATCCCTATATAGACTATGAACCTCTCTCATTCAGTAATTTTATTAGTTCTAGCATCAAAATAAATTTCATTCAAGTCTAGGGACATCCTGGAATTCTCTCAACAAGATCAATTTGGGTTTTACAATAGTTAAATTTTAGTTTTATAAGGATAATCTTCTTCCAAAAGGTCAAAATTAATTTTGTAAAAAGGAACAGGGGTTTTGACCATATACGAGGAAGTTTTACATCTTCCCAAGCATCAAGCAAGCCCCCTTAAAACTAACTCATCTATTGTTTTTTCTACAAATTTAAAGGTCAACAAGCAACAAAATTGTCATAGATAGTGAACCAATGTGTAGGAAAGAAACTTTTGACAAGCAATAAATTCAAGTCTAGGTTTTTTTTATTCTATAAAATCCTAAGTAATCTTATTTTACACTTTATTTCAATATTAATTTTAAAATAGTGTTTTCTCTTTGTTAAGTTGTAATAGCTCATTAAGAAAGGAAAAATAAAGAACTTGGGATTATTTTTATTAACAATTTCCTTTTGATTAGCCATAGAATAAAATCACATATAGATAACATATAGTCTAGAACTTTGTTTATGCATTTCTCTTGCACCCTTTTTGAAAAGGTGAAATGCATTTATTTTTTGCTTTAGCTTAGCATTGTTTTGCAATAAATTTAAGTGCATATAGAATACATATTTTATTTGATTGCATTATTGTCTTCCTTGAATTGTATTTCAAATATTCATTTCAAGAATTATAGTTCATTAAATTCTTAGTTATCAAAATGTAGGTGTTTGCTTAATTGAACACATACAAACATAGGATTTAGAGTGAATCCATAAAAAACTCTTTGGTGAACCCTTGTCCCCACCCAAAAAAAACTTAAGTAAATAATGGGATTCAGGAAATAATCTTTGTCTAATTTTGGACCCGCATGTTTGGAGATCACCTTCCCCAAATCTTGGTCTACAACCTCAAATATTTGTAGTTATAGAAGATTTTTTAAAGTAATAGATTTCAAACTAGTAATAATCCAATTGTCATATCATAATTGATCTACCAAATATACACATAGTAACATAATTTCCCAAGTAGAACTTTATCCTCTAGATGCTGAAATGGAGGACACTCCTAATATATCATATATTTTTTATAACTTATGATTTTCATATATATTTTTTATTTCTTTATATATATATATATATATATATATATATATATATATATAGAGAGAGAGAGAGAGAGAGAGAGATTTTTTATTTATTGCCTTTTTGGTCCTACATCAACTTCTCTTAACACAAATTTATATAATTATGTGATTATTTCAAACATCAATAAAAAATCAAAGGCACATGAAACTTAATATCATTTATTTCTTCATCTAGATAGTATGTTTTATTTGTCTTTTATTTCTCACTATTTACATGATTTGCCAAGTTTTCCACTTCTTGTACTTTTCCTCTTACATTGGATTTTGACAAGAGAGTGATGAAAATACCATATTTTTATTATTTTTCTATACGATATGTATGTAGTTAGTCTTTTAGTTCTTCAAATATGAATATCATCATTTTCTCTTTTTAGTCTTGTAGTTTGATTGGATTTCTTGTCTTTTTTGGCATTTAAAATGGTATTTTCATTATTTTAAGAAGTTGAGAGGAATTTTATTCATATCATAGCTTCCCAAATATTTAGAATAGTGTCTTGTAACATGATCAATTTTATGCCAATATTTATGTTCAAAATTTAGATTTTCATATTCTATAAATTGACCCCTCTTCCATGTTTCAAATTGAATCATGATTTTTTTTTTGATAAGATGGACAAAAGGATTTTTGAAAAGACCTCCAATTTTTTACAAAAATGATCTAATCCCCACCTATTAAAGGACATCCGAAAGGTTCCAAAAAGCTAAAAATAGACAAGAACTAGACATAAAGTGGAACCATAATAGGAACCCAAGACACAAACACAAACTAAAAATTATAAACCCAAAATAGGGAAAACAATGCAGGCACACAGATCTAGAGGAACTAAATATATACACCAAAATAACTACAAGGAAAACAACTCAAAATTTAGACCCACTAGGACCTACCTTATTCTTAGATTTGAGCTCATTAAATCTAGCCACCTGCTAGACCATGAGAGCCAACACTTCCTTAGTGCAATATATTATCACATGTAGGGAATTGATCATGGAGCAGTACAACTTAAATATCATCGCATTAAAAAAATTCGTGTTTGAAGTCCCAACTGGAAACTAGAATTCTGATTTTTCTTGATACTACCAGCTTTTAGAGATAATTTTGGTTTCTTTTTTAGTGATAACGGATCCTCAGATCCTGAATCATCAATAATCAATGGGGCCTTCCCTTTTTTTGGATTGGAAACACCATTGGATACTACCACTATATAACCTAGCTTGTTGGGTTAGACAAAGTCAATGGGATCCTCAAACCTCAAGGGTATCAAAAGGAGGCATCCAACCAAAAAAACACTTGACCGCTAGCATCCAACCTATCCCCTTATGTATATGCCATGGTTTGGACCTTGGACCTCCCCAAAGAGATGCCAAAGTGCTAGCCACTACGTTGTCTTTTTTGGACTTATATATTTTCTTTATATCATGAACTCTATTATATGTGTATATATTTTAATATTTATAATGGTAATAAATTTTATCATTCTATTACCAATGTTTTATAATATTTCTTATTAAATGAGATAAAATGAAAGATCAAATTATTTCACTTAAAGTGAAACTTGATGATTTTTTAATTATGAGTAACAAATATTCATCTCAATCATTCATGAATAATATTACATTTTCTATAAAGTATAGTCCACTTAGAAATATACTATGCCTTCTTTCACTTTTTTAAAAATTATTAGAAATAAGCCTTAAGGTAAGAAACTCATAATATACTTATCTTTGCTTTTTATTTTATTATAGTCATTTTTTATCTAGACGAATCTTGGAGAGCATTGTTAACAAATTTGGACGTAGAGCCCTTTTTTCATTACATTCATAGCGTATTCTAATATGTTATTTTCAACAACCACTTTTTGAAAAATATCAATCTATCAAATATTGGACTTTATAGATATTCAATTCTTCAATAAACTTCATCAAAATATTTCCTATTATGCTTTATGTTATACTTTTCTATCTAAAAGTAATCACATCCTTAATTATACTTATACTAATAGTTTATTATCTAGTTATGAACATTAATATGATAGTAGAAAGAAAAATAGTTAAGTAATTTTTAGTTTGATTATCTTGAACAAAAAAAGTGAGAACCAAAAACTAAATGTGGTAAAGTAAAATCTTGAAACAAGATTAAAAATTAATAAAAAATTAAAAAAATATTAATTTTTTCTTTTCAACTCATATCTATTGGTTTAAGATGATGATCTTTGATATATTTTCAACATATATTTTGTTTTAATTTCTAAATCCTAAAGATAAATGCATAACTAAGACATGCCCACAAAAATTGAGATAGTAAAAGTTAAATTTGAATAAAATTGAACATCATGAAAATAGATTGAAAGATAACATAAAACTAGTAGCAACATAAAGAGTTATTCCAATTCTTTAAAGACAATATGATATTTATAATATGATTTTTTGAATTTACTTTATAATTATTTAAAGCAATATAAGGTATTATCTACATAAATATTTCATTAGATAAACCTATTTTGGGGTCTTTTCCTATCAAGAGAAGTTTCCAAAATTCTTGAGAGAGTGCAAACCATACTTTTTAATCGAAGAAATAGGATTTAAAGCTAAAAATCCTCAAAATTCTTGAGAGAGTGCAAACCGTGCTTTTTAATTAAAGAAATAGGAGTTAAAGCTCAAAATCCTCATGTCATGACATTAATACAATTAGGAATATTACAAATAGAAGAAGCATTATGTTAATTTTCAAGATATATAATAAACATAATGTAGATGGATAAAATTATATAACCACATCAAGTTACAAAGACAAGAAAACATGAAATGGATTAAAAATAAAGGATTGTTTAAAGCAATTTATGAAAAATACTCAATAATACTTCAAAGGTTTCATATAAAAGAAAATAATAAATATTTTTAGGAAATGGTAGTGAGAAAATGAGATTTTACAAATATGAGATCAAATTAATATCTCATGAAGGAGAATATTTAAATAGAAAAGGATATATTGTCATCCATTTTAGACCAACTTATCGTTATCTTGTAGTGGAAATAGGAGATAAAATATAGCAATTAAGACGAATGCCTATGTTTACTTTGTAAGAAAGGAGAAGTTGAGGATGATAAATATGTAACATAATATTGACCCATGTAACAACATCTAAGACAAAAACACTTGTTGCAACATGAAAATTTGAGTATATTATACAAGTTATTAATTTTACCATTTATAAAAGTGGGTTGGTATCTTAATAAGGTTTTAGAACATCATAAAATGAATATATATAAGCTCTTTGTAAATTAGTTGTATACTATGGAGGTGAAGTGTAGTTCATATCAAGAAAAAAATAAAAAACTTAATCATTTATTTATTTTTTCTTTTCCTTTTCATCCTAGAAATCTTGTTGGATATCCCATAAATATTAAAAATGAAAATGTAGGGATTGTGGATGATATTTTTGGGTGGATGGTTGGTGATATGAAGAGGGTGATTGATGATATTTTTGAGTGTATCATTGGTGATATGAAGGGGGTGGTTGATGATATTGTTGGGTGGATGATTGGTGATATTAAAGGGGTGGTTGATGATAGGTGAGGGGAAGTTGATGTTGGTCGGGTTCATGTTGAGGCTAGTCTGATGGTGCATGGTATTGATGCAGTGATGGTTGATAGTTTTGCAATTGTGTTAGTGGTCACTAATGAGAATCTTGAGGATGGAGATGTATCACATGGATAGGGGTGGACGTGAGTCTCGTGACGTAGATTGGGAAATTATGGAACCTTGATCAGATGAATGAGATGGAGGGTTTGGGGTCTAGGGTAGTTGTTGGGAGATATGTGGATTGTATGAAGAATAGGTGCAACATGAAAAATAACTAGAGTGTACATGTTGTGAAGAAAAATGATGAGAGGAAAACAAGAGGTTGATGACTAAAGAATGAGAGGATGGGTTAGAGTGGCCATGTATGCTTGGGCTTGGACTTTGGCTTGAATTTAAGTCAAAATAATAGGCTAACATGATTGGGATAGGATGTGAAAGAAATGAGTTTTGGATGGCGGTGAAGGTGATAAAACATGCTATCTATGCAAAAATATTTTGAACAAGAAATTTTAGTTTGATATTTTGTGAATTTTTCATTGCTTGATTGTTGCTATTTTGGAATGGTTGAGATTGATTTTGTTTTTGTGTTATGCTTTTTATATTTCTCTTTTTTGTTTTTTTGTGTCTTGATGTATCCTAAGCCTAGGAACTACTAAGCCTAGGAACTACAAAGGGGTGGATGGCATAAAAACTATGAGGGTGTGTTTATGCCCACCTCCATTTCAATAAGTGATATACAAATGGTGAATGTGGCTTCCTAATATGGAGAATTGGTGATGGGTATCCTAAGGGGACAAAATGTACCTCCTAGAAGAGGTGAAACTATCAAATTCCTACTAGCAGCCTACCCAAACTTTACCTTCACCCTCAATCAGGCTTGGAAAAAAATAACAACTACAATCCACTAATCATTAAGCCCTATGATTAAAGGGCATCTAACCTCAAAAACTATCCTGAGCTAGTGCAATGGTAGTTAGCTTACAAGTGATAAATTCTAGGAAACTATACTTACTAACTATGGTGCATTTTAGAGGGTCAACTAGTCATTGGAAATGAAGTCCAACTCACTAGGAGGTTGTACTCACATGATATATATAGGTGAAGAAGTAGAATGTGTAAAATTTTATGTGCAAATATATATTGTGTTTGAATTTATGTATTTTTTTATGTAAAAAAACTATTGTACTTCAAGCATTAAAATCATCATAAAAATATATTCAAAAATTGTTGTGTAGGTAGGCTTTGAAATGATTGTATCCAGCTTCATAACACAACTTTTCAAACTAAAATCCAGTGCTCGATGAAAAAGTTATGCTAAAAAAGGGAATATTCATTGGGAATATTATTTAGGATGCCCTCTATTCTTTTTTGTTTAATTTGAAAACTTTATTTAAGGGGGAGTGACTGACAGGCATGAAAGGGGAAGGAGGGACACTAGGCGTAGAGTAGCCCATGAGAGGGTAGGGGCTGAGAGTGGGTGATTTAGAGGTATGATAAAGGGTGGGGTGGGGAGGCCACAGAAGGCTCCTGATAAGGGGAAGAGATGGGGTTAAGGTCACATGTAGGCATGGTGGAAGTGGGGTAGTGAGGTATGGGGAAGGTGTGGAGGGTTGAAGGGGGAAGGCCACATGCATGTACAAAAAGGGTGAGTAGGGAGGTCAGGATACAATGGGGTGGAGGGCGAGACTGCACATTGGCATGAAAATAATGGGGTAAGGCAGGTATGGAGGTGAAAGGTGTGTAGCCATGACGAGGGTGGAAATAGAGGGAGAGATAGACATGATGGTGCAAAGTGAGGTGGAGATATGGAAAGGGTAAGGCCATGCATTGGTTTGGGTGATGCTATGATAAGGGAAACAAGAGGTGGTGCAACTGCACTATGAGCTATGTAGGGGAGGGGTACGTTTGCGGGACATAAGGGGGAGGGATGGATCATCCACCAAACTAGTGGTATGGAGAAGGGAACAAAGGAAAAATAGCGGTCAATTGGGAAAAAATAAGGGAAAAAAATGTGGGATAGGGGGCGGAAAAAAAAAAAAAGGGTCAAGGGGGGAAAAGTAGTGGCCAAGGGGAAAAAATAGGGGTTGAGGGATGGGTTGTTTTTTTTTAATGAAAATAATAAAAAAATATCTAATATTTTTTTTTCTATTTTTTTCAACTAAAATAAAATAAAAGCAAAGATTGGAAATTTTATTTTAATTTTTTAACAACGAATAAAAAGAAAGGATAAATTTTCCTCTTTTGTTTATTTTTTTTCAAAACGTTAATATAAAATACAAAATAATACAACTACTTGTATTTCCCATTGAAGAGGGAGTTGCCCACAAAATAGAAATCCTGCAACCACAAAAAGAAATAGAAGAATTAAAAAAAAAAAAACATAAAACGGGAAATGGGTGATGAAAAAAATGATGACCATTTGTTTGCAAGGAAAATACATCATTTACATAGAACTAAAAAGAGATGTTTCTTTTATTAATTTCTTTTTATATATAAAATAGCCCTCTAAGGGCTTATGACATAAGAAAATGAGATGCTTGATGCATATTTTCCTTGCAACAATGGAGTGTTGGTGGGTTTTGTTGTTTGACCAGTGTGATGGAGAAGAATGCTTCAAGTACTTACACACATACAAACATACAACTTGATTAGTAGCACCTGAGTTAGCATATAAAGAAGCATGAACTAAATTAAAACTAACAAAATATAAAAATGTGACATGCATATTTAACCTCTAAGATGATTTTGACAACATTTTTGTAGCTCCTTCATGTGTTATTAAAAATAACTGAAATGGAGGGAGATTTATAGGCCTTGTGAAGGGAGGGGGTGGATCACATAGAGGTGAGATGGAGGTGACTTGGAACCAAGTGGAGAGTGTCAAATACAAGGTAAATCTTGGGGAGGACACATGGAGAAATGTGCACCCTCCCCATTAATGGCCTTGGGTGGGGTGAATCCTCACCGACCGAAGTGCCATAAGTTGGCTTAGAGAGATGTGAGATGTGCATGGGGGAATGTGTGCATTGGGTGATGTGGGCTCAATTTAAAATTACTAAAATGCAAAAGTGAAGGATGAAGTTTACAAGTGGCTTAATGAGGGAGGTTGACTTTATAATTAAAGGGTAATTTTAAATTCATCCAAATGAAGGGAAAAGGAGTGAAGGGACCAAGCCAATTAAAGAATGGGAGGAGGTAATCAATATTTTAAAGAGTCAATATTGATTACCTCCTCACTCCTAGGGCCAATTAAAGAGTGAAGTCCTTCCTAGGACTGTTTTGAAGGATAAACTGGTGAGTGAGATGTACTCCCCATGCAAATCCACGGTTAAGAAGAGTAACATTCTTCAGAGGCTTTGATTAATGGAGATCAAACAACGTGCAGTATGGAGTTCCATCAAGATGGTGTTAGATTATGCAGAGGAGGCGGCTCAGATGTTTGGTGGGATTATTTCTATGTTTGATGTTGTGTTGTAGAACTACCTCGGTTCTTCTATAGGTCTTCTTGAGATTCTCCGACCACTCTGGCCTTTCAGGTTTGTGGTGTTGTTTATTGTGTGTTTTGTTTTGTGTTCTACTGTTTCGTGCTTTAGTGTACTAGTTTTCTTTTTTCTTTGCTCTTTGTTGTAAAAGGTTTAGGGGCCCTTTCAAAACCCTCTTCTCTTAATATATAAAAAAACTATTATTTCAATAAAATAATTAAACAGTAAAATATATTAAACATAATTATAAATATTAAAAATGTTTTAATTTACATTAATGATGGAATAACTGATATGATCTATATGTATAATAATTTAATTATCACAGAATCTGATCTGACAAGTTTAAGATACGCTTGGATGACGGCATGTCAGGAATACTTACTTCTAGATGGACTTTTTTAATTTATCACAGCCGTGCATATCAGGTAATGAGAGAGAATGGAATGGAATGAGAGTGAATGCTGGCTATTTTCTGAATTTATGAATAAACTAAATGTATTACAGAGGAACAGAGTGAAATGCCGACAAAAAACGATAAATGACAGCCACTGGACAATGTTCGGTCCGTGACGCGGTGTTTTTGGAATTGTGGCTATTTTTTCTTTGAATGGTGGATGAAATGTTGATGTATGCAGGCTATTCTGTAATATTCTATCTGTAAGGGAACTGCAGTTGCACCAGTTACTAGGTACTGCGGTGCAGAGATTCTCTTCAGTTTGTTTAATTTAGGCAGGGTGTTATGATTTTGACGTAGGTAATATATGGCTGGTGCTGTGATCGTTGCATGGTTTAAAGGTTTTTTTTTAATTTCTTAGGTTTAGTAGAAACGGAGGAAGACTTATTCGGCTATGTTAAAAAATTTACTGAAAATTATAGGTAATTACCTAGTGGAAAAAAATATTACTAGTCGTTTGGGTTTTGCATTTGGACTACACCAGGTGAATTAATGACATTATGCAGGTGCTGTTTGTGACATCAGGAATTCTTATGGGGATCATCGCTTTCATGTGTCTCTAATGATTTTGTTGGAAATTGCGTTGTGAATGACATTAGTTTATAGGCAGTGCGAGTCAGCGACCGTATATAATCAGTACAATCTGGTGCGAGTCAGCTTAAGATTCCGCCTCACTCACTATCACTAGGGAATGGATTTGAAAGTGGGACGTCATTGAATTAAAAGGAAGGTGCAATGGAAGTCATGGCCGTTGTGTAATGGTTGCTTAACTTCAAAATATTTCTGAGTTTGCAGATGGTTTTTAACTTTTTAGTTTCTCTTAGCCTCTGCCTTGTCTGCCATTCTTTTGTAGTGGCTAGAAGGACTTCCCAATTTCCAAAGTCTGCTCAGCAGCTCAAAGACACTTATCGAGGAGCACACAAACCTAGCTTCAATAGACAGGTACGTGGAACAAAGGACATCCTCCACTCGACCAGTTCTTTCTGAGCCCTGCATCCTTTTCCTTCGCTTGTCGTTACCAAGACTTTCATCTTTCACATTGTTTTTATTCATTTGTTGGTCATGAAATTTTTTTAAGCTATGAGTTCCATGTTCCTTAGTAATGCATTTTAAAGTTGGATTCATGTCAATTGTAATGTCATACTAACATTTTATTTTAATATTTTTTTGTGTCATGGGTTGATTTTTAATTATTGATGACATTGATTGCTAATGAAGCTTGACTTTGATAGAGATCAGAAGCATTCGTTTGATACATAACATTTTATTTTATGAAGCTTTTATTTTATTGTCATGTGATAATTGATGTAGTATTTTACAGAGGTTTAACCAAATATCTATGAAAGCACGAGGATACGGAAGCAAAAAGGAAAGCGAAGATGCGATGCAAACCGAACCAAACTTGACGCTAAATCCTAGGAATTTGAAAGTGCATGAAAAGAGGGAAAGCATGAGTGAATCGAAATGAAACAAATGCAAATAAATAAGATAGCCCTTTTTATTGATATGTTTCACAACTCGGTTACAATGCGCATCCTCCCCTTCCAAGGGCTAGGAGCATTTGAATAAGCGTTCTCGTTACATCCATGGATGCCCTTCCTTCTTTCGCGTGCCCACATGTAAAATGGGCGGACCAAACGTCACCGTCACTCACGTTGGTGAGTATTGACTCCTTGTTGCTCCTCCGATGTGCAGACCTTGCGTTCAAAGGAACAATAAACAGTCAGTAGCACCTGTAGATAAAGTAAAGCATGCAATCCCCAAGACCACGATAAGTGAATGAGAAAATGAATTAAACTATGACTAAAATGAATCCAAATGCTCTAAAAATTTTACAGGGGCATCAAGGCATCCCAAAGAAAATATTGCAAATGGAACAGTCAGGAAATTCCTTGCCGATTTGAATTCGCTCCGGGGCGGGACGAATTCACCTGTAACAAAACGCCGAAAAGGTACTGTTCCCAATGTCCTATCTAGGAGGCTCCAAACGACCTGCAAACTTGGGGTTAGCTAATTGGGGGTATTTTGGGAAGACCTAGATGGTCAAATTTTCCCAATTTGGCCTCTATCAACCGGAATTTGATGATGCTACCTGCAAGTTAGTAAAGGCGAATGAAGATAGAAACATGATCAAAATTATTCGAAACAAAATGAAATTAAAATGGGAACCTATCTAAGAAGCATAGAATTGAATGCAAAAATGAAAGAAATAAAATCTACCATAGATTTCCAATCACTCCGAAGAGGGGCGATTAGGACTGTAGCAATGCGAGAGGGGGCGCCCGAAGGCAGGCCGCCCGCCGTTTGGGGCATGATTTCGGCACCAATCCACTCGAGATGAGTCCAAAAATCTCTTGTCGGGTATTGTCGGAAAATTGGGTGGGATATCATGGCCAAATATCGGTTTTGATTCCGGATTTGTGCTTCCAATAACCACCCTATGACCTCCTCTCTGAAAGAGATCAAGGATGTGAAAGACACAATGCAAACAGGGTGCGGGTGTGAAAGTAAAATGACAGCACTTCGTTGCTCCAAAATGCTCCTTCTCTGTATATTTTGGGGTGAGGAAATTCACCAATTTATAGACCTGGAGGTCTTTTGAAATGGGCATGTAGAGGCACCACTTGGCAATCATGCCTTCCCATGGGGGAGGAGATTCCTCCCTGAATAGGGACTTCATGATTGCCCTTGTAACAACCTCTAATGCTCGAAAACGCTCACCCACACTCCCATGCAATGAAGGAAGCATTAAGTGGTGGATCTGAGCTGCCATTTGTCAAGATTTGACTTTTTGCTTTTCAAACCTGAAATTTGCCCCACCCTGGAGCGAATCTTTAATTCGTCCCTGGATGGGGCAAATCCCAGTTTGAATTCGTCCCTAGGTGGAATGGATACTGAGTAAAGTGCCTGAAGGTGCCAAATTGATTTCTGACCTTCCAAAACTATTGTGAGAGTGGTTAGGACCACTGTTTAACCTCTGGGGGCTGCCCTTGGGGCTGTGTGTGTCAATGCGATCAGTGTTTGCAGTCACATAATCGGATTGGTGATGTTTTGGTGTCTACAATCTAATAAATATTTTTTAAATAATTAATTTCTTAATTTTCGATATCTTCTTCTTTCTCAATATTTCTTCTATATGTAGTTAAAGTATTTTAACATGATCGTTTTATTTTATTTTTTGCTATAGCATAAAAATTATTGGCATTTCCCTCTCCTTCCCTAAACCATATTTTTCAAGATTTTTGGAAGTACTATGGCTCTCATTTTTCAATGCATTATTAAAATTTTAAAGTAATTTTTTTTCTTACACATAAGACTCTTCATCCATTACACTAATTTCTACTATCTCTTGTAAATTTTTGAGCTTGGATTCAATCTCGTTCTTTTATTTAAAAATATTACCAAAAGGCATTAGAAATATTCATTTGCCCTTTTAAATATTTTATATTTTGAATAGGTCTATACATACATTATCCTTTAAAATTTGCTTCATCCCACCCCAACTTAACCATTTGGAATAGTTCATAGTCTTAGAGCCATATAGATTGGAACTAAAATAGATTTGTATGACTATTATTGAGTAAACCACAAGTATGGGTTTATGGTTTGATAATTGCTCATAATAAAATATCTAAAGGGATTGTGTACTCTGTTCATAACCATGTGTTAGATAACAAAAATCTATCTAATATTTTTGGTACATGAGTTTGCACAATATGTCTATTATTCCATGTGTATTAAAAATTTGAAGGAATGGCATACTAAAGGGCATCAATTGACAAATGAAGCAAGATATTACATTTATTCAGATCATCCAAGGGTATCATCATTTTTTTCCAAAGGAGATAATACTATGTTGAAGCCACACTATCATCATTATTTTCCAAAGAAGATAATACTGTGTTGAAGCCACCCTAAATAATCCATATTTCACAATTATTAATCATCATTATGGTTAGCAAATAATATTCCAAGGTCCTCCCAACAAATGTCATGAGGAATAACTATAGTTAGAACATAGACATTTATAATACCAACATTGATATTTTCTCTTTAATGCAAAATAGTCTAGCAAACCAATTACTTTTACCTATAATAATTGTCCATTATATTTGCCTTTGTTCCATATTGTACAATGCCACTAGAAGCTCTTATTGATGAAACTGCTAGACAATGCAACCATTTTTCTAAATCTTTTCAAAAGCAACCTTACATTCCTCACTATTTAATTTTATTACTTGTATTAAAATAAACTCAAGACTATAACAACTTGTTAATTCCTTAATAACTATTTTTGGGGTCTTATTCATATGGCTAATATTCTAGGAGAACGTTTCATCATTAATTTTTATTTTTTTTAGAGGGCTTAGCTCCACTTTTTGTTAATTCTTGTGATATTTCATTTTGGATTTATAAATCAATATTCTCTTGATTTTTCTTCTCTTTTTTCTTGCTTTGATGGCTTTTGTCTCCTTTTCCATTCCCATCAACACTCTTATATTCATTCATCTCTTCTATTTTTCTATATTGTTCATAGTGGGACTTGTTTTCTAATTATTTATTTTGGAGAATCTAAAATTAAAAGAATAGGTTGATAAACATTTTATTCTTTTTGTTTCCATAAAAATCCTAAACAGAAGAATGATCCTCCATAGTAATTACTTTTTTATGCTTTCCTAGAAACACTAAAGTTCTATGGATATACTCCATATGCATTTCTTTACCATTATACTCTTAAATATGTAAACTGGAATGGATACACTATGTATTACTTCTATTTTTATTACAAGGGGAGGATTTTATATTGCTTAAGAAAAATGAAGATGATTTATGAATACTGGTCTTGACCTCCTTCACCTCATTTTCTATAATTTTTTCCTCATATTCCTTCATATATTTAACTCTTGAAATAGAACTTGCATATTGTACTTCCTCATACCTTGTGCTACTTTTCATTCTAATGGTTGATTAGAGTAAATTGCAATGGAATTTTTCCATTAGATTATGTAGAGGGAATTTTTTCACCACATTCTTGGGAGTGTAAAATACTTTATTTGAACCATATTGTACTATGATATGATATTCTATATTCACATTAGAGTTTATCTCCTACCCAGAATTTTAATCTCTTTCCTCATTATTTTCACTTTACAATCTCTTACCATGTGTGTAGGATCATAACATTTATGATATTTAAATATAATAAGTTCAAAATCCACTTGTTGATACCATTATCTTGATTCATAGTTAATTGTAATGGAATATGGTAAATATTTTGAAGCATTGATAGAAACACATATTGGAGTGTATATAGCATGACTTCTTTCATTAGTAATTATTTCTTCCTGCATGATTTCCCCTTGAGTATTGTCAATACTCTTTAAAACCTCCTTACTGATATGCTAATAAGGAAGTCTAAAATACCTAAACTATATTGGAAACCTATGAATAGTCTATGTCTCCATACACAAAGTTTCATTCTATGGTATTAAATATAATGCATATTTATCCCTAAACCAAGGGCCATCCATTATGTTATCCCTAAGTTTTGAACTATGATGAAGAAAAATCCATTTAGAAGAAAATTAATGGATTAATATGAATTCAATCCCCACTTTCACTTGATCCAATTTTGAATCTACTAAAAACCTATATTATATACATGCAACTTACCTATTAACCCTCTACTTTAACCATTATATTGTGCTTGGTCATCTCATCCTTAATGATCACTTTTAGTGTAGCCTTTTCCATAGATTTATTCTTCCTTCCATTTTACCTAGATTTTCTTCATAAGAATCCATAGTTTTTCTTCTAAGTTCTAGAACAAGAATAAGTGGCAGTAGCTCCTTACCTACACTTTGCTTCTTGTTTAGGTTTATTTCCTTATCACACTCACAACAATTAATTTCTTCCTAAAACAAGAAAATGGTGAGGGTATTTCTTGGCTCACACTCACTCTATACTATTTATTAATTATTATTTTAAATAATTTTTTTTGATGATGTTGTTTTGTCCTACTTGAGCTACTCCAATCATACAAAATATTTTAGATATCAAACAATACAAAGTATACATAAAATTTTAAAATTTTAAAGTCAAGTGTCCTATTTACATATCCAACATTAGAGAAATTCCCATAATTTTAAGCATCCCAACTTATCAATTGATTTTGCGTATAATGTATTTTATCATTATCACTAAATTTTTAAATAAAAGTGAAGATATGGAGATATGTCGAAAAGGAATTGTTAATCTATTTAAACTTATTAAAAAAAAATTCTATATGTAAATAATAATAAAGAATATTTTATTACAAAAAATCAATTAAAATAACATAAAATATAACTTTTTAATATTATTTTTGTAGACACCAAAACAACACCAATCCGATTATGTGACTGCAAACACTGATCGCTTTGACAAACACAGCCCCCAGGGCAACCCTCAGAGGTCAAACAGTGGTCCTAACCACTTTCATAGCAATTTTGTAAGGTCAAGAGGCAATTTGGTACATTTAGACACTTTGCTCGGTATTCGTCTCACCCAGGGACGAATACTAACTGGGATTCGTCTCACCCAGGGACGAATTCTGAAATCGTCTCTCGGTAGGGACGAATTCCAAGTTTAACGGGCAAAAAGAAGAATGGCGCCAAGTGGCAGCCAAAGACAGTCAGTTGATGACTCTTGCCTCGCACGCGTGTGTGGGTGGGCAAATAGGCCGTTAGAGGACTGTCACAAGGGCAGTTATGAAAGCCCAAGTCATGGAGGACTCCCCTCCCTCATGGGAAGACATGACCGCCACATGGCACCTATGACCAACACATGGCGCTTATGCTTCCCTCTCAAAAGAGACCCCATGGGTCTATAAAAGGTGGGACTTTTCTCACCCAAAAGACAGATTGGAGGCGATTTCAAGCAACGAAGTGCTGTCCGATTGAATACCCACTTGCATCCTTTTGATTCACCTTCTCACATCCACTAATCTCTTTTGCAAGGGAGGTTATTGGGTGGCTTTTGGAAGCGTGGATCCAACCCAAATCCAACATTTGACCACCTTACACCACCAATTTGCAGACATCCCAATCCTAAGAGGTTTTGGGCCCATCCCTAGTGGATTGGCGCCAAGATCAAGTGCCAACGGTGGGAGGCCCACTTGGGCACCCCCGCACTTTCTAAGTTTTATTCTAAAAGCATTCTAGATTATTTTTTCATGTTGCATCTCATGTTATTCTTTTTGGTTAACTCATAGCTTCAATTTCATAACATTTTGATCAGATTTTATCATGCCTTTTGTCGCTTTGTTGTCCTACTAACTTGCAGGTGGCGACATCGAATTCCCGAGGATAGAGGCCAAATTGGGAGAATCCGACCATCTGGGTCATCCCAAAATGGCCCCAATTACATAACCCCTCTATTTGCAGGTGTTTTGGAGGTCTCGGGATTCGACATTGGAGCAGTATCACTTCGGCTTTTCCAACACAGTAGAATTCGTCCCACCCAGGGACGAATAGCAGTCAGAATTCGTCCTGCCCAGGGACGAATTCCAGTTGAAGGCAGATTGGCCGACTGTTTCAATGGCAGTGGCCTTCTGGTGATGTCTTCTGTCCTCTCGTCAGGTTTTCAGGTCATTTGGAGTCACTTTGTCCATCGATTTGGCTAATTATTTACATGCATCTTTTGGCGATTTTAGAGAACAAACACTTACTATTTGCAATAGGTGCTACTGACATCTTTGTTGTTTCTTTGTTCGTAGGAGGAGCAGCAGAGGTTAAGGACTCATCAACATCAGCGACGGCATCATCTTGGCCCGCCCATTTCAAGTGTGGGCACGCGGAAAGAGGAACCTTAAGTCTCGATTGTAATCAAATTCTTTTAACGCTCCTAGCCCCCGAAAAGGGAGGAGGCGTCTTTGTAACAGTAGATCAAGAGAGTTTAATGAAAGGGCTGTGTTTTCTCCATTTTCTTGTATCTCATTTCAATGCGTCTCTTTCATTTCATGCATTCTACATTTTTAGGACTTAAGCGTATTTGATTTTGAATGCATCGCAATTAGTGTTTCCTTCGCCCGAAATCTCGTGCTTTCAGTGGCGATCACGGTGGGACCCTGTTCCCTGGTTTTTAAGATCACAAAAACTGATTAAATTTTTGTGTTTTGTGCTTGACAGGTACATTTTTTTGTTGCAGACTGCTATTCGTCTCTGACTGTGACGAATTCTTTACTGCAATTCGTCTGACCCTGAGACGAATTCAAATTCGTCTCTGGCAGGGACGAATTCTGTTTTGAAATTCGTCTCACAGAGGGACGAATTCCTGCCTGTAGATTTTCAGAGCAGAAATTCAGAAGCAACCGGTCCAGGAGAGAAGAGGTAGGGATTTTTATAATCTCTATTAAATTTTTCTGTTTTTGTTCCTGTTCCTTTGATTGTTTTCATTTTATCCCGCATGCTTAGGGAAAGTCATTTATGCTTGTTTCATTTTCGCTAAATAAAATGAATCCCACACACTTCACGCAATAACTTTAAACCAAGGAGCTGGTCGTAAGACCCCAGCCCTTGAGCAAGACCAACGGTGGGTTCATCACCACCTTGGCTTAGCTTTGCATCCATTTCCCCGATTGTCACCGTTGTTAGGCGTAAATCCCGACGAAAGCTGACCGAGTGTCGCTGGGGTGATTCCCATGCGCGCGAGGATAAGTCTTCTATGGTAGGTGTCATTAACAGGACAATCCCCCTTCCGTACCGCCTACGTACCATGTACCTTCTGCTCTCACGTACCTATAGTCTCCCTCTCGTAAGGGCGGGTATATAGAGAGGTTGGTATATCGGCCTGGTTGGTATATTGAAGGGGCGACCATTTTGGGAGTTATATGAGCCTTCATTATGCATTTAAACGTTCTTCAAAAACATTCAAAAAACAAACAAAAACATCAAAATGCACTAAACCAGTTTAGGACACACCATTAATCCTTAAAAGAGATAATCACGGTTTTTGTATGTGTGTGTTCATTTCTGCTTAGTGTAGACAAAAAGAAAATCATCATAAACGAGATAAAAATCTACTTAGATAGTAGAGAAGCACCGCAATGGTGTACACCCGTAGCCAAGCCCAATCAAGGGCAAAAGCTCCAGAAGGTACACAAGAAGCAGGCACAAGTCGCCTTCGCTTCAGTCCTGAGGACTTGGTCATACCGCCTTATCGGTCTGGCCTACAAAAGAATCCATGTCAGAACCCTCGATGGGGTATGCCCATTCAAAACAGCCCCTTTCGGGAAGACGCTTTACATGTAGACCTTGATGTAAACAGAGAATCGCCTTCTGAGGTTAGACATGAGTGGCCACAACGTGATGAAGCGCTGGAGAGGCACACTATCCATTTGGAGGGACAACGTGGATATGGCGTCCCTTCTTTACCTCCCATCAGGACAGAAAGACAAAATCCAGAGCGCAGGGCTCCTTACACAGGGCGAGCTAACTCTGCCCGCCCCTTCCAAACCAATGAAAGGGAGTACGAGGAAAGCCATCGCATTCCTCGAGGACAAAAAATAGCATGGGAACCTTGCGTTTCCGCCCTTGCTAGGTATCATGATCATACATCGAGGCCAGAGCCTCGAGTAAATGTCGCCTACCTCGACAGAGGGAAGCGACCCATTGAAATTTTAGATCATCAAGATCGAGGCAAACACATAGGAGAAACATTCCAACCCCCCGAGCAAAATAGGGTAGACCAAATTGACCCGATAGTCGCCAGACATGCCACCCGTCAAGCCCAAATCACGCGGCTTAAACAAAGTCATCAGGAGATAGAGTATCGACACCGCTTGGATAGAGAGCGCATGCAACGCGAAGCGGATGAGTTACGCTATGAACTACCTGAGAGGGGGCCAACCCCTCGCACCCAAAGAGCCGAACAATATGAGAGGCATAATCCGTTGGTGCAGGACAGGTCTCCACGACCTCGTCAAGCTTTGCCTCCGAGACCTTATAGACCCGAGAGGGAAGCCACTCCCCGAAACAATGATGGGTACCTTCAGCAAGGACCCAATCAGGGTTATAGGTCTCGCCCAGAGACTCCTCAAGAATTTTATGAGGAGTATGAACCAGAAATAGAACATGCTGAAACTCCCCATCAAGGCAGGAGGGCTGCCATTCGGCCACCCCTCCATAGGCCTCCAGTCTCCCATAACTCACAACGGGAGCAAACAAGAGAGGAAGAAATAAAATCTTCCGATGCATACAAAGCGCTATTAGAGCGTTTAGAGTCTATAGAGACAAAAGCTTCTGGGCATCAAAAGCCCACATTACGTCAACTCCGCAGTCATCCAGTGCATCCCTCAGTGCCCACACCTCTTTACCCCGAACACTTCAAGTTGCCTCAATTGGCAATCTTTAAAGGTGAAGAGGACGCACAAGAACATGTCACAAGATTCCTAAGTCAATGCTTCGGCATCCAAGATAATGATGCATTGTTGCTTAGGACATTCATAACCACATTCGTAGGCCCTGCCTCGGATTGGTTCACACAATTACCCAAACACAACATAAGCAACCTAGATCAATTAGTAGATGCGTTTCTTGAACGCTTTGCCTTCAACACAAGGAAGAAGGCATCACTGAGTGATCTGGCTAGCCTCAGGCAATTTGAGGAAGAAACAATGGCAGCATACGGGAATCGATGGAGAGCTTTGCTTTCTAAGTTACCCTACCGTCCCCCTATGTCTGATCTCACACAGATGTTCGCAAAAAGTTGCTTGAAATCGATCTCTGGGCTATTGCAACTGCAGCAATACGCCAGCTTAGAAGAAGCTTTGGCGCAAGCCAAAGTTATAGAAGAGATCAAAATAGGTGAAGGCGCAATCGCCAAGCCTAAAAAGAAAGAGTGGAATAAAACCACTAAAATCGGGACAACGCAATCACAACACGTTGCGGTTAACCAAGTTGCGATAAATGTTCCCGTGCTTGTGCAAGAAATGCAGCCCCAAAAGGCTAATTACCGTGCAGTGCCTCCTGGTTATGAAAGAGATAATAGAAGGCAGGAGCAGAATCGATAGCGTCGCCCTAGGCGACAATTCACCCCTTACACGGAGTCCAGGGACTCCCTATTTGACCGCTTGTCGCCGGCAAATTTAGTCACTCGCCAGAAATCCAAACTATAGACCCTAACGCTCCTAAGCCTAGGGGATACAGAGAGGAATTGTATTGTAGATTCCATAGGCGCAGAGGACACGACTTGAATGGATGCTGGAAATTCAAAGAATTAATCCAAGATTTGATCGACAATAGAACATTGGCCGTGGACAACCCCATAGCGCCAAATAATCAACAAATGGGGGTATTCAAGGACCCTTTGCCTGCCCACGAAGCACAGGAAAAACCTCTCCAGATTAACGAGGTGCGACATAATCTTCCCATGCAAGGATTTGTGGGAATGATTAGTATAGTGACAAGGAACAAAAAGTACCCAGCTAGCTTGCCCCCGAGGTAGCTACGAGGGAAGTTCCGACAACATCGCAGCCTCAACAACGCCCAACGCAGCTTGCCTCCGCCTAGACCCGAGGTCACGATACGGACCAAACTCACGCAGAGTTTGCGGACCACATCGGCTAGGCTGTCCATTTACGAGCTTATTCAACAATCAACACCCCATAGGGAAGCTCTTATGGACATTTTAAAAGCCATCGAATTACAGCCTCACGAAGCAAATTCTTTCAACAACTTCGTGGGACATGTGAAACGATGTACGGAGCCGGTCATCACCTTCAGAGAAGATGAAGTCAAAACAATATCGAATGACATGGCAGATCCACCCCTACACGTTATCGCGCGGGTCAACGGGATCCCGTACAAGAGAGTGTTGGTAGATACTGGCTCGTCCAGTAACATCATTACCACTGCAGCCTTAAAACATTTGAAGTCGCCAGCCTCTCACATCATAGCCTCCACGTACACACTCGCGAGCTTTCAACGATGCAATATGCTCGACAGCCAGACATAGTTGTTCTGCCCGTCCGTGTAGGACAAAAGACAATACCTACATTGTGCCATGTGTTGGAAGGCGAGATGGCTTATAATATACTGCTAGGGCGGCCTTGGATCGGTGGACATGAAGTGTGTCCCTTCGATCGCTCACCAATGCTTAAAGTATGCTTTTGAAGGAGAAATACATGTAGTCCCAATGGACTTAGAGCCCTTCAAGTATTGCAATGCGGTACAATTCATGCCTCAATCGACCCTCCCTTCAACGCATTTGGATTTCCAGTTAAATCCATCTAAACAGTGGTCCAATACCGCAGGCACCACTGGTGACCAAATCAACAAAATCCCAACCAGGTGAGTCTTCATCATCTGCTCCTTCATTATCAATGCCACTTGCCATGGCCAAATAGAAGGACAAGGGAAAACAGATCATGGAAGAGGCTAAGCCCCTAGAAGAGGGGTTGCCCACAATTTCAACGGTATCAACAGAAGAAACACCTCACATAGCAGAAGCGGAGACTCCTAAAATGCCGAACATGGAATGGACTCAGGAAGGACTCCCGTTTCCTCCCACCCAATCATCAACAATCATTGTTGAAATGGCCAGTACGGGCCTGGGGGAGTATTTAGTGCAAAATGTTGTGGCAACCCCCGCATTGGAGTCAGTACAGGACATGGGAAGACCTCGCCTTCCCATAGGGACAGTTGTTCCTCTAGGCTACCCACCAAACCAGACAAATTTTGTGTATGGGGGCCTTGATCATGGTCTTGAACCATGCAAACAAAAGGAAGCAGACGAAGAGCCTTTTGTTGAAAATATCAACTATCTGTCAAACCCAGACTTTGCCCTAAAATATCTCGACCAATGCAATTGGCATGGATACGGGCTAGGCAGATATGAGCAAGGGATGCGGGTCCTTTGCCAACCAAGATATCAGATGCCATATGATAAGTCAGGAGTAGGGTTCAACCACCCCCTGCCCTTAGACATCTTGGTCAAAAATATGCAAGGCCTAGAAATAGGCAACAAGGGGGGATTGGCACCGGATCCTTATGCCAACCCAAATACAGAATATACCTTGGGAGATTACCTCCCATGGTCAACAAACACCCTTGGCAAAAGCAGTAATCCCTCTCCTTTGCTAGAGAGAGGTGAAAGTTCAGAGATTAATCCTCAAAGAGAACATCAACGGCTTCCAGACATCTTTTTGAAGCTATTCCCCTTAGAAGTTCCAGTTGAATCAACACAGTGTCAAGAGAATCAGGTCCCTCCACCAAGAGTGGAACAACCACAATGGGACCAGATTAACTTGCCGGAACAAGGAGAGCCCTCAACGTCGCAAGCAACAGCTTGCTGAAGAGAATGAACATTTTTGGGTCTCCGAAAGTGATTCAGAAGATGAGACTCGAGATGGACTATCTCGGACATGCGCGACGGCATCACCGCCCCTTTAACTCATGAAGATCTAATGGGACAGATGGGCATACTACTAGGGCATGAATGGTGGGTAGACCCAGCAAGGTGGGACCAAGTGTTGGATCCATGGCTCCAAATCCACGATGAGCACCGTCCACCCCGAGATCCCATCATGACATCAGTACCAAGGGAAGACCCCGTCTTCCTATCAACACATAGGGCCGATCCGTTCATGCCCGTCCCTACAGAACCAGATCCAGAGTATAGGGAGCATCTAGAAGAATCGAGTTATCACACCCGCGGTAATGGAGACCAAATTCATTCCATCCACATGATCTCCATTGATTTGACCGCACCCATCCACAATCTGGCCGATCCAAAGACGGTCATTGCATCTAGACATAGATGCCATCGACTGGGATCGCGTCAATTCACCTTTATCACCATCAGAGTACTGGCCTTTCGGTGAAATGCCTCATTTGACCCCAAGGACAACTCAAGATATTTTTCAGGCTGAAGAGGGACCCGAGGTTCCAAACGCAGATTTAAACTCAGCCAATGATATCCATTTGATCCCGACTCCACATCAGTTGGAGGAAGGATCCCACATGTCAGTCGAGGAAACGACTGACGTAGACATCGGCTTAGACCCAATGAATCCACAGATTCTCAAGCTGGGGGTAAGTCTTTCCCCCGAAGAGCAAGCCGACTACATTGCCCTTCTCAAAGAGAAGAAGGAGGTTTTTGCATGGTCATACCGAGACATGCCGGGACTAGACCCGCAGCTAGTCACGCACAATTTAACGCTTGATCCGACAATCAAGCCTGTAAAGCAAAAACTACGTAAGATGCACCCAACAGTGGCCTTGATGGTCAAAGATGAATTGCAAAAGCTGTTGGATGCACAGCTTTGTCATCTTACGTGGATTATCCGCCATGGCTGTCCAACATGGTTCCCGTCAAGAAGCCCGATGGGAGGATTCGCATATGCACCAATTTTTGAGACCTAAACAAAGCGAGTCCTAAGGATGATTTCCCTTTGCCAAGCATCGACGCGCTAGTAGACGCTACAGCAGGTCACGAAATGCTCTCCCTAATGGATGGCTTCTCAGGATACAATCAAATTCGTATCAATCCTGAGGATCAACTTAAAACGGCGTTCACAACGCCTTGGGGGACATTTTGTTATAAGGTCATGCCTTTTGGCCTTAAAAATGCTGGCGCCACCTACCAACGTGCCATGACGTACATCTTCCATGATTACATGCACAAAACTTTGGAAGATTACATGGATGATTTGTTAGCCAAGTCTCTTTTGCGCTCGGATCATCTCGATGACTTAAGCAAGATTCTCGATCGCCTCATAGAGCATAAGGTCAGACTGAATCCCAAGAAGTGCGTATTTGGCGTCACATCTGGAAAACTCTTGGGTTTTATAGTCTCAAAATGAGGCATCGAAGTGGACCCAAAGAAAGTCAAGGCAATCCTTGAAATGGCTCCCCCAACCACCATCAAGCAGCTCAAAAGTCTGCAAGGAAAGGTCGCGTCGATTAAACGCTTCATAGCGCAATTATCTGACAAATGCCGACCCATGAACAAATTATTGCACAAGGGGGTTACATTTCACTGGGATGACGAGTGCCGACTCACCTTTGACGAAATCAAACAATACTTGGCTTCGCCACCAGTATTGGCACCACCTAGACCAGGAGTGCCGTTCTACTTATACATCTCGACCATCGAGGTGGCACTCGGGCGCCATGCTAGCCCAAAAGAATGAACTTCACAAAGAATAGGCTACTTACTATCTTAGCCGCACCCCGGTCGGGCTACTGAACTTAACTATGCATACGTTGAGAAACTCGCTTGGCAGTGGTGTTTGCTACCAAAAAGCTACGCCACTACATGCTGAGCAACACTACGTATGTTGTGTCTAAGGAGAATCCATTGCGATACATGATGAGTCGCACTTATCATAGTAGTCGCACGGCGAAATGGATCATGTTGTTGACGGAATTTGACATAGAGTTTATTGGACAAAAATCTATCAAAGGACAAGTCATAGCCGATCAACTAGCAGAGGCTCCTCTTGAAGACGATCAGCCTCTGGTCATAGAACTACCCGATGATGGGGTCTTCCATGTCTCATAATCGCCAGATTCTGATGAGCCTGAGTCACAGGCCGACATAACCCTATTTTTTGATGGTTCCAAATGTGAGCAAGGTGGTGGCACGGGAATTGTATTCTTCACACCGCAGGGTGCTCCAATGCCCCTGTCATTTAAATTAAACTTCCAGTGCACCAACAATAATGCAGAATATGAAGCCTTGCTCCTAGGTCTTCAGACAGCAATCGCCATGAACATCAAATGACTAAACATCTTTGGTGATTCGCTGTTAATAGTCAATCAAGTCAAAGGGGTATATCAATGCAAATGCCCAGTTCTGAAGGCCTATAAAGCCCTTGTGGACAAATTCCTGGCAAAACTTGAGTGGTATGACATCGAGGCACTCCCTCGATCATCGAATCATTTTGCGGACACAATGGCCTCCTTGGGGTCACTAATCCCGCAAGACCTTTCCGGTGATATAACAACCATTCAAGTCAAAACCTTATCGCAACCCGCGATGGAGCGCGCAAGCTCAGACTTGACGCCAGGAATCCACATGATCCAGATTGAACCATCTTCGGATAAGTTCTTTCGAATCCGAGATCGTCTGAGACGTGCCAACTGGGGGTCCTTGTTTTCCCCCACTCCCACTAATAGCAACACAACGCTATTCTTACAAGTTCTATCCCATTCAACATTTGTTAGGGAAGAACTTCAAAAGGGATTGGCTGTTCATACTGTCGAGGTTTCTGATCAACAAGACTGGTATTTACCCATTAGAGACTACCTCAAGTTAGGTAATCTTCCCTTTGGATTGACGCACGCCGCAAAACGAACATTCAAGCAGAAAGCGGCTAAGTATGTCTTGATAGGAGACATTTTGTATCGTCGCAGCTATGACGGAATTCTTCTTCGTTGTTTGGACCAACAAGAGTCCACTTGGGCAGTCGCCCAAGCGCACGACGGTACATGTGGTGGCCACTTTAGTGGTATGGCCATTGCAAAGCGCATTCTTCGCATGGGATATTATTGGCCATCTTTAGAGCGAGATTGTTGCGCATATGTCAAGAAGTGCGTGAAATGTCAACATCATGCCAATTTGATGCACGTACCTTCCCAAGCCTTGCAGGCAGTCCACTCTGCTTGGCCATTTTTGCAATGGGGCTTCGATCTAATTGGAAAGATCTCCCTTACATCATCAGGCCGTCACACGTTTATCATAACGGCCACATAGTATTTTACTAAATGGGTGGAAGCAATTCCGTTAACCTCTACGACAGGACCCCGCATTGTGGAGTTCATCTTGCATAACATCATATGTCGTTTTGGTATTCCATCCAAAATAATCTCGGATAATGGGCCATCATTCAAGAACAAAGATGTGCGTGCTTTGACCACAAAGTACAAAATTCAGCACAGCTTTTCAACACCCTATTATCCGCAAGCAAATGGGCAAGCAGAGGCGTCAAACAAAATGCTAGTCGCCATCCTTAAAAAGACGGTCGCAGACAGTCATAAAGATTGGCACATCCAAATCCCACTTGCCCTTTGGGCTTATCGCACTAGCATTCGAACGCCAACTGGGGCAACTCCATTTTCGCTGGTGTATGGCTCAGAGGCAGTAATGCCTCTCGAGTTGGAAATTCCTTCCCTGCGCATATCAATGCAGGAGTTCATCGATGATGACACTGCGCGGCAGGCCCGGTTAGACCAACTTACGTTGCTTGACGAACGACGCGTTAATGCTCTCGAGCACTTACGTATCTACCAAGAGCGGCTTAAGAAAGCTTACAACATGAAAGTTCACCTAAGGGACTTTCGGGTTGGTGATTTGGTTTTGAAGGAAAACCAACAGAACTCTAATTTGCCGTCCCACCTGAGGGACAAGTTCACGGCAAATTGGTTAGGTCCATATGTCATTGATAGCAAAATAGGACCCGGGACGTACCGGCTAGCTTCTCTTGACGGTATCAAGGAAACAGAACCCTTGAATATCAGTCATTTGCGACCATTTTATATATAAGAGAGCCATGTCCCAAAAATGCTCCAAGGATCCATAAAATCACTTGGTCAAAAACACAAAAGCTCCAAGGATTATCGCAATCACTTGGTCAACCCAAAAGCTCCAAGGATTATCGCAATCACTTGGTCATCTCAAAAAGGCTCCAAGGATTATCGCAATCACTTGGTCACACCCAAAAAGCTCCAAGGATTATCGCAATCACTTGGTCAAAACTCAAAAAACTCCAAGGATTATCGCAATCACTTGGTCAAACCCCAAAAAGCTCCAAGGATTATCGCAATCACTTGGTCAAAACCCAAAAAAGCTCCAAGGATTATCGCAATCACTTGGTCAAACCCAAAAAGCTCCAAGGATTATCGCAATCACTTGGTCAACCCCAAAAAGCTCCAAGGATTATCGCAATCACTTGGTCAAACCCAAAAAGCTCCAAGGATTATCGCAATCACTTGGTCACCCCAAAATGCTCCAAGGATTATCGCAATCACTTGGTCACCTCAAAAAGCTCCAAGGATTATCGCAATCACTTGGTCACCCCAAAAGCTCCAAGGATTATCACAATCACTTGGTCACCCAAAAAGCTCCAAGGATTATCGCAATCACTTGGTCACCCCAAAAGCTCCAAGGATTATCGCAATCACTTGGTCACCCCAAAAATGCCCCAAAGGATTCAAGAAAATTCAAAAACAACAAAAATTTGCATCTCATTTCTAGGCATACTCAAATTCATCAATAGAGAGCTCTTCTCGCACCTCATATTCATATTCACAAAAATCAATCCATCAAAAATACAAAAAATATGTAGCTGCATTAAAGCATTGCATCCATACATTGCATATTTGTGGTCGTACAGGTCAAAGGCACCATAGGCTATAATTGCTCTGCTAGTCCATCTTGTTCCACTTTACAAAACAACAAAAACACCATGCATCGCTTTTTACCACACTAGAGTCAGTGGTCTTTTAATGTATTAAAAGTTTTCGTGATTCAGTCATCATTTTCCTCTTTAGCCATGTAATGTATCAAGTCAACATATTTTACGAAGGTAGAGTTAAACTTGAAATACACCTTGTTACGTAACATCCCAACACACATAAAAACACATAAAACAATTCCTAAGTTGTGTGAACGAAAGATGAAACCTGCACAGTAATCCAGGTCACCAAAAGCGAAACGGTTATCTTGCTCATCCCCCTGTGCGAATGACCCCAAGAATGCCAAGAGTTGGCAAAAGGACAAGCATCCTCCCTACCCAATTCCCTAAGAATCCCTAGTTCTCAATAGTTGCAAAACATCAAAAATTTGCAAAACGTCAAAAACTCAAATATTTGACATCATACAGTGCACACATCAAAACGACACAAACGATAGTGATTTTCATCACTCCATCTCCCCAATCCCTTGCTCAAAAGAAAACAAATCAAAATAAACAGTGATCTTATCACTACAAACGAGCAAGTATCCCAATACAATTGAAGAAAAGAAGGGAGTTGAACTTGAATCCCTGGAACTCTCAACATTCTAAAAGGTCATAAGGCAAGCCTCAGTACCGATTTGGTTGATAGCCTATCGATAACTGGTGGTAAACCTCTCGCATGACGATATATCTGTCACATTAACTTGCGTACAGATCAATGTTTGCATGTGGATGAGCTAGCTTACGGCATCCTGGATAACACCGCAGATTAATCTAACTGAATACAACAAAGGAGTTAGTGGAGCTAATTAGGTGATCCTCAAGACAGGTTCGGTTGAAAGCCCATCTGGCACTGGCGGTATCCTGATAAATACCACAATAATGAACTCAATTGCACACACAGGGATGTGAAATAGCTTGGTCAAAAACAAGTCTGATTAATACCTTGTTCAAAAGTCTTGTAAGACAAAGTACAGTCATGGCTAGTGAGTTAAAACCGTCTGAGTCTCAGAAAACCTTAGCTACATTTCTAAACCAACTGCGCTACCTCTCATTCTTACAATACCATCAAAAAATACACAAGAAAAGAAAAACCACAGCTACATATACAACGTCATGCATCATAACAATCGCATAAAAACAAAAATAAAAAGCATCCTAAAATAGTCTATGGTGCCATAGCCAAAAATCACAAATTCCATTCATCCATTTTGCATATCACATAAGAATAAAAAACATTTGCATTCATCATTTGCATAAGCATTCATCAAAATAAATAAACATGCATAGTCATTAGCCATCATGAATAAACATCAGATCATCACATGTACATAAACAAAATAAAATCAAGATATATATATATATATATATATATATATCGTCAAAAAAATGCCCGCAGGCTACAAAACTGGTCAAAAGACCCCGCAATCATATAACAAAACCCAACCTAAGGCGTCGACCACCATGATCACGCAGGATCGGTGCGACGGGAACTACCCCCCGTGGTATGGGTCCTATGGGACCCTGTAGGGTGGCTACTACTAGCCCCCGCATCACGCCTACTACCACCTCCCTCATCTAATCGCCTACGACGAGATGATGCTGACTGCTCAGTCGCACTATCCCTCATTCGACGTGAAGATCCACTACCCGAGGGCTCAGGTAGCCGCCCACCAAGGCGGATGACCTCCCTCTCCAAGTCTAGCCGATGTCGAAACCACTCTGCCTCCCATCGATGATAGTACGATATTGCATCATCACGCTATGCCAAAACCCTATCCCGCTCTGCTAGCTGGGCCCGTAGGAGATCCCTCTCCCGTAGCGCATCCCCTAGCTCCAGATCCCGCATCCGCAGTAGCTCTGTCAGTCATGCATTTTCAGTGCATATCTCAGACTCCATCTCCTCTGTATCTTCCTGACGAACAGGACCCTCTAGAATAGTAGCCTACTCTGGCTCCCACTGCTCCTCCACATCCTGCATGTCCGGCTGATCCGGAGCACCAAAATCAACATCCTCATTCCCCACATCCACCATGTTCGCATCATCCAACGGACCTCCCCAATCATCCCCTGCTGCCTCAGCACCCTCCACTGCCACCTCTGTGCCTCCTAGTGGCCCCTCCCCTCTCCATCGTCGTAGCACCCACCACGAGTCATACTCAGTGGTAGTCCCGACGTCATCTACGTCCGGGACATCAATCACCGCATCTGACTCCTCGCCCAATGGCGCGGTGACCGGTGGATCTAGAGCCCTCTCATCACCCCGATGCCGATAGACCACAGGCTCACCAGGAAACCCCTGGCGCACCCCAAACCGTCGTGTAACCCGGCTATATGAGAAAAACTCATGCTCGGTCCCGTGCCGCCCAATCAACCACCGCTCCCTGCGTACCCGTCGGAGCCACTCTCCAGCCTCCGGCCAGGCTGGACAGTCCCGATAAGGGCGCCAAACCACCTCCCCTGGAGTGAGCCGAGAGAAGGCATCAGTATAGTGCTCTACAACACTCGCCCATCGCCGACTCTGCCCCTGCTCCGCAGACCGCCGCCACAAAACCGCATAGCCTATCTCCACATCATCCATCGCCGCCCGAGTCATCCATGGTAACCCGGTCGGCCTCTCAACTGCTATGTGTTTCCAACCCCAACACTACAGCAGATAACTGTAGCTGACCCCCTTCCACTGCCGACAACGGACCCCATACAGCTCCCCGTAGAGCTGTGCCAACAATGTCCGTCCCCATCTCAAAATCAGCGGTGCCTCTATCGGGCACTCTACCAACTGCCACACCAAATCCAGCAGGTTCCACGGGAACCTCGCGCCTGACGAATCAGGTAGAAGCATGTTAGAAATGAGGCCCATCAAGAATGCGTGCCTCACTCCTAACACCCCCCTCTCCTGCCACCAGCCAACCAAAATCCCGCCAGCCTGGCAATCCACCTCGACTGTCTCCACTGGGTTCGTTACACCCAGCCGCCCCCCATGCCCAAAGCATCTCGTAAGTACAGTAGTCCGCTGATCACGCGGCGATGTCCTAATGGGCAGTCCATCTATCGAAATCCGAAGCAACCGATAGACATCCTCCAAAGTCACAGTCATCTCCCCTGTCGGGAGATGGAACGTGTTGGTCCGCGGATCCCAAAGTTTGATCAGGGCCGTCAGATAGGCCTGATCCGGGACCACAGGCTCCAGTCGAGACACCTGCTTGAGCCCAAGGGCATCAAGCCATTCCCAATCATCATCAGTCAGTGCACCCCGCGCCTCAGTAAAAGCAGCAGGTACACGGTACCGGCTCCTAACCTGCAAAAGAAAACAATTCAACAAAAAAAAATTAAAAATCATGGAAAAGAACTGTACAGCAAAAACAGCGCAAAAATTCAAATAAAAATCAAATTTTCAGTTCTAGGGTTTCTAATCCTAACTGATTAATTTACAAATAAAAAATTCAAAATTCAAACAAATTTTCAGTTCAAGGGTTCCTAAATCTTAACTGATAAATTTCAAAAAAAAAAAAACGTTAAGGTTTCTAATCTTAACTGATTAATTCAAAAACAGCATAAAAAAATTCAAAAAAAAAACACAAATAATACGTCTTAGGGTTTTACGTTCCGTGATCCTAGGGTTTAGTCATAAGAAAAATTCTTTACCTAGGTTTTACGTTACGTTTAATTGTACAGTAAAACTTAGTTGTCTTAAATCCAGTTTCAGGGTTTAAGTTTTAAAACATATTTTGAAAAACATCATCACAAAAACAGTTAAATAAAACAAGTGCAATTTTAAACAAAAATAAACTCTAAGAGGCACTTACAGGTTTCGCCTCGGCTCCGCCGCTCGAACCAGTTTGTGCACTCATGATGGCAGAGAGAATTCTAGTAGCGCTTCGCTTCGCAGAATTACCTCCTCCTCCCAGAGCTCCAAAATCGCAAGAAAAAAAATGACACAAATGAGCCCAAATTCAAGTTTTGGCCCTTAAATAGACCTTCGAGCTGGAATTCGTCCTTGACTGGGATGAGCGCTCTGGTTAGCGCTCGTCCCACCCAGGGACGAATTCTACAGCTGGAATTCGTCCCACCCAGGGACGAATTCAGGCCAGAACTTCAAAAACATCAAAAAATGATCAAAAATGCACTAAAAACAAACAATAAATATGCCCGATAAGAGTGCTGTTGCACTTGACATCCAGGGCATACAAAATAGACATTGGGGTCACAAAATTATCACTATCCTACTCCCTAAGAAGGCTACCATAGCCGGACCGCTCCACGGGAAGACGGATTTCTGATAATTTAATCCCCAAATGGTGTCACAAAAAACAACAAAAACAACAAATAAATGCAACACAAAAACATAGCAATAAGCATTGCCGGACACAAGTGCTCTTGCACTTAACCTCTAGGCAAAGAAATTCGATGTCGGGGTTCAAATTGTCACTCTCCTACTTCCCCAAGAAGGCTACCATAGCCGGACCGCTCCACGGGAAGATGGGTTTTCGATGATTTCACCCCATTATGGCATCACCAAAAGGGTTAACACCCACCAAAAATAGGTCCAAATGTTGGAAAAATTGCACATTCTTAAATGGTAAACCCTCTAAAGGCACCCTTGCACAAGTCATCTTGGGTCAAGCGACTCGTCGCTTTTCTCATGAAGGTCATTCCCTCATCGATTCGTCGCTTGAGGGGGTAGTCACACTTAGTCACCAATCAACAATCACACACCCAATTAAGGAAAACGACATGCATTCAAAGAATCATTGACAAAGACAATTACGCTCCTGCTTGGGGCAATAAACAAGCAACAATCAAATCAATCAAACACTTGGCATTTCGTGAATCATGAACACAAGGTTCCCCCGAGGATAAAAGGTTGCGCCCTTTGCCTAATCATGACCGATCAATGTCCAAGCTCAAGTCACACCTCACCAAAATAGGTTAACACTTGAAATCAAACTCCTTAGCTCGTCAGAAGCAAGGATTCAAGAATGCATGCCCTTTCCATGCTTGGGGCATCAAAATTTGGTTAGGTTACCAAGAAACCCTAATCATTAGTGCTTTGGTTATCTATTTTTGCTCGGCGCTGCGCCATGCACAACGCATCCCAAAAAGGGGCATCTGTAGACACCAAAACAACACCAATCCGATTATGTGACTGCAAACACTGATCGCTTTGACAAACACAGCCCCCAGGGCAGCCCTCAGAGGTCAAACAGTGGTCCTAACCACTTTCATAGCAATTTTGTAAGGTCAAGAGGCAATTTGGTACATTTAGACACTTTGCTCAGTATTCGTCTCACCCAGGGACGAATACTAACTGGGATTCGTCTCACCCAGGGACGAATTCTGAAATCGTCTCTGGTAGGGACGAATTCCAAGTTTAACGGGCAAAAAGAAGAATGGCGCCAAGTGGCAGCCAAAGACAGTCAGTTGATGACTCCTGCCTCGCACGCGTGTGTGGGTGGGCAAATAGGCCGTTAGAGGACTGTCACAAGGGCAGTTATGAAAGCCCAAGTCATGGAGGACTCCCCTCCCTCATGGGAAGACATGACCGCCACATGGCACCTATGACCAACACATGGCGCTTATGCTTCCCTCTCAAAAGAGACCCCATGGGTCTATAAAAGGTGGGACTTTTCTCACCCAAAAGGACAGATTGGAGGCGATTTCAAGCAACGAAGTTCTGTCCGATTGAATACCCACTTGCATCCTTTTGATTCACCTTCTCACATCCACTAATCTCTTTTGCAAGGGAGGTTATTGGGTGGCTTTTGGAAGCGTGGATCCAACCCAAATCCAACATTTGACCACCTTACACCACCAATTTGCAGACATCCCAATCCTAAGAGGTTTTGGGCCCATCCCTAGTGGATTGGCTCCAAGATCAAGTGCCAACGGTGGGAGGCCCACTTGGGCACCCCCGCACTTTCTAAGTTTTATTCTAAAAGCATTCTAGATTATTGTTTCAGGTTGCATCTCATGTTATTCTGTTTGGTTAACTCATAGCTTCAATTTCATAACATTTTGATCAGATTTTATCATGCCTTTTGTCGCTTTGTTGTCCTACTAACTTGCAGGTGGCGACATCGAATTCCCGAGGATAGAGGCCAAATTGGGAGAATCCGACCATCTGGGTCATCCCAAAATGGCCCCAATTACATAACCCCTCTGTTTGTAGGTGTTTTGGAGGTCTCGAGATTCGACATTGGAGCAGTACCACTTCGGCTTTTCCAACACGAGAGAATTCGTCCCACCCAGGGACGAATAGCGATCGTAATTCGTCCTGCCCAGGGACGAATTCCAGGTGAAGGTAGATTGGCCGACTGTCTCAGTGGCAATGGCCTTCTGGTAATATCTTCTGTCTTTTGTCAGGTTTTCAGGTCATTTGGAGTCATTTTGTCTATCGATTTGGCTAATTATTTACATGCATCTTTTGGCGATTTTAGAGAACAGACACTTCCTATTTGCAGTAGGTGCTACTGACATCTTCGTTGTTTCTTTGTTCGCAGGAGGAGCAGCAGAGGTTAAGGACTCATCAACATCAGCGGCGGCATCGTCTTGGCCCGCCCATCTCAAGTGTGGGCACGCGGAAAGAGGAACCTTAAGTCTCGATTGTAATCAAATTCTTTTAACGCTCCTAGCCCCCGAAAAGGGAGGAGGCGTCTTTGTAACAGAGATCAAGAGAGTTTAATGAAAGGGCTGTGTTTTCTCCATTTTCTTGTATCTCATTTCAATGCGTCTCTTTCATTTCATGCATTCTACATTTTTAGGACTTAAGCGTATTTGATTTTGAATGCATCGCAATTAGTGTTTCCTTCGCCCGGAATCTCGTGCTTCCAATATTTTCCATATTAATAAATTTTAATGTTGTATTTATTTCATTTAAAATTTTATTAAATCCAAAAAATTCAAAATAATTAAAATAACTTATTAACTTTTAAAATTAAACTTAGCAAGATATATTTCAGATAATATTTGTGAAAAATATAAATTAGTGTACAATGTTTATAAAATAATGTTTTACTGTAATCTTTTATAAACAAAAAAAACTTAAAAGGTAAGGTAAATTACGTAAACTTTAAGGTCCATGAACCTTGGCTTATAGTTTGAAAGTTATCTCAAGCTCTTTTATTTATTTATTTATTATTGATTTTAAATTGATCAAATATAATTTTATTTTTATCCCATTATAGAGTATATAAAAATAAAGTGAAATAAAATATGTAGCTCATTCCTACCTAACATCAATGTCAATGGAATTTTGACATGTGGTTTACTGGTGACCAACATGTAAAGCATTGAAAAGGTTATCTTTTAGTTTATATGAAATCTAGGAGAAGCTAAGAATAATATTATGGAGGCTATAATTATTTGATTTATCATTTTGGAAACAAAAAAGAGGAATCCATCAAAAGTGATTATGATGTCTAATTTAAACATTATTTTTTTGGTTAGTTTAAAATCCAAGACTTTAGGGTGTAAAGTATTGAGAAATAGAATGCTATTAACATGATGTTAAATCCTTAGATTAAGATATTTTTATAACTAGATAGTTTCATAGTGCATGAGATCATAATAAAATATTTAATCTTTTAGCCAATATAATTCTAACTTACGAAGAAATAGTTTTTCAATAAAAATTCACATAGTACCTTAATTTGTGAATATTTTAGGTTGTTGAATAATAAATTATTATAAGGAGCATAACACCTATCTACACAACTAAACACAATGTATCCATATGGAGGAGTGGAACTAAGTTTTATACATTGAAATTTAATTTTACTTTTAATGGTGGAAATACCAATTAAAGTAACTTCATAAGGGCTTTTACCATCATTGAAATCTGTATTTGGATCATGAAACGAAGGAGGAGATATTGCATGCCTTAGGAAGATGCTTATACTCTTGAGAAATTTTTATTACCACATAATCCAAGATTCCAACTCATGGCTATTGTAAAAGGATAAGATGGATGTCAAGTTACGATAATCTAAATTATTTACTAGATCATAAAAGTGTATAATTTATACCTTTTAAGAAATCTAATTAAAATAGAGAGGAGATATTTCCATACATTTATCAAAGGTATGCATTAGCAATTACTTTTATCATTTCAACCATTGTAAATTATAAAAATTTAGAGCAATGCTAATTGCTAATGTCAATTACAAATTTTAATACTAGCACAATGCTAAATACAACAACAATACAAGTCCTTAGTACTCATGCCAACACCATTTCCCAATGCTAGTAATTATCCTCATGGGTTAATTTTTGGGGTACATAATGTACACAATACAATATGCATTCATATTTGGGTAATTAAAATAAAATATATTAGAAGCATTATAATACTAACTATATATAAGATATGATTAAGTTAAATTTAAGTGATATATATTGGGAAAATGATATTGGGGGTAGGGGTATTGGTTCTATTCATTTTATAGACTCTAAAATAGAGGTCTGTTTAGATATATTTTTATCCAATTCAAATTTCATAGATAAAAAAGATGATTCACTTGAATTGTTTTATAGATAAAGTAAATTTTTTACACATTGAAAGAGAAATTCTAGAGTTGTATTTGCCTAATGATATCATGCATACATGGTAAATTAAAGTTCCTAAAAGTGGTATTTCTTTAATGCCCTAAATCTAATCTTAGTGCACTACCAACATATTTTAAGTCTTTTTGATATTGATTATAAAATTTATCTTTGTAATTATTCTTATAAGGGAACCATGATATCTATCTATGAGAGATACTATTACTATTTTAATATTTATTATTATTATTAATACAATGAAATATTCTAAAAATATTAAAAAAGAGTTATGATAGTATTAAAGTCACATTAAAAACAATAGTGATTGTGTACCTAATCCATTCATAGATGGTATGGATAACAAACCCATTGAAATCAAATTACCCTTGTCATAAAAAGATAGAAATCAAGGGGCACATAAAAATACCATGAATAAATTATACCAAGGGTACATGGAAAAATAGAGGGTATATTTATTTATAAAATTACTAGGAAGGGGCATTAAAAAAATAGGACTAAGGGTAGAAATTAAATTAGGCGTATAATTTAGTACCCTATAGATAATATGTTATATGATGTCCTTTTGAGTTGACCACTTAGGTTGATTGCATCTCTACCATAAAATTCTATGATGACTTTGAGGAGCCAAGATTCTATTTAATTTACAAATATTCTTGTTACCAACCATCATTTCAATCAATATACAATAACCATAACTTTTAGTTGTATTCATCATTAGCATACAACACTAGCCCTTATACTATGATGAGACTTCATATGTTCTAGCCTTAGCCATATTTCCTTTGATACCAATATTATCACCTACTTGTAGTATCATTTTTTTAAATCGATCATTAGCCCTCTGATGCAGGAGCATCTAGTGGCAACAGAGCAATCTTGCATCAACAAAAAAATAAAAACAAAAATTTTCTAAGTGTTTTGCCTTGGTGTTTGTCAGCAACCAGTTGGGTGGGAAAGTAGAATTTAAAATTTTGTCAGCGCCAGTTGGGCGGGAAAGTAGAATTTAAAATTTTATTAGTCACCAGTTGGGCGAGAAAGTAGAATTTAAATTTTTAGCCGCCAGTTGGGTGGGAAAGTAGAATTTAAAATTTTGTCAGCCGCTAGTTGGGTGGGAAAGTAGAATTTAAAATTTTGTCAACTGCCAGTTGGGTGGGAAAGTAGAATTTAAATTTTCAGCCACCAGTTGGGCAAGAAAGTAGAATTTAAAATTTTTTCAGCCACTAGTTGGGCGGGAAAGTAGAATTTAAAATTTTGTCAGTCGCCAGTTGGGCGGGAAAGTAGAATTGAAAATTTTGTTAGTCATCAGTTGGGTGGAAAATTAGATTTTAAAAGGGGATTTTGGATCTGGAAAGAGGATCTTCGGTCTAGGATTGGACTCCAATATTGAACAAGTCTGGAATTATAATTTTTTCTCCTTTAGGCTGGTATGATTAAAATAATTCTAGTTTAACTCATTGGCATTTCTTTTTGTTCATGTTTGTTCATCCTCATCAAGACCAACTAGTGGCTGAAAAAGTTTTCAATTCTACTTTCCCGCTCAACTGGCGGGAAAAAAATTTAAATTCTACTTTCCCACCCAACTAGCAGCTGACAAAATTTTAAATTCTACTTTCCCGCCCAACTGGCGACTGAAAATTTAAATTCTACTTTCCCACCCAACTGGCGGCTGATAAAATTTTAAATTCTACTTTCCCGTCCAACTAGCGGCTGAAAATTTAAATTTTATTTTTCCACCCAACTGGTGGTTAACAAAATTTTAAGTTCTACTTTCCCATCCAACTGGCGGTTGATAAAATATTTAGCCGCCAGTTGGGCGGGAAAGTAGAATTTAAATTTTCAGCTGCTAGTTGGGTGGGAAAGTAGAATTTAAAATTTTATCAGTCGATAGTTAGACGGGAAAGTAGAATTTAAAATTTTGTCAGCTGCCAGTTGGGCAGGAAAGTAGAATTGAAAATTTTTTCAACCGTCAGTTGGGCAGGAAAGTAGATTATAAAAGGGGATTTTGGATCTGAAAAAAATATCCTCGGTCTAGGATTGGGCTCCAATATTGAACAAGTCTGGCATTGTAATTTTTACCCCTTTGGGCTGGCATGATTAAAATAATTCTAATTTAACTCCTTGGCATTTTTTTTTGTTCGTGTTTGTTCATCCTCATCAAGTGGTATCAGAGTGGGAGTTCCTGAGTGTGTAAGCATATCACCGAACGTGAGGTATTTTACACCAGTATATGTGGTTCAGGTTTGGAGAATCTAGAGCAAGATGCCCTTACAAAGAAACCGAGGTGTTGCCAATAATATTGTAGTGCCAACATAGGATTTATGAGCTTTGCAGAGGCAAGTCCAGGTATTACAAGAAGAGTTGCATAGAGGGTTTAACCCAAGAAGAGAGAAAAAGAGTGAATATGAAGCCGAAGAAGAGGAATACCAGTTTGAGGAAGAAGAAGAGGCACTAGATCCTGCCCAAGCGAGGTTGTATAGAGCCATATCCCAGATTAAGAAGAGGCCAAAGATGGAGGTTTCCACATACTCAAGAAATCTTAACCTGGAGGAGTTGATTGACTAGATCAATGACTTGCAAGAATATTTTGAATATGAAGAGGTGGAAGATTCTGACCATGTCAATTTTGCTAAGACCAAACTGAAGGGTCATGCTAAAATATGGTGGAAAGGAGTACAACTTAAAAAAATAGAAGGGGAAAATATAGGATCACTAGATGGGAACGAATGGTGGAAAATCTAAAGAAGAAGTTTATTCTGATAGATTATGAGTTGGATCTGCTAAAGAAGATGCAAAGTTTGAGATAGTCAAGAAAGTCTGTCAAAGAATACATCGAGGATTTCTACAATATCTTGATCCAAACCGGCCATTCTAAGGCTAACAAGGAGAAGGTAGCCCATTACATCAATGGGTTGAGAACCAATATTCAAGAAGAGCCGAGTTTGGTTAGGATGAGCACCATTGAAGATGCTTACTAGTTTGCTATAAAATTTGAAGAGAAGTTGAACAAAATATTTGAGGGTAAATAGAAAGGAAGAGGTCATGGAGAAAGAAATGGTGGAAGAAAAATGGAGGACAAGGTGAGAATAAAGAAGAAGATAGCATAAGTCAAGACCAGAAGGGAAATAATGCTTACAGATCTTATGGTTAGAACATCAACTACCCAAGAGGAAGTGGTATATTTGGCCAAATAAATGGAGGAAGAGGGTTTTGTGGAACCTGCTTCAACTGTGGAGAAGAAGGACATCGAGCATATGAGTGTCCACAACACTAAGATAATACAAATAGGATGCCAGTGGGTAATTCTAGAGATGCTATTACAGATGAAGAAGATGAATCAAAGCACTCTGAGGAGGTAGAGAGAGGAAAAGTTATGGTCATAAGGAGAACCTTATTGAATGATGAGAAGGAACTAGACCAGAGAAAGAGCCTATTCCACACAAGGTGCAAATATTCAGGGAAGGCTTGTAATGTTATTATAGATAATGGCAGTACTGATAACTTGTTCTCTAAAAAAATGGTTACTAAGTTACAACTAGAGAGGAGGAGACACCCACATCCATACCGGATTGCATGGTTGCAAAAGGACCATAGGGAATTGGTCAATGAAAAATGCTTAGTCAAGTTTAATACTGGGAGATACCAGGATGAGGTCCTATGTGATATCTTACCTATGGATGCTTGCCATATGTTGTTAGGAATACCATGGTAGTTTGATCACCGTGCAGTCCATGATGGACATGCCAACACTTACTCCCTAACAAAGGAAGGAGTGCAACATAAACTGAAGCCACTGAAGGATATGGATGAAAATATTTTACTGACAACAATGAGAGTGGAAGTTGTGGGGTTTGAAGAACTTAAGAGTTTGTACCCTAAAGACCCAAATTTTACTGAATCTTGGAGATCTTGTACAACACTAGTTACTATGGATAGGACTATCAACAAAAGTACTGGTAAATCACCATTCCAGATTGTATATGGGAGTAGTCCAATAAATGCTTCTGAGTTGAGGAAGTTGGATAGAGGAGAAAAGAATAGTGCTTAAGCTGATAACTTTGTAGAGCACCTAAAGGATTTGCATGAAGAAGTAAAAAAACACATCAATAAGATGAACACTCAGTACAAGGTAAAAAATGATCAGAAAAGGAGGTTTAAGGAGTTCCAGGTTGGTGATGAAGTCGTGGTGCACCTGAGAAATGAGAGGTTTCCTACTAAAACATATAACAAGCTAAAAATTAAGAAGTTTAGACCATGCAAGATCATACAGAAAAGAGATTCAGGAAATGCATATGAGGTGGAGTTGCCGAGTGGATTGAACATATCACCCATGTTCAATATTTCTAATTTGGTGGAGTATCATGAAGGTGATAGTTCTAAGGAACCAGTTGCAGAGTTGTGGAGTATTCTAACATCGATTCCAGTGGAAAAAGAGATAGAGGAAATCCTAGGTACCTACATCGACAAAAGTAAAAGAAACAAGTAGTATGAAGAATATCTGGTGAAATGGAAGGGAAGGACTATAGAATATTTGACTTGGCTATCCAAGTATGAGGTTGAAAACCTTGGTTTTCCTCCAATAACAAAGAAGTAAGGTCACTTCTCAAACTTACCCTAGGTGTCTGATGCAGGAGCATCCAATGGCAGAAGAGCAATCTTGCATCAACAAAAAAAAAAATTCTAAGTGTTTTGCCTTGGTGTTTGTTAGCCGCCAGTTGGGTGGGAAAGTAGAATTTAAAATTTTGTTAGCCACCAGTTGGGCAGGAAAGTAGAATTTAAAATTTTGCCAGCCGCCAATTGGGTAGGAAAGTAGAATTTAAATTTTCAACCGCCAGTTGGGCGGGAAAGTAGAATTTAAAATTTTGTTAGCCGCCAGTTGGGCGGGAAAGTAGAATTTAAATTTTTAGCCGCCAGTTGGGCGGGAAAGTAGAATTTAAAATTTTGTCAGCCGCCATCTGGGCGGGAAAGTAGAATTTAAAATTTTGTCAACTGCAGTTGGGCGGGAAAGTAGAATTTAAAATTTTTTCAGCCGCCAATTGTGCGGGAAAGTAGATTTTAAAAGGGGATTTTGGATCTGGAAAGAGGATCTTCAGTATGGGATTGGGCTCCAATATTGAACAAGTTTGGCATTGTAATTTTTGCCCCTTTTTCCTGGTATGATTAAAATAATCTAATTTAAGTACTTGGCATATTTTTTTTTCATGTTTGTTCATCCTCATCACCCTAGTTACTAGTACTTCTTAGATACAACACTAAACACCAACATACATATGCAATATAATATGTGTGATAGGTGTAGTTTTTCAATGTTAAAGTTGAATAATGATACCAAAATTGATAGCAAATATTTCTATAAATGTTGAAAGATAGAGTGGAAGCCACCTTTGATTCCTTGTGAAACTTCTACTCTAAGTCTGCATCTTCTGGCATTTTTATGCTAACTCAAGAATTTTGAATCACTGCCATCTCCCTTTGTTCACATTCCACTTATGGATTCAGTTGCAACATTTATGATTTGAGAGGTCCTCATTCAGCTAATAGTGAACCCATTTTAGGTATGAGCTTTGGAATTGCCTTCTAGATGACTCTAATATAGGGTATTTACTTCCATCTTCTATGAGATCCAATGTCCTAAGTTCTTGACACCATAGGTAATATGCAGTCTAGATGATGTCTTAGTGCCAGTTTGGTATTTTCCTGATTTACTTGGTGTGCCTTAGGCTACCTAAACTTTCCAGTAATGACCCGACCTACTCGAATGCCTTCACCTCCTCTTCAGCCTCACAAGTTTGAAGAGAGCAATCTTGCATCAACAAAAAAAAAAAAAATCTAAGTGTTTTGCCTTGGTGTTTGTTAGCCGCCAGTTGGGTGGGAAAGTAGAATTTAAAATTTTGTCAGCCACCAGTTGGGTAGGAAAGTAGAATTTAAAATTTTTTCAGCCGCCAGTTGGGCAGGAAAGTAGAATTTAAATTTTCAGCCGCCAGTTGGGCGAAAAAGTAGAATTTAAAATTTTGTCAGCCGCTAGTTGGGTAGAAAAGTAGAATTTAAATTTTCAGATGCCAGTTGGGCGGGAAAGTAGAGCTTAAAATTTTTTCAACCTCCAGTTGTACAGGAAAGTAGAATTTAAAATTTTGTCAGCCACCATTTCGGCGGGAAAGTAGAATTGAAAACTTTGTCAGCCGTCAGTTGGGTAAGAAAGTAGATTTTAAAAGGGGATTTTGGATCTAGAAAGAGGATCTTCAGTCTAGGATTGGGATCCAATATTGAACAATTTTGGCATTGTAATTTCTGCCCCTTTAGGTTGGCATGATTAAAATAATTCTAAGTCCTTGGCATTTTTTTTGTTCATGTTTGTTCATCCTCATCACCCTAGTTACTAGTAATTCTTAGATACAACACTCAACACGAACATACATAGGTGATATTAACTCTATATTTCAACATTTATAGCAATATTTGCTATCAATGTTGGTATCATTATTCAAATTTAACATTTAACAACTACACCTATCACACATATTATATCAATCATAAATGTTGAGTTTTTAGTTTTATGACTTAATCTATGTGTGCATGAATCTAAAAAGTGCATGCATACTCCCACATGGTACATGTTTGACTTCTAAATTGAATATAGTATAATAAGGATTATGTGTAAATCATATCTTCTATGCATACAAAGGGTAACATCACCAAATGTCAAAATTTCCATCTATCATTAGTTTTATATTTTCTTCCAAACCTAACATCATGCAATATATAACAAAAAAAACATTTATTTTTATTTGTCAATTATACACCACCTTAATTTGAGAGGTTGTTGGACAATGCTATAATCTTGTAATCATTGGAATTTGAATTGCTTCACTTTGTATAGGTGACTTTTAGTATATTTTTACATCCACATTGATAGAAAAAAATTATTTCATACATAACAACCGGTGAAAATAAGTAAAAATCTAAATAAATAGGAGAAACCACACCAAATAATATACAATATCTCACTTATAACCAATGATATTAGTTGATGTATTGATGCTCTAAAGATACAACCTATACCAACACATCTTTATCATAATGGTACAAATTATACACATGCCTTCTTGTGAAGTATTTAGGAATGCCATCACAATATGCATAGAGATATATCGTATGTTATCTCACAACTCTTCTGTGAGATATGATAGATGTTAAATATGTGTCATGTTAGAGATATAGTTTATGCCTTACAACTTATCTCTCTTTGTTTTTGTATGGTTTCATTCTAATATTCTCAAGTAATATAAATTTTAAATATTTATACATATTTTCTTGTATTATATTCTATGTTCATGAGTTTAGTATGCATTATATTATGTAAAAAATATATATTTTTGATATGTTTTATCATAGCATTCATTTATAGCTTTTATAGCACTAACATCTCTTCCTATGTACTAGCAACAATTTTTATTCTATAGATTATAGTATCTAATCATCAAGGTTTTTTAATATAATGGGTATGTTTATATGAATCCCTCTATGTAGTCGTTATCCACCTAAAACATACTAATTATCATTATAATTATGACTTCACTACTTAGTTATTTCCTAGTTATTTGTTATTGAACTTTTAAAAGCAATTTGAATCCACCATAATCCAAGTGCTCTTGTATGTGCTCCATCTAAGATTAACATCAACAATTTTAGTGCAATAATAGAATCCTTGATTCATTATTTATAGTATCACTCTATGTTATAAATATTTAGCTTTAGTAGCAAAATTAGGTAATTGTTCCTCATGTTACCTCTTGGTTTTGTTTAGAATTGACCAATGGTATCAAAGAAAATGCAAGGTTCGTATACATAAAAAATTAATCTTAAATCATGTTTGAATTCCATCAATAGTTCATATTTAATATTTTAAGCCAAAAAATATTACATCTTCAATCAATATGGAAAGGATTAAAAAATTGAAGCAAAAAACATCTAGTTAAAAATTGGAGCTTGCAAAAAACATCTTACCCAAAATTTGATTGTTTTCAGAATTATTAAAAAATGAGTTGGTTCAATTCTCATGATAAATGAGTATTATATTAACCAAGGACTAAGAAATTATGTACTCAACATAAAGTATCAAGTCATTAAATCTAAACAATGATCCAATAACATAGGTATCATGTATATGTATAGTCATTATGGAAGACCAAGACATAAATTGAATAGATGCTTTTATTTCCATCTTCATGAATTTTATGAAAGGTGTAACCATAACAACTTAACTTGTTGGTAAATATATATTTTTATTGAAGGTCGATAAACTTGTCACAAATACATTTTGGATGAAACTTTGCTCTTAGTTGGAAGAAGTTTGCTCTGACCATCCATAAAACCTAAATCTATCAAGAGTCTAACTTTGCATTTTTTTCTCTTTGTCTCCTCTACATGGATCCTCTTCACATTCCTTGGGATCACACAAGTTTTGCATCTATGGTTAAGGGTCTTCTCCATATTCCTATAGATAATTGATTAATTCTAATACCATGTATAGATTTATGTATATTTATTATTTATTTTATTAGTATGTGTTGAAGCTTGAGCTAAAAACATTTTCACTTTAGTCTTTGTGTGTGTCAATTGATTCTATTTTTTGTGTATTCTATAAAGTATAAGGTATCCACTCATATACCATTAATACAACCAAGGATATAACTATTTTGGTTTTATTTTTAGAAAACCAGATGATATCCACTTTATGAAAGAATAATTAAATCTATAAAGTATAATTTATATTTATGTTAAACATCTCAACTTTTATCATTAATATATTGGAATAATAAAGTGTTACTTCTATGTGTTTAAATCATGATATATTAACCCAATGTTGACCTCCACTATCAAAAATACTCAAATGCTACTACTAGATTTGATTAAGAAATATAATTCTTCTATGTTAGGTCATGTTCATATTTAAATGTTTCATAGTAGATCTAGGAATTAACGCTACTAACATAGATGTATCTTAGCTCATTAGGAAGATGTGGGAATAATAGCTTTTCCATAACTAGTTCCTTTATTACAATACCTTGTTATTTCAAAATTTTAAAAATATGTAAGCTAGATAAAAATAACTTTTATATATTTCATGTCATATGTTTTTTTTTTGACATTATAAAGTCAAATTTTATTAATACATCAAAGATGATTTTTTTAGTAGGACTTAATCAAAATATATGTTAGTAAAAATATTCATCAAATTCCTTTGGAAAAATATTGGATAGATTTTAAGTTGTCTATTTTATAATAGAAAAATATCATCAACTAGAATGTCTTTCTCTATACTAAACTTAAATTTCATGTTGAACACTCAGTGTCTTAACAAATTTTATACTATAGAAAATTATGAATTTATAAAAATGCTTGAATTCATGTGCTTGTTGCTACCTAGATGCTTGCTACATAAAAAGTTGAGAGATATTCTAGGATCCATGATGATCCTAGTTAGGATATATTCCCTTTTATCTAGGTAGACAAGGTATAATATCTCTCCCAAGATTCTTCTTCATGGTTAATTTACAATTCAATTGATAAATCAGCACTCTTACATCTTAAAACAAAATACAATTTTATTGAAATTGCCTTGCTTTCATAATTTCTTACAATATTTTACCAACACCTCAAGATGATAATAATATTGGAAATTGAGTATATGCATTGCATTTAAAAATATAATCAAGAAATATACTTTTCAAGAGTTACTACCCATTTCTAATAGCATAAATCTCCCTCGTTATATTACAAAAAATTAGGAGGTGACCACATTTATGTTTACTGATTGAAAGCTACGTGAAAATTTATAGATGTGCCAAATACTAGATAAAAATTTTGTACATCTCTTGGTTGTTTGTAGAAAATTCGAGACAAACATCATACAATACTATTTTCAATAATATCGTATTTCATCACACATATCTTGTGAAGCTAATTCATCCCTACACATAAGAAGGTTGAGTGGTATAGTTATTTTATGCCTGGTAAGTGCCTAAAATATCTACACATAAAACAACATGGGATAATTCTATTAAAAGTATTTCCTTGGTATAGGGGTCTATCAAAAAAACTCAAATCATGAGATGAAAATTATGATACTTCATAATTTTCAAAAATTGATAATTTGATTCATCCTTATATCTAATAAGTATGAATGGTAGGAATATTCAATCCTTGGAATGTTCCTTACAACTTATACACCCAATAATATGGGACGATTCAATCAAATATCCTTCCTCGATATTGAGGTCTATTAGAACACTTAGGTTATGATTCCTCTACCTTAATCAAGGCCATATAATGAACATTACAAAATCCTCATGATTACTGATGGCCCTATCTCATCACCTCATAGCAACTTGAATGTTCCCAAGTTTCACAAATATAAAAAATCTCACCATATTTACAAGCATTCATAAGCACTCAACTGCTTTCTTTAAATATAAGTGGTTACTTGGTTTACTTTTCTTAAGTGAATCCATAAAACTTTATAGATGCACCAAGCAAGGAGGCCAAGTATTTTTACTCCCTTTAATGATTGAGAAAGTACCTTAAAAATAAATTTTATTAATATATCACCAAAATTATTTGAGATCTTATAAATAAATCATAAGACCTCTTATTTCCATGTAGGGGGTATCTATCATAAAATCCCTAGCCAATCCAAGACACATCAATGATTATAAAGAATAAAATCCCTAGCCAAACCTATTCACTATATTTCAATATAAATAGTACATTATATGAATAGGCACAATGTTTGAAGTGTGCCTTTACAATTAAGCTTTTCATAAAGTTATATTAATTAATTAATAATTAATAATTAATAATAATTAATTAAACTTTTTAACTTAATTAATATTTAATGAAATATTAATTAAAGTTTAAATTAATTAATATTTAATTGAATGAGGAATCTTATTCCTCATCATTCCTTCCAACAATATGTGCATTGGATCCCAATGCATTCAGAATAGGAAGAAAGAAGATCTTGAAAATCATGAGGTGACCATGGGGGAGTTCATGGATGTGGCACTATGCATGTAAAATATGTGAATATGAATGGTCTTCAAAGCATATAAATGGTACTCTCATCCCAAGAATGTAAATCCTACACAACAATGGATTTGATTGTGAGAATAATAGAAGTGGGTATGCCAATATTGAACTTTGGTTGGACAAGGCTTCCTTCAAAGAAGATGTGCATCAATGTTAGAGCACGATAATAGGTCTACATAAAATGATCAAGTACCACTTCTAATATAATTGGTAGATCAAAGAAATGACTCTCATCCTCAATGAGCTCAACTCCAAACATATTTGTCAAAGTGTTGTCAAGAATTTGGTCCTCAAAGCTAGTAAAAGAGGATATGCCTTGAAAGGAATCAAGATTAGGTATATCATCTTCCATGACGTACACCAAAGGAGGTGGAGGAGGAGTTTCATTTCAAGTGGAAGGCACCTTGTTCCAAATAAAAAAGTTTGTTAAGCTTGATTGTGCCTTGTTGTCCATAATAGACTTGGATTATGCCAATTTCATTGTCCACAATGCTAAGATTTGGGGCCAATGAAGTAGGGCTAAAATCAAATTGAACATCTTGTCTAGATTCCTTAACACCAATCGAATCATTCTGGTCTACATCATTCATAGTGGACACAGTCTTCACTAGTTGGGTACATATCTCTTTATTGAGAAGGGCAATCTCTTTAGCTTGTTGTGTAAGCTATGCAAGCTTCATAAAGTCTTGGCTAGGTGATGTGGTGCTAGCCTCTTCCTTACGATATTTATACCTTTAATAAATTTCCTTTCCAATTTGGTATTTGTCATACCCTCACTTTAATATTCTTCTTCTCCCCTGGTTTGATATTTTACCTCATTGAATTGATATAGCTTTTACTTGGTGGAAAATTTTACCTCCTTTAATAATTAATTAATTAAAATGTTATTTTTATTGACTGCACCATATATACAAAAAACCCCTCGAATAGCCTGATGGGTATACCAGTATGGGACAGGCCCCATGGAACATAAAATCCTGGCCCATTGGGGATATGTGGAATGGTTTTTGTTAACATAAGTTTTTGCACTGGGGATGCAGCGCAATGGTTCGAACTTTGGCTCTTCTTCAAGAGGTCCAAGGTTTAGACCACGGTGTAGGCAAGTGTTTGAGGGGGTGGGTGTGTGGTGGCTTTGTGTTAAATTCCCTATTGATAAGTATAGCTCTCAACTTTAGGAGGGTTCATGGTTGGGAGAAGATTGCTCAACCCTGTACATCGGTCATAGGGTTTTTTCACAATAACCAAATCCAATATATATATTAATTAATTAATTATTATATATTTTTTAAATATATATATTTTTTGGTACTATTAAAATAAGAGGGTTTTAACGGGATCCCACAACCACTATAAAGAAATCCATGAGGGCAACAAAAACTGAACCAACCTCGAAAAAATCCAGAGGCAAACAAGATAGAAGACGAAAACCCAACCACAAGGCCTCAAAGAAGGGAGAACTGAGATAGTTCTACACTAGCTTATGAACACCTTGAGTTACATTTACCGCCAAGCTAGAAACATTTTCAGTTAAGTCAAGGGTACATTTCAACGCACTCCAGATTTTATGCTGGTTAATATCAATGAGCTTTAAATCTCGGAGAACCATATCTTTAAAATTCTTGAAAGCACCCAAAGAATAGAAATATTCCACAGACTTCTCTTGGGGAAGATACCTTGGCAGAACATCAATATCTGAGTGGTTTCAAACATTAATTATATATATTAAATTTAAGTGATGGTTTGTTGTGGTTATTGGACACTAACAGAAACAATCAAAAACACCACGTAGATGTCTTTGGCATTTTCTTTGTCCCAATAAACCAAATAAGAAATGTAACAACCCAAACACATACACATTCAAAAGTAATCCTTGCATGAGAAAAATAATCACGGATACACCCATTGAAATATTGGTACAAGGCATAAAATTTCTTCACACTTCAAGTTCGTTCACCACTGCAGCTGGTGACTTAAGTGCTCGGGATCGGCTAATTCCTGCAAGTGTTTGCCTATTAGGATTTGCTCTCTGCATGAGCATTTCTGATCCTAGCATGGGGTTGTCCTTTCAGGGCCCATAACACCTGAAAGGGTGAACGCTGATTTTACCCTATCCAAAGCATGTGGATTCACAATCCACTATTTTTCCTTGTGGTAAAATATTAAGCCAAAATGCTTCGGATTTAGCGTTATTATGCCAGTGCCTGGACATAACCTTCATCTAAGGAATGGCCAGGGTCCACCATCGCATGGCTATATGGACTGAAACCTTTGCTCCCTACTTCGGATAACGGTAAAGCTACCCATACCATCTACCGCTGGAATAAACCATCCGAGGTTATCTCAGCCAAGGCTTAATCGGTTATTCCTTATCCGAAGTAGAGTAGGGAAGTTCCTCACGTATCGGTTGGCTGTTAACCCCAGGGTGGCATCCCATACCGTCACCCATACTCTCTCCACAATCGTAAGCTTCTACTTAACAAGCTGGATATCAGTTAACACCATTTACGATAGGTGCCTCTGCAACTGACATCGATGGGTGAGCAGCCCTTCTCGGATTTATTTTCTCAGCCCTAACTTGACATAGTATAGTAGGAATGTTATAACGCCCAACCCTGCTTCCTCTCTTATCTTCAAGTATGCAATGGTGTCACTTAGGTTTTTGTTTAAAGTTAAAGTCTCTCTTTAATGAATTTCTTAACCACTTTATTATTTATTAATATGATTCGAATTAATACAAAATGTAAATCTTGTAATACATTTCCAAAGAATGGTATACTCTATGCATAACTAATCAAAAGTTATATTATCTAAGTTTTTCTTTTATATACAAATATACACAACTATTTTCTAAAAAAATTTAAAAACATTAAAGACTTTTAAAAACAAGTGACGAGCTCCTACCATTATACAAGAGAAATGTATTTGGAAATGAACGTCCAAACTAATCTAGGTATTTATTTTCTTGGTGAAAATGTCTCTTTTCCAAGGTCCTTACTATATTTAACTCCAATCATTTTACCGTATCATAAACCAACCTAAAATTTAAATACAAAATCCAACATAACAAATTATCTTTTATATTACATAAAGTGGATTCTTTTACCCTAAAAATTATATGAATACTAACATTTCTCAATTCCATTACACATTCTTGTAATTACCTACATTCTATTATGAAGGATCGTAAGCCTAAACGAAAAACCGAAACATTTACTTACTTTTTTTCAAACTGTTGTTGAACATAAATAGAATATGACGCTTTTCTTATAGATGGAACAACCAAAATACATTGAGGCATTCTCTTTCCATTATTTTCTTAAGTTTATAACCAACACGATTCTAAAGAAACATAATAACCAATTAATATATCAGAATTTAAATTTCTAATTGCTTTAAACTATATAACCAGAACGTTTTCATTCCCTACGGCTAAAACTTGTATACCACAAGCGTCAGGTAAAGTATACACGACTTCTCCTCGGGTATTTGAAATTAAAAGGGTATTGCCATAATTTCACATCAACCAACGATGTTTTGTAAGCACATGGCTTCACTATTCGTTCTATAGGGTGGAGTGTAAAGCTTGCTCCGAAACAGCACTTTCACGTTGGTCCTATGTTAGCGTAAATGCTTCTGACCTCCTTTCCCCACACTCGCTGGCAGAGGCGGATGAAGGGGTTTTTCTTAAGAAACGGGGTCATCTTGGCCACTATAAAGTCTACATGTTACAGACAAGCATGCAAGAGAATGGAAGTAGCCACCAGGAAGCCAATCAACAACCAAAATCTCCACACTGAAGAAAATAAAATACATTCTAAATGTGCAGCGAAAATAATCTTGGAAAATTGTTTTTAAGTAACAGTTCCATGCTATTATGCAACTACACAAACTAAGTTTTGCATTCCTTTAATTTTAAAATTACATTACACAACACTCCCATATCATTAGCACTATCCTTTATTGAAAACTACTAGGCTATCTTAACACAGGAACAAACCAGTTTTCCACATACACGACATCCAGTTACTCTATGGAACAATAGGCAGTTTAATCATCCAAAACTTATCTGATGCGTTCATAAACCAGAGTTTCCTTATTCATGGCTCTTCATCAAGTTATATATGCAACAAGTATTGATATACACACGATGCACAACATTTACCCTAGGTTGCTTTAGCAATTCATATATATTTTTTTAACTAAAAACTTTTAGCTGATGGTCTACGGAAATTCTACAAGCATGTACACAGTTTCTAGTGCAATATTAAACAGGATGACAACTCTATTATTAAAACATGCAATAATTATTTTCTTATAAAAGTTTTGACCTTTTCCTTGGAGTAGCTCGATATCCAATTCTAGTTCAATACCACCCACAACGTTAGATGAAAGACTAACTTTCGAAAGTTAAGCAAAATGTGCAGATTCTAGAACAGTTTTCCAGAAGACCTTCCGTAACAGAACCCCCCTTTCACCTTCCGTAGTTTCTTCTTTTTAAAATAAAACTTACTTGTTAATCGTTTGACACCTCTCAGCTTGTATACGGACAGGTGGTAGTGTCTTTCTCTTCCGCGTAGTGGAAGATTTAATTTTTAATTCAGGGTAAACTTTTTCCAATATTTATTACGAAGTTTTATTGTTTATTGCATATTTATATACATGTTCTATATTTAATATAGTTCATTTACTTAGCTTGTAGATTTCTTACGGACATACTTTATAAAGTTTAATTTTATAATGTGTTCTATCCACAAGGTTATCCACCATGTATTTTATAAAGTTTTGATAAATCTTTTAGAAAAAGACGAGTTCTTTTACAAGCTATAGGTAACAATTAATTGTTTTCTTAATTTTTTTTAATTCATTATTTATTATTTTATTTTATTTATACTTACATATTTATTATAAATATTTTATATTAATGTTTATTTAAAATTCATTTTTAAAACAACGACCAATGATAGACTACAAGCAAAACTTCAACAAGCAGCTTACAACAATCATGCATTGTCAGTCAAAATGTGATGCATATGCAGATTCCTACGGTGGGCTTCCGTGTACCCACGGGCCAAAGTACAAGTGGCATGACTTCATACCCCACTTACCTGTAGCCTCAAAACTACTGTCTCTGCCAGGAGGTGGATTTCCTTCTCGTTTGGCATGTTTGTTTCAGCTGTAAACCTGCGCCTGCAAACACAAATACTGAAGGCAAAATCATATTCTTCTAAAAAGTAATGCTTAGAATTGGTGGGGATGTGACAAGAAAAGCAGAGGTATGAAAAATTGAGGCATTACCTTGGAAAGTATAGTTTAAAATAACAAACAAATTGACTATGGAAAGATCTCAATCATGTTTTAATAAACTCTTTAATTTACTATAAAAATATATATTGAATATATGTTGGATTGTGTGTTCATGTAAAATTTATTCCCAACTTCCATGCTTTGATAACGTGGGTGGGGTTAAATCAGAATTTGCATTCGGCCACTTATCCCCAAAATGCGTCACAATTGTTGTAATATTGGCAACACTTTCGCTGTGAATTTGTCTGTTTCAAATTTGGAAGTCACGACATTCCACTCTGCTTACGATGGGATTACAGATGAATGCATGCTTATTGACATATAAAATTCTAAAGCTTAAATGATGCAACGCGCACAACGGTATAAATTCTTCTCTCCATAATGGAAGCAAATTTGTACTCAGTGTGCGATACAGGTATTAATCACGTAGGTAGTATGCCAGTCATCGTCACTGAATCAAAATGCTTTACTCTGCATCAGATGGAGTTTCTTTTAACGCCAGCAACCATGCACCTTTTAAAAAATAAAAAATAAAATGCACTTGCCACTTCAATAATTAGTACTATGACAGGGTATTCTTCTACGTGGTTAATACGTGACCAAATATGATGACTTTTAAGAATATTATCCAACCCTTAAATATATTTTAAAATTTACAAAGCTTTATTTAATAATTATAATGTATTAGTATAATAAGCTCAATTTGTGGGTCCCAGACCAGGTTTCTAATCTCCTAGCCTGTCTAATGAATGTAGTTGGTTACTTAAAAAGGTTTACTCCACATATTTACATTCTTGAAGGACATATATATTATAACCAGTTTTAAAGGACATATATATTATAATCAGTTTTAATTTTTATCCATAATATAGTTTTAAAAATAAATTATAGCCAAATAAAAGTCAATTTTCCTTTGCATAGTTTTTGAAGCACGCACCATGCTTTTGCCTCCAATTTTGAGTGTGGGTGTATAAAATTCAGACTTTCCGTTGAAGGCAATGCATCTTGATGCATTATTATCCACTCAATGTATAATAAGCATTTTTTCTCCGACCGACCCATTAGCTTTTTCATGCAATCATCGGAATATTCAAAACAATTCAAAGCTTGTCTATTTGAGCTTGTGGCGTTTCTATGAAGAATGGTAAGTTTTGTTTGAAGTGGGTATCAAACCTTTTCATTATGCTTGGTTTTAGAGATCAAGAATCCGTATCAGATTCATTATGTGGTTTATTTATTTTAAAGGGAAACTCATCTGCTAATGCCAAATATGCATGCCAAAAAAAACACAAAAAGTGAAAGGATCTACCTAGTTTGTTGAGTTTGCAATAATACAAAAAAGCAGCCATAGCTTTTTCTACTCGCATAACAATTTGAACATTTTAAGGAATAACAGATGCTTTTAGTTGCAGGGTTTGCACTCAAATCCTTTTACTTACGCCTGGCTGTGTTCTGTTTTATTGAGTAGTTAATTCCATGGCTTTCAAGTTAGACGTTATGCTTTTCTGAGTGCACTGAGTAACCAACCAACACGCTCTGCTGGATCCAAAGAAAAGTTTGATGCCACAAATATTTGCTTAGCATACGCAATTGAGATAGTGGGAGAGAACGAAAAGCACGTCATGTGTGATTTGAGTGGTAGGTGGTGTTAGATAATTGTATGGTAGTTGCCCGTGTACTACTATAATATATATATAGAACTCTATAAGAGTGACAACAGCAAGTAAAAGGCATCTACTTAAAGTTTGGAAGGTTGGAAAGAAATCAAAGCATAGAGAATGATATTTCAAAAAAATATGGAAATACCTTAGTATAAAAGTTGGTTAGCAACAGAAACATCCAATGCAGGCTTATCCTATTAAGCATAAACATAAAGTCAAGTTCAAATAAAAAAGAGAGGCCTTTTAGAATGGTTTAGATGTGGTATAGGGTTAAACAATAATATATATAGTATGTTTTATATTATTTGGTCTATATAATAAACGATTAAATATTGTCAAATGAACGAGACGAATGATTAAATATTGTTAACAAAGTGATTATTTAAGATAACATGGCAAAACAAGGCTTTATTTTTAGAGATAAATTGAATAGAGGAGGAAGGTGGATAGCAAAATAAAAGAGGAAGAAAGACTAATAGTATAGAATATATATTTAAATATTATATATATATATATATATATGAGAGAGAGAGGAACTGGTGGATGTCTATGGTTTTAAAAGGTTGATATTAAGGACGTATAAAATAAATTTATTTTAAACATTTTGGTATAAATTTATTTTCTCAAGATTCAAAAACAAAGATACGAGGTTTATGAGAATTATATAATTGTATGGTAATTTCCAGTCTACTACTATAAAATATATAGAACTCTATATAGCAGTGACAACAGCAAGTAAAAGACATTAAATATATAGAACTCTATAACAGTGACAACGGCAAGTAAAAGACATCCACTTAATGTTTGGTTAAGAAGGTTGGAAAGAAATCAAAGCATAGAGATTTTAAATAATTATGGAAATACCTTAGTATAAAAGTTGGTCAGTAACATAAACATCCAATGCATACTTCTCCTATTAAACATAAAGTCAAGTCCAAATCGAAAGGGAGGCCTTTTAAGAATGGTTTAGAAGTGGTATAGGGTTAACCTTTGCTTTATATTATTTGATTTATATAGTAAACATGAAGAATGATTAAATAATGTTAAAAAGGTGATTTAAGGTAATAAGGCAAAACAAGATACTTTATTCTTAGAGATAAATTGAATAGATGAGGAAAGTGTATAGCAAAATAAAAGAGGAAGAAAGACTAAAAGTATAGAATGTATATTTAAATATTATATATAGATAGGACTTAGTTGATGTCCATAGGTTTTAAAAGGTTGATATGGACATTAATTAAGAGGTACAAAATGAATTTATTTTAAATATATTTCTATAAATTTATTTTTATGAAGATTCAAAAATAAAGATACAAGGTTTTACAATAATTATATTAAAATTTAAGGGTTTTCAACAAAAATTCTTTAACATTATTTATGTAATATATTTCAAAGATTAAAAAACCTTTGATATGGATAAATCTAGTCTCATTCGAGGCTTTGGTAAATATATTTGCAATTTAATATTTTGTCATGCAATACTTGAGATGAATTACCTATTGCTGAATAAGTTATGAAGTAGTGACATTATACTTCAATGTGCTTAGTCCTTTCATGGAACACTAGATTATTGGTAAGCTTAAAGGTATTTTGATTGTTAGATTGCAATATGGTAGGTTGTGTCCGGTGTTGTTGTAATTTTGAGAGAATGTTTGTTAACTATATGATATATTTTTTTGTCTCATTAGTTGTTATGTACTCTACTTCTATTGTAGATAAAGCAACTATACTTTATATCTTGCTATACCAAGATATAAGACCAAAACCAAGTGAGAAAACATATATTGTAGTTGATCTTCTATAAATTGCACAACTTGGCTAATTTGAATCAGGATATTCTATAAGAAGTAATTTTCTACTATATGAGTACTCAATGCCCATGCTTAATGTACCTTGTACATATCTCAGTATCATATTTTTAGGTTTCCAATGGAAAATGTTTGGATAATTCATAAATCTAGATACATATTAACTACATAAAAGATATGTAGTCTAGTATGGGTCAAGTATATCAGGCTGCCCACAATTTGTCACTAGAGTGTTGGATAGACTTCATCTACTTCCATATACTAGATCAACTTTGTATATGTAGAAATTAGAGTGGATACTTTTACATAATTTTGGATTTTGAATCTCCAGGGTTATGAATATTGGCAAATATTCACAAATTAGGTAAATATTAGGATTTTTAAAATTAGAAATTGGCGAATATGAGGACCCTCGACGTCGGCCCATTCACCTAAAATTTTCAAGGACAAATTTTTCTTAGGGTCAATTCACCACAATATATATGTAAACATAGGTATATTTGTACTTGTTGGAAAGATGTTTTCAAGCCCGATCTAATGGTGGTATTTTTAAGAAGTTATAAGGTGATTAAATAGGTCAAAATTTTCACCAAATATAACCTTAATTTATATGGCTTAAAATACCCCAAATTTTAGCATGAATATGATTTATTTGATTTTCTTAGGAGTCACCTTGAATCACCTTGATTTTGATTAGGATTTGCTATTTTTTTACAAGTACATTTCGAGTCCAACCCCTTATGCATAAACCTGAATGATACATAATGTAAACTTCTGAATGATATTATTACATAATATGCACAATATAAATTCACACATCAAACAATCGAAGGTTGCAACATCTTGTCACCAATGCCAAACATGGAGCAACCAATAAATCTAAACAATGTAAAAGACAACAATGGGTGCAACAACCCAATCATACACTCTACATGGGTAAAACTACCAAATCACGTAGTATAACAATGTGCAATAATAATAATAATAACATAATAAAATAATAAAATACTTAGGTTAAAAGATATAACCTAAGTATCCTCAACACTCCTCCCAACCATATAAGCATTGGACCCCAATGCTTTCACAAGAAAAGTGGGAGTGAGCTTAGGAGTGTTTGGTATGACCAAAATTGCACTCCTAGATACAAAGAGGAAAAGACCAAGAATGAGCTAAATGCCAAAAAAATAATACCAATGAGCCAGGCTCGAAAAAATCTTTCCAACAACTATAAACTCGCCTAAACTTGTAGACGAATAAATTGGTTTCTCTCAAACGTATAAATATGCAATTAATTAATTAAATAATTAATTTAATTATGAATTAATTGATTTAATTTAATAAATAAGTCAATTTAAATTTATTTAAATAAATAAATCATAGTTTTTTAATTCCCTGTAGGGAATGGCTTATGCACTGTCAATTTGACCGTGTGCAGCCTACATGGAGTGCAGCATGCACAAGCATGTTATGACCATGTGTGTGGCATACATCCATGTATGCCCAAAATGGGTACGCATACATAGAGCATGCACACCCATGCACAAGTCACGCATGTGTCATAGCCACTCATGGGAGCCCATGTGGTGAGTGCCTTGCTCACCCATGACCTGCGAGTGAATACGCTATGAGACGTAGTGTAGCACAACATACACTCACATACTACCTTGTAGGGTAGTGCATGAGTGTTGTGCATTACGAGCCACAGTAAAGCACTGCTCATGTGTTGTCTTATGGGTAGTGCATGAGAGTTGTGCGTTGTGAGCCGTAGTGTAGCTTTGGTCATGTGTTGCCTTGTGGGGTAGCACATGAGTGTTGTGCATTGTGCATGGTATCGCACTCACTATGTATCACATCGTTCTCACATGCTACATTATGTGATAACATGTGAGTTGTGCATTGGGCATGGCAGCGCTTAGAGCCCTAGCACAATTTTTTATTTTTTATTTTTTTTTGTGTTGTGGTCATGCATGTGTTGCCTACACATGCTATTTTTTCTTATATACACTTTTGCATGATTTTATTTTCCATATTCCTATAGGAGTTGGATCTGGAGCTTTCAAGCAATGGGGCCATGGTGGAAATTGTAGCGGCTAGTAATTCACAGGATGGAAACTTTGTAGTAAGCTATGAGACTAGCATCTGTAATGGATCTAGCAACAAATAGGAAGATCGGGTAGCAGAGGGTAATTTATTGCAAGTGAGCCATGGAGACAAGGTGGCAACAACTTTTGCAAATTGTTTGTCTACATCAGGTAACCCTTTCATTTCTCCATTATTTTCTTCATCAAATAAACCTTCAGCATAGAAGTCTTTTTTAGGGAAACCTTCAATGTTGTTTTTACCAATAGCAACATGGTCCAGTGGTAGGACAATGGGCTTTTTTTCCATAAACCTTGGTTCGATTCTAGGTGTTGCTATAATTTTTTGTTTTGCAGCAATTTCATCCATAGGTAGAATTTTTTTTGTAAAATATTCTTTTGCATATTCTACTGAAGGAAGGATTTATTTTGCAAAAATTTGAATTTTTATTGTAATTTCTTCCATCGGAATAAATTTTTCTTCAACAAATATTTCTTCTTCTCCAAAAATTTTCTCTGCAGCAATTTCATCCTCGGCTAGAAGAATATTTTCCTTAATAGATTCTTCTTTTGTTTCCATTTATTCGACGAGTTGGACAACTTGAATATTTTGGATATTAGCAATGATCATTTTGAGTCATTGCTTCAAATTTCCTAAGAAAATTTTATCTTGAGTGGAAAACATGGTGCCTTACCTATACAAGAGCAGGATCTTCTGCTCTAATACCAATGATATAGAATGTAAACTTTTAAATGATCTTATTACATAATATGCACAATATAAATATACACATCAAATGATCGAAGGTTGCAACATCCTATCACCAATTCCAAACAGGAACTAACCAACAAATCTAAATAATGCAAAATACAAGAACGAGTGAAACAACCCAATCATGCACTCTATCATGCACTCTATGTGGATAAACCTGCCAAATCATGTAGTACAATAATGTGCGATAATAATAATAACATAATAAAATAATAAAATACTTAGTTTAAAATATATAACCTAAGGATCCTCAACATTGAACTAGAAAGTCCTTGGTATATTTATTTTAGGAAAGAAAGATACTCTTTTTAGATTACCACACCTCAAATTCAAGAAAGTAATGGAGTCCCATATTTGTCATTTCAAATATGTCCCTTAGTCATGGCTTTTTTTTTATCATTTAAATTTAAAGTGGGTTTTTATCAAGGGACCCAAAACTTGATTACAACAAGGCAAGAGACTTTTTAAACAAGGCCATAGGAAAGGACAAAAAAAAACCAAAGGAAAGGCAAAAGGATTGCCTTTCAGGATAGGCTTAAGGAAAGCCTTTCAAGATAGGCTAAAGGATAGTCTTTCAGGATAGGTTTAATGATAGCCTTCAAAAGATGTGAGAGAAAAGGAAAAACCTGCTCTGATACAAATTTGAAAATCTCACTCAACGGGAGAAATATAAAGCAGGAAAATTAACATTTGAAACTCCCACCTAGCCATAATTTTGAACCATCCAATAGTCCATAAAACAACAACCCACAAAATTTTGAAAAATATAATCCTGTGTAGGGGAAAATATAGAAACTGGGCAAAAAACACCTGAATACCAGGAAATAAAACCAAAAACTTGCTTGAGTAGCAGGAAGGAGCCTGGAAACCACCCAAAAAAATATTGGAATGCAAAGGAACAACATCCTACATAGGCCTAAAAAAAGTACAGTAAATAGGGGACTCCATAGGCCATAAAGTCCCATTGCAGCAAAGATATCTATGTAAAAATCATTTCCCATAGGCCATAAAATCCCATTGCATTATTGATTGTGTTGATCTTGGCAATGAGATTTATTTTTCTATAAGCAATTTAACGACCCTTCTCGCACAATTAATGAAATAAAGTTAAATATGTATATACTTACCTTTTCTATATAAATATGGTACTGCTGACAGTCTCTATGAGTGCAGGATAATTACAAGATGATAATGAAATGAAGCAAGTTAGCAAAAAAAATGGTAAGAAAGGGAAATGATGATTTTGCTCGCGAGAACATGGAAAATTGTGCTTGCAAATCATTTAATGACAATATAAATTCCATCTCTGCATGAGTTAAATTTTTAAAATATTGCTTCTTAAGAGGGAATGAGAATTATTTTTATGGTGGCAATGATGATGGGAGCCACTAGCTTGGAAAGGCATGTGAGTGTTTGTTTATTTGGACATGTGTGTGTCTAATACTTTGAATGTTCTTTTATTTTTATAAAGTGATCTTGTGTGATTAGAGGTGGTAATGAAGATGTCTTAATCATGGAAGCCACCCTTTATTTGTTGAATGAATATTTGAAAATATTTTACTTTATCCTTTCATGGTTTTATGGAAATATAATTTTATAAATAAAATAGGAAAAAAATAAAGTAAAATAGTTATTTTTGTTTCTTTAAAAAAAAACTTGTGCAAAATTGAGTTATAGTTTGTTGTGTATTTGCTCCACATTCACATTTAAGAACTATGGTATTTGATGTTAAATTAAAAGAAAAATAGAATATCCAAAATTAGTTATGATATCTAAGGACATGTGTTGTTTGATGGCCAAAACTCCTTTTGCATTAGACATTGTTCATAATTCTAATCTTGCTTTATTTTACAACATGCATAAAATAGTTATGTTGTTATTATTTCTTTATGGTTAGAAAATTTAGCAGAACTAATTTTATTAAACTTTCATGTCGGTGGGATGCACATGGAACATTTTTGTAACAAAAGAACTAAACACGTAATAAAAATACACACAGAGAAAGGATATTTCCAAAATTGCTCTTTGTATTGATAGTGTGATACTATGTTACAAATGAAATTTTGAATTACCCCAAATGTGTTGGGGATAATTTTACAATGCTCTTTCTTCTATATGATACAATGCTCTGATAGATGGAACCAGGATCTTCCAAGTCTTCTATAGAAATGTGTTGTTATTTGTTATTTAGTTACAACTCTAAGGGGTGAGTAGGCTTCTGATATTCGATGTAGGTATTGTTCTAGCTCCAGTAGATTTTCCAAAAGTACTTGTTACCTAAATACATGAAAATCAAGGAGGGTTTAGTAGCAATATTTGAATCAAGATATAAAATATTACCATAAGAACCCTAACTAGAAAAGAATTTGATGTAGGAAATAGATAAATAAATAAAATTAGATACCTTATTACAAATACTAACATCTTACTGATCTAGTCTATCATGTGCTCTCAGATCTGAGAAACCATAGCCGTGTGGTGACTACTACTAAATCACACACGGGAATGGATGCTCAATTTCAATCTTGATTTCTTACTATCACCCATATTCCAAGGTTTGTGTCTTTAGAATAAATGTTTGGTTTTCATTTGATTGGTAAATTTACCAAATAATGAGGGTCTCCACACCAGTAGAAACCTTCATTGGGATGTTGTTTTTTCTCAATTTTATTCCGAAATTACCTTATTTGAGGTGATTCTATTAGTTATTCTTTCCTCGAGGTTGAGTGAGTTTTGGGGGTCAAACCTTCTATCCATTTACTCAATTTTATTTAATTGATATATTTGATCACATAATGTGGCCCTCCACATAGGTGGTAACCTATTTGGCACCTTCATAGTTTTTTTGAATCTGCTTTGTAATTTATTTTTCTTGGGGTCCCTTTAGTTGAATTTTTCCTCCCGATTTAGGTACACTTTTCTTTAGTTGAGTGGGCTTCCATTCACACTTTTCATCACTCTTCCTCTTATTATTAGTGAGTTTGAGTTGGCTTACCCATTATTTCTATTGACCTTTCCACTTTAAATAACTAGTAATTTCTCTTCCCCTTTGGTATTTTTGGTTTTTCTTTGTTAGTTCTATAAAATAGAAATCATTCAATTGCTTATGTTGTTTTATTTGTTCTCTTTATTGGACTATTATCTCCCCCTACTATTCTATTTTTTTTAGTAACACTATAGCAACGATGTTGAGATTTTCCACCTTTTTGTTTAAGTTCCTTGGACCCATTTCTTGGGTCCTTTTATAACATTATCTTTATGGTGCTCACTATTTGGGGAAGTAATCTTTCCTCATCTCATATTGGGTGCCATCTAGCATAAACACAACCAATAAGATAATATTATATTACAGCTTCACCTTGAGCTATATTACTAATTCTACCCAAATTACTAATTTATCCCACTAATATTCTCTAAAATCCAATTAGGTTAGTGTCAAAGTTATGATATAGTTTTAACGAACAAGTCCCTTCTTACTATAAGCAACATGTCATAAAGTTCTAACCACCCTTAGGGTTAATATCCCTTTGATTCTTGTAAGCAATAATTCTAGATCTTCCCAAAAAAATTTCCTAATGTCTAAATAGAAAGATATCTAATCCCTTAAGCATATTAAAAAGCTCTATACCTTGAAACCTAGAGATCTGATACCAGATGTAACGACCCAAAACTAGCTATAAAAATAATACAAGAAAAGATAAAACTTTTAAGAGGGATTCATAAACCCATATCCTATATTTGGTTAATCTATTATCTTAGTTTGATAAGTTTTCCAACTTTCCCAGAGAGTTACATCGCATTCAATGTCCTACACAAATTTATTTGTGTAAGCATATTATGTGTTCTGTAGATAAGCTATCTATCTCATCCTTCTTGATGAGCTAACTTATCACCTCCAATATATTCAAAGGTATACGCCCATCACCATACCATACACAATTCTATCTGTGTAGGTATGCTATGCGTATTACAATTTAAGCTATCTATATCATCTTTACGATGAGATATCTTAACTCTAATATAAGCAATCACCATAAGGGGTCTTAATCCCTTAGGTTATTTCCATACTCACCCTAAGAGGTCTTACTCTCTTAGTTCCTTTCTATGTTCACCCTAAGAGCTCTTAATCTCTTAGATCCTTTCTATGTTCACCCTAAGAGGTCTTAATCTCTTAGGTCTTTTTCTATGTTCACCCTAAGAGGTCTTAATCTCTTAGGTCTTTTTCTATGTTCACCCTAAGAGGTCTCAATCTCTTAGGTCACTTTTATTTTTAGTAGTAAGACAAGAATATCTCTATGTATTTAATTAACCAAATAATAAATTTCATAAAGCATAAGAGAAGTACTTATAATGAAAACAACATTTAAATAATAATAAGCATTAAATAAAAGAGAAAGATAGATAACATTGCATAGATACTTCATAAAATTAAATTTAAGATACATTTATAATTCATTCAATAAACTATTACATATATCCAAATATGATAAATCATCCATACTTTTAAAAGAATAAACTAATGTATCCATATCCATCTAGGGATTTCTCCCTACAAGTCTAGTCTACTTGAACATAAATAAATTATTGTAATTATAAATCAAACCAATGCATTGGTTCCAATTGTCCTCTTTGGTCCTCTTTGTCTTCTCATCTTTCTTTGGAGGGTATTAGTGGATCGGGAGAACTCATGGTCCTATGAAATACATGTGTCTAAATGCATCTAATAGTAACAAGAAACCAATGCATTTCCTATTTACCATTCAAATTGCAGCTATACAAATTTATTTAAAGCATTCAATCATCTATTATCTAGTTGATATCATAGCAATTTCCTCATTTATATTCTTATCTCTATTCCATTAAAGAGATTCATTTGAAAAAATAAAACTAGATCACAAGTCTTACTTTAATCAAATCATATCAAATCCATTGTTTCAAATAACTAAGGTCTCATTATTTAATGAAGAAAATAATCTATATTTCTTTTAGTTGAATTAATCAAAGTTCCATTCTTTCAATTGACTAAATAAATTGTAATTCCTCTATTAAAATTAATTAAAGTCTCATTCCTTCAATTAACAGAATAAACTATAAATTAATCAAAGTCTCATTCTTTCAATTAACTAAATAAACTATAATTTCTCTGTTTAAATTAATCAAAGTCTCATTACTTCAATTAAATAAATAAACTATAATTCCTTTATTTAAATTAATCAAAGTCTCATTACTTTAATTAACAAAATAAAATATAATCCCTTTATTTACATTAATCAAAGTCTCATTCCTTTAATTAAAAAAATAAACTATAATTTATTTATTTACATTAATCAAAGTCTCATTCCTTTTTATTTTTTTATTGATAATAGAAGGGGTTTTTAAAGGGTCCTCAAACCTATTATAAGTAGGATTTTAAAATGTGCCCCCAAACCTTAGATCTAGAAATAAGACATCAAGAAAGACTGAGACGGATTCCACGAATTAAAAATTAAAAATCCAATGAAACAACCTCCTAGCAAATAACTTGTAGACTTTTATCAAGCAAATACAAGAGATTATCCCATGGTCAAACCACTGTGTGCTATGAATCTAGACAACGAATAAAAATAGTAGAATAATAAAAATGATATAGTTAAAAAAAAAAATACAAAATAAAATTGACCAAACCAAAGCATTTGCTACCTAACAAGAAAGGAAAACAGAGGAATATTGTCATCACAATAACAAAATCTATCCAAAAAAGTACATAATAGGATAATGCCTCATGAGAATAGTCAGATTAAGAAAACAACACTAGAAATATCTATCAAAAAAATCCACAACATAAAAATCATCCAGGAGATCTACATAAGAAATTCCATGAAACCCGGAAATCTTGTTGGAGCCAACCAATTTTTTTTAATAACAACTGCTCTAAGGTACAAAAAATAGGAGATAGCAACATTCTGCATCGTACCTAAGAGGGAGAAGGGTAATATCCCCAAAAAATAAGCCTTAAAACCCTGGGGTCAAACACACCACCAATACTAGAACTGGATAAATAGATCTTTGCAGACCATTCAAGCTAGGAAACCCACTAGAGACATGGGGACAAAAGCTAAAATCCATCATAATATAACAACCCACATTCATCCCAACTATTTTAGATTGGTATTGTTAGAATTCCCAAGAGTAGAACTACAAATAATTACAAGATTTGAAGAAACAAAATAAAACTGATTGATTATTCCATGGATCAAATTTATATAAATAACAAAGTTGATCATTGAGAGTCATCTGATTACAAAAACTCATCAAATCTGATCTAGACTATAAATTAGAGTTCACCTAACACATGAATAGAACTTAAGAGAATAATTACTTATTATAACACCCCCCTTCAATGATACTAGGGGTGTATTGTACAAATGAGTCCCGACAACAGATCCTGATGAGGTACTCATATACAATGGTTTAATTTTTAGTAGATGGTAAACACCCAATGGGAAAAACCATCTATCAAAAGGAAAAAAGGAAGAGGCATGTCTTCGGTTTGTGAATATTGTCCTCTTAAAAAAGGATGAGTCCCAAAAACATGGCCTAATGAGGTACTCATTTGCAGTATATATGAAATATGGTGAAAAAACCACATGGGAAAAACCATCTGCTATGAAATAAATAGGCATGTCTTCGGATGGTGAATATTGTACTTAGTAACAAAAAAAAATAATGGGTCCCAACAACATGGCCTGATGAGGTAATCATGTACAATATGTAAGGGAGAGATGATAAAAAAAACCACATGGAAAAAACCATCCTCCAAATAATACAATAATAAAATTTGTTTCAGTGTAGCTGTAATACTCCAAGTTTCTCTCGCAACTGTATGTAAAACAGAGAAGGAAATGACTTCATGAATATGTCTGCAACCTTATTTTTAGTTGGAATATAGTCTAAGTATATGTCCTCATTCTAAATATGTTGTTGAATGAAGTGCATGTGTATCTCAATGTGCTTTGTGCACTGATGTTCAACTGGATTACGTGTAATATGAATTGTGCTTTGATTGTCACATGAAATAGTAATATATTTTTCACTGAAAAACCTAAATTATTTTAGAATCTGAAAAAGACAAAGAGATTCCTGAATTACTAAAATTGTTGCTCTGTATTCTGCCTTTGTAGATGATAAGACCACTGCTTGTTATTTTTTTCATAACTAAGAAATTAGTGAAGAACCAAGACAAACAACATAGCTAGAAGTTGAACATATGTCTTCTACTAAACCTGCTCAATCTAAATCTATGTAGCCAATGATATCCATGTATTTTCTCTCATATAAAATCCCAAAGTGAGTAGTTCCTTGCAAGTAGCGGAGGATCCTTTTTGTTGCTTTCCAGTGACTAAAATGAGGTTGATGAGATAATCTGAATATTAAACAAACATCATATGAGATATCTGTATGGGTATGAGTAAGGTATAATAGACTCCCTACAATATAATGGTATATAGTTGCATCACATAGAGGGTATGTTCAAGAAGTACTTATATTGACTTCATACTTGAAAGGTGTAGGAGACAATTTACAATCTATCATTTTAAACCTTTGAAGAAGATCTAGAGTGTATTTTGTTGACACAATAAAATTCTTGCATTTGTTTGATATACTTGGATTCCAAGGAAGTAATGTGCTAGACCTGGATTAGCCATATCAAATTTTTCATAGAGGGAGTCTTTTATAGTCTTAATGTGAGTGAAGTCACTACCAGTGAGTAGCAGATCATGAAAATATAGAACAAGTATGGTGATTTTTCCTTCATCTATCCAAATGTAGACTGTTATCAGACTCACAATGAGAAAAACCTAAGAAAATAAGGAAGGAATCCATTTTTTCATACCAAGATCTAGGAGCTTGTTTGAGACCATAGAGAGACTTCTTTAGTCTACAAACAAGAAAGGAGTCTTGAATGAAACCAATAGGTTATTCCATGAATATCTTTTCCTTTAAGTCCCCATGTAAGAAAGCACTTTTTACATCCATTTCAAAGACAGGCCACTTTTGATAATTAGCCATAGAAAGAACAAATGTAACAAAATCCATTTTGGCAACTGGTGCAAACGTTTCAGCATAATTAGTTCCTTCTATTTGAGAGAAACCTTTGGCTACTAGGTGAGATTTATGTTTGTCAATTTCTCCATTAGGCTCATATTTTGTTCTATAAATCTATTTACAATGAACTAATTTCCTTCCTTTAGGTAGGGGATCTAAATCCCAAGTTTCATTTTTGATTAAGGAAGAGAATTCGTTCTCCATGGCATCATCCCATTCTTTAATACCAGTTGCCTCTTTGAAGTATTGAGGATCAAAGGAAATAGACTGATAGACAAGACAAGTACCTCTGGATGATGGAATATTTTGAATGTAATGAGTAGCTTATTTAACAATGGTGTGGGCCCATTTTGGCATAATGGAAGGAGTTGAAGGAGTGGAAATAATTTTAGTTGGAGTTGACCATCAATATCTAAATTAATCTCTAAAGTTGGTTCTTAATTATATTGAGGTTCTACTATAGAAGAAGGCTCAATAGGAGAAGAGGATGGTTGAGGATCTTTCTGAGGGAATGTTTCATCAAATTGGACATTCATATGAAAAAAGACCTTGTGAGTTGTGGTATCAAGGAGCCTATATGCTTTCATTTCCTCACAATAACCAATAAAGATAATATTTTTACTTTTCTTATCTAGAGTCTTCATTTTCTTCTTTGGGATGTGTGCCCAAGCAGTACATCCAAAAATATTAAAGAAGGAAACATCCGATTTTGATCCGGTCCATGCTTATTTAAAAGTTAAATGGTCAAGAGCTTTATCAAGTTTGTGGTTTTGAATATAGTTTGCATAGTTTATGAAAGCACGAGATTCCGGGCGAAGGAAACACTAATTGCGATGCATTCAAAATCAAATACGCTTAAGTCCTAGAAATGTAAATTGCATGAAATGAAAGAAACGCATTGGAAGAGACACAAGCAAATGGAGAAAACACAGCCCTTTCATTAAACTTTCTTGATCTCTATTACAAATACGCCTCCTCCCTTTTCAGGGGCTAGGAGCGTTAAAAGAATTTGACTACAATCGAGACTTAAGGTTCCTCTTTCCGCGTGCCCACACTTGAAATGGGCGGGCCAAGATGATGCCGCCGCTGATGTTGATGAGTCCTTAACCTCTGCTGCTCCTCCTGCGAACAAAGAAACAACGAAGATGTCAGTAGCACCTGTTGCAAATAGTAAGTGTTTGTTCTCTAAAATCGCCAAAAGATGCATGTAAATAATTAGCCAAATCAATAGACAAAATGACTCTAAATGACCTAAAAACCTGACAGAGGACAGAAAACATCACCAGAAGGCCACTGCCATTGAGACGATCGACCAATCTGCCTTCAACTGGAATTCGTCCCTGGGCAGGACGAATTCTGATTGCTATTCGTCCCCGGGTGGGACGAATTCTTCTTGTGTTGGAAAAGCCGACCTGCTCTTGCTCCAATGTCGAATCTCGGGACCTGCAAAACGCCTCGCAAACAGAGGGGTTATGTAATTGGGGCCATTTTGGGACGACCCAGATGGTCGGATTCTCCCAATTTGGCCTCTATCCTCGGGAATTCGATATCGCCACCTGCAAGTTAGTGAAACAACAAAGCGACACAAAGCGTGATAAAATCTGATCAAAATGTTATGAAATTGAAGCTATGAGTTAACCAAACAGAATAACACGATATGCAACCTGAAACAATAATCTAGAATGCTTTAAAACTTAGAAAGTGCGGGGGCGCCCAAGTGGGCCTCCCACCGTTGGCACTTGATTTCGGCGCCAATCCACTAGGGATGGGCCCAAAACCTCTTAGGATTGGGATGTCTGCAAATTGGTTGATTCAGGTGTCCATATGTTGGATTTGGGTCAGATTCAAGCTTCCAAAAGCCACCCAACAACCTCCCTTGCAAAAGAGATTGGTGGATGTGAGAAGGTGAATCAAAGGGGATGCAAGTGGGTGTTCAACTCGGCAGCACTTCGTTGCTTGAAATCTCCTTCTATCTGTCCCTTTGGGTGAGAAAAGTCCCACCTTTTATAGACCCATGGGGTCTCTTTTGAGAGGGAAGCACAAATGCCATGTGTTGGTCATAGGTGCCATGTGGCAGTCATGTCTTCCCATGAGGGAGGGGAGTCCTCCATTGACTTGGGCTCTCATAATTGCCCTTGTGACAGTCCTCTAACGGCCTATCTATCCACCCACACACGTGTGCGAGGCAGGAGTCATCAAGCGATTGTCCTGGGCTGCCACTTGGCACCATTCTTCTTTTTGCCCGTTAAACTTGGAATTCGTCCCCGGGTGAGACGATTTCAGAATTCGTCCCTGGGTGAGACACAATTCCGGTTAGTATTCATCCCCGGGTGAGACGAATACTGAGCAAAGTGTCTAAATGTGCCAAATTGCTTCCCGACCTTACAAAATTGCTATGAAAGTGGTTAGGACCACTGTTTGACCTCTGAGGGCTGCCCTGGGGGCTGTGTTTGTCAAAGCGATCAGTGTTTGCGGTCACATAATCGGATTGGTGCTGTTTTGGTGTCTACGGATGCCCCTTTTTGGGATGCGTCATGCATAGCACAACGCCGAGCAAAAATAGATAACCAAAGCACTAATGATTAGGGTTTCTTGGTAACCTAACCAACTTTTGATGCCCCAAGCATGGAAAGGGCATGCATTCTTGAATCCTTGCTTCTGACGAGCTAAGGAGTTTGATTTCAAGTGTTAACCTATTTTGGTGAGGTGTGACTTGAACTTAGACATTGATCAATCATGAATAGGCGAAGGGCGTTTTATCCACGGGGGAACCTTGTGTTCATGATTCACGAAATGCCAAGTGTTTGATTGATTTGATTGTTGCTTGTTTACTGCCCCAAGCAGGAGCGTGATTGTCTTTGTCAATGATTCTTTGAATGCATGTCATTTTCCTTAATTGGGTGTGTGATTGTTGATTGGTGACTAAGTGTGACTACCCCCTCAAGCGACGAATCGATGAGGGAATGACCTTCATGAGAAAAGCGACGAGTCGCTTGACCCAAGATGACTTGTGCAAGGGTGCCTTTAGATGGTTTATCGTTAAGCATGTGCAATTTTTCCAACATCTGGACCTATTTTTGGTGGGTGTTAACCCTTTTTGTGATGCCATAATGGGGTGAAATCGTCGACAACCCATCTTCCCGTGGAGCGGTCCGGCTATGATAGCCTTCTTGGGGAAGTAGTAGAGTGACAATTTGAACCCCGACATCGATTTTCTATGCCAAGAGGTTAAGTGCGAGAGCACTTGTGTCCGACAATGCTTATTGCTTTGTTTTTATGTTGCATGTTTTGTTGTTTTTGTTGTTTTTTTTTGTGACACCATTTGGGGATTAAATTTTTGAAAATCCGTCTCCCGTGGAGCGGTCCGGCTATGGTAGCCTTCTTAGGGAGTAGGATAGTGATAATTTGTGACCCTGATGTCGATTTGCCATGCCAAGAGTTTAAGTGCAAGAGCACTTGTGTCTGGCAATGTTTATTGCTTTTTGTGTTGTTTTGATTTTCTTGTTGTTTTTGAGTGGGCTTTGACCCTTTTGTGACGTCGTTTGGGGATGAAATTGTCAAAAATCCGTCTTCCCGTGGAGCGGTCCGGCTATGGTAGCCTTCTTAGGGAGTAGGATAGCGACAATGTAGACCCTGACATCAGTTTTTCTATGCCAAGAGGTTAAGTGCAAGAGCACTTGTGTCTGGCAATGTTTATTGCTTTTTGTTTTTGTGTTGCATTTATTTGTTGTTTTTGTTGTTTTGATTTTCTTTGATCTTGTGCATGATGGTTGATGAATATGGATGTATGCATGTTGATTTATTTTGATGGATGCATATGCTATGATGAATGCAAATGGTTTTGATTTATATGTGATATGCAGATATGAAATGGATGAATGGGGTTTGTGATGTTTGGCTATGGCACCAAGGACTTGTTTAGAACTCTGTTATTTTGTTTTTAGGCGATTGCTTGTGATGCATGACTTTGTATGTATACATGTGGTTTTTCTTTTTTGTATTTTTTTTATGGTATTGTAAGGATGAAAAGTAGCGCAGCTTGGTTTAGAAATGTAGCTAAGGTTTTCTGAGACTCGAGACGGTTTTAACTCACTAGCCATGACTGTACTTTATCTTACAAGACTTTTGAACAAGGTATGAATCGGACTTGTTTTTGACCGAGCTATTTCACATCCCTGTGTGTGCAATTGAGTTCATTTATGTGGTATTTGTCAGGATACCGCCGATTGCAGGATGGGCTTTCAACCGAACTCTGTACCGAGGATCACCGAATTAGCTCCACTAACTCCTTTGTTGTATTTAGTTAGATTAATCTACGGTGTTATCCAGGATGCCATAAGCTAGCTCATCCACATGCAAACATTGATCCGTACGCAAGTTAATGTGATCAGATATATCGTCATGCGAGAAGTTTACCGCCAGTTACCGATAGGCTATCAACCAAACCGGTACTGAGGCTTGCCTCATGACCTGTTAGAATATTGAGAGTTCCAGGGATTCAAGTTCACTCCCTTCTTTTCTTCAATTGTATTGGGATACTTGCTCGTTTGTAGTGATAAGATCATTGTTTATTTTGATTTGTTTTTCTTTTGAGCAAGGGATTGGGGATATGGAGTGACGAAAATCACTATTGCTTGTGCCTTTTGATGTGTGCACTGTAGGATGTCAAATTTTGGAGTTTTGACGTTTTGCAAATTTTTTGATGTTTTGCAATTATTGAGAACTTTAGGGATTCTTAGGGAATTGGGTAGGGAGGATGCTTGTCCTTTTGCCAACTCTCAGCATTCTTGGGGTCATTCGCACAGGGGGATGAGCAAGATAACCGTTTCGCTTTTGGTGACCTGGATTACTTTACAGGTTTCATCTTTCGTTCACACAACTTGGGAATTGTTTTATGTGTCTTGATATGTGTTGGGATGTTACGTAACAAGGTGTATTTCAAGTATGACTCTACCTTCGTAAAATCTGTCTGACTTGATACATTACATGGCTAAAGAGCAAAATGATGACTGAATCATGAAAACTCTTGATACATTAACAGACCACTGACTCTAGTGTGGTAAAAGCAATGCATGGTGTTTTTGTTGTTTTTGTAAAATGGAACAGTGTGGAATAAGATGGACTAGCAGAGCAATTACAACCTATGGTGCCTTTGACCTATACGACCACAAATATGCAATGTATGGATGCAATGCTTAATGCAACTACATATTTTTGTATTTTTGATGGATTGATTTTTGTGAATATGAAGATGAGGTGCGAGAAGAGCTCTCTTTTGATGAATTTGAGTATGCCTAGATATGAGATGCAAATTTTTGTTGTTTTTGATTATTTTTTTATTTTTGACCAAGTGATTGTGGACATCCTTGGAGCATTTTGGTGACCAAGTGATTGCGATAATCCTTGGAGCTTTTTGGGTTTTGACCAAGTGATTGCGATAATCCTTGGAGCTTTTTGGGTTGACCAAGTGATTGCGATAATCCTTGGAGCTTTTTGGGTTGACCAAGTGATTGCGATAATCCTTGGAGCTTTTTGGGTTTGACCAAGTGATTGCGATAATCCTTGGAGCTTTTGGGTGACCAAGTGATTGCGATAATCCTTGGAGCTTTTTGGTTGACCAAGTGATTGCGATAATCCTTGGAGCTTTTTGGGTGACCAAGTGATTGCGATAATCCTTGGAGCTTTTTGGGTTTGACCAAGTGATTGCGATAATCCTTGGAGCTTTTTGGTTGACCAAGTGATTGCGATAATCCTTGGAGCTTTTTGGGTTTGACCAAGTGATTGCGATAATCCTTGGAGCTTTTTGGGTGACCAAGTGATTGCGATAATCCTTGGAGCTTTTGGGGTGACCAAGTGATTGCGATAATCCTTGGAGCTTTTGGGGTGACCAAGTGATTGCGATAATCCTTGGAGCTTTTTGGGGTGACCAAGTGATTGCGATAATCCTTGGAGCTTTTTGGGGTGACCAAGTGATTGCGATAATCCTTGGAGCTTTTTGGGTGACCAAGTGATTGCGATAATCCTTGGAGCTTTTGGGGTGACCAAGTGATTGCGATAATCCTTGGAGCTTTTTGGGTGACCAAGTGATTGCGATAATCCTTGGAGCTTTTTGGGGTGACCAAGTGATTGCGATAATCCTTGGAGCTTTTGGGGTGACCAAGTGATTGCGATAATCCTTGGAGCTTTTGGGGTGACCAAGTGATTGCGATAATCCTTGGAGCTTTTGGGGTGACCAAGTGATTGCGATAATCCTTGGAGCTTTTGGGTTGACCAAGTGATTGCGATAATCCTTGGAGCTTTTGGGGTGACCAAGTGATTGCGATAATCCTTGGAGATTTTTGGTTTGGATTATGGTTCTTCAAGGGATAGAGGTACCCCCAGCTTGATGGTCTTTGCACTCTGGATCTGGCTCTAGAGGTATGGGCATGAATGGATCGGCCCTATGCACGGATAGGAGGACAGAGTCTACCCCCGACACTGATGTTGTTATGGGATCTCTGGGTGGAAGTTGATCTTTATGTGCCCAAAGTTGTGGATGTAATGCTTGGTCCCACTGCGGTGGGTTAACACGCCACTCATGCCCTAGTATTATGTTTATCTGTTGACATGCTTCCTCAAATTTTATGGGATGCCGATGTTGTCGCATGTGATTGTTGTGGGCTATCTCTGTTTCATCTTCACTTTCAACTAGTGAGTACAGCTCATCAGAATCTGGAGATTCTGAGACATGGAGGACTGCATCATCAGGTAGCCCTATGGTTAAAGGTTGATCCTCTTTGAAAGGAGCTTCATGTAAGTTGGGCCTTGGGAGCTCCAAAATCTTGGTCTCTACCGACTCTAAGTGCTCTAGCACTTTGCATATATCGAGGGATTTGAGCTCCTCCTCTTTGATTGGTTCTTGTTGAGGAACTTGGGGCGTATGGAGGGGTAACTGGATAGCACCCCCATGCCTTGATAGGGCATTTCATCCCGCTCTTCTTCTCGCTCTGATTCCTTAGAGGCTTCTTGATGAATTTCTAAGGGTGGCCCATAAACCTGGGTGGATGTCTGAGGAAGGCACCCATCATTGGTTATAGGATCAGCCTCCCGCTCATGTCTGGGAGGCATCGGGGGTGATGCTTGATAAGGTCGCGGAGACTCGTCTCGCACCCCGGGGTTGTGCCTCTCATAATGTTTTGTCTTATGTGTGTGAGGGGTTGGAATCCTCTCAGGTAGTTTATAGCGCAACTTATCCGCTTTACGTTGCATGTATAAGTCCTCTAACTCCCCGACGACCTTGCTCTATGCGTAACTCATCCGCTTCGCGTTGCATGTGCTCTCTATCCAAGCGGTGTCGATACTCTATTTCCCGATGACTTTGTTTAAGCCGCGTGATTTGGGCTTGACGGGTGGCATGTCTGGCGACTATCGGGTCAGTTCGGTCTACCCTATTTTGTTCAGGAGGTTCGAATGTTTCTCCTATGTGTTGGCCTCGATCTTGATGATCTAAAATTTCAATGGGTCGCTTCCCTCTGTCGATGTAGGCGGCATGTACTTGAGGCCGCACTGTTTGTTGTCCTCGAGGAATGCGATGATTTTCCTCGTACTCCCTTTCATGTTGGCTCTCCTGCATAGTGTGTTGGAACAACTCATCCTCCTGGCGCTGAAGGTGCTCTTTGTTAATATAGTACAGTTCCTCTAAATGTAGTCGCTCTAGTCGCTCTAGCTCAAGTTGCGTGAATTGCATTTGGCGTGCGACGTGCTTGACAGATTCTAAGATGGTTGGTCCTGTCGCCTCATGTCTAGAAGGCCTAGATGCCTCTCCTAGATATTTTCGATCGTAGTGATCCAAGATCTCTATAGGTGACCTCCCTTTGTTGGGGGTAGCGGCATTCCCTCGGGGCTTTGGCCTCAGTGAGTGGTCCTGATAGATAGCAGGTGCAGAGGCATATTGCTCCCGCACTGTATATTGCTCTCGAGGAAGGTAGGGATCTTCCTCTTGCTCTCTTTCATAAGTGAAAAAGGGATGGACGGAGTTAGTTCGCCCCGCCTGAGGAGCCTTGTGCTCTGGATTTTTCTTTGTAGTCCTGACAACTAGAGGGGGTGAAGGAGGGATAATGTAATCATGTGGTTCCTCCCGTCGAACCCTATGTTGACCTAGCGCTTCATCGCGTGATGACCGCTCATAGCGAGCTTCTAAGGGAGCTCTCCTATGACTGTACCCCTCATGGAAGGGTGTGTGTTGAATGTTATGCTGAATAGGAGTGCTCCTCGAAGAGGTGTCCCTGTAGTCCCTTTCCTTTAAGGTGTGGAGGGGACTGCCTTGTGTGTTAGGTCACCAAGGTGGTATGACCAAATCCTTGGGATTGTAACGGAGATGACTCATGCCTCCTTGGACATTCCCCACAGCCTCCGCCCGTGATTGGGCTTGGCTACGGGTGAGCACCATGACGATGTCTCTCTAAAAATCCTAAAAATTGAAATGAGTCATATGGGGCCCAAAATTGGCGTGTGCATCCCTCTTATAGTAGATAAGACAAAAATGAAGTTTCAAGTCCTAGCTCTGAATACATTAGGAGATATTGACATCCGAACAGCTCAAAAAGTGCAAAAAAATGCGTGCCCAATTTTAAAACCTAATTTTGGGGCACTAGATGATGGAATTTGGCCCCGAAAACTGACTTTTCTGGGAAAATAGGATTCTAGGGAATCATATTTGTTTAAAATTATCCCAACTAACTCCCTGTAAAATTTCGTGTCAATCGGAGCTACGGTTGAGAAGTTATGGCCCCGGCAAGATGCACTAAAATTTAGGGAAAAATATAAGATTTCCCATATTTTGTTGGATGCTCCTGCATCACTTATGGGCACATTTGGGGTGATTTTGGGTTGACCAAAGGGTTCATGGACACCTTTGGGGCATTTTGGAGTGACCAAGCGATTACGGGAATCCTTGGAGCTTTTTGGAACAAGTGACAAAATGCGTAAATTTTTATCTTTTTGTTTATGATTTTTTTTTTTTGTTACACTAAGCGAGAAATGAACACACACATGCGCAAACCGTGATTATCTCTTTTAAGGGTTTAAATAGTGTGTCCTAAACTGGTTTAGTGCATTTTGATGTTTTGTTTTGTTTTTGTAGGTTTTGAAGAACGTTTAAATGCATTATGACGGCTCATATAACTCCCAAAATGGTCGCCCCTTCAATATACCAACCGAGGCCGATATACCAACCTCTCTATATACCCGCCCTTACGAGAGGGAGACTATAGGTACGTGAGAGCAGAAGGTACGTGGTACGTAGGCGGTACGAAAGGGGGATTGTCCTGTTAATGGCACCTACCATAGAAAACTTATCCTCGCGCGCATGGGAATCACCCGAGCGACACTCGGTCAGCTTTCATCGGGATTTACGCCTAACAACAGTTGACAATCGTGAAATGGATGCAAAGCTAAGCCAAGGTGGTGATGAACCCACCGTTGGTCTTGCTCAAGGTCTGGGGTCTTACGACCAGCTCCTTGGTTTAAAATTATTGCGTGAAGTGTGTGGGATTCATTTTATTTAGCGAAAATGAAACAAGCATAAATGACTTTTCCTAATGCAATGCAGGATTAAATGAAAACAATTAAAGAAACAGAAACAGAAACAAAAAATTTAACAGAGATCATGAAAATCCCTACCTCTTCTCTGCCTGGACCGGTTGCTTCTGAATTTTTGCTCTGAAAAGTTGCAGACAGAAATTCGTCCCTCGGTGAGACGAATTACAGAACAGAATTCGTCCCCCCCGAGACGAATTTGAATTCGTCTCAGGTCAGACAAATTTCAGTAAAGCAATCGCCACAACCAAGGACGAATAACAGTCAAAAACCAAAAAGGTACTGTCAAACACAAAACACAAAAATTTGATCAGTTTTTGTGATCTTAAAAACCAGGGAACAGAGTCCCACCGTGATCGCCACTGAAAGCACGAGATTCTGGCGAAGGAAACACTAATTGCGATGCATTCAAAATCAAATACGCTTAAGTCCTAGAAATGTAAATTGCATGAAATGAAAGAAACGCATTGGAAGAGACACAAGCAAATGGAGAAAACACAGCCCTTTCATTAAACTTTCTTGATCTCTGTTACAAATACGCCTCCTCCCTTTTCAGGGGCTAGGAGCGTTAAAAGAATTTGACTACAATCGAGACTTAAGGTTCCTCTTTCCGCGTGCCCACACTTGAAATGGGCGGGCCAAGATGATGCCGCCGCTGATGTCGATGAGTCCTTGACCTCTCGTTGCTCCTCCTGCAAACAAAGAAACAACGAAGATGTCAGTAGCACCTGTTGCAAATAGTAAGTGTTTGTTCTCTAAAATCGCCAAAAGATGTATGTAAATAATTAGCCAAATCAATAGACAAAATGACTCTAAATGACCTGAAAACCTGACAGAGGACAGAAAACATCACCAGAAGGCCACTGCCACTGAGACAGTCGGCCAATCTACCTTCAACTGGAATTCGTCCCTGGGCAGGACGAATTCTGACTGCTATTCGTCCCTGGGTGGGACGAATTCTGCTGTGTTGGAAAAGCCGACCTGCTGCTGCTCCAATGTCGAATCTCGGGACCTGCAAAACGCCTGCAAATAGGGGGGTTATGTAATTGGGGCCATTTTGGGACGACCCAGATGGTCGGATTCTCCCAATTTGGCCTCTATCCTCGGGAATTCGATATCGCCACCTGCAAGTTAGTGAAACAACAAAGCGACACAAAGCGTGATAAAATCTGATCAAAATGTTATGAAATTGAAGCTATGAGTTAACCAAACAGAATAACACGATATGCAACCTGAAACAATAATCTAGAATGCTTTTAAAATTCAAAAAGTGCGGGGGTGCCCAAGTGGGCCTCCCACCGTTGGCACTTGATTTCGGCGCCAATCCACTAGGGATGGGCCCAAAACCTCTTAGGATTGGGATGTCTGCAAATTGGTTGATTCAGGTGTCCATATGTTGGATTTGGGTCAGATTCAAGCTTCCAAAAGCCACCCAACAACCTCCCTTGCAAAAGAGATTGGTGGATGTGAGAAGGTGAATCAAAGGGGATGCAAGTGGGTGTTCAACTCGGCAGCACTTCGTTGCTTGAAATCTCCTTCTATCTGTCCCTTTTGGGTGAGAAAAGTCCCACCTTTTATAGACCCATGGGGTCTCTTTTGAGAGGGAAGCACAAATGCCATGTGTTGGTCATAGGTGCCATGTGGCAGTCATGTCTTCCCATGAGGGAGGGGAGTCCTCCATTGACTTGGGCTCTCATAATCGCCCTTGTGACGAGTCCTCTAACGGCCTATCTATCCACCCACACACGTGTGCGAGGCGAGAGTCATCAATCGATCGTCTCGGGCTGCCACTTGGCACCATTCTTCTTTTTGCCCGTTAAACTTGGAATTCGTCCCTGGGTGAGACGATTTCAGAATTCGTCCCTGGGTGAGACGAATTCCGGTTAGTATTCAGTCCCTGGGTGAGACGAATACTCGAGCAAAGTGTCTAAATGTGCCAAATTGCTTCCTGACCTTACAAAATTGCTATGAAAGTGGTTAGGACCACTGTTTGACCTCTGAGGGCTGCCCTGGGGGCTGTGTTTGTCAAAGCGATCAGTGTTTGCAGTCACATAATCAGATTGGTGTTGTTTTGGTGTCTACAGTTTATAGCTTCTGCCCAATTTTTTTTTTGAAGATCTCTTGAATGGAGCATGCAGTTTGCCATTTACTTCAATATTTGGTTTTTCCTCTCCGCAATACCATTTTTCTGTAGATTATGTAAGACACAATGTTTATGAATGATGCCATGACTTGATAGAAAGATGGAGAACTAATTACTGCAATATTCACCCCATTATCTATGCAAATTTGGTTGATGTTGCAAGAGGCATGATTTTAAACTAAGGATTTAAGGACTTTTAAGTGGGAAAAAACATCACTTTCATATTTTAGGAAGTAGACCCAAGTTCTTCTAGAAAAGTCATCAATGATGGTGCAGTTTCATAATATTTTTGAACTTCCCGAATTTTTGACCAATATTTATAGGATACTTTAAGAGTATGTTTTCTTGCAAGATTTAATAAGTGCATGGCTTTCTGCCTCATCAATAATATCAATAGATTTATCTGGGAGATATCTATCTTGAATATATTTTGTTGATAATTGGACAATTGAATCTACTGCCTCTATAGTAAACCTGCACTTATGATGATATTCATGCTTCTCAAGCAATCTCATAAGTACCTTGGTTGTATCATCCTTAGTGGGCTCATGTACTGGCATAGGCTGGAATCATCACCTATCATCGAGCAATGTCTTCAGATAAACAACTGAGCAACATCACCAAAATACCGGCCTCATTCAATGCCAAAAATATTCATCGAACTCCTTTGTCCTCGATGACATCTCACCATTAGTTGGTTATCTAGAAAAATAGTAACACTAGAATATTGGTTTCTTTCATTTGGCAACACACGTCAAAGGAGCATATTTTGCTCCTTTTAAAGAAGGTCCTAGAAAAAAATCAAGTCACTATGGATTAACTCTAGAGGAGATGAGGCTTTTAGAGAACCAGTTGATGGAAAAGGATCTTGATGTTTCTTTCCAAGAGCACATCTAGAATATACTCGATAAATAGAAGTAACTTGACATAAACCTATTACCATTTAATGGGTGCTCAATTATTTTAGGTAGTTATAGCTGATATGACCAAACCTTTCATGCCAAATTTTACTTTCAAGATCCAAATGTGCCACAAAATAGGAGGTCCTATATATATTTTTGAATCCTTTGAACTGAAATAGGTGAGTATTGTGATCAATATCTCCTTTGGCTACAAGAGAGTGGGGGTCTTGTAATTCTCTTATCTCAACTCTTGTTGGAGAGAAGAGAACAATTTTCCCCTTTACATAAATACAAATATGATAGATGGAGAGGAGATTTTTTGCAATGTTTGGAACATAAATAAAATTATTGATAGAACCACCATCAATGGATATGTCACCATTTCCTTTTATTGGGATAAAGGAGGAGTCACCAACTTCCTTTGCTACATGTTGAACTTGAGGAGACATAAGAGAATGACTCATATGAATTAGTCATGTGATGAGTTGCTCCAGAATCTAGGACCCAGCAATTAGCTGAAGTATTGGTGGTCTTATCTTGTACATTTAAGTATTTTCCTATTTACGTTTTATTGTCTATCTTTTGATCCTTTATAGCTGCCTCTAGTTGTTGTAATCATTTCCAGCATTTTTTTGCAGAATGACCATTCTTTTTGCAGTGAGTACAAGTTATGGGACTTCTTTATTTCTTTTTGAAATTTTCTTTAGAGGAGGTGGATGCTACTAAGGCTTTAGAGGAAGAGGAAGAGATCTCATACTTTACAAGTTTTGTTTCTTCTCTAGTTAGTCTCTCACAGAATTCTTCTAAGGAGGGCATTTTGAAACTTGCACCAAGAGCATATTTTGTAGATAGAATGGTGGTTGCGAATATATAAAATACACCATTTAATTTAGAAATTATTAGACATATGCATTATTCGTATTTTTATCCTTTATACTACCTTTAAATCGAGTAAGGACTTATTTGAATTTTGTGAGAGTCAACAATATTGCTGAAGTCATAAGGAGATAAAGTTGTTAATTCTACCTTAAGTTGCATTGACCTCATTTGATCTACTTTTCCAAACAATTTCTTTAGTTTCTCCCAAATTTCATGAGGATTTTTACAATCTATAATGTGAAACCACAAGATTTCATTTACATTAGAGCTTATAATACCCATTGTTTCATACGTATTTCCTTTATGAACAAATATTTCATATTATCCTTCAAACATAGGTTGATTTTCTTCTAATAGGTGTCTGAGCCCTTTTTGAGAAATGATATTTAAAATTTTGGGTTTCCATGTATGGTAGTTATGAGGAGTAAGAGGATTAATTGTATTCATTGAATTCATTTTGAAGTTAACCCAAAGTTCCCCCTTTAACTTTAATTTAGAGAATTCAATGGATATTATTTTAGGAATACCTGTAAGAAACACCAAATATCTCAAAATACCCGCCCTAACGAGAGGGAAACTATAAGTAATTGAGGAGATTTAATATTAATTTTTTAGCTTTAAGAGAATAAATATGCCAGGCCTATATATCTTTTCTCTTCAAATACCCACTCTTACGAGAATGAAACTATAAGTATTGATTAGATTTGATACTTGGAACATAGGCTTTATATCATATAGACTTATATTTGTTATCTAAATAACCCACCCTAACTTGAGGGAAACTATAAGTTATTTAATATGTGCAATATGGTTTTTTCGTGATATAATATATTTTTCCTTCAGAAACATTTAAGAAAGGATAAATAGATTAAAATTTTTCGTACTTTAATTTTAATTTTAAGTTACTTTGTAAAAAAAATGAATCAAAATAAGTTCTTAATAGAGAGATAAGAAAGGAAAATAATATATATAATTAAATGTTCTCACTTTCATTTATTAGGATATCTTTGTATTATATTAAATAAATTTTTGAAAAAAATAATTTGAACAAAGTAAGATTTTTAATATAGATATTAGCTTTAGAAGATTTTGTAGAAAAAAAAAATAGAGTTATTTTATTTAGATCATTAATATATAAAGGATTGTTTAAATGAAATCAAATACCTCACCTATATTATATTACCAAGATATATAAACAAAGGACTTATAATAAAGGTAATAATGCAAAATAAAGGAGGTAAAAATGACGTAATAACAAACCCCCCTAAAGTGATATATAGGTGCAAAATAAAAAGGCACCTATCAATCCCTCCCCCAAAGAAAAAAATTATTTTTATTGAGATTACAATGTCTTATTTATATTTGTGGCCACTGAAAGGTCCCTTAAATAAAAATATAGAAGATAATATGAGAAAAGATCTAAATATATATTTTTTTACAGATAGAGAAAAAAATTAAATAACCAGAAGATATGCGAGTGAAAAGTCAAATAGGAAATGTTAAGAGACAGTGGCAAATATGATTTATCCAAGGATAAGTCAAGATGCAATGATTATTTTAGGTTTAAAAGCGGAGAACGTTTCGATATTCACTGAAAAAATAGGATATTAGTTAAAAAAAAATCATAAAATAAATAATATATATGTTTTTGGATCTACGAGCAGGACGAATCCGAATTCACCAAAGCTATATCAATGGGTAGCGAATATTATTTTAAATTTGAGAAATGCTTCGAACTTGCTGAAGAAAGAGGATATTAGTGAAGAAAACCAAATATATTATTAAAAAACTAGTAACAATATTTTGGATCCACTACCATTGTACTCTGCTAAATTAAGTAAGCTTAAATACCACCTCAACACTGCATAAGGCATAGTAAATAATTTGTATAAGAAGAGAGGGAGAGGCTCCTATGGAGGAGACGACTTCGAAGATGATTTTTTAGATTGAAGTCCCACCAAAATGAGGGATTCTTCACCACAAATTCTATGAATCTGCTATAAGTGCAATGATGGATGAGGAATATTCTATAAGTGCAATTATGGATGAGGAAGCTCCAGTGAGGCACCTTCAAAGAACTTAACACCCAAATTTCTTAATAAAATTTGAAGATCATAATGCAGTAAGGAGAGAACACTGTTAAAAATTGAGAGAATGCATATGATGTAAATTTCATTCATTTCAATGAATATAACAAAACTGAAGGTCTCCAACAAAGCATCGAAGGACAATAATAATGGAGAGACTTAAGTGAAACTAAATGTTGGAGAAGATATGTTTTTCAAAATTTGAGAAGAGTTTTTAAATGCACGTTAATGCTAATCATAGCGTACAGAGAAAATACGTTGGTAAATATGCCAAAATGGACTTTGGTTTACCAAATGTCCACCCAAAAATTTTGAGAGATAATTTCGGATGTAAAATTTGAAAAATATAGGCAGATACTCCATGATTTTTAAATAATATCAATGGGCCTTATTTTTACCAAATGGCCATCAATATTGAAACAAGCAATGGAGCATTTATTTACTAAAAAGATTCAAAAAATATCTAACAACCCGAATGATACCCACTATTTTATTGTCTTAAAAAAAAGGAAATGCCTATGTTGTTTATCTCCACCATGGAATGTATACCACGATGGTAATAATGCTGCCAATGTAAGTATGCATTCACTAAAGAATCAAAATGTAGTGATAGATATTGGGCCAATGAATTGTGTCTGAGAAGAGAGATGAAGATTGAAATAGGTCTTCAAAGAGAACAATAAAAAGTACACGTAATTTTATTTTCAAATATTTATATTATTTGAAAAAAAAGTTTGATAATTATGTATAATATGGTAAAATACATCAAGTGTAACTATTTAGAGATTACCATAAACAATATCTCAAATAAAAATTACAGATTTAAAAAAATGAGCAATCTAAAAAACCTCTTCTCTTTTTAAAAAAAGACAAAATATAAGAGATGTGAACCAGTTCATGAAACTACCTTCAAGAGAGAATGCCTAGTAGAATCTATCCTGCTCTGGTACCATGTTATAATTCCCAAGAGTAGAACTACAAAGCATTACAAGATTTGAAGAAACACAATAGAACTTATTGATTATTCCATGGATCAACTTTGTATAAGTAACAAAATTGATCATTAAGAGCCATTGGATTACAAAAACTTTTCAAATCTAATCTAGACTATAACTAAGAGTTCACCTGACTCATGAATGAGTGGAAACTCAAGGAGGTATATCCTAGTAGAACTTAAGAGAATAATTACTTATTCTAACAGGTATTTGGCCCTATCTTCCCAGAACAACCAGATACAACAAGAAATTACTAAACCCAAAATAAAGTAGCAAAAATCAACCATGAACCCACTACTCGTAGAGAACCCTAGCAACATATCCATCTAAGCACCATAAAACCAGAGCAACCAAGCCAGCCAAGGGAACACCATTAGATTTCTACAATAAAATGCCATACCAAGATCACCCTAATAGGTTTGGGTCAATATATGGCCCTTTCCTCTCATTAGAAATCCAAAAAAAACATGAAACTACCAAACCCAGAAGAAATACTGCATAATCCAACCAAATACCTGAAACTACCAAAAAATCCAAGAAACACAACAACCCAATATACCCACCAACCAAAGCAAGATCTAGCCAAGGGGTCAATAGGAAATATTTCCACTATATTATAATGACCCAGGATCAACCCTACAGGTTTGGATTAGCATTCGGTCCTCTACCCCAAATAAGAGTGATAATGCCTAACCCATAAGAGAGTAGAACATACTAGAAAGACCCCCAACAAGCAAAACATCCTAGTCACGAACCACAGTAGAGAAACTAAGCATGCCTAGAAACCAGATCTATAATGGGAGAAAGGATATCTCCCACTCAAAGGGTTTTAGAGTTTCAAATTTGGAGCAGGAGTGAAACCCTCATGGAGAAAGCCCTCACGAAGGAAACCCTCATGGACCCTCTTTGTCATGTTGAGGCTCAGACCCTCTCGCCATGGTGAAAGTCTCATTCCTTTAATTAACAAAATAAACTATAATTTATTTATTTACATTAAATAAAATCCTATTCATTTAATCAAATAAATAATATAGTAAAAAACTTAAATTATTTCTCTATTATTTAAGAATTACTAATTAAATTCTCAAATGATATGTCTTTATCCTTTATAAATATAAGCCTAATTTATTTTACTTATAAAGCATACAGTCAACTCATTTAAAAACTAAAGATCTTCTTCCCTACATTATTATATCATGTGTCCCTTTCTTATAAATACCATCAAATAACATAAGTTTATTTATAAATAAAAAGCTAAAGGACCCATTACATTGTTCATAAAAACATATGATCAAAGCTTGAAAATATTGAAGAGATTAATGGAAGGGCAATATGATAGGAGAACTAAGATATGCAAGGCAAAGCTAGGGTTGACTAATATGGAGTAAAAAAATACCACCACTACTAACATGGTTATTATCACAGTCAATGGGTTGTGGTCCATAGACTACACATGCCCTACCAAACCCTAACAATGAATGAGTTGATGATAGAACATCAAAGGAAAAGGTACAACTAGAGATAACTTGGTACACAGTAGAGAATGATGTAATATACCCTAGAACCAAGAAAAAGTGAAATACCATAGCTAAATGGCTAGGCATCTATAGGTCTAGTGATGTCAATTAGAGGATCGCTAATATGGTGAACCACCTTTCTGATAGGGAGAAGCTCGTAAAAAGTTGTAACATTAGTCATAAACATGGGTAACACCATGATTATATCACAACGATATCACAATAGCAAGATAGTTCAATTAAAACATGATGATTATAATATTTGCAATCTAGTAAGGAAGCCAAAAGGGTAGTTCAACAACAATGGTCATCGTAGAAGGGGAAAACAACCCACGGTTCCAATAAGGAGATCCAACAAGAGGTGCTAAAATTTTTAAAAGACAAACCCATATTCCTACAAATAAAAACCAACAAACTGAACCCAAAAGAACCAGTGATACCACCTAGTTAAAATGATTTTAACTAAGCCTTTAAATTAAAAATATGGTTTTATTAAACCGACCTACATATTTCTAGTGTTGACCACTTTCTTCTCAGTTGGATTGTGGCTTCAAAAAATGTTAAGTGCTTGCTTCCTTTTCTAGATTATTTTTTCTTCATTTACTTCACTGTACTTACTTTTCTTCACTCTCCTTATTTATTATTAAATTCCTCTCCAGTCCTCTTTCTCTATGGATCTTGTCACCTCTCTTCAACCATTACACCCATCCACCTTTACTTCTCTTACCTCTCAACAATGGTAAAAATATGTTTTTTAAAACATTTTTTTGCTTTTTCCAAGACTTCATTATTAATTAAGATCTTCATCAATTTGAGAGGATGCTTCCATTCACCTGAACGCATAAACTCACAACATTCTTGAATAAACAAATAATAATTTTTTATTTTTTTATAATATTCTTTGTAAGGTCTTAAAATTATTTAGATAAAAGTTCTATTTTTATTTAAATAAAGTATCTATTACTTAAATGAAATTTTATTATCATTTAAATAAATATTTTATTACCTATTTAAATGAAATTCCATTATCATTTAAACTAAGGTTTTATTATTCATTTGAATGAAATTATTTCATCATTTAAATTAATAGCTCTCTCTCTCTCTCTCTCTATATATATATATATATATATATATATATATATATATATATATATATATATATATATATATATATATATATATATATACAGACACACACACACTTAAAAGACATAAAACAATTATTTTATATATTAACATCATGCTATTATTTAAAACATTTAAGCAATACAATTTGTAAAAGTAATTGACTTATGCACATTTTCTTAATATCAATGATGTAGCAAAGTGTTAATGTAAAAGACAACCAATTATATATAACAAGCAAAATGGGAATATTTCCATCAATGCAATCACCTATCTTAGTCAAAGAATTTACATTACTGCTCTAGGTGGCTAGCTAGTTGATGATTATCCTTTAAGTGATAAGGCATACCTATATGATGGTGGTCACCCATGTTACCCATGTGTTGTCTTAATCATCACTTCCCCTATTTTAGGTACCACGTGGACGGTCTATTTCTTCCACCTATGAGCATACTTGATCTTGCACATTAAAAATCTATCAACATCACCATGTTCTTAAAAGATAAATCAATCTAAGCAATGTATAGTCATTCATTTACAAAAAAATAAATTAAAATAATTTAAAATCTACTATTATATAAAATTTTTATTTTAAATAAATTTAAATAATTTGAAAGTATATATATAAAATATTTTGTGGTAAATTTTTAAATAGTAATATAAAAATGTAGTTAAAAGCATTATTAAATTTTTAATTCAAATCTATAAGTGAAAGAAATTTTGAATTAATTTTTTATTATAAATAATATTTTTGTTTCAAATAAAAAAATATAATTTTAAAAATATTTACATATTATATTTTTATGTAAATTAATTTTCAAATTATAATACTAATTAAAAATTTTAATAAGAGAAGGAAGGTTAAATCTTGATATATCACATTCATTCATATATATAATTTAAATATCTTTAATTTTAATTATTTTAAATTATAAGTAATTTAATTAATTAATAAATAATAAAACTTCATATAAGAAACATAGTTGTTGAAATGGGGAGAAACACTTCAGTCTTAGAAATATTATATTGTCTCACATAAATAGTTTAGATCTTTTTCATTACTTAAAATAGATCTTTAAGAGGTATATGCAAAACATTATAACACTCTTATAGATTTTATACTATCTCACATAGACAATCTAGCTTAACTTTAAGCATTTAAGAAAGATCTATAAAATATATTATATATTTTTAGAATGGTTAATTTAAAGGAAGCTTAAATAAAGAAAATAGGTAGCATAATACCTATGTAAGAATATGCATGTTATATGACTTTAAACATGTAAGAATGATTAATCTAATAGATATTAAACATACTCATTTCCGTAATCTAAATTGACTTTAAACATGTAAGAAGGATTAATCTAAAGGAAAATATGTAACAAAATTTCAGTGTAGGAATATGCATGTAAAACATGATAACACATTAACTTTATAGATATTATACTCACATACATGTAAAAAGATTATATCAATCATTAAATATATTTTAAAATGTTTAATCTAGATGAAGATTTTAACTTTATAATTAGAGATTTAATAGGTAATAATGTTTATATTTTTTTTGGTATTATTAAAAATGAAGGGTTTTGAAAGGATCCTCAATCTTAAACAACAACTCCACTAAGGGAGAACACTACATAGAGAAAAAATAAATCCGAAGAGGGAAGAACCAAATAGACTGCCACAAAGGGGTTACCTACAAGCAACCAAGCGGACTGAACAAAAACCAAGGTAGAACCAAAGGGAACCCTTTGGTCCAGTAAAACCAAAACTATAGTTCTAGAATTATGCACTTAGCTCTAGATCCTGAATAGTTTCTCTCACCATCCGAGACAAATGCTTAGAATAATAAAAAATAATTTTAAGAGACCCTAGGATGAGAGGATGTTAAACTTCCATTATTTTCAAATTTGGAACAACCTTCAACTCCTTTTCGATATCAGAGTCATGTGAATATAACTGCTTAACCACCACATCCTTATTATAATATATGGGAAAAGGGTCAGACTCCAAATGAATTACCCAAAAATGAGGGTGTAACTTACTAGAGGATTTACCTGAAATCCTCTTAGATTTTCTTAAAAAACTCCTACCTCCACTAAAATTGGGATTGGTATCCCATCAACGTTGCTAGAAACTATATTTTCCTTAACTAGGCTATTTGAAGAGTCAAATCTATTCTCTCAGATAGGCACAACCTTTCCTTTGACACCACGAGCAAAAAAATGCATTTTCTTAGGAATATTATCTTCACCAATATCCAAGGAATAAGAATTACATTCATTACTAACTTGAATATCACAAGGACCTCCTCACTCAACTTCCCAAAATTATGGTTCCATAATTGGCTAACCTTCGATAGCCTTCAGGATCTCCTCCACAACCAAACCATAGCAAATGCTCGAAAACCAACAAGGCCAAACCTTGATGATTGGGATTTAAGCCATTGCCATCTTGAACATTCAACATAAACTTTTTCAAATATTGTAAAAATAAAAGTAGGATATTCATTCAAATGTGGTGCTTGATATGATTCAAAAATATGACATGGAATCTCCTTAAAACATCATAATTTGGATCAAGGATAAAAGAATCCATGATCACTTTTATCACCTATTCCATGGAGGGGAGAGAGCCTTAGAACTAAGCCCATTTTTCTCCTTTGGAAGTAACTCATCCACGTCCAAAAAGGAATAAATATCCTTGATAAGGTAGTTCTTCTCCCTATTATGACAAGCACCATCGAGAGGTAAACCAATAGTTCTACTGATCAATTTAGCTAAGATCTCAAAGGTGAAGTTCCACATTTTTACCCAACCATACTTCCAAGAATATGCCATCCATATTGAAAGATAAAAATTATGACCATGAAACTCTTGAAGATAATTCAGAGGTCCCCTTCTTGAAAAATTATCCTAACCTCCTCATCTACAATTAAAGAGGCAGGTTCTACATGAATCATCCTAAAATCCTCATCTATAATTAAAGAAGCAGGATCTACACAAAACTTTAGAGACTGAGACTTAAGACTAAATATTTTCACTTTTTTCATGAAGAAAAATAGAGATTAGAAATAGACCAAAAAAAATTTCAAACGTAAAGGAGCAATACCAAAAAATAAAATATTAGGAAAAACCTCACTCGTGAAGACCCAAAAACTCCCCACACCAAAATCCTATGAAAGAATAACCCAAGGCATCTAGAAATCCAAAGCTAGAAAAGAATGACCTTCCTCAAAAAAGGAAAAGGTCCAACTTGACACCACACCTCCCTTAAAATTAGAGTGCAACACAAAGAGAAAAACATGACAACATCCTAGGCATCTAGGGAAGTCGAAGAGCCACACAGGTGCACTAATAACCTCATCAAGTTGAAGAAAGAACCACCACCTCATTCCACCACAGGGAATTCACAAATCAATGCATCTAGACTAAAACCAACGACAACAATAACCATCCAATGAGCACTCCCAATGAAGAAATTTGAATTTAAATTCAAACTAGATGGAGACACCACCAACTGCCACGTGCTATAAAATAAAGAAAAAAAAACCTCCAAATCTTCAAAATCTGAAAAGGACCCCGCATCCCAAAAGAATAACACTCCACCAATTCAAATTTAAAATCAAAGCAGTCCACTAGCAGACATTAAGAATGCTTATTATGGATCCGATTAATGAGGTCCTTAGGAAAGTCACTTCTCTAGACTGAAAACACCTACCAGCTGGTCCCAATATTTACCATAAAATCTGCAATTGAATTACCTTCTCTCAAAAAATACTTAATTTCCACTTATCTAAAAAACTGACAAAGTTTATAGTAAAAATATATAAAATTTATTAAATTTTTCAAAAGTAAAAAATGTTGTATAAGTTTATAAAGAATATATAAAACATATAAAATTTATTATATTTTTTAAAAATAAAGAATCTATATAGTTTGGACTGATTGTTTGTACTTAGAGATAAACAGTATATATAAGCAGACAAAGAGTTCACTACATAAAAAGAGTTTGCTAAGTATTTGAAGTTTATAAAATGATCAAAGAGTTTTTAAAATGATAGAGCTTTTAATCCACTCACATTTCAATGTGGGATCAAGAAGGTTGACATAAAGGTTGCATAAACTTACTATATGGATGCATAAGGTGTGCATAATTATCATCAACGTGCTATATATGGATATGGTTTATAAAGTGATCTAGATTATGTAGTATTAAGAAAGATGACAACGTGAAACTAAACTTCTTCATTCTATCACCGGTGAGATGCAATAAAGCCATGGCTACTAAAATTTACCAATATTATTTTATAGGTAGTGTAAAAAAGAATGGCATATGCTGTAAATTTACCTTACGTATAGGTTTCGTCTCAATGCCTCCCTATTTCAAACATTAATTACATATATATTAAATTTAATTGATGGCTTGTTGTGGTTATTGGACACTAACAGAAACAATCAAAACATTACGTAGACGTCTTTGGCGTTTTCTTTTGTGCCGATAATCCGAAGAAGAAAAGCAGAGGTATGAAAAATTGAGGCATTACCTTGGAAAGTATAGTTTAAAAAAACCAAACAAATTGACTAAGGAAAGATCTCAATCATTTTTTTTTAATGAACTCTTTAATTTACTAGAAAAATATATGTTGGATTGTGTGTTCATTTAAATTTTATTCCCAACTTCCATGCTTTGATAACGCGGGTGGGGTTAAATCAGAATTTGCATTCGGCCACTTATCACCAAAATGCGTCGTAATTGTTGTAATATTGCCAACACTTTCGCTGTGAATTTGTCTCTTTCAAATTTGGAAGTCACGACATTCCATTCTGCTTACGATGGAACTACAGATAAAATTCTAAGCTTTAAAAATGCAACGCGCACAACGGTATAGATTCTTCGCTCCACAATGGCAGCGAATTTATACTCAGTGTGCGATACAGATATTACTCACATAGGTAGTATGCCAGTCATCGTCACCGAATCAAAATGCTCTATTCTGCATCAGATGGAATTTCTTTTAAAGCCAGCAACCGTCATTTTTTTTTTTTTTTGAAAAAGAAGATTCACTTGCCACTTCCTTATATAAAATAAGATAATTAGTACGTATTCCTCTACGTGGTTAATTCGTGACCAAATCTGAATTTGACTTTGTTTTTTTTCTTTAAATTTAAAATACGATGAAGACTATTATCAACAATTAAATATATTTTTAAGAATTATAAAATATTAGTACAATAAGCTCAATTTTATTATATGTTTATCCTGATTTATTGTTTTTTTTTCTTTAAATTTAAAATACGATGAAAGACTATTATCTACACTTAAATATATTTTTAATAATTATAAAGTATTAGTACAATAAGGTCAATTTTATTATATGTTTATCCTGATTTATCATAAATATGTATAACTTTTTTATTTATTTTAAAATAACTCACATACATATTTACATTCTTAAAGGGCATATATACTATAACCAGTTTAAATTTTTATCCATAAAATAGTCTTAAAAATAAATCATAGCCAAATAAAAGTCAATTTTTCGTGAAACACCTTTACATAGTTTTTGAAGCACGCACCATGCTTTTGCCTCCAATTTTGAGTGTGAGTGTATAAAATTCAGATATTCCAAAGGCATATGCATCTTGATGCATTATTATCCACTCAAGGTATAACAAGCATTTCTTCTCCGACCGACCCATTAGCTTTTTCATGTAATCATCGGAATATTCAAAACAATTCAAAGCATGTCTATTTGAGCTTGTGGCGTTTCTATGAAGAATAGTATGTTTTGTTTGAAGTGGGTATCAAACCTTTTCAATATGCTTGGTTTTAGACATCAAGAATCCGTATCAGATTCATTATGTGTTTTATTTATTTTAAAGGGAAACTCATCTGCTCATGCCAAATATGAATGCCAAAAAAAACACAAAAAGTGAAAGGATTTGCCTAGTTTGTTGAGTTTGCAATAATATAAAAAAGCAGCCATAGCTTTTACATCTCGCATAACAATTTGAACATTTTAAGCAATAACGGATGCTTTTAGTTGCAGGGTTTGCACTCAAATCTTTTTGCGTGGCTGTGTTGTGTTGTATGGCTTTAATTCCTTGGCTTTCAAAATAGACGTTATGCTTTTCTGAGTGCACTGAGTAACCATCCAACACGCTGTGCTGGATCCAAAGAAAAGTTTGATGCCACAAATATTTGCTTAGTATACGCAATTGAGATTGTGGGAGAGACCGAAAAGCACGTCATGTGTGATTTGAGTGGTGGGTGGTGTTAGATAATTGTATGATAGTTGCCTGTGTACTACTATAATATATATAGAGCTCTATGACAGTGACAACAGCAAGTAAAAGGCATCTAGTTAAGAAGGTTGGAAAGAAATCAAAGCATGGAGACTGAGATTTTAAAAAATTATGAAAATACCTTAGTATAAAAGTTTGGTCAGTAACATCAACATCCAATGCATGCTTATATTCTTATCCTATTAATGCATGCTTATATGCTTATCCTATTAAACATAAACATAAAGTCAAAGTTCAAATCAGAAAAGAGAGGCCTTTTAGAATGGTTTAAAAGTGGTATAGGGGTAAACAATAATATATAGTATGTTTTATATTATTTGGTTTATATAGATAGATAGAATCAATATTAACAAAGTGATTTAAGATAACATGACAAAAAAAGACTTTATTCTTAGAGATAAATTGAATAGATGAGGAAGGTGGATAGCAAAATAAAAGAGGAAGAAAGACTAATAGTATAGAATGTATATTTAAATATTATATATAGGTTGGACCTCGTGGATGTCCAGGGTTTTCAAAATGCTGATATCGACCTTAGTAAGGACGCACAAAATGAACTTATTTTAAACATGTTGGTATAAATTTATTTTTTGTCAAGATTCACAAACAAAGATACAAGGTTTATGATAATTACATCAAAATTGAAGGGTTTTCAATAAAAGTTCTTCAACATGACTCATGTAATACCTTTCACAACTAGAAAACCTATGAGATAGATAAATCTAGTCTCATTCAAGGCTTTGGTAAAGATATTTGCAATCTAATATTTTGTTATGCAATACTTGATATGAATCACCTATTGTATAATAAGTTATCTGATATAGTGATGGTATGCTTTAATGTGCTTAGTCCTTGCATGGAATACTAGATTCTTGGAAAGCTTAAAGTTATTTTTATTGTCATATTGCAATATGGTAGGTTGTTTCTGATGTTGTTGTAAGTTTTAAAGAATTTTCTTTAACCATATGATATCTTTATTTGTCTTTTTAGTTGTTATGTATTCTACTTTTATTGTATATAAAGCAAAAATACTTTGCTTCTTGTTATACCAAGATATAGGACCAAAACCAAGTGAGAAAAAATATATTGTAGTTGATCTTCTATCAAATACACAACTTGACCAATTTGAAGAGTAATATCCTATAAGAAGTAATTTTCCACCATATAAGTATTCAATACCCATGCTTAATGTACCTTTGAACATATCTCAATATTCTCTTTATAGGTTTCCAATGGAAAACGTTTGAATAAGTCATAAATCTAGATACATATTAGCTACATAAGAGATATCTAGTCTAGTATGGGTCAAGTATATTAGGATACCCACAAGTTATCACTAGAGTGTTGGATTGACTTCATATTCCTTCCATATACTAGCTCAAATTTACATATGTAGAAATTAGAGTGGATACTTTCACATAATTTTGCATTTTAAGTCTAACTGGAAAGTCCTTGGCATATTTCTTTTGGGAAAGAAGGATACTTTGCTTAGGTTACCATACCTTAAATCCATGAAAGTAATGAATAAATCCCAAGATTTTTATTTCAAATATGTCCCTTAGTCGTGGCTTCACTTCACTAATATTTTCTAAATTATCACATACAATGATGAGATCACCCACCTATAGTACATTGATGAGTATTTCATTGTTGAAGGTCTTCACACATAAGTTTGGATCATAAGGATAACTAGTAAATCCTTTAATTTTGTATCGTAGGGAGCTTGTTTTAATCCATGAAGTGACTTCTTTAATCTATATACTAAGCGTTTCTCCCTCTTTTTCACAAACCCTTATGGTTGAGTCATATAATTTTCTTCCATTATCTCACCATTAAGAAAAATATTCTTGACATCCATTTAAAAAATTTACCACCTATAATAAGCCACAAGTGCAATGACTATAATGATAGTGTTAATTTTAGAAATGAGAAAAAAAAAAATTCCATAAGCAATATCTTTCTTTTGAGATTAACCCTTGACCACAAGTCTTCCCTTATGTTTTTTAATACTCTCATTGGATTTATACTTAATTTTATAGTTCAATCTACTTCCATAAATATTATTTTCCCTTTAGATAATTCCACCGAATCCCAAGTTGAATTTTTGATCAAGGAGTTTTACTCATCCTGCATAGCCTACTCACATTCTCTTTTTTCATGAGCCTCATCAAAACTATGAGGATCATTGGTTTCATAATTATTATCATCAAATCATAATTGATAGTTTAAAATTTTGTTTGAACCTCCATATTGTTGTCATAGATTTCTTGAAGGTTTCTTTTCTTGTTAGAAGGATTTTCTTCACCATCAAGATGTTCTTTCTCTGAATTATTACTGGTTTTAAATTCATCAATTTTAACTTGAGGAGGATGATATGGAGGAATTGAGCCACTACATTGAACGCATTAATTAAACTCCACATCCATACTAATAAAAGTATATTTAATTGTAGGATCGTCTACCCTATATTCCTTCTTGTTATCATCATAGTCAATAAAAATATACTTAATTCTCTTACCATTAAAATTCCTAGTTTTTATTGAATCTAGTACATGAGAAATTTGCTTGTTGTGGTGCAGTGGTAAATACCCTGGATACTGGTAGAGGCCGACCCAAGTTCTATTCCCATTTTCTCCATCCTGCAGATATATGGTATAGTTAGGAATGTCCTATGTGATGGTAGAGGCCAACAAGGATCCATTCCTCCTATGCCCAACCTGTTGAAAGTGGCACCTTGAAAGGGGTGTTTTCCACTATAAATTAGTTTTTTTCCCAGAAATGCAAAGACAAGATATCCAAGGCATCCTTCATATGAGATCCCTCTCTTGGTCCCATGAAAAATATTTTTTTGTATGGAACAACACTACTAAGGGTGAGTATTCAGTTGATCAAGGTTATTTGACCTTATGCCATAATAATCCCAACCATTCTTCTGACATCTTTTCTTAATTGTGGGCTCAAAATATCTTGCCTAAGGTGAGGTTTTTTAATTGGCTTTTATTGCATCGTAGGGTACTTACTTGTGAGCAACTTATGAAGCATGGTTTTCATGGCACTTTTAGATGTGAAATTCGTGAAGAGAATGTAGAAAATATCAACCATTTTTTTATTGAGTGTACTTTAGCATCTGAGTTGTGGAGGAGAATGGCCACTTTACTTGACTTATAGTGGTCCAATTTTTTTACTTTTTAACAGCTTTGGAGGGATTGGCCTAATCAAGAGGGTGTTGATCATTTTATTAGGCAATTAGTTTGGATGGGTTCTACCATTCTTCTTTGGAATATTTGGAATTAAAGGAATAACCAAATTTTTAATCATGATAGGAAGGATATTCACTATATTTGGCAAAAGACCATAGCCAACTTAGTTGAATCAGTCCATCATATCCTTAATCACCCCTAAAACTCCCACTAAATATGGGATCAAGTGATGCAAATATTGAAGATTAAAACGTCTAAGGGCAACCAACTTAAAGGGAATGTGAGTATTAGTAAAATGGATAGGAATAGAAATTGGAAACCTCCTCCTAAGGATTTTGGAAAAGTCAATACTGATGGAGCCTCTAGAGGGAACCATGGAAAAGCCAGTGTGGGAGGAATTGGTAGACTTTCAGATGGCTCCCTGGTTTTTACTTTTGCTGAGAATTTGGGTATTCTTTCCAATAACCTTGCTGAGGGGTATGGTATCCTCAGAGGTCTTCAAGAGGCTACTAAGGTTGGATGGGAAAAGATGTTATTTGAGTCTGAATCTCAACTTATGATTAATATCTTGAAGAATCCTTCTAAGAATCATAAGGTGGATTGGAGAATAAAAATAATTATTGAGAAGATTTAGTTAATCCAAATGGGATTTTTGAAATTTGATTACAATCATGTGGTCAGAGATCAAAACAAGAGTGCTGATGCTTTAGCTAATTGGGCTTTGGACAAAGGTGATATTATTTGTTATGGCCACCCTCCTATATGGTGGGCTTCTCAAATTAGGGAAGCTCTTCTTTCTAACATTTCTTTGGATGGCTACAGTTCTGAAGGTACATAGTTTCTTCTTGTTTTTTTTTTTTGCTTCTATTTGGTTCATTCATTTTTTTTTAGTTCCCTAGCTCATTCTATTCTTTATTTTGTTTCCTCTATTGATTCTTGCCTTAATAGTCTTTTGGTCTATATAGGTCTTTGTTTTGTTCATTTTTTATTTCTTTTTTATTTTTTCTTTTTTTTGTTTAGTTTTTTAAGGTGGGTGGGTTTTTTTATTTTGTTTTGTTTTTGTGTTGTTTGTGTTGTTTTTTGTTATTCTTGTGTTTTTTATTGTTTTTTTTTTATTATTATTTTTTTTTATTGTTCTTGTGTTTTTTTCGTTCTTGTTCTTGGGTTTCTCTTTGTTTGTGTTATTTCGTGTTTTTATGGGTGAGTGTTTTCTATGTTTTTTGTTTTTGTTTATTGTTTGTTGTTGGTTGTTTTTTATTTTTATTTTTCTTTTATTTTTTAATTTTTTAGGTTTTGGTTGGGTTTATTTTTCTTGTTTTTGTTTGGGTTATGTCTTTGTAGTGTTCTGTTGTTTTTGTCTTGTTTATGTTTTGTTATGTGGTTCTTGTGTTTTTCTATGTGGTTTGTGTTTTTGTTTCTTTTATCTTATTATGCGTGTTTGGTTGTGATTTTATTTTTGACACACTCAAGGAGCATTTGTTTTATTTTATTTTATTATTTTTGTTCTTATTTACTTATTTTTAAATTGGTTTTGTGTGCTTGTTTTCTCCTTGAGTATGTCAAAGGTGGTAGGCCAAGTCCGAGTCTTGGGCATTTTTGGTAGAATGGATACCCCTGCCTCCTTGGGTCTTACCCAAAAGTGGCATTCCTTTTGGGATGTTTTCCACAAATAAAAATAAAAAAAAGGTACATGAGAATATGCTTCACAGCCAAATACTTTAAAATCATTTGTATTGGAATTTCTTCAAATCCATGCTTCTTCTAGTGTGGTATTGTTAAGAAATGATGTAGAGGACTTATTTTGAATATGATTTTTTGTATTTACTGATTTTTCCCAATATTCCATAAGCAAGTTATTAGATTGAATCATTATTAAACCATATCAACTAAAGTTCTATTTTTTATTTTTAGTGACTCCATTTTATTGTGGTGTACCTATTTTTTGTCTCTCTCCAAATTCTATGTCTTTAAAAAAAAATTGACGTTGTGATTAACATATTCTCCTGAATTTCTAGTTCTTATTCTTTTAATTCTATTTAATAGCTTCATATAGATTTATTATCCTATCTTGTTTGCTCTCACAAATATGCCATTGTTAATATTAGAATAATTTCCATATTCCATGTGTTATAATTTGTACCATTTAATTATTTGTTATATGATATAGTTATCATTTGAAACCATGTTTAAAGTGGTAAGTTGAGAAGACAAAAAAAATAAAGCCATCATAAATACAAGATAATTGAAAATAAGCCTCTCAAAATACCATCACAAAAAAAATTCTTATTATTGGTTACCTTAGAGTTGACCTTCTTGTGAGCAAATTACTCAAGGACTTAAGGTTTTAAAGGTACAACTTATGATCAAAATTCTATTATATTTATAAATGCCTCCACAAATTTGTATTATACGCTAAATGTATGACCTTCTTGAAAATCCAAATATCGCTATGTAGCTATCTTCCTACTATTTTAAAAATTTATTTTCAATGCTTTTATACCTTAAAAGAATACCTTGTGTAGCTTATCTACTATCAATTCAGCCTTAAAAATTAAATACAAGCTACATTCCCTTACCAAAAATAAATTATCCCTATGATACGATGAAAGGAGGAAACAATGTATTTCATTGAGCAAATAAAAAATGCAAGCTATTCCAATTTATTGCTTTTCAAAACTCCAAGGTGCTCTTCCACCACCGTTTAAAGAAGCAATGGATAAATATTTTTTGCATAATATGGTCATTGTTGCAGATCCACATGGGTTCTATAGGGACTTACATCTAGCCAATAAAATTAAAGAAGCCACAAAATATTACAATCACTCAATAAAATTCCTTTAACTATATTTTTTGCTGGATGACATATCTCTTTCCAAGCATCGAGTGTTCAAATTCGACAATGGTGTATGCTTTTCTTAGCCTATAAAGCAACCACTTAAAATTGCATTTCCTTGTTATCTATGATTTAGATGAATGCATCACCAATAGCATAGTCCTACATGTGACCTCCTTGGAAATAATATTTTCCCATTTTCATGATATTCAAATGGTAGGAACCATAGAAGAAGAATAAGAATCATACTTTTTGGAACCTTCATGGCTAATTTGTTGGTGCACTAGCCCATTCACATATTTAACCCTAGAGTCATGACTATTATCAAAGTAGATATATATAAAAATAATAAATATAGTATAGTTCACCATAGACACTCTCTAAGACACCCACACCTAGTTGTTATGGCTTTATTACCATGTTAACAAATATAGTAAGAAATAATTTGAGACAATATGATACAGCTAGAGATTATGTTCCCAAAGATAGACTAAATACATGAGAAAGTTAGATAACATTATAGTATATATAGACAAGAATTTGTTGATGCCCATGGTATCTATAAGTCCAACACTAACCTTCTTCATTTGGCTCCTACATTGATGCTTTAAGGAGGTATAGAATGAATTCAATTTAAAAAAATATGAGTGAAGGGGATGGTGTTTATTTGGGATGATATATTATGGTGACAATTATTGTTGTATGTATATTATATCATTCTATTTATAAGGTCAATATAGAGTTTGAGAGAGCATTTAAATACCTGTTAACAATTTTTCCAAGAGGTAGTCATGCAAGTAAATACTAGCAAAACCAAGGTCATGATATTCTCCTATAAAAAAAATAGAACAAATTAAATATTCATTTTGAAGGATATATTCTTAAATAAGTAGAATAATATAAATATTTTGGGATACTCTTAACTAATAAGCTCAATTGGAAAACATGTAGAATGAAGAGAACATTGAGAGGTGAAGATCACTCTTTACATTATAAAGTAGAAGCAAATAGGTTGAATTATAAAACTAGAAGACTATATGGATTTTATTTCAACTACTAGTGGTACCATTGATGTATGGGTGTGAATTTTGGTCTATTGTCACATCAAACTAAAAATGGAGAAAAATAAAAAGGATTTAAAATTTTTTATTATAAATGAAATTAAAATAAAATAATTAGTTTCATATGACACTTCTAGCAAAAATAACAACTTTATTATATAGGCAATTCGTATAATTTGTGTTCTAGAATATTTTTAAAAATTGAGTAGATATCCTAAAGGTTCTAATAGAAGAGGATCTCAACAAAATAAAGAAAATATAAAAAAGAAAAATGACAGGTGGATAAACAAATTGAATAAGAACTTGGATGAATACCCAAATAATAAAGACAACATGAAAAAATTTATAAAGAAAAAATCAAGCAATTATGTAGGAAAAGTAGTGAGGAAGAAAGAGGAAAAATTATCTTGTTAAGGGGACATCCCATAGGATGTCCCGATACACTTCCCTACTTCCCCCTCCTCTAGTTCTGTCTCCATCCTTAGGCATTTTATAGATCCTCCTCTTGGTTGACTATAGTTGCAGATGATCTCCTTGGGGTGGGAGGTCTCTTTTCTGCTTTTCTACCACTTTTCTCAATAGTTTAAGGGTTTCCTTTATGTGATTATGGACTGTGAAGTCTCGATGTCCATCCCAATGCCCTTTTTGTCCTTTTTTCTCTTTGTGATGTCCCTGGATCTATCCTTGTGTCTATTTTTTGTGCTTTAAATATTTTTTCCTTTTGCTCTTTGCTTGTCCTAGATTTTTGCAGGTTTCCTTCATGGTGTGGCTCAGCTCTATCTATGTTCCTTATCACTTCTTGTATCTTTCTCTCTTGGTTTTCCTTGGTTGCAAATGATCTCCTTGGGATGGGAGGTCACTTCTCTGCTTGTCTGCTCTTCTTATAACTGCTTCGAGAATTTTCTTCTTATGTCTATGTTCAAGGACATCCCTCGATCCCTCCCTAGGTTTTATGTGGTACTTATGGGATGTATTTTCTATAGATCTCTCTATGATGTTATTCTTCATGTGCAAGAGAATTTCATGGTCTATTGAAATCCTTAGTCTTATTGCTCCATTTTCCAAGCCCTCTGCAAGACGTTGTTCTCATCCTAATTTTTTACGTTCCTGCTTACTTCCTAGTACGATATGATTCTTCTTGGTGGATTCTCTGCTCCTTCGACCTTCTTGAGGAGTTTTTCATTTGGTGGTTTTAGGCCTTATGCTGGCCTATAATTTTTTTATCTAAGTCCTATTGCTGCATCCTTCTACTGCATTCTAGGATGTCCTTAGGCAGGAATGTTTCTTCAAATTTTCTTCTTTTGCATTTCCATTTTTTTTTTCAATTTAATTTTCAAATTATAGTGGTGGGTGGTATGGCCATAATTTTAAAAAAAATTAGGTGGGTTTACCCTATTTGAATTTTCCTTGCACGTGTTGTTTAGTAGGATGGCCCTGATCATCTTCTCCATCATTTTTGCACATGACGTATGGTTAATTCAGGCAAGGTTTCCTTGTTTCAAATTTATATATATATATATATATATATATATATATATATATATATATATATATATATATATATATATATATATATATATATATATATATACCTATAAGGCTATCCTTCAGCCTATCCTTAAAGGCTATCCTTAAGCCTGTCTTGAAAGGTAAACCTTTTATATTTTCTCTGTATTTTTATTGTCTTTTCCTGCGGCCTTCCTATGGCCTTGATTTAAAAGTCTTTTTACTTATTGTATCAGGTTTTGGGAACCTTGATAAAAACCCACTTTAATTTTAAACGATAATTTTTTTTTTTATCTTGTTTAATTTAACTCTACATATGATAGGCGCTAACAACTCTGTATAGGGGAAAACGTCAGGGGTATTGGAGATAGATAAACATTTTATTTTGGAATGCAAGGGATATAATGACATTTGAGGTAGCTATGTTAATAGGTTAGCAAAAAAATCATTACAATAAATGTTTGAAAAAAAAAAGTGGAGAAACTAAGAGGATTCTCCATCAAAATCAACAATAAAAAATCAACTTTGTAGAAATGAAATTTATTGGAATGGATATTGGGGGTTGATACCATTGTTATTTATAAATTTTCAAACCCATAGGCTCCTTTGTTCTTGTGGATGTTAAGAATTTCATATTTTATTCTTAAAATTCTTCATGTATATTACTTTTATTTAAAGAAGATAAAAGTAATTATAAATTCCATTTTAGAGAGTGTGTAATGAAAATAAAATTTGCTTTGTAATTTAGTATTAATTGGTGAATCTATATTGTTATTGTTTAATTTTTAGTGAATAATTTTTTTTATGTGAAGGACAAAGGAATTATTTGCCTTACCTTTAGGACTACAATGATTAGGTGAAGGACACCATATGATATATGCAACAAACAACACAAAAATTATTTGAAAATATTTTTATTATCCCTTATCTCCCTAATATTTTAGCACAACAATAGATTATTAATTGTATCCCCTTGATTATTTTAACCAAGCAAAGCCAATCCCTTTTTAGTCCAATGGATAAGGAAGAGGTGAGGAGCATAGTTTTCAACATGAACTAGGGCTCGATGGTTTTCAAATTAAATTATTTAAGTATTTTTGGAATGTCATAGGTGATAATTTAACAAAGGTTATTGAAGAATCTCATTCAAATAGTGGGATAGGCCTCCAACCTTAGAGATTTTTTCCTGATTGCTCTCTATAATATGATCTACAAGATAATCATTAATTTTATGGTTAAAAGGCTTAAGAATATTAAGAAGAGTATAATCTCCCAAGAAAAAGGAGGATTTGTGGAGGGGCATCAAATTTTGGATGGGGTTATTCTAGCCTAGGAGGCTATCCACTCAATGTAGCAATCTGGTTGAAGAGGTATGTTTATTAAACTAGACATGTCTAAGGCTTATGATAGAGTCCCCTAGCAGTTTTGGATCAAATGCTTGAGAAATTTGACTTCTCTTAGTAGTGAAGAGAGTGGCTCAAGAGTTGTGTCTCAACATTTTTCTTCTTTGTTCTCATCAATGGTTCCCACTCGACCTCTTTCCATGATTCAAGGGATATTCATCATAGAGACCCTCTTTCCCTATTTATTTTTATTATTCTAGAAGAAGGATTGGGAAAATTGCTCTAAATAAATAAGCAACAAGGAATTTTGATAGTTGTGAAACTAGGTAAGGTGATGCTAACTCACCTTCACTTTGTTGATAATACAAGTCTCCTTAGGGAAGATAAAATTTAGGACGCTTGAACACTCAAAGCCATCTTAAAAACCTACGTAGATGTTATTGGCTAGTAGGTGAATGCGACCAAATCCAAGGTTGTTTTCTTCAATATCAATAGAATAACCTAGGGTCATATTCTTACCATTTTGATATTTACCCAAGGAACTCTTCTACTTTACTACCTAGGTATTCCCCTTCATTTCAAGAGAAAAAAAGTGGTTTATTGGAAAGCTTTAATGGATATAATCACTACTAAAGTTAATCATTTGACTCATTGTTGGCTTACTTTCGAAGGAATAATGGCTCTCATTGAATTGGTGATCCAAGCAATGTATATTTATAAATTCTCCATCCTAGCTACCCCTATGGTAGTCATTAGAGAGTTGGATTCACTTATGAGAAATTTTTTGTGGGATGACCCAAGGATGGGTAAGAAGTGGGTTCTTGTTAGCTGGGATAAAATATATCAGTCTAAATATTGTGGGGGTCTTGGTTTTTACTAGTAATTATTTGAGTTTTATCCCCCATCAAGAAGCTAGCCACGCTCCTTTAAGTGGCCTTAGCTCCATTATTCAGAAGGTATTGAAAATTGGTGAATAATTGGTTAAACCTAGCCTTTTTTGGAAAGTGGGTAAAGGTTACAAAGCTAATTTTTGGATCAATTATTAGGACCAGCACCTCCCTTTAATATTTGAATATCATGAGTTGTAACCCATGTAATAAAGCTTCAAATATAAAGGATGGATTAATATGGCTTCCTATATTAATTTCAAGTAGATTAGAGATTTCTCTTTCTTTCAGTTGAATAAGTTAGAAGAATGATATGTTCTTGTCCCTCTTCATAAAATATTCTTATTGATAATATCCTCAAGTAGAGGTGCCTTACAAGGAAAGATCAATATGATAGGATTGCTTGGGGCCTTGGCAGCCTAGGTGTCTTAACATTCTATGATGGTTATAATGCTTTGATCCTTCCTCCACTGATTTTTTGAGATACACTTTAGGCTAGGGTTTGGGTGGCTAAGGGTTGGCCCAAAATGAATATATTTGATTGGCAAGTGATGCATAGGAGTTGTCTCACCTATGATAACCTTATGAAGAGAGGATTTTATGGTCCCTCCAAGTGCATCATGTGTAATTCCCAAGAGGAGACACTTGATCATTTGCTTTTCTAGTGTGATTTTGCAATAGATTTGTGGAAAATGTGGATAGACCTCTTTAGAGCATGCTTAAACTTTTAGTTGACTCTTGTTAATATATGGGAGATCTAGAAATAAATAAAGTGAGCATATCCATTCAACTAGGTGAGTCCCTAGGTGAGAGCTTCGTATGGTGGTACATTTGGCTAGAGATATATTAATCAATTTTTAGAGATGATTTCAATCCAATGTTGCTAGTTTAGCATACAATTATTACCAAGATTTTTGATATTTCTAGAGCTCACCTTAGGAATCAAAAATATAGTGGAATGAGTTAGCTCCCAAGTCATAGAAGTTGGGATCATGGTAGTATCCTCCACCAAGTTGGAAAAAGATCAATTATGATGGTGTAGCTAAGGATAACCTAGGGGATGTAGGCATTGGTTTTGTTAAAACAGACTTAAATGGGAAGGTCCTTCATTGGGAGCTAGAAGGTCTTGGAATGACTACTAAAAATGAAGCAAAAGGGTTAGCTATCATACAAGGTTCTCTCATATGTTGGGAGAATGGGGTTAGAAATATCATCATTGAGTCTAACTCATAAATAATGGTGGGAATTATAGATGTTATTATAAATTTTAGACCAGAGGCTTAGGAGATAAGAAAAATTGTAAACCAAATTAATTCTATTTGGTAATATTTTGAGGATGTCATTTTCATCCATGTTGATAGAAAAAATAATGTTGTGGCTGATTTTGTGGTTAAACATGGTAGTTAAAGTTTGGTTGGTTACGTGTTGAATTCTAATCAAAGATACACTTATGAATGGTTGGAGGTGAACCAAATGATTCTTTTTTTGGTTAGAAAATACTTATTCAAGGATGAGGATAGATCTACAGTCCTTAAGAAGGATTAGTAATTCCTATAATGGTATCTTTATGAAGTTCACTAAGCCTTTAGACTCTAGTAGGGGTAGATTTCATAGTCAGTAAAATAAGAAAAATCTTTCATAGTCCCTTGGGAATAAAATGTTGATTTTTATGGGCAGTACCTATGGGATAGTGGAGGCTGAATAGTTATTGGTTGGGTGTTTTGCTTCCTCTTACAACATGATTTGGACCCTTTTAGGATAGCACTAGTGGTTTTTTCAAGACCGTTAAGCCTACTAAGTTTATTTGGATAAGAACAAAGCAAAAGTGGTATCAAGCTAAGAGTATATGCTCTTTAGATGGTACTTAGTTTTTTACTATTTTTGGAGATGTTAATGTGAGTTTTATTTGGATTTTAGGGCTTGTCAAAAGTGGCATACCTAGGAGTGTAATTTTATCTTGCCATTTTAATAAAGTTTTTAACCTTTAAAAAATAAATTGATATATTATAATTAAAATTTATTGTAAAATTTTAAAAAACTTATACACTCAAAATCATAATTTTTGTAATGATAATTTTCAAATCTTTTTAGAATGCTTGATTTTTTTTTGGATAGAGTGAAAAGCGAGGGCACATTGGGCATCACCCTTCCTATGAATTGAACTTAGTTCTTTGCTAGGAGAGCCAACTGTCTTTTTTTTTAAATTGGTTATATAATATTGAAATAACCCCATCTGTATTACATTTGTTAGAATTTCCCAAAATAGACATGCAAAGCATTACACAAAATATGAAGAAAGAGTAGAACTGATTGATTATTCCATGGATCAACTTTGTATAAATAACAAAGTTGATCATTGAGAGTCATTGGATTACAACAACTCATCAAATATGATGTAGACTTTAACTGAGAGTTCACCTGACTCATGAAGGAGTGGAAACTCAAGTAAGTCTATCCTAGTAGAACTTAAGAGAATAATTACTTATTCTAACACCCCCCTTAAGTGATACTAGGGGTGGATTGTGCAGATGAGTCCCGAAAATAGAGCTTGATTAGGTACTCATGTACAATGGTTTTATGAAGAGATGGTAAAAACCCCATGGGAAAAACCATCTATCAAAAAAGAAAAAAAGGAAGAGGCTTGTCTTCAGTTTGTGAAGATTGTCCTCTTAATACAAAAAAAAGGATGAGTCCCAACAACATGGCCTGATGAGGTACTCATTTACAATATATATTAGAGATGGTGAAAAACCACATGGGAAAAACCATCTGCTATTAAATAATGAGGCATGTCTTTGGATGGTAAATATTGTCCTCTTAATACACAAAAAAAAGGATGAGTCCCGACAACATGGCCTGATGAGGTACTCATTTACAATATATATGAGAGATGGTGAAAAAACCACATGGGAAAAACCATCCTCCAAAGAATACAATAATAAAAGGAGAGGTGAAAGACCTTTGTTTCAATGTAGCTGTAATACTCCAAGTTTCTCTCACAACTATATGTAACACGGAGAAGGAAATGACTTGGTGAAGATGTCTACAACTTGATTTTTAGTTGGAATATAGTCCAAGTATATGTCCCCATTCTGAATATGTTGACGAATGAAGTGCATGTGTATCTCAATATGCTTGGTGCATTGATGCTCAACTGGATTACATGCAATATGAATTGTGCTCTGATTGTCACACCAAAGAGTAATAGGTTTTTCATTGGAAAACCCAAATTCCTTTAGAATTTGATGAAGCCAAAGAGCTTCTTGACTTGCTAAAACTATTGCCCTGTATTCTGCCTCTGTAGATGATAAGGCCACTGCTTGTTGTTTCTTGCATAACCAAGCAATTGGTGAAGAACCAAGATAAAAGACATAGCCAAAAGTTGAACATCTATCTTCTATTGAACCTGCCCAATCTGAATCCATGTAGCCAATGATATCCATGGATTTTCCCTCATATAAGAGCCCAAAGTGAGTAGTTCCTTGCAAGTAGTGGAGGATCCTTTTTGCTACTTTCTAGTGACTAAAATGAGGTTGATGTGAGAATATGGATATTAAGCCAACAACATATGAGATATCTGGATGAGTATGAGTAAGGTATAATAGACTCCCTACAAGTTGATGGTATAGAGTTGCATCACATAGAGGGGATGTGCAGGAAGTACTTAGATTGACTCTAGATTGAAAAGGTGTAGGAGAAGGTTTGCAATCTATCATTTTAAACCTTTGAAGAAGATCTAGAGTGTATTTTTATTGACACAATGAAATTCCTGCATCTGTTTGATTTATTTGGATTCCAAGGAAGTAATGGGCTAGACCCAGATCAACCATATCAAATTTTTTAGAGAGGGAGTCTTTTATAGTCTGAATGTGAGTGAAGTCACTACCAGTGAGTAGTAGATCATCAACATATAGAACAAGTATGGTGATTTTTCCTTCATCTCTCCAAATGTAGACTGTGTTATCAGACTCACAATGCGAAAAACCTGAGGAAAGAAGGAATGAGTCCATTTTTTCATACCAAGCTCTAGGAGCTTGTTTGAGGCCATAGAGAGACTTCTTTAGCCTACAAACAAGAGAGGAGTCTTGAGTGAAACCAACAGGTTGTTCCATGAATATATCTTCCTTTAAGTCCCCATGTAAGAAAGCACTTTTTACATCCATTTGAAAGATAGGCCACTTTTGGGAAGTAGCCAGAGCAAGAACCAGTCTAACAGAATCCATTTTGGCAACTGGTGCAAAGGTTTCAGCATAATCAATTCCTTCAATTTGAGAGAAACCTTTGGCTACTAGGCGAGCTTTGTGTTTGTCAATTTCTCCATTAGGTCCATATTTTGTTCTGTAAATCCATTTACAATGAACTAATTTCCTTCCTTTAGGTAGGGGAACTAAATCCCAAGTTTCATTTTTTATTAAGGAAGAGAATTCATTTTCCATGGCATCATCCCATTCTTTAATACCAGTGGCTTCTTTGAAGGATTGAGGATCAGAGGAAATAGACTGACAGACAAGACCAGTGCCTATGGAGTTGGTTGATCTGGATGATGGAAGATTTTGGATGTAAGGAGTAGCTTCTTTAACAATGTTGCGGGCCCATTTTGGCATAGTGGAAGGAGTAGAAGGAATGGAAAGACTTTGAGTTGGAGTTATAGGTTCCTCATCTTGATCATCAATCTCTAAATTAATCTCTAAAGTTGGTTCTTCATTATATTGAGGTTCTACTGTAGGAGAAGGCTCAATAGAGGAAGAGGATGTTTGAGGATTTTTTTGAGGGAATGTTTCATCAAATTGGACATTCCTATGAAAAAATACCTCATGAGTTGAGGGATCAAGGAGCCTGTATGCTTTCATTTCCTCACAGTAACCAACAAAGATGAGCTTTTTGCTTTTCTTATCTAGAGCCTTCCTTTTCTTCTTTGGGATGTGCACCCAAGCAGTACACCCAAAAATCTTAAAGAAGGAGACATCTGGTTTTGAACCAGTCCATGCTTCTTCAGGAGTTAAATGGTCAAGAGCTTTATGAGGTGTGCGGTTTTGAATATAGTTGGCATAGTTAATAGCTTCTACCCAAAAAACCTTTGGAAGATCTCTTGAATGGAGCATACAGTTTGCCATTTCCTTCAATGTTCGGTTTTTCCTCTCTACAATACCATTTTGCTATGGATTATAGGAGATAGAATGCTGATGAATGATGCCATGACTTGATAGAAATATTGAGAACTCATTACTACAGTATTCCCCCCATTATCTGTGCAAATTTTCTTGATGTTGCAAGAGGCCTGATTTTCAACTAAGGCTTTGAAGATTTTGAAGTGGGATAGAACATCACTTTTGTATTTTAGGAAGTAGACCCAAGTTCTTCTTGAAAAGTCATCAATGAAGGTTAGAGCATATTTTTCTCCTTTGAAAGAAGGTTTCGGAAAAGACATCAAGTCACTATGGACTAACTCTAGAGGGGATGAGGCTTTTAGAGATCCACTTGGGTGGAAAGGATCTTGATGTTGCTTTCCAAGAGCACATCTAGGACATACTCCATCAATAGAAGAGACTTGAGGTAGAACTGTTACCATTTCATGGGTGTTCAATTCCTTTAGGTAGTTATAACTGAGATGACCAAACCTTTCATGCCAAATTTTACTTTCAAGATCTCCATGAGCCACAAAATAGGAGGCCCCTTCTAGATTTTTGAATCCTTTGAAGTGAAATAGGTGAGTGTTGTGATCAATATCCCCTTTGGCTATAAGAGAGTGGGGGTCTTGAAAGTCTCTTATCTCAACTCCTATTGGAGAGAAGAGAACAATTTTCCCCTTTCCAAAAGTACAAATCTGATAGATGGAGAGGAGATTTGTTGCAATGTTTGGAACATAGAGAACATTATTGATAGAGCCACCATCAATGGATATGTCACCCTTTCCTTTGACTGGGATAAAGGAAGAGTCACCAACTTCTATGCTACATGTTGAACTTGAGGAGATAGAAGAGAATGACTCATCTGAAATAGTCATGTGATGAGTTGCTCTAGAATCTAGGACCCAGTAATTAGAAGAAGTATTGGTGGTCTTCCCTTGAACATTTAGGGCTTTTCCTATCTACTTTTTATTATCTATATTTTGATCCTTCATAGCTGCCTCTAGTTGTTGTAATATTTTCCAGCATTTATTTGCAGAATGACCATTCTTTTTGCAGTGAGTACAGGTTATGGGACTTCTTTATTTCTTTTTAAATTTTTCTTTAGAGGAGGTGGATGCTACTAAGGCTTTAGAGGAAGAGGAATAGATCTCATACTTAGCAAGTTTTGTTTCTTCTCTAGTTAGTCTCTCACAAAATTCTTCTAAGGAGGGCATTTTGAAACTTGTACCAAGAGCATCTTTTGTAGATAGAAATGTGGTTGCAAATATTTGAAATACACCATTTAATTTAGAAATAATTAGATAGATGCATTCTTCATATTTTTTATCCTTTCCACTACCTTTAAATTGAGTAAGGACTTCTTTAAATTTGGTGAGAAATTCAACAATATTGCTGAAGTCGTCAGGAGATAAAGTTGTTAATTCTACCTCAAGTTGCATTGACCTCATTTGATCTATTTTTCCAAATAAATTCTTTAATTTTTCCCAACTTTCATAAGGATTTTTACAATCTGTAATGTGAAACCATAATCTTTCATGGACATTAGTGCTTATAATACCCATTGTTTCACACATCTTTCCTTTATGAATAAATTTTTCATATTCTTTCTCAAATTCAGGTTGCTTTTCTTCTAGAAAATGAGTGAGCCCTTTTTGAGATATAAGATTTAAAATTTTGGGTTTCCAAGTGTGATAGTTATGAGGGGTGAGAAGATCAATTGTATTCATTTTGTGAAGAAAGTTTGAAGTTTTAACCAATATACCCCCCTTACAACTTCAAGTTTATATTAGTGCAATTGAAAGAAGAATGCAAGCTTTTTTTTTTAATTTCACAACCCTCAGATTACCCGCCCTAACGAGAGGGAAACTATAAGTAATAGAGTGTTGTTATATTAAAATTAGCTTAGAAATAGTTGTCAAGCCCAATATCATTCTTCTCAATTACCCACCCTTACTTGAGGGAAACTGTAAGTAATGAGTAGAAAAAATATTTGGAAGATTGGCTTGAAATGCAAGTAGGATCAGCCAAATTTAGATATTGGAATATCTCAATGACTCACCCTTACGAGAGGGAAACTATAAGTAATAGAGATATCCAATATTGGAAATAAGGTGATCAAAAAATATATGCCAGGCCTGTATACCAAGTCTTTCAAAAAACCTGCCCTAACTTGAGGGAAACTATAAGTTTATGGAAGATATTGGTACGTGGAACGTAGGCAAAATATCTTGAAAAAATTAAGAAACTATAAGTTTTTGAATAGGATTGCTTAATTAGAAATAGACTTCTTTAGTATTAAAAAAAAGGAATAGATAGAAAAGAATTTAATTTTAAGAACAAGCAACAAGCCGAAAATAAAACTATATTAGTTTTGAGGGCTTGAAAAAAGTTGTTATTATTTTTTTCTATCTATATTTTATGAATTAACTTGAAAAGAAGTGTATTTAAAAAACCAACAAGATTATGATAGCATAATTTTAAGAAGTTAGTGAATATCTTCTTATACCATATGGAGATTTTAAATGAGATTAAACAATATATACCTCTGAAATTTAAAATCCATTATAAAGAAATTAGAAGAGCGATTTAAAGAAGATAGACACAAAAAAATATAAGAATACACCCCCTAAAAGACAAAATAAAAAAGGTGTAAAATTGAGCACCCTAAACCCCCCGTCAAAAAAAAGAACTTTGCATTTACTAGGTTACAAATGACTCTTTTCACTAAAGCCCTTTGATAGAGAAAGAGGCTTTAGAAAAAAAATGAGTCAGAATAAAATACGAAATACATAAATTCTAAGGGGATATTTATGTATGGTTTTTACCTTCGAAATTGAAGGGACAGATAAAAAACCAATACAAAGAAGCTTTAGACAAAAAATAAATAGAAGAGATATACTTCAAACAAGGTGCCTGCGATTCATGACTACACTAAAGCGAAAGAAAGAACAGAGATAACTTCTGAAAGAATGATCTTGCTGCCGCATGAAGAGGAAACCTAAAATTATTTGGGTAGGTACCATGAAATAGAGAGGTAGAAGTGGTTTTCCTTTGATGCATCGTAGAAGATAAATATCATTGGTGCTTTGAATGAGAGCATCGAAGAAGGCATAAACCTATCGCTTCGTAGACCTAGCACTTGTAGACGTAGTTCCTCACAGATGTAGTGCCTCAACTTTTGTAACCTGTAGAACAAAAGTAAAATAGGAGAGGCGATAAATGGAAATATAGACTGTTATAAATTTTTTTAAAAGAGATAGCAAATGAATGATATCAAAATAAGAAAAAAATTTAGTTGCTTGCTTCAGCACCATGATGCATCGCCTTTGAGAAAAACAAAAATAACACTCTACACATATAATTTGTCAGAGAATAAACGAAGCTCAAGATCATAAGAAAATGATGCGAAAGGAAGAGAGACAGAGATAACTAAATAGGAGGTAATGAGAGTCATTTGCAAATATTCCAACCGAGAACAAATCCACTGATTGGCGTTAAATGAATGCTATCCCAGCTTTAGGGGGCTCCTACGGAGTTCGTCGATGCAGCAAAAGGTACACCAAGGAAGATCGCAAGATAGAATGGTATAAAATGTTTTATCTTGCAACTGAAGTGACGTGGCCTAAGAGCACATCGAAAGAATAAAAAAATTGAAAGGATTTTATAATAGTTGACTTTATTGAGAGTTGCGCCAAGCATCAAAAACAAAGGAGAGCATAGATTACAGATCTCCAGTGAAGGAGATATGGAAATCGATTAGAGAGGCATCACGAATAGAGATGTTGGCACCCAAAATTGGGTGCTCTGCGCAAGATTCGAGAGCCTCAATCGTGATTCTCCGAGAGCAACGATAAGGCAACGAACAAAGCCCTTTTTTTCCTGCAAAAAAAGATACACTAAATATAGGAAATAAAATTCCTATTAATCAAGCTTTTATATAAAATTTTTAATAAAAAAATTGCTTGAAAAAGGTGTTTCCTTTTTTTAAGAAAAAAATAATTAATATATATGACTATGGGCAATTTTTCTGAAAAAAAACATTTACACTAAGAGTCAATGAATCTTCCCTTCCCTTTTTTAATGTGAGAAGAAGACAAATAATATTCAGAATAACCCACATATATATATTTCAAAAAATATATATAGCAAAAAACTATATATAAAATCTTATTGAAGACTTAAATCCAAGAAAAGAGGAGAAGCCAACAAAAGATCCAAAGAACCAGCTCCTAGAACCTTCAAGAGAGAATGCTAGCAAGATCTATCCTGCTCTGGTACCATGTTAGAATTTCCCAAAATAGACATGCAAAGCATTACATAAAATATGAAGAAAGAGTAGAACTGATTGATTATTCCATGGATCAACTTTGTATAAATAACAAAGTTGATCATTGAGAGTCGTTGGATTACAACAACTCATCAAATCTGATGTAGACTTTAACTGAGAGTTCACCTGACTCATGAAGGAGTGGAAACTCAAGTAAGTCTATCCTAGTAGAACTTAAGAGAATAATTACTTATTCTAACAATATCATCAGCACACAATGGTATTACAACAAATCTTGGATATTATATGTGTCTCCCTTGGAAATATTTGAACTTGGGTCTCCTCCTTTAATGTTGAGGAATCTAAAAGATTGAGCTAATGTCATTTAATTTTTACATGTAATTTATAATAAATTATTTTTTATCAAATTGTGGGAGCTCAACTGGTTAACTATATAGAATTTTAAGAGAAGAATTAAAATTCAAATCTTGCTAAGCAATATAAACATAATTTCTAAGATGTTGTAATGATATAATTCAACTATTATCCTCTTTTAATTTTTACATATCTATCTAGAAATTATAAAAAAAATTATTAAAATTATATTTAAAAAAAAAATTATCTGATAAAAAATTATAATTTATAAAATAAACACTTAAATTTAATTTTAAAATATAATTTAAAGAATGCATACAATGGATAATGTAAAAATATACTTAAATCTTAAAAATTAAATTAAAAAAGAAACATTATCACACAAAAGTTATATTATCTTGAGTAAAATTTAGTAAAAAAATGCTTAATTTTTAAAATATATATATTCTATTTTACATAATAGTTATATTATTTTGTAATTATATAAACATAATTCAAACCTTGTTGATTATTTTTTTTGCTTATGGGATCCAATCAGTTTTTCACTTCCGAACAAGCTTATGAGAAGGTTTTCAATCAAGCTCTAGCTAAACATAACCTGTAACAGATTTACAAGGAAATAGTGTTAGCCCTCAAAGAATCAAACAAGGTCTCTCCCAAAGCGAACTTATTTATACCTTCAAAGTATGATGGCTTTATATTGATTTAGCAATGGTGGTAGATTTGTGAGGTACTTATACCAAAGTCTCCAGAGCATCTAGAGGATATAGATGGTGGGGTGATGGGTCACCATGATTCACTATGTGGTGGCATCAGGTTGGTTCCACCCAAGATTATTCTCAAGCATTTTTATCATGGAAAATATTATGTATCAATGGCTTTCTCAGGAGTTTATTATCATGGGATGATGTCCTTTGATATTACCCCTATCCAAAACAAGTTGTGTATTCCAAGGGACCTATTGAATGTCACTTTGGATGAGGATACTTGGAATCTGGTCGAGATATTTTAGGGTGGAAGATTGAATCTCACTTACATTAGGAGGTGGGTGGTGGCTAGATGAAAACCCTTGGGATCATTCAAAATTATAGCCATCCCCAATGAATGTTTTATCATGAAGCTCAATTGTGAATAGCACTCAAAGCATATCCTGGGAGGGCCCTCGATTTTATGGTAAGCGAGAAATTTTCCTACATAAATGGGGAACTGACTTTAACCCAAATACTCAAATGATAAATTTGGCTCCTTTATGGGTTAGTATCCTAGAATTTCCCTTTCATATGTGCCATGAGGATATTACTAGAGGTATTATCAAGGCTATAGGGAAGATTATTATTATTGATTCATCAACCAAAATGAAATCAAGAATGATTTTTGCAAGATTGTACATATTGACTCATCTAGAAGTTGATCTCTCTTATTTTATAGAATACTTTTAGACTTGGGTTCCTGGATCCAACCAATTGAACATGAGAATATACCCATTAAGTGTAGCCAACACAATATGGATTTGTTAGATCTTGTAGACACCAAAACAGCACCAATCCGATTATGTGACTGCAAACACTGATCGCTTTGACACACACAGCCCCAAGGGCAGCCCCCAGAGGTCAAACAGTGGTCCTAACCACTCTCACAGTAGTTTTGGAAGGTCAGAGATCAATTTGGCACCTTCAGGAACTTTGCTCAATATCCGTCCCACCCTGGGATGAATTCAAACTGGGATTCGCCCCACCTAGGGATGAATTCTGAATTCGCTCCAGGGTGGGGCGAATTGCAGGTTTGATGGGCAAAAAGTCAAATCTTGACAAATGGCAGCTCAGATCTGCCACCCAACGCTTCCTTCATCGCATGGGAGTATGGGTGAGCGTTTTCAAGCGTTAGAGGCATTTGCAAGGTCAGTCATGAAGTCCCAATTCAGGGAGGAATCTCCTTCCCCCTGGGAAGGCATGATTGCCATGTGGCGCCTCTGCATGCCCATTTCAAGAGACCTCCAGGTCTATAAATTGGTGAGTTTCCTCACCCCAAAAGAGGAGAGAAGGAGCATTTTAGAGCAACGAAGTGCTGTCATTTTATTTACACACCTCACACCTTTTGGATTTGCACCTTTCACATCCTTGATCTCCTTTAGAAGGGAGGTCATTGGGTGACTATTGGGAGGATGAATATCGATCCCAAAACCCAAAATTTGGCCATAATATCCCACCAAATTTTCTGAAAATACCACACAAGAGGTTTTGGACCCATCCCAAGTGGATTGGTGCTGAAATCAAGCCTCAAACGATGGGCGGCCTGCCCCATGGGCGCCCCCTCCCACACTGCCACAATCCTAATCGCCCCCTTTCGGAGTGATGGGAATTCCATGGTAGATTTGCTTTCTTTAATTTTTGCATTCAATTCTATGATGTTTAGATAGGTTGTCATTTGAATTTCGTCTCGTTTTGAACAATTTTGATCATATTTCTATCTTTGCTCGCTTTTACTAACCTACAGGTAGCATCATCAAATTCCTATTTATGGAGGCTAAATTGGGAAAATATGACCATCTGGGTCTTCCCAAAATGCCCCCAATTAGCTAACCCCAAGTTTTTAGGTCTTTTGGAGCTTCCTAGGTAGGACATTGGGATAGTACCTATTCGGCATTTTGTTGTAGGTGAATTCGTCCCACCCCGGAGCGAATTCAAATCGGTGAGGAATTTTCTAACTTTTCTTTTTGCAGAGCCTTCCTGGTGGTGTCTTGATGCCCCTATCAAATTTTCATAGCATTTGGACTTGTTTTAGTCATAGTTTAATTCATTTTTCTCATTCACTTATCGTAGGCTTGGGGATTGCATGCTTTGTTTCATCCGCAGGTGCTACTGACCATTTCTTGTTCCTTTGAACGTAGGGTTTGGACATCGGAGGAGCAGCGAGGAGTCTAGACTCATCAACGCAAGTGGCGGTGACGTTTGGTCCACCCATTTTACATGTGGGCACGCGGAAGAAGGAAAGGCGCCCATGGATGTAACTAGAACGAATGCTTAAACGCTCCTAGCCCTTGGAAGGGGAGGATGCGCATTGTAACCGAGTTTGGAACATATCAATAAAAAGGGTTGTCTTCTTTAATTCACATTTGTTTCAGTTCGATTCGATCATGCTTTTCCCTCTTTTCATGCACTTTCAAGTTTTTAGGATTTAGCGCTAAGTTCGGTTTCTTTGTTTGCATATCGCATGTTAGCTTTCCTTTTTGCTTTCGTATCCTCATGCTTTCAGTGGCGATCATGGTGGGACCTTGTCCTCTATTTTTAAGATCAGATATCTGATCCAAACTTGGTTTTTTTGCTTGCAGGTACCACGTTTTCATACGTTGACTATTGTTCGTTCCATCAGGGGGCGAATACAGACCTGTAATTCGTCTCACCCAGGGATGAATTGGAATTCGTCCCACCCTGGGGTGAATACAGTCCTGTAATTCATTCCACCCTGGGATGAATTCCAGTCTATGAAGTTTTCGGGTAGAAACTCAGAACCGACAGATTCGGGCAGAGAAGAGGTAAGAATTCTGCACTTTTCCTGTCATTTTTTGTCTTCAGTTTTTCTATTTTTTTGGTTTCTTTTTGCATGCATAGAAAAAGTTGCTGCATGTTTATTTTGTTTAATGCAAAATAAAAAGAACCCCACACACCACGTGGAAAATTAAACACCAAGGAGCTGGTCGTAAAACCCCAGCCCTTGATCAAGACCAACGGTGGATTTCATCACCACCTTGGCTTGAATTTTGCATTCATAAACCCCGATCGCTACTGTTGCTAGACGTAAATCCTGACGAAAGCTGACCGAGTGTAGTTGGGGTGATTCCCAACGCACGAGGATAAGTCTTCTATGGTAGGTGTCATAAATAGGGTGATTCCCCTTTCGTACCGCCTATGTTCCACGTACCATCTGCTCTCATGTACCTATAGTTTCCCTCACGTAAGGGCGGGTATATAGAGAGGTTGGTATATCGGCCTGGCAATGGTATATCGAAGGGGCGACCAATTTTGGGAGTCATAAGAGCCCTCATTTTGCATTTAAACGTTCTTTACAAAAACCTTCAAAAACAAAAAAAACAAAACACACTAAACCAGGTTTAGGACACACTCTCAATATTTAAACGAGATAATCACTATTTGCGTATGTGTGTGCTCTTTTCTATTTAGTGTAGCATAAAAAATCATAAAAGAGATAAAAATCCATTTAGCTTGTAGCACAGCAACACCATGGTGTACACCCATAGCCAAGCCCAATCAAGGGCAGAAGCTACGAAAAGTGTACAAGGGGGCACAAGTCGCCTCCGCTATAGCCCTAAGGACTTGGTCATACCGCCTTGGCGGCCTGACCCACAAGAGAGTCCACGTCATTCCATGTCAAGGTGGAATTATAGGGACACCCCTTTGGGGGACATGCCCATTCATCATAGCCCCTTTCAAGAAGAATCCTTACACGTGGCACTCAACATAGACAAGAAAGCTCCCTTAGAAGCTCGATATGAGTGGCCACCACGCGATGAAGTGCTAGAGCGGCATAGTGTCCATGAGGAGAGGCCACATGACTATGGCATCCCTCCTTTGCCCCCCATCACTGTTAGAACCAATAGACAAACCCCAGAGCGTAGGGCTCTTCAAGCAGGGCGAGCTAACTCCGCCCACCCCTTTCACACATACGAAAGGGAGCACGAGGAAGACCATCACATTCCTCGAGAGCAATGTATAGCGTGGGAGCCATGCGCTTCCACACCCGCTATGTACCATGGTCACCCATTGAGGCCAGAGCCTCGGGTAAATGCCGCCAACCTCGATAGAGGGAAGCGACCCATTGAGATCTCGGATCATTGCGACCGAGGTAAATGCATAGGAGAGGCATCCAGGCCTCCAAGGCTCAAGATGGCAGAACAAATTGACCTGGTAGTCACCAGACATGCCGCCCACCAAGCCCAGATCACGCGGCTTGAGCAAGATCAGCAGCAGCTAGAGCATCTATACCGCCTTAGCAAGGAGCGCATTCAGTGCCAAATAGATGAGCTACTTCATAACCCAGCTGAGAGGGTTCCAACCCCTCGCACCCAAAGAGCAGAACCATATGAGAGGCATAATCCCTTGGTGCGAGATAGGTCTCCTCGACCTTATCAAGTTTTGCCTCCGAGACCCCCTAGACCCGAGAGGGAGGCCACTCCCCGGAACAACGATGGGTACCCTCCATGGGGACCCACCCAGGGTCATAGGTCTCGCCCAAAGACTCCTCAGGAAGTTTACGAGGAGTATGAACAAGAAGTAGAGCGGGCCGAAATGCCCTACCAAGGCGGAGGGGTTGCTATCCGGCCACCCCCCCATAGGCCTCAAGTCTCCCACAACCCACAACGGGAGCAAACTAAAGAGGAAGAGATTAAATCTTTCGATGCATACAAAGCACTGTTAGAGCATTTGGAGTCTATGGAAACCAAAGCTTCTGGGCCCCAAAAGCCCATGTTACGCCAACTCCGTAGTCATCCTGTGCATCCGTCAGTGCCTGCACCCCCTTACCCCGAACACTTTAAGCTGCCTCAGTTGGCAATCTTTAAGGGTGAAGAGGATGCCCAAGAGCATGTGACCAGATTCCTGAGCCAATGTTTTGGCATTCAGGACAATGATGCATTGTTGCTAAGGACATTTATAACCACATTCGTGGGCCCTACCTCGGATTGGTTCACTCAGTTGTCGAAGCACAACATCAATAACTTGGATCAGTTAGTGGATGCATTCCTTGAATGCTTCACCTTCAACACCAAGAAGAAGGCATCACTAAGTGACCTGGCCAGCCTCAGGCAGTATGAGGAAGAGACCATGGCGGCCTACGGGAATCGGTGGAGGACTCTGCTTTCCAAGCTACCCTACCTCCCTCCTATGTCCGACCTTACACAAATGTTCTCACGAAGTTGTTTGAGATCGATCTCTGTGCTATTGCAGCTGCAGCAATATGCCACCTTAGAGGAAGCTCTGGCGCAAGCCAGAATTATCGAAGAGATCAAGATACAGGATGGCGAGATTGCCAAACCTAAGAAGAAAGAATGGAACAAGAACACAAAAATAGGGACTACGCAACAAAAACCCATTGCGGTTAATCAAGTTGCTATAAATGTTCCTAAGCTTGCACAAGAAATACAACCTCAAAAGGCTAACTATCAGGCAGTGCCTCCTAATAATTATGAAAGAGAAAACCAGAAGCAGGAGCAAAATCAGCAACATCACCCTAGGCGATAGTACACCCCTTATACGGAGTCTAGGGACTCCCTATTTGACCGCTTGTCAGCGGCAAACTTGATCAACCTTCCAGAGATTCAAACCATAGATCCTAATGCTCCCAAGCCTAAGGGATACCGGGAGGACTTGTATTGTAGGTTCCACAAGTGGAGGGGACATGACCTGAATGCATGTTGGAAGTTCAAAGGATTGATACAAGACTTGATTGACAATAAGACATTGGCAGTGGACAACCCCGTAGCGCCAAACAACCAACAGATGGGAGTTTTCAAAGACCCCTTGCCTACCCATGAGGCTCAGGCGAAACCCCTTCAAGTCAATGAGGTGCAACAAAATTGCCCCATGCAAGGGTATGTAGGAATGATAAGCATAGTGACTAGGAACAAGAGATACCCAGAAGTTGCCCCCATGGCAGCCACAAGAGAGGTTCCATCGACGTCACAACCTCAATAGCACCCTATGCAGCTACCTTCGCCTAGACCCACGGCCATGATTCGGACCAAACTCATGCAGAGTTTGAGGACCACGTCGGCTAGGCTCTCCATATACGAGCTTATACAACAATCAACGCCCCATCGGGAGGCTCTCATGGAGATTTTGAAAGCCATCGAGTTGCAGCCCCATGAAGCGAATTCCTTCAACAATTTCATGGGACATGTCAAATGATGCATGGAGCCAGTCATCACCTTTCGAGAGGATGAAGTTAAATCAGTGTCTGATGACATGGCAGATCCACCCCTGCACGTTATCGCATGGGTCAACGGGATCCCGTATAAGAGGGTGTTGATAGACACTGGCTCATCCAGTAACATCATTACCACAGCAACATTGAAACATCTGAAGTTGCCAACCTCTCACATCATGGCTTCCACCTATACACTGCGAGCATTCAATGATGCGATATGCTCGATAGTTGGCACAATTGTCCTACCCATTCAAGTAGGACAAAAGATGATACCTACATTGTGCCATATTTTGGAAGGCGAGATGGCTTATAACATCTTGCTAGGGCGGCCATGGATCAGGGACATGAAGTGTGTCCCTTCGATAGCTCACAAGTGTTTGAAGTATACATTTGAAGGGGAAGTACATGTAGTCCCGACGGACTTAGAACCCTTCAAATATTGCAATGCAGTGTAGCTGATGCCGCAATCGACCCTCCCATCGACGCACTTGGATTTTTAGTTAAATCCATCTAGACAGGGTCCGATGCCGCAAGCACCACTGGTGATAAATCCATCAAAACCCCAGCCAGGTGCATCTTCATCGTCCGCTCCTTCACCACCAATGCCACCTATCATGGCTAAATAGAAGGACAAAGGGAAGCAAACCCTGGAAGAGGCTCAACCCCTAGAAGAGGCACTACCAACAGTATCAACCATCTCTATCGAAGAGATGCCTAGCACAATGGAAGTTGAGGCTCCTAGTTCACCCAACATGGAGTGGACTCAGGAAGAGCTTCCGTTCCCTCCCTCTCAATCGCCAACAATTACTATTGAAATGGCCAGTACGGGCCTGGGGGAGTATCTAGTGCGGAATGTTGTAGCAACGACCATGCTAGAGTCCATGCAAGACATGGGGAGACCTCGCCTCCCCATCGGTACAATTGTTCCTTTAGGCTACCCGCCAAACCAGACAAATTTTGTGTATGGGGGCCTTGATCATGGTACTGAGCCATGCATCCAAGAGGACGAAGATGAAGAGCCTTTTGTAGAAGATGTCAACTATCTGTCTAACCCAAACTTCGCTCTGAGATATCTTGGCCAATGCAATTGGCATGGATACGGGCTAGGCAGGTATGAGCAAGGAGTGCGTGTCCTTTGCCAGCCAAGATACCAAATGCCTTATGACAAGTCGGGAGTAGGGTTCAACCACCCCCTGCCCTTGGACATCTTGGTGGAAAACATGCAAGGCCTAGGGATAGGCAACAAGGGTGGATTGGCATCAGATCCTTATGCCAACCCAAACACAACGTATACATTGGGAGATTACCTCCCATGGTCAACAACCACCCTTGTTAACCTCAATAACCCTTCTCCTTTGCTAGAGAGAGGCGAAAGTTCGGGGACTCACTTTCAAGGAAGGTATAAATAGTGTCAAGAGGGATCTTCGAAGGATGAATCAGAATATGAACCAACATCATATGATCCCTTCGAATCCGATAGTGATCACTCACAAGTGATCCCCATGAATGACCTTCAAGAGAGCCTCTTGACTATGTTCCCTCTAGAGGCTCCAAGCGAGCCAGTGTTGCGTCAAGAGAATCAGGTCCCCCCACGGAGCGTGGAACAACCACAATGGGGCCAGATTAATTTGCTTGAGCAGGATGAGCCTGTAATGCCTCAAATAGTTGTCGAAGCCAACGAGGGCTTTTGGATCTCCGATAGTGATTACGAAGATGAAACAGAAATGACATATCTTAATCACATGCGATAGAGGCCGCAACCATACCCCTTGGAGATTAATGACATATTTGAATAGATGGGCATAGTGCTAGGGCACGAGTGGTACGTAGACCCAATAGGGTGGGATCAAGTGTTGGATCCGCTGCTCTAGGTATACGAAGAGCACCTTCCACCTCGAGACCCTAGGGTGATATCAGTGTCGAGGGTAGACCCTATCCTCCTATTAGCACATAGGGCCGATCCATTCATGCCAGTACCTCTAGAGCCAGATCCAGAGCACAGAGAACATCCAGAGTGTTCAAGTCATCACACCCATGGTAATGGAGACCAAAATCATTTCATCAACATGATCTCCATTGACTTAACCACCCCCATCCACAATCCGGCCGATCCAACATGGTCCTTGCATCTAGACATAGATGCCATTGATTGGGATCACATCAATTCACCTCCATCCCCATCATAGTATTGGCCTTTCGGTAAAATGCTTCATTTTACCCCAGGGACAACTCAGGATATCTTTCATGCTCGAAGAGGAACCCGAGGTTCCCAACGCAGATTTAAACTCAGCAAATGATATCCATTTGATCCCAACTCCACATTAGTTGGAGGACGGATCCCACATGTCGGTCGAGGAGATGACTGACGTAGACATCGGCTTGGATCCAATGAATCCATAGATTATCAAGCTAGGGGTAAGCTTATCCCCCGAAGAGCAAGCCGACTACATTGCCCTTCTCAAAGAGAAGAAGGAGGTTTTTGCATGGTCATACAGAGACATGCCGAGGCTAGATCCATAGCTAGTCATGCATAATCTAACGCTTGATCCGACAATCAAGCCAGTTAAGCAAAAACTACGTAAGATGCACCCAACAGTGGCCTTGATGGTCAAAGATGAATTGCAAAAGTTGTTGGATGCACAGTTTGTCATCTGCATGGATTATCCGCCATGGTCTGTCCAACATGGTGCCCATCAAAAATCTCGATGGGAGGATTCGCATATGCACTAATTTTCGAGATCTAAACAAAGCGAGTCCTAAGGATGATTTCCCCTTGCCAAGCATCGACGCATTGGTAGACGCTACAGTAGGTCACGAAATGCTATCCCTCATGGATGGTTTCTCGGGATACAATCAAATTCGTATCAATCCCGAGGACCAACTAAAAATGGTGTTCACAATGCCTTGGGGGACATTTTGTTATAAGGTCATGCCTTTTGGCCTTAAAAATGCTGGTGCCACCTACCAACGTGCAATGACGTACATCTTCCATGATTACATGCATAAAACTTTGGAAGATTACATGGATGATTTGTTGGCCAAATCTCTTTTGCGCCCAGATCATCTCGATGACTTAAGCAAGATCCTCGATCGCCTCATGGAGCATAAAGTCAGACTGAATCCCAAGAAGTGCGTATTTGGCATCACATCTAGAAAACTCTTGGGTTTCATAGTCTCAAAGCGAGGCATCGAGGTGGACCCAAACAAAGTCAAGGCAATCCTTGAAATGGTTCCCCCAACTACCATTAAGCAGCTTAGAAGTCTGTAGGGAAAGGTCGCATCAATTAAGCGCTTCATAGCACAGCTATCTGACAAGTGCCGACCCATGAACAAATTATTGCACAAGGGGGTAGCATTTCACTGGGATGACGAGTGCCAGTCAGCCTTTGATGACATCAAATGATACTTGGCTTCGCCACCAGTATTGGCACCACCTAGACCAGGAGTGTCATTCTACTTATACATCTCAGCTACTGAGGTGGCACTGGGCGCCATGCTAGCCCAGAAGAATGAACTTCACAAAGAACAGGCTACTTACTATCTTAGCCGCACCCTGGTCAGTTATGAACTTAACTATGCATACGTCGAGAAACTCTGCTTGGCAGTGGTGTTTGCTACCAAAAAGCTATGCCACTACATGTTGAGCAACACTACGTATGTTGTGTCTAAGGAGAATCCATTGCGATACATGATGAGTCGTACTTATCATAGTAGTCGCACGGCGAAATGGATCATGTTGTTGATGGAATTTGACATAGAGTTTATTGGACAGAAATCCATCAAAGGATAGGTCATAGCCGATCAACTAGCAGAGGCTCCTCTCGAAGACGATCAGCCTCTGGTCATAGAACTACCCGATGATGGGGTCTTCCATGTCTCAGAATCGCCAGATTCTGATGAGCCTGAGTCACAGGCCGACATAACCCTATTTTTTGATGGTTCTAAATGTGAGCAAGGTGGTGGCATGGGAATAGTATTCTTCACACCGCAGGGCGCTCCAATGCCTCTATCATTTAAATTAGACTTCCCATGCACCAACAATAATGCAGAGTATGAAGCCTTGCTCATAGGTCTTCAGACAACAATCACCATGAACATCAAACGACTGAACATCTTTGGTGATTCGCTGTTAATTGTCAACCAAGTCAAAGGGGTATTCCAATGCAAATGCCCAGTTCTACAGGCTTATAAAGCCCTTGTGGACAAATTCTTGGCAAAGCTTGAGTGGTACGACATCGAGGCACTCCCTCGGTCATCGAATCATTTTGCGGACACTATGGCCTCCTTGGGGTCACTAATCCCGCAAGACCTTTCTGGTGATATGACAACCATTCAAGTCAAAACACTATCGCAATCCGTGATGGAGCGTGCAAGCTCTGACTTGACGCCAGGAATCCACATGATCCAGATTGAACCATCCTCGGATAAGTTCTCTCGAATCCATGATCATCTGAAACATGCCAACTGGGGGTCCTTGTTCTCCCCTACTCCCATTAATAGCAACACAATGCTATTCTTACAAGTTCTCTCCCGCTCAACGTTTGCTAGGGATGAACTTCAAGAGGGATTGGTTGTTCATACCATCGAGGCTTTCGATCAGCAGGATTGGTATTCACCCATAAGGGACTACCTCAAGTTAGGTAATCTCCCGCTTGGATTGACGCATGCCGCAAAATGAGCATTCAAGCAGAAAGCGGCTAAGTATGTCTTGATAGGAGACATTTTGTACCATCGTAGCTATGAAGGAATCCTCCTTCGGTGCTTGGACCAACAAGAGTCCACTTGGGCGATCGCCCAAGCGCACGATGGTACATGTGGTGGCCACTTCAGTGGTATGGCCATCGCAAAGCGCATTCTTCGCATGGGCTATTATTGGCCATCTTTAGAGCGAGATTGTTGCGCATATGTGAGGAAGTGCGTGAAGTGTCAACACCATGCTAATTTGACACACGTACCTTCCCAGGCCTTGCAGACAGTCCAGTCAGCTTGGCCATTTTTGTAGTGGGGCTTAGATCTAATCGAAAAGATCTCCCCTACGTCGTCAGGTCATCACATGTTTATCATAATGGCCACAGAGTATTTCACCAAGTGGGTGGAAGCAGTTCCGCTTACCTCTACGACAGGACCCCGCATTGTGGAGTTCATTTTGCATAACATCATATGTCATTTTGGTATTCCATCCAAAATAATCTCGGATAATGGGACGTCATTCAAGAACAAAGACGTGCATGCTTTGACCACAAAGTACAAAATTCAGCACAGTTTTTTGACACCCTATTATCCATAGGCAAATGGGCAAGCAGAGGCATCAAACAAAATGCTAGTTGCCATCCTTAAAAATACAGTCGTAGACAGTCATAAGGATTGGCACATCCAAATCCCACTTGCCCTATGGGCTTATCGCACTAGCATTCGGACGCCCACTGGGGCAACTCCATTTTTGCTCGTGTATGGCTCCGAGGCAGTCATGCCTCTCGAGTTGGAAATTCCTTCCCTACGCATATCAATGCAAGAGTTCATCGATGATGACACTATGCGGCAGGCCCGGTTAGACCAGCTTACGTTGCTTGATGAATGACGCGTTAATGCTCTCGAGCATTTACGTATCTATCAAGAGCGACTTAAGAAAGCATACAACATGAAAGTTCACCTGAGGGACTTTCGGGTTGGTGATTTGGTCTTGAAGGAAAACCAACAGAACTCTAGTTTGCCATCCCATCTAAGGGACAAGTTCACAGCAAATTGGTTAGGTCCATATGTAATTGATAGCAAAATAGGACCCAGGACATACCGGCTAGCCTCTCTTGATGGAATCAAGGAACTAGAACCCTTGAACATCAGTCATTTGCGACCATTCCATATCTAAGAGAGCCATATCCCAAAATGCTCCAAGGATTCCTACAATCACTTGGTCAATCCCAAAATGCTCCAAGGATTCCTACAATCGCTTGGTCAATCCCAAAATGCTCCAAGGATTCCTACAATCGCTTGGTCAATCCCAAAATGCTCCAAGGATTCTATAAAAATAAATCCACTTGGTCAAAAATAAGAAAATTCAAAAATAGTAAAATCATCAAAAATAACAAAAATTTGCATCTCATTTCCAGGCATGCTCAAACTCATCACACCAATAGAGAGCTCTTCTCGCATCTCATCTTCATATTCACAAAAATCAATCCATCAAAAACACAAAAATATGTAGCTGCATTAAGCATCACATCCATACATTGCATATTTGTGGTCATACAGGTCAAAGGCACCATAGACTGTAATTACTCCGCTAGTCCATCTTGTTCCACATTTCTCCATTTTATAAGTAGTCCATCAAACATAAACGCCATTCACTTCTTTTTACCATACCAGAGTCAGTGGTCTTCTAATGTATCAAGAGTTTTCATCCTTCAGTCATCATTTAGCTTTCTAGCCACGTACTGTACCAAGTCAGACAGATTTTACGAAGGTAGAGTTCTACTTGGATCACACCTTGTTACGTAGCATCCCAACACAAATTAAAACACATAAAAATTCCCAAGTTGTGTGAATGAAAGATGAAACCCGCAAAGCAATCCAGGTCACCATAAGCGAAACGGTTATCTTGCTCATCCCCCTGTGCGAATGACCCCAAGAATGCTGAGAGTTGGCAAAAGGACAAGCATCTTCCCTACCCAATTCCCCAAGAATCCCAAGTTCTCAAAAGTTGCAAACATCAAAATTTTGCAAAAAGTCAAAACTCCAAAAATTTGACATCACCACCAGAGTGCATACATCAAAAGGCACATACAATAGTGATTCTCATCACTCGAAATTCAAATCCCTTGCTCAAAAGAAAAATATATAAAAATAAACAATGATTTTTATCACTACAAAAGAGCAAGTATCCCAATACAATTGAAGAAAAGAAGGGAGTCGAACTTGAATCCTTGGAACTCTCAACATTCTGATAGGTCATGAGGCAAACCTCAGTATCGGTTTGGTGGATAGCCTATCGGTCACTGGTGGTAAACCTCCCGCATGATGATATATCTGTCACATTAACTCGTGTATAGATCAATGTTTGCATGTGGATGAGCTAGCTTATGGTATCCTAGATAGCACCATAGATTAATCTGACTAAATACAACAAAGGAGTTAGTGGAGCTAATTAGGTGATCCTCAGTATAGGTTTGGTTGACAGCCTATCTGGAACTGGCGGTATCCTGACAAATACCACATAAATGAACTCAATTGCACACACAGGGATGTGAAATAACTTGGTCAAAGACAAGTCCGATTCATACCTTGTCCAAAAGTCTTGTAAGATAAAGTACAGTCATGGCTAGTGAGTTAAAACCGTCTGAGTCTCAGAAAACCTTAGCTACATTTCTAAACCAATTGTGCTATCTTTCATCCTCGCATTGCCATCAACAATCACCAAAAAAAAAATCACAAAGGTCTAAATAGTCTATGGTGCCCTCGCCAAACAACACAAATTCAATTCATCCATTCCATTTTGCATATCACATATAAATCAAAAACATTTGCATTCATCATAACATATGCATCCATAAAAATAAATTAACATGCATACATCCATACTCATCACTCATCATGCATAAAATCAAATCATCACTCGCATAAACAAAATAAAGTCATCTATATATATCATCAAAAATGCACCAAAATAGCTAATAAACTTGCCCGATGAGAGTGCTTTGGCACTTGACATTCCGGGCATGCAAAATAGATGTCGGGGTCACAAATCCTCACTATCCTATTCCCTAAGAAGGCTACCATAGCCGGACCGCTCCACGGGAAGATGGATTTTTGAGAATTTCATCCCCAAACGACGTCGACAAAAGGGTCAAAACCCACCCAAAAATAGTAATAACATTGCCGAACGAAGGCGCCTTCGTGCCTGACATTCTTGGCATCCAAAATAGATGTTGGGGTTACAAATTGTCACTATCCTACTCCCTAAGAAGGCTACCATAGCCGGACCGCTCCACGGGAGGATGGATTTTTGCCAATTTTAGCTCCAAAACACGTCATAAAAAGGGTTAACACCCACCAAAAATAGGTCTAAATGTCAGAAAACTGCACACACTTCAAGGATAAGCATCTAAAGGCACCTTTGCACAAGTCATCTTGGGTCAAGCGACTCGTCGCTTTTCTCATGAAGGTCATTCCCTCATCGATTCGTCGCTTGAGGGGGTAGTCACACTTAGTCACCAATCAACAAATACACACCCAATTAAGGAAAACGACATGCATTCAAAGAATCATTGACAAAGACAATTACGCTCCCGCTTGGGGCAGTAAACAAGCAATAATCACAACCCGATCAAATCACTTGGCATTTCGTGAATCATGAACTCAAGGTTCTCACACACAAAAGGTTGCGCCCTTTGCCTATTCATGACCGATCAATGTCCAAGATCAAGTAACACCTCACCGAAAAAGGTTAACACTTGAATTGAGTTCCTTCGCTCGTCAGAAGCAAGGATTCAAGAATGCATGCCCTTTCCATACTTGGGGCATCAAAATTTGGTTAGGTTACTAAGAAACCCTAATCATTAGTGCTTTGGTTATCTATTTTTGCTCGGCGCTGCGCCATGCACAACGCATCCCAAAAAGGGGCATCTATAGACACCAAAACAACACCAATCCGATTATGTGACTGCAAACACTGATCGCTTTGACACACACAGCCCCAAGGGCAGCCCCCAGAGGTCAAACAGTGGTCCTAACCACTCTCACAGTAGTTTTGGAAGGTCAGAGATCAATTTGGCACCTTCAGGCACTTTGCTCAATATCCGTCCCACCCTGGGACGAATTCAAACTGGGATTCGCCCCACCCAGGGATGAATTCTGAATTCGCTCCAGGGTGGGGCGAATTGCAGGTTTGATGGGAAAAAAGTCAAATCTTGACAAATGGCAGCTCAGATCCGCCACCCAATGCTTCCTTCATCGCATGGGAGTATGGGTGAGCATTTTCAAGCGTTAGAGGCATCTGCAAGGTCAGTCATGAAGTCCCAATTCAGGGAGGAATCTCCTTCCCCTTGGGAAGGCATGATTGCCAAGTGGCGCCTCTGCATGCCCATTTCAAGAGACCTCCGGGTCTATAAATTGGTGAGTTTCCTCACCCCAAAAGAGGAGAGAAGTAGCATTTTAGAGCAACGAAGTGCTGTCATTTTATTTACACACCTCACACCTTTTGGATTTGCGCCTTTCACATCCTTGATCTCCTTTAGAAGGGAGGTCATTGGGTGACTATTGGGAGGACGAATCTCGATCCCAAAACCTGACATTTGGCCACAATATCCCACCAAATTTTCCGACAATACCACACAAGAGGTTTTGGACCCATCCCAAGTGGATTGGTGCCGAAATCAAGCCTCAAACGACGGGCGGCCTGCCCCATGGGCGCCCCCTCCCACACTGCCACAATCCTAATCGCCCCCTTTCGGAGCGATGGGAATTCCATGGTAGATTTGCTTTCTTTCATTTTTGCATTCAATTCTATGATGCTTAGATAGGTTGTCATTTGAATTTCGTCTCGTTTTGAACAATTTTGATCATATTTCTATCTTTGCTCGCTTTTACTAACCTACAGGTAGCATCATCAAATTCCCATTGATGGAGGCTAAATTGGGAAAATATGACCATCTGGGTCTTCCCAAAATGCCCCCAATTAGCTAACCCCAAGTTTTTAGGTCTTTTGGAGCTTCCTAGGTAGGACATTGGGACAGTACCTTTTCGGCATTTTGTTGTAGGTGAATTCGTCCCACCCCGGAGCGAATTCAAATCGGTGAGGAATTTCTTGACTGTTCTTTTTGCAGAGCCTTCCTGGTGGTGTCTTGATGCCCCTATCAAATTTTCATAGCATTTGGACTTGTTTTAGTCATAGTTTAATTCATTTTTCTCATTCACTTATCGTAGGCTTGGGGATTGCATGCTTTGTTTCATCCGCAGGTGCTACTGATCGTTTCTTGTTCCTTTGAACATAGGGTTTGGACATCGGAGGAGCAGCGAGGAGTCAAGACTCATCAACGCAAGTGGCGGCGACGTTTGGTCCGCCCATTTTACATGTGGGCACGCGAAAGAAGGAAAGGCGCCCATGGATGTAACTAGAACGCATGCTTAAACGCTCCTAGCCCTTGGAAGGGGAGGATGCGCATTGTAACCGAGTTTGGAACATATCAATAAAAAGGGCTGTCTTCTTTAATTCACATTTGTTTCAGTTCGATTCGATCATGCTTTTCCCTCTTTTCATGCACTTTCAAGTTTCTAGGATTTAGTGCTAAGTTCGATTCCGTTTGCATCGCATGTTAGCTTTCCTTTTTGCTTCCGTATCCTCGTGCTTTTAGATATCCTATCTGAGATGCACTACCCATCATAGGTTCCCCTAAAGAAAAAGAGCATCAAAGTTAAAATATGGTCTCAAAATATTTCAAGGATTTATGTTTCTCTAGAAAACTTGGATAATTTCCTTATATTAGATAATGGAAATCAAATCAGGTCTAGATTCTTCTCTTGATGATATTGAGGAAGAAATGGAAGTTGGGAAGAAGAATCCTTTATACCAACATATTATTATTTCATCAGATTTTTTGGTAGAGGTAAGTCTAATAGAACTCTTAACTAATTTCTTGGATTCAAATGATATTATTTATAATTATTTTAATTGCTTACATAAATCCTCTTCTTTGGTAGAGAATAAAACTATGAACCAAAGCTTAGGGTTTGGTTCCCAAGGTTGTAAATCTTGTATGCCAAAGAAAAGACCCATTGATGTGGGGGTTTCAATAAAGGAAGAAAGAGTGAATTGGATGTAGGACGTAAGGTTGGGAGGTATCTAGTGAAGGGTGGACATGTTGGGAAACATAAAATCCCAAGGATAAGAGAGACAAAGCCTTTGGATCTCAAACATTGTTGATGATCTTTGGGTTTTTGTGTTTAGTACTTTCCAACTCGATGCTGAGGGTTTCCCTCTAAATCTATGAGTGCAAGATCTAGAGCAAAGGAGGTATAGGTCACTCTATCTTGACTCTATTTTGGAATCATTGATTGATGACCTTAATAGTTCTTAGTTACAATTTTTTAATTTTGCTCAATTTTTTTTATTGGTTTCAAGTAGTACTCAATTTTGGATGTGTAGTTCAAATTTTGATATAAATTTACTTTTTCAAGTTCCTCCCATGATCTTGGTGTAGGTGGGAGTTGGTTTTTTGAATTTCTATTATTTTTTTAAATTATTTTTGTTATCCTACATGGGAATCCGATTTGTATTTTAAATTTCAAATATTTGTTATAGGGATGGGTGGGAAGTTTTGAGGTCCTCACCTCTTGGGTTGTGATAGTTGTGATGCATTTTTGGCCAACTGTGGTCTATGTTGTGAGGTCACTTTTACTTCCTAGTTGTATCCTTTGGATATTTTCGGGCTTTATTGTTGATAATTAATGGTCTGCTTGTTGGGCTATAGCTCCTTTTGAAGATTTTAATTTCTCATCTTAGTTCTTTTTTGCTTATTTTGTGCAAGGTTTGGTAACATTTCAATGCCCTTTCATTTACCTAATAAAAAAATAATAATTCAAACCTTGTTAAACAATATAAACATAAATTCTAAGATGTAATAATATAATTCTTGCAGGTATGAAAAATCCTGCACCCTAAAAATGAAACTCCTAAGCTAGAATGTTAGGGGTATGAACGACCCTAGAAAATATAGACTGTTTAAGGACCTTGTATTATCTTACCAACCAGACTTCTTGCTTCTCCAAGAAAATAAATTGAGTCTTTCAAATTGGCTAAAATTTTAGAAAGGTATTCTGAATATTGTTGATAGCTTTTAAAAGGAAGCTAAAGGGGCCTCCTAAAGGATTATATCTCTTTGGAATTTCAATATTTATCAGGGATACCTACTATATAAAAGTGAATATCACGTCATAGAACTTCTCACAACTAAATATTCTAAAGTTTCCTTTGTGATTACCAATATCTATGCTTTTAACAAAAGTAAATCCCATAGATAATTGTGGATAACATTAGGGTGAGTGGGTAAGTAGTTTAGAGGTTTAAAATGGATTATGGTAAGTGATTTTAACACCCCGTTATCTCTAGGTGATAAAGTAGGGATATGTGGTTGAGTTCTCAAAAATCATACAAGATCTAGGGAATATTTTAGTATATGGTGATCTATTTTATGTGTATGTATATGGTAATAGGTTTACTTGGATGAATAAATGCTATGGTAGAAACTTGATTCAGGTTCAGTTGGATAAATTTCTTATTTTATAGGATTGGTTCCAAAACAAATTCATGTTTAATATGAAATATCTTCCTAAATATGGATATGATCACAATCCTCTACTTTTTTGGTGTAGTGTGCAATATCAAAAGCATAATGGACCTTTCATGTTTGAATGTATGTGGATGCACCACCTATATTTTTATAAAGAAATATTAAAATGGTGGAGTATTCCTTCCCAAGGTACTAAGATTTAAATTCTTAAAAATAAGCTTAAATCTGTGAAGAAAGAAGTCAAGAAGTGGAATAGGGAGGTCTTTCAAAATATTTTTCAAAAAAAGAAATCTATTTGGTAATAATTGGATATGTTAGAAGAATATATTAATAGGTTGGGAATGAACCAAACCTAATTCAAAATATAAAAGGAGCTTAATACTAAATTGCACACCATAATAGCCAAGGAAGAAATATATTGGAGGAAAAATTTCAGAATCCAGAGGTTGTAGGAAGGTGACATGAATTCTAAAAATTTTCCATGTCTCCACTATCAAAAACATAATTTCTACCCATATCTATGAAATTATAAAATATTATGGCTAGGTTATTAGAGAGCAAAGAAATTGAGCATGAGGTTGTGGATTTCTATCAAAATATTCTAGATGAAGATGTAGAAGAGGATGAAATAATGGTTAAGGAGATGACTAATCACATTCCTAGGTTGATATCCAAGGATATCAATGCTCAAATTCTAAATAATATTGAGAAAGAAGAGGTAAGGATAGTCATTTTCTCCCTCGATAGAGATAAATCTCTAAGACCCAATGAGTTCCAAGCAAGTTTTTTTCAAACCTTCAATGTTTTGAAGTAGTGAAAGAATCTTTAAAGTTAGGTTAGATCCTAAAGGATTTTAACAGTACCTTTCTTGTTATGGTTCCTAAGAAGAAAGGGTTAAAAACATTCAAATATTTTAGACATATAAGTCTTTGCAATGTTATTTATAAAATTATCTCTAATTTTATAACCCTTAGATTGAAGATCTTCCTCCCTTCATTATCTCTGATGAGCAAGAAGGCTTTGTTAACGGTAAATTTTTTTTTAATGGGATTATATTCCTTTAGGAATCCATATATTTTTTCATGTCTGGTAAAAGAAAATTTATTTTCCTGAAGTTAGACATGAGCAAGGCTTATTATAGAGTTTCATGCATTTTTTTGGATAAAGTTTTGGCTTCATTTAGTTTTTGTAGATAATGAATAAGATGGGTTGCTAGCTTCTATAAGACTGCAAGGTACTCTATTATTATCCATAATAAACCAACAAGTATTTTTAGTAGTAGTATAGGTCTTAGACAAGGTGGAACCCTCTCCCCTTATATTTTTATTATTATGGCTGAAATATTTTAAAGATACCTCAATGCCACCAAGGATTCTAGCGAGATAGAGCACCTTAAAATAGATCATAATATTGAGGGTATTACTCATTTACAATTTGTGGATGATACCATTTTACTTGGTAATCCTACTATGGCATAGGTAATTGAATTTTAAATAATATTACACCTATTTGAGCATGCCTCTGAAAAAAGGACTAATTTGAGAAGAGCGAGATCTTGTTCATTAACACTAAAGTTACTCTACAAAGAAGGGTGGATAAAGTGATAGGGTGTCCTGTGTCAACCCTACCTTCTTCTAACTTTGAAATAGCTATGTTCATGGGATATTACAAGGCACCTATTTGGAATGGTTTGGTTGATAGGTTTCAATGCAAACTTACAGGATGTAAAGTTAATCTCTTGTCTCAAGCTGGTAAAGTGTTTTTGGTTAAGAGAAATCTACATGTTGTCCCCAATTATATTCTCTCCCTTTTTATAATCCTTGTTAAAGTTTCCAAAACCATGGAAGAAATTCAAACATAGTTCTTATGCTTAGGATCTAAAATGAGGAGGATTCCTCTTGTAGCTTGAGAAAATATCCATCAAAATAAGCATGGTGGTCTTGGTCTAAGGAGACTTAAACTAGTTGATAGTGTTATATCATCCATAGTTGGATGGATAGTTATAAGGGATGAATAGGCTCTTTGCGTAAGGATTCATAAAGCAAAATATCTTGAAATCTAGGAAGATACCATATTTCTCATAATTTAGGACCCCTATCATGGCTCTTCTTTATGGAACCACTTGGTGGAGGCTAGGGATGCCTTGTGGAAGGGTGTGAAATAGCATGTTGGATATGGGTCCTCTATAATTTTCTATAAATATGGCAATCCTTTAGCAAAAATTGATATTTTATCTAATATAAATGAGGATCTAGAAGATAGATATGGTAAAAAATGTGTGACTACATGACTTTATTGGATAACTAGTTGAGCTGGAAAGATTTAGAGGTAGGCCCTAAGAATTTTGAAGGCTTTAAACCTCTTCAAAAGTTAAAATAAAGTCTTATTACATAGGTTTTGTTAAGAAAAGAGACTTTATGGTTAGGAGCAAAATTGATAATGGTGAAGTTAGCATGAATACAACCTATGATCTTTTGGATCCTATTGTAGATAATGGTTTCCCTTGGAATATAATTATGGGGTAAGAGAGATATTACTAAACTGGAGTTTTTTCTTTGCAAAGCAATCCAAAATGAGATCCTAATGATGGATAATCTTAAGAAGATAGGTTTTCAGTTACCTAATAGATGTCATTTATGTTAACAAGTAAAAGAATTAGTGGAACACATATTCTTGGAATATCCCTATGGTCTAAATATTTTCTAGATCATCAAAAATATGAGCATATATTGGGTGACGCATTCTAATATGGTTCTATGGTTACAAAATTGGGAGAACCCATTTTTTAGTCCTCATATTATTATAATTTGAAACATGATTCTATTTAGTTTTATGTGGGGAGTATGGTTAGAGAGGAACAAGAGAATTTTTAGAGGGAAAAAAGTTTAGCAATGAAACGTTTTGGAAGTATCACCCATTTTTTAGAGAAGAATGTTAAATCTAACAAGTACCCTATCATGCTAGAGAATACTGAAGAGACTATGATAACTAAGGTATGGAATTTGGAACCCATTAGTGGTGCAGAGGCAAACACTCAAGTTAGAACAAATGTAAAATGGTAACCCAAGATGAATGGTTGAAGTTAAATTTTTATGGGGCATCCAAAGGTAACCTAGCTAAGGCCACAATAGGATTAATTTTGAGGTACAATTATGACAGATTGGTAGGCACAACTTGCAAGTTTTTGGGAATTACTACTATTCATAAAGCTAAAGTTAATGCTTTACATTTGGGCATAGATCTAGCTAAGGATTTAGGTTTTCAAAAAGTTATATTTAAATGGGTCTCCTTGAATATTATTAATATTTTGGAAAAGGAGGGAGAAATTAATTGGAAAATTTATTACATTGTGCAAGATATTAGAGATATTGTAAAGTATTTTGAAGAAGTTGACTTTGTTCATGTCTTTAGAGAAGGTAACAAACTAACATACTGGATGTTAATCTTTGATGTTATTAAAGAAGAGGATAGGAGATGGATCCCCCTAGGGGTGGTCCATGAGGACTTAGAAAATTCCATGAGGGAGAACTACAACTAATTGGGGTCCAATATGGATATTGTTTGTCTTGCATCTAGGGAATTTTTGGCCACTTGCCCTTGGTAGTTGTGTAGTTGATGGGCTGACTTTGTGTTGTAAAAGGGTTCAGGCCCTTTTAAAATCTTTATTTTACCCTAATAAAAAGTATTATCTAATAAAAATATATAATATATAAAATAACACTTCAAATTTATTTTTAGAACATAATTTTATATTTTATATTTAAAAAAGAAAAATACTATCACATGAGTTATATTAGCTTAAGTATCAAAATTAGGTAAAAAGATATTTAAATCTTAAAAATATATATTAAAAAAAACATTATCACATAAGATCTATATAATCCTAAGTAAAAAAATTAAGTAATTTACTTTACTTCATGTTAATATTATTATTAACTAATACCAAGTACAACAAATGGAACAAGTGGAGGCCATATTATCTAGGTACATAGTAACAAGGGTCCTAATTTCTCATGATTTGAACTCAGGTCACAAAAATAAAATACTAGTCACATACCATTGGGGGTGTCCCTTTATGACCATGCTAATATTTTTTAAAAGTAAAGGCCTTTAAGATACTATAGATGGAAGTAAAGGTCGCATAAACATTATTTTTTTTTAAATAATAACCTCTATAAACCTTAGTTTTATAGGTAAAGATAAAGTTAATGGGACACAAAGTTAAAAGAATCCTACTGAGTATTAGACCACTACCAACTGACCTATCACTTTAGTTTTTAATTTTAAAACAATACAAATTTTTAAAATAATATTAATCTTTTGTGCATTAATTTATGACTATGGATAATGGACAGAAACTATAAGATGCATAGACTTTCACTACCATGATTTCTTGAGTTTATCTAGGGGGTAGATAGGCACACTAAGAGGAGAGATGCACTTGCTTAGAACAAGAGGGGTAGAATATTGACTTATATTCATACTCGATTGGTTACACTTTGCTGCCAGTGTCTAACAAAAGCTCAATAGAAGATGGTAGATATAAATAGAGGTTGGTATTTATGCACATTATTGCATAAATAATTTAGGACTTGGATTTTGTTGTAGGATTGAATGCTATGATATCGCCAATAGCCCTAGCTATACCTTGAAGAACATCATCATGTAAAAATTGAATCAAAAGTCTAGGAATCCTAGCCCAAATCAGGGCAAAGTTGATGCTTTGCGACTTGAGGTTAAAGTAAAAAGACCACCTATAGAGAAAGAGGCTTCGTCAACTAAGGAACTAGGGTCTACCTATAAATATTCACCTTGGATCCTTTATATTATTTAGTTTTATGAAGAAAATAGTCTAGGGATGGATACAAGTTCCATATACCCATGAGGCTTCCACTTACTGAATGTCCACCTTATTATAGTATCCATGTTGGGGTGAGAACTAATAAATTTATCTATGGGGAGTATGTAACAAATTAAGTCTACTCACTTGGTTGTACCACCAAAAATTACAAGTGCTAGCACAAGGTATTTATTTATTTATTTTGTTTTCAAAATATAGTTTTATTCATAAGAATACTTTTAGGTTCATAGAAAATTTGTTTTACCTAATAAAAAATTAACATACACTTTATTTAGTACAGGTATATTATCCCACTTTTGGGTTTAATACTTCTAGAGATAGTCACCCAAGTGGATGAGATTGGCAAAATTCTGTGACAGTGCCATTAGTAGAGTCGACTTGTCTCATTTAACATCATCATGTTCTAGCATGAGGGTTGATCCATGGCAAGGGTTATCCTCTAGGGCCCATAACACATAGAGGGTAGATTATTGCTTCCCCATCCCTTATCATACTGAACCTTCAACTGATTGGTCAACTTGTTCTATTACTTGTATGAAATTAAATAGCATACATATGCCTCCATGACTAACTAATTATCCTCTATCCAGAGTCAGTCAGTGTCATATTAATACCCTAACCTTGGACTTCATCACACATGATCACTATAACTGAAAATCATTTATCTCATACCAAACTCTATGGCTTGGCTAGCTAAATTAAATAAACATGGGACTTATCAGAGTACTATCTGAGCAGAAACCTAGGGGTAGCATCCCATGCCACTCCCCTTTACCATTTCTGACCAAATCTCATTTTTCAACCAATTCTATCAAACTATGGTTGCTCCTGATACTATCATGTGCATACCTACACTTCCACATCCTTGGGTGAATTATGAGCATCCTTTATTCTCGATAAAAGCATTTCAAGAATGGTTCAAATATTTTATCAGCTACTTTCAATATTTTTTTTCTTGTTTTATGCCCCTCTAGCTACTTGATCCCAAAAAGGTTAAAGTCACTCAAAACCAAGTCTTAGGCTTTTCATTAAAGAATAATATCGAATAAAGACAAAAAAAAATATAACTAGATGTTTGGAAATAATTCATTGGATTACTTTAATAATCCTCAACATAGTTTCACGTCACTATACCCTTTAATAAATTTTCTAGGGCAACTATATCATAAACTAAAATTTAATTTTCCCAAGATATTAGTAAAGGAATATTTTATAATACATTTATGTTTCCATATCCCTAAACCTTTGAACACAAAAAAACCTCTTTATCACGATAAACTATCTTATTTTTTTCTAAAGCTCTTTTATACTATAATGATTATAGAGATTACTATACTAAACAATAAATGCATCTCATTTTTATTGTGCAAAAATTTTAAAATACAAAACATCATAATTCAAACTCTTTTACAATTGCAATTCTAACTAAAATAGATGCCCAATAAATTGAAAGTCTAATATGCATTACAAATTTTGTCATTTTTAAGCTTTTGTAAGGACTGATCTTCGAGCTCACATACTTTATTTTTTTGGTTAATACGTTTTTTGGATATGGTTTTAATTTTCTATTGAGTATTGAACACCTCAAATGGAACCACCCAATTCTATTGAAAGTTTCTAATTTTTAGTTTTATCCCACCATGTTTATTGCACAATGTATTTCACTATTTATAATTTTTAGAATGCACTAGATGCTTCATAATGTGATGCATGCAATTCAATATAATAAATTAGGGCAAAACCAACTGGGTTATCTTTCTCTTAAAGGAATTTTAAATAAAAATAGTTATACTCTCATAAATATTAGAATGACCTAGCTCATTTTTACCTTCATGGCTTATGTCTCATGTAGGAAACAATATAGTAGTTAATATTGCACTTCCAGCATGAACCCATCATTAACCAATAAATTTGAACTTCTAAAATAAATCATGATGCATAAAACAAAAGCATTTATAGAAAATAATGCAAATAGATTTAACCAATTTTCTTTTCATAAAATTATAGTTTGAAATCTTTCTCTAGGTAGGAAGAAAAATTTTACTAGCATAAATATTGAGACACTATTTACTGTGAACCTCTTAAGGTTACGTTTACTTAAAAGTATTGATAAAAAATATATTTTTATAAAGAGTCTCAACAACCCTGGTTACCATACCAAAATATTCAGTATTACTCTATAAATAGATAATACCATGCATTTCATTATGGGTATTATAATTTACATAATCATATACCATAATATGAATAGAGCTAAGTGTTCTAATTGAGACAACCTTTCTAGGAACATCTAGTAAATATACAGGATAACTCTTACAGCCACACATTATAAGTTGAGTTTTCCCTAAAATAATTACAATGCAACTATCAACAAACCCAAAAAAAGTTTATACCCAAAACCTCTTTGCCTTCACTATTATTTCTAGTCTCTCATGGCTATATAAAATCCACTCTTATCTATAACGTCCAACTAGTTCAATAGTGGAATTTTAAAACTGTCAACAAGATAGATTTAACTTCAAATTATGGCTTCCTTTAGTCCATGCCTAACAACTATCATTCTTGACAGCTTCCACATTTGGCACTAATCCAAACTACTATTTGCTTGCTTATTGGTTTTGAGTTTTAAAATCAAAGGGATCAAAATAGTCTCCCTATTCAATGTATGCATAACTATATGTATGCAACTAATATAATATGCATATTCCATGAATCACAAAGCACACTCTAATTATTTTGTATATTTTCTTAATTAAGTCTTCCACATTTTTTGGGAAATGACAGACTCAAAAGCCAAAGCTAGGCATAAGCTCTTTAACAAAATAGAGAAAATAATGCATTCATAGACGAAAAATTCATAATACAAGTGTGCATGGTGTTGTCTTTTATTTTTATTGCATATAATATGACAATGGATTATTTCAATACCAAACATGCAATATTTCAACACAAAAAGCAATCTAGTAGCACAATCTATGCCATATTTTAGTATTTTCATATTCAATATCTTTTAAAGAAAAAATTAAATATTAATATAGAAAATTATTACCTAAGGACTAATGCCATGTTATGTGCTCCCAATTTCTCTTCCAACACTTGAAAAAAACCCCGTAGTGCATTCCAGTCATGCCTTCTCTATCCAAATCCAAAAATGAGCACACTAGATCCACCCTCTCCTCAAAGGAGGTGTTCCCCGCAATGAACAACCACTAACATAGAACTAAAACAATCATGAATTTCCTCTCTTTTTTATTGCAATATATTGAGGATATTTTTAACTCATCATGACACCATACATCCATATTTAATTTTGTTAAGCCAACCTACTCACCAAATAATACTTTCAACCACATCACAAGGGCAAAGAATTATTTTAATTCGTTTTCTTATTCCAACTTGATATTTTCCATGGCATACGTGTAAAATGCATCTGAATAATATTTTCACATATGCTTTATATAATTTGTATGCGTAATAATAATACTTCAATATTTCTTTCTTTAATTTTAACTATTGAATATATGCACAATTCAGGTAGTAAGAGGCTCTCTTCACCATCACCACATGAACCATATGCACATTATATTATATGTCAAACAAACAACAAATAAATCTCAAAGACAAACGCACACACACACACTATCTAATCAATCATAATATCTACATGATATGCAAGTATGTGAGTGTTCATGTACTTGTGATCCGAATCATCACTTCCATTTTACCTTTTTCATCAACTTGCTTCCATTCTTTGACAACTTGAACCTGGTCTTGCATTCACAGTAACTATCAGCGGTACCATAGTTCTCAAGAAAATATAGGTCTATTACCAATTTTACTTATTAACCATAGTCATGTGAGAAGGTTAATTACATCCTCCCCCACTAGAAACAAATACCACCCTCTGTTTTATGGTATGGTTAATAAAACTTACAATATTTTCATTCATGTATCTTACAAATATAACATAATATTGCATTCATAATTTATACATCATGTGAACATACATATGCAAAGCCTATTAGAAGTTAAATCATGTCTAGATAACCATTCTCATGATGTTCTATAATACTTAAAACCTTATAATCATACACAAAAATAACATACATCATCACATAAGAACGTTAATCTACTTAGTATTCCAAAACATACACAAAATACTCTACTCAGTTTAGAGTCTCGTGCTCATATGTATATATACATATTTATTCAAATCATATAAAATGTTTTAAAAATGTCTATGTCTACTCAAACAGATAGGGAAACTATTGTTGCATATCTACCACATTCTACCATGTGGAATTTAAGTTTGAGTAGTGGTCCCATTGGACCCGATATTGCTCTATGATTGTTTCCTTATATTATTGGTTCTAAAACCAAGTAGAAAAACAAGATAAACTTCATTTTTTAGTGGATCGTTCATATACAATTTGGAAACATACAAAACATGAGTAGGATAAGAAATATACTTCCTAAACAGGGACACATGGAAGACATTATAGATTTTGAATAGGCTCGATGGCAGAGATAGTCTAGTTTGGAAGATTTTATGGAACTTCTAGTTGGATTCACTCTTAGAAATACTCTATATCCCATAAAATATTCTCTAGGTGTTCTTTTGTGGTCCATGTAACTCTTCTAGAAGTCTCCAACCTCTTTCAACTTTTGCTAAATTATTTTCAATTGATCTTCCATTTCCTTCATAGTTTCCAATTCAATCACTACCCGATCTTTTGGATTATACCAAGATAAAGGTTTCATTAATTTTATCCCATATAGGGATTAAAAAGGTGCCATTCTTAGTGATGCATGCTAAATATTATTGTATTTTAACTCCATTAGTTATAAATAGTCTTCCTACTTTGTATGTTGATCCATGTAGTACATTCTTAGCATATCCTCTAATACCTAATTCACTCTCTCAGTCTACCCATTTATCTCAAGGTGATATGTGGTACTAACATTCAACTTGGTGCTCAATGCACTATGCAAAGCCTACCAAAATTTAGAAGAAAACTGAGAATATCTATCAAAGATTATAATTTTTGGAAATTCATGTAGTATTATCACTTCCCTCACAAACTTGCTTGAAATTGTAGGCTCATAATCTTACACATTGCTTGGTATAAAATGTGCAACCTTAGTTAACTTATCCACAATGACCACGATTGTATCATGCTTGAATCTTGTTTTAGGTAATCCCACTATAAATTCCATTGAAACCACTTGTTATTTTTGTGTGGGTATCTCATGTGGATATAGTATACCTACTGGATGCATATGTTCTGCTTTCACTCTTTGGAACTCTAAAAAACTAGCCATATAATTAGTAATATCCTTCTTTATTCTTGGACAATAGTATACCTTTATCAGGCTTTCATGCATCTTTGCTCCCTTTGGATGCATGGAATGAGGAGTATTGTGTGCATCCTTAAATATTATTTCTCTCAATCCACCTGTGTCTCCTTGGGATTATTTATCTCAAGTAACCTTTGTACACAAATCATGTATCTTTTCCAACTTATTGCTCAACCTAAATATTGCAAAACTGGTAAAATTCATCTTTTTGTTGTTGATATTTAATTTGGTCTAGAAAATCATATTCACATTTTTTCAATGCAACAATACATCCTCTCCTACTTAGAAAGCCAACAACCTTGTTCTCCTTACCCTTAATATATTCAATATCAAAATTGTACTCATATAGAAACTCCATTTAGCATCTTTGCCTAGAATTCAATAAGGGTTAAGTAATTATGTATTTAAAGCTCTAGTGATCTATTTTTAATTCAAATGGTTTTTCCAACAAATATTATCTCTAAATATGAAGGGCATGTATAATAGCTACAAACACCAGGTCATGAGTTGTTAGCTTTTGATGTAGTGCAATGGGAGATAGCAATCATAATATGCAGAATAATATGAAGTAAAGTAAATCTACAAGATGACTTAAATATGCTATAAATAGAAATGATAAAAATATATATAATGTAGCTATGGAGGAAATGGATACTCCATGAACAAATCTATTGGACTACATTGCACCCATCACTGATATATGGTGATCTACACAACACTATGCTACTACCTATGAATATGCTATAGGCTTCTATATTTTTCTTGTTACAATGAGGCCCTTTTTATATAGGAAGATAGGTTCCTTTGCCAAAACTCTACCTAGCTGTGCTAGGGACATCTTGCACATATACAACTTGCACATTGACACTTGTGCATTTATTACATTGCATGAAGTAACTAGATAACTTCCCCCTAAATTAATCTAATGTCCTAAGTATGTACCTAGGAAGGTACATTTACATGATCCAAATGATGTAATATAATCTATTTATAACACCCCCTGTATTACATTATTTGGGTATTGAAGACTTTAGTATTCAATATGAATCTCCTTGATCTTGAGATTCACATTCTTCTTCTCTATTTTCTGTAACTTGTTCAAGTAAGTAGTTAGTATCTTCATAACATGTCATTCTTGTTGAAATAGATTTGACTTCATAATCATCTGTAGATTATTCCAGTTCTTTGATTTCTTCTATATTCTGAGCTAGATATCCATTTTGATATCCTTTTCGATACTCCAATTGGGGATAATTTATTGGATATTGAAATTGTTGCTAATGAGGATTTTGATATTGTTGTGGCTGAAATTAGTTCCCATTGTTCATATGATTTTCTTGATTATGATTTTTGGGATTGAACTTGCAATAGCTTGTACTATGGTATTTTCTCTTGCATATCTGACAATACCTATTATACCATGGTTTTCATCATTTTGATGAAGAAGCAATGTTTTATTATGGACTATCTTTATATGGCAATGTAGTGTTAGGCATTTCATATTTAATTGTATTTTCCACCTCATATTCTTGTAGAATATTGACTAAGTCATCAAAAGAAGTATCTTTACTTAGGACTTGTAAACATGTTACCAAATATTTATAGTTGTTTTAAAGTGCTCTCATGATTACTTTAGTAAGAAGTTCATCCTTAAATTTTTCTCCTAAGGTCAATAATTTCCCTTTAATATCTGCTACCTTCCTTAGGAATAGTGTTGTGCTTTCTCCATTATTCATCTTTAATGAGTGAAGTTGAGTTTGAAGATGAAGAATAGTTGCTTTATTATTTCCTTAAAATATTTTTTCAAGGCTTGTCCATGCATCTGAAGATGTTTTTACTGAACTAATATAGAGTTGTATCTCATCAGTAATAGCAAAGTTTATTATCATTATATCCTTTCAATCATTTTCATTAAAATTTAGGATTTCAATATCATATTTTGTAGGTATCTATGTTTTCCCTTTAACAATATCCCAACGTTTTTCACATACCATGATTGCTTTTACTTTGTTCTTATAGGAGAAACAATTAGGACCCTTGAGTAGTTGAGATTTTTCTAGGGAAATTTTTTTTGATGCCATTTAAATTCCCTAATATCAATTCTTACATTTTGTGGACATCATTATGTCTCTCGAGTGATTTTGGAATATGATATAATGCTCTTGTAAATTTTAGTTCAATTTTTGGTTGATTTTGTTAAGTTTTGTAAATATCAAAAATTAAATTTTCTAACACCTTATTACACCTATTGAACCAAGAACTTTTCCAAATTTTAAGAGGTTTTAATGTTGGATTTATTTTGTCCCTTTTAAAAAAAATTGAGACAAGATATTATAAATTTTCAACCTTAGAAAAAACCTTAATAACCTCTTTTAATATCCCTTAGGATTAATTTTAGTGTTTCTAAGTTTCAATAACTTAATTTGGTGTTGTAATCCTTATAGCTCCCAAATATAGAAAATTAGAACACAATAATATTTGCAAATATTATAAATTTTATTTTTCTAGTAGTAACCCTTATTTCTCCTAGGTTTATTTTGCAAATATTATTTTTATTTGTTATATTTAACCCTTTAGTTTTTAATTTCAATATTTATATTTTCTCTAGGCTTTGACCTTAGTCTACAATCCTTATATCTCCCTAAGAATGAAAGCAATATTAAGTAAAAATTATTTCTTACCTTTCAACGTTGTATTACTGATATGTTTAGCGCCTTTTTGGTTGTATATGATAGTAATGTACTATTATCCTTTGGCACTAAAAACATTATCCAATCTTTATAATCTCCTTGCATTCAATGCATTAACATTGGTGCTTCAAACTATGGGGTCTTTGACCTCCCTTGACTAGATATTTTAATGCTCTCTCATCCTTGCTTCCACACTACACTGCAGTTTACCTTGACTGTGCTATGAATACAACCTCCTTGGACTTGGGCACATTTTTAAGAAGGAGGAATATTGGAACTTTTGACAAGTGTCACAACAATTTCTTATGAGTGCTTGAGAGAAGTAGATATACCTCTTGCCACTTGTAAACCTTCTATCAGGTCTGAAAGGAATGTTATGTTCTAAGATGAGTTCTCATTCTTTTCCATTCCAAGTGTCTATTTTATTTATATATTCCAACCTCCTTTGAGTAACTCTCCATGGTAAATCTTGTAATGGATGGGTTCTTGTGTGAGAGCTATTAGGGTTGTCTTTATATAACAAGTGTCATCACCTCCTTGTGCATGAGTCTTGTGTGTGAGCCTTTTGAGAGGCTTCCTTTCTATTCTTGGAGTGGATTACTATTCGATTGTTCTTGACTATAATAATGTACCCTTATGGCACTCTAGATTTTTATCTAAGACCTGTGTACATCCGATTAGAATAATGCACAATAATGTAATAAATTTTGGTTATAAGAAACCTTTTTGTACTCCTTTTTGCAGATTTGATTTTTTAGTTTTTACGGCAGAATTTTAAATGCAATGGGGGATTTGAGGTGGTCTTGTTGAATAGACACCTTTCCCATTTTTTCTTGGGTAATTTTATAAAAATACCAATCTTATAATGGTGTATATAGAGGCTTCTCTTTGATATAATTTTCTGCACATTCACCTTGCAACTAACCTTGTAATGCTTTGGATTTGAGACTCACCAAGTCTCAATATTTTAAGCTTCTTTTGCTAACTTTATTTTGTTGCTATTTTCTTCTCCAAAAATTGGAGGATTGAGCAATTTTTTGTGGCTTAATTTGGCCACTAAAATTTTTAAATTTTGGTACACTAATGGTGTCTTTAGATAGTTGATGCTAATATGATTTTGTGTCTTTATCAAAAACACAAACACTGAGATTTTTGAGATTAATATAGTAGTGCAAATGAATCCACTAATATTTCACTTTTAATGCACTAAAAATTGTACCTTATCACTCCAATAAACTCTCAAAATAACTTATAAGTGCAATTCATCAATTTACGACAACTAATCAAGAATAATCTGAAATGAATTTTCAAGATTTATTCTGTAATTTCACTAAAAACAAAGTTGTAGGAACTGGTCTTTATTTTCTTTCCAAATTAGATATTTGTTATATGATAGATAGTTGTAATTTTATAATCTAATAAAATTCAAAGCTAATGTGCAAATGAACTTTAAAATAAACTTTTCTCTTTTGCACATTTGAAGACTGTAATTCAATTTTCCTCTTTTGCAACTCTAATCCAAATTAAAGTGCTTTAACAAATATGATAAGTACTCCAATTAATGAATCTACTTGCATAAATAGTTTCTTACCCTTTGAAATATTTTGTAGGTTCTGTATAGGATGTAGAACTTGGTGTCTAAGATCACCAAGTTGCTTCTTTGAGTAGGATCTTGCTGCTTAGTTTCTTGTTCACTAGAAAGTAGTCTCAAAATTTCTTTTATAAGACTAGATTTTGAAGATTTGAACCTTTAAAAAATACTCCTTTTGCTATAGATTTGGAGAAATATTTATCTCTAAAATGGTGCATTATTTTTGTGATAGGTAATCTTCAAATATCTTGGGTTTGGTAGGATTAGCTTATCTTAAAGTATTCTTGTCAAATTTTGACATCAAGCAAGATCTTCTTCTCAATATTTTTAATGTCTTGAGGTATTTTGAGAGTTGGCACTTCTTACCAAATTCTTCTTCTTATTTTAGGCTTGTTGTGATATGGTGACAATTGTCCCAAATATTCTTCTCAAGATTATAAATGTCTTGAGGTCTTCTGAGATTTGTCACTCCTTACCAAATTCTTCCTCTTATTTTGGGTTTGTTTTCACATGGAAATAATTGTCCCAAATATTTCACTACCTTCTATAGTGAATTTCTCCAATGAGATCTCTTTTGATGATTTCTTCAATAAGGCTCTCCAAGTATTTTACTAGATGATCGTTGAGACCTCCCAAAGGTCTTTGACTTTGTAGTTTCTTCTGGAATTTCTTAAGACCTTTTATTCAAAGCGGTGAGATATTTTGGATCTCTAATTATGTTGCTTCTATATTTTTGTAAGACTCTTCTAGTCCTTCTTCTTCCAATACTAGAATTTCTTCAATGAGATATTCTCTTGATCTCTTTACCTTTAATTTTTCTTTAGAATCCGGATTTATTCTAAAGAAGATACTCTTCCTAACTCTCTTGTAGGAAGTTTTCCAACTCACTGAATCTCCTTTTCATGCAACAAAGTATTAGTACTAAAATATTAATCTACTTCATAATGAGATACTCTCTTGTAGAGTATTCTTCAGGATCAAGGATTTTATGGCCTTTTTTCATTTTTAAGGTTTCTCTAGCCTTTTCTTTAGTATCAATGCTTTTTTGGCCTTTTCTTCAGTATCAAGGTTTATGCAGCCTTTTCTTCTATGACAAGTATTTTATGGCCTTCTCTTCTAGGATAAGGATTCTATGGCATTTTATTCAATATCAAGGCTTTTGTGGCATTTTATTCTAGATCAAGGCTTCTATGGCATTTTATTCTAAATCAAATATTTTGTGACCTTTTATTCTGGATCAAGACTACTATGGCCTTATCTTCTTCCATGAAGTTCTCAATCTAGCAATGGAAATATCTAGTCTCCTAAATTCACCATGGCTATTCTCCATAAGTCTTCTTCCACTGTATTTTTTCTTACACAAGGAAAACAAATATTTACACTATGAATACATGCCAAAATTTAGGCAAAAAATTTGAAGTCTCCTAGCTTTCTATTGTAGGAGGTATCCCAATCATCTAGGAATTATTTTTTTCCAACAAAATAAACTTTGGGAAATAGTTAGCAAATTCTAGATATCTTGAATAATATTCACTAGTTTATTTGTCAATCTAGTGGATTGAATGCTAAGTCCGAGTCTTCACGAGTTTTTCCTGCAACTCTGTGGAAAGATTCTAGCCAAATGTAATCTCAGTATTTTTAGAAGTGAGATTTCTTTTAGTCCTCACTTGTGTATCTCCCTAATTCTACCACCTAGACTCTTCTAATATTTTTTGATAGTGGCTAGTCTAGTAGCATGTTATGTTGATAAAAAAACTTAGGCTCAATGATAATGGTGGTTTTTATTATTGATCTACTATGGTTAGATCGATTGTGGCTCTGATACCACTGTTAGATTTTGATGTAGTATGCAATGGGAGATAGGAATCACAAGATGCAAAATAATATGAAATAAAACAAATCTAAAAATGACTAAAATGAATACAATGTATCTATGGAGGAAATGGACACTCCATGAATAAATCTACTAGACTACACCACATCCATCACCAATATATGGTGATATACACAACACTATGCTAGTACCTACAAATATTCTCTTAGCTTCTATATTAGGCTTGTTAAAATGAGGCTCTTTTTATATAAGAATATAGGTTCCTTTACAGACATTCTACCTAGTTGTGCATGGGATACATTGCACATATACAAATTGCACATTGATATTTGTACATTTATTAAATTGCATGAAGTAACTAGAAAAATTATACTAAAGTAATCTAATGCCCTACATATAAACCTGGAAAGGTACATTTACACGATCCAAATGATGTAATATAATCTATTTCTAACATGAGTGGCATCATTCACTTCATGTCTCTTTAGCTTCCTTGAATCGAAGGTAATAACTATATCATATTAGATTAGAACCCCTCCTAATCGTCCAAGTGATGCATCAATACACATTGTAAATTGCTTATTGGGATCGGGTAATTGCAAAAATGGTGTGGTTGTCAACCTTTCTTTCAATACTCGAAAAACCTCTTCACATTGCTTAGTCCATTTGAAGGCTTTACATTTCCTTTGAATATTTGTAATGGGTTGGGAAATCCTTGAAAATACTTTGAAAAATATCTTATAATAGCTTGCAATCCCCATAAAACTTGACATCTATAATACATCAGTAGGTGTAGACCAATCAACAATTGCTTTTATTTTCTTGGGATCAACTGCAATCCCTTCTACAAAGATAATATGTCCCAAATACTATACTTGTGAAGTGTAAAATTTACACTTTGATAGCTTTCCATATAACTTATTCTTTCTAATAATCTCAAGTACAGTCATCATATGTTGATCATGTTCCTCCTTGTTCTTGGAAAATATCAGTATGTCATCAAAAAATACATGCACAAACTGGTCCAACTTCTCTCTAAAAATGTTATTCATGATATTCATGAATGCGGTTAGGGCATTAGTTAACCCAAAGGGTAGGACAATAAATTCAAAATATTCATACCTTGTTCTAAATGTTGTTTTGGAAGTATTTTCTTCTTGAATCCTCAACTGATGATAACCAAATCTTAGGTCAATATTTGAGAAGATGGTTGCTCATTTCAATTGGTCAAATAGATCATCAATTCTAGGTAGAAATTTTTTTTTTTTTTATAGTAACCTTATTTAGCATACGGTAATCTATGGACATTCTCAAGGTACCATATTTATTTTTAACAAATAAAATATGATCTCCCCATGGAGACACACTTGGTTTAATTAGTCCTCTCTTCAATAGATCTTGGTTTTACATTTTGAGCTCATGTAGCTCAACAAGAGTCATTTTATATGGTTACATTGCAATTGGTGCAGCTCCAGGTAGAAAATCAATAGAAAAATCAAACTCCCTCTAAGGAGGGAACCCTAGAAGATCCTTTGAAACCACATCCTTGTATTCTCCCAAAATAGGATGCTCTTGGAAGAGATAAAATTCTACTTTAGCCTCTTCTTTCTTATTCATATTAACTATGAAGATCATTCCCATCTTCTTAATAACTTTCTTTATATGCATTACAGACGATTAATTTGGTTTAACTTCACCTCGACCATAATAAATCCTAACCCTTTGATTACAATTATCCGTAAAGTCCACCATGTTTCTTCAAAACTCAGAAGAGCCTTATGCACCTTTAACCAATCAACTCGTAGAATGATATCAACCACATGCAAAGGTGCCACATATAGATATCAATTAGTCTTTCCATGTGGTAAAGTGATGTGGGGGTGAAACAAAAATTAGTTAACTTGGTAGGTTTGCCTTGAACCATATTATACCTTCCAATCGTTGGCCAAAAATCTAGATCTTAGAGGAATATCCCTCACTAATCTAGTAGAAATAAAGCTATCAGTTGATCCACTCTCTATCAAAATATGCACATTTTTATCAAAAATCATTCCATTTAATAAGAACAAAGTAATTTAACCATCAATTTTAGAACTACCTATGGTCACAAAGAACCTATGGATGGCTTCTTCTAGGGATTTCTAACATAGATCAACTTTGTGGGGGTATTAATTGGTATAATGAGCTCCTTGACATATCTAAAATACATTTTGTGGAGCTCTATTTTATTTTTTACTATTCTTGTTTCTGCCTTGAGGTATAGTTTCCTTAGCCTTCACTTGATTTACTGGTCTTTGATATTATCTTTTATAAAAATATTTGCCTTCCCTCCTAAACTTATTATTTTTAAAGTTAGCTATATTTCTATTTCCCTACCTATTTTGATCATCTCCTTTGGGTTTCTTATTTTTCTCTTTTTTTCCATTTCATAAATCCAACACTCTTCTACTTCATAAGTTCATATTTTTCCTTTTTAGATAGCTTTTGATAGTTAAAATATAACTTTCTGGTCTCCTGGTTAGATTATTATTTTTGTGCCAAATAAAAAGTTGTAGGGAGACTTACAAGGTTGTGCATATTTACTATTGTCATTATTCTATCTAGAATAAATTTTTGAGCATTCATTTCTTCGTTGCTTTCATATTGAGATGGGTATTTTGGTAGTTGATTAAACTTTTGGTGATAATCATGCACTAACATGTTTTCTTATCGCAGATTGAAAAATTCTTCAAATTTCTCCACATAATATTATTTAGTCACAAATATATCCTTGAATTCCCTGAAAAAATCCTCCCACCTAAGGTCTACATCTTCAATATTATGTTATTTCTTATAGGACTTCCACCAATCTAGGGCTACTTTAGTTATGTTCATAACTGCCAATGCAGTCTTAGATTTAGATGATAATACCACCAGGGAGAAATATGAATCAAGTTCATTTAACCTATTTTTTGCAATATCACCATCACCTTTCCCATTAAATTTAGATATTACAACCTTCTTTAGATTCCTATCCAACTCCTTACTTTACTCTATCCCTACTAGTACTAGATCCTATAGGTTTACTAGGTAGCTCCTCTACCCTACCTCCTTTAGTTTATCTTCCCATAGTTAAGTCTTGTATGACCTTATTTTGTTGAATAATCAAATCATGTTTCTAGGTCATATGATTTTTCTATTGGACCATGTCTTCCCTTTGTTGTTCCATTTGGGTTTGCAATAATTGTACAACTTTTGCAAAATTTCCCTCCTCTCTAACAAAATCATTTGGGGAAGGTTCATTCAATCATTTCATCCTTCTCTCATGTTTAGGACCTTATCATATTATTCATAACCTTGGTCCCCTAGTAGGTCTTTCAGTGGTTTCTTCCTCCCTACCTCCTATAAGATTTTCTAAAGATCCACCTCACATATTTCGTGTCATTTGACCTATAGGTGAAAGAGGTAAGTTAATAGTCTTGCATTAAATTAAACAAATTTCTCAATCATAGTATACAACTTAGAATCCCTTCTACTCTAATACCATATGTAACAACCAAAGTCTACTCAGTTGGTTATACCACCAAAAATTACAAGCATTAGCATGAGGTATTTATTTATTTATTTATTTTTCAAACTACAATTTTATTCATAAGAATGCTTTTAGGTTCGTAGTAAATTTATTTCACCCAATAAATCATTAACATACACTTTAGTTAATATAGACATCTTATACCACTTTTGAGTTCAATACTACTACGGATAGTCATCCAAGTGGACAAGATTAGTCAAATCATGTGGCGATGCTATTAGTGGAGTTGACTTGTCTCCTTTTAACATCCTCATGTTTTGGCATGAGGGTCAATACACGATAGGAGTTATCCTCTAGGGCCCCATAACACCTAGAGGGTGGACACTTGCTTCTCCATCTCTTATCATACTGAATATTCAACTAATTGGTTAAGTTTTTCTATTACTTGTATGAAAGGAAATAGCATACATATATATTTGTGACTAATTAATTGTCATCTACATAGATTTATTTAGTATGATGTCAATATCTTGACCTTAGAATTCATCATACATGATCACTATAACTCACTATCATTTTTCCCATACCAAAATTTGTGCCTTGTCTAGCCAAGTTAAATGAACATAGGATTTATCATAGTACTATCCGAGCTTCAACCTAGGGGTAGTATTCATACCGCTCCCTATTACCAATTCTAACCAAGTCTCATTTTTTGACCAATTCTATCAGACCATGGTTGCTCTTGAGACTTGTTGTCTGCATACCTGCAGCTCAACATCCTTGGATGAATTATCAACATCCTTATTTCTCGATGCAAGCATTTCAAGAATGGTTCAAATGATTTTTCAGGTGCTTTCAATATTTTTTTCTAGTTTTATGCCCCTCTAGCTACTTGATCCCAAAATGTTAAATTCACTTAAAACCAAGTCTTAGGCTTTTCATTAAAGAATAATGTCGAATAAAGACCAAAATAAATATAACTAAAAGTTTAGAAACAAGTCATTGGATTACTTTAGTAATCCTCAACATAGTTTTAGGTCACTATACCCTTTAATAAATTTTCTAGGCAACTATCTCATAAACTAAAATTTAGTTTCCCCAAGCTATTAGTAAAGGAATATTTTATAATACATTTATGTTTCCATATCCCTAGACCTTTAAACACAAAAATACCTCTTTATCACACTAATTTATCTACTTTTTTGCTAAAGCTCTTTTATACTATAATGATTATGGATATTACTATACTAAACAATAAATGAATCTTATTTTCTTTATGTAAAAATTTTAAAATACAAAACATCATAATGCTAACTCTTCTGCAATTGAAATTCTAACTAAAAGAGATGCCCAATAAATTGAAAGTCTAATATGCATTACAATTTCTATTATTTTTAAGCTTTTGTAGGGACCAATGTTCGAGCTCACATACTTTATTTGTTGGTTAATACTTTTTTGGATATGGATTTAATTTTCAATTGAGTATTGAACACCTCAAATGGAACCACCCAATTCTATTGAAAGTTGCTATTTTCTAGTTTTACCCTACAATGTTTATTGCACAATGTATTTCACTATTTATAATGTTTAAAATGCACCAGATGCTTTATAATGCAATACATGCAATTAAATAAACTAAATTGGGGTGAAACCAACTGGGTTATATTTCTCTTAAAGTAATTTTTAATAGCAATAGATATACTTTCACCAATACCAAAATGACCTAGCTCATTTTTGCCATCATAGCTTACATCTCACGGAGGAGACCAAACTATAGTTAATATTGTACTTCCAACATGAACCCTTAATTAACCAATAAATTTAAACTTCTAAAGTAAATCATGATGCATAAAACAAAAATATTTACAGAAGTTAAGGTAAATAGATCTAACCAATTTTTATTTTATAAAATGATAGTTTGACATCTTTCTCCAGGCAGAAGAAAATGTTTACTAGCATAAATATTGAGACACTATTTACTAAAAACCTCTTAAGGTTACATTTCTTCAAATGTATTGATAAAAGCTCTATTTTCATAAAGAGTCTCAATAACCTTGGTTACCATACCAAAACCTTCAATCTTACTCTCTATACAAATAATACCATGCATTTATTTATGAGTATACTAATTAATGTTATCATATACCATAATATGAATAGAGCCAAGTTTTCCAATTGGTACAACCTTTCCAAGAACATCTAGCACATTTACAGGGTCACTTTTATAGGCGTACTTTATAAGTTGAGCTTTCCAAAAAATAATTACAATTCAACTATCAAAAAATCTAGAAAAAATATTTCTACTCAAAACCTCTTTGCCTTCACTATTATTTCTAGTCTCTCCTAGCTGTATAAAACCACTCTTATCTACAACATCCAACTAGTTAAATAGTAGAATTTTAAAACTATCAACAAGAAATATTTAGCTTCAAAATATAGCTTCCTCTGGTCCATGCTTGACAGCTATCAATCTTGATACCTTCCACATTCGGTGTTGATCCAAACTACCATTTGCTTGTTTATCGATTTTGAGTTTTAAACACAAAGGTATCATAATAAAATCTCTATTCAATGTATGTATAGCTATTTGCATACAACTAATCTAATATGCATATTCCATTCCAGAGAATCACACAACACACTATAATTCTTTTGCATATTTTTGTGATTAAGTCTTCCACATTTTCTAGATAATGATAACCCTAAAAGCTGAAGCTAGACATAAGATCTATAATAGAATAGATAAAATCATCCATCCATAGACGATAAATTCATAATACAAGTATGCACAGTGATGTCTTTTCTTTTCATTGCATTCAACATGAAAATGCATTCTTTCAATACCAAACATGCAATATTTTAACAAAACAAGCAATCTACCAGCACAATCTATGCAACCTTTCAGTATTTTCATATACAATATCTTGTAAAGAAAATTTTAAATATTAATATAAAAAATTCCAATCTAAGGACTAATGTTATGTTATGTTCTCCCAAGTTCTCTTCAAACGCTTCCATAAAAACTTCGTAGTGTAGTCTGGTCATGTATCCTCTCTCCAACCCCAAAAACCAGCACACTAAATCCTCCCTCTCCTTGAAGGTGGCATTCTTCCCAATGAACAACCACTAACACATAACTAAAACAATCATGCATTTCGTCTCTTTTCACTTGCAAGATATGGAGGATATTTGTAACTCATAATGACACCATACATCCATCTTTAATATTGTTAATCCAACATACTCACCAAACAATACTTTCAACCACATCACTAGGACGAAGAAGTATTTTATTTTTTTTTCTTATTCCAACTTGATATTGTACATGACATACATGTAAAATGAATCTGAATAATATTTTCACATATGATTTATATAATTTGTATGTGTAATAATAATTCTTTCATATTTCTATTTTTAATTTTAACTATTGAATACATGTACAATTTAGGTAGTAAGTGGATCTCTTCATCATCACCACATGAATCATATGCACACTATATTCTATGTCAAACAAGCAACAAATAAATTTCAAATATAAACACACAAACTATACAATCAGTCATGAGATCTACATGATATGTAAGTGTGTGAGCATTCATGTACTTATGAGCCAAAATATAAAATTAGTCATGAGATCACAACTTACTTTCATTCTTCGATAACTTGAACCTCATCTTGTATTTAAAGTAACTATAGATAGTACCATAGTTCTCAATAAAATATAGGTGTATTACATATTTTACTTATTAACCAATAATCATGTGAGGATGGTCATTACAAATTAGGTCAAGAGAAACACTACTTGAAGGTACCAAAGAGAAAACTTTATTAGCAAAAGAAGAAATGAGGGACAATAGACGATGGGGAGGGTGAAGAGGACCCAGCCCAATACTTGTGTTGATGAGGCCATCTAGCTTGGTGATGCATCCTACACATCTTCCTGAGGTATCAAAAAATAGAACCTAACCAATAGTAGTGCTAGAAGACCCTAACCCAACCCGAAATTAATTATCAAAATAAGTCCCACCCAAAATTAATTCAAAATTCAAATTCACCACTTGTTTCTCACTTGGATCCAATTTGGATCCCATTTTATGAATGGTAGATAAGGACATGGTGGTTTAGGTTTGATATTTTTCTTTAAAAAGTAATTATTCTATTTTATACAATAATAATTCATTTGGAATATAAATGGAGCCCTCTTCCTCGCCCCCCCCAAACTAATCCTAGAGCAAGAATTAAGTGGGCCCATCCGGCTCCCAATTGGCTAAAACTCAACTTTGATGGGGCCTCAAAGGGTAACCTCGGCAAGGCTAGAGAAGGCGACATTGTGGGGACCCTTTCAAAACCCTCTCTTTAAATTAATACCAAAAAAAAAATTAATAAAGGTATACTTATTAATATAAGTATTTGAAAAATAAGAAATAAATAAATTATGAAATATTTTCAAGCAAAAAAATATTCATTAACTTATTTTAATTGTTTCAAATTTTCCAAAAAAAATAATTTACTATAAAAATTATTAATTTATTAGTCTACAAAACAAAATTAGTCAATATGATTTAGTGGCATATAGAAATGGTTCTTTCTTCAAAATATTTTTCTTAATTATATTAGAAAAGAATATTATGACATGACCATGTTTGTTAATTAATGTTAAGTTCATGAGAAAGGTAGGTAAGCATAAAAAACTTGTGAAACATATAAATTTAGAATAATACATGATATTGAAGATAAATTAGCCAATCCTAACTTAACATGAGCTTGCAAAGAATATAGATTCAAAAGGTATGCAAATTTATAATAATGACATTATCTTTGTCGTCACTTATGTTTCAAATGTGTCACCTTTAACCTTTTATTTTATGTGTCAAGATAATGATTAATTTTTTAATTCATACAAAAAATAAGCACAACTCCCTATAGCTATCCTATATATGTTATTTCAAATTTTGCTACTTTATATCAAAGATATAGAATCCTATAGAAGCCAAATGTAGTTCCCTATAGGAATGCTCATCATTAGACTTTAAAAAACATCTATATTAAAATAATCATAAGCTTTGCACGATTTTTTATTTGGTTTCTTAAGATTATATCATTATAAATCAAACATATCTATGGTCATATTGACAATAATTCCATCCCCTTGACACTTTATGGTTCCAATTGACACTCAAGTGGAGGGTACTTTGAATAGGGCAAGTGTTTTAGTCTCCTTGATACTCCATAATACCACTCATGCTCTTAAGTCCCTATGTGTATGCATAACATCATTTAAATAGTAATTATGTCAATAGAAGGATAAAATTTTCCAATTTCATTCTTAAAATGCTATACAATCAACTTGAAAAATGCTCATGAAAATAAAAATAGTATATTTTAGTAAACACCCATACTTTTTTCTATTTGTGTGGCCCTTGGCACTCTCTCCCTATGTAAATATTAGAGAACACTATTATCAATAATTGATGTAGATTCAAATGCAAAGACAAAAGTAGACATTTTGGAGGCCTTCTTCATGTGGACCCGCCATTGAAATGAACAACCTTTGTAAGGGAATGTGATTCACCTTGATAGGATAATTGTATATTCTAGAATCTAGTTTCTACAAATACATTTGTTGATTATTCTAATTCTTCATATTTGTAAATAATTCAAAGCTAGAAAGCATTTTATCACCATGGCTATATAAATTTTGTAACTTCACCTTCTTGATTTGTTTAAACATGTGCATGTCTTGCAAGACCATTTGTTTAAATAAAATGAAGAGGATTATGTTATTTTTCCTTGAGGGCCCATGCATGCCTAACACCTATGTTGTCAAAAACAAAAAATATAAAGCATGACAACAATGATAACATAATGAGAAATAAAATTTAATGAAGTTTGCACATAACAAATGAATTTACTCTACACCATATAGATATTTATAATTCTTTAAAAACATTTCAAAGATACATCAAATAATTAAAATTTATTGTGTAGGGTTTGATCATAGATGATTTCTAATATACAACAAAGGCCAAACACTAATGGATAGATGAAAATTACCTTAAAAATCACTATTTCAACATAGTCAACCTTATACTCAAAATTGTCAAATGGTTTTTAGAACATTTTATTGGTGATGATTCATCATTACATGGTTAAACAATGAAAATGTGTCTGAATTTTAAGAAATTCGGTAATATTTTTTTTTTTATTGATGGGAAAGGGTTTTGAAAGGGACCCTGAACCTTTTACAAAGCATAAAAGTTACAATGAGTAGATCAAGAAGATTAACCCAAGAAGAAACTAAAAATGGAGCAACTAAAACATATCAAAGCAAATGAAGAAAGGAAAGAAATCCAAATAAACCTAAGTGTAACCAATTCCATAAACTGAAAAAATACTAAAAGGAAATTTAGAGTAAGGAAATGTCATCACCTTGATTGGAAGACCTGAGGTTCTAAGGAAAATCATCATGTTAAACTTGAAGGGTCTCTTCCTCAATGCCTATATTATCAAATGAGTCAAAAGATTTATTTCTTTCTGTTAACACGTGTTGGATAATTAAACTAGAGTACCTATTAAAAATCCTCCTACATTTGTAAATGATATTAGAAAGGCTCCATGAAGGGGATTGAGAATATTTGAGACACTTTATGATCAACAAGGAATCTCCTTCAATGATTAATTTGCGGGAGCCAAAACCTTATAGGATAAGCAGAACTTGATAAAGATCTCTCACCTCAGCCAAAGTTATTGGTTTGAACTCTGATATTCTTTGCATAGGCTACAATGATTTTTTCTTTATCATCCCTGATTATGCATCTTATCCTAGCCCTTCCAATATTTCATTTATCCACTCCATCGAAGTTGAGCTTTATCCATCCTGTATGAGGAGGGGTCCAGGTAATACCTGATTTATCAACAACAGGTAAAGGAGTTCCTGCAACATAATTTGTTAGATTAAAATTTGTAAATAGGGGAGATTTGAAACCAGTTTTGGGGGCCCCATTCGATGAGACAAGGAAGGCATTTTTAGAGATAAAGGTGGTTATGTAAAGGAAGAAGGATTGAGAGTCTTTGGAAAATCATTTAAAAAAAAAATGTTACTTTCTTGTCAAATATGCCAAAGGAAGTGGTGTAGGCATGTGGACAAGAGGAATTTTAACTAGGAATTAATGAAAGGGTTAGTTCATTGCTCAAACAAAAGGATGATGAAATATTGTTGAACCTAGACAATGTTGAACAAATCAAATAGGGAATTCAAAATGGAAAGAGAAAAAGGGAATTTTAGGAAAATATGGATAGTTGATTCCCAATTGGACTTGAAAAGTGGATAAAATTTAGGGATAAAAAGGCCTTTAATGATTAAATTATCCAAAGTTAAAATAAAAATTTGAGAAGCAAGCCAAAAAAAGAAGTTGATTTTTAGAATCAATTTTTTAACCTAGACATACTTAGTAGGGGTCTAGCTAGATGAGGGGGTATCTTGAGTATAGTAAGCATATTTAACCATGAACTTAGCTTGCATATCTTCGTTGTATTTTTGTTGAGGAACATACACTTTGAGTAAGACCATAATTCCATTTGGAAAGGGCATTGAAAATTTGATAATTTTAGGTAAATTTTGTACACTTTGTTATATTTCCACCTATCAACCATTGCATGTACCTTGCATACCTCTTATGTGATAGATTTTTGCCACATCAATGCATAATTCAAATGCTTTACAAAAATATCATTTTCATTCGTTTATCCGCAAGCTCTATCATATTGATTAAAATATCTTAAAATATTTTATAAAATATTTGTATGCCCTTATCCTAACGTTTCTAGAAAATAATGCTCTATGTCAATAAAATAACATTATAAAATAGGAAAAATAAATGTATAGTAAAGTATTTTGTTTCGTCAACATATTTTTAGCAATAATTAATGCTTCTTCATGGGTTGTTGTTCAAAGTGTAATCTGATTCATCACCAAGGCCAAAATTGTATGATGCAATATTGGATAGGGCTAACAACATTCATTGTATAATATATTAATTTTATTGTAATATTTTATAATATAAGCTCTAAGGATCACAATTAACCTTGTTATGGCTAAACCCATCTTATAAATTTGTAATTAACCTTAAAGCCTTTTTGTTATGTTGGATTATATTATATTCATTCATGTAATTAGGGCTTTGGTATTGGTATATATATACCCCCTCACCACTCTATCATTTAGCATTGGAGTGTAGTTATTCTTATCCATGAGTAATATAATGATTATTTGTGGTGCCTATAGGCACCCACCAATTTGTGTGTCCATTTTCCTTTTTTTCATCCTCTTACACTTTTTATATAAGATTTGAGTGGATTTTTTTGCTTCTAAAAAGTATTTTGAATTTCATCAAAACATGTATGGAATAGTATTGCTTGGTTACACATGAAGTTAACTCTAAGCCTCCAATATTTCTTTCAAGTTTTAGGGTGAATTTTTCTTTAAAGGTTCATATGCACTTTTTGTACAAGGAGCATATAAGGTTCTCTCTTCCATATTTTTTTATCTAAATTTCCTTTTTTTTCCTAAAGGGTTCATCTCTTCATCATTATTTTTATGTTGATTTAAAAAATCAAAAATTGTAAGTTCATTTTTGGACTAAAAAAATTCTATTTCTAGACCAAATGTGATCCAAGTCCTTGTGATTCAAAAATATTTTTGGCACCAATTTTTTAATTAAAAAATTAAAAAAAATTATGAGTGCATCTCAACTAGTGGTTTGGTGTCATTCAATAGGGTTAATTAATTACGAATAATACACTCATATTTCATGGTAGGAGGTATCATCATGGCTATCATTGTGCATGTCATGGCATAACATGATGGAAATAGAAGGTTCAAGTCAAATCTATACCAAATTTTATGTTATGAAGGAAGCAGTCTACCTAATAAATAAATTTTGATACTTTAAACACCAATGCATGCATGCCTTGATGACAAAATACAAATGGATAAGAATGTGAGCAAGGGGAGGTGTAGGGTTTGACACCTATGCATATGATATTTTTCATATGCTAAAAACCCTAGACAATTGAATGTTCATTTTAAGGAGAAGTTGATGGCTTATGTGCCAAGAGGTCCACTATTGTAGTGGTTAGCAAGTGTGTTTTAGAAGGTATATATTTCAAGTTTAAATATTTCTAGCAAACATTTTTTTTACTTTTGAAGGCTTGTGATCATGGGGGACATGATAAAACAAAAACTCGGTCTTTTGATCCTTAACAATTACACTAGAAACCTAATTATCATGAAAGGCTTAGTTTTTAGCCAAGGTAGGATTAAATCCCCACCTTAGAGATGAATGACTTATTGGTCAACATGGTAGTTGATGTGGCATCACTATATACCACATATAACACACACACACACACACACACACACACACACACACACACACACACACACATCTATGTATATATGTATGTATGTATGAAGGAATGAGAACCCAACCAATTAGAAGAGTATAATTGTCATAGTTGCATATTTTTGGAGGTGTTGGAGCAATGAGTGACAAGTGGAATATACTAGCAAATTCAAGAATTGCAAGTGGTAGTAAGAAATTAGATTCCTCTTCTTTGAGCTTTGGAGATTTAATTTTTCAGTGTTTGAGGTCCATTAGGGTAAATTTTCTCAAAGTCATATCTTCTACATATAAAATCATTTTGAGTCATTTTTCTTCAAATAACATAATATTTTAAGCTTCACATACTAGTGTTATTAGTTTGAGGACTAATTATAGTGTTAGGGATAGAATTGTGTAATATGGATCATCAATCCCTAGTTAATTGTCTCAATGGGTTAAATTACAAAATTTTGTCAACCCAAATGATTGGCCTATTATGCAATAAGAACCTATGGTGTATTTTCTAGAAGATAAAACAACCCTTGGTGAAGAAATAACCAACATAAGAAAGAAGAAGCTCATGATTCCTTGTTGATTGAACTAGAATTAGTTTTCCATATCAAAGAAGAAAGTAAACCTATTAAAGTATGGTCAAAATTGCATGAGTTATTAGGTAAAGTAAATATAACTTATGTAATCCACTTGGAATTAAAGATTTCTTGGCTCAAATATGTTGATTTTGATAATGTTGAGGACTATATTGTGATATTTAAGGAATTAAGAGCAAACACTACATATTTGAGAGACAAAAGGTAAGATTATGTAGGATGTTTGAATATTTTCCTCACTAATTTATCTCATTTTTGCCAAAATTTATTGAATAATCACCCCCTTGACTGAAGACTTGCTAATTTCTCTCCTTGTTTATAGAATTTGTGAAGACTCCCCCTTTTGGAAGAGTTTATTGAAGACTCACACCCTACCCATCTAGGGAAGAAAGTGGATTTTAAGAAATCAAAAGTCCATAGATTTATGAAAGGACTCTTGGATTGTAGACCACCTACTGGATTTGGACCCAAAAATTTCCATTAATAAGCCTTTTCATAGAAACTTGGGTTGATCCAAAGTGGTAGAGTTCATTTCTTTGGTCAAAAATTGTAAGAAATGGGATCTACTACCCCTATTTTTGGATAATAGAGAGGTGAAATCAGTGGGAGAGAAAATTACAGACCTTATGATTTGACAAGTTTTGCAATACATGGATGAGGAGGATATAGTTGTTTGGGTAGGTAAATCTGTTGGGACCTTCTTTGTGTATTCGGCTTATTTACTGTTGAGATCGAATTTCATCTTTTAAAGACCTTGCAATAAAATTTGGATTAAAAATATCTTACCTAAGTTCAACATATTATTTTGGCTTTTTGTACAATATAAAACTCTTTCTATTAACAATCTTAAGAAGTAGGGTATGGTGATACCCAATAGGTGTTGCCTCTGTGAAACAATCATGGAATAGATTGGTCACATTTTCAACAACTATTCTATCTTCATAGGTGTTCTATAATTTTTATCAATTAATTGAATCTTACCTAACTCTATTATGGAGATAATTTCTTAATGGAAGCATCCATTTTATTATCCTAGACTTAGATTTTTTTGAATTTACTCCTCCCTCACCTTTTATGGGGCATCTAGAAAGAGAGGAATGTCCGAGCATTTAAAATTTCTAAATTTAGCCCGCTAAATGTGGGTTTCTTGTCCCTATGGAGGGCTATTAAAAATTTGGACATGTCATTCAATATGTGGGATGAGAACAACTAGATATCTACTATGTTTGAAGTGGCCTTGGAGCATTCCCTTGGATGTTTTCATTGATAAGATGTAGTTGAAAACCCCTAACCTAGGATTAATGGAGAGATGGTATCCTCCTCCAAGTGGATAGGTGAAACTCAACATTGATGGGGCTTTTAAAGGAAATCCTAGTTTAGTTGGGATTGGGGGGGTCGTCACAGATGAGAATGGTAGGGTTGTAACTTTTGATCAGCATCTCTCCTCTCAATATTCCTTCTTTATGGAGTGCAAAGTAGCTTTCCAAGGTGTGATATTATTGCAAAAATTAGGCTATAAAGAAGTGTTCATGCAAGGGGAATAATTGAGTCTAATAAATTTTCTCAAGTCAAATAAGTCTCCTAATTGGTGCTTGTTCAATTTAGTTAATGAGATAAGAAGAATTCTACAGTCTATGGATGAAGTATAGATCACCCACATTTGGAGAGAAGGTAATAGAGTGGTAAATTTCTTGGCTAACTGGGGTGTTTCTCACATGGGAAGGTTTGATTGGAGATCCAATTATCTTGAGGAATTAAATGTCATCCTTAACTCTGATTGCTCCTAATTTATTTTGGGGTGGGTCTTGGTGGTTGGGCTCCTTCCCTAAGGTACCTGAGTTGGATACTCCTCTCTATAGTCATTGTGCTAGTACCCCTATATTTTCCATGGTTATTCATGAGGTTCCTTTTCATTAGAGTTACTTGTAGATTCTTACTCGACAGGACATGTTTATTGGTATCGAGTTGGTCCAAAATCCATTTATTTATTTATTGGATGTGGACCATGTGGTCCCCGATGGACTGTGTTGGATTTAGATGTTGCTCTATCTAAAGATAAATTGGACTGTGTTGTCTAGTATTATGATGGGTGTGATCCCTAATACCTTGGAGGTTCTGAATATGCTTGGGCAGAATCACTTCACAATTTGGTGCAGTCAATCAAAATTATTAATGAGTAGTAGAAGACCATTTTTGGTACACTCAATATCACTGTTGAATTCATAGAGAATGTGAATCATCTCTAGGGCTTCCTAATCGAGTTTATCTCCTTAAAACTAAACATTTATAGTAATACCTAGATGCTACCCTGAGAACTAAAGGGATGGTCCTATCTCTAGATATCTTTTTGGTTGGCATCAGGTTGTTTTCTTGACCTATTGTGTTCTTGTATTTAGGCTTTGTTACGGTCATATTGGATGGTGATCCTTGCTAGTATTTTTATCTCTTTTTGGTCTCCTATGGGAGTGGATGTATTTGGTTGTGGGTTCCTCACAAAACCCTCACTACTTAATAATAATAAAATAATTTCTCTCCTTTTAATATATTGAACCTCATATTTCATATGATTCTTATGTTCTTGGAATCTCAAAGAACTTTTACCCTTGATTAGATTTTCTCTCTCTTAGTTCACTTTTAGATAGCAATGTAGAATTATGATGGTACTTCACAAATAAAAATCCTTGCAAATAAATTCTAACCTAACTCTAATTGGGTCCCCAAGGCTAGGTTGTCTTTAAAAAATTTAAGACCATTTATATATATTACAAGATATAAGGAAATCCAAAAAAAAATTGCTTGCTAATATTGTAATGGATTGAAGCTAATTTTTTGAATATGGATGAACTTATTTTCAATAAGGCGATTTAGATGGATCTACCTCAAGTATAGAGGACCATACAAGCATCTAGTATGGAAGAATATATTATTGTTACTAATGTATTCTCTCCTTGGCCCCCCAAATTATAATATGAGGGGGTGTTGAAAGCGTAATCTAAGTTATGTCTAAGATTGACATTGTATAATGTAATGTTGGGTAGGATTAAGGGAATTTATTATACAATATATTTAACTTATTGTAATATTTATTATGTAATCCCTATGGATTTTTGTTAACCTTGTTATTTTAAACCCACCTTAATTAACCTTAACACTATCTTGTTATGTTATCTTATGTTAAATTATTTATATAATTGAGATTTTGATAGTTGTATAAACACCCTCCATCACTTCATCCTTTATCATAAAAGAGTAGTGATTCTTATCTATGGATAATAATGTGATTATTCATGGTGGCTATGGGCATCCACTAATTTTGTGTCTCTTTTATCTTCTTCAATCATCTTACACTTTCAATATAATATTTAAGTGGATGGATTGTTTTTATTTATTTCTAGTAAATATTGTGAATTTTAATAGTTGTTATAGGTCCACTTCAATGGGACTAATAAATATTAAATTAAATTGATTACTTGTGAGGGTTATTAAAAATTTTAAAAAACGATCAAAATATCCATAGGCTATTACATTTTATTGTTTTCTTGGCACTTATTTGTTATTTTCTATTACTCTCAAGAAATATGAAGTATTAATTTGAAAATTTTAATGTAACTTTTATTAAAAATATAGAAACAATGCAACTTTTCTAAGTTTGTTATTCTATTTAAAATATATTGATTAGAAAATCGTGATTGATTGACATCTATATATACATTAAAATATTAAATTTTCCATAATATGGACTATGTTAGCTATAGCCAAGTTTTGAACTTAGGTCTAGTGGGTGGCAAGCATATTATGCACCCTCTCACTAGCCATAATGCCATCAAAGTGCACATATTTAAAAATTTGTTGCTCCCTCTTGAAGAGTGCAATCAAATAATTTCAAAAAAAAAACCCTCCAACAATTTGAACATGGCACCTCCACATTTTAAAAAGATACCATATTATTGAACCATCACTATGAGATGTAAAATTACCATACAATTGCCAATATATGACTAAAAAGGGTGCTTGAAATACCACAATAAAATAAAAAACATGAGCCACTTCATCACTCATAAGAGATATTCTAACAAAGCATTTGGTAGCTTTCACTTTATGCCCCTAACACTATGATATAGTTAGTTAGTGAGACTAATTATAATAGATTTTATTTTAGCATCTGGGTCCAAAACTATGAAAACAAAAAGCATTGTCATGAATTATCTCTTGACCTCTCCTTTACTAGTGAAGCAACATACCATTACACCATGATTACAGTTTTGAAACTCAGACCCTTTTATAATATTTTAAAAATAACTACATATGCCTCCATGCCTCTCCTACCATGTAATGGAATATTTCATGGTTTATTTAAAATTAGTAAAAAAAACTGAAATTAAAATTTTAATGGGAAAAATATATTTTTTTTATAAAAAAGGGATTAAAATGGTAAAATCTCCAACCCACATGTTGTAGGTGAGTTGGAGAGGGTAGGTAAACCCTCCAAGGGAGATCCCTTGTTCGAATATACACCCTATCATACGTGCATCGGTTACCCAAAATTCAGTTGATAATGCTGGTGTAGTCAAGGTTAGGCGTGACTCCCAGGTGATTTTGACGGTGTAGAACCCCTTGGTCATGTTTTCTCAGAACAAGGTGGCCCCAAAAAGGGTTTTTAACTAAATAAAAAACATGGTAAAATCTCTAAAAATGCTAAATTGGAGTCCCCTAAATTTGCAATAAATCTAATGGAATTGATTGTTTGTCCATATTTTCCCGATATAGATTTTTTGTGTGATTAAGTAAATATACTTTATTCTGGATTTGATGCCATATTTGAATTCATAATATTTTCAAGAAACATCCATTCACCACAATCATATACAAAAAAATAAAGAGCAAAAATAGAAGAAAGTATACATGAAAAATAATAAAAAGAGATAAACATTATGATTTAAGAGAAGAAATAATGGGTGGGTTCCCATATCCACCCCCATAATATTTTCTTATATCACACTATAATACAAGTGACCAATAATTGGGTGTATTTATGGTAATTCCAAAAAGCAATGGGTGGTTAACCTAAAGTTGATATATTTTTTTTAATATAGTAGAGGTTTTGAAAGGGTCCTTGAAAATTTTATAAAAGGATAAGCCTTGTAGAACCTAGTCTAAGACCAACAATACAGGAACAAGAATGACTATAAATCACTATAACTAGCCACCCATCACCAAGTGAACCAACTACAAATTGATACAAAAATAAAATTAGAACAACGTTGGTGAACCCCCCAACCAACCAACACTCCAATATGATTATGCACAAAATATTTCTTCATAAATAATAAAATCTTATAGAGCACTAAGAAGTATACATTGCTAAATCCAATTGAAGAAGGCCTTCGAGAAAATTGTCTCTCCAAATAGATAGACAATTGAGACTTATACCCTTGTTTACCATAAAGTTAGTGTGACAATTTTCTTCACTAAATATATGATTTATCTCCCTATCCTTTCTAGGCTAAAGAATTCAATTAGATTCCTTTGACCAATATTATATTATTACAACTAAGGAATGAATCACGTTTGACCAAGTTTATAATATTAAGTGAGACTCCTTGAATAAAAAAATTTGGTACCCCATCTTCTCCACAAGTAGGAGACCTTGGTAAGGGGCTCTAGCCTCCATAACATGGAAAGTATATATATCTAATAATTTTCCATACACCAATAGAATTCCACATTTAGCATCCCTAAGCACCCCATCAGTACTAGCATTAATGAGATTATCCTTTCAAGATCCATCGAAGTTCAGTTTAATCCAACTCAAAGATGGAGGTTTCCACATCACAAAGGCCTTGATATTAGGACCAAGAAGACTAACAATCCTATTACTCTATTGAAAACCAATTTTCTTGTTGTGCCTAGCCTACTCAAATCTATTGTCCTCCAAATCTAGAGAGGATACAAACAGAGGTAAGATCTTTTTGGAAGTTTTTTTAAAATTCTACCATTCCTCTCCTTCCACACCTACCAAAAAGTATGCAATAAAAATAAGTTCAAAAAATATTTTATCTTTGGAGAGTAAAAAGAAGATGACCATTGAGTTCAAACATCAACAAGTAAACTTGGCATCATCCAACTCAATCCCAAAAAATAAAAACAAAGTTAAGAACTTCACCAAAGAATTAGCATTGAAATAATAGATGGATTGTATATTCCTCATTAGCACTAGAGGCAAAATATGTTTAGCATCAACCAACCTATTTTTTTAAAGATTTTCAATGGTTAAAATATTATTATGAGTTGCCAACTAGAAAATATATTCACCTTTGGCATTATACCCTTGAGCCAACTTTAAAATATGGGATTTGCAAAGGACTCCTAATAGCCAGTAGATTTTAGGTATACTTGATTGATAAGGATCCATTATTTTATCCTTCCCAAAATTTCTCATCCTCTTTATTTCTCTATATAATGACCTAAAACTTCAACTTATTAGAAATTAGAATCCAAGATTCAAGTTCAACATTGTTAAAAATAAATTGGTCTAATGATTTTCAGACCTTCAATACATTAACCACATCGATAAATTCAACCACCTTAGACCTAAAGGCCAAACTGGTCCTAGGCTCAAAACATGCCATATTTGGAATCTGCACAATGGGTTGGTGCATCAACCAAATATATTTCCAGAAACCAATATTGAGTCCATCACCCAACCTCCACTTACAACCTTAACTTTTGCAAACTCAACCAAAATTTGGTAGAGAATCAGCAAGCAAAAAATTCTCCTATGTCAAGTATTAGATCAACACAATATTGGCCTAGATATTTTTAGTTTTATTTACCAACTTCCATCCCTATTTTGCAACTAGAGCATTATTCATCTACCTAATTTTATAGATATGTAAGTCACCATCCTTTTTATATTTGTAGACTTGCTCCCAACCAAGTGAAATTTTTCTTCTGATGAGAACCGAACCAATGAAACCACTTTTGAATATGTTCAATCTTCGATAAAATTTTGTTATGAATTCTAAATATAGATAAGAAGAAGTTTAAAATACTTTGAAGAGTAGAATTTACCAAGGTATCCTTTCTAGCTTGACTAAGGAGAGATCCTTTACACCCAACCAACTTCCTCTTCAATATTTCCACCACAAGTTCCCAAAGTAAATCTTGGGTCCTACCTTTAAATAAAGGTATCTCAAGGTAAATATATGAGAGGGAAGCTACCTCACAACCTAAGATAAGGGTAATTATACTCTGCCTTACTAAGGGAGGATTCATAAAGAAGATTTTATATTTGATATAATTTATATTTTGCCTAGATAAAATTTCAAATACCTCCAAGATTCCTTTTACCACCCTTATTTAGGGAACTAAAGTAGGTAGGTAGAGTAGAATATCATCCACAAATTGGTGATGAGAAATAATATACACTAGCAAAGTAGGCTTTATACCTTCCTCAAATGATTCTACCTTGATAGCCCTATCTAGATATTACACCACTAAGATATAAAGGTAAGGGTACAAGGGGTCTGCTTGGAAAATACCTCTTAGAATTGAAAAATAACCTACCTAGAACCTATTTATTAAGATCAAAAACTTGGAAGAATAGACACAAGCATGGACAAGTTTTATCCAACTTTGGAAAAAACCATAATTTCCTAAAATCTTTAACAAAAACTCCCACAAAACCCTTTCATAAGACTTTTTCATGTTTAATTTGACATTAACTTGACTTTGAGGTTAACTTACAAAAATATAATAATAATAAATTACACATTTTAATCAAGGTTATCTATAAAGGTGGATTAATAAATATCACTAAGGGTGGATACATGAGGGTGCCCTTAGGCTTACATTAATATGCCTATAGGCTTAAACATAGATGTTCATAGGCTTACAAAGAACACTGCCCATATAATTTTGCATATATGCTTGTAGGCTTACATAAAAGAATTCCCGCAGGATTTCATAGAAAGATACCCATATATTTACATATAGAATGCTCATAGGTCTACATAAATATGCTCAAAGTATTTTATAGAACTTTTCCTTAGGCTGCATTAAGAGCACCCATAGGTACTTCATCACTACTAGCCTTGGCCTAATAAGATCAAATTACAAATACTTTAGTAATCCTCATTATATATCTGACACCGTATGGAACTTCAACTAACAACTACACATGTTTGGGCACCTCTTAAAATGATCAAAATTACCACTTAAAATAGATGAAAATATATTTTAATTAATAAGCATTCACAAATGATCATAATGCTATCAATAAAAATGGATGTAAGAATTGGATAAAATCTAACATTGTTGTCAATACTCATCAGCTATTTTTAGAGGCACTCTCTATAAATTGTGAGCATATCTATAGAGAAGAAAACTAGGTAATAGATAATTTAATCAATTGAGGTGTTGATCTTCATCTTAGTAAAATTTAAATTTTAGAAAAAAATTAACTTAGTAAGATTTTATCTCATAATAGATATAATATCAAGAATATGATTAGAGAAACATAATTCAAGGAAAATAAAAAATATACTTATAAAAAAAACTAAAGAATATATTTTATAGATATTCAAGTTAAATATGGTTTAAATAAGCAAACAAAAAATGTAATATTTTATTATTACGATAAAAATGACCCTTACTAAAAGCCACATAATTTATTGAAAAATAAAAAATAATATTGCAGTCATTGCATTTTTAACTCATTAATAACGAAAGGAATAAAGCCCAATGCTAATAACTAGTAGTGAAATAAATGAAGTATAATGCACAACCAAAAATGTTAATATCAATATTATGCAAACCTAGCATAAGAGGATACATACAATGGAGACATTCATCATATTTATATATGTAATCATTATATATAGGGAAGATACCATTTTCAAAGGGGAATCATGACATAATTGTAACATAGAAGAATGCTATGATGATATTCATTTAGTGAGTGAATTTTCAATACTCTCAAATAAATTTTATGGTGCATTTTATGAGGAGGATAAGAATTTAGCCATAACACATATAATACTTATTGCTATTAGTATTACTCTTTCATACCTTTCTTCCAAGTCCATGTTTGACACTTCTTTTGATCTTACATATTTTCTATACCGATGTGCATTTCTAATTTTATTTACTCTACTAAGAGATTAAGAAATATACTTAAGAAAAGATGTAATATTATAACAAGCATAGAGAAGGAATATATAAAAATAATATACATATTTTTATTTACCAATTATACCATAAAACAAGTAGAGCTACTAGCATTTTTCTAAAGTTAAGCATATTTTTATTGTTAAACCCATTTTGATAATCAGGAGAATACCTAAATTACATGATGCAACTTTCATTGCTAAATTTAGTGTAGATTTTTGTATCTAAACCCATTCTTATAATGATGAGGATACTTAAATTCTATGATGTAACTTTCTATGTTTACAAGGGTTAACTTCCAAACTTATTTATGGCAAATCTCACAACTTAGCTTACTAGTGTTGATTGTTAGGTATTTTTTTTGCCTAAAAGGTTTATTTTCTCATCAAGACATTAAAATTATCTTTTTATATAAGATTTATTTTAAATTTTGTTTAAAATTTAAATATTTTAAAACTATGTTTAACTTTTTTTTAAATTTTATTTAGAACAAGCCTTAAGTAGGTTTTTTTATATAGAGTTTAGATACATGTTATAAAATTATTTTTAGTTTCTAATATGCATGAAGGGGTGTCTTCACATCTCATTTTAGGAACAATATAAAAACTAAGCAAGTCTTAATCACAAATTTCTATAGGGCCCAAAACCTAGATTCATCATTAGAAAGTGGTAAAATGCTAGACTAGACTATTATTGGGTATTCTAATGCTAAATTATCATACATATATTAGGAATGAAAAGCTACAGTGTTGAAATTAGGGTATCAGCTCATATTTATCTAGTTCCATGCACTTGGTAGATATTTGATGCCCTAGAACTAGCTATTCTTCGAATAGGAAGGTGAAGTTAGATTATTTTATTATTTTAGAGGAGGCATTTATGAAATGGAATATAATATATTAGAATTTAGAAAGCCTATTATTGGATAACTTCTCCATTATATTGGATGGAACAACATAAAAAATCATTTATATTTGAAATATTTTGGTTAAAAAAGGAGGAACTTTGAAAGAAAATCCTATAATGGTAGGAAGAGAGACATCTGGAGTATGGGATAATAATGTTTAGCTTCCACAAGTAGATTCACCATGTTAATTATTAGTTGAAACTATGGAGGAGATCTAATAAGTATGTACTTATAGTCCTAAAGATCTCCATTGGTGGGTAGATGGGATGAGGTGCAAAAAACTTTTAAGGAGGGAACAATTATAGAGTAGCTCAAAAATGTTTAAGGAGGGAACAATTATAGAGTAGCTCAAATAAGATGATGATGAGTTAAGTCAAGTGATAGATAATACTAATAACCAAGAGGATATCTATTGGAAATAGAGAGGAAGAACCACTTGGTTATAGGAAGGGGACATAAAAACCAATTTTTTTCTATTAGGCCACTTATTCCAGGATGTAGGAAAATAAGATAGAAGCTCTCTAGGATGAGGTTAGACTGTCCTTTGATATAATACCAAGTGTGCACTCCCATTCAATGGATTATTTTATTGTATTTTTTAATGAAGGTCAGGTGCAAGACAAAGAGGCTTAGGAAAAAGTTTGTGTTTCCATACCCTCTATCATATTTGAAGAACAAAACCAATTCATACTTAAACCCATTGAAAGGGAGGAACTAGAGGAATGAGTAAAATAAAAATACCATCTCTAGATGACTTCCAAATCATGTTTTTTTAGACATTTTGAGATAGATTGGAGGATGATATAATGCTTGCCATAGAGGATTCTAGGGACAACAAAATAATGCTTCATGCATTAAATTAGACCTTCATTGCTTTAATTCCAAAAGGATATGAGGGAGTGCATATTTTAAACTATAGATCTATTATCTTATGCAATATCATATATAAAATAATCATAGGGGTAATGGTTTAGTGGGTAAAACATCTCCTATATAGCATTATATCCCTAAAATGAGGGGTCTTATAGAGGGTAGGTAGATCTTGGATGGTGTAGTTGTAGATTAGGAGATAATTCATTCTATGCAAAAGTCTAGAAATTGAGGAATGTTCATAAAATTAGATATATTAAAGGATTATGATAGGCTGGAGTGGATCTTCTTAGGTAGGCTTTGTCTTCTCATGATTAGATCGAATGGGACATGATATGAATCTCTACCATGACATACATAGTTGTAATCGATAGCTTTCCCTCATAACCATTTGGAGCCAATAGAGGCATTCATTAGGGAGATATTTTTCCTCTTTATATTTTTCTTGTATTGGATGAAGGCTTACATAGACTGTAACAACCCAAGTATATTCACTTGGTTGTACAACCCAATCTATCTCATTGGTTCCACAAGGTTAAAAAATTGTTTTGTTTTTCTAGCAAGCTTAGCTTAAAGGATAATTTTTTGAATTAAATATTTTTATAATCACCCAATATTTAGTACAAGGTATATCATACCACTTTTGAGAATTAGGACCGCTACAAATAGCCTCCCAAGTGGATAAGACTGATCAAATATTGTAGAAGGTGTATTTTCATGGATCTTTCTCATTTTTCATCCTCGTGTTTTGGAATGAGTGTAGATCCATTTATGGGGTTATTCTCTAGGGTCCACAACACCTAGAGGGTGTATGAATACTATCCCCATCCCTTATCATGTGTAACACTTGATTTTATTTATACTCATCTATTCTATGTAATATATAATAACATGCAAGGGTTAGTGTATATGCCTAGTTCCTAGTTGATGATCCACTTCATTGGATTCAACTAGGGATATACCATTACTCTAATTCTAGACCTGGTCTCACTTGCCAAGTTATGAATAACGACAAGTTATCCCATACCAACTATCATGGATTGGTCTAGCTCCTTTTATCATGATAGATTAATTATATTCACAAAATGTGCAAGAAGCCATCACCACACCACTCGTGCAATGACCTAGAGGTGTTATCCCATACCACCCCTTGTTACATGTTCTATCAAAGGCCACTTATTCTATATTATTAGAGGTGATATCCAACTGATATTGACCATTAAATTCACTTTTCATTCATCCTCTACGATGAGTTAGGCAGACAATGGAGATTATAGTTATTCATCCTTATGATGAATTTAATTAAATACTTAAGGTTTTCTTGGTAAGAATCTACAACTTTACCTAACTCTATTTCGTAAAAGAAATATACCTTTTCTTTTTTACAAAAATAATCAAATCATATACTATGTTGTTTCACTATCATTTCAAATTCAATAAGCAAACTCAACCCCTTAGCTATTTAACTAAAAGGCACATCCCTACATAGTCTTCTCCTTGTAATAAAAGAAAATTATTAACATTTTTACATTCTTTAATAAAGAAATCATTTTTCATGCCTTCATAAATAAAGTACTTTCAAGGAAAGATAATTCATTATTTAAAAATTAGTACATTCAAGCAATATTTAACTTTTTCCTAAAACAACATTTAAGGCATGTACTCCTAATATAAACTCTAATTATAATAAATCATGGGTTCACAGTATTTGTCTAATCGTATCTCTAATATTTTTTTGGAATGATTCTTTTCATCAATGTATATAAGTATATAGCTAACATTTTATGAATTTACATTCTATCTAAAAATAAATCATAATATATGTCCACCATGCTCTTTTCTAAATAATATAAATAAAAATGAATACTTTTACGAAGAGTAAAGCCAGAATCATTATTTTTCAACCTGAGTCTCTCTAATTAATCTATCTCTATAATTTTAAAGAGAATGGTCATAATTGAACCTACAAAATGTTTTCTATAAACTATTTTGTAATTTTTCATTAAAATCAACCTAACATTAAAGGAAAATAAAAAAGCAAAGATATTACTGATGTCATGTAGGATGGTTTCTGGATTAGTTGAGGTTTCTTAGCACACAAAGGGAGAAGGGTCCTTAGAACTAAACGCCAGGCCACACATCTAAAAAGCAGACACAAATGCTGAAACACTTTGGGCAAGTAACTGGTCAGGTTCATTTGAAACTCCTATTAAATGCTAGGCTTACTTGTATTGTGCTAACTGACAAAATATTTTATCTAAAAATAAATCATAATATATGTCCACCATGCTCTTTTCTAAATAATATAAATAAAAATGAATACTTTTACAAAGAGTAAAGCCAGAATCATTATTTTTCAACATGAGTCTCTCTAATTAATCTATCTCTATAATTTTAAAGAGAATGGTCATAATTGAACCTACAAAATGTTTTCTATAAACTATTTTGTAATTTTTCATTAAAATCAACCTAACTTTAAAGCTTTTTGTTTAAGCTTTATTAAAAAAATATAACGTTAACATAACAATAAAGCATTTATCTACTCCCATATAAATATTTAAAGCTTCTTGTAAGCACAATATGAATAACCTTAAATATCTAGCACTTTCTACTCCAAGGCACGATCATTATACTTTCATGAAGGCCTTAGTTAAATAAAATAAATGATTACTTCTTAACATTGAGGATGAATTAAGCCAAGGGTAAATAGTCAATTTTAATTTATTTTGAGATTCAATTGCATATGAAACAGAAGGTGAAGGATAACATTAATTCACTATATTCTCTAATAAATTAAATCATAATGGATGATATAACAAGATAATATCTCCCATATTCCGTGCACGCGTATTATCTCATGAGGCGAAGATCAATAAACATATCATTTCTAAAATATTAAAATTTAATAAAAATTGACATTTGCAGAAAGCATTTGCCAAACTCTTAATACCTAAGTGAAATCTGAATCATATAGTTAAAGAAAATGAAATTTAGGAGAAACAACGGCAGTAAAGCTATTGTGATCATAAATTCACACAGAACAAGCTTTAAGCACCAACCACCTGGGAAAGATGTCTAATAAAAAAAAAAAGACGTATTCTTGAAATGAGGTAGCACTAGAATTGATTTTTTACTATATAGATTTTTACATCATAATGCATCTCTTGCATCAACCAAAGAATGGCATAACAAAGATGGCTTACTAAGGTTTTATTCATTTATCAATAAGTTTATAATTCTTCTCTTTTTTACAGACATTGTTGGCACTGTCTCAATGCCTGAACTCAGCCAAACTTTATTTTTTTTTAAGTTTTATTTTTCAGACTCTAATAGTCGAAGATTGAACAACTTCTACAGATTGGACCTTCTTTGACTACAACCAGCACATAGAGGTACAAAGAATGCCATGAGGGATCATAACAGCTCTAGTGTGTGCACATGCATGATTGCAACTAACATCTAAATGCATTTATTAACTTCTAAATCAAATTGCATGTGGTAGGGTGTAGCAGATCACTAATTTTTTTAACAACATCCATGTATAAATCACACACCATAATATAGCAGCCATCAAAATAAAATATGCTATAACCGTCCCTTCAAATCAGATTCTCTAACACCATTTTGACAAACTCGAACTCAACTATAGGTATCAATCTCATAATTAACATTCCAGAGAACATTCCAACATGTCATAAGCATTCTTAAAGGTTAGAAAATTACGAAACTACAAAGTATTTCGAAAATAGCAATCATAGACGCACTCATCTGTGTATTTTATCCTTCAATACCAATTAGGTGTTTAAAATTCATACCATAATTCATAAACATTTCACACAGTCTTAACTAACACCATCGATGAGAAAACAAACAAATAAACTTTCAATCAATTTTTTTTTAAAAAGGCCATAAAAATGAATTATACAGCAACTAGTCCTTACATAAACATGTCAATTTTACTATTATATAAAACTATGACCTGGATTATGATGAAAATATCAACACTTCTCAAACAACTCTTTCCCCCAAACTTTTTTCCAACCTGGTCCAACTAAAGAACTAGCTTCGCAGAATGTAACAGAACATATCTGAGCCTTAATCTTATCCTCTCCTTTCTTTTTTTAACACAATATACATGCAATAATAATGTCACCCCCTCTCTCCCATCTTCTTCTATTTTCACCCTTTAGAACATGGGGGAGGTTAATTCAATCATTAAAAATGGTATTCGACACATCCGCCACAATCCCATTATACCCAAATAATTAAAAGGATTATTTATTTATTTTTTATTCCTATGAATTTTAGTTTGTTTTTAATTTTATTTAATAGTTAATATTATTTATTATTATTTTTTAACCTTATAACATTTTATATATATTAGGTCCGATAACATTTTATATATATTAGGTCCGAGGTGTAGACCAATTGGTTCATCCAAACCCCGTAAGGGAGGCGGAGGTCCAAGTTTCAAATCTTGAGCCTCGCCGGACTGCACGCTTGTCCCTTTCTTGGTGCTTTCAGTGGCGTAAAAGGTTTAAAATGATTGTGGCATGGTGGTTATAGGGGCGGACTGCGCGAAGATCTATGCGGCGGCTTCGGGGCGGACAACACAAAATACTGTGGCGGCCATAAAAGGCTGGACAGCCTGCCCGGATTTGTGGCGGCTACCGATTCCACCATGTAAATTAAAAAAAAAAAAAAAACATTTTATATATATTAAAAACGATAAGCATTGAATAATATTTAAATCACCAAAATGACTTTCATGTCCTTCGCACTTTGATTGTCATTAAAAGTTTAGATATTCAATTATACGGAGGCAACAAAACATATATCGCGTAAATCTAAGATATTCACATAATGAAAGTCAAACATTATATATGCTCTTATATGAAATGCAATTGTGTGAGTGTCCATATACTCATGAGCCACCATGGTGTTATTTCACACCACCATCATATCCATTCTTACATTTTACGAATAACCATTAATAATACCACATTCTATGAATAAAAATCAAGTATTGTTCATCAATTTATCTATAACAATAGTTGTGTTAGGAGGGTTGTTACATCCTCCCCCACTCCCTATGTTTTAATGCATGTTCATACAATCTATATATATACATTAAAAAAATTGTCAGTATACATGTCCATTCGTAAACCCATACAATATTCAAATATGTCCATATAAGCAACTGTACACTATGTTTTATAGACATAGATTCATACATATTTTTACTTGATCGAAATTGGAAATTTTATCTTTTTTCAATAGCACGAATATAATAAAATAATTTCATTGGATCCTGCTTTGATCTACAAGCATGATCATCAAAATCTAGATAAATCAAGAAGCTTATTATCTTCATATTGAAAATATCTCAAACACAAAATCTATATTGAACATATCTCAAACTCAAAAGGTTGATCATTATGTTTCTAAGTTGAGATGTGTAGAGAATATCATGGTTCTTTAACAAGGTCAGTTAATAGACCATGAAACCGGTTATATTTATGATTTCAAGGATTCAAAAAATTAGAATCAAGTTTGATCTCACCTATAAGAAGAATCTATCTCTCACATAGAATTTTCTAAGTGGTTTTTTAGGTCTGCATAGGTCTTTTGATGATTATGAGGCTTATTTTAAACTTTTGACATATTTTTCTTAGTTGTTCTTGTATCTCCTTACAATATTCATATTGATCACTATTCGATGTTTTGGATTATTCCAAGATAGAGGATATTGATACAATTTTTGGGTTTTTAAATAGAGTGATTCTCACAAAAGCATGATGGTAAGCAAAGAATAATTGTCTTCCCATTTTGTAGTATTTTCCCTAAAAATTTTGAATTTCCACCCTTACAAAAGCTTTGTCTTTCTTTAGAGAATTCGCATAGTAATCTATGGAAGTGCATTGTTCCTTAAGAAATCCGGTTCAACTATTCTAAGTCATTTTTCCATATTCTTTAATAACATTCGATTTGATTCTTTCCTGATTCTTTTTTTTTTCCACATGATAATTTATGTCTTCAAAATGTTTGATCAACTCTAAGGTAAATCGGATATCTCTATCAGAAATGATAACTCATGCAACAAAATCATCTTGTATATTTTCAGGTACAAAATTATTTACCACCATCTGAATTTGGTAGGCCCACAACAAACAATAAGCAATAAATTACCACTTTTTTTAGGATGATACATGGGTATAATCTTCTAGATTGATGTAAATATTCAGTCTATATTCTAATACCTAATCATTATTAATAGCTTTCTTCATTCTTAATTGAAAAAAGGTTTTTCCTAAATTCTTTCACATTTTTACCCCTCGTAGATGTTTCTTTCAAATTAATATCCTTCAATCCCAAACATATTATCTCTGATTACAAAATCCTTATTCTTGTTAGGTTCTCACTTAGCCTGTGCTAAACACTTTCCATGGTAGTTATCCCATTGTTAATTCACTTTGGCTTGATCAACTAGATTTAAACGATATTGAGATCTAGTAGTTATATTCTCCTCTTATACTCAAGGTATCTGCTAACTTATTTTTATACTTAATATATTTAATGACAAATCCATATTCCCCACCAATAATTTCATACTTCTACGTTATATTGCATTCATATGTATCTTAGCCCTTGGTGATAAATATTAGTTCAAAGAGATTTTCTAGAAAATAATCTCTTTAAATTTTAGGTGTGAGCATAATAGCTACTAATTCTAAGTTGTATGTAGCATAACTTTCCTCATGCTTTTCATTATTTTTGTGAATCCTAGGTGATGATTGTCTTGACATATATTAGGATCCCTTCCAATCCCTAAATAAAAGTATCAATATAATCCAAAATAAATATTTAATGGTTTGGTGGAGTTGTGAGTTTCTTCTTCAAGATAGTGAAGTTTTTCCTCACATTGGTTTATCCATTTGAATACCTAATTCTTTTATCAACACTCTAAAGAGCTGAGGATATCTTTAACATATATATATTATTATTTTGGGATCTAAATATTTGTGATTACAATGGGCCCTAATATATTGACTGGAATTCATTAAAAAATCATAATTATCTTCTTCAAAGTTATTACAAATACATACAAGGAAACTATATATGTAGGTGCATATTTCTCTTTCCTTGAGGTAAGGTATTGTAGAGTTGATTATACACTTGATTAAAATTTAAGGTTTTTCTAACCTATATTCTTCTTTTCCACCATATGCACAAAAATCTAGGCCTTCTCGTGAGTACCTAAAAAAGGTTATTAATTTCAACTTTACCTCTTTAATTGAGAAAATGGTTTGTTTTTCCTAGTTTGAAGTTCCAAGTGTTGCACATATCTCTTGGAGTTGTTCTTTAGGTTCTTTGTTTAAATTAAATATTTTGAGGGTATTTACGACTCTTCATAGTGTAGCAACCCATCTTGGTGCTTGTTAATTTCCCTTGTCTTCTTACATACAAGCTCCATATAATTCTTATAATTCCTCTTCATATTCATATCCATTCTTCATATCTATTATTTGCTTTTATTCTTTGATTTGTTTTTGTTTTCTTAGTTCCCTATTTGAGCCTTGGTCTTATCCTCTGTCTTTCCTTGTTTCCTTTATTTTTCAACAAAAAAGATCCATAATTTATTATGATTCCATCCTTTCCATTAATCATGGATGTAAATTTTTCCAACTACCCTTAAAATAATTTTGATTGTAGATGCACTCCATTTCTCTCATCAATAGAGATATGTAAATTTTATGTTTTAGTATTGCTATGGTTACAAGAGAAAATATAACGTAGGGTCTTGCAACCGAGAGATTTGATACCACATTTAACAAACTAATTCTACTCACCTCGATGTACAACCCAATATATCTCATTGGTTCCACAAGATGATTTTTTTTTATAGCAAGCTTAGCTTAAATAAAAAGTTTTTGAGTTAAATATTTTGATAATCACCTAATTTTTATATTTAGTACAAGGTATATCATACCACTTTTGGGAATTAGAACCACTGCAAATAGCCTCCCAAGTGAAAAATACTAAGCAAATCCTGTAGAAGGTACCTTTTGTGGATCTATCTTTTATCCCCTTCTTTCAACATGAGTGTAGATCCATAGTTCAGGTTGTTCTCCAAGTCCCATAATAGGGTGGAGCATACTTTCCCCATCCCTTAGCATGTGGAACACTTGAGTTTATTTATACTCATATATTCTATGTAATATATAATAACATGTAAGGGGTTAGCATATATACCTAGTACCTAGTTGATGATCCACTTCGCTAGAGTCAACTAGGGCCATGCCATTATCTAGCTCTAGATTTGGTCTCACTTGCCATGTTATGAATAATGACAAGTTTTCCCATGCCAATTGGTGTGGATTGGACTAGCTCCTTTTATCATATTGGATTACTTCTATTCACTAAATGTGTAAGGAGCCATCACCATACTACTCACACAATGACCTAGATGTGACATGCCATACCACCGCTTGTTACATGTTTTAATAAATGTCACATGTTTTGACTTATTGTGTCATAAAATGGTCATTCTCGAATCATAGATGATTACTTACTTGTAATCCAATCAACATTGGTTATTAGGTTCCTTGACTAATTACTTACCCGTAATCCAATCGATATTGGGTATTAAATTCACTTGTTTTTCATCCTCTACGATGAGTTAGGTATACAATGGAGATTATGATTATTCATCCTTATAATGAATTTAATTAAAGACTTAAGTTTTTTTTGGTAAAATTCTACAACTCTACCTAAACCTATTTCTTAAAAGAAATATATCTTTTCTTTTTGTACAAAAATAATCAAATCATATACTATGTTGTTTCATTATAATTTCAACTTCAAGAAGCAACCTCAACTACTTAGTTATTTAACTAAAATATATATCCCTACATGGTCTTCTCCTTTTAATAAAATATAATTATGAATATTTTTTCATGACTTCATAAATAAAGTACTTTCAAGGAAATATAATTCATTATTTAAAATTAAGTGCATCCAAGCAATATTTAACTTTTTTCTAGAACAAAATTGAAGGTATATACTCCTAAGATAAAATCTAATTACTTTAAATAATGGGTTCACAATATTTGTCTAATCCTATCTCTAATACTTTCTTGGAATGATTCCAATGTATATAAGTATATAGCTAACATTTTATGAATTTACATTTTATCTAAAAATAAATCATAATATATCTCCACCATGCTCTTTTATAAATAATATAAATAAAAATGAATAATTTTACAAAGAGTAAAGCAAGAATCATCATTTTTCAACATGAGTCTCTCTAACTAATCTATATCTCTCATTTTAAAGAGAATGGTCATAATTGAACCTACAAAACATTTTTTATGATCTATTTTGTAATTTTTCATTAAAATCAACCTAAATTTAAAGCTTTTTGTTTAAGATTACTTAAAATAATATGACCTTAATATAACAATAAACCATTTGTCTACTCCTATATAAATATTTAAAGATTCTTCTAAGAACAATATGAATTACCTTAAATATCTAGCCCATGCTAATCCAAGGCACAATTTCCATCTGCTTTATTTCTAATTTCAATAAAAAAGGTTCTAAGTTTCCATCATAATTAAAATTAAATCAATATAATAGCTTCGAAAAATGTAATCTAAAGTAAGAACCTAAGGAATTCAATGATTTATGTAATCTTCAAAAATATCTCAATGTGCCCAAATACTTTAATATTTTTCTTTAAATAAAATAGGCATGTATCCTAGTATGCTATGTGAATTATACTTTGAATATAACCCTCTTTTAAATATGCCATCCTATAAGAGTTGGAATCTTATATAAAAGAACTTATACAAACACTAAATGAATTACTTAATAACTACTATTCTAATAGAGAGATCACTTTTGGCAAGAATGGGTCAACATTTAGGTTTTGAGTCTTAACTACCAAAAGATATACAATCTATCTTAAATAACCTAAAAGGTGATGCATTGTATTAATAAAGTTTAAATATGTGGCTCTTATTAAATTTTATTTGTTGATATTTTTTATGCAGGTAGAATAGAATATGTGAGGGTGAAATCTGGCTAAGTCATTATACTTTCATGAAGACCTCAGTTAAATAAAATACATGATTGCTCCTCAACATTGAGGATGAATTAATTCGAGGTAAATAAGTAAGTTTAATTTCTATTTAGAATCAAATGCATATGAAATGGAAGGTGAAGGATAACATTAAATCACTATATTCTATAATAAATTAAATCATAACGAATGATATAACAAGAGTTTATTTTCCATCTTTCATGCATGCATATTATCTCATGAGGCATAAGGCCAAGACCAATAAACATATCATTGCTAAAATATTTAAGTTTAATAAAACATTACCATCGATATAAAGCATTTACCAAACACTTAATACCTAAGTTAAATCTAAATCATATAGTTAAAGAAATTAAAATTTAGAAGGAGAATTGGTGGCAGTAAAGCTATTGTGATCATAAATTCACACAAAACAAGCTTTAAGAGCCAACAAGCTGGGAAAGAAGTCTAATCAACAAAAAAAGACATATTATTGAAATGAGATAGCATTGGAATTGATTTTATACTATATATGTTCACATCATCATGCATCTCTTACATCAACCAAAGAATGACATAACAAAAATGGCTCACTAGGGTTTTATTCATTTATCAATAAGTTTACAATTCTTCTCTTTTAATAGACTATGTTGGCACTGTCTCAATACCTGATCTCAGCCAAACTTTATTTTTTTAAGATCCATTTTTGAGACTCAAATAGTTGAATATTGAAAAAAATTTATAAATTGGACCTTCTTCTACTATGACCAACACACAAACGTACAAAGGACACCATGAGGGATCATAACAACTCTAGTGTGTGCATGTGCATGAATGAAACTAACATCTAAATGCATTTCTTACCATCTAAATTAAATTACATGTAGTAGGTTGTAGCAAATCACTAATTTGTATAATAGAATATACTATAGCCATCCCTTCAAATAAAATTCTCTAACACCATTTTGACAAACTCAAACTCATCTATAGACATCAATATCATAATTAACATTGCAGAGAATATTCCAATATACCATAAGCATCTTAATGGTTGGTAAATCATGAAACTACAAAGTATTTTCTAAATATCAAATCACAAATGTACTCATCTGCATATTTTATCCTTCAACACCAATTAGGTGTTTAAAATTCATACCACAATTTGTAAATATTTCACATAGTATTAACTAACACTATCGATGCGAAAATAGATAAACTTTCAATCAAATTTATTTTAAAAGGGTCATAAAATTAAATTATACAACAATTAGTCCTTATATAATAATATAAATTTCACTATTATATAAAACTCTAACCTATATTATGATGAAAATATCAACACTTCTTGAACAACTCTCCCCAATATTTTTCCCAATCTGATCCAACTTAAGAACTAGCTTTGCAGAACATAAAAGAGCATACATGAGCCTTAATCCTCTCCTCTCCTTTTTTTTAAACACAATACACATGCAATAATATTTCCCCCTCTCTCCTATATTCCTCCATTTTCACCCTCTAGAACATGGGTGTGAGGTTAATTCAATCATTAAAAATGATGTTCAGTTATTCTGCTCAACACATCCACCACAATCCCATTATACCCAAATAATTAAAAGGATTATTTATTTATTTATTATTACTATGAATTTTAATTTATTTTTAATTTTAGTTAATAGTTAATATTATTTATTATTATTTTTTAACCTTATAATATTTTATATATTTTAAAAACAATAAGCACTGAATAATTTGTAATTCTCCAGAATGGATCCCATGCCCTTGGAAATTTATTTTCCATCAAAGGTTTAGATATTAAACTCTAAAAATGCATCAGAATATATATCACACTATCCAAGACATTCACACAATGTAAGTCAAACATTATATATGCTCCTATATTAAATGCAATTGTGTGAGCATCCATGTACTCACAAGTCGTGGTGTTATTTCACACCACCATCATATCTCTTCTTACATTTTATGATCAACTCTTTTTCTATCTACCAAAGAATTTTACCTAGTCCTACAAGTACAATAGCCATCAACAATACCACATTCTAGAAATAAAAAGCAAGTATAGTTCATATTTCATCTATAAAAAATAGTTGTGCTAGGAGGGTTGGTACATAGACTTAGCTTAAGGAAAATTTAAAAAAGGGTTTATCATAGGTATCAAGGTGGATGAGGTTGTTTTGACTCACCTATAATTCATGGATGACATAGGATTGATAGGAATAGCCAACCCCATAGAAGCAATAATGATTTTAGACACTCTTAACATTTATCTTAGGTCTATAAATCAAGTCATAAATGATAAAAAATACAAACGAGTCTTTGCCAATATTGGCCTAGAGCTTTAGGATATAATTCTAGATATCTTGGGATTCATAAGGACTTCTCTTCTAGTGGTCTATTTTGAGGTCCCTCTACATTTAAAAAAAAATGATGAAAGTTATCTAGAGGTATATTTTGGACCATATTAAAGATAGAATTTACGACTAGTCTCACAAATGGTTAACATTTTGGGATATATTAAATTTCTTGTATTTAGTCATTGATGGCATGCCAATCTATAAATTTTCTATCATTATTGCCACACATACCATATGGAAGGAGTTGGACAAGATGGCCTAAAAATATTTATGGGGAGGATCAAAGGGAGAGAGTAAATGGGTGTTAGTAGGATGGGATAAAGTAAGTCATCCCAAGGAAAAGGTATTCTTGGGCCTAACGATATTGGAGCTATATTAAAGCTTTAAATAGAAATATTTATTGGAGGTGAATCTCCTAGATAAATTTTCTATTCATCATAATTTTAACTAGTTAATATTTTGTTTAGATCAATATTAATAGTTATTTCAACTCCATATAGCTTGGGGACTATAGATTTGAGAAACTCAAGTATTTCATTGAGTGACCAATTCCAATCCATCCAAAAATGGTACTCATCATGATTAAAATATTGAGAAAACAATTTCTCACAAATAGGGATGAGGAGGATGAATTAGTTTGGGGCTAGGGGATCCTTGGAGTTTACACAATGAAGTATGGATACAAAGAGATTCTTCTAGAACCTCCTCCTATGCATATTAGGTTGAGGATTGGAGAAATATTTTGAAATCCAAGGGCTAGCCAAAAGTACACTTCTTTTATTGGTAATTCCCACAATGTAATTCTTATTTTCAAAAATATAATATGTAGGGGAATCATTAACCCATACGAATATGTGTTATGCTATAAAAGTAGAAAACATCTGAGCACCCGATGTTTGAGCATTTTTTCACATGCTAGATCTAGAAGAGATGGTTATTAGCTTATAAAATCTAAGCCAATTTTGATCTAAACTAGATTAATATTTGGGAAGCATGAAAGAGAGGCATATTTAAATTTGAAGCTCTTTATATTTGGTGGAAGCTTCGATTAAATTTTTTATGTGGCTAGAGATAAATGAAACACTTTTTAGAGAAACTTTATTCTCTTTGGATGGTGTCTTTTAGTTCATTTTGGAAAAAATCATAGAAAATATGGTAATGTATGCTAAAGAGGAAACTTAGAATGATATAGGGACAATGGAGGAGGAAACTAAAGTTAAATAGAGACATGGAAAAGCTAGTTGGAATTCTCCTTCAAATGGATGGACTAAAATTAACACTAATGGATCTATAAAAGGTATTATTTGCAGCGCTAGAATTGAAGTGGTCTATAGAAATCATGTTGGAATAATGTTCAATCAAGAACTATAAGACATGGTTAAGTCCACAAAAAATGAACCAAAAACCTTAATTATCAAATTTATTTATCTTTGGGTGGCAATACAAGGTCATAGAAGTATAATCATATAATATGATTCTCAAATATGAATAGGATCTTTGGATTACATGGAAAACTTAGCTTTGGCAACATGGAGGTTGAGGATTTTTTTCACCCAAATTAAGTAGTTGTGGAGTGAATTGGATGATCTGGTCCTGACTTATGTGGGATGAGATATGAATATAGTGTTTTAGTTCCTAGCTAATATGGGTTTCAAGAAGAAGGTAGGGTTCATCAGCACAGTGGCATGGCTACTAAGGATGAGAGGATTTGATATGTTGGCAAGCAAATCTAGTGCTTAGATAATTTGGACAACTAGTATAGACACATGGTTTAAGAGGTTTGGCTCCAGTGTAGGTATCCTTTTTATTTTGTAACCAAGAGTGATTAGATATCAGGTTCCTAGGCTTTAGAGCCATGGAAGTTTTTTGCAAAGAAAAAAAGAGGGGACAAGTGCTCTTGCTAGCTAAAGATGAGAGGAGTCTTGTACCAACTTGTAAATAATATTACCCTAATGTAATATATTTAGTATATATATATATATACTAATTTTTAAATGGGTTATATGCGATTAAAATGTTCCCACTTGTATTATATCATGACCACATAGTGGTATTAAAAAAACTTGAAAATTATGCTTATATTGTTGGGCAAGTTTCAAAACTTGGACTCCTCCTTGAAAGTCAAGTCTACAATTTTAATCATTTGAGCTAATACCATTTTGATAGTATTTAATATATATGTTTATCCCCATAGTATACTAATACTATGGTTTTATTGCATATTATTATTTACTTCATATATATATATATATATATATATATATATATATATATATATATATATATATATATATATATATGTAGACACCAAAACAGCACCAATCCGATTATGTGACTACAAACACTGATTGCATTAACACACACAGCTTTCAGGGCAGCCCTCAAAGGTCAAATAGTGGTCCTATCCACTTACACAGCAGTTTAGAAGGTCGAAAAGTAAACAAAGCAAAGTTGGTCGTTTTAACAAGGCAAAGTCAAAAGAAAGCCTTGGCCGAGGGTGTCACAAAATCGCGACACCAAAAGCCCAAAGGAAAGCCTTGGCCGAAGTGTCGTGATATCGTGACACCAAAAGCCCAAAGGAAAGCCTTGGCCGAAGTGTCGCGATATCGCGACGTCGCGATATCGCAACAAACTCCCGTATTTGCGCCTAGGCGGACTTTAACCAATCAAAGGCAGAATTTAACCAATCAAAAGCGGACATTAAATGAGTGGCAGTCGAAGACAGTCAATTATTGCCGCCTGCTGTGCATGCACGCGTAGGTGGGCAGATTGGCAGTTAGCGGACTGTCACAAGGGCAGTCATGTAAGCCCAAGTCAAGGAGGAGTCTCCTCCCTCTTGGGAAGGCATGGCCACCACGTGGCATCCCTGCGTGCCCCTCCAAAGAGACCCCATGGGTCTATAAAATGGCGGACTTTCCCACCCAGAAGAGAGACAAGTTGGTAGACATTTCCAAGCAACGAAGTGCTACCAAACTAAACACCCGATTGCATCCTTTTCGATTCATTTCTTCTACACCCGTAATCTCTTTCGCAAGAGAGGTTATTGGGTGGCTTTTAGAAGGGTGGATCCGGACCTTAGAACCCGACATTTGACCACAGTAATCCATCAATTTACTGACAACTCAACCTAAGAGATTTTTGGCCCTTCCCTAGTGGATTGGCATCAAAATCAAATTCCCACGGTGGGCGGCCCGCTCAGGCGCCCCGCACGCTCTTAGCTTCATTTTAAATTATTTCGTTATCACATGTTTATTTTACATCACGCTTTAAGTTGTTTAAATAAGTTCACACTTTACGTTCGAATATATCCTGCATTACGCTTTATGTTCAAATATATCCTGCATTACGTTCTACGCTGTTTAGATAGCTCATAATTCAGATTTTAGGAGCTGCTTATCAAATATTATCATGTTTTTGTCAATTTTTGGTGAAGATCACTAACTTGCAGGTAACAGCGATCAGATTCACCGACTGTTTTGCTGGTAGCAGAGTTATTTTATTCACTGGTTTAATCAATCTTTTGCACGCATTTCTTATTGATTTCTAAAGTCAAACGTTCTATCCTTTTGTTACAGGTGCTACTAACGCCTTTGTGTTTCTTTGATCGTAGGAGAAGCAGCAAGCAAGGATTCATCATCATAAGCGGCGGCAACACTTTGGCCCGCCCATTTCAAATGTGGGCATGCGGAAGAAGGAGTATTGATCACGATTGTAATAAAAAACATGCTAACACTCCTAGCCCCTAAAAGGGGAGGAGATGGATTGTAACCGAGTTTGGAATTAATATAAAAGGGCTGTGCTCCTGCTTCCTTTTTATGTTTTATCTTGATTTGATTACATTTGTCCTATTTCATGCATCGAGTTAGTCTTTGTTTATATTGCATCTCAATACTATTTTTCTTTCGAAATCTCATGCTTTCAGTGGCGATCACGGTGGGACCCTGTCCCCTATTTTTTTTTTAGATTCAGAAACTGATTGAAATTTATGTTTTTGTGCTTAAAGGTACCGGGCCGAATCAGAAACAACCGATTTGGGCAGAAAAGACAGCCGATTTGAGCAGAAAAGAGGTAAGGTTCCAAAACTGTACCTGTCATTTATTATTATTATTATTATTTTCTGTTTCTATTTTTCTGTCAACTTTTACTTGCTTAGGGAAAGTTGTTTATGCTTGTTTCATTTTCATTAAATAAAATGAACCCCACACACATCACGTGGTAAATTAAACCAAGGAGCTGGTCGTAAGACCCCAGCCCTTGAGCAAGACCAACGGTGGGTTCATCACCACCTTGGCTTAGCTTTGCATCCATTTCCCCGATTGTCACTGTTGTTAGGCGTAAATCCTGACGAAAGCTGACCGAGTGTCGTTGGGGTGATTCCCATGCGCGTGAGGATAAGTCTTCTATGGTAGGTGTCATTAACAGGACAATCCCCCTTCCGTACCGCCTATGTTCCACGTACCATCTGCTCTCACGTACCTATAGTTTCCCTCTCGTAAGGGCGGGTATATAGAGAGGTTGGTATATCGGTCCGGCAATGGTATATTGAAGGGGCGACCATTTATGGGAGTCATATGAGCCAACATTATGCATTTAAACGTTCTTCAAAACTTGCAAAAACAAAACAAAACATCAAAATGCACTAAACCAGTTTAGGACACACTATTAATCCTTAAAAGAGATAATCACTATTTGTGTATGTGTGTGTTCATTTCTGCTTAGTGTAACAAAAAGAAAAATCATCATAAATGAGATAAAAATCTGCTTAGCTAGTAGAAGAGCACCACAATGGTGCTCACCCACAGCCAAGCCCAATCACGGGCGGATGCTGTGGAGAATATCCAAGGAGGCACAAGTCACCTCCGGTATAGCCCCAAGGATTTGGTCATACCACCTTGGCGGCCTGACACACAAGGCAGTCCCCTCCGTGCCCCGACGGAATGGGACTATAGGGGCACCTCTTCGAGGAGCACTCCTGTTCAGCATAGCACTCAAGCACACACCCTTCCATGAGGGGTACAGTCATAGGAGAGCTCCCTTAGATGCTCGCTATGAGCGGTCACCGCGCGATGAAGCGCTAGGTCAACATAGGGTTCAACGGGAGGAACCACATCATTACACTATCCCTCCTTCACCCCCTCTAGTTGTCAGGACTACAAAGACAAATCCAGAGCACAAGGCTCCTCAGGCGGGGTGAGCCAACTCCACCCGTTCCTTTTTCACTTATGACAAAGAGCAAGAGGAAAACCCTTACCTTCCTCAAGAACAATATACATCGTGGGAGCAAGACGCCTCCGCAAATGCTAGCTATCAGGATCACCTACTGAGGCCAAAGCCTCGGATAAATGCCACTACCTCCAACAGAGGGAGGCGGCCTATAGATATCTTGGATCACTACGACCGAGATAGATATCTAGGAGAGGCATCTAGGCCTTCTAGACATGAGGCGGTAAGACCAACTATCTTAGAATCTGTCAAGCATTTCGCACATCGGATGCAACTCACGCAACTTGAGCTAGAACGACAATAGTTAGAGCAATGGTATCTTCTAAATAAAGAGCACCTTCAGCACCAGAAGGATGAGTTGTTCCAACACACTATGCAGGAGAGGACTCCAACCCCTCACACACATAAGACAAAACATTATGAGAGGCACAACCCCCGGGTGCGAGACAAGTCTCCGTGACCTCATCAAGCACCGCCCCCGATGCCTCCTAGACATGAGCGGGAGGCTAATCCTATAACCAATGATGGGCACCTTCCTCAGGAACCCACTCAGGTTTATGGGCCACCTTTAGAAATTCATCAAGAAGCCTCTAAGGAATCAGAGCGAGAAGAAGAGCGGGATGAACTGCCCTACCAAGGCATGGGGGGTGCTATCTGGCCACCCCTCCATAAGCCCCAAGTTCCTCAACAAGAACCAACCAAAGAGGAGGAGCTCAAATCTCCCGATACATGCAAAGCGCTAGAGCACTTAGAGTCGGTAGAGACCAAGATTTTGGAGCTCCCAAGGCCCAACTTACATGAGGCTCCTTTCGAAGAGGATCAACCTTTAACCGTAGGGCTACCTGATGATGCAGTCCTCCATGTCTCAGAATCTCCAGATTCTGATGAGCTGTACTCACTGGTCGAAGGTGAGGATAAAACAGAGATAGCCCACAGCAATCACATGCGACAGCATCGACATCCCATAAATATCGATGAAGCATGTCAACAGATAAACATAATACTAGGGCATGAGTGGCGCGTTAACCCACCGCAGTGGGACCAAGCGTTACATCCGCCACTTTGGGCATACAGAGATCAACTTCCGCCCAGAGATCCCATAGCAACATCAGTATCGAGGGCAGACCCTGTCCTCATCTCCACACATAGGGCCGATCCATTCGTGCCCATCCCTCTAGAGCCAGATCCGGAGTGCAAAGACCATCAAGCTGGGGGTACCTCTATCCCCTGAAGAGCCATAATCCAAACCAAAAAGCTCCAAGGATTATCACAATCGCTTGGTCAAACCCAAAATGCTCCAAGGATTATCGCAATCACTTGGTCACCCCAAAAATGCTCCAAGGATTCTATAATCGCTTGGTCAATCCCAAAATGCTCCAAGGATTATCTATAATCACTTGGTCAATCCCAAAAATGCTCCAAGGATTCTATAATCACTTGGTCAATCCCAAAAATGCTCCAAGGATTCCTATAATCGCTTGGTCAATCCCAAAAATGCTCCAAGGATTCTCGCAATCACTTGGTCAATCCCAAAATGCTCCAAGGATTCTATAATCGCTTGGTCAATCCCAAAAATGCTCCAAGGATTCTATAATCGCTTGGTCAATCCCAAAATGCTCCAAGGATTCTATAATCGCTTGGTCAATCCCAAAAATGCTCCAAGGATTCTATAATCGCTTGGTCAATCCCAAAAATGCTCCAAGGATTCTATAATCGCTTGGTCAATCCCAAAAATGCTCCAAGGATTCTATAATCGCTTGGTCAAATCCCAAAATGCTCCAAGGATTCTATAATCGCTTGGTCAATCCCAAAAATGCTCCAAGGATTCTATAATCGCTTGGTCAATCCAAAAATGCTCCAAGGATTATCGTAATCGCTTGGTCAATCCCAAAAATGCTCCAAGGATTATTACAATCGCTTGGTCAATCCCAAAAATGCTCCAAGGATTCTATAATCGCTTGGTCAATCCCAAAATGCTCCAAGGATTCATAAAATCGCTTGGTCAATCCCAAAAATGCTCCAAGGATTCTCATAATCGCTTGGTCAATCCCAAAAATGCTCCAAGGATTCTAAAATCGCTTGGTCAAATCCCAAAAATGCTCCAAGGATTCTATAATCGCTTGGTCAATCCCAAAAATGCTCCAAGGATTCTATAATCGCTTGGTCAATCCCAAAAATGCTCCAAGGATCCCTAAAATCGCTTGGTCAATCCCAAAATGCTCCAAGGATTTCCACAATCGCTTGGTCAAAAATAAGAAAAGTTAAAATTCAAAAATCATCAAAAAACAACAAAAAAAATTTTGCATCTCATTTCTAGGCATACTCAAATTCATCAATAGAGAGCTCTTCTCGCACCTCATCTTCATATTCACAAAAATCAATCCATCAAAAATACAAAAATACATAGCTGCATTAAAGCATTGCATCCATACATTGCATATTTGTGGTCGTACAGGTCAAAGGCACCATAGGCTGTAATTGCTCTGCTAGTCCATCTTGTTCCACACTGTTCCATTTTACAAAAACAACAAAAACACCATGCATTGCTTTTTACCACACTAGAGTCAGTGGTCTTTTAATGTATCAAGAGTTTTCGTGATTCAGTCATCATTTTGCTCTTTAGCTACGTAATGTACCGAGTCAGACAGATTTTACGAAGGTAGAGTTACACTTGAAATACACCTTGTTACGTAACATCCCAACACAAATTAAAACACATAAAAATTCCCAAGTTGTGTGAACGAAAGATGAAACTTGCACAGTAATCCAGGTCACCATAAGTGAAACGGTTATCTTGCTCATCCCCCCGTGCGAATGGTTCCAGAATGCTGAGAATTGACAAAAGGACAAGCTCTTTCCTATCCATTCACCTCCATAAATAGTGGTTTTCACCACTACCAAATCCCAATCATAGTTGGTTCCCAAAGTTGTAAGGATTTGTACTACACGTCCCTGCCAAGGATGGGTAGTCATCCCCAAGACCCAAAAGGGATCAACGCCATTCACAAACAAAATTCCAACAAATCATCATCCTAACACTTTCCATTCACCTTTGGTCTCCAAGTTGTAAGGATTCGTACTATCCGCCCCTAACCAGGATGGGTAGTCATCCCCAAGGCCTAAAATATCAATGCCCTTACTCCATAATCTCCATCACCCCCTTGGTTCCCAACGTCGTAAGGATTCGTACTACACGTCCCTGCAAAGGATGCGTAGTCGTCCCCAAGTCCAGTCCACAAGGATCAAGGCCACTCACCAGCCCAAACTCACAATACTCAAAATACAAAATCAAATAACAGTGGTTATCACCACTATTCAAAATCCTTGCTCAAAAAGAATTAATAGAAAATAAACAGTGATTTTCATCACTATATAGACGAGCAACTTTCTAAATCATTCAGCCAACAAATATCCCGAACTTGAATCCCTGGAATTCTCAGCATTCGAAAACCATCTAGGTGATCCTCATTACAGGTTTGGTTGATAGCCTATCTGGCAATGGTGGTATCCTACCCGCATGACGATATGTCCATCACATTCGCTTTGCGTATGTGCAGACCAATGTTTGCATAAGGATGAGCTAGCTTATGGTATCCTGGATAACACCGCAGATTAATCTAACTAAATACAACAAAGGAGTTAGTGGAGCTAATTAGGTGATCCTCAATACAGGTTCGGTTGAAAGCCCATCCTGCACTCGGCGGTATCCCGACAAATACCACATAAATGAACTCAATTGCACACACAGGGATGTGAAATAGCTTGGTCAAAAACAAGTCCGATTCATACCTTGTTCAAAAGTCTTGTAAGATAAAGTACAATCATGGCTAGTAAGTTAAAACCGTCTCGAGTCTCGGAAAACCTTTGCTACATTTCTAAACCAACTGCGCTACTTTTCATCCTTACAATACCATCGGAAAATAAAAAAAAAAAAAAACCACATGTATACATACAAAGTCATGCATCACAACAATCGCCTAAAGACAAAATAACAGAGTTCTAAACAGTCTATGGTGCCATAGCCAAACATCACAAATTCTATCCATCCATTTCATTTCTGCATATCACATATAAATAAAAAACATTTGCATTCATCACAACATATGCATCCATCAAAATAAATCAACATACAACAATCGCATTTATCATACCATATGCATACATCAATATAAAGTAGCATGCATCCATCAACATCAATCATTGTGCATAACATAAAATCATGACATATACACAAAGCAAGAAAATCAAAACAACAAAAACATCACAAAAATGCAACACAAAAACATAGCAATAAGCATTGCCGGACACAAGTGCTCTTGCACTTAACCTCTTGGCATAGAAAATCGATGTCGGGGCTCAAATTGTCATTCTCCTACTTCCCCAAGAAGGCTACCATAGCCGGACCGCTCCACGGGAAGACGGGTTTTCGATGATTTCACCCCATTATGGCATCACCAAAAGGGTTAACACCCACCAAAAATAGGTCCAAATGTCGGGAAATTGCACATGCTTAAATGGTAAAACATCTAAAGGCACCCTTGCACAAGTCATCTTGGGTCAAGCGACTCGTCGCTTTTCTCATGAAGGTCATTCCCTCATCGATTCGTCGCTTGAGGGGGTAGTCACACTTAGTCACCAATCAACAAGCACACACCCAATCAAAGCAATGACATGCATTCAAAGAATCATTGACAAAGACAATCACGCTCCTGCTTGGGGCAGTAAACAAGAAGCAATCAAATTGATCAAACACTTGGCATTCCCGAAGCATGAACACAAGGTTCCCCCGTGGACAAAAGGTTGCGCCCTTTGCCTAATCATGACCGATCAATGTCCAAGCTCAAGTCACACCTCACCAAAATAGGTTAACACTTGAAATCAAATTCCTTAGCTCGTCGAAGCAAGGATTCAAGAATGCATGCCCTTTCCATACTTGGGGCATCAAAAGTTGGTTAGGTTACCAAGAAACCCTAATCATTAGTGCTTTGGTTATCTATTTTTGCTCGACACCGCACTCACCCGCAGCGCTTCCCAAAAAGGGGCATCCGTAGACACCAAAATAGCACCAATCCGATTATGTGACTACAAACACTGATCGCATTAACACACATAGCTTTCAGGGCAGCCCTCAGAGGTCAAACAGTGGTCCTAGCCACTTACACAGCAGTTTAGAAGGTCGAAAAGTAAACAAAGCAAAGTTGGTCATTTTAACAAGGCAAAGTCAAAAGAAAGCCTTGGCCGAGGGTGTCACGAAATCGCGACATCGCGATTTCGTGACGTCACGATATCGCGACACCAAAAGCCCAAAGGAAAGCCTTGGTCGAAGTGTCACGATATCATGATGTCACGATATCGCGACACCAAAAGCCCAAAGGAAAGCCTTGGCCGAAGTGTCGCGATATCGCGACATCGCGATATCGTGACAAACTCCCGTCTTTGCGCCTAGGCATAATTTAACCAATCAAATGCAGACTTTAACCAATCAAAAGTGGACATTAAACGAGTGACAGCCGAAGACAATCAATTATTGCCGCCTGCTATGCATGCGCGCGTAGGTGGGCAGATTGGCAGTTAGCGGACTGTCACAAGGGCAGTCATGTAAGCCCAAGTCAAGGAGGAGTCTCCTCCCTCTTGGGAAGGCATGGCCGCCACGTGGCATCCCTGCGTGCCCCTCCAAAGAGACCCCATGGGTCTATAAAATGGTGGACTTTCCCACCCAAAAAGAGACAAGTTGGTAGACATTTCCAAGCAACGAAGTGCTGCCAAACTAAACACCCGATTGCACCCCTTTTCGATTCATTTCTTCTACACCCGTAATCTCTTTCGCAAGAGAGGTTATTGGGTGGCTGTTAGAAGCGTGGATCTGGACCTAAACCCGACATTGGACCACAGTAATCCATCAATTTGCCGACAACTCATTCTCTGAGATTTTGGGCCCATCCCTAGTGGATTGGCGTCGAAATCAAGTTCCAACGGTGGGCGGCCCGCTCGGGCACCCCGCACGCTCTTAGTTTCATTTTAATTTATTTCGTTATCACGTGTTTATTTTATATCACGCTTTATGCTGTTTAAATAAGTTCACGCTTTACGTTAGAATATATCCTGCACTACGCTTTATGTTCGAATATATCTCGCATTACGTTCTAATCGTTTAGATAGCTCATAATTCGGATTTCGGAGTCTGCTTATCAAATATTATCATGTTTTTGTCGATTTTTGGTGAAGATCACTAACTTGCAGGTAACAACGATCAGATTCACCGACTGTTTTGCTGGCAACAGCCTGAGTTATTTTATTCACTGGTTTAATCAATCTTTTGCACGCATTTCTTATTGATTTCTAAAGTCAAATGCTCTATCCTTTTGTTACAGGTGCTACTAACGCCTTTGTGTTTCTTTGATCGCAGGAGAAGCAGCAAGCAAGGATTCATCAGCATCAGCGGCGGCAACACTCTGGCCCGCCCAGTTCAAATGTGGGCATGCGGAAGAAGGAGTATTGATCACGATTGTAATCAAAAACATGCTAACACTCCTAGCCCCTAAAAGGGGAGGAGATGGATTGTAACCGAGTTTGGAATTAATATAAAAGGGTTGTGCTCCTGCTTCCTCTTTATGTTTTATCTCGATTTGATTACGTTTGTCCTATTTCATGCATCGAGTTAGTCTTTGTTTATATTGCATCTCAAAACTGTTTTTCTTTCGGAATCTCATGCTTTCAATATAGTTTAGTTTTTATATAAAATATACAATAGTTACATTTTTTTGAATGTTTTTAATTATTAAAGTTATTTAAAACTTAATATTTACTTGCTATATGGATTGTGAATCTATTTAAATTTTATATTTATTAAAATATTTATCTAATTATTTTTTTTTTCAATTTTATATTATAAGCAATATTTCATGTTTTTGCAAGGTATTTATGAAGGACATGAATGGAAACAAGGATAAAGATTAGCAATATCATAATTAATAACAATAATAATTAATATCAAATGGTATTTTCTCAACTAAATAAATTTCCTTGACATCTAAACAGCACATCTAGGTTCAAATCTTGCCAAAAAACACATGCATAATATCTAAGTTGTATTGCCACCATGTGGTCATAATTTACTACAAATGAAACTTGTTTCAACCACACATATATAGAGTGTTTTATAATAATATCCAAGAATATTATGAAGGATGTATTCACCACAAATCATATTGTAAAAGACTACAAGCCAAAATAATAAATCATATAGATAAAAGGAAATAAAATAGATAACCCAAATAAGAAGGTGTGGGTTTCCATAGGCATTCATATGATATCACTCCACCACAAAATTATACAAAGGATTGTTTATTAGATTGTTTTTATAGTGATACTTAATCCCCAATGATATGCTAATCTCAATATTACATAAACTATCTTGAAGGTTAAATTACAACTTAGTAAATATGTTAAACCCTTTAATTCAGGTTAACCATATAAATACCTTAATGAATATCACTAACGATGAATACTTCAAAAGTGCTAATAGGCTTACACAAATTTTCTTATATGTTTACATAGAACATGCTCATAATATTACATATAAAGGTGCCCATAATTTTACATAGGAGATGTCCATAGGCTTACATTATAAGATGCATATAGGATAACATATAAGTTGCTTATATGCTTACATTAAAGAATGGATATAGGCTTACATATAGAATTCCTATATACCTAAGTTGCACTTGCTTGTAGGATATATCAAGAAATACCATAGGCACTTCATCACTATAGCATTAGTCTAATAAGGTCATATTACAAATATTTCAACACCACACTCAATCTAAACTAAGGGGACAAAGGAGAGGAGACATTGGTGATGGTACATCCCCCATAATGAATGCTTGAATGAGCTAATAAATTCTATTTTATTCTCTTTCAAAGGTGCATGAATTAGATCAATCATTTTTCTAACATGATATTGCAACTAAATATTTTGGATCAAGATGTTGATATTTGTATAAAAATATCTTCAACATGAAACATGGTGGTCATAATTTGTTGTCTATTCACAAGAAGTTGAATCATTAAATAATAAGTAGGTATTCTAATAAAAAACCCTATTAGTAGAAAGAGATCCATAAGAACAAATAATACCTTAGACTAACCATTCAAAACCTACTACTTCTACATCGAAATATCACCAACCACCATGCCAATGAGCTTGGTGGAGTTAGAGAGCACACCATGTCTTAGACATAGGAAAGAGGCATACCATGAGATAAGTGTTAGAGTAATATTGCATCATTTGGGATAATTACCTATTTCTTATATTAGGTAGTTTTTATTTTACCACATGGTAAAAAGTAATTTATTACTTTTTACCACATGTTTTACTTTCCACCATGAAGATATTCACTGTTTAGAATATCTTTTGGTAACTAGGTAGTCGTAGTCAACTTGACTACGTTAACTCCCTAGTTGGTTAGTAGGTTAGGTGCTTATATCTCATAGTGTGTTAGTTGTTATCTTGGTAATAGGATCTATTGTTAATTCTCATTTTGTAACCTACTTAAGCCTATAGCTATTCTATGCTATAGTTGAATGAAATGATTAATTATTATTTTGCTCTCACCTATCATTTCTAACATTGGCATTAGATCCAAGGATCTTAGACAGGCCCGTAGGTGGTAACTGATTGCTCACTAGGCACGATTCCTGAGGTACTATCCAACCTAGCATGCTTCTCGAGGTGTTAACACTATCTCACCTGGCTGGTGCATGAGCTCAGTCCATAGAGGTATGGATCCCAAGATTCAAGATTTTCTGACATCAACATGACATCACTCGACCTAAAATAGACTCAAACGTGCCTACCAGACACCCGACGGACACAACCGACCAGACTCTGACAACGAACTGACACCTAATGTGGAAGGCATGAATTTTAGTGGAGCTGATGTGATGACAGGTGGCTGACTAGATCAGGCATAGAACACGAAGGGATGATGTGGTAGGCATGAATTTTAAGGAGATACCACGACATGACTCCTGAGAAAGACACGTGGTGATTGGAAGGAGGTGGTGATGTGGCATTATGAATATTTTACGAGGGACATTTTAAAATATAACATGTGCTAATGATCAAATATGCCATGTGCCACGAGTGGAAGCATCTCTGGTTTACATGACAAAACAGTCTACAGTCGACCGCCCGAAGGCAATCGGGTAAAGAGGGGAGCTTTCACAATTTTATAGTATGGAAAAATTCCCCGTAAGGGCAATGTGGGACTAAAGTACCAATACATTTACTTCCTTATGCACTCCCCGTAAAGGAAGAAAGTGCTTATGGTGCGCTTAGCTTCCCAGCCAGAAGCTTAGACCGACTGGCTCGACCGAGCTAGCCTAGGGAAAAAACCCGCGGGGTGATGGGTTCGACCCCCGTTGGGGACTCCAACCCTATTTTTTGCTCAAAGGAGCATTAAAAATAAAACCCAAGGTAATATTTTTTATTTAATTTGTTTTTTTTTTAATTTAAAGTTTATTTTTTCATTATTATTTTTTATAATTCAAATATAACTTATTTAAAAAAAAATATATATATATATATATATATATATATATATATATATATATATATATATATATATATATATATTATAAAATGATTTTTTTTATATAAAATGTTAGTTTATTTTTATTATTGATTAAATTTAAATGATTAAATATTTTTGTTTAAAAATTTTGCAAATTAAAATTAAAATAAAATGAAGGGACTTATCTTTTGCAAAATCTAAATCAAAGAGTGCTTTTGTTTTCTCCAAAACTGGGGATATAAGACACATAATAGCACATTGTTTTTGCAACATAGAAAACCCTTAAACGCTTCTAAAAACCTTGTAATTTTGCAAACATGAAAGGCGATAAAATCTAACATATTTGATTCTTTATTGCAAAATTAGAAAACAAGGAGACTCCAAAATTTGCAAAATAGTAAACTTCACATTGTGCATTTGTTTTTTCCAAAGGGGGATATAAGATATAAAATTGCACATTTTTTTTGCAAACTTGATAATAATTTGAAACCTTGGGTCCATAAAAACTACGTCATGTGTCAACTAGTTCTGGAATCCTTTCAAAGGTGAGTTGTGTGTCGACTTGTCTTGGAAGGAGTGCTCTATTTTTAAATTTTACAAATTAAAGGTGGGAAGACACCATTGTATTTATTTTACAAAATTGTAACACAAAAGTTAGGAGCACTTACAAATAAATCAAACTTGTTTATTTTGCAAAATCAGGAAAGATAGCCAATTGTTTATTGCCACATTATTTGCAAAATTGTAAGACAAGGAGGAGACAAAGACACCAATTTTTTTGCACAACACAAATTCAATTTTTGTTGCAAAAATTAAAATATGCATTTTCAATTTTACTCGACACCTTCATTTGGAAAATTAGGTACATTTTTGGTTGCATTTGACACCTAGGTGATAAGAATTTTGTGGGTATTCTTGTTTAATTATTGCATTATTTCTTTTACAATTATAAGTCATAGAATCAAGAACACTCCATACACAAAAATTTCACTAATAAATTTGTGTTAACCATTGCACAGATTTAAAAGCCAATATTCACTTGATATTCTCTCCTACAAACAAAAAATCCTAATTCACTCGATTTTTTTGGCTTAATTTCCTCAAATTGATTATCCCTCTTCAAGAGTATTTTCATGTAGGTGCCATTAAATATCTTTTTGGGTGAATTATCTTTCATCTCTTACTTGTTTGGTTTAATTTTCTCCAACTGATTATCTCTCTTCAAGAGAGTTTTCAGGAAGGTTCCATTAAATACCACTTGAGAGTGAAAGAAAGATCATCTTAATACAAATTGTAGGACCTTCATCATGGCAAATATTAATAAATACTTAATTGATACACAATTTCTAAAGGGTCCTAACTATTCAGCATGGAAAACTAATATGAAAGTCATCTTGACTGTAGAGGACATGTGTGATTTAGTTTATGGCACTAAAACAAGACCCGCATCACCAAGAGTAGATCAAAAAGCATGGGACAAAAATAACAATCGTCTTCTCATGTTGATACTCCTTGCAAGTACTGATGAGATCCAACCTCACATAAGTGAAGCTAAAACTGGTAAATTTGCATGGGATGCATTTAGTACCATTTTTTAAGGTAAGAATCAATCAGCTATTCTAAACATTCAAATACAACTTCATACAGTCCATATGAAGTTAGGTGAATTAGTAGAACTATTCCTCTGTATAGTGGCAGATCTGAAGTCTAAGTTGAATGCTTTGGGGGCTAAATTTGAAGACACCATTTTGACTTCAGCAATCTTGAGAGCTCTTATGAATCCTACAAAATGATTATTAAATCTCTTAATGTTTCAAAAAGAGTTGTTACCTTTGTGGAGTTAGTCAATTTGCTTCAAACTGAGGAAGCAAATCAACTCCAAAATGATCAAGTGTCGAACAATGCACTTTATTCAAACTATAAGGGTGATAAGAAGAAAGGAAACTTTTAAAAGGGATGATCATCCTCAAAAGGTAGGGGAAAGCGATATCGAAAGAGGTTTTGCTCGCATTGTAAAAATGATAACCATGACACCAATCGGTGTTGGTTCAAAAACAAGAAAAACAAGAGAGATAAAGGCACAGTACAAAAGAAAAATAAAGGCAATATTGCTAGTGAAGTATCTAGTTTTGATTCTGATTCTGGTTTAGATAAAGCACATAAAGTGCTCATTGCTAAGATAGTTTTGTAGAAGCAAAACACATTTCCTCTCTCTCTCTTTTAGGCTTCATAAATAGCATAAGTTTTTTTTGAAGTGCATGTAATAAAGGTGTGTTTGTACCTCTTTTAGAATTCATAAATATCAAACTCTCATTGTTTGAAGTTCTTGTAACAAAAGGAGGAAATTTTCTAGTGTAAACTTGCCTAGGAGGCAATATTTGTAAAATCCTTCTCAAACCTTCTTAGGTTGCACATATTTTGCAATTTAGGGGGGATATACTTTCTTTTCTTCACAATTTTTTTTGTAAAAAGGGAATAATACTTATAAGGGTGCATTTTTAGCAGCGATCGACACCTTAGTCATACTTATTTCAGAAATTAATTACAACATGTTTTGCAACAAGAATGGGAGAACTTATAAGGGTGCATTTTCGACAGCGATCGACACCTTAGCTACCTTATATTTTGCAAAAGTATATTGTAAATTGAATGAACCTCGTATGAAGTGATCTATTCTACTAAACCTAGTGATTGCAGTGACTGGTTACCCATGCAATTTGGTTGGATGATGAGATTACTATAAGGACATTCATTGATGTGAAGACAAAGTGAGGAATAACCCATTTTTTTCTTAGGAGTAGGTAGAGCACTGTGACATAGCAAGAACCAGCAATTCAACATCTTTTTCACTGTATTGAAACAATTATATACTTTACACAAATATTGTTGTAGAGGAGGATGTATATGTATTACCCAAATAATGTAATAAGGGGGGATGTTAGAGTAATATTCCATAATTTGGGATAATTACCTATTTCCTACATTAGGTAGTTTTTATTTTACCACATGGTAAAAAGTAATTTCTTACTTTTTACCACATGTTTTACTTTCTACCATGAAGATATTCACTATTTAGAATATCTTATGGTAACTAGGTAGTCATAGTCAACTTTAATACGTTAACTCCTTAGTTGTTTAGTAGGTTAGGTGTTTATATCTCATAGCGCGTTAGTTGTTAGCTTGGTAATAGGATCTATTGTTAATTCTTATTTTGTAACCTACTTAAGCCTATAGCTATCCTATGCTATAGTGGAATGAAATGATTAATAATTATTTTGGTCTCACTTTTCATTCCTAACAATAATTAGACAAAAATATAAACATAAGGAATTGAACTCTTAACATTCTACATACATTACAACTAACGAATCCCTATACTAAAAACAACTTGAAAGATGTTTGGTTTTCCTTGAAGACATCAAGCCTTGAATACTATGATAAAATAAATTTGAAGAATGAGTTTTGAAATTGTAACCTTCATGGTGAAGAAGGATTTTAAATCAATTATGTTATCGAAGATAGAAAGGTATCAAAATTGTAGGAACTCCAACACAATATGTTGCTTATTTATGCTCTAAATGAAATAAACATAGATAAAAAAAAAGTGATATGTGTGGGAATTGAAACTTAATCCCATTAGGAATAAAATAAACTACCAACCATTATATTGTAATTACTATTCAAAGTCATATTCCTAGTGCTATATGAAGATGTTAAGAGTTTGCTATGTAAAATAATAATATGTTGGATGGATTTGATCCTATCACATTCCTAATGAGGAAGGATTTTTTATATGCTTGTACTAGCTAAGGTATTAATTAAATGTATTGGATCTATTATACATGATCAGTTTGAAGATCCTATGAGTGAAACAAAAAAATGAAGAAAATCCATACTAGATTAACTATGTTGCCTGTGTAGATTTGATTCATAGATTTTCTTAATGCAAGTGAATCTTATCAATAACCATAGCAATGGGTCTCTTAGAGTTAATTTAATTATATAATAAATAATATAAGTCTAATAATATTCATTTTGTGCAAAATAATCCCATAAAACTATAATAGATCTTGAACTAATGTCACTAATGTGTAGGGATAAAAAAACTATACAATAAAAAAGAGGCCCAAAATGCTTCCTTATGTGAAACTTATGGCCTCTAGAATGTTCCCTCCAAATTATCCCTAGAATGAAATTTGGTAAAAATATTTTTTTCTTAAAGATCCTTCTAGTTTTTCTACAAGGAAGAATAATAAGAAAATACATTCCTTCTTTTTATCCTTACATCACTGAAGAAGAAATACCTTATACATAATGAGGTGTTATTTCCATATGCCCACTTTGATACCATGTTGGATTTTAGAATAATTTCCAAGAATATTGTAAAGGATGCATTCACCACAAATCGTATTATAAGAATCCAAAATAAGAAAGCATATAGACAAAATAAAATAAGATAACTAAAATAAGAAGGGTAGGTTCCCATAGGCACTACCCACAAATTATCATCACAAAATTGATACAATGGATTGGTTAAATTACAAATTATTAAATGTATTAAACCTTTTAATTAAGGTTAACCATGTATATGGCTTAACCAATATTGCTAAGGATGAATACATCAAAAGTATCGTAAACTTATACAAACTTGCTTGTAGTCTTACATAGAAGAATGCCCATAGGATTATATTGTCTTTTCTTATAGGCTACATTAGGATTACCCATAGGTACTTCATCATTGTTGACCTTGGCCTAATAAAATCAAATTATAGATATTTTAAAAATAAATAACTAAAAAATAACAATCATATTTAATAAAATATGTGATTAATCGATAAGAAATGATTAAAATGCATAAAAATAATAAAATATTATTATGTAAAATATAATAAATTAAAAATTAATTAATTAAATGACATGAGCTCAAGTATTAAAAATTTGGAAATTCAAAGTAGAGACTTAAGTTCAAAACATGCAAGGCGATATATGCATAATGATAAAATACCATTATGGTTTCTTAAAATATTGTAGTAATACTGTAGACACCAAAACAGCACCAATCCGATTATGTGATTGCAAACACTGATCGCTTTGACAAACACAGCCCCCAGGGCAGCCCTCAGAGGTTAAACAGTGGTCTTAACCACTTTCATAGCAATTTTGTGAGGTCAAGAAGCAATTTGGCACACTTGGACACTTTGCCCAGTATTCGTCTCACCCAGGGACGAATTCAAAATAGAATCCGTCCCACCCCGGGACGAATTCTGAATCCGTCCCTGGGTGGGACGAATTCTAAGCTTAACGGGCAAAAAGGCAAATGGTGCCAAGTGGCAGCCCGAACGATCGAGTTAAGGGCTCCTACCTTGCACGCATGTGTAAGTGGAGAGAGGGGCCGTTAGAGGACTGTTACAAGAAGCATTTATCAAAGTTCAAGTCAATGAAGGACTCCCCTCCCTCATGGGAAGACAAGGCTGCCACATGGCGCCCATGGCCAACACTTGGCTTTTGTGCTTCCCTCCCAAAAGAGACCCCTTGGGTCTATAAAAGGTGGGACTTTTCTCACCCAAAACATACAGGTGGAAGGAGTGTTCAAGCAACGAAGTGCTTTCGAATCGAAGACTCACTTGCATCCCCCTTTGTTCACCTTCCTACATCCATCAATCTCTTTTGCAAGGGAGGTTGTTGGGTGGCCTTTGGAAGCTCGAACCTTACTCAAATCCGACGCATGGACATCTGAACCTACCAATTCGCCGACCCCCAATCCTAAAAGGTTTTGGGCCCATCCTTGGTGGATTGGCTCCAAAATCGAGGGCCAACGGTGGGAGGCCCACTTGGGCACCCCCGCACCCCCAAGTTCTAATTTTAGTTTTTGAGCACTTTAGATTATTTTTTAGATTGCATTCTGTGTTACTAGGTCCGATTAGTCCATAATTGCAATTTTGTAGCTTTTGGTCAGAGTTTAGGGTGTTTTGTATTGCTTTGTCGTTTCGCTAACTTGCAGGTGTCAAGGCCAAATTCCCGAGGGAGGAGGCCAAATTGGGAAAATCCGACCATCTGGGTCGTCCCAAAATGGCCCCAATTACCTAACCCCCCTGTTTGCAGGAGTTTTGCGGGTCCCGGGATCTGACATTGGAGCAGCAGCAGGTCGATTTCTCCTACTCAGAAGAATTCGTCCCACCCAGGGACGAATTACAGTCAAAATTCGTCCTGCCCAGGGACGAATTCCAGTTTAAGGTGGATTGGCCAGTTGCCTCAGTGGCAGTGGCCTTCTAGTAACTTTTCTTACCTTACGTTTAGGTTTTGAAGCAATTTGGATTCACTGTTTTCATTGTTTCGGGCAAATATTCGTATGCATATTTTGTTAGTTTTAGAGAGAGAATGCTTTTCATTTGCAGCAGGTGCTACTAACGTCTTGATCATTTCTTTGTTTGCAGGAGAAGCAGCAGAGGCGAAGAACCCATCAACATCAGCGGCGGCATCATCTTGGCCCGCCCAGTGCAATCGTGGGCACGCGGAAGGAGGAACCATTCAGCGATTGTAATCAAACCCTATTTGCACTCCTAGCCCCTGAAAAGGGAGGAGGCATTATTGTATGAGAGATCGAAAGAAATTAATGAAAGGGCTGTTTTTCTTTATCTGATTGCGTCTCTTACAACATGTCTCTTTTTCGTTTCATGTAATTCATATTTCTAGGACTTAGGCGTGCTTAACTTTGAATGCAATTGCACTTGGTGTTTCCTTTGACCGGAATCTCGTGCTTTCAGTGGCGATCACGGTGGGACACTGTTCCCTGGTTTTTGAAATCACAGAAACCGATTAAATTTTTGTGTTTGTGCTTGACGGGTACATCTTTTTTTGTTGCGGATTGCTATTCGTCTCTGACAGGGACGAATCCTTTTACGCAATTCGTCTGACCTCGAGACGAATTCAAATTCGTCTCTGGGTGGGACGAATTCTGTTCTGCAATTCGTCTCCCAGAGGGACGAATTCCTGTCTGCGGATTTTCAGAGCAGAAATTCAGAGACAACAGGAGCAGGCAGAGAAGAGGTAGGGATTTTCATGATCTCTGTTATATTTTTTCGTTTCGTTTCTATTTCGTTTCGTTAATTGTTTTCATTTAATCTTGCATTGCATTAGGAAAAGTCATGTATGCTAGTTTCATTTTGTTGGATAAAACGAATCCCACACACATCACGAAACAACTTTAAACCAAGGAGGCTGGTCGTAAGACCCTAGCCCTTGATCAAGACCATTGGTGGATTTAATCACCGCCTTGGCTTGATTTGCATCCATTTCCCGATTGTCAGCTGTTGTTAGGCGTAAATCCTGACGAAGACGGACCGAGCGTAGGCGGGGTGATTCCCATGCGCGCGAGGATAAGTTTTCTATGGTAGGTGTCATTAACGGGACAATCCCCCTTCCGTACCGCCTATGTACCACGTACCTTCTGCTCTCACGTACCTATAGTCTCCCTCTCGTAAGGGCGGGTATATAGAGAGGTTGGTATATCGGCCTGGTTGGTATATTGAAGGGGCGACCTTTTTGGAGTTATAAGAGCCTACATGATGCATTTAAACGTTCTACAAAATCTACAAAAACAAAACAAAACATCAAAATGCACTAAACCAGTCTAGGGCACACCAAGAATCCTTAAAAGAGATAATCACGGTCTTGTGAATGTGTGTGTTTAATTCTGCTTAGTGTAGACAAAAAAAAAAAAAAAGAGAAAATCATAAAACGAGATAAAAACTTATTTAGATAGCATAGAAGCACCGCAATGGTGTACACCCGTAGTCAAGCCCAATCAAGGGCAGAAGCTCCGAAAGGTACACAAAAATCAGGCGCAAGTTGCCTTCACTTCAGTCCTGAGGATTTGGTTATACCGCCTTATCGGTCTAACCTACAAAAGAATCCAATTCAGAATCCTCGGTGGGGTATGCCTATTCAAAGCAGCCCCTTTCGGGAAGATGCCTTACATGTAGACCTTGACATAAATAGAGAATCACCTCTTGAAGGTAGGCATGAGTGGCCACCGCGCAATGAAGCGCTAAACAGGCACACTGTCCATTTAGAGGGGCAACATGGATATGGCGTCCCTTCTTTACCTATCATCAGAACAGAGAGACCAAATCCGGAGCGCAGGGCTCCTTACATAGGGCGACCTAACTCCGCCCATCCCATTTACACTCATGAAAGGGAGTATGAGGAAAACCATCACATTCCTCGAGAGCAACAAACAATGCGGGAACCTTGCATTTCCGCACCGGCGAGGATATCATGATCACCCCTTGAGGCCGGAACCTCGAGCACATACCGCTTACCTCGACGGAGGGAAGCGACCCATTGAAACCTTAGAGCATCAAAATCAAGGTAGACCCATAGGAGGAACATTTGAACCTCCCGAACAAAATAGGGTAGAACAAATTGATCCGGCTGTCGCCAGATATACCACCCGTCAAGCCCAAATCATGCGGCTTAAACAAAGTCAACAAGAGATAGAGTATCAATACCGCTTGGATAAAGAACGCATGCAACGCGAAGCGGATGAGTTACGCTATGAAATACCTGAGAGGGGGCCAACCCCTCGCATCCAAAGAGCTGAACAGTATGAGAGGCGTAATCCGTTGGCGCAAGACAGGTCTCCACGACCTCGTCAAGCTCTGCCTCCAAGACCCCATAGATTCGAGAGGGAGGCAACTCCCCGAAACAATGATGGGTACCTTCAGCAAGAACTTGATCAGGGTCATAGGTTTCGCCCCGAGACTCCTCAAGAATTTTACGAGGAGTATGAACCAGAAGAGGAGTATATCGAAACTCCCCATCAAGGCGGGAAGGATGCCATTCGGCCACCCCTCCATAGGCCTCCGGTTTACCGTAACTTGCAACAAGAGCGAACAAGAGAGGAAGAAATAAAATCTTCCGATGCATACCAAGCGCTATTGGAGCGTTTAGAGTCGGTGGAGACAAAAGCTGCTTGGGCATCAAAAACCCACATTACGTCTACTCCGCAATAATCCGGTGCATCCCTCGGTGCCTACACCTCTTTACCCCGAACACTTTAAGTTGCCTCAATTGGCGGTTTTTAAAGGTGAAGAGGACGCACGAGGAACATGTTACACGGTTTCTAAGCCAATGCTTCGGCATTCAAGATAATGACGCGTTATTGCTTAGAACATTCATAACCACATTCGCGAGGCCCTGCCTCGGATTGGTTCACACAGACTGCCCAAACACGAGCATAAGCGGCTTAGATCGGCTAGTAGATGCGTTTCTTGAACGCTTCGCCTTCAACACAAGGAAGAAGGCATCACTTAGTGATCTTGCTAGCCTTAAACAATTTGAGGAGGAAACAATGGCAGCGTACGGGAACCGATGGAGAGCTTTGCTTTCTAAGTTACCCTACCGTCCTCCCATGTCGGACCTCACGCAAATGTTCATGAAAAGTTGTTTAAAATCAATCTCCGGTCTATTGTTGCTGCGACAATACGACAGCTTAGAAGAAGCTTTGGCGCAAGCCCGAGTCATAGAAGAGATTAAGATAGGCGAAGGCGCAATTGCCAAGCCTAAGAAGAAAGAGTGGAATAAAACCACTAAAAGCGGGACAACGCAACCACAACACGCTGCAATCAACCAAGTTGCGATAAATGTCCCAGCGCCTGTGCAAGAAACGCAGCCTCAAAGGCTAACTACCAGGTAGTGCCTCCTGCTTATGAAAGAGATAACAGGAGACAAGAACGAGTATCGGCGGCGTCGCCCTAGGCGACAATTCACCCCGTATGCGGAGTCTAGGGACTCCTTATTTGACCGCTTGTCGGCGGCGAATCTAGTTACTCTGCCGAGAAATCCAAATTTTTGACCCTAACGTTCCCAAGCCTAGGGGGTATAGGGAGGAATTGTATTGCAGATTTCATAGACGCGAGAGGACATGACCTAAATGGGTGCTTGGAAATTCAAAGAACTAGTCCAGGATTTGATCGAAAATCGAACATTGGTCGTGGACAACCCCATCGCACCTAACAACCAACAAATGGGGGTATTCAAGGACCCCTTGCCTGCCCTACGAGGCGCGAGACAAAACCGCTCCAAATAAACGAGGTGCGACAAGATCTTCCCGCACAAGGATTTGTGGGAATGATTAGCATTGTAACAAGGAACAGAAAATACCCAGCAGTTGCCCCCGAGGTACCTGCGAGGGAAGTTCCATCGACATCGCAGCCTCAACAACGCCCAACGCAGTTACCTCCGCCTAGACCTGAGGTCACGATACGAACCAAACTCACGCAGAGTTTGCGGACCACGTCAGCTAGGCTGTCCATCTACGAGCTTATTCAACAATCAGCTCCACATAGAGAAGCTCTTATGGACATCTTAAAAGCCATTGAAGTACAACCCCACGAAGCTAATTCTTTCAACGCTTTCGTGGGACATGTGAAACAATGTACGGAGCCTGTCATCACATTCAAAGAAAATGAGGTCAAAACAATATCGAATGACATGCCGGATCCACCCACGCACGTTATCGCGTGGGTCAACGGGATCCCGTACAAGAGAGTGCTGATAGATACGGCTCGTCCGGTAACATCATAACCATCTGCGGCGTTAAAGCATTTAAAGCGCCGACCTCTCACATCACCGCCTCCACGTACACACTGCGAGCTTTTAACGATGCAATATGCTCGACGATCGGCACGGTCGTTACGCCTATACGGGTAGGACAAAAGTCAATACCCACACTTGTGCCATGTGTTGGAAGGCGAAATGGCTTATAACATACTTCTAGGGCGGCCTTGGATCAGGGACATGAAGTGTGTCCCCTCGATCGCACACCAGTGCTTGAAGTATGCCTATGAAGGGCAAATACATGTAGTCCCAATGGACTTAGAGCCCTTCAAGTATTGCAATGCGGTACAATTCATACCTCAATCGACCCTACCATCAACGCATTTGGATTTTCAATTGAATCCATCTAAACAGGGTTCGATACCGCAGGCACCACTGGTGGCCAATAAGGCAAAATCCCAACCAGGTGAGACGTCATCATTGGCTCCTTCATCATCAACGCCACCTATCGTGGCCCAACGAAGGACAAGGGAAAGCAAATCATGGAGGAGGTTAAGCCTCTAGAAGAGGGGTTGCCCACGATCTCGAGCAATATCCAACGAGAGGAAGCGCCCAACGCAACGGAAACCAAGATTCTGAACAACCAAACATGGAATGGACTCGGGAAGGACTACCGTTTCCTCCTACCCAATCATCAACAATCATTGTTGAGATGGCCGATACGAGCCTAGGAGAGTACATAGTGCAAAATGTTGTGGCAACCCCCACACTGGAGTCAGTACAAGACATGGGAAGACCTCGCCTTCCCATTGGAACAATCGTCCCTCTAGGCTACCCACCGAACCAAACGAATTTTGTGTATGGGGGCCTTGATCATGGTTATGAACCATGCGAACAAAAGGAAGCAGAGATGAAGAACCTTTTGTCGAAAACATCAATTATCTGTCGAACCCAGAATTTGCCCTAAAATATCTCGAACAATGCAATTGGCATGGGTATGGGCTAGGAAGATACGAGCAAGGGATGCGGATCCTTTGCCAACCAAGGTATCAGATGCCATACGACAAGTCGGGGGTAGGGTTCAACCATCCCCTGCCATTAGACATCTTGGTTGAAAACATGCAAGGCCTAGAAATAGGCAACAGGGGGGGATTGGCACAAGACCCATACGCCAATCCAAACACAGAATACACATTGGGGGATTATCTCCCATGGTCTACAAACACCCCTAGTAACAACAATAATCCCTCTCCTTTGCTAGAGAGAGGTGAAAGTTCAGAGAGCAGTCATCAAAGAGAACAACAACGGCTTCCAGACATTTTTCTAAAACTATTCCCCTTAGAGGTTCCAGACGAAATAACACAGTCTCAAAAGAATCAGGTCCCTCCACTGAGAGTGGAACAACCGCAATGGGACCAGATTAATTCACTGGAACAGGAAGAGTCCTCAATGTCGAAAGCAACAGATGCTGAAGAGGATGAACAATTTTGGATCTATGAAAGCGATTCAGAAGACGAGACTGAGATGGACTATCTCAGACATGCGCGACGACATCACCGTGCTCTAACCCATGAAGATCTAATGGGACAAATGGGTATACGGTTGGGACATGAATGGCACTTAGACCCAACGAGGTGGGACCAAGTGCTAGGCCTATGGCTCCAAATTCAAGATGAGCATCGTCCACCTCAAGATCCCATCAGGACAACAGTACCAAGGGAAGACCCCGCCTTCCTTTTCGCACATAGAGACGAATTTGCACCTAGAGAGGATCCATTCGTGCCTGTTCCCGTAGAGCCAGATCCGGAGTATAGGGAACATCCGAAAGAATCAAGTCGTCACACCCGTGGTTACGGAGACCAAATTCATTCCATCCACATGATCTCCATTGATTTGACCACACCCATCCGCAATCCGACCGATCCATCTCGGTCATTGCATCTAAACATGGATGCCATTGGCCGGGATCGCGTCAATTCACCATTGTCACCATCGAGTCTCGGCCTTTCGGTGAAATGCTTCATTTTACCCCAAGGACAACTCAAGATATTTTTCAAGCTGAAGAGGGACCCGAGGTCCCAAACGCAGATCTTAACTCAGGTGATGATATCCATTTAATCCCAACTCCACATCAGTTGGAGGACGGATCTCACATGTCGATCGAAGAGACGATTGACGTAGACATCGGCACAGATCCAATGAATCCACGGATTCTCAAGCTGGGGGTAAGCCTTTCCCCCGAAGAGCAAGCCGATTACATTGCCCTTCTCAAAGAGAAGAAGGAAGTTTTTGCATGGTCATACAAAGATATGCCAGGACTAGACCCGTAGCTAGTCATGCACAATTTAACGCTTGATCCGAAAATCAAGCCAGTAAAGCAAAAACTAAGAAAGATGCACCCAAAGGTGGCCTTGATGGTCAAAGACGAATTGCAAAAGCTGTTGGATGCACAATTTGTCATCTGCGTGGATTATCCGCCATGGTTGTCCAACATGGTTCCCGTCAAGAAGCCTGACGGGAGGATTCGCATATGCACCGACTTTCGAGACCTAAACAAAGCGAGTCCCAAGGATGATTTCCCCTTGCCAAGCATCGACGCATTGGTAGACGCTACAGCGAGGTCACGAAATGCTCTCCCTAATGGACGGTTTCTCGGGATACAATCAAATTCGTATCAATCCCGAAGACCAACTCAAAACGGCATTCACAACGCCTTGGGGGACATTTTGCTATAAGGTCATGCCTTTTGGCCTTAAAAACGTTGGCGCTACATACCAACGTGCTATGACGTATATCTTCCACGATTACATGCACAAAACTTTGGAAGATTACATGGATGATTTGTTAGCCAAGTCTATCTTGCGCTCAGATCATCTCGGTGACTTAAGCAAGATTCTCGATCGCCTCATAGAGCATAAGGTCAGATTGAATCCCAAGAAGTGCGTGTTTGGCGTCACATCTGGAGAACTCTTGGGTTTTATAGTCTCCAAAAGAGGCATCGAAGTGGACCCAAACAAAGTCAAGGCAATCCTTGAAATGGCTCCCCCAACCACTATCAAGCGGCTCGAAGTACGCAAGGAAAGGTCGCGTCGATTAAACGCTTCATAGCGCAATTATCCGACAAATGTCGACCCATGAACAAACTATTACACAAAGGGGGTCACATTTCATTGGGATGACGAGTGCCGATCGGCCTTTGACGAAATCAAACAATACTTGGCTTCGTCGCCGGTGTTGGCACCGCCTAGACCAGGTGTGCCGTTCTACTTATACATCTCGGCTGCGAGGTGGCATCGGGCGCAATGCTAGCCCGGAAGAATGAACTTCACAAAGAACGAGGCTACTTACTATCTTAGCCGCACCACTGGTCGATTACGAACTTAACTATGCATACGTTGAGAAACTGCGCTTGGCGGTGGTGTTTGCCACCAAAGGCTACGCCACTACATGCTTGAGCAACACGACGTATGTTGTGTCTAAGGAGAATCCATTGCGATACATGATGAGTCGTACTTATCATAGTAGCCGCACGGCGAAATGGATCATGTTGTTGACGGAATTTGACATTGAGTTTATTGGGCAAAAATCTATAAAAGGACAAGTCATAGCCGATCAACTAGCAGAGGCTCCTCTTGAAGACGATCAGCCTCTGGTCATAGAACTACCCGATGATGAGGTCTTCCATGTCTCAGAATCGCCAGATTCTGAAGAGCATGAGTCTCGAGCCGACATAACCTTATTTTTTGATGGTTCTAAATGCGAGCAAGGTGGTGGCGCGGGAATTGTATTCTTCACACCGCAGGGCGCTCCAATGCCCCTGTCATTTAAATTAAACTTCCAGTGCACCAACAACAATGCCGAATATGAAGCCTTGCTCCTAGGTCTTGAGACAGCAATCGCCATGAACATCAAAAGACTGAACATCTTTGGCGATTCGCTGTTAATCGTCAATCAAGTCAAAGGGGTATACCAATGCAAATGCCCAGTTTTGAAGGCCTATAAAGCCCTCGTGGATAAATTCCTGGCAAAACTTGAGTGGTATGACATCGAGGCACTCCCTCGATCATCGAATCATTTTGCGGACACAATGGCCTCCTTGGGGTCACTAATCCCGCAAGACCTTTTCGGTGATATAACAACCATTCGGGTCAAAACCTTATCGCAACCCGCGATGGAGCGCGCAAGCTCAGACTTGACGCCAGGAATCCACATGATCCAGATCGAACCATCTTCGGATAAGTTCTTTCGAATCCGAGACTATTTGAAACATGCCAACTGGGGGTCTTTGTTCTCCCCCACTCCCATTAATAGCAACACAACGCTATTTTTACAAGTTCTATCCCAATCAGCATTTGTTAGGGAAGAACTCCAAAAGGGATTGACTGTTCAAGCTGTCGAGGTATCCGATCAACAGGATTGGTATTTACCCATAAGAGATTACCTCAAGTTAGGTAATCTACCCTTTGGATTGACGCAAGCCGCAAAACGAACATTCAAACAAAAAGCGGCAAAATATGTCTTGATAGGAGACATTTTGTATCGTCGCAGACTACGACGGAATTCTTCTTCGTTGCTTGGACCGAGCAAGAGTCCACTTGGGCAGTCACCCAAGCGCATGACGGTACATGTGGCGGCCACTTCGGTGGTATGGCCATTGCAAAGCGCATTCTTCGCATGGGCTATTATTGGCCATCTTTAGAGCGAGATTGCTGCGCGTATGTCAAGAGGTGTGTAAAATGTCAACATCATGCCAATCGATGCACGCACCTTCCCGGGCCCTACGAGACGGTCCGGTCTGCTTGGCCATTTTGCGTAGTGGGGCCTCGATCTAATCGGAAAGATCTCCCCTGCATCGTCGGGCCGTCACACGTTTATCATAACGGCCACGAGAATATTTTACCAAATGGGTGGAAGCAATTCCGTTAACCTCTACGACGGGACCCCGCATTGCGGAGTTCATTTTGCATTACATCATATGTCGTTTTGGTATTCCATCCAAAATAATCTCGGATAATGGGCCATCATTCAAGAACAAAGACGTGCGTGCTTTAACCACAAAGTACAAAATTCAGCACGACTTTTCAACACCCTATTATCCGCAAGCAAATGGGCAAGCAGAGGCGTCAAACAAAACACTAGTCGCCATCCTTAAAAAGACCGTCGCAGAAATTCATAAGGATTGGCACATACAAATCCCACTTGCCCTTTGGGCCTATCGCACTAGCATTCGGACGCCCATGGGGGCAACTTCGTTTTCACTAGTGTATGGCTCAGAGGCAGTAATGCCTCTCGAGTTGGAAATTCCTTCCCTCCGCATATCAATGCGGGAATTCATCGATGATGACAACTGCGCGGCGAGCCCGGTTAGACCAGCTTACGTTGCTTGATGAAAGACGCGTTAATGCTCTCGAGCACTTACGTATCTATCAAGAGCGGCTTAAGAGAGCTTACAACATGAAAGTTCACCTAAGAGACTTTCGGGTTGGTGATGCGGTTACGAAGGAAAACCAACAAAACTCTAATTTGCCGTCCCATATGAGGGACAAATTCATGGCAAATTGGTTAGGTCCTTATGTCATTGATAGCAAAATAGGACCGGGGAACGTACGAGCTAGCTTCTCTTGACGGTATCAAGGAAACGAAACCCTTGAATATCAGTCATTTACGACCATTTCATATCTAAGACAGCCATGTACCAAAAAAAAAAAAAAAAAAATTCAACAAAAACAAACAAACAAAAAGCTCCAAGGATTATCGCAATCTCTTGGTCACCCAAAAAGCTCCAAGGATTATCGCAATCTCTTGGTCACCCAAAAAGCTCCAAGGATTATCGCAATCTCTTGGTCACCCAAAAAGCTCCAAGGATTATCGCAATCTCTTGGTCACCACAAAAAGCTCCAAGGATTATCGCAATCTCTTGGTCAACCCAAAAAGCTCCAAGGATTATCGCAATCTCTTGGTCAACCCAAAAAGCTCCAAGGATTATCGCAATCTCTTGGTCAACCCAAAAAGCTCCAAGGATTATCGCAATCTCTTGGTCAACCCAAAAAGCTCCAAGGATTATCGCAATCTCTTGGTCAACCCAAAAAGCTCCAAGGATTATCGCAATCTCTTGGTCAACCCAAAAAGCTCCAAGGATTATCGCAATCTCTTGGTCAACCCAAAAAAAAAAAAAAAAAAAGCTCCAAGGATTATCGCAATCTCTTGGTCAACCCAAAAAGCTCCAAGGATTATCGCAATCTCTTGGTCACCTAAAAAGCTCCAAGGATTATCGCAATCTCTTGGTCAACCCAAAAAGCTCCAAGGATTATCGCAATCTCTTGGTCAACCCAAAAAGCTCCAAGGATTATCGCAATCTCTTGGTCAAACAAATCAATAAATTCAACAAAAACAAAACAACAAAAATCAACAAAATCAACAAAGATTTGCATCTCAATTCTAGGCATACTCGAATTCATCAAAATCAACAAAAACACCATGCATAAATTTTACCACACTACAGTCAGTGGTCTGGGAATGTACTAAGAGTTTCAGTAATTCAGTCATCATTTTCCTCTTTAGCCATGTAGTGTACCAAGTCGAACGGATTTTATAAAGGTAGAGTCATACTTGAAATACACCTTGTTACGTAACATCCCAACACAAATCAAAACACTAAAATTCCCAAAATTGTGTGAACGAAAGATGAAACACTGCCAAAATAATCTAGGTCACCACAAGCGAAACGGTTATCTTGCTCATCCCCCTGTGCGAATGACCCCTAGAATGCTAAGAGTTGGCAAAAGGACAAGCTTCCTCCCTACCCAATTCCCTAAGAATCCCTAAAGTTCTCAATAGTTGCAAAACACAAAAAATTGCAAAATGTCAAAACTCAAAAATTTGACAAACTATAGTGCACACATCAAAAGGCACAAACAACAGTGATTTTCATCACTCCATATCCCCAATCCCTTGCTCAAAAGAAAAATCAATCAAAATAAACAGTGATCTTATCACTACAAAAGAGCAAGTATCCCAATACAATTGAAAAAAAAAAGGGAGTTGACCTTGAATCCCTGGAACTCTCAGCATTCTGTAGGTCATAAGGCAAGCTTCAATACCAACTCGGTAACAGAAGTAAACCTCCCGCATGACGATATATCTGTCACATTAACTTGTGTACAGATCAATGTTTGCATGTGGATGAGCTAGCTTATGGCATCCTGGATTACAACGCAGATTAATCTTAGTACATATAACAAAGGAATTCGTGGAGCTAATTAGGTGATCCTCAGTACAGGTTCGGTTGAAAGCCCATCCGGCTTCGGCGGTATCCTAACAAATACCACTAAATGAACTCAATTGCACACACGGGGATGTGAAATAGCTCGGTCAAAAACAAGTTTGATTCATACCTTGTTCAAAAGTCTTGTAAGATAATGTACAGTCATGGATAGTGAGTTAAAGCTATCTGAATCTCAGAAAATCTTACACTCATCCCAAAACCATCTGCGCTACTTATCATCCTTATGATACCATCAAAAAATACAAAAACAGCAAAGAAAAAACCAGATAAATAAAAATATCATTCATCCATTTCAATTTGCATATCACATAGACATCTAAAACATTTCAATTCGTCATAACATCCGCATTCATCAAAATAAATAAACATGCATAACAAAAATCAATCACATCATCACATGTACAAATCCAAAAATAAAACCGGTATATATATATATATATATCGTCAAAAAAGATGCCCGCAGGCTACAAAACAGGTCCTCAGACCCCGCAATCATATCCAAAACCCAACCTAAGGCGTCGGCCACCATGATCACGTAGGATCGGTGCGACGGGAACTACCCCCTGTGGTGTGGGTCCTACAGGACCCTGTAGGGCGGCTACTGCTAGCCCCCGCATCATGCCTACTACCACCCCCCTCATCTAACCGCCTGCGGCGAGATGATGCTGACTGCTCAGTCAGACTATCCCTCGTCCGTCGAGAAGATCTGTTGATCGAAGGCTCAGGGAGCCGCCCGCCAAGGCGGATGACCTCCCTCTCCAAGTCTATCCGGTATAGACACCACTCTGCCTCCCGTCGATGATAGATAGACAATGCATCATCGCGCTGCGCCAAAACTCTATCCCGCTCTGCCAGCCGAGCCCGCGAGAAGATCCCTCTCTGGATCCCGCATCCGTAGCGGCTATGTAAGCCGCGCAACCTCATCGCCTACATCCGACCCCACCCCCTCCGTATCTGCCGGACGCATAGGACTCACGGGGACAGTAGCCTGCCCAGGCTCCAACTGCTCCTCCACATCCTGCATGTCCGGCTGCTCCGGAACACCCAAGTCCACATCCTCATCTCCCACATCCGCCATGTCTGCATCATCCAACGGCCCTCCCCAATCACCCCCTGTCGCCTCAGCATCCTCCACTGCCGCCTCCGCACCTCCCAGTGGACCCTCACCTCTCCAGCGCCGCAAAACCCACCACGAGTCATACTCAGTGGTAGTACCTACGTCATCCACATCCAACACCTCAATAACGAGCATCCGACTCCTCGCCCAATGGCACGAGGACTGGTGGCTCCGGATCCCTCTCATCTCCCCGACGGCGATAGCCAACGGGCTCACCAGGCAACCCCTGGCGCACCCCAAACTATCGTGTAACCCGACGGTATGGAAAGAACTCGTGCTCCGTCCCGTGCCGCCCAGTCAACCATCGCTCCCTCCGTACCCGTCGGAGCCACTCTCCAGCCTCAGGCCAAGTTGGACAGTCCCGATAGGGATGCCAAAACACCTCCCCTGGAGTGAGCCACGAAAAGGCATCAATGTAGTGATCAACTGCACCTGCCCATCGCCGACTCTGCCCCTGCTCCATAGACCGTCGCCACAAAGCCGCATAACCAATCTCATCATCCTCCATCGCCTCCCGAGTCGTCCACGGTAACCCGGTAGGCCTCTCAACAGCTATGTGCTGCCAACCCCAGCACTGCAACAAAAAGCTACAACTGACACCCTTCCGCTGTCGACAGCGGACCCCGTACAGCTCCCCGTAAAGCTGCGCCAACAAAGTCTGTCCCCATCTCAAGATCAACGGTGCCTCTATCGGGCACTCTGCCAACTGCCGCACCAAATCCGGCGGGTTCCACGGGAACCTCGCGCCTGACGAATCAGGGAGAAGAATGTTAGAAATGAGGCCCATCAGGAATGCGTGCCTCACTCCTAACACCCCCCTCTCCTTCCACCAGCCAACCAAAATCTCGCCAGCCTGGCAATCCGCCTCGGCTGTCTCCACTGGGTCTGCTACACCCAGCTCCCCCCCATGCCCAAAACATCTCGTGAGTATAGCAGTCCGCTGATCGAACGGAGATGTCCTAATAGGCAGACCATCTATCGGAATCCGAAGCAACCGATAGACGTCCTCAAGAGTCACGGTCATCTCCCCTGTCGGGAGATGGAAAGTATTGGTCCGCGGATCCCAAAGCTTGATCGGGGCCGTCGGATAGGCCCGATCCGAAACCACGAGGCTCCGGTCGAGCCACCTGCTTGAGCCCAAGGGCATCAAGCCATTCCCAGTCACCATCAGTCAAGGCCAACCGCGCCTCAGTAAAGGCAGCGGGTACACGGTACCGGCTCCTAACAACCTGCAAGCAAACAAAAAATAATAATAAATAAAAAAATGAAAAAGATAAAATTTTCAATTCTAGGGTTTCTAACCTTAGTTGTTAAACAAAAAACATCACAAAAAAATCTTAAAATTTTGAAAAGCGCAACACAAAAACAATGCATTCAGTTAAAGCAAAATAAGCCCTAGGGTCACTTACAGGACTCGCCTCGGCTCCGCCGCTCGAACCAGTTTGTGCACTCATGATGGCAGAGAGAATTCCAGGAGCGCTTCGCTTCGCAGAATTACCTCCTCCTCCCAGAGCTCCAAAATCGCAAGAAAAAAATGACACAAATGAGCCCAAAATCAAGTTTTGGCCCTTAAATAGGCCTTTTGCACTGGAATTCGTCCTTGAGTCGGGACGAGCGCTCCGATCAGCGCTCGTCCCACCCGGGGACGAATTCTCCGAGCTGGAATTCGTCCCACCCGGGGACGAATTCAGGCCAGACACAAAAAAAATCAAGAAAAATGACTAAAAATGCACTAAAAACAGACAATAAAAGTGCCCTGACAGGATTGCAAATGCAACTGACAACATGGGCATACAAATTCGACATCGGGGTCACAAATTATTACTATCCTACTCCCTAAGAAGGCTACCATAGCCGGACCGCTCCAGGGGAAGACAGATTTTGAAAATTTAATCCCAAAATGGTGTCACAAAAAAACAACAAAACAACAAAAAAAATGCAACACAAAACAAGCAATAAACATTGCCAGACACAAGTGCTCTTGCACTTAACCTCTTGGCATAGAAAAATTGATGTCGGGGTTTGCATTGTCACTATCCTACTCCCGAAGAAGGCTACCATAGCCGGACCGCTCCACGGGAGGACGGATTGCCGACAATTCAATCTCCAAATGGTGTCACAAAAACAACAAAAACAAGTACAAAATTCAACAAAAACACAACAAAAACATTGCCGGGCATAAGTGCTCATGCACTTAACCTCTAGGCAAAGAAAATCGATGTCGAGGTCCAAATTATCGCTCTCCTAGTTCCCCAAGAAGGCTATCATAGCCGGACCGCTCCACGGGAAATAGGTTTTCGACGATTTCACCTCATTATGACATCACCAAAAGGGTTAACACCCACCAAAAATAGGTCCATATGTTGGAAAAATTGCACACGCTTAACGGTAAACCCTCTAAAGGCAACCTTGCACAAGTCATCTTGGGTCAAGCGACTCGTCGCTTCTCTCACGAAGGTCATTCCCTCATCGATTCGTCGCTTGAGGGGGTAGTCACACTTAGTCACCAATCAACAATCACACACCCAATTAAGGAAAACGACATGCATTCAAAGAATCATTGACAAAGACAATCACGCTCCTGCTTGGGGCGGTAAACAAGCAACAATCAAATCAATCAAACACTTGGCATTTCGTGAATCATGAACACAAGGTTCCCCATGAGGATAAAAACGCCCTTCACTTGTTCATGGTGATCAATGTCTAAGTTCAAGTCACACCTCACCAAAACAGGTTAATACTTGAAATCAAATTCCTTAGCTCGTCAGAAGCAAGGATTCAAGAATGCATGCCCTTTCCATACTTGGGGCATCAAAAGTTGGTTAGGTTACCAAGAAACCCTAATCATTAGTGCTTTGGTTATCTATTTTTGCTCAGCACTGCGTCACCTGCAGCGCTTCCCAAAAAGGGGCATCTGTAGACACCAAAACAGCACCAATCCGATTATGTGACTGCAAACACTGATCGCTTTGACAAACACAGCCCCCAGGGCAGCCCTCAGAGGTTAAACAGTGGTCTTAACCACTTTCATAGCAATTTTGTGAGGTCAAGAAGCAATTTGGCACACTTGGACACTTTGCCCAGTATTCGTCTCACCCGGGGACGAATTCAAAATAGAATCCGTCCCACCCCGGGACGAATTCTGAATCCGTCCCCGGGTGGGACGAATTCTAAGCTAACGGGCAAAAAGGCAAATGGTGCCAAGTGGCAGCCCGAACGGTCGGTTAAGGGCTCCTACCTTGCACGCATGTGTAAGTGGAGAGAGGGGCCGTTAGAGGACTGTTACAAGAAGCATTTATCAAAGTTCAAGTCAATGAAGGACTCCCCTCCCTCATGGGAAGACAAGGCGCCACATGGCGCCCATGGCCAACACTTGGCTTTTGTGCTTCCCTCCCAAAAGAGACCCCTTGGGTCTATAAAAGGTGGGACTTTTCTCACCCAAAACATACGAGTGGAAGGAGTGTTCAAGCAACGAAGTCTTTGCCGAATCGAAGACTCACTTGCATCCCCCTTTGTTCACCTTCCTACATCCATCAATCTCTTTTGCAAGGGAGGTTGTTGGGTGGCCTTTGGAAGCTCGAACCTTACTCAAATCCGACGCATGGACATCTGAACCTACCAATTCGCCGACCCCCCAATCCTAAAAGGTTTTGGGCCCATCCTTGGTGGATTGGCTCCAAAATCGAGGGCCAACGGTGGGAGGCCCACTTGGGCACCCCCGCACCCCCAAGTTCTAATTTTAGTTTTTGAGCACTTTAGATTATTTTTTAGATTGCATTATGTGTTACTAGGTCTGATTAGTCCATAATTGCAATTTTGTAGCTTTTGGTCAGAGTTTAGGGTGTTTTGTATTGCTTTGTCGTTTCGCTAACTTGCAGGTGTCAAGGTCAAATTCCCGAGGGAGGAGGCCAAATTGGGAAAATCCGACCATCTGGGTCGTCCCAAAATGGCCCCAATTACCTAACCCCCCTATTTGCGGGAGTTTTGCAGGTCCCGGGATCCGACATTGGAGCGGCAGCGGGTCGGTTTCTCCTACTCAGAAGAATTCGTCCCACCCAGGGACGAATTACAGTCAGAATTCGTCCTGCCCAGGGACGAATTCCAGTTTAAGGTGGATTGGCCAGCTGCCTCAGTGGCAGTGGCCTTACGGTAACTTTTCTTACCTTACGTCGGGTTTTGAAGCAATTTGGATTCACTGTTTTCATCTGTTTCGGGCAAATATTCGTATGCATATTTTGTTAGTTTTAGAGAGAGAATGCTTTTCATTTGCGAGCGGGGTGCTACTAACGTCTTGATCATTTCTTTGTTCGCGGGAGAAGCAGCGAGAGGCGAAGAACCCATCAACATCAGCGGCGGCATCATCTTAGCCCGCCCAGTGCAATCGTGGGCACGCGGAAGGAGGAACCATTCAGCGATTGTAATCAAACCCTATTTGCACTCCTAGCCCCTGAAAAGGGAGGAGGCATTATTGTAACAGAGATCGAAAGAAATTAATGAAAGGGCTGTTTTTCTTTATCTGATTGCGTCTCTTACAACATGTCTCTTTTTCGTTTCATGTAATTCATATTTCTAGGACTTAGGCGTGCTTAACTTTGAATGCAATTGCACTTGGTGTTTCCTTTGACCGGAATCTCGTGCTTTCAAATACTATCATTATATAAAATATGTAGGGATCCTTTTGATCCCATATAAGTAATTTAAAAATAAGTTAATTAATTATTATTATATCTATTTTTAAAATTCTAATCTAATTTCCTATTTGAATAAGTGAATATTTTCTTACGTTTACTAGGATACACACTTGATTTTCCACTCCTCCACGTGTCAGGAGAACTCTAAGTGGTGTCTTCATCAGGTTTGATGAGTTGTAATCCAACGGCTCTCAATGATCAACTTTCCTATTTATACAAAATTGATCCTAGAGATAAATTAATTTGTTCCGCTATTCTTTTCATCTTTTGTGTAATATGTTGCATATCTATTATTGTGTAATTCTAACATGGTATCAGAGCATCTTTGGTAGATATGAATGTGGTTGCAAATATTTGAAAAACACCATTTAGCTTATAAAGGATTAGATAAATGCATTCTTCTTCTATCTTAGTCTTCCCACTACCTTTGTATTGATTGAGGACTTATTTTAATTTAGTGAGGAAATCAATAATACTACTGAAATATTCAGGAGATAAAGAAGTTATTTCAGCTTCTAGTTGCATTGATCTCATCTGATCTACTTTTCCAAACAAGGTTTTTAGTTTCTCCCAACTTTCATGAGGAGTTTTGCAATCTGTAATATAAAACCACAAGCTTTCATGAAAATTGGAGCTAATAATACTCATAGTTTCATGCATTTTCCTTTATGAACAAAAATTTCATATTCTTTATCAAATTCTGGTTGGTTTTCTTCTAATAAATGAGTGAGACCTTTTTAAGATATTAGATTTAAAATTTTAGGTTTCCAAGTGTGGAAATTATGAAGGGTGAGAGGCTCAATTGAATTCATTTTTGAGGATTTAAAATTGTTATTACTCCCCCATTTAAAACTTCAAAAAATGAATATATTTATTTTTAGATAAAATGAAGCTTGTTCAATAATAGGTAACCCAAATATACTCGCCCTTACGAGAGGGAAACTATAAGTATAATGAGGCCTATATATTGTTTGCTTGAGAGTGCCAAATCCTTTTAGGATCATAGTACCCACCCTTACTGGAGGGAAACTATAAGTAATGTGAGCATAAGAAGGGTTTTGGTGTGAAATGCATGGGGTAACAAGTTTAAATGGTTGCTCAAAAACTGCCTTGACATGAGGGAGACTATAAGTTTAGAGATTTCCAAGAAAACTATTAATAGAAAAATATATGTCAGGCCTTTATACCAAGTTTCCAAAAAACCTGCCCTTACATGAGGGAGACTATAAGTTTTAAGGAGTTTGATACGTGGAACGTAGACAAAATATTTTGGGGTAAAAAAGTAATTATTAATTTTTTTTTTGAAAAATTATATATGAAAAAATAGATCTTGGTAAACTTAAAAGGTAAAACCAAAATAAATTTTAACTTTAAATGAAGTAGCTTTCGTTATGCTAATATTGATCCAAATATTAATCCCTTATGTAAAATAAGAAAATGAAGTAGCTTCTGTTATGCTAATATTGATCCAAATATTAATCCCTTATGTAAAAAGAGAAAATGAAGTACCTTCTGTTATGCTAATATGATCCAATTATTAATCCCTTATGTAAAATAAGAAAATGAAGTAGCTTCTTAAACTATTTGAGGAGAATATGCAAAGACAATAAACCCCCCTTTGACTCACAATAGTGCAAAAATTTGCACTAAAAGATCCCCCCCAAAAAGAATATTTTATTAAAAATTTACAATATTTGTCTTTCGTTGTTTGCGGAGAGCCACAATAAATATATGTGACCTGCAAAAAAATGTAGACAAGGATTCAAAAAATGATTATTCGATTGAATCTATGCCTAAAAGGAAATTTTGAGAAAATAAATTAAATAAATAAAATAAAATACACAAATTTTGCCACAAAATAGATCTTTTTGAGGGAATGTTTCATCAATTTAGAAATTCCTATGAAAGAATACCTCTCTAAAAAATTTGAAATAACTGATCTAGGTCTATCTGATTTCTTCCTTGAAATTCAAATAAAACAAAATAAAACAAGGATCACCTTATGTCAACAAAAGTACACTCAATATCTCCTTCAAAATTTTAAAATGATAGATTGTAAACCTTCTCCTACCCCCTTTCAATCCGGCATTCATCTCAGTTCTTCCTGCTCATCCCCTCCTTATGATGATACTCTATACCGTCAACTTGTAGGTAGTCTATTATACCTCACTCATACTCACCCAAATATCTCCTATGTCATTGGGCTCATATCCAGGTTCTCTCATAACCCTCATTTCAGTCATTGGAAAGCAGCTTAAAGAATTATTTGTTATTTATAGGGTACAACACACTTTGGTCTCATCTATAAAGGAAAATCCATGGATATCATTGTCTATACAAACTCAGATTGGGTAGGATCAGTCGATGAAAGATGTTCTACCTTTGGATATTTTTTCTGACTTGGTTCTTCACCAATAACATAGTTATGCAAGAAACAAAAAATAGTAGCATTATCTTCTACAGAGGCAGAATACATAGCAACAGCATCAGCCAGTCAAGAAGCCCTTTGGCTTCGTCAAATTCTCAAAGAATTTGTTTTTTTCATAAAGGGCCTATAACTCTTTGGTGTGACAATCAATGCACAATTCATATTGCACGCAATACAGTTGAGCATCAATGCACCAAACACATTGAGATCCACATGCACTTCATCAGGAAACATATTTAGAATGGGGATATACATTTGGAATATATTCTGACAAAGAATAAACTTGTAGACATTTTTACCAAGTCATTTTCTTCTCCACATTACCTTTAGTTGTGAGAGAAAATTGGAGTGTTAAAATTGCATTGAAAAAGAGGTCTTCCACCTCTCACTATATTGTACATGAGTACCTATTTAGGCCTTCTTTTCGAGACTCATATTTTATTTTTTAAAGAGGATAATATTTGCCATTCGAAGACAATCCTCTTTCATACTTCTTTGCTTTTGATTGGTGGTTTTTCCTTTTCATCATTTCAAAACAAAGGGGTGGTAGTTGATTTTTTCTCACGGGGGTTTTTTCCACCAACTATCCATGTTGTACATGAGTACCTAATCAGGCCTCATTATCGGGACTCATTTGTAGAATCTCCCCTAGTATCACTTAAGGGAGGGCATTAGAATAAATGAATATTCTCTTAATTTCACTAGGATACACACTTGAGTTTTCACTTCTCCATGTGTCAGGAAAACTGTAAGTGGTGTCTTCATTAGGTTTGATGAGTTGTTGTAATCCAACAAATCTCAATGATCAACTCTTCTATTTATACAGAGTTGATCCTAGAGATAAATTAATCAGTTCCACTATTCTCTTCATCTTTTGTGTAATATGTTGCATATCTATTATTGTGTAATTCTAAAATTACCAAGCTTAATTTGATGGTAGTATGGTTCAATAGCAACACTAGCTCTAGCACTACACCTTAGGGCATGTGCATGGATTTGTGTTCCAATTTTATGTAATTTTATATTTTTTTAAATGTGTTTAGCTTAAAAAAAGTATGTTTAATTGTAAGTTATATGACCAAATATATTTTGAATTTGTACAACCAAATAAATACTATTCAATTGCATAAACCATGTACGATTGGACATGTTGATTAAAATAAGGTAATGAAATAAGCATTATCCCATCATTCTTACCCCATTGTGTTGATCCTATGTCTATAATATGTCTATTTTATCATAAGAAGTGTCATCACTAGCCCACCAATTAGCTAACCAATCCTTGAGATGTCTAGTCATCTTGGGTATTTCACTACTACGATCTGATTTTCTTGTACTTTTATGCATATCCAATATTGCTTCTACTTTTTTATTTTTTACAAATACATGCATATCTAACATCTAATTTTTTTAGATATTTTCTTTTCTTTTTTGAAACAAACAATGGACTTTTTAATCTTAGTGTTGATTTTCTATTTTCATGGGTGAAACTAATTTTATGCTTAATTATTGAGTTTAAAGCATTAAGTATTTGGTTATAATTGCTTTTTATTTTCCAAAATTATAAAGCATTACATTATTTTTTTTCAAACATTTTTTAAAACCTTTTATTTTTTTTAAGAAACTCTTGCTTGTTTTTTGTCATTTTAAACTTTCTTTAAAACCCTTTGAAACAAATTAACGACAATGGAAAATAAATTAGAATGGACTAAATATAAAAAATACTTGTTTGAAACACCATTCAGTTTATAGGGAACCTTGTCATTCATGATAAACTTTCTTTATTGGACATATTTTTATATCAAAGAGCTTAAATCAAGATCTCTTTAATATAAATAGAATAGACTTGAATTCTAATTGGCCCTTTATAGATAAATTCTTGAGAACTAGTTAGCTCTTGCAAAAGGAAGTATACTCCTTGTTTATTTCATCTAGCATGCTTTTGTTTGTTAAACAACCTCTATTTGGGATCCATGGATTTTATTTACTAATTAGACACAATGTGTGCTCAATTAGTGATAAAAATTAACTACAAAACATCATATTAAATATTTTATAGCAGGGTTATGCATAAGGGGTTGGACTCAAAATGTACTTGTAAAAAATGGTGAATTCTAACCAAAATCAATGAAAATCAAGGTGAATCCTAAGCAAATAAAATCAATCATCTTCACACAAAAATTTGGGGCATTTGAAACCCTAAAAAGTAAGGTCATATTTGGAGATAATTTTGACCTATTAAACTATATTATAACTTCACAGAAACACCACCATTAGATCAGGCTCAAAAACATATTTCCAATGGGTACAAATATGACTATGTTTGGATATATATTGTGGTAAATTGACCCTAAAAATAAATTGGTTCTAAAAATATTAGGTGAATGGTCTGACATCGAGGGTCCTCATATTCACCAATTTTCAATTTTGTAAATCCTAATATTCACCTAATTTGTGAATATTCGCCACTATGCATAACCTTGTTTTATAGGTATTAAATTATATGGAATGTGTGCACATTTATCTACTTGTTCCTTATTTGCTACTAAGGAGTAGAAGAAGAGGTATTAAAGTGGAACAAAATTTCAACATAGGAATATACCACTGGAAATAAACAACTTGTATAGGAAGAACATCACATGAACCGGTTAGAAAGAAAGAGGGCCAACTACCCCCCACACACATACTGCAAATCGATGTTAATAGGGGTGAGGAGTCCCACATAAGCGAGACCAAGGACTTTCACCCTTAAGCTTGCTACCCCATTGATAACTTAACGTTGTACCCAATTTTGACATGTATGACTATTGTTTTATATAAAATGAATATACATATATGTAAAATATTCCAACATAAGAGGATGGTAGCCATTTAATATGTTTTTTTTTATTTCATAGCTGGTTGAGTAAACAAAAAACATATTATCTTCTTTGTATACTTATATGATGTTTGTATTAGTATATTGTCGCTAAAAAGACATCCTTTTAAATATGTCTCTAAGTATTAAAATAAATACATTATTTAATTAATTATTTGAATATCATTAAATATTAACTTAATAATATCATTATATTTTCGGTAATTAGAGTATTTGTATTATGTGGGTTTTGATTGGATTCTAAAATCATATACATAGTTTTTAAATCAGCATGAGTTAGAATTCAGCATGATTTAACAGTCATAAATAGCTATGCCATTAGGGAAATCACGTAGGGAATCTGTATATTGGGATGAAACCAAAAAACTCCATGTATTACAACTCCATGCATTTTGGTGCTTACAATTTTTTTGTCAAAATTAACTACAAATTCATATAATAAAGAAAGACTAGCCAGTGTTTTTTTTGAAAAATAATTTGAAAAAACTTGTATTAAAACAAAGATCATTTACAATTTGGGATGAGACTTTTCCTAGCCTTAGTCAAAGAGAACACATGTTTACAACAGTAAAAGAATATTTGCATTGGAACCAAATCTCTTAAACCATATTTCTACAATGACTATTCACCTATTTACAACTATAAAAGAAGATCTACATTGAAGCACAAATCTCCTAAATAGTATTTCTGGAATGGTTAACCAAATTATCTAAGCATTGGATTTGCTCACCAACCTGCCTAATCATCTCATCCTCAATAGCCATGTCACTGTGCCACTGAAACCCTACCTCCTTCTCATTACCCATCTTAGCTAGGAAGTCTACCACTTTATTTAGATCTCTACAACTGGAATCACATCATTTAATTCCCTCCATAATTCCTTAATTTGAGTGACAAGAATCCTCAACCTCCATGTTTTCAAAGCAAAATTCCTCATGCAATCTAGAGCTCCAACCATTATTTGAGAATCTAATTCTAGGATTATCCTCCTGTGACCTTGTTTTACTACCCAAATAGAAGCATATTTGATAGCTAAGGCTTCTACTTCATTATTTGTGGCTCTTCCCAAGCCTTGTAGTTTCCAATAGAGCACTATTCCAACATGATTCTGAAAAACCACTCCAATTCCATCTCTACCCGGATTGCCTTTTGCAGCTCCATCAGTATTAATTTTAATCCAACCTTTTGGGGTGGTTTTTAACTAGCTCTATCCTATACCTCTTGAACTTTAACTTCCTTTTCCATTAACCCAATAAAAACCTGAGTTTCCTATTTATCATAGACTGCCACAGTTTCTGTGACTTTGCTCCAAATGACCTGCCAAACTCCATTTAAAGAAGAAAAAAATTCTCTAAAATTTATGGCATTTCTCTCCAACCACACTTGCCACCAAATGAAGTTTAATCCAAGCTCCCAACCAATACAAAGAGATTTAGATTTAAATCTACCCTTCTTCCATATTTCCCAAATATTAATCTGATTTAAATCACCATTAACTTGAATTTTATAATATAAAATCCATCTCTCCCAAATCTGGCACATGAATGGGCACTCAAACATCAAGTGATCAGTTGTTTCCTCATTTTTATAGCGTAAAACACATTGATATGTACCAATGATTCCCCTACACCTGAGATTATCAAAATTAAGAATTCCATTATGCATGAACTTCCAAGCAAAAAAATTTACTTTCAGCAAACCCTTGGACTGCCAAATCTTTCTCCAATCCTCAACCTGATATGTATGAAGAGGAGGCTTTGGAAGGATTTTATCATATCCATCCTTCACTGTGTAGACACAAAGGCTCCCATAGCCCCAAGATAATTCATCCTCCTCATCTCTACCTGTGAGAAATATTTCTGCCAAGATTTTAGTCATGATGGGTGTCAAATCAGGAGGTATTGAAATTGGCCACTCATCCAACTTCTTAAACTGCTTAAACTTATAATTCCCAGCTGACTAGTGTTGAAATAACTTTCAATTTGGACCCACCCCTGGTTTCTATGGCTATTTTTATTGGTTGCAGTTCATGAAATTCAACAATGATAGGTGGGTATTGATACCATGAATCTGTCCAAAATCGTGCCTTCTCCCCTCTCCCCACTTTCCAAAATAATCCATATTTTATTACCTAAGATCCTAACTTGAGAGCATGCCACACTAAGGATCCATTATCATCCAAAGGGAAATGACCCACCTCATTTGGGTTTACCTGTCCCAAATATTTACTAGCTAAGATTCTACTGAATAAAGAAGTTGGTTGGGAAATCCACCTCTAGTAAAGCTTTCCAGCCAAAGATTTATTATTTAACTTTGATCTTCTCAGTCACAAACCTCATTTTACCTTAGGCTAACTTACTTTCTCCCAACATACTAAGGCCTATTTCCTCTCTCCTTTTACTCCTTCCCGTAAAAAAATTCTAGCCATCTTGTCGAACTCTTTCCATATGGTATGTGGGGTAGCAAGGATAGAAAATTTATAAATTGACATGGCCTGAATGACTGATTGTAAAAAATTTAATCTACCCCCATAGCTTAACCATTTGTGAGACCAATGATTAATTATATCCTTGATATAGTCCAAAATATTCCTCCAGCTTTCTATTTTTAGTTTTTTAAAATGCAAAGGCACCCCCAAGTATACCACTGGGAGATAAGTCCTTGTGAATCCCAAGATCTCTAAATTTTATCCTGAAGCCTTTGATCAATTTTGAAAAAGACCACTTTGGATTTTTTATCATTTATGACTTGGTTTGTAGCCCTAAGGTAGACATTAAGTGTATCTCTAATAATTCTTGCTTCTATGAAGTTGACCACTCCTACAAAACCTGTGTCATCCACAAACTGTGAGTCAAAACTTCCTCACCCACATTGATACTTGTTAGAAAAACTTGTTGTCTTCTCCTCAATATGAGTCTACCCAATCCTTCATCCAATATGAAAAAAATATAGGGAGAGCAAGGATCTCCTTGACAAAGGCCTCGAGTAGCTCCAAACAATTGCGAGGGAAGACCCTTGATTAACACTGGGTATGTCAGAGTAGAAACACAACTCATGACCCATTCTATCCACTCCTGAGAGAAACCAAATACTGCCATCATAGACAAGAAGCTCCACTCCACCCTATCATAAGCCTTTGACATATCTAATTTTATGAACATTCCTCTATTACCAGATGTTTACATTGAATGGATTGCCTCCTAAGCTAGAACCACACCATCCAAGATCTGCCTACTCTCTACAAAACCCCCTTGCTCTGAGGAGATAATGCTATGTAGAAGAGGATTTAGTCGCTCATTCATTACCTTTGTGATTATTTCGTATATGATATTGCATAAGGTAATAGGTCTATAATCTGAAATATGTACCCCTTCCTCCCCTTTTGGAATTAAGGTAATGAAATTATGATTTAATGCTTTAAGAATTCTTTTACTACCTTTGGACTCCTCTATAACAACCATTACATCCTACTCCAAGTTATCTCGGAAGGCCTAAAAAAACTTAATTGGAAAACCATCTAAACTTGGTGTTTTTTCGGTGCTCATTCCAAATACTACATTCTTCAGTTCCTCTCTATCAATGGGTTTAAGTAGGGTCTCATTTTCTTCTTCAGAGATAACAAAGGGTATGACAACAATAACTTCTATTTGAGCCTCTTCATCTTGCACCATACTTTCCTTAAATAGTTTAGAAAAATAATCCATTGAATGGAAATGTATACCTGGAATTGTATCAAAGGAGTGTTCGTTATCATATTGAAGAGCTTCCATGTTGTTCATTTTTCTCCTAGCACAAGTAGTCCGATGGAAAAATTTGGTATTTTTATCACCTTCTAATAACCAAGTGGTTCTTGCTCTTTGTTTCCAGTAGGTCTCCTCTTGGTTGTCAATGTCCTCAACTGCTTTATGCAATGCATCATCCTCTTCTTTGAGTTGCTCTGTAATTGTTCCTTCCCTAAAGTGTTTTTGAACCTCATCCCATCTAGCCACCAATGGAGCTCTTTGGACCTAGAATTCTATCGTGTTAGCTCGCCTGCATTGTTTAAGTTGATCTTTGACATAATGAAGTTGTTTTTGGAATCTTAACATTGTTGTCGCATATGTTGGGCGACCTTCTTCCCACCACTATGGAATTTTATTTCGAAGTTCCTCTTTTTGTAAAAAAAAAAAAATTAATTTAAATGGTTTGTGATGCTACACTATCTTGATCCCTCCTTCCAACAAAATTGGAAAGTGATCTGAAATTAGATCCTCCAAAATCTGAAATTTTATATTCCATTTACAAATGCCTCCTCTGAAACCAAAAAATGGTCTAACTTCACCTTCTTGCTATGTGGCTCTCTCCTCTTATTAGTCCAAGTATAGTTGGTTCCAAGGCATTTAATATCCACCAAGTGTAATGCTTGGACTTGGGCAATCATAAGTCGATCCCCTAGGTCCAAAATTGGGGTTCCCCCTTCCTAATATCTAGAGAATAATATAGAATTAAAATCCCCAACAATAATCCAGTCTAACTCTTCCTTTGAGACTCTCATGTTATGCACAAATTTCCATTGATGCATATTACCATCTAGGTTTTGAGCCCCATAAAAATTTGTGATTAAAACATGTTCAGCTCTGACATTATTTCTAAAATATGATGTGAGAACACCCCTCCAAGCTATATGTTCTATTGCAGTCCATTCAAGAGAGTTCCAAAGAGTAACTATACCCCTTGAGGACCCTTGGGCAGCCACTTCCATATGACAAACTCCCCTCCAAAGTATGTTAATTATTTTACACATAAGATCCAACGACATTTTTGTCTCCTGGATAAGCAAAAAAAATTTTTTACATTTTTCTAAGATTCTTTGAACAACAAATTGATGGGTTCTGCTATTTAAACCCCTAACATTCCATGATTGTATAATCATTGGTTACCTTGAGAGCAGTAAAAATATATTGGCCTCACCAATCCTTTAGTGATCAGTTTGTCTCCTTGAACTGCTATCAATTCCTTATTTGATTTTCTACCCACTCCTTGAGAGCTGTTATTTTTTTATCTCTTTTTGACCTGAGTTATCCCTAGAGTTGGCCTTTCTCTATTCTTTTCTGCTATGCCCATGCTAACGTCCTTAATTATTAGTTGCTCTTGGTTATGCACTATCAATACCCCTGCACTCTCTGACTGTGGTAACTCACTGTACTCAATTACCTACTCTATGATGGGGGGAGATGAAAGAGGAGCTTAAACATGGTTGTTATTATTTTCATTATTCCCATCCACTCCTTCCATGAATTGTTCTTCTTGGTCCATTGGTGTCTTAAATATCTCATACGTATTGGAGGGCTTGAGTTGGGTTTGCTCTTTACCATCTTGTTTCTTTTGCCTTCTCCTTATTTTGGGTTGTTCAAAACCACCTCCCTGTGCTTCTTTACCCTAAGAAATATTGGTTGGTTTTTTGTTGATTTTTGAATTATCCTCCTTAGGAAGATTTGACATTCTTGGAGGATCCTCCATTTTTATTTTTATATTATTTGGACAAGATCGGTCCAAATACCCATATTTGTGGCAAACTCTACATATGAATGGCAATGCCTCATAATCCAGTTGTTGAATCCAAGATAGTCCTACAAGTTCAAGTTTCACCTCTACCGATAGAGGCTGGATAATATCCATTTCCAAACATAATCTTGCATAAATAGTTGTGTTTCCTTCTATTATGTCTTTGAAAACACCCAAATTTCTTCCAATAGAATTATCGATCATTTCCAATAACTGCTCACTCCAAAAATGCATTGGAAGTGCATACAAATGGATCCAAACCAGGACAACAGTGGGTTCAATTCAAGGATTAAATCCCACTCTCCAATGTTGAACAAATAATCCTGTCAAACCATGTTTCCTCTTTTCTAATTCAAAAGCCCTATTTCTATCGACAATTGAAGAAAAACTAACAATAAAATATCCATTGTTAATAAACAACAAAGAATACTCACCAAGAGGCTCCCAGTTTTGATGGACCTAGGAATGCAAAAAATTTAGGGTAGGGTGAATACCCATGAATTTACAGATCAAATCATGATTGGCTCTATATAAAATTGTTTCTTCGACCATCCTTTGCTCAATGACAATCTTTGGCCTTGATTATGACTGTGGCAAGCATCCATTAACTCATTGAGATGTGGATCTATTTCCAGCAACCATAAAGAACATTTTTAATGCAGTTTTTTTTACTTCTTTAGTCTTTTATGGAGATTTATCATTTAAAAAATCTGTAAAATAACTCTCTCTAGAAGAGGATCCAGAGGTGTCCCCATTGGGCCCTTTTGGGGCAGTAATCTTGTCTTCAAATCCACAGTAACTAGAAATCTCTTCAGCTACCCAACTGATGCCCTAGTTTTCTCTTCTAGATCTTTGCCCAATAATTTGGTTATCTAATGACATGAGACTTTAAAATTGGATGCCTTTTGGCATTTTATTTTTAATTTCATAGCATATCAAAGAACAGCTAGTGTTGGGGCTTAATAATATCATTATTGGATATAAATATCAACACTTTATTTGGGATTATTTTCATATCATTTATTTTCTAGAAACATTAATGGATTTTGAATTTTAAGGAGAAACCCACTACAATATCTAATGATTTCACCCACACTTGTCTAGGGTTCCTTTCATTGCCCCATCAACTGGTGTTTGAAGTAAATAAAGAAAAATATATTTGATCTTATATAACTATATTTTGATATTTGAACTCACTCTTTATGAATGCACAAGATTTGCTTTTTGGCCCTATTACTTATAATAATAAATTCAAAACATGATAAATAACAATAAAAAATTTGATTCCTTGGATTGTAACTCATTTAGAGATAGAATATTCTAACATGATCCTCTCTATCTAAATTTTTCTGATGGTTATAGATGTCATCATCAATTGGGTTTAGTTTTAAATTTTTCCTTAAAGAAGAGATGTCACAAAAACTTCATGTAGGTGAAGTCGAAATACTAATGATAGATTAAGATTATAAAGTATCCACTTTAATGATTTGGTAACTAAGAACCGTTATAGAAAATATAGGACATACGATTTCTTTTCTTGACATGTAGTACATCTAAATGAATATAGAAGTTTAATTTTAGAGTTTCCTATGTAAAAATTCTATTGTATAATTCCAATAGAATGAAAGCACTTGATTTGCAAAGGTATTATTTGTTCCCAAAATATTTAGTTAATAATGAGTTGCATTATGTCAAGAATGACATAATTTAATATTGAATGACAACTTAATACTTTATTCATTATATTGTAGACCATTTCAAGTTTTTTTTATACCTTCATTTAATTTTTTTCTTTTCCTTGTATTATGCATTCAAATTCTACTATACTAAAATATCAAGTTCTTGCAATGTATATTCCTATAGTGATGAGTAATAATTTTAAAACTTGCTTGTGTGATAACTAGTTATCTTAGATATTATCATGATTTTAGTGTGCCTCAATCTCTAGATTATATGATTTGGTGATGTTTATGTTGGTATTTCAATATTAAATGATGTTTAAACTTGACCTCTTATGTTGTCTTTATTTTCGGATTTTCCTCCACATATTCCTTTGCACCTTTAATTCCTTCTAAACTAGTCAAATTATGTTTTAGATAATATTTCTTCTCCTCTTCTTTTAGAGTGGAATATCCTTGATCTGATCTAAGATTCTATTACTATATGATTTTATTGCTTCATCTTGAAGTTTATCTCATGACCATTTTTTTCTTTTCTTCATAGTTTTCACTTTGTAAAATCTTACCATGAGTCTAATCTCATAACAACTATGATATCAAAATGAAATATTTACATAATCTACTTGTTGATCCCATTCTCTTGATTTATATATAATTTTAATGTATTGTGGAAATGGTTTTGAAATAACCATAGAAATACATATCCAAGTATATATAGCATGCTTTTGCTCCTTAGAAGTTTGTCTTCATTGATAAATTTTGCTAGGGTATTTCAAATATTTTTCAAAACATCCTTATTGATAAGCTGATAATGAAGTCCAAAAATCATAACCCACAACAAAAGCTTTGTAATGTTTTATATCTCAACAAAAAAATTTCATTCCATGGTATCAAATAAAGTGATCTCTTCTCCTAAGCCATGTTCCATCACTTGTTATTTTATTCCTAATTTTTGAACTAGAAAATATGAGAAAAAAAACTTTAGGAACAAAAGTCATTGAGTAATTAGAGTTCAATCTCCACTTCTACTTGATCCAATTTTGAATCTTTAAAAACCCTAGCCATGATTAATTTTTTTGATTGGTAGAAAGGGTTTTGGAAGGGTCCCTAAATCTTGTACAGAGAGAAACAAGGAAAAAATAAAAAAATATTTAACCATCAAGTAGACAAAAGTACTACCACAAAAACTAAACCAGAAACAACACTAAATATAACTTCCTAGGGGACCCATAGGGGAAACCGACAAGCACATGGAGAAACCTAGGGATAAGAAGAACAAAACTGGAAACTACTCGAAATAAAAAACTAAAAAACCCAAAAAGACCAACTTACTTAGGATTAGCACATCTATGCTTTCCTTCTCACTGGTTTGGTCAGGGAGGATGGCCTTGAATGTTTCACTTTTGCTGGTGGATATAGCTTTGGAAACGCGAATCACATGTTGGAGGTTGGTTAAGGTTTTTAACTGATACTTATATATATTTTCCATAATTTTGATCAAGATATTCGAGGGGTCACACCTAGTCCTGGTCATCATTTTATTTTTCATGAGGGACTGATCTAGCTCAAGTTTTATGCTCTTAGTTGTTATGGATTTGTTGGGCTTCATAGTATAATCAAGGCACTTCCTTTTTCTTAATGCATTCTGATCCATGCTTCTGCGATTGCATGCCGTGGTTGTTCATCACTGCTTTGACAGTTGTTTTTTCCTCTATGAAAACTACATATCAACTCTCTACTTATAAGAGACAGTATACCATGCTCAATCATCTCATCCTTGATCGTCACTTTCAATGTAATATCTACTACTTAAACAAAACTTGCCATGTATTCACTATTTTTCTTATCTCATACTTGGTCCTTCATACTTCTAGGTATGGCATACTCATTTCTATCTAGGGCATATTGACTTCCCATTACGAGATTCAAATATGACTTTCATTCCATACTAGCTAGTGGGGCTCACTCCTAACTTGCACTCCCTCTTGGATTACACTTCCTCTTGTCTTGAACTCTCTCTTGGCTCACTCTTGCTCCTATCTCTTCTTTTTTCTAATGTTCCCTTACTTCAAAAATTTTATAGAATCAATTTTCCATGCATTCATGGTAAGGGTTTAAAATTTTAAGGTAAAGCACAAAGTTTTGAAATGGGTCCTCATCCCCTTGTATGGGTGTTTGAACACAGGTATACTAGATGAAATCCAAATACACACCACTATAGTGTCCCTCACAAGACGATATTAGATAATCATTTCTATCACCAATAAAAAATAATTTTCTTTTAGTTCTAATATTTGTACAATATATTTATTTTATAATAATATTATAGTGAAATTTCACTACACTAGGCAAATCCATCCTGAAGGAGGAATTTTGAACAAAACTATTGTCTAAATTTGAATGAGATGAGATGAACTAAATCTCCTTCCATCTATCAAGTAACTAATGCTAAAAAATGCCAAATATGCTAACAAGGAAAGGCCTACATTGAAGGCTACTAGAAAATTCAAAACTCCTTATAACATGAGGTAATGTTGACCACCTAAATTGGATGGAAAAAGTACTGTAGCTTTTTTGGTGGTAGCTAAGTCAAAACTCACCATAAGAAGGAACCCCAACGCCTTTCTGGTGGTAGCTAAAAGGGATTTTTTGTTGGTAAGGTTTCTATCTACTCGATGGCCATGAATTCATCCCTCAACCAGATGGATGGATTCAAAAAATGAGCCATCCTATTTTAGTGATTGGTTTTGCAATACATCATATACCCTAGTGTAGTTACAAAATGGTATCAGCAAGATCCTAAGAAAATAAAACCCAAGAACAATCGAGAAACAAAATAAGGGGTACAATGTGTTTAGAAAATGATTCAATAAGACTTTCTAATCTTTATAGTACATATGAATATCACCCCAAAAATTCATGGCAAAAGGAGAAAAAGGGAGCAAATTGGTCAAAACCAAACAAAGAGAATAACTCAAGCACACTCATAAAATGAAAAGATCAATGATTCCTACATGAAAGTAACTTTGAAGCATAAAAAATAAAGCAAGGAGCAAGACAACAACAAGAGTGACATTTACTAGACTGAGACATGATCAAGAAATCACCAAATAGAACTTCGTGAATATCTCACTACACATAGAATCCAAAGGCAACCCTCCATGTAAACTAGAGTTTTGCAATAAAGCTAGAGCAAAGGAAACACTATCGAAGTAACCAATTCTCTAAGAGGAACCACAAGCCAAAGGCTTATAGTAAATTTTAGTAATGAGGACCTAAGAGATAATGAATATTGGGATAGGGTGAAACCAAAAAAGGTTGTGTTATCTCAAAGGCCATGCCATGCGTGAGGTCCCAATCATTGAAAATCCAAGCAAGGATTGATCAACATAGGCCCCAACCAAACCCAGTGAAATGTCAAGCATTATAATGACTTGGTAACTAGGTGGACATGGAGATGTAGCCCATATTGTCTCAAGATCGGCAATAAGGCTTCCCCAACAAGTAATGGTTGATAGAACTTGAGCCTAAAGTTTTATGAAGATAAAAGGTCCATTAATGACACCTCTTAAGGGTATCATTCTACCTGCAAGATATTTATGTTGATTAGACCCTAGATCAGCTCCAGATATACTAGGATTGAATGCAATATGGCACCTCAAGCTCAAAAAACAAAGAAGACACAAGCATTCCTACTTTAAAATAGTTGGAGGAAAATTTTTAATTTTGAATTTAAAATTAAGCTATATAAATATTTAGTTTTGTATCTAAAGGAGAGAAAGAAAAATATTTGTGTGCCTAGTATATGGTCTTAGGTAGAGTTTTTATTTTATCTTCTTCTATGTATGGATCTGAATATTGGCCTTGAGTCAATGCATGTACATGCCTTCGAGCCTCTTATTTTTTGTATAATTGTAAAGTGCTTGCAAATATAGATACAAGAATTTGTGACTACTTGAATATCTATCTCACTCTTTGTATGTATTTTTGTGTGGAGAGCTATGACTAGTATTTATCTTCGTCTTCACACAAGATTAATAGATAAACAATTGTACTCACTTGAAACTATGTTCACTTTTAGCTATTATGTTTTGATACATATTTTCAGTAATCATGTTAACATTTAGAAGGAACTTATAGTATTTTGCGCATTGTCACCTTTTTTTTAGGATAATTAGTTATATTGCTTTTCCTCTCATTTTTTATCCCAAATCAAACCCAATAGGTTAGGCTAGATTAAGAAAAGAGTGTCAAGAGTACATCTTACTTCTCGACTATGTGCTCTATGCGAGGCATGAGCATTGACCATTCCTTGGACTTATCGAATGTGTGCTCCACACAAGGCACAAGCACTAACCATTCTTGACAATCACAACATGTAATCATTGTGCCTAAAGCATGCGATCAAAATCTATCCTTAGACAATTTCAATTGCCAAAAAGTAAATATACTAATTGTTAATTTTAATTAAAAATATAATATTTCTAACCACCAAACTAACTTCTAAATAAACTTTACTTTATCTATTGCCATTTCATTATATGTTTAATTAAAAAATTTAGATAATGGTCAATAGAAAAACAAAATAAAAAATTAAAATGTTAACTTAGATTAAAGATGTTGTTAGTGATTGCTCTTGATCATTTCGGGGTGGGTCGTGGAGGTTGGGCTCTCTTCCTTGGGTTATTTATCTAGATGCTCTTGCTTGTTGTGTTGGTGTTCTTTTGTGTGAATCGTTGTGTTGGTGTTCTTATGTTGTTCGAGGCATCTCATATTTTGGAGTTACACGCGAATGCTTATGTGGCAAGAGAGGTTTTCTAGTTTTGGGTGTATCAGTGAATCGTTGTGTTGGTGTTCTTTTGTTGTTCGGAATGCCTCATCTTTTGGAGATACGCGTGAATGCTTATGTGGCAAGAGGGGTTTTCTGGTTTTGAACTGGTCTAGATTTTCTATATTTCTCGAGAGGTGGCATGGCTTCACATGGCATTGGGTGTGGACCAGGTGGACCCTAGCCAACCTTATTGGTTTTGATTGTCACTCTTCCTAAAATCGGATTGGACGGTGTTGTCCTTTTTCCTAGTGGAAGTTGATCCATAGGGCCTTGTTCTTCATTTCCCATGGTGATTGGTGCTCACTATTCTATTGCCCATTCACATTAGTCATCCTAGATGCTGCCCTGAGAAATCAAGGATTTGTTGTGTTTGATGGAGTCTTTTCAATTGAAGTCAGGTCATTTTCTCGACCTATTGTTTGTTCCTAGTAATAGCCTTTATTCTGGTCAGGTTGGCTGGTGATCCCTGTTGGGATTTTGATCCTTTTTAATCTCAAGAATGAATGTTTTTGATTGTGGATTATTCTCAAACCCCTCACTCAATAATAAATTTGAAAAAAAATAAAATAAAAAATAAATGGTTTTAATGATTAAATAAGGTAAATACTCAACTCCCCGAAAACATATTTATTTCAAGAAAAAAGGATAATTTTAAAACTTTATGTAATATAAAATAAAAGAAATTGGCCTAAATTTTCTCTAACTTTCGATGATATTCTTTATAGTCTCAAATTCTCGTATATTAAAATGTTTTATGAGCATCGGCTTCCATCCTCCTCCTACGGGAAGGAGACGTAAATAGATAAACAACTCCACATAAATAAACCTTTGTTTGTTTAGTATTATCGACTTGCTGACAGCAAAAAGGAGGACATAAAACTGCAGGTGTGCCGTGGGACGATTGTTTTTTTCTACTCAGTAAGGCCAAGTTATCCCGATTCGCACTATGCCAAATATTACAATGTGTCTTAATCTCCAAATTTCCCAACTCCAACGCTTTACAGACTAGATTCGCGTGCCTCAATTTGAATAAGAATTTATGTCGTTCGCTTCCTCATCTGTGAAGCCTGTCAATCACCAGACATGACATTGCACTGATTTTGAATAAGATCTTATGTTGTTTGCTTCCTCATCTGACATGACATTGCACTGATTTTGAATAAGATCTTGTGTTGTTTGCTTCCTCATCTGTGAAGCGTGTCAATCACCAGACATGACATTGCACTGGTTTTATTCGGAATTTCAGAATGAGACGATTTCATACTGATATCAGAAATGTGATCCGCATAGAGATTCTAAAAATTATTACAAGACATTTCATCCTCTTGTATTGTAAAAAACAAAACAAAAAAATGATTTAGATCGACCCAGAAATGTCATTTCAAGATATAGTTTATGTGTATTTTAAACTTTTTGAGTAGCCAATTTGAAAATATTGTAATGATTGAGATATAATTTTAGTTTATTTCAACCCCTTACTAGTGCAATGATGTCATCGCACAGAAAGAAACAAAAGATCTGTGACTTCGAAGTGTTCCGCTGTTCAAGGCTTGTGGGAATCCCAATCAGCTGGAATCTCCTTTGACATCAGATATTCGTATACTTCTTGTTTTGTATGTTAACTTTCAACGACTGCGACGCTTTTTCCCTTTGCACCCTGTAAATGGAGGTGGAAACCTCATTATGGAAGAAGCTAAAAACTTAACGCAAACCAACCAAAGAGGTTGAGTAGGACCATTCCAGATTAAATCCGTCTATGAATATTGGTTTTTTAAAGCAAAGATCTAAAAAGGTGATTTATGATGTGATTATGATATTGTTGTTATTAAAAGATATTTAGGTTTAAATCAAAAGATTTAATTGTGTCTTTAAAAAGGACGATAATAGTATAAAACTTGAGCGATCAGTGGTCCCTATGAAATAAGTTTAATGGAAACAACCTGAACACTCAACTTATTAGTTATTAAAAATAATTTAATTGTGACCAATTTAAAACAAAACACTATTTTATAACTTAACATTATATATAAACTAAATATTAAATAAATAAATAAGGTAAGGTAGGCCAAGTATAGCAATTTGTACTGAGGTCACATTTTTCAAGGTTTTTCTTGTGATTTGAATTCCCTATAAGAGAATACTCTTATATATTTTACATGTAGTACTATTTTTATACTACAATTGTACAATATTATATATATATATATATATATATATATATATATATATATATATAAGATAGATATAGATAGAGACAATCGGTTATTACAGGACAATTTCAGAAATAGTTAAAATCATTAATTTACTAATTAAAATTATTTTTAAAATATATTTTTTAATAAGTTAAAATATTTTAAATATTTATATATTATATTTTTATTTATATAATTTTCAAATGTTTTATAATAATTTTTTAATAAATATATTTTAAAGTATAAATAATTTTTTTAAATAAACATTTTAATTAATAAAAATTATATAATAAAATATGGGAGAGACTAAGATCTTAAGGTTTAAATTTTTTTCTTTTGGAAACCTATATACTATTTAATAAGAGAAATGAATATATAGTTTACATTTATTCCTATGCACCTCTACAATTGATGTTTTGTTCAATTAAAGTATCAATTCATCCTTATTTTGTGTTTAAATGCAAGCTGTCAAGAAATATGTATAAATCAAATGTAGAAGGAGGTTATCTATACATTTCATGACTATATAACCATATATGTGACCTTCTAATCTCAATAGTTCCTCCCCATTAAATGCATCCATATCCTCATTCTTTGTAACAACTTGATTGACAATAACTTGATTGGCAATATCGTATTTGACAACAACAATAACAGCATGCCTCAATACAACTCTAATTTGGTCTATTTCATCAAGCACAAAGGGAATATGATTATCTATTATAGATACCAAGCTTAAAGTAACATCTATTTGTCACTATATCAACATTTGAACATGGTAGATATTATTGTGCAGATCCACATAAAATGCTATTAATGCATCCTTGAAAGTATGTATGAGTGTTCTTTCTTCTATCTATAAATGTAAAAAATCATCTTAAGCTTTGATTTTTTCAAACTATATTTCTATGTATATATTAGATCTACATTTATACAAACTTTTAATATACATGTTTTAATCCTTTGGTGTAATGGTTATGATTATTATTTAATGAAATTTTCATAATCTCTAAATATTCAAGATTTTTTTTTTGGTATTAATTTAAAGAGAGGGTTTTGAAAGGGTCCGCTCAACCTTATACATACAACCAAACTCTCAACCATAATAACAATCTCCAAAATATTATACCTATTAGGAATAATCGAGAGATTTTAATTCCTAATAACCATAATAATTCTAGAGAGAACTTAGAAAAGTAAAATGCTTTGAATGCAAAACAAACTCTAACAAACTCTGGTAAAAGGGCAAAGCGAGACCGAACACCCCTTCTAACAAGATCCAAATGGATGTCCGACTTCTCCTTACAAAAATAAAGCATCATGAGCCTCTTTCCTAGCAAGGGAGACTCCATCATTTGGGATATCATTTTTCCACATCGAAAAAGCAACACAATGGATACCACGGTTGGCCAGCATATCGGCCAATGCATTCCCCTCACGAAAGACATGGTGACTGTTTACCTATTCAAAAGCGTATAGCAATATCCTAGCTTTGGTAATAATATTGAGAATGTTCCAACTAAGTGTACACTCCCCTTTGAGCATCTTGATTATGTTCAAAGAGTCACCTTCGATTTCCACATTCTGACAGCTAGCATCCGCTAACAATTTCACCCCCATATAAGCTGTGTGAGCCTCTGGTAAGTGTGAAGATTGGGAATCAAAGGGTTCAAAAAATGCCATGAGGATATCGTCATTATTTTTTCGCACAACGATGCCTGCTCCAACCTTGTTGGGGTTATCCTTTGAGTCCCCATCAAAGTTTAGTTTTAGCCAATTGGGAGTTGGAAGGGCCCACATGATTCTTGCTCTAGGATCAGGTGGGTGGGCCGAGGAAGAGGGCTCCACCCCAATTTAAATTCTAAATCAACTTCATTGAAAGAGGAGGGTGCCTTGGGTCGTTTACCCACAAAATCAGCCAAGACATTCTTGACGCTCTATTAATGATCTTAGTACCCACCCTGACAGCATCAGTATCAACGTCATTAAAAGCATGGGCATTCCATTCTTTCCACATCCCCCACCATGCATGGGGAAACATAATTTTCCATAATCAAGATAGCCATTGGGACACGAACAGTGAACACCATTGAAGGATGTTGTCCATAAATGTACCTAAAAACACCCAATAAATTTTAAACCAATTGAAAATAAACATAAATACCTACCATGTGAATGGGAAGCTGAGGAGTAGATTTTGCATGGATTCCCAGTTCTATTTGCACAAATAGCATCTGTTCACCATAATGTGACCCCTCTTTCGAATATTCTCCAAATAAAGTATTTTATTTTGAGTCGCTAGCCAAAAATAAATATTGATATTTGGGATTAGTCTTTTAATCCAAATAATATTTGTTGGAAAAGGAGCCTCATATTTTGGAAGAAGGAAGGAATAAGTTGATTTCATAGTAAAGTCACCTACAGCTTCCCCACTCCAAATCAAATGGTCTTTGGAATCATCTTGTCTGATCGCATACCTGTTAAGTTCCACTAAAAGTTTTTACCAACTAACAAAATCATTCTGGTTGGACACCCAATAGGGATGAGAATTCCATGAATGCCTACCATTGACAATAGGCATATATTGGGAAACTCAAATTTTGCCTTCCTCCATTGCTTTCAAATAAAGAGCCCTGATCTTTGGGCCATCCAATAATGGCTCTTCCCTCAACCAATGGTCTTCCCAAAACTTGATGTTTCTCCCATCACCAATGATCCACCTACTTTTAGCCTTCACAAAGTCCTTGATCTTCGTTAAGCTTCTCCAAAAAATGAAGCCTCTCGAGGAGAGATCATCTGACAAAAAATAATTAAATATGAATTTCACTTTAAGGATAGAACACCAAGGTCTCTCGGTTCTCAAAGCAACCAACCACCCTAGTTTACCAACCAGGGGTCTATTCATAAGTGTTGCTCTTTTCAAATTAAGACCCCCGTCCTTTCTCCTCTTGCAAATCTGATCCCAAGCGACCAAGTGGTACTTGCATTTTAAATCTGATCCAGCCCAAAGAAATGTTTTACAAATACGATCAATTTTGTCCGTTACTTTAGTAGGGAGCATGAATAAGGACATGAAATAAATGGGTATGCTTTGGAGTGTGTTTTGAACAAGTATTGCCTTCCCTGCTTGGCTCAACCACAGCCCTTTCCAAAAGGCTAATTTACATTGGATTATTTCAATCAAGATTTATTTTTATAAATATGTTTTAAAGTAATAAATAATTTTAACACTTCATAAATATTAGTATTTTTATTATATAAATATACAATGTAATTTGGGAATCATGTTTTTTTATTCTATAATATATTATTATTCTTTACATTCTTAAGATTTATTTTTATAAATAAGCTCTAAAGTCAAAAATATGATATAAACACTTCAAAAATATTAATATTTTACATTTAGTAAAATAATAAAAAATTAAATATATTTAAAATATTCAACAATAGAGATAAGAGATGAGTAAAATTTGCTTATATATTTTTAGTATTATATATTAATAATTTTTTTTAATTTTTAAACCTTTAAGCCTCTTTACACAAATTATAATAAAAAAAAAAATGATCTAGAAAATTGAAAACATATCAAGGAGGCCATTGAAAGTATTTTTTTCTTAAATAAATTTTATATTTTTTATGAGTTCTAGGCATTATTCATATAAATTACTCTTTTTACTATGTTCTTTAAGTGACATATAACAAGCATGTCAAACTTCTTAAAGATTTCATTTGGATCAATTTGTAAGAAATAAAGGGTTTCATAGGGCTACATAGGACTTACATGCTACTTTCCTTTGGCCTAAAAAGGATGGTAAATTATTTATACTTATATAAACGTATTAGATATTTATCCTATGAGATCCATTAATAGATAAAAAAAAATTGAAAAATTATGTTCAAATATTTTTTTTCCTTGAAAAAAATAAATTTATATTAAGAAGATATGAAATTACGTTCTTCATATATCTCTTTGGAATTTCTTCAAAATTTCAATAGTGACATTAAAATGATGTCATTTGTACATCATAACTAGCTCTCTCTATCTTGTGTTGTCGCAGTCGCCAGAAGAAAGTTGTCGCAATATCGCAACATGTTGCGTCATCATGGCCATTGGAAGAAAGTTGTCACGATATCATGACATGTTGCGCCGTCACGGCCGCTAGAGCAAAGTTGTCACGATATCGTGACATGTCGTGCCATCGCAACCACTGGAGGAAAGTTGTCACGATATTGCGACATGTTGCATTGTCGCGATCGCTAAAGGGAAGTTTTCGCAATATTGTGACATGTTGCACCGTCATGGTCGCTGGAGAAAAGTTGTCACGATATCACGACATGTTGCACTGTCACGGTCGCTGGAGGAAAGTTGTCACGATATCGTGACATGTTGTGCGATCATGATCGATAGAGGAAAGTTGTCGCGATATCGTGACATGTTGTGCCATTGCGATCGCTAGAGGAAATTTGTCATCATATCACAACATGTTGTGCCATCGCGATCGCTGGAGGAAAGTTGTCACGATATCGTAACATGTTGCATGGTCAGGGTTGTTGGAGAAAAGTTGTCATGATTTCGTGACATGTTGCGCCATCGCGGTCGCTAGAGGAAAGTTGTCGTGATTTCATGACATGGTGCGCCATCGCGGTCGCTGGAGGAAAGTTGTCACGATTTCGTGACATGTCGCTCCGTCGCGGCCAAGGGAGGAAAGTTGTCACGATTTTGTGACATGTCGCTTCATCACGGCTAGGGGAGGAAATTTGTAGTGATTTCATGACAGGTTGCATTTTCGCAGCCAAGGGAGCTTAGGTGTCGCAATTTCGTGACATGTTGCTATTTCGCAGCAAATGGAGAAAATGTGTCGCAATTTCACGACATGTTGCTTTTTTGCGGCCAAGAGAGAAAAGTTGTCATGATTTCGTGACATGTTGCTTTTTTGCGGCCAAGAGAGAAAAGGTGTCTCAATTTTGTGACATGTTGCATTTTCGTTGCCAAAGGTGATAAGGTGTCGTGATATCACGACATGTTGCCTTTTCACGGCCAAAGGAGAAAAGGTGTCGCGATTTCACGACATGTTGCACTTTCGTGCCCAAAGGAGAAAAGTGTCGTGATTTCGTGACTTGTTGAGTTTTCGTGGCCAAAGGAGGAAAATGTCACGATATCACGACATTTTGCTTTTTCGTGGACAAAGGGGAAAGGTGTCGCGATTTCGCGACATGTTGCTTGTTCGTGACCTAAGGAGAAAATTTGTGTCGCGATTTCGTGACAAGCTGCTTCATCTATTGTAAGATTGTGTTCTCTCTGAGTTCGGATGGGAAGAGTCTCTTCCCTTATTGTAATTGATCTTTGTTTTAATACAAGTTTTTTCAAATTTTTCAAAAAAAACTAGCTCTCTCTATCATGTTAAGTTCTATCCTTAAGCATATTCCCAAATTTTTAAATATTACATTCAATATGGATCTCCCTAATAGGTATTTATATTGTAGAAAATATATGATTTACACACCCTCCTTAGTACTTATACTCTTATCAATTTTATAGGATGTGTATGGTTCACATTACATGGAAAACATGGGAATGCATAAATCCCCAATTCAAATAGACAAGGATAAGTTTTAAACATAACTTTATATCTCATAAGCCAATCATTGTGGTGGTTGTCTATTAGTATTTATAATGAGAAATTTTGACTAAGACTTCAAGGTTCAAAGTCATTCAATTATTTAACAAACCTTTTCTCTATATGACAACATGAGGAATAAATGTATAGCTTATATTCATTCCTTTATGTACCTCTACAATCAACATTTTGATAAAATAGAGTGGCAACTAGTCCTTATTTGGACACTAACTATGAACTATTAAGAAAAATCTAAATCAAAGGCTAAAAGAGATCATCTACACATTTCATAACTTTATAGTCATAATATTTACCTTGGAGTTTCCATAGTTCCTCCCACTAAATGCATCCATAAAATTATTCTTTGTAAAAACATGGTTGACATGTTATATTTGGCATTAACAATAACATCATGCCTAAATATAACTCTAAACTAGTCTACTTAGTTGAACACAAAGGCTAATCTATCTAATATATTACTCATCATAGATACCAAGTTTTAAATGACATTAATTAATGATGATATGGACATGGTGGATATTTTTTACAAACCCATATCAAATGTTCTCAATGAATACTAAAAAAATATTTAGGAATTATTCTATCATCCCATCTATTTATATATAAAAAAAAACAACATAGACTTTGATTTTTTCAATCTCTTATTTATATATATATATATATATATATATATATATATATCCTCATAGTTTGTATAAATATAGATGTTATCTAATACATAGTTTGTATAAATGTAGATCTAATACATACATAGAAATATAGTTTGAAAAAATCAAAGCTTAAGCTGATTTTTAACATTTATAGATAGAAGAAATAACAATCATAAACACTTTCAAGAATGCACTAATAACATTTTATGTGGGTAGAACAACAATATCCACCATGTTCATATGTTCATATAGTGACAAAATGATGTTACTTTGAGCTTGGAATGGATAATAGATAATCATAATCCCTTTGTGCTTGACCAAATAGACCAATTTAGAGTTGTATCGAGGTATGATGTTATTATTGTTGTCAAATAAGGCATTTCAATTAAGTTGTTACACAGAATGAGGATATGGATGCATTTAGTGGGGAGGAATTATTGAGATTCCAAGGTGTGTAGATGACCTCCTTACTACTTTAATTGAACAAAACATAGATTGTAGAAGTACATATAAATAAATGTAAAATATATATTTATTTCACTTATTAAATAGTATATGAATTTCCAAAAGAAAAGACTTTGAAACCTTAAAGTCTTAGTCTCTCCCATATTTTATTATGTATTTATATTAATTAAAATATTTATTTAAAAAATATTTCTACCTTAAAATCTATGTATTAAAAAATTATTATAAAACCTATAAAAATTATATAAATAAATATTTAAAATATTTTCCATTAGTAAAATAATGGTTTCAACTGTGTCTGAAACTGTCCTTTAATTTAAAATCGTCTATATATCCCAATACCATTAACTATTTTCATATTGTAAAATTGTACTATAAAACAAGTACTACATGTATACTCTTGGAGGGAATTCAAATAACGAGAAAAAACTCGAAAAAAAAATGTGACCTTAGGACAAATGTCAGGCTTTGCCTACCTTGTTTTATTTATTAAACATTTAGTATATATATAATATTAAGTTTATGAGATGGTGTTTTTTAAGTTGATTATAATTATATTATTTTTAGTAATTAGTAATTTGAGTGTTTTTATTAAATTTATTTCACTTCCACCTAGTTATTGTTGACTTCGACGACCATTGATGGTTCAAAACTCTAGTATCATCATCATTATTAAACTTATTTCACTTTCAATAGTTATTGTTGACTTCGTGTGATGGTTCTAAGTTGATTATAATTATATTATTTTTAGTAATTAGTAATTTGAGTGTTTCTATTAAACTTAGTTCACATCCACCTAGTTACTGTTGACTTTTACGATCACTGATGGTTCAAAACTCTAGTGTCGTTGTCATTATTAAACTTATTTCACTTTCACTAGTTATTGTTGACTCCGTGCGATGTTTCAAAACTCTACTGCCATCATCATTAAAGACAACCAAACTGTCATCATCATTATTAAACTTATTTCACTTTTCACTAGTTATTATTGACTCCCTGTGAAATGACCATTGATGGTTCAAAACTCTACTATCATCATCACTAAAAACAACCAAATTTTTTTAATTTAAATCTAAATATCTTCTTAATATTAAAAAAAAAAAATCATAATCATATAGGCCACTGCACATCATAAATCACCTTCTTAGATCTCTGCTTAAAAAAACCAATATTCGTCGACGGATTTAATCTGGAACGGTCCTACTCACCCTCAACTTTTTGGGCGTTTGGTTGGTTTACCTCAAGGTTTTTCCTTCTTCCATAATGAGGTTTCCACCTCCCTTTACAGGGTGCAAAGGGAAAAAGCGTCCAGTCATTGAAAGTGAACATACAAAGCAAGAAGTATACGAATATCTGACGTCAAAGGAGATTCCAGCTGATTGAACAGCGGAACACTTCCAAGTCACAGATCTGTTTCTTTCTTTCTGTGTGATGACATCATCGAACTAGTAAGGGGTTGCAATAAACTAAAATTTTATCTCAATCATTACAATCTTTTCAAACTGGCTACTCAAAAAAATACCATACCTTGAAATGACATTCATTTCCCGGTCAATCTAAATTACTTTTTGTTTTGTTTTTTTATAATACGAGAGGATGAAATGTCTTCTAATAACTTTTAGAATCTCTATTCTGATATCAATAAGCGTTCGTCTCATTCTGAAATTCCGAATAAAACCAGTGCAATGTCATGTCTGGTGATTGAGACACTGACGGTTCACAGATGAGGAAGCGAACAGCATAAATTCTTATTCAAATTGAGGCACACGAATCTAGTCTATAAAGCGTTGGAGTTGGGAATTTGGAGATCAAGACACATGGGATTCTTTGGCATTTTGCGAATCGGGATAACATGGCCTTACCGAGTAGAAAAAAACAATCATCCCACGGCCCACCTGAAGTTTCACGTCCTCTTTTTTGTTGTCGGCAAGTAAATAATACGAAACAAACAAAGGTTTATTTATGTGGAGTTGTTTATCTATTTACGTCTCCTTCCCGTACGAGAAGGGTGTTGATGCTCATAAAACATTTTAATATATGAGAATTCGAGAGTATAAAGAATATCATCGAAAGTTAGAGAAATATTAGGCCAATTTCTATTATTTTATATTACGTAAAGTTTTAAAATAGACTGGCTGTTCCCGACTCCTGTATAGGAGCCCTGTCACTTGTAAAGTTATCCTTTTACTTTAAATAAAATAAGTTTCGGGGGAGTTGAGTATTTGCCTTTTACTAATCACTAACAACATTTTTAGTCTAAGTAAACGTTTTAATTTTTAATTTTAATTTTTTTTTAATTGACCGTTATCTAAACTTTTTAATTAAACATGTAATGAAACGCCAATAGATAAAATAAGGGTTCTTTAGAAGTTAGTTTGGTGGTTAGAAATATTATATTTTTTAATTAAAATAAAACAATAGTATATGTATCTGTTGGCAGTTGAAATTGTCTGAGGATTGATTTTGATCGCATGTTCTAGGAACAATAATTACCTGTTGTGATTGTCAGGCACGTTTAGTGCTTGTGCCCTGCATGGATCACATAGTCAAGAAGTTCAGGAAACGGTCAATGCTCACGCCTCGCATAGAGCACGCAGTCGAGAAGTTAGATGTACTTTTGACACTCTTTTTCTAATTTAGCCCAACTTATCGAATTGGATTTGAAAATATATGAGAGGAAAAGCAATATAACTAATTAACCTAAATTAAGGGTGGTAGCATCAAAAAATAATAGTTAAAAGTGAACACATTTTCAAGTCATTAGAATTATTCATTTATTAATCTTGTGTAAAGACCAAGACAAATACTAGTCACAACTTTCCACACAAAGATACATACAAAGACCAAGATAGATATTCAAGTAGTCATAACTTCGTATATCTATATTTGCAAGCACTTTACAATTATACAAAAAATGAAAGAGGCTCGAAGGCATGTACATGCATTGACTCAAGACTCAAGTCCAGATCCATACATAGAAGAAGATAAGAGAAAAACTCTACCTAAGGCCATATACTAGGCACAAAATTATTCTTCTTTCTCTCCTTTAGATACAAAACTAAATATTTATACAGCTTAATTTTTAAATTCAAAATTCAAAATTTTCCTCAAACTGTCCTAAAGTAGAAATGTTTGTGTCTTCTTTGTTTGTCGAGCTTGAGGTCCTATGTTGCATTCATTGCTAGTAGATCTAGAGCGGATCTAGGGTTTGATCACCATAAATGTCTTGGAAGCAAAGTGGTACCTTTCAGAGGTGTCACTAATGGACCTCTTCTCTTCAAGGAAATTCAAGCTCAAGTGGCATTAACCTTTGCTTATTGGGGAAGCCTTATTGCCAATCTCAAGATAGCATGGGCCCCATATCGATGTCCACCTTGTTACCAAGTCATTATTATGCTTGACATTTCACTAGGTTTGGTTGGGTCCTATGTCAATCAATCCTTTATTAAAATTTTTATGATTGGGACTTCACGCATGGCATGGTCTTTGAGATATCACTACCTTTTTGGTTGCACCCTATCCTAATATTTATTATCTCTTAGATCCTCATTACTAAACTTTGGTAAAAGCCTTTGGCTTATGGATCCTCTTAAGGACCTGATTGCTTTAATAGTGTTTCTTTAGCTCTAGCTTTATTTCAAAACTTCATTTTAGATGGAGGGTTGCCTTTGGATTCCATTTGTAGTGAGATATTCATGAAGTTCTAGTTGGTTCTTTCTTTATCATCTATCGGTCTAGTGAATGCCACTCTTATTGTCGTCTTTTCTCCTTGCTTGATTTTTGATGTTTCAAAGTTACTTTCATGTAGGAATCATTAAATTTTTCATTTTATGAGTGGGCTTGAGCTATTCCCTTTGTCTGGTTTTGATCTATTTTCTCCTTTTTGCTTATTTTACCATAAATTTTTGGGATGATCTTCATATGGATTATAAAACTTAGATAGTCTTATTGAATCCTTGTCTCAACACCTTTCCCCCTTATTTTGTTCCTCCATTGTTCTTAGGTTTTATTTACTTGGGATATTGTTGGTACCATTTTATAATTGCACTAGGGTATATGATGTATTGCAAACCCAATTACCAAAAGAGGATGGATCATTTTTTGAATCCATCCATATGGTTGAGGGATGGACCTGTGGTCATTGAGTGGATAGAAACCTTACCAACAACAAATCCCTTTTAGCTACCACTAGAAAGGCTTTGGGGTTCCTACTCATGGTAAGGTTTAACTTAGCTACCACAAAAAAGGCTATAGTACTTTATCCATTTGATCTAGATGGTCAACATTACCTCATGGTATAGGGAATTTTGAATTTTCTAGTAGCTTTCAATATAGACCATACCTCATTAACATCCTTGGCCATTTCTCAGCATTAGCTACTTGATATATGGAAGGAGCTTTGGGTCCTCTCCTCTCATTCAACTTTAGACAATAATTTTGTTCAAAATTCCTCCTTCAGGATTGATTTACGTAGTGTAGTGAAATTTCACTATAGTATTATTATAGAATAAGTATTTGTATAAATATATTGTACAAATCTTAGAACTAGAACAAAATTATTTTTTACTAGTGATCAAAATTATTATCTAATATCATCCTACGAGGGACACTTTAGTGGTATGTATTTGGGTTTTATCCAATACACCCATGTTCAAACACTCATACAAGGGGATCAAGACCCCTTTCAAAACCCCATGCTTTTTAAATCCTTACCATGAATGCATAGAACAGTGATTCTATAAAATTTCTAAAGAGAAGGAACATTGGAAAAAGGAAAATATAAGTTGAGAATGAGTGCAATGCAGGCGGTAGTACAAGCCAAGAGTGAGTGTGAGTTAGGAGTGAGCCCCACTAGCTAGTATGGAATGAAAATCATATTTTAAGTCCCTAATGAGAAGGCAAGATGCCCTATCTAGAAATAAGGATGTCATACCTAGAAGTATGAAGGCCCAAGTTAGAGATAATCAAAAGAGTGAATGCATGGCAAGTTCAATCCAGGCAACATATGTTACATTGAAAGTGAGTATCAATGATGAGATGATTGAGCATGATATAATGTCTCTTAGAAGTAGAGGGTTAATATGTAAGTTTTATTAATCATGGATAGGGTTTTTAAATATTTAAAATTGGATCAAGTAGAAGTGGGGATTGAACTCCAATTACTCTATGAATTTTCTTCCTAAAAATTTTTCCTCGTCATATTTTCTAGTTCAAAAATTAGAGATAAAATAATGAGTGGTGGACCATGGTTTAGGTGAGAAGATCACTTTATTTGAGACCATGGAATGAAATTTTTTTTATTGATACATAAATTATTAAGAAGCTTTTGTTGTGGGTTAGGATTTTTGGACTTCCATATCAACTTATCAATAAGGATGTTTTGAAGAATATTGGAAATACCGTAGCAAAATTTATCAATATAGGACTAACTTCTAAGGAGTGAAATCTTGCTATATATACTTGAATATGTGTTGCTATGGATATTTCAAAATCTTTTCCACAATCCTTTAAGATTAAATCTGAATCAAGAGAATAGGATCAACAAGTGGATTATGCAAATGTTGTATTTTGATGTCACAATTGTTATGAGATTAGACACATGGCAAAATTTTACAAAGTGAAAACTATGAAGAAAGTGAAAAACAATGGTCATCAGATAAAATTCAAGATGAAGCAGGAAAATCATATAGTAATAGAAGCTAGATAAGATCAAGGATATTCCACTCTAAAATAAGAGGTAAATAAATCCTATCTACAACATCAATTGGAAAGTTTAAAAGGAATTAAAGGTGTAAAGGAATATGTGGAGGAAAATCCTAAAACAAATACAACATAAGAAGTCAATTTTATTATAGGTAAATAATCTTTAATTTCCTCAAGTAGTGTAGAATCCCCTCCTAGTAATATAAGTTAAAGTGGTGAAGAAGTTATTCCTTGCACTTTAAGGTTTCAAGGGCAACATAATAAAGAAATGAGGATGGAGGAAACCCATAAATATTTAGGGATTTTAGTGGAAAATAAGAACGTAATTGCTACATGAGAGCATTCTTTTATGTTAGTATTTCCATGGTAACATAAAGAAGAATAATCTTTTGAGGTTATTCCTTCCACTTCACATCCTTAAAATCAAAATAAAACTAAAGATACTAAGTCTTACAATGAATAGTGTGATAATATTGAAGAGAATGATGAGGATGAAAATTTGTTGGGAATAGAAAAAGAGAGGAAGACCTAAGAAGCAAAAACAAAGAGAAAAAACTATTAGAGGGATATTGATATGGAAGAACAAAATGAAATATTACAAGTGTTAACAAGAAGTGGGGATAAACCCACAAATAAAAACAAAAAATAACAACAAAACTTAGATCTTGGAATATTAGGAGAATGAATAAGAACCCTAAAAAATGTATTAATAAATTATTAGGTTGTTATAGATGATATTTATAGATATGGAAACTAGAAAGTAAATATTTTAGCCATTTCCAGTGTTGAATTTAATATTGACAAAATTTAAATATTGAAACACATCTGATATAGAATTGATTGTGGAACCTTAGCAGTTTGAGGAAGATTAATATCTTTGATATAAAGGCAAGTTGGATATGGTTTAATTAACTTTTTATAAATGTAATGATAGCAATGTAATGTTTCATGTTTGTAATGGGAGTGGCCCCCAATAGAATCCACACATGGCTTATTAAGAATGAATGATTATCTAATATATCAAATTCAAAATAAAATAAGTACATTATGACAATAAAAGTGATTACTTACCATTAGTAGAATGATTTTTAAACCAATGATACTACATCTTCGCAATGAAAATAGACCAAATTCTACATCTAAAACCTATCTAGGATATGGTCATTGCCATCTCAATTTACAATAATGTATTTGTAGCATAAAAGAATCCTACTTAAAAAAAAAATACTAAAGAAGTAATTTGACTGGACTTTATTAGGATTCAATATCCACAATGTATTGCATAATGGTTTCTTAGTTGCAACTAAGAAAATTTTTCAATCAAGACATCACTTTGGCAAGATACTTTTATATTTGTAATGCATAGCTCATACTCTTTATTGAGGTAAGTATATGTTACATTTTTTTGTGGAATAAAATTTAAAATATCATGTATGAAGTGGTCAAATGGAATCTAGAGAGAGTAGTAAATAAGGGATGGAATCTGATCATAGAAAATAATTTGTTACATATAAATAGACATTTAGAAAATAATAACTTGCAAGAGCAAGATAAATATTCTAATGCAATATATAAGTTAAATAATATAAAAATATTGGTCTAAAAGAGGAAAACCTTGATAAGAGAAACCATGCAAAAGAGGTAGTCATACAATTTTAACCATAAATTCAAATTCATGTACATAAACATTGTTTGGGCCAAACATTATGATATAATAAGTAGCAAGCTTCTGAAAAATAACCTGAATAATAATTGAAGTTTAACATTAGCTCTTGCATTAGAGGTCATAATGATTGGTGCAAGAATGTGAAATAATAAAAGCATGGCCTAAACATCTAAAATAAATCATAAAGCTTCATGTTATACCACACATATTTAATTTATTTATGTAACATTAACAGATAAAGGGGATAATCCAATTTAATTTGATTTAACTTGTACAACATTTCAAAATTTATAGGATGATTTCCTATAACATGCACAATAAACTATAAGTGGGGAATATAAAAATAGATCCTATAGAAAAAATTAATACATCTTCATTTAGTGGATATTTATGTATTTTTAATATACTTTCCTTTCAAACTCAAGTGATGGTTTATGATAATGTAATGACATTTTCTTATATATCTCTATTGGTCCTCTTAGTGTTTGTTGCAACTTATAGTCTACAACTATAAAATTTTGTTCATCTCCTCTTATTAGTACTTTTTATTGGGTATTAAATTTGGATTTTCTATTTTAATGAATGCCAAACTTACTTGTATAAGATTGCATGATTATGCTTCTAGATAAAATACTTTATGAATCACTTTATCTTGAAACACTATATTTATATCTATTATTATAGACTTCTTCTCCCTTTATTATTTATAATTTTATTTGATTTAAGATAAAATTATAGGGAGATAGCTCACCCTATATGTTTCTTAGGTGAAATTGGTTGTCAAGTTACACAATTGATTAAGGAAGCACATAATTACCTTATCCATAGGTTAGAAAAAAATGAATATGAACATATCCATGATTTGAACACATCAAGAGGAGTCCATGCCATCCATGATGAAGACATCATGGTTTACCTCTTTGTCTTGTATTTGAAAGGAAAAAATCATGATACAAGATATTAGAGAATGACAACATCCAAAAACAAAATAAATTGATGGACCAATTTGCTTTAATATTTGAAGAAATAATTGAGACACACGTGTTGTTATTATATTTATCCACATAACTAGAATTTTAATTGAATACATCTAATATTTCAATCTATGATTCATGGAATGAGACTTTAACAATAATTAGGCTAGTTAATGCACATGATCTTATATAGTATCTCAACTATCGGAGAATTTTAGTTGTATAAATTCTTTTTGGGAGTAAATTTTTTTTAGTATTTTTGTTCCTTCTTAAATAGTTATTTTTATCTTTCTCTAAAAACCCCATTAAGAACATTTTGTTGTGGTTATTATGCTCTTCACTTGCTGCATAACACGATCTGGTGAACCAAAAAGCCTCTAGCACTAGTAGTATGCTCTTCACTTACCGCATAACACGATTTGGTCAATAAGAAACTAGCACATATTTTTTTAATAGAGTACTGCTACACCATGTTTCCTTCTAAGCTAAGTTACCCTTATGCCCAAAAAATTCCATCTCTTCCTCCATTTTAACTTTGCAATATTTTACCATGTGCCCAGTCTCATGAAATTTGCAACATTGAAATGCAATGTTTTCATAATCCATTTGCTGATCCCATTCTCTTGATTCAGTTTTAATCCCAATAGATTGTAGTAAAGGTTTAGAAATATTCATGGAAACACATATTCAGGTGTATACAACATACCTTCTCTGCTCATTAGATGTTCCCTCTTGGATGAATTCACCTAGAGTATTACCAATACTCTTCAAAACCTCCTTATTGATGAGTTGATAAGGAAGTCCAAAAAGCCTAATCCATACCAAAAGACTTTTAATAGTTTTTGTGTCCATAGAAAAATTCTCACTCCAAAGGTATTAAGTATAATGCATATTTACCCTTAAACCATGGGCCTCCATCCATTATTTTATCCCTTATTTCTAAACTAGAGAAAATAATGAGGAAAAAACCTTTCAGAAGAAAAGTCAAGGAGTAAATTGAATTCAATCCCAACTTCCACTTAGTACAATTTTGTATCTCATAAAAACCTGGCCAGTATCAATGAAACTTAAAAATTAATCCTCTGGTATTAAGAATCATTATATCATGCTCAATCATATCATCTTTGATAATCACTTCTAGTGTAGAATCTACTACCCGGACTGGGTTTGCCATAGATTCTCTCTTACCCTTATTGCTAGCTAGGGCATACAAAATTCTAACTTGGTCATTCATACTTTCAGTAAGGACTTTCACAAATGACTTTATTTCCATGCTACGTAGGGTTTTTTCAAATGAATCTTCTAAATTTTCCTAATATCTCAAACAAAAAGTGACTTGTTACTTGGTCACACTTTGCTTTTTACTTTTTTCTTTCCTTCTCACACTTCCTCCTCACTCCCAAATTGCACTCACACTTGATTTTGGCTGCACTCACTCTCGGATCATGCTTGCACTCACTTTTTAATGTACACTTGATACATATTACACTCACACTCGACTTACATTCATACTCTTATTTTTGGCTATACTAACTCTTGGATTATGCTCACACTTGCTTGTGGATGCATTCACTCTTTATTTGTGCTTACATATATTTTTGGTTGCACTCATTCCCCACTTGTGCTCGTACTTACTTTCGATTATGCTCACTCCTGGTTGTATTCACTCTTGTTTGTGTTCACTCTTGGCTATGTTTACTCCTAGATGCGCTCACTCCTGGATGCACTCACTCCTGGTTGTGCTCACTCTTGGATATATTTTTCTTAAAATAAATAAAGGTATACTTATTAATATAAGCATTTGATTCTGTTACCCTACTTGAAATAAAATATACAAGTTCAAGTTATCATGGGATTTTGAGAAATGAGGAGCGGTGGAGGAAGCGAAGGAGGAGAAAAAATGATAGGCAGGAATTTTGAACCAACGGAAGGAGAATATCCAGATGCAAGGAAAAATGTTGTAGCTAGAAAGGAAAAGGATTCCCTATCATCTCAGTTCAAAAATTCTAAAGGTACAGATCCTCTAGATAAACCCTTAGACAAAGGGTCCCACTGGGGTTCGAGAGCTGGCAACAAGGGCCCAACCTTTTTGGAAATGCTGAAAGGGAAAAAGGAGCCAGTCAGTGAACTACCGCCCCTAATACCAAAAAATAACAGGTTAACTGTGCTAGTGGATATTATGGAAATATTCTTGGATATGGAGGCATCATCCTTAGTTGGCAATTTTTTGGAAGGCCGGACATTGAGACTATTCGCTCATGGGTTGCGACAAAATGGAAAACTTCAGGAAGCTTAGAAATTTAGCCATGTCAAGAGGTCTTTTTATGATAAGACTCAACAAAAAATATGATGCAAAGCGCATCTTGACAGGAGGACCCTGGTTTCTAGGAATACGTAGCCTCTTTCTGATGAAGTGGGGGGAGATTTCAACCCTGAGAAGCAGAACATTAATATAGCACCCATTTGGTTTCGCTTACCAAACCTCCCAACCCAGTTTGTTAATGAGTACTGGCTTAGTGGCATAGCAAAGATGATAGGAGAGCTCGTGGCAATAGACCATTCAACCCTAGCAAGGACTATACTGACACATGCCAGGATCTGTGCAAATGCAAACTTGGATTCTGATCTACCTTCTCAGGTGGAACTAGCATATGGAGAGTTTCTAAGGATTTAGCCTATGGAGTATGAGAACAAGCTGACATTTTGTAGCGTGTGTAAAACCTAGGGCCATATTCAAGCCCAATGTCTGACTATAACTACAAACAAGGAAGCCACGAGCAAAGGTTTTCTAAGGAAATCTAATGGGAGAGGGATCCCAAAGTTTCAAGGACCGCATCTTAACTTGGAAGGATACAGACAAGTTAAGAATAACCAAGCTGACCAAGCCAACACAGAACTGGCAAAAATATAGGAGAAACAAAAGCAACATAATGAGGGAGGCAAAAATCATAAGGTATGTAATAAAGATCCCAGCTTGAACATGTTTGATATCCTAGAAAATATAGAAGTTGAAAAAGAAAACAGTAAGGATGATACCATCAGTTTCAAGTTTCCTGAAACCCTAGACTCCCCATCTAAATTAGGACCATCCATAGTTATGACAAAAATCCCCAAAAGCTATGCTCAAAATGAAGAAAAATTGCCAGGTCATTTCAGTTTAAACATGGAAAAAATAGAGTTAAGAGTCGAAGTTGTGGAAACAAGAGGCAGGTATGTAGCTCCTAATCCGGTAGTGGAGCAAATTATCCCTTATCAAATGAGCCCAACGGTAAAAAGGTTCCTTGAAGGAAATCCCCCTATTTAGGAACCAGATAGGAGAGGTGAACCAAAACAAGGCTGAGGATGAAGAGGGAATTGAAAACCCCCAAAATGAGGAATAAGGTTCAAGCCCTAGACTATCACAGTATATGCCCTCTCATTTTAGTCTAAAATAGACTAGAAGCACCACCAAGCCTCCGATATATTATGGAAGTGAAAGAAAGAAAGGGAGAATATCTACAGAAGAGCACTATAGAATGATAATCAATGAAGAAATTACAAACGGAAAGCAAAGAACATTGTTACAGCAAGCTATTCCTAGCCAGGATAATAGAAAAATTGATAAACCCCCTTTGGCTCAAGGAAGGGGGTGGGGAAAAAATATCAAACAGTCTAAATTAAGGTTCTCTCATGGAATGTGAGAGGCCTAAATGGCCCACCAAAACAAAGGATGGTGAAGTCTATAAGGAAGGATTGGAATCCTACTATCATTTTTCTTCAAGAAATCAAAATAGATGCGGCACAATTAGCACTTATAGCTAGAAGGATTTGGAAGCAAGGGGAAGTGGCCTTTCAACAGGTGAGAGGAGCATTTGGGGGCCTCATGATCTTATGGGATCCTATTAAAATAGAAGGAAGTATTATTCAAGCAAATGAAAGAGTCTTAAGCGTATTATTTCATGATTTTGATACTAATAAGAATTGGATTATGTCAAATGTTTATGCTCCCACCTCTGTCCAAGGGCGGTCTAAACTATGGGATTTTTTGGGGCATTTGAGCCAAGATTTTAAAGACATTCCTTGGGTGATTGGGGGAGATTTCAATACCCCCCTTTACCCATCTGATAAGAAGGGAGGATTTGGGTTACCCTAAAGGAGCATGGAGGACTTCAATGAATTCATTAACACAAATGAATTGATGGATTTAAAACTAAAAGGAGCCAAATTTACATGGAGTAACAAGAGGATAGGAAGTCAGTTAATTCAAGAAATGTTGGACAGGTTTTTTTTCATCCAAGGAAGCTACAACAATGTTTGGTGATTCAGCATTACAAGCCCTTCCTAAATGCTCTTCAGACCATAATCTTATTCTATGGGAGGCATTTTAGGCTAACTCCTTTAAAAAGCCATTCATATTTCTTTCAATGTGGGTTAAACATCCGGACTTCAAGAAACGAATAGAGGAATGGTGGCAGCAGCCTATCCATGGAAGTGCTTCCTTCAAACTATCTCGAAAACTTAAGATGGTGAAAAACAACCTTAGAATATGGAATAAAGAAGTCTTTGGAAATATTTTTGAGAATAAGAGAGCAGTGGGGGAAAAACTAAGAATAATAGAAAGCAAAATCCAAAATGGAACCTATGATGAGGCGACAAGGACTAAAGATAAGGAAACCCTTTGTGAGTTTTATAATATTTTAGCTTGTGAGGAGATGTATTGGAGGCAGAAATCAAGGGCATTATGGCTAAAGGAAGGGGACTCTAATTCAAATTTTTTCCATGTTACCACATTGAGCAATAGAAGCAATAATAATATTAGAAATTTAACTAAGGTGGATGGATCCTCAACTCAAAACATTCAGGAGATCAGGGACGAGGCTGTTAATTTTTTTAGTTCATTATTGGGTGAAGAAAGGACCTGTAATGCCCAAGAAAAGGACTCTCTCCTTTAATTCATTCCACAAATAATTGATGAAATGATTAACGAGTATCTTACAATAGTTTTTTCAGACAAAGAGATCAATGAGGATTTGTTTAACATGGATCCTGACAAAGCTCCTGGGCCGGATGGGTTTTCACCATGGTTTTTCCAAGTTTGTTGGGATATTTTTGGAGCAGAAGTTATTGCTGTAATCAAGGAGTTCCAAAGTTCAAATCATATTCCAAGGGGTTTCAATTCAACTTTCATTTCTTTTATCCCTAAAGGCCCCAACCCCAAGACTATGGCTGACTTTAGGCCGGTTAGCCTATGTAATATATCCTATAAAATTCTGTCCAAATTTTTAGCCAACCGTTTGAAGAAAGTTCTATCGGTTATCATTGATCCAAGTCAAGGAAGTTCTGTACAAGGAAGATCAATCTTAGATGGAGTTATTACTGTTCATGAGGCTCTTCATACAGCCACTCAAACCAAAAAATTAGTCACAAATTTAAATTTAGACATGAACAAAGCTTATGACAGGATAAATTGGGAATTCCTAGAGGCAGTTTTATTAAAATTTAGCTTTAACATGAAATGGGTCAAGTTAATAAGAGAGTGTATTTCTAAGCCTTGTTTTTTAGTTTTGGTTAATGGGTCTACTATAGGTTTTTTCAAAGCAAATGTGGTCTAAGACAAGGAGATACCATAAGTCCTATTTTGTTCATCATCGTAGCTGAGGCCTTGGGAATAACCATTAAGGCAGCAACGGTAGCTGGACTCATATTAGGTATCAAGGCCACATCGCTAACTACCCCGATGACACATCAGCAATTTTTTTATGATACATTGCTACTAAATTTGGCTTCTGTGGTTGAGGCAAGAAGGATTAAAAATATTCTCATAATTTATGAATAAGCGGCTGGACGAAAAGTGAATTTTGATAAGAGCAAACTTTATTTCATCAATACCCCCATTCCTAGGAAAAATAGAATAGCAAGGATCATGGAATGTCATATTGCATCCCTTCCCACCTCCTATTTAGGTCTTCCCCTGTTTACGGGGAAACCTGAAGGATCAATGTGGAACATAGTTCTGGAGAGGATCCAAAAAAATCTAGCAAGTTGGAAAGGACATATGTTATCTCAAGTAGGCAAAGTAGTTTTAACTATGGCTTCACTTCAAAGTATACAAGTTCAAGTTATCATGGGATTTTGAGAGATGAGGAGTGGTGGAGGAAGTGAAGGAGGAGAAAAAATGATAGGCAATAATTTTGAACCAACGGAAGGAGAAGATCCAGAGGCAAGGCAAAATGTTGTAGCTAGAAAGGAAAAGGATTCCCTATCAGCTCAGTTCAAAAATTCTAAAGGTACAGATCCTCCAGATAAACCCTTAGACAAAGGGTCCCACTGGGGTTCGGGAGCTGGAAACAAGGGCCCAACCTTTTTGGAAATGCTGAAAGGGAAAAAGGAGCCAATCAGTGAACTACCGCCCCTAATACCAAACAATAACAGGTTAACTGCACTAGTGGAGATTATGGAAAGATTCTTGGATATGGAGGCATCATCCTTAGTTGGCAATTTTTTGGGAGGAAGGCCGAACATTGAGACTATTCACTCATGGGCCACGACAAAGTGGAAAACTTTAGGAAGCTTAGAAATCATAGCCATGTCAAGAGGTTTTTTTATGATAAGACTCAACAACAAATATGATGCAGAGCGCATCTTGACAGGAGGACCCTAGTTTCTAGGAATACGTACCCTCTTTCTGATGAAGTGGGGGGAGATTTCAACCCTGAGAAGCAAAACATTAATATAGCACCCATTTGGTTTCGCTTAACAAACCTCCCAGCCTATTTTGTTAATGAGTACTAGCTTAGTGGCATAGCAAAGATGATAGGAGAGCTCGTGGCAATAGACCATTCAACCTTGGCAAGGACTAGACTGACACATGCCAGGATCTATTTTTTTCATCATCATAGTTGAGGCCTTAGGAATAACCATTAAGGCAGTAGCGGTAGCTAGACTCATATCAGGTATCAAGTCCACATCGCTAACTACCCCGATGACACATCAACAATTTTTTTATGATACATTGCTACTAAATTTGACTTTTGTGGTTGAGGCAAGAAGGATTAAAAATATTCTCATAATTTATGAATAAGCGGCTGGATAGAAAGTGAATTTTGATAAGAGCAAACTTTATTTCATCAATACCCCCATTCCTAGGAAAAATAGCATAGCAAGGATCATGGAATGTCAGATTGCATCCCTTCCCACCTCCTATTTAGGTCTTCCCCATGTTTACGGGGAAACTCGAAGGATCAATGTGGAACATAGTTCTGGAGAGGATCCAAAAAAAGCTAGCAGGTTGGAAAGGACATCTGTTATCTCAAGCAGGAAAAGTAGTTTTAACTATGGCTTCAATTCAAAGTATACCCGTTTACTTCCTATCAATTTTCAGAGTTGCCAGCAAGGTGTATCACAAAATTGAGCAGCTTCAAAAAAAATTTCTCTAGTGAGGGACTGAGGATAAGAAAAGGATCCATTTAGTAGGTTGGAACAAGGTTTGCAAACCTAAATCTGATGGGGGGTTAGGATTGATGAGAGTTGCTCATTTCAATATAGCTCTGTTAGCCAAAAAAGCATGGCAGTTATTGACTAAGATCGATAATGAATGGACTGCCATAGTTAGGAGGAAATACCTCCAAGGTGTGAACTTCCTTAATGACAACTTAGCAAGCAGGAAGTCTACTTTTTGGAATGCAATCCTCACGAAGAGGGATCTTATCAAGAAATGTCTTAGATGGATTCTATGAAATGAGCAAACAATAGACTTTTGTAAGGATCGGTGGGTGAGAGATGAGGAGTTATCCCAGAATCCTCATTTGGCTAGGATTCAAGAGCATATGGAGCAACATATTGGGAAGAATGTTGCAAATTATATGTGGCAGGATATAAATATCAACAAGTGGAAACACATCAGAGTATAGGGTTTTGAAGCGGAGTCTGAAGAGCTTTATAACATTTTAACTCAGCAAATTATTCCCTCTGGAGAGGATGAAGATCACATTGTTTGGGCAAAGACTGAAATTGGTGACTTCACAGTTAAGTCTTCCTATAATTTACTTCTCAATGTGGAAGGTCAACAATTTCAACCAAGTTTGGTTTGGATCAAAGGCTTAATTCCTAAAATATTCTTTTTTTCATGGCTGGTGATTCAAGGAAAAATCCTCACTATGGACAATATGTTATCCAAAGGTATGGTTATTGCTAACCATTGCTACATGTGCAGGGCAGGATGGGAGACTACCCAACACTTGTTTCTGGAGTGTTCGATAGCGGAGTCCATCCTGGATGAAATTTTCCAAGCCTTTAGGATCTTATGGGTTAAGCCTGCTCTTATATCCGAAGTGTTCCATCAATGGCCTCAACCCTTTGTTAGCCTAAAACTTAAGTACCTATGGAAAATATGTTGGCATCATTTTCTCTGGCAGATTTGGCTAGAAAGGAACCATAGAGCCTTTAAGGATACCATTCAACCCAAAAAACATCCTCAATAGGATTATTGTCTTTGTGAAAGAAAACCTTAGCACCTTAGTGGATGAGAACCATAGAATTCATCCCCAAGAGAAACAATTAGCTCGGGCCTTAGGTATTGAGGACAAACCTTCCATTCCTTTGCCCAATCCCAAAAATGGGATTTCTTGAGAGCCACCCCCCCAGGGTTGGTTTAAACTAAATTTTGATGGTGCAGCCAAGGAGAACCCAAGAAGAGTTGGAGTTGGAGTAATAATCAGGGATCATCAAAGAAATCTTGTCAAGGCCTTCACTGAACCATTGGGAATCAGAACTAATAATGAAGCAGAAGCTAGAGCCCTTTGGAGAGGGTTGCAAGTAGCCCAAGCAACTCAAGGTAATTTTATGATTGAAGGTGATTCGATGAACATCATCAACCTGTTAACCAATGGCAAAAAACCTCCATGGAGAATCGAGGGAGTCATCCATGAAGTGAGGATCCTTTTTGTGGCAAGACATAACAGGAGGACTCGTCACATGTACCATGAGGCCAATAGGTCAGCTAAAAAATTAGCCAACATAGGTGTTGATGTTGGTAGTTTGGTGACATGGACACAAGGTGTGCCACATGAAGTGGAAAACATTATTAGTCATGAAAAGAAACCTACTCATTAAGGAGAAATATGAATGGGGGTTCTTTCCCATGGATCTAGTTAATAACTATGGGGTTTCCCTCTAAATCATACCAAACTGGAAATGAAGGTAATAGGGTGTAAGCCTTGGAGGATTCCAATAGAGAATAGGAAATGGGCAAGCAACAGGTTTCACAAGTGCAAAGTTCTAAACTTAAATTTCCTATCAATGTAAGTAATTTTTACAGTTATGTTTAGGTATGGGTGTGCCTTGTTAGTAAGGTGTTGTAGGGGATTCAACACAAGTTTTGGTAAGAAAGTTTCAAGGATGACTAGGATCTACAATATCAGTAGAAGGTTGGATATTGTAATAGGTTTTGGGTTAACCTGCAAAACCTAGTAATTAATGAAGACTTTTATTTACCAAAAAAAATATAAGCATTTGATAAAATAATAATGAAGAACACAAGCTTATACTGATATGGGGGGTGAATAGTATAAGACCACTTTTTAATTTGCTTTAAAAACAACTTTTAAAACAGTATAATGCAGTGAACAGATAGCAAAAATAATAGCAGTAATCAAAGCAATGCACAACACACCATTCACAAGGTGACACAACAATTTATGTGGTTCACCCAAAGTGGGCTACTCCACGGATAAAACTTTTCTCTAAAAGTTATATCATAGTTCTTTGGTAATCCTTCCCAATTACAAATTTTATGGGCACCAACCCAAAGGAGACACCTGCCCCTAGCTCTTCTCTTAGTGGTGATCCTCTAGAAGACCTCTACCTCCTTTGCCCTTAGCAAGTGGAACTCTATCCACAGAAGACACCTATCTTCCCTGCTCTAGCTGGAGATCTCTGTCCTCAACTCTATCACTGCAAAGCCGTTCCTCAAATTTGCACTAAACACAGTCCTTCGGTCTGGCACAAATCTGTCCTCTTCCTCTTTTCTTTTCTATTACAGTTGCACTTGGTCGAAACCAACTTTTCACAGTCTGCGCAAACACAGTAGCACTCAATCTACTTATGCTCTTTTGCAAAAACACAACAGCACAATCTTCGCACATCCAGCACAAACACAGCAGCACAATCTTCACACTCTTTGCTCAAACACAACAGCACTATCTTTGCAACCTCTGTGCAAACACAGTGGTACAGTCATCACACACTTCGCACAAACATAGCAGTCAATCAGAATTCCATTTATGCACCTCTACAATCGAACTCCCCGCACTCTATCTATGCAATTCATACTTCGAACGCACATTTAATCGATCATGAAACTCTCCAAGTAGCCCTCCTTTTATACTAACAATCTCAAGATTGAAACCTTGACCTTAGTCAGTTGTTTACCCTTCAACCACATCGGCTGCAAAACCCTACGCTGCATTGGCCCAGATTTAACTATGTCACGAAACTTCAACATGTCACGATATCGTGACACTTTTACAGTCGTACACCTTCTATAGCCTGTTGTCGCAAAATCACGACACCTTGGCCTTTATCGACTTCCTTTGTACTTCTGTCATGAAATCATGACACCTTTGCCTCTTGCTGACGTCATCTCACTTCTATCGCGAAATCGTGACACTTTAGTCTTCATGGCCTTTTTCTCAGCTTCTGTCGTGAAATCATGACACCTTTGCCTCTTGTTGATGACATCACACTTCTGTCATGAAATCATGACACTTTAGTCTTCATGGCCTTCCTTTCAGCTTTTGCCATGAAATCGTGACACTTATGAATTTTGCTAACGTCATCTGCACTCTATCATGAAATCACGATGCTTTTGATGCCTTAGATCTTTTCTGCCATATGCCCGCGAAACTGGAACATGTCATGAAATTGTGATGCTTTCGCCTTCAAGCTCTTCCTTCTTCAATTTGTCATGAAATTGTGACGCTTCTTCTTTTTAAGACTTGCTAACTATTTTTGTCATGAAATAGCGACACTATCTCCAACTGCAAGCTACCAACTCAACCTGTCACAAAATCGTGACACTTTCTGCATCCGTACAACTTCTTTGAAGCCTATCGCAAAATCATGATGCTTTCAACTTTCGAAAGATTTCCCTACAACCTGTCACGAAATGTGATGCTTCTGGCTTTCATACGCTTTCTCCACTACCTGTCACAAAATCATGATGCTGCTCCTTTTAGACTCTTTCCTTTGTTGCATGTCACGAAATTGTGACGCTTCTCATTTCGAGATTTTTTAGCATGTCACGAAATCGTGATAGTCCTCACCTCGACCTTTGTAGCATGTCATGAAAATGCGACAACCCTTACTTGGAACTTTGCATCATGTCACGAAATCATGACAGTTCTTGAATCACTTTCTCTCTCTTCAATCTTGTCATGAAATCGTGACAGTTCATACTACGGACTTTCTCTTCTGCAACATGTCACGAAATCATGACAGTTCCTGAATCACTTTCTCTCTCTTCAATCTTGTCACAAAATCACGACAGTTCATACTGCGAACTTTCTCTTCTATAGCATGTCACGAAATCGTGACAGTTTTTTGTCCATACAGCCTCCTTTGCAGAATGTCACGAAATCATGACACTTTTCTTTCCTTGCCTTCCTACACTGTCCGAGTCGCAAAAATGTGACATGTCACGAAATCATGACAGTTTTTCCTGCTTCGTCTCTGCCTTCCCGCATGTCACAAAATCGTGACACATTCGCCCGAACTTTCTCTCTCCTCAAACATGTCGTGAAATCATGACATTTTTGCCAGTGCTTTCTCTCTCCTGAAACATGTCATGAAATCGTGATAGTTTTGCCAGCACTTTCTCTCTCCTAAAACATGTCGCGAAATCATGATAGTTTTGCCAGCACTTTCTCTCTCCTGAAACATGTCACGAAATCATGACAGTTTTTCCATCCGCCTGCATACTTTTTCTTACTTGTCTTTTTCTTAATCTTTTGCAACTGGGCTACCATGATCTTCTTGGAAACTCACTGTCCATGCTGAAACCTTCATCAAGACACATTCTTTGACATCAAACCAAATTGCTTCAAGACCTTCTTGACATCAATGACAACATCTACACTTAGAGTAAAGGCAATGTACCCAAGGTACCCAAAATTGCCAACAATCTCCCCCTTTGTCATTGATGGCAAACCTTAACTAAAAAACACTACTCAAGAGCCAAAACTGAAACCAACTGTGCCAACAACTGAGAATGTACAATTGAAGTTTTTGCTCCCCCTGAGTTGAAGCTTTCTTCTTCACTTGAAGATCTCCCCCTTACTCATATCTCTCCCCCTTTGTCATCAATGGCAAAGGGTCACTTTTGGGGCTTGGGACTAAGAATGAGCTTCTTAGCTTAGTCCCTCCCCCACCTCCTAATGAGGTCATTTAAAACAAGGGTGGTAGTGAAACTCCCATTAGGCACTCATCATCATTAGTGTCTACAATTTCTTTGTTGGGCCTTCTCTTGAGCTCATTGTCCATTTTCCTGTTCCTATTACTATTCTTGTTCTTGTTCTCATCCCTATTTTTGTTCGTGCCTTGATCCTTGAACTTGTTTATACCATTGTTCCTATTCCTGTACCTTGGAAGATCAGCTCTGCACTTATAGCAAGTAACAATATTATTTCTTTCGGGCATAGTTGTTCTTTGAATCCACCTATTCTGACTAACCCAGTTCCTGTTATTTGATTTGCAAAAAATTACCTTATGCCCGAACTGATTACAAGAGTAGCAATACCCTTGAAATAAATTACAGCCCCTGAAATTGTCATTTATATTTCTTACTTGAGTCATGCACTGCGAAGCCATGTGGCCAAACCCGTGACATGCAAAACATCTGCCATGAAATGTTCTTCTGTTTGACCTCTTGGGTCCCAAAAACTTCTTTTTCGCATTCAGAATTTTGTTTTCAGTTTCTGCGCATTTATCACTCATGGACTCTTTCTTTGAAATACTCTCTTCATTAGAACTCTCTTCTTTTTGAAATCTCTTACTTGATTCCCCAACCTGGTTTTTGTGTGGTTTAACAAAACCAAGACCTGTTTTATCTGATGGATTTCTTTGACTTTGGATGAGAGACTTAACCATTTTGGAGCTATCTTGAAACCTGTACAACTTATCCTTGTATTCTTTATTTTCCTCTTTCATGGCAGCCATTTTCTGTTCTAATTCACTATACTCAAGCATCTTAGATTCTAACTCATTCTTGAGTTCTTGTGTCTTAGCCATAGAGATGTCAAGACTTTCTATGAGTTCATCTTTCTCCATACAACATTCATCTAATTTATCCTTAAGTCGAGCATTCTTCTTTCTTTCCTTTTTCAAAACACTAAGAGCATTAGTAAGTTCACATTCAAGATCCTCTATATTATTGCATTTTGAATCATCAAGGCCTTTTTCAGATTTCTTATCACTAGAGGTGCTATCCTTTTCAAAAACCATACAAGCATCTTCCTTATCATATTTTGAAGCATCCTCATACATACTAGCAACCAATTCATTATTTGTGCAATCATCCTCAAGGTGCCCAAAATTTCCACATCTAAAACATTTCATGACAATGAATTTATGTTTTGGTTCTTCCTCTTTTTCTGAAATGAACATCTCATTTTCATCATCACTAGAAGAACTTTCACTATCACTGCTAGAACACTTACTTGCTTTTTCTAGGTATAATCTCTTCTTATTCTTGTGTGAATGCCTCTTTCCTTGATTGTTGTGCTCATATTTGTTTTTTTTGTAATACCTATGCTTTTCATAATCCTTGCTCTTAACATCCTGTATATCTTCATCACTTTCATTCTTGGAAACAGTACAGTCAGTAGCATAATGACCAAAATTTCCACAGTTGAAACACCTTATGTTTTTCTTGCTTTTGTGTTTTCTAGAGAACTTGCCTTTCTTGCTATAATATGCCTCTTCATCACTAGAAGACTCATCACTCTCTTGAATCTGTTTGCCCTTTGATTTCTTGGTAGCTTTGAAAGCTGCCTCTTTCTTGACATCAACTTTCACTTGAGTTCTTAGCTCAAATGCTGCAATAATACTATGGAGCTCATCCTTTTTCAATTTATCTAAATCTTTAGCTTCCTCAATAGCAGAAATCTTTTCACTAAATCTATTAGGAAGAGATCTTAAAATCTTATCACACACATCATTTTCAGCAACCTCAAGACCTAGATCTTTCATGGAGTTAACAATTTCATCCATACGAAGCATGTAGTCACTAATATTTTCATCATCATTCATTTTGAGTTGTTCAAACATACCTTTAAAATGTCTTAATTTGGCCTTTCGGACATTTGCATCACCTGTATGAACCACCTGCAATTGTTTCCACATTTCACTAGCTGTCTTGCAATGAATAACTTTGGTGAGATCTGCTTTCTGTAAGCCTCTTAGGATTGCATTCATGGCTTTTGAATTGTTGTGAAGCATGAGCCTGTCTTCTTTGGTATAAGGACCATGTTTAGGAATAGTGTATTCGTCTTCAATCACTTCCCATACCTCATTACCAAGAGCCATTAGATAAACTCTCATTCTTGCACTCCACAAACCGAAATCTGATCCATCAAGAATAGGTGCTGCATTGCCACCTAAAAAATCCATTGTGTTCTTAACCAATTCTTCCTTCCAGCTGTTAAACCTTTCCAAAGGAACCCGCTCTAATACCAATTGAATAACACAAGCTTATACTGAGAGGGGGGTGAACAATATAAGACCACTTTTTAATTTGCTTTAAAAACAACTTTCAAAATAGTATAATGTAGTGAACATATAGCAAAAATAATAGCAGTAATCAAAGCAATGAACAACACACCATCCACAAAGTGACACAACAATTTACGTGGTTCACCCAAAGTGGGCTACTCCACGGATAAAACTTTTCTCTAAAAGTTATATCACAGTTCTTTGGGAAACCTTCCCAATTACAAATTTTATGGGCACCAACCCAAAGGAGACACCTTCCCCTAGCTCTGCTCTTAGTGGTGATCCTCTAGAAGACCTCTACCTCCTCTACCCTTAGCAAGTGGAACTCTATCCACAGAAGACACCTGTCTTCCCTGCTCTGGTTGGAGATCTCTGTCCTCAACTCTATCACTGCAAAGTCGTTCCTCAAATTTACACTAAACATAGTCCTTCGGTCTGGCACAAATGTCCTCTTCCTCTTTTCTTTTTTGTTACAGTTGCACTTGGTCAAAACCAACTTTTCATAGTCTACACAAACACAACAGCACTCGATCTACTTATGCTCTTCTACAAAAACACAGCAGCATAGTCTTTGCACATCCAGCACAAACACAGCAGCACAGTCTTTGCACTCTTTGCTCAAACACGACATCACTATCTTTGCAACCTCTGTGCAAACACAGTGGCATAGTTGTCGCACACTCTGCACAAACACAACATTCAATCAGACTTCCATTTATGCACCTCTACGATCTAACTTCTCCCTACACTCTATCTGTGCAATTCACACTTCGAACGCATACTTAATTGATCATGAAACTCTCCAAGCAGCCCTCCTTTTATACTAACAATCTCAAGATTGAAATATTGATCTTAGTCGGTTGTTTACCCTTCAACCATGTTGGCTACAAAACCCTATGCTGCATCGGCCCAGATTTAACTTTGTCGGCTTCACTGCCTCCTTGTAGCTTCTGGCACGAAACTTCAACATGTCATGATATCACAACATTTTTATAGCCGTACACCTTCTATAGCCTGTTGTCGCAAAATCACGACACCTTTGCCTTTGTCGACTTCCTTTGTGCTTCTGTCATGAAATCACGACACCTTTGCCTCTTGCTGATGTCATCTGACTTCTATCATGAAATCGTGACACTTTAGTCTTCATGGCCTTTTTCTCAACTTCTGTCGCTAAATTGCGACACCTTTGCCTCTTTTTGACGACATCACACTTCTATCGTGAAATCACGACACTTTAGTCTTCATGGCCTTCCTTTCAGATTTTGTCATGAAATCGCAACACTTATGAATTTTTTTGACGTCATTTGCACTCTATCATGAAATCGTGATGCTTTTGCTGCCTTAGCTCTTTTCTGCCATATGCTTGCAAAACTGGAACATGTCGCAAAATCATGACGCTTTTGTCTTTGAGATCTTCCTTCTTCAATTCATTGTGAAATCACGACGCTTCTTTTGTTTAAGACTTGCTAACTATTTTTGTTGTGAAATCACGACACTATCTCCAACTGCAAGCTGCCAACTCAACCTATCGTGAAATCGTGACACTTTCTACATTCATACAACTTCTTTGAAGCCTGTCACAAAATCGTGATGCTTTCAGCTTCCGAAAGCTTTCTCTATAACCTATCATGAAATCGTGATGCTTCTGGATTTCATACGCTTTCTCCACTGCTTGTCACAAAATCGTGACGTTGCTCCTTTCAGACTCTTTCCTTTGCTGCATGTCGCAAAATCGTGACGCTTCTCATTTTGAGATTTTTTAGCATGTCATGAAATTGCGACATTCCTCACCTCGACCTCTACAGCATTTTGCAAAAATGCGACAGCCCTTACTTGGAACTTTGCATCATGTCACGAAATCGTGTCAGTTCCTGAATCACTTTCTCTCTCTTCAATATTGTCACGAAATCGTGACAGTTCATACTACGGACTTTATCTTCTGTAGCATGTCGCGAAATCACGACATTTTTTCGTCCATACAGCCTCCTTTGTAAAATGTCGCAAAATCATGACACTTTTCTTTCTCTGCCTTCCTGCACTGTCCAAGTCATGAAAATGCGACATGTCACGAAATCATGACAGTTTTTCCTGCTTCGTCTTTGCCTTCCCGCATGTCACGAAATCACAACACATTCGCCCAAACTTTCTCTCTCCTCAAACATGTCGAGAAATCACGACAGTTTTGCAAATGCTTTCTCTCTCCTGAAACATGTCACAAAATCATGACAGTTTTGCTAGCGCTCCTGAAACATGTCGCGAAATCATGACAGTTTTTCCAGCGCTTTCTCTCTCCTAAAACATGTCGTGAAATCACGAAAGTTTTTCCAGTCGCCTGCATACTTTTTCTTACTTGTCTTTTTCTTGATCTTTTGCAACTGGGCTACCATGATCTTCTTGGAAACTCACTATCCATGCTAAAACCTTCATCAAGACACATTCTTTGACATCAAACCAAATTGCTTCAAGACCTTAACATCAATGACAACATCTACACTTAGAGTAAAGGCAATGTACCCAAGGTACCCAAAATTGCCAACAAGGAAATTAAAAAATTATGAATTATTTTCAAGAGAAAAAATGTTCATTAACTTATTTTAATTATTTCAAAATTTCCAAAAATATAATATACTATAAAATTATTAATTGATTAGTATACAAAAAAAAAAATAGTCAATTTAATTTAATGGCACACAGAAATGGTTTTTTATTTAAAATAAATTTTCTTAATTATATTAGAAAATAATACTATGACATGACCATGTTTGTTAATTAATTTTAAATTCATGAGAAAGGGAGTGATGCAAACAACATCACAAATTGCACGAACACAAGAATACAAATGAGGAATTAAATTATGTCTTACCACTTTAGGAGGGCTAAGTCCTTTACCACTTAGAGAGGGCTAAGTCTCTTGCGAATGTGCAATAAAATAAAATATGAATGATGATCAAATAATAATCAACCTACTTCTATTTATATTATTAAATCAATGAATAGATTAATAATTGGAAATATAGCCGACTTGGCTATATTGGTGTTGTAACATGGCTCCCCTCCTTGGAAATCTTTGTCCTCAAAGCTGGAAATGACTCAAAAATACTTTTTGTTTCCCATGTAGCATCTTCTACTAGTAAGTCCTACCATTTGATCAAAAATTCTTTAATGTGGCGAGATCGAAGATGACATGATCTGCTTTGTAATATTGCTTTTGGGTGAATATTTATACGCCCTTCATCAAGTACTAGAAGCTCTGACTGGGGATGTACTCTTTGGTCAATCACCTTCTTGAGATATTAAACATGAAAAATGGATGTATATGGGATGAGGGAGGAAGCTCTAGCTGATATGCTCCTTCGCCTATGCAATGAATTATCTTGTAAGGACCATAAAATCTTGGAGCCAACTTCGAACTAATATTGATTCTCAATGATAGTTATTTGTAAGGTTGAAGTCGCAATAAAATTATATCTCCTATATTGAATTATTGCTCCAAACAATGTGAGTCTTGTTGCTACTTCATATGATTTTATACTTGGAGCAAATTATCTTTAAGAATGTTGAGAGTTGTCTATCGGTGTTGGAACCAGTCATCTACTTTAGGGACTTTGGAATATCTTGGAACATAATCGATTATAGTGGTTTTAACCTATAAAATGCTTCAAAAGGGGACATCTTGAGAGAATAATTGTAAGAACTGCTATACCACCATTTTCTAATGAAAATTAGTGACTCCATTGATACTGCTTATATTTAGCAAAGCAACATAAATAGGTACCCAAATATTTGTTAACAATTTCAGTTTGACCATCATTTTGGGGATGGTATGCATATGATATATTTAATTTGGTACCACTAGGATGGAATAATTATCGCCAAAAATTGCTATTAAATATGGGATCACGATCACTTACAATAGTTTTGGGTATTCCATGTAACTTGAAAATAGAGTCAATGAATACCTTGGCCACTTTGCTTGCTGAATATGGGTGTTGTAGAGCAATTAAGTGAGCATGCTTGGAAAGACGATCCACTACTACAAAAATCACTATTTTTCCTTCAAACTTGGGAAGTCATTCAATAAAATCCATTGATATGTGTTACCACTAGCGGTCAGAAATAGGTTATGGTTGAAAAATTCTTGGAGATTTGATTGTTTCACTTTTATTACACTGGCATACTTCACATTAGGCCATAAATATATTAACACCATATTTCAACCCTTTCCAATAAAAGGATTTTTTCACCCACTGATATATTTTACAAAATCTTGTGTCCTACTGATGGAGAAGCATGTGATTCTTCAAGGATCATGGATTTAATAGTGGAACCTTGCAGAATGTAAATGTAATATTTCTTTCTTAACACCTTGTCAATATATGAAAAATAAGGATGCTTTGATGATCCAAGAATCATATCTTTAATAATTTGAGCAGTTTTAGTGTTCACCAAACTTTATTCTTGGAGTTTAGGAACACATTGAGAACAATGACCTGAAATGGGATTGATCGAAACTTCATCTTCATATTTACGAAATAAAGCATATGTTACTACATTATCTTTGTCCTTCTTATACTCAATGATGAAATCATATCCCAATAACTTTATCATCCACTTGTTCTATTATGGAAAGTATAAACGTTATTCAAGAAAATGCTAAAGACTACTACGATATATTTTTATGATGAAACGACTACTCAGTAAGTAATGTCATAATTTCTTGACTATATGTAGAATAGCCAAAATTTATTTATCATATGTGGAATTTCCCAAATTTTTACCTGAACATTGCTTACTTTCAAATTCTAAAGGGTGACCATCTTGTATTAATATTGCCCCAATACCTGTACCCAAAGCATCACATTCGATAACGAATGGTTTGTGAAAATTTGGAGTTTCCAAAACTGGAGTAGTACACATAGCTTCCTTGAGTGCCATGAAAGCTTGAGTGGCAGCATTAGACCAGTGAAAGGTATCATTTTTTGTGAGGGCAGTGATAGGAGCTATAATTTTACAATAATTACGAATAAACTTGTGATAGTAACCTGTAAGGCCCAAAAAAACCATGAATTTTCTTGATGGCTTTGGGTAAATATCAATCCTAAATGGTTTATTTTTATTAGGATCCACTTTAACACCTTCATGAGAATTTATATGACCCAAATATTCAACTTCTTGAAAACCAAAATAACACTTGGAGTGTTTGAAAAAAAATTTCTCCTTACATAAAACATGAAGAACTTTCCCCACATGCATCAAATGATCCTTCCATGATTTACTACATATTAAAATATCATCAAAGAAGACAAATATAAATTTACGAAGAAATGGATGAAAAACATGGTTCATTATATTTTGGAAGGTGCAGGGAAAATTGGTGAGACCAAAAGGCATGAATAAGAACTCATAATGACCTTCATGAGTACGAAAGACAATTTTAGGAATTTCCTCATCTCTTACTCTAATTTGATGAAAACCTGAATGTAGATCTAATTTTGTGAATAATTTATCACCATGCAATTCATCTAATAAATCATCTATGATAGGGACAATGAACTTATCCTTGATTGTGATTTTTTGAGGGGACGAAAATCAAGACACATACGCCAATAATTATCTTTATGACAAGCCAAAACCACTGGTGATGAATAAGGACTAGTGCTATGACGAATGACTCCATGTTCTAATAGTTCTTGGATAATCTTTTCAATTTCTATTTTTTGAGGTTGAGGATATCGATAAGGATTTACATTAGGATGGAGGCTTCTAGGGACAAGATGTATGGTATGTTCATGGGATCACTTTGGAGGTAGCCCTTTTGATTCATTGAAAACTTCATCATAGTTAGCCATAGTATCTTTAAGATCCTTTGAGGGAATTATAGGGGTATCTTATGCTTGCACTTCCATACAATTTATTTGAGCTATGAATCCATAACCTCCTTCATTTAATATTTTCCATGCTGTGGGAACTCACTAACTTTGATGGTGGAGTTTGAATTCCTTTGAGGTGAATAGTCTTCCCATTTTCTTTCCATTCTAAAATATTTTTTGAAAGTTAAAACTAATAGTGTCTAGTTTTTATAACCATTCAATACCCAAAATAACATCTAAACTTCCCAAAATCATAACGAAGAGAGTTCCTCGCTAGGTGTAACTTCCCATTTGTATTGAAACTAGAGATTTTCTACCAATACACTGAGCATTTCCTCCATTTCTAATTAAAACTTAAAACTTCTCTTGATTGGAAGAATTAATGTGAAATTTCGATGCTTTAGTACTCTTGATGTCAGTAAAGTTATGAGTAGTACTTGAATCAATCAACATATGTATATGTGTGTGCCTAATAAATCCAGTTACCTTTATTGTATGATGAGTTATTAACCCCATAAGAGCATTCACTAAAATATCCATAGTTTCATCCACTGATGTTGCTTCACTATTATCTACTGAGGTTTATTTTATATACATGGGTGACTCTTGCTGAGTGAAATATTCTACGTCATCTTCTTCATCCTTATTTTTGTACTCTATTTGAAATTTTTGATGCAGTACACATGTTTTATCTCGAGGATGATGGTTGTGATATTTAAAGAATAAATATATTGATGGTTGTTCATTTTGGTGAAAGGAATTATTGTGATATTGAGGATGAGCATTAGAGTCTCGTCTAGAAGGTGTCTAAGTTTAAAACTTATTTTCAGCAAGCTTAGCAATCCTCATAGTATCATCCAAATTGTATGGATCATGTAATTCTACTTTGAGTTGAATATTTTTCTTCAAACCGTGATGAAAGGAAAAAACCACCATAGAAGCTTTTACATCTTCTGTATATGCAAGAAGACTTGTGAATTTGGAAATATAATCTTGGACAAAACCAGTTTTCTTAAGATCCAATAGGCGCACAATGTAAGAAGAAGAAACACCTTCATCAAATATTTTGAGGAATAAATCTTTAAATTTTAGCCATAATATGGTACATTTATGTTGATGTTTCTGCCAAATAAACCATTGGTAAGCTTTTGTACCCAATTTGGAAGATACATAGGAAACCTTTCCTATTTTAGAAATATGATTTTAGTGTAGGATACCTTCCATTTTTGCTAACCAACCATATGGGTCCCTACCCTCAAAGGTGTACATATTAGTGCATGGAACATTAACACTTGTAGGCCATCTTGCATAATAAACTTCCCGTATTTTGATCTGTATGATCACCTTGTATATGAGAATTCGTTAGAGAGAGGATTTTCAAGATTTTTTTTATTTACTAGTTGTCCTAGAATTATTGACATATTTTTCATATTTATAGTTATTTTAGATAAAAACTCTTGTAATTATTAGTTGCATGTAGTAGGGATTACGATTTTCTCATGTGTGAGATTTTATTGGGATGAGTTGGATGAGTTATAAGGAGACATGGAGTTAAGGATAGAGTGATTGGGATACAAACTATTAATGTGAAGAGGAGAATTATGTTGTGTACCATTATTTCATGGGGGAATTCCTGGTGAATTTAATGGTCCTTTGTTTAGGTTATCTCTGCTATTTAATCTTATGTTCGATCCTCTATTCCACCTATATCTCATGCACTTGTTCTATAAAATTTTGTAAAGATTTTGGACCAAGTTGACCACAAAATTGGTTATTTTTTGTAAAAATATTTTGTTATTTGAAAATTTAACTACACCCTTCCAATATACCTCACTAGCTAGGTTTTGACTATAGATGGCTAGGTTGACACTGTGGACAACCAATGAAAATTTAGACACGACCTACTTTTTATGGGGTTTGATCTTAGAATAGGATTACTAGGTTTTAATCAAAGTCTTAATACCTTGGCATGACTATGAATGGTAGTGTGACTGTTAATGGCACACAACCTAGGGACTCAACAATGGTTGGATTAGGTGGACTTCAATAATTTTTGGATTAATGGACTCAGCAACGATCGAGCCAAATATGGACTCAGTAACAGTTGAGTGGAATTTTGAATATTAATGTTGATAGTCAAACATGACAACAAAGTGATGAACCACTTGGAAACATGTGAGACTTAGCACATGAACTAGAGACTCATAACTAGTTTGACCCTTGGACACACATGGAACTAGGCAGAGGTTTTAACATTTATGGTTTAACATGACAGTAATGCGATGCTTGGACACACGTAGGACTATATGGGAGTTTGACAAAAGCGAAGGAGGAAGGCTTAACCAATAATATTTTGTCAAGTATTATTATGTGAATGGTTACCTTTATTTCCCTATCACACCTTCATACGAGCAATCTGGGATAATATCTTGTAGTGCATTCTAGTTAATATCACTCCTTAATAACCTAATTTTTTTAACTCAAAATTAGGATGCGCATTCCAACACTTGGTGATGGATGATTGGATGGTTTGATTCATACCAAACCTTAGGAAAGTAATTATTAATTTTAGGTTTACTTACTTGAACTTTTGCCGGTAGTGGAGAATAAACGATTGTGTTTCAAAACTTGGTGATGTATCACTTGCTTAAATAAATTGCACCAAACCTTAGGAAAATGATATTTAATTTTAGGTTTACTTACTTTATTTGTACAGATTTCGATAGTGAAGAATAATCGATTTTTCATGATGGATCACCTCTTCTACTCACCTAGGCATGACAAAAATTTCTTCTCTTTGAAAATCCCAATCCAACTAAACTAGGATTTATCTAACGCTTTGCTAGACCGTAATTTTACTTGAATATTTGTGATCCTTGTCTAGATGAGATGCTATTATTTTTCTTCCTGAGATGCTATTATTTTTCATTCTAAGATGTTATTTTGATAATGAGGGATGTGAATATCTATTTTTTTCAATGACTCCTTTTCATTGTTTTGCTATGATAAAGTGAATGTGATTTGCGCTATGGTGTCTAGATTACCAGTTTGCCTAGTAGCAACAATGACGACAAAAGTGGGTGGTCTGGATTACCCCTAGTGAATAGCGATTTCCTTGTGGTGTCTTGGATTGAAAAAATTCAAATTTTTCTATGGTGTTTGGATTACACCCGTGTGTTAGTGAATAATAATTTTATATTCTACGCAGAGTTTAAGTCTTATATTATGGATGTAATTTCATGATTATTGATAGTGATTGAAGCAATTTCTTACACATGAACAAGGTTTTGATACCACTTAATACAAAAAAATTACATGAACACAAGAATGCAAATGAGAAATCAAATTATTTCTTGCCACTTTAGGAGGGCTAAGTCCTTTTCCACTTAGAGAGGGCTAAGTCTCTTGCGAATGCGCAATCGGATAAAAGATGAATGATGATCAAATAATAATCAACCTACTTCTATTTATATTATTAAATCAATGAATAGATTAATAATTGGAAATATAGCCAACTTGGCTATATTGGTGTTGTAACAGTGAGGTAAGCATAAAAAACCTGCGAAATATATGAATTTATAATAATACTTGATATTGAATATATATTAACCAATCCTAACTTAACATGAGCTTGCAAATATTAAAAATTCAAAAGCGTATGCAAATTTAAAATAATGAAATTATCTTTGTCATTACTTATGTTGCAAATGTGTCACTTTTAACCTTATGCTTTATGTGTTAAGATAATGATTAATTTTTTAACTCATATAGAAATAAGCACAACTCCCCACAACTATCCTATATATGTTATTTCAATTGTTCCTACTTATTTAATACCAATATATAGACGCCTATAGAAACCAAATGTAGTTCACTATAGTAATGCTTATCATTAGAGTTTAAAAAGCAACTTTATCAAAATAATCATAAGCTTTGCATGAACTTTTGTTTAATTGCTTAATATTATATCATTATAAATAAAACCTAGCAAAGGTCACATTGAAAATAATTCTATCTCCTTAGCACTTGATGGTTCCCATTGATACTAAAGTGGAGGGTACTTTGAAGATATCAAGGGTTTTAGTCCCCTTGATACTCCATAATACTGCTCATGCTCTCATGTCCCTATGTGTATGCATAACATCATTTTTTAATAGTAATTATGTCAATAGAAGGATAAGATTTTCCAAATGTATTATTAAAATGCAATACAATCAACTTGAAAAAATACTTATGAAAATAATTATAGTATATTTTAGTCAACACCCATACTTTTTTCCTATTTGTGTTGCCCTTGGCACTCTCTCCCTATGCAAATATTAGAGAACACTATTGTCAATAATTGATGTAGAATAAAATGCAAAGGCAAAAGTAGACATCTTGGAGGTCTTATTCATGTTGACCCATCCTTGAATTGAGAAACCTTTGTAGGGAAATGTGATTCACCTTGATAGCATATGTACATTCCAAACTCTATTTTCCACAAATACATTCGTTCCTTATTCTACTTATTCATCTTTGTCAATAATTCGAAGGCTAGAAAGCATTTTATCACCATGGCTATTTATTTTTAGTAATTTGACCTTCTTGATTTTTTTAAACATGTGCATGTCTTGCAAGGCCATTTGCTTAGAGAAAATGAAGCGGATTAGATTCTTGTTCCTTGAGGGCCCATGCATGCCTAAAACCTATGTTAAAAAAAAGAAACATAAAACATGAAAACAATGAAAACATAATGAGAAACAAACTTTAATGAAGGTTGCACATAAAAAATGAATTTACTCTACACCTTATAGATATTTATAATTATTTAAAAACATTTTAAATATATATCAAATAAGCATAATTTATTTTGTAGGGTTTGATCTTAGATGGTTTCTAATATACAACAAAGGCTAAACACTAATGGCTAGATGAAAATTACCTTAAAAAATCACTATTTCAACATAGTCAACCTTATACTCAAAATGATCAAAATGATTGTTAGAACATTTTATTGATGATGATTCATCATTGCATGGCCAAACAATGAAAATGTGTCTAATTTTTCATAAATTTGGAAATATAGCGTGCATATCTTCGTTACATTTTTGTTTAAGAACATACAATTTGAGCATGACCATAATACCATTTAAAAAGGGCATTGAAATTTTTATAATTTTAGGGGAATTTTGTACAGTTTCTTATATTTCCACCTCTCAAACATTACATGTCCCTTGAATGATTCTTATATGATACATTTGTTGCCACCTCAATGCATAATTCAAATGCTTTACAAAAAATTCATTTGCATTCCTTTATCCTCAAGTTCTATCATATTGATTAAAATATCTTAAATTATTTTAAAAAAATGTTTAGATTCCTTTATCCTAATGTTTCTAGAAAACAATGCTCTATGTCAATAAAATAACATTATAAAATAGGATAAACAAATGTATAGTAGAGTCTTTTGATTAGTCAACATATTTTTAGTGAGAACTAATTCTTCCTCATGGGTTGTTGTTCAAAGTTTAATCTGATTCATGACCAAGGCCACATTTGTATGATGCAATATTGGATAGGCCTAATGACATTCATTGTATAATATATTTATTTTATTATAATATTTTATAATATAATCTCTATGGGTTACAATTAACCTTGGTATGATTAAACCCATCTTATAAACTTGTAATCAACCTTAAAGCCTTCTTGTTATGTTGTATTAGGTTATGTTCATTCATGTAATTGGGGTTTTGGTATTGGTATATATACCCCCTCACAACTCTACATTTAGCATTGGAGTCTAGTGATTCTTATCCATGGGTAATATAATGATTATTTGTGGTGACTATAGGCACCCATCAATTTTTGTGTCTATTTTCCTTTTTTCAACCTCTTACACTTTTTATATAATATTTGAGTGGATGGTTTGCTTCTGGAAAATTTTATGAATTCCATCAGAACATGTATGAAATAGTACTGCTTGGCTACACATGAAGTTAACTCTGAGTCTCAAATATTTCTTTCAAGTTTTAGGGTGAATTTTTCTTTAAAGCTTCATATGCACTTTTAGTACAAGAAGAAAATAAGGTTCTCTCTTCCACATTTTTCATCCAAATTTTCTTTTTTTTCTAGAGGGTTCTATAGAGTAGAAAAAATGGTGCACCTAGCAAAGAGAAATGAAACACATATATTGTTCTATTTAATGATTCAAAAGCAACATTAATGTAAGCATGATGATAAATAAGTGAAAGATATGGGGGGTTATATTTATATTAATCTATTTTCCAAATGCATGGTTAAAAAACGTCCCCTTGAGGGCTCTTAATTGATACAATTAATTACAATGTTCAAATGATCTAATCCTTTCAAAAACTCAAGGTACACTTTCAGTGTCTTCCTCACTCTCATGAATTGAAGAGCAGGATTTTGCTATTGCTGCAATGATCTATCCATATTAGAACTTGTGGCTTATTCCTTGTGTATTGAAATACCTGGATCTACACACAAAAATTCAAATTGGTTAATAGCATGTGCAAATTAATATGAAATTAGAAATATGCATGCAATATTGAATATAAAAGGTGAAATAGGTAGTGTAAAACTATTCCAAATTGTACCAAAACTTAGTATAATCCATATAATCTACTTTAGATATGATCTATGATGAAATTTAAAGGAAATTGTATGCAGAATCCATGTCCATCCTTAGGTGTTCCAATTGGTACTATTAGAATGAAAAACCTAATTGAAGGTCCAAAACTATTCAAAATTGTACCAAATTCTAGTATGATGTATATAAACTACTTTACAAATTATCTATGCTGATATTGAACCAAAATTATGTGTAGATTCATGGTTGTCCTTGGGTGTTCCAATTGGGATTATTAACCATCCTAGGGGGGACGACCACCAAACCTGGTGGTTTTTACCACCAATTCCTCTAGTATCTGGTCCAAACTACTCCTAGGGGTGTTGTCATAAAATTTGGTGATCTAATTGATAGAAATGGACAGGTTTTGGAATGGATTTACTTATTTGGGATCAGTTGCAAACCTCATTCGATGGATGGAGATTTCAAGGGCAAATATGTGGGTGAAAAGGAGAGTGAATATCAGTAGCACTTCATTGTGAAATATTGCAAAGACCTCCTTTCTAAAAATAGGTGGAATAACTCCAGTTTATAGTCCAATAGGTCCACATGGTCAAAAGGGCAAGTTAGGGCATGCAAGACAAGTGCCACCACTTGTCAAAATACTTGCCATGTGTTGGGTGGGAGAAACCTCTAACTTGGGCCTCCCATTTGTAGGTTGTGATGGATTTGACAAGCCCTCAATTTGTCAAAAATCATTTGCAGGTGGTATGACCATAAATTGTGGCCATCCTAGGGTGGGGCGACTATGTCTACATGACCCAAAACTTCCCAAAAGTGGGATAAACCTTCACAAAAGTGGTTGGGACCACTATTTAACCCTTGAGGGTTTCCCAATGGGGAATTATGATGTTGATAATAGTGTGTAATTGTATTCTAATTGGATTGAGATGATTTTAGTGTCTATAGATGCCCCTTTTTAGGATGTGTTGTGTGAAACAGAATACAGAGCAAAAATAGATGACTAAACTATCAAATGATTAAGGTTATTCAGAAATCTAACCAAATTTAGATACATCCATAATGGAAGGAACATACATTCTTGGAATCCTTTCTTTTGACATATTCGAAGGATTTGATTTTGGTATACTTTCAGTCGCACTGTAATGACAGATTTTGGGGCTTAGGGTATACTTGGTCTTGATTTCTTATTTGGATTAAAATCCTATTCTAAGATACATGGACCAAGTCTTCAAGTACATCAAGACTTTGTTTCTTTGAATTGGTATTGAATTATATGCTCTAATCTGGGCTTGAAATTTGCCTTTGATAATAATTCTTTTGAATGTATGCAAGTTGCACTTTTGATTGTTTGAGTGTTGATTTTGACTATGAATTCATAAATTATGACTACCCCCTAAAGCGATGAGTTGATTAGGGAATGAATAGTGATGAAAGTGACGATTCTCTTGACCAATATAACTTAATTAGGGTTCCTTCAGCTTTACCCATTGTAAAATTTATCAATTTTATTGGGATTTTGATGGTTTTATTGATATTTCATGGAAGAAAGGAAATGAATACCTCATTCCCATGGAGTGGTCCAATCACAATGGCATTATTTGGGATTTAATTAGATTATTTTCCATTCATAAATGAACAATTTTGATTCCATCTTGATCCTTTGTGAATTTTATCAGTTTTAACTTGTTTTTTGTGGTTTTTAGGCCAATTTATTTACTTTTTGTTCAGTATTTTTGATGTTTTTTGGTGATCGTACTAGGGTGGAATGGTTGCATAGTTCATGGATATCCTAGGATGGGAAGGTTGGCAAATTTTCTGACCATCCCACCCTAGGACAACCATGCTTATTCTATGTCTTTTTATGATCCAAATTGGTAAAATGAGCTCATTTGTACACTTTTGACTTGGCATATTGAGATGTGAGGAGTAGGAGAGTGATTTCAAAGTAGAGTGTTGCTGAAACAATCCCACAATAACCATGAACCATCCTCAAGACTCGACTAGCGGTGGAGCCAATGTAAGACAGGTAAGAGCTAAATTTGCCGCTAGCCATTATTTAATTTGGAAAATATAATTATTCTCAAATTTTCCAACTAAACAAACTAAATCTTAGTAAATGAACCTCAGTAGTGATAGAATTTAGTATTTTGTGCTTTATTTTTTGTTTTTGTGCAATTTTATTACATTTTTTATGTTTTTATGAGGTTTTATGCCTATTTTTGGTGGCCAGGAAGGTCATTTTTTAGCATTTTTAGGGGTTGTCCTTGGGTGGGACGACCACTATTGGCCATCCCTAGGTGGGCTATATGATAATTTTGGAGCCATCCCTTTGTGGTATGACATATGCTTGATTTATGTCATAGATATGAGAGGACACTTACTTGATATACAATGGAAGTAGTTTGAGAGGAGGTAGATCCTATGGAGAGCATCTCTGAGATAGATGATGTAGGGACCATAGTAGAGTATGACTCCTGGTGGGTGACATGTTAGTGGCAATGGGAGGGTATGTTAGGATATGGTATAGCTATAGTGATAGAGGAGGCTCATGCGGAGGCTTCATATGAGGTACATGATGAGGCTTTGAATGAGTAGGAGCTAGACTTAAGTGAGCGACATGTGCATCAATAAATGGTTGATGAGTGGATGGATAGCATGGATATGGATGATGAGTAGGATGATTATGCTAAGGATTATTTTGATGATCAGGGAGTGCAGGCATAGTTGGTAGCATAGTATACCACCATTTTTGAGCTATAGGATGATCTAATCAGAGGGAGATAGGAGTGGAGGGAGTACGTAGAGGAGAGGGCTCTCCTACAGGCACAATTACAAACTACATAGGCAAATATTCATAGGTAGGCAACAAAGTTAATTTATGTTCAATCATAGGTTAGATAAGGGAGCTTGAGCTATGAGGCATCTAGTAGTGGATAGGTAGCCAGAATACAGGAGGAGGTGACACAACTCTAGACATTACTGAGTGACTACCAGGATCATCACCAAGAGGATCTAGCATACACATAGTATTTGGAGGATGAGGTAGCATGCCTTATATGGCACTTACCCACTTGTAATTCTGCTAGTGGGTCCTATCAGAATAGGAGTGGTACATGGTAGTCATCTATGAGGATGGAGGCTCTTAGCTCTATGATGATATCATATAGGGCTAGGGAGATCGGATCTAGGAGATCTCAATGAGTAATGACCGAGGGTGGCGGTGAGATTCATGGTGTCGATCCTGTGTGACCATGGCTTTTGAGACTCTATGGTTATTTTTTGGATTTTGGTAGATTGGGGTTTGAGGACCCACTTTATTATAGCCTACGGACAGTTTTTGTATTATGATGTATCTTTTGACCCAATACATATATATATATATATATATATATATGAATTTTACTATTATCATTATGTGTTTTCCTATTGCTTTATTATATGTATGCAATGTTTATGTTTACTTTACTAATGCTTTTATGGATGCTTATCATGGATGCATGTATTGTAATATGATGTTGTTTGATGATATGTACATGTGTGTATGCATAATAAAATGTATGATTTGTTAATTTGTATGATGAATTATGAATACTATTTGACACACTAGATGCTAGTACCATAGACTGTACAAAATTCATCGATTTATTTTAATGTTATTATAAGACTATGTAATGACTTATGAAAATGTAAACTAATAAACATGTGATAAAATGGTATGGCATGGAATGAATAGTAATATGTTATAGTGTCATAGAGATTTTCATGATACTCAAACACTCTTGTGACCCAGTCAAATTTTGTATATTAACCATGCAATACTTTTTGGCAAGATATAAATCTACTAGGATGACCAATATATTCAATATCCCTATGTGTGCAAGTGATTTAATTGCTATGATAATGCATAAAGTTACCCCAGTGCCAAACAAGATTTATGCAACCCATATGTACTGAAGATCACCCTAATATTATCATTATCTTGAGTTTTGTATGTAGTTGGATTAGACTATAGGTAATACATTCTACCAAAAGCTAGCTCATCTGCAAGAAAACATTGGTATATATAAAAGAAGGTCGCTAATATGATAAACATATTGTCATGCGTGAGGATACCACCATTTATAGGTAGTCTTTATGCCATCCAACTTGTAATGAGGATCACCATATGGTTGTCAAATACTGAGAATTATAGGTATTCAAGTTTAGTAATCCCTTCTTTTCTTTTATTGTTGAATTGCTCTAGGGATTTGCTCATTTTTGTTTTGGTGAGCAAGGGATTTTGGTAGTAGTGAGAAACACATTTTATTTTGATTTTTTTCTTTTGATAGTGGTAAACCACTTTTTCTTTTCGGGATTATTGCTTTTGTTAGTGGTAAAAACCACTATTTATTTTTCTTTTACTCTTGTTTTTTTTTGGATACTTGCCTATATTTGGCATGGGGAAAGGGATTTTGATTACTTTGTGTATGTAGGAGCTTGTCCTTTTGTCAATTATCCATATTTTTAAACCATTCACATAGGTGATGAGCAAGGTAAACTTTTTGCTTAAACAAGGACCACTTTGTAGGTTTCATCTTTCCTTGTGCCAAACTTGGATTTATTGGTGTAAAAATATGTTGGGATTTTTATGTATACAAGGTATGATCAAATTAAGACTCTACCTTCTAAAAATAAGGATATATTTCTACAAAATCTGAAAAGAAAACTAGATATCATTGAGTGACCAAAAACCCTAATGATACCTTATAACAAATGACTAGGTAAAGGGAAACAAACACAAAAATGAAAGGTGGGGAATATATATGGAAATGATAATTGTAATGTAGAAAGGTATGAATAATGACTTTTGATAAAGTTGATTTTGAAGGATGGCTATTGTATAGACTTGGTGATAGACATAGAATTCAAAATTTAATGATGGGTATGCTTAATGCAAGTGATTGTATAATGCAGTGATATGAAATGTAATGCAATACCATATTTTTATGTTTTTTTTTTTTAATGATGTTTTTAGATTTTGATAAATATATATATATATATATATATATATATATATATATATATACATTTGACAAATGGGCTTAGTGGATGCCATTGGGGATTTTTGGGTGACCAAAGGGTTTATAGATACCTTTGGGGCTTTTTGGGTAACCAAAGTTTTTATAGATACCTTTGGGGCTTTTTGGGTGACCAAATGATTTATAGATACGTTTGGGGTATTTTAGGTGACCAAAGGATATATGGGTACATTTCAAGATTTTTGCATGACAAAATGGTTTATAGGTACATTTGGTATGTTTGGATGACCAAAGGATTTATAGGTACCTTTGGGGCTTTTTGGGTGACCAAAGGGTTTATGGGTACCTTGGGAGATTTTTGGGTGACCAAAGGATTTATGGGTACCTTTGGGGCATTTTGGATGACCAAAGGATTTATAGATATCTTTGGGGATTTTTGGATGACCAAAGGATTTATGGGTACCTTTGGGGCTTTTTGGATGACCAAAGGGTTTATAGGTACCTTTGGAGCTTTTTGGGTGACCAAAGGATTTATGAGTACCTTTGGGGATTTTTGGGTGACCAAAGGGTTTATTGATACCTTTGGGGATTTTTGGGTTACCAAAGGGTTTACAGGTACCTTTGGATGGATGGATTATATTCATTAATGGGGGTTGGGTCTATTAACAAGAGGTTGTCACAAGGCTTGCGGAGGTGGTTGTGATGAAGGATGAATGATCGAAGGTGGTCAATGTGGAATGGGGTAAGCTTGCTCCTCTAGTTGCAAAATCTATCACCAAATGGGATGTTGCAATAGGAACATACATAGATAGAAATATTATTCATAATACAATGGGATGACCTATTTGTATTCCTCATCTGAACTAGGGTAATTAATAGGTGCTACATCATAATCTGATTCATCATTATTTCTCCATTCATAAGGAGGACCTTGATCCTATTCCTCATTATCAAATGGGAGAGTACGTGAACCTTCACATTTATCATAAGATTGGGTTAAAATGTGATTTATCCCTTTTTTTTGGTAGATAAGATACTATAGCATTAATACCGGGTTTTACAGGTTGACCCAAAACCTTTTACAAAAATCAGCCTAGGGTTGTTGATGAACATGTCCTTACTAAGGATCCTATATATGTAAAATCTACATGTCGCCAAAGCCATTACATCCGGTAAGGCACATAGCATATTATAAAAAAGAAAATTCCCATACAAAATTTTGGGTATACCCCGAGAAAACACACTTGCATCATAATTACAAAAAAAGAAACAGACACAAATCCCTTCCTTGAAACAGTGGAGAAATAAAAAGTTGCAGACACACATAGTAGAGTACTGAAAAAACTCCCACAAGCTCTATATTGAAAGTTACTCTTAATAATTATTTGGTAATTGCTTTCTTTCATATATGACATGCTTTGGGACCACATCCTATCTTGGCCAATCAGCCTTGGAGAAGTGAACCTGTTGGCTAGATTTATGGTGGTGGCTATCTGGTGGTCCACATGGCTCTAGTTCGAAGTCTTATATTGTCGTTTCTTTCCTACCCTATGATTATCAACCAACCTCAAATTACTAAGATGAATAGGAGCCATGTTATCTAACATGTGACTGTCCCAATTAGTCTTTATGGTATTTCCAAGTAGCATCCACCAAGATTGAAAGCTCGAATAATTTTTATTGTGAGTCCATTTCAAAAAAGAGACAGGAATACTCATAGCCTTCGAACTTACAGTGCCTTCCCTATTGGTAAATTCAACTATCATTCTTGGTATTCTTGTTGAATAAGCTCCTCTACTTTTCTTAGGACACCATGTTCCCATTTAAAAATTACATCACCATTGACACCCAAATTGGCCAGCTTATCAACAACTTTGTTAGCTTCCCAAAAGACATGTTGGGATTTTCTATCCTGTATTCCCTGGAAAAGGATCCTAGCCTCTTCAACAATTGTTTTAATCCTCCAAGGAGGTGTTTTCCAATTATTGAGGAGATTTATAACATTCATAGAGTCTCCTTCTACGATAAAATTTCTTTCCAAGTCTTGATTCATTTGAAGGCCTCTCCACATAGCTCTAGCTTTAGCTTCGTTGTTCATCATTTTTTCTAAATATTTAAAAAATGCAAGCATCATATTCCCATTATGATCTCGCACAATGCCACCAATGCCTACTCTGTCAGGATTATCCTTAGTCACTCCATCAAAATTAATCTTAAACCAACTTGTCATAGGTGGGGACCACTTAAAGTTGGCTCTAGGGTTGACTACCCTAGGCACAAACTCATTTAACAAGGTTAAGCTTAAATATTGAGCAATCGTGGTCTTCTGCAAATGAGGTTTATGGCTATCAAAAGGGATAAGGTTCACATTATCATTGGCAAAGGTTAGGATCCTAGCAATGATAGTTTGACGATCATGGATAGACTCATTAAAGACTCTATGGTTCCTTTCTAACCACACCTACCAAAGATAGTGATTGAGACAAATTTTCCACATGTATCTAAGTATTTGACTTGAAAAGGGGCAAGGCCACTAGACAAAAAAATCAAGTACGATGGTTGGTTTAACCCAAGAAATATTGAAGGCCTAAAAAACCCCACTTAAGACAGTCAAGAGAAAAGGGCACTCAAGGAAAATATGATAAATGGTCCCCCAATTAGCCCTGCATAGATAACAATTATTAGTATTACAAATACCTTTACGCATCATATTATCAATGGTTAGAATTCTTCCTTGGATAACCAGCCATGAAACGACTACAATTTTTGGAATTAAATTTTTTATCCAAACTAAGCCCTTTTGGAGAACAAAATCCTCGTCATCAAGTAGAAGCTTATAAGCTGATTTAACAGTGAACCGTCTTTTTTTCGTAGGATCCTAGGTCACTTGATATTCCTTAGGTCTCATGGGGATAAACTGTTGCCCAAGAATGTTATAAAGATCATTTGATCCCGATTGAAATCCCTAAATCCTTAATTGTTTCCACTTCATTCTACCTCTGTCCTCAACCATATAATTAGAGACTTTTCTTCCAATGAGTTCTTCTGTGATATCTTTTATTCAGGCTAAGTTAGATATTGCATCAGTGGTTCATCCTTAGCCCATCTGTCATTCCAATAATTTATCCTCTCACCATTGCCTGAAACCCATCTTAAACCTTTTTTGATGATTTCCTTACAATTGAGAATTGCTTTCCAAAAAGAAGAACCTCTGATTGGAACTGGGTCACTTAGAAATTCCATATTTTGAAGATACTTTTATTTGATGATAGTTGTCCATTTATTTTCTTCACCATAAATGAGGCACCATACCTTCTTAGCTAGTAAAGCTAAATTCATATGAACAATTCTCCTCAGACCTAAGCCCCTATTTTCCTTGGGTCTACACACTTTGGTCCATCCTACAAGGTGTATCCTTTTTTTCTCCTCTGATCCAGTCCATAAATTTTTTTTTTTGGAGTTTCTCAATATTCTAGAAAACCTTTATGGGGGCTTTGAAAATGGAGAGGAAATAGACTATAATGCTTTGAAGAGAGGCCTTAGTGAGGGTCAGCTTTCCTGCTTGAAATAGAAGATGACCTTTCCATCCAACAAGTTGTTTTTTGAATTATTTCAATAACCCTGTCCCACATTGACTCTCTCGGAGAACCAATGAAAAGAGGGAGACCAAGATACGAAGTGGGGAGGTTTGCTATATCACACCCTAAAATTTCTACAATCATTCCTTACCTCTAAATGGGGGTGTTCAAGAAATATAACTTTATTTTACTGAAATTAACTTTCTAACCAGCAACATCCTTGTATAGTTGCAGGATGTATTTAATTTTTTTGGCCTCAACCACCAATGCCTTAGTCAATAGAAGGGTATCATCGATGAATTTTTGGTGAGAAATAGCCCTAGTGAGATATGTTGCCTTGATTCCTGATATTAGCCTTGAACTACAAGCATTTTTTATGGTTCTACCTAAATCTTCTACCATAATGATGAATAGCATGGGGCTGATAGGGTCCCCCTTCTGAATTCCTCTATGACTTTAAAAGTAACCAGTAATTGTTCCATTACCCAAAATCAAGAACGATGCTTTAGAAATGCATTATTTTATTAAATTAATACATTTGTGGTGAAAACCAAACTTAAGGAGGACAACAATCAAAAAGTCCCAATTTAGCCTATCAAATGCTTTGTTCATATCAAACTTGAGGGAAAAAATAGACCTGTTAGTCGTATGAGCATAGTGCAAAGCTTCATGAACTATGATAACTTCATCCAATATTGACCTGCCCTAGATAGAGCTTCCCTAGAATGAATCTATGATGCGGGGCAAAACATTTCTCATTCTATTTGTAATGGCTTTAGTTAGGATCTTGTAAGAAACATTGCATAGACTGATTGGCCTGAAGTCAGCCATAGATTCAAGGATTTGCTTCTTAGGAATTAGAGAAATAAAAGTAGAGTTGAGATATTTTGGGATATGATTGCTTGATTGGAATTCTTTGATAGTAGAAATTACATCCTCACTAACGATGTCCCAAAAAGCTTGATAGAAACAAGGAGGAAATCCTTCGGGTCCCGGGGCTTTGTTTGGCTCCATGCTAAACAAGGCTTCCTTAATTTCCTCATAAGAAAATGGAGCTAGAAGCTTAAGGTTTATATCCTCATTTATTATTCTAGGAATAGATTGCAAGAGAATATCTTTGGCGTCCTCATTGCACTACGATTCCTTACCAAGTATAGAATTGAAATAAGTTACTGCCTCCTTTTTTATTTCTGTTAAGTCCTGAGTAATAGAACCATCTACTTTTAAAAAAAAATATATCTTGTTATTGCTTTTGTTTCTAAGCGTGGTGATGTGAAAAAACTTAGAATTTGAATCTCCATATTTCAACCAAAGAGCCCTTGATTTTTGCCTCCAATATATTTCCTCACAAGCCAAAATGTTATGAAACTCTGCTAGTTTTGTTTGTTTCTCCTACCTAGTAGTTTCATCAGCATCACCATGTTGAATCCTCTGATCAATTATCTTCAAAATTTCAACAACCTATTTTTTATTTTCAAATAGGTTTCCAAAGACCTCTTTGTTCCAATTTTGAAGCTTTTCCTTAACAAACTTTAATTTTCCAGCAATTTTAAAAGTTGCACTACCCCTAACAGGCTGCTGCCACCACTGAATTAAGTTATCTTTGAAATTGGAATATTTGGTCCACATAGATTGAAATATGAAAGGTTTCTTGAAGGACAGAGAGTTAGGGATCTTCAAGAAAATGGGATTATTATCAAAGGTAAATTTAGAAAGGGCTTGTAGGGTAGAATCACTGAACAGAGTTATAGCCTCCTTTGATAGAAAAAACCTATCAAGCATTTCTTGAAAGAGATTACACCCTATCCATCGATTGCTCTAGGTATAATTTGCTCCTCTAAGTTTCACATCCTTCAACATGTTGGAGTTCACAAATTCATTGAACTCAATCCCTTCTCCTGATAGGTGGTCCATTTCCACCCATTTTTCTTGAAGGGTAAAGAGGAGTGTTAAAATCCCCAACCAAAATCTAGGGAACATTATGGAAGAATTCACTCAAATTGCCTAAGTACTCCCACAGTAGAGATCTCCCTTGAATTGAATTTGGGGCATAAATATTTGAAATGATCCATGACCTGTTGTTGTTTATTTCCTTAAATACCTGTCATATTTTTGACTAATGGTACCTTCTACTATCCGAGGATCCCACAAAGTCATAAGGTCTCTAGACACTCCAATGGCTAATTTGTAAACCATCTCCTCTTGATTCCAAATTTTTTTTGCTACTTTTTTTGACTAAATCTCATCAGTTTTTGTTTCTTGCAACATGATAGTAGTTGGATTCACTTGATTTATTATTGCACTGACTTCCCTATTTTGGGCAGGCCATTGAGGCCTCTCATGTTCCATGAGAGGAAATTCATTTATATTTTTTATGATTTCTTCCTCTCCCCATCCCTTGAGGGGGTTATCCTAATTTGTTGTCTTCAAAACCTGGAATAACCTGTTGAAACAAGGTTCTCTATTTTCCATTGGCAATGTCATTATCAATTTTAATTTTTTGATGCTCTACATTTGATATTCTCCCTCTTCTTTTTTCACTTCCAAAATATATAGGATACTTCACAGTGCTTCTGGTTTTTTTTTAACTAAACTAGGGGGAGGCAATTTTTTGTAGAACTAGACTACCTTATTCCTCAGTATGAATAGTTTCAGATATCTCCACCCCTACACCCAAATATTCTCCTTTTTCCTTGTATTTCCCTAGTCTGTGGGATGGTCCCTCAGTAGGATTCACCTAGATCCTAGTGATGGTGTTAGGGAGATGAGATTGTTTATTTTCCAATGCCTCAAATTTCTTCCTAAGTTCTTTAGCATTAGGGTTTGGCTTTGGGATTCCCACTGGGATTGAAGTATTTTCAGCATTGGGGTTTAAGGATATTGACTTGGATGGGGATTTTAGAGATCGAGCATTAGGTTTTGGATTTGATATGCCCACTATATCCCTTGATCTATCATATTTATATGAAAATAATCCCCCAAAGAGTAGCCATGATTATTATTAGCATAAGGATTACATGCAACCTCATCCATATAGTTCAAATCTACATGCTCTAAAATTTTTATGAGGATGTCGATAGGCACATGCTTGTTGTGTCCTAATCTAGATTTATCATTTGGTACTTGATATTTTTGCTATTAAGGAATGTGAATACCTTGATTGTACAACCCCAAACCATAGCCATGCCAATGGTAGTTATGGAGATATTGCATAGCATAGTCAATATTGGACATATAATTGATGTCCTCATAAAAGGGTTCTTCATCCTCTTCTTGTTGAGGAGATGGTTTTGTGCCATATTCAATACCCCCATAAATGAAGTTTGTTTTATTGGGAGGTATGCCTAGAGTTATAATGGTACCTATTGAAAAATGAGGTCATCCCATATTTTATATTATCTCAAAGGTTGAAATTGTTGTAATATTCCTCACTAGGTATTCTCCTAAACTTGTAGTAGCCAAATGGAATATGACCTACGATGGTGAGGATGGAGGATATGGAAGCGAGGCTTGATATAAATCAATGATTTCCTCATGAGGTGGTTCCTCATATAGTAGACTAGGAATCTCTGTCGTGGAAATGGTAGAGATGATTAAAGGGATCTCATCAATTGGTCTCTTTGACATGTTACTCTATGGAGGATTTTATGATGACAAATGTGTATCTAAAGGTGTAATTGATGAGGATGGTATAGAAGAAGATGGTAATGTATCAATGGAAGATGATGGTAAAGGATTCAAACCTTGAATGGATGTATTTGTTGGAAGTACACATGAGTTGAATGGATGTATTTGAATGGCTCAAGGTCTACAAAGATAATATGTAATTTCCTTTTGTGAGTGTATTTCAAACATTTGTGAGCTATGGATGGCACACACTTCATGTCCCTAATCCAAGGTCTACCTAGAAAGATATTATAATCCATTGCACCCTCTAAAACATGATACAATTTTGGTATGGTTTTTTGTCCCACCTAAATAGGTAAGACTATAGTGCCAAGCATAGAGTATCATTGAATGCTCTGAGGGTATATGTGTTCACAACAATATGGGATGCCAGAAGACCTAGATATTGGAGAGCATTTGTGGTGATGATATTTCTTGAAGAACCAATGTTAATTAGAACTCTTATGTAAGGTGTTCCATTTACACATGCAATGATATGTTAGGGAGGATCAACCACATCATTTTATATTGGTTTGAGTTCATGTTAATTAAATATGATTACTTGCTCTTTACACTACTAAATGTGCTCCAAAAAATTGATAAAGGAATTAGAATCCTGGGGCTACATTTTAATCGACCTAAGGATATCCATAATATATTCTCGATGATGTAGAGACTATTGGATAAGCTTATAGAAAGCTTACTCTTTAAGGTGACCACTGTACAAGGTGAAATACTTTGCACTAGAGATGGTGGAGGCTATGACATGGAGGGAATATCATTTAAAGCTACAAGTGGTGTAACTTGATTTGGATAATACCTATTCCTTATCATGATGCTAACCATCCTAATGAAACCTTGTTGAGGTGGTGTCATATGGACCTCATTTACCTATTTTGTTTGATTTTATTACACCTCATTAGTGGGTAATGGGTCTTTAAAGACACCCATTTTTTTATTACTTGTCACAAGAGGGTTATCAAAATGAATTTCATTCCTTTAAATCATGTATTGTACTAGGTTTTGGAACCTGTAGCACATGCATGTCATGCCTATTCTGCCTATGGTACCTACAATATAGGTCTTCATGACATCCCATGGACTTTGATTTACTCATACTCAGATTTATAGACTAGATAATTGGTAGGGTAATTTCTTTGGCTGCACATTTATGATCGAATAGGGAATCCATAGACTTGGCAAGGGGCGTAAATTGTTGCTTAGGGTGACATTGTTGGTTTTGCCCTTAATTCACATGAGTGTTGTTATTGTAACTTGCAAAAGGAGGTTGGGCTTGATATTTACCTTCTGAGGAATCATTGGTTGCACATGCTCTAGAATTCTAATGGCAATTTGATTAACTACTATTAGATTTGGTTGTTCTAGATTACCCTTTGTGTTCTTATTACACTCCTTACTAGGTTTTTTAATTTCCCCTTCTTGAATTTTAATTTGTTTGATTATTCTAGCCTATGCTAGAGCATCTTCAAGATTTTGGTATTGTTTTAGTTGTAGCAATAATGAAATTGAATTAAAAAACTTCTTGGAAAACATGTGAGTCAACTAAGATACTAGTAGTAGGCATGGTAGCTTAGTGAGAAGTGTTCGCCACTTGTTACCATAATCCTTGATTGACTCATATTCATACTGCTTCAACCCCGTGAGGTATATCAAAGTCACCTTTCACTTAGTGTTAAAGGTGAAATATTCCAAGAATGCATCCATAAATTATTCAAAGCTATGGATGTTGTGCCTTGGTATTTGATTGTACCACTCTATTATTAGGCCATAAAGAGTAATCTGAAATGTTCTCAGAAGTAAGGTATCGTTATCCTGTAGCATTGGTTCATGAACCTAGTAACATGCTTCTGCACATCTTCCTCTCCTTTGAATCTATCCAAATTCGTAATTTTGAAATGCTCTGGGTATGGAGGGGAAGGTATTTATGGGTGAATCGATTGACTGTGAAGCTGGCACAAATTGATATTTTGAAGCTTGAACTTAGAGTTCTTGCTTTCCATTGTTTCCATACATTCAAGCAATGATTTATACGCATCAAAGCATTTGATCTGCTCTTATTTGATTTGGACCTATAGAGGATGGTGAGGAATGTCAAGCATATGGTATGGTGGTTGATTATCATCAATCATACCTCCATAAGGTGCTTCTAGATATTCCTCTTCTGGTTCCAAATCATCGTAGGCTTCGTAAGGTGTTTCCTGAATTAGCCTACAAGGAGGAACAAACACCCGTGGAAGGTGATAAATATTTGGCCTAGGAGGTAAGTACTAATTAATCCTAGGCAGTTGAGAAGGCAACATTTGGATAGGCCTAGAAATCCTATTTTGATTAAAATTAGGTTACCTTTGATGAACCCCCTATCTATGAGTACTTAGGGTACGAACCCTGTTGCGTAAGGTCTCTTGAAACAACTCATGAATTTGTTGTTCAATTATTTTTTTTTCTAACTAATTCTAGTGATCAAAGAATTGTTTATCTAGCTTAATTTGATTTAATTAATCTTTGTGGTCAGTATATATTTTAACAACTTGGTTTATCTGCTCATCCATGCAAGGTCTATTAGCCCTAGAACTATTGCCATGATGCCTATCTTATTCAGAAGGATATGATAGGTTGACTACAAGATTTTCTTGATGAATAGAGGTCGTGTTCACTTGGGGCTCACTACTAAATAGATATTCTTTATACTCATTTAGCACAGAAGCACATCGTTCTTGCATGGAATAATGACATTGAGGATAATCAGGATTCCCCTCAAGTATTCCTTCATAAATGAGGAAAGGAAGGGCTAACTTTGCTCACTCAGAGTGATGAGTATCATACTCATCTTGGTACTTATGTTGCTAAGACCTATTAGGGTGATTTAAGGGCATATTTTGATCATTTGGCCCCACCCATGGTGAACAGTATTAATATTATATGTAGGCATGTGAGGTAGACTACGCAAGCACACAGATGCATGGTTTTGCTCTATTTTTTTGTGCCTTAATGTGCGGTTACCATTATTGAAAGAAGGTGTGTACAATGTCTATATCTAAAAAGTATATTCCTTGATTAGGATTAAAACCTATAGGAGTATTGCACGTAGGGGTCTCTTTTAGGTTAGTTTCCTGATTTGATATTCTAGATCTTGGATTAGTAGGAGGCTACCAAGGAGGTATAATCATGTCCTTAGGTTCAAATTAGATATGGTCTATGTCTCCTTGCCTACTCTCCATAGCATCAACCATTGAATGGGCTTGGCTATGGGTGCATACCATAGCTACTTAGTTCTAAATCCTAGGTGATTATCTCTTTTACAAATTTTAACGATGCAACAGGGGTTGTTTCAGGCCAAAACGACCAAAACCTGCAACATTTCAAGGATAAATGTAGGGTCAAAAATTAAGAAAATGAAACACGATAGGGGTCCCATTATGATCACCATTGTAGAGTGGAAAAAATGGTGCATCTAGCAAAGGGAAATGAAATGCATCTATTGTTCTATTTAAGCATTCAAAAGGGACATTAATGTAAGCATGATGAATCTATATTAATCTATTTATCAAATGCATGATTACAAAATGTCCCCTTGAGGGCTCTTAATTGATACAATTCATTACAATGTTCAAAGGATATAATCATTTCATAAACTTAAGGTGCACTTTCAATGTCTTCCTTGCACTCACAAATTGAAGAGCATGATTTTTCTACTACTGCGATGATCTATCCATATTCAAACTTGTAGCTCCTTCCTTGCACATTGAAATACCTGGATCTACACACAAAGAATTCAAATTGGTTAATAGCATGTGTGAATTAATATGAAATCAGAAATATGCATGCAATATTGAATATAAAAGGTGAAATAGGTAGTGCAAAACTATTCCAAATTGTACCAAAACTTAGTATAATGCATATTATCTACTTTAGAAATGATCTATGCTAAAATTGAAAGGAAATTGTATGCAAAATCCATGGCCATCCCTAGGTGTTCCAATTGGGACTATTAGACTGAAAAAACTAATTGAAGGTCCAAAACTATTCAAAATTGCACCAAATTATAGAATGATGTATATAAACTACACTAGAAATGATCTATTCTAAAATTGAACCAAAATTATGTGCAGATTCATGGCTATCCCTAAGTGTTTTGATTGATACTCTTAATCATCCTAGGGGGGATGACCACCAAACCTGGTGGTTTTTGCAACCAATTCCTTTGGTATCTAGCCCAAACTACTCCTAGGGGTGTTTTTGTCAAATTTGGTGATCTATCTCACATAAATGAATGGGTTTTGGAATGAATTTGTGTATTTGGTATCACTTGCAAATATCCTTCTATGGATGGAGTTTTCGAGGGAAAATACATGGGTGAAAGGGAGAGTAAATCTTGGCAACACTTCATTGTGAAATATTGCAAATACTTCCTTAATGAAAGTGGGTGGACTGACTCCAATTTATAGTGCAAGAGGGCTACAGGGTCAAAAGGGTAAGTTAGGGTATGCAAGGAATGTGCTGCCACTTTTCAAAACCATTGCCATATGTTGGGTGGGTGAAATATCCAATTTGAGCCTCCCATTTGCAGGTTGTGATGGATTTGATAGGCCCTCAATCTATAATAAATAATTGGGTGGGATAAATGGTAGAATTTTATTCCCATATTTCCTACCCTTGACTTTTTGAGGGGCCTAGGCCATGGTCATCTCACCAAGGGACGGTTGTTGGTGGCCATACTTGGGTGGTATAACCATGAACTATGGCCATCCTAGGGTGGTACGACCATGGCTACATGGCCCAAAAATTCCTAAATTTAGGGTAAAACTTCCCAAAAATGGTTAGGACCACTATTTAACCCTTGAGGGTTTCCCAATGGGGTCATATGGTGTTGATAATAGTGTGTCATTGTATTCTAATTGAATTGACACGATTTTAGTGTCTACAGGTTTATCTCTTCATCATTTTTTTTATGATCCTCTAAAAAATCAAAGTAATTACGTTTAGTTTTGGACTAAAAATATTATATTCCTAGACCAAATGTGATCCAAGGCCTTATTATTCAAAAATATTTTTGGCACCAATTTATGAATTAATTTTTTTTTTAAATGACATGAGTTTATCTCAACTAGTGGTTTGGTGTCATTCCATAAGTTTAATTATTGATAAATTGTGCACTCATATTTTATCATAGGAGGTGTCATCATGGCTATCATTGCACATATTAGGACATAACATGATGGAAGTATAAGGTTCAAGTCAAATTTATACCAAACTTTGTATTATAAAGGAAGTAGTCTACCTTAGAAATAAAATTTTATACTTTGAACACCAATTCATACATGCCTAGATGACAAAAGCCAAATGGATAAGCATGTGAGAAAGGGGAGGTGTAGGATTTGACACCTATGCATGTGTTATTTTGCATCTACCAAAACACCTTGGACAATTGAATGTCCATTTTTAAGGAGAAATTGATGGTTTATGTGCCAAGAGGTCCACTATTGTAGTCGTTAGCAGGTGTGTTTTAGAAGGTAGGTTTTGTAAGTTTAAATCTCGCTAGAAAATTATTTTTCATTTTGGAGGCTTATGAGCATGCGGTACATGATAAAACCAACACTTGGTCTTTTGATCCTTAAAAATTCCACTGGAAACCCAATTAGAATGAATTACTTATTGGTCGATATGGTAGTTGATGTGCCATAACTATATGCCACATATAACTCGCACACACACACACATATATGTATATATGTATGTATGTATGAAGTAATGAGAACCTAAACAATTAGAAGAGTATAATTGTCATAGTTGCATAGCTTTGGAGGTGTTGAAGTAATGAGTGATAAGTGGAAGATACTAGAAAATTCAAGAATTCCAGGTGGTAGTAGGCAATTGGTTTCCTCTTCTTTGAGATTTAGATATTTAAGTTTTCATTGTTTGAGGTCCATTAGGGTAAAGTTTCTCAAAGCCATAACTTCTACATATAGAATCATTTTGAGCCAATTTTCTTCAAATCACATAATTTTTTGAGCTTCACATATTGGTGTTATTACTTTAAGGACTTGTTATATTTTTAGGGATATAATTGTGTAATATGGATCATCAATCCCTAGTTAGTTGCCTTAATGGGTGAAATTACAAAATTTAGTCAACCAAAAATTTGGTCAACCTAAACAATTAGAAGAGTATAATTTTCATAGTTGCATAGCTTTGGAGGTGTTGAAGTAATGAGCGATAAGTGGAAGATACTAGAAAATTCAAGAATTCCAGGTGGTAGTAGGCAATTAGTTTCCTCTTCTTTGAGATTTAGAGATTTAATTTTTCATTGTTTGAGGTCCATTAGAGTAAAGTTTCTCAAAGCCATAACTTCTACATATAGAATCATTTGGAGCCATTTTTCTTCAAATCACATAATTTTTTGAGCTTCGCATATTGGTGTTATTACTTTAAGGACTTGTTATAGTGTTAGGGATAGAATTGTGTAAGATATATCATCAATCCTTAGTTAGTTGTCTCAATGGGTGAAATTACAAAATTTGGTCAACCCAAATGATTGGCCTATTATGCAATAAGAACCTATGGTGCATTTTTATAGAATATAAAGAAACCCTTTATGAAGAACTCACAAACATAAGAAAGAACAATATCTTGGTCTATTTTCCTTGTTGATTGAACTAGAATTGGTTTTCCATATCAAAGAAGAAAGTTAACCTATTAAGGTATGGTCAAAATTGCAAGAGTTATTAGGCAAAGTAAATATAACTTATATAATCCCCTTGGAATTAAAGGTTTTTTTTTTTTTTGTGGAAAACATCCCAAAAGGGATGCCACTTTCGGGTAAGACCCAAGGAGGCAGGGGTATCCATTCCGCCAAAAATGCCCAGGACTCGGACCTGGCCTACCACCTTTGACACACTCAAGGAGCAAACAAACACACAAACCCAATTAAAAATAAGCAAATAACAACAAAAATAATAAAATAAAATAAAAAACATGCTCCTTGAGTGTGTCAAAAACAAAAGCACAACCAAACACGCACAATAAGATAAAAGAAACCACAACACAAACCACATAGAAAAACACAAGAAACACATAACAAAACACAAACAAGACAAAAACAACAGAACACTACAAAGACATAACCCAAAAAAAAAAACAAGAAAAATAAACACAACCAAAACCTTAAAAATTAAAAAATAAAACAAAAATAAAAATAAAAAACAACCAACAACAGACAATAAAAAAAACAAAAAATATAGAAAACACTCACCCATAAAAACATGAAATAACACAAACAAAGAGAAACCCAAGAACAAGAACGAAAAAAAACACAAGAACAATAACAAAAAACATAAAAAAAAAAAAAACAACAAAAAACACAAGAACAACAAAAAACAACACAAAGAACACAAAAACAAAACAAAATAAAAAACCCACCCACCTTAAAAAACTAAACAAAAAAAACAAAAAGGAAAAAAGAAATAAAAAATGAACAAAACAAAGACCTATCTAGACCATAAGACTATTAAGGCAAGAATCAACAGAGGAAACAAAATAAAGAATAGAATGAGCTAGGGAACTAAAAAAACTGAATGAACCAAAGAGAAGCAAAAAAAAAAAACAAGAAGAAACTAGGTACCTTCAAACCGGAGCCATCCAAAGAAATGATAGAAAGAAGAGCTTCCCTAATTTGAGAAGCCCACCATATAGGAGGGTGGCCATAACAAGTAAGATCACCTTTGTCCAAAGCCCAATTAGCTAAAGCATCAACACTCTTGTTTTGATCTCTGACCACATGATTGTAATCAACTTTCAAAAATCCCATCTGGATTAACCGAATCTTCTCAATAATTCTTTTTATTCTCCAATCCACCTTATGATTCTTAGAAGGATTCTTCAAGAGATTAATCATAAGTTGAGAGTCAGACTCAACTAACACCTTTTCCCATCCAACCTTAGTAGCCTCCTGAAGACCTCCGAGGATACCATACCCCTCAGCAAGGTTATTGGAAAGAATACCCAAATTCTCAAGCAAAAGTAAAAACCAGGGAGCCATCTGAAAGTCTACCAATTCCTCCCACACTGGCTTTTCCAGGGTTCCCTCTAGAGGCTCCATCAGTATTGACTTTTCCAAAATCCTTAGGAGGAGGTTGCCAATTTCTATTCCTATCCAATTTACTAATACTCACATTCCCTTTAAGATGGTTGCCCTTAGAAGGTTTAATCTTCAATATTTGCATCACTTGATCCCATATTTGGTGGGAGTTTTGGGGGTGATTAAGGAGATGATGGACTGATTCAACTAAGTTGGCTATGGTCTTTTGCCAAATATAGTGAATATCCTTCCTATCTTGATTAAAAATTTGGTTGTTCCTTTCATTCCAAATATTCCAAAGAAGGATGGTAGAACCCATCCAAACTAATTGCCTAATAAAATGATCAACACCCTCTTGATTAGGCCAATCCCTCCAAAGTTGTTCAAAAGTAAAAAAATTGGACCACCGTAAGCCAAGTAAAGTGGCCATTCTCCTCCACAGCTTCAGAGGCTAAAGTACACTCAATAAAAATATGGTTGATATTTTCTACATTCTCTTCACACATTTCACATCTAAAAGGGCCATGAAAACCACGCTTCATAAGTTGCTCACCAATAAGCACCCTACGATGCAATAAAAGCCAATTAAAGAACCTCACCTTAGGCCGGAGCTTTTGAGCCCACAATTGAGAAAATATGTCAGAAGAATGGTTGGGATTATTATGGCATAAGGTCAAATAACCTTGAGCAACTGAATACTCACCCTTAGTAGTGTTGTTCCATCCAAAACAATATTTTTCATGGGACCAAGAGAGGGATCTCATATGAAGGATGCCTTGGATATCTTGTCTTTGCCTTTCTGGGATTTGAATAGGCCAGTCCTCAATAGGGATCCAATATCTACCAACCTTTGAATTACCAGTATGGTACCGAAGATAATTAGCCACCTTTATCCAATTAGCTCGGTGAAGCTCCTCCATCCAAGGCCTCCAATCGGGAAACTGAGTTATCAAAGGCTTGTGACCATCCCAAGAATCTATCCAAAAATTTGCATGTTGACCATTATGAATGATCCAAAATAATTTTTTCTTAATCAAATCCTCACCAGTCTTAAGAACTGCTAAAATGGGAGAACCTTTGGAAGGAAGTTGATAGCGAACAAGGTCTTCAGGACTTTTGTTCTCAACATATTTAGCACGAATATTATTGGCCCAAAGAGCATTGGGGTTATGCAACATCCTCCAATATAATTTAGCAGCTAAAGCTTTGTTGTTATTAATTGAAGACCATAAACCTAACCCCCCTTCACTCTTAGGAAGACATAAAGTATCCCATTTCACCAAGGCCCATTTTCTTTTCTCCTTAGTACCACTCCAAAGGAAACGATGACCGATTTGATCCAATTCTCGAAGAACAGCCTTTGGAATATTCAAAATGGAAGAAACATAAATAGGAATAGCTTGAAGGACTGATTTTACCAAGGTGATTCTACCCCCATAAGAAAGCCACTTGTTGGTCCACTTTCCAATTTTCTTCTTGACTTTGTCCAACAACCAATTCCAATCTTTATTTTTCTGCCTTTGAATATTTATGGGAATACCTAAATAAGTGATTGGAAGAGAGGTCTTCTTATATCTTAGCTTATCCAAGACCATGGATTCCTGTCTAGCATAGCAATGAAAGAAAATAACTTTAGATTTGTGTTCATTGATCAACCGCCCAATAGCCTTAGAAAAATAGCTAATGATTTGCTTAATATTAGAAGCTTCCTTAACTGTAGCTTTACCTAAAATAGTAGAGTCATCCACAAATTGAAGATGAGAGATAGGTCTAGCTCCATGAGCAATGGTAACTCCCTCAAGGGTTTTGTTTTCCCTCTTTTTGGTTATAGTCCTACCCAAGCATTCAACAAGAATGATGAATAAATAAGGGGATAGCGGGTCACCTTGCCTAATACCTCTGGAAGCTGGGAAAGACCGAGAAGGCCTGCCATTGATAAGAACTAAGTAGGAAACTAAAGAGATACATCCCATAATCCAATCCATCCAATCCTTAGAGAAACCAAATTGCCTCAAAACTTTGATAAGGAAGTGCCAATCCACTCTGTCATAAGCTTTGGATAAGTCTAACCGAATGAACATGGAAGGAGAATTTTGCATATCCATGGAATGGATGGCTTCCTAAGCAAGAACTATCTCATCTACTATTTGACGTCCTTCCACATAACCCCCTTGCTCTGGGGAAATAATCTTATGCAAAAGAGGCTTCAACCTTTCTCGCCATTATTTTAGTAATGATTTTGAGAAGAACATTACATAAAGCAATAGGTCTAAAAGCTGAGATATGATCAACCTCTTGAGCTTTTGGAACAAGAGTAATATAAGTTTTATTGATAACCTTCAAAATTTCTTTGGCTTTCCCGGCTTCTTCCACCACCTCTAATAAATCAACATGAAGGATATCCCAGAACTCTTGGTAGAACTCAATAGGAAAACCATCAGGACCTGGGGTTTTCCCTTTTTGCATTTTAAAAACTACTTGTTGAAGCTCATTGATAGTAACAAGAGCAATCAAAATAGAGTTCTCCTCTGAAATGATAAGAGAAGGGATTGCTTGAAGAACATTATATTGTGAAGCCGAGTCAAGGGGAGTAGCCAAGCAAAAATATTGGAAAAGTAATCAACAACAATAGAGTTCATGCCATCCCAAGTATAAACAACATCTCCAGAATCTGATTTTAAGGAAGAAATAAAGTTGTGAGATCTTCGAGCTAGAAGAGATTTGTGGAAGAAATTTGTGTTTCGATCTCCTTCTTTGAGCCATTGAATTCTAGATTTTTGCTTCCATAAGATTTCTTCTCTTTTTTCCCATTCCTCTAACTGAGTTGTGAGCTTAATTTCATCTGCACTTCTCTTCTCTGTGAGGCCATCTAAACGGATTTTCTTATTCAAATTTTCAATATGAGCAATAACTTCATGTTTTTTTTTATGAACATCCCCAAACTCTTTCCAGTTCCAAGTCTTGATTTTGGATTTAATGTATTGCAGTCTTTTGACAAAACAGAACATCTTAGTCCCATGCCTAGGTTTACCTTCCTTCCACCATTGTTGCACATGAGGTCTGAAGGAAATGTCTCTAAGCCACATTAATTGAAAACGAAAAGGAGAGAAACTCACATTGGTTTTCCACATTTCCACCATGATCGGCCAATGATCCGAACCAACATTATTAAGAGTCTTCACTTTAGGAATGTGACCATGGATTAAGAAATTTTTAGAGAGCAAAAACCTATCCAATCTCTCCATTATACAAGCTAAGCCTTGCCTTCTGTTAGACCAAGTCATAAGGCCATTATCTCGGTTGGATATCCACAAGATGGAGGTTTGCAATATATTCGCTCATGAGGTCAGTGCTTTTGTCCAAATTTCTATTTCCCCCCCTTTTCTCATCCAGAGAGAGGATGGTATTGAAATCTCCTCCGATCAAGATCCAAGCTTTAGGAAAATGAGAGATAATATGAGTAATATCCTTCCACTGTCTTCTTTTTTCCTCCAAAGAAGTCGGAGCATAAACAGTAATGCAGAGCATAATCTGGTTGGAATGTCTACTTTGAATAGCTATAGCCAACAAACCCCAACTACCAACCATATGGTGAATAACTACCTCTTTTGGATCCCAAAGACAAGCAATGCCACCCGAAGTCCCTTGGGAACTGAGGGAAACCACTTTTCCAACTGGCCAAATTTTACTGGCAATTAAGTCCATATCCTCCATTGACATCTTAGTTTCTTGAAGGAAAACAAGATGTGGATGATTTACCTTGAATCATTCTTCTAATTTCATTTTGTTTTGAAAGACTCCCTTTGAGTCCTCTAATATTCCAAGTGATGATCTTCATTAATACCAGGGCTAAAAAATTTGGGAAGGGCATTAATCTTACCTTCCTCTACAAGCTTTTCACCTTCTTTTACCATATGATATTGATTGGTCTTGCGACCTACTTTTTGATTAGAATCCATCTTCAATTTTTTTTCCCTTGTTTCTTGACTTATTCCAATTGAATCTGAGATGGCTTCTAACCTTGAAGAATGCTCGTACACAACCAAAATTTTACTAGATGGTTCAATAGAGTCTATATTGGGACCTGCATTATTTGAAGTTTTGACATTTGAAATATTGTTTTTCTTGTGTAAATTTTCTCCTTTTTTTTTTGTTGAAAACCTTTGATTTGTTGGTTTGTCTCTGAGTTCTTCCCTTCATATTTAAATTGTGTTTCTAAGATTTTAGTTTCCATTATTTCCTCTTCCTCACTTGGGACATCATTTGTGGAAAGGATTTCAAACATATTAGCAGATGACTTTGATTGATCCTTCATAACTGGTTTTTTCTGAGTGTTCTTCTTCTTAGGTATTTGGAAACCTGCTAAGTTTATATCTTCTTTCTTTTGATCAAGAATTTTATTTGGGCAAGCACTGGCCAAATGACCATATTCATGGCAAATTCTACAATGAAAAGGAATGTTCTCATAGTCCACTACTTGCTCCCAAGTGTCTTCCCCAAATTGTAATGTGATCTTTTTAGGTAGGGGTTTGTCAAAATCCATTAAAACACAAATCCGAGCATAAATAATATGTTCAAAATTTTGAGTACAATCAGCAATCATCATAAAAGTTCCTAAAGAGTTTCCAATTGAAGAAAAAATAGTAGGATTCCAAAATTCAATAGGGAGGCCAAAGAGTCTAACCCACACGGGAGCAATAGAAGGCATCTCTTCTTCGACTTTAAATTTAGTATGCCAGGGCTTCATGAAAAGCCCCGCCCTTCCAAAAAACCAAGGACCCCCTTGAAAAGTTTTCTCTCTATCTTCATTATTAGCAAATAAAACAAGAAAATAACCATTTGGATAAATAGAGATTTGTAACTCACCTTTAGTTTTCCAGCTTTTTGCAGCCCGGACTTTGAAAGCAGATAGACTCGGACGAAAACCCACGAACCGACAAATTAGTCCTCTTTTTTCCAAATCTTCAATGCCGTCTGAATGTTATCCATATCAAGCTTAACAATAGGAGTTCCATCAACTGCTTTAAGACATCCTGACTCCGTTTTCCTGGGATCAATCTTAGGCATTCTTAGAGGTTTATGGGAAGCCCTAATATTGATATTAGCATTGGGCTGAGGCTGTCCACCACGAAGGGCATCCCTAAAATTCATTTTTGGGACCGAGTCTTCAAAATTCTTACCCTTGATAGGGGTTTTCACAGTAGAATTATTTTGTGGGTGCACCTTAGCACCCGATTCACTTGAGATATGAGCCATTTTTTGATCAACTGCTTGAAACTTGTTTCGTGATCTCTTTAATCCTTGCCCTAGACGCCGTGGAAAGGTATGGTTTTCACTTTTCTTTTGTGCAGAAAATTGGAAGCCGTTGTCACTCAAGTTCACAGTATGATCTGTTGAAAGACAAATTTCTAACCCATATTGTATCTCCTGCAACATTTCCTGCTAAAATATTGAGAATAAACCACAAAAATATTGGCCGCTAGGGCCCGAAGGCCCTAAAAACCAACCTCTGAAGCTGCTTGCACTCAACCCAGATGAAACCCTCGCATAGCCGCTTGCCAAATATGTCGTTCACACATAGGGATGCGCTAGGATCTGTGTTGCTCCAAATGATATGAAAATTTGTGGAGACGTTCTAGGGTTTTTCAGGCATCTACCCTCAAAATTTCAGCTCAATCCGAGTCCGGATGAGTGAGATATGACCGAAACAAGTTCGGAAGTTTGGGCAGTCCTGCGAAAAACGTCCGTCCTAGAATTAAAGCTTTCTTATCTCAAATATGTTGAGTTTGATAATGTTGATGACTATATTGTGATATGAGAAAATACTACACATTTGAGAGGAAAAAGGAAATATTATGTAGAATGTGTGATGATTGTTCTTGCTATTTTCTCTCCTTTTCATATATTTAACCTCATAGTTCATATGATTCATATGTTCTTGGAATCTCAAAGAAATCTTACCCTTGATTAAATTTTCTCTCTCGTAGTTCACTTTTAGGTAGCAATGTAGAAGTATGATGGTACTTCACAAATAAAAACCCATGCAAAGAAATTTTGATCTAAGGAGACTAAGAGCTAGGGGCCCAAGGGCTAGTCTAAGTATTTATAGAATTCAAAGACCATTTATAGATATTATAAGATATAAGGACATCCAACAAAAAATTGCTTGCTAAGATTGTAAAGGATTGAAGCTAATTTTTTGAATATGGATGGATGTATTTTCAATAAGAATATTTAGATGTATCTATCTCAAGTATAGAAGTCCATCAGAGCATCTAGTATGGAATAATATATTATTTTTACTAATGTATTCTCTCATTGGCCCTTAAAATTATAATATGAGATGGTGTTGAAAGTGTAATATAATTTATTGCCAAGATTGACATTGTATAATGTAATATTGGATAGGATTAAGGAAATTCATTATACAAAATATTTAGTTAATTGTAATATTTATTATGTAATCTCTATAGGTTTTGGTTAATCTTGTCACATTTAAACCCACCTTAATTAACCTTAAAACTCTCTTTTTATGTTAGCTTAGGTTAAATTCATTTATATAATTGAGATTTTGGTAGTTGTATAAATACCCTCCATCACTTCATCCTTTAGCATTAGAGAGTAGTGATTCTTATACATTGATAATAATTTGATTATTCATGGTTGATGCAGGAGCATCCAAGAGCAACACAACAATCTTGCATCACCAAAAACAAAAAAAGAGAAAAACAAAAGAAACAAGCAAAAAAATTTCTAAGTATGAAAAATAGTCTGAGTGTTGAATGTGTCACGATATCGCGACATAAAAGCTGTCGCGATATCATGACAACTCAAAATAATGGCGGGCACAAATCACAAGTGTCGCGATATCGTGACATAAAAGTTATCGTGATATCGCGACAACTCAGAACCAACGCGGGTGCAATCGCAAGTGTCGCGATATCGCGACACAAAAGTTGTCGCGATATCGCGACAACTCAGAACCAACGGCGGGCGCAAATCGCAAGTGTCGCGATATCGCAACACCAAAGTTGTCACGATATCGCGACAACTCAGAACCAACGGCGGGCGCAAATGGCAAGTGTCGCGATATCATGACACAAAAGTTGTCGCGATATCGCGACAACTCAGAAACAACGGCAGGCGCAAATGGCAAGTGTTGTCACGATATCGCGATAGACTTAGAGCAAAGTTGGAGCAAACCAAAAGTGTCACGATATCGTGATGGACTTAGAGCAAATTTGGAGCAAACCAAAAGTGTCGCGATATCGCGACGGACTTAGAGCAAAGTTGGAGCAAACCAAAAGTGTCGCGATATCGTGACACATTGGCAAACAAAGCCAAAAGCTGAAAAAGTGTCGCGATATCACGACGGATGGACATGGAGAAAAAAGTGTCACGTTTTTGCGACCCGACTAGGAGAGAGAAGAGTGAGATGTAGAGGTGTCGCGAAAATGCGACATGTTACTTTTTTACGGACTGTTGCAGAATGACAGTTGGCAGTTCCAGAAGCCGTTAAGGCAGTTCCAGGGAACCATTGCAGTGGTTACAGAGACGGTTGCGAACGACGGTTGCAACAAGATCCTATGATGATAAAAAGAAATTTTTTGAAGGATTGCAGAGGCTGGAGAGATGAAGGCTACGGCTTATTTTGGGCATTTTTTGTACTGTGTAATCTTCCATAGTTACGAATTGTAAATATTTCCATGCTTCAAATAAATTACGTCTTTTGAAATAAAATTGCGTCTTTTCTTTGTTATTAAAATTGGCTCCCCATCAAGTGGTATCAGAGCAGTAAGATTCTGAGTGTGTGAGCAGAGCGCCAAATGTGAGGCAGCTTGCACCAGGATCTGGGGTTATGGGTTCTGAGAAACAGTGAAGCAGAATGCCGCCATGAAGAAATCATGGTGCTGGAAGGAACGTGGTTCCTGAAGGAGACTTCCGAGCATTGCAGAGGCAAGTGCAGGCCCTGCAGGAAGAATTGCGTAGAGGAGTAGAGCCAAGAGGAGAAGACCAAAGCGATGATGAAGCTTGCGGAGTTGATGATCCGTCTGAAGAAGAAGAAGAAGTGATGAGTTTCTGCAGAAGCTCGCATGATTAAAGCCATTTCTCAAATTGGGAAAAGGCCGAAGATAGATGTATCCACATATTCTAGAAATTTAAATCCAGAAGAATTAATTGACTAGATTAATGACATGGAGGAATATTTCGAATATGAGGAAGTTGAAGATCCAAATCGAATTAAATTTGCTAGAACAAATTTGAAAGGCCATGCTGGCATATGGTGGAAAGGAGTGCAATTGGAAAGAAACTAGAGAGGAAAAGAAAAGATCACCAGGTGGGATCGAATGGTTGAAAAACTGAAATGGCAGTTTATTTTAGTAGACTACGAATTAGATCTGCTAAGAAAAATGCAGAGTTTACGCCAGTCCAGCAAGTCTGTTAAAGAATATATAGAGGAATTTTTTAAAATTTCTATCAGAATCGGTCATACAGAAGCAAATAAAGAGAGAGTAGCCCATTACATTAATGGGTTGAGAACCAGCATGCAAGAAGAATTAAGTTTGGTCCGAATGAGCACCATTGAAGATGCTTACTAGTTTGCTCTGAAAGTGGAAGAGAAACTGAACCATAGATTTGATAGTAAGCAAAGAGGAAGAGGTCATGGTGGAAGAACTAGTGGAAGAACCAGTGGAGGTAAATATGATGACCAAAAGTAGACTGGTGAAACTAGAAATCACCAGGAACAGAAGGAGGAGAATGCTTACTAACCTCGTAATCAGAATAATGATTATCAAAGGGGATGAGGTAGAGGTGGACGTGGATATGGTAGAGGCAGATTTTATGGAACCTGTTTCAATTGTGGAGAAGAGGGGCATCAATCATATGAGTGTCCCAAACACCAAGAAACACCGAACAGAAGGCCTGAAGGTAATGCTAGAGCTGCAGTTGTTGAGGATGGTGTTGAATCTGAGCATTCTGAAGAAGCAGAGCATGGAGAAGTGATGATCACAAGGAGAACCTTGTTGAACGAAGAGAAGGAACCAGATCAACGAAAAAGCCTGTTTCGCACAAGGTGCAAATGTTCAAGTAAAATCTGTAATATTATTATTGATAATGGTAGTACAAATAATTTGGTTTTTGAGGAAATGGTAGCTAAGTTAAAGCTAGAGAGAAGACAACACCCGCATCCATACTAGATTGCGTGGTTGCAGAAGGATCATAGAGCATTGGTCAGTGAACAATGCTTGGTCAAGTTCCAAATTGGAAGATACCAGGATGAGGTCCTATGTGATATTTTGCCGATGGATGCTTGCCATTTGTTGCTGGGTAGACCATGGCAATTTGATAGATGTGTAGTGCATGATGGGCATGCAAATACCTATTCCCTGACAAAATATGGAGTACACCACAAACTGAAGCCATTGAAGGAGGTTGAGGAAAAGGTATGCAATAATGCTAGAATTTTTTTAGTAGATGGCAAAAAAATTTTGGATGGTCTAAAGAGGGATTCAATGTGTTATGCATTAATTCCTACTGTAAAGAGAAAAGAAACTACTGACATTCCAGCAGAAGTTACCCATTTGTTAGCAGAATTTCCTGATATTATATCAGACAATGTGCCTGAGGGTTTGCCGCCAATGAGGAAGATTAGTCATCAGATTGACTTAATGCCAGGATCTAGCTTACCCAATAAGGCTGCCCATAGAATGTCTCCTATAGAAAATGAAGATTTGAACCGCCAGGTTCAGGAATTGTTGAGGAAGGGTTTGATTCGAGCAAGTTTGAGCCCTTGTGCAGTGCCAATAGTACTTGCACCAAAGAAGAATGGCGAATGGCGAATGTGCACTGATTCCCGAGCCATTAATAAAATTACCATTAAATATCGCTTTCCATTACCCAAAATGGATGATATAATGGATTGCTTGAGTGGAGCTAAATACTTCACTAAGATTGATTTGAAGAGCGGATATCACCAGATACGTGTTAGAGAGGGTGACGAATGGAAGACAACCTTTAAAACTAGAGAGGGTTTGTATGAGTGGTTAGTTATGCCATTTGGATTGACTAATGCACCTAGTACATTTATGAGGCTGATGAATGAGGTATTGCGTGACTTCCTGGAAAAGTTCATGATAGTTTATTTGGATGATATTTTAATTTTTAGTAAAACATTAGAAGAGCATTTGATGCATGTTCGAATAGTTTTTGAAAAACTGCGTGAGGAGCAGTTATTGATTAATATACAGAAGTGCAGTTTTGTACAGAAAGAGTTGATTTACCTGGGATTTGTCATCTCAGAGGAGGGTCTGAAAATGGATCCTGAAAAGGTGAAGGCTATCATTGAATGGCCTGCCCCACGAAATGTAACAAAGGTAAGATCGTTTCATGGTCTTGCAAGTTTCTATCAAAAATTTATTAGAGACTTTAGCAGTATTTGTGTGCCCCTAACAGAAACTATGAGAGGGGATAAGAGAGAATTTAAGTGGACTACCAAGGCAGGTACCAGTATGGACATATTGAAAAAGAAAGTGACAAAATAGCTCATTCTGGCACTGCTAGATTTTAATAAAGTGTTTCAGGTTGATTGTGATGCTAGTGGCAGCGCCATTGGAGCCGTATTGAGCCAAGAAGGTAAACCTGTTGCATATTTTAGTGAAAAATTGAATGATGCTCGCAAGAAATATTATGTTTATGATCAAGAGTTCTATGCTATAATTCAGGCTCTTAAGAAATGGAGACATTATTTGCTAACCAAAGAGTTTGTTTTATATACTGACCATCAAGCTTTGCAAGTATATAAATAGTCAAGGTAAACTTAACCAGCAACATTTGAAGTGGGTTGAATTCTCGCAGAGTTATACCTTTGTACTGAAACATAGAAGTGGCAAATCTAATAGAGTTGCAGATGCCTTGAGTAGAAGGCATAATTTGTTGATGGAAATGAGAGTGCAGGTTGTTGGGTTTGATGAACTCAAGAGTTTATACCCAGTAGATCCAGATTTTGCAGAGGCATGGACGGCATGTGTGTCTCCTACTACTGTGGATCATACTAAGTGGTTGGATTTTATGATCCAAGATGGGATGCTATTTTGGCAGAACCAGTTGTGCATTCCATGCAGTTCCATGAGGGAAAATTTGATCAAAGAGAAACATAGCGGAGGACTAGCAGGGCATTTTGGTCGAGATAAGACCATTGCTCTTGTTAGTGAGAATTACCATTGGTCGTAGTTGCAGCCGGATGTGACCAAATTTGTGCAAGGTTGCAGAGTGTGCCAGATGGCAAAAGGAGTAAGATAGAATATAGGAATGTACTAGCCATTTCCTGTACTAGAGAGACCGTGGGAGGACATCAGTATGGATTTTGTTCTTGGTTTGCCAAGGACACAATGTGGAAATGATGCCATTTTTGTTGTTGTTGACAGGTTTTCAAAGATGGCTCATTTTATTCCATGTCAGAAGACAAGTGATGTTGTTCATATTGTAGGCTTGTTTTTCAGGGAGGTTGTGCACCTTCATGGTCTACCCCAAAGCATTGTCTCGGACAGAGATACCAAATTTGTGGGTTATTTATAGAGGACCCTGTGGAAGAAGCTGAAAATAGAATTGAAATTTAGTTCTGCGTACCACCCATAGACTGATGGACAGACCGAAGTAGTCAACAAAAGTTTGGGTAATCTTCTACGATGTCTGGTAGGAGATAAACCCAAGGGATGGGATCTGATTTTACCACAAGCAGAGTTTGCTTACAATAATTCTATTAATCGTAGTACTGGTAAATCCCCATTCCAGATAGTACATGGGAACAGCCCGAGAAACGCTTTTGAGTTGAGGCCGATGGATAAAGGAGACAAGCATAGTGCTGAAGCTGAAGACTTTGTAGCACACATGAAGAATTTACATGAAGAGGTACAACAACATATCAGTAAAATGAATGCTACTTACAAAGCCCGAGCAGATCAGAAGCGATGTTTCAAGGAATTCCAGATAGGAGATGAAGTCATGGTTCATTTGCGCAAGGAATGTTTTCCTACCAAAACCTACAATAAGCTAAAAATGAAGAAGTTTGGACCATGTCGGATCATAGGTAAATGAGATTCAGGCAATGCCTATGAAGTAGATCTACCAAGTGAGATGAATATTTCACCCATATTCAATATTTTAGACTTGGTTGAATATCATGCAGGAAGTTGTAGCGAACCACCCAGTCCGGATCTGTGGAACATTCTATCATCTGTCCTAGACAAAGAAGAAATTGAAGACATACTCGACACTCACGAAGGCAGAAGTACCCAAAATAGGTAATATTCAGAGTATTTGGTCAAGTGGAAGAACCGACCTATCGAAGATGCCACATGGTTGTCCAAATCAGAGGTTGATCATCTAGGTTTTCTGTTGAGCAAGGTGTTGCAAGAGTTTTGTCATTGTTGTCAACACAGTCAGTTAGATCCAATGATGCAGTGGTCAGGCAGTTCAGAAGTCATTCAGATGCAGAGGACAGAAGTTCAAAGGTTATTCAGAACATGGACAGTGAGTTTCCCAGAAGACCATAGTTGCCTTTTTGCAAAAAATCAAAGAAAAAGACAAGTAAGAAAACTGTCGCGATATCGCGACATGTTTTCTATCATGATTTCGCGACATGTCGGAGGAGAGAGAAGGCACAAAGAAAATTGTCACGATTTCGCGACATGGACTAGGAGAGAGAAAGTGCAAACAAAATTGTCATGATTTCGCGACATGGCCGAGGAGAGAGAAGACGCAAGGAAAACTGTCACGATTTCGTGACATGTTTGGAGAAAAAGCGCTAAGGCAGAAAACTATCATGATTTCGTGACATGTTTGGAAGAAAATGCGCTAAGGAAGAAAACTGTCGTGATTTCGTGACATGTTTGGAGAAAAAGCTCCAAGGAGGAAAAGTGTCACGATTTCGTGACATGTCGAGTTTTCGCGACCCGAAGAGGAGAGAGAATGTACGAAGGCAAGTATGTCACGATTTCGCGACATGTTATGTTTTCGCGGGCGAAAGTCAGAAAAGAAGCCAAGGCAGTGAAAGTGTCACGATTTCGTGACATGTTCCATTTTCGCTGGTAACTGAGAAGAAAAGTGTACGGAAGCCAAAAGTGTCACGATTTCATGACAGGTTGCAAGAAAAGCCTTCGAAAGCTGAAAGCGTCACGATTTCACGATAGGATGAAAGGAAAATGTATGGATGGAAAAAGTGTCACGATTTCATGACAGGCAGCAGTAAAGAAGCTAGCAGGGTAAAGATGTCACATTTTCGTGACATGTCACGGTTTCGCGACTCTAGGAGGAGAGAGACTGTACGGCGCCAGAAATGTCACGATTTCATGACAATAGCGGAGAAGAAGGCCTAGAAGCAAAAAGGGTCACGTTTTCGCGACAAGAGTGAGGATGACGTCAGCGAAAGTTAGAAGTGTCACGATTTCGTGACAAGAACGGTGGCAAAGCTATCAAAGGCCAAAAGTGTCACGATTTCGTGACAATAAGGACAAGGAGGCGTACGGATGTAAAAGGTGTCACGATATCGTGACATGTTGGAGTTTCGTGAGGAAAGCTACAGAACCAGAGAGACTGTTGAAGCCGACAGAGTTAAATCTGGGCCGACGAAGATTAGGGTTTTGGAGCCGACATTCTTTAGGGTTTTGGAGCTGACATTCATTAGGGTTTTGAAGTCGACATTCATTAGGGTTTGACAGCCGACGTTCTTTAGGGTTTAAGCCGACTATAGTTTAAAATTTGTTCTTGAAATTTCATCTATAAAAGGAGGGCTATTTCGAGTTTGAAATGTGATGAGTGTGAAGATAATGTGTGCATGCAAAATTTGCAATGAGCAGAGAGTGAGTCGTTTCGATTCGAGCTGAGTCCGAAGTGATAGTTCGTTCGTAAGTATCGAATCTTCACGAATTAAGTGCGCAAGGTGCAGAGGTTGAGTCGCACAGATCTAAGTGCGAAGTGATAGCACGTAGAAAGCAAAAAATGCAAAGGGACAGAAGTGATCCATCAACTGTTTAAGCAGCAGAGAGTGCAAAGCAATATCACAGAAGCAGTCCTAGTGCGAAGCTTTTTCGTAGAAGAAACAGAGTGCATAGAAACTGCAGACTATGAGATATAAGGTGAAAGTATTATTCTATAATTTTCTTTATTTTTATTGAAGTCCAAGTTGCAGCTTGGCATAAGGGGTTGGTGCTTCTTTCCAGTAGGTGCTGGTAAATTAGGAGTTGGTGCTCCATTCTGTTTGGTACAGATAAATCTAAGGGGTTGGTGCTCCTTCCAGTTGGTGCTGGTAAAAGATATTGTAAAGTTGTAGCTTTGCAAAGGCTGGATTTGGATGGTAGTCCAAGCAGTCATTTTTGAGGAGTAGCCACATTGGTGAACCTCGTTAAATGTCGTGTTGTGTGTAATGCTTTCTTGTTGTATTTGATATTTCTGTTCATTAGTTTTTAACTGTTGTTGGTTTTAGAGCTGAATATTTAAAGTTTAAAAAGATCACACTGATTCACCCCCCTCTCAGTGTCACTGTGATTACAACAATTGGTATCAGAGCAAGGTTCTTGTATAGGCTCAATCAGCTAGGGTGTTCCTGGTAGTGACGCTATGGCAGGTGGTGAAGGTTTCTCCTCAAACAAAGCACCATTGTTTGATGGAACAAATTATGTGTTCTAGAAAATCAGGATGCAGACTTATCTTCGAGCTTTGGGATTTGACATCTGGAATGCAGTAGTTAATGGCTACATAGCTCCTGCCACTGCTCCAACCGACAACACCGATAAAAAGGCTTTTGAAAATGACTCTAAAGCAAAAAATGCCATCATGTGTGGATTAGTGGACAGTGAGTTGGTCAAAATCATAAATTGTGAATCAGCAAAAGATGTTTGGGACAAACTAGAAAATATCCATGAGGGAGATGACAAGATCAAGGAAGCCAAGCTGCAAACTCATCGAGCTCAATTCGAATCTTTAAAAATGACCAACGATGAGAACATAGAAGCCTTCATGCAGAGAGTGAATGGAATCACTAATTCAATCAGAGGTCTCGACGAAGAGTTGGATGATGCTACTATCGTGAAAAAGGTTTTAAGATCGCTTCCCCAAAGGTTCGATTCTAAAGTCTCTGCCATAGAAGAAGCCAAAGATCTAAACCACTTTAGTATGGATGAGATGCATGGTTCCTTGACTGCTTATGAAATGAGAATTGGAAGGTCTAATCCCACAGATAGAGAAGCAGCATTTAAAGCTCTAAAAGGTAAAGACACAAAACATGGATCTGAAGAAGAAGAAACTTCAGATGAAATGGAAGCAAATTTTGTCAAAAAACTGAGAAAGGGCAAAGGAAAATACAGAGGAAAGCTACCTTTTAAATGTTTCAACTATGGAGGTATTGGACACTTTGCAACCAAATGTCCTCTCAATGAGAAGGACAAAGGTGAGGAAACTTCGCATCAAGAAAAAGGTGAATGGAGGAAGAAATCTAACTTCAAAAAAGGCAATTTCAAAAAGAAAAGTTTTATATCCAGGAATGCAAATTCCTCAGAAGATAGCTCTAGTGAAGACTCTGAAGAAGGAACAGGTGAAGCTCTATTTATGGCATTTGAAGTAGAAAAATCAGAAGAGGCAGAAAACCCAGAAAAGAGAGAAGGTATGAACTCTAAAGTGTCTATTGAAAAAGCTGAGGCTGAAGTTGATTTAGAAGGTGAGCTGGTTTCTGCTCTTGTAGAATGGAAATCTGAGAAAAGAAAGAATAAAAAACTGTCAAGAAAGCTTGAGGATGCAAACGACATTATAACCAGTTTAAAAATACAGTCAGAAGAGTACAAGAAAATGTCCGAAGATCTTGAAGTTCAGGTAACCATGAAGATAGATTACTGCTGTAAACTAGAAGAAGAAAATGTTGGTCTTCGTATACGAGATACAAGAGCTGGATCGAAAAATTAGCTGCCACTACAAACGTGAAGAAAGTTCGATGAAGTTGGACAAAATCCTAAGCGATCAAAGACCCACAGGCATCAAATTCGGTCTGGGCTTTATTGAAGGAGAATCATCAAATGGACCAAAAGCCAAAAATGTTGAATCTGTAAGGAGTGAAGATAAGAAACAGGCTGTTGAAAGTAATCATGCAAAAGAAAGCTGTGATGCCAGGCCTGAAAGAAGAACTGACAATGATGGCTTTACCAAGGTCACACATCAAAAGAAAAGAAGATCCATGGCTCATTCAACAACCTGGAAAAGACCTTCTTTCAGGTTCAATCATTACTTTTCTGGTTTCTGTTTCAAATGTAATGGTTATGGACATAAAATTGTGGACTGCAAGTATAATGCAGGACCAAGAAGTTTCACTAGTAGAAATACTTTTGCTCCTTTAATAAATTATGCAGTAGAATGCTTTAACTGTCATAACTTTGGGCATATTGCAAGAAATTGTCGTAGTATCTCTGTTTCAAATCAATCTCAAAAAAGAAGAGTTCAACCTTATAGGTCAAAACAAAATAGAAATCTTTCTGAAATAGATACACAAGATACTGGAAAGGGGAAATCCAAGCTAGAACCCAATACCGTTGTCAAAACAGAGTGGAAACAGAAAGAACAGCTCAGGGAAGAAAAGGAATCTCTAATAGTTCAGACAGCTTTCAAGGCTCAGAATAAATGTGTACCATGGATTCTTGACAGTGGTTGCTCAAGTCATATGACAGGTGATAAACAGAAGTTTGAAAAACTACAAAAATATGAGGGTGGCTCTGTAAAGTTCGGAAATAATGATGGAGCCAAGATAATCGAAAAAGGGTCAGTTAGAATTAGTGATGGGAAAATCAAGTCAGAAGAAGTTTTGTTTGTGGATGGTCTAAAGCACAACTTGTTGAGTGTCAGTCAGATCTGTGATAAAGGACATGAAGTAGTTTTCAAGAAGCAAGGCTGTGAAGTCAGAAAAATTAACAATGGGAAACTGATAGCAACTGGATCAAGGACGTCTGGAAACTTGTACACACTCTCAGAAACATCAGAAGGTACTTGTTTCATTGGACAGGAAGAAGAAAACTGGATGTGGCACAAGAGGCTTGGGCACATAAGCTTCGATAATCTGATAAAAATTAGCTCGAATCAGGCTGTGAGAGATATACCTGCAATTAGAAAACCTTCAAATAGCATTTGTGCTTCTTGTCAAAAGGGAAAGCAAACCAGAGTCTCTTTTAAAACAAAAGAGTATCACACTAGCAAACCTTTGGAACTCATACATACAGACTTATGTGGACCCATGAGAACACAGAGCATAAATGGAGACAAATACTTTATGTTGTGTATCGATGATTATTCCAGAATGACTTGGATATTTTTCTTGAAGAATAAAATAGAAGCTTTTGAAATGTTCAGGTCTTTCAAACATCTAGTTGAGAATGAAACAGGGAAAAGGATCAAATGTTTACGGTCAGATAGAGGAGGAGAATTCATCTCAGATGAATTTACAGAATACTATGAAAAACATGGCATCAGGAGACAATTTTCAGCAGCTAGAACACCCCAGTAGAATGGTGTGGTAGAAAGAAAGAACAGAACAGTACAGGAAATGGCTCGCACTATGCTGGCAGAAAATAAAATAGCAGACAGATTCTGGAAAGAAGCAGTCCACACTGCAGTATATATCCAAAACAGATACATGCTGAGAACTCATGAAAGCAAAACACCCTATGAGTTGTGGTTCGGTAGAAAAGCAACAGCAAAACACCTCAAAGTTTTTGGCTGTAAGTGTTACATCAGAAAAATAGATGATAATCTTGGGAAATTTGAGAATAGAGCAGATGAAGGTGTCTTTGTTGGCTATTCTTCAAAAAGTAAAGCTTACAAATGCTACAACAAGAGACTCAAGAAAATTGTGGATAGTGCAGACGTCAAATTTGATGAAGGTGGGGAACGGTCAGCTGACTTTGAGGAAAACTACCCAATCTATGAAGATGTCATTGAAGGAGATGAGGTAAATGAAGCAGGAAACAAACCTACTCTTGATTCAGATGATTTAATCGATGACTCAGAAGCGCAAGAAAATAAGAAATTTAAAATAGGCAGCTGGCAGAAAAATCATCCAAGAGATCAAATAATTGGAGATCCCACAGCTGGTGTTCAGACAAGAAGGAAAGTAATAAGTAATTACTCTCTTTTATCCAACATTGAGCCCAAAAACATAGATGAAGCAAGCAAAGATGATAGCTGGATGAAGGCAATGAATGAAGAATTAGATCAGATTGAAAAGAACAAAACTTGGGAATTAGTACCCAGACTCTGCAAATAAGAATGTAATCGACACAAAATGGATATTTCGAAACAAATTAAATGAAGACGGGCAGGTCATTAGGAATAAAGCAAGACTGGTTTGTAAAGGCTATGCACAGGTTGAAGGCGTTGATTTTGAGGAGACTTTTGCACCAGTGGCCAGACTCGAAGCAATCAGAATGTTTTTGGCCTTAGCAGTCCACAAGAACTTCAGAGTTTATCAGATGGATGTAAAATCTGCCTTTTTAAATGGGAAACTTGAAGAAGAGGTCTATATTGAACAACCAGATGGTTTTCAAATTAGTCAAGATCCCAACCTTGTCTGCAAATTAAAGAAAGCTTTATATGGATTAAAACAAGCACCACGGGCATGGTATGCAAGGCTAGACAACTATCTTTCTCAACAGGGATTCAAGAAAGGGTTGGTGGACAGTAATCTGTATGTGAAAACAGAAGGTGGGCATCTCATAGTTCTTGTTGTCTATGTCGATGATATCATATTTGGCAGCAGCAAAGATGAATCTTGTAAAGACTTAGCAAATAAGATGCAGAATGAATTTGAAATGTCCATGATTGGTGAATTGTCTTATTTTCTTGGGTTACAAGTTAATCAAAATGAGAAAGGCATTTTCATTTCCCAAATCAAATATGTGAAAGAGATGCTAAAAAGGTTCACAATGGAGGACTGTAAGCCAGTTAGCACTCCCATGACAACAGGCTGCAAGTTGAGTAAAGAAGACAAATCTCCACCTGTAGATCAAACCATGTATAGATCAATGATAGGAAGCTTACTATATTTAACAGCTACCAGACCTGATATTCTGCAAGCAGTTTGCATGGTAGCAAGATTTCAGGCCAGTCCCAAAGAGACTCATGTGACAGCAATAAAAAGGATTCTCAGATATCTCAAGGGTACTATGGAGTATGGGTTATGGTATCCGAAAGGTAAAGACTTCACCCTTATATCTTATTCAGATGCAGATTGGGCAGGATGTGTTGATGATAGGAAAAGTACAAGTGGAGGTGCTTTTTATCTCGGTGACAAGTTGGTTGCTTGGCACAACAAGAAACAAGAGTCAGTTTCTTTATCAACAGCTGAGGCAGAATATATTGTAGCAACAACTTGTTGTACTCAAGTTTTGTGGATGAAACAAACCTTGAAAGATCTTGGTATTAATTTTAGTGAACCAATATCAGTTAAGTGTGATAACACCAGTGCAATTAACATCTCCAAGAATCCAGTAATGCACTCACGGACAAAACACATTGCCATCAGGTATCATTTCTTGAAGGAGAAAGTTGCAGAAGGAGAAGTTAAATTAGATTTTGTCCCAACCACAGAACAAGTAGCAGATATTTTTACAAAACCTTTGCCCAAGGAAGTGTTTGAGTACCTTCAAAACAAATTGGGAGTAGTCACACTTCCCAAGAAGTGACTAGCTACAGGGATCACCTTCTCAGGGGGAGCATTTGAATATTTGCCTATTCTTTTGCTCATGATCATAATTTGTGCTAAGTGCAACAAATTGTGCCTGAGAATTGTATGTATGGACTCAGGGGGAGTCTGCAGCAGCCCTTTGGTATTATTGACAAAGGGGGAGAAGAGTTCCAGGAATTTACACAGGTGTTGCCAACAATTCCAAAGGGGGAGATTGTTGAGCAAGGTGTTGCAAGAGTTTTGTCATTGTTGTCAACATAGCCAGTTAGATCCAATGATGCAGTGGTCAGGCAGTTCAAAAGTCATTCAGATGCAGAGGACAGAAGTTCAAAGGTTATTCAGAACATGGACAGTGAGTTTCCCAGAAGACCATAGTTGCCTTTTTGCAAAAAATCAAAGAAAAAGACAAGTAAGAAGAAAACTGTCGCGATATCGCGACATGTTTTCTGTCATGATTTCATGACATGTCGGAGGAGAGAGAAGGCACAAAGAAAATTGTCATGATTTCATGACATGGACTAGGAGAGAGAAAGTGCAAACAAAATTGTCACGATTTCGCGACATGGCCGAGGAGAGAGAAGACGCAAGGAAAATTGTCGCGATTTCGTGACATGTTTGGAGAAAAAGCGCTAAGGAAGAAAACTATCACGATTTCGTGACATGTTTGGAAGAAAAGTGCTAAGGAAGAAAACTATCGCGATTTCGTGACATGTTTGGAGAAAAAGCTCCAAGGAGGAAAAGTGTCACGATTTCGCGACATGTCGGGTTTTCATGACCCAAAGAGGAGAGAGAATGTACGAAGGCAAGTATGTCGCGATTTCGCGACATGTTATGTTTTCACGGGCGAAAGTCAGAAAAGAAGCCAAGGCAGTGAAAGTGTCACGATTTCGTGACATGTTCCGTTTTCGCTGGTAACTGAGAAGAAAAGTGTACGAAAGCCAAAAGTGTCACGATTTCATGACAGGTTGCAAGAAAAGCCTTCGAAAGCTGAAAGCGTCACGATTTCACGATAGGATGAAAGGAAAATGTACGGATGGAAAAAGTGTCACGATTTCATGACAGGTAGCAGTAAAGAAGCTAGCAGGGTAAAGATGTCGCATTTTCGTGACATGTCACGGTTTCGCGACTCTAGGAGGAGAGAGACTGTACGGCGCCAAAAATGTCATGATTTCATGACAATAGCGGAGAAGAAGGCCTAGAAGCAAAAAGGGTCACGTTTTCGCGACAAGAGTGAGGATGACGTCAGCGAAAGTTAGAAGTGTCACGATTTCATGACAAGAACGGTGGCAAAGCTATCAAAGGCCAAAAGGGTCACGATTTCGTGATAGCAAGGACAAGGAGGCGTACGGATGTAAAAGGTGTCACGATATCGTGACATGTTGGAGTTTCATGAGGAAAGCTACAGAACCAGAGAGACTATTGAAGCCGACAAAGTTAAATCTGGGCTGACGAAGATTAGGGTTTTGGAGCCGACATTCTTTAGGGTTTTGGAGCCGACATTCATTAGGGTTTTGAAGCCGACATTCATTAGGGTTTGACAGTCGATGTTCTTTAGGGTTTAAGCCGACTACAGTTTAAAATTTGTTCTTGAAATTTCATCTATAAAAGGAGGGCTATTTCGAGTTTGAAATGTGATGAGTGTGAAGATAATGTGTGCATGCAAAATTTGCAGTGAGCAGAGAGTGAGTCATTTCGATTCGAGCTGAGTCCGAAGTGATAGTTCGTTCGTATCGAATCTTCGCGAATTAAGTGCGCAAGGTGCAGAGGTTGAGTCGCACAGATCTAAGTGCGAAGTGATAGCGCACAGAAAGCAAAAAACCGCAAAGGGACAGAAGTGATCCATCAACTGTTTAAGCAGCAGAGAGTGCAAAGCAATATCGCAGAAGCAGTCCTAGTGCGAAGCTTTTTCATAGAAGAAACAGAGTGCATAGAAACTGCAGACTGTGAGATATAAGGTGAAAGTATTATTCTGTAATTTTCTTTATTTTTATTGAAGTCCAAGTTGCAGCTTGGCATAAGGGGTTGGTGCTTCTTTCCAGTAGGTGCTGGTAAATTAGGAGTTGGTGCTCCATTCTGTTTGGTACAGATAAATCTAAGGGGTTGGTGCTCCTTCCAGTTGGTGCTTGGTAAAAGATATTGTAAAGTTGTAGCTTTGCAAAGGCTGGATTTGGATGGTAGTCCAAGCAGTCATTTTTGAGGAGTAGCCACATTGGTGAACCTCGTTAAATGTCGTGTTGTGTGTAATGCTTTCTTGCTGTATTTGATATTTTTGTTCATTAGTTTTTAACTGCTGTTGGTTTTAGAGCTGAATATTTAAAGTTTAAAAAGATCACACTGATTCACCCCCCTCTCAGTGTCACTGTGATTACAACATTTTCCTCTGACCGTCCAGAAGTGAGGATCACTTCTAAAAATCTACCCCGGGTGTCTGATGCAGGAGCATCCAGGAGCAGCACAACAATCTTGCATCACCAAAAACAAAAAAAAGAGAAAAACAAAAGAAACAAGCAAAAAAAGTTCTAAGTATGAAAAATAGTCTGAGTGTTGAATGTGTCACGATATCGCGACATAAAAGTTGTCATGATATCGCGACAACTCAGAATAATGGTGGGTGCAAATCACAAGTGTCACGATATTGCGACATATAATTTGTCGTGATATCGCGACAACTCAGAACCAACGGCGGGTGCAATCGCAAGTGTCGTGATATCGCGACATAAAAGTTGTCGCGATATCGCGACAACTCAGAACCAACGATGGGCGCAAATCGTAAGTGTCGCGATATCGTGACACCAAAGTTGTCGCGATATCGTGACAACTCAAAACCAACGACGGGCGCAAATGGCAAGTGTCATGATATCGCGACACAAAAGTTGTCGTGATATCGCGACAACTCAAAAACAACGGTGGGTGCAAATGGCAAGTGTTGTCGCGATATCGTGATGGACTTAGAGCAAAGTTGGAGCAAACCAAAAGTGTCGCGATATCACGACGGACTTAGAGCGAAGTTGGAGCAAACCAAAAGTGTTGTGATATCGTGACACATTGGCAAACAAAGCCAAAATCCAAAAAAGTGTCGCGATATCGCGATGGATGGACATGGAGAAAAAAGTGTCACATTTTCGCGACCCGGCTAGGAGAGAGAAGAGCGAGATGCAGAGGTGTCGTGAAAACATGACATGTTACTTTTTTGTGGATTGTTGCAGAACGACAGTTGGCAGTTCTAGAAGCCATTAAGGCAGTTCCAGGGAACCGTTGTAGCGGTTACAGGGACGGTTGTGAACGACGGTTGTAGCAAGATCCTATGATGATAAAAAGGAATTTTTTGAAGGATTGCGGAGGTTGGAGAGACGAAGGCTACGACTTCTTTTGGGCATTTTTTGTACTATGTAATATTCCATAGTTACGAATTGTAAAGCTTTCCATGCTTCGAAATAAATTGCGTCTTTTGAAATAAAATTGCATCTTTTATTTGTTATTAAAATTGGCTCCCCATCAATGGTGCATATGGGAACCCACTAATTTTGTGTCTCTTTTACTTTCTTCAATCATCTTACACTTTCTATATAATATTAGAGTGGATGGATTGCTTTTATTTGATTCTAGAAAATATTGTAAATTCTAATAGTTGTTATAGATCCACTTCAATGGGACTAATAAATAATAAATTAAATTGATTACTTGTGAGGGTTATTAGAAAATTAAAAAAAACAATCAAAATATCCATAAGCTATTACATTTTATTGTTTTCTTGGAACTTATTTGTTATTTTCCATTACTCTCAAGAAATCTTAAGTATCAATTTAAAACATATTTATTAGTAGATAGTGATTTATTAGCATCTATATATACATTAAAATATTAATTTATCCACAATATGGTCTATGTTAGCTATAGCCAAGATTTAAACTTGGGTATAGTGGGTGTCAAGCATCTTATGCACCCTCTCACTAGCCACAATACCATTAGAGTGCACATATCTAAAAAGTGAGTTCTCCATATTGAAGACTTCAATCAAATAATTTCAAAAATAAAAAATAAGTCCTCTAACAATTTGAACATGACACCTCCACATTTAAAAAAAAAAATACCATATTGTTGAATCATCACTAGTAGATGTAAAATTACCATACTATTGCCAATATATATGCCTAAAAATGGGTTCATGAAATACCACAATAAAATAAAAACCATGAGCCACTTCATCACTCAAAAGAGATATTCAAACAAAGCATCTGGTAGCTTTGAATTTATGCCCTTAACACTACGATATAGTTAGTTAGTTAAACAAACTATAATATATTTTATTTTAACATCTGGATCCAATACTATGAAAATAAAAAGCATTATCATGAATTGATCTCTTGACCTCCCCTTTACTAGTGAAGCAACATACCATTACACCATGACTACATTTTTAAAAATTAGACCCTCTTTATAGGATTTTAAAAAGAACTACATATGCCTCCATGCCTTTCCTATCATGCAATGGAATATTCCATGGAATATTTTAAATTATAAAAAAATTAAAATTAAAATTTTAGAGGGAAAAAGTTTTTTTTATAATTTAAAAAAAATAAATGGTAAAATCTCCAAAGATGATAAATTGAAACCCCCTTAAACTTTGCAAGGAATCCAATAGAATTGATTGTTTGTCCATATCTACCATGATTTTATCTATATAGCCTTTTTTTGTGCTTAAGTAAAGTTTCTTTGTTTTGGATTTGACACCATGTTTGAATTCATAATATTTTTAAGAAACATCCATTCACCACAATCATATACAGAAAAAGAAAGAGCAAAAATAGAAGAGGATATACATAAAAAATAAGAAAAGACATAAACTATATAATTTGAGAGAAGGAATAATGGGTGGGTTCCCATAGGCACCCCCACAATATTTTCATATATCACACTATAATACAAATGATCAATAATTGGGTGTGTTTAGGGTAATTCTAAAAAAAGAACGGGTAGTTAACCTTAAGATGATTTTTTTTATTAGATATAGAAGAGGTTTTAAAAGGGTCCCAAAAAATTTTACAATAGGGTAAGCCCTACAAAACTTTATCTAAGATAAAAAAAACACACAAATAATAATGACTATAAATCACTACAACTAGCCACCCATCACCAAGTGAAACAACTACAACTTGATACAAAAAATAAAATTACAACACTGGTGAGCCCTCAAAACAACCAACACTCCCACACAATTGTGCAAAAAATATTTTTTCATAAATAGTAAAATCTTATAGAGTATTAAGAAGCATGCATCACTAAATCCAATTGAAGAAGGCCTTCAGGAAAATTATCTCTCCAAATAGACAGACCATTGAGACTTATACCCAGGTTTTCCATAAATTCAATGTGGCAATTTCCTTCTCCAAAGATATGCTTTATCTCCCTATCCTCTCTAGCCTAAGGAATTTACTTAGATTCCATAATCACAGTGTCAATATTTCAATTAAGGACTGAATCACCTTTGACCAAGTTTATAATATTAAGTGAGTCTCCTTCAATGCAAAACTTTTGGTTTGCCATGTTTTCCACAAGTAGGAGACCTTGTTAAAGGGCTCTGGCATCCATAACATGGCAATTTTGGATATCTAAGAATTTGACATATTCTAGTACAATCCCACCTTTTTCATCCCTAAGCATCCCACTAGTAACAACATTACCAATATTACCCTTTGAAGGTTCATCAAAATTTAGTTTATCCTAGCTCAAAGAAGGAGGTTTTCACCTCACCAGGGCCTGGGCATTAGAACCAGGAATACCAACAACCCTATTACTCTATTGAAATCCAATTTTATTTCAAGCCCAACCTCCTCAAATCTGACCTCCTCCAAAGCCAGAGAGGACACAAATAGAGGCAATATTTCTTTTGATTTCTTTATAAATTATACTATTCCTCTCTTTCCATACCTACTAAAAAAAATGTGGCAAATAGAAGTTCCAAAAATATTTCAGCCTTGGAGAGTAAAAATAAGATGACCATTGAGTGAAAACATCAACAAGCGAACTTGGTACCACCCTACTCAATCCCAAAAAAAATTAAAAAATAGTCAAGAACTTCCTCAAATAATGCAAATTGAAATAATAGATGGCTTTTCTATCCCTCATTAGCACCATAGAGACAACATCTATATGGCATCGACCAACCTCTTTTTTTATATATTTTTAGTGGTAAAAATATTATTTTGAGTTGCCAATCAGAAAAGTTATTCACCTTTGGTGTTAGACCCCTAATCCATACTTTGAAAGGAGGGATGCATAGAGGATTCCTGATAGCCAGTAGAATGTAGGTAGACTTGACTGGAAAAGATCCATTATTTTCCCCTACACAAAAGATCTTATCCTCTTTATATATTTGTTTAATGACTTGAAACTTCAACTTATTAGCAATTAGAATACAATATTTAAGTTCAACATTGTTTAGAATAGACTAGTCTAATTATTTCCAAACCTTCAAACCTTTAACCACCTCGATAAATTCAACCACCTTATACCCAAATATCAATCTAGTCCTAGGCTCCAAACATACCAAATTTGAAATCTACACAAGGGATTGGTCCATCAGCCAAATATTTTTTGAAAAATCAATCTTGAGTCCATCACCCAACCTCCACCTACAACCTTTGAAGACCAACACCCTTGAATTTTGCAAACTCAACCAAAAGTTGATAGAGGATCAGAAAGCAAAAAATTCTCTTATCTCAAGTATTTGGCCAACACAATGTTGGCATAGCTAGTTTCAATTTGACTTAACAATATCCATCCTTGTTTTGCAACTAGAGTGTTATTCATCTACCTAATTTTATGAAGACCTAAGCCACCATATTTTTTTGGTCTATAGAATTTCTCCCAACCAAGTGAATTTTTTTATTCTCATCAGAATTGAATCAATGAAACGACTTTTGAATATGTTCTATCTTCGATATAAAATATAGATAAGAATTAGGAATGCTTTGAAGAGTAGACTTTATTAGGCCAGCCTTTTTTGCTTGGATAATAAGGGATCCTTTCCATATGACTGATTTCCTGTATAATATTTCCTCCATAGTTTCCAAAAGTGAATCTTGATCCTACCTTTAATCAAAGGCATCCCAAGGTAAAGATATGGGAGGGTAGCTACCTCACAACCTAAGATATGAGCAATTATCCTTTGCCTTTCTAAGGAGGTATTCAGAAAGAATATTTTTCTTTTTATATAATTCATCTTTTGCCTAACTACAATTTTAAATACCTCCAAGATTTATATTAACACCCTTACTTGGGGAACTAAAGTAAGGAGGGAGAGCAGAACATCATCTAAAAATTGGTGATGAGAAATAAGATCCACTAGTAACGTAGGCTTTATAGCTTGCACAAAGGGTTCTAACTTGATAGCCCTACCCAAAGCTTCCACCACTAAGATATAAATGTAAGGGGACAAGGGGTCTCCTTGGTGAATGAATCTTAGACTCGAAAAATAACCTACTCGGGATCCATTTATTAATATTGAAAACTTAGTAGAAGAGACACAAGCATGGAAAAGTTCTATACAAATTTGAAAAAACTAAAATTTCCCAACACCCTTAGTAAAAATTCCCATAAAACCCTATCATAAGCCTTGTTCATGTCTAATTTTTCATTAACTTAACTTTAAGGTTAACTTACAATAATATAATAATAATAAATTACACATTTTAATTAGGGTTATCTATAAAGGTGGATTAATAAATATCACTAAGGGTGAGGGTGCCCTTAGGCTTACATGTAGATGCATATAGGCTTAAACATAGATGTCCATAAGCTTACAAATAAAACTACCCATATAATTATACATATATGCTTGTAGGATTAAATAGAAGAATTCATGTAGGCTTACATAGAAATATGGCCATAGACAAAGGTTATGCATAGTGACAAATATTCGTAAAATAACGGATATTAGAATTTCTAAAACTGAAATTGGAAAAATTTGGGGACCTTGGACACTGACCCCTTCGCCCAAAATTTCTAGGTCCAAACTTTTTTAGAGGTCGGCTCATCGCACATTGATAATAATATTACCATTTTTTTTAAATTGCTAACACTCCCATCTAAAATGAGGACCCTTTTCACCTTGAAATTATAATTTTTTGAATTTTCCCACAAAAATTTTCTCTTATACTAGTATATATAATTAACATGACAGTAATAATTAAAGATCCTACTTGAAGTCAAAATTCGACAAGAATACTTCAAGACAGGAGAAGTCTACCAGATCCAAGATATTTGAAGATTTGATCTCACAATAAGAAGGCACCATTTTAGAGACAAAGACTTCTTCAAATATACAACAAAAGGAGGAGACTTCAAGAGGATAACAACCCACCAAATCCCAAGCTTGTGAAATAAAGTATGAGATCATATTTTGGTGAAGAAGGATTTTTTTAGGATAGTCTACAAAAAGAAGGAAGATCCTACTCAAAGTAGCAACTTGGTGATATTAGGAACCAAGATCTACATCCTCTATAGAAGTGGAAAAATATCTAAAAAATATTTCAAAAATGTAAGCAACTATTGGTGCAAGTGGATTCATTAATTGGATTACTTCTCATATTTGTTAAAGCACTTTAATTTGGATTAAAGTTACAATAAGAAAAATTGTATTATAGTCTTCAAAAGTGCAAAAAGAGAAATGTTCCTTTTTAGTTTCATTTGCACATTATGAGTTGATTAGATTTATTCATTATAACTATCTATCAACTACCTATCATCTAATTTGGAAATAAAAATAAGACTAGCCCCTACAACTTTGTTTGTAAGGAAATTGTAGAATAATTATTGAAGATTCATTTAATATTATTATTGATTAGTTGTAATAAATTGATTAAGTGCATTATTTTGAGATTTAATTGGAGTGATAAGGTGAAATTTTTAGTGCATTAAAAGTGAAAAATTATTAGATTTATTTTCACTCTTATATTGCTCTCAAAAAGATTATTTTTTGTGTTTTTGAGAAGGGCACAAAATCAAAATTTGAAAAAGTGTCTAAAGACACTATTAGTGCACAAAAATCTGCAACACATAGTGGCCAACTGAAGCCACAAAAATGGGTTAGAATCCTCCAAAACATGGAGAAGAATATAACTAACCAAAATTAGAAATATAAGCTTCAAATATTGAGATTTGGTGAGTCTCAAATCTATAGCATTACAAAGTGCAGAAAATTACATCAAATAAGGATATTCTATCTACTTCTATAGAAGATTGGATTTTTCATCAAAGTATGCAAGAAAAAAAGTGGAATATTTCTAATCAAATAACAACCTCAAAACCCCTACATTGCATTCAAAAATTCTGCCACAAAGTCATAAATTCAGACCTGGAAAAAGGAGTGCAAAATAAGGTGCAATGAAGGTTATTTTATACATAAATTTTTTACATTGTATTGCACTATCCTAATATAGTTTATATAGGATATAGGAAGGACTTGAAGGTGCCTCAAAGGCACAATATCCACTGGGTAAACCAGCTAAATGTGGTCAAATTCTAGAACTCTCCAATCGTGGCAAAAGGATCCACTTTAAGGGCTCATAATTCTCTTATATTAGATGATCGGACCTACAAAATATAAGGCACAAAACAAAGGAAAAAAAAAATATTATATTCAAGAGCAATGTTGTCTACAAAAGGAGGATGTATAACAAGAGGAAAGAATAATAATAAGACATCATTGGAGTGTTTCAAACTCCATATTTGCATTGCTCAAAATCAATGCTCAAGCCTCCAAATTGTTGCTCCTCATTCCAACTGGAAACAACCCACAAGCAAGTGCTATTAAATGAAGGAGGACCTAGAAATTTTATAGGGTTTAAAGAACCTCCAAAGGGTATGTTGAAGAAGCATTAGAGAAGACAACTATGCAAAAATAGGGAGTGAAACTTGTCACTTGAGGAAAAACCCTAATGCTCCTCACACGAGTGCTTATATTCATAAAGAAAGGAGTTACAAACAACAGGCTGGTGCATTAAGAATATGGACACTTATCCACAAAGATACCAAGAACTCCACTAAAGAATGTAATATTTATACATTACTCAAAGGAAGATACAAGTTTTTTTTCTAGCATCTTCTACTCCTTAAGATCTCAAGAAAAAAATAGATGTGTCACTTCGCACTTAATACAAGATTTTCCTCAATTTTAAGGGCATAAAAGAGCAAGCATTCAACAATAATTCACGTATCTACATTCAACACTCCAGAGTCTTTGTGCACAAGGCCAAGTTGCAGGGTGGAAGTAAGGTGGAAGAGCCTTTAATGCTCTGGTCAAGGGAGGTCAAAGGTAAATACTGAAGGCACCATATTTGGAAGATTAAATCCAAGGAAGGTTCCAATAATTCTATTAGAGGGAACAACCAAAGTAGAGATGTTAATATTGCAGCCCTTGCACACCAAAAATCAGTGATGATTATTGCAGTATTTGTATGATACAAGGTAAGATTTATTCCCATTTTAAATGTGCTTTCATTTTTTGGGAGTTATAAGGTTGATAAATAAAGGTTAAACTTAGAATAATTTAACCATATTTAAAGCCATATCTCAAAGGGAATAATTTATCAAATCAATATCATATTTGCAATATTGAACTTAGGAGTAATAAGGGTTTTTACTAGGAATTGATTTTGAAGATATTTGCAAATATTATTGTGGTCTAATTTTTCAAATTTTGGGAGTTATAAGGGTTACTACATCAAATTAATATATTGGAAAATAGATTTACTAAAATTAAATCCTAAATGGATATTAAAAGAGGTTATTAAGGTTTTTGCTAAGGTTGGAAATTTATAATATTATTGTCTTAAAATTTCATAAATCGGACAAAAGAAATCCAACATTAAAACCTATTCAAAATTGGAAAAGTGCTTAGTTCAATAGGAGTAATAAGGTGTTAGAAAATTTAATTTTTGATATTTACAAAATCTTACAAAATCAACCAAAAATTGAACTACATTTTACAAGAGCACTATATTATATTCCAAAATCACTAGGGAGTCATAAGGCATTCTACAAACTTGGTACTATCAACATTTATCAGAGACTATCAAATTGAAAATCCATTGGGAAGATATAAGATTTCTATAAAATCTAAAATTCCATTAGGTGTATATACTCTCATTACTAGGGAGACATAAGGAAGCCTACTAACCTAAGGATTTGAAAGAGAAGAAAATGCAACACCAAACAATGCTAAATAAATTGAACACAAAGAACCTAGAATTGTATAATAGATGATCTTATATTAATGGGGGAGCCTAAAAAATCCATTGTTAAAATGTGAATCCTTGAATCCCTTTTTATATAGATTTACAAATGGATAGGGTTCTATGAAACCCTATCAAACAAGGTTAGTGGTATCTTTAGGTGCGTCCGTGCTCCCAACATAGTTGAGTGGGCTTATTAATATCTGATTTCGGGCCACTCCAGCTTAAAAAATTATCCAATACTAATGTAGCACCTTCATATCTGCACATAATGACACAACAAATAGATTAGTAATAACTATGAGGGCTCCATAATGTGATGCCCTCTATAAGAAATAATAAAACCCTAACTATATGTTGCAAATGAAGTGAAAAGAAATAAAAATGCATAAAATAAATTAATAACTAGTAGCTTTACCTTAATTGCTTTTTGTCTTCTAATCTATGAGATTTTTTTGTAGTGAAGAGGCATGATGATGCCCTAACATCTCTCAAAGGCTAGGAGGTCCTCATAAAACTTACGTAAAATGGCTGCGGGTGTCTGGTGGCTGCAATAAATGCTTTTGGGTGCTTGGGACTAGTAGAGAGGCACTCAGAGGTGCTCAGTGGTGATAGAAAGCACCCAAATGTGTTCAGTTACTTAGGAAAGATGATATAGAAGTAGATTTGGCAAGGGGAAATGGATGGCTATGGTTGTAGAGATTATGGCAAGTGAGGATGGAGGTATAAGTACTCAAATAATCCAAGGGAATATGAAACTCAAGGAATCTCAAGGTACAAATTACTCAAGGATTCTAGAGACTCAAGTTTCTTAGGGGTTGAGCCATAAAATTGACCTCTATTTATAATCCAAAATAGGGTATGTTATGGTTTCAATGACACTAATCGTGTGGTTGAGATAAACGCATATCAAAGGGTGGATATTAACTTTAGGGTGTGGCACAAATTGATTTGGATGGATGGATATGATTAAATAAAATTAAATGGTTGGGATTAATTCACTTATATATATATATTAAATATAATATATATATATATATATATGAATAGTCAGAAAAAATGGTGGGAAAGTTAGGATGGATGACAAATGGCTAGGATTTGGTGGTGTAAATGAAGGGAAAACATGGGTGGAGGACAAATAGCTAGGTTTTGGTGTCTATAGATTCTACTTTTTGTACCGCGTTGCACAAAACACAATGCAGTGCAAAACCACAAGACACCTATTTTGGCTACGTGTAGAAGCAACTTCTCTTGGGATGTGGAACATGAGCTTGAAGATAAAATAATAAAAGAATTTGAGTTTTGCGTAGCTTACCCCCTTAATTGGCAAATGATTTTTCAAATGAATCTCACAAGCCAATTGAAAAATATATAAAAATGAATGATGTATGATGTGCATGATGTAAAATTGATACCGGTTTTGCCCCAACGGTGGGAAGGAAAGTGGTGAAAATGTGATATGATGCATCTATTTTTACCCCAATAGATGAAGGGATTTTTTATAAGTGTGATTTAAAATTTTTCTATTTTTACCCCAATAGATGAAGGGATTTTTTATAAGTGTGATTTAAAATTTTTCTATTTTTACCCCAATAGATGAAGGGATTTTTTATAAGTGTGATTTAAAATTTTTCTATTTTTACCCCAATATATGAAGGTATTTGTGGTAGATGTGATGCAAAATGCGTCTGTTTTTGCCCCAATAGATGAAGGAATTTGTGGTAGATTTGATGGAAAATACGTCTATTTTTTCCCCAATAGATGAAGGGATTTTTAAGTGTGGATTTCACAATCATGTAGGATGTATCCCATTGTGGGAAATTCAAAACCAAATGTGGTTACCCCAAATTTGGGTTGAGTCAATGCTGCTGAACAATATGCGTTCTGGTGTCATTGATATGCAAAGATGAAAGATGCAAAAAGTAGTCAATTTTAAAGGGCCAACTAGTGACTATCATAATTCCTAGGATCAAAACCAATCACCCTAGCTAAATCCAATAACCATGATGACTATCAAGGAAATGTGAAATGATGAAATTTGATTTTGTCCATGTTTTAAGCCCCACAAACTAGGCCATCAATGACAACTTTTGTGCAAATTGTTCTTGGTAAGGTTTCATGTAAAATGTGAAGTACCAAAGATGATTATGCTTTCGAACAAGGAGATATGTGATGATGAAAATAACCAAGTGTTATTATGGTAGATCTTTCATCTTACCAATTTGCATGGATGCAAATCGCTACAATCACCAAGTATATAGAAAAACCCACTATATACAAGATTCACTTGAATGTCATTTGGCACTTGGTAAATGTGCAAATGATTATGTGAAATGATGATGGGATGATGTATGAATGATGAAAATTATGGTTATGGTCATTTTTGTGAAGATTTGGACCATTTTGGAGTGCTTTTGTAACTTGCTTGGCAAATTTACAATTTGTGGTCATAAACAAAAATTATGCATCCAAATCAGTTTGAATCTTCACAAAACCTAATAAAATGATGAAATGAATGCATGGATGAAATTTGGAGTAATTTTGTGGAGGTAAGCCACTATTTTGTGATGTTTTGGTATTTTTTGCAATTTTATGCCAAACACATGTTGGCGCTTTTGTCCTGCAAAAATACCCATCGATTTATGGGTATTCTACAAACACCCATGGGTGCTTTAGTGCACTAGTAAATTCCCATGGGCATCTCAAGGTGCCTGAAGTAGCTATAAATAGCTTCCATGATGAGAAACCAAGATAATTTGTGCATTTGAGAGTTTTAGAAGCTGCATTTGGGAGAATGGAGAGAAGTGAGGTGAAGTGTTTGGAGTGTGAAAGCTATGGCGGTAGAAAGAGCTAGTGTGGAGGCTAACATTGATGTTGGAGTGTGGGCTAGGGTTGATTCTAAAGTGTGGGCTACTGAGGTAACTTCCCTTTTTATTATTGTGTAAAATTTTTTGTTTTTGTGATTTTTTTGTAAAATTATTGAAAAATATTTTGTGTTGTGTTGCAGCTTAGGATTTTGGAGGCTCGACACTGATTCTCACCTTACATCCCTAGGATGAGAAATGCGGTATCAAATGAGGAGTGGAAGCTATTGGAGGATGTGGGGCTAGTGGAGGTATCTTGGGTGGATGTTGTGGGGGATGATGAGGGGTACCTATAGAGATGTGGGATGTGGATAGGGGGAATTTTTGGCTCCCTACGGGTGAGGTGACCATGACATTAGAGGATGTATATCACATACTCAAGGTACTGATGGAGCATGGGTTGAGGTCAAACTCAACTGGAAGACATAGATGATGAGGATGTTTGGGGATGTGTGATGATGAGTTAAGGTGGAGAATGAAGGTATAACATATTTATCCATGTATGTGGACAAGGAGTTGGATGCCCTTTGAGCCTTGGTAATGTTTGTATTCGCCAATATCATGACCTCAAACAACACTGAGTGTAGATTCTTATGGAACCTGATAGGAGTAGTGAGTGATATGATCACTAGGTTGTAGGTGTATATGTGGGCTCCCACTTTTTTGGTGTAGGTATACCAGGAGTTATATGAGGTGACAAGGCAAGGGGTAAAGAGATTGGGGTGCAAGTTTCTACTGTAGTGCTAGGGTTGGGAGCATTTTAGTGTTGCTCTACTAAAGGGCTTGTCGATAGAGGGCTTAGATAGGGAGCATCTATATGCTAGGATATGGGCATTGGCTAAGGAGGTACAGTTGAGTCAGCCAGTGAGGATGAGCCAGTGGTACAAGCGGATGTGGGCTAGAGTGATATCCACCCAAGTAATATGGAGGCCATGGTAGGCTTGCTGGTGAACCGATAATGTAGATAACCTATTATGGGTATGGTAGGCTTAGTGGGTGGTTGGGAGACATCAGAGTGAATTAGAATACTTCTAATTATCATGAATGATCTAATAGTTTGGGATGATTCAGGATGTCCCCAATGAGCCGATGCACTATAGGATACATTGGGAGGAAATAGAGCTACCATGTGTGAATCCATGGAGGGTGGCATATGTATATAATGAGGAGGTAAATCTCCTATATGTATATGATGTTAGGATAATCATAGATTATGAGGTGTGGTTTGCAGCTTAGCCAACATGGGTACTATCTTGAGGCGTAGCTAGTGGGGATGGTGATAATGAAGCTAGGGATGAGGAGACCCAAGAGGCCAAGGATGAGGGGACTTAGGAGGCCCCCAAGTTAAAGTGACACCTTAAATAAAATAGTAAAAGGAGGAGGGCTAAGGGTGCAATGTAGTAGGCTCCTAGGATTGGGGGAAAAGGTGGATATGGGGAGGATGTGAAGGAGGCTCTAGATGGACCTCTAGGTTGGAGTGAGGAGGATTGGGCTCAGTTAGAGTAGTAAGTGGTAGAGCAGGATGCAAGGATTATGAGGAACCAGGAAGAGCTAGCATAGAGATAGTGTTGACATAATGTCAATATAACACATCTTCGGTCTTGACACAGATATATCAAGGCATTGAAGGATAGGTTGATGGAATATCATATTCAACTTCTAGATCCTTCAACCTCATCGATATCCGAGGGTACTAGGCATAGCGATTCTAGTCATAGCCTTAGGTCCATGGATCCTACTAGGTCATAGGGGTCATCTTGGAAGGTATAGATAGTTCTTAGATGCACGTTTTGTATATGAGCCTTGGTGCTCCATTGTATGTAGCCTTTTTGCACTCATTGTACATGTGATATTCATACATATATGTATACATGGATTTTAGATTTTTGTGTTATATATTTTTTGTGTGAATGCCTTTTGTAGAATGCTTTTGTTTAATGCATATGTTATATGGATGATGAATACACATGATATATTATGGATGATTAATGCAAGGTGGAATGTATGGATGGTTAATGCAAGGTGGAATGTATGGATGATTAATGTAATGTGGAATGTATGGATTATTAATGCAAGGTAGCATGTATAGATGATTAATGCAAGGTAGCATGCAAATGTGCTAATGATAATTTATAGTCTATATCCTTCCTTGGACATGTTTTAGCATTGTTGTTTAATCAGGGGCACCAAACTTGGTGATAAATGGGATGGATGACTCGTGAACTGACATGGAGTTTAACACGAAAGAAGATATGGATGTTGATATGGAAGAATATATCGATGTTGATATGGAATAAGATATGTATTTTTATATGGAATAATATATGGATGTTGATATGGAAGAATATATGGATGATGATATGGAAAACTACCTATTTTGCAGAGACTCAGACATGCTAGTGATATCAAACAAACTCACTAACACTGTCTAATTCCTCTAGGACTAAATGTATGTGCAATTAATTCATTTACCAAATAAAGAGCATGGTAATAAATCAAGGTAATCAAGACCCAATGTGTGTGCATGTGAGTTCATTAAATCATCATGAGTAAATTGGGTAAACCTGTTATGGTTGAAACATGAAATCTAGATTATCTGTATGAGTGGTTAGAGGTCTCTTTTAAAAGAGATGTGTCACCATGCATGAGCGTAATTCACTACCATTAAAGTTTCTATAGCTTCGATGGAGGATAACACCATAGTCCATGATTTTTTTTGTTTGATCTCTTAAGTTTTGGGGATGACTACCTAACCGTCTGACTGGAAATGTAGTACGATCATTACAATCCAATGATCAGTGGTGTGTGATGTAAAATATTTATATTTTTTGTTAGGGATTTTTCCGTACTCTTTATTTTACTTTTGTAATTGTTATAGTGGTGAGAACCACTATTTTTATGTACTATGTTGCATTATGGAACTAGCAAGGATAACCCTTTTCACTTTGAGGTTCATACCAAGTATGGTTGTATCCCTCTTTGACACAAGATGTTTTTAAGATGTGAAATTTGTGTTTGGATCAAGAATTTTTTGGAGTCAATTCACAAAACTCAAGATTTTTTTAGTGAATATGTGTAATGGTCCTAAAAATAAATTTAAATGTATTTTGAAGTTTGCTTAAAACACTAGGAGTGGCTGAGTGACCAAAAATACTTAGGCTTTTTATGGAGGTGTGGTTTGTGTGAATGGCAATTTGACTTGGTGAAATTGTGTGAATGACTTTGTGAGGGTGCCCCTGATTAAGGAAAAATGATTTTATTGGATCAATTAAGAACTTGAACTTAATAAATTATCCCTAATATTGAATGCAAAATGTATATGTGAAGGTAATGTATGACATGCAATTTTGTGAAATGTTAAATGCAATATTAAATGTGGGTGAGTGCATTGTTTTTGGAATGTAAATGCAAATGATTACCATTTTAAAGAGACAAAAATGCAACACCAAATAATGATAAATAAACTGAACACAAAGAACCATGAATTGCACAATAGATGATCTTATATTAATGGGAGGAGCCTAAAAACTAAATTTTTACAATGTGGGTCCTTGAATCCTTTTTGACACAAATTTACAAATGGCTAGGGTTCTCTGAAATCCTAGCAAACAAGGTGGGTGGTGTCTTCAGGTGCATCCTTGCTCCCAACATAGTTGAGTGGGCTTCTTGATATCTGATGTTGGGCCACTCTAGCTTAAATAGCTATCCAATACTGATGTAGCACCTTCATATCTACACACAATAACACAACAAACATATTAGTAATACCTATGAGAGCTCCACAATGTGAGGCCCTCTATAAGCAATGGTAAAATCCTAACTATCTATTGCAAATGAAGTGAACATAAATAAAAGTGCATAAAGTGAATTAATAACTAGTAGATTTATGTTGCATGTTGTCTTCTAATCCATGAGATTTTTTTGTAGTGAAGAGGCACGATGATGCCCTAGCATCACTCAAATGCTAGGAGATCCTCATAACACTTACGTAAAATACCCTCAAGCATCTGGAAACTATAGAAAACACCTATGGATGCTTGGGATTGGTAGGGAGGCACTTAGAGGTGCTCGGTGATGATAGAAAACACTCAAAGGTGTTCTATGATTGAGGAAAGATGTAGAAGCATATCTGGTGAGGTAAAATGGATGGTGATGGGTGTAGGGGTTATGTCAAGTGAGGATGGATATAGAAGTACTCAAATACTAAAAACGAAGATGAAACTCAAGGAATATCAGGGTACAAATTGCTCAGGGATTCTAAAGACTCAAGTTGCTTAGGTATTGAGCCATCAAAATAGCCTCTATTTATAATCCAACCTAGAGCATGCTAGGGTTTCAACAACACTAATCGTGTGGCTGAGATATTAGCACATTGGAGGGTGGATATTAACTTTAGGGTGTGGCATAGATTGATGTGAATGGACTAATAGGATTAAATGAAATTGGATGGCTAGGATTAATTCACTTATATAAATATATATATTAAATATATCTAAAATATAATATATAAAATATTAATATTAAATATATAAAAAATTAATATATATATAAATATATATGAATAGTGGGTGAAAATGGTGAGAAATTTAGGATGGATGATAAATGGCTAGGCTGTGGTGGTGGAAATGATGAGAAAGCATGGGTGGAGGACAAATGGCTAGGTTTTGGTGTCTACAATATCAATAAAGGTTTAATCAAATAAGGATTATATACTTCAATTAGGGATAATTTATCCTAATATAGGGAGTCATAAGATAGACTAAAAATAAAATCCTATCTCATTTCTTCAATTCTACTTCTTCAAATGGGAAAAGGAATGTCATACAATAAATGTGAAATTTGCTCCAACAAGAACTAAACTACAAAATATGAAAATGTGTGTTACATTGACTCACGAGCCTGTTGGAAATTTTGAGTATTTTTGTTGTCATTGATGTGAAAGGTAAAATGATTGAAAATCATATTTTAGGTTGAAATATTAAAATTACAAGGAAAATATCTCCATTGAAAAATGAAGACGAGTGCATAATCTTCGAGCAAGGCAACACAAGGGCAAAAAGGGATGAACATTTTTATAGTCAAAAAACACACAAAATTCAACAAGGAGTAGTGCGGAATTTCATTCCAATCGAGTGGGTAGCTCAGTTGACAGGTGAAACCCATGTAAGGATTGGTATGAAGGTCTCGAGTTCGAGACTCAGTAGTGACAGATTGCTTGTGTTTTATTTTGGCTACGACAGGTTGTTTGATGGCAATAGTTTAAAGGAGAATTAGTGCCTAGAGGTCTTGTGTGGGAATTTAGCCCATGTGGTGCTCTAGCATGTGCTAGAGCATGGGCTCCATGAGGTCACGCATTTGAATCCCCATGGCAGTAAAAGTGGTAAGGGCAAATTTTTTTTATAATTTTTTGCTTGATTTTAGGGAGTCATAAGGGTTAGGTTTTGATTAAGAGTTCCATAAGGGTTGAGATTAATAAAGCATGATTTTTTCCATTAGGGAGTCATAAGGGTTAAGTTTAATAAATTTTAAATTTGCACTTAGGGAGTTATAAGGGTGTGAATTAATAGAATATTAAGTGCAAAGGTATGTTTTAAAAATCCTTCTATTTTGCAAAATATAAATATTAAGAGTGCTTTATATAGTTTTATTTTTGCAAAGTGCATAAATGAAAAATATGTTTTACATACAAGAATAGGAGTAATAAGGTGTAATAGTGGCTTGATATTTTTTTGTAATTCTTGTATGGTGGAAAGTTCATGTGAGAGTTTTTGAAAAAGTAATTTTGCTATCTAACCCTTGAAGTGGCACTAGAAATATCAGTTGTTTATGAGACAGGTTTTTAAGGACATATTGTCATCAAAGTAAAATAAGAGGTATGGGCATATCATTCCTTGTTTAAGGTGTTTTTTTGAGTAAATATTTTTGGAACATAAGGTGGAGATAAAAGGGTTGTTTGGTATGCATTATTGAAAATATTTGAGTTAGGGTTTGAGACCTATATGTGCATCATTGTGAAACCTTTTGAGCATTGGTTTGAGAGATATTGAAAGCAATTGTGAAATTGTTTGAGATCAACTTGTGAGGGAAATTTGTGCATTAGTGTGATTTATCTTTGAGGGTAAATTTGTAAGAAAAATAGATCAATTTTTTGAAGCACGTTATACATTGTTTTTATTTGATTTGAAAGGGATTTTGCAAGATATAGATATTGGATTAGTTTAATGCAATATTTATGAAAGTGAATAACATATTGGGGTTTTGATATTGCATATCATTATATATATGTACTAGATGTTAAACTAATTCTAAGTAGAATATTTTTTGTTTGAAGAAAGCATTTTTGAAAGAGATTTAAGCTTTGTTTGTATGCAAGATTTGAAAATATTTGAGCAGGTTTTATGAGCAGTATTGAGGCAGATTTGAGCAAGTATTTTGAGAAGGTTTGAAGGTAGATTTGAGAAAGTCTTTTGAGAAGGCTTGAAGGCATATTTGAGCAAGTCTTTTGAGAAGTCTTGAAGGTAGATTTGAGCAAGTATTTTGAGAAGGCTTGAAGGTAGATTTGAGCAAGTCTTTTGAGAAGGCTTGAAGACAAATTTGAGCAAGTCTTTTGAGAAGGCTTGAAGGCATATTTGAGCAATTCTTGTGAGAAGACTTGGAGCATATTTGAGGTAGATTTGAGCAAGTCATAAGAAGACTTGAAATATCATTGAGATAAATTTATGAGTAGATATTGAGCAAATTTATGCTAATATTGTGATGAGGTTTGGTGCAGATTTGAGATAGTATTGAGAGTTGGCTTTGGAGAAGACCAGAGTAGAGGGGATAGAGTTATCCTATGGAGATATATCCATGAACTACAAAAAATGGGATAGAGTTATCCTATGGAGAGAGATACACAAACCAGATAAAATGGGATAGAGTTCTCTTACGGAGAGAGATCCATGAATGAGAGAAAATGGGATAGAGTTATCCTATGGAGAGAGATATCCACAAACCAAAGTAGAGGAGATAGAGTTCTACTATGGAGATAAATCCATGAACCATAGCAAATGGGATAGAGTTCTCCTGTGGAGAGAGATCTACAAACCAAAAAAAATGGGATAGAGTTATCCTATGGATAAAGATCCACAAACTAGAGTATTGGGAATTGAGATCTCCTTTGGATAGAGGTACATAAATATTATAATAGGGAATTGATTCCCAAGATATTTTTTGGGAAAATTTAGAAGAAGAATTTTCTCCATGGATGTAACCCACATTGGGTGAACCACATTAAATTTGTGCCTCTCATGTGTGTGATGATTTGTGCATTGCTTTAATTACTGCTGTTGATATTGCAATTGATGAAATTGGATAATATTTTTTGGAAAAGAAAAGTAAAATTTGATCTTATATTTTTCACCCCCCTCTCAATATAATCTTGTGTTCTTCAATTTGTATCAGAGCGGGTTCCTTCAAAAAATTCTAACAACTTGAAGGAAGATATTATAGGAACATAGATGGAAGCTTAGAATGGATCTTCATCAAATAAGGTACCATTATTTTATGGAAATAATTATGCCTTTTGGAGTATAAGAATGAAGAATTACTTGATGGTAAAGGATATGAGATATCGAAATCATTTGAGGATGAATTACGTGAAGCAGAAGTTGTAAAAGTTACATGGTAATATGTTACATGTGAATAATGCCAAGGCTATGAATGGAATATGAAGTGGATTACATGAAGAAAAATTTGTAAAATTTATGCACTACAAATCATTAAAATAGATATGGTACAAATTGAAGCAAACATAAGAAGGAGATAAAATTGTCAAGTTGGCAAAACTACAAAACCACAATAAAAGGTTTGAAGACTTGAATATGGAAGATGAGAAAGATATTGCTACATACTTACTTCATGTGGATGGTATTTTTAATACCGTGCGTGGACTTGGATTTTAAATTGAAGACTCTAGTTTTGCACATAAAGTATTAAGATCACTCCCTATGAGGTATGATGGAAAGATTTCAGCTATAAACGTGATGAGAGATATTGATAAGTTGACTATGAATGAGTTATATTGAATTCTCACATCTAATGAGATGATAATATTAAAGTATCCTAACTCCAATAAATATATAACTTTCAAAGCTTCAAAGAAGATAAAAGATAAGAAACTACAATCAAGTGGTGAGTCAAGCAATGATGAATAAACTAACTATGCAAGAAGAAACAAGAAGAACTCAAGAAAGCACAAAGGTATGAAGTGAAAGTAGAAAAAAAATGACATACTGATATGATGCAAAAAAAATAGATATAGATGCTAAGTCCTACGAATGCGATGGGCAATGCATGAAGGAAATGACGTAGAAATGAGATGTGAGAAAACAAAGTGGGGCCTCCTTTATTGATATTGCTTTTAATATGATTACAATACATCCCCCATATAGGGCTAAGAATAATTAATACAATTTGTTACATTAATGGATTCTATAAAGAAGCCGCACTTCCAAGATCGGACGGTACGCTTCCAGTGTCTTCTACGTGCCCACAATCGAAGTGGGTGGGATAAAAATTACCACCGCTTGTGTCTATGTGTTCATTGTTCCTTGATTCCCCTATAGTATTTCTAGCAATGAGATCCTACACAAAAAAATACAACAAATCGTTAATAGCATATGTGTATCTAGAAAAACATGCAATCCCCAAGGCCTCCAGCTGGTGCTTGTGGGATATCAGTGATAATATTGATAAATAAATTATAGAATGATATATAAATGTAAAGGAAAACTTCTAGAATTGGTATCACCTGATTTTACGTTGAAGCAGCATCGAACGGCCCCGTTATGCTTATTTTCTCGTCGGGGCCTCTCCAAAGCGAGTGCTCCAATTTCCCACCTATGCTTATCCAAATAACCTTAAACTCATGGTTTATGCATTATATATAATTATAATACTACCTAGATGCTCGAAATTTGCATATCCTACCCAGAATATCCTATATGTGATAGAGGCACCTTGCGAGCTCGTTAATACATAAAATAATAAAACGATCATCAAATCATGTTAGAATGAGTTTAAAATTTAACAGAGGCATTAGGATATCATCTAGGACATATTTCAAAAGGAACAATATGGAATTCATGCACATATTTCTAATCACTATGGGGTGGGACGCTGGGGACTATCACAAAACTTGTAAAAAGTGACCTTGCAAATGTCCTGCCCAGAGGCCTCCAAAAATATTGTAAACTTGTGGTTAGACTAAATTTTTTTTTTTGAGATGACCCAGAAGGTCATATTTGGTAGGTTCTACCTAGGTTATCTTGTATCTGAAGGCACTCCCTATAGGTTAGTAGACGCATAAAATGATAGAAACTAGGTCAAATCATGTCAGAAAGCAATGAAATTTGGACAACAGCATAAGTACATTAGATATAAAATAATGCAAAAATAATAGTAACAAAACCATGCATAGATTTCTAATCACTCTAGGGTGGGGTGATTAGGACTGCAGTAGTTTGGGGGGCACCGGGGGTGGGACACCCACCGTTTAGGGCCTAGTTTTGACACCAATCCAAGTAGGATGGGTCAAAAACTTCCTAGGGGGTTATGTCAATGATGTTGGGGTGGGATTGTGGCTGATTTCTTGGGTCTTTGGATCTGTATTGTGTTCCTAGTGTTCACCCAATAACCTCTCTTCCAGAAGAGTGAGATTAGGGATGTAGGAAACACAAATAGGAATGGGGGTATAGTTTGGCAGCACTTCATTGCTCCAATTGCTCCAGATCTCTTTTTTTTGGGGGGTGATGAGGCTCACATTTTTATAGACCTAAGGGTATCCTTTGAATGTGCATGCAAGGGCACCACTTAGCTCATTATGCATTTTTAGGGGAGAGAAGATTCATCCCTGATTAGGGCCTCCTTGATTGAGGCCTCCATGATCAGGGTAGGCTTGATTGAAGCCTCTATAATTTGAAACCTTCCCTCACAATCCCATGCCTTGAAGGCAAATTTAGGTGGTGGATTTGGGCTACCATTTGTCAAGGTTTGACTTTTTTCCAGTCAAACCTGCTAATCGTCCCACCCTGGAGCGATTGCTGCTAATCATCCTAGGGTGGGACAAATACAATTCTAATCATTCCAGAGTGGTACGAATAGGGAGCATAGTTATTAAAAGGTGCAAAACTGACCTCTCACCTTCCAAAAATGATTTGGGAGTGGTTAGGACCACTATTTAACCTCTAGAGGCTGCCCTAAGGGGTATGTATGCCAATTCGATCAGTGCTTGTAGTCACATAATCGAATTGGTGCTGTTTTGGTGTTTACACGAAGACTATAATTTTTTTTAATTGTGGTAATTTTTGTCACTATTCATATAATTATCGATAATACAAAAGCAATAGTAGTAAAGAGAAACAAGATCATAAGAAAAAGGAAGAAGGAAAATCTAGGCATTAAAAGAAAAATAGGTATGGTCAAGGTAAGCATGAGAAGAAGTTCTTTCAATGACACAAGAAAAGTTTATATGTTAAAAAAGCAAACAAGGCTTCAAGTGATAGTGATGAAAGACTATAAGATAGTGAAGAAGAAGATATTCTATTTTTGGCAATAGAAGAGAGAGAAAATGCTCCTATTGAAGATAAAGTAAAAAAGTATGAACATGCTCTTGGAGATCAAGAAGTAGAGAAAGATTCAAAAAATGAAGAGGAAGACACAATTTATCTAGAAGCATAACTTATTATTTCTCTTAAAGAATTGAAAAAGGTTAAAAAGAAAAATTCAATACTAAAGGCTCAAGTTTAAGAACATGAGGAAGAAAAAGAAAATCTTCTACAAGATCTAACTTAAAAGATAAAGCAAGGAGATTTAAATAGGTAATGGTTGAAAATTTAGAGGTAAAACGATTAGAATATGAAATATTAGAACATGAGATAGTTTCTCTAAGGATGGAAGTGAAATATTCTAAAGACAAGCTACATAGGTTTGAGAAAAGTTCAAAAACTTTGGATAAAATTATCAATGCACAAAGATCTTCATCTATCCAAACAAGACTTGGTTTTGAAGAAGGACAAGGGAAACAAGAACAAGGGTCAAGCTCAAGCTCAAAATAAGAAGAATAAATTAATACTTATGAGGATAATTTGAAGAATAGAAGCTTCACTAAGAAGGAAAAAATGCACAAACAAGAAACATGGATCATCACAGAGTAGACAAAGAAAGAACTAAGAGACCAGAGGTTGCAAAATAGGATTTCTTCAAAGGACTTTTTTTTCATGTAACCAGTTTGGTCACAAGGCTATGCATTGTAGGGTTCATGGAAAGAAAGAGTATGGCCTGACTAAAAGTACTTTCAACTCATTAAAATATGGACATTTATTTTAAGGGTATTTCTACTCTTGTAATCACTTTGGTCATAAAGTGATCCATTGTAGGTTTCATGATAGAAATAATTATGGCTTCACCAAGAGGAATTTCAAGATATTTACACCTTCCAATAATTAAAACATTAAGTGTTACAAGTGCAATAATCTTGGGCATAAGGCCAAGTGGTGTATAACAAAGTTTCCAAAACTTCTAGAGACAAGCAAGAACAAGGACACTCAAAAGGATAAAAAGGGTATGGCTACAAAAATATTGAAAAATAAGGTTGACAAAGAAAAAGAGCATTGTATGCTAGGAGTAGAGATACTCCCACCCAAAAATTAATCACCTCAAGGAGAGGATTTGGGGAGGGGGCTGAGATAAGAGTTTTATATTTAGCCCCAAAGGATCCCATTTTCCATTGATGTCAAAGGGAGAGAGATTTGAGTAAGGGGGAGAGCATTCAGTTAGGGGGAGAAAATTTGGAATCCAATGATAGGAAAAGGAATTTTTAGAAAGGGTTGCCATCAATGACAAAGGGGAGATTGTTGAAAATTTTGAGTATTTTTTTTGTCATTTATGTCAAAGGTAAAATGATTAAAAATCATCTTCTAGATTGAAATATTAAAATTGCAAGGAAAATATATCCATTGAAAAAGGAAGACAAGTGCACGATATTTGAGCAAGGAGGAACGAGGGTAAAGAGGGATGCATGTGTTTAATAGTCGGACAGTGCATGGAAGTCAAAAAGGATCAGTGAAAATTTTGGTTCCAACTGAGTGGCTAGCTCAGTTGGCAGGCAGACCTCACATAAGGAGTGGCACGAAGGAGGTCTTGAGTTTGAGACTCGATAGTGATAGGTTGTTCACATTTTGTTTTGGCAATGACAGGTTGTTCGATGGTGATGGTTTAAAGGAGAATTAGTACCTTGAGGTCTTGTGTGGGCAGTTAGCCCATGTGGTGCTCTAGCATGCACTAGAGTGTGGGCTCTATGAGGTCGCATGTTTGAATCCTCACAGTAGTAGAAGTGGTAAGGGCAAAATATTTTTTATAAAGTTTTTCTTGATTTTAGGAAGTCATAAGGGTTAGGTTTTGATTAAGAGTTCCATAAGGGTTGAGATTAATAAAGCATGATTTTTGCCATTAGGGATTCATAAGGGTTAAGTTTAATAAATTTTAAATTTGCACTTAGGGAGTTATAAGGGTGTGAATTAATAAAATATTAAGTCAAAAGGTATGTTTTAAAAAGCCTTATATTTTGCAAATACAAATATTAAGAGTGTTTTATATAGTTTTATTTTTGCAAAGTGCATAAATGAAAAATATGTTTTGCATACAAGAATAGGAGTAATAAGGTGTAATAGTGGCTTGACATTTTGTTGTAATTCTTGTATGGTGGAAAGTTCATGTGAGAGTTTTTGAAAGAGTACTTTTGCTATCTAACCCTTGAAGTGGCACTAGAAAGATCAGTTGTTTGTGAGACAAATTTTTGAGGACATATCTTCATTAGAGAAAAATAAGAGTAATGTACATATCATTCCTTTTTTAAGGTGTTTTGTTGAGTAAATGTTTCTGGAACATAAGGTGGAGATAAAAGGGTTGTTTGGTATGCATTATTGAAAATATTTCAATTAGCGATTGAGACCTATATGTGCATCATTGTAAAACCTTTTGAGAATTGGTTTGAGAGATATTGAAAACAATTGTAAAAGTGTTTGAGATCAACTTGTGAGGGAAATTTATGCATTAGTGTGATTGATATTTGAAGCCAAATTTATAAGAAATATAGATCAATTTTGTGAAGCAAGTTATATACTATTTTGATTTGATTTGAAAGGGATTTTGCAAGAGATAGAGATTGGATTAGTTGAATGCAATATTTGTGAATATGAAGAACATATTGGAGTTTTTATATTGTGTATCATTCTTTATATGTTCCAAATGTTAGATGAATTCTAAGTAGAATATTGTCTGTTTGAAGAAAGCATTTTTGAAAGAGATTTAAGATTTGTTTGTATGCAATATTTGGAAATATTTGAGCAGGTTCTATGAGCAGTATTGAGGCAGATTTGAGCAAGTTTTTTGAGAAGTTTTGAAGGAAAATTTTAGCAAGTCTTTTGAGAAGGCTTGAAGACATATTTGAGAAAGTCTTTTGAGAAGGCTTGAAGACATATTTGAGCAAGTCTTTTGAGAAGGCTTGAAGGTAGATTTGAGCAAGTATTTTGAGAAGGCTTGAAGGTATATTTGAGAAAGTATTTTGAGAAGACTTGAAGGTAAATTTGAACAAGTCTTTTGAGAAGGCTTGAAGGTAGATTTTAGTAAGTCTTTTGATAAGGCTTGAAGGTATATTTGAGAAAGTCTTGTGAGAAGTCTTGAACGTAGATTTGAGCAAGTCTTGTGAGAATAATTTAATATATTTGAAGTAGATTTGAGAAATTCTTGAGAGGACTTGAAATAAATTTGTGAATAAAGATTGAGCAGATTTGTGCTAACCTTGTGATGAGGTTTGGTGTAGAATTGAGATAGTTTAAAGAGTAGGATCTGGAGCAGACCAAAGAAGAGGGGATAGAGTTCTCCTATGGAGAGATATCCATGAAATAGATCAAAGGGTATAGAGTTCTCATGTGGAGAGAGATCCACAAATCATAGCATATGAGATAGAGTTCTCCTATGGAGGGATATCCACGAACCAGAGAAAAGGGGATAGAGTTATCCTATGGAGAGATATTGACAAACCAAAGTAGAGGCGATAGAGTTCTCCAGTGAAGAGATATCCATGAACCAGAGTAAAGGGTATAGAGTTCTCCTATGGAGAGAAATCCATGAACCAGATCAAAGGGGATAGATTTCTCCTGTGGAGAGAGATCCACAAACTAGAGTATTGGGGATTAAGATCTCCTTTGGATAGAGGTCCATAAATATTGTAAAAAGGAATTTATTACCAAGATATTTGTTGAGAAAATTTAGAAGAAATATTTTCTCCATGGATGTAACCCACATTGGATGAACCACGTTAAATTTATGTCTCTCATGTGAGTGATTATTTGTGCATTGCTTTGATTACTACTATTGATATTGAAATTTGATAATATTTTTCTTGAAAGAAAAATAAAAATTGATCTTATACTATTCTCCCCCCCTCTCAGTATAAGCTCGTGTTCTATAGAGCCAATCATCATATTATAGGAAATATATAATGGTTTTATTGTCTTGAAGGTGCTAAAGGCTACAAACTAATAATGACAGATAGCTAAACTTATCCCATAGATGGATATGGATGTGTAACACCTAGTAAATCATTTCGAAATATTCTACTATAAAAAGTATTGTATGTTCCTTGATTAACATTCAATCTCATTTCAGTAAGCAAGTTAGTATAAGATAACTATATGATCAAATTTGTATATATGGATGGAATAAATACATGTATCATCATGAAACAAGGTGAAATAAAAGCAACAATATCAATCCATGAAAATACATATATCCTAGACCCAATGGAAATATCACAAGATATTGTGGTGTTTCAAAATGATGCTAAAATATTTTTAGAAAAATAGATTGAATAAAATGAGGAACCAGTACACCACAAAGGTAAGCATAGAAGAATAAAAATAAATAATATGAGAGGACAATTGCACCATGCTCTACTCAACCATAAACAATCAGAACCAAATGAAGATACTTACAAAGAGAACATAAATATGATTGGATAGAAGACAAGGATGATGAACTTGAACAAGCCAAATATCATTCATTATAAGAAGATCCACATTGAAAACTAAAGTCTTTAATACCAAAATAATATAATACAAATGGGTGTTATAAATAGATTATATTACATAATTTGGATCATGTAAATGTACCTTCCTAGGTACATACTTAGGATATATATTAATTCAAAGTGAAGTTATCTAGTTACTTCATGCAATGTAATAAATGCACAAGTGTCAATGTGCAAGATGCATATGTGCAATTTGTCCCTTGAACAACTAGGTAGAGCATTGGACAAGGAAATTATCTTCCTATATAAAAATGGCCTCATTGTAACATCAACGCATAGCATAGCATAAGCATAGAAGCTGAGTCTATATTCATAGGTAGTAGCATAGTGTTGTGTAGATCACCATATATTGGTGATGGGTGCAATGTAGTCCAGTAGTTGTATTCATGGAGTGTCCATTTCCTCCATAGCTACATTGTATTAATTTCCATCATTTCTATTTATAGCATATTTTAGTCATCTCATAGATTTACTTTCTTTCATATTATTTAGCATCTTGTGATTTCTATCTCCCATTTTCCACTACATCAAAATATAACAGTTGAATAAATTGATATTTTTATATAGAAGAATAAATTTTCTAAGTAGATAATGCATGTTAGGCTAGAAAGGATAAATACAACCAAATGCACAAGTCAGTTTGCTAAGCCTTAAATTTTTACTAAGAGAGTCTAGTATTTTTCTACAGTGCTAAACTCAAAGTGTGGTTAAGTATGGATAATAGAAGCCAACCTTTTGGAAGTGTTGACATTGCTCAAAGGAACAGGAAATTCCATCATAGTAATAGGTTAGAATTGAAAATTTGCTATGTAGAGAAGGAGGCTAGATTTTTGTAAGGCTAATGTCATTCTAGGGCACAACAAAATCTAGAACAAAGGGAGGCTAGAACTAAAATTTAGCCAAGGTATAAAATCTCACTAGATTTTTGAAACACTGACATAAGCACAAGAGTAATAAATTTTGGCATCCAAAATTTTATCTTGATGATGAACTCAAAATGCCACTAAAGCATTGAACCCAACATAAGAGAGGGTTGGACTTCTAGAGAAACTTACGTCATAAAGGTGGCTACAAAATTCTAGAGTCTAACATTGTACCATGTTGCCTATTTCTAAGAATTGGCTAAGTATAAAAATAGAAAGGCCAAAATTTTTAGAAAGTTAGCATCACCTAAGAGGTAAAAATAATCAACACATGAATCGGTTGAGCATAAATTTTAGCTAAGGAAATGAGTCTAACAAAGTATCAAAACCTTGACAATAGAAAAAGGTACTTGATCTATTCCTTTTAGGTAGAATCAACTCTATCAAAAGATCCATATGGTATAGATGATTATCCATCACACACCTATCCATGTGTGGCTAGCCTAGTCATAAAGCAAAGTGGTAAAAAATAAACTTGTCAAAGGAAACCTAAGATATGATATAATTATATGGACACCACACTCATTGAAGAAATAAGAATTAACCACATCATCACAATTGCATTAAGTTAGTTAGAATAGGCTAGGATAGAAAGTGATACCCACACTCTAGAATCACCTCTGATACACCTATAGGTAAATTCTATAATGATTAGAGATAACAAAATATAATCTAAATCTATAAATAGCACAATGTACCTATAATAGAGGTTTGAGGCTCTAGCGTTTATATTTTTTGTATGTTGTATGATTATTGTTGCATTTCATTAGAATATAAGTATTGTTTAGCCTTTATCCTAAAATTTTGTAGGACATGTGTTAATGTGAGTTATATTGTTACATATTTTTTTTTATATTAAATTAATGGTGAATTATATTGAAGCTTATTCTGCTAATTTGGATAAGTTGTTTGGATTATTGTCTATTTGATATCTTGAATGCTTATCCATAAATAAATTAATTTAAATAATGTTTTACAAGATTGTATGTAAGTTGGTCTATTAGGCATTCAATTAGATTTGGAGTGTAAGACTCTTATGCAGTTGAATTCATTGTTGTTGGTTGAATCCTAACTAGATTTATTTCAATTTTTGACTCTACATCCTTCTTGCTCTTCTCATTTCTCACTTTAGTCTTAACCCCATTTTAGTTTAGTTGCCTTTATAAGGAACTGATATTATCCTAATGCTAACTCAAAAGTAATTCTAGGTATTCCAATCTTCATCAATATTCAAGGGTGCATATCATCCACATAGGTGATTTTTAGACCAATTTTTTTTGGCATACCTAGTGAAACCAAATCTCACCTTCCTGATTGAGTAGGATCTTGGTGAAATTATGCTCTACTAGATAAATTTTCTAGTCACCTAGCAACTACACTAAAAATAAATTGTTCATTTGGAACCTAGTCACCATCTAATCCATAGGTTTAGGTTCATAATATCAGTAGCTAAGAAGCTAGATCAACCTATGTAATTTTATGAATTACCACCATTTAGATCTAGAAGACACAAATCTACATCTCCTTCACCACCTTATCTTATAAAAATTTGACTCTATATTTTCTACTTCTCAAAATTCATCTAATTCCACTACCTCATGATAGATTTATCATGCTCCATAAATATTTCTTGTATGGAATAATAGAGCACCTCTCAATTTGGCAAATCTTAATGCTATTTTCCAAGTAGCTCTAAAATTTTTACTAACCTATGATGATACTAGGAAAACAATATATGAACATTACCAATATGTGGTGCCTTGGCTACTATTCATAATATCCAAGATGAAGATGTCATGGTAAGGCTTTTTATGCTCTAATTTGAAGGAAAAGTATCACACTAGTGTCAGACTCTTCAATGTGGGAGCATTATTTCTTGGGATGCACTTGATGGAATATTTGTTCAAGAATTAAATGAATTAGTAGATCCATTTGTAAATATATCTTATTTCACTACCATTCAAACACATCCCCAAGAGGTAATTATGGATTTCAACATCAAATCTAGTAGGGCATAGAATAGAATTCCACAAGATATTAGGCCATCAAATACTTATACACTTATTTACTATCTTTGGGCTTTTAATTCAAACCTAGGTTTGCAAATATGCTAGTCATTTATTTATTATATATTCTAATAATACATTAATTATTGTTGGTAAGCTTCTGCCTAGATTCGTTATGTCATATTTCCTCAAAAATACTTAGTCTATACAAAAAATACAAAATATGGTAACAATCACGCATATGCCTATGGTATCTCAAATTCTTACAACTAAGACTCTAGTCTTACCTCTAACACCCACCTTATCGATATTACCTCTAGTACCTATTGTGCATGCATTGACTACCATTGAGCCTAATGAATCTCCTATCATGTAAGAAGTGCTAATAGTATTGAAGAACCTAAGCAATGATGTGATTGCTATGAAAATAAAATATGTTGAAAATAATTTCTAGCCTAGAAGATTCCCTTACATGAAAAAATACCAGGGAGCTTCCATGAGAAATGTTATCAAAAAATCCAATTGTGTTTATAATAATTAATAAGGTCCATCCACTTCCTCATATAAAGCAAATTATTAATGTTTTAATTGCAATGACCTGCATGGCATAACATTTATATGATCTATTAGCACTAGGTATAGATAATAGTAGTAAAAAATCTAAGTGTAGAAAAGCCAAGTGAACATGGTATAAGAACCAAATCAAATCATGTTTATGCAAGATCCCCTAGAAGAGGAATCTATATCTATCTTGATAGAATCTAATAAAAACCACGTATGGGTAAGTCCTAAAAAATTAGACCCATTAAATGTACCATATTAGCCAATGAAGAAGCCAAAGAAAGAACTTCCTCAGTACTCATAAAAAATCTCTAAAAATACCCAAAGGAGCAATTGAGGATAGAACAAGAAAAGAATACTCAAGAGCAAGCCCAAAACAAATTTTAATACCCCTTTGTAACAAAAAAACAAAGGCTAGAGGCAACACAATATTATTGTAGAAGGTTTGATGAGTCATAGAAGAAAGAAAAGAATCAACCAAAATATTTGACGTTTACTATTGTAGAAGAGTTGGAAAAAATCCCATCTAAAGTAAACATGTATGATGCTTTAAATATTCTAGGAAAAATTGACCTTCTCTGGGCATTTCTAAAATTTGTTCATCCTAAAGGCGTATCATTCCTAGAGCTTAACTTAGCTCAAGGTCAACATGTACTAAGAATGAGAAAAAATAGGCTGTCTCCCTTCTATATGTCTTTGCACATGGAAGGATGGGTTGTACATAATTGCATGGTGGAATCTAGAGAAACAAATATAATAATGCCTAAATAAATCTATGAAGCCATGGGAATGGTGTATACATGATACAATCATAGATTTCTACAAATAGCTGGTACCTTAGTCAAAACTATTGGAGTGATAAATGATATACCTATGGTCTTCCACAAAGTGCCAGAGATAACTATCATACAAGAAGTAGTAGTGGTGGATTTTGAGGCTTACTTTCGCATGTTATTTTCCTAGGAATTCATATCCAATCTAGGTGGCTATCTTCCCTTGGACTACTCTCACATAGAGATCCCTCACAAAGCTATGAAGGTAAAAATATATGTAAAATATCCCACTTCCCATGACATAGATCCAATTGAGGAATATCATGTTAATATGATTAGTGATGGAGTAGATCCTCTTAAAATAATCATAGATGAATTACAAATAGAATATGCATTCTCTCTCAAGGACTTCAATGCTATGATTGAGACACGAATAGGCACCTATTACATCATAAATCCTATAGATAAAAATATTTCAATCATGTCAAATAAAGAACTCCAAAAAATAGAAATATAGAAGCACTACTTTGATTGAGCTAAATGTTAAAAATGTGTTTGAGCTAGAATGGTATTGGTATCAAAGGCACAAATATTTTTTCATACCGATTAACTTGGACTTATACCAATGATAATGTAGAATATGAAGTCCTGTGTTTAGGATTGTTAGAAGCAAAAAAACTAGAAATTAATTTGTTTATAACTTATGGTAACTCCAAAATAGTGGTGAAATAGGTTACAAAAAATGTAGCAGCAAGCAGTTATATTAAAGCCTACCGAAATATATTCTAGGATCTACTGGAGATATTTGAGGCTATAAATATAAAAGCAATTTCTAGAAATAAAAATGGAGAAGCAAATGTGTAAGACTCTTAGGGGGTAAACTTAGCCCAAAATATGATATCTAGACAATCAGTCAAGATATTTTTTAGGTCTTCTATAATAGACAAGAACACCTTCTAGTAGGTGTTTGAAGATGATGAACAATTAATAAATTTTCTAGTTTAGGAGGCAACCTATGTAAATATGCCTAAAAAGATAATCAAGGGCATAAATGAAGAATATTTTATTGAAATAAAAAATAACCATATCCCAAAAGGATTGATTACTCTTAAAATTCTCTTTGATTATAACAGTTGGCAAATTGTCTAAAAAAAAAAATGATAAGCAAGAGTTCATAGAAATTCAAGCTGAGTCTAGTAAAAGTTTAAAGTTTGGAGTGCAATATTCAGAGAAATAAGTGAAGCCTAACATAACACTCTTTTAGGGAATTAAAATATATTATAGCATGGAAATATGATTATTTTAAGGTCTATAATAAGGATGCTATTTAGAGCACTATAGAACTATTGCCCAATGCCAAGCCATTTTGGGAAAAGCAAAGGCCAATCAATTCAATGATAAAATCCCTCATGAATCAAGAGCTAATCAAATTTCTTAATGAAAAATTAATCTACCTAATCAAGCACTCAACATGGGTGTCCAATCTAGTGCCTATAAGAAAGAAGAATGGAGATATCCACCTATGTGTGGATTTAAAAATTTAAAAAAAAGATTCATTAAAGGATTATTATCCTCTACTTCAGATTGATCAAATTATGCAGATAGTTTCTAGGATGGAGATATTTTTCATTCTATATGGATTCCATGGCTTTAACCAAATTTGTATAAGGTATGAGCATCAATTTAAATTTGTATTTACTATAAAGTGAGGAACATTTGCTTATCAAAGGATACCTTTTGGTCTATGTGATGCTAGAGCTACCTTTCACAGTGTTATGGATATATATTTCATATAATTGTTCAACAAGGTAATATTTATTTATATAGATGATATGACAGTCTTTTCACACCATAAGAAGAATCACCTTGATAATCTTTATATATGGATTCCATGGCTTTAACCAAATTTGTATAAGGTATGAGCATCAATTTAAATTTGTATTTACTATAAAGTGAGGAAAATTTGCTTATCAAAGGATACCTTTTGGTCTATGTGATGCTAGAGCTACCTTTCACAGTGTTATGGATATATATTTCATATAATTGGTCAACAAGGTAATATTTATTTATATAGATGATATGACAGTCTTTTCACACCATAAGAAGAATCACCTTGATCATCTTTAGCTTATGTTTTAGAATTGCAAAGAATAGATTATCACAAATCCAAAGAAATTAATATTTGTGATCCATAAGGGTAAGCTACTAGGGCATGTAGTATCAAAATAAGGCTTAGCCATTGATTTGGATAGGATCAAGGAAACCCTAGTGCACCCTATTCCACATAACAATTAAGGCTTATAATCCTCCATAGGATAAGTTAATTTTATCTATAAATTTTTATCTAACTTTTCTCAAGTAGTGAGACCAATTACATAGCTACTGAAGAAGGATGCAACTCTCAGCTAGATGGAAACATGGAAGAAATCATTAAATAAAATCAAGTATGCTATAATTGAAGCTTTGATACTAACCAACCTTGACTTCATCCTATACATAGATGATGTTGAGGAAATCTTTACAACTATGCTGACTCAAAAGAACAAAGATCATAATGAGTGACAAATACAATTTTTGATCCAAACACTACACAACTATGATGAGAGATATAATTGTATTGAGAAATATGTATTTGCACTAATGAAATCACCATAAATATTGAGGCATTATATCTCTTAAAGTGAAACCTTAGTGTATGTTGTTCGTTTAGATGCTCAAAACTTCATTATGCAAGGAATGCTACGTGAAAGAATATTTGGTTAAATTAATAATATCCAAGAATAAAATATAAATACTTGTGTGAACACCTCACTAACTCTATAGTGTTGGAAACAAATATGTAAGTGGTTGAACCTAAAGAAATACAAGTAGTAGACAATTAGAATGAACAAAAGTAACTAGATCACTCAATTAATTCAATTCATTTAGACTAACAAGTGTTTGGATAATTTTATTCTCAAATGTTAAGACATATGCTATAATATATAAATTATGTCATGATTGATGGAAATCTATACCGGACAATTTTTGACAAAGTGTTCCTACGTTGCATACATCTAGACAGAGCAAACAAGGTCTTTAGTGAATTTCTTTTAGGCTTATTAGGTGGGTACTAATTTGGACAAACAACAATTGCTAAGATCCTTTAGGCCAAATATTATTGACCTACCTTATTTTTTCACACGTTTAGAGTTTCTAAAGTATGCAACAAATGGCAAAGGTTTATGGGAATAAGAAAATGTTCGGTACTACTCTTGTAGCCAATAATTGTAGAGCAAACCTTCCAAAAATTTGAGCTTGATTTCATTGGGGTAATAAATCCACATTCATCCACTAGGAAAAATTTATCTTGACTGCAACATAAGCTACCAAGCATGTAGATGAGGAGACTATAATTATTTTTCTAGAGAGATTAATTAGCAGATTTGGATTTCTAGCAACTATAAATTTAGATAATAGTTTGGACTTCCTAGGTCCTAAAGTGATTAATTTTACTAATAAATATGATGTATACTAGAAAATTTCCTCAAATTACTATCCACAAGGCAATAGGGTAGGTAAATCCTCCAATAAAAATTTAATGAGAATAATCAAAAGAACAATTAGGGAGAATCAAAGAAGCTAGCATTTAATGGTCAATCAAGCCTTATGGGTAGATATAATTATTAGCAATAAATATTTAAAATCCACCCCATTTTATTTGGTTTATGGTAAGTAAACTATATTGTGTATACATATATAATTGTTGGCTATGAAGCTAATAGACCAAGCAAAATTAGAGGATGTATAACTGGTTAAAATTTAAATGGTAAAGCTAATTTTATTGTAATAAAGAAGAGAGAATACATATAATAACTTCTAGTAGCACAAAGTAGAAATGAAAATATGGTTTGAAAAAAAATCTTCTCCCAAGTTGTTTGAAGTTGATGACTTAGTTTTAAAGTAGGACAAAGATAGGGCCAAACTAGGAAAATATGAAAATCTAGAATCATTATAGTCTAGACCTTACAAAATATTACTAAATCATGAACTAAATGCCTTTGAGCTAATATATATCAGTGGCTAACTTTTCCAATTTTGATAAATGACCAATATTTAAAACATTATGCATAGGGAGGAGTGCCCTAAGTTGTATTATATGTATATAGTAACATGTTTAAATATAAAGATAAGTGGTTGTGATAGTTTTGAGTTTATGAAAGCTGATTGGCCAATACAAAATATATAAGCTTCCACATTTTGAAATTAGAGCGATATTATTGGCTAAAAAGTGAAGCAATATTTTAACTCGACATGCATACCAAGCACTCACATGTAGTGGAGGTTTTAAGAAAATATTTTGGTAAAAAATATAAGCATTCAAAATATTTGGCATTAAATTCATTAATAGTTAAGTTTCTCATTATAAAATTAGGGTCTATGAATGTAATTTTTATACTTGAGCAATTGAGAATTTGGATGCAAAACATGGTTAAGAGAAATAGTAAAAAAATCATGTAAAGATAACTAGTTGCAGCAAATTAATATATATGGCATGTGGAAGGAAAGGCTAGAAGATTAAAAAAACTAGCAAATATCTTCAAGATCATATGGCAAAAATCCATGACCCATTTATTACAATCAAAGAAAAACTCAAGAGTTTTAGAGATACTACAAAAAAGGTGAGAAATTATTGCCTGATAAGGTACAAGCAACTACATGGAATTATTTTTTGCCACCTTACATGACTATATTTATACACCCATACACAAAAATTGTAAAAGCAATAGCACAAAATTATGATCTAAAATCCATAACAGCATGTTCTACAACCAAGCAAAAATTGTTTGACATTATAGTTGATGCTATCAAAAAATATTTCATAATAGGAGCTCGCTCTGGTATTAATCCTAAACCTATCTATGCTAAAGACCAAGATAATTATTATAAATGTGATTTGGTAAAACTATAAATTAAAAATAAATTAGGACAATCCCAAGATACCCTCCTAAAAAAGCCAATTGAGCTCCTTGCACTCACAAACCATTAGGAAATATTTTCTATGTTAGCTACCATATTTGGACTAGATATTGATGACTTTGTACATGACTACCAAGTAGATATGGCTTATCTCATAACCAATGTGTTTTCCCTCTTTTTTGATTGGACCCAGTTTCTAATTTCCCAAATTCATGGTTAATTTTTTGCCTTTAAACTAAAGAAGAGAAATTTGTTTGCCTTAATTAGTTGCACTTCATGGTAGGTATAATGCTAGGTTTGCAATTCAGAATACACATATAGAGAAACCAACTATTATATAGAGTTTAATAAATTATTTTTGGGACCTATGCTAGCCTTTATGTGTGGTATAATTCCTTGGTTATCTACAAAACCCAAGAATAAGCTACATGGTAAGCACAAACTAGGAGATTGGTACTTTTTATAGAGTGGCACTTTTATTAGGGTTTATGGTTTTACCAACTACCCATATTTTCTCCCTTACTATTTTATCGACTAGGTCTTCATGATGGAATTATGTTGATAAGATGATAGGGTAGACAAAAACTTTAGAACTGGTATAAAAATATAGGAATATATCAGTATCTCTTCAACTTTGGTCCTATCACCATGATAGCTCAAAGTCAAGGTAAATTCCTAGATGATAATATTAGCAACCTTCAATTGATAATTGTTCCACATATGTGGAGCTATGATCTTGAAGGAAAGTTTAGGGCCAAGTTGAAGTTTATAAACAATAATGCTTCAATATTCGAGCATTCCCCTTTACTAGACATAGAAGTAATAAATAATAATTTAGAGGAGCAAGCACCTGATGTGGATGTAAATAAATTTAGATATAAGACTCCATGAAGAGAATGTTATGCCTTCTTATGACCATATGATATATCTAGGAATAAGTATTAGAGAATAAGAAACAAGATTATAGATAATATTGAAGATCAACTAGATTAGATTATAAAAAAATCAAGAGTGGTGGATCTCTAGGTGCAAGTAGGAAAAATACAAGAATGTCTTCCCCAACACTTTAGATTCCTAATTTGAGAATGAATTAAATAATGAACATGTTAGATGGATGGCTGCACACAAAAAGAAAAAATATCTTGGCCTGAGCAAAGAAGATGATGAAGAATAATAATACATATATGAAGACCAGTGCCTTGTAGTGAACTTAGTTTTAGGAGATAACTCAACTTTAGAGGGAACATTTGAATATTTGTTAAAAAAGAGAATCCTGGAAAAAGAGATTCCATTTGAACATTGCTAGATAGTCAAGAGCCCAACTAGGCAAGAATACCCTCTAGTTTTAGTTCAAGATATACAAGTGGGATGCATAATGGAAACATATATAGCATAAGAAGAAAACTTCATAGAAGAAGGCATTGGCCCAACCACTTCTACTTCAAATGAACCTCAAATTAGCATATGTGACCATGTTTAATATAAGTGACCTAAATATATGACAAAAATAAAAATATTCTATGTCAATCCAATAGAAGGAGATCACTAAGAAGGCCAATATTTAGAATCTATCTCTAGAAGCTCAAAGGATAGATGTTGCCATTCAATAATTTGACACAACTGCTCAAGAGTAGCACTCAAAATCACAAGGACCATGTATAACATCTATATATACTCCTATATCTATCAATATACATCCACCTCTATGTTCCACTCCATGAAAACCACCTCCTCCACCTTCTCATCCATAAGAAATGTTACCTCCTTAGAATCCTTCATCATAAAAAAGTAAAACTTTTACCAATCCCAAGCATAAAAACTAGTAGACTCCTACATATTAACAAGATCATACAATTATGGATATTGAAATCCTACCCTTAAGGTCTTCCTTGTCCCCATTTACCATAGTTTGGTCATATTTAGCTACATCCCCTATTTTAATTATTCCATTACTGGAGGTTTTTACTCCAATGAATGTGAAGCTAATTTCAAGAAATTGATAGAAGAATAACCACCTAGAAAAGAGAAAAATAAGACACCCCCCAGATGTTTGATGTTGTAGATCCAACTACAATTAAGTATATTAGAGCAAGTGTTATCCTTGAGGTCAATAAGACTACCTCAAAAATGACAATAGTATATGACATCAAGCTACAAGAAGTTGACATCTCCAAGCTCCTAAGGGAAGATATAGTTAGAAATCTCTAGACTGGGGTGGACACATTTATTCTCCAAGGAAATAAGTTGGAATAAAAATATAAAGTTCTAAAAGATAAATCTAACAACTTAAAGAGAATATTGGATCAAGAAGTGGATAAAATTACCTTAGGAATGAGAAAATACAATCTCTAGAAAAATAACTACAACAAAGAAATGAAAAGCTCCAAAAATAATAGGAAGGGATGTGGAAACTAAAATCAATTCTTTAAGAATGTGAAGAACAATTGAAAACAATACAATTGGAGCCAAAAATGGAAAACAATAAGACTCAAGTTTCAAACTTCTCTCAAGAGCCATTGATACAAATTTAATAGAAAAACTAGACTAGAATTATTGATGCAACCTATAGGTATTTCTAGTTGTAAAGGATTTAAAATACAAAACTAAAATAATCAAGGAGGATCAAGATGAATTCAATAAAATAAGGGAAGCGACAACTAATAGAGTAGAGTAGGCAAAAACATTTCTTTAAATCCTAACAAAAAGAACCAACCCTTTGTTATTATATTTATTAAACAAATTCTTAGATGAAGTAGACTACTAGGCAGCACAAGTAGTAGAGAGTCATTAGTTGGCACAATAAGGAGAATATTTGATCTAAGAATTAGCTATAAGTGCAAAAAAGGTAAGAATTTTGGCTACTAGAATCATGGGTTTGGTTTCCTAGGTTTTGGGATGATATAGGTATATTTCACACTCAAGAGCAAATCAGAGCCCAACTTGAATTTATTGCTAATGATGAAGAGCTTGAATATTGGCCTACATTTGTCATGGAGGAGCATGTATTTACATTTTTGAATGGGTTGTATACAACACATGCAAGAATTTAGGAGTTAGCCTTAAAATATAAGAATTATTCCTATAAAAGCACCCTCTAATTGAGAAATATTCTCTAGAGGATCTAGGGGGTTTGATCTCCCCATAAAGAAATTTTAGGATATATATTGTCAAAAATTTCAAATTATGCAAGCTCCCTCAAGTTATCAAAGATCTAGCAGAGAAAAACAAGGTGAATCATCTATGGAAAATATTTAAATATAGGAGGAATATGTTGAACTTGTTGGAACATCCATGGCTAACACTGCCAAAGTCAAAAGTTGATAGTTGACATGTGTCAACTTGTCTTCAAGTTTATTTTTTGAATCCATGGATGATCGATAAGGTAATATGGGTTATCTATTTTAACAATTAGAAACCTCTATGAGGAACCCATAATGTGGGTTAATACAATTTCCCACATATGTAGAATTACTATAGAAGATTTTTTCTGATATGTAGATAATTTATGCAAGCTAGAAAGTGGAAAAGTATCCAAATGCACAATCCAAATTGTAAACTTTTGGCTAAGGAAGATAAGATAATATATTTTCATATAGCTAGAATTAAAAATTGTCTATGTATGTAGGATGGAAGTTAAACTTTTGGAAGCACTAACATTACTTAAGGAGAAAAAAAGTTTGACACAAGAGTAGACTGAAATTGAAAATTGGCTAAGTAAAGATGATGAAGGCCATTTTTTTGTGAGAATGACATAATCCTAGGGCATAATAAATTTTGGCACAAAGGAATACTAGATCTAAAATTTATTAAGGCAAAAAATTTGGCTAGATTTTTGGACACTGACGTAAGAACAAGGGCAAGAAAAGTCTACCATTTGACATTCAATCTTGTTGATGAACTCAAAATGTTGCTAAGGTATTGAAAAAACATAAGAGAGGGTTAAAATTCTAGATAATATTACATAAAAAAATATAATGCTTGGCATTGTATCATGTTGCCTATTTCTAAAAACTAGCTATGTATAAAAGAAGGCTAGACATTTTATGAAGTTGGCATTACCAAGGAGGCAAAAAATCCTAGCAGATGAATAGACTCAACATAAATTTTAGATAAGGAAAGGACCCCAATAAATTATTAGAATCCTGATAGTAGACAAAGGTCCTAGACCTATGCGTTTTAGGCATAATTAACTTTGTCAGAGAATTGAAATGGTTGAATCACTTCTCCATCACACACATATCCATGCGTAGCTGTTCCAGTCATCAATCAAAGTAAAAAAATTTAAACTCTTTAGAGTATTCTCAAGATCTAATGGAGGTACATGGACACCGCATTTATTGAATAAAATAGAACTGGCCATATCAACACAACCACATCAAGGTAGTTAGAATAGGTTGAGCCAGTAAGTGCTTCCCATGTTATACACTCACCTATTATAGGCTTGCAAGAAGATTCTATAATAATTAGAGCTAATACAATGTAACATAAATATATAAATATCTCAATGGACCTATAACATAGGGCCAACATTTTAGAATTTACAATTTGTATATGTTGTATGATGGCTACTGCATTTTAATAGAATTAAAATGTTGCTTGATCTCTATCAAAAAAATTTGTAGGACACGTGCTAATGTGGGTTATATTGTTACATATTTATGTTTTTATTAAATGAATGGTGAATTCCATAAAAGCTTATTCTGTTAATCTAGATTAGCTATTTCGATTATTGTTTGTTTAATATGTGGAATGCTTAGCAATAAATGAATTAATTAAATGATGTTCTACAATATTCTAGGTTAGCTAGTCGGTTTGGCATTCAATTAGAATGGGAGTGTAAGATTTATGTAGTTGAACTCCTTATTGTTAGCTGAATCTTGACTATATTTATTTCAATTTTTGACTCCACATTTTTTACCCTTCTCATTTATTTCTTTAGTCTTAACCCCAATTTATATTAGTTAGCTTTATAAGTAACCAACCTTCTCCGAAGGCTAACTCAAAATCAATTATCGATCTTCTAATATTGGGCAAGATTCAAGGGTGCATCTCATCCACATAGGTATTAATAGACCAAGACTAAACAAATTTGCATTAAAGTAAAATTATAAAAAGGAAAATTCAAAAAATTAAAGTGCAAAAATAAAATTACAAAAGAAATTGAGTGTATATTTAAACAAATATGAATTTTAAACCATATTGAAAAGAATGTGTAATTAATAAATGCATGAGAAGTCAAATAATATTAGTATTCACCCATTTATTAGATTATTAAATTGATAATAAAATGACAATATGGGCTAGAGGGGCTATACCACAATTATCTTGCACTTAAGAAACCAAAAGGGAAGTGCCATTAATGGAATATGCCTAAGGATTTGAAAATTTCTTATAATATTAAGGGTATAAATCTTAATGTGATTTTTATAGAGTATATCTTTGAATCCTCATGCACAAAAGATGAATATAGTTAGGGTCCTAAGCCCTTTTTTATAATAAAAGTTTACCCCTAGGTTATCTAGGGTGAGAAACATTTATTCCTGGTAAAAATCAAGATATAGGGAAAATTTTACAAAATTTTGCAACACCAAAAGTTACATACCATCAATTAGGCCTCTAACATTCTTAGAATACTTCTAAAATGACCTAGTGCACCACTATATACAAAAAAAAAAAATTACTTTCTAGAAGATTCACCTTGGGATTTATAACTTCAATTTCCTTTTGTGGCTAAGTAGTTTGCTTTGGTGTGGCAAGCAAATTGCTATATATATAAGTGAATCATCCACTTTTGTAAAGTGAATTAATCTCTCGATCCAATTTTTCCTTTCTATCTAGAGAATTGGCATCTTGAGCCAATCAATTAATTTTATAACTGGACTAATCCTTATCTATACTTAGCCATATTTTTAGAATTTTGGTATGCCTCTACAACCCGATCACTACTTCTACATTCTCTTTTAAAATTTGTATAATTTTCAAGGTAGTGCTAAGGTACTACAAAACCTAAAGATCTTGTAAAAGGAATTTGACCTACTCTTTATGATAGAACTAAAATGTCTATATAAGGATACTTTATACTTCTTTATTTATCACTTTGACCTATCCAATTACCTATGGATTATAAGGAGTGAATTTATGATGATGAATTTTGTACTACTTGATAAAGCTCTCAATGACCATAGAAGTAAATTAGTTAACTCGGTTAGTAAGAATTTCTCTTGGAATATCATGTATCTAGCTATTTGTAAAGAGAAGTTATCACCAATAATTATCCACTTCCTATTATGTTTTATGCTAAATTCATGCAAGAGTTGGTGATACTTAGTTATGTGCTAGATTTTCTCTAAATATGAAATACTCTCTTTGGAAGAAGTGTGTGTCTAGTATGTTGAGTAAACTACTAAATGAATCTATGAGGTCTCTCTATAATGATTATGCTCACCATAGGTAAATAAGATAGCAACCTCATTAGCTCGTTTTTGGATTCCTCTTCAATATTATTAATACCTAATCAACAGAAGTATGCTTTATTTTCTTGCTTCTTCTAAAATCCACAAACAAGCTTCTTGAAAGTATTTTTGAATTTCATCTCTTCTTCCTTCAGGTTGTTTTCAATGTCCACTTTAACCACTTTATTTTCATGAGATTTTATGGTTAGAGAGTGACTCTTACACCGTTGTATCCAAGCCTAATAGTGGAGAAGGTATTTGGATATATCATCTAGATTTAGGTTAGGATTCTTCAGAAAGTATACTCCTACTAAAAACATTGGTGAACACAATAGTTATAGTATCAAATTATGACCTTCCACTAGTACATCCTTTGGTAATGTGAATATATTGAAGTTTCTTGAATGAATTTATGTGTTCATAATTTTTTTTTAAAACTATACATTTCTAAATTAGTAAGATCTACCTCCAGTATATTAATATTTATAGAATATATGTGTTCATGCATCTACTAAAAGTTATCTATTAGTTAACTCAAGTCTAAGATATTGCTAATGTGATTGTCATAGATATTGTGAGCATATAGGTAAATCACACCATGGGATTGATCCTCTTTTTCATGTATAATTTATTTATCTCTTTACAATTGATATATTTAGAGTCATCAGTCACATATTTGAAGGGTCACTACTCTACAACAAAGATTCATATTGATTTTATAGGTCACATAATTAGGTTCATTGAGTAAGGACACATGACAATACTTGAAAATACTATAAAAATATAGTCTCATGAATGTAATTATAATGATAAAAACAATACCAATTGAAGATCTAAAAATATCACATGCTATGAAAAATGTAGTCCTAAGATGCTTTTGCAAAAAAAAAATTTGGCCCTAAAAATTTTGTCCAAAAATATAAAAAATACCACCAAGAGTTAATCAAGAGTTGTTAGTGCCTTAAGAAAGCAAAATAGCACCATTTTCATCAAGAACTTCAATGGGATTAATATTATGGCATTTCAAATAAGAACCCCACTCATAGGCAAAATGCCTCCCTCTAAAATATGGCTCACATAAATTTGTTGCCCAAAACTAGTATATTCAACAATATTCTTTTTTAAAATTTATTTAAAAAAAAGGAGATAGTGGTAATATCTTTCAATGCAAAAATTTACCTAAAGAAAAAAAGACAAAAATTATCAAGCTAAGTCTTCCCTACAATTTATTTTTCATGCAATTCAATTAAGAACAAATTATTTTGATGATATTCAAAAGAAACCCTAGTAGAGGGGGAGAAAAAAAACCTAGAGGATATGGCAGAAGTTTTTGGAGGAGGTCTGAACAATTTGAGGAATGTTATTATGGCAATGGGACCATCATAGAGCATGCATGCTAGTGCCATTTTTTCATCTAAAAATGATTGGAAGGAACACTATTTCCCATTGCATGCCAAAAAATTGCTTGTTAAAGAACAATGGATGTTTGGAATGATGTCAAGCCAAGCCGGCTCTAGTGGTTCAACCAGATTCGATGGTAGAATACATGGAGTATTTAACCAAGCATACGTTTATTGGTAAATTTACGGACATCCAAATTTCTCTTCCCTTTGTGAATGCTTGGGTTAGGAAGACTTGGAACCTTGAAGGTGACGTGGAGGTGATGTTGAGTGTGAATGGCTAGTTTATGGTGGTTTTCTCTTGTCTTGCGTATCATAACAAATCATTTGAAGGGGGTTCCTATTTATGTAACCAAGTGGGACTATCTTAAACCCTGGCATGTGGGTTTCAACCCATTAGATGAGCGACCATCATAGGTTCCAGTGTGGGTTCAGCTCCTGTGGCTCCCATTGAAATTTTGGAGAAATGACATCTTGCATATGATTACCCTTCTTAGGAATTCAATTGAACTATCACGACAGAAAATGGATAAAAATGTAATATTTATTGCTCGTATCTATGTCAAAATTAATTTAAACAATCCTATTCTAGATTTTGTTGAAATACAATTTGGATCGACTACATGGGTTCAACAACTTGACTATGAAGCTCTTCTATTTCATTGTTGGGTCTATCATGAATACGACCACCTAAAAATAAAATATCCTAAGTTTTTCTTGCCCATGGTTTCAAATTATAGGCTCTCTCAATATGCACAAAATATAGACAAATAAAAATCCCCTATAAAGAAGGGGTTCAAGATAACAAAGGCTTTGTTCTTGTCAAACCCTAAAACAGATGAAGGGCAAAAAGAGACCTTAAGGATAGCCAACCAGATTCTTTGCTCAACTATTTTGGGATACTAGATGATATTGATTAGTGCATGGAGATACCTAAAATATCACTACCTGCTACAGATATAACAGGGCCAAATCAGATATCTATTCTTGAGGTGGAACCTAAAGAATCAGATATAGGGGGTTTAAATGAAGAATGAAGGGCTTTGGTTTTGAGTAAAGGTGGTATGGATGGCTCTAACCCTAGAGGAGAAAATATTTTGGAAAGTGGCATATATTTAGATATGCCCTCTCCTATGCATATACTGATGCAATTATCCTTGGACTGCAAAAATCCTATGATATTGGGATTGCAGAAGTAAACAATTAAAAAATATGCTTTTGATAAGAATATGAAGGTGGGTCGAAAGAAAGACCTGGACAAAATTAAGTTAATGGGGAATAATTTGGTGGATTCAAGCTTTTTGAGAACATTGGACTCCCATTTTTATAATCCCCAAAAATTATTATCCTTTCATGGAATGTAAGGGGCTTGAAAAACATCCCTAGACAAAAAGTTGTTTGTGATTTGGTTCATGTTCATTCTCCGTATGTGGTGTTTATTCAGGAGACTAAATTGGCTACTGATAGTATGTTCAATATTACTCCCAATTTGTGGATAATGGGTTAATGCCAGTGTATTGGTGCATGTGGATATGCTGGTGGTGTTGCTTGTATATGATATTTGGTTAAGATCTCTCATTTTACTTGGATTTCTAGCAAATGGTCTATTTCGATGATCGACCATGATAATAAATCTGGTGAAACCATCATACTTACAAATGTATATGCTCCTATTGATTACAATGGTAAAGTGAATCTATGGGAGCACATTGGCTTTGCGAGAAGTCTAGCTCCCCTATACACATGGATTTTTATTGGATATTTCAATTGTATCACTTATCTAGACGAGAAAAGTGGTGGGGTTGTTCATATCGAGCCTTTTTCTTTTGTCTTTAGTGCTCATATCTGTTCCATGTACTTTATTGACATCAAGCTAGATAATGGGATATTTACTTGGCATAATGGAAGATGTGGGGAAGATTCCATCTAAGAGAGATTGGATAGGTTTTTGATCTCTAGTTTTTGGATTGGTAATAATAGAAGCACTAGTTCTATGATTCTAGAGGGTAGGAGATCTAATCATTGGCCTATCAAACTCTCTACTCTTGAGTTTTTTCTAAATAAGAATCATTCCTTTAAGTTTCAACTTATGTGGCTTTGGGATCCTAAGATTCATGATTTCATGCGAGGCTGATGGACCAATAACAAACCTTCTCATGGAGCCATTATTTATTAATTTATGAAGCAACTGCAATTTGTTAAGCATAAATCGAAGAGGTGGAATAGTATAAATTTGGGAATCTTTCCATGGCTAAGTTGGTGGCTCTTACGAAGGTGGAATAATATTCAAGGAATATTAGATATCATGGAATCACGGAGGAGCTTCTCATTGAGGAATTTGAGGCTACAAAAGACCTTGTTGAATTGGAGTTGAGGGAAGAATTTATTTGGAAACAAAAATCTCGAGTGGATTGGATTTAGGAAGGGGATAAGAACATGAACTTGTGTTTAACTCAGTTAAGGCTCGTCATAATGGTAACCTAATTTCCTATATTGTGAATTATTAGGGTTCCCTTCTCTCTTCTTTTAGGGATATTTCATAAGAGACTAGGAGGTATTTTTTCTCTTTAAGGAGGACTCCCTCTCAGATGAAGAGGCTGAAAATATTATTCTAAACTATATTCCCTCGATTATTTCTAGAGAAATGAATGAGCATTTGATGGGTCCAATTTCCCTTGAGGATTTGGAAAATGTTATCTTCAAGATGAAAAAAGGGAAAGCCCAAGGCCCGAATGGATTCTCGATTGAGTTTTATCAGGATTTTTAAGAGTTAATAAAATTTGATCTTCTAGAGGTGGTCCATGAGTTCCAAAAGAACAAATAGATGTTAAGGGCCCTAAATGCTACCTTTGTTGTGCTTATTCTCAAAAAATAGGGAGCGAATTCCCTAGATATGTTTAGTATTATTTCTCGTTGCAATGTTGTGTATGATATCACTACAAAAATTATTTCTAAGAGGCTAAATATATGGTTGAGCAAAATCATCTTTGAGAAGCAAGGTGGGTTTGTTGCTGGTCGGGAAATCCTTGTTGGGGTTTTTATTGCTACAGAAGCTATTTACTCATTGTAAACTTCTAAGGAGAAATCCATGTTTATTAAGTTGCGCATGGCCAAAGCCTATGATTGGGTCAAATGATCCTTTATTCAAAAAATTCTTGCTAATTTTTGCTTTGAGGAGGATTGGATTAGATGGGTGATGATTTGTGTTTCTTCTTCCTCGTTATCTATTATTGTTAATAATGATCCATAAAAGTTGTTTGAAGCCTCAAGGAGAATGATGCAAGGAGATACTCTATCCCTTTAATTTTTTATCATTATGGTTGAAGGGTTGGGAATATTTCTTAAGTCTCAGGTTAGGCATGGTTTCATTCAAGGTTGGAAGTGGGATAGTAGTTCACCACCTCTTTCCCACCTTCAATTTGTTGATGACACTGCTTTGCTAAGAGTTTCCACTATTAGGGAAGCTAGAAACATTAGATGGTCTCTTGACATATATTTTGGTGCTTCTGGATAGTTTTTAATGAGGAAAAGTCTTCTATTTTCTTCTTCAATACCCCTCCTCTTATTCAAGCCAGGATTGCTCAAATTCTATGATTTTAGTTAGGGACTCCCCCCTTCATTTATCTTGGTATTTCTATTGTATCTCATCATCTACCTAGATCTTATTAGCAGTATATACTGGATAAGTTTAAAAGTAAGGTGAATCACTAGACCATTAGATGGATCTCTTTTGCGATTAGAGTGTTGCTTTTAAAATTTGTTGTTGAAAATTTACCCATCTACAAATATTTTGTGCAAACAACTATCTCTCATTTCATCAAGGACATGGATGCTTTGTCAAGACATTTTTTGTGGTCTAGAAAACTTGTTCAATATAAATAGATTTTGGTTAGGTGGGATTCTATTTGTAGACCGGTTCAATAGGGAGGTCTTGGATTGTGACAAGCAACTCTTTATAGTCAGGCTCTAGTTGCAAAACTTTATTGGATATGGTGTACTCCTCAAGATCATATTTGGACTAAAATCTCTTCTTGTAAGTACTTGAGAGGTATTTCTGAGGTTGATATCCCTAGATTCAACTTGGTTGGGAAAGGTTTGGTTATCTAGAACACTCTAAAAAGAGGGGATAATTTAATTAAGTAGGGTTTATTTTGGATTTGAAATCGGGGATTAGATTCTATTTTTTTGGAGGATTCTTGGGATGGCCACCCTCCTATATTGACTCAATATCCCAGGCTACATTCCCTAAGTGTTTATTTTTTGGAAGCGAGGTTGGTCTCATGTGGAGGACTTTAAAACAATCTAGTATTTTGGTAATATAGAGATGTACAAGTGGAAAGATCTAAAAGAATGGCCCTAGGGAGGATTAGTTGAGGACAAATATGTGCTTGCTCATATACTTGTGGGGAGGTCCTATTATTCATTGAGAGGTAAAGATAGTTTGGCTTGGAACCTTGATCCCAAGGGATCCTACTCTATAGCCTATGACTACCAGGTTCTTGATATGTAGAAGTTCAGGAGCCTTCTTATCACATGGTGGAAAAAGGTGTGGAACATATTTGTTTGACCTAAATGTAACTTATTTCTTTGGTTGGTAGCTCAGAATAAATGCCTCACTTAGGAGAACTTGAGGAATAGATGATTTTAGAGTTCCTCTATTTGTTTCCTTTGTGGTAATAATGAGGATGTATCTTCTCATTTATTTTTCCAATACTCCCTTGCAAGAGACATTTGGAACCATTGGTGGAGTTCCTGGAACCATCCTTGTTTTCATGTGCTCTCCTTGGTGGACTTTTGGAGTAGTCTGGGAAGACATCCATCCAATGCTCCCTTCCTCCAGGTGTCTTAGAATTTGGGACATTATTATATCATCTGATAGATTTGGCTTGAAAAAAACCATCACATATTTTAGGGTAGTCATTTGGTTGTTCAATATATTTGGAAAAGGATCCTGGGTATGGTTTAGGAAACTATCCATAGAAAATGTGAGGTGAACGCTCTTTTGGACTCTAGTGAGGAGAAGGTACGGTAGGCCCTTGGTATATTTGGGTTTGGTGTGGACTCTTCTCATCCTAGCAGGGCTTCTCAGCTTGGTAATAAAGCTAAGAGATATGTTAGGTGGAGGCCACCCCCTAGAGGAATTTTAAAAATTAATACTGATGGGTTGTCTAGGGGAAATCCTTAACATGATGGAATTGGCAGTGTTGGGAGAGAATCTATTGGTATGGTCATAGTTTGCTTTTCCATTTATAAAGGTGTTCACTCCAATAATTTTAAGGAAGATCTTGCGATTCTCGAGGCCTTGCAAAGGGTGTTTTCTCTTGGATGGTGCACGAGCATCTACGAGTGCTACTCTCAAATTTTGGTTAATATTTTAAACAAAAAAAATGGTGGAGGATGTTAATTGGCAGTTGGCCTTTGTGGCCATTTAGATTCTCAAAATTATTGAATATTTTGAATTCATCTCCTTTGTGTATATTCCAAGGGAATGGAATGGGGTTTCAAATTATTTGTCCAAAAGGGCTTCTGAGTTTTAAAATTCTTGGATTATGGATAACTAGGAGAGTCTTCCATCTGAGGACTCTCAGCACCTTTGGGAGTTAATCCACAATGATTTTTAGACTTAATGTGGTTTGTTCTTGCTATCTTCCATGGGTTTTGACCCTGTCTAGTGGTTTTAGCTTGTTTTGTTTCTTACTTAAACCCTGGTTGGGGGCTTTGTTGTACTCTGTAATCTTGTCATCTTATCGATAATTTTTTACCCCTTTACTTAAAAAAAATCTTAATACTTTTTTTAGGGTTCGTATTCATGCCCCTAATATTCAAAGATATAAGTTTTGTTGTTATTTTTTGTTTTTATTTGTGGTTTTATCCCCACTTCTTGTTAACACTTGTAATATTTGCTTTTATTCTCCCATATCCCTCTAGTTTTTTCTCTTTGTTTTTATTTCTTGGGTCTTCCTCTCTTTTTTTATTCCTCATAATAATTTTATCTTCATAAATCTCTTCAATATTATCACATTTCTTATAGTAATACTTAGCATATTTAGGTTTGTCTTACTCTAAAGTATGTGAGGTGCAAGGAATAACCTCAAAGGGTCATTATTATTTATGTTACCTTAGAAAACATAATGTAAAGGGATGCTCTTCTATCGAAATTACCTTCTTATTTTTCCCTAAAATCCCTAAATTGTTATGGGTTTCCTCCATCCTCATTTCTTTATTATGTTGCTCTTGAAACCTTAAATTGCAAGGGATAACATCTTCACCACTTTCACTTCTATTACAAGGAGAGGATTATATACTACTTGAGGAACTTAAAGATGATTTACCTAGAATAAAAATGACCTCTTATGTTGTCTTTGTTTTAGGATTTTCCTCCACATATTCCTTTGCACCTTTAATTCCTTCTAAAATTACCAAATGATGTTGTAGATAGGATTTATTATCCTCTTATTTTAGAGTGGAATATCCTTAATCTGATCTAAGTTTCTATTACTATATGATTTTATTTCTTCATCTTGAATTTTATCTCATGACCATTTTTTATTTCTTCAGAGTTTTCACTTTGTAAAATCTTGCCATGTGTCTAATCTCATAATAACTGTGACATCAAAATGCAATATTTGCATAATCCACTTGTTGATACAATTCTCTTGATTTAGATATAATCTTAATGGATTGTGGAAAATATTTTGAAATATACATAGCAACACATATTCAAGCATATATAGCATGCTTTAACTCCTTAGAAGTTACTCCTTCATTGATAAATTCTGCTAGGGTTTTTCCAATATTCTTCAAAACATCCTTATTGATAAGATGAAAAGGATGTCCAAAATCCTCACCCACAACACAAATTTCTGAATGGTTTATATCGCAATAAAAAAATTCCATTCCATGGTCTCAAATAAAATGATCTTTTCTCCTAAACCATGATCCATCACTCATTATTTTATCCCTAGTTTTTGAACTAGAAAATATGACAAGGAAAACAAATTAGGAAGAAAAGTCATAGAGTGATTAGAGTTCAATCCCCACTTCTAGTTGATCCAATTTTGAATCTTTAAAAACCCTAGCCATGATTAATGAAAATTACATATTAAATAATTAAATCTAAGAGATATTATATCATGCTCAATCATATCATCCTTGATACTCATATTCAATGTAACATTTGCTACTTAGACTAAACTTGCCATGTATTCACTCTTTTTCTTATCTCCTGCTTGGATCTTCATACTTATAGGTATGTCATCCTTATTTCTAGCTAGGGTATATTGAATTCCCATTGGGGGATTCAAATATGACTTTCATTCCATACTAGCTAGTGGGGCTCGCTCCTAACTTGCTCTCCCTCTTGTCTTGCTCTCTCTCTTGACTTATACTCCCTCTTGCCTTGCAATATCTCTATGCTCATACTTGCTCCTATCTCTTATTTTTTTCTAATGTTCCCTTCCTTCAACATATTTATAGAATCAATGTTCCATGTATTCATGGTAAGGGTTTAAAATTTTAAGGTAAAGCACAAGATTTTAAAAGGGGTCATGATCCCCTTATATGGGTGTTTGAACATGGGTATACTGGATGAAACCCAAATATATACCACTATACTGTCCCTCACAGGATGATATTAGATAATCATTTTGATTACCAATAAAAAATATTTTTCTTTTAGTTCTAATATTTGTACAATATAATTATACAAATACTTATTTTATAATAATATTATAGTGAAATTTCACTACACTAGGCAAATTCATCTTGAAGGAGTAATTTTGAATAAATTTTTGTCTAAAGTTGAATGAGATGAGAGGACCTAATGCTCCTTCCATATATCAAGTAAATAATACTGAGAAAATATCAATTCTTGCAAGAATATTGCATAACGATTAGAACTAATACAATGTAATGTAAATATATAAATATCTCAATGGACCTATAATAGAGGGTCATATTTTTAGAATTTACAATTTGTATATGTTGTATGATGGGTGTTGCATTTTAATAGAGTTGAAATGTTGTTTGATCTCTATAAAAAAAAATTGTAAGACATGTGTTAATGTGGGTTATATTGTTAAACATTTATGTTTTTATTAAATGAATGGTGAATTCCATCAAAGCTTATTCTGTTAATATAGATAAGCTATTTGGATTATTTTTTGTTTGATATCTAGAATGCTTAACCATAAATGAATTAATTAAATGATTTTGTATAAGATTCTATGTTAGCTAGTTTGTTAGGCCTCCAATTACAATGGGAATGCAATATTTATGCAGTTAAGTGCATTGTTGTTATATGAATCTTGGCCAAATTTATTTCAATATTTGACTCTACACCTTTCTTACCATTCTCATTTCTTTTTTTAGTCTTAACCCCATTTTATATTAGTTAGCTTTATAAGGAACCAACGTTCTCCGAAGGCTAACTCAAAAGCAATTCTCAATTTTCCAATCTTGGTCGAGATTCAAGGGTGCATCTCATCCACATAGGTATTATTTAGACCAAGACTAAACTAATTTACATTAAAGTAAAATTATATAAAGGAAAATGCAAAAAAGTAAAGTGCAAAAATAAAATTACAAAAGAAATTGAGTGTATATTTAAATAAATATGAATTTTAAACCACAATGAAAAAAATGTGTAATTAATCAATGCATGAGAAGTCAAAAAATATTAGCGTTCAACCATTTATTATATTATTAAATTGCTAAACAAATGACAATATGGGCTAGAGGGGTATACCACAACTATCATGCACTTAAGAAACCGAAAGGGAAGTGCCATTAATGGAATATGCCTAAGGAGTTAGAAATATATTACCACCCCAAGGGTATAAATATTAATGTAGTTTTCATCGAGTATATCTTTGAATCCTCTTGGAAAAAATATGAATACAATTAATTAGGGTCCTAATCCCATTTTTATAATAAAATTTTACCCCTATGTTATCTATGGTGAGAAACATTTATTCTTGGTAAAAATCAAGATATAGGGCAAATTTTATAAAATGTTGCAACAGCAAAAGTTACATACCTTCAATTAGGCCTCTAACATGCTTAAAATACTTCTAAAATGACCTAGTGCACCACTATATGTAAAAATGTTACTTTTTAGAAGATTCACCTTTGGGATCTATAACTTCAATTTACTTTTGTGACTAAGTAGCTTGCTTTGGTGTGACAACTTGATCACTGCTACTACATTCTCTTTTATCATTTGCATAATTTTCAACATAGTTTTGACGTACTACAAAATCCAAAGACCTTGTAAAAGGGATTTAACCTAGTCTTTGTGATAGAACTAAAATATATTTATAAGGATATTTTATACATCTCTATTTATCACTTCCACCTATCCAATTGCCTATGGATGATAAGGAGTGAATTCATGATGATGAATTTTGTACTACTTGATCAAGATCTCAATGACATTAGAAGTAAATTGGTCACCTTGGTTAGTAAGAATTTCTATTGGAATATCATGTATATATTATTCGCTTCATATTATGTTTTTCGCTAAAGTCATGCAACATATGGTGATACTTGGTAATGTGCTAGAATTCCTCTAAATATGCAATTTCCTCTTTGGAAGAAGTAGGTGTCTAGTATATTGAGTAAACTACTACATGAATCTACGAGGCCTCTCTATCATGATTATGTTCACCATAGGCAAAGAAGAGAGTAAAATCATTAGCTTATTTTTGGATTCCTCTTCAATATTATTAATCCCTAATCAAAAAAATTATGCTTTGTTTTATTGCTTCTTATAAAAACCACAAAAAATATTCTTGAATGCATTTTTGGATTTCATCTCTTCTTTCTTCAACTTTTTTTCAATGTCCACTTTGGCCACTTTCTTTTCATGAGATTAGATGGTTAGAGAGTGAATCTTACACCACTGTATCCAAGCCTAATAGTGTAGAAGGTATTTAGATATATCATCTAGATTATGCATAGTGGTGAATATTCACCAATTGGGCTAACATTAGGATTTCCAAAATTGGAAATTGGCGAATATGAGGACCCTCGACGTAGGACCATTCGCCTAAAATTTTTAGGATCAATTTTTTCTTAGGGTCAATTCACCATAATATATCCAAACATAGGCATATTTGTACTTGTTGGTAATCTAATGGTGGTGTTTTTATGAAGTTATAAGATGATTTGATTGGTCAAAAGTGGCACCAAATATGAACTTGAATTTTAGGGCTTCAAATACCTCAAATTATGGTGTGAAAATGCTCAATTTGATTTGCTTAGAATTCTCCATGATTCACCTTGATTTTCATTTAGATTCACAATTTTTTTACAAGGACATTTTGAGTCCAACCCCTTACGCATAACCTTGTATATCATCAAGATTTAGGTTGGGATTCTTCAGAAATTATACTTGAATCATCTCAATTACAATAAAAATTATTGTATATTACTTAAAAATATTGTTGAACACAATATTTATAATATCAAATTATGCCTTTCCACAAGTACATGATTTGGAAATGTAAATATCTTGAATTTTCTTGAACTGATTTATGTGTTCATAAACAATTCTAAAACTATGCATGTCTAAATTAGTAAGATCTACCTCCAATATATTAACATTTATAGAATATGTGTTCATACATCTACTAAAATTTATCTAGTAGTTAATTCAATTCTAAGATGTTGCTAATGTGATTGTCATAGAGCTTGTCATAATATAGGTAAATCACACCATTGGATTGCTCCTCTTTTTCATGCATAATTAATTTATCTCTTTAGAATTAATATCTTTAGCATCACCAATCACATATTTGAGGGGTCACTACTCTACAACAAAGCTTCATCTTGATTTTATATGTCACATAATTAGGTTCATTTAGTAGGGACACATGACAATACATGAAAATACTATAAATATATAGTCTCATGCATGTAATTATAATGATAAAAAACAATACCCGTTGAATATCTAAAAAGATCACATGCTATGAAAATGTAGTCCTAAGATGCTTTTGCACAAAAATGTTGTGGCCCTAAAAATTTTGGCCAAAAACCTAAAAAATACCACCAAAATTTTTCAATTCATGAAAAAATTTAAAAATGATTTCAATGAATAGGATGATATTCCATGTTTCTAATCAAACAATTAAGGGGATACTAATTATGTGCTAAATAGTATGCCAGTTAAACAATATTTTGGTAAACCATTTTCCACCAAGTGTTACTAAAATAGGAAAGAGAGTACAACTAGAACATTGACTATGCAATACATTAGAGAGGTTACCAAAAAACCATATGCTACCACATGTTTCCTTCTATAAATAAAAAATCCACTTCCACAAAATATCTACTACTAACTAGGTGAGGGTAATTAAAATTCAAATTGTGAAATTTTATCATCTAATTGGTTAATCTAGCTCCTCTATGTAAAATTTGGTTATGGTTATCATATTTTCATGTTGGTTAACAATGATATGTTGGCCACTAGATTGTCAAAAACCACTCAAAACCAATAAAAAAATGGGTAAGGGATTCATTCATAAAACTCTAGGGATACAAGCCTTAGAGCACTTTAACCTAACCACAAGACCACAATGGTCCTTTGTCTTCAATATTCCTTGATTTAATAAGGATACATTAGCTATGAAAGAATCAAATAAAAATATCCTCAGTGGAAAAAGTAGAATAAAAGAAGTGGGTTTCAAAGCCATGTCTCATAAGGACCTTAACTCAAGGTTAATAAACTACCATATTGTGTAATGCATAAGTCCAAGGGGTGAAGGAAAATTATTAGAGTTTTCATTATATTTGATAGGGTGAATAAGTACATTCTAAAAACCTTCATGGTGTTGCCTTGATAACAAAAAATCTTAGTTTTGACATAGAATTCCAAATATGGATGCAATCTATCAGCTAAGAGTTTTTAGTGCCTTAAGAAAATAACATAGCACCATTTTCATCAAGGACTTCAATGGGATTAATATTAGGGCATTTCAACTAAGAACCCCACTCCTAGGCAAAATGCCTCCCTCCAAAATATAACTCACATAAATTTGTTGCCCAAAACTAGTATATTTATAGGAATATTATTTTTTAAAATTCATTTAAAAGCATGGAGATATTGGCAATATCTTTGATGCAAAAAATGTACCTAAAGAAAAAAAGACAAAAAATATCAAGCTAAATCTCCCCTAAAATTTTATAAATAATTTGAAAGTATTTATGGTTTTGTTATATTTACCATGGTTTTTACTACACATATTTTTTTTATAATATAACCAATCAAACCATCCTCTCTTGTCAATGCATCATAAAAATTGTCAAACCATTTTGATATCATTATCAAGTGGGTCAAAGGTGTGTACCATGCATGAATTTCTATCCATTATTTCTATGGAATTTAGGGTCTATTAAATAATGTTTAGACTCTTGTTTTCTCATTTAAATAATGCAAATTGTCCTCTCATCTATGGCTCATAAATAAAAAATTAAATTAGAAATAAAATATCTTTTAAATCCATAAAAGATAAGTGAACATTTCAAAAATCATCAAAATATTTAATCCAATAGATAAGGCATCAATTTGATAAATATTAATATGATTGAATGTTAATGTATAGATGGCCAAATCTAAAATCACTATCGACAACAAAAATCAAAACTATCTCCAAGACACCACACTATTTCTAGAACTATTGTAGAAGAGAGATGGCCAAATGTTTGAGATCAAGCAATAGATATTTACATCTTCTTTTATAAAATACCGAATTTAACAAATACTTTCTAGAAATAAATAAACATGACATAATACCTAAAATAAATTAATGAATAGTGTATTATGAAGAGTTTTTCTAGATTCCAAAGTAATCTCATTGAATAAAATAATAAACACTCCAATTCATAAAAAAATTATTGGCCTTAATGTGTATAAATACACAATTACATGTGACCCTAGATTAAGGTTTAAGAACCAATAGAAAGCTCTATTATTAAAACAATACAATAAACCTATCTATACAAGGTGCACAATGGATCATAGAAATTTATAATAAATATAATACAAGTAGATCATGACCTAAAATTAATCTTAACACTATATATTCAATATTTATTAGACAAGGAGAATGAGAAGTGTGAAAATAAAAACTAGGAAGATAGACAAGAGAGAGGCCACAATGAATGATCAAGGAGAGGATAAATTAGTCTAGTAGAAGGAGGATAATAATGGCAATAGTATGCAACTTGTACCTAATAAGATGGGTGGTGATGACATTGAATGCTAGTGACATTGGTATTGAGATAGTGATGGAATTTGATACTAATAATTTTATAATCCATTATAAAAACCATTATAAATCTATTTGATAAAATGACCAAGATATATGGTTACATATCATAAAGGATATATTACAATTTTTGGCTATACAATGTTACCTTTAATATTATTAATAGAAAGCATTCAATTTAAAAATAAAAATAAAATATATACTATTTAGAAAAGATGTAAGAAGAAGTTGAAGTTTTATCTTTGTAATTAGGATAGAGTTAGTAGAGGAATGACTATTTGTTAAGCAGTATTAGAAATAATAAGTTTATAAGTTTTGTATTAGGGTCAAAATTTGGATAGAGATTATTCAAGGATCAAAGAAATAGTGGAGTAAAAATGTTACTTCAAAAATATACAAGTTCTTAAGTAGTAACAATATTGTTAAGGAAAAAAATCTATCCATAGGTTAGTAACATGGAACTCCATATGAGAGAATTTAAAATTAATCAAACAAAATATTATGTTGTTGTTCAATAAGGGGTATTATATAAATAAAGTAATAAATCTACCCATAGATTAGTAACATGGAACTTCATATGAGAGAATTTGTAATTAATAAAACAACATATTATGTGGTTTTTCAATAAGGGATATTATATAAAAAAAAGTATTGGATGCTTGGTTAAATCCTTATCATATTTTTTCTAATCCAAAATTACAACCATTTGTTAAAGCCTCTTTGGCTTGTAAAAGTTTAAAAGATAAATTATATTGATGTGAGAAGCAATTTTGGATCTTGTGTTTCTATTAGAAATTTTGTTAAGGAAGAGGACCTCAAACAATTAGTATATGAACTTCAAGAGTTTTAATTTCTTTTTTTTTTGTAAAAGGATGAATTGGTTTAGAATGTATCAAAATATGGTGTATACTAGGTCAAGTTGGGATATATGAAATTTGGGGCAATCAAAATTCCCTACTTATAAGGGTTTTTATTAGAGGAATATTGATAAAACATCAAATGATCAAACATTTCATACTTCTAAGTATTTATATGCAAAACCATAGGTGTGGAAAAAATAAGCTAACCTCTAGAAGGTTTCAACTTTAAAATGGAGATTATATGAGATAATGTAGTTAATACAAAGGATCTATGTATATTTATTAGTAGATACCAATGTATTAAATTTTTATTTTTAAAACCTAATTTTTATGGTGGCTAAGAAAACCGTATAAAATCTTGTGGAGTTGATTATTTTTTTAGAATAATTAGGTCCATTAAAAATAATAGGGAAATTTACAAACAACTATGTAAAATGTAGGAAAATTATAGGATAAATATCAACACTAAAAAATTATGAAGACATATTTTAATTAAGGGATATTCACAAATTGTAACTAGTGAATAGAGAAAATTAGACATAGAGATTGAAACAACAATACTATTATTTTTTGTACCATCAATTATTTATGGAGGCAATACCTTAAATAAACCAGCATATATTTAGAAAAAATATATAATAACAATAATTAGCCAATCATAGTGTTGACATCTATCTTGTCCAAATTCAAATTTTAAAAAATATATAAAAATAAAATCTAAAATATATTATAATATTTCAATTAATAAATTAATATAATCTAATTTTTTTTAAAATATAACAATGAAGAAAGATTTTATTTCTTGATAAAAATCTGATAGATGAAAAGCAACAACTAAGGAAAAATCAATATAATCTAATTAATCTAAAAATATATATAATATTTTATGATCATAGGACATAATAAATTTCATATATAGATTATTAAAAAAATATTTAGCACGTGTACCTATAGTAAACCATATATTTTGGGCACTTCAAGGTTCAACTTGTGGGACAACATGTAGGTGTGGTTGATTATTGCATTAAGGTGTTTTAGAATATTTGATTTTATGCCTTTTGGTGTATAAATAAACTAAAATTTGGGCACATCAATGTTCAACCTATGGGACAACATGTAGATCATGTGGTTGATTATTTCATTAAGGTGTCAGAAAGATTGATGAACAGGGTCAGGAGCCCCGAGAAAGGGACTTATTGTCCCTAGTCGGGCAAGCGACTCGGCAACCCTCCTCAACTTCCGCCGTTCCCGCGGCAACTCGAATCCCTCCAGCCTACTGGGCTTATGTTCCTGAAATCTCCCGGCAACGGGAGGAAGAAGTTCCAGGGAGTATTCGGTCTAACTCGGCCCCACATGGTACATCCAGTTTGATAAAATTTCATCCTTCATCGACATAGTCATTGAAATTGGGTAGGTAATATTTGTTTTTGTTGAACTTCAATTCTATTTAATAAATAGGGTTGGATTCTTTTTATTTCACTTTTATTCAATAATAAATTTAGTGGTTATAGGGAGATGGCTTTGGATTTTTTGATTTCAATTTTATTCAATAATAAATTTAATGACCTTCATTTCATTATAAAATTAAATTCTCCCAACCTTATTTTTATTCAATAAACTAAAAACTTTTAAATCTCAATCCACCATCGTGAATCATGAGTCATTTTTGGCAAATCAAGCTACATCAAACCAAATTATAAAAATCAACGTAATATCATTGCTAAGCTTGATCATCATGATTTAATCAATTTAGTAAAAAATAATAATTTACTATCCCTCATTCTCATTAGCGTTGGATTCACGTTACTAGCGTCAACAATGCTACAAAAAAAAATCATTTATGCTATTGACTATAGCTCTAAACTAGACAGATACCTACCCATGCCAACTCAGATAACTGTTCAACTTGCCTACCAACCTTAGCTATCATTAACATTGACTTTAATTAACATAGCGTGTACTATTGTCTAGCTTGCTATTTACTCAAAATAAAAATTAAAAAACAGGCTTTTAACTACTTGCACGAACTCATCGTTTTGATCCACATTGCCTTTGATGAGAAACTATATAGCACATCCACTAAAATAACATTTTTATTTTAGAATAAAACTATTTTCTATTTTAAAACATTTTATCCTTTCAGCAAAACAAGTCTTCCAACAACGACACAAAGCAAAAAAAAAAAAACGTCTACTTTTGGAAATTTGGACAATACAACGCTCCAATATTAATCCTTCAAACAAATATAGTAATAAATACACAAATATATGCTAATAAGGAACAAGTTACGTTACAAATACTCTTATGGCAATCTTACATCTCCCTTACACATATCATTTGCAGTCCTCTTTTATATTTCCCTACAACCATCTCTTAACTTTCACTTTATAGCTTTCAAGTTATTTAATTGAGAGGAAGACAAGGCCAAGGCATGCATGGATGATTCAATGGGATTTTTCACCATAGATTGATTTTTTTGGAACCCTTTTACTTTGCATCTTTTAGTTTTTTATTTTCTATAGTAGATTAGTTTTACGTATTGTAATTTATAGATTTTATTTTTACTATTTTAATTTTTTTTAGTTTGTTAGATTTTTTTATAGTAGATTCTATTAGCATAATTCATACGAAGGTTTTATTATAATCATTTAATTACAAATTTTATTCTATTTCTACAATCATTTATAAAACATTTGGTGTTTTCATCCTAATTCTTTCCTTCTCACTTATGCTTGTATCTACATTAACATAGACATCTTTTCTATATTTTGCTATAGTTCTAAGTATTATTAGGATGAAAGAGATGAATAGATCAAGTTCAAATTTTGGAATCTTCATCAATAGTCATAATTATCACTATGCTAGCACCTCCATCAATAGTATTGACAGTGCTAATAAAAAATATTAGAAGATATGAATGCTCTTAACTAATCTGCAACACAAATAAACAAAGAACAAATAAAAATAGACATAGATTTAGTTCTGATTATATCTCCTTGAATCATAATCATGCAACTCTAAACCCTATAATTTATCAACTATAAACCTTTCTTTGATAACGATAATTCATTTTATTTATTGAATCCAATTATTATACTATATCTATTATCACTTTTCTACATCTTTATTGCATCTTCCAATATAGCTTTGAATATAAACCATACTATTTTAATCTCCTAATCTTATCCTTTTAGTTAGTTGGTCCTACAATTGCATGGAATTCTAATTATATGTTGAAATAATATCCTATATTTTTGGATTTTAAAGAAATTTCTAATTTCATCATGTAGGCATAAGATCTTGATCTATATTTTTGTATCTCTATTTCAATGCTTTTTAGGTTTTTTGGTCAATATACTTAGCTATTATTTATATTAGTTGAAATCATATCTAGTTCTCATGCTTCTAGCAATAACACTGATGATAATACTCTTGGAAAATTGAGTTATTTTATGTTGTCATTGATGTCACATGGAACACATTGAGTTTTGGTGGCCAAATGATATTATGGAAAGCATGGATAAATATAGGGTTTTTGTGAAAATAAAGGTAGGAAAAATAAAAGGTCTTATTTAAAACCATGGATGGCAAATTTGAACTGGGTTTTTCTTAAAACTCAAGTTGGCCTTTCATTTCATCAAAAAAGGTGCCCCGGTGATGGAGATATTTAATTTTTAATATTTAGTTTAAATTTTAATTATTTAAAATTTAAATTTAAATTTAAATTTAAATATGCAATATTTATGCCGACATCATCGAAAATAATAAGGAGACTATATAAATGGGATACCTAAGGTTCATAAACTAAACCTTGCTCAAGGGTAATTATCGTTGTCTAAGCATCTGAATTGAGCTTGTGCAAAAATATTTTAGAAATCAGAAGCAACGAATAAACGAAGGTTGGTCGAAGTCCAAAGTCATCGTGGGCTAAGTGGTGCATTGGCAACTGGCTTTTGGCTAAGGTGTGTGGCAGCACAAACATCAAGGTTTTGAATCCCCTTGACTGCATTCGAAAGGCATTGGAAGAAAAGTGCTTGAAGCACTTTTGAGTTGCGAAAAGGGAGGAAAGGTTTTAAGGCAAGTTGTGCATTTACCTTTCGAATGAGCGGCTAGCTCATGTGGTAACATTAGCCATGACTAAGGCGCTCGTGGTGTGGGCAATTCAGGGGTTCGAATCCCCTTGAGGAGGTAAGTATGTTTTTGCTCTGATTAATTTTGTTAAGCCCTAAGTTGGAGTTATAAGGTGGTTAGAAATAATTAAAGTTTTTAATTAAACTTTATTTTCATAAGGGTGTAGACACCAAAACATCACCAATCCGATTATGTGATGACAAGAACTGATCGAATTGACATACATAGCCCCTAGGGTAGCCCCTAGAGGTTAAATAATGGTCCTAACCACTCCCACAACAATTTTGGAAGGTCAAAGGTCAATTTGGCACCTTTTCAGCACTTTGCTCCCTACTCGTCCCACCCTAGGATGATTACAAACTGGTATTCATCCCACCCTGGGACGATTAGTAGTATTCGCTCCAGGGTGGGGCGAATAGCAGGTTTGACTAGCAAAAGTTAAACCTCGACAGGTCCGCCACTTAACTACAACTTCAGGACATGCAATTGTGAGGAACGGCTTCAAATCAGAGAGAGAGACTTCAGTCATGCATGCCTTGATTTTTGGAGGTCTCATGCAAGGAGACTCTAAATTAGGGAAAATTATTTTCTCCCAAAATAGGACAAGCAACTCAAGTGGCGCCCTCGCATGCGCATTCAAAGAGAGAGACCCTAGGTCTATAAATTGGTGAGTCTTCTCACCCCAAAAAAATAATAGAGAAGGAGAATTTGGAGCAACGAAGTGCTGTCGAATTACATCCTCACCCATCGTTTGTGATTTTACATCCTTGATTTCTCTTTTGGAAGGGAGGTTATTGGGTGATTATTGGAAGCGCAATCCGGACCCAAAACCTAACATTTGGCCACAATATCCCACCAAATTTGTTGACACAACCACATAAGAGGTTTTGTACCCATCCCAAGTGGATTGGTGCCAAAACCAGGTCCCAAACGATGGGCGTCCTACCTCCGTGCGCCCCCCGCACTATTGTAGTTTTAATCGCCCCACCCTAGAGCGATTAGAAATTTATGCCATATTTATCTAATTTTTATTTTGAATTTTATTCTAGGTCACTTACTTATGCTGTCATTTAAATTTCATGTCATTCTGACAAATTTTGATCATGCTTTTGTTATTTCCCGCTTTCGCTAACATACAGGGATCATCATCGGATACAGGGTGATAGAGGCTGAATTGGAAAAATCCGACCATCTGGTTCATCCCAAAATACCCTGCTTTACCTAACCCCAGCTTTGTAGGTGATTTAGAGGCTTCTAGATCGGCCATTTAGGAGGTGGCTTTCGGACAGGTTATGATAGTCCTAATTGTCCCACCTCGGAGCGATTAGAAATCTATGCAATATTTTCAGACTGTTTCAGTGGCTTCCTGGTAATGTTTTATTACTTCTATCAAATTTTTAGCTCATTTTGATGTGTTTCAATTATAATTTTATGCATGCTTTGACCGCGGGCCTTGGGGATCGCATGTTTCTCTCCATCCGTAGGTGCTACTAATACTTTTTCATTTCTATGAATGCAGGACCTCAACACCAAAGGGGCAGCAAGGAACCATAGATATATTCACGCAAGCGATGATGAAATTTGTTCTGCCCATTTTTCAATGTGGGCACGCAGAATATCTCAAATGGGAATATATCATCCATGGTGTAATCAAAATATGTCCGACGCTCCTAGCCCCTAAAAATTGGGGAGACGTATTGTAACACGATTTGGATAAAATTAATAGAATAAAGGGCCACACTTTTACACTTGCTTTTAATCTCATTTCAGTTCGTTGGTTTTCCTTATTTTCATGCATTCTCATTCGTAGGACTTAGCATTGCATTTTCCCTTCTGTTTTGCTTTCGTATCCTCGTGCTTTCAGTGGTGATCACGGTGGGACCACTGTCCCTTGATTTTAAGATCAAATTTTTGATCAAAAGTGTTTGTTTTTGCTTGTAGGTACCAATATTTCAAGCACTTGACTGCTGCTCATTCCAGCATGGAACGAATACAGAGCTGGAATTTGTGCTACCCAAGGACGAATAGGAATTCATCTCACCCTGTGATGAATATAGATCTATTATTCATCCCACCTCGATATTATTAGCTCTCTGTGTAGTTTCAGAATAGAAACTCAGAGGCATCCGGTTGAGGCAGAGAAGAGGTAGGGGTTCTGAGCATCCTCTGTCATTTTCTATTTTGTCTCTATCATTTCATATTTCTTTTCTTGCATAGAAAAGTTCATTGCATGATTTATTTCTTTTCGCAAGTAAAAATAACCCCATGCACCATGTGGTAATTTAAACAGTGAGGCGTTGGTCGTAAAACCCCAACCCTTGATCAAGACCAATGGTGGATTTCATCACCACCTTTACTTGAATATTTTTTGCATACATAACCCCAATCGCTACTGTTGCTAGACGTAAATCCTGATGAAAGCTGACCAAGTGTAGCTGGGGTGATTCCCAATGCATGAGGATAAGTCTTCTATGGTAGGTGTCATAAACAAAGTGATTCCCCTTCTGTACCGCCTATTTTCCACGTATTGCTATGCTCTCATGTACCTATAGTCTCCCTCACGTAAGTATGGGTATATAGAGAGGTTTGGTATAACGACCTGGCAGTGGTATATTGAAGGGGCGACCATTTTTGGGAGATATAAAAGCCCTCATATTGCATATACAACAAAAATTTCTTTACAAGGTTTTCAAAATAAACATCAAAACACACTGAACCAGATTTAGGGCACACTTTTAATCCATAAACAAGATAATAATTACTCTGATTTTGTGTTTCCCTTTTGTATAGTGTAGCATAAAAATTGTAAAGAAGATAAAAATGTACACATATTTAGAAACACATCACCATGGTGTACACCCATAGCCACACCCAATCACAAGAAGAAGCTGTGAAAAGTGTACAAAGGGGCACAAGTCACCTTCGATATAGTCCCGAGGACTTGGTCATACCGCCTTGGCGGCCTGACTCACAAGATAGTTCACATCATGCCATTACAGAACAGGACTATAGATGCACCCCTTTGAGGGGCACTCCCACTTAGTATAGACCTTTTCAAAAGGAGACCTTACACATGGCACTCAACATAGACGGGAGGGCTCCCTTAGATGCTCGTTATGAGTGGCCATCACACAATGAAGCGATAGAACAACAGAGGGTCCATAATGAGGGGCCACATGATTAGGTCATCCCTCATTTACCCTTTATTACTATAAAAAACAATAGGCCAAATATAGAGCACAAGGCTCTTCAGACAGGGCAAGCCAATTCTGCCCACCCCTTTCACACATACAAAAGGGAGCACAAGGAAGACCACTACATTCCTCAAGAACAATACACAACATGGGAGCAATGCACCTCCACACCTGCTATGTATCAGGATCACCCACTAAGGCCAGAGCCTCAGGTGAATGTCGCTAACCTCGACAGAGGAAAGCGACCCACAGAGATCTCGGATCACCATGACCGAGATAGACATGTAGGAGAGGCATCTAGGCTTTCTAAACACAAGACGGCAAAACAAATTGACTTGGCATTTTCCAAATATGCCACCCACCAAACGCAAATCACGTAGCTCAAGCAAGACCAACAATAGTTAGAGCATCTATATCGCCTTAGCAAAGAGCGCATTCGACGTCAGACATACGAATTGCTCCATAACATTGTGACTGAGAGCCAACCCCTCATGCGCATAAGATATAATTTTATGAGAGGCACAACCCCTTGGTGCGAGACAGGTCTCCACGACCTTATCAAATATTACCTCCAAGACCTCCTAGACCTGAGCGGGAGGCCACTCCTAGAAACAATGATGGGCACCCTCCGTGGGAACCCACCCATGTTTATAGGTCTCACCTAGGAACTCCTCAAGAAGCATATGAGGAGTATGAGAAAGAAGAAGAGCGGGCTGAAATGCCCTACTGAGGCAGGGGGGTGTTGTCCAGCTACCCCTCCATAGGCCCCAAGTTCCCTGCAACCCATAGTAGGAGCAAACCAAGGAGGAAGAGATCAAATCCTCTGATGCATATAAAGCATTGCTAGAATTCTTAGAGTCTGTGGAGACCAAGACTTTTGGGCCCCAAAAGCCCACTTTACGCCAGCTTCGCAGTCACCTTGTGCATCCATCAGTGCCATCACCCCATACCCTGAACACTTTAAACTACCCTAGTTGGCACTCTTTAGAGGGGAGGAGGATACCCAAGAGCACATGACTATATTCCTAAGCCAATGCTTTGGCATTCATGACAATGATTCTTTGCTGCTAAGAACATTTATAACCACGTTCGCAAGCCCTACCTCATATTGGTTCACTCAGTTACCAAAAAATAGCATTAGTAACTTGGATTAGCTAGTGGACGTGTTCCACGAATGCTTCACCTTTAACACCAAGAAGAATGCGTCACTAAGCGACCTAGCTAGCCTTAGGCAATATGAGGAAGAAACCATGGCGGCCTATGGAAATCGATGGAGGATGTTGCTTTCAAAGCTGCCCTACCTCCCTCCCATGTCCGAACTAACCCAAATGTTTTTGAAAAGTTGTTTGAGATTGATCTCTGTTTTATTATAGCTGTAGCAATATGCCACTCTTGAGGAAGCCCTAGCGCAAGCCAGAATCATTGAGGAAATCAAGATACAGGATGGCGAGATTGCCAAGCCAAAGAAGAAAGAGTGGCCTAAAAATTCTAAAATAGGGACCATGCAATCAAAACCCACTGCGGTTAATTAGGTTGCTATAAACATGCCTAAGCCTACACAAGCAACACATCCATCATAGGCTAACTATCAGGTAGTTCCTCTTGACAGCTATGAGAAGGAAAATCATCGGAAAGAGCAAACTAAGTAGCATCGCCCTAGGCAACAGTTCACACCCTTCACAGAGTCCAAAGACTCCTTGTTTGATCATTTTTTCGTGATAAACTTGATGCACTTGTCAAAAAGTTGGCCCATAGACCCCAACGTGCCAAGACCTAAGGGCTATAGGGAAGACTTGTACTATAGATTTCATAGGCAGAAAGGACATGAACTTTACGCATGTTGGAAATTCAAGAGCTTTGTGTAAGACCTAATAGACAACAAGACGCTGGTGGTGGACAACCTCATAGCACCAAACAACCAACAGATGGGAGTCTTCAAAGACCCCTTGCCTACCCATGATATGTAGGAAAAAACCCTTCAAGTCAATGAGGCGACACAGAACTACCCCATGCAGGGGTATGTAGGGATGATAAGCATAGTGACTAGGAACAAGAAGTACCCAAGAGCTACCCCCACGATGGCCACAAGAGAGGTTCCATCAACGTCACAACCTCAACAACACCCTACGCAACCTCCCCCGCCTAGACCAGTGGCCACAATTCAAACTAGACTTACCCAAAGTTTAAGGACCACGTTGGCTAGGCTCTCCATCTATGAGCTCATTCAACAATCATCGCCCCATCGGGAGGCTCTAATGGAGATATTAAAATCCATTGAGATGCAGCCCCACAAATCAAACTCTTTCAACAACTTTGTGGGACATGTAAAACAATGTACATAACCATTCATCACCTTTAGAGAAGATGAACTGAAATCAGTGACTGGTGACATGGCGGATCCACCCCTGCACGTCATTACACGGGTCAATAGGATTTCGTATAAGAGGGTGTTTGTGGACACTGGCTCGTCCAGTAATATAATTACAACAACGGCATTGAAACACCTCAAGTTTTTGACATCTCACATCTTGGCCTCCACCTATACTCTTCAAGCATTTAATGATTGGATATTTTTGACGGTTAGCATAATTTTCCTACCCATCCAAGTAGGACAAAAGACTTCATACGTTGTGCCACATCTTGGAAGGTGAGATGGCCTATAATATCTTGCTGGGGCGGCCTTGGATCAAGGACATGAAGTGTATCCCTTAAATAGCTCATCAGTGCTTAAAATACACATTTGAAGGGTAGGTGCATGTAGTCATGACATATTTAGAGCCCTTCAAGTATTGCAATACGGTGCAACTGATGTCGCAGTCGACCCTTCCATCAACACATTTGGATTTTTAGTTGAATCCATCTAACCAGGGTCCGATTCCGCATGCATCCCCATTGTTAAGTCCATCAAATCACCAGTCGGGTCCATCTTCATCATCTAGTCCTTCACCAACAATGCCACCTACGGTGGCCACACCGAAGGACAAGGGGAAGAAACCCCTAGAAGAGGCATCGCCCCTAGTCTCAACCATCTCTACCGAAGAGATGCCTAGCCGAATGGAAGTCGAGACGCCTAGTTCACCCTACATGGAGTGGACCCAGGAAGAACTCCCATTCCCTCCCCCTCCACCGCCAATGATCACCATTGAGATGGCCAAAACGGGCCTGGGGGAGTGTCTAGTGTGGAATATTATAGCAACACCCGCACTTGAGTCCATACAGGACATGGGGAGACCTCACCTCCCCATCGAAACTGTGGTTCCTCTAGGCTACCCACAAAATCAGACAAACTTTGTTTATGGGGGCCTCGATAATGGCATTGAACCTTACATGCAAGAAGAAGAAGATGAAGAGCCCTTTGCTGAGGATGTCAACTATTTGTCCAACCTAGACTTCACTTTGAGATATCTTGGCCAATGTAATTGGCATGGATATGGGTTGGGCAGGTATGAGCAAGGAGTGCGTGTTCTTTGCCAACCAAGATATCAAATTCCATATGACAAGTCAAGAGTAAGGTTCAACCACCCCTTGCCCCTTGACATCTTTGTAGATAACATGCAAGGCCTAGGGATAGGCAACAAATATGGGTTGGCATTAGAACCATATGCCAATCCTAATACAACATATACATTGGGGGATTATCTACCATTGCTAACAACCAACCTTGTTGACCTTAACACCCCTTTCCCCACGATCGTGAAAGGAGAAAGTTTGATGACTCACCTACAAGAGGGATATAGACAAGGCCAAGAAGGGTCTTCAAAAGATGATTCAGAGTATGAGGTAGCACCTTGGGATCCTTTTGAGTCTTATAGCAACCATTCACAAGTGACCCCCATGGATGATTATCAGGAGAGCTCCATGACAATGTTCCCTTTGGATGCTCCAATCGAGCAAGTGCCACTTCAATAGAATCAGGTCCTTCCGTAGAGAGTGGAACAACCCCAATGGGACCAGATTAATTTGCTCGATCAAGATTAGCCTCACATATCACAAACAAATTTTGGAGCCAACGAAGGCCTTTGGATATCTGATAGCGATTATGAAGACGAGACTGAGATGGCATATCTCAATCATATGCAACAATAGCAATACCCCATGGACATTGATGACATGTTTGAATAGCTACACATAGGGCCAAGGCATAGGTGGCACCTAAACTAGGCACAGTTGGACCAACTACTACACCCTCCACTTCAGGTATACATATCACACCTTTCGCCTAGAGACCCTATAGAGCCATCAGTTCCAAGGGTAGATCATGTCCTTTTATTTGCACATAGGGCCGATCCATTTGTGCTAGTACCCACAGAGCCAGATCCGGAGCACATAGATCACCTAGGATGTCCGAGTAACCACACCCGTGGTAATGGAGACCAAAATAATTTCATCAACATGATCTCAATTGACTTAACCGCCCCCATCCATAACCTAGTCGACCCAACATGGTCATGGCATTGTGGTGGGATGTTCCATTTTACCCTAGGACAGACTCAGGATGTCTTCCATGTTGAAGAGGAACCTGACGTTCCAAATGTAGATCTGAATTCAGAAACGGATATCCACTTGATCCCAACTCCACATCATTTGGAGGATGGATCCCACATGTCATTTGAGGAGACAACTGACGTAGACATCGGCTCTAATCCAATGAATCCATAGATAATCAATCTGGGGGTAAGCCTATCCCCTAAAGAGCAAGTCGACTACATTTCCCTTCTCAAAGAGAATAAGGAGGTTTTTGCATGGTCCTACAAAGACATGTCGGGGCTAGATCCACAACTAGTCATGCATAATCTAACGTTTGATCTGAAATTCAAGCCAGTTAAGCAAAAACTACGTAATATGCACCCAACAATGGCCTTAATGGTCAGAGATGAATTACAAAAGTTGTTGGATGCATAGTTTGTCATCTGCATGGATTACCCACCATGGTTTTCCAACATGGTACCTGTCAAAAATCTTGACAGGAGGATTTGCATATGCATTGATTTTCGAGATCTAAAAAAAGCGAGTCCCAAGGATGATTTCCCCTTGCCTAGCATCAATGCATTAGTATATGCTACAATAGGCCATGAAATGCTTTCCCTTATGCATGGTTTCTCGAGATACAATCATATTCATATCAATCCCAAGGACAAACTAAAAATGATGTTCACAATGCCTTGGGGGACATTTTGTTATAAGGTCATGCTCTTTGGCCTAAAAAATGCTGGCACCACCTACCAACGTGCCATGATGTACATCTTCCATGATCACATGCATAAAACTTTGGAATATTACATGGATGATTTGTTGGACAAATCTTTGTTGCACCCAGATCATCTCGATGACTTAAGAAAGATCCTCGATTGCATCATTGAGCATAAAGTCAGACTAAACCCCAAGAAGTGCGTATTTGGCATCACGTCTAAAAAAATCTTGGGTTTCATAGTATCAAAATGAGGAATCGAGGTAGATCCACACAAATTCAAGGCAATCCTTGAAATGCTTCCCCCAACTACCATCCAGCAACTCAAAAGCCTGCAGTGAAAGGTTGCGTCAATCAAGTGCTTCATAGAACAACTATCTGACAAGTGCCAAACCATGAATAAATTATTGCACAAGGGGGTAGCATTTCACTGGGATGACGAGTGCCAGTAAGCCTTTGACGACATCAAATAATACTTGGCTTCATCGCTAGTATTGGCACCACCTAGACCAGGAGTGTCATTCTACTTATACATCTCAACTACTGAGGTGGCACTAGGCACCATGTTATCCAAGAAAAATGAACTACACAAATAACAAGCTACTTACTATCTTAGCCGCACCGTGGTCAGTTATGAACTTAACTATGCATACGTCGAGAAGCTATGTTTGGCAGTGGTATTTTCTACCAAAATGCTATGCCACTACATGCTGATAAATATGGTGTATGTTATGTCTAAGGAGAATCCATTGTGGTACATGATGAGTCGTACTTATCATAGTAGCCGCACGATAAAATGGATCATGTTGTTGATGGAGTTTGACATCGAATTCATTGGAAAAAATTCCATCAAAGGTCAAGTCATCATCGATCAACTAGCAGAGGCTCATCTCAAATATGATCAGCCTCTGACTGTAGAGTTGCCAGATGATGGGGTCTTCCATGTCCCAGAATCACCAGATTTTGATGAGCTTGAGTCATAGGCTGACATAACCCTATTCTTCGATGGTTCTAAATGTGAGCAAGGGGGTGGTGTAGGAATTGTATTCTTCACACCACAAAGGGTTCCAATGCCTCTATCATTTAAATTAGATTTACCATGCACCAAAAACAATACCGAATATGAATCCTTTCTCATAGGTCTTCAAATAGCAATCGCCATGAACATCAAACGCTTGAACATATTTGGTGATTCGTTGTTAATTGTTAACCAAGTCAAGAGGGTATTCCAATGTAAATGCCTAGTTCTACAAACCTACAAAGCCCTTGTGGACAAATTCTTGGTAAAGCTTGAATGGTATGACATCAAGGCACTCCCTCGATCATCAAATCGTTTTGCAGATACTATGGCCTCCTTGGGGTCACTAATCCCGCAAGACCCTTCTGGTGAAATGACAACCATTCAAGTTAAAACATTATCGCAATCCGTGATGGAGCATGCAAGCTCTGACCTAATGCTAGGAATCCACCTGATCCATATTGAACCATCTCAAGATAAGTTCTCTCAAATTTGTGATTGTCTAAATCATGCCAACTAGGGGTCATTATTCTCTTTGACCCCTCTTAATAGCAACACAACGCTATTCTTACAAGTTCTTTCTCGCTCAGATTTTGCTAGGGATGAACTACAAGAGAGATTGGTCGTTCATACCATCAAGGTTTCTAATCATCAGGATTGGTACACACCCATAAGGGATCATCTCAAGTTAGTTAACCTCCCACTTGGATTGAAAAACACCACGAAAATATCATTTAAACAGAAAGCAACAAAACATGTCTTGCTAGGAGACATTTTGTATCGTCGAAGCTATGAAGGAATCCTCCTCCATTGCTTGGACCAGCAGGAGTCTACTTGGGTGATCACCCAAGCGCACGATGGTACATGCAATGGCCACTTTAGCGGTATGGCCATCGCAAAGCACATTCTCTGCATGGGCTATTATTGGCCATCTTTAGAGCGAGATTGTTGTGCATATGTAAAGAAGTACGTGAAGTGTCAACACCATGCCAATTTGACACACATACCTTCTCAAGCCTTGCAACCGAGCCAATCAGCTTGGTTGTTTTCATAGTGGGGCTTAGATCTAATCGAAAAGATCTCCCCTACATCATCAGGTCATCACACATTCATCATAACGACCATAGAGTACTTCACCAAGTGGGTGGAAGCAATTCCACTTACCTCTATGACTGGAACTCGTGTTGCGGATTTTATTTTACATAACATCATATGTCATTTTGGTATTCCATAAAAGATCATCTTGGATAATGGGATGCCATTCAAGAATAAAGATGTGCGTGCTTTGACAAAAAAGTACAAAATTTAGCATAGTTTTTCAACACCCTATTATCTGCAGGCAAATGGGCAAGCAGAGGCATCAAACAAAATGCTAGTCGTTGTCCTCAAAAATATGGTCACAGATAGTCATAAGGATTAGCACCTTCAAATATCGCTTGCCCTATGGGCGTATCGCACTAGCATTCGGATGCCCAGTGGGGCAACTCCATTTTTGTTGGTGTATGGCTCCGAGGTAGTCATGCCTCTCAAGTTGGAAATACCTTCCCTGTGCATATCAATGCACGAGTTCATCGATGATGACACTGCACGACAGGCTCAGTTAGACCAACTTATGTTGCTTGATGAACGACACGTCAATGCTCTCGAGCATTTATGTATCTATCAAGAGTGACTTAAGAAATCATACAACATGAAAGTTCATCTGAGGGACTTTCAGGTTGGTGACTTGGTCTTAAAATAGAACCAATAAAATTCTAACTTGATGCCCCATCTAAGGGATAATTTCACGATAAACTAGTTAGGTCCCTATGTAATTGATAGTAAAATAGGACCTGGAACATACCGACTCACCTCTCTTGAAGGAATCAAGGAACTAGAACCCTTGAACATCAGTCATTTGAGGCCATTCCACATTTAGAGAGCCATATCCCACACAAAAATGCCCCAAAGGTACCATAAACCCTTTGGTCAACCCAAAAGCTCCAAGGATTCTCACAATCACTTGGTCAAACCCAAAAAGCTCCAAGGATTCCAGCAATCGATTAGTCAACCCAAAAATGCCCCAAAAGTATCAATAATCCCTTTGGTGAAACCAAAAGCTCCAAGGATTTCCATAATCACTTGGTCAACCCCAGAACACCACAAAGGTATCAATAATCCCTTTGGTCAAACCAAAAAGCTCCAAGGATTCTCACAATCGCTTGGTCAAACCTAAAAAGCTCCAAGGATTCTCACAATCACTTGGTCAACCCTCAAAATGCCCCAAAGGTATCAATAATCCCTTTGGTCAAACCAAAATCTCCAAGGATTCCCACAATCACTTGGTCAACCCCAAAACACCCCAAATGTACCATAAACCCTTTGGTCAACCCAAACGCTCCAAGGATTCCCACAATCGCTTGGTCAACCTAAAAACTTCCCAAAGGTATCCATAAAACCTTTGGTCAAACCAAAAGCTCCAAGGGTTACCACAATCGCTTGGTCAAAAACCAATATTAAAAAACAAACAAAACAATAAAATACTCAAAAATCAAACAACAACAAAAAATAATCAAAAATCACAAAAAAAATTGCATCTCAATTCCATGCACACTCGTAAAAATCAAAATACAAAAAAATCCATTGCATTAGGCATCACATACATCCATTGCATATTTTCTGGTCATACATGTCGCAAACACCATAGACTGTAATTAACCGGTAATTCCATCATTTTCCACTTTCAATCCATTTTATAAATACATCCATCCGGAATAACACCATCCACATTTTAGCATAGTCAGTTGTCTCTTAATGAATTTAGGATTTTTGCCATTCAGTTGTCTTTAAATTTCTAGCCAAAAAATGTACAAATTCAGATAGATTTTACAAAGGTAGAGTTTTACTTGGATCACGCCTTGTTACATAACATCCCTACACAAGTTAAAACACAAATAAATACCTCCCAAGTTGTGTGAACATAAGAGAAACCTACAAAGTAGTCTAGGGTACCATAGGCGAAAGGTTAGCCTGTTCATCCCCCTATGCGAATGGTTCAAGAATGCTGAGAATTGACAAAAGGACAAGCTCTTCCCCATAAATTCCCCCTAATAAATAGTGGTTTTCACCACTAGCAAAAATCACAATCACCGTTGGTCCCCAAAGTCGTAAGGATTCGTACTACATGCCCCTGACAAGGATGGGTAGTCCTCCCCAAGGCCTACGAGATCAATGCCATTACACAAACATATCCAATCACCTTTGGTCCCCACAGTTGTAAGGATTCGTACTACACACCCCTGACAAGGATGGGTAGTCATCCCCAAGGCCTAATAGATCAATTCCCTTACATAAAATACCTAATCCTCTTTGGTCCCCAAAGTTGCAAGGATTCGTACTACACGTCCTTGAACAGGATGGGTAGTCATCCCCAAGGCCAAAAGGATCAAGGCCATTCATAAGCCAAAACCCACGAGCTCAACTTTGAAACCTAAAATGCAAAAGTAAATAACAGTGGTTATCACCACTATTCAAAACCCTTGCTCAAAAAGAAAAAAAATATAAATTAAACAGTGATTTTCATCACTATGCATGAGAGCAAGTTTCCCAACAAGTTGAGCAACTGAATAACACTTGACCTTGAATCTCTGGAATTCTCAACATTCGAAACACCACCTAGGTGATCCTCATTACAGGTTTGGTGGACAGCCTACCTGAAAATGGCGGTATCCTAAACGCATTACGATATGTCTATCACATTCACTTTGTGTGTGAGCAGACCAATGTTTGCATGTGGATGAGCTAGCTTATGGTACCATAGATTGTCCTAGATTAATCTTACTAAATACAACAATGAAGTTAGTGGAGCTAATTAGGTAATCCTCAGTACAGGTTTGGTTGACAACCTATCTGGAACTGGCGGTATCCTGACAAATACCACATTAATGAACTCAATTGCACACACAGGGATGTGAAATAACTTGGTCAAACTCAATTTTGTTTATACCTTGTTCAAAAATCTTGTGAGATAAATGCACAGTCTTGGCTAGTTAGTTAAAACATCTGAATCTTAGAAAAATGTTAACTAAATTTTTAAATAACTGGTACATTTTATTAATTACATCACCATCAAAAAATATGAAAAATACCAAAACAAAATTATCACATGCAAAGCAACCACATAGTACAGCTAGCCAGTAAGTCCTGTACAGTCTATGGTGCCATTGACAAGTTATCAACAACTCATTTCATTCATTCCATATGCATAAATCATATCATTAGAAACACCGCATTCATTTTAACACATGCATCCATCAAACATAAATAAATGTGCATAAAAAGAAAAAATAAATTACGACAAGTGTATAACCAAAAACAATGTCATGTATATATATCATCAAAATGCCCATAGGCTATAATAATTCGGTCCTCTGACCTCGCAAATCACATCAAAAACTCAAAAACCCCAAGCCTAGGGCTTCAACCACCATGATCATGAAGGATTGATGTGATGGGAACTACCCCCGTGGTGTGGGTCCTATGGGACCTCTCAAGGCGGCTGTTGCTAGCCCCCGCATCATGCCCACTAGCACCCCCCTCATCCAGTCACCTACGACGAGAAGATGTTGACTACTCAGTATCGTTGTCTCTCGTCCAATGTGAAGACCCACCTCCAGGGAGCTTAGGTAACCACCCACCAAGGCAGACAATCTCTGCCTCCAAATCCATCTGGTGCCAAAACCAATCTGCCTCCTACCGATGGTACGTAGCCACTACATCATCATGCCATGCCAAATGAGTTTGCAGGAGATCCCTCTCCCGTGCAACATTTTTTTCCCCATCCTGTCAGCAGTATGCAACAAATGTGTTCTCCCACTCCATCAACTGAGTCTGCAGGATATCCCTCTCCTGCAAAGCCTCCCCAAGCTCCTCATCTCATCTCTGAATAAGATAATCCAATCATGTTATCTCAGTGCGATCCCCCACCTCCATAAACTCTGGGATAGCTTGGTGCATAGGCATATCTGGGACTACAGGCTACTCTGGCTCCCACTGCTCTGGGACCTCCTACGTATTTGGATACTTTGGAATCCCAAAATCATCCCCCCCAAAGCTATCAACCTCCACCATGTCCAAATCCTTGAGCGGAGCTCCCCAACCCTCTCCTGATGCCTCTGCACCTTCATGACCTGTTGTTGTCATCTCTGGACCCCCTAGAGGCCCCTCGCCTCACCACCATCACAATGTCCACCATTGCTCATACTCAGAGGTTGCCCCGACATTGTCCATGTTAGGAACATCAATCACAGTATCTGACTCCTCACCAAGCAGCTCGATGATCGACCAGGCAAGAGTCCTCTCGTCACCCCGACATCGATAGATCAAGGGCTCACCAGGAAACCCCTAGCACACCCCAAAATGTTATGTCACTCAAATGTATGGGAAGTACTCCTGCTCGGTCCTATGCCACCCAATCAGCCATCTCCCCCTATGCACCCACCAGAGCCACTCTCTAGCCTCAGGCTAGACAGTCCAAGTATGGGTGCCAGAACACCTTCCCTGGAGCAAGCTAAGCGAAGGCATCATCATAGTGCCCTATGACACCTGCCCACCACTGACTCTGCCCCTACTCCTCAGACCACCGTGTTGAGCAAGGTGCAACAACAATATTGTCATTGTTGTCAACACAGTTAGATAGATCTGTTGATATAGTGGATAGGAAGTTCAAAATCTATTCAAATGCAGAAGACAGGAGTTCAAAGGTTATTCATAGTATGTACAGTGATTTTCCAAGAAGACCGAAGTGGCCCATATGCAAAAGATCAAAGAAAAAAGACAAGTAAGAAAAGTGTCGCGATATCGCAACATATATAGCAAGCAAGAAAAACTATCACGATTTCACGACATGTTGGAAGAGAGAGAAAAAGCAAGAAAAACTGTCGCGATTTCATGACATGTTGGAAGAGAGAGAAAAAGCAAGAAAAACTGTCACTATTTCGCGACATGTTGGAAGAGAGAGAAAAAGCAAGAAAAACTGTCACAATTTCGCGACATGTTGGAAGAGAAAAAGGCAAGTGGAAAAACTGTCGTGATTTTGCGACATGTTGGAAGAGAAAGAGAAAGCAGGAAAAAGTATCGCAATTTCGTGACAAGTTTGAAGAAAGAGAACAAGTAATAAAAGTGTCATGATTTCGTGACATGTCACATTTTCGCGACTAAAATAGGAGAGAGAAAGTAAGTTTGAAAAGTCACATTTTCGTGACAAAAGAAAGAGAGGAAGCATACGGAAGTAGAACTGTCACGATTTTGTGATAAAAGCATAAAGCAAGACTTCGAAAGTAGAAGTGTCATGATTTTGTGACAAAAGCAAAGAAGTAAAGTACGAAAGCAAAAGTGTCACGATTTTGTGACAAAAGCAGAGAAGAAGACTTCGAAGGCAGAAGTGTCACGATTTCGTGACAAAAGCAAAGAAGTAAAGTACAGAAGCAGAAGTGTCACGATTTTGTGACAAAAGCAGAGAAGAAGACTTCAAAGGCAGAAGTGTCACGATTTCATGACAAAATCAAAGAAGTAAAGTACGAAAGCAGAAGTGTCACGATTTCATGACAAAAGTAGAGAAGAAGACTTCGAAGGCAAAAGTGTCACGATTTTGTGACTAAAGCAAAGAAGCTAAGTACAAAAGCAAAAGTGTCGCGATTTCATGACAAAAGCTAATTTGAAGACTACGAAGGCAGAAGTGTCACGATATCGCGACAAAAGCAAAGTCGAAGTCTATGAAAGCAGAAGTGTCATGATATTGCGACAAAAGCAAAGATGAAGTATACAGAGGCGGAAATGTCGTGATATCACAACAAAAGAAAAGACGAAGTCTGCAGAGGTAGAAATGTCGTGATATCACGACAAAAGAATAGAGAAAGCGTACGAAGGCAAAAGTGTTGCGATATCACGACATGTATTTTCGCGGCAACAACAACAAAAGAAGCTATAGAGGCAGAAATGTCATGATTTTGCGATAGGTCATAAATGCGCAAGTCAAGAAGGAGAACCCGGTTGAAATGAGAAGTATGACAGTGGACCGACATCACTATGACATTTATAGGGGCAGTTACAGAGTGATTTCATACTTCTAAAATACGAAGAGTGATCAAAAGTTAGTATGGTGATTATAGGGTCTGTTCAGAATGAAATCATCAAGCGATGGATAAACCGAACATCTTCTTGAGTTGAATCTGACGAAGACTGATGACAACCGACTAAAATTAGGGTTTACAGTTGTTATGAAAGCCGACTAAGATTAGGATTTATAGCCGACTATTAGAGTTTTCATCATAAAAAAATATTGTTATAAAAGGAGGGTTGTTTGGAGAATTGAGAAGATGGTGGAATGTGTGTGAAATACGGTCGTTGTGCGTAGAGAGCAAGTCATGTCGAATCATGCTAAGTGTGAAATTTGCAAAGAGAGTAGAGTGCGCAAAAGGGAGAATACGATCGTGAAGTTTGACTGTAACAAAGTAGAGTGTGCGAAGTGACTGCACAAAGAGAGTAGAGTGCGCAAATAATGCAAAGGTGAAGAAGACCAATCAGGGTCTTGCAAAAGCAAAGGTATCTTACTGTCAAACTTAGAGATTCAAATTGAATTATAGGTTGCAGCTTAGCATCAGGGGTTGGTGCTCCTTTCTGTTGGTGCATATAAATAAGGGGTTGGTGCTCCTTTCTATTGGTGTAGATAAATAATGGGTTGGGTGCAGATAAATAAGGGGTTGGTGCTCCTTACAGTGGGTGATGGTAAATTGATTGTAAAGTTGGTGCTTTGTAAAGGCTATATTTGGATGGTAGTCCAAGCAATCAATTTTTGAGGAGTAGCCACATTGATAAACCTCGTTAAATCTTGTGTTGTGTGATGCTCGTTTGTTATACTTGTTGTATCTAGTAATAAGTTTTAATTACTGTGGTATTAAGAGCTATAAATTTAAGTTTATAAAGCTACACTGATTCACCCCCCCTCTCAGTGTCATTGTAAGACTAACAATTAGTATCAGAGCTAAGTTCTTGTACAATCTTAATTAGCTAGGGTGATCTTGGAAGTAACACAATGGCAGGTGGTGAAAACCCTGAGGCTAAAGTAGATCTAGAAGGTGAGTTGATCTCTACACTTGAAGAGTGGAAAATAGAGAGGAAAAAGAATAAGAAAATTTAAAAAAAGCTTGAGGATGCAAATGAAATCATAACCAGTCTGAAAGTATAGATAGAAGAATACAAGAAAATATCTAAAGATCTTGAAGTACAAATTACCATGAAAATAAATTATTGCTGCAAACTAGAAGAAGAGAATGTTGGTTTACGGACACAGATAGAAGAGATGAATCACAAAATTAGTTTCTATCACAAACGCGAAGAAAGTTCTATGAAGCTAGATAAGATTATAAATGACCAAAGGCCTGCAGGCATCAAATTTGGTTTGGGTTTCGTCGAAGGAGAATCATCAAATGGATCAAAGGCCAAAAATGTAGAATCCATAAAGAATGAAGATAAGAAACAGGTTGATCAAGGAAAAACGTCTCATGCAAAAGAAAGCAATAATGCCAGGCACAAAAGGAGAATTGACAATGATGGATTCACCAATGTCACACATCAAAGAAGAAGAAGACCTATGGCTCCTACGGAAACATGGCAAAGACCATCACCCAGGTTCAATTATCCCTTTTCTAGTTTTTATTTTAAATGCAATGGCTATGGACATAAAATCTCAGACTGCAAATATAATGTAAGACCAAGGAATTTCACCAGTATAAATGCTTTTTCTCCTCTGATGAATTATACGGTAGAATGTTATAACTGTCATAATTTTGGGCACATTGCAAGAAACTGTAGAAGTACATTTGCATCAAATCAATTTTAGGGAAGAAAATTTCAACCAAATAGGATGAGAAAAAATAGAAAACTTCTCGAAAAACATGCATAAGATATTGATAAGGGAAAGGCAAAACAAGATCCCAAAACTACTATCAAAACGGAGTGGAAAGAAAAAGAGCGACTTAAGGAAGAAAATGAATCCTTAATCGTGCAAACAACATTTAAAGAACATAATAAATATGTACCATGGATACTTGATAGTGGATGCTCCAGTCATATGACAGGTGACAAACATAAATTTGAGAAGTTACAAAAATATGAAGGTGGTTCAGTAAAGTTTGGAAATAATGATGGAGCTAAGATAGTTGGCAAAGGTTCGAGTTAAAATTAGTGACGAGAAAAATTAAGTCAGAAGAAGTCTTGTTTGTGGATGGTTTGAAACATAACTTGTTGAGCGTAAGTCAGATTTGTGATAAAGGTCATGAAGTAATTTTTAAGAAGCAGGGTTGTGAAGTCAAAAAAACAAACAGTGGAAAATTGATAGCAACTGGATCAAGGACATCTGCAAACCTGTACATGCTCTCAGAGACTTCAGAAGGAGCTTTTTTTATTGGATACAAAGAAAAAAATTGGTTGTGGTACAAGAGACTCGGTCATATCAGTTTTGATAATCTAGTAAAAATCAACTCAAAAAGGGCAGTGAGAGATATTCCCACCATCAACAAACCTGCAAACAACATTTGTGTTTCATGCCAAAAGGGGAAGCAAACTAGAGTCACATTCAAAACAAAAGAGTACTACACAAGAAAACCTTTGGAACTAATACGCACTGATTTATGTGGACCCATGAGAACACAAGGCATAAATGGTGATGAATATTTTATGTTGTGCATTGATGACTATTCTAGAATGACATCGATATTTTTCTTGAAGCATAAATCAAAAGATTTTGAAAAGTTCAAGACTTTCAAAAACCAAGTTGAGAATGAAATAGGAAAGAGGATCAAATGTTTAAGATCATATAGAGGAGAAGAATTCATTTTAGAGGAGTTTACAGAGTACTGTGAAAAATACGGTATTAGGAGACAGTTTTCAGCAGCCAGGACACCTCAGCAAAATGGAGTGGTATAAAGAAATAATAGGACAGTGCAGGAAATGGCACGGACTATGTTGGCTAAAAGCAGAGTAGCATACAAATTTTGGAAATAAGCATTCCATACTACGGTGTATATCCAAAATAGGTACATGCTGAGAACACATGAAAGCAAAACTCCTTATGAGTTGTGGTTCGGTAAAAGGGCAACAGCAAAATACCTCAAAATTTTTGGTAGCAAGTGCTACATCAAAAGAACTAAAGATAATCTTGGTAAGTTTGAAGATAGAGCGGATGAAGGTATTTTTGTTGGTTATTCATCAAAAACCAAAGCTTACAAATGCTACAACAAGAGGCTAAAGAAAATTGTGGATAGTGCCAATGTTAAATTTGATGAAGGTAGAGAACGAGTAATTAGCTATGAAAAGAACTACCCAATTTATGAAGAGGTTATTAAAGGAGATGAGAAAAACGAAACAGAAAAGATACAAAAAATTGACTCAAATGATTTAAGTCGTGATTCAGAAGTGGAAGAAAATAATAAATTCAAAACAGGCATTTGGTAGAAAAATCATCCTAGAGAGAAAATAATTGGAGACCCCAAAGTTGGTGTTCAGACAAGAAGAAGAGTAGTAAGTAACTACTCTCTATTATCCAGCATTGAGCCCAAAAATGTTGCTGACGCAAGCAAAGATGAATGTTGGATGAAGGCAATAAATGAAGAATTAGATTAGATCGAGAAAAATGAAACTTGGGAGTTAGTACCTAGACACTGCAAATAAAAATATAATCAGGACTAAATGGATTTTTCGAAACAAATTGAATGAAGACGGACAAGTAGTCAGAAATAAAGCAAGATTGGTATGTAAGGGTTATGCACAAGTTGAAGGCATTGACTTTGAGGAAAATTTTGCACCAGTAGCTAGACTAGAGGCAATTAGAATTTTTTTGGCTTTAGCAGTCTACAAGAATTTCAAAGTTTATCAAATGGATGTGAAATCAGCGTTTTGAATGGGAAACTTGAAGAAGAGGTTTATATTGAGCAACCATATGGTTTCCAACTTGGTGATGATCCCAACTTGGTTTGCAATTTGAAGAAAGTATTATATGGCTTAAAACAGGCACCCCGAGCATGGTATGCAAGGCTAGACAACTATCTCACTCAACAAGGGTTTAAGAAAGATATGGTGGATAGTAATTTGTATGTCAAAATAGAAAATGGGCATCTTATTGTTCTTGTTGTATATGTAGATGATATCATATTTGGTAGCAACAAATATGAGTTGTGCTAAGATTTAGCAAATAAGATGCAGAAAGAATTTGAAATGTCAATGATTGGTGAACTTTCGTATTTCCTCGAGTTGCAAGTTAATCAAAATAAGAAGGGCATATTTATTTCTCAAGTTAAATATGTGAAAGAGATGTTAAAAAAGTTCACAATGGAGGATTGTAAGCCAATTAGCACTCCCATGATGACATGTTGCAAGTTGAGCAAGGATGACAAATCTCCACCTGTTGATCAAACCATGTACAGATCTATGATTGGGAGCTTACTGTACCTGACAACTACCAGACCAGATATTTTGCAAGCAGTATGCATGGTAGCATGATTTTAGGCTAATCCCAAGGAGACTCATGTGATAGCAGTGAAGAGGATTCTTTGGTACCTCAAGGGTACTATGGAGTATGGGTTATGGTATCCAAAAGGTAAAAACTTCACCCTTATTTTGTATTCAGATGCAGATTGGGCAGGAGGTTTCGATGACAGAAAGAGTACCAGTGGAGGTGCATTCTATCTTGGAGACAGATTGGTCGCGTGGCATAGTAAGAAACAAGAGTCAGTTTCTTTATCGACAGTAGAGGCAAAATATAGTATAGTGACAACATGTTGTACGCAAGTATTATGGATGAAAAAAACCTTGAAATATCTTGGTATTAGCTGTAGTGAGCCAATATCAGTTAAGTGTGATAACACCAGTGCCATTAACATCTCCAAGAATCTGGTTATGCATTCATGCACAAAACACATTGCTATTAGGTATCACTTTTTGAAGGAGAAAGTTGCGAAAGGTGAGGTTAATTTGGATTTTGTTCCAACTACAGAGCAAGTAGCATATATCTTCACAAAACCATTGCCCAAGGAATTTGTTGAGTACCTTCACAATAAATTGGGAGTGGTCACACTACCCAAGAATTGACTAGCTATAGGGATCACATTCTCAGGGGGAGCATTTAAGTATTTGATTATCTTTTTGCTCATGTTCATGATTTTTGCTAAGTGTAATAAATTTTTCCTGAGAATGTTGTGCATGGACTCAGGGGGAGTCTGCAGTAGCCCTTTGGTATTATTGTCAAAGGGGGAGAAGAGTTACAGGAAATTACACATGTGTTGCCAAAAATTCCAAAGGGGGAGATTGTTGAACAAGGTGCAGCAACAGTATTGTCATTGTTGTGAACACAGTCAGATAGATCTATTGATGCAGTGGACAGGAAGTTCAAAAGCTATTCGGATGCAGAAGACAGGAGTTCAAAGGTTATTCAGAGTATGTACAGTGATTTTCCAAGAAGACCAAAGTGGCCCATATGCAAAAGATCAAAGAAAAAAGACAAGTAAGAAAAGTGTCGCAATATCACGACATATACAGCAGGCAGGAAAAACTATCATGATTTCATGACATGTTGGAAGAGAGAGAAAAAGTAGGAAAAATTGTCACGATTTCTCAACATGTTGGAAGAGAGAGAAAAAGCAAGAAAAACTGTCGCAATTTTGTGACATGTTGGAAGAGAGAAAAAGTAGGAAAAATTGTCACGATTTCGCGACATGTTGAAAGAGAAAAAAGCAAGTGGAAAAATTGTCATGATTTCGCAACATGTTGGAAGAGAAAGAGAAAGTAGGAAAAAGTGTCACAATTTCGTGACAAGTTCGAAGAAAGAGAACAAGTAAGAAAAGTGTCACGATTTCACGACATGTCGCATTTTCGTGACTAAAATAGGAGAGAGAAAGTAAGTTTGAAAAGTGTCGTGATATCGCGACATGTCGCATTTTCGTGACAAAAGAAAGAGAGGAAGTGTATAGAAGCAGAATTGTCATGATTTCATGACAAAAGCAGAAAGCAAGACTTCGGAAGCAGAAGTGTCACGATTTTGCGACAAAAGCAAAGAAGTAAAGTACGGAAGCAGAAGTGTCATGATTTCACGACAAAAATAGAGAAGAAGACTTCGAAGGCAGAAGTTTCATGATTTCATGACAAAAGCAAAGAAATAAAGTATGGAAGCAGAAGTTTCACAATTTTGTGACAAAAGTAGAGAAGAAGACTTCGAAGGCAGAAGTGTCACGATTTCGTGACAAAAGCAAAGAAGTAAATTACGGAGGCAGAAGTGTCACGATTTCGTGACAAAAGTAGAGAAGAAAACTTCGAAGGCAGAAGTGTTGTAATTTTATGACAAAAGCAAAGAAGCTAAGTACAAAAGCAGAAGTGTCATGATTTCACGACAAAATCTAAGTTGAAGACTATGGAGGTAGAAGTTTCACGATATCGCGACAAAAGCAAAGTCGAAGTCTATGGAAGCACAAGTGTTGTGATATCATGACAAAAGCAAAGACAAAGTATACGGAGGAAGAAATATCGTGATATCGCAACAAAATAAAAGACGAAGTCTACGAAGGCATAAATGTCATGATATCGTGACAAAAGAATAGAGAAAGCATACGGAGGTGAAAGTGTCACGATATCGCAACATGTATTTTCGTGGCAACAGTAATAAAAGAAGCTACAAATGCAAAAATTTCATGATTTCATGACAGGTCATAAATGCGCAAGTCAAGAAGGAGAACCCAACTAAAATGAGAAGTATGACAGTGGACCGACATCACTACGACATTTACAAGGGCAGTTATAGAGTGATTTCATACTACTAAAATATGAAGAGTGATAAAAAGTCAGTATGGCAGTTACAGGGTATGTCCAGAATGAAATCATCAAGCGATGGAAAAATCGAACATCTTCTTGAGTTGAAGCTGACGAAGGCCGATGAAAACCGACTAAAATTAGGGTTTACAGTTGTTATGAAATCGACTAAGATTAGGATTTACAGCTGACTAAGATTAGGGTTTTCATCATAAAAAATATTGTTATAAAAGGAGGGTTGTTTGGAGAATTGAGAAGATGGTGGAATGTGTGTGAAATACGGTCATTGTGCACAGAGAGCAAGTCGTGTCAAATCATGCTAAGTGCAAAATTTGCAAAGAGAGTAGAGTGCACAAAAGGGAGAAGACGATCATGAAGTTCGACTGTAACGAAGCAGAGTGTGCAAAGTGATTACGTAGAGAGAGCAGAGTGCGCAAAGAACGCAAAGGTGAAGAAGACCAGTCAGGGTCTTGCAAAAGCAAAGGTATCTTATTGTAAAACTTAGAGATTCAAATTGAAGTCCAGGTTGTAGCTTGGCATCAGGGGTTGGTGCTCCTTTCTGTTGGTGCAGATAAATAAGGGGTTGGTGCTCCTTTCTGTTGGTGCAGATAAATAAGGGATTGGTGCTCCTTTTTGTTGGTGCAGATAAATAAGGGGTTGGTGCTCCTTACAGTGGGTGCTAGTAAATTGATTATAAATTTGGTTCTTTGAAAAGGCTAGATTTGGATGGTAGTCCAAGCAGTCAATTTTTGAAGAGTATCTACATTGGTGAACCTCATTAAATCTTATGTTGTGTGATGCTCGTTTGTTATACTTGTTGTATCTAGTAATAAGTTTTAATTATTATGGTATTAAGAGCTGTAAATTTAAGTTTATAAAGCTACATTGATCCACCCCCCCTCTCAGTTTCATTGTAAGACTAACATGCCACCACAGAGCCGCATACCCTATCTCTCTGTCCACCATCTCTACCCAAGTAGTCCATGGTAAACCCTATGGCCGCTCCACAGCTATGTGCTGCCACCCCCAAAACTACAATAGGTAGCTGCACCCAATCCCCTTTCACCTCTGACAGTAGACCTCGTACAACTCATCATAAAGTTGTTCCAGAAGTGTCTGTCCCCACCTCATAATCAAAGGTACCTCTGTTAGACACTCAACCAATCTGAACACTTCCTCCAACAGGTTCCATGGGAACCTCACACCTGAGGAGTTAGGCAGCAGCATGTTGGAGATGAGGGTCATCAGTAATGCATGCCTCACCCCCAATACGCCCCTCTCTAGCCACCATCGCACCAAGATATCGCCAATCAAGTAATCTTCCTCTACTTGCTCCACCGAACTATCCACCCTCATCTCCACTCCATGCCCAAAACACTATGTTAGCACAGTCGTTCACTGATCACATGGCATAGTCCAAATCAGTAGCCCGTTTATCAGAATCTACAAAATCTGATAGACATCCTCTAGAATCACTATCATCTCCCCTGCTAGGAGATGAAAGGTTCAAGGATCCCACAAGTTGATCAGGGTCGTTAGATAGGCCCTATCCCCCACCACAAGCTCTAGTCGAGTCACTTGCTTGAGCCCAAGGGCATCAAGCCATGCCCAGTCAGCCACAGTCAGTGCCTCTCGTGCTTCAAATAAAATCGTAGGCACACGGTATCGGATCTTCACAACCTACAATAGAAAACAAAACAAAAACATTAAAACATGACAAAATAAAATGAAAAACTGTACAACACTACAACAAACATACACACTATCTAAATACAAAAACATTTCATCAATGTACAGTACAAACATAAAAAAAACACACAAAAAGTCAAAACATATTTGTCAGATCCTAGGGTTTTTAACTCTAAGTTCAAACTAATAAATAACTGACAAACTAAAAAAAAATCACAAATAAATTTGTTAGTACCTAGGGTTTTTAACTCTAGTTCAAACTGATAAATAATAAAAATTCACAAACAAATTTGTTAGTACCTAGTGTTTTTAACTCTAGTTCAAACTGATAAATAACAAAAAATTTCACAAACAAATTTGTCAGTACCTAGGGTTTTTAACTCTAGTTCAAACTGATAAATAACAAAAAAAAAACAAATTACACAAAACAGTTAACCCAGGGTTTTCATCCTAGTCTAAACTGACAAAATAAAAATAAAAATAAACAGTTAACCTAGGGTTTTCACCCTAGTCTAAACTAACAAAAAAAAAACAAAAAACATAAAAACAGCTAACCTAGGGTTTTCATCCTAGTCTAAACTGACAAAAGAAAACACAAAATACAAAAAATAGTTAACCTAGGGTTTTCATCCTAGTTTAAACTGACTAAATTTAAAAAAAAAAACAAAAAAAAAACAAACAAACAAAAAAATTCAAAAACAAAATGTCAGTACCTAGGGTTTTAACTCTAGTTCAAACTGATAAATAATAAAAATTCACAAACAAAAAAATTCAAAAACAAATTGTCAGTACCTAGGGTTTTCACTCTAGTCTTAAAACTGATAAATAAAAAAAAACAAACAAATAAAAAAAAAACATTTGTCAGTTCCTAGGGTTTGTTTAACTCTAGTTCAAACTGATAAATTAAAAAAACAAACAAAAAATTCAAAACCAAATTGTTAGTACCTAGGGTTTTCACTCTAGTCTTAAAACTGATAAATAAAAACAAACAAACAAATCAAAAATAAATAAATAAATAAAATAAAACATTTGTCAGTTCTTAGAGTTTGTGTAACTCTAGTTCAAACTGATAAATTAAAAAAAAAAAACAAACAAAAAATTCAAAAACAAATTGTTAGTACCTAGGGTTTTAACTCTAGTCTTAAACTGATTTATAAAACACAAACAAGAAAATTCAAAATCAAATTTGTCAGTTCCTATGGTTTTTAACGCTAGTTCAAACTGATAAATTCAAAAAAGAAAAAAAATATATACAAAAATCAAACAAAATCACAACTAGGGTTTCTAACTCTAGTTAAACAACAATACAAATTTTACCCTAGGGTTTTCATTTTACTGTAACTCTAAAAATACAACATTCAATAAAAGTTTTCAGTTCCTAGGGTTTAACATTCATCTAAAACTGATAAACAACAGAAAACAACATAAAAACATTTTTTTTACGCTAAGTTTTCAATCTTAGTTTAACCTAGGGTTTTATTTTTAGCTTAAAAACAAAAAAACAAATTCACACACACAACACACATTTAACTAGGGTTTTCATTTTTAATTTGAACAACAAAATACAAAAAAATAAAAACGAATTGTGGTTTTAAAACTGTAAACACAAACCAATATACAAAGGAGGATCACTTACCGGTCTCGCTTCGACTTCGTCGCTTGATGATCCAGTTCATGAAATCATGGTTTCTGATAAATTTGACAGTGCTCCGCTACGCGAACTCAACCTTCTCCTCCTCACAGCTCTCAAATGCCAAGAAAAACAAATGCAAATGAGCCCCAAACCTAGTTTTGGCCCTTAAATAGGCTTTTAGGCCTATATTTGTTCCCCCATGGGATGAGCACTCTAGTTAGTGCTCATCCCACCCTGGGACAATTACAAAACTGGTATTCGTCCCACCCTGGGACGATTACAGAGCAAGAAATTCAAAAACAACAAAAACTGCACCAAAATGCACAAAAAATAACAATAAAATTGCCGATAAAAGGGGCCTTTGCGCCTGTGATTCTTGGCATGTAAAACCGATGTTGAGGTCACAAATACTCACTATCCTACTCCCTAATAAGGCTATCATAGCCGTATTGCTCCACGGGAAGATGGATTTTCGAGAATTTCATCCCCAAACGGCATCACAAAAAGGGTCAAAACCCAACCAAAAATAGCAATAACATTGCTGAAAGACAACGCTTTTGTGCCTGAAATTCTTGGCATACAAAATAGACGTTGGGGTCACAAATTGTCACTATCCTACTCCCTAAGAAGGCAACCATAGCTGGACCACTCCTCGGGAGGACAAATTTTTGACAATTTCAGCTCTAAAATAGGTCACAATAAGGGTTCAAACACACCAAAAATAGGTCAAAATGTTTAGAAACTGCATAAGCTTCAACGCAAAAAAATTGAAGGCACCCTTACCTAAGTCATATTGGGTCAAGTGACTCATTGCTTTTCTCATTTCGGTCATTCCTTCATCGATTCGTCACTTGAGGTGGTAGTCACACTTAGTCACTAATCAACAAAAACACACACAATCGAGGAAATGGCACGCATTCAAAGGATCATTGACAAAGATAATTACGCTCCTGCTTGGGGCAGAAAACAAGCAGTTATCACAATATGATCAAACACTTGGCATTCTAGAATCATGAACTCAAGGTTCCCACAAACAAAAGGTTGCGCCCTTTGCCTATTCATGACTGAACAATGTCCAAGATCAAGTAACACCTCATCGAAAAAGGTTAACACTTGAATTAAGCTCCTTAGCTCATCAGAAGCAAGGATTCAAGAATGTGTGCCCTTTCCATAATTGGGGCATCAAAATTTGGTTAGGTTACTGAGAAACCCTAATAATTAGTGCTTTGTTTATCTATTTTTGCTTAGCATTACGCCATGCATAGTGCATCCCAAAAAGGGGTATCTATAGACACCAAAACAACACCAATCTGATTATGTGATGACAAGCACTGATCGAATTGACATACATAGCCCCTAGGGCAGCCCCCAAAGGTTAAACAGTGGTCCTAACCACTCCCATAATAGTTTTGGAAGGTCAGAGGTCAATTTGGCACCTTTTCAGCACTTTGCTCCTACTCGTCCCACCTTGGGACGATTAAAAACTAGTATTTGTCCCACCCTAGGATGATTACAAACTGGTATTTGTCCCACCCTGAGATGATTAGCAGTATTCGCTCCAGGGTGGGGCAAATAGTAGGTTTGACTAGAAAAATTCAAACCTCGACAGGTCCACCACTTAACTACAACTTCAGGACATGCAATTGTGAGGAACGACTTCAAATCAGAGAGAGAGACTTTAGTCATGCATGCCTTGATTTTTGGAGGTCTCATGCAAGGAGACATCAAAATAGGACAAACAACTCAAGTGGCACCCTCACATGCACATTCAAAGAGAGAGACCCTAGGTCTATAAATTGGTGAGTCTTCTCACCCCAAAAAAAGAATAGATAAGGAGAATTTGGAGCAACGAAGTGCTGTCGAATTACATCCTCACCCATCGTTTGTGCTTTTACATCCTTGATTTCTCTTTTGGAAGGGAGGTTATTGGGTCATTATTGGAAGCGTAATCCAGACCCAAACTCAAAAATTTGGCCACAATATCCCACCAAATTTGCCGAAACAACCCCATAAGAGGTTTTGGACCCATCCCAAGTAGATTGGTGCCGAAACTAGGTCCCAAACGGCGGGCATCCTGCCCCTGGGTGCCCCCCGCACTGTTGTAGTTCTAATCGCCCCACCAAAAGTGATTATGATGCAGGAGCATCCAACAACACCAGCAACAGAAGCATCGAGTTTCGGGAGAGACAGTGCTGAGGAGTCGGCCAAAGGAGAAAAAGCGGCTAAGGAAGATACCTGTCGCGATTTCGCGACATGTCGCAAAATCGTGACAGAAATTGGCAAGGGGCAAGTCGAGCAGAAGGGGTCGTGATTTCGCGACAGGTCACAAAATCACGATAGTTTGGAGGAGAGAGAAAGTGTAGCAGAAGGGGCGCGATTTCGCGACATGTCATGAAATCGTGACCCGCGATTTCGTGACATGTCGCGAAATCACGACAGATTTCGAAAGCGGGCGAAGAAGCGAGAAGGTGTAGCGAAATCGCGATGTCGCGATTTCGTGATGTCACGAAATCGCGACGTCAAGGCAAGGAGGAAGAAGATGTAGTAGAAGGGGGCATGATTTTGCGACATGATCGCGACTCGCGATTTCGCGACATGTCGCGAAATCGTGACAGGTTTCGAAGTGAAGGACGGAGCGGCAGAATGGTCGCGATATCGCGACGCCGCGATATCGTGACAAGTTTCAAAGCAAGGGACGCAGAGGAAAAATGGTCGCGATATCGTGACCAAATTGGGAAAATAGTGCAGGGAGCTAGAAACATCGCGATATCGGAGAGAGAAAATGACGCAGGAAGAAAAAGAGGTGGCGGGAAACCACGAAGGCAGATTTTTCAAAAGTGGATATGGATGACATGTGGCACCCAGAGAGCAGTCAGGGCGAACAGGACCAGGAAGTGCGGGGAACGAAGTGGATGGGCTCGCACAGAATTTTTCTGACAGGATCTGCAGAGACAAAGACCGTGCGGGAATTTAATCGGGTTGGTGTCCCAATTTTTGAAGTTGTAATTATTTGGGTTGGTGAAGCCATTTAGGCGGGAAGTTGTTGCATGAGAGGTTCGGGGCCTCTATAAAAACCCATTTTATTGTATTAGTTGGGACGATGGATCGGAAAATAGATGTAGAGTGTGGAAGTGAGACGACCAAGCCGAGCGCTGGTCATTTGTAAGCCTGTGGGCCGTTTGTAATGTGATTTTCCAAATTAATACAAAGAGAAAATTTAGAATTCGGGAGTGTGGGTCTATGTCTGTCTTCCCGATGCCCTATCAGTGGTATCAGAGCTAATGATCCTGAGTGTGCAGCAGATCCGCCGAAGGTGAGGCAGCTGCACCAGGACCTGCGGGAGGGTTCTGAGAGAGAGTGATTTTGGTCTTTAAGTGCGTAAGCAGATTCACCGAGCGGGAGGCAGTTTACGCCAAGACCCGATAAAAAAAAAAAGGGTGAGAAGAATGCATTCCCGAAGAAGACGGGACAGCATGGAGGATATGGTTTCGGAAGAAGAAGTCTTAGCTTTACAAAAATAGTTGAAGGCCCTTCAAAAAGAGTGGCTCGGGATAAAGTTACGGGAGCAAGAGGAAAGGCAAAGAAGACGGGAAGAAAGAAAGAGGAAGAAAGAAGAAAAATTAAAGAAAACCGCATGTGAGGAAGAGTACAGCGGTACCGGGACCTGCCCGAAAGAAGGCACAAATTTTTCTATGCAAAAGGAGGAAATACAGCAGGCTGCAGAAGAAGTTTGCAGCAATGGAGAAATCTGTCCGGTAGAAGACATAAGTATGGATCGGGAGCCAAGGTTAAAGCAGACTACTGAGGCAGAGATGAGTCCGGGAGTGTTGCAGGAGGCAGCAACCGGACCAATTAGAAGTGAAGATCACTTCTCTACGTACCGCAGGTGTCTGATGCAGGAGCATCCAACAACACTAGTAGCAGAAGCATCGAGTTTTGGGAGAGACAGTGCTGAGGAGTCGGCCAAAGGAGAAAAAGCGGCTAAGGAAGATACTTGTCACGATTTCGTGACGTGTCGTGATTTCGCGATAAAAATTGGCAAGGGGCAAGTCGAGCAGAAGGGGCTATGATTTTGCAACATGTCATGAAATCACGACCCACGATTTCACGACAGGTCGCGAAATCGTGACAGTTTGGAGGAGAGAAAGTGTAGCAGAAGGGGGCGCGATTTTGTGACATGTCACGAAATCACGACAGATTTTGAAAGCGGGCGAAGAAGCGAAAAGGTGTAGCGAAATCGCGACGTCAAGGCAAGGAGGAAGAAGATGCAGTAGAAGGGGGCACGATTTCGCGACATGTCACGAAATCGTGATAGGTTTCGAAGCGAAGGATAGAGCGGCAGCACGATGTCGCGATATCGCGACAAGTTTCAAAGCAAGGGATGCAAAGGCAAAATGGTCACGATATCGTGACATGTCGCGATATCGCGACCAAATTGGGAAAATAGTGCAGGGAGCCAAAAACGTCACGATATCGCGACGGAGAGAGAAAATGGCGTAGGAAGAAAAAGAGGTGGCGGGAAACCACGGAGGCGGAATTTTCAAAAGCGGATACGGATGACACGTGGCACCCAGAGAGCAGTCAGGGTGGACAGGACCAGGAAGCACGGGGAACGAAGAGGATGGGCTCGCACAGAATTTTTTTGACGGGATCTGCAGAGACAGAGACCGTGCGGGAATTTAATCGGGTTGGTGTCCCGATTTTTGAAGTTGTAATTATTTGGGTTGGTGAACCCGTTTAGGCGGGAAGTTGTTGCGTGAGAGGGTCGGGGCCTCTATAAAAACCCATTTTCTTGTATTAGTCGGGACGGTGGATCGGGAAATAGATGCAGAGTGTGGAAGTGAGACGACCAAGCCGAGCGCTGGTCATTTGTAAGCCTACGGGCCGTTTGTAATGTGATTTTCCAGATTAATGCAAAGAGAAAATTTGGAATTCGTGAGTGTGGGTCTGTGTCTGTTTTCCCGGTGCCCCGTAATATTAGAAATCTATGGTAGATTTGTTTGATTTTTCTTTTGCATTTGATTCTAGGTCATTTACATATGCTGTCATTTAAATTTCATGTGATTCTGACAAGTTTTGATCATGCTTTTGTTATTTCTCGCTTTCGCTAACATACAGGGAGCATCATCAGATACAAGGTGATAGAGGCCAAATTGACAAAATCCGACCATCTGGGTTGTCCCAAAATACTCCATTTTACCTAACCCCAGCTTTGTAGGTGATTTGGAGGCTTCTAGACTAGACATTTAGGAGGTGGCTTTCAGATAGGTTATGACAGTCCTAATTGTCCCACCCTAGAGCGATTAGAAATTTGTGCAAGATTTTGGGATTGTTCCTTTTGCAGTGGCTTCCTGGTAATGTTTTATTGCTTCTATCAAATTTTTAGCTCATTCTGATGTGTTTCAGTTATCATTTTAATCATTTTATGCATGCACTGACCGTAGGCCTTGGGGATCGCATGTTTCTCTCCATCCGCAGGTGCTACTAATCCTTTTTCATTTCTCTGAATGCAGGATATCAACACCAAAGTGGCAGCAAGGAACCATAGACATATTCACGCAAGCGGTGACAACATTTGGTCTACCCATTTTTCAATGTGGGCATGCGGAAGATCTCAAAGGGGAATATATCATCCATGGTGTAATCAAAATATGTCCGACGCTCCTAGCCCCTGAAAAATGGGGAGATGTATTGTAACACAATTTGGAGAAAATTAATATAATAAAAGGCCACACTTTTACACTTGCTTTTAATTTCATTTCAGTTTGTTGTTTTTCCTTCTTTTCATGCATTCTCGTTCTTAGGACTTAGCATTGCATTTTCCCTTCTATTTTGCTTTTGTATCCTCGTGCATTCAAAGGGCTATGATTATTATTTCAAAGGTGGATGAGTTTTTGATTTAATTTGATGTTCATGAAATTGAGAATTAATATTTAGGAGAAATAAGGAGTTATTATAAAATAATTTTTGAGAGGTTTATTGATTATTATTTCGATAAGGGTTTTTATTAAAAAAGGACTTTGGTGGATGTGTTTATTAAGTTGGAGTAAAAATGTGTAAATTGAGTTATGCTTTATCTTGTGATTATTATTTGAAGTCAACTAAACCTTATTGAGATTGGAAAGGAAAGTTGTGTTTAGTGTGGCAGAGTTTGTGGACAACTTCTTGGCATCAAAAAGGTATGGGCACATTCTCCTATTGATTTTTTATGGTGGTTGATTTCTAAAATATCATTGGAGTGAAAAAGATTGATTATGGTTTCCTTTTCAAAATTCATTGGTTGAATGCTTCAAGGTTTTTTGGTTTGAGAGTTGTGTTTAAACCTTGTTTTATAAGCATAGTTGTTGAATCCCATTGGTTATGTAAAGAACTTGAAAAGAACATGAGTATCATTGTTATGTGAGATTTGTGGTTGAGCATTGTTGGAAACATTTAAGTTGGTTGATACATGCTTGGACTAGGTTTTTGTGAGAAAGAGTTGTTCCTTGTGGTGATTGGTTGAGTTGAGTTGATTGAGCCTAGTCAAGTGATTGTGTGGGGTGATTGTTCAAGTTCCTTGAAACAAACTATTCTATAATTCTGATTTGAGTTGAGATTGAGCTTAGAACATATTGAGTCTCTAACAATTCTCTTTATGCTTCTATGAGTTGACTTGAGTTGAGTTGAGATTGAGTTGAGTTGAGTTGAGTTGAGATCATTGTGGATCATTGTTGTCATCCATTTTTGAGTGCATTATCATTCATTGTTGAGTTCATCTTTGAGATTTGCATTCATAGATTTGTGGATGAGATTTAAGTACTACTTGAGCATGATTTATTGATACTTTGAGAAGGACTTTGGGATAGATTTATGGAAGTTTATGTGATTGATTGAGCCTTTGAGAAGGCCTTTGGGATTGATTTTCTAGACATATTTGTGGAAATTTGTGTATGATTGATTGAGCCTTTGGGAAGGCTTTGTGGACAATTTTTTGGAAAAAATTGTGGACAATTTTTTGGAAAAAATTGTGGACAATTTTAGATAATTTTTGGGATAGATTTGTGGATAGTTTTAGACATATTTGTGGATAAATTTGGGATATATTTGAGCTAGTTCTTAGTGATATTGTTGGATAATATTTGAGGAAGTTCTTGGTGAGATTGATAGATCATATTTATACAAGTTCTTAGTGAGCTTTTTAGAGAAAATTTTAGCAAGTTATGTGTGAGCTTATTGAGCAGTTTTGGAAAAGTTCTCTATGAGCTTGTTATGCATATTTGGACAAGTTCTATGTGAGCTTGTTATTTCCTATATTTGAGTAGATCAAAGAAATTTGGACAAGTTCTGTGTGAGCTTGTTGAGCAATTTTGGACAAGTTCTTTGTGAACTTGTTATGCAGATTTGGACAAGTTCTGTGTGAGCTTGTTATTGCCTAGCTTTGAGAAGATCAAATAAATTTGGACAAGTTTTGTGTGAGCTTGTTGAGCAGTTTTGGATAAGTTATGTGTGAGTTTGTTATGCACATCTGGACAAGTTCTGTGTGAGCTTTTTATTGTCTAGATTTGAGAAGATCAAAGAAATCATTGTATTGGATAAGGATCCTTATTTCTGTGTGAAAAATTATAAGGATATTATCTTGTGGAGTACCCCACATTGGGGGAACCATGTTAAATATTGTTTCTTAATTGTGTGTGGTGATTTGTGCTCTTGCTAACTTTTTCTATCTGAGTTATTAATGCACACTACTATATTTGGTTATTACAATTAAGGACATTAATTGATATTTGTTTGGAAATAAAGTAAAAAGTGGTCTTATACTGTTCACCCCCTCTTAGGTATAAGCTTGTGTTCTTCAATTGGTATCAGAGCGGGTTCCTTCGAAAAAGCTAATATCTTGAGGGAAGATTCTACAAGAACACAGATGGCTTTAGAGAATGGATCGTCTACAAATAAGGCTCCACTATTTGATGGTAACAATTCTACTTTTTGGAGCATGAGGATGAAGAACTACTTGATATCACAAGGATATGAGGTATGAAAAATGGTTGAAAAATAGTATAGGGTTGAAGGTGATACCAAGGCAGATAAGACTATCAAGAAATTGTTTGAGATCAATGCAAGAGCAATGAATTGTATTGTAAGTGGGCTACGAGAGAAATTTTTGCAAAGGTTATGGTATGTAATTCAGCTAATGATATGTGGACCAAGTTACGAAATACTTATGAAGGAGATTCCAAGGTAAAGTTGGCAAAACTACAAACTCATAGAAAAATATTTGAGGAATTGAAAATGGAATATTATGAAGATATTACAAAGTTTTTACTTTGAGTTAATGATATTACTAACACCATGATAGACCTAGGTTTTGAAATGAAAGAATCAGAAGTTACTCAAAAGGTTCTGAGATCACTTCCCATGAAATATGATGCAAAGGTTTCAGCAATAGAAGAAACAATGGATATCAACAAGCTAACAATGGAAGAATTGCAAGGAACTCTCACAACTTATGAGATGAGAGTAAGTATGAATTAGGTTCCAATAAAAGAGATTGCATTCAAGGCTTCAAAAAAAAATAAAGGGAAATTTTTAGAAACAAGTAGAGGTTTTAGATAATTATGAGGAAGCTAACTTCATCAAAAGGAATAAGAAATCAAGGAATTTTAGGGATATAAGGAAATTTAGATGCTACAAGTGTGGTGATCTTGGTCACTATGCATACAAGTGTCCACATGAATAAAATAGTGATGATGAAAAATAGGGTCATAGAAGAAAAGAATATGGAAAGCATAAGCATGACAAAGATGACAAATACAAGCAAAACAGGTATGAAAAGAAGAAAAAATTTTATAAGGCAAAGAAACCTGACTACATTGTAGACAAGTGATAGCTCAGATCATAGTGATAGAGACAAATCGTATTATGAAAATTAATAACATATATTCCTAGGAATAGAAGGTGAAAGAGAGCAGTGCTTTGTGTGTGGTCAAAGAGATCATAAATCAGGATATTGCAATGGTTTCAGTGATAGTGAAGATGAGATGACACATCAAGGAAATAAGTATGGTCAAATAAATCTTGAGATTTTGTTTGCTATAAAATATTTTAATAGTATCAGTGAAAATGGAGATAAAGTAGTATCACTTTTGGTAATAGAAAAATAAGAGGATGAGCCAATAAAACAAAAATTAGAAGTCAAAAGGCTAAAAGAAGAATACAAGAATCTTGAAAACAAGATTCGAACAAATGTCAAAATTAGATAAGAACTACTACAGACAATCAGTAATATTAGAGAAGAGCTTCAAAATGCAAAAAGAATATAAAAAAGTATGAATGAAGAACTAAGGGTAATAACGACAAGACATGACACATTAGATGAAAAGGTTCAAAAAGGAGTGGAAAATTATTTTAAAGCTGTATCCTATTTCCAAGAAAAGTCACACTCAAAAGGAAAGGAAGTTCTAAAATATGAAAGCAAGGAAGCACCTAAGTGTTATGAAGAAAGTTCCAAAGTTCCTATGGCTCCAAATATTCAGTTTGGATCTTGTTTTGAGATAGGTGAATCAAGTTCAAAAGGAAAATAAATACTTTAAGAGAAAAATAAGGAAGAAACTAAGGAAGAGGATTTAGATACTACAAAGAAAGTTCAAGGATGCAATGCACAAGTTGAAAATTATCATAGGTATAATGGTCAAGAAAGGTATGAGGAACCAAGGCATGAAAAAAAGGCTTTTCAAGGACATTGTTTTTCTTGTAATGGATTTGGACACATGGCTAGACACTGTAGGGTCTATGGATCAAAGAAGTTTGATTTTTCTAGAAGGAACATCAAAGGAAGAAGGTATAGTTTTTAGGGACATTACTTCTTATGCAACATGATTAGTCATAGAGCTTCTCAGTGCAAAGGAAATGAGAAAAATGGTTTTGGTTTTAGAGCTACACAATTTATAAGTCATGGTCATAATGGTCATGAAAACAAAACTTCACAATACAAGGTTTAGGAAAGGAATGGATATGGAAATTATTTCAAGAAATATTTCAGGATATGGGCACCATACAAAGGCTACAATATCAAGTTTTTTAATTACAATAACTTTTGACATATTGCAAAATGGTGTAGGACTCAATTCCAAATAGGTTCAAGGTAAGAAATTCAAACAGGTTCAAGGCAAGAAGGTCAAACATGTTATAGACAAGAAGATCAAGAGAAGGATATCAAAAAAACATGGAAGGAAGTTGATAAAGGAAAGAAACAATGTAATATGGGAGTAAAAGTACTCCTACCCCAAAATTAATCACCTCAAGAGAGAAGGTGGTGAGGGGGCTATGCTTAAGAGTCATATCTTTTAGCCCCATAGGTGTCCCTTTTGCCATTTATGTCAAAGGGGGAGATATTTGAGTAAGAGGGAGAGCATTGAGTTAGGGGGAGAAGCCTCCAAAGAGAGCATTGAGTTAGGGTGAGTAGCCTCCATAGAGAGTATTGAGTCAGGGGGAGCAGCTTTGATTCTCAGAGATGGTTTTTTTAGTGATTGTGGTTTTTGCATTAGAGGTGTTGCCATCAATGAAAAAGAGGGATATTGTTGGAAATTTGAGTTATTTTATGTTGTCATTGATGTCACATGGATCACATTGAGTTTTGGTGGCCAAATGATATTTTGGAAAGCATGGATAAATACAAGATTTTTGTGAAAACCAAGGTAGGTAAAATAAATGGTTTTATTTAAAACCATGGATGGTATATTTGAACTATGTTTCTCTTAAAAGCCAAGTTGGCCTTTCGTTTCATCGAAAAAGGTGCCTCGGTGATGGAGATATTTAATATTTAATATTTAGTTTAAATTTAAATTATTTAAAATTTAAATTTAAATTTTAAATTAAATATGCAAGATTTCTATCGATGTCATCAAAAATAATGAGGAGGCTATATAAAGGGGATACCTAAGTTTCATAAACTAATCCTTGATCATGGTTAATAATCGTTGGCTAAGCATCCGAATTGAGCTCGTACAAAAATATTTTATAAAGCAAAATCAACGAATAAACGAAGGTTGGTCGAAGTCCAAAGTCATCATGGACAGAGTGGCACATTGGAAATTGGATTTTGGCTAATGCATGTGGTAGCACAAATGTCAAGGTTTTGAATCCCCTTGATTGCGTTTGGAAGGCATTGGAATAAAAGCGCTCAAACCACTTTTGATTTATGGAAAGGGAGGAAAGGTTTGAAGGCATGTTGTACCTTTCCCTTTTGAACAAGCGACTATCTCGTGTGGTAACCTTAGCCACGGATAAGGCGCTCGCGATGTGGGAAATTCAGGGGTTCGAATCCCCTTAAGGAAGTAAATACGTGTTTGCTCTAATTAATTTTTTTAAGCCTTAAGTTGGAGTTATAACGTGGTTAGGAATAATTAAAGTTTTTAATTAAACTTTGTTTTTATAAGGGCTATGATTATTATTTCAAAGGTGGATGAGTTGTTGATTTAATTTGATGTTCATGAAATTGAGAATTAAGATTTAGGAGAAATAATGAGTTGTTATAAAATAATTTCTAAGAGGTTTATTGATTATTATTTTGATAAGGGTTTTTATTAAAAAAGGACTTTGGTGGATGTGTTTATTAAGTTGGAGTAAAAAGGTGTAAATTGAGTTATGCTTTATCTTGTGATTATTATTTGAAATCCACTAACCCTTATTGAGAATGGAAAGGAAAGTTGTGTTTAGTGTGGCAAAGTTTGTGGACAACTTCTTGGAATAAAAAAGGTATGGGCACATTCTCCTATTGATTGTTTATGGTGGTTGATTTCTGAAATATCATTGGAGTGAAAAGGATTGGTTGTGGTTTCCTTTTCGAAAGTGGTTGGTTGAATGCTTCAAAGTTTTCTGGTTTGAGAGTTGTGTTTAAACCTTATTTTATAAGCATAGTTTTTGAAGCCCACTAGTTATGTAAAGAAATTGAAAAGAACATGAGTATCATTGTTATGTGAGATTTGTGGTTGAGAATTATTGGAAACATTTGAGTTGGTTGATACATGCTTGGACTAGGGTTTTGTGAGAAAGAATTGTTCCTTGTGGTGATTGGTTGAGTTGAGTTGATTGAGCCTAGTCAAGTGATTGTGTGAGGTGATTGTTCAAGTTCCATGAAACAAACTATTCTATAATTCTGATTTGAGTTGATATTGAGATTAGAACATATTGAGTCTCTAACAATTCTCTTTATGCTTATGTGAGTTGACTTGAGTTGAGTTGAGTTGATATTGACTTGAGTTGAGTTGAGTTGAGATCATTGTGGATCATTGTTGTCATCCATTGTTGAGTGCATTGTTATTCATTGTTGAGTTCATCTTTGAGCCTTGGATTCATAGATTTGTGGATGAGATTTGATTACTGCTTGAGCATGATTGATTGAGCCTTTGAGAAGGCCTTTGGGATATATTTCTGGACAAATTTGTGGATGTTTGTGTATGATTGATTGAGCCTTTGAGAAGGCCTTTGGGATAGATTTTTTGGACAAATTTGTGGTAGTTTGTGTATGATTGATTGAGCCTTTGAGAAGGCTTTGTGGATAGTTTTTGGTACAGATTTGTGACTAGTTTTAGATAGTTTTTGGTACAGATTTGTGACTAGTTTTAGATAGTTTTTGGGATAAATTTGTGGATAGTTTTAGACATATTCGTGGATAGATTTGGGATAGATTTGAGCTAGTTCTTAGTGATCTTGTTGGAGCATATTTGAGCAAGTTCTTGGTGAGCTTGCTAGAGCAGATTTGGACAAGTTCTTAGTGAGCTTGTTGGAGCATATTTGAGCAAGTTCTATGTGAGCTCGTTGAGCAGTTTTGGACAAGTTCTGTGTGATATTTTTATGCAAATTTGGACAAGTTCTATGTGAGCTTGTTATTGCCTATATTTGAGTAGATCAAAGAAATTTGGACAAGTCCTATGTGATCTTGTTGAGCAGTTTTGGGCAACTTCTTTGTGAGCTTGTTATGCATATTTGGACAAGTTATGTGTGCGCTTGTTATTGCCTAGCTTTTAGAAGATCAAAGAAATTTGGAAAAGTTCTGTGTGAGCTCTTTGAGCAGTTTTGGACAAGTTTTGTGTGAGCTTGTTATGCATATTTGGACAAGTTGTGTGTGAGATTGTTATTACCTAGCTTTGAGAAGATCAAAGAAATCATTGTATTAGATAAGGATCCTTATTTATGTGTGAAATATTATAAGGATATTATCTTGTGGAGTACCCCACATTGGGGGAACCACATTAAATATTGTGTCTAAATTGTGTGTGGTGACTTGTGCTCTTGCTTACTATTGCTATCTAAGTTATTAATGCACACTGCTATATTTGGTTATTGCAATTAAGGACATTAATTGATATTGGTTTGGAAAGAAAGTAAAAAGTGGTCTTATACTTTTCACCCCCCTCTAAATATAAGCTTGTGTTCTTCAAATACTACAATAGCATAACTCAATGATAGTTCTTATAAAAAGCTAAAACAAAAGTTTTTTTTTTTCTATGTTTTAAAGAATCCTATATTATTATTTCCTCATATTTAGTCCTTAATCCTATAGCTCACATTGATTCTATTATGAAGGCTCATCTAGGAGAAAATCTTGTAATCTTAGCATCTTAAATAAGATGTCAATAATAATAGCACCTCTAATCTTATATCTTAGTACCTTGAATCTTACATTTAGCAATATTTGTGATTTGATTATGTATTTTTTCATCTTATATTCATCCTTCATGTAATGATATATCTCTATTTTATAATTTGGATAATCTTATATTGAATCAAAAGTATTCTTAGAAAATTAATATGTCTTATAAAATCTATATATGAAACTAGATTATCTTCTATTTTTCTAGAGATATGTTCTAAAGTCATAACAACACATCTATTTATCAAAATCATCCTCTTCACCATTTAATAATAGCACAACTAGGACCTACAATAGTGTCATTAGCACCACATGTCAGTTGTACTTTTGATAAGAGATCAACAATTTCTATGAAAGATATTTGATAGATTAAAGGTAAAACAATATTGTTTTTCTATATCATATCTCTTTGATATTGGTTTTTGTATCCCTAGGCTTAATTACACCAAAGGCCTATTTAAGTTAGGACCCCAAACCTATTAGTAATTTTTCTCTTAGTATTATGTGCATGTTCTAATTAAATCAAAGGCTACATATTAGATATATAATATTAATTTCCCTCTTCCATGCATTTAGGCATTTACTTTGTAATTAGAATTTATACTTTGTTTTAAATGTATATTTATTTAAAGCATATCTTAGAAGTATAATTTGAAACTTAGCTTATAAGAGTATATCATACATAATAACTTTAACGTTGAAAAGTGAAAACACATTATTCATATCATTAGCTTTTGGACAACAACTAAACATTCTCTTTCAGTACATCCTCACTTTATTCACTTTTTTAAAAACAAATAAAATCATTCTTGAAGTGAATCCTTGCATTTAGTCTATCTAATTTTAGTTTATTGTAAAGCTAATGTTGAATACTTTAGTATTTTGAAAAAAAGATAAAGGCTTTATATTTTTTTGCATCCTTATCCCTTTGTATTCTAGTAAACTTTTAAGCATTCTATAAGTTAAAATGGAAATTAAAAAATAACTTAGGCTGTGTAATTAATTTTTAAAGTGTAATATGACTTATGGCCAAGGATGACATTGTATAATACCATATTGTATAGGCCTATAGACAACCATTGTATAAATATATTCAATTTATTGTATTGATTTTTTAAATAAAACCTATGGGCCATAGTTAAGCTTTTTATGGTTAAACACACCTTAATTCTAATTAACCTTTAAGCCCTCTTGTCATGTTGGCTTTGGTTAACATATTTTTTGTAATTGAGGTTTTAGAATTGGTATAAACACCCCCCTTGACTCTATCCTTTGCATCATAATGTGGTGTATCTTATCTATAGATAAAATAGTGATTATTTATGGTGCCTATATGTTTCCATTATATATTTACCTATTTTATACTTATTTATTATTTCTATATATGATTTAAGGGGACATATTGCTTTTGTTCATTTTTAGAAATAAGTGTGAACTTTGACATGGTATTAGAGTAGGAAGTAACATTTCTTAGTCATGTAGAAGGTATTTATAAAGCCTCTAGTCTCTTTTCTAATGCCAAGGATGATTTATAGCTCAAATATTTGTAATTCAAGTAGGATATAAGAAGAAAAGGAAGAACATAATTATTCTTTGTATATTTCTAATAATAGTTTCTATAAATGATTCTATAAAGAATTTTTTTAAAAATTTCAAAAAGGATACCAAAACCCTTTTCCCCTCCATTTTGCCTCTTTTGCTATAGTAGAATAGAGTTGGAGTGGGAAAAAATATTCAAGTTAAAAAATTCCATTCCAAATCCTTCTTGTTCTATAAAATCAAGGATTGCATTTATCACATGGTTGATTGTATAATGGATAAATCATTATTGGATGTCTTGTGAGGGTATCAATTTGAGTCTTGACACTCTCATTTTGGTAGAAATTTTAGGCATGTTGGTTTTTGATTAGGGAATACATATTCACCAAGGTGAGGAATCTCTTTGTCTCACCAACATTATTTGCTACATTAGATAGATCAATGATGTGTAAAATTTTATAGAGGAAGGTCAACATTTAACTCCCAATATTGTCATTTTGGTAGTTTTGTGCATTTTTGTTAGGATATAGGTATTAACCAAGGTGAGAAATATTCCTCTAAATTACTTATAACAATGGCTAGGTTGGACATATCAATGGTGCATAATATTATATAGATATAGGTTACGGGTTTCACTCACATTTTTATTGTTAATCTGTTACATGGACATGTTGTCCTTTTTTCTTATTTTGGATCCATCATAGGATAACTTCAAGGAGTTGTTCAATTATCTATTCCATCTAATATGGTTGGCATAATGGAAAGGAAGATTTTGCTAAGACTATTGACAAGGTGGTGCCAAGTTTGAATCTATTTTTTTGCATGTTGGGAGACAATAATAGGGATACATTTAGCTTAAGTAGTGGAAGCATTTTTTTCACAACAATATAATGTGCATTATTTGATAGATTAGCTAGTTAAAAAAACCCTCTACATAGAGGTCAGAGGTTACATATCATTTTCTTCATGTGTATTTTTATCACTTTGCTATCGACTAAGGTGGTAGCCAATGTGACTATTGAATGTGAAATATTCAACCTTTTTGTATTTATACTTCTATCCGACCACTCAAAAACCAGCAAGTGGTAAACCAAGAGCCAATTGGAAACTAGATGCAACAAATTGAGTGGTAGTCACTAGTAAATGAGTGGATACAAAGTAGTAACCTAGGATTTGATGCTACCTTTTCTAAGGTTTGGAGGATTAAATTTTTAATTTTTTAGTGCTACTAGGGAAAATATTTTGAAGATCGTAACTTTTGTATATGAAAGCAATTTTAGCTTGTTTTGTTCAAATTGTATGACGTTTTAAAGTTATTTGCATGGGTAAAATCAATTGATAAACCTATTATAGTGTTAAAGGCCAAATAGCATAGTATATTCCTCAAATCCTATTGCCCTATTTTGAAGCAAAAAATCTACCATATGATATGCAATAGGAATCTTTGGTCTTATTTTATAGGAGATACAATGGAATTTGTGATAGTCATAGTAGTATTATTTTTTTTTAGGCATATAGGAAAATGATTTATATATATTTAGTCAATCCTTATTTCTCCTATTGAAAGTATAATTTGATTCATGTCCATGGGTGACATTGTATGATGTAATGTTGAATAGGCCTAAGGGCAATCAATGGACGATGTATTGAATTTATTGTATTATTGTATTACATAAGCCTTATGGAATATGATTAACCTTGTTATGGTTAAATCCACCTTATAAACATGTAATTAACCTTAAAACATTTATTTTTATGTTTAAGGTTATGTCCATTCATATATTTGGGGTTTTGGTATTGGTATAAATACCCTCACCACTCCTCATTTCAATATTGGAGTATTATTATTCTTATGTATGGATAATATAGTGATTATTTATGGTGCTTATGGGTGACTAATATATATTTCTCTATTTCATCCTATTTTACACTTTCTATATAAGATTTGACTAGATGGATTGCTTTTGTTCATTTATAGAAGTAGGTCTGAATTGCATGTTATGACCCCATTATAATATTATTAATAATTGTCTAGTCATATGGTACTTTGGGTGGCTAGTCTTACGGTCCCATGTGATGTAACTATTATATATTATAAAAGGACATTATTTGAATATGTAATGGTTATGAGAAAGGATTCTCGATAGTTTTTTATCAGAGAGAGACTAGATGTGCATTGGTCGTAGGGGTTTCAATGGGAAAATCCTATATGCTACATTAACACCATCTTGAGGTGGTGTTAGTTCACCCTTTTTAATGGTTTTCACTCATATAGTCAGCTCCATTTATTCTTATTCTGATGGAGAGCTCAATGGTATCACGGAAGCATCCGTGCAAGTTTATTTTGATAATGTATCATGAGGTAAAGGTCTTATCCCTAAAGTTGTTATTCCTTTGCATGATTTTCATATGGCTTGTGAGTGGTTTGAGAGTCATGCCCTGGTGGGTTATTTTTTAGGACGTATCCCATATGATACCCTTATTCATTCATGGGTCCAACAAGTCTGGGGCCCATATGGAGTCAAAGTGGAGAATGTACAAAACCTTACCAAAGGGTATTTCCTTTTTTCGCTTTTCAAACCTAGCTCAAGAACATAAGGTTCTATCTAGGGATCCATGTACTATCCATAATTATCTCTTGATTCTATAAACCTACTCTCAAAATTTCCAAGTCAGTGATCAAGCTACACTGGAAGTCCCAGTGGGGGTTGACTTCCCCAATTTCCTTGTTCCTATTTGGTGTTTTTTGCAGACTTGAGTTTCCCCCTTAGGTAATTTTTTTACCTTTAGCTAGAAATTTTTTTCTCTACTTGACCTACTAGAAATGTTTGTATAGAATTTGACCATACAAAGGATTTGTAGGAGTTCATTGATATTAAAATTGGGGACCAATACAGAAGGCAAATAGTTGCTTATATCAATTTACCCAATACCTATTATCGACATCAATATGCAACTCATAAAATTCATGAGTGCCATTTTATGGAATAGAAATATAAGGTAAATCCTTCACCCACTCCTACAGATCCCACTAATGGCTCACGGGAAAACACTAAAGAATGAAATATTTTCTCTAGCAGGAAATCTCGTGGTGCTAAGAAGCAAGAAACTTTGATTTTTGCTATGCAATTTGCCCCTTCTCCTTATAAAGACATGAAATCTTCTATTGAAGTTATTCAGACTCCTGTTGATATGGCTCGTATGGTTATTGGCATGCAAACCCTAGTTCCACTAGTGTATCAACTTATTTGGTCGGGCCCTTCTTTGACCTTAGTAGTGGTAGCTCTAAATAATTCTTCAGTGGAGGAGGGTCAAGCCTTGAAGTTCCACCACTCTCGTAGCCCTTTTCAGAATGACACACATTGGCAGCTAAATAGTGATGCTTTCCACGTGGTCTCCAACTATTTTGTCTCACTCACAGGTTTAGGTGATGTAGAGGATGTCATGGAGATTATGCATCCTAAAAAATCCCAATTATTTTCTTCTCATAGAATTTTTGAGGACTGATGGACCCGATCAAAAAATATTTGGTTCAAAATGAGATGTCAAATGTTTTGCGAATGCATGGAAGCCTCGATTTTTTGTGTGTAAGACGTTAAGATTTTTTATTTCAATATGCGATGTGCATGTGAATTTTTGTGGCCATGAAGTACCTCTTTTTCCATAAATAATTCCTTAAGAAAAGGAGGAGCTATCACTATCCTTGGGCCTCGATTACAGAAGAATGTTGTGACTTGGGATGCTGACCCATCCAATCAATCTATCTGTATTTTACTTAAGATCTACAAAAAATTGTTTGGGGTGGTTAATGTGTATGCCTATAGTATTGCTTCTGACAAATGTGATTTGTGGATATGGCTTGCCATGAATCTACCATTTACCACTTGGGTGCTCTGTGGAGATTTTAATATGGTGGAGAAATCTTTTGACAAGGTCAGTCATGTCCCAATGTGGTGGTGTTTAGGTGAAAGAGAAGCTTGGTTTTTTATGAAAAAATGCTTTGCCTTTATGACCCTAATTCATGTTTCTCACCTTATAACTTCTCGTAGACTCTTTGGTACACCTGATCCAATTTCCAGGCTGCTTATTCTAGGGTTTTGGTAAGATTGGACAGAGCCATGATTTTTGAGTGTCACAACTTTTAGTTCTCCTGTATTTTTCCTTCTTCATCGTATGTGCTAACTTTACCTGGTACTACACTATTTGATCATTCACCTATTTTATTCTCAATGGCAATGTTAAAATTTCAACCTAGAGTGCATTCTTCATATTTTTACCTGAATGTTTCTTTTTTGCATAGCTTTAGAATGAAATCTCATATATGTCACATTTAGATTTTTATTCCTAGACCTGATGGTATTTCTGGAAGGATTGAATGGTGAAATGTTGCCATTCAACAAACCACCAAGGTGTTGTGGAATCTGGGTGTTGAAGTTGTAAAATGATTAAAACAGGCTAAGTTTGCCTTGTAAAATGAGCTATCCAAAGCCTATCTCAGGATTGAAGCCTCTCCTTTTAGCTTTGTTGCTCAATCCCAAGTTTCTTCCATTTAGAATGAGCTAAAAAATCTAATTTGTATGAAGCCAAGGGGGCTCAATTACGTGCTCGAATGCATTGGCTCAAAGTGGGGGATAGAGTGACCAAAGATGTTTTTCAATGCCTTAGACCTCTTTCTCAGTATTCTAAGTTTCAAGCCATTCAATTTGATGGTAAGAGATTTACATATCTTCCAGATATTGTCTAAGCCTTTTTTTTTACATTATTGAGGTGTTTTTGCTTCTCAACCCCTTGATGATGCTAGAAGATAAGCTCTTGCTGATTGTACCATTGTTGTCCCTATTTTGTGACACTCATATTTCTCTGGAAGATCTAAAAAATTCCTTGTAACTCATTGCCAATGATAAGGCACCTGGGCTTGATGGCTTCCCATGTGAATTATATAAATAATTCTAGGATATGCTTGGTTCTGATCTCAAAAAAGTTTATCTTGAAGCCCTACAATGTGGTTCACTAGGTTCCATAATTTAACAAAGGCAATGTTAAGTTTACTCCTAAGTATGGATATCCAGACCTTATCACCAATTGGAGGTCGATAACCCTTCGTAATGCGAGCTACAATATTATTGCTAAAGCCCTTGTACTTAAGCTTAAATATCTCATGACTTTTTTAGAATAAGTGAATATTCTCTTAAGTTCCACTAGGATACACACTTGATTTTCCACTCCTCCATGTGTCAGGAGAACTCTCAATGGTGTCTTCATCAAGTCTGATGAGTTGTTGTAATCCAACGACTCTCAATGATCAACTTTGTTATTTATACAAAGTTGATCCTTGAAATAAATCAATCAATTCCACTCTTCTCTTCATCTCTTGTATAATGTTTTGCATATCTATTATTGTGAAATTCTAACATGGTACCAGAGTAGGATAGATTTTCTTAGCATTCTCTCTTAAAGGTTCTAGGATCTAGTTCATTTGCTTTGGATACTTTTTTTTTGTCTTACTTGAAAGTATACAGTAGTCACTTTTTATCCATAGTTTATTATTTCAGCAACATATTTATTTTTTGAAATATATGTTGCAATTTTTTTTAAAAAACTGTGTTGAATTCGTGCTTGAGGGTATTTTTTTAAAATAGCTCTTCCTTTACTTTCAACACAAGGTTTAACCTATGTGCATGGAACTATTCTAAACCATATTCTAAAGAAAGAGCCTTTTAATTTTTTTAAATATTTTTCCCTCTCTTTGAATTCATTATAGAACAGTTTCCTTTTGGCCCACCATAATAAGAAATATCATTTATATTTTTGCTTTATTTTTAGTGCGAATATTGTTGTATTATTTCTAACCAATATCATTTAAAGTATATTGGTGAGTAGTGGTTTTATTAATTCTTTAATATTTTTTTTTATCCTCGGGACAAAGTGTCTCCTCATTCCTATTAGAACTCGGTGATCAAGACAATCCTCTCTGGCCACTACGTGACATATCTCCTTATTTTCTAGCCGGTCCCTGGCACCGTTCTCAACGTATCTCCATTTATAAAATTTGCTATTTTTTTCTCGAAGATCAGAATATTTTCAAAGATTTTTTTCATCCTCAATTCTACTAGCACTTTCTCTTTGTCGATCCTTATATTCTCATCTCCCTACAAATTTTTCAAGTGCGAAGTCCCGCGACTTGGTTTTTATGATTCGATATCAAGCTTGATCATGCTAAATATATATTTTTCATATATTTATCATCATGTTCGCAAGGATTGCTTATTTTTTGTAATTAAAATTTTCTACAGAGGTCACTGGTTCTTATTTAACATTTTTTGCAGGGATCGCTGGTTCATTTGAGAAAAGGAATAACATTTCTAGTAGGTGGCATTGATTCATCTAAGAAAATTGATATTCATGTTATTATTTATTTTTTTAAACATAGACTTCTGGATGGATAGCTCATAGTCAAGCATCAGGGCTACTAGGTCCTCTTCCATCTGACCTCTCGCATCCTCTGCTCTCGGTGATGTCCTCTACTCTAGATTAATTCCTTTCTAGGATATAAGAAAAACTAAATATAAATTTTAATTTATTTTTATGCATACTCTCTGGTTCAATTCCTGAATGCGTAGGTAAAAGCAATAGAATATCATTGTCATGGCCACCTCGTCATCTTCATTCGAGCCTCTTCTGTACTTTGTTGTCACCTGTAGAAGTCAAAGCTACGTCTTCCAAGTGGACCGTACCAACATTTAAAATTGCAAGAAATTTAAGAAAACCAATGTCTGATCTCCTATCTTTCTCTGAAGCGAAATGATTGCAATATTTCTTTTATTCCTCCCACATATATATTTTATTTAGGTTATTAGGTTTCTTTCGATAACTCGTGTTTCAAAGAAACGCCTTTTGAATATTTTTCTAAGAGCCATTATTTTTTCTCATATGGCTCTCATTAATCGTGAGTCACTATTGTAACCATTCTAATAAAAGTATTCTTTGGGGGAGTAGCGTGCAAGTAATTGCACATCTGTGTTTCAAGGGGGGTTGCATTTATTTCTTTGTCTATCTTCTTCTATGGTCATTAATTTTTTTAAAGTCAATCAGATTTTAAGGATATAATTGTTGAATATTTTATTTTATTTTTTTCATAGAGAAATTACTCAAAAATCGCAACACCCATCAAGATAATTTTTTTAAAAATTAATAGAATATTTACAAGGAGGTCAAATCTTCTTTTAAATACATTTATGTCCTTTTAAATAATTTTATTTTAAAAGTTGTTTTTACTAAAATATTTCTTCATATTTCATTAAGAAGATAATATCTACAACTCTTCATATTTTAATTTTTCAATAATATCTTATGTATGTTGCAATTTTGGTATTTCATTTAGAAATTTTTTTATATCTTTTCTAAATATATTAAAACCTCTCTTAAAACAAAAATCTATAATTTTTTTCTAAAACTTATAAGTTTTCCCTAAAAATATATTTGCCTACGTTCCATGTATCATTGTCTCTAAAACTTATTGTTTCCCTCAAGTAAGGGCAGGTTTTTTGAGACTATTGACATAAAGGTCTAGCATATATTTTTCTGCATCAACCTTACTACATATTGGATATCTCTCTTACTTATAGTTTCCCTCTAGTAAGGGCGAGTATTGAGTTATCCATATTTACATCTGGTTGATATCTCTGCATTTCAAGCCTATATTCCTTTAAACTTCTTCTACATAATTATAGTTTCCCTCAAGTTAGGGCAGGTATTGAGAAGAACTAAAAGGAATTGGCATTTCAAAAAGCAAATAATATTCAAATCCTATTATACTTATAGTTTCCCTCTCATTAGGGTGGGTATATTGAGTTTTTTAATATTGAAAAGCTTCATTCCTTCCCTTTAACATTTGCATTAAATTGAAGTTCTAAGGGGGGATATATTGGTTAAAACTTCAAACTTTTCTTTTTTGTCAAAATGATGAATTCAATTGAACCTCTCACCCCTAATAACTTTCACACTTGGAAACCTAAAGTTTTAAATATTATCTCTCAAAAAGGTCTTACTCATTTGTTAGAAGAAAAGCAACCAGAATTTGAGAAAGAATATGAAATTTTTATTCATAAAGGAAAGATGCATGAAATAATGGGTATTATTAGATCTAATGTTAATGAAAGTTTGTGATTTCACATTACATATTGCAAAACTCCTCATGAAAGTTGGGAGAAACTAAAGACCTTGTTTGGGAAAGTAGATCATATGAGATCAATGCAACTAGAAGCAAAACTAACATTTTTGTCTACTGAATATTTTAGTAGTATTTTTGACTTCCTCACTAAGTTCAAAGAAGTCCTCACTCAATAAAAAGGTAGTGGGGGGACTAATACTGAAGAGGAATGCATTTATCTAGTCCTTTCTAAGCTAAATGGTGTATTTCAAATTTTTTCTACCACCTTTATATCTACCAAAGATGCTCTTGGTGCAACCTTTAAATGCATTCTTTAGAAGAATTTTGTGATAGATTAACTAGGGAAGAAACAAAACTTATTATATATGAAATATCTTCTTCTTCCTCTTCCTCTAAATCCTTAGTAGCCTCCACCTCTTCTAAAGAAAAAATTAAAAAGAAGGAAAATACCTCCATAACCTGTACTCACTGCAAAAAGAATGGTCACTCTGAAAAAAAATGCTCGAAAATATTAAAACAACTAGAGGCAGTTATAAAAGATCAAAATATAGACAATAAAAAGCAAATAGTAAAATCCCTTAATGTTCAATGAAAAACCTCCAATTTTTCCTCTAATTTTTGGGTCCTATATTTTGGAGCTACTCATCACATGACTGCTTCAGATAAGTATTTTTCTTCTATATCCTCTAGCTCTACTTGTAGCATAGAAGTGGGTGACTCTTCCTTTATCTCTGTCAAAGTAAAATGGGACATAAACATTGATGGTGGCTCTATAAACAATGTTCTCTGCATTCCAAAAATGACCACAAATCTCCTCTTCGTCTATCATATTTGTACTTCTAGAAAGGGGAAAATTGTTCTCTTCTCTCCAATAGGAGTTGAGATAAGAGACTTTCAATATCCCCATTCTCTTATAGCCAAAGGAAATATTGATCATAACTCTCATATATTTCATTTCAAAGGTTTCCAAAATCTAGAAGGAGCCTCCTATTTTTTGGCTCATGGAGATCTTGAAAGTCAAATTTAGCATGAAAGGTTTGGTCATCTTAGTTACAAATACCTAAAGGATTTGATCACCCATGATATGGTAACAAGTTTACCCCAAGTATCTTCTAGTTATGGAGTTTGTCCTAGATGTGCTCTTGGAAAGCAACATCAATATCCTTTCCACACAAGTAGTTCTCTAAAAGCCTCATCCCCTCTATATTTAATCCATAGTGACTTAATGACATTTCTAGAACATTATTTCAAAGGAGAAACATATGCTCTAACCTTTATTTATGATTTTTATAGAAGATCCTGGATCTACTTCTTGAAATATAAAAGTGATGTTCTATCCTGATTTAAAGTTTTTAAAGCCTTATTTGAGAATTAAACATCTTGCAAAATCAAGAATATTTGTACAGATAATGGAGGGGAGTACTGCAGTAATGAGTTTTCCATGTTTCTTTCAAGTCATGGTATCATTCATCAACATTTTTTCTCCCATAATCCTCAACAAAATGATATTGAATAAAGGAAAACCTGGACATTAAAAGGAATGGAAAATTGTATGCTCCATTCAAGAGATCTTCCAAAAGTTTTTTGAGCAGAAGCTATCAAATGTGCCAATTATATTCAAAATCGCACACCTTATAAAGCTCTTGATCATTTAACTCCTGAAGAAGCATGGTCTGGCTCAAAAATAGATGTTTCATACTTCAATATTTTTGGGTGTACTACTTGGGCTCACATACCAAAGAAGAAAAGGAATGCTCTTGATTAGAAAAGCAAAAATCTCATCTTTGTCAGTTATTGTGAAGAATTGAAAGCTTACAGGCTTCTTGATACCTCAACTCATGAGGTCTTATTTCATAGGAATATCCAATTTGATGAAACATTCCCTCAAAAATATCCTCAAACATCCTCTTCCTCCATTGAGCCTTCTCCTATAGTAGAACCTCAATATTATGAAGAGCCAATTCTTGAAGTTAACTTGGTCATTTATAATCAAGATGAGGAACTTGTAAATCCAACTCAATTTCTTTCAACTGCTTCCACTCCTTCCTCTATGCAAAAATGGTCCCACACCATTGTTAAAGAAACTACCCCTTACATCAAAAATTTTCTATATACCAAATCATCAAAGCCCATATGCACTGGTCTTGTATGTTAGTTAAAAAACTCTAATCCTCAATCCTTCAAAGAAGCAGCAAGTATCAAAGAAAGGGATGATGCCATGGAAAATAAATTTTCTTCCTTAATAAAAAATAAATCTTGGGATTTAGTTCCCTTGCCCAAAGGAAGGAAGTTAGTTCATTGTAAATGGATCTACAAAACAAAATATGGACCTACTGGAGAAATAGACAAACACAAAGCTCATCTAGTAGAAAAATGTTTTTCTCAAATTGAAGGTATTGACTTCACTCAAGACTCCTCTCTTGTTTGTAGGATAAAAAAGTCTCGCTATGGCCTCAAACAAGCCCCTAGATCTTGGTATGAAAATATGAACTCCTTTCCGCAGGTTTTTCTCATTGTGAGTCTGATAACACAGACTAAATTTGGATAAATGAAGGCAAAATCATCATTCTTGTTCTATATGTTGATGATCTTCTTCTCACTAGTAGTCAATTCACTCACATTTAGACCATAAAAGACTCCTTATATGAAAAGTTTGAAATGGTTGATCTAGATCTAGCTCATTACTTCCGTGGGATTCAAATAAGTCAAACTAAAATAGGAATTTCCTTATGTCAACAGAAGTACACTATAGATCTTCTTCAAAATTTTAAAATGATAGATTGCAAACCTTCTCCTACCCCTTTTCAATATGGAATTCATCTTAGTACTTCTTGCTCATCCCCTCTATGTGATGCAACCCTATATCGTCAGCTTGTAGGGAGTCTGCTATACCTTACTCATACTCACCCAGATATCTCTTATGTTTTTGGTATCATATCCATATTATATCATCAACCTCACTTCTGTCATTGGCAAAGCACCAAAAAGGATCCTCAGTTACTTGCAGGGAACTACACAATTTGGGCTCTTCTACAAGGGAAAATCCATGGATATCATTGGCTACACAGATTCAAATTAGGCAGGTTCAATAAAAGACAAATGTTCAACCTTAGACTATTTATTTTGCCTTGGTTCATCATCAATAGCCTAATTATGCAAGAAAAAATAAGCAGTAGCCTTATCTTCTACAGAGGCAAAATACAGGGCAGCAGTTTTGGCAAGTCAAGAAGCTCTTTGGATTCATCAAATTCTGAGAGAATTTGGTTTCACCCATGAAAAACCTATTACTATTTGGTGTGAAAATCAGAGCATGATTCATATTGCATGTAATCTAGTTGAGCATCAGCGAACCAAGCACATTGAGATACACGTGCACTTCATAAGGCAACATATTCAGAACGGGAACATATACTAGGAATATATTCCAACTAAGAAACAAATTGTAGATATCTTCACCAAGTCATTTCCTTCTCCACATTACCTTTAGTTGCAATATAAGGCTAGATTTATATAGCTGCATTGATTGTTTTTATGAGGACAATCTTCACCATATGAAGAAAAGCCTCTCTTCTTCTAATAGTTGGTTTTCCCCACAAAGATTTTTTCACTAGCTACATATTGTATATGAGTGCCTAATCAGGCCAAGTTGGCGAGACTCATATTTATTTTTTTGTAAAATAGGACAATCTTCGCCATACGAAGACAATCTTCTCTTCTTCTTATCGTTGGTTTTTACCCACAGGGATTTTTTCACCAAATATTAATGTAAATTAATACCTAATCAGGCCAAGTTGTCGGGACATATCTTTTTATTTTTGTAAAATAGGACAATCTTCACCATATGAAGACAATCCTCTCTTCTTATTATAGTTGGTTTTTTCCCACAAGGGTTTTTTAACCAAATAATTATTGTATTAAGAGGACAATATTCATCATATGAAGACAAGACTATTCCTTTTGATTTATGGTTTTCCCATTGGGTTTTTACCATCTCTTCAAAATAAGTCATTGTAAATGAGTACCTCATCAGGCCTTTTCATCGAGACTCATTTGTACAATATCCCCTAGTATCACTTAAGGGGGGTTGTTAGAATAAGTGAATATTCTCTTAAGTTCCACTAGGATACACACTTGAGTTTCCACTCCTCCATGTGTCAGGAGAATTCTCAGTGGTGTCTTCATCAGGTCTGATGAGTTGTTGTAATCCAACAACTTTCAATTATCAACTTTGTTATTTATACAAAGTTGATCCTTGAAATTAATCAATAAATTCCACTCTTCTCTTCATATCTTGTGTAATGCTTTGCATATCTATTACTGTGAAATTATAACAACCTTTGATTGTTAGACCTAAACAAACTGGATTTGTTAAGGGAAGATACATTCTTGATAATGTTATTTCTATTTGGGAAGGTATGGAGTGGGAAATAAATTATGAACAAGATGATTTATTCATTAATATTGACTTTGAGAAAGCCTATGATAAGATGGAGTGGTACTTCATAACTACCATGCTTTAGGCTCTGGGTTTTAGGCTAGTGTTTGTGAGCACCATTATTACGTTATTTCAAGATGCTTCAGTTGTTCTTACCTTGAATAATAGTCAATATCAGTCAATTTCTCTTAGTCGCTTTGTAATATTGAGGTGCCCTCTTGCTCCATATATTTTCATTATTATTGTAGAGGCTTTTGGCTTTTTTGACCCATAAGATGGATCAAGTATTAATCAGGGGTATTGCTCTCCCTAATTCTAACTGTCAGTTAGTCAATGGTCATTTTGTAGATTATTCTTTCTTAGTGCTTCGAGAAGATGAGAAATACATTTCCCTGACTATTAGTTTTTTAGAGGTGTTCTTTTTAGCCTCTGGTTCTTCTATACAATGGAAAAAAACCTTCTATTTTTGGCAATCTCAATCTTAGCTGCCATGTTGGTTGCATCATTTCCAATGGACTTGGATTTAGCCAGGTGAGGTGTTTAAATTTCTTGGAATTTCTTTTGCATTTCATGGTTCCTTTGCTCAATTGTGGTAGTATGTTATTGATAAAGTGGAAAATAAGCTTTCTTACTAGACTAGTAAGAAACTTTCTCTGGAAAGAAAATTTCAGATTTGTTCTAAGGTTTTAACCGCTACCCATGTCTATTATTCATCTTGTTGGGTTCCATCCAAATATTGTTATAAAAATTTGGATAAGCTTATGAGATACTTATTACGGGTCAAAGACTCTTTGAAGCAAGGTTTTCATCAGGTAGCCTGGGAAATTTTTTGTTTGCCCAAGGACTGTGGAAGCATGGGTTTGTTTGATTGTCATAGATAAGGTTTTGCCCTTTGTGTTAAATGTATCACTCGATATTTTATTGGGGATGAATCTTGGAAAGTGCTAGTCAGACATTACATTTATTCTAGTTTGCTTCAAGGGAAGAAAGTTTGGAAAGGGGTGGGATTGCAATCCGTTCTTACTTCCCCTGTCCCTATTAAAGTTAAAGCTTATTTTGTCATTCAAAGTATTTGGAAAGCCTAGGAGGCCTTCAAACCCTATATTAGTTGGAAAGGGAGTTTTCATAAAGCATGTGTCTCTTTGCCTTCCATGAATATTTGGTGGTATCCTGTTATTAATTGACAAGGTTCTCCCCTAGCTCTGGTGCAATGGGTAAGAGCACAAAGGTTCTATAAGCATGGTATTGCTTCCATTTTTTATTTCTTCTCCTGATATACCAGGTTTTGGATGCCTTGGGAAAGTTTCTATCAAATTCACAATTTAAATCCTACTGATAAAGACACTTATGAGGTGGTTATTGATAGTATTCCATTTTCTATTTGGAGAAAACTACATAAGAATTTTTAAAAACCCTAGTGGTCATATTGGTTTTGGCTTGGGGAGCTTGTTGTTTTGCAATATAAATCTTATCTTGGTTACAAATGGCTCACCCTAAAACTTCCAATGGTTTATAAGCTCACTCTGATATGGGACTTAGTCTCTCTTCCCTCCCGATGGAATAAAAGGTTTCAGATTGCTTGGGCTACTTATATTGAACCTAAACAAAGTTTTTTTTCTTGAAGCCTCTTACACCAAGGGTTACCTATTGGCAATTGACTCAAGCATTTGGGTGTTCATAATTCCATTTTATCAGTTTGTGGACAAGTGAAATATTAATGCATATTTTTTGATTTTGTGATTAGGCTTAGTCGGCCTGGGAGTGGCTTCTTGAAATTTTCAGACCTTTTATGCAGGAGGATTTTACTTGGGTGCATGATATTTTGGGTGACCCTATTACTTTTTCCTTCAACTTGGGTGTTGTTTGGAATATTTTTAGAATTGGTACCCTATTTTATCTATGGAAGTCCTAGAATAGAGCTATTTTTTCTCAACAAGATGTCGGGCATGTCTTCTCTATTTTTGATAAATATGATATATTCTTTGATTGTTGGTTACAGATTCAAGTACAGGTTGAAAAATTATAGGTGGAGCTACAGTACTTATGTACCCTCATGGATAATTGGGGGAATGCATCCTCCATTATGAGTCATGTGCCTCTCCCTTCCCCTTTCTATATGGCAGTGATTTCTTGGCTTCTTTCTTTATAAATGCATATTTGACACTGTTTTGGTAGTTGTTATCTGACCGTTTCTGGACTGTTTCTAACACTCTTGTATATTCCTAACCATAGTGGTTAGTGTATTGGTTTACGGGGTGTGCTAATCCCACCACCCTTTTTTGTATGATTAGACATTATTTTATTAATATAATGGCCTTTTCATCCCAAAAAAGATGTAATGGTTATTTTTTAGGATTTATTAGCTTAAGCCCCCACTTGCATGTGGATGGAAAACCTTGAGTGTTAGGGTTAAGATAGCCAAAGTATTTAAAAAAACCAAGGGGGAAATAGAAGATGCATCTCATATTGTTTTGTATCAAAGCTTTACTTCTAGGGAGGCTTCCACCTTGGAGAGGCATGTGATTTTGTAATGTGTTTTTTTTGTAATGTAATCTATTGCATTGATATTTCATATTATAAAATTGTTAATTTTAAACTTATTTTCTATTATTATTGAAATATTATGTGGGTGTGATTTTACTTTATTGGTTTATAATAAGTGGTATCAAAGGCATTTCCAAGGCTACATCTTGCTATAGGTAAAATAGTTCTTGTCCTACCATTTTGACCTGTTAGGTATAACTATTTTTTGTTTTTAGTTTCTTGCTTATTACCTTATAAAGAAAATTTGATGAAGGGCTACTCCACCCAAAACTTCACAAAATACTCAAATCATAGAAAAATTCATAAGAAACACAATATCTAATATTATTTCAATGAAATGGAATTACAGAATTAAAGTTACAATGCTACAACCACAAGACTAATTTTATCACCAAGAAAGTTGACTAGAAATCTGCAAGTTGGAACCACGATATGTCTTCCCCGGACAACATTTTGGTGATACCTATTCCCCATTTTAATAACTTCCATAGAAATTTCTTGAAAGCGTAACTCCCATTTTCTTGCCTAGGAAGATATTCATTTAAAATTTTCATTTTCATTTTCCCACCCAAAAATATATTCAAATTTGAATTTAGGTAGCACAACTTCCTAGAACCATAACTTTTGAACCTGGTGTTCGATTAACTGTTATAATATATCATTGGAAATATTACGAAGAGATCTACAACACCAAATTATCAAAATATAATTTCATCAAATTCCCATTCTTCTTTAGGGCCTCTAAGGTTTTCAAATTTTATTTTTAAACCTTGTTGGAAAGATTTCTCGGGATGAAAAATTTAATATCTCTCAAATTGTTCAGGCTATTAGGGTGATTATTTTATCACCAGATACATATTAAATTCCTCCCATTGATATAAATTTTCAAATACATACATTCCCATTTAGGCTAAATTACTAAAAATACCCGATGACTGATTTTCGTTTTTTTGGAATTCTGACCAATTTACACCTCCCAAGTGTCTTCATGGACTCCAAAACAACTAAAGAAACTTACAAATGAAAGATAAAAGGCAATTTGTTTTTCTAGTGATGTAAGATTGCCCTTACACCACTAGATTCTCCTGCATAAAAAATTAAGCCATTTTTTATTATTTTAATTGAATAGGCTAGAAACACTATGCTTAGGAGTTTACAATATCACAAAGAATTTATCATTATTGGCTAAGCTATATTTTCCATAAAGCACCCAGTGAAGTGAGGGGAAATTAAGCCATTTTTTTATTATTTTAATTTAGTAGGTTAGAAACACTATGCTTAGGATTTTACAATATCACAAAGAATTTATCATTATTGGCTAAGCTATATTGTCCATAAAGCACCCAGTGAAGTGAGGGGTGATCATACTCTAATACATAGGCATTATACAACACTTGTATATGAAATTGAGCTCCCACATACCTTCAGGTATATAGGGATACCCTCCTAGGTTATCGATATACCTTTAGGCATAGGAATATTATATATATATATATATGTAATGTACCAAGCACAACACTCAGGAAGACTAAGCTTTTATACTATCAAAGAGGTGAATATTATTATCAAGGGTATGTGTGGAACCCATATTAAATAGTGGCCTAAAATATTTGTGTGAGCATTATCATTTATCATTGTGCTATAATAAATGGCTATAAATGGTGTGCACACCTTGGCCTAGAGTTACCATGTTTCAATCATATATTAAATCCTAATATATACTGTCAAATCTCAAAAAACCTAACCATAGATTTGAGCATACTGAGGAGATTATACCTATCATATAATTTATTATATTGTAACCATTACTAACTAACAAATAAAACTATTGGGGGTCAATAATAGTATCAAATAGGGTAATTACTAGTAACAATCAAAATAGAGTCTACCAAGGTAATTGTTAGTAACAGTGTCAAATAAGGTAGTTGTTAGTAATAATAAAAATAGAGCATGTCAAGGAAATTTTAGATAGTATAATTATCATTGATAGACAAGATATAGTCTGACAAGGTAGTTGTTGGTAATATACCAAATAGTAACATGTATGGTAGTTGTCAGGGAATAGTGAGGAAAGCCATTTTTCTAGGTGAATAAAAGGTTTAGGAGAAACAAAGATAAAAATTGACTAAAAAAGGTTTGCGGTATTGAAAAATATCATTTGGAGACCTAGTCCATTGTGATCATCTTTTTAGGTTGTTCATTTTGATATATAGCACACAAAACACCTTTATTGGATTATTACTAAAAATAGTAAATACTAAAACAAAACTTGTAGTTTAGTAACACAATTAAGGTGGTCCAAATGTAAGTCCATGGCTAGAGAAATTAGAGGATCTATGAGGGATATGGAGAAAAACCAATTGAGTGACAAAATAGGGCTATTGATTCGATAACTTACTAACCTATAAAACTAATTTGGACATGAAATTAAACAATTGAAAGATTCTATGCATATTTTAAACTCTAAATAGATCAAAGTAAAAATAAGAATTGAGGATAAATTCCATGAGGTTGAAGGACATTTAAAATGAGTCATTCATGTACACCAACATATTAATAGTGTTAGAATTGAAGGAAATACTGGTAGTTTGGGACATATGGAAGAGGATGTACACAATGTTCTTTTTAATAATAATATCCCATATAAAATGCTAGTGTTAGACTTCCCCAAGTTAATGAAAAGAATTTATATTGTTGGTTGTGCCAAGAAACCTAGTTTTTCAAGCTCCACAACATACCCCAATACTTATGGATCACCATGGTGTGCTTTAATTTTGAGTATGAAGCCCTTCAATGGTACTAGTGGGTGAAACATATGATGCCTAACCTTTCTTGAAAAAAATTGAAATATAAATGCTCACTTGTTTTATCCCTAATGAGTATGGGGATATTACATGATCTTTTAGAAAATTAATGCAAACCTATAAAATTTGTGACTATCAAACTAAGTTTGAGAAGTTTCCTAATCATAAAAGAGATTTGAGTGCAGGATATTTCCAAGTTATTTTATCAATGGGTTAAAGGATGATATCAATATTGAGGTAAAATGTTTAAACTACAATCCATGATGCAAGCAATAGGGTTTTCTAGGCTAGCCAAGGAAAATTTTACTTCTCAAATATGTTCATCTAATTTTCCATTGGGTAGACCCCAATTTCTATCCAAGTTCACATCAAATATAGGAATTAAATCTTCAATAGTTAAACAATTGACTAATGAGGAAATGGATTCATATAAAGCACAATGGTTATGTTATAATTGTGATGAGAAAATTTCTCTAGGTCATAAATGTGTATAAAAAAAATTACATTTGCTAGTTATCAATGATTCTATAATAAATGAAGTATAAGAGGAAGTGGAACAACAAAAAGAAGAGCATGATGGGGACCGGGAAATCACACAGTCAAAATATTCATGCTTTTCATTAAGATATTCGGAAAATTATACACACATCAAAATAAAACAACCCGCAGGCTTTACAATGACCAAGCTCGGCTTCGGTATCTCAAACTGTGCTACTTCCCGTCCTTCGGTCCACCACCGCAAGAATACAACCAAAACGAGTTTTTATCGAGGTCTCGACCCTCTAGCAATTAATTCCCCCGCTTAAAACAAAATTTCAAATTTGATTTTTCCCTCGGCCGAGTTTTCAAATTTGTCTGCCATAAATGGGCAACTACCCGATCCGCCATGAAGTTTACATTAATAGCCTCCCTTAACCGGCACCCATCATTTTGTTCTTACTGTCCCTCAGGGACTGCAACTGTCACCTTGTCAGAAAAAAAAATCTCCTTAAGATAGTCATCTTTGTTTAATACACGCGGTTATTATCTCCATTTTAATATACGTGGCCCTCATCTTTGTTTTAAATGCACGTAGTTGTCCGCATGTTTAATTCGACTATGCCTTCTTCTTGCCGCAATATCTTTCATACACGTGCCCTTCACAACTGTTTTGATACACGTGGCTATCCACATGTCAAATTTGGCCTTGCCTGGCCGTCCGCATGTTCACTTTTGGCTGTGCCTCCACCTGGCCGCGATATCATGACAAGTCACGAAATCGCGACATGTCACGATATCGCGACCAAAAGCGCATCCCTTTGCCGTAGCTCTCTGGGGTCGCGATTTCATGACATGTCACGAAATTGTGACATGTCGTGATTTCGTGACCCCCCCTGCCTTCGCCTTTCGTAACCCTTTTGGAGTCACAATTTCGTGACATGTTGCGAAATCATGACATGTCACGATTTTGTGACTCCCCTTGCCTTCGCCTTCCGTAGCCCTTTTGGGGTCACGATTTCGTGACCCCCTTCAACTCTTGCCTTGCCTTGTTCTTGCTTCTGCCTTCTAGCCCATGCCTTGAGCCTTGCTTTCCACCTTCGACTTTGCCCTCTCACCCTGCACTCTCTTTGCTGTCACGATATCGCGCATCGCAATATCATGACATGTCACGATATTGCGCGTCGCGATATCACGACGAAACTTGCCAAAGTCTCGCTGTGGTTTTTGAGGTCACAATTTTGCGACATGTCACGAAATCGTGACATGTCGCGATTTCGTGACCCCCCTCAACTTCTGCCTTTTTTCTCCAACTTCTGCCTTGTTCCTCTAACTTCCGCCTTGTTCCTGCTAGACATTTTAGAAGGAAAATTTTGGTAACTTTTGCAAAAATTTGGTTGATGCAAGATTGATCTGTTGCCGCCGGATGCTCCTGCATCAGACACCCGGGGTAAATGGAGAAGTGACCTTCACTTTTGTGTTGTTCGGTCCGCGTCTTTTGTAACAGTTCCAAACGTGCACCTACCTCTGCAGCCTGCTTAAACCTCGACTCCTGGCAAAGATATTTTCTGCCCTCTACCAGACAAATTCTGGCATTGCTGCACACCTTCTCTTCCACTGTCCGTAATGTCTTTAATTTGTGGCGCACTCCATCTTTCATCAAGGAGTATATATTTGCATGACCATCATGCACTACACTCCGATCAAACTGCCATGGCCTTCCTAACAGCAAATGGCAAGCATCCATGGAGAAAACATCACACAAGACTTCATCCTGGTACTTCCCAATATTGAACGTGACTAAGTACTGTTCACGGACCCATGCTCTGTGGTCCTTCCGCAACCACACAATCTGGTATGGATGCGGGTGCCTCCTCCTTTCCAACTGCAACTTAGCAACCATATCCTCAAAAATTAAGTTATCTGTACTCCCATTGTCTATAATAACATTATAGACTTTGCCTACACTTTTGCATCGTGTGTGAAACAGGATTCTCCTCTACTCTGGCTTGTCTTCATCAATCAACATGGTCCTCACAATCATTGCTTCTCCTTTCTCAGCTTCTTTAGAATGTTTTGATTCAGCATCTTTCGCTGCCACAACAACTCTGGTAGGACCCACTTGTTTCTTGTTCACTCTCTCGGGGTGCTGGGGACACTCATATGCCCGATGCCCCTCTTCTCCATAGTGGAAACATGTTCCCCGAAACACTCCTCTTCCATACCCGTGTCTAGATCTACCTCTTCCTCTTGGGTAGCCATTGTTCTGAACTTGCGGTTTGGGTTCTTCATCTTCTTTCTGATTTTGGCTGCTGCTAACCTCTTCTTTCTTCTCTTCCTTTCCTTCCTCTTTTCTTCCACCGGTATTTCCTCTAGGCCCTCTTCCTTTTTGCTTGCTCTCAAACCTTCTGTTCAGTTTTTCTTCAACCTTCAGAGCAAACTGGTAAGCATCTTCAATGGTGCTCACCCATACTAAGCTCAACTCTTCCTAGACACTGGGTCTCAACCCATTAATATAATGGGCCACCTTTTCTTTGCTTGCTTCTAAATGGCCGGTTCTGATGGAGATTTTATAAAATTCCTCCGTATACTCTTGAACAGTTTTATTCATCTGTCTTAAACCCTACATTTTTCTTAGCAGATCCAACTCATAATCTGTCGGAATAAACTGTCTCTTTAATTTTTCAACCATTCTGACCCATCTGGTTATCCATTATTTTCCTCTTCTGTTTCGTTCCAGCTGTACTCCCTTCCACCATATGCTGGCATGACCTTTTAATTTGGTTTTGGAAAATCTGACCCGCTCGGGATCTTCAACTTCTTCATACTCGAAGTATTCTTCTAGGTCATTTATCCAATCAATCAATTCCTCCAGATTCAAGTTCCTAGAATACATGGAAACTTCTATCTTCGGCCTCTTCCCGATCTGGGATATGACTTTGTACAGTATGGCTTGTGCCGGATCCACAGCTTCTTCTTCTTCTTCTTCAAACTGGTTTTCTTCTTCATCTACTTCATCTTCACTGTCTGCATCTCTTCTTGGTTCGTATCCTCTACGTAGTTCTTCTTGCAGGGCCTAAACTTGCCGCTGCAAAGCTTGGAAATCTGCTGCTGCCATGCCTCTCCCACCAATGGGGTTTCTTCTCGGAGGCATCTTCCCACTTTCTCACGAGCCTTCCCATAGATCCTGGTGTGACTGCCTCACATCCGACGATCTGTCACACACTCAGGAACTTTCGGCTCTGATACCACTGATGGGGACCGGGAAATCACACAGTCAAAATATTCATGCTTTTCATTAAGATCTTTGGAAAATTATACACACATCAAAATAAAATAGCCCGTAGGCTTTACAATGACCAAGCTCGGCTTCGGTCTCTCAAACTGTACTACTTCCCGTCCTCCGGTCCACCACTGCAAGAATACAACCAAAACGAGTTTTTATCGAGGTCTCAACCCTCTAGCAATTAATGCCCCCGCTTAAAACAAATTTCAAATTTTATTTTCCCCCTCGATCGAGTTTTCAAATTTGTCTGCCATAAATGGGCAACTACCCGATCCGCCATGAAGTTTACATTAATGGCCTCCCTTAACCTGCACCCGTCGTTTTGTTCTGACTGTCCCTCAGGAACTGCAACTGTCACCTTGTCAAAAAAATCTCCTTAAGATAGTCATCTTTGTTTAATACACGCGGTTATTATCTCCATTTTAATATACGTGGCCCTCATATTTGTTTTAAATACACGTAGCTATCCGCGTGTTTAATTCAACTATGCCTTCTTCTTGACGTAATATCTTTCATACACGTGCCCTTCACAACTATTTTGATACATGTGGCTGTCCACGTGTCAAATTCGGCCTTGCCTGGCCGTCCGCGTGTTCACTTTTGGCTGTGCCTCCACCTGGCCGCGATATCGTGATAGGTCGTGAAATCGTGACATGTCGTGATATCGCGACCAAAAGCACATCCCTTTGCCGTAGCTCTCTAGGGTCATTATTTCGTGACCCCCCCTGCCTTCACTTTTCGTAACCCTTTTGGAGTCACAATTTCATGACATGTCACGAAATCACAACATGTCACGATTTCGCGACTACCCCTACCTTCGCCTTCTATAGCCCTTTTGGGGTCACGATTTCGTGACCCCCTTCAACTCTTGCCTTGCCTTGTTCTCGCTTCTGCCTTCTAGCCCATGCCTTGAGCCTTGCTTTCCACCTTCGACTTTGCCCTCTCACCCTGCACTCTCTTTGCTGTTGCGATATCGCACGTCGCGATATCGTGACGAAACTTGCCCTTCGTCGAGGCCTCCAATTCTTGTCGTGATATCACGTGTCACGATATCGCGATGAAACTTGCCAAAGTCTCACCGTGGCTTTTGAGGTCGCGATTTCATGACATGTCATGAAATCGCGACCCCCCTCAACTTCTACCTTTTTTCTCCAACTTCTGCCTTGTTCCTCCAACTTCTGCCTTGTTCCTGCTAGACATTTTAGAAGGAAAATTTTGGTAACTTTTGCGAAAATTTGGTTGATGCAAGATTGATCTGCTGTCGTCAGATGCTCCTGCATCAGAGCACTAGGTTGAGGGTGAATCACAAGAATAACTACAACTAGAGATTATAGTTTATGCACTTACAAGAATCTTAACACTTCAAACTATGAAGGTATTAGGATGTTTCAAGGGGTAAATAATTATAATTATTATTAATTCAAGCATTACACAGAATTTTATTGATCACTAAGTAGCTAAGCAAGCAAACTACTACATACACTCTTGTAATTTATTTGAAGTCATGGTGGTAAATGGAAGGGAATTACCTTGTAAAGGGAAATCATAGAATATTAAGTTGAAGGTAGGGGTTATGAAGTTAAAACTAATATGTTCACCTTAATTTAGGAGGATGCAATATTATTTTAGGGACATAATGGATTCATACCTTGGGAATAATAACCTATAACATTGGTAAACTTCATATGTAATTCACATAGAATATGAGGTTATACACTCTCTATGGCTCACTCGTGGGATCCACTCAAGTCATCAGTTCAAGTCTAATAGATAATTCATTAAAACAATCTTCGCATGGGGTAGTAGCCTAGTTGTTTGCAATCTAGCCACAACATACTAAAGAAAATGAACAACCAAGGGATTTGTAACTCCTTTTGAATAAACATGATTTTATCTTTGTAGAGCCTAAGGGATTATATCTACTCCCTTACCATGATCATGCAATATAATTGGTACCAGTGAGCTTGTCACCTAAAATCAACCCCTACAGATACCCCTGTGCATAAAAATCTAAAATGGATAAGTTGGTCAAAGAGTTATTAAAAATATAGGTAGTTTGACCCAATATCAATCCTTATTCTTCATCAATATCATTGGTTAGGAAAAAATATGGTTCATGGTGGTTGTCTATATACTTTCATGAGCTCAATAAAGTCACCATTAAGGATAAATTTCCTATTCATATGATTAAGGAGTTATTGGATGAGTTATATGGTGCCAATTATTTGTCCAAGTTGGATCTCCAATCTGGACACCATAAAATAAGTATCAAGGATGAAGACATTCCAAAAACTATACTTAGGACTCATAAGGGTCATTATGAATTTTTGGTCATGTCTTTTGGCGTAACTAATGTACCTTCCACCTTTTAGATCCTCAAGAACAATGTCTTTTGTCCATTCCTTCACAAGCTTAATTTGGTCTTCTCCAATGACTTTATCATATACAAGTGAACTTGGGTAGAGAACCTAAACATTTAGATAAAACTTAAAAACTATATCAAGACCATCAGTTATTTCCCAATCAATACAAATGTTCCATTGGAATTTAGGAGGTCAAATACTTAGGGCATATTGTTTCATAGGAGGGATTTAAAATTAACCAAAATAAAATTGAAGCCATACAAAATTGACCTAAGCCACAAAATCTCAAGGCACTTTGGAAATTTTGGGTCTCATTGGATACTATTAATAATTTGTTCAAGGTTATGGAAAAATAATAGCCCCACTAATTGCCATGTTAATGAAGAACTCATTTATATGGATACCACTAGAAAATATTATTTTTGTAGATCTCAAGGAAGCCATGATTTTTATACTGGTGTTAGCCATTTTTTATTTTTCTAATCCATTTATAATTGAAAGTTATGCTTAAATACATGGAATTAGTGTAGTATGAATGTAATAATGGTGACCCCTAGCTTTCACTAGTAAGGCATTATTGAGATATTTTATGGGAAAATTCAATTATGAAAAATAAATGATGGGCATCCTCCATGTTTTCAATCATTGGTGATCTTATCTCATTGGGAGACATTTCTATATTAAAATGGATCATTAGAGTTTGAAATATTTTTTGGAATAGAGGGTATCTACTCCAACATAATAGAAATGGATTTCAAAATTATTGGGGCATGATTATGATATTTTTTACAAGAAAGTGAAGGAGAATATTACGACATATGCCCTTTCACGATAGTTTGAGGATTAGAACACATTGTGTGCCCTATCTTCCTTGCTTCTCTAGTGGGTCTCCAAAATTTAAGAAGAAGTAACTAAGGACCCATCCTTACAAACTTTAAGGAAGCTCCTTCAAAGGGACCTCAATTCACACATTGGGAATTCATGGGATGGGAAATTATTAAGATACCAAGATCAAGTTGTGGTTCCTAAAAATATATCAATTTGTGTGGATATCATGAAGGAGATGCATGTTGCATCTATAATAGATTCTTTAAAAAAATTGAAGACACATGCATGATATAAATGGTCATTCTGTTAGAAAGTAATAAATATAACATCAAAAAAATTGTAGCAGAGTATGATATATGCCAATGTATTAAAGGAAAAATGGTTCATACTCTAGGTACACTACCTTTGCCAATATTGAAAAATGTATGGATTGATATTTCTATGGATATTATTGAATAACTTCCTAAATTTGGTTGGGAATATGGTCATTCTTGTGGTGGTGGACCTTCTCTCAAAGTATGCTCATTTTTTTTCCTTGCCCATCCTTACCATACTTCCAAAATTTCCCAAATATTCATGGTATGCCAAGACCTATTGTCTAACTAAGACCCCACTTTCATCAAAATATTTTTGGTGAGAACTATTTAAACTATAGGTAATGTAATCAAGAATGAGGTCAACCTACCAACCACTGACTAATGAGAATGTTGGTTTTTAAACCATATAATATCAGGTCCCAATATAAATAATCAAGAGTAGAATTAAACATAAGAGCAATCAAAGTATATAAGGATCAGTATAAATTATAATAGCATTCCCTATAATAGCAAATATGAAATTAAATGGAAAAAATCATTCATGTACAAGCATGAAATATACTTACAATAATATTTCTTAAATATGCGAGCTTCAATATTATAAATGTTTGCTATGGTGATTGTTTATATATTATTTTACCACTTACATTGTATGGATATTTGTATCCATAATAAAGACATAAAAAAATGACTCTTCAATACTTGACTATTACACTCCTCACATATCCAAGAGTTGCAACCTTTCCTATTCTTATCCTTTGGCTTCTCATCTTACCACTTGTATATAAGACTCTTCACTCTCTACTTACATGCACACTTAACTCTATGACACTTGCACACTTCTACATGACACTTACTCTTCTACATGCACTCCTAATATATGAAACTTGTGCATATTATCACATTACATATTTGCACACTTACATACATGACACTTATGCACATTCTCTCATTACACACTTGCTCACTAACATGCATGACACTTATGCATATCCTACACATTACACTTACATGATACTTGTGCATATCCTGCACATAGACACTTACATAAAGGAGAAATATAAATCACTCATATAAACTATAGAATCAAACCCTAATATATTACATATTTATATTTGTACCATAAAGGTACCATGGGGTACATTTGCATGTACCAAATAATATAATATTCTCCAACTCCCCCTATATTACATTATTTGGTTATTGAAGAATTTAGTCTTCAATCAACTTCCTTCAAACTTTTGTTTGGATCTTTAGTTTGACGTCCTTCTTCAGTTTTTGTTTCATTCCTTTTATTATCCTTCCTTTTTTTCTTCCCTCAGTTCTTCTTAATTTCTTTTCTTTTCTTCAACTTCAATTGTGATATAATTTGTGGTGTGACTACTACACAATGAGTTTGTAAATTGTCACAATAATACAACTTAGATTTCAATGATTCTATATTGAAGCTAACATAAGCTTCATTCAAATCATATGTGTCACAACTGACATCTTTCTTCCCTTGTCCTTTTCCTTGAAATATCTCAAATTTAAGCAAATACATATACATCATTAAGCATTCTTCATAAGAGAATATAATGGTGTTTTGTGAACTCCACCATGTTCTATTTTTTACTTGAATATAACTTATAAGTGTTGTAAACCTTTCATATTTTGCATATTTGGGAAATAAAGATATTTTTTTCTTTAAACCATTTGATATTTCCTTATTTCTAAAATAATCTATCAAATTCTAAGAATAAAAATTTAGTTTGTTCACCATTTCTTCATTATTTTCATCAAATATGTTTCTAATAATTTCTTCCATAATAATCAAAGATTTTTAAATCAATGATTTAATGTCTTTGAAGTTGAAATCCTTTTATCTCCAAAGTTCTATTTAAAAAATTCATGTTTTTCAATAAATTTGACAATTTAAATTTTCAAATTTGATGAAGTGGAAAACCTTTTCTCTCCCTACTTTATTAAATTTGCAAAATTTCAAAATTCAAAAATATAATTTCAAAACAATAAAAACTTGAAACTTTCAAAAATCTACTAACTCTTCATATTTCAAGAACTTTAAGTTTCAAAAACATTAACTTTCTAATCTTTTTCAAATTTCAAATCCAAATATTATATTTCAAATTCAATTTTTTAAATCCTATTTGAAGTAGAAAGCCTTATCACTCCAAAATTAAAATATTAAAAACTTCAAATCAATAAATAATGAAATATCAAAAATATTTTAGAATAAGGTTGAAATCCTTATAACTCCCTCTTAATAATTAAAGTTCCTAAGTATTGCATTTCATTAACTTAGAACTTTAATAAATATCAAATAAGTTGGCAACCTTTTAACTCCCTCTTAATTATTAAAGTTCAAAACTTGAAATAATACTTTACTTAGAACTTTAATTAAATTAATAAAGGTAATGTTACTTACCTTTTCCACCTGGTAGAATATTTATAATGCACAAATTATGCTTCCAAATTGATAAATGTTGTAGGCATTGAGTTTTATGGTTGAAGAGTAATGGTCACTACTGTAATGGTAGATGAGTAAGGATATTATGTGGGAAAGATTTTTTCCTTTGATCATGCTATTTCAAAAATTTGAAATAATGATTTGTATTCTTATTTCTTCATATTGCTTCTCCTAGCTTTGATGTTTTCTCAGGTGTGCAATAGTTTTTCTTAGATGTCAGCTTCACTTATGCCTTGCTAGATTTTTTTATAAATAGATGTTGTCTTGGATTCTATTGGTAGACATCAACTTGACTAGGTTTTCTTACTGGCGTTGGAATTTAACCTTTGGGTTTACCTTCACCTTCTACCTTGGTTGGACGATAGATAGTTAAGGTGGATGACAGACAACTAGGGTTGAAGACACCGACAAAGGATTCATAGAGTTTAATTAAAATATCCCTTTCCTCCCTATTTTATCTCTTCCCTAATATCTCTCCTTAATATTCTCCAACTATATCCTAGACATTATATATAGTTTGTAATCTAATTTTTCAAGTTAATATGATTTTACATTACATATTCGGTATTAGAGCACAACAGTGAGGAAGCCAAGCATACAAGGTCCAAGGAGTCCAAGGAGGGTATGGTTTCTAAGGAGCAGATCTAGCTAATCTGGATCGACTCTTGAGACATGAGGTGGCTCGATTTTTGAGACAAGGTTCTACTCGAGGCTAATCTGATGTGGTGAGGCTCAAATCCCAAGCTAGACCAAGAGGATCCACAGGCTTGAAGCCTAAGGTAGACCAGGAGGGCTCGCTGGCTTGAAGCCCGAGGAACCAGATAGACTGGACAATGAGGATACAGACTAGAAAACGAGGACACAAACTAGACTATGAGAGAACGGCATGGCTGGTCACGAATGCGACGTGGCAAGCAGATATTGGAAGGCAACATGGCAAGGGGTGATTTTTAGGTAAAGTGGCAAAAGGGGTAAGGTCCAATTACCCAAAGGCAATCTAAAAATTCATTGCACGCCCGAGGTAATAAAAACCTCCTAGTACCAATTCCCAGTGCATGTGGGATAAAGAATTTTGATTTTTTTTTTAATTTTAAATTCTTGTCGCATATTTTAAGTTGTAGCAAGGCAGACTTAATACCAAACGTGGCTTGTAGAACGAGTGGTAAATGAAGACTTTGGCATATGAGTGGTCGCGGGTTTGAATCCCAACGACATAGTTTTTGCATGAGTTGTGGTTTTATTTGGCATTCTAAGGTCACGTACAGGAAATTAATTAAGCATATAGCATATGAGTGGTCTTTGAAATGCTAGAAGATATAACCGAATTTGCTTAGGAAAAAAAAATTAAATTTTTTTTTCTTTTATTTCATGATTCTTTTTTAAGTTATATAATAAATTTAATTAATAATTTAAAATTATATTGCTTTTTTTTTAAGTTTTTAAAAGAAAGCAAATTTTTATTTTTATTAAATGACATGTTATTATAATAGCTTTTAAAATTATTATTGAAAGAAAACTATAAAAAAATGTTTTAGAAGAACATTGCCTAAGAGGAAATTTATTTTAAAAGAGGGAGTTTTACACCTGATTCGAGGAATCAAAATTGTGATGGAAAAATATGTTGTTGTTGGCAATTTTGGGTACCTTGAGTACATTGCCTTTGCCTAAGTTTAGTTGTTGTCATTGATGTCAAGGAGCTCTTAGTAGTTGTTTGTCTTTGATGTCAAGGAGTTCTTGGAGCAATTTGTTTTTATGTCTAAGTATGTGTATGTGTTTTGATGAAGGTTTCAGATGGTCAGTAAGTCTCCAAGAAAATCAGAGTAGCCCAATTGCAAAAGATCCAGAAAAAGATAAGTTAGAAAAAGTTTGTAGGCTATTGGAAAAACTATCGCGATTTCGCGACATGTTTTAGGAGAGAGAAAGTTTAGGCAAAACTATCACGATTTCGCAACAAGTTGAGTTGGTAGTGTTGAGTTGCAGGAAGTGTCGCGATTTTGCGACAAGTTTCAATGAAGTTGTATGGATGTAGAAAGTGTCACGATTTCGTGACAAGTTGAGTTGGCAGCTTGCAGTTGGCGAAAGCGTCACGATTTTGTGACATGTTCCAGTTTCGCAAGCAGTTGGGAGAAAAGTGCTTAAGGTAGTGAAAGCGTCGCGATTTCGTGACATGTTCCAGTTTCGCAAGCAGTTGGGAGAAAAGTGCTTAAGGCAGTGAAAGCGTCGCGATTTCATGACATGTTCCAGTTTCGTGGGCATATGGCAGAAAAGTGCTTAAGGCAGCAAAAGCGTCATGATTTCGTGACATGTTCCAGTTTCGTGAGCAGTTGGGAGAAAAGAGCTTAAGGCAGTGAAAGCATCACGATTTCGTGACATGTTCCATTTTCGCTGGAGCAAACCAAGAAAAGGTTGAAGTAGCAAGAAGTGTCACGATTTCATGACAGAAGTATAGATGACGTCAGCAAGAGGCAAAGGTGTCACGATTTCACGACAGAAGCAGAGAAGAAGGCTTTGAAGTCTAAAGTGTCACGATTTCATGACAGAGTTGCTGATGACATCAGCAAGAGGCAAAGGTGTCATGATTTCATGACAAAAGCGGAGAAGAAGGCTTTGAAGTCTAAAGTGTCGTGATTTCATGACAGAAGTGAGATGACATCAGTGAAAGGCAAAAGTGTCACGATTTCACGACAGAAGAGCAAAGGAAGCAGTCAAAAGCAAAAGCATCGCGATATCGCTACAGCAAGCTATAGAAGGTGTATGGCAGGCAAAGGTGTCGCGATATCATGACATGTTGAAGTTTCATGCCAAAAGCTATAGGGAGGCGGTTGAGGACAGAGTTAACTTTGAGCCGACAAAGTTAAAATCTGGGCCGACACAGCACAGGGTTTTGCAGCCGACGCAGTGGAAGTATAATAGTCAACTAAGTTTGGATGTAATGACCATGGATCTTACTCTATAAAAGGAGGGATGGTTGAATAGTTTAATTATCGATAAAGTGTGCGTTCAAAGTGCGAATTGCGCAGAGAGAGTGCGGGGAGAAGATCGATCGTAGAAGTGCATAAGTAGAAGCCTGAGCATCTGCTGTATTTAGACAGAGGTTGCGAAGATAGTGCTATCGTGATTTAGGCAAAGAGTGCAAAGGAAGTGCTATTGTATTTGCAAAGATAGTGCTGCTGTATTTTTGTGAAGACTGTATTGCTATGTATACGTAGAATACGCAAAATCTATGCTACTATGTTTTTGATCGAGAACTGTTGTATTTGCATAGATAGTAAAACATTGGTTTCAACCAAGTGCAAAAAAGAACAGAGGAAGAGGACAGTATTGTGCCAGATCGAAGGACTGTGTTTGGTGCAGAGAAGAGGACCAGCTTTGCTATGACAAAATTGAGGACAGAGATCTCCAGCCAGAGCAGGGAAGACAGGTGTCTTCTATGGACATAATTCCACTTGCTAAGGGCAGAGGAGGTAGAGGTCTTCTAGAGGATCACCAACCAAAGCAGAATTAGGGGAAGGTGTCTCCTTTGAGTCGAGGCTCATAAACATTGTAATCGAGAAGGATTCCCGGAGGACTTTGATACAACTTTTAGAAGAAAAGTTTTATCCGTGGAGTAGCCCACCTTGGGTGAACCACGTAAATTGTTGTGTCTCTTTGTGGATTGCATTTTGTGCATTGTTTTGCTGCTGTTATTACTTCTATCTTTATTCTGCATGTTAATGGTTTGAAAGTTGCATTGATAGATAAAGTTAAAAGTGGTCTTATACTGTTCACCCCCCCTCTCAGTATAAGCTTGTGTTCTTCAATTGGTATCAGAGCCGGTTCCTTCGGAAAGGTTTTACAGCCGGAAGGAATAACCGGTTAAGAACACAATGGATTTCTCAGGTGGCAATGCAGCACCTATTCTTGATGGATCAGATTTCGGTCTGTGGAGTGCAAGAATGAAAGTCTATCTAATGGCTCTTGGTAATGAGGTATGGGAAGTTATTGAAGATGGGTACACCATTCCTGCAAATGGTCCTTATACTAAAGAAGACAGGCTCCTACATCACAGCAACTCAAAAGCCATGAATGCAATTATGAAAGGTTTACAGAAGGCTGATCTTACCAAAGTTATTCACTGCAAGACAACTAGTGAAATGTGGAAACAATTGCAGGTTGTTCATACAGGTGATGCAAATGTCCGAAAGGCCAAATTGAGACATTTTAAAGGTATGTTTGAACAACTCAAGATGAATGATGATGAAAATATTAGTGACTACATGCTTCGGATGGATGAGATTGTGAACTCCATGAAAGACTTAGGTCTTGAACTTGCTGAAAATGATGTGTGTGATAAGATTTTAAGATCTCTTCCTAATAGATTTAGTGAAAAAATTTCTGCTATTGAGGAAGCCAAAGATTTAGATAAGTTGAAAAAGGATGAGCTCCATAGTATTCTTGCATATTTTGAGCTGAGAACTCAAGTGAATGTTGATATAAAGAAAGAGGCAGCTTTCAAAGCTACCAAGAAATCAAAAGGCAAACAGATTCAAGAGAGTGATGAGTCTTCTAGTGAGGAAGAAGCATATTACAGCAAGAAAGGCAAATTCTCTAGAAAGCACAAAAGCAAGAAAAATATAAGATGTTTCAAGCTGTGGAAAGTATGGTCATTATGCTACTGATCGTATCTGTTTCCAAAGATGAAAGTGATGAAGATATACAGGATGTTAAGAGCAAGGATTCCGAAAAGCACAGGTATTACGGAAAGAACAAAGATGAACACAACAATCAAGGAAAGAGGTATTCACACAAGAACAAGAAGAGCTTCTATTTGGACAAAGTAAGTAAGTGTTCTAGCAAGTGATAGTGAAAGCTCTTCCAGGTGATAATGAAAATGAGATGTTGTTCATTTCAGAAAAGAAGAAGAACCGAAACATAAATTCACGGTCATGAAATGCTTTAGATGTGGAAATTTTGGGCACCTTGAGGATGATTGCACAAATAATGAATTGGTTGCTAGTATGTATGAGGATGCTTCAGAAAATGATAAGGAAGATGCATGTATGGTTTTTGAAAAGGGTAGCACATCTAGTAATAAGAAATCAGAAAAAGGTCTTGATAATTCAAAGTGCAATCAAATAGAGAATCTTGAATGTGAACTCAATAATGCTCTTAGTGTTTTGGAAAAGGAAAGAAAGAAGAATGATAGACTCAAGGTTAAGTTAGATGAATGTTGTATGGAGAGAGACGATCTTATAGAAAGTCTCGACTTCTCTATAGCCAAAACACAGGAACTCAAGGATGAGTTAGAGTCTAAGATTCTTGAGTATAATGAGTTAGAGCAGAAAATGGTTTCTTTGAAAGAAGAAAATAAATATTACAAGGATAAACTCTATAGATTTCAGGATAGCTCCAAGAAGGTCAAGTCTCTCATCAAAAATCAAAGAAATCCAATAGATAAAACAGGTCTCGGTTTTGTTGAGCCGCACAAGAAACAGGTTGGGGAATCTAGCAAGAGATTTCAAAAAGAAGAAAGTTCTGATGAAGAAAGTACTTCAGATCATGAGTCTGTGAGTGATGAATGTGCAAAAATAGAAAACAAATTTTTGAATGTGAAACAGAAGTTCTCGGGACCCAAGAGATCGATTAAAAGAATATTTTTTGGCAGATGTTTTGCGTGTTACAGGTTTGGACACATGGCTGCACATTGCATGTCTCAAATGAAGAAGGTTAACAATAATTTTAGAAGTCGTAATTTATTTCAAGGGTATTGCTACTCTTGTAATCAGTTCGGGCACAAGGCAATTTTTTGCAATTCAAATAATAGGAACCGAGTTAGTCAGAACATGCGGATTCAAAGAAAAGCTATGCCTGAAAGAAATAATGTTGTTTGTTACAAGTGCAACAATACATGTCACTCAGTCAGAAAGTGCAGAGCTGATCTTCCAAGGTACAGGAACAAAAATAATGGTATAAACAGGTCCAAGGATCAAGGTGTGGACAAGAAAAGAGATGAGAACAAGAACAAGAAAAGTGCCAAGAACAGAAACATTAACAAAGAGCTCAAGAAAAGGCCCGACAAAGAAATTGTAGACACTGATGATGATGAGTGTCTAATGGGAGTTTCACTCCCAACTCTGTTTTAAAATCACCTCAATAGGAGGTAGGGGAGGGACTAATCTAAGAGGCTCATTCTTAGTCCCAAGCCCCAAAGGTGACCCTTTGCCATTGATGACAAAGGGGGAGAGATATGAGTAAGGGGGAGAGCTTCAAGTGAAGAGGAAAGCTTCAAGTCAGGGGGAGCAAAAACCTCAAGAGATTGTTTTCAGTTTTGGCTCTTGAAAATGTGTTTTTAGTAAAGGTTTGCCATCAATGACAAAGGGGGAGATTGTTGGCAATTTTGGGTACCTTGAGTACATTGCCTTTGCCTAAGTTTAGTTGTTGTCATTGATGTCAAGGAGCTCTTAGTAGTTGTTTGTCTTTGATGTCAAGGAGTTCTTGGAGCAATTTGTTTTTATGTCTAAGTATGTGTTTTGATGAAGGTTTCAGCTGGTCAGTAAGTCTCCAAGAAAATCGAGTAGCCCAGTTGCAAAAGATCCAGAAAAAGATAAGTTAGAAAAAGTTTGCAGGCTGCTGGAAAAACTGTCGCGATTTCGTGACATATTTTAGGAGAGAGAAATTTCAGGCAAAACTATCACGATTTCACGACAAGTTGAGTTGGCAGTGTTGAGTTGCAGAAAGTGTCGCGATTTCGCGACAAGTTTCAATGAAGTTGTACGGATGCAGAAAGTGTCACGATTTCATGATAGGTTGAGTTGGCAGCTTGCAGTTGGTGAAAGCGTCACGATTTCGTGACATGTTCCAGTTTCATGAGCAGTTGGGAGAAAAGTGCTTAAGGCAGCGAAAGCGTCACGATTTCGTGACATGTTCCAGTTTCGCGGGCATATGGCAGAAAAGTGCTTAAGGCAGCGAAAGCGTCGCGATTTCGTGACATGTTCCAGTTTCATGAGCAGTTGGGAGAAAAGAGCTTAAGGCAGCGAAAGCGTCGCGATTTCGTGACATGTTCCATTTTTCCTAGAGCAAACCAAGAAAAGGTTGAAGTAGCAAGAAGTGTCATGATTTCACGATAGAAGTACAGATGACATCAGCAAGAGGCAAAGGTGTCACGATTTCACGACAGAAGCGGAGAAGAAGGCTTTGAAGTCTAAAGTGTCACGATTTTGTGACAGAGTTGCTGATGACGTCAGTAAGAGGCAAAGGTGTCACGATTTCATGACAGAAGCGGAGAAGGCTTTGAAGTCTAAAGCATCATGATTTCACGACAGAAGTGAGATGACGTCAGCGAAAGGCAAAAGTGTCACGATTTCACGACAGAAGAGCAAAGGAAGCAGTCAAAAGCAAAAGCGTCACGATATCGCTACAGCAAGCTATAGAAGGTGTACGATAGGCAAAGGTGTCGCGATATCGTGACATGTTGAAGTTTCACACCAGAAGCTACAGGGAGGCGGTTGAGGACAGAGTTAACTTTGAGCCGACAAAGTTAAAATCTGGGTCGACGCAGCACAGGGTTTTGCAGCCGACACAGTGGAAGTATAACAACTGACTAAGTTTGGATGTAATGACCATGGATCTTACTCTATAAAATGAGGGATGGTTGAATAGTTTAATTATCGATAAAGTGTGCGTTCGAAGTGCGAATTACGCAGAGAGTGTGGGGAGAAGATCGATCGTAGAAGTGCATAAGTAGAAGCCTGAGCATCTGCTGTATTTAGATAGAGGTTGCGAAGATAGTGCTATCGTGATTTAGGCAAAGAGTGCAAAGGAAGTGCTACTATATTTGTGAAGATAGTGCTGCTATATTTTTGTGAAGACTGTATTGCTGTGTATACGTAGAATACGCAAAATCTGTGCTACTATGTTTTTGATCGAGAATTGTTGTATTTGCACAGATAGTAAAACATTGGTTTCAACCAAGTGCAAAAAAGAACAGAGGAAGAGGACAGTATTGTGCCAGATCGAAGGACTGTGTTTGGTGCAGAGAAGAGGACCAGCTTTGTTGTGACAGAATTGAGGATAGAGATCTCCAGCCAGAGCAGGGAAGACAGGTGTCTTCTGTGGACAGAATTCCACTTGCTAAGGGAAAAAGAGGTAGAGGTCTTCTAGAGGATCACCATCCAAAGCAGAATTAGGGGAAGGTGTCTCCTTTGAGCTGAGGCTCATAAACATTGTAATCGAGAAGGATTCCCAGAGGACTTTGATACAACTTTTAGAAGAAAAGTTTTATCCGTGGAGTAGCCCACCTTGGGTGAACCACGTAAATTGTTGTGTCTCTTTGTGGATTGCATTTTGTGCATTGTTTTGCTGCTGTTATTACTGCTATCTTTATTCTGCATGTTAATGGTTTGAAAGCTGCATTGATAGATAAAGTTAAAAGTGGTCTTATACTGTTCACCCCCCTCTCAGTATAAGCTTGTGTTCTTCAGTTGTAATAGCCTAGAAGGCTTTAAATCTGCAAAAAATAAATAATAAGCCTAAAAGGCTTAATATTTTCCTTGTAAGAGAGACAAAAGACCAAGTTGAAATTTGTTTTAAGAGGGTTACATCGAACCCATAGATTGGATAACATTAAGTTTCGTAGATAAGAAAACAAAGAAAGAAGCATAAAAGAGCAACTCTTCTGCTCTTTATCATCTCCAAGTAGCATTGGAGAAGGGTATATTCCCTAGAATAGCCGCTTGTATAACTGCACAAGATGTGTGGAAATCTTTTAAATATGGATTCCAGGGAAGTGATCAAGTGAAGCAAGTGAGGCTTCAAACACTGAAACGAGATATTGAAAATCTTAAAATGAAAGAAGAAAAAAAATTTGGTGACTACTGTGTCAGATTTAAGGCAGTAATTGATAAAATGGTTACTCTTGACGAGGAAATTAAGCCTAAAAATTTGTAAAAAAAGTGTTGCGAACACTTCTTCCAATATGGAATCACATAGCCATAATCATAGAAGAGTCAAAATATCTTTCCACTTTCACATTTGATGCATTAATAGGTTCATTAATGTCTCATGAAAAGATATTATAGGAATATCCTTCAACTGGCTATTGGATATGATGATAAATCCTTCACATCCAATGAAATTGTTGGAAGAGGACGTGGAAGAGGTCAAGGTAGAGGTCAGAGAAGAGGTAGAGGCAAAGGCAACAATAGAGGAGGCACTCCCAGTAGGGGAGGCAATCAAAATAGAGGTGGAACCCAAAGTAGAGGTGGAAATCCAAGGTGAAGTGGAAATCAAGGGCAAGGAGGTGACAAGTCCAAAAAGGCTTATTTTAACTGTGGCAAACCAGGTCACTTTGCTCACGACTATTGGTCAAAATCTTCTCAAGGCAGCAGTAGTCAATATGGAAATTATGGTGAAGAAGATGAAACCTCTAATATTTTTCTTTCATATGGACAATTATAAAAAAATCTAAATGACACATGGATTTTGGATACTGGTTGTTCCAACCATATGAGTGGCAAAGAAGAACTCTTTGCTGCATTAGATTCCACTTATAAATCCCACATCAAGTTAGGGGATGATAAAGTTTTGCAATTCGAAGGCATTGGAGCCATGGAGGTTCCAATGAAAGAAGACATAAAGAAAGTGAATGACATCTACTATACTCCAAAGCTTCAACAAAATCTTCTAAGCATTGGCTAAATTATGGAGAATAATTACAAACTTGTTTTTGATGAAGAAAAATGTATCATTCTTGATAAAAACAATTGTAATCATGTCATCACATAGGTACCAATGACCAAGAATAGATTGTTTCCCCTCAATTTTGGAGAGCCATGGGGATCTCAACTTGCAAATGTAGCTATATCTAATCCAAGTGTGCTTTGGCACTTGCGATATGGTCACCTTAATTCAGCCAGCTTGAAATTGCTAACTTCTCAAGCTATGGTGACAGGACTTTCAAAATTCAATGAAAAAAAGGAGGTCTGTGAAGGATGTGCTTTGGGAAAGCACTCAAGGTCTAAGTTTCCAAAATTACAAGTGTGGAGAGCCAACTATCCACTTCAGTTAGTGCATTCGAACATTTGTGGTCCAATGCATACAAAGAGTATCGAAAACAATTCCTATTTTCTCACTTTCATAGATGATTTCTCTAGAATGTGTTGGATTTATTTCTTGAAATATAAATATGAAGCTTTTGATTGCTTCATAGATTTAAGAAACAATGTAGATAAACAAAGTGAGTTTTATGTAAAATGTCTTAGGAAATATCGAGGAGGCGAGTACTCCTCAAAATAATTTTTGAAATATTGTAAAGCAAGTGGGATCAAAAGGTAATTCACCACTACCTATACCCCACAATAAAATGGTGTTTTAAAGAGAAATAACCACACCATAGTAGAGATGGTGATAACAATACCTCAGACTAAGCATATAACTAATATGTATTGGGCTGATGTTGTAAGAACCAGTGTATACATTCTAAATAGAAGTCCAACTTCTAGTTTAGATGGCATCACTCCTTATGAGGGGTGGTATGGAAAGAAACCAAATGTAAAGTATTTCAAAGTTTTTGGTTCTTTAGCTTATGCACACATTCCTGATGAGAAAAGGAAAAATCTTGATCCCAAAAGTCAAGTTTGTATTTTTATAGGGTATTGTGAGTCTACCAAAGCATATATACTTTACAATCCAAAGACACATAAAATTGTACTTTCCAGGGATGTAATTTTTGATGAAGGGTGAGAATAGCGTCATCAAAGAATTTTTTTTGATGAGGAATACCAAGATGTAAGTTCTTCATAAATACAACAAGTTCCTCCCAAGAAAAACAAAGGCACATCTCCTCTAAGCCAAAGCAGGAGTACTGCATCAAGTACATCAGCTGCCACTCCAAGTCCTTATCCACAATGATGAGTAAGTTCTTCACCGATGGATATTGAATCTCCATCAAGAGGTAAAAGAACATTACAACATAATCCATATTTTCAAATGTTGGATCAAAATTTCTAGAAAAGATACACTAGAAGCCAAGCTAGTGAAATGAATTCAGTTTTGCAGAAACTTGAAAATTTGCATATGTATGGGGATGATGACTCCCAAGATCCTAAGGTATATATAGTTAATTATGCTTTATTAACTAATGCACAACTAGAAACATCTAGCTATTATAAAGCTTGTACTCATAATGTATGGAAATAAGCCATGAAAGAGGAAATAACCTCTATAAAAAATAATGATACATGGGAGCTAGTAAAGTTGTCCAAAGGAAAAAAATATGTTGGATGTAAATGGGTCTACAAGACTAAATTCAAAGCTGATGGAAGCATTGATACGCACAAGGCGATACTTGTAGCAATATGTTTTACTTAGAAATTTGGCATTGACTATGAGGAAACCTTTGCTCTTGTTGCACGATAGGAAACAATCAGATCTATTCTTTCCTTAGCTTCCCACAAAGGATGGAACATTCAGCACATGGATGTGAAAATTACCTTTCTAAATGGGTACTTGACTAAGGAGTTTTATGTTCAACAACCTCAAGGCTTTCAATAACAAGGTAAGGAGAACCTTGTTTATAAATTGAAACAAACACTTTATGGCCTCAAGCAAGCACCAAGAGCTTGGTACTATCGCATTGATGACTACTTCAACGAGTATGGTTTCATTAGAAGCAAAATTGAACCTACTATTTACTACCTAAAGCATGGTGTAGACATTCTCATAGTTTGTTTGTATGTGGATGATCTAATATTTATGGGTAGTAACACTAAAATGAATATGGAGTTCAAACACTCCATGATGAAACAGTTTGAGATGAAAGATCTTGGTTTAATGTAATACTTTCTAGGCATGTAATTTCATAAATCAAATAGAGGGATATTCATATGTCAACACAAGTATGCTCGAGACATGATTAAGAAATTTGCCATGGAGCAGTGCAAATTAGTTGTAACTCCAATTGGACATGGGATCCAATTGAGCAAGGATTATGGAGCACCAAAGGTTGACATGACCACTTATAGGATCATGGTTGGGAGTTTGATGTTTCTCACCAAAACAAGACCTAATATACAATATGTTGTTTCTCTAGTTTCAAGATTTATGGCTAGTCCATCTGAGCTACATCTACAAGCAACTAAAATAATCTTAAGATATGTAAAGGGTACATTGGATTTTGGAATCCATTACCACAAATGTAATTATGTTAAATTAGTTGGATTTAGTGACAGTGATTTGGGAAGCAATATAGATGATAGGAAATCTACATCAGGGAACTATTTTAGTCTAGGGTCAGGACTAATTACATGGAGTTTCAAGAAATAGACTGTTGTAGCATTATCATCTACTGAGGTTGAGTATATAGCCTTCACATATGCTATTACTCAAGCCCTATGGTTAAGAAAATTTGTTGAAGAGATTGGAGAAAGACAAAGTGGTCTGACCAGACTGTATTGTGATAACATGAGTGTCATTCAGTTGGTATATAATCCAATCCACCATAGTAGATCAAAAAAATTTGGTATGAAATATCACTTCATTCGAGACATGATGGAGCACCAGATCGTTGAGCTTAAACATTGCAGCACTTTGGATAATATTGCAGATATCTTCACCAAAGACATGGCTAGAGCTCAATATATAAAGCTGAGAGATTATATAGTCAATCCTCTCAACTTAAAGGGGCAGAATATTGGAATTTAACCTTTGGGTTTACCTTCACCTTCTACCTTGGTTGGACGACAGATAGTTAAGGTGGACGACAGACAACTAGGATTGATGACACCGACAAAGGAGTCATAGAGTTTAATTAAAATATCCCTTTCCTCCCTATTTTATCTCTTCCCTAATATATCTCCTTAATATTCTCCAACTATATCCTAGGCACTATATATAGTTTGTAATATGATTTTTCAAGTTAATGTGATTTTACATTTCATATCTGGTTGAGTTGTATTGGCTAGGTTTTGGCTATAGATAGATGTTGGCTTCCCTTGAATTTTTTTTGAATGTTACCTTTGACCTTGGTTGGAACTTGGATTCTATCTTAGTTGGATTGTGGGCTTTAATATTAGTTGGATTATGATATTTTAACTTTAGATGGACCATTGGATTTGGATTCAATATTTGCTTCAACTAGTTATCTATAGGCTTAACTGGTGCCCTTCACCACTATTATTAGGATATGGATACCTCTCAAATTTAATTTCACTACATCCTTTGTAGTTCAATTAGCTACTTCAATCAGCTTCAATATGCTTTAACTTTCTTGTCACACTGGTTTACCTTCTGTTGTTGGAAATTTAATGTGTTTTGGCTCATTCACTGGAGCACTTTGGGCTGCTCACTCTTTACTCTACTTTCACTTTTCTTTGAAAATTTTACTTGAATGTTTCCTAACTTGAATAGTATAACTACTTAATAAAATTTCAATATATATTGTTAGAGAAATTACAATTCTTTTCATTCTCTTATACTCAAAATTTTATCCAAGTTCTATTCTTCTCTAACGCACTCTTTCTTTCCTAATAGTATTCTTATAGTTGTAAGCTCATATTGCTTTTCTATTATCTAGAAGCTTAGATGCTTCTTTATTCTCTTGAAGCTTATATTACTTCTCTATTCTCTGGAATATTTGATGCTTCTCTATTATTTGGAATCTTATATTTCTTCTCTATTATCTAGTGTCTTAGGTCAAACTTGGGAATAGTAATCTTATTAGGTTGCTTTTGGCCACTAATATGATTCCCCTCTTTTCTAGACAATCCAAATCAATATAATGTTGCTTTGAATTTCCCCTCATGTCCAACTTTCTTATGAATCAAATGTTAATCTATTATGACCAAGTCCTTATCTTCTCTAGTTTTCCTTGAGCTAATTGGATAGACCCTAGCATCTGAATCAAGGTGAATTTTATTTTTCCTTCATAAATACTCTTTTAGTTCTTTAAAAATATCAATTAATCTACAAATTCAAAATTTGCAACAATCACATTGAAGTCTTCCTTTGATGGTAATAATAATAATAATAAATACTACTTTTAGTAGCTCCGAATATGACTCTATACTAATGGATAGAGTTTAGTAGTTTCTTTGATACCATTGTTGGTTTTTAAGCCAAATTATCTCAAGTTCCAATATAAATAATCAAGAGTAGAATTAAATATAAGAGCAATCAAAGTATATATGGGCCAATATAAATTATAATAACATTCACTATAATATTAAATATGAATTTAAATGGAATAAATCATTCATGTACAAGCATGAAATATATTTACAATAATATTTCTCAAAAAAATTATACAAGATTCAATATTATAAATGCTTGCTCTGGTGATCGTTTATAGATCATTTTTCCACTTATATTGTATGGATATTTTTCCATAATATAGACATGGAAATATGACTCTTAAATACTTAATTATTACACTCCTCACATATATGGTAGATGCAAAATTTCTTATTTTTGTCCTTTAGCTTCTCATCTTTCCACTTGTATACAAGACTCTTCACTCTCTACTTACATTCCCACTTAAATCTATAATATTTTCACACTTCTACATGATTCTTCCTCTTATACATGTACTCCTAATATATTACACTTGTACACATTCTAAAATTACATATTTACATACTTACATACATGAAACTTGTGCATATCCTGCAGATTACACTTAAAAGAAACTTATGCATATCCTACACATAGACACTTACATAAAGGAGAAACATAAATTACTCATATAAACTACAGATTCAAACCCTAATATATTACATATTTACATATGTACCATAAAGGTACCATGGGGGTACATTTGCATGTACCAAATAATGTAATATTATCAAATAGAGAAAGCTTAAATTATTAATAAATGCTTAGAAACCTACCTTGATTGTGTTACTTCTAATAATCCAACATAGAGGGTAAGTTACCTCCATTGGATGAATGGTGTTACAACACTCCATTCCACACAACCTTCAAAATTAATCCTTACAAGGTGTTTTATGGATACCCAACAATAAGATCATCACCCTCTTCATATCTTACATGAAAATCCAAAGTTCAAGGAGTGGATGCAACACTTCAAGATCATAGCAAAATCTTATAGCAATTGAAGTACAATTTGGTTATGACTCAAAACTAGATGTGATAATAGACTAATAAACATCATTTAGAGTATAGCTTCAATATAGGTGATGTGGTATTCCTTCAAATCCAACCATACAATCAATCATCAATACAATTTTGTGCTCATTACAAGCTTCCAACAAGGTATTATGAACCCTATCAAGTATTGTAGTCAATTGGACAAGTAGCCTATAAGCTTGTGTTACCACCTTCTAACAAATTCCATCCAATATTCCATGCCTCTTGTATCAGGAATGTACTTGGAAACTATGTTTAGGTCCAATTCATACTTTCAGAGTTGGATGATGAAGGTTTAGTCATCTTGGAACATAACAAAATTTCAGACCATAGAATCTACACTCTCTCTAACTACACCAACATTGAAGTATCAATCCAATAGAAGGTTTTATAGTAGGAAGATAGCATATGGGAGTCTCTTCAGCAATGCCAACAATAATCTCCTCATCTCTATCTTTGAGGATAATGTTTTTTAAGGGGATGGACATGCTATGATCCCATTCTAATATTATTAATAATTGTCTAGTCATGTTGTACTTTGGGTTCTTAGTCTTATGGGCCCATATGATGTAACTTCTATGTATTATAAAAATATATTATTTGAATATGTAATGGGTATTCTTTAGGAGTTTCTATATCAGGACTCCACTAGCATGTGTGTGGAAATCCTTGAGAATTAGGATTAGGGTAGCAATTTTTTTGAAGAATCAAGGGGCCAAGAGAAGAGGCATCTCAAATTTTATTGTATTGAGGTTTTTATTCTAAGGATATTTTCACCCCAAAGAGGCTTGCAATTCTATAGTGTGTTCTTATTTTATGTAATATAATCTATTGCATTTCTATTTTGTATTACAATATTATAAGTTTCAACCTTATTTTTTTTTATTATTGAAATATCACATAGATGTGCTTTTATTTTACTACAAGGTTCCTAACATTATAATATGGTATCAGATTGGGTATGGAGTGTCATTGCTTGGTCATGCAAAATGTACATTTAGAGCCTCAATCCTTTCTCTAAATATTAGGTTGGATTACTCATCAAAACCTCAAAAGCATCTTTTGCATAAAATCATATAAGGATTCTTAGATACATATGGGGACCTATAATATGTGTATTCATTATACTATTGGATCCCCTCCAATTTTGATAGGATTTTTAGATTCTCATTGTGTTAATAATTTGGATGAGAAATGGTACACTAGAAAAATTATGTTCAATTTGTGATCTGGTTCTGTTTCTTGGTGTTTTAGACACAAATACATTATAGCTCAATATTCTATAGAATATATATATTATTCTATGAATTACACAACCAAGCATCTTAGATAGATGCTCATGATATTGGAGGAGATTGGCATTCCTTAGATTTCTAGTCACTCTTTCGTGTGATAATTAAAGTACTATCTAGTTTGTTTGTAATCCAAATTTTTATCAAAAAAAACACATAGAGATTTAAATACACTTTGTAAAATGACTTCATGTATAAAGGATGCCAATCTTATTTTGTACATTCATCAATGTAGGCAATGGATATTCTAAACAAGATCATACCTAAGGTCACTTTTTTGAAATTCTGGGAGCTATTCTTGTATGCAATGTTACTTTGACATTTTATTCTAATATTCATTTTGTATCATTATTATTTGTTATGTGTTGATTTTAATTTTATTAATAATATTCATTATTAACGAAGTTTGTTTGTGATAAATAATTTTATTTTTATTAATGATATTGATTATTAAAGAAGTTTGTTTGTGATAAAGATTAGAATTTTAATAAAATTTACTTAATTAGAGTTTGAAATATGGTTATGGAAAGATTAATGTGTTGATTTTATCTCATTCAATTACATTTAGATGCACAATAAATCCAAATATTTTGATGTTAACATGGTTTCAAACCATAACTTACATTAAATACAATTTATTTTACAACTCTCTTTTTTATAAGAATACTAAATCTAAATATTTCAATGTGAACATAATCTCAAACCATACCTTACATTAAGTATATGCCAAATTTTTAAATATAAAAATATTTATAATTTTATGGATTTTTTACACCCATTTCATAAAAAATGTGTCAAATAAAATAATTTTAAATAGTTATTTTTTAATTATAATGATTTATAACATAATTTATTAGTTTTTAAGAAATTAGTATTTAAGAAATAGATTATTCTACTTTATATATGCATCACTTGGTAAGATTTGAAATTGGGTCTCCTCTTTGGAAGTTGAGAAATTTAAATGGTTAAGCTCATGCCATTTAATAAATGTTAAGGCCAATATAGCTACCCTAGACCCCATGGTCTCAACTATTAGTTATTATCTTATTTAATTTTAAAATAAAAATAATAATTTATTTATTTTTTATTCGGTTAGTGTGAGAAACCCCTATGACCAACGCACAGGGCTAAGTAGTATCCTCCCAACCATGAATCATGTAAATTTGAGAGCTATGCTTATCAATAGGGAATTTAACACCCACCCTATCACATACTCGCCCACGTCGTCGTTTGAACCTTGGACCTCTCGAAGAAGAGCCAAAGCCTGAACATATGTGTTATTTCCTTGGGATATTTTTATTTTTATTTTTTTTATTTGGTTAGTCTGAGAAACCTCTATGAATGCAGAGGGTTGAGCAGTATCCTCGCAACCATGACCTCTCTTAAAGAAGTTTCAAATTTTTGAATCCCCCTCTCAAATGAAATATATTTCTATCCTTTATCTATTGTAATTTTAATCCCCTAGAATAAAGTGCCCTAGCCTTTACATAGTTGTTAATTATAGTTCCATATGATTCTAAGTAAGTGAGAAGAAATTTTTCTATATTTTCTTTGGAATAATTATTAACATAATTTTTTTTTGTAACTAATTATTATTTTTTGATTGATATTAGAAGGGGTTTTAAAATGGTCCCCAAACCTATTGCAAGTAGGGTTTTGAAAGGCATATCCAAACCTTAGATATAGTAATAAGATATCAAGAAATATTGAGTTGGATTCCATGAATTAAACCCGAAAATCCAATGAAACAACCTCCTAGAAAATAAGCCACAAATTTTTATCAAGTAAATACAAGATATTATCCCATGATCATACCATCGTGTGCTCTTAATATAAATCAACAGAGAAAGATAACATAATATTAAAAATAATACCAGTTAAAAGTAAAATTACAAATAAAAACTACCCAAACTGAAGAATTTACCGAGTAACATAAAAGGAGAATAGAGGAATCCTATCATCACAATCAACAAAATTTATCCAAAAAAGCACATAATAGGAGAACTCATCATGAGAATAGTCGATTTAAGAAAACAACACAAGAAATACCAGTTAAAAAAATCCTCAACATAAAAATCATCCAAAGATCTGCACAAGGAATTCCATGAAACCAGTAAATCCCGATGAAGCCATTAAAGTTTCAAGAACAACCACTCTCAAATACAATAAAAAGGAGATAGCAACATTCGGCATCGCACCTAATAGGGATAAGGGTAAGATCACCCCAAAAATGCCTTAGAACCCTAGGATCAAAGGCACTACCACTGTTAGAATTGGAGAAAAAGACCTTTGCAAACCGTCAAAGCTAGGAAACCCACTAGAGATATGGGGTCAAAAGTCAAAAACCATCGCAACATAACAACCCAATTTCACCCCAAATAACAAACCACTTTCACCCCAATTGGTTTGGGTTGGTATTTGGCCCTATCTCCATGGAATAGCCAGATACACAAAAAATTAGCGAACCTAGAAGAAAGTGGCACAAACCCACTACTGTTAGATAACCCTAGTAACAAAGTCATCTAAGAACCATCAAACTAGAGAAACCAAGCCATTAGAGACAAATATAGCCAAGGGAACACCATTATATTTTTGTAGCCAAACACCATACCAAGCTCACCCCAACAAGTTTGGGTCGGTAGATGGCCCTTTCCTCTCCTTGGAAAGCCATAAAAAATATTACTGAACCCAAAAGAAATGTTGCACAATCTAGCCAAGTCCTTGAAAAAAATCTAAGAAATGTAACCACCCAACACACCCACCAACCAGAGCGAGACCTAACCAAAGGGTCAACAAATAGAATTTTACATTGTATTATAACGACCCAAGATCACCCCTACAAGTTTGGTTTAGCATTCGAACCTCTACCCTAGATAAGAATGATAATGCTAAACCTATAAGAGAGCAGAAAATACCATCAAGACCCCTAACAAGAAAAACATATTGGTCATAAACCACAGTAGAAAAACTAAGTATGACTAGTATCCATATTCATAATGGGAGAAAGGAGACCTCCCGCTCAAAGGGTTTTAGAGCATCAAAGCTAGAGTGGGAGTGAAACCCTCACGAGCCCTCTCTACCATAGTGAGGCTCATACCCTCTCTACCATAGTGATGCTCATACCCTCTCTTCCATGGTGAGGCTCAGACCCTCTCTTCCATGATGAGACTCAAGGTGGAGAAAGCCCTCACAAAGGAAACCCTCATGAACCCTTGATAAACCAATTTTTTAGATATTTTCATTTTACCATATATTTAAAAAATACTTTGTTATAGTGACATTGTCACATATGATCCTTTTGTGTATATTCAAATCCTATAACCAAGTGACTAGCACCTCTTTTTATTCACTTTATACTTCTCATTATGAGCACAAAATCTATAAACATTCTTCAAGAGAGGCAACTAATAGAGTTTCAAACTTGGCATGATTTTCAAATTTAGTTTTTAAAATTATATTATTCCTTACATTTCTTAAATTTCAACAAATATTGGTAGGACCAATACTCCACATAATATATAATGTTTTATCTTTAAAATAATTAACCCAACATTTCATCACCTCTTTCAATGTTGATAGAACTACTGAATTTATTCTCATATTTTTAAAAGGCAACCCCAAATGGTGTGAGGAAAGGAGTAATAATGAATGAAATTGTATGATGTTTCTAAATCCTTCCTACACATGGCACATATGAAAGGTCCATGATATCCTCTTATTTATAGAGCCTCTTCTATAATAATATTACTTTAGACTGCTAACCCAAGGAATGTTGAACCCTTTGGGAGAGACTCTAGTGACTAAACATATTTCTAAGAAAAATACTTGGAGTATAAAATTTTGATAGCTCTAAATCTTCGAATCCAAATTTGATCAAGTATCCACCATATTTTGATACATTATAATCAAACTCATACTTTAGTGTAAAAATAAGCAAATAAAACTCTTAAAGTATCTTTTGAAGCTCATTTATTATTTTTTTGAGCTCTTCTCCTTCAACCAAGTTACTAATAAAAATCCATTATCTTGAGTTATTACTCACATTAATATAGTCTTTGAGCTTTGAATATTTACAAGCTAGATATGCTTGAGATAATGGTTGCCATTTTTAAATAGAGATTAGAGGATATGGATTCAACCAAGCATACAACCAAAAATACGATTAATTACCTTGATTACATAAACATATAATATATTTATTGATCAATTGTATATGAATTTCAATGTTCATGATCTTTAAGGTAGGGTTAATTTCTTAAATAATTTTATTGCATCAAGAGAACCTAAATATTTCTAAAGCAACATTTTCACCCAACTCTATCCTTGATCTTTGAATAATCTCTAGCCATATTTTACCTATAAGGCCAAAATCATAAGTCTATATTTCTGCAAGCATGAACCTCCAAATCCTACTTACAAAGGAAAAACTTAAGTTTTTAGTCACATATTTTCCAAATAAAGTATCTTTTAATTCGGTCATTTTTTGTTGTTATGTATTTCAATAATCTTGAAAGTGACATTAAATAATGTTGGTGATATTACATTATTTGGTCATGTAAATAGTTATGGAGATGTTTATTTAGTTTAGGGAGTGTTTAACATTTAGGGTGTGTTTAATATTTAGGTCAATAGTATGTGTGAAGTTGTGAAGAGTGTTTATTAGTGAAAGGTGTCATGTGTGTAAGTGAATATTTGTGTGAGGTATCATTCATTAAGTAGAGATTTATGTAATCATGAGAGACTTTGTCATTATATAATATGTGAGAGAAGAGGAAAGGTCAAGAGATATGCATATGAAGAGTCTTATATAATTATATATTGAAGATACAAATATATTATGTATCAAAGTAGCAATACATTAATGCATTATATAGTATATTCTATCAATAATATTTTAGTTTTTTATGTGTACATTATTGTGTAATAAATATTATGATCCTATCAAAACTATTATACGAGTACAATGGTGATTTGCTAACATTGGTATGAAATCTACTGATAGAGATATTACAATAATTAAAAGAGATAATAGTGGGAAGGTTGAATTTTTGAAGCAACTCCTTGGAGAACGAAGGCTCATGGTTACACTAAGGTTATTTGTGATAATCCAAAAATTTATTTACAAATATTAGATATTGAAGAAGAAGAGAATATAGAGAAGAAATAAGAAGAAAGCTAGGTTGAGTTCACCCAAAGATTAAAAAAAAGAGTGTTGAGGTCACCCAAATTTGAAGATAGCCAGCTAAAAATATTGTTGAAAATTACAAAAGAGAATAAGAATTTCTAGGTAAGCCAGATTTAAATTAAAAAAAGTAACTTTATTAAAGTTATTTTATTGAAGAGAAGAAGATTTTGGAGGAAGGAAGAATTATTATTGTTGCTGGAAGATATAAAAATAATATTTTTTGGAGGAAGAAAATTATGAGAGTTATCATAAAAGAAGATTAATATATTTAAGGAAGAAGTTTGAATTAATTTTGAATTAATAAGAAGGAATTGATGTTGATGAAGAAAGAAATTGATTGATGAAATATTGAAGACTAGAAATTGATATAGAAGAAGAATAAATAAGAAAATAAATTTGAAGGAAGAAAAATTTGAATTAAATAAAAAATATTGCAAGAAGTTGAAGGAGATACTACTAGAATTGAGATTACTATAAAGAAAATTAGTTGGGCATAACAAGTATGAGGAGAGCAGGGTAGTCTAGAATTCTAGTGCAAACTTAAATTTGGGAAGCAAAGATTGAGGTTTTTTACTAAGCATGAGAGCTTTATTAAAATACTACATCTCAGCATAGAGAATCTATGAACCTTGGAACAAAGCATGCCTAGAAACCAAATTTATAAGTGAAATGGTTATCCAGATGTTACATTATAGAGCAAAATACTAACTGAATATTCCATGCAATTGTCTAAAAATTTGAAACATTCTCAACAAATACTGAGGTACAAATTAATTAATCCTTGCTTTTGTTCATAAAAGACAATCATTTTATTGGAATAGAATATTACATATGTTACAAAGGTAAATTTATCTTCGTTTGTTTTTAATAAAAAAATTCAATTAATTTTTTTCAAAAAGATAATTAAAAAATTGATTGCCTATTTTTGAAGTTATTAATTTTAATATTGATGTGTAACTACATTTTATGTTTTTGGGTGTTGTGTTTTATCATTTTTTAATCCCAAGGACAAAATCCAAAGCAAGCTTAGGGAGAATAGGAACAAATAGCTAAATTATTTTATACATTGTTATATAGAAATGAGGAGGATAGTAACTCTCTATGACTTAAGAATTGAGATTTGTAGATATGAAAAATTCTTATCTTTTTATGGCCAAGAAAAATTATGTTTTATTTCCACAACAGTTATGTATACATATCCAAAGTATGTGGATGAACATTGGATTTCTTTGGTGTATCAAGAATGTAGACAATAAGATATTTTTTTTGGTGGAAAATATCCTAGAAGGGATGCCACTTTTGGGTAAAACCCGAGTTAGGGGTATCTTTTCTTCCAAAATTGCCAAGGGCTCGCACCTGGACTACCACATTTGACATACTCAAGGAGAAAACCTAAAACAACAAGAAAAATTAGCACACAAACACAAACACAAACACACAAAAATATTAAAAAAACAAAAAAATAAAAAAACATGCTCCTTGAGTGTGTCGAAAATATAAAGCACAAGCAAACACACACACAATAATATTAAAAAAAAAACACAACATGAAGCACACAAAAAAAATACAAGAACAACATAACAAAAAACAACAGAATGTTAAAAAGACACAACCAACAAAATCATGAAAAACAAAAACAACCAAAACCTAAAAAATAATAAAAAATAAAATAAAATAAAATAAACAACCAACAATAGACAACAGAGAAAAATAAAAACATAGAAAACACTCACACACCAAAACACAAAAACACAAATTAACACAAACATACAAAAACACAAGCACAAGAACAACAAAAACACAAGAACAACTACAAAAAACATAAAATAACAAAAACACAAGAAAAAAATCAACACAAATAACACAAAAAACAAAAACAAAACACACACACACACACACACATAAATAGAAAATAAGAAAGAAAAAATAGAACACAACAAATATCTTTCTATACCAAAAGAATATGAAGGCAAGAATCAACAAAACAAACAAAAGAAATATTAGTTTGAGCTAGGGAACTAAAATACCCTAACCAAACCAAAGAGAAGCAAAAATAAAATAAGAAGAAACTAGGTACCTCTAGAACTGGAGCCATCCAAAGAAATGATAGAAAGAAGATCTTCCCTTATTTGTGAAGCCCACCATCTAGGAGGGTGGCCGTAGCAAGTAAAATCACCTTTGTACAAAGCCTAATTAGCTAAAGCATCAACACTCTTATTCTGATCTTTGACCACATGATTTTAATCAAATTTCAAAATTTCCATTTGGATTAACTGAATATTCTCAATAATTCTTTTTCTTCTCCAATCAATCTTATGATTCTTAGAAGGAGTCTTCAAAAGATTAATCAGGAGTTGAGAGTCAGACTCAACTAGTACCTTTTCCCATCCAACATTAGTAGCCTCTTGAAGTCCTCTAAGGATACCATACCCCTCAGCAAGGTTATTGGATAGAACACCCAAATTCTCAGTAAAAGTAAAAACTAGGGAGCCATATTGAAGTCTACCAACTTCTCCTACACTAGATTTTTGAGGGTTCCCTCTAGAGGCTCCATCAGTATTGAATTTTCCAAAATGCTTAGGAGGAGGTTGTCGATTCCTTGTTCTATCCATATTGTAATTAGTCACATTCCATTTAAGTTGGTTGCTCTTAGAAGATTTAATATTCAATCTTTGCATCACTTGATCCCATATTTTGTGGGAGTTTTGGGGGTTATTAAGGATCTGATGGACTGATTCAACTAAGTTGGCAATGGTATTTTTCCACATATAGTGAATATCCTTCCTTTTTTGATTAAAATTTTAGTTTTTCCTCTCATTCCAGATATTCCATTGAAGAATGGTAGAACCCATCCAAACTAAATGCCTAATAAAATGATCAACATCCTCTTGATATATTATGTATCAAAATAGCAATGTATTTATGCATGATATAATAGATTTTATCAATAATATTTTAGCTTTTTATGTGTGCATTATTGTGTAAGAAATATTATGATCCTATGGAAATTATTATGAGTACAATGGTGATTTGCTAACATTGGTATCAAATCTACTGATAGAGATATTACAACAATTAAAAGATATTGTAGTGAGAAGGTTGTATTTTTGAAGCAAAGCCTTGGAGAACGAAGGTTCATGGGTACACTAAGGTTATTTTTTATAATCGAAATATTAATTTACAAATATTAGAGATTGAAGAAGAAGAGAATGTAGAGAAGAAAGAAGAAGAAAACTAGGTTGAGTTCACCCAAATATTAAAGAAAAAGAGTGTTGAGGTCACCCAAATTTGAAGATAGCCAGCTAAAACGATTGTTGAAAATTATAAAAGAAAATAAGAATTTCTAGGTAAGGTAGATTTACATTAAAAATAGTGACTTTATTAAAGTTATTTTATTGAAGAGAAGAAGATTTTGGAGGAAGGAAGAATTATTATTGTTTCTAGGAGATATAAGAAGAATATTTTTTGGAGGAAGAAAATTATGGGAGTTATAAGAAGAGAATATTTATATATTTGAGGAAGAAGTTTGAATTAATTTTGGAGTAATAAGAAGGAATTGATGTTGATGAAGAAATAAATTGATTGATGAAATATTGAAGATTAGAAATTGATATAGAAGAAGAATAAAGAAGAAAATAAATTTGAAGGAATGAAAAATTGAATTAAATGAAAAATATTGCAAGAAGTTAAAGGAGATACTACTAGAAGTGAGATTACTATAGATAAAATAATTTGAGCATAACAAGCATGAGGAGAGCAAGGTAGTCTAGAATTCTAGCACAAAATTAAAGTTGGGAAGCAAAGATTGAGGTTTTTTATTAAGCCTAAGAAGTTTATTAAAATACTACATCTAAGCATAGATAATCTATGAATCTTGGAACAAAGCATGCCTAGAAACCAAATTTAGAAGTGGTTGTCCAAATTTTACATTATAGAGCAAAATACTAACTGAATATTCCATGCAATTGTCTAAACAACAAAGACTGAGGTAAAAAATAATTAATCCTTGTCGAGGAACATTACATATGTTACAAAGGTAAATTTATCTTTGTATGTTTTGTATAAAAATTTTCAATGGATTTATTTTCAAAAAGAGAAGAAAAAAATTGATTGCCTATTTTCGAATTTATTAATTTTCAAAAATTGTGTAACTACCTTTTATATTTGTGGGTGTTGTGTTTTATCATTTTTTAATCCCAAGGACAAAATACAAAGCAATATTAGCAAGTATAGGAAAAAATAATTGAATTATTTGTTACATTTTTATATAGAAATAAGGAGGATAGTAACTCTCTATGACTTAAGCATTGATATTTGTAGATATGAAAAAATCTTGTCTTTTTATGGCCAAGAAAATTTATGTTTTGTTTCCATAATAGTTATGCATACATATTCAAAGTATGTGGATGAACCTTGGAATTATTTGGTGCATCAAGAATGTGGACAAGAAGCTTGCTCATAAAAGAGAATCTGAAATAAAAAAGAAGACGGAATTTGAAAAAGAGAAAAATACATTAGGATTGTGATCAAATATTATATCTGAACAGTTAAAGTTTTCTATAAAATGAATGGAACCTTAGAATAGTTCCTAAGCATATGATGTTTGAGATATATCCAGACTTATATGATGATGAGGTAATGAAAATTAAAAAAGGGCTTAGATGGAATCTACAACCTTCAAAAAATAATTTACATAATGCAAATTATTATTCTAGGATACTAAATGATAATGTAGATATTGGAAAGCATATTGTTTGGGATGTGGCTAATGTAGATAATGAAGGTTCTAGAAAATTCATTGATACTAATTTTAATTTAAACAAATTGGAATGTGAAGAGCATATATTTGCTAGTTTTTCATATTTTGAAGCAAGTGGTTATATTATAGTCGACGAGCTTCAAAAAGGATATGCAAAACACCACGTGAATGTTGTTCCCATTGAAGAGGTTATTCATGAAGTAGACCAATACAATGATGGAAACATTGATTATAATGAATTCATTGATATGATGTAGATGATGTAGAAAGTTAATGGCGATATTGGCAGGAGGACAATGTAGAATAGTTTAAATATCAATATGTATTAGTTGGAAAATAACTTTACCTTGAATTATAATTCTTGAGATACAATTTAGAACTAGATATTCACAACATACCAAATAATGTAATGCAGGGGGTGTTGGCAATATTATATTATTTGATAATGTAAATAGTTTAGGAAGTTTGTTGTTTAGTTTAGGGAATGTTTATTATTTAGGTTGTGCTTAATAATTAGGTCAATAACATGTGTCAAGTTGTGAAGAGTGTTTATTAGTGAAAGGTATCGTGTGTGTAAATGAAGAGTTGTATGAGGTATCATGTGTGACTTAGAGACATATGTAATCGTGAGAGACCTTGTAACTATGCCATATATGATAGAAGATGAAAGGTCAAGACACATGCATATGAATAGTTTCATGTAATTATATATTAAAGATAAAACTTTGTATTACGTACCATAAATACATTTATGTATGCTATAGTATATTTTATCAACAATATTTCCAATTTTTATGTGTATTTTATTGTGTGAGAAATAAAATTATACTATGAGTAGAGTAGTGATTTGCTAACATATAAAGAGGGACATATTGCAATGTAGTATTTATGAGTTGTAGCCTTCCCACCATGGTTAAGAACTTACCTTTCCAACTTGCTAAATAGGCTTTCATTTTATCCCAACTTGAGTCCCAAAATTTATCTTTCATATATGAGACAAAGTAAAAATATTCAATTGTAAACCATAAAATATCTATAATTGTAACTCTAGGGCAAGGTTAATAAAAAAATCTAGGATTTCATAGTATTAACCAATTGTCTAGTAGACTTATTATAGCATGACAATATTTATTTAAACTTCATATCCTTAATAATTCAAGGATTACCCAAAAAAAGTATCATTAATAAATTAGAGATGAGATATTTGAAGGGAAAATTTATTACAACCTAAATACCTTTGATTTTTCCTTTGGTAAATATCTCCTTAATGCCTCCACAAGAATAATAAATATATAAGGAGATATTAGATCACCTTGGTGGAGTCCATTTGATAAGAACCATTGACCAAGATTATTTTAGAGTGCTATGACAACATCTAGTCCTTTCACATCAAATTTGGTCAAAACTAAACTTTTTAAAAAATCATGTAGTTAAAAAATCATGTAAAAAACTCTAGAAAACCCTATCACATACTTTGTTCATTTCTAATCTCATAATCATACCTAGAGTTTTATGGAATGAATAGAACATGTGGTCTCCTTTGCAATGATTACACCATTAATTTTTTTTTTACCATGAAAAAGCCACCTTGTTTCTCTAAGATAACATAGTCTAGAATGCTTTTCAATTTGTTTACTGTAATTTTTGAAATTATCTTATAAATGATATTATGAAGGCTTTTAGGATGAATACAAACAAAAAAAATTGTTTAACCTTTCTTTAAAAAAAATATATGACATTGATCTCACTTATTGTATCCTTCCTTTTATGAGCCTCTTCAACCATAACCAACATATCACTCTTTAATAAATCCTAAAAGTTTTGAAATAAAATTATACAAAATCCATGGGGATCAGATGCCTTGTTAGGATGGAAAGATAAAATTTCCTCACGTATTTTCTCCATAGGTATCTGCTTCATCAAGCTTTTATTTTATCCCCATATGATAATTGATGTAATATTTTATAGAAGCTTAATTTATTCCTCCCTATTACACCCAATGTCTAATAAAATATTTTCAAAATAATTAATTTCTTCATTCTAGATATCTTCTTCTTTGTCAATATTTTTTCCATACGTAGTTAAAGCATTTTTACTGTGAAAAATATATATATTTTTTGCTATAGCATAAAAATTATTAGTATTTATATTTCCTTCCAATATCCATGTTTTCTTGTATATTTGAAAGAAATATAGTTCTCATTTTTCAATGCATTATTATAATAGTAAAGTACTTGTTTTTCTTCCACATAAGAATATTGATCCATTCCACTGATTTTACTATCTCTCGTAAATATTTGAGCTTAGATTGAATTTCCTTTTTTTCTTTAAAAATATCACTAAAAGAGTTGGCATTCCAAATATTCATTTTCCCCTTTAAATGTTTTATCTTTCATACAAACCTATACATACATTATCCTTCAAAATTTGTTTCACCCCACCTTAACATAACCCTTTGGAAGAATATAGAGTCTTGGATCTAGATAGATTGAAACTAAAATGACTTTTAAAGACTATTGAATAAACCACAAGTCAAGATAATGGGTTTATGATTTAATCATCACTCATAATAAAATATATAAAATAATTGTATACTCTATTTGTAATCTTGTGTTAGATAGAAAAAATATATCCAATCTTTTTGGTACATGAGTTTGCACAATATATCTATTATCCCATGTGTATTGAAAATTTGAAGGAATAACATCCTAAATTCCATTAAATAATAGATGGAGCAAAATTTTAAATTTATTCAGACCAAGCGTATAACCCATATTTTCCAATGGAAATAGAACTATGTTTAAGTCACCCCAAATAATCCATATATCAAAGTTATGAATCATCATTATGTTTAAAAAAAACATGCCAAGGTCCTCCCAACATATTTCATGAGGAAAACTATAGTTGGAGCATATACATTTATAATCCCAACATTGATATTTTCTATTTACCATAAATTATCTAGCAACCTAATTACTTTTACTTCTAATTATTTTCCATTCCATTTTATTTTATCCCATATTATACAATACCACTAAAATATCTTATTGAGGAAACTGTTAGAAAATCCAACCATTTTCTAAATATTTTAAAAGCATCCTTACATTCCTCACTATTTAATTTTATTCCTTGTATTAAAATAAAAGTTGTCATTGAGTCTAACAAGGAGGAAGATAATAGAACCAAACCTCCCCTATCTCACAATAGGGGAAAAATCATCTCTTAAAATATCCAAATGAAGATTATGTCATGGAATATAAGAGGCCTTAATGGCCCCTCAAAGCAAAGGTTGGTTGTAGCCATGAGAAAATATCATAAACCCTCAATCCTCCTTCTTCAAGAAATAAAAATTGAAGAAAGAAATCTTGAAAAGGTCTCCAAATTTATCTAGAAAAGAGCATAATTTTTTTTCAGCCTTGCTATTGGTCCTTCTGGAGGCCTCTTATGCCTATGGGACCCTCACCAAGTTGAAGGAATGTTGCTTCTTCTTGTTATAGGTTCACCAATATTCTTTTTTTCACAAGGATACCCATACTAAATGGGTGTTAACAAACGTCTATGCTCCAAATACTCCTTCAAAAAGAGCCCTACTATAGAATTCGTTATTTCAAATTAGAAGCATTTACTCCAATGAGACCTAGATCATAGTTGGATATGTTAATTATCATTTTTTTAGTCTGATTAAAAAGGAGGATCTCCAATTTCATCATCAAGTATGCAAGATTTTTCAAATTTTGTCAATGATAATGAGCTCATGGATGTCACTCTTAGAGGCTCTAAATTCACCTAGAGCAATAGAAGGATTGGGAATCAACTCATCTAGATCAGACTTGATAGATTTTTTCTTTCCCAAGAAGCCATCACTCTATTTGGGGATGCCACCCTTTGGTCTCTCTAAGATTGGTTCTGATCATAATCTACTCAGTTTTGAAGGGATCCAAATTTATCCTTCTAAGAATCCTTTTATATTTGAATCAATGTGGCTTTAGCACCTAGATATTCAAAACCTCATCTTTGAATGGTGGATCAAGTACTTTTTAGGTCCCATAATTTCTCAAATAGCAAAGAAGCTAAGATACATTAAGTCCAACCTAAAGATATGAAACAAAGAGAATTTTGGAGATATATAAAAAAAAAAAAAAAAAAAAAATTCAAAATCATCTTCTATAGATTGAGGCTTGCATCCAGAATGGAGAAGATTTTGAGTCTCTCAAGTGTCATGAAAGACAATTATTGTTTGAATTTCACAACATACTTGCCATGGAAGAAGCTTTCTAGCACCAAAAATCAAGGGCTATCTGGTTAAATTCAGGTGAATCTAATACAAAATTATTTCATGCTTCTACTCTTTGACACCATAGTTTCAATAAAATTAATGAGTTATCAAGAGTTGATGGTTCAATTTCAAGAGACATCCATGAAATCAGATCCCTAGCTATTAGTCACTTTGAGAATATTTTGCTTCAATATCCTTTCCCCCTTGTAGGTCCTAATCAGATGTTGCCTAACATCTCAAACCTAGTCACTGATGATGTTAATGATTGGCTTCTTAGTCCTTTCTCTGATGAAGAAATTAGAAAGGTTATATTTTTGATGAAGGGGGATAAAGCACTTGGACTCGATGGTTTTCCTCCATGCTTCTTGCAAACATTTTGGAATATTATGGTCTTGAATATTTGTAAATCCATCTAGGGGATACAATGTACCAACTTCATTCCAAAAGATATGAATTCTACTTTCCTAGATTTCATTCTCAAAACCTCAACAAGGAAGTCCATATCTTATTATCGATCAATAAGCCTATGCAATGTGCTATATAAAATCCTATCCAAATCCATTGTCACCTAGATAAGTTGTATTCATTGACTCATGTCAGGGAACCTTTGTCAAAGGAAGGAAAATCATTGATGGAATTATAATTACTCATGATATCATTCATTCAATTCAAAAAATTAAAATAGTTGGCTTTCTCCTTAACTTGGATATGAATAAATATTTTGATCGAGTATATTGGAATTTTTTGATCACCATTCTTCATAAGTTTTGCTTTCACGAGAAGTGGATAAATCTGATCAAGGAATGAATTTCTTCTACAAGATCTTTTGTGCTCGTAAATGGAGTTCTGGAAGGCTATTTCTACAACTCAAGGGGGTTGTGCCAAGATGATCCTCTTTTACACCTTCTTTTCATTATATTATTTGAATCCTTTGGAAAAAATCTAAAGGCAACTTGTTCCAATGGTCTTATTTTTGGTATTAGGGTATCCTCTTCTTTTGCCCTAGTTACTCATCAACAATTTATGGATGACATAATTTTATCCAATGCCTCCTCAATTCCTCAATCCAATTTGATTAAGTCTATTATTTCAATGTTTGAGATGTTTGTTGGTTAGAAAATCAATTTCACCAAGAGTGTCCTTTATTTTTTTAACACCATGATTAGAAGGCAACTCAAAATAACACAAGTCTTGGTATACTCTATATCTTATTTACTAACTACTTACCTTAGTCTTCCTCTATTTTTTTAGAACCCTTAAATATAATATGCAGAACCCTATCCTTGAAAGAATTCAAATAAAATTCAATGGTTGGAATGGAGCCTTACTGAGCTAGGATGGTAAGTTGATCCTAGTTTATTTATACCTCCAAAGTATCTTGATTTATTTTTGATCTACTTTCAAAAAACTCCAAAGGAACTTCATTTAGTTTGGTTTTGAAAACAAGTGAAGATTCCACTTAGAATCTTGGGAGAAAGTTTATTCCAAACAGCCCAAATGGGGATTGGGTCTCAAAAGAGTAAACCAAAAATTCCTTTGATCTAGTTATGAAAATAAGTAGAGGTTCCACTTAGTATCTTGGGAGAAAGTTTGTTCCAAAGAGTCCAAAGGGGGATTGGGTCTTAGAAGAGTAAACCAAATGAATCTAGCTCTCCTTGCCAAATTGGGATGGAGACTAATATATGAAAAATATGTTGTTTGAGCAGATATCCCCTAAAGAAAGTACCTTTACCATATTAACTTTCTTTATGATGAAATTCTCCCATCCGGTTCTACTATTTGGAACTCAATTTTGAAAAGCAAGCATATTGTTAAAGTAGGAATTGACTGGCACCTTTAAAAAGGTAATAGCACTGATTTCTAGAATAATTTTTAGCTTTATGATACCCCATTGAGTTAGGACCAAGCCCTAATTCCAATCAAGCCAATCATTGATCAACTTTTTGGTCCTAGGGTATCTGACTTCATAAATGGTGATGGCCATAGATATCAATGGAATCTTATCCTTGTTCAAGGCCTCTCAAGAGATAAAATACAGACTTCCAAATCCTTATCCAATATTATTAGAATGCATTTTATATCTGCTGTTCCTCTTTATGAAAAAATTATCTGGAAACCAAACCAAAGTGGTATGTTCAATGTAAAATCTATATACTTTGTCAATGACCACCCTCATGTGCATGGTTTCCCTACTAAAGAAATTTAGATCAACCATATCTTTCGTAAAATTGTGATATTCTATTTGCTTGTTATTCAAAATAGAATTTTAAATCTTGATAATATTCAAGCCAAATATCTTATTATCCGTAATTGTTATTTTTTTTGCAAGTGTAATGAAGATACTGTTCAACACATATTTTTAGAGTGCCCTTACTCCTTAGTTGTTCTCCATTTTTAATATCAGTTGGGCCCAACCTTGCTCCATCCTTGACCTCTACCTCCAATGGCTTGCTCCTTTTGCTTGTTTAGGGTTAAAAGTTATTTGGTCTTTCATACTTCCCCACTATATTTGGGCCATCTAGAATGAAATAAATAATAGAGATTTCCACAATTCCTATTAGAATTCCCAAGAGTAGAACTACAAAGTATTACAAGATTTGAAGAAACAAAATAGAACTAATTGATTTATTCCAGGGATCAACTTTGTATAAATAACAAAGTTGATCATTGAGAGTCATTGGATTACAACAACTCATCAAGTCTAATGAAGACACCACTGAGAGTTTACTTGACACATGGAGGAGTGGAACATCTCAAGTGTGTCTATCCTAGTAGAACTTAAGAGAATATTCACTTATTCTAACACCCCCCTTAAGTGATACTAGGGGTGGTTTGTACAAATGAGTCCAGGAAACAAGGCCTAATGAGGTACTCATGTACAATGATTTCTTTTTTGAAGAGATGGTAAAAACCTAATGGGAAAATCCATCAATCAAAAAATAAATAAATAATATGTTTGTCTTCGGAAGGCGAAGATTGTCCTCTTAAAATAATAAAAGGATGAGTCCTAACAACATGGCTTGATGAGGTACTCATTTACAATATATAGATGGTGAAAAACTCCCTTGGGGAAAAACCATTAGTTACAAAAAAATATCCAAGATAGAGGTATGTATTCAGATGGCAAATATTTTCCTCTCAACACAAAAAAAGAATGAGTCCCAAAAACTTGGCCTAATTAGGTACTTATGAACAATATATACTTTTGGAGAGATGATGAAAAAAACCACAACGGAAAAAACCATCCTCCAAAGAATACAATAGTAAAAGGAGATGTGAAAGACCTCTGTGTCAATGCAACTGTATTACTCCAAGTGTCATAGCGAGACTTTTTTATCCTACAAACAAGAGAGGAGTCTTGAGTGAATTCAATACCTTCAATTTGAGAAAAACGTTTTTCTACTAGATGAGCTTTATGTTTGTCTATTTCTCCAGTAGGTCCATATTTTGTTTTGTAGATCCATTTACAATGAACTAACTTCCTCCCTTTGGGCAAGGGAACTAAATCCCAAGTTTTATTTTTTATTAAGGAAGAAAATTCATTTTCCATGGCATCATCCCATTCTTTAATACCAGTTGCTTCTTTTAAGGACTGAGGATTAGAGGAAATATACTGACAAACAAGAATGGTGCCTATGGAGTTGGTTGATCTGGATGATGGAAGATTTTAGATGTAAGGAGTAGCTTCTTTAACAATGGTCTGGGCCCATTTTGGCATAGTATAAGGAGTATAAGGAGTGGAAAGACATTGATTTGGATTTATAGGTTCCTCATCTTGATTATCAATCTCTAAGTTAACCTCTAGAGTTGGTTCTTCATAATATTGAGGTTCTATTATAAAACAATGATCAATGGAGAAAGAGGAGAGTTGAGGATATTTATAAGGGAATTTTTCATCAAATTGGACATTCCTATGAAAAATACCTCATGATTTGAGGGATCAAGGAGCCTGTATGCTTTCATTTCCTCACAATAACCAACAAAGATGAGCTTTCTGCTTTTCTTATCTAGAGCCTTCCTTTTCTTCTTTGGGATGTGTGCCCAAGAAGTACACCCAAAAATATTGAACAAGGAAACATCTAGTTTTGAACTATTCTATGCTTCTTCATTTTTTAAATTATCAAGAGTTTTATGAGGTGTGCGGTTTTGAATATAATTGGCACAGTTAATAGCTTCTTCCCAAAAATATTTTGGAAGATCTCTTGAATGGAGCATACAATTTGCCATTTCCTTTAATATTCGGTTTTTTCTTTCTGCAATACCATTTTGCTGATGATTATGGGAGATAGAATGTTGATGAATTATGCCATGATTTGATAGAAATATGGAGAACTCATTACTGCAGTATTACCCCCATTATCCGTGCAAATTTGCTTGATATTACAAGAGGCCTGATTTTCAACTAAGGCTTTTAAGACTTTGAAGTGGGATAGAACATAACTTTTATATTTTAGGAAGTAGAACCATGTTCTTATAGAAAATTCATCAATAAATGTTAGAGCATATTTTGCTACTTTAAAAGAAGGTTCTGGAAAAGACATCAAGTCACTATGGATTAATTCTAGAGGGGATGAAGTTTTTAGAGAACTACTTGGGTGGAAAGGATCTTGATTTTGCTTTCCAAGAGCACATCCAGGACAAACTCCATCAATAGAAGAGACTTGAGGTAAACCTATAACCATTTAATGGGTGCTCAATTTCTTTAGGTAGTTGTAACTAAGATGACCAAACCTTTCATGCCAAATTTTGCTTTCAATATCTCAATGAGCCACAAAATAGGAGACCCCTTCTAGATTTTTGAATCCTTTGAAGTTAAATAAGTGAGTGGTGTGATCAATATCTCCTTTGGCTATGAGAGAATGGGGATCTTTAAAGTCTCTTATCTCAAATCGTATTGGAGAGAAGAGAACAATTTTCCCTTTTCCAAAAGTACAAATATGATATACGAAGAGAAAATTTATGGTAATGTTTAGAACATAGAGAAAATTATTGATAGAGCCACCATAAATGGTTATATCACCCTTTCCTTTGACTGGAATGAAGGAAGAGTCACCAAATTCTGTTACAGGTTGAACTTGAGGAGATAGAAGAAAATGACTCGTCTGAAGAAGTCATGTGATGAGTTTCTCCAGAATCTAGGACCTAGTGATTAGAAGAAGAATTGGAGGTTTTCCCTTGAACATTAAGGGTTTTTCCTATTTGATTTTTATTTTCTATATTTTGATCCTTCATAGCTGCCTCTAGTTGTTGTAATATTTTCCAGCATTTGTTTATAGAGTGATCATTCTTTTTGTAGTGAGTACAAGTTATGGGATTCTTTTCCTTCTTTTTGAATTTTTCTTTAGAAGAGGCGGAGGCTACTATAGTTTCTTCTTCAATATTAGTCTTCCCACTGCATTTGTATTGAGTGAGGACCTCTTTGAATTTTTTGAGGAAGTCAACAATATTGTTGAAGTCCTCAAGATATAGAGTTGTTATTTCTGCTTCTAGTTGCATTGATCTTATTTGATCTACTTTCCCAAACAAGGTATTTAGTTTCTCATAAATTTCATAAGGAGTTTTACAATCTGCTATGTGAAACCATAAACTTTCATGCACATTAGAGCTTATAATACCCATTGTTTCATACATTTTCCCTTTGTGAACAAATATTTCATATTTTTTTTGAACTCAAGTTGATTTTCTTCTAATAGGTGTGTGAGCCCTTTTTGAGAAATTAGATTTAAAATTTTGGGTTTCCATGTATGGAAGTTGTGAGTGAGAGGATCAATTGTATTCATTGAATTCATTTTTAAGTTAACCCAAAGGTCCCCCCTTTAAATTTATTTTAGAGAATGCAATGGTTATTAGTCAACAAAAGCCTGTAAAAAATACCAAATTTCTCAAAAAAACCCGCCCTTACGAGAGGGAAACTATAAGTAATTTTGAGGTTATTTGATATTTAATGAGGTTAATGAGATAAATATGCCAAATATTTTAGGAAACACCAAATAAATCAATAAATACCCACCCTAATGAGAGGAAAAATATAAGTATTTTGAGTAAATTTGATATTAATTATGGTTAAGAGAACAAATATGCCAGACCTATATATATTTTCTTCTCAAATATCGACCATGACTAGAGGGAAACTATAAGTATTTGATTAGATATTTTAAGAACACAAGCTTATACTGAGAGGGGGGGTGAACAGTATAAGACCACTTTTTAATTTGCTTTAGAACCAACTTTCAAAACAGTATAATGCAGTGTATAGATAGCAGTAAAAATAGCAGTAATCAAATCAATGCACAACACACCATCCACAAAGTGACACAACAATTTACATGGTTCACCCAAGGTGGGCTACTCCATGGATAAAACTTTTCTCTAAAAGTTATATCACAATTCTTTGTGAAACCTTCCTAATTACAAAGTTTATGGACACCATCCCAAAGGAGACACCTTCGGTGGAGAACAGATCTTGCATAATACAGAAAAACCAGAGAAACAAGAGCCCAAGATTTGTATTCGGTACTTTGGAAGAATTTACAAGAATATACAGCCAAACTGCCATTTTCCAACCCCCTCTCATTACAATCCATGGGTTTTTATTGAGGTCCCGATCCTCTGTGCTTTTACACTTCCCACGATCTACAATTGCCACTTGGAACAATTTTGGAAAGTTGCATTGATGAGACTCTAGGTGAGGTGCACGACTGGCTGCCATATCCAACGGAATCTTCTTCTGGATCTCGTTGCTTGCTGTTAGTTGCTTTAAACGCGTCTTCCGTGATACCCTGCGCGAGTGGCCAACATGCCCGTTGGAATCCTTCTTTGGAACAGCTGCTTCACTGCCTCTTACTTGCCGCGCACGAAGGGATGTCTTTATGAAAGCTGGAGTGCGTGTTTTTCTGTTTGGTCGCGATATCGCGACATGTCACGATATCGTGACCATTTCCCTCCTGTGCTTTCTCTCTCCAGCTTCTGTCGTCACGATATCGTGACATGTCGCGATATCGCGACATTTCCTCCGTCAAGCCCTTTCCCTCCGTTTTGGCCGCGATATCGCGACCTGTCGCGATATCGCGCCGTTTTCGTCTGTCGGCCTCCGTTCTCCTGCTCTGGTCGCAAAATCGTGACATGTCATGATTTCATGACCTTTTTGTCTCCATGCCTTGCTTTCACTGCCTTGGGTCACGATTTCGTGACCCTTTGTCCTTCGGCCTTGCTTTCACTGCCTTGGGTCATGATTTCGTGACATGTCACGATTTCGCGACCCTTTGTCTTTCGGCCTTGCTTTCTCTGCCTTGGGTCACGATTTCGTGACCCTGTGTAACACTTAGAAAAAAAAAAAAAACTTTGCCACTTAGAAAGAAATAACAACAAAAGTTTGGTTGATGCTCGATTGCTTTGCTGCCCTCGGATGCTCCTGCATCAGACACCCGGGTGGATTGAGAAGTGATCCTCACTTCTGATCTTTGGGAGGAAGACCCAGGCGGTCAACCTCTATTTTTGATAGCCAAGTTGCATCTTCTATAGGTCTGCCCTTCCACTTGATTAAATACTCAGAATATTGTTTGTTCCTTGTGCTTCTGCCTTCACGAGTATCTAATATTTCCTTGATCTCGTCTTTGGTTGGGTTAGACGCTGGAATGCTCCATAATTCTGTGCTTGGTGCCTCTGTACTATCTCCTTCATGGTATTCCACTAAATCAGATATGTTAAAAATAGGTGAAATGTCAAGCCCACTTGGCAATTCCACTTCATATGCATTGCCTGAATCCCGTTTTTCCAATATTTTGCATGGCCCAAACTTCTTCATCTTCAACTTGTTGTAAGTTTTGGCTGGAAATATTTCTTTTCTGAGATGGACCATGACTTCATCTCCCACTTCGAATTCTTTGAACCGCCGCTTTTGGTCTGCTCTTGCTTTATACTGAGTATTCATCTTTGCAATTTGTTTCTTTACTTCTTCATGCAGGCTTCTCATCTGTTTCACGAATTCCTCAGCCTCTGCACTGCATTTTTCTCCTTTATCTAATTTTCTCAGCTCAAAAACGTTTCTTGGACTGTTTCCATATATGATTTGGAATGGAGATTTGTTTGTACTCTTATTGATAGAATTGTTGTATGCAAATTCCGCCTGCGGCAAAACTAAATCCCATCCCTTGGGTTTATCTGCTATCAAGCATCTTAACAAATTACCCAGACTTCTATTTACCACCTCTGTCTATCCATCAGTTTGTGGGTGGTATGCAGAACTGAACTTCAGATCTGTCTTTAGTTTCTTCCACAATGTTCTCCAGAAATACCCAACAAACTTTGTATCTCTGTCAAAAACTATGCTTCTTGGTAGACCGTGAAGTCGTACCACTTCTTTGAAAAATAACCCTGCAATGTGAACTGCATCACTTGTCTTTTGGCAGGGAATAAAATGTGCCATCTTGGAGAATCTGTCAACCACCACAAATACAGAGTCATTTCCCCTCTGTGTTCTCGGCAATCCAAGAATAAAATCCATGCTTATGTCCTCCCATGGCCTCTCAGGTACAGGTAATGGCTGGTATAATCCTGTGTTTTGCCTTACGCCTTTTGCCATCTGGCATATTCTACAACTTTGCACAAACTTCCTCACATCTTGCTGAAGTTGCGGCCAGTAGTAGTTTTCATCCACCAGGGCAATGGTCTTATCCCGACCAAAATGCCCAGCCAGTCCTCCGCTGTGCTTTTCCTTGATTAAGTTCTCCCGCATGGAGCTCCTTGGAATGCATAATTTACTTCCCTTGAACAACATTCCATCTTGGATTAGGAAATCTAACCATTTTGTCCTGTCCACAGTAACAGGTGCCAAACAAGCCGTCCAGGCTGCTGCAAAATCAGGATCTTCAGGATAAAGACCCTTCAGTTCTTCGAATCCTACTACTTCCACTGTCATTTCAATCAGCAGATTCTGCCTTCTACTTAAAGCATCTGCAACTCTATTTGATTTCCCGCTCCTGTGCTTTAACACAAAGGTATAGCTTTGGAGAAACTCAACCCACTTCATGTGCCGCTGATTCAGTTTTGTCTGGCTGTTGATGTACTGCAATGCCTGATGATCAGTAAATAGAACAAACTCTTTTGGCAACAAATAATGCCTCCACTTCTTCAGAGCTTGAACTATAGCATAAAATTCCTGGTCATAAACTGAATACTTTTTCCGAGCATCATTGAGCTTTTCACTAAAATAAGCAACAGGTCTGCCTTCTTGGCTCAGTACAGCCCCTATTGCACTGCCACTGGCATCACAGTCGACCTGAAATACTTTGTTGAAGTCTGGAAGTGCCAAAACAGGCTGTTCTATGACCTTTTTCTTTAATGCATCAAAGCTCCTCTCAGCCCCTAAGGTCCACTTGAACTCTTTTTTATCCCCTCTCATTGTTTCTGTGAGGGGTGCACAAATGCTGCTGAAGTTTCTTATGAACTTTCTGTAAAAGTCGGCTAGACCATGAAATGATCTTACCTCTCGTTGTGCTTCTTGGGGTAGGCCATTCTATGATAGCCCTTACCTTCTCTGGGTCCATTTTCAGACCTTCTACCGAGATTACAAATCCCGGGTATACTAATTCTTTCTTGACAAAATTACACTTTTTTAGATTTATTAATAACTGCTCCTCCCGCAGCTTTTCAAAAACCCTCCTGATGTGCATCAGGTGTTCCTCCAGGGTTCTGCTGAATATTAATATATCATCTAAATAAACAATGACAAATTTTCCTAAAAACTCTTTCAGTACCTCATTCATCAACCTCATGAAGGTACTTGGTGCATTGGACAGCCCAAATGGCATGACCAACCACTCATACAAGCCTTCTCTTGTCTTGAAGGCTGTCTTCCACTCATCTCCTTCCCTGACACGGATCTGGTGGTAACCACTCTTGAGGTCAATTTTGGTGAAGTACTTGGCTCCACTCAAACAGTCCATTATGTCATCCATCCTTGGCAGTGGAAACCTGTACTTTATTGTGATCTTGTTGATGGCTCGAGAGTCTGTGCACATTCTCCACTCTCCATCCTTCTTGGGTGCTAGTACTGCAGGTACCGCACATGGGCTAAGACTCTCCCTAATCAATCCCTTCTCCAGCAACTCCTGGACCTGCCTGTTTAGTTCTTCAGTTTCTACAGGTGTCATTCTATGTGCAGCCTTATTGGGCAAGCTTGACCCTGGCACCAAATCAATATGGTGACTGATTTTTCTTACTGGGGGTAAACCCTCAGGCACATTATCAGATATGATATCTGGAAATTCCTTCAATAGCTCTTGGACTTCTACTGGTGCATCTTTGCATTCTGTATCCCTGACTCTAGGAATTAATGCATAACACATATGTTCATGCTTTAAATCATCTAAAAATTTTCTTTCGTCAACCAAGCAAATTCTTGCACTGCCACATACCTTTTCTTCCACCTCCTTCAGGGGTTTCAACTTATGGCGCATTCCATTCTTGGTCACGAAATAGGTGTTGGCTCGGCCATCATGAACCGCACACTTGTCAAACTGCCATGGCCTTCCCAACAGCAAATGGCATGCATCCATGGGCAGAATGTCGCACAGAACCTCATCACGGTAATTTCCAATGCTGAATTTTACCAGGCATTGTTCATTGACCAAAACCTTATGGTCTTTCTGCAACCATGCGATCCGATATGGATGCGGGTGTTTCTTTCTCTCCAGTTGTAGCTTTGTAACCATTCCCTCTGAAACTAGGTTATCTGTGCTACCGTTGTCAATGATGATGTTGCAAATCTTACCCGCGCATTTACACCTTGTGTGGAATAAGCTTTTCCTCTGATCTGTAGCTCCCTCTTCATTCAGCAGGACTCTCCTTGCAATCATTACTTCTCCTCTCTCAGCTTCTTCAGAATGCTCAGACCCAGCATCTTCATCAACGACTGCTACTCTGGCATTTCCTTCCGGCCTCTGATTATTTCTTTCTCGCTGTGTGGGCATTCATATTGGTGATGTCCCTCTTCACCACACTGGAAGCAAGTCCCTCGGAATCTTCCTCTTCCTTGTCCACGTCCAGCTCGGCCTCTTCCCCCTCGGTAACCATTATTCTGATCACGGGGGCGGTCTGTATTTTCTCTCCTTTGTTCTTGCCTGCTGCTACCTTCTCCATTTTTTTGAGAATCTTCATTTCTTCTTCCACTGTTCCTTCCGTCGGTTCTTCCTCCATGACCTCTTCCTCTTTGCTTGTTTTCAAACCTCCTATTGAGCTTCTCTTCAACCTTTAAAGCAAATTGGTAAGCGTCCTCTATGGTGGTCATCCGGACTAGACTTAGTTCTTCCTGAATGCTTGCTCGTAACCCATTAATGTAACGGGCTACCTTCTCCTTGTTGGCCTCTGAGTGGCTTGTTCTAATCATTATTTTATGAAATTCTTTCGTGTATTCTTTCATAGACTTGCTTGATTGCCTCAATCCTTGCATTTTCTTCAGCAGGTCTAACTCATAATCACCAGGGATGAACTGCCTCTTTAGCTTTTCTGCCATCCGCTCCCACTTAGTTATTCTCTCTTTCCCTCTTTTATTTTGCTCCAGCTCGCACTCCCTTCCACCAAATGCTAGCATGACCTTTCAGTTTGGTCTTTGCGAATCTGACCCTATCAGGATCCTCAACCTCTTCGTACTCAAAGTACTCTTCCAGGTCGTTGATCCAGTCGATCAATTCCTCTGGATCAAGGTTCCCAAAATATGTGGAAACCTCCATCTTCGGCCTCTTCCCAATCTGGGATATGGCTTTGTATAGTCTGGCCTGAGCCGGATCTATTGCTTCTTCTTCTTCCTCAGGTTGGTCTTCTTCCTCATCATCTTCCTCTTCACTACCTTCGTCTCTTCTTGGCTCCAATCTTCTGTGCATTTCTTCTTGCAGGGCTTGCATTTGCCACTGCAAAGCTCGAACATCTTCTGCTGCTGCCATGCCTCTCCCACCAACAGGATTTCTCCTTGGAGGCATTCTGCTCACCCAATTTCAAGCCCTTCCACAGATCCTGGTGTAACTGCCTCTCCTCCGGCGATCTGCTACATGCTCAGGAACTACTGGCTCTGATACCACTTGGTGGAGAACAGATCTTGCATAATACAAAAAACCAGAGAAACAAGAGCCCAAGATTTGTATTCGGTACTTTGGAAGAATTTACAAGAATATACAGCCAAACTATCATTTGCCAACCCCCTCTCATTACAATCCATGGGTTTTTATTGAGGTCCCGATCCTCTGTGCTTTTACACTTCCCACGATCTACAATTGCCACTTGGAACAATTCTGGAAAGTTGCATTGATGAGACTCTAGGTGAGGTGCGCGACTGGCTGCCATATCCAATGAAATCTTCTTCTGGATCTTTTGCTTGCTGTTAGTTGCTTTAAATGCGTCTTCCAGATACCCTGCATGAGTGGCCAACATGCCCGTTGGAATCCTTCTTTGGAACAGCTGCTTCACTGCCTCTTACTTGCCGCGCACGAAGGGATGTCTTTATGAAAGCTGGAGTGCATGTTTTTCTATTTGGTCATGATATCACGACATGTCGCGATATCGTGACCATTTCCCTCCTATGCTTTCTCTCTCCAGCTTTCGTCGCGATATCGCGACATGTCGCGATATCACGACATTTCCTCCGTCAAGCCCTTTCCCTCCGTTTTGGCCGCGATATCGCGACCTGTCGCGATATCGCGCCGTTTTCATCTGTCGGCCTCCGTTCTCCTGCTCTGGTCATGAAATCATGACATGTCATGATTTCGTGACCTTTTTGTCTCTGCGCCTTGCTTTCTCTGCCTTGGGTCATGATTTCGTGACATGTCACGATTTCGTGACCCTTTGTCCTTCGGCCTTGCTTTCACTACCTTGGGTCACGATTTCGTGACCCTTTGTCTTTCGGCCTTGCTTTCTCTGCCTTGGGTCACGATTTCATGACATGTCACGATTTCGTGACCCTGTGTAACACTTAGAAAAAACAAAAAAAAAACTTTGCCACTTAGAAAGAAATAACAACAAAAGTTTGGTTGATGCTCGATTGCTTTGCTGCCCTCGGATGCTCCTGCATCACCTTCCACTAGCTCTGCTCTTAGTGGTGATCCTCTAGAAGACCTCTACCTCCTCTACCCTTAGCAAGTGGAATTCTATCCATAGAAGACACCTGTCTTCCCTGCTCTGGCTGGAGATCTCTGTCCTCAACTCTATCACTACAAAGTCGGTCCTCTTATCTGCACCAAAACACAGTCCTTCGATCTGGCACAAATCTGTCCTCTTCCTCTTTTCTTTTCTGTTACAGTTGCACTTGGTCGAAACCAAATTTTCACAGTCTACGCAAACACAGCAGCACTTGATCAACTTATGCTCTTCTATGAAAACACAGTAGCACAGTCTTCGCACATCCAGCACAAACACAACAGTAGCTCAGACTTCCACTTATGCACCTCTACGATCGATCTTCTCCTCGCACTCTATCTGTGCAAATCACACTTAGAATGCACACTTAATCGATTCACAAACTATTCAAATAGCCCTCCTTTTATAGAGTAATATTCAAGATCATTACATTCAATCTTAGTCGGTTGTTACTCTTCAACTGCATCGGCTGCAAAACCTTGCGCTGCGTCGGCCCAGATTTTAACTTTGTCGGCTCAAAGTTAACTCTGTCCTTCAATCGCCTCTGGTTCTGTAGTTTTCCCTATGAAACTACAACATGTCACGATATCATGACATTTTTATAGCCATACACCTTCTATAGCCTGTTGTCACGAAATCATGACACCTTGGCCTTTGTCAACTTCCTTTGTGCTTCTGTCATGAAATCGTGACACCTTTGCCTCTTGCTGACGTCATCTCACTTCTGTCATAAAATCATGACACTTTAGTCTTCATGGCCTTCCTCTCAGCTTTTGTCACAAAATCATGACACATTTGCTTCTGCTGACGTCATCTGCAACTCTGTCATGAAATCGTGACACTTTAGTCTTCATGGCCTTCTTTGAGGCTTGCACTAGCGAAAACGGAACATGTCACAAAATCGTGACACTTTCACCTTCAAGCTCTTCCTTCTTGACCTCGTCACGAAATTGTGACGCTTCTTCTGATGAAGACTTGCTATCAGTTTCTATCGCAAAATCGTGACATTTTCGCCAACTGAAAGCTGCCAACTCAACCTGTCATGAAATCATGACACTCTCTGTATTTGCAAGCTTTCTCTCCAACCTGTCATGAAATCATGACACTTTTTGCATCCATACAACTTCTTTGTAAGCTGTCGCAAAATCACGATGCTTCTCATTTCAGACTCTTCATTTTTGCTGCATGTCACGAAATCACGACAGTTCTCACTTCAAGCTTTTTAGCATGTCATGAAATCACGACAGTCCTCAACTTGACCTCTACAACATGTCATGAAAATGCGATAGTCCTCACTTGGAACTTTGCATCATGTCACGAAATCATGACAGTTCCTGAATAACTTTCTCTCTCATCGATCTTGTCGCAAAATTGCGACAGCTCACACTACGGACTCTCTCTTCTACAACATGTCACGAAATCGTGACACTTTTTCGTCCGTATAGCCTCCTTTGCAGAATGTCTCAAAATCATGACACTTTTCTTTCTCTGCCTTCTTGCACTGTCTGAGTCACGAAAATGCGACATGTCGCAAAATTGTGATACTTTTCATCTTGCTCTTCTTCCCTGCCAACATGTCACGAAATTGTGACAGTTTTGCCTGCTTCGTCTCTACCTTCCAGCATGTCGCGAAATCATGACAGTTTTGCCTGCTTCATCTCTGCCTTCCAGCATGTCATGAAATCATGACACTTTTGCTCGAACTTTCTCTCTCCTCAAACATGTCATGAAATCACGACAATTTTGCCAGCGCTTTCTCTCTCTTGAAACATGTCACGAAATCGTGATAGTTTTTCCAACCGCCTGCATACTTTTTCTTACTTGTCTTTTTCTTGATCTTTTGCAACTGGGATACTCTGATCTACTTGAAAACTCATTGTCCAAACTGAATCCTTCATCAAAACACATTCTTTGACATCAAACCAAATTGCTTCAAGACCTTCTTGACATCAATGACAACATCTATACTTGAGCAAAGGCAATGTACCCAAGGTACTCAAAAATTGCCAACAATCTCCCCCTTTGTCATTGATGGCAAAACTTTTATTGAAACACATCTTAGGAGCCAAAAATGAACCCAGCTGTGTCAACAACTGAGAATCTCCTTGTTGAAGTTTTTGCTCCCCCTAACTTGAAGCTCTCTTCTTCACTATGAAGCTCTCCCCCTTACTCATATCTCTCCCCCTTTGTCATCAATGGCAAAGGGTCACCTTTAGGGCTCGGGACTAAGAATGAGCCTCTTAGCTTAGTCCCTCCCCCACCTCCTGATGAGGTGATTTAAAACAAGGGTGGGAGTGAAACTCCCATTAGGCACTCATCATCATTAGTGTCTACAATTTCTTTGTCGGACCTTCTCTTGAACTCTTTGTCAGTGTTTATGTTCTTGTCTCTTTTCTTGTTCTTGTTCTCATCTCTTTTCTTATCCAAACCCTGATCCTTGGACCTGTTTATACCACTGTTCCTATTCCTGTACCTTGGAAGATCAGCTCTGCACTGTCTGGTTGTGTGACCTGCATTGTTGCACTTATAGCAAGTAACAATATTATTTCTTTTGGGCATAGCTATTCTTTGAATCTGCCTGTTCTAACTAACCCAGTTCCTATTATTTGCCTTGCAAAAAATTGCCTTGTGCCCGAACTGATTACAAGAGTAGCAATACCCTTGAAATAAATTACGGCCCCTAAAATTGTCATTTATCTTCCTTACTTGAGTCATGCACTGCGAAGCCATGTGGCCAAACCCGTGACACGCAAAACATCTGCCGTGAAATATTCTTTTGTTTGACCTCTTGGATCCCGAAAACTTCTTTTTCATATTCAGAATTTTGTTTTCTATTTCTGTGCATTTATCACTTACGGACTCTTTCTCTGAAATACTCTCTTCATCAGAACTCTCTTCTTTCTGAAATCTCTTACTTGATTCCCCAACCTATTTTTTGTGTGGTTTAACAAAACCAAGACCTGTTCTATCTAATGGATTTCTTTGACTTTGGATGAGAGACTTAACCATTTTGGAGCTATCTTGAAACCTGTATTAGCTTATCCTTGTATTCTTTATTTTCCTCTTTCATGGTAGCCATTTTTTGTTCTAATTCACTATACTCAAGCATCTTAGATTCTAACTCATTCTTGAGTTCTTGTGTCTTAGCCATAGAGATGTCAAGACTTTCTATGAGTTCATCTTTCTCCATACAACATTCATCTAACTTATCCTTTAGTCTAGCATTCTTCTTCCTTTCCTTTTTCAAAACACTAAGAGCATTAGTAAGTTCACATTCAAGATCCTCTATTTGATTGCATTTTGAAATATCAAGGCCTTTTTCAGATTTCTTATCACTAGAGGTGCTACCCTTTTCAAAAACCATACAAGCATCTTCCTTATCATTTTCTGAAGCATCCTCATACATACTAGCAACCAATTCATTATTTGTGCAATCATCCTCAAGGTGCCCAAAATTTCCACATCTAAAACATTTCATGACAATGAATTTATGTTTCGGTTCTTCCTCCTTTTCTGAAATGAACATCATCTCATTTTCATCATCACTAGAAGAGCTTTCACTATCACTGCTAGAACACTTACTTGCTTTGTCTAGGTAGAAGCTCTTCTTATTCTTGTGTGAATGCCTCTTTCCTTGATTGTTGTGCTCATCTTTGTTCTTTCTGTAATACTCGTGCTTTTCAAAATCCTTGCTCTTAACATCCTGTATATCATCATCACTTTCATTCTTGGAAATAGTACAGTCAGTAGCATAATGACCAAAATTTCCACAATTGAAACATCTTATGTTTTTCTTGCTTTTGTGTTTTCTAGAGAACTTGCCTTTCTTGTTGTAATATGCCTCTTCATCACTAGAAGACTCATCACTCTCTTGAATCTGTTTGCCCTTTGATTTCTTGGTAGCTTTGAAAGCTGCCTCTTTCTTGACATCAACTTTCACTTGAGTTCTCAGCTCAAATGCTGCAAGAATACTATGGAGCTCATCCTTTTTCAATTTATCTAAATCTTTAGCTTCCTCAATAGCAAAAATATTTTCACTAAATCTATTAGGAAGAGATCTTAAAATCTTATCACACACATCATTTTCAGCAACCTCAAGACCTAGATCTTTCATGGATTTAACAACCTCATCCATACAAAGCATGTAGTCACTAATATTTTCATCATCATTCATTTTGAGTTGTTCAAACATACCTTTAAAATGTCTCAATTTGGCCTTTCGGACATTTGCATCACCTGTATGAACCACCTGCAATTGTTTCCACATTTCACTAGCTGTCTTGCAGTGAATAACTTTGGTGAGATCTGCTTTTTGTAAGCCTCTCAGGATTGCATTCATGGCTTTTGAATTGCTGTGAAGCATGATCCTGTCTTCTTTGGTATAAGGACCATGTTTAGGAATAGTGTATTCGTCTTCAATCACTTCCCATACCTCATTACCAAGTGCCATTAGATAAACTCTCATTCTTGCACTCCACGGACCGAAATCTGATCCATCAAGAATAGGTGCTTGCATTGCCACCTAAAAAATCCATTGTGTTCTTAACCAGTTCTTCCTTCCGATTGTTAAACCTTTTCGAAGGAACCCGCTATGATACCAATTGAAGAACACAAGCTTATACTGAGAGGGGGGGGTGAACAGTATAAGACCACTTTTTAATTTGCTTTAGAACCAACTTTCAAAACAGTATAATGCAGTGTATAGATAGCAGTAAAAATAGCAAAAATCAAATCAATGCACAACACACCATCCACAAAGTGACACAACAATTTACGTGGTTCACCCAAGGTGGGCTACTCCATGGATAAAACTTTTCTCTAAAATTTATATCACAATTCTTTGGGAAACCTTCCCAATTACAAAGTTTATGGGCACCAACCCAAAGGAGACACCTTCCCCTAGCTCTGCTCTTAGTGGTGATCCTCTAGAAAACCTCTACCTCCTCTACCCTTAGTAAGTGGAATTCTATCCACAGAAGACACCTATCTTCCCTGCTTTGGCTGGAGATCTCTGTCCTCAACTCTATCATCGCAAAGCCGGTCCTCTTATCTGCACCAAAACATAGTCCTTCGGTCTGGCACAAATATGTCCTCTTCCTCTTTTCTTTTCTATTACAGTTGCACTTGGTCGAAACCAACTTTTCACAGTCTGCACAAACACAACAGCACTTGATCAACTTATGCTCTTCTACAAAAACATAGCAGCACAGTCTTGGCACATCCAGCGCAAACACAGCAGTCTCTCAGACTTCCACTTATGCACCTCTGTGATCGATATTCTCCTCGCACTCTATCTGTGCAAATCACACTTCGAATGCACACTTAATCAATTCACAAACTATTCAAATAGCCCTCCTTTTATAGAGTAAGATTCAAGATCATTACATTCAATCTTAGTCGGTTGTTACTCTTCAACTGTGTCGGCTGTAAAACCCTATGTTGCGTCGGCCCAGATTTTAACTTTGTCGACTCAAAGTTAACTCTATCCTTCAATCACCTCTGGTTCTGTATCTATCCCTGCAAAACTACAACATGTCATGATATCGTGAAATTTTTACAACCGTACACCTTCTATAGCCTGTTGTCACGAAATCGTGACACCTTGGCATTTGTCAACTTCCTTTGTGCTTCTATCATGAAATTGCGACACCTTTGCCTCTTGCTGATGTCATCTCACTTCTGTCATGAAATTGTGACACTTTAGTCTTCATGGCCTTCCTCTCAGCTTTTGTCATGAAATCATGACACATCTGCTTCTACTGACGTCATATGCAACTCTATCGTGAAATCGTGACACTTTAGTCTTCATGGCCTTCTTTGAGGCTTGCACTAGCGAAAATGGAACATGTCACAAAATCATGATGCTTTCACCTTTAAGCTCTTCCTTCTTGACCTCGTCGTGAAATCACGACGCTTCTTCTGATGAAGACTTGCTATCAGTTTCTATTGAGAAATCATGACATTTTTGCCAACTGAAAGCTGCCAACTCAACCTGTCGTGAAATCGTGACACTCTCTATATTCGCAATATTTCTCTCCAACTTGTCGTGAAATCATGACACTTTCTGCATCCGTACAACTTCTTTGTAACCTATCGTGAAATCATGACGCTTCTCATTTCTTACTCTTCCTTTTTGCTGCATGTCATGAAATCGTGACAGTTCTCACTTCGAGCTTTTCAGCATGTCACGAAATCGCGATAGTCCTCAACTTGACCTCTGCAGCATGTCGCAAAAATGTGATAGTCCTCACTTGGAACTTTTGCATCATGTCACAAAATCACGACAGTTCCTAAATAACTTTCTCTCTCATCGATCTTGTCACGAAATTGTGACAGCTCACACTGCAGACTCTCTCTTCTGCAACATGTCACGAAATCGTGACACTTTTTCGTCCGTACAGCCTCCTTTGCAGAATGTCATGAAATTGCAACACTTTTCTTTCTCTGCCTTCCTACATTGTTCGAGTCACGAAAATGTGACATGTCACGAAATCACGATACTTTTCATCTTGCTCTTCTTCCCTACCAACATGTCACAAAATCGCGATAGTTTTTCCTGCTTCGTCTCTGCCTTCCAACATGTCGTGAAATCGTGACAGTTTTGCCTACTTCGTCTCTGCCTTCCAGCATGTCGTGAAATCGCAAAAATTTTGCCCTAACTTTCTCTCTCCTCAAACATGTCACGAAATCACGACAGTTTTGCCAGTGCTTTCTCTCTCCTTAAACATGTCGCGAAATCGCGACAATTTTTTCAGCCGCCTGCATACTTTTTATTACTTGTCTTTTTCTTGATCTTTTGCAACTGGGCTACTCTGATCTACTTGGAAACTCACTGTCCAAACTGAAACCTTCATCAAAACACATTCTTTGACATCAAACCAAATTGCTTCAAGACCTTCTTGACATCAATGACAACATCTACACTTAGAGCAAAGGCAATGTACCCAAGGTACCCAAAATTGCCAACAATATTAAACTTGGAACATAAGTGAATATCAACCAGGCCTATATTGGTTACCAAATAAATCACCCCTACTTGAGGGAAACTATAAGTTAAATTGTATGTACAATAAGGTGAGTGGTGATATGAATTATTTGTTCTTCTTAGGAAGTTTAGAATGAGAAATAATGCTTTTAAAGGGAATTAAAAAATACTCTTTTTAAAAAATAATAAATTGAACACATAAATATTTTTAGATATATTTTATTTATTCTTTATTATGTAAGGATTTGATTGAATACCCATTTATTTCATTCAAGCTGACTATATGTAACAAATTGATTCCAAAAAAATTAATTAATATAGAGATTGTTTTGAAAGGAAATATTTTTCATTCACTAAAATATATCTATAAAATATTAAAGACGTTTGGAAAATAGAGAATTTAAGTTGTTAATATAAAAGTTTACTTAATGAAATAAAGAAATCGTAAAAAAATATTTTAGTAATTTCTTTAATTAAGGATTTAAGATTTAAGCAACACCTTTTTAATATTAAGCAAGATATATAAACAAAATTAATATTACCAACTTAAGAACAAAAGTAAAGAAGGAAAAAGAATGTAAAAAGTGATGCAATGACACCCCCTCCATCGAACTTAGTATAGGTGCAAAAGGAACCTATAAACCCGCCACAAATTTTTTTTATTAAAAATTTTACAATTCTCCTTTGATTTTTGGGCGAAGAAAAAGCTGGAAAGGAAAGGAATGAAATGTTTTTTTTTCTTACTACAATATATATATATATAGCTTACATTAAAGGGGTTGAGGTCAGCCAGAGGATGCAACAGAAAAAATGTCTTGAAAGATAGCGAGTAAGGGTCCACGAAGCACCTTTCAATGAACAAGTAGCGAGGAAGGGTGACATATACGTTCGTTGCTCCAATGGAGGCATCCAAGAAAAATGAGACTCCTATATATACACTGGATATAAGTGATGGGGACTGCAAAATTACGTACATCAAAAATCACATTTGCACTCTATATTTTAAATTTTACAATTACGTAAACAAAAATAGCCCGCAGGCTTTACAACAACTAGCGCACAGGCCCAGATTTCTAACACTCTGATGTAGATCTCTCACTCTGCAACTCTGTAAGGAAAAAAATTGAACAGTTTGAGTGGCCTCTGCCTCAACTCAGCAACCCGACTGTGCAACTCGCACTGCAGTTATCCAACTCTGCAACTGTCATTTTCCAACCCCTTTGGCATGGCTTCACTTCTCCTTTTATAATTTTGTGTGACTCATCGTCTTCCATCTGTCGGTCCTTCGATTCACTTCTGCCACGACGGTTCATTTTGTTTTCCCATCTCTTCGTCTTCACCTGTTTTCACTGCACCTTGATGCCACGTGTTGTTCTTGTGCTGCCATGTGTCGCTCAATGATGTCATCTTGTAACAGTACCTGAAGATGCAGAATGTCGTGATATCGAGACATCTTCTCCTTCTTCCTCTTCTTCTTCTCTTTCGGTCACGATATCGTGACATGTCGCGATATCACGACATTTTTCTCCCTCGCCTCCTTTCTCTTCTTTGGGTTGCAAAAATGTGACATGTCACGAAATCACGACATCTTCTCCTCTCTGCTTCCTCTCACTTCTTTAGGTCATGAAAATGCGACATGTCGTGAAATCGTGACATTTTCCTTCGCTGGCTCCCCCTTCGCCTCCTGGTCGCAAAAATGTGACCTGTCATGAAATCGTGACATCTTCTCCTCTCCGCCTTCTCTCTATTCTACGGGTCACGAAACTGTGACATGTCATGAAATCGTGACATCTTCCTCTTTCACTTTCTTTCGCTCCTTCGGGTCACGAAATCATGACATTTCGGCTCCCTTGCCTTCTCTTCTTCATCGGGTCATGAAAATGCGACATGTCACGAAATCGCGACATCTTTCGTCCTCTGGCTCCCTCACTCGTCGACTGGTCATGAAACCACGAGATGGCATGAAATCATGACATCTTCCTCCTCGGGCTCCTTCGCTTGCCCTCTGGTTGTGAAAATGCGACATGTCACGAAATCGTGACATCTTTCTTCCTTGGCTCCTTCTTCGCCTTCTGGTCACGAAACTGCGACCTGTCATGAAATCGTGACATTTCTTTCTCCTGGCTCTCTCTCCCCTTAGCGGGTCACGAAACTACATGTCGTGAAATCGTGACATCTTCTCCTATGTGCCTTCTCTCTCTTCTACGAGTCGCAAAACTGTGACATGTCATGAAATCGCGACATCTTCCTCTTTCGCTCTTCATTTCTGCTTTTGGGTCGCGAAATTGTGACATGTCACGAAATCGCGACATCTTTTCCTCCTTGCACCTTTTCTCATCCTTTGGCCGTGAAAATGCGACCTATCGCGATATCGCGACACTTTTCTCCTCTGGCTCCTTTTCTCACCATCTCATCGTGAAAATGCGACCTGTCGTGATATCGCGACACTTTTCTCCTCAGGCTTCTCTCTCCTCTTTGTGTCGTGATATCGTGACACTTTTCCTATCATGATATCACGATAGTTTTCCCTGTAGCCTTCTCTCTGCTCTTTGTGTCACGATATCATGACACTTTTTTTGTCGCGATATCGTGATAGTTTTTCTTGTAGTCTTCTCTCTCCTCTTTATGTCGCGATTTTGTGACATGTCACGAAATCGTGACATATTCCTTCCTTAGCCAATTTTTTGAAAATGTCTCTGCTAGTGGATGCTCCTGCATCAGACACCCGAGGTTGGGGGAGAAGTGATCTTCTCTTCTTTTCTATTTTTCGTCACGCATTCCATGCAGCTTCTCTCGTAGGGCTTTCGCTTGCCTTCGTAAATCGTTTCTAAGCAGCTTCTCTTGCAGGGCTTGCACTTGCCTCTGTAAATATCTGAATGCCTGTAACCATGAATATTCAGATCTCATTTCTCTCTCATCTCTCAGAACCCTTCACCATAGATCTTGGCACAAACTACCTCACGTTCGGTGAATCTGCTTACGCACTTAGAATCTTCTAGCTCTGATACCACTTGATGGGGACTACAAAATTACGTACATCAAAAATCACATTTTCACTCTATATTTTCAATTTTACAATTACATAAACAACAACAACCCACAGGCTTTACAAAAACCGACGCACAGGCCCAGATTTCTAACACTCTAATGCAGATCTCTCACTCTACAACTCTAGAAGGAAAAAATCTGAACGGTCTGAGTGGCCTCTACCTCAACTCAGCAACCCGACTGTGCAACTCGCACTGTAGTTATCCAACTCTGCAACTACCATTTTCCAACCCCTTTAGCATGGCTTTGCTTCTCCTTTTATAATTTCACATGACTCATCATCTTCCATCTGTCGGCCCTTCGATTCACTTTCGCCACGATGGTTCATTTCGTTTTCCCGTCTCTTCGTCTTCACCTATTTTCGTTGCACCTTGATGCCACATGTTGTTCTTGTGATGCCACGTGTCGCTCAATGACATCATCCTGTAATGGTCCCTGAAGATACAGCATGTCACGATATCGCGACGTCTTCTCCTTCTTCCTCTTCTTCTCTTTCGGTCGCGATATGTCGTGATATTGCGACATTTTTCTCCCTTGCCTCCTTTCTCTTCTTTGGGTCGTGAAAATATGACATGTCACGAAATCATGACATCTTCTCCTCTCTGCTTCCTCTCGCTTCTTCGGGTCATGAAAATGCGACATGTCGCAAAATCATGAAATTTTCCTCTGTTGGCTCCCCCTTCGCCTCTTGGTCGCGAAAATATGACCTGTCGTGAAATCACGACATCTTCTCCTCTCCACCTTCTCTCTCTTCTGTGGGTCACGAAACTGTGACATGTCACGAAATCGTGACATCTTCCCCTTTCGCTGCCTTTTGCTCCTTCGGGTCGTGAAATCGTGACATTTTGGCTCCCTTGCCTTCTCTTCTTCATCGGGTCGTGAAAATGTGACATGTCACGAAATCGTGACATCTTTTGTCCTCTGGCTCCCTCACTCGCCAACTGGTCACAAAATCATGACATATCATGAAATCATGACATCTTCCTCCTCGGGCTCCTTCGCTTGCCCTCTGGTCATGAAAATGCGACATGTCACGAAATCGTGACATCTTTCTTCCTTGGCTCCTTCTTCGCCTTCTGGTCGCGAAACTGCGACTTGTCGCAAAATCACGACATTTCTTTCTCCTGGCTTTCTCTCTCCTTGGTGGGTCGTGAAACTACGACATGTCACGAAATCATGACATCTTTTCCTCTATGCCTTCTCTCTCTTCTATGGGTCGCGAAACTGCGACATGTCACAAAATCGCGACATCTTCCTCTTTCGCTCTTCATTTCTACTGTCGGGTCGCGAAATCGTGACATCTTTTCCTCCTTGCACCTTTTCTCGTCCTTTGGCCGCAAAAATGTGACCTATCGCGATATCATGACACTTTTCTCCTCTGGCTCCTTTTCTCACCATCTCGTCACGAAAATGCGACCTGTCGCGATATCGCGACACTTTTCTCCTCAGGACTCTCTCTCCTCTTTGTGTCGCGATATCGTGACACTTTTCCTGTCATGATATCATGACAGTTTTCCCTACAGCCTTCTCTCTGCTCTTTGTGTCGCGATGTCGCGACACTTTTTTTGTCGCGATATCGTGACAGTTTTTCCTACAGTCTTCTCTCTCCTCTTTGTGTCGCGATTTTGCGACATGTCACGAAATAGTGACATCTTCCTTCATTAGCCAATTTTTCAAAAATGGCTCTACCATTGGATGCTCCTGCATCAATAAGGAATGGTGGTGTCTACGTTCTCCACACCAATGGTAGTGTCTAGGAAAAATGAGACTCCTATATCTACACTGGATAAGAAAAATGTTATTTTAAAAAATCATATAACCCCTTACCATATGATGCATTGAAGAGGTGTTTAGAGGAGTGACGCCAAAGTAGAGAGTCTCCCTTAGCAATGGTGCCACAGGCTAGCTTTAAAATATGAATCAGAGATGCTGATAGAAAGGCAACGAAGAGAGGATGCAGTGACCTGAGTGTTTCTAAATATTTCACTTGCAGAATAGATTATCTCACCACACACTAACCTGAAGAAAAAATACTTGCAAATATTTATAGGGAACAATATAAAATGGGCCCAAAGAAATATCAATCTAAGATTTACCAAATAAAATATTAGGAATACAAAAGAGTTATGATTTTAAGCTTAGAAAGATGTTTATATAACAAGAGAAAAGAATATCCTCTTGAGCACCAAAGGACAAATGGATATGATGAACTTCGAGTAGAACGCTTCCTAAAATCTCAAGATCTTCGAAGAATATAAAAAAATAATGAGAGAAATGCCTGTTGAGAGACGTAGTCTCAAGGTGCGCCACAACAAAATGTTGGCCAAAGGCCACGTTCGAAAAAAAAATTATGAACGTTGGTCTAGGTAGGTAGACCAAGAGTCATTAATTGGTGACACATAGAGCAATCCTTACATTAATTAAAATTTATGAAGACAAAATGATTTGAGATTGTAAGATAAAAAAAATTAAATGCCCACCAAAAGTAAGGGCCTATGATTTTTTCCTTTCCTCCACGTTAGAAGATACGCAACGAGGGAAAAAGGACACAAAACGCTTATCTTTCTATGTTATGAAATGCGCAGTGAAGGCTATTGAAAGTCGAACGAGCTGGAATTTAAGCAAAAAAAATTGAACGTAGGCAAAGTAAGAGGACAAATAAAAATAGGGGGTCTCTAAAAAAACATTTGATTTATATTAGTTTCCTTCTTGAGTGAAACACAGTGATGGCTGTGTTTGAGATGTGAAGAAATAATATAAATTAAAAAACACCTAGAACGGGACGTAGTGTTGATTTAATTGTTTTAAACTAAGTTGCATTCGTTAAGGAGTTTTTTTATAGAGGAGAAAAAAATTAATATGCATAAACAAGTAGTGAATAAATAAATTTTGAAAGATTTGCATCAATGGTAAAACAAAATTATATAAACCAGTACGTATTACCATAAGAAAATATTTAAAAAAAAAAATTGCATATATGAGCATACTACAATATGAAAAAAAACCTCTTTCTTTAAAAAAGCAAAGAATAAGAGATTAAGAACCAGTTCGAGAAACCTCATTCAAGAGAGAAACCTCATTCAAGAGAGAATGCTAGCAGAATATACCCTACTATGATACCATATTAGAATTCCCAAGAGTAGAACTAAAAATCATTACAATATTTGAAAAATTAAAATAGAACTTATTGATTTATTTCAGGGATCAACTTTGTATAAATAGCAAAGTTGATCATTGAGAGTCGTTGGATTACAACAACTCATCAAGTCTGATGAAGACACCACTGAGGTTTCACCTGATACATGGAGGAGTGGAACAACTCAAGTGTGTCTATCCTAGTAGAACTTAAGAGAATATTCACTTATTCTAACAATTACTTCAAATATATTTCTTTCATTGGGAATCACATCTTGTCTTTTTTCTCAAACAACTCTTCTATTGTGTCCGAAAATGATACTTCCACCTTGAAGAGTCAAGTGGATTTTTTATTACCTTTAGGTCATATTCCCCTTGGGACCTTAGACCTCTGGTGAACATATTTCAAATTTCTTAAGAGCCTGCTCCTTTAGGTTGGATCAAATTTAATTTTGATGGAGTAGCAAAAGGGAATTTGAGCAAAGTGGTAGCAAAGGCATTTTTTTTTTATCACATGGGCAACATCTTATTGGCCTTTGCTAAGAATATAGGAATCTAAACAAATAATTTTATGAAGATGATAGCATTTTTTCAAGGCCTTAACCTTTTTGTTGATTACCCTTGCTCAAATTTTATCATAGAATGGGACTCTCTTAATTTTATTCATCAACACAAAAAGGATACCCAACCCAATTGGAGGACTCAGGACCTCATTGAAGAATCCAAGAGACTCATCCAAAGGAGGAGTAGAATCTTGATTCAACATGTCTACCATGAAGGCAATAAATCTTCTGATGTGCTAGACAATATTGGGGTCTCTTAGAAATAATTTTAGTGTGGAATTCCAATTTCACTCATGATATCATTCTTGCTCATGTTGAAAACATCAAATCCATTCAGAAATTTGGTTTCTAATTTAATTAGTGCCTTGTCTAATGCCCTATTTTTGGTCAGGTCATGTTATTCATGGTTTTGTTGTGTTAGTCAATTTCTTCAGTCTTGTCCCTATAACTTTGTGAACTCCAAGTCATTGATTTATTTTTTTTAGTGCTCCAATTTCAGGTGTTGTGGTATTCACCATATTTATTCCCAATATAAGATGGTATTTACCATTTCCAAAGCTTTCACGTATCTTGGGTGGATAGATATAAAGTAATTTTTTTTGTTGTTGTCCTCCATATTTGTTTCTCTTATAGTGGAGCATATTGTCTCCCAATATTTACTTTGTAAATATTACCTTTTAAGACTGTCTCTTTTGTTCTAATCTCACTTTGTAAAAGGTTTTGGGAGCTTTCTCAAAACTCCTTCATTTCAATCAATAAAAAAAATAAAATAAAATCAATGATATAACAATCTGTTAATTCCCTAATAACATTTTTTGGGGTCTTATTCATACCCTTAATATTCTAGGAGATCATTTTCATCTTGAGTTTTTATTTTGATTAGTGGGCTCAACCCCACTTGTTATTAATACCTATGATATTTCATTTTGGATTTCCAATTCAATATCCTTTTGAGTTTTCTTTTCTTTTTATTCTTCTTTGATGATCTTTATCTCATTTTTCCATTCCCACCAACACTTTAATATTCATCATTATCTTCTATTTTTCCATATTTTTCATATTGGGACTTATCTTCTAAATATTTATGCTACCTTCAAGAATCTAAAATTGAAATAATAAACTCATAAACACTTTCTTATTTTTTTTCTCTCAAAACCCTAAATACAAGAATGATACTTCATAGTAATTACTTTCTTATGCTTCCCTACAAACACTAAATTTCCATAGATATCCTACATATGTATTTATTTATTATTACTTTTAAAAATTTAAAGTTCAATGGATATAATATTTACTACTTCCATTTTTATTACAAGGAGAGGATTTTATATTGCTTAGGGAAAATGAAGATGTTTTATGATTATTAGTCTTGACCTACTTCACCTCATTTTATTTAAAATTTTATTTCCTATATTCCTTCACATCTTTAACTCTTGAATTGGAACTTGCATATTGTACTTCCTCTTACCTTGTACTATTTTTTTTCTTATAATGGTTGATTAGAGTAAATTGCAATGGCATTTTTTCATTATATGATGTAGAGGGGTTTTTTTTTGTCACACTCTTGGAAGTGGAAAATACTTTATTTGACCCATGTTATACTATGATATGATCTCCTCTCTTCATATTATATTTTATCTTCTACCCCAAAATTTCCTTCTCTTTGCCCATTATTTTCACTTTGCAATCTCTTACCATGTGTATAGGATTATAATATTTATGATATATAAATATAATATGTTCATAATCCACTTGTTGATGCCATTATCTTTATCAAAGTTAATTATATTCGAGTGTATATAGAATGATATCTCCTATAATTAATTGGTTCATCCTAGATGAACTCTCCTAGAGTATTATCAATACTCTTTAAAACATCATTATTGATAAGCTACTAAGGAAGTCCAAAATATTTAATCCATATTGGAATCCTTTATTAGTATTTGTATACATACATATATTTCCATTCCATGGTATTAAATATAATGCTTCTTTATTCCTAAACCAAGGGTCATCCAATATCCCTCATTTTTAAAAGAGAAAATGATGAGGAAAAATCCATTTAGTAGAAAATTCATGGAGTAATTTTAATTCAATCCCCACTTTCACTTGATTCAATTTTGAATCTATTAAAATATTGGCCAATATGCATGGAACTTACCTATTAACCTTCTACTTTTAAGAACTATTTTATCATGCTTGGTCATCTCATCCTTAATGGTCACTTTTAGTGTAGCAATTACTACATAGATAGGGAATGCCATAGATTTATTCTTCCTCTTATCTCTAACAAGGGTATCTATACATCCAACTAGAGCATCCTTTGGATATACAATTTCAAAGATGATTTTCCTTCCATTTTACCAAGATTTTATTCATAAGAATTCTCCTAAGAAATGGAACAAGAGTAAGTGGCACTCGCTCTTTACCTACACTTTACTTCTTCCTTCTTATTTATTTCCTTCTCATGCTCACAAAACTTGCTTGCTTTCTAAAACAAGAAAACTGTGAGGATCACTCTTGGCTAACACTCACTCTATATTTATGTCAAATCCATGAGATCAAATTTTAGCATCCTTGATGAGTTCAAGATTCAGTTTGGTGATAATATGATCAAGTGGGACCTCATGTTCCCAGTGAAGTAAAGTAATGAGACATTCATATCTTCCTTTTCTTTGATGTTTTTTATTGTGGGCTTTCCCATTTTGCCTATCTTTAGGTCTTCCTTGGTCTAAGGGATCTCTTCTTATTCGTTTATGGTCTCTGTCAATCCCCTCTTGTCTTTGGAAGACAACATCTCTTGAAACCATTGGGAGGTCCTCTTCATATGTAATGGATCTCTTGTAAAAAGTTTGGGTACCCTTTCAAAACCCCTTCCTTCAATCTATCAACAACAATACTCACTATATACTAATTAGTAATTATTATTATTTTTTAATAATTTTTCTTTGTCCTACTTAAGCTATCCCATGCATACAAAACATAAAAGTTCAATATCAAGTGTCCCATTCATGCACCAAACATTAGATAGATTCTCACCTTTTAAGCATCCCAAATTTATCATATGATCTATTTTACCATTATCACTAATTTTTTATATAAATGAAAGAGATATAGACATAAAAAAAAATTGTAACACATGTTGGAATTATTAAAAAATTAAAAAATGAATTCTCTATGAATACAATTTTAAAGAAAAGTATATTAAAAAAAATCAATTGATATGACAAATTTTAACTTTTAATATTTTATTTTCCATGATAATAAATTTTAATATTATATTTATTTCATTTCAAATTTTATTAAATCCAATAAATTTAAGATAATTAAAATAACTTAATAATTTTTGAAAATAAACTTAGTGAGATATATTTTGAAAAATATTTATAAAAAAATATTAATAGTTTTATATTTCTAATAAAATTTTCAAGTTCAACGTTTGTTTTTATTTTGTGTGTAAATTTTACAAAAGCAATGTTTTACTATAATTTTTTATAAATATATTTTTTAAAGTAAAGTAATTTTTAAGGTTCAAAACATTAACTTATGGTGTAAAAGTTATCTTAAACCCTTTTAATTTTATTTTTATTTGTTATTTTAATTGTATCAAATATAATTTTGTCTATTTCCCCATTGTAGGGCGTATAAAAAGAAAGTGAAAGACAATGTGACCCAATCCCACCTAATATCAATCTCAATGGTGTGACCAACATGCGAAGTACCGAAAAGGTTCTCTTCTAGTTTATATGGAATCTAGGAGAAGCTAAGAATAATTTTATGGAGACTATAGTTATTTAATTTATCATTTTAGAAGTAAAAAGGAGGAATCCATCAAACGTGGTTATGATGTCCAATTTAAAATTATTTTGATGGTTAGTTTGAAATCCAAGACTCTTTAGGGTGCCAAGCATTGACAAATCAAATACTGTTTACATGATGTTAAATCCCTAAAATATGGTATTTTTATCACAAGCTAGTTCCATATGGCATGAGATCACACTAAAATATATAATATCTTAGCCAATTGAATTATAAATTAGGAAGAAGTAAATTTTCAATAAAAATTTATATAATATCTTATTTGTGAGGTTTAAACTTATATGTTGTTAAATAAGAAACGATTATAAGCAGGGTTACATCTCTCTACATGAAGAACAAAAATGCATCCAAATGGAGGAGTGGAACTAAGTTTCATAAGTTGGAATTTATTTTTTATTTTTATGATGGAATTGCCAATAAAAGTGACTTCACAAGGGCTTTTACCACCAATGAAATTTGAATTTGGATCATAAAGTGAAGGAAGATATATTGAATGACTTAGGAATATGCTTATACTTTTGAGAACTTTTTATTACCACATAATCTAAGATTCCAAATCATGGCTATTATACAAGGATAAGATAGATGTTAAGATAGGATATTCTAAATTATTTACCAAATCATAGAAGTGTATAATTTATAAATTATATGAAAGATAATTCAAATGTAGAGGGGATATCCCCATACATATATCAAAGATATGCATTAGCAGTTACCTTTATCATTTTAACCATTACAAATAATTTTAACCATTACAAATTATAAAATTCGGAACCATTCCAATTGCTAATGTCAATGCCAAATTTTATTATTAGCACTAGTGCTAGATACAACATCAATACAAGTCCCTAGTACTCATGTTAAATCCATTTCCCAATGGTAGTACTTAGCCTCATGGGTTAATTTATAGGGTCCGTGACATACATGATACCATACAATGTGCATTCATATTAGGGTAATTATAATAAAATATATTAGAAGCATTATGTTGCTAACTATATAAAAATATGATTAAATTAAGTTTAAGTGATATGCATTGGGAAAATGACATTGGGGGTAGGGGTATTTCTTCCATTCATTTTCTATCCTTTAAAATAGAGGTTTTGTTTGGTTATATTTTTACCCAATTTAAATTTCATAGACAAAAAAGAAGAATCACCTGAAAAACTGTATAGATAAGGTTGTTTTTGTAGCACATTGGAAAAGAAATTCTAGGGCTAAGTTTACCTAATAATCTCATCCTAGGAAATTAAGGTTTCTAAAAATAATTTTTATATAATGCCCTAAATCCAATATTAGCACACTACCGACAAATTTAAAGTCTCTTTGATATTGATTAGAAAATTTATCTTTGTAACTATTCTAAAAAGGGAACCATGATCTCTATATATGATAGGAAGCATCACTATTTTAATATTTATTGTTATTATTATTACAATGGAAGAGTGTAAAAAATATTAAATAAGTGTTCTATTGGTATTAAATATGACATTAAAAATAAAATTGATCTTGTACCTGTTCCATTCATAGATGGTATGGATAATGAACCCTTTGAAATCAAATTACCCTTGTCATAAAATATAGAAATCAAAAGGGGCATAAAAATAGCATGAATAAAGGCTTTGCGAGGGGTCTCTATGTTGCTTTCCACTGTGATCCCATTGGTCTTCCTTATATGGTTCCCAGAAGCTGTTCGATGGTGATTCTCAAGGTTATCTAGGGTTTCTTGCTACATTTTTTTAGTCTAGGCTACCTTGTGCTTAACGTCTACAATTTGTTCACCCCATGGATCCTTCATTTTGGATTCCTTGGGAAGTTCCCTGTCTCTTTTTTGTGGCTTGTGTTTCTACTTCTATTGCTTCCTCTGCTTCTACTGGTGTCTTTGTAGCTCAACCTCTTTGCAAGAGGATTTCATGACCTACAAAGATCCTCAAATTGTTGTTCCATTTTCCAAGCCTGTACGGGATGTTGTTTCCTTTTTTTGCATCCTTGCACGTTTTTTGACCCTCCCTGGGTGGATTTTTCTTCTTGGTAGCTCCTCTATTCCATCCTACTATTCGGGGTGGTTTTGTATTTGGTAGTTTTGTTTTTCTGGTATTTCCTTGGTGAAATACCAGGTTCTGGTTTATCCCCTATGCGATATTTTTCAAATTTGTGTTTTCCCTACCTTGGAGGGAATTTTCAAATCACCCGTTGGGAAGGTTTTTCAATTTTTTTGTTGGGCAGGACTTTAAAATTTTTCCCACTTGGTGCTTCAGGCGCGTTTTCCTTCAAGCCATCCTTTGGCATTTCCTTAGGCCTTTCTTGAGGCATTTCCTTTGGCCCATCCTTGGGATTTTCCTTAGGCATTTCCTATGGCCTTGTCTTTGGTTTGATGACCTGATGTAAAAAGGTTTTGGGGCCCTTTCAAAACCCCCTTTTAATGAAATCTTAACTTACCAAAAACAAATAACATGAATAAATTATACCAAGCATTCATGGTGAAAATAGAGGATATATTTATTTCTACCATTACTAGGAGGGAGCTTTAATAATATAGGAAAAAGGGCATAAATTAAATTTAGGGGTATAATTTAGTAGCCTATAGATAATGTACCATGCTAAAGTACTTTTGAGTTGTCCACTTACGATGATTGCATATCTACCATCCAATTTTATGATGGCTTTGAGGAGCCAATATTCTATTTATTTTACCAATATTCTTGTTGCCTTTATCCTTTGATGAGACATCATACGTTCTAGCCTTAGTCATATTTCCATTAACAACAATATTATGATCTACTTCTAACACCAAATTTTTATGCTAATAATTAGCCCTAGTTCTTGGTACTTCTTAGATACGACTTGGATATGACACTTAATTCCAACATACGCAATTAGTATTAATACTATCTTCCAATATTTATATCATTTTTTTCTACCAATATTGGTACCATCCTTCAACTTCAACATTGAAGCACTAATCACGCACATACTACATTGATTGCCTACATTGAGTTTTTAGTTCTATGATTTAGTCTATGTGTGCATGAATCTAACAAGTGCATGCATAGTCCCACATGGTACATGTTTAATTTTTAAATTGAATAATATATTATAAGGAATATTACATGTAAATCATATATTATATGCATACAAAGGACTAAGCATCACCAACCATTAAAATTTCCATCTATCATTAGTTTTAGATTTTTTTCCAAACCTAACATCATGCAATATAAAATAAAATTATGATTTATTTTTATTTGTTAAATATACACCACCTTAATTTGAGAGGTTGTTGGACAATGCAATAATCTTATAATTATTGGAAGTAGAATTGCTTCACTTTGTAGGAAAATATTATTTCATATATAACTACTAGGTGAACATCTTGGAGCTCAAACTAACAATGTGGCTGAAGCGAGGGCAGTTTGGAGGAGCCTCAAGGTGGCAGAGAATTATCCATGGAAACTGTTGGTGGAAGGTGATTCTCTTATTATTATAAATCTTCTAAAGAACACTAAGAGAGATCCTTGGATATTTGATGACTACATCCACGAAGCAAGGGCTCTAATTCATGATCGATCTGAGGCCATAATTTTGCATACCTTCCGGAAGCAAACATGGCAGCTGATAGGCTGGCAAATGAAGGCATTGTAGCAGCAAATTTGATCACGTGGACTGAAAATCTTCCTCATGCAGTCTCAATGGTGATAGATAATGAAAAATTTTAGATTGGAAGGCTCAAAGTGGATCAATGACAGAAAATGGGGGCATTTTTAAAAATATTTTTTGAACCTTATAATGGCTTTTGTCATATTTTTTTTTTTTGTTCATGTGACTAGTGTTTTTTGCAATTGGTGGGGCACTGATATAGGTTTTTTATCTACAAATTCATGCATGGGAAACATCTACTTTGGCCTCAAGTATTTCCCAAGGTGTGTTTGGATTCGATGTCGCAAAAAGGCCCTAGCAAGAAATAACAAAGTGTTGGAGATCCCTGACAATGAGGTACCAGACCCCACCATCATAGTCTTGGAGAAGATGACAATTTCATCAGCCTCCAACAGTATCAACCAGTTGAAGAGTCTGTCTGGCCTCATCAATGCAGCTGTTGATTTGTGTGATTCTCTAAATCTTCTATTTTATAGCCAGCAGTTCCAGGGGAACAAGGAGTCGAAGGCAAAATCTAAAGATGATGGCAAGGAGGATGATAAGAAGTTAGATGAGGACTACAAGGAAGACTGCTTGGCCTCTTGGCTGTCCATTCTATGGGATGTTTTTTTTGACCATATTCTATTATTTTATATGGGCACAAGCTACTCTGCATGGTGCTTGCATGATTAGTTTTTGTCTTTGTTAGTTCTATTTTGCGTCTTTCTTTTCTGATGGCCATAATATTAGGCTTCCATAGTTTAGTTTTGTTGTATTCTGATGGAAGAGTAGGTCTTGGCCCTTTTTGTTGTCAGTTTAAACTTTTAGGGCTTGGCCTTTGTCCAGTTGGTCAGTGGACCCTATTTTGTAAAATGGTTTTGGGTCAACCAGTTAAAACCCGGTGTTAATTATAATATTCTCTTACTTACCAAAAAAAAAAATAGGAAAAAACCTAAAAAGATAGGAGAAACCACACATAATAATCTACACTATCTCACATATGACCAATGGTATTAGTGGATGCATTAATGCACTAGAGACACAACCTATACCAACACATATATCTTTATAATGGTACAAATTATACACATGCCTTATTATGAAGTATTTAGAAATGCCATAGCACTATGCATAGAGATATATCATCTCTCTCTCTCTCTCTCTCTATATATATATATATATATATATATATATATATATATATATATATATATATATATATATATATATATATATATATATCTTTGTGTGTATGTATATATGGTTTCAATGTAATACTATCATGTAATATAAAGTTTATATATTTTATGCATATTTATTTGTATTCTCTTCTACATGCATGAATTTTGTATACATTACATTATGTAAAAAAAACAGTCTTGATATGTTTTATCATAGCATCCATTTATAACTTTTATAGTACCAAAGTCTCTTCCTATGTACTAGAACTATTTTTTATTCTATAGAGTATAGTATCTAATCATTAATATTTTTTAATATAATGGGCATGTTTATATGAATCCAATAAGATGATATTAATTATCCTTAGCATTATCACTTTATTGCTTAGTTATTTTCTAGTTCTATGCTAAGGATAATTAGTAGCATCTGATTGGAAAACTACTAAGTAGAGGGATTCATATAAACATGCCCATTATATTAAAAAATCTTGATGATTAGATACTATACTCTATAGAATAAAAAATAGTTCTAGTGCACAGGAAGAGACTTTGGCTCTATAAAAGCTATAAATGGATGTTATGATAAAACATATCATAACTATTTTTTATACATAATGTAATGTATACAAAATTCATGCATGTAGAAGAGAATACACATAAATATGCATAAAATATATAAAATTTATATTACATGATAGTATTACATTGAAACCATATATACATATATATAAGATACATATACATACACACACAAAGAAAGATATATATATATATATATATATATATATATATATATATATATCTTTCTTTGTGTGTGTATGTATATATGTATGTATATATGGTTTCAATGTAATACTATCATGTAATATAAATTTTATATATTTTATGCATATTTATGTGTATTCTCTTCTACATGCATGAATTTTGTATACATTACATTATGTATAAAAAATAGTCATGATATGTTTTATCATAATATATATATATATATATATATATATATATATATATATATATATATATATATATATATATATATATATATATATATGGTGTATATATATATATATATATATGTGTATATATATATATATATATGTGTATATATATATATATATATATATACATATATATACATGTATATATATATATATATACATATATATATATGTATATATATACATATATATATATATGTATATATATATGTATATATATATATATATATGTATATATATATATATATATATATATATCTTTGTATGTGTATGTATATATATATGTATATATGATTTCAATGTAATACTATCATGTAATATAAATTTTATATATTTTATGCATATTTATGTGTATTATCTTCTACATGCATGAATTTTGTATACATTACATTATGTATAAAAAATATTCATGATATGTTTTATCATAACATCCATTTATAGCTTTTATAGATCCAAAGTCTCTTCCTGTGCACTAGAACTATTTTTTATTCTATAGAGTATAGTATCTAATCATCAAGATTTTTTAATATAATGGGTATGTTTATATAAATCTCTCTACCTATTATTTGTTCAATCAGATGCTACTAATTATCCTTAGCATTATCACTTTACTGCTTAGTTATTTCCTAGTTATTTGCAAATATACTTAGAAATATAGTTTGAATCCACCATGATCCAAGTGCTCTTGTATGTGATCCATATAAGCTTAGCATAAACAATATAGTGCAATAATATAATCCTTCAATGCAATGATAAAATCCTAGATTCATTGTTATATAGTACTACTTTATGTTATAAATCATTAGCTTCAATAGCCAAGATAGGTATTGTTCTTCATGCTACAACTTGGCATATTAGAAACTGAATCATTAGTTTGCTCCTCATATTCCTGGAAAATATATAAGATTTACATAAACTCCGTTGAGGCAGTTTCCAAGCTGGGTGGTTCATAAACTGAATAAAGAAAACTACGAACCACTCCTATAATGCTTGTTAACTTAATTAATGTAATATAATATATGCTAAATATTCTAAAATCCCCCCTTATTACATTAATGTTGACTACACATAGCATTGCGAAACAATTCAAATTTGACTCGAGCAAGCGCTTTGGTGAAGATGTCCGCTATTTGCTCATTTGTGGGAATGTAGTGGAGCTGGATATAATGCTTTGGAACCTCATCTCGAATGAAATGACACCTAGTGTCAATCTATTTGGTGCGATCATGAAAGATAGGATTCTTGACAAGATTCAAACACCTTGATTGTCGCAAAATAAATGTAAAGGAAGTTTCTTTGGAAGGCCCATATTTGTGAGGATGCAACGTAACCATATGATCTCGCAGACTGCTCCACTAGCTGCTCGATATTCTGCCTCAGTAGAAGAGATAGCAACAACATGTTGCTTCTTGCTATGCCAAGAGACAGGACCAGATCCAAGGTGAAAAACATAACCTGCAGCTTGATTTTCGGTCATCTATGGATCCAAAGCATAATCAGAGTCCGTATACCCTTGAAGATAGAACTTATTGTTCTTTTTGTATTCCAGGCCGATATATGTCATACCACGGACATAGTGAAGAACTCTTTTTGCTGCTTTTCAGTGGCTAACTTTAGGATCTTGCATGAATCATGAAATATAACCCACAACAAAACTAAGATTTGGCCTGGTGTTTGTGAGATAGATGAGACTCCCAATTAGCTGACGATACAGAGTACTATCTATTTTAGGAGATTCATCGAATCGGGATAACTTAAATCCTGCTTCCATTGGTGTGGCTTTGGGCTTGTAGTCAGTCATCCGATACTTATCAATTAGAGTCTTGGCATATTTATTTTGAGTAACTTGTATGCAATGCTTGTATTGAGTTACTTCTAGACCAAGACAATAGTGGAGAAGTCCAAGATCTGTCATTTCAAAAGAGGTATTGAGATCTTTCTTAACTCGTTTTGATCATACTCTCCGAATCGCTCGTTATGATCAGATCATCCACATATAGTACTAGAATTACTATTTTAGAACCATTGTTCTTGATATATAGATTAGGATCTACAGGACTTCTTCTAAATCCATGTTGCACTAGGTGACTATCAATTTTGATATACCAAGCTCGAGGAGCTTATTTAAGTCCATATAGAGATTTGATCAGCTTACAGACTTTCTGGTCTTGCCCTTGAACTACAAAACCTTCAGGTTGAGTCATATAGACTTCTTCTTGTAGGTCACCATTTAAGAAAGCACTCTTTACATCCATCTGATGTAGTTTCCAACCAAATTGAGCTGCCATTGCACACAGAACTCGAATAGTGGTCATTTTAGCAGTAGGAGAAAATGTCTCTTCATAGTCTATGCCTTCTTTTTGTGCATAGCATTTTGCAACAAGTCAAGCTTTATATTTATCTATTGCACCATTTGCCTTATATTTGATCTTGAATACCCATTTGCAACCAATGGGTTTCTTTCCTAAAGGCAAATTCACTAACTTCCAAGTTTGATTTTTCATTAGAGATGTATGTTTTGCATCCATAGCAGTTTTCCATTGATCTTTACTAAGTGCATTTGATACTGATGTGGGTTCTTTTTCATCTAGTGTTGTCAGATAGACTTTTTCATCTTCCATATCTATATCCTCATCTTCTTCTACATTCACAGATAAATCATAAAAATGTTGACAAAGGTCATCAACATCTGTTACTGATGTTGCATCATCTGCTCTTTTGTGTTGAATCATACTATGAGTAGCGGGTTGATCTAGAGTTAGATCTGGAAGTGATGTCAATTTTGAATCTTGCAATGTACTAGTATACCATTTAGGAACCTTCTTCTGAGGAGGTGTTGCTTCTTTCTTAGGTTCATCTTCCTTAAGGTATACAAGTGTGTTATTTGATGTGAAAGTTTCATCAAATACTACATCTCTGCTGATGTGTGTTTTATTGGTTATAGGATCAATCAACCGATATCCTTTTGAATACTCATCATAACCAAGAAATATACATTTTTGAGTTTTCTCATCTAGTTTCCTTCTTTTCTATTTAGGAATATGCATAAAAGCTTGGCATCCAAAAAATTTTAGATGAGAAATTGAGGGTTTCTTACCACTCTAGGCTTCTTGTGGAGTTTTTCCTTGTAGAGCCCTTGTAGGTGCTCTATTTAGTAGGTAAGATGTTGTGTTTACTGCTTCTGCCCAGTATTGTTTTTCTAAGTTTGCTCCTTTTAACATACACCGACTCATTTCTACTATGGAGCGATTTTTTCTTTCTGCAACTCCATTTTGTTGTGGTGTATATGCTGTAGTGAGTTGTCTCTTGATCCCATGTTTTTCCAAAAATGCTGAAAATTCCTTGGAAGTGTATTCCCCCCCTCGATCTGAGCGGAGGGTTTTAATGGAACAACTTTTTTCCTTCTCAACTTGTCTCTTGAACTGACGAAAGTAGAGAAGAGCTTCTGACTTGAGTGCAAGGAAGGAGACCCATATTTTGCGGGAGTAGTCATCAACAAATAGATGAAAATACCTCTTTCCACCATGATCGGTTGGGAAAGGACCGCACAGATCTGCGTGGATTAACTCCAAGGGTTTCTTAGAGCGAGAAGAACTTGTCTCAAATGGAACTCGATGTTGTTTCCCTGCTAGACAATCTGAGCACACTAGAAGAATGGATGAAAGTGGAGGAAGCCCTTTGACCATGTCATATTTGCTTAATTCGAGTAAATACCCGAAACTGAGGTGCCTGTATCTTTTATGCCATAAGGAAGTAACTTATGTTGTAGTGGTAATGATGGCAGTATGGGATGTAGAAATTGTATCCAAGATGAATAATCCATGTTTGTAGGAGCCGAGTGGCAATGTTGTGACCTTGGTGACCGATGAAACATCTCTTTTTTCCTTTTTCAACTTGAAAAACAACATCCATATTTCTATCTAGCATCTGTGGAATAGATAAGAGATTGTTGGCAAGTCCAGGAACATAGAAAACTTTCTCTATGGCACAGCCACCATCAGGGAGTGTGACTGTAACATCCCCTTCACCTTGTACTTGATAGACCTGATTTTCTGCAATAGTGACAAGTTTGCCTTCTCTTGTGTGAAAGGTTTGAAACCAGGACTTGTTCCCAGTCATATGTTTGCTTACTCCAAAATAAATATACCATACAACATCTAATTTGGAGGAGGCAGTATGGGTCATGAGCACCTTGTTTGCTCTTTCGGAGTCATTATCTGGAGATGAATTAGAATCATCTGAATGGGAATCTGCATAAGCAACATGACCCTTTTGTTGTTTACAATGCTGGGGATATTTTTGCTTATCCTTGCCTTTCTTATTTTGTGAGGGATCATTATGTTGTTTGTTTTTGAACCAACACCTGTTGGTATCATGATTGTTCATATCACAGATCTTGTAATATTTATCTCGCTAGAGATTGGGTTTTCCTTTGCCTTTGGAAGAAGACCCTCCCTTCTGCAACTATCCTTACTTGTGACCATTTTGATGGGTGGAAAGAGCAGTGATAGGTTCCTCATTTTTTTGTACTTGATTGGCTTCTTCAGTTTGAAGCAAATTAACCAATTCAACAAAAGTTAACTTTCTGCCAGAAACATTGAGTGAAGTGATAAAACTTTTGTAAGATGGTGGGAGTGCCCTCAAAATAATAGATGTCAAAATATCATAATCTATGGGTTTTCCCATAGTATTGAGTTTAACTTTCAATTCTGCCACTTTACAGAGAAACAATTCAACAGTTTCCCCTGAATTCATATTGAGATTGTGAAGCTGGGTTTCTAGGTGAAGGATAGTGGAATTATTCTTTCCTTCATACACAGTAATCAATGCTGCCCAAGCATATTTACTGGTCATGGCATCACAAATATGAGGTTGAACCTCATATGTTATGGCAAGTAACAAAAACATAAGGCCTTTCCTATCCTGATCATCAAATGTATCTTGATTTGTCCCTGCTGTGGTGGGACGAGAGGTAGTGCCACTGACGACATCCCATAATTTTTTGACTTGAAGAATGTCTTTCATTTTATGCTTCCATGGCACAAAATTGGTGCCTTTGAGCAATTGGGCATCTGAAAGATACTTGTGTACTATAGCCATTGTTTAGGGTTCCTTATAGCACCAAATGGTCCCCTTTTCAATATACTGTTGCCAGGCCAGTTATACCTGAACTGAATCAAAACAATACTCACCCTTACATGATGGAGACTATAGGTATTATGAAGATCAGAATGGTACGTGGAACATAGGCAATACTGAAAAAGATTTCTTTGTTTATGGCACCTACCTTAGAAAGACAAGAATCTGCATGCGTGGGGCGTAACTTCCCCTAAACACTTTGGAGTCCAAGACTTTCATTAGGATTTACGCCTAAACATAATAGCAATGGGGGTAAAAAATTCACTCAAAGAGATGTTAGTGAAACCTGCCTGAGAATCTTCGAAAGAAGAATAATCAGTTGGAGGTAATTAAGTCAAAAAACAAAACTAGGAGAAAATTAGTGTTGGTGAGAGAACATCAAGTAGATGATCAATGAAGATCCCCGTGCAAAGAGATAACCGCTTTTGGAGAACTCGTGCAACATGTCGTTGAGAGAAGTAGTGGATGCTTTGATTTAGATGATTTTTTAATTGCAGAAAAAAAATGCAATAATCAAACAAGCATGCTCACAAAATGCTTCTCACATAGGTGTCGGGTTCAACCGAAAATGCACCCAAATTTGACAAAAGAAGGTGTTGAGTAAAATCGAAAATGCACCTTTGAGTTGCTATCTAAGTCTTCTTCTGAGGGTTTGAAAATTTTGAATTCCCCCCTCTATCTTGTAAGAAGTGAGGGCAAAATAGAGTATAATGCCTTTGAACAATTGCTTTTTGACAGAAAAATAAGCAATTTACATGTCTTAAAAGCAATGACAACAAAAACAAATGTGTCACCAAAAATTCTTGGGGCGTCAAAATGCCCGACGAGGCGTCAACAGGACCCTCGGGGCGTCAAAATTCCCTCCTTGGGCATCACCGGGCCCTCAAGGCGTCAACAGGATCGGCGGGGCGTCAAAATGCCCTCCTCGGGCATCATATTGTTAGCAACTCTAAGGGGTTTGAAACCCCAACCTCCCCATGGCAAAAAACTTAAGCACTTACCAGCATAACCATCACGGCCACTGTGGTGCATTTTTTTTCATGACACAGTGATTTTCTTGACCTCCAAGTACAACAATGTTAATGGGAAAAAAAAACACATGCACTTTTATAAGAAAAATTAATTGAAATTTTATCAAACAAGGTCGTATTACCCAATTTCCTTTGCGGTCGGTGCGTTTGCTCCAATTCTACCAATCTTCGTTCAACCTTCACAGAAATAGATTTTGATTGCAAATATTTTCGTTGCCACTACGGATCTCGGCCCACAAGTTGAAGAAATGCCAAAAAGAGCTGCCATCGGCCACGGCATGGTTGAGTGCATAGCCTACGAAAAAAAAATGTCGTGCAGCTTCGTTACCTGAATTGTGATCGGCCATGGTGGTTGAGCGTGTAGCCTACAAAAAATCCATCGCATATCTTGGTTACCTAAACTGTGAGCAACGGAGGGCAGTGACCATCAAGATTGACGGCACCATCAAGGGCAAACAATTCCTGGACGACAGGAGTGACACGTCCGTCGTGGTCAGGTCCGCAATGCTAATATTCTAGGAGGCTTCGATGAAGTCGGTGCCAGAGTCGTTGCAGTCTTCAGCATCAATGGCTCCTTGAAGAATGCAGGAGTGAATCTAGTAATGGAGTACCTGAATAGCACATTGCCCAAAAATCATTCAATGTCTCGTCCCACCACAGCAGGGACAGATCAAGATACATTTGATGATTAGGACAAGAAAGGCCTTATGTTTTTGTTACTTGCCATAACAGATGAGGTTCAACCTCATATTTGTGATGCCACGACCAGTAAAGATGCTTTGGCAGCATTGATTACTGTGTATGAAGGAAATAATAATTCCACTATCCTTCACCTACAAACCCAGCTTCACAATCTCAATATGAATTCAGGGGAAACTATTGAATTGTTTCTCTGCAAAGTGGCAAAATTGAAAGCTAAACTCAATACTATGGGAAAACCCATAGATGATGATCTTTTGACATCTGTTATTTTGAGGGCACTCCCACCATCTTACAAAAGTTTTATCACTTCACTCAATGTTTCTAGCAGAAAATTAACTTTTGTTGAATTGGTTAATTTGCTTCAAACTGAAGAAGCCAATCAAGTACAGAAATATGAGGAACCTGCCACTACTCTTTCCACCCATCAAAAGGGTCACAAGCAAGGACAGTTGTAGAAGGGAGGGTCTTCTTCCAAAGGCAAAGGCAAGCCCAATCTCCAGCGAGATAAATATTGCAAGATCTGTGATATGAACAATCATGATACCAACAGGTGTTGGTTTAAAAACAAACAACAGAATGATCCCTCACAAAATAAGAAAGGCAAGGGGAAGCAGAAATATCCCCAGCATCACAAACAACAAAAGGGTCATGTTGCTTATGCAGATTCCCATTCAGATGATTCTCATTCATCTTCAGATAATGACTCCAAAAGAGCACACAAGGTGCTCATGACCCATACTGCCTCTTCCAAATCCGATGTTGTATGGTATATTGATTCTGGAGCAAGCAAACATATGACTGGGAATAAGTCCTGGTTTCAAACTTTTCAAGCAAGAGAAGGCAAACCTGTCACTATTGCAGACAATCAGGTCTATCAAGTACAAGGTGAAGGGGATGTTACAATCACACTCCCTGATGGTGACTGTGCCATAGAGAAAGTTCTCTATGTTCCTGGCCTTGCCAACAATCTCTTATCTATTCCACAGATGCTATATAGAAATATGGATGTTGTTTTTCAAGTTGAAAAAGGAAAAAAGAGATGTTTCATCAGTCACCAAGGTCACAACATTGCCATTGGCTCCTACAAACATGGATTATTCATCTTGGATACAGTTTCTACATCCCATACTTCCCTCATTGCCACTACAATAGAAGCTACTTCCTTATGGCATAAAATATACGGGCACCTCAGTTTCGGGTATTTACTCGAATTAAGCAAATATGACATGGTCAAAGGGCTTCCTCAACTTTCATCCGTTCTTCCAGTGTGCTCAGATTGTCTAGCAGGGAAACAACATCGAGTTCCATTTGAGACAAGTTCTTCTCGCTCTAAGAAACCCTTGGAGTTAATCCACGCAGATCTGTGCGGTCCTTTCCCAACCAGTCATGGTGGAAAGAGGTATTTTCAGCTATTTTTTGATGACTACTCCTACAAAATATGGGTCTCCTTCCTTGCACTCAAGTCAGAAGCTCTTCTCTACTTTCGTCAGTTCAAGAGACAAGTTGAGAAGGAAACAAGTTGTTCCATCAAAACCCTCCGCTCAGATCGAGGGGGGGAATACACTTCCAAGGAATTTTTAGCATTTTTGGAAAAACATGGGATCAAGAGACAACTCACTACAACATATACACCGCAGCAAAATGGAGTTGCAGAAAGAAAAAATCGCTCCATAGTAGAAATGAGTCGGTGTATGTTAAAAGGAGCAAACTTAGAAAAACAATACTGGGCAGAAGCAGTAAACACAACATCTTACCTACTAAATAGAGCACCTACAAGGGCTCTACAAGGAAAAACTCCACAAGAAGCCTGGAGTGGTAAGAAACCCTCAATTTCTCACCTAAGAGTTTTTGGATGCCAAGCTTTTATGCATATTCCTAAACAGAAAAGAAGGAAACTAGATGAGAAAACTCAAAAATGTATATTTCTTGGTTATGATGAATATTCAAAAGGATATCGGTTGATTGATCCTATAACCAAGAAAACACACATCAGCAGAGATGTAGTATTTGATGAAACTTTCACATCAAATAATACACTTGTATATCTTAATGAAGATGAACCTAAGAAAGAAGCAAGACCTCCTCAGAAGAAGGTTCCTAAATGGTATACTAGTACATTGCAAGATTCAAAATTGACATCACTTCCAGATCTAACTCTAGATCGACCCGCTACTCGCAGTATGACTCAACACAAAAGAGCAGATGATGCAACATCAAATGTTGATGACCTTTGTCAACATTTTGATGATTTATCTGTGAATGTAGAAGATGATGAGGATATAGATATGGAAGATGAAAAAGTCTATCTGACAAAACTAGATGAAAAAGAACCCACATCAGTCTCAGATGCACTCAGTAAATATCAATGGAAAACTGCTATGGATGCAGAACATACATCTCTAATGAAAAATCAAACTTGGAAGTTAGTGAATTTGCCTTCAGGAAAGAAACCCATTGGTTGCAAATGGGTATTCAAGATAAAATATAAGGCAAATGGTGCAATAGATAAATATAAAGCCCGACTTGTTGCAAAGGGCTATGCACAAAAAGAAGGCATAGACTATGAAGAGACATTTGCTCCTACTGCTAAAATGACCACTATTCGAGTTCTGTGTGCAATGGCAGCTCAATTTGGTTGGCAGCTACATCAGATGGATGTAAAGAGTGCTTTCTTAAATGGTGACCTACAAGAAGAGGTCTATATGTCTCAACCTGAAGGTTTTATAGTTCAAGGGCAAGAACAAAAAGTCTATAAGCTGGTCAAATCTCTATATGGACTTAAACAAGCTCCTTGAGCTTGGTATATCAAAATTGATAGTCACCTAGTGCAACATGGGTTTAGAAGAAGTCCTGCAGATCCTAATCTATATATCAAGAACAATGGTTCTAAAATAGTAATTCTAGTACTATATGTGGATGATCTGATCATAATAGGCAGTTCAGAGAGTATGATCAAAACAGTAAAGAAAGATCTTAATACCTCTTTTGAAATGACAGATCTTGGACTTCTCCACTATTGTCTTGGTCTAGAAGTAACTCAATACAAGCATTGCATACAAGTTACTCAAAAGAAATATGCCATGACTCTAATTGAAAAGTATCGGATGACTGACTGCAAGCCCAAAGCCACACCCATGGAAGCAGGACTTAAGTTATCCCGATTTGATGAATCTCCTAAAATAGATAGTACTCTCTATCGTCAGTTGATTGGGAGTCTCATCTATCTCACAAACACCAGGCCAGATCTTAGTTTTGTTGTGGGTTATCTTTCACGATTCATGCAAGATCCTAAAGTTAGCCACTGGAAAGCAGCAAAAAGAGTCCTTCACTATGTCCGTGGTACGACATATATCGGCCTAGAATACAAAAAGAACAACAAGTTCTATCTTCAAGGGTACACGGACTCTGATTATGTTGGATCCATAGATGACCGAAAATCAACTGCAGGTTATATTTTTCACCTTGGATCTGGTCCTGTCTCTTGGCATAGCAAGAAGCAACATGTTGTTGCTATCTCTTCTACTAAGGCGAGTAATATCGAGCAGCTAGTGGAGCAGTCTGCGAGATCATATGGTTAGGTCGCATCCTCATAAATATGGGCCTTCCAAAGAAACTTCCTTTACATTTATTCTGCGACAATCAAGGTGTTATGAATCTCGTCAAGAATCCTATCTTTCATGATCGAACCAAACACATTGACACTAGGTGTCATTTCATTCGAGATGAGGTTCCAAAGCATCATATCCAGCTCCACTACATTCCCACAAATGAGCAAATAGCGGACATCTTCACCAAAGCGCTTGCTCGAGTCAAATTTGAATTGTTCCGCAATGCTATGTGTAGTCAACATTAATGTAATAAGGGGGGATGTTAGAATATTTAGCATATATTATATTACATTAATTAAGTTAACAAGCATTATAGGAGTGGTTCGTAGTTTTCTTTATTCAGTTTATGAACCACCCAGCTTGGAAACTGCCTCAACGGAGTTTATGTAAATCTTATATATTTTCCAGGAATATGAAGAGCAAACTAATGATTCAGTTTCTAATATGGCATCAGAGCATTGAATGATTTTTGGGCAATGTGAATTTGGTTATGGGCAATGTGCTATTCAGGTACTCCATTACTAGATTCACTCCTGCATTCTTCGAGGAGCCATTGACGCTGAAGACTGCAACGACTCCGGCGCCGACTTCATCGAAGCCTCCGCACAGCATCTCAGCATTGCGGACCTGACCACGGCGGACGTGTCACTCCCACCGTCCAGGAATTGTTTGCCCTCGACGGCGCCGTCAATCTTGACGGTCATCGCCCTCCATTGCTCGCAGTTTAGGTAACGACGTTGCGCGATGGATTTTTTGTAGGCTGCACGCTCAACCATCGTGGCCAATCACAATTTAGGTAATGAAGCTACGCGACATTTTTTTTTCGTAGGCTACGCGCTCAACCACGCCGTGGCCGATGGCACCTCTTTCTGGCATTTCTTCAACTCGTGGGCCGAGATCCGCAGTGGCAATGGAAATATTTGCAATCAAATTTGTTTCTGTGAAGGTTGAACGAAGATTGGTAGAATTGGAGCAAACACACCGGAGCCGTGAAGGACATTGGGTAATACGGCCTTGTTTGATAAAATTTCATTTAATTTTTCTTACAAAAGTGCACGTGTTTTTTTTCCCATTGACATTGTTGTACGTGGAGGTCAAGAACGTCACTGTGCCGTGAAAACACATGCACCACAGTGGCCGCGATGGTTCTGCTGGTGAGTGCTTAAGTCTTTTGCCACGGGGAGGTTGGGGTTTCAAACCCCTTCGAGTTGCTGACAAGATGACGCCCGAGGAGGGCATTTTGACGCCCCGCCGATCCTGTTGACGCCTCGAGGGCCCGGTGACGCCCAAGGAGGGCATTTTGACGCCCCGAGGGTCTTGTTGACGCCTCGTCGGGCATTTTGATGCCCCAAGAAGTTTTGGTGACACATTTTTTTTTGTTGTCATTGCTTTTAAGACATGTAAATTGCTTATTTTTCTTTCAAAAGCAATTGTTCAAAGGCATTATACTCTATTTTGCCCTCACTTCTTACAAGATAGAGGGTGGAATTCAAATTTTTCAAACCCTCAGAAGAAGACTTAGATAGCAACTCAAAGGTGCATTTTCGATTTTACTCGACACCTTCTTTTGTCAAATTTGGGTGCATTTTCGGTTGAACCCGACACCTATGTGAGAAGCATTTTGTGAGCATGCTTGTTTGATTATTGCATTTTTTTCTGCAATTAAAAATCATCTACATCAAAGCATCCACTACTTCTCTCAGCACATGTTGCACAGGTTCTCCAAAAGCAGTTATCTCTTTGCACAGGGATCTTCATTGATCATCTACTTGATGTTCTCTCACCAACACTAATTTTCTCCTAGTTTTGTTTTTTGACTTAATTACCTCCAACTGATTATTCTTCTTTCGAAGATTCTCAGGCAGGTGTCATTAACATCTCTTTGAGTGAATTTTTTACCCCCATTGCTATTGTGTTTAGGCGTAAATCCTGACGAAAGTCTTGGACTCCAAAGTGTTTAGGGGAAGTTACGCCCCACGCATGCGGATTCCTGTCTTTCTAAGGTAGGTGCCATCAACAAAGCAATCCTTTTCAGTACTGCCTATGTTCCACGTACCGTTCTGATCTTCATAATACCTATAGTCTCCCTCACGTAAGGGCGGGTATTGTTTTGATTCAGTTCAGGTATAACTGGCCTGGCAACGGTATATCGAAAAGGGGACCATTTGGTGCTATAAGGAACCCTAAACAATGGCTACAGTGCACAAGTATCTTTCAGATGCCCAATTGCTCAAAGGCACCAATTTTGTGCCATGGAAGCATAAAATGAAAGCCATTCTTCAAGTCAAAAAATTATGGGATGTCGTCAGTGGCACTACCTCTCGTCCCACCACAGTAGGGACAGATCAAGATACATTTGATGATCAGGACAGGAAAGGCCTTATGTTTTTGTTACTTGCCATAACAGATGAGGTTCAACCTCATATTTGTGATGCCATGACCAGTAAATATGCTTGGGCAGCATTGATTACTATGTATGAAGGAAAGAATAATTCCACTATCCTTCACCTACAAACCCAGCTTCACAATCTCAATATGAATTCAGGGGAAACTGTTGAATTGTTTCTCTACAAAGTGGCAGAATTGAAAGCTAAACTCAATACTATGGGAAAACCCATAGATGATGATCTTTTGACATCTGTTATTTTGAGGGCACTCCCACCATCTTACAAAATTTTTATCACTTCACTCAATGTTTCTGGCAGAAAATTAACTTTTGTTGAATTGGTTAATTTGCTTCAAACTGAAGAAGCCAATCAAGTACAGAAAGATGAGGAACCTGCCATCGCTCTTTCCACCCATCAAAAGGGTCACAAGCAAGGACAGTTGCATAAGGGAGGGTCTTCTTCCAAAGGCAAAGGCAAGCCCAATCTCCAGCGAGATAAATATTGCAAGATCTGTGATATGAACAATCATGATACCAACAGGTGTTGGTTCAAAAACAAACAACAGAATGATCCCTCACAAAATAAGAAAGGCAAGGGGAAGCAAAAATATCCCCAACATCGCAAACAACAAAAGGGTCATGTTGCTTATGCAGATTCCCATTCAGATGATTCTAATTCATCTTCAGATAATGACTTCGAAAGAGCACACAAGGTGCTCATGACCCATACTGCCTCCTCCAAATCAGATGTTGTATGGTATATTGATTCTGGAGCAAGCAAACATATGACTGGGAACAAGTCCTGGTTTCAAACCTTTCACGCAAGAGAAGGCAAACCTGTCACTATTGCAGACAATCAAGTCTATCAAGTACAAGGTGAAGGGGATGTTACAGTCACACTCCCTGATGGTGACTGTGCCATAGAGAAAGTTCTCTATGTTCCTGGCCTTGCCAACAATCTATTATCTGTTCCACAGATGCTAGATAGAAATATGGATGTTGTTTTTCAAGTTGAAAAAGGAAAAAAGAGATGTTTCATCAGTCACCAAGGTCACAACATTGCCACTGGCTCCTACAAACATGGATTATTCATCTTGGATATAGTTTCTACATCCCATACTGCCCTCATTGCCACTACAACAGAAGCTACTTCCTTATGGCATAAAAGATACGGGCACCTCAGTTCCGGGTATTTACTCGAATTAAGCAAATATGACATGGTCAAAGGGCTTCCTCAGCTTTCATCCGTTCTTCCAGTGTGCTCAGATTGTCTAGCAGGGAAACAACATCGAGTTCCATTTGAGACAAGTTCTTCTCGCTCTAAGAAACCCTTGTAGTTAACTCCAGATCTGTGCGGTCCTTTCCCAACCAGTCATGGTGGAAAGAGGTATTTTCAGCTATTTGTTGATGACTACTCCCGCAAAATATGGGTCTCCTTCCTTGCACTCAAGTCAGAAGCTCTTCTCTACTTTCGTCAGTTCAAGAGACAAGTTGAGAAGGAAACAAGTTGTTCCATCAAAACCCTCCGCTCAGATCGAGGGGGGAATACACTTCCAAGGAATTTTCAGCATTTTTGGAAAAACATGGGATCAAGAGACAACTCACTACAAGCATATACACCGCAGCAAAATGGAGTTGCAGAAAGAAAAAATCGCTCCATAGTAGAAATGAGTCGGTGTATGTTAAAAGGAGCAAACTTAGAAAAACAATACTCAGGCGAAGCAGTAAACACAACATCTTACCTACTAAATAGAGCACCTACAAGGGCTCTACAAGGAAAAACTCCACAAGAAGCCTGGAGTGGTAAGAAACCCTCAATTTCTCATCTAAAAGTTTTTGGATGCCAAGCTTTTATGCATATTCCTAAACAAAAAAGAAGGAAACTAGATGAGAAAACTCAAAAATGTATATTTCTTGGTTATGATGAGTATTCAAAAGGATATCGGTTGATTGATCCTATAACCAAGAAAACACACATCAGCAGAGATGTAGTATTTGATGAAACTTTCACATCAAATAACACACTTGTATACCTTAAGGAAGATGAACCTAAGAAAGAAGCAGCACCTCCTCAGAAGAAGGTTCCTAAATGGTATACTAGTACATTGCAAGATTCAAAATTGACATCACTTCCAGATCTAACTCTAGATCGACCCGCTACTCGCAGTATGACTCAACACAAAAGAGCAGATGATGCAACATCAGTAACAGATGTTGATGACCTTTGTCAACATTTTGATGATTTATCTGTGAATGTAGAAGAAGATGAGGATATAGATATGGAAGATGAAAAAGTCTATCTGACAATACTAGATGAAAAAGAACCCACATCAGTCTCAGATGCACTCAGTAAAGATCAATGGAAAACTGCTATGGATGCAGAACATACATCTCTAATGAAAAATCAAACTTGGAAGTTAGTGAATTTGCCTTCAGGAAAGAAACCCATTGGTTGCAAATGGGTATTCAAGATCAAATATAAGGCAAATGGTGCAATAGATAAATATAAAGCCCGACTTGTTGCAAAGGGCTATGCACAAAAAGAAGGCATAGACTATGAAGAGACATTTGCTCCTACTGCTAAAATGACCACTATTCGAGTTCTGTGTGCAATGGCAGCTCAATTTGGTTGGCAGCTACATCAGATGGATGTAAAGAGTGCTTTCTTAAATGGTGACCTACAAGAAGAAGTCTATATGACTCAACCTAAAGGTTTTGTAGTTCAAGGGCAAGACCAGAAAGTCTGTAAGCTGATCAAATCTCTATATGGACTTAAACAAGCTCCTCGAGCTTGGTATATCAAAATTGATAGTCACCTAGTGCAACATGGATTTAGAAGAAGTCCTGGCCCCCATCTATATATCAAGAACAATGGTTCTAAAATAGTAATTCTAGTACTATATGTGGATGATCCGATCATAACAGGTTCAGAGAGTATGATCAAAATAGTAAAGAAAGATCTCAATACCTCTTTTGAAATGACAGATCTTGGACTTCTCCACTATTGTCTTGGTCTAGAAGTAACTCAATACAAGCATTGCATACAAGTTACTCAAAAGAAATATGCCAAGACTCTAATTGATAAGTATCGGATGACTGACTGCAAGCCCAAAGCCACACCAATGGAAGCAGGACTTAAGTTATCCCGATTCGATGAATCTCCTAAAATAGATAGTACTCTCTATCGTCAGCTGATTGGGAGTCTCATCTATCTCACAAACACCAGGCCAGATCTTAGTTTTGTTGTGGGTTATCTTTCACGATTCATGCAAGATCCTAAAGTTAGCCACTAGAAAGCAGCAAAAAGAGTTCTTCACTATGTCCGTGGTACGACATATATCGGCCTGGAATACAAAAAGAACAACAAGTTCTATCTTCAAGGGTATACGGACTCTGATTATGCTGGATCCATAGATGACCGAAAATCAACTGCAGGTTATGTTTTTCACCTTGGATCTGGTCCTGTCTCTTGGCATAGCAAGAAGCAACATGTTGTTGCTATCTCTTCTACTGAGGCAGAATATCGAGCAGCTAGTGGAGCAGTCTGCGAGATCATATGGTTACGTCGCATCCTCACAAATATGGGCCTTCCAAAGAAACTTCCTTTACATTTATTTTGCGACAATCAAGGTGTTATGAATCTTGTCAAGAATCCTATCTTTCATGATCGCACCAAACACATTGACACTAGGTGTCATTTCATTCGAGATGAGGTTCCAAAGCATCATATCCAGCTCCACTACATTCCCACAAATGAGCAAATAGCGGACATCTTCACCAAAGCGCTTGCTCGAGTCAAATTTGAATTGTTCCGCAATGCTATGTGTAGTCAACATTAATGTAATAAGGGGGGATGTTAGAATATTTAGCATATATTATATTACATTAATTAAGTTAACAAGCATTATAGGAGTGGTTCGTAGTTTTCTTTATTCAGTTTATGAACCACCCAGCTTGGAAACTGCCTCAACGGAGTTTATGTAAATCTTATATATTTTCCAGGAATATGAAGAGCAAACTAATGATTCAGTTTCTAATATGGCATCAGAGCATTGAATGATTTTTGGGCAATGTGAATTTTGTTATGGGCAATGTGCTATTCAGGTACTCCATTACTAGATTCACTCTTGCATTCTTCGAGGAGCCATTGACGCTGAAGACTGCAACGACTCCAGTGCCGACTTCATTGAAGCCTCCCAGCATCTCAGCATTGCGGACCTGACCATGGCGGATGTGTCACTCCCGTTGTCCAAGAATTGTTTGCCCTCGACGACGTCGTCAATCTTGATGGTCACTGCCCTTCGTTGCTCGAAGTTTAGGTAATGAAGCTGCGCGACAGATTTTTCATAGGCTGTGTTCTCAACCACCGTGGCCGATCACAATTCAGGTAATGAAGTTGCGTGACATTTTTTTTTTGTAGGTTGCATACTCAACCACGTCGTGGCCGATGGCAGCTCTTTTTGACATTTCTTCAACTCGTGGGCCGAGATCCGCAGTGGCAATGGAAATATTTGCAATCAAACTCTGTTTTTGTGAAGGTTGAATGAAGATTGGTATAATTGGAGCAAACACACTGACCGTAAAGGAAATTGGGTAATACGGCCTTGTTTGATAAAATTTCAATTAATTTTTCTTACAAAAGTGCACGTGTTTTTTTTCCCCATTGATATTGTTGTACATGGAGGTCAAGAACGTCACTGTGCCGTGAAAACAAATGCACCACAGTGGCCGCGATGGTTCTGCTGGTGAGTGCTTAAGTTTTTTGCCACGGGGAGGTTGGGGTTTCAAACCCCTTAGAGTTGCTGACAATATGATGCCCGAGGAGGGCATTTTGATGCCCCATCGATCTTGTTGACGCCTTGAGGGCCCAGTGACGCCCAAGGAGGGCATTTTGATGCCCTGAGGGTCTTGTTGATGCCTCGTTGGGCATTTTGACGCCCCAAGAAGTTTTGGTGACACATTTGTTTTTGTTGTCATTGCTTTTAAGACATGTAAATTGCTTATTTTTCTTTCAAAAAGCAATTATTCAAAGGCATTATACTCTATTTTGCCCTCACTTCTTACAAGATAGAGGGGGGAATTCAAAATTTTCAAACCCTCAGAAGAATACTTAGATAGCAACTCAAAGGTGGATTTTCGATTTTACTCGACACCTTCTTTTGTCAAATTTGGGTGCATTTTCGGTTGAACCCGACACCTATGTGAGAAGCATTTTGTGAGCATGCTTGTTTGATTATTGCATTTTTTTCTGCAATTAAAAATCATCTACATCAAAGCATCCACTACTTCTCTCAACGACATGTTGCACGAGTTCTCCAAAAGTAGTTATCTCTTTGCACAGGGATCTTCATTGATCATCTACTTGATGTTCTCTCACCAACACTAATTTTCTCCTAGTTTTGTTTTTTGACTTAATTACCTCCAACTGATTCTTATTATTTCGAATATTCTTATGCAGGTGTCATTAACATCTCTTTGAGTGAATTTTTTACCCCCATTGCTATTGTGTTTAGGCATAAATCCTGATGAAATTCTTGGACTCCACAGTGTTTAGGGGAAGTTACGCCCCACGCATGCGGATTCTTGTCTTTCGAAGGTAGGGGAAGTATCTTTCAGATGCCCAATTGTTCAAAGGCACCAATTTTGTGCCATGGAAGCATAAAATGAAAGCCATTCTTCAAGTCAAAAAATTATGGGATGTCGTCAGTGGCACTACCTCTCGTCCATAGCAGGGACAGATCAAGATACATTTGATGATTAAGATAGGAAAGGCCTTATGTTTTTGTTACTTGCCATAATAGATGAGGTTCAACCTCATATTTGTGATGCCACGACCAGTAAAGATGCTTGGGCAGCATTGATTACTATGTATGAAGGAAAGAATAATTCCACTATCCTTCACCTACAAACCTAGCTTCACAATCTCAATATGAATTCAAGGGAAACTGTTGAATTGTTTCTCTACAAAGTGGCAGAATTGAAAGCTAAACTCAATACTATGGGAAAACCCATAGATGATGATATTTTGACATCTGTTATTTTGAGGGCACTCCCACCATCTTACAAAAGTTTTATCACTTCACTCAATGTTTCTGGCAGAAAGTTAACTTTTGTTGAATTGGTTAATTTGCTTCAAAATGAAGAAGCCAATCAATTACAGAAATATGAGGAACCTGCCATCGCTCTTTCCACCCATCAAAAGGGTCACAAGCAAGGACAGTTGTAGAAGGGAGGCTCTTCTTCCAAAGTCAAAGGCAAGCCTAATCTCCAGCGAGATAAATATTGCAAGATCTGTGATATGAACAATCATGATACCAACAGGTGTTGGTTCAAAAACAAACAACAGAATGATCCCTCAAAAAATAAGAAAGGCAAGGGGAAACAAAAATATCCCCAGCATCGCAAACAACAAAAGGGTCATGTTGCTTATGTAGATTCCCATTCAGATGATTCTAATCCATCTTCAAATAATGACTCCGAAAGAGCACACAAGGTGCTCATGACCCATACTACCTCCTCCAAATCAGATGTTGTATGGTATATTGATTCTAGAGCAAGTAAGCATATGACTGGGAACAAGTCCTGGTTTCAAACCTTTCACGCAAGAGAAGGCAAACCTATCACTATTGCAGACAATCAGGTCTATCAAGTACAAGGTGAAGGGGATGTTACAGTCACACTCCCTGATGGTGACTGTGCCATAGAGAAAGTTCTCTATGTTCCTGGCCTTGCCAAAAATCTCTTATCTGTTCCACAGATGCTAGATAGAAATATGGATGTTGTTTTTCAAGTTGAAAAAGGAAAAAAAAGATGTTTCATCAGTCACCAAGGTCACAACATTGCCACTGGCTCCTACAAACATGGATTATTCATCTTGGATACAGTTTCTACATCCCATACTGCCCTCATTGCCACTACAATAGAAGCTACTTCCTTATGGCATAAAAGATACGGGCACCTCAGTTTTGGGTATTTACTCGAATTAAGCAAATATGACATGGTCAAAGGGCTTCCTTAGATTTCATCCATTCTTCCAGTGTACTCAGATTGTCTAGCAAGGAAACATCGAGTTCCATTTGAGACAAGTTCTTCTCGCTCTAAGAAACCCTTGGAGTTAATCCACGCAGATCTGTGCAGTCCTTTCCCAACCAGTCATGGTGGAAAGAGGTATTTTTAGCTATTTGTTGATGACTACTCCCACAAAATATGGGTCTCCTTCCTTGCACTCAAGTCAGAAGATCTTCTCTACTTTCGTCAGTTCAAGAGACAAGTTGAGAAGGAAACAAGTTGTTCCATCAAAACCCTCTGCTCAGATCGAGGGGGGAATACACTTCCAAGGAATTTTCAGCATTTTGGAAAAACATGGGATCAAGAGACAACTCACTACAGCATATACATCGCAGCAAAATGGAGTTGCAAAAAGAAAAAATCGCTCCATAGTAGAAATGAGTCGGTGTATGTTAAAAGGAGCAAACTTAGAAAAACAATACTCAGGCAGAAGCGATAAACACAACATCTTACCTACTAAATAGAGCACCTACAAGGGCTCTACAAGGAAAAACTCCACAAGAATCCTGGAGTGGTAAGAAACCCTCAATTTCTCATCTAAAAGTTTTTGGATGCCAAGCTTTTATGCATATTCCTAAACAGAAAAGAAGGAAACTAGATGAGAAAAATCAAAAATGTATATTTCTTGGTTATGATGAGTATTCAAAAGGATATTGGTTGATTGATCCTATAACCAAGAAAACACACATCAGCAGAGATGTAGTATTTGATGAAACTTTCACATCAAATAACACACTTGTATACCTTAAGGAAGATGAACCTAAGAAAGAAGCAGCATCTCCTCATAAGAAGGTTCCTAAATGGTATACTAGTACATTGCAAGATTCAAAATTGACATCACTTCTAGATCTAACTCTAGATCGACCCGCTACTCGCAATATGACTCAACACAAAAGAGTAGATGATGCAACATCAATAATAGATGTTGATGACCTTTGTCAACATTTTTATGATTTATCTGTGAATGTAGAATAAGATGAGGATATAGATATGGAAGATGAAAAACTCTATCTGACAACACTAGATGAAAAATAACCCACATCAATCTCAGATGCACTCAATAAATATCAATGGAAAACTGCTATGGATGCATAACATACATCTCTAATGAAAAATCAAACTTGGAAGTTAGTGAATTTGCCTTTAGGAAAGAAACCCATTGGTTGCAAATGGGTATTCAAGATAAAATATAAGGCAAATGGTGCAATAGATAAATATAAAGCTTGACTTGTTGCAAAGGGCTATGCACAAAAATAAGGCATAGACTATGAAGAGACATTTGCTCCTACTGCTAAAATGACCACTATTCGAGTTCTGTGTGCAATGGTAGCTCAATTTGGTTGGCAGCTACATCAGATGGATGTAAAGAGTGCTTTCTTAAATGGTGACCTACAAGAAGAAGTATATATGACTCAACCTGAAGGTTTTGTAGTTCAAGGGCAAGACCAGAAAGTCTGTAAGCTAATCAAATCTCTATATGGACTTAAACAACCTCCTCGAGCTTGGTATATCAAAATTGATAGTCACCTAGTGCAACATGGATTTAGAAGAAGTCCTGCAGATCCTAATCTATATATCAAGAACAATGGTTCTAAAATAGTAATTCTAGTACTATATGTGGATGATCTGATCATAACAGGCTATTCAGAGAGTATGATCAAAATAGTAAAGAAAGATCTCAATACCTCTTTTGAAATGACAGATCTTGGACTTCTCCACTATTGTCTTGGTCTAGAAGTAACTCAATACAAGCATTGCATACAAGTTACTCAAAATAAATATGCCAAGACTCTAATTGATAAGTATCGGATGACTAACTGCAAGCCCAAAGCCACACCAATGGAAGCAGGACTTTATACCGATTCGATGAATCTCCTAAAATAGATAGTACTCTCTATCGTCAGCTGATTGGGAGTCTCATCTATCTCACAAACACCAGGCCAGATCTTAGTTTTGTTGTGGGTTATCTTTCACATTTCATGCAAGATCCTAAAGTTAGCCACTGGAAAGCAGCAAAAAGAGTTCTTCACTATGTCTGTGGTACGACATATATCGACCTGGAATACAAAAAGAACAACAAGTTCTATCTTCAAGGGTATACGGACTCTGATTATGCTGGATCCATAGATGACCGAAAATCAACTGCAGGTTATGTTTTTCACCTTGGATCTGGTCCTGTCTCTTGGCATAGAAAGAAGCAACATGTTGTTGCTATCTCTTCTACTAAGGCAGAATATCGAGCAGTCTGCGAGATCATATGGTTACGTCGCATTCTCACAAATATGGGCCTTCCAAAGAAACTTCCTTTACATTTATTTTGCAACAATCAAGGTGTTATGAATCTTGTCAAGAATCCTATATTTCATGATCGCACCAAACACATTGACACTAGGTTTCATTTCATTCGAGATGAGGTTCCAAAGCATCATATCCAGCTCCACTACATTCCTACAAATGAGCAAATAGCGGACATCTTCACCAAAGCGCTTGCTCGATTCAAATTTGAATTGTTCCGCAATGCTATGTGTAGTCAACATTAATGTAATAAGGGGGGATGTTAGAATATTTAGCATATATTATATTACATTAATTAAGTTAACAAGCATTATAGGAGTGGTTCGTAGTTTTCTTTATTTAGTTTATGAACCACCCAGCTTGGAAACTGCCTCAACGGAGTTTATGTAAATCTTATATATTTTCCAGGAATATGAAGAGCAAAATCTTATATTCAATCATGGCTGATCAAGGTAGTGAACAAGGGGAAGTAAATAGAAACCAAAGGCAAAGGACTAATGATCAAGGAGAAGTAGAAAACCAAAAGGGGGTGGACAAAGAAAGACCTTTGCCTTCCCAATTCCTTCTTTCAAAGATAGGCTAACAAGAGAACCAAATCCGGTCTCTATTGCTATTTTACCTACTTTCCATGGGAAACCACATGAGGATCCCAATGCCTTTCTCTTTGAATTTGAAGTGGTGTGCCAAGCTTACTTTTACACCATGGATGAGAAAAAACTAAGGCTATTCCCTTCTACACTCAAGGATGCAGCCTTGATATGGTTCATGGGTCTAGGGGAAAACATTTGCAACCAATGGGATGGAGAACGAGGATTAAAAGACATATTCCTTGAAAGATACCAAGACTATTGCAGGGTTCGGGATAAGAAAGCAAAGTTGTTTTGTATGAATAAAAAATATGATGAATCCCTTGAGGACTACCTCGAGAGATTCTAATTTGTGGGATCAAGAGTAAACATTGAGTTGGATGAGGAAGTTCAGAAAAAGATTTTTCTAAAAGGGCTTAAGGAAGATGTCTTAGACATACTAAACCTTATGGCAAAGGGAGATATCCATTAGATGGGATTGAGAGAGATCATAAATATTTGTAAAACTACTCAAGAAATAAACCATTAAGAAGTAATAAATACCCATCATCAGGAGGGGGAACACGAGCTGAAATTGGTAATATGCTAGAAAATCTCAAAACCGATTTATTGAGCACATTGACATCATCCCTCGACCTCATGGATAAGAAACCAAAGGAGAAAAACATTGAAGAGATATATTGTCATAGATGCATAAAGAAACATAATCTAAGGAATTCCCTTTGAATGTTACAAATATTTCCAACATTTTTGCCTGTTGCAAAATTTGTGACAAAAACCATAATACTAAAAATTGCAAATATATCTCAATTATCAAAACCGCTATCAAAGAGCCTGAGGTCGAAGAGGTAGAATATGTCTACTTTATAGCTCAAATAAGGAATGGTCCATTTAATGGTCCACCCAATTGGTCAAACTCTAATTATTCCAACCAATAGAGACCTAATTATTGGTCGAATGCTCCAAATTGGTCAAACTAGAATCAGTATAATCAAGATTGGAACATGCCTCCTTGGACACAATTCATGCCCAATTCATATGGAAATTCACCTCCATGGATGGCAGGCCAAAATCAAAATACATCTAGTTGGAATATGAATGGCCAATACAATCAGACAGGACCAAGATGGTCTCAAGGGAAGCCCCAACAAAAAAACTTTCAAAATCAATTTAGGGGACAAGTACCTCAAAACCAGCCTCAAAATAGACTCCTTCCACCTCCAAAAAACAATCCCCCTAAAAATCCACCTTTACCAACTCAACTTGTGCCTAACCCCAATAATAATAAAAACACTCAATAGGTCTATGAAATAAACAAGGCATGTTCAATATCTATAATGCCTTGTCAACAAATTCAATTAAGATCTGGAAAAGTATTGGAAGATCATAGAGCTACCCTCACAGAACTTGAAGAACCTACCAAAAATTTGAGCAAAGAAAAAGGACAAGATGATAAATGTGAGGAAGGAATAGAAATTTCCCCAAAAGAAGTGTTGGATCAATAGAAAGAGGTTCAAATTTCTCAAAAATAAATAAGAGCTCCATTTCTCAAAATATTGGCTATACCAAAAGAACCATCTAAACCAACTTTTAATTTTCTTCAAGAATTGGAAATTTTCTCTATTAGAATTCCTCTTTTACAGGATATTAAAGATATTCCCATATACTCCAAATTGGTAAAGAATATAACAAATTCACAAAGAAGAAAGAGGAATGAACCTAGGACTATTCAAGTTATAGGGCAACTATCTGAAATCATGACTAGTGAGAAATTATTACCAAAATACATAGACCCTGGAGTACCTATACTCATAGTTCACATTGGTAGGACAACCTTGCATAATGTCTTAGTAGACTTAGGGGCTGCCATAAATGTCATGACAAAGGAAACAATAGAATATTTAGGGGTACACATGATTCAACCGACCTCTATAGTGCTTCAACTTGTAGATAGATCTACCATTAAACCAGAAGGGAAACTAGAAGATATTATAGTTTTCGTAAGTTCATGGGAATACCCTATAGACTTTATAGTCTTACAACCAAAGAAAAAGTTAGGGGGACACCCCTTGATATTAGGAAGACCATGGCTTGCAACAATTGATGCTTATATTAGTTGTAGATCTAGGAATATGACTATTTCAAATGGTAAGTATACTAAAAATCTTAGCTTTTTTCTTGAATCAATAAAAGACAATGACTTTTCAAACCAATTGTGGTATGATTCTCCTGAAGACTTAGACGATCTACAAAATTTATCAATCAATATGCTAGGAGAATTTTTTCAACAAGAAATTGAAGGGCCTTTAGCTTCACTTCTTGATGAGGAACAAGGTACTAATGAAGTTTCCATGACTAATGGTGAAGCAAGCATGAGTAACCCTCATCAGATGGTCCCTTATAGTTATCAACTAAACACTTTTAAACATGAAATAATGAGTATAGATAACAATTATAAACAAATAGATATTACATCAAGAAAATTTTTAAATATAAGCAATGAGCTTACAAATATTTAGGAATCACAATTGATAGAAGTGTTAAAGAAACATTGGATAACATTTGCATGGAATTATGAGGACATGAAAGGGATACATCCGAGTATTTGTACTCATCGTATTTTCATTCAAGAAGGTTGTCACCCAGTGAGACAACCTCAAAGGAGATTAAATCTAGCTATGAAGGACATAGTCCAGGAAGAAATTGTTAAGCTCTTAAATGTGGGATTTATATACCCTATATCTGATAGTCAATGGGTTTCACCATTGGTGATCATTCCTAAAAATAATGGTAAATGGAGAATCTGTGTAGACTACAGAGAACTAAATAAAGTGACAAAGAAGGACTATTTCCCATTGCCTTTTATAGATCAAGTCCTTGACACTCTAGCTAGTAAGAAATACTTCTGTTTCTTGGATGGATTTAGAAGATATAATCAGGTCTCAATAGCTGAGGAAGATCAAGAGAAGACCACTTTTACATGTCCCATAGGAACTTATGCTTATAAAGTCTTACCCTTTGGATTATGCAATGCACCTGCTACATTCCAGAGAGTTGTTCTCGCTATTTTTTTTGATATGATTAATGAATGCATAGAAGTTTACATGGATGACTTTACAGTCTATGGTGACACCTTTGAAGAAACTCTAGCAAATTTACAAAAAGTCCTCGCTAGATGCATAGAGCAAAACCTTTCTCTAAGTCATGAAAAGTGTTTCATGATGATGAGGAAGGGAATTTTTTTAGGACATCACATATCCGAAGAAGGTGTTAAGGTAGATCCTGCAAAAATACAAGTTATTCAGTCCCTTCAACCTCCAAAAACTCAAACAAAGGTAAGAATATTTTTAGGGCATGCAGGATACTACCAGAGATTCATTAAGGATTTCAAAAAAACTGCTTCTCCTATGCTTAAGCTCTTAACCAAAGAAAGTGAATTTAACTAGATTGAAGCATGTCAGGAAGCCTTTAAAATTATAAAAGATAAATTGATTACTGCTCCAATCTTGAGGGGACCAAACTGGAATTTACCCTTTCATATCCATTGTGATACCTCAAGGTATGCAATAGGGGTAGTACTATAGCAAATAGAGAACAAAATACCTTATGCTATCTATTATGTGAGTAAAAACTTGCATGGAGCTGAGCTTAATTACATCATCACTAAGAAAGAATTTTTAGTTGTAGTCCATGCTATTAATAAATTCAAACACTACATAACATGGTATGAAGTATTTGTTCACACTGATCACTCTGCCATTAAGTACTTAATGAAAAAAGCTACAGTAGGAGGTAGAGTGGTTAGATGGCTTCTTTTGTTACAAGAGTTTAATGTTACAATCATAGATAAGGTAGGAAAGGATAATGTCATTGCAGATCATCTATCTCGTATGCAAATATTTGATGATAACGAGTTAATCCTTGATAATTTTCCTGATGAACATTTGTTTGCTCTCTCTATCTTCACTCCTTGGTATGTTGATATCGTAAATTACTTAGTAACAGGAAAAATACCTCAAAACTATACATCGCATGAGCATAGAAAACTAATACGTCAGAGTATTCCTTATATGTGGATTAATGGAATCTTGTTTAAAACATGCCCTGACCAAGTAATTAGGAGATGTGTGCAAGAAGAAGATGTATATGACATCATTTGGGCAGCACATGAAGAACCCTGTGGAGGTCATTATGCCACCCAAAGGATAGTCAATAAAATACTACAAACTGGTTACTTTTGGTCTACTATGAATAAATATGCCTATAAATTTGTTGATAGATGTGATGCTTGTCAAAGAGCTAGTAAACCTACGCCTTCTATGGAGATGCCTTTGGTTCCACAAGTAATGTTTGAACCATTCGAGAAATGGGGGATTGACTTTGTTGGACCTATAGACCCTCCAAGTGCAGGTAATAAACACATACTTGTGTGTACAGACTATGTTACTAAGTGGGCTGAAGTTAAAGCTTTACCACGAGCACAAGTTGAACTAGTAGCTGATTTCCTTTATGAAAACATTATGCAACACTTTGGAGCACCTAGAGAGTTAGTTTTAGATCATGGATCCCAATTTATCTCCAAATTAATTGCACATTTTTTTGACATCTATCAAATAAAATATAGGAAAACCTCACCATATCACCCTCAAGCTAATGGACAAGTAGAAGTTACGAATAGAGAACTTGAAAAGATCATTACAAAAATCGTAGTTGTTAATAGGGTTGATTGGGCCGAAATATTAAAATAAGTTGTATGGGCATACAATACAACTTGGAAAACCACCATGGGATTGTCACCTTATGAAATGGTCTATGGAAAACAAGCTATCATGCCCATTGAATTTGAGATAGAAACTCTTTGCACAACGATACAACTTGACATGAATTTAGATCGAGCACAAAAGGCTAGATTGGAAAAGTTAAACATTTTGGATGAAAGGAGACTAGAGGTATTACATAGGACTGAATTAACCCAACAAAAAAGGAATAAATGGCATGATAAACATATTATACCATGAACATTTCAACTAGGAGATTGGGCCTTGTTGTTTGACTCCCGCTACCAATATTTTCAAGGTAAATTGAGGACAAGATGGCTAGGACCCTATGAAATTGAAGAGATGTTCGGGAATGGTACAATCAAACTTAAGCCTATAGATGATTCAACAAGAAGACTACTAGTAAATGGGCATAGGCTTAAACTTTATAAAAATCCATTATCTAAGGAAGAATTCATACACCATCTTAAGCAACAAACTGATCTGCAGTGTATCTCTGAACTGCAGTCAGCAACTATTGAATAGTAACTTCTCTCTCATAAAAAAAAAATATTATGCTTCCTTTGTTTCATAATGGAGTTCCTATTTGCAATATTTGTATCTTATTTTCATCAATATTCAGTCTCAATATTTCAAAAAATAGCCTAAAAGGATATTTCTTTAAGAGCTTGTAGGAAAATGACTACCACATGTTGCATAACACCTTGTTTGCTAAATAAAATCTAGGTGTTTTCAATTACTCAACCACCACTAGTGTTTTGAGCAAATTTTCATTGAAAGTTAAGCAATATTTTGGTGTTGTAAGATATTCCTAGTCAATCAAGTTTTCTCTTGGACTACGCACATTAGAACACATAAAAACATTGTGAGATTTGGAAATATTAACTCATAAGTTACTATTGCCATAAAGTGAATGGTTTTCCCTGCTTATCCATCTATGCGCATGGTCTAGAAAGCTAATGAATTGGCAAAAGGACAAGCTCGCCCTTCACCTTTAAAAAAAAATCCCTTGCTCCTCATCTAATCGAGCAAGTATCCCAAAAATATCTTCTTGCTTCCCCTAAAAATAAGCAAGAATCCCAAAAAGCAATAAAAATCCCTTGCTCCCTTTCAAAATGAGCAAGTACCCCAAGAAAAAAAATCAAAGAAGGGTAAAAGAGCTTGAATCCCTAGAATTCTTAGTGTCTCAAAAACCATGGGGTGATCCTCATTACAACAATGGGTTGAATGAAACCCACCTGGAAATAAGGTATCCTTACGCAGTAGCGCTAAGTCTATACAAGACCTATGGATGCTCACATATAAGCTAGCTTGTTGGCATAAGTGACCATTATTTTACTCAATATTTACTCATGATGGGAAATGAACATTCACTGCACACACAGTTGGTCCTTGAGAGGCTTGAAAACATTAGGACAACTTTAACATCATATTGATTTGAGAAATGAGTAGATGAATTTGTTTAAAATCACTAGGATGCTTGAGTCTTTGTGAAACAACTCTAGAATATCATAAGCAAGCAAAATCCAAAAGCAAATTCCTATGGAGGTACTATAGTTCATTTTATCCTACAAAAATGTGACTTGCATTTCCCAAAATTTTGCACCCTTAAGCAAAAGCCATCAAGATGCTATTAGAATATCTACCCCATTTTTATTGAAATTATCCAAGCCTTTGATAGAAATCTATTTTTGCATATATATTGATGACTGATATCAAGTTTTATAATCATCATTTTTCTCTCACTTGGAAACTCCTTAATGAAATTCAGGAAGCACAATCACAAAAATGATATATATATCCAGTATAATTGGAATAACCCCCATAAATAAAACTCATTATATATTATTCACCATAATATAAATAAAACCCTCTTCATTTTGTTTTGGCTATATAGCCAAAAATACAGTTTGGGGGGGAAGTAAATAAAGACATCCAAAATTCATAATATAGTTTGGGGGAAGAATCAGGTAAAGTATTTTCTCAACTCTATAATTATAGTTCTCATAACTAGGTTCTGTAGATATCTTCTATAGATATCTTTTGTAGACAACTTATGTAGACATCTTCTGTAGATAACTTCTATAGATGTATTTTGTAGACAACTTCTATATACATATTATGTAAACAGGTTATGTAAAAATCTTTCGTAAGCAATTTTTGTAAACACCATCCGTAGATAGTATTTGTAGCGCATCATCTAAAAATTTTTAAAGTGTCGATATTTAGACTGGCCCCAAGTGAAAGACGACACATGTCAACACGGAATAAAAGAGAAACTTATTAATATTATTTATTAAGGTTTCAAGAAAAAAATAGACGGGTAAAAGTGCATGAATATTTCATGAAATTCTCTTTAACCACCCTTCGAAATTTGTGAATGAAAACCAAGGTATGGATTCAAGATTCAAAAAATACATAAGGAATGATTAAAATTTGACTTCGAAGATCATGCCTAGAAAATCACAATAAATTAAAACCTTGCACGAAGACAAGGTGGATATTGCATCGGAGCATAAAATTCTAATGTGCACACATGTGATTGGCTCGAGTGGGGCCATGTCAACATCGCAGTCGGTCCCAGAGCATGGCAAGGAAATGAAGGGGTGGGTTCTCATGCATGCAGGAATAGATGATGAGTCATGTGCACATGGAAGAAAGGATGGATTAATGGTCCTCATGATGATGCATGAAAAAGCATACGGTTAAACCTTATGGGGCAGAAAATTAAAATAATGATACCACTGATGCAAGTCGGGCTCGAACATCGACCATGGCAAATAGAAGCATGCATGTGTAGGGGTCAAAAATTAAAAAGAATTTATTATTTTATGCACCTTGGTAATTGAACCCATAAGGTGAAAGAAAATCATTGTAATTCATTGGTGCCAAAACTTAACCCTCACCCCATGCAAGGTGGTGGGAGGTATGATGCTAGAAAAACGAGTAAATAGGGAAACATTAACTGCCCCAAAACCATCAGTGATGAGTTACATGTGGATCCATGAGACTATAATAAGAAATACCATGGATAGAGAATGTCAGTAGTCGATTACATTTTCAATGGAGGGTAATAATTGAAGATTGGGAAAAATGTACATTGGTTCTAAAAACTTCCCCCGCAAGCTAGCTTCGACCACCATTTGTGAAAGACATCGATTACCAACATGTGGCCGCTCAAAGCAAATTAGACGGAGTGACGTAGATCAACATTGTGAGCCATCGATTAGCATGGAATGGAGGACTAGGATTCGTTGCATTATCAATTGCATGGAAAATAAATAAAAACCTAAATTTCATTTTTTCTTCCATAGAAGGCTCTCCAAACTTGGATGAAAAATGCTCTGCAAACCCAAAATGAAGCCAAAACTCTGAAAAATTTTCTAGCTAAATGAGATTGTGAAGGTTGAAACAAACGTCGAAAGGGGAATTACCGTAGATGCCCAAAATTATGGGTAGGAAGGTTAAATACATGGGCAAAGAATAATAATCAACAAAGAATTTTTTGTTGAAAATTGACACAAAGCAAACAGCAGCTGAAAGCGATAGGTAAAAATTTTTCAATTCTAATTTTTGTTTCTAGTGAGAAACATAGAAGATAAAATATGTCACAGAGGATAAAAAAAAATGCTATAAATTTATTTTTAGCTATGTAAAGATGTACTCTAATTATTTCTACGACAAAAAGAAATAGTTGCATAAATATATAATTATTTCTAATCTCTATGATTTTTTGCATAATTTTCTTTTTGTAAAATAATAAAAATTCTTTTTATCTTGCAAATATGAAAGAATTTTATGAAATAATTGTTGTAGGTTTTCAACTGCTGAGACAAATTTTGAAACTATCCCATTATTGAACCCTTATTCTATCTACCATTGCTTATCAAAAATACCTTGATCTATGTTTCAGAAGAGGAGTGAACCCTTCTCTATCCAAACACAGAACCCTAGTGACTCTGTGAAGAAGTTATTCCAAGATGCCCGATGGTGGGATGCCCTTACAAAATTTCAAGGGCACGACCAAGGCATGGTGAAGTAGTTCATTATGAACTACAACCCCACGACTATGGTCACCCACGTTGGAGATATCCCAATTGCCATAAATCCCAGTTTAATTTCTGAAACCCTGAGTCTACCTGAAGTGGGACAATCTTACTACAAATCCTACTCGAAAGGTGTTAAACAATTGGTTGAGAAATTTGGAGAGCATTGCACTATAATCCATGGTAAGGAAGGTTGGCCAAAAGGGATAGCCACCTCCTCACTTCCCCTTAAATGGCAAGAAGTTATTGTACTTATCATAAAATTATTCACACTAGAAGGGAGGTTATCTAGCTATGGGGGATATCATCTTAAAATGCTACTAAATCTTAAGTACCCAGGACAGAAGGATTGTATCATAAATTTACCATACTTCCTATACCAGTCTCTCAAGGCTATAGTTCTCCATGTGCAACCCAAAAATCCTAATGATAGCCCTAAAATTTATCTGATTGCCCATCATGGATTAATTAAACTTCTAGTTCTACAAAAAGCACATGAAGCCAAGATAACATGGGAGACTATTGTAGAGGAGTCCAACCTATCAGTTCATTTCGAGTCCAGTGATAGTGAATCCCTTGAAAATAGTACGTCTGGTGAGGAATCAGATCTAGAGAGTCAGGAGGAGGAACCCGAATCTCCAAAACATAAACATCGTACCAGGTCAGCCAAATCTTCCCAACCTACACAGAAAACCCGATATGAAAAGTATATTCCTGAAACCCATGAGATAGGAGAAATGTCTGGACAAGACACTAACCTACCTACACCTAAGCCACCCACTAAGTCTTTGGCACATCTTCGAGCATATAAAACTATGCTATAAATCAAAATTGATAAGCTCTAAGAAGATTTTTTAGAACACTCAAAGTTAGTTCAACGTGCCCTCACTCTCCAGATAGACCTGCTCAAGAAAATTGCTTCGGATAGGGTGACAAAACCTATTGACCCCATCAACCAACCACCACCTATCGATGTCTCTCCAAACAAGAGCTCTACAACCGGTAGGAAACAATGAAAATTAGTTAATTTTAGCAAAACCATTGACTTCACCAAGATTCTCGAAGAAGAAAGTTCATAGCCACTTGCTAGTTTGCTTCAACAAAATCATCCTCAGGAATTAGGCCCCTCCACTAAAGCTGGAGCCTCACAAGGAAACTTGATCTTAAACATTGGGATACCCCCAGATATTGACGTAGTCATTAATAATATGGTTGCATCAGTAGAACAGCCTTCACCTTCCAAGATGCAGGATACGATGCAGGAAGAGGGATCCATTGAGGTAGAACATGTCAAAAATATCATGGTTGAAACCCCAGCTACTAAGTAAAAGGCCAAAGAATAGGTGCAAAAGGTGAAGTACGAATGAAAATTACCAGCAGCACAACCGCCATCCTCACGCATTTCTACCCGATGATCACAAGTTGGATAAAAACTAAAAACTTGATAAAATTATTTTCATGATTTTATAGATAGATTTTGTTTTTAATGGTTATATCAGTTCATTTATGCAGAATACTTAGAATGATTTGTTTTCATATGCTTGTAGATATATTTTCTTTTTGTGATATATATATTTAAAAATAATATTGCAGGTAGTGTTTATTCTTATGCTTGAAATCATTTTATTACCATAACTGTAGTGATGATGATTGCATAATTGATGTGTCTTTCAACTTTAAGGAATTTTCCCTATGCAAAATTATGAAGTGCTTATGATATCTTATTTATTTGTCTACCAGAGACCTATTTTGATATTGTCTTTGCAGAGGACGGAGATATTCTTTGAAGAGTTGAAACAATTTATTTCAACTACAAAAATTCACCTGAAAACCATATTGTCATATTGTCATATGTGGATATATGTTTTGAGTTATTTTTGAGATTATTCATTTCTTGTGATTGCTGTCACTGTTACAAGAATATTTCAGTCGAACAATTGCAATAAATGATAATTCTTAAATATATCTAATTATCCTTGTAACAATTGTACTATCATTTTCATAAATTTGTAGGGAAATTTCTGAAGGAAGTATAAAATTTCATTTATTTATTGATATTTTATTTATTTCAAAATCTAGATCATAATATCTGATATATATGCAATATTTGTGATATTTTGTTAATCTCATTTTCTCCTTATGCATGAGGACATGCATATCTTTTAGTTTGGGGTAAAATATTAAGTTTTAGCATATATTATTTGTAATATATTGTTTGATTTCCATATTTAAATCATGGATGTGATGAATTTTAATGATTATTTCAGTTATTTATGTGAATTATCAGTTAAAATGATGAATGTGGATTAAATTGATTAATGTATAGATTTTACATGAAATACGTGCAAGATATGTATGATTGGACAGGAAAACATTGAAGGACGTTTCACTAGAGTATGATGCAGCAACACAAGGTTCAAACCAAACTCTAAACATGAGAAAAGATAGATGTAAATATGATGAATCGAGAAGGCTGTAGATGCGGGTTACAGAACACAATGGCTGAAATATGTTACATAACACAATTACTGAAGTATGTTACCAAAGTTAGCTGTTGAAGACTATTACCAAAGATATCTACCACCAAGAGTTACGGAAAGATTTGACCAAGTCAACTTACCAATGCACTGCATGCCACATCAGTGACAACATGGCACCCTTACATGGCAGCATATGTTATGAAATGACTCTAGTTAGTATAGTTGGTTGACTTGTCAAATATTATGCACAAGGAACTTATGATTATTGAAGTTGTTGTAAATTCATTTTATAAAATCATATAATTAGTATGTTGTTAGATTGTCTAGATTCCAACGCAAGATTGTTATGTCCTTCCCATGAATAAAGGGGCATATAGTTATATTGTTATATCTTGTGAAATATTCAAATTAGATGTATTTTTTTATGTTCATTCATAAATTGCCACTTGGACCACTTAGGTTATGATTAAGTCCAAGTAGGATTAGGAAACTATGTTAGTTTAGATTATTTCTATTAAGTACATAGTTGTCGCATTATCGAGCCAACAAAGCCACATGGAAAATACGTGGAAGAATTTTATTTAGAATTGTCCAAGTCATATTATATATTACAAGGGGAGACCTTTGAAAAGGTCTAATTGTCTAATGAAAATAACGTTGGAATGACTTTGTATAATTTATGAAGAAACGTGCAACTATGTACGCCTAAATTTCTAGTAATAAAGTAACACTTTTTATGGTAACTATATAATTTATTGTGTCAATTACTGCATGATTTCCTTTATGTAATCATCATTGTATTTTCCCTGCATTCATAGAATAGAATAATGTTAGTAGTAATTATGCATATTAGTTACTAAGATAAAATAGTTTAGGGGAGAAAGACTTACACTATCCTCTAGGAGGCAGGGCCCACTCCTATAGTCAGTCCCTATTCTCTCACCCTTGTAATAGGTTAGAAATAGTTAGTACGTAAAATTAACTTTAGAATTATAAAATAAATTAAATTACATTTTCATAGAGCATAAAGTAAAAATAGATAATCAAAACTAACTATTTGCATGAGGATCCTCACCAATAGGTAAAATCATCATTATTAGGTAAATGCACCAATAGGTAAATTCATTGTTAGGTAAATATCATATTTAATTTATTGCATATTATTTCAATTTTTGCATAATTTTTATAAACTGCAATTATTATTTTTTTGCAAAACCTGAGATTGAAAAGATATCTGAATCAATCTTAAGAATTAATTATCATGGTATAATCTATACTAGATTTCTACTCTTTAAATCTAACCTTGATTGCCCTGGATTGATAAAATTAAATGTAAGCATTACAGCTAGACAAATAACAAGATAATATAATCTAATCTCTTAAAATAAACACAATGTTTATAATAATATCTACTGTAACCTTTTTCTATCATAAACCAATCGATAGTGATACCACTACCTTGGAGCTTGTTTTAGGTCATACAAGCTCTTTTTCAACCTATATACTAATTTCTCCTTCCCTTTGACCTCATACCCCTGTGATTGTTGCATATAAATATCTTCCTCCAAATCCCCATGGATAAAAGCTATTTTTACATTTAACTATTCAAGATGCAAATCTTCTACAATGACCAGGCTTAAAATCATTCTAACTGAAGTCATTTTAACAACAAGAGAAAATATTTTATCAAAATTTATACCTTCCTTCTATGCAAACCCCTTTACAACAAGTCTATCCTTATACCTCTTTTTACCTCCATCTTCTTCCTTCACCTTGTAAACCCATTTATTTTACAATGCTCTTTTTCCTGTAGGAAACCAAACCAAATCCCAAGTCTAGTTATGTACCAAAGAGTCCATCTCCTCTTTCATGCCTTGCTCCCACTTCTTTCTAGTTTCTACTTACATTGCTTCTTCATATGACTCTGGTTAACTAGAATCAATCAAAAATACATAATACAATGAAGGAGAGTAACATTTAGGGGATCTACTTAAATTGGTAGATATTCTAACAACACATAGAGGAGTTTGAGGTGCTTGTTGCTGCTGTTGTTGAATATTTTTATTTTCTAGCACCTTTGGAGTTTTATTTTCTATGATTTTATCAAGCATTGTGTATTCTTTATTTATCTTTTCTTGTTTCTTTATCTACAACTAATATTTATACATGACCCTCTCATTGAATACCACATATTTACTCATAATGATTTTATGATTTTCATAATCCCAAAAGCGATAACCAAAATTACTAAATCCATGTCTAATGAAATTACACTTCTTGTACTTTACCTCAAGTTTTGTTCCATTTCATTTATCAATATTAATAAATGCTTCACAACCAAAAGTCTTCAAAAATGAGTAGTTAAAAGGTTTACCTATACATGCCTCTTTTGGAATACCACCATCCAAGGAACTTGAAGGTCCTCTATTTATTTATTTATTAAATAGAAGTATGCACAACATAAATCTAAAACTGTAAGGACAACCCTGCATGTAATCTTATACACCTAGCACATTCTATGATTGTCCTATTCATTCTTTTTGAAACCATTTTCTTGTGGTGTTCTTGGAACTGTCTTCATTATACAAATCCCATGGTATGAACTGTAACTATCAAAGTCCTTGTTGTGGTAGTATCCTCCATTATTTTATCTAAGATACTTCAACTTATTTCATATATCATTCTCAACCAAATCTTTCTATTTCTTAAAATATCAAAGATATCATATTTTCTTATAATAAACCCAAGATTTTCTAGTTGCATCATCAATAAAAGTAACATATTAATAAGAGCCACCAAGATATGATACCTGAGCTGGCCCCCATACATTTTTATGCACAAGATTTAACTTTTCACTCTTTTTTTCCTTCCCAACTCCAAGAAATATGACTCTCTTTTGTTATCCATAAACATAGTGCTCACAAAATTCTAAATCAACCTCCTTAAAACTTGGTAAAAAAATCCTTGAGTGGAGATTTTGCATCCTCTTCTCACTCATGTACCCAAGCCTATGATGCCATAAATAGGTATCTACTCCTATAGAATTTAGAGCAATAGAAATATCAGTATTACCAGTACATGCATACAACATACCTACCTTATCTCCTTTTTCTAATATCAGTGATCATTTAGTAACCTTCCACAAATTTTCTGAAAATGTAACTATACATGCTTCATTGTCCAATTGCCTTGTTGAAATTAGATTTCTTATCAATTCAATAAAATTCCTTACCTCTTTTATAAACCATTGGTTTCCATTTGGTAATTTTATCTATATATTACTCATTCTTACAATTTTATATGGTCAATCATTGCCCAAATAAACCCATCCAAAATCACCTTGAACATAATCTAGAAAATATTTCCTATGGGGTGTGGTATGATATGAAACACCTGATTCTAGAACCTAATAAACATTAATATTATCTAAAAAAAGGATTAAAGGATATTGCAACACATCATTTTCTACATTTGCTTCCTGATTATTATCCTATTTTTCATCTCCCTTTTTTCTTTTCAAGACCAACATTATCTTTTTAGGTGTCCTTTCTTCCCATAATGTCAGCATTCCAACTGCTTCCCTCTAGATTTATATCAACCTTTCTATGACTTTCTATGATTCCCTAGGCTATTTTCTCTCTCCATTTATCTTCCCTTTTTTCTCCATAGTCAAAGCATTATTTGATGTCTCACCTATGCTTTTGCATCACATTTCCTTGCTAAGGATAACACCAACAACATCATCAAACTTTAAAGTGTTTAAGCCAGAGATGTAATTATTCACATCCATGACCAAGTCATTCTAGCTTTCTGAAAACGAGCACAAGATCAAAAGAGCCATAACCTCATCATCAAAGTTTACTCCTACATAACTTAACGGATTGGTGATTGTGTTAAACTCATTTAAATGATTAGTAATAGACCCAACTTCTGACATATGCATATTATATAAACACTTCATAAGAAATACCTTGTTAGAAGTTGAGTATTTTCTAAATATTTTAGCCAATGCCTTCATTAGATCCTTGGTTATCTTTTCCTTTGAAATATTTAAGGCTACCGATGCTATCAGGCACACTCATATTGTTCCTAATGCCTTTCTATTAAGAACTTCCCATTTTTCATATGATATAATCAGAGGCTTCTTTGCTATTCCATTTAATGGTAGGTAAATATCCTTATGATATAGATAGTCCTCCATTTTCATCTTCCATAGCTTGTAATTTTTGTTGTTAATCTTCTCAACCCTAAACTTACCTTCTTATGTCATTTCTTCCACTCAAACTAGGAAACCCTCCTTTCAAGTGAGTTTATCAACCTCTTTTTGATACTAATTGTTAGGAATAATAATACGAGCAATAAATAAAATATAAAAATATAATGTAGAAGAATACAATACAATAGAGACACAAATATACATGGTTCATCCAATATGGGCTACATCCATGGAGAAAATAGCCGGACCTTTGTTTATTTCATCCAAGAAAAATGAAGGGATAGAACCTACAACACGTTCATTGTAATTTACAACACATTCATTGTAACCTCCACAAAAGAGAGTTACATTTTAGGGAAAAAATGCCAACACAAAATCCTACCATCTAATTTATGACCTAATAATAGATGGTCTAGATTTACAAAGGGAAAAATACATTTATTTTTAGCTTCGAGGGTGCTGACCCCGAAACCTCACAAGGGGGTGCCGACGGTGACATTAGTACCGGGAAAATACCCCCTACACCCACCAATTCATGGATTGGGTCCAAGTGCGATTGAAAAACAAGACCTTCTAATAAGAGAGAGAATCAAGATCCACAACCAATAAGAAAGGGATACAATTAGAGTGGTAACATATATTAGAAATGTTTGATTTCTTTTGTAGTAAATCTATAAGTTTTAAGTAATTTTTTAAACCTAATTTTATTTTAAAAACAACTTGAACCCTAGTATATGAGTTTAATTTACACAACATTATAAGTTTTAGCTAATAAATGGAACTATATTTTTTTTTTTATTACAAAAACAACTCAAATCCTAGTAAATTTTAGTTGATTTAATAAAAAATATAATCATTACCATATATATATATATATATATATATATATATATATATATATATATATATACTTTTAAAAAGTAGGGCTTTGGAAGGCTTGACAATGTCCCTTTTACATCAACATAGTTACATTTTACTATATAGCATATTTTGTGTTGTCGAGATTTGAACCTTAGTGTGGGCTACATCATTTATTTATCCCAACAATTGAACCAAGGCCTCATTGGAAATAAATTGAATTATACTTTATGATTAGTTAAAATTAAAAATCAAGCCCTATGGTTTTGAGTTTATTTAAAAATAGAAAACAAATTATAGGTTCTAGAACTACCTGAATTTCATATAGGTTTTGACATGACTTACCTACATTATCTATCATTTCATTATTCAAATTTATTTCCTGTAGTTCCTTCACTCTCCTAGTTTTACCTTACATGACAACATTGGATAAATTCAAATAATTATCCTTTGATTGTGTTTAGTAGCATGATTGCAATATCTATTTTATATTAAATAAAAATAGGAAAAGAAACTATAGTTTTGGGTCATTTTATTTTTAATAATTAGTGTTTAAGTTGAGGTTATATTTATGCTACATAATATAACTATAGTACTAGTTTAGATTCAATTTGGGTTATGCTAGGACTATTGTAGCACTAGTATATTCTAAGCATGATGTCACATTCAAAAAACGTGATTCAAATTTTATAAGGGGATTATAACTTAGATATTGTAATATAACATACAAGTTATAACTTAAATATTTATAAAAGGGTTATAAATTAAATGAAGTGTTAAAATTGGATATTGGATTGTAAGTTATGAGGAAAGTTTGTTAGATTCTAAACCATGTTATTATAGAAATGTGAATGGATATGTTAGAAGGGAAGAAGTGGTATATGTTAGAAATGGTATATTAGGTTTGGGATTTAGATTTTAATTGGTTAGTGTTTAGGTTTTGGATTTTGATAAGCTTATAGTGTTTTACATGTGGATGTTTATATCTTTCATATTTTTATTCTTTCTTTGGGGATTCTCAAAACGAGTATATACATATAAGTACATAACTATTGACATCAACTATTTATAATTTGGACTGAATATCCATAAATATAAACTTGTACATATTATGATACATTAGTGAATGTGATATTTGTTAACCCAAACTCTATTGAAAATTTGAGTTCACAAATTTTTGTAATACATAATATATTGAAAACCAATGATTAAACAAATAACAATTATGATCTAGATTGTGAGAAATAAAATCATGAGATGCATATATAAGTCATTCATAGTTGATATACACAAAAAATCATAGTAATAAGTATGGATACACTCACAAACACTTTTGTGGTACATGAAATTTAATGGATAGAAGAAAAAACATGAATATTATATCCTCTATAAATCCTTCTACTATATATGTTAATATTAAAGACTTTAAATATGTTGAAAGTGTTGCTCATTGTAATTCTACAAGTTGACAATGGTCTACATACATAAAATCCCTAGCAAACATAAGGATATGTACATAATTATATAGGTTGACAATAACCTTCATATAAGCAAATCCCTAGCAAGTATAGGCACATGTATATAATTCTATAGGCTAACGGTGGCCTCCATACATATAATATCTAGCAAGCCTAAGCATAAATACATAATTTTATAGGATGAAAATGGATTTCACATGAGTAAATCCCTAGAAATCCTAGGAACATGTATATATATTTATATATTGACAATGGGCTTCACACATTGGAGCCCTAGCAATTCTATGCACATACAAATGATTCTTCAAATTAAAATTAGTCCAAGCATATGTCAATTCCTAGTAATCTATGTGAATAAAAACCCTAACAAGTCTAGGTATATGCATATGATGCTTTAGGTTGATAATGGGCGTTGCATAATCAAAGTCATAATAACATAAAAATCCTTTAGATCATTCCAGTCTAGGAAAATGGACATTAAAAGCACTATAAAAGCATTATCTCAAGGAAAAAATATTGATGTCATTCAAACAACTCATTTACATCAATAATAAACATCTCATGTATATAAACTACAACTATCATAATAAAACAAACTCATCATCATTACACTTAAAAAAATTTATTCAAATAATCAAAAATTTTAAAATATATATAACATGTCATCAAATCATAACATAGACAAAAGTAAAACATCAAAGAATAATTACCTCATATATATGTATCAATCAATGGATCATATAGATATCTCAAAGGAAATCAAGTCCCACCATGGAGTGTTCACAATATGATTAATGAATGCAAAAGCTTACTGGGTAGATACACAAACATCATTATTCAACACGTGTATAGAGAAGGAAATAAAGCAACATATTTACTTGCAAACAAAGGAGTTCTGGAAGAATCCCTTCACATTTGGCGGTTTGACTTCCCAGTGGGACTTGTGGAGGTAAACCATGATAATAGATTTTGTTTAATTTAGCAAGTATGGTGGTCCAAGTAAGCCTATTGGATCCCAAATGAGACTCCCTTGCCTCTAGCCTAGGAGTAATCACTTACCATGTGGTATTTGATTCCTCATGAGAATTTTGATATGTAGGACAACGTCATCTTAAGTGATAATTATGGTTTCCTATTTTGATTTGCATGGTTCCTGTTCATAGTTTTTTTGTTTTGATAGTTTCTCTTGTTCATTTTTTGGGTTTTTTGGGTTTGTTAGAAACTTCTAGGTTTCTCTTTTTGTATTTTTGGATGGTTTGGATGGGTTTCCCAAATGCTTTTTTATTTTGTTTGACTTTAAATTTTTATCTCAGTTGGGTTCATATATATTTCTCTCTATAAAATGTTTTAGTTCCTTTCAAAACCTGTCTATAAATTAAAAAAATACATATCTCAAATGGTCTTGCATGCCATAATGGTATAATTGATATGCTCAGCCATATACAAATCATTAGGACTAGTGCACTAAAAATCACATAATTGGTACATAGCCCCCAAAAATAAGGGAAAGACCTATAAAATCTCATAAAAAACTACAAAAAATAACTCTGATATCCTATACCATGAGCCAACCCATGCTTTGCACACTAAGAAACCTTATTAGTAAACCATGATATATAACAATATCTAGAAGGGGCATGAGGTGGGAAAGCCTACCTTTGCTCTGGAGAACCAGTAGACATATAAATGCATCATGTTTAGGAGGCTACTCATATGGACACATTTGGAGACCATATGAATGATCTTGGACCTTTTCAAGAGCTAGAAGTGGTCCTAACCACTCAAAAACGGTAGTTCTAGTCCATTTAGTCTTAGCCTCTATCAAGAGGAGTGGCCACCACACCTGGATACTGAAGCTAAGAGTGGCCACACCTAGTCACTTATCTGGATAGCAGCTAGCACCAAAACATAGTCTAGCTATGAATACGGTTCCAGATCATGCAGTATGACTGCACCTTGTATTGCTTACAGGCATATTTTGACGTGGAACTCCTAGAGTTCCTCTTAACTACCCCTTCAATACAAATTTGTGACTAATGATTTCCCTACGGGATGGTCAGTTGCATGTAAATTTGGATCTTGGCTTCTCTAGGAAGCCAAGATCTAGATCTAGATCTAAATCTAGGAAGTCTACATATGGACTCTCCCAAGCAAAGCAAATGATTTATGAATATTAGAATTTTGTGTAGCAAATCTCTAGACAACTGGATAGAGACTCAATACCCCTTGGAGGAGTAGTGAAGCTCTTCCTGATTTAGCAATGGTTTCCAGCAAGACACCCACATTCAGTTTCACTCATTCTTCACCGCCAACCAGTGTACCACACATAAGAGGCGACCCTTGAACATCAATTTGAGTAAGGAATATAGTGCTACAGCCCCTGGTTCATGAGGGGAAAGGTTTTATTTTGTGGTCGTTATCCTGGAAAATGGCCCGCAGGCATAGCCTAAGGTGTTAGACATTATTTTCTAAGTTCTAGCTTAGATATGTTATTGATTTTTATTTATTTATTATTTTTAGCATATATCTAATATTTGTAATGCATTTACATTGTTATTTCTTGAGTTATCCATGCATTTATCATTTAGTTTTATTGTATTTTAATATTATCATGCTTATATATCATGTTTATATAATATGCAAATAAATCCTCATCATGAGAGGTTTCCCATGCTACTAATAGTGCTACGTTGTTTCTATGCATGCAGGTTATAGGTTTACAAGACTGATTTAATAATAGTTGATATACACAAAAAATCATAGTAATAAGTATGGATACACTCACAAACACTTTTGTGGTACATGAAATTTAATGGATTGAAGAAAAAATGTGAATATTATATCCTCTATAAATCCTTCTACTATATATGTTAATATTAAAGACTTTAAATATGTTGAAAGTGTTTCTCATTGTAATTCTACAAGTTGACAATGGTCTACATACATAAAATCCCTAGAAAGCATAAGGATATGTACATAATTATATATGTTGACAATAATATTCATATAAGCAAATCCCTAGCAAGTACAGGCACATGTATATAATTCTACAGGCTAACGGTGGCCTCCATACATATAATCTCTAGCAAGCCTAGGCATAAATACATAATTTTATAGGATGAAAATGGATTTCACATGAGTAAATCCCTAGAAATCCTAGGAACACGTATATATATTTATAGATTGACAATGGGATTCACACATTGGAGCCCTAGCAATTCTATGCACATACAAATGATTCTTCAAATTAAAATTGGTCCAAGCATATGTCAATTCCTAGTAATCTAGGTGAATAAAAACCCTAACAAGTCTAGGTATATGCATCTGATGCTTTAGGTTGATAATGGGCGTTGCATAATCAAAGTCATAATAACATAAAAATCCTTTAGATCATTCCATTCTAGGAAAATGGACATTAAAAGCACTATAAAAGCCTTATCTCAAGGAAAAAATATTGATGTCATTCAAACAACTCATTTACATCAATAATAAACATCTCATGTATATAAACTACAACTATCATAATAAAACAAACTCATCATCATTACACTTAAAATTTTGTATTCAAATAATCAAAAATTTTAAAATATATATAACATGTCATCAAATCATAACATAGACAAAAGTAAAACATCAAAGAATAATTACCTCATATATATGTATCAATCAATGGATCATATAGATATCTCAAAGGAAATTAAGTCCCACCATGGAGTGTTCACAATATGATTAATGAATGCAAAAGCTTACTGGGCAGATACACAAACATCATTATTCAGCACATGTATAGAGAAGGAAATAAAGCAACATTTTTACTTGCAAACAAAGGAGTTTTGGAAGAATCCCTTCACATTTGGCTGTCTGACTTCCCAGTGGGACTTGTGGAGATAAACCATGATAATAGAATTTGTTTAATTTAGCAAGTATGGTGGTCCAAGTAATCGTATTGGATCCCAAATGATACTCCCTTGCCTTTAGCCCAGGATTAATCACTTCCCGTGTGGTATTTGATTCCTCATGAGAATTTTGATATGCAGGACAACGTCAGCTTAAGTGATAATTATGGTTTCCTATTTTGATTTCCATGGTTCCTGTTCATATTTTTCTTGTTTTGATAGTTTCTCTTGTTCATTTTTTGGGTTTTTTTGGTTTGTTAGGAACTTCTAGGTTTCTATTTTAGTATTTTTGGAAGTTTTAGATAGGTTTCCCAAATGCTTTTTTATTTTGTTTGACTTTAAATTTTGATCTGTTGGGTTCATATATATTTCTCTCTATAAAAGGTTTTAGTTCCTTTCAAAACTCGTCTATAAATTAAAAAAAATACATATCTCAAATGGTCTTGCATGTCATAATGGTATAATTGGTATGCTCATCCATATACAAATCATTAGGACTAGTGCACTGCAAATCACATAATTGGTACATAGCCTCCAAAAATAAGGGAAAGACCTATAAAATATCATAAAAAAACTACAAAAAATAACTCTAAGATCCTATACCATGAGCCAGCCCATGCTTTGCACACTAAGAAAACATATTAGTAAACCATGATATATAACAATATCTAGAAGGAGCACGACGTGGGAAATCCTACCTTTGCTTTGGAGAACCAGTAGACATCTAAATGCATCATGTTTAGGAGACTGCTCATATGGACACATTTGGAGACCATATGAATGATCTTGGACCTTTTCAAGAGCTAGCAGTGGTCTTAACCACTCAAAAAGGGTAGTTCTAGACCATTTACTCTAGTCGCTATCAAGCAGAGTGGCCACCACACCTGGTTGCTGAAGCTGAGAGTGGCCACACCTAGTCACTTATCTGGATAGCAACTAGAACCAAAACATAGTATGGCCATGAATACGGTTCCAGATCATGCAGTCTGATTGCACCTTGCATTTATTATAGGCATATTTTGACGTGGAACTCCTAGAGTTCCTCCTAACTACCCCTTCAATACAAATTTGTGACTAATGATTTCCCTACGGGATGGTCAGTTGCATGTAAATTTGGATCTTGGCTTCTCTAGGAAGCCAAGATCTAGATCTAGATCTAAATATAGGAAGTATACATATGGACTCTCCCAAGCAAAGCAAATGATTTGTGAATATTAGAATTTTGTGCAGCAAATCTCTAGAAAACTGGATAGAGACTCAATACCCCTTGGAGGAGTAGCGAAGCTCTTCCTGATTTAGCAATGGTTTCCTGCCAGACACCCACATTCAGATTCACTCTTTCTTCTCCACCAACCAGTGTACCAAACATAAGAGGCGACCCTTGAACATCAATTTGAGTAAGGAATCTAGTGCTACAGCCCCTGGTTCATGAGGGGAAAGGTTTTATTTCATGGTCGTTGTCCTGAACAGTGGCCCGCAGGCATAGCCTAAGGTGTTAGACATTATTTTCTAATTTCTAGCTTAGATATGTTATTGATTTTTATTTATTTATTAGTTTTAGCATATATCTGACATTAGTAATGCATTTACATTATTATTTCCTGAGTTATCCATGCATTTATCATTTAGTTTTATTGTATTTTAATATTATCATTCTTATATATCATGTTTATAGAATATGTAAATAAAGCCTCATCACAAGAAGTTTCCCATGCTACTAATAGTGCTACATTGTTTCTATGCATGCGGGTTATAGGTTTACAATACTGATTCAATCATAGTTGATATACACAAAAAATCATAGTAATAAGTATGGATACACTCACAAACACTTTGTGGTACATGAAATTTAATGGATAGAAGAAAATACGTGAATATTATATCCTCTATAAATCCTTCTACTATATATGTTAATATTAAAAACTTTAAATATGTTGAAAGTCTTGCTCATTGTAATTCTACAAGTTGACAATGGTCTACATACATAAAATCCCTAGCAAGCATAAGGATATGTACATAATTATATAGGTTGACAATAACCTTCATATAAGCAAATCCCTAGCAAGTATAGGCACATGTATATAATTATATAGGCTAACAGTGGCCTCCATACATATAATCTCTAGCAAGCCTAGGCATAAATACATAATTTTATAGGATGAAAATGGATTTCACATGAGTAAATCCCTAGAAATCCTAGGAACATGTATATATATTTATAGATTGACAATGGGCTTCACACATTGGAGCCCTAGCTATTCTATGCACATAAAAATGATTCTTCAAATTAAAATTGGTCCAAGCATATGTCAATTTCTAGTAATCTAGGTGAATAAAAACCTTAACAAGTCTAGGTATATGCATATGATGCTTTAGGTTGATAATGGGCGTTGCATAATCAAAGTCATAATAACATAAAAATCCTTTAGATCATTCCAGTCTAGGAAAATGGACATTAAAAGCACTATAAAAGCCTTATCTCAAGGAAAAAATATTGATGTCATTCAAACAACTCATTTACATCAATAATAAACATCTCATGTGTATAAACTACAACTATCATAATAAAACAAACTCATCATCATTACGCTTAAAATTTTTTATTCAAATAATCAAACTTTTTAAAATATATATAACATGTCATCAAATCATAACATAGACAAAAGTAAAACATCAAAGAATAATTACCTCATATATATGTATAAATCAATGGATCATATAGATATCTCAAAGGAAATCAAGTCCCACCATGGAGTGTTCACAATATGATTAATGAATGCAAAAGCTTATTGGGCAGATACACAAACATCATTATTCAGCATGTGTATAGAGAAGGAAATAAAGCAACATTATTACTTGCAAACAAAGGAGTTCTGGAAGAATCCCTTCACATTTGGCGGTTTGACTTCCTAGTGGGACTTGTGGAGGTAAACCATGATAATAGAATTTGTTTAATTTATCAAGTATGGTGGTCCAAGTAATCCTATTGGATCCCAAATGAGACTCCCTTGCCTTTAGCCTGGGAGTAATCACTTCCCGTGTGGTATTTGATTCCTCATGAGAATTTTGATATGCAGGACAACGTCAGCTTAAGTGATAATTATGGATTCCTATTTTGATTTGCATGGTTCCTGTTCATAGTTTTCTTCTTTTGATAGTTTATCTTGTTCATTTTTTGGGTTTTTTGGGTTTGTTAGGAACTTCTAGGTTTCTCTTTTTGTATTTTTGGATGGTTTGGCTAGGTTTCCCAGATGATTTTTTATTTTGTTTGACTTTAAATTTTGATCTCGGTTGGGTTCATATATATTTCTCTCTATAAAAGGTTTTAGTTCCTTTAAAAACCCATCTATAAATTAAAAAAATACATATCTCAAATGGTATTGCATGTCGTAATGGTATAATTGGTATGCACAGCCATATACAAATCATTAGAACTAGTGCACTGCAAATCACATAATTGGTACATAGCCTCCAAAAATAAGGGAAAGACCTATAAAATATCATAAAAAAACTACAAAAAATAAGTCTGAGATCCTATACTATGAGCCAGCCCATGCTTTGCACACTAAGAAACCTTATTAGTAAACCATGATATATAACAATATCTAGAAGGGGCACGAGGTGGGAAAGCCTACCTTTGCTCTAGAGAACCATGTAGACACCTAAAATGCATCATGTTTAGGAGACTACTCATATGGACACATCCAAAGACCATATGAATGATCTTGGACCTTTCCAAGAGCTAGCAATGGTCCTAACCACTCAAAAAGGGTAGTTCTAGCCCATCCAGGCTTAGCCACTATCAAGCAGAGTGGCCACCACACCTGGCCACTGAAGCTGAGAGCGGCCACACCTAGCCACTGCTCTGGATAGTGGCTAGCACCAAAACATAGTCTAGCCATGAATACGGGCCCAGATCATGTAGTCTGACTACACCTTGCATTGCTTACAGGTGGATTTTGGCGTGGAACTCCTAGAGCTCCTCCTGACTGCCCCTTCAATGCAAATTTGTGACTGATGCTTCCCCTCGGGATGGTCAGTTGCATGCAAATTTGGATCTTGGCTTCTCTAGGAAGCCAAGATCCAGATCTAGATCTAAATCTAGGAGGTCTACATATGGACTCTCCCAAGCAAAACAAATGATCCATGAATATCAAAATTTTGTGCAATAAAGCCCTAGCCAATTGGAGAGTGAATCCATACCCCTTTGAGGAGTAGCGAAGCTCTGCTCGATTTAGCAATGGTTTCTAGATAGAAACCCACATTTAGATCCACTTATTCTTCACCACCAACTAGTGTACCAAACATAAGAGGTGACCCTTGAACATCAATTTGAGCAAGGAATCTAGTGCTACAACCCCTGGTTCATGAGGGGAAGGGTTTCATTTCATGGTCACTATCATTGATAGTGGCCTGTAGGCATAGCCTAGGGTTTTCAGACATTATTTTCCAAGTTCTAGCTTAGATCTGTTATTGCTTTTTATTTATTAATTAGTTTTAGCATAGATCTGATTTCTTTAATGCATTTACATTATTATTTCCTGAGTTATCCATGCATTTATCATTCAGTTTTATTGCATTTTAATATTATTATGCTCATATATCATGTTTATCAAATCTGCTAATAAAGCCTCATCATGAGAGGCTTCCCATGCTACTAATAGTGCTATGTTGTTTCTATGCATGCAGGTTACAGGTTTACAGGACCGATTCAAGGCATTCAATGCATAAGATCCCTCCAAGAAAGAAGGAGAAGGAGGCATCTATAAGCCCTCATACAAGTTCATGTGCGAGATCGGGAGGCCTGCGGAAGTGCACCACCCCCTTGCGAGGGGACATCTTCACCATTATTCTACCTGTATCTTATTGTATCGAAATTGGGTATCCCTCAGAGGGACCGATATGTAATCAGGATTTACAAGAATTAATAAAATATCTTTCTTTATTTGTCATTTCCATGTTATCTTTGCTTTATGGTCTTTCATTTGATATAATATTGCAAGTAGTGTAAGGGGTGCACGCTTCTCGGGGTCGCATAGATGGCGATCATGATGGGACCCCCACCTAGTTTTTGTTTTTAATTATTTTATTGATATTTTCATGTATTTTTTATGTGCAGGTTTAGCCACTCTGGTTGATAGTGGCCAATAGAGTTTGACCACTTTTGAAGTCAATGACCAATAGCATCCGCTCTGGTCGATAGTGGCTAGCATAAAAGTGTAGTAGAGGGCAGCCCTTTCATCATCAGATGAGGATTTTAGGTTGGTGCTACTCCCTAATTTTCTATCTTTCTCTATCTACAATTTATTTTCAAAAAACAAGTAGTAAAATCATATTTTTTATTAAGGAAACATAAGAAAATATGGAAGAAAAATGCATTTGAAGCTTCTTAGATTTTTTTAGCTTTCCTCTAGTCACTTCTAGGAATAGTGGACCTCTATTTTCAAGGTCTGCCCTAGTCTCCAGTGGTCTAGGCTCTTGCGTGTTTAAGCTTGCTTGCATGTGGCCCAACTAGAGGCCATTACATCACAAAGTAGAAATTGCATTGTATGAAAGTCATTTAGATCAGTTAGAGATGCATTTTCTAAAATCAAACATTATTTTTAGGCATATAGGGAAATAATCATGAGTGCTCTTTGATGCATAGCTTTCCATTATAAAAATCTAAAAATAACCCCACACACCATGTATCACTTTAACGCTAGTGAGTTGGAGGTCATGACCAACCACTGGTAGAGATCAATGAGGTGGCTTTCATCTCCACCCATTATGTACCTATTATTATTGGCCAATACCAGCTCCAAGATCCATCATAACCCATGGAAAATTTGCATGTATCTCTCTTTGAAGAGGTATATCATTGACTATAGGTGAATTGGGTGAGGATTGAGAGGACCTGTGCTCCCTGACCATGTGTGGACTTCATTACCACACATTATAGGTTGGATTACATGACTTGGACTTCATCACCAGGTTGTCGAGCTACGAGTATATAGGTGAAATCCATTTGAACACAAGAATACCATCCAATAAAATGCAAAACATGTGACACAAGGTCTTATTTATAAAAAATGCATCAAAACACACAAAATAGCTTAGGGAACACACATTAATCCTTAAATGAGATAAACATTTGTTTGCTTTGCTTGTGTGGTTTGAAATTGATATAAGAAGATAATTCATAGTCATCATGGTATACACATGGAGCAACCACCCTCGGTCCAACACTAAGGTAGAAACTGATGCTTCACACACTCACAATCATAATGGCATTGAGCTACCCACCCATAGTGTTGTTGGATGAAGTTCAGCAAGTCTTAGGGGTGATAACTCAACCCTTGGGGGGACTCCTCAAGAAACCCTAATGAGAGAGCCATATCTTGGTTCCTCTCATGGTAGACATGAGGGGGCCTCAAGGCCTTCATCATCACATAGACATGAGGAGGCCTCAAGGCCTCCATCATCACATAGACATGAGGAGGCATCAAGGCCTCCATCATCACATAAATGGAGGCCTCAAGGCCTCCATCATCACATAGACATGAGGAGGCCTCAAGGCCTCCATCATCACATAGACATGTGGAGGCCTCAAGGCCTCCATCATCACATAGACATGAGGAGGCCTCAAGGCCTCCATCATCACATAGACATGTAGAGGCCTCAAGGCCTCCATCATCACATAGACATGTAGAGGCCTCAAGGCCTCCATCATCACATAGACATGAGGAGGCATCAAGGCCTCCATCATCACATAGGCATGTAGGGGCTACAAGGCCCCAAAATTCACATGATACACTTAGGATAGATCAACCCATTGAGGGGTAAGACACTAGGCCTACACCCAATCATAGATTGAGAGCATCTTATAGCCTCCTTGAATATGGGAGGATACCCCTAGATTATGATCTCATTGGTGCTAATGGGACTCCATAGGATCGACCATGGAAGACTAGATAACTTGATGAGTTGGATCGAGTTCCCTCGAGACCATCTCAAAGAAGCATTGCTACCACACATTCTATCTCAGGAAGTTTATGTAGCATAACCACAAGGTACACCAATGAACTAGGGGAAGCTTCAAAGTGGCCCTATAACACATACACTACCTCTGACCATGGGGGTACACAACATAGATCATAGTGCATAGAGCAAGTCACCCTGATAGATAAGGGCAAGAACATAGTAGGAGCCTCTTTGAGAGGCCTATCCATTAGAACTCCTCACATGGAGTTAGAGAGGCATGAACCTTTAGTGGTAGGTCAGTCTGATCACATACGTAGGTTAGAAGAAGCGTTATGCATTGAGCGAGAGTATTTGGAAACTCTCGAGCAAGAAGAATGAAGGAAAAGGTGTCTATGCCTACATGAGCAATGCTTGAGAGAGGAAAGGGTTGAGTGTGAAGAGCAAGTTGATAGGCTGGCTCAGGTTGACTTACACATAGGTGGTGAGGAATACCAACATGATAGATGTGTTAATTCTCAGCATGAGAGATGCACTAGATAAAGGGATGAGCACACTCACCATGCCTCACAACATCAACAATGCCTAGATCTAGAATAGACACAACTTAATGAGGAATAGGTAGGGATGGAAGATCAAGAGTAGACATATCCTGAACCTCCATCCATGGTCATGGGAGATGAATATAGATGCCCAAATTGGGCAAACACAGGATTACCTCCCTTACCACCATGAGTAAACCTTCAAGAATAGGAGATTATTTCTTTGAAGGTATACCAAATACTCATTGAGAGAGTCAAATATCTCGAGAAGTAGGACACAGTTGGGCAAAAGCTAACTTTGAGCAAAATACACAACCAACCTCTGTGCCCCTCAGTACCGAGTCCTACATACCCTAGGCACTTTGAGATGCCTAGGCTAGACAAGTTCAAAGGAGAGGAAGATGCACAAGAACACATTACAAATTTCATGAATGCGTACTTCCAACTTGAGCATAATGATGCCCTAATTCTAAGAATATTCATCATGATGTTATCGAGTGCATCAACTCAATGGTTCAATCAACTACCCAAGCACAACATCATCAACTTTGAGCAACTGGTGAATGCATTTCTTGAATGCTTCTCCTTTGGCATCAAGAAGAAGGTGAACTTGTCCGATCTGGTAAACTTAAAGCAATATGATGATGAGCTAGTTATGGACTATGGGAATAGATGGAGGAAAATAATGGTGAAACTACCATTCTCCATTCCCATTGAAGAGCTCACCCAAATGTTCACAAAGAGTTGTACCAAACACATCTCATTGCTATTGCAACTATAATAGTATGAAACATTCAAAGAAGCCTTGGCTCAAGCCAAGCTTATAGAGGACATAAAGGTTGATGAAGGAGACCTCAAGCTCTAGAACAAAAAGGAGTGGAATAATAACAACCGTAACAAGAATCAACAGAAGCAGGCCAAGCCTACTCAAGTCAACCAGGTTGTTTTAAGCATGCCAAAGGGAGGCAATGGCCAACAACCATAGAACTATCAGGCTCACCCCCATCAGCCAATTACAACCCAAAGAACAACCAAGGTCAAAATAAGGAACGTCGACCACCTCACTATTTCATGCCTCTATCTGAATTGATGCAATCAATATTTAATCAGTTAAGTGAGGCACAAAGAATCATATTTCTTGATGTACAACTTCTTGACCCTAATCATCCCAAGCCCAAGGGATATAGGGAAGATCAATACTACCCATATCATAGAATATAAGGGCATGATATCGAAACATGTATCGAATTCAAGAATGTTGTGCAAAACATGATTGAGAAGGGTGAGCTAAAATTTGACAACCCATTAGCACCTGATAATAGAGACATGGGTATATTCAAAAACCCATTGCCAAATCATGAGGCCCCTAGGGATCAGGGCACCCAATTCAACCAAGTTTGAGTCAAACCTCCCACTCAGGGATGCATCAAAATGGTTGAGATAGTCAATATGGCAACTAGGAGTCGGTGATATGGTCAACTAGAGCCTCCAATGGCTCCTATTCATATCTCAGTTGCACCTCGATAGAGATAGGTGCAAAATAATCCTCCAGGTCTACCAGTATGACCTATGGTAACTGTCGGAGTAGACTAGAGTAAAATCTACAAATGAATCTAGCCAAGTTGTCAATTTATGAGCTCATACAACAATCTCCTAGGCATAAGGAGACTTTGATGGAGATCTTGAGATCGATCGAGCTCCAACCCTAGAACCTAGATGCATTCACACACTTTGTGGGGCAAGTGCAATAGTGCCAAGAGCTTGTGATCCATTTCTATGATCATAAAATCAAGGTAGTGCCTACTACCATAGCAGACCCACCTTTGCATATCATCATATCAATCAATGACATACCCTTCAAGTGGGTTCTAATCGACATGGGCTCATCGATTAATATTATCACAACAAAGGCTATAGGGCACCTAAAAATCCCTAGGTCCAACATTATCCCAACCTCCTATACATTGAGAGCTTTCAATGATGCATTGTGCTCCATAGTGGGTATAGTTGTTCTACCTATAAAGGTAGGGAATAAGACCATCCCCATGATGTGTCATGTATTGGAGGGGGTAATGCAGTACAACATCCTCCTAGGGCATCCTTGGATAAGGGACATGCAATGCATTCCCTCAATCTTGCACCAATGCATCAAGTATGTGCATGAGGGACAAGTGCATGTGGTTCCATCAGATGAAGAGCCATTTAAATATATGCATCAGGTCGACTTGTTAGGGGAATTCATCCTTCCATCAACACACCTATACATAAGGCCTTCATCCCCCACCACATAGCCAAAAAACAAGAGCAAATCAGTGTGAGGTGACCCATCCACATCGGCACCACCTCCTGCATCTAAAACTATTGGTACTTCTGAGAAGCCTTCAACATCTAAAGCAAAAGATACTTAGAAGCTAAAAGCACCCCTAGTGGAGGAAGGACCTAAAGAACTTCCAACTATAGCAGTTGTAGAAATTCTAAATCCCATGGAGGAGGAAGATTCCCAAGACATAGCCGAGGAGGTACCTCAACCTGCCTCACTTGCTTCATCAATAATATCATCTGCACCGTAGGTGATAGTTCACTTAGCCAACATAGGGTTAGGTGAATATCTTGTGTAGAACATGACTTTCATACCTATTATTGAGTCTGCACAAGACATGGGATGACCAAGAGTCCCAAATTTACCAATAGGGATAGTGGTTCCATTAGGGATTCCCCCTAACCAAACCAACTTCATATATGCTAGTTTAGACTGTGCCCATAATGATTCTAATATTGAAGAGGATGAGGATGAACCATTCACCATGAATGTTCATTACTTATTAAATCTTGAGTTTTCTCTAAGGTACTTTGAGTGATGCCATTGGCATGGCTATGGCTTAGGTCTATATGAGCAAGGGCATCAACTTCCATTCCAATCGTAATACCAGCTACCTACTGATAGGTGGGGTCTAGGGTATCAAATACAGAGCCATGATGATTCATTGGTAGCAGCCCTAGATAGGCTAAGCTTGGGGTTTAGGGAAGACATTGATTGGAATCCCTATCAACCCCCTAGCAAAAACTACTTGGGTGATGGATGGGTGTCTATGGTCAATATCGAACCACCCGATGAGTATCACCCTAATTCCTCTCTTGAAGCATACCCATCAGGAATCATCCTATGGGAGGATGAGCCAATCCATGGATATGAGTGAGAGGAAAATGAGTATGTCACTAGTGAATCTGAATATGAAGTCGGATTGGCCTATCATGGGCCTCGGTATATTCAACACCTTGCTTGGATAGGTAACATAGAGAGTGGATACATCTCGGATGAGAGTGGCTATGAGTCAGAGGACTCAACTGAGATGGCCTACCTCGGGCCAAGAAGTGCATACCACATCATAGGGCCAATAGTAAATGCCAATGGATTCTTCATAAGCGATGATGATTATGAAGATGAGACTAAAATGGCCTATCTTAGGCATCAATAGGTAAGTCACCACCCAATTCCAGTGGGCAAGAATGAGGGTTTCTTCATAAGCGATGATGACTATGAGGATGAGACCGAGATGGCTTATCTTGGGCCTCATCATTTACGTCAAGTCAATCTACTTGTTGAAATAGAGGTGATACTCCACACCATAGATCCTGACCTTCACTTCTTGGGAAGACCAATAAATCTAGATATCATCTATCACATGGTCTTCCTCGATCCACCTACATTTAGAGAGCTACTATAACCTAATGATCCCATCATCTCATCTATCCATAGACTAGATCTTGAGATCCCCATACCCCCAGAGCCACATCTTGGGTATGGAAGGTAAATCATTAATGCAGAGTTTCACCCATGTGGTCCTGGAGATTTCATCCCATCCATCAACATGATCTCCATTGATTTGACCACTCCACTTCATAACCCAGCAGATCCTATGAAACCATTGTGTCTTAACTTAGATGCTATTGATTGGGATCATGCTGATTCACCCCTAGAGCCTAAATATTTCTTCCCTAATGAAGATATGCTACAACCATTCCATTTTGCACTAGGTTATGCACATGATGTCTATCACGTTGGTTTTGACCATGATTTAGTGGAACCTTTAAACCTAGTAGATGACATCCATTTAATCCCCACTCCTCACCAACTTGAGGAAGGGTCACATATGGCAATAGAGGAGACTTTCAAGGTGGACATCAATGATGATCCTTCTCATCCAAAGAAAGTCAAGTTTAGAGAAAGCTTATCTCCAGAAGAATAGGCCATCATTATTCCTCTATTGAAAGAGAGACCAAGTCTCTTTGCTTGGACCTACAAAGATATGTCAGGACTAGATCCAAAATTGGTTGTCCACAACCTTTCACTGGACCTTATAAAGAAATTGATCAAGAAAAATCTTAGAAATATGCATCCAACCATCACTTTGATGGTAAAGAATGAGTTGCAGAAATTATTGGATGTAGTCTTTATTGTTCCCATCGACTATCCATAATGGGTATCAAACATGGTGCTCATAGGAAAACTTGATGGAAGAATCCATATTTGCATAGATTTTAGGGATCTCAATAAGGCAACACCAAAGGATTCATTCTCATTGCCCAACATAGATGCTCTTGTAGATGCAACTGTAGGTCATGAGATGCTCTCCCTAATGGATGGTTTTTTTGGTTACAATCAGATTCAGATTAAACCCGAAGACCAACATAAAACCATATTCACCACTCCATGGGGGACATTTTACTACAAAGTAATGCCATTTGGTCTTAAAAATGTTGGTGCCACATATCAATGGGCTATGACATACATTTTCCATGACTACATGCACAAGATCTTAGAAGACTATATCGATGACTTATTGGCCAAGTCATTGTTGTGTGAAGAGCATGCTGAGATCCTCAAGAAGGTCTTCGATCACCTGATTGAGCATAATGTTAGGTTGAATCCCAAGAAATGCATCTTTGGTGTAACTTCTAGAAAACTCTTGGGATTCATCATTTCTAAATGAGGCATCGAAGTAGACCCAACAAAGGTAAAGGCTATCCTAGAAATGGCCCCACCCACTAACATCAAAGAGCTGAGAAGCTTACAGGGCAAAGTAGCATCCATAAAGTGATTCATCACACAACTATCAGATAAATATTGACCCATGAATCGACTGCTACACAAGGGGGTCCCATTCTAGTGGGATGAAGAATATCAGCAAGCCTTTTCTAAAATCAAGAAGTACCTAGCAATACCACCAGTCCTAGCTCCACCAAGGCTAGATGTGCCATTCTTGCTATATATATCCACTATCAATTTTTCTTTGGGCACCATGTTGGCTCAAAAGAATGTGCAAGATAAAGAACAAGTGATATATTACATCAGCCACACCTTGGTGAGCTACGAGATAGGATATGCATACATAGAAAAGTTATGCTTAGCAGTGGTCTTTGCAACCAAGAAATTGTGCCACTACATGTTGAGCCATACGATGTATGTAATATCCAAACAAAATCCTTTGTAGTATATGATGAGCAAGACATATCATAATACATGTACTACAAAGTGGATCATGCTATTGATAGAATTTGACTTGGAATTCATAAGCCAAAAGTCCATCAAGGGATAAGTCATAGTTGATCAACTAGCTGAGGTGCCTCTTCAGAATAGTAGGCCCCTCACCATAGAACTTCTTGATGATGTAGTCTTTACATTATCAAAAGCACCTAAACCTGAAGAACCTAAAAATGAAGTTGACATGACTTTGTTCTTTGATGGTTCAAAGTGTGAGCAAGGAGGTGGTGCAAGGATTATGTTTTTCATGCCACAAGGTGCTCCAATGCCCTTGTCATTTAAGCTAGACTTCCCTTGCATGAATAACAACACCGAATATGAGGCCCTAATATTGGGTCTCCAAATAACCATCACTATGAAGATCAAAAGGCTAAATATCTTTGGTGACTCCCTCCTCATAGTCAACCAAGTCAAGGGACTATTTCAATGTAGGGATCCAATCCTGAAATCTTACAAGGAGCTTGTTGACACCTATCTAGCCCAACTAGAATGGTATGACATTGAGGCAATCCCTCATACATCAAATATATTTGTAGACACTATGGCATCTTTGGGATCCTTGATCCCTCAGAATCCATCTACTGATTTCACTACCATTCATGTGAAAATGCTCTCACACTCAATGATGCAATATGAGGCTTTTGATAATAAAGAATCAGTCAACATGATTCATATAGAACTAGACCATGACTAGTTCTGTAAAGCCAAAGACTTTTTAAAGAAGGTACCTTGGGGGTCCTTGATCTTGTAGGGTCCTATGGAGAATGGTACCATCATTCACCACAAGGTTGTTTCTCAATATGCATTTGTGCACATCGAATCGTAGGAGAAACAAGTCATCTTATCTATTGAGGTTGTAGCTTTTCAGGATTGGCTATCCCAATTACAAGATTTCTTGAAACTTGGAATTGTCCCATAGGGACTATCGCATGCCAAAATATGAGCATTCAAATAGAAAGTGACAAGATATGTCTTTCTAGGAGGTATATTGTATCATCAAAGCTATGATGGAGTCCTCCTTCATTTCTTAGAGCCCCAAGAATCAGCTTGGGTAATTTTTCAAATCTCATGATGGTACATGTGGTGGCCACTTCAATGACATGGCCATTATCAAGTGCATCCTTTGAATGGGTTATTACTGGCCCACCATGGAGAAGGATTATTGTGAGTATGTCAGGAAATGCATTAAATATCAACATCATGCAAATCTGATGCACCTGCCATCTCATGCCTTACAACCCATTCAGGTGGCTTGGCCATTTTCTCAGTGGGGTTTCGATCTAATTAGAAATATCTCTCCCCCATATTTGGGCTATCACACATTTATCTTAATGGCCACTGAGTACTTCACCAAATGGGTGGAAGTGGTTCCCCTAACATCGATAATTGGACCATGAATTGTGGAGTTCATACTTCACAATATCATCTATCATTTTGGGGTCCCATCAAAAATAATCTCGGATAATGGTCCATCATTCAAAAATAAAAATGTGTGGGCTTTAACATCCAAATACAACATTCAACATAGTTTTGTGACACCATACTATCCATAGGCAAATGGGCAAGCAGAGGCCTCAAACAAGATAATAGTAGCCATCTTAAAGAAGATGATGAAAGAAAATCATAAGGATTGGCATCTACAATTACCCCTTGCATTATGGGCTTACAGGACTAGCGTGCGGATGCCCACTAGGGCAACACCATTTTCACTTGTATATGGTACTGAGGCCATTATGCCCTTAGAGTTGGAAATTCCAACATTATGCATCACATTGAAAGAGTTCATCAATGATGACACTATGTGACAAGCTCACTTGGATCAGTTGACCCTTCTGGATGAACGTCGCATCAATGCTCTTGAGCATCTTCACATTTACCAAGATCATCTAACATGAGCTTATAACAATAAATTCCACCTGAGAGACTTTAAGGTTGGGGATCTTGTGCTTAAAGAGAACCAACAGAACTCAAATCTATCACCGCATCTATGAGATAAATTTACGGCCAATTGGATAGGTCCTTATATCATCTCTGAGAAGATTGGACCTAGGGCATATCACCTAACATCACTAGAAGGTGTTGAGGAGCCATAGCCTCTCAAAATTATTCATCTAAGGGCATTTTACACATAAGCACAATAAAATACAAAAATATTCAAATAAATTCAAAATTACAAAAACAATAGAAAACTTTAAAATTACAAAAATAAAGAATGAAATAAAAAAAAAAGGCTCCAAAGGCATATTAAAGCCCTTTGGTCAAATCATAAAAGGCTCCAAAGGCATCTTAAAGCCCTTTGGTCAAATCATAAAAGGCTCCAAAGGCATCTTAAAGCCCTTTGGTCAAATCACAAAAAGCTTCAAAGGCATCTTAAAGCCTTTGGTCAAATCACAAAAGGCTCCAAAGGCATCATTAGCCCTTTGGTAAAATCACAAAATGCTCCAAAGGCATCTTAAGCCCTTTGGTCAAATACAAAAGGAAAGGACTGCTTTAAAATCCAAAGGCATCTTAAGCCCTTTGGTCAAATAACAAAAGGCTCCAAAGGCATCTTAAAGCCCTTTGGTCAACTCATAAAATGCTCCAAAGGCATCATAAGCCCTTTGGTCAAATCACAAAATGCTCCAAAGGCATCTTAAATCCCTTTGGTCAAATCAAAAAGGCTCCAAAGGCATATTAAAGCCCTTTGGTCACTTCACAAAAAGCCCCAAAGGCATCTTAAAGCCCTTTGGTCAAAAGAAAAACACAAAAGCACAAAAATAATTTAAAGTCAAAAATTTCAAAAAAATTCAGAATAATCAAAACTCAAAAACAATTGAAAGCATCAAAAATACAAAAAAATTTGCATTTGGCATTTGCATCCATTAGTTGCATTGCATTAGGCATATTGCATCCATTGCATTTGCATTAGGTAGGTTGTGTTCACAATCTTACAAATGACACCACGTTTGTACCTCAATCATGCATCTTCAAAATCCATCATCATCCATAACCCATGTGTGTAACTATGTTTTTCAACACAACCCCTTCCTGTTGCTATAAGGAATATACTAGGGTTTTTTGATCACTCAGCCATACCTAGTGATTTTATCAAATTTTGTAGAAAGCTATCTTCACTATTGATATATGAGGTCTAGTTTTGATAGTACCTAGTATATTTCAGAATCCTATCACTAATCAAAACACTAAAATCCTAGTTGGAACAAGGGAAAGATGAATGCTACAAAGTGGTACTAGGCATCCTAAGTGAAAGGTTTCTACTTGCTCACCTTGTGATGCACATGGTCTAGGATTTTGATCATTGGAAAAAGGACAAGCTCCCCCCTACCCAAAGAAATCCCTTGCTTTCATCAAAACAAGCAAAAATCCTAAAACAAAGCAAAATTCAAAAGTAAAATAAATAATGATTATCATCACTACATAAATCCCTTGCTCAAAAGAAAATAAAAATTCAAAATAAATAGTGATTTTCATCACTAAAGCATGAGCAAGTATCCCAAATAAATGTGAAGAAAATAAGGGGGTGAAGAGCTTGAATCCTTGGAATGGTCGATCTCCACAAACCATTGAGTGATCCCTAATACAACAATGGGCTGCATGAATCCCACCTGGCATTAGGGTAAGCTCTAAGCAATTTGCAAAAAGGGCTAGCTTTAGGTGTCCTGTATCGCCTAGTGGTCTAATCCAACTGAGTCCAACTTAGGATCAGGATGAACATTTGAGGATCCCCAATACAACAATGGGCTGAATGAATCCCACCTAGCACTGGGGTATGCTTATGTTTTATCTAATATATTCATTTGCACACATAGGGATAATGAGTATCTAGGTCTTCATAACAAAAACTTTATCTTTCAAGAGTCCTGTATGGTCAGTATACAACTTTTGATGGAGTAACTAGGGTGTTTGAGTCTCATGGAAAACCTCAAAAATCCCCTCATAGCAACAAATCATGTCATCAATCAAATCATCAACTTTCTTTAGGAGGTTTTGTTCATTAAATGATGTGCATGAAATAGGATAGATACCGGATAAATATCAATAATGATATTTAGATGACCACTGACTATTTTGTGTATATCTTTTAATTTACATAAGCTTATAAAGAAAGTACATACATATCACATCATCTCATCTCATATAAGATGTTTAAATGATTAATTCTTATTATAAGAGTTATTATTTATTCATGATTGTTATACATTCTATGGTGTCACCCATTAGATTGTTGAACTCATATCACATGCATTCCTTATGTTTTAAGTGATTAAAGCATACATGTTCATTTACATTAGATCATCATCATATAACTAATGCATGTAAACACATTTCATTTACCATATCATAACAACATAAGTTAGATGCATACAAATAGATAAAAAATTAAACATGCATTTAACAATAATATTGCATCCATATATGCATACATCATAATTAGTCCATCTACACATCTAGATCATACCATCTAAATCATACATCCATCATCTAGCTAGAGCATGTCATCAATACATCACATCATATAGCATAAGATCATAATACTGCATCACATAAACATAAAAGTAAAAACATATAAATACACATAATGAGTCTCAAAACATAGATATCATATATATATGTGTGTCCAATAAGTACATAAGGGTACAAAATTACTCGTAGGCTACAAATGTGTAGGTCATCTAACCTTACACTCAAAAATAAATCTAGAACAATAAAGCCATCAAGTTGGGCCTGCACCCCTTGCCTCACCTCCACCCTCGGCTCTATCCCTATGAGAATGGTGGGAGCTAGTCCCTATAGTCCTCTCTGTATGGGTCCTGGTCCTCTGGCTAGGTCGGACCGAAGACTACCCTGATGTACTCTGCATGCTCTATTGTGACCCCTCTACTGTAGGTCTCTCTCGAGGAGTGGCACCTAGCATCTATATCTGCATCTCTAGAGATGCAATGTATGTAGTATCTCCTATAATATAAGTATCATACTCATATAAGGGATCATGTAGGCACCTAACCTCTACATCTGGATCTAAACCTGTAGGCCCCTATATAATGGGAGTAATTGGCACAACCTATCCTTGAGTAGCATCCCTCTTGATAGTAAGTTGATCTATCCTGATCTATGTTAAGTCTATCTATGTCTGGAGGGTGGTCCTCTCCTCCTCAAATCTCTTGACCTATGTCTGAAGCCCAATAATAGTAGAATCCCACTATAAGATCTAGATCTGAGCTGCTTGAAGCTCAACCTCTATGTGGTGCAACTAAGCCTAGAGAGGAGACTCCTACTCATCTAGAGCTAACTCCTCCTCCTTCGGAGCTACTTGCTCCTCTACCACCTGCTCCACTCCAACCTATCCCTAATCCTCTATCGAGGCCACACTCGATGCCCATCAGGATCCTCCTCTGTAGCTACCTCATCTCGATCTCGACCTAAGCTACCATTACCCTGCCATAGCCATGTGACCCACCACTAGGTATATGCCTTAGTCACCCTAACATCTTCTATACTAGCATCCACTATTGGAGGATCATCATCCTCTATAACTACTGTAACTCGAGGTAGTGGAATATCCCTCTCTGTAGTGATCCACCTATACAAAATGGGCTCTAGAGGTACATCCTACTGTAGGCCATACTATTAGAGCACCCAAGAATAGTGGAAGAACTCCTTGATGCCACCCTTGTGGCCGATAACCCATCGCTCACATTGATTCCAATATGTGAACTCTATCTACCTCTTCCTAGGTGGGGCACTCATGATAGGGCCTCCAGATAATATCCTTGGCCTATAGTCCAATAAGAGTCATTGTATAATGATAAAGCTCCCGTACGTAGCATCAAATCTTGTGTTCCTCGTGATCTCGAGGCCACCTACATCTATATCACTGAGCCACATCTATTATAGTAGTAATATTGATAGGAAATCCTCCTAGGTGGTCCACCCTGATGTGCTCCCATCCCCATATCTATAGGAGTAGGCTGTAAGTAATGCTGGCTCATCCACATTATTGAATCTTGTAAAGCTCATCATAACACTATGCTAGCAATGCACTCCCCCAAGCCATGATGATGGGCTCCATGCTATCCATCAAGTCCTGGACCATAGCTAGGAGGTTCCATGGGAACCTCACTCTAGATTAGTCAAGTAAATCATAATTTCCTATCATCGAGAGAAGACATTCTCTCGGTACCATCGATCCATAGAGATCCCACCATGATGATAGTCACCAAATGCTGTAGCTGCATGATCTCCAAAAACCCTTGCAAAGACTGCATCTCTGGCATTAGTAGGAGAGGACACAATAGGGACTCCATCAAAAGGGATCTAGAAGATCCTGTAGATATCCTCTGATGTGATGGTCATCTCACTAGTAGGGAGATGGAAGGTGTTAGTCCTAGAATCCCACCTATGTGCTAAGGCAGTGAGGTAGGCCTGATCTGACATGATCATCGGTAGCCTAGTGATATATTGAAGTCCATGAGCATCAAGCCAAGCCCAATATATGGCATTCATCTAGGGCAGAAGCTGCACGAGCAATCTAGGGTCTTGAGCCTACATAGATAAGATCTAAAGAGTGCCTAAATTAAATGCACTTAAAATCTAAAAGGAGCAATAAAATAAAAATGGTGTAAAATTTATCTAAGATAAGCCTAAGGCTACAAGCATAATGACTAAATGCACCTAAAAATTCAAAAAAATCAAAATTCACACTTCAAAATTTAAAAAAAATCAATTAAATTCCTTAAAAATAAAATAAAAATTTAAAAATTTACCTAAGGTTGTGTAGCCACTCATGCCAGGAGTGGCCATGTAGTGGTCATTAAATCCAATTAGTGGCTAGCCACCAATGGTCAAAAAATTGATCGTTGGAATTCAAGTTGGTCATTGATGGTGATAGTGGCCCCTCTTTGGCCATTTAGGGGCCGCTCTGAGCATTAGCGGCCATGAGGCGGCACGCCAATGATGTCCCCCTTATCCAAAAATAACAAAAAAATTTGAAAAATGCTAAAAACTAAGTTAGACCCACTAAAATTAAACCTAAACTAAGCCTATCTATGGTTTTAGTTCATTGCCAATGGGTTTAATTTGGTTCATTTACCGATTACTTAGTGAGGTTCATTTTACCCAATAAAATAAATAAAAGCTAGGGTTTGAGAGATACCCATGAGTCATCGACTCCTCCACTTGTCGATGCCTCGCCCTACTCCACCATGGTGTCTAAATTTGGTAGCATCCTAGATCACAATCAATCTCTCTCACCTCAGAGCTCAAAAGTGCAAATTTCTAGTTGGAAAATAATGAAAATTCAAACCCTAAATTTTCTTTTATATTTTCAATTTTTCCTAGTCGTTGATGGCATCAGTGGCTCACTTTCTCTGGCCATTGGCACTAACAATGATCACAATTTGGTCACTGCTGATTTCAATAGCTAGCCACCAGCAATAAAGGACTTAGTTTCTCACCACAACGAGCCTTAAAATGGACAATTAAACATACCTATCGGTCCAAAACAATCAAAAATGATAAATACCAAAAAAATTACATAAATAAAAATCCAAAAAAATAAAATAACAACAAAAACAAAATTGAGCCTCGTATTCAGTTATTTACTCTATACACTTGGCGGTTGCAGTGACTTGTGCTCCATGCAATCCGACAAGATGAGTAAATTACCATAAGGCCACTTGGGGCAAATTAGTTATGGTTGAATTGAGATGCTTCACTTCAATCTCGAAGAAGGCCATGGCAGTTGGACTACCCCATGAGAATGAGGATTCATCTCATTTCTTCTATAAATATTTTTAACAAATCATCGAATGTAGTGATTCAACATAAGCTTGAATAGAATTGCTATCATCTTGATTCCCTAAGAAGGCCATTGCGGTTGGACCGCTCCATGGGATAGAGATGTAGAATTACTAAAAATGGTTGAAATCACACTTGAAATGGGACCTACCCTATAACAACAAAGCAAACCTCTAAAAGGGTCCAAATCATTCATCTTGGTCAAGCGACTCATCACTTTATTCATTGTCCTTCCCTCATCGACTCGTCGTTTGAGGGGGTAGTCATAATATCAACAATCATAATCAAAATCAACAAAAGATCACTCGATCATGTCAAATTGCATTCATCTTACGAATCATTGCCAACAACTATCATAAGCTTACCCTTTGCTAGGGAAAAAAGCAAATATGATAGTTAAGTTTGTAGCTCTCCTCCTTTCGGATCTATAGTTGCACTAAAGCCTATAGTAGCACTGAAGCTACCCGATCGTCTGATGGACGTGTGCAAGCTTTCACAAATTTAAGCCTTCCATCCTATTGGAAGCAATGATTCTAGGATGCGCACCCTTTCTCATGACTGGGGCATCCAATGTTGATCAGATCAATGATCATCACACACCCTACAATGTGGCCCTAGGTGGTCTATTTTTGCTCTACACTGTGTTTTCCCACAATGCATCCCAAAAAGGGGTATCTGTAGACACCTAAAATACGTCATGTTTAGGAGACTACTCATATGGACACATCCAAAGACCATATGAATGATCTTGGACCTTTCCAAGAGCTAGAAGTGGTCCTAACCACTCAAAAAGGGTAGTTCTAGCCCATCCAGGCTTAGCCGCTATCAATCAGAGTGGCCACCACACCTGGCCACTGAAGCTGAGAGCGGCCACACCTAGCCACTACTCTGGATAGTGGCTAGCACCAAAACATAGTCTAGCCATGAATACGGGCCCAGATCATGCAGTCTGACTACACCTTGCATTGCTTACGGGTGGATTTTGGTGTGGAACTCCCATAGTTCCTCCTGACTACCCCTTCAATGCAAATTTGTGACTGATGCTTTCCCTCCTGGGATGGTCAGTTGCATGCAAATTTGGATCTTGGCTTCTCTAGGAAGCCAAGATCCAGATCTAGATCTAAATATGGGAATTCTAAAATGACACCTTACATTTTTACATAGTGTACAAATATTCATATTATAAATATGACTCAAATTTTTCATTTTTTATCATAAGCCTGTAATTTGGTATCTTTTTTAAATAGGAGGTTTTTGAAAAGGAGAACCTATAATCTCTTCTAAATATATGGGAAAATTAAGAGACTAAAGAGAAGGATGTTTTTGATAAATACCTTCATTTTGAAGAATAGATTCCTAAAGATGATTGGAAAGAGTATAAGCTTCAAAGAACAAATGATTTTCTAGTTAGATGCATGAAATTAGCTAGACATTTTATTCAATTAAGAAATATTTGATTTGATTTTATATCGAAAACATGCAAAAAAAAACAAATAACAACACTTAGAAAATATTCGTAATAATATATAGACTTTGGTCATGTATTGCTTAGTCCCAAGCCAACATTGATAGTATTATAAATGTCTAATCATTTAAAAAAAGTTATTTGATAATAAAAATGTACTAGATTTTATATAAGATGATTTAAAACATTCCCTTACTAATAAAAGAGAATGGAAAAGTTAAAAACATTAATAAAATGGAAAAATCATAATTTTTTAATAAAATTTAATTTTAACTGTTACTAAATACTTATCACTATGATAAAATATAAAAGTGAAAAGCACCTTAAATCATTTTTTTGTTACATAGGGGAATCGGTAATGTCCCTTCATTTTTAACTACTAGTCACAAGGACAAATCCTTAGGGAAGCTATCATTGATCATAGGTTAAATCCTTAGAACTACCACTATAACCCCTACCTTGACTTGATAAACATGACCTAGAGTGAGGGAGACACTGATGGCTTGGGTTTTGTACCATCATAGTCAAGCTAGCACACACTAAACAGAGTTAGGTCAGACTACTATATTTTCCTCAACAAGGCTTACCTCCAAGGTTTGAACCTAGGTCTCTTCTTGGTAAGTGCCAAAAACTTACCAATCCACCCAACCCTTGGGACAAAATCACCTTAAATTATTAACAAAACATTATTGTAAAATACATGGAATAATATATTATTATAATTTTTTTTATTTACTATAGATACCCAAAATTCACACATTGTCACTTCTCCCATCCTCATGGCTAATCAATTTACAAAGCTCACAAAATTTACATATATTAACCTCAAAACACTATTCATTTATAAAAATCACTATTCATGTACTATTCATAAACCCCTTTGGGTCACTTAAGCCCTTTCCTACACTTACTATGGATCCTCATATGACCATCATATTTGCCTAACCTTGGTTAAATCTCTAACCCTGGTCAAGTTCAACTCATAGCCAAATTCCACCTTCTGGTCAACCTAACCATGGTCAATCAAATTCTTGCCCACCTCACCTATTCTACTCTTTGACTAACATAGGCTCCACCTCATCCATTTGACCTTATTCTAACCTAGGTTCAACTTAAGGAGGGCTAACCTTAACCCTTGCTCCACACATCTCCCCATGAGCATTTAGGGCCTTAAATGGATTTTGAAAAATTTTGTGTCCCAAAGCATGGATAAAGGGTGAGCCACCCTCCAAATCACCCAAAAAGTCAACAACTAGCCTAAGGTCAACCTAACCCTAGTCAATATTAAAATTTGCTTCATTTAAAATTCCCATGTGCATTTAAATCCATAAATGATATTTGAGGACTTTTAGGTTTCAAATCATGGGTCAAGGGTAAGTCATCTTCCACATTACCCAATTCAACTCTTAACCCTAGGTTAATCCTACTACAATTAGGATTTATCCCTAAATCCACTCCACATCCCCATGCTCATTTATGATATGTATGTGGGTGAGGTATTATCTCACCCAAATATACTTATGAGGTATGCCACATCAAGGTACACCTCATAGGGGACACCTCACCTCCCTAGCCACTCCAAATTATATAAATAGAAGGCCCTTTCTTCAATCTTCAAGAATCCACTATTTGCATACCTAGAGTCTACCAAAATCAAACTAGGCTACACTGCATTCCATCATCCACTTTACCATAAATATCCATCAATCATAACATCAACCATATTTTTGTACTTTCTGTGTGTCCCAATATTTGTTTATTTTACAGGTTTTGAAGGTGACCCAACAAATATAGGAGTTCCAACAACAATAGAAGGCCATTTTGAACCACCTAGAATTCACCTTGGATATCATAGTTAGGGTCATAAGGTACCCTATGAACCTTTTCAAGGGTCAATTTTAGCGACCATAAGGACAAAAAATCCTCCCAATAGGTAAGTAACATTGTTAGAATTGAGGTCCGAGGTGTAGACCAATTGGTTCATCCAAACCCCATAAGGGGGGTGGAGGTTCAAGGTTCAAATCTCGGGCCTCATCGGACTGAACGCTTGTCCCTTTCCTGGTGCTTTCAGCAGTGTAAAAGGTTTAAAATTATTGTGGCATGGTGGTTATAGGGGCAGACTGCACAAATATCTGTGTAGCAGCTTTCGGGGCGAACAACGCAAAATACTATGGCGGCCATAAAATCTGGACAGCCTGCACGGATTCGTGGCAGCTACAGATTCCACAATGTAAATACAAAAAAAAAAAAAAAAATTTAGAATTGGTTTGGTAAATATTTTTATAATTTTTGTAATGAATTAGTTTAATTTTGAGTCTTTTTATCTATAAACATGAGGAGTTTGGTCAAGATAGACCCCTAAATGTTTTAATCCCTTTTGTAGGTCTAGCAATTCTCAAGGATAGGTCTAACAAATAGTGGCACATGAGCAATAAGCCCACTCTATTTGAGGATCTCTTCAAAGACTTTTAGGGTGTTGTTGAACAACTCATTGAAGAGGGGTTCTCACCTCCCAAAATCCCATTTTATGGTCTCCTAAGACACTTTTGTTAAAGGCATATAAATAATCCCTTTTAACCATCAAATGCAAACAACATCGATTTTCTATTAGTTCATTCTAGCATGCCTAGTGGTACCCCCACAATGTTATTTATTTTTTGTTTAACTTTTTTACTTTTTAATTGATTTTTCTATCTTTTTGTGCTTTAGGTGCTACAAAACCAGTGTAAAACATTACAAAATCTTGAAAACACAACATAGGTCAAAGAAAAATGTCTTTCTGGTCTTTGAGCTAGGATCACAAGGTAAGGTGTGACCATTTTTAGTCACAAGGTACCCTGTGGCTAAACAAAGCACTCCTAAAACTAGTTCAAAAACTAGTTTTTATACAACCAACAACAACCCCATAGTTGCAATTTTGGGGGGCTAATTTACCCTCACAAGATATTGCTATCTCCTAATGACAATGGTGTCCATATAGATGCAATAAAACACATGTATCTTGCTTTTAAGTTTTGCAAAACTTGGTATCACACCATCTTCCAAAATTTTATTTTGGCCTTCATTTCACTTTAGTAGAGAGTCTTCTTATTACCAAAGCTAACATTTTATCCTCTATTGTTGTAGGTACCTTCACACAAACTAGCTATCATACTACAAAGACTATTACCAAACCCAAATTTGGTAAAAATTCAAATTTTATTGGGTTTCAAGGTAAGGTGCGATCATTTTTAGTGACAAGGTAACCTACAACCGAAGCTAAGACATACTTCAGCCTCAGAAATATAGTCACAGGTACTTTTAGAAGCTGGATACCAAAGGTAAGTCTAAAAAACCATATACTTCTAGTTCAAAACCAAAAAGTTTAGTTAGGATTTCTAGAAACTTTTTCTTTTACAAAAGCCTCAAAATTACTTCAATCACTTTAAAAAAATCATTCCTTTTACTTCTTAGATTTACAAAATGCCCCAAATATGTTTGGTCACACTTAATTTTACTTGTTAATTGCTTAGAAAGGCTCCAAAATTGATATGGTTAAACTTCCAAACTTTTTTTTTACCTCTATACATGTCTTCTAGTTGAATAGTTGTATAATTTAGAGTTAAAACACTTACATAAGGTATGAAGAGATCTTTTATCCTCTTTATCTCCATAAGTTAAGAGTAAAATTCTGATTTTTCCTCATATATAAATCTCTATGAGACATCTACCCATAACCTTAATAGGCATATTTGGGCTAGTGTAAACAAATTTATGCCTAAGAAAATCTTAGAATATCTCACTTAAATCAAGCAACTCTCTTTATTACTCCTTATCATAAGATTTATCTTTTCACAAAACACAATTTGAAAAATTTATATTGCATTATTTTGATTAAGAAAAAAGGTATTTTACTTTGTAAAAAAAAATATTGAAACAGAATAAAACAAGGCATTACTTTTTCTTAGTCTAGCTTTCTTTTCTACATTTATAGCTTTCTTAAAGTATCAGACACACACACTTCACATATTTTCTACATTGGTAAGGTTGGATTTCATCACCAACCTCCAATCGAGACCAATGACATTGGAATTTATCTCCTTCTGTTGGATCACCCCCTAAACACCATAGTAGACCATATGAGTGGTTTTCTATACTTCATCACCCAAAAAATACTCTAATATTGAGATATCCTCAAAGTAGGTTAGGATTAGACACCCTTCTCATAGGGCTTCATATAATTAGTGAGTGTGCAACTATCATTTATGACTAAGCTTATCTAAGGGTGAAGCAAAATCTTGGTGGGTCCAGTAGAAAGTCTTACACAATATTTCTAGAGGTTCTATATATCTCCCCTTTAGGTTTTTTGAGTCATTTTCTTCATTAGAATTCATCCACCTATTCGTATATAGCTACCCCTCATATACCTTTGGGTATAATAGGAAACTATACATAAATATACCTTCATAGGTTACACCTATCACCTCTTTTCTATTTTAGAGTTTGTTGGAACATCTCGAATAAAATTTCACAAAATTTACATGTTCATTTTTTTTATTATTAAATAGGTTGATTTCTATTGAAAAATATCTTACAAAACCTCCAAAAATATTTCTATACATCTCTAGACATAGTTCAGGCAACTTTGTTGTCTTCGTAACTAGTTTCATCATAGTTGCAGGGTAAGGTGAGACCCAAAGTAGTCAAAAGTTAACTTGAAACCTCTATTTCACAAAAAGGTTTGATAACTCAAAAAACATGCTTATAGTTGTTTCCTTTGCCTAAATTTAATACAAAATTAATTTCTTAACCTTTTATTTTCTAAAAAATGGTTGTTACTCATAGCCAAGAGTGCGAGTAATCTCATATCATGATGGAGGCTACCCTTGCAAACCCCTCTCCATCCATTAGTTCTTATACAAAATTTGGCACCATCATTGTACAAAATTTTGCAACTCATATTCTTGATCAACCTCAGCTAATTACAACATCATCCACCATACTAAATGTCCCTCAAGACATCACTCAGTGCCCAATTGATACCTCATAATCCCAATCCTCTGAAGAATCAACTCATGAAGTGGTTTATTTTCTAGGGTTGTTTACTTTCTTCCAAGTGAATTCAAACATAAATACACCTATGAGGAATATCCTGCATCACTCTCCTCTCATCCCACACACCCATTTCTACAATGACCATTACAACATATTTCTTATGGCAAAGAAATCTAGTCCATACTCATCAAGATTTCAAGGCTACTATTCAAACTATAGCTATGGTATTCACTACCATAACTTCCCCTATGGGGATTCCTCTTTAAATGTGCCTTATTTACAAATATATATGAAAATTAATCCCTTTTCCACATACACAAATTCTGATATCTTCTTTGATACATACCTAAAAGTTTCTTCTCATTCCACCTCGTCAACACCACCTTCTTGCTTCTATTCCTTTAACCCAACAATAGAAATAGATTTTCTTGATGTCGATCAATATTCTTCTGATGTTCTTCTCTACAATTTTTAGAGCATTAGTACACAAGCTCCTTCTTCTTTTGATTATGCACGGGTACCAACCCACTTACATATCTCTCAACTTGTTCAAAATCCTCTTACTTACTCTTCTATTCCACAAACATCGTCTCAACTTCTCCAACATAACATTCCCACATATTCTTAGGTGAGTGTCTACACCACTTATCCTTCATCTCAAATTCCTCCTACTTCCATTCCTCCTTTAGGCAAAAGCATTTTATTTACTTTACCACCAATATGTACATCCATCATGCCCACAAAACCATCTTTTTACCCTCTCTTTCCATCTTTGTATGAGTGGTATTCCATATATCAATAGGTGTTGGCCCAAGGCCCTCCTCGATAGGTCAATTAGGACTATCTTCAACATACCTATAACCTATTTTTTCAAGGGTATAATCAAAGTCTTCAAAAAATTCCAAATCAGATAAATCAACAAGTGGCATCTCCAATGCAACATCAAGCTCCTAACAATCCAAATCAACCTTCCATAGCCCCATCTTACCAACAACAAATTCAACAAAAACAACTTCACCAATATCAACTTCATCTTCAACAACTCCATTAGGAGCAATTTCATCAACAACAACTCCAACATGATATCCTCAATCAACAATAGCTCCATCAAGAACAACTCAATCAACAACAGTCCTACCAACATAAGCTACATCAAAAACAATAACAACTTAATTTTTTGTCATCTCAAATCAATCCAACATCATATCACGCTCAATATCCTCTTACTTATTTCACATAATAACTCCCACATCATTCTACTAGCATCTATAATTATTATTTTGAATGGTCTTTTGTAGAACACACTCTTCTCTTCACCCATACATTGTAAATACCCTCAACCAAAATGCATGTTATGAGGGAGCATCTTAAAAATATAGAGTTGTGAACTAGTGGTTATGGTCCACAAAAATTGACTTATAGTCAAATATACAATGACCCTATTCACCTATCAATGACCCTTCATCAATATCCTTGCAAATATGAGATGCTGAAATTTGATAATTCAAGGTTAAATAGGATCCTCAGGAGCACTTGTGAAATTATCAGTATACCTTTCACCTCCTTCAAGGTAGCGACGTACATATGCTTTGTATATTTCCTCTATCACTTGGTGGTCAGACCCTCAATTGATTCAATAACCTTCCTCAACACAACTTGTTTATATTTGATCAAGTGGCCAATCAATTTCTTAAGCATTTCTCCATCAACTTCAAAATTAAAATATTGTTACTAGATCCCTATAGTCTACAAAAATTTGATGATGAGCGAGTAAATAAATTTGTTGTTCAATGGCATGGGGTCATCCATGATTTGATATTTTCAATCCCACCCCTATAGTTAGTCAATATTTTTGCAAAAATCTATGCTAAGCACATATTGGCTACACTCCAAATATAACAGCATCACTCCCTTGAGGATGCAATTTCTCAAGATAAAATAATTTAGGATATAAAGGTACAAGAGGATGAATTTAAGCTTCAAAAAAATATTGATTACGCTCATGATGTCTGATTAAATAGAGGTAGTCCAAGTCCAAATCCTCCAAAACCATCATAGGACATTCAAGTTATGTTGAGATCAACACCTGCTCCACTCCCAAAATAATTTTAGCAATGCTAGTAGGGGTATCAACAATATAGGGTTATTCCCCCAACCAATCGATAATAGTTTCAGCAATGTGCACCACACAATTAGACTCCTTTACCAGAGCCATTACCAAACATATTTTAGAAGTTTTATGATGTTGGGTATATTGATTTACTAGAAGTAAGACCTAAATACCCAAATAAATTGAATCCCAAGAAATATAATGAGCATACATTTTATGAGTATCAAAGGTAGTAGGGATATGATATCAATAGTTTCCATACATTTTACTATCTAGTATAAGATCTTATTGAAAATGGGGTTATCCATGTTGAAAATCCATTGGCTCCATCAAATTAAAAATTGGAGATCTACAAAACACCTCTACCAAAACATAGGTAGCCATAAATGCAAGTCAATCCTTCCACCTATCAAACTACATCTTGATAGGTTAATCATATAAATCAAGATCCATACTAGTAAGGTTTTTTAGGTATGATCAATGTCCCTACACATAATTAAAGCTACCCCACTCATTTTGAACATCAATAAAACTAAACTACCATCACAACTTTATTCACACTTCCAATACAAAGTAATCCATCATCGATATCATGCAATGTCATTACCATTCATAATAGTGTCACTCATCAACTCCATATAGGTCCTACTAGGTTATCCATATACGACATCTTACAACAATCACAACGTCATCATGAGGCTTTAAACAAAATCCTATGGTCAATCAATTTGGAAACACATGATACCAACACCTTCATCTAGTTTATCAGTAATTTATAGACATGCATGCAACCTTCCATCATATTTTATGACCATGAGATCACAAATATTGAAGGCAAGGGTGTTGATCCTCCAATGCATATTCTATCTTGTATAAATGACACTACATACAAGCATGTTCTAATCAACAAAGACTTATATATAAGCATCATTTATACTATTGCCTTGTAACATCTCAATATTCCATCCATACACCTTGCTACTCCTACTCTAGATCTATGAGTATTTGATAGTTTTATGCATAAAGTGATGGGTTCCATAATCTTACCAATCTAGGTTGGCATTAAGACAAAACCTATCCTATTTTATGTCATTAAGAAATAAATGCAACACAACATCCTCCTTGAGTGCCCATGGATCTAGAACATGTAATGTGTCCCCTCATTGCTTCATCATTATCTAAAGTATGTTCATGGAGGCCAAGTGCACCACATTCATAATGATGATAACTTCCAATTTTGCAACATAATCACTCTACCCCTAGGTTCACCACTATCTTCTACTCAATTCACACCTATCATAGGATAACCTCCTATGTCTAACCATTTATCCACTGCACCCACCACTTAATTGAACCCTCTAATCCTCCATGTCCTCCAATCCTCCCATCTCCTCCCTTTTGATCATTCCACTACACATATGTAGAATGCATCTCATTCACCCTAATAACTTTCTTATCACTCTTATCTCAAGAACCTTCCACTACCATCATAATATTCAACACGTATTGGCTTACAACCTCTCACATTTGCCAACATCATTGCTAATACCCTCATTTTACCCATTTTCAATACTCCTATTCACCCACAGTCATTTCTAGATGTCTCTCACACAAATCCTTCTTTTTATGGGTCCCCCTCTCCATCCACTTCACATTTCCCACATGTTAATCATCCCATTTTTCTACATCAATTTAGTGTCATTCTTGCAAATAATGTAATGCCTGAATTGATACCCAACTCAACCAATCTCCTCTATCCATTTCTCCTTTTCCTATTTTTCTTCCTCAAGAGTTGCAACCATCATCATCTTCATCACATTAGGGGTTATCATCCCATCACAAAAATTTATGGCATACCTTAGGTTTCCATTCTCATGACCACCCCGGTCCAAGAGAGTACAATATTTACAAAGCTTTTGTCTCTTCTCCCAAAATCTAATACATTCATGAATTTGGTTGCCCTAATAACATGATCCTCATGATTGGTGTCATCATTCCTCTTAGCCCACAATTCCCACATGTTAATCATCCTATTTTTTCTACATCAATTTAGTGTCATTCTTAGGAACAATGCAATGCCTGACTCAATACCCAACTCAACCAATTTCCTCTACCCATTGCTCCTTCTCCTATTTTTCTTCATCAAGAGTTACAACCATCATAATCTTCATCACATTAGGGGTTGTCATACCACCATGGACATTATGGCATACCTCTTGTATCCATTCTCATGACCATCCCGATCTAGGAGAGTACAATATTCACAATGCTTTTGTCTCTCCTCCCAACATCCAATCCATTCATGACTTTGGCTGTCCTCATAACATGCCCCTCATAATTGATATCATCATTCATATTGGACCATCCACAAATCACACAAACTTCGTCTATTAGGGTATCGATACATATTCCCCCATACCCAATTCCAAATAGTTTGAGGGTATATTTTGTGGTAATCATGATCTTATGTTGAATTCTACTTTTATCAGATTTCTTCCAATTCTTCCACTAGCAGAGGTTTGGTTTGGGTCATTACAAACAAGGTTCTATAACCTTTATCGACCCACTTTATCAACAACCCAAAGATAAATATAGCCTAGGTTATCAGTGTGAACCTATCAATTTATAAGAAGATGAGCTTCATCACCTTTTTATAGGCCCTCTAAAGGATGGTTATGATGTCAAACTTGAGTGTGACCTACATAGTGATCCTCTATCACTTCACTCTATGGTCAAAATTCATGACCATTTCTTCTAATATTCCTCACAATATGTCATTCCTTTAATTTATACTATCAAGGATCTCATAAAGGATTTTAAATCAGTATCCTTTACATCATCTCCAATGGACTTGGTTCTTATTTCCACTTTTCCATTACTTGTCCACCCATACACTCACTCACATACTAGGAGATAATTTGATTATCTCCTCATTACCCATGCTATCCACCTATAGTTTTATAGCTCTGCTTGAATCATCTCATGCCTTTATCCTCCTCTAAAGCATATTCTATCGATTCTACACTTTATCCTACCCCAACTACATTGGTAAATATGATTTTCATAGATCTATTTACCCCACTTCACTATGATTCTCATCCTGATCATATCATCTATACCAATCCTAATTACATCAATTTTGATCACATTTACTTTGAACCTTCTTCAAAGTAATTCCTCCCATCAGAATTCTTGCTACACTTGGATAATGCTCCCCTTTATTTCATTCCCTCTCATGATCCTTTTTTCCATCATGTAGATGTTTCTTATGATGGTGATACTCATATTACCAACACTACTAAGGACTTACATCTCATTCCCATTCTTGATCAACTTGACCATGGTTCCCACATGTTTTTGTAGGATACAATCAAAGTTGATATTGGTGATGATTCTTCCAATCCTCATATCATCAAACTAGGAAAGGTTCTATCCCTTGAAGAGAGAGAGAGAGAGCTTCACCATACTTCTCAAATAATACAAAAAGGTATTTTCATGGTCGTACACTGATATGCCAAACCTTGACTCATCTTTAGTTGTTCATAACCTCATGCTCGACAATAGCACTAAACTCGTTAAGCAAAAGCTTTGCAAGATTCATCTTACAATTGCATTAATGGTAAAGTAGTTATAAAAACTCTTGGATATGATATTTATCCAACCAATTGATTACCCTAAAAGGGTTTCCAACATGGTCCCATTTACTAATCCAAAATGAGGAATTCAGATATGCATTGGTTTCAAAGATCTCAATAAAGCATATCCTAAAGATAATTTTCCCCTAACCAACATCGATACATTAGTTAATTCATAGAAGGTCATAAAATTTTTTCTTTAATGGATGGGTTTTTAGAATAAGACCAAATCTAGGTTAATCCTAATGACCAACATAAAACATATTTTACCACTCCCTTGGAACTTTCTATTATAATGTCATGCCATTTGGCTTTAAGAATGCAAGTGCCACATATCAACATGCCATGACCTACATTTTTAATGACTAGATGTATAAAATCATGGAATATTACATGGATGACCTACTAGCTAAGTCTAAGAAAAATCATCAACACATTGATGACCTACACAAAATGTTTGACTAACTTCTTGAGAATAATGTATGTTTGAATCCAAAAAAATATCTTTGGTGTAACCTCCGGAAAACTTCTAGGTTTCATTATTTCTCAACATTGAATTTAAGTTTATCCAAATAAGGTTAATGCTATCATCCCCATGCCACTCCCTACAAACTTGAAAGAATTATGTAGTTTGCAAGGTAAAATCCAAGTGATTAATCGCTTTATCATCCAACTATTTGACAAGTGTAATTTGTTCAACCATATATTATATAAGTGGGTCACATTTAATAGGGACCATGAGTTTCAAGCCACATTTGATGCTATTAAGATATATCTTACTTTATCACTTGTATTATCTCTACCTTACCCTAATTTTTCTTTCCATCTATACATATCCACCATAGATATTACACTAGGGATGTTGGTAACCCTAGAAAATGGTGCTAGAAAATGGTGCTAGCTGGGAGCAGGCCATTTATTACATCAGTCACACATTAGTAAACTATGAAACACAATATTATTACATGGAGAAACTATTCCTCACCATGATCTTCACCATAAATAAGTTACACCATTACATGCTAAATAATACAACTTATGTTGTCGCTTATGACAATCCGTTCAAATACATGATGGGTAGAAGTTACAATAATAGTCACACTACTAAGTGGATAATGTTGCTAACTAAATTTGATCTCAAATATATTAGTTAAATCCTTTAGCTAGTGATAAACCATTTCTCATTGAAATTTCTAATGATTCAGTGTTGCATGCTACCAAAGTTGAACTACATACAAAACCTAAAATAAAAGTATACCCAACTCTCTTATTTGATGGCTATCACTACAAACAAGGGTGAGGTGCATGGTCATCTTATTTATACCACAAGAGGTACCACTCCCCTTACATTCAAATTAGATATTCCTTGTAAAAATAATAATGTTGAACATAAAGTATTCATCCTTGGATTTAAAATAGAACTTACTATGTGCATCAAAATACTACACATATTTGGTAATTCTCTACTCATTATCAATCAAGTAAATAAAATTTACCAATGTCAATGGCTAATGCTTAAATAATACAAGCAAATCATTAATAAATTACTTTCTCGGTTTGAGTGATATGAAATCGACACTTCTTCACAATATACTAATTGTTTCACTGACATAATGGCTTCTTTTGATTCCTTGATACCTCAAAATAAACACAATAAAATTATGCATGTGTATGTCCAAACACTTCAGAAATCATCCATCGTCCCACAAAATTTCTTCAATGATGTGGGTATCAATTATGTCCAAGCTTAACCTTGTGGTCCTTGGTGTTATTAAATCAAGGACTATGTCAAGATATGCACTCTTTTGCCAACTTTACGTCTTGCTAGTAAGTGCACATTCAAACAAAGGATAATCTAGTTTACTTTGCGAGGGGACATCTTGTACAAATGCAACTATGATAACATCCTTTTGCATGACCATTCTCACATATGCCCATGATGGCACATGTGGAAACCACTTTAGTAGCATGGCCATCATTATGCATGGGCTATTATTGGCCTACCATGGAGCATGATTATTGTACATATATCAAGAAATGTGTTAAGTGCTAGAAACTTGCTAATCTCACACATCTACCATCTCAACATTTATAGCCTATTCAATCTATGTGGTTTTTTTCTCAATGGGGTTTATATCTCATCAAAAAAATCAATCTGGTTTCTTCTTGCAATCATAAGCTCATTATTATAGGTACTAAAAATTTTACAAAATGGGTTGAGGTAGTTCTTCTTATCCAAAAAACGAGGGCTAAAATTTTTGATTTTATTACACAACACATTATTTATTGTTTTTGCATTCCTTCAAAAACCATATCTAATAATGGTACACCTTTTAATAATAAGAATGTTCATGCACTATGTGATAAATAGAATTTTTCAACATAGCTTCTCAACTCCATACTACCCCTAGGGTAATGATCAAGTAGAAGCTACCAAAAAAACAATCTACACAATTATTTATAAAAGTGTTTTAGATTCACATCATTATTAGCATAATCAAATGCCTTTGGCACTCTAGGCCTTAAGAACTAGTATCATAACACCTACTAGAAAAACACCAGTCTATTTAGTTTATGATGCATATGCTATTATATCCTTAGAGATAGAGACACCTTATTTAAGGATCTCCTTACAAATAATTCATTTATGGTGATACTACTCATACAAAATGATAATATCAACTTATTCTTCTAGATAAATTCCATATTAATGATATTAAGTATACAAGTGTTTATCAATATCACCTTCAATATGCATATAAAAACAAGGCCCTCAAACTAAATCAACAAAACACCAATCAACCACACCATATTCACGATAAATTTATGCCAAATTGGTTAGGGCCATATATAATCACGAGCAAATTTGGTTCTAGGGCATACCACCTAGACAATATCAAAGGAATAGAGGAGCCTAAATCCCTCAACATCATCCACCTCTACTAGTTTTATTCTTGACTAATGTCCAGGTGATTTGTTCACTTTATGTAGAGCTAATATTGGCTATTACATATGTACAAAGTTAAAAAAAATAACAACAATAATGAAAATGCAAACAAAATCAAAATCATCCATCTGTGATGTACTTTTCATCTCATTTCTTATGTTATCTTCATTTGTCTCTTCTTTTTCTCTTCTTGGAGTTTTCATCAACATTGTATGGTCACACTTTGAGTAGCTACATACCTTTGATTTGGTCCTATTTTTATTTTTTGTCTTGATGTTATCTCTCTCTTTCTGTTTTTGATCAATGTTGTATGGTCATGCTTCGAGTGACTACATACCTTTGATTGGTTACATTTACTTATTTCTTCTTCCTTATAATTTTTCTTTTCTCTCTCTTATCTTTTCATTTACCATATATTTTATAGGTTCACCTTAGTTCCTCTTCCATGATAATCCATGCTCATCAATCATGTTGATACCACTAGACATTGACATTCAATTCACTCACCAAATGCACCCATACATGCCATCAATATTTATCTGTACAAATTGGGTGAAACGTTTAGATTCAAGATTCACACTAAACTATATCACTTTATTTTCTTACTCAGGATTATATTAGTTGTATCTTTGTCTACATTCATAGGTATTCCATCATGTCACTCACCCATACTTCCATTGTACTTTATTGTTCATTAGCACATTTTTATGTCACTCAAATTGTACATATACACACCATATTTTGCATACAACAAACCATTGAAGAGTTAAACATATGTTGTTAGCATGTCTGTAGTAATGTTTAATTCTATTCTTAGTTGTATAGTAATGAGAATATTTTCTATTACTCAACCATTCATAGTTGATCTAATAAAACTTTATCAAATACCATCAAATTCTAAAAATATTTTGAAGCTTCCCATGGTTGAATTTAGTTCTTTCATGGATCAATCACACATCTCACACACTAAGCAAATTTTGAGTCTAGGGAGGAAAATATAATGTGTAAGCCTTTCCATAAAGTGAATGGTTTTCCCTAATCATTCTACCATTTGCATGATATAAAACTAAGGATCAAAAAAAGAATAAGCTACAAAAAAAAACAAAAAAAAAAAGAGAAAGATGAAAGCAGAAAACAAAAGCAAAATAAAAAAAGAGGGCACCACAAAAATAAATAAAAGAACACTATAAAAAATCTTGAATCCCTAAGGTCCTTAGGTCCATATATCATGGGGTAAATCTCCATCAATGCTATACATTTCTGACTAGTAGTGGAGTGTGCCTTGTAAATGATGACATGTTTGTCACATTAGCAACCTTCTTTTGTATAGACCACTACATACTTGTGAATGAGCTAGTTTATTTGGCTAAGTTTACAATCAGTTAGTCTAACGTATCTCAAAGTGGATAAATAAATATCATGTGCATATACAAGTCCATGATAGGATTAATCTTAGTTAGTATGACCAATATTTTTGTATGATATTAATCGACTACTAGAGTTTGATTATTCAAACTATGGTGTTTAAATTTCTAGGAGTTCTAAAAATACAAAAATCCTAGGAACAAGGAGTGAACATCATCACTGCTAGATATACTAATAATAATTATTCTCTTCATAACATTTGTACATTGTAATTCATCATATATTTAAATCATCTTTTTCATTACCTACATAGGTTCATTTCAAGTTGCATTCATCATACACATTATATGTTTACTTATTTCATAATAGGGTACATGGTCAACACATCTATTCATTTGTATTTGATTAATTCAACCATTGGAAATAATCATAACCAAATATGGATTTCCAAAAGTATGAACCCATACATGCATCTGAAATACATGTATAATGCATGTATCACATCCATATATGTACATTTTACCATAATCACAACTAGTCAAATTAATGCTACATTTTAGATACTATCTATCCAATCACATCATCAATGCATACTCACATGTATTAAATAGCAATAAACATACATCATACACAATGAATACATATCACACCATTATGTATAACCAAATGCACTCATTATATATCATATAATAATATGGTCTATACATAGTCAATATCGCTCGTAGGCTACATGACATATCTATCATGCTAAACATTGCTACATAAACAACTATCATAATATATACAAATTATGGTACACTAACCAAACCCAAATAGAATAATAAATCCATATCATTTATGCTATAGTCTTGAAGTCTCTTCACTCCTCTCATGGGAGGCTCTTAAACCCTTATCAAAGCTCCCTCATCACTCTGTCCTAGGGTAGATCCCTCTATCTATGGTATTTTTGGCTCTTCTACCCAAGAAACCAACATAATAGCTGATTGCGTGCTCTTATTGCTATGATACAATTGCAACTCAAACTTTGTATAAGTTGAGATATCTATCCCTTGACTCGCTAGTCATAACACCAACCAGTGCACCCTACTACCCTCTCTATCAAACAATCACTCCACATTCTTCTTTACATGGCACATCCCCTCAAACCCAACCTAAAAAATAATCACTTCACTCTAAGCCTTCTAGTGCTCTATATTATCATGTAATATATCCATATCAACTGCCATCACCTCATACTAAGCCCTCTGTTGGTCTACTTCCTCACATAATTTGGCCATATTAGCCACCATAACATCACTCTAAGTCCTCTGCTATATTACCTCCTCATGTAAATTGGCCACCTTTACCTCCTTTATATATCACTCCCTTTAATGACTTTGAGCCTCTCTCATCACTCTCTCCAACATAGTTGGCAATGCATTGTGCTTCCACTGCAACTCATTTGCCTTCACCGCAACTCTCTATGTTTCCATCTCTACATCATTCCACCCTATCATGGTTGCATCCTTGTCAGCTAGTGCTTGGTCCTGCTCCACCACAAAGGTAGCCCTTTCCTACATCTAGACTATCTCTCATTGTGTCATCATGGCCTCCACTTGGCATACCTTGTATCACAACATATGGATCTCATCCAATGCATCCATCATGCTACATAGACAAGTACTCAAATATACCTTCATTATAGCTAAGACATTGGTCACATCGGCACCCACTTCCACCTAGGCCACATCCCCTACCACCCTATATACACCTTCTCCACAAACCTCAAAAGGGCCTATCCCTTTATCCATATATTATCTCATGTATTATATGAAATCTAAATCTATCTTCTCCTTGCTGGTCTTATCAATATCAATGTTAGTGCCACCCACTACTCCACTTGTGATACTCACCCCTACATCCACAACTACATCCAGGATACTCACAAATCTAACCAATACTTATCCTAATATACTCATTACTCCTACTATACCTATCATAGCCCACTCTAAGTCCTCAAATATTGTTTCTACTACCTCATCAAATTGATCTATCACCCCTCTACCAAAATCCCATATTTGTGTAGCTCACCATAACTCATACTCTGGTGTCATACCTAGAACATCTACATTTGTAATAACAATATCCACACCCATTAATATATCCAAGTGTCCCACCTATATCTATATCCCATTATCTCCCTTGATACTCCAGATAACTATTGGTAGATCAAAAAATCTCTATGGCAATCCAAATTGTCTCAATACTTGAGTGAAGGGAAAATACTCTATTATTGTTGCATCTCTCCCCATCATACATCATCCCTACCTCACACAATATAGCTCAAATATAATCTCATCCCATGATGGTACACCTCTACACAAGTGCTAGATAATGTCCTATCACCTCAACCTATCAAATTCCCCTATGTAATAGAGTGGATGCCCCTCATGTGGCCTTATCAGCTACACCATGTCTATCTACCACCTCAATGAATATGACACATTAATTATCGTTAGCTCATAAACCCTATATGTAACCTCTAGCCTCAACACTAATATGTGATCCTAACCCTAAATCTATAGTAGCAAATTACTCCCCATCCCTCTTCATGTGTTCATCCATAGTTCATACAATTCACTAAATTTCTATGCTAATAGTGCTAGTGCCCATGCAAACCAATATCTATGATCCACCATGTTGTATACTACCCCCATCATCCTCCAAGGGAACCTTTATCTAGAAGTATTGGGAAACACATAGTTTGAAATAAGGACCATCACCAGGAAATACCTCAATGATATCTCCTTGTTCTTCCAACAATCCTCATATGCTATGCCTTTGATGCTCACCTTCAATCCTTGCCATCTATATCCAAAATTTCATTGCAGTATGGCTTTCTTCTACCTCCTCCTTGAAATGATCATGGTCAATCCCTCTACTAGTAGTTGATATATATGATATATATCCTCCAACATGATAGTCATTTACCCTATCGAGAAATGAAAGGTGTTTTAATCTAGATATACTGTTCACACAATATGAACAAATACAAATGGTCATAATGCATTGTCATCATCTCTACCACCCCATGAAAACCCATATCCCACAACAACTATCTCTCACCTGTCCCCTGAATCTTCTTCAAATCCTCAAGAAAGGGATAAATGTTTTGCCTTGGCTATATGCAATTCACCTGTTTGGTACCAATACTTCATCAACCATCAATTTTTTTTTTGTACATTTATAATGAATTTTATACAATTACATACAATCGTACGATCGCAAGTTACCCTAAAACTATACATATATAGGTATATTACACTACCAATTTTTTTTATTTGCATGCATTTTTCAAAAAATTACAAAAATTCAATCAAACACACATGCATGCACATGCCCACACACACACACCTCAAAAATATTGCCACAAAAAAAAACATACACAAATATATACATACATGCCACTTTATATTATTATCATTACCCCTGCATCATCTATGCTATAGTTTCATTTCACTATAGAAGGGGTCTTATGGTTCCTTTTATTCCTCAAAATTTACAAAATAGGGTCACATGATCAACTTACCCAAATTGCACACCCTCCAATACCTGCTTGCACCACACCTGTGGCCATCTCATCCACCTCAATATCCAATTTGGTAGCACTATGATTCCAAACCTTCCTCACTCTCTCCTCTCCTTGTGGATATCTTCCCTTGCATATCATAAATGAATCATGTGCATTACAATTCATCTTTTATATATGCATGTCATACGGTTACATGTACCCTATGACCATTTTAGGTCGTAGGCTACCTTGTAACTAAAATTAAACTGCTTCAATTTATTCCAACTGGTCCAAAACGGTGCCAATCACCATATTTTCATGTAAATTTTCCATTCTCACTCCATTATCATACGATTCTATACATTATATCATCCCATCACAAAATTTATCATGCATTTCACTATTGTTTCAAAAATATCCTCCCATAGAGTCATCGCTTGAGGAGATAGACAACATATAAAAGTCACCTTGTACATTATCAATAATCAAACATTCAACAATAAAAATTGTATTTGTTCTAAAACCTTTGCCAAATATAATCTCAAGCCCTCCTTTTCTGGGGTAGATAAAAGCAAAATTTATCTTCTCAACAAAATTATAATTAAACAAACATTTGATTGGTCCAATGCCTAAGTTTATAGTTTAATCATGGATGCCCTTCACTAGAGTGAAATTCATAAGACCACTTGCAATAAAAGCACCTAACACAAATCTACCAAGGGCTAAGTAGTTCATCAAATCAAATTAAGTTCAACAATGCATCAAAGCTAAAGTTTTAAAAATAGGCATCCCTTACACAATTGGGATATTTTACATTGATCATGACAACAAGACAATATTGTGTCTACTCTTTCAAAAATAACAATATGATACGATAAAGTCCATAATCATCCATAATCATTCATTGTAAATTCTTCTTCTTCAAAATCAAGCCACCAATTTGGTGTCACAATTTTTTGCATTGCACAATGTTTTCACATAAAGTAGTACAAAATGGGGTAAATATAGACACCCAAAAGTCATACATTACCACTTTTCCCCTCATAATAACTAATCAATTTGTAAAACCCATAAAATTTTCATACATTTACCTAAAAACACTATTAATTTATCAAAAAAACTACTCATGCACTATTCATAAGCCCCCTTGGGCCACTAAGTCCTTTTCTATGCTAAAATCTAGGTCCTTGTGTGACCATCATCTTTGCCTAACCTTGGTAAATTACTAACCTTGATCAAGGTCAACTCATAGCCAAATTCCACCCCATGGTCAATATAACCATGGTCAATTAGATTCTTGGCCACCTCAACTAGTCTACACTTTGACTCTCCTAGGCTCCACCTCATCCATTTGATCTTAGTCTAACCTAGGCCAACCTAAGTAGGGTTAACCTTAACCCTTGATCCACACATATCCCCATGATAATTTAGGACCTTAAATGGATTTTTAATACTTTTGTATCTTGAAGCATGGATCAAGGGTGAGTCACCCTCCACCTCACCCAAAAATTAAACAACTAACCTAGGCTCAATATAACCCTAGTAAAACTTAACCCTATCTCCATTTCAAGTTCACATGTGCATTTAAATCCATATATTACATTTGAGGACTTTTAGGTTTCAAAGCATGGATCAGGGGTATATCATCTTCCATCTCACCCAAGTTAACTCTCAGCCCTGGGTTAATCCTGCTGTGGTTAGGATTTAAACCTACTCCACTCCACATCCCCATAATTTTTTAATGAGATGTAGGTGGATGAGGAATTATCTCACCCAAGTACACTTATGAGGTATGCCACATTAGGAGACACCTCAGGGGACACATCATGGGACATCTCATCCCCTAGCCAGTCCAAATTCTATTAATAGAGGGTATTTTCTTCCATCTTCAAGAATCCACTATTTGCATACCCAAAATCTGTCTAAATCTAGCTAGGCTGCACAACATTCTATCATGCACTTTACCATAAATATCCATCAATCACCACATTAAACATTTTTTTCCACCCTTTGTGTATTCCAAAACTAGTTTGTTTTGTAGGTTTTGAAGGTGACCCTATGACGATTGGTGTTCCAATAGCAATAGAAGACCATTTTGAACTACCCAAAATTTGGCTAGGATATCACAGTTAAGGTTGCAAGGTACCCTATGATCCAAATTGGTTGCACCTTAAGGTGTAATACTTTTCAAGGGTTAATTTTAGACACCAAAAAGACATAAAATCCTCCCAGTAGGTATGTAACACTATCAAAACTAATTTTGTAAGTATTTTTATAGATTTTTGTAATGAATTAGTTTTATTTCGAGTCTTTTATTTGCAAACATGAGGAGTCTTATCAATATAGGCACCTAAATGTTCTAACCCCTTCTTGTAGTTCTAGCAATTCTCAAGGATATGTCTGAAAAATAGCGACACACAAACAATAAGCCCACTCTATTTGAGGATATCTTGGAAGAATTTTAGGGTGTTCTTGAACAACTCATTAAAGAGGGGTTCCTACCTCCAAAAACTGCATTTTTTAGCCTCCTAAGACACTTTTATAAAAGTAAATCTCCTATAACCCCTTTTAAACAACACTAGTTTTCTATAAGTTCATTTACATTATTAAAAGAATAAATACTAACAGTTTTTAAAATGTTAAAATATTTTATTGTGTTAATTTAGATTATCTATTTTTTATATTAATAATGATAATTATTTATTATTTCAAATAAATTATTACTAAAAAATAACATAAAAATTATTTAAATTATTTGACCTTAAATATAATTTCCTAAAAAAATTATCCAACATATTATAATTTTCTCTTAATTTGTTAAACATATTATCCAATTATTTATATTGCTAGTATTAAAATATAGAGAAATTAAGTAATTAATTTACAATGAAATAAAAATGCTATATGTAAATAACCCCTATTACAATAAAAATAAATAGAGTATAATAATATAAGCTAGGGTTACAATGGAGAATAAAAGCTCCAAAAACATGACAACACAAATTACAACTCATCTCTATGTTATATCGTAGAACAGGTACAAACTACAACATCTACAAGATAGGATTGTAATGGAGAACAAAATATTTGAAATACAACATGAGATGTGACATCTATGAGCTAGGGTTGTAGTGGAAAATAGAAGCTTCAAAATCATTGTGACATGGGCTATAAAATATTTGAGCTAAGGTTGTAGTGGAGAACAAAATATCTAAAAATCTTGTGGTATGGGCTGCAAAAACTATGTTTTAGAGTTGTATTAGAGAATAAAATCACAAAAAACACAATGTGATTATAGATTGAAATGGAGCTTTCAATGATGAAGAGGAAGCGAAGGGAAGACAAGGAAGGAAGTGCCAAATGATGACATGGTATTGGTAATGCAGTTGACAATATCAAGGATGGGGTTGTCATCATTGCAAAAGTATGGTAGAGGGAGATCATTAGGATCTAGAAACAATTAGCAATTTCTTGCACTCAAGGAAATGAGACTCTCATAATTAGGGTTTGGTCAACATAGCCAAGAAGGAGAGGGGAGGATGGAAATAAAAAACAAATAATTCGATAGGAATTCTCAACCAATGTAGATTTGGTCCACTAATCACTAATAGTGGTAGGTTTGTTGAGTCAATGATTAATGAAGAGGATGTAGTGGACTATAGTGAAGAGACTAAGTAATATATAAAAGCCTCATTTTTTCACTAAGGAAGAACTTTTTGACTTGTGTCATGGGGACAAGTAACATGGAGGACTCAACTCAGACCCATGCTTGAAGACCTGTTCAACTTCAAACCCTAAATATAGGTTATACAATGGGATAATAAGGAAAGGGAAGTGTTGGCAAATAAACCAAAGGAAACATTGAACGGTAGTGTAATCAAATTAGTAGATAAACAAACTAAGAAAAAAAGAGAAAAAAAAAGCATGTCGAAGGAGCTAGTCCAAATGGTTGTAGGTAGAATCTAATGCTAGATCATGTTTTTTCACTAAAGGAAAAGGATTTGATAGGAATATTTATGAGTCACTCCATAGATCAATGTTACTTGGTTGGAGGTTATGGGCTATACTCCTACATTTCATGTGTTGATTAAGGGTTGGATGGTTTTTGACTTCCAAAAGGAAGATGATGTTAGAATCATAAAAAATGAAAGATGGATTTGGGGGCTTAATATTTTAAATCTAAAATTATGGACTCTTGGGTTTGGTCCACACTCTAAGAAAACTAATACCCAACCTATATAGGTTAAGCTACCCTCTTTTCCCTTGAATTTTAGAATGAAATTATGCTACGAGAGATTGAAAACTTGGGAGTTTTCTTTGAGTAGACATTGGAGAATTTAATGGTATCCATAAAATATTAGCTCGTATATTAATGTAACTTTATCTTAGTTTAGGTTTGCTAGATACCAATGAGTTAAATTTAGGAAATTGGATGCCTTATAAAATCTTGACTATATCAAGGTACCTTATATAGTAATTATGATCATATTAAGGAAGATTGTGAAATAGAAGAGAGAAGAGGGAAAGAGACTATACAAAATGAAGTTGAAGGTTCTTTTGATCTAAAAATTTTAGAGGATATAGCAACAGTTGAAGCTCAAATAGAGGAGGATATAATCAAGACTTCTAAATCACTTAAATAAAGGTTTACTATCATCAATATCCACTCAAAGTAGAAAGTGTTGGTTCTCAACAACTACAATAGAAGAGCTTTCAATGAGGGAAGGAAGACCACACCTACAATAAAAAAAGCATATGGAGGATTTTTACTAGGTAACCATAAAAAATTGAACCTAAATTTCCCTTTTCTAGGGATGAGGGATTGAATTTTAGTAATGGTAAACTTGATATATCATCTTGTCCTAGGTCGAGCTCCCATATGGAGGTTTTGGCATGTCATAAGTTAGAGAGAACATTTCAAGAGGGTGGTGATCTCTTTGACTTAGAATAAGTAGAGCAAAAAGGTATAAATTTTTCTAACTTATTACCCTCTTTAACTAGAGATATTTTAGGTTAAGGAAGAAAGCAAGGCTTAAATAACCCTAGTAGGATCTCTTCCCCATGAATTCCTCCAAATCATCATAATACAAGTACATATTTAGGTAATTATGCTCTAAAATCCCCCCCAAAAAAGGTAAATAAGATATTGGGTATGGTTAGGTATCAAGGGGCTTGGGTCTTAAGATAAGTCAATCTCAAGAGTTTACAATAGGAAGGAAATTCTACATACAAGTTCCACAAGAAAAAAAATGAGAAGGAACTTTCATTTGGTAGATAAAAATCTATAGTTGGGGTTCTTAGAACATGACAACACCAAGGAAAAGGGTATCAATGATCATCCTCTCTTAAAATGTCATAGGTATCAGGACCCCTTATAAAAAAATAGCCTTAAATCATTTGCTTAAACTTCATAATCCATATATATTTGTAATCCAGGAGACTATATTCGATGTAAAAAAATCAATATCCATACTTGCCTCTCTTCTACCAAATTGGAACTTTGTAGAGTTAGACTCAAAAGGAAGATTAGGGGAATGTAACGAGATGGAATTCCTTGTTCTAGCTAGTTGACAATATTTATAGTGGGGTAGGTGTGGTTAAAGACTTACATTCTCTATTGCTAGGTAAGTTGATTTCTATAGTCAATGTGTATGGTCCTTATGGTGGTAGAAGGTAGTTTTAGGAAGAAATATTTATACAAGAATTTTAAAAATATAGGAAATATACTGGTGGGAGGGGACTTATAACTAAAAGAGTAGAAATATGGGGAGAGGAGGCTAGAATGAATCTTCTTGTTGAATTTTTCGTACAAAAAAAACTAAATTGTAGGGTTATGTGATGTAGAACCTATTAAATTAGTGCTCACATTGAGGAATCAAAGAACTAGAAGATAGGGTATTTCTAAGAGGTTGGATAGATTTTTAGTATCTGAAAAATCTCATAGTTAAAGCAAAAATACAGAGTTTTTAGATATATTAAAGTGGAGGATCTGATCATTCATTGATTTTCTTATAATTAGAAAAAAATCAAGATAAACCAATAGGATCATTCAAGTTCAATGCTATCTAGTTGAAATGTGAGAAATTTATAAATATAGTAAAATATGAGTGAAAACATATTGACCTAACAATAGAAGAGACACCTATGTTTTAGTTTTCTAAAAATATGAGGAGAATCAAATCTACTACAATCACATGGACCAAAGGTAAATATTGGAAAGAAGAGGCAAATATAGTGGACATAGAGTCTAAATTAAATTACTTAAATAGCTAGAAATATAATAAGGTCTTTTTAGAATAGGATAAGTTGTAGTTAAAAGAGATAGAAAAAAATAAGAGGGAATTGTTATAATGGAAAGATGCAAAGTGGAGGATGAAAAATAGAGCACTTTGGCTAGAACAGGGGGATGAGAATACAAAATTATTTCAAAAGCATGCAAAAGAAAGAAAAATGATAAATACAGTATTAGAAGATGAAAGGCTTAATGGTTTATCCATTGATTTCTATGTGGGTTTTTGTGAGTTTCTAGAAGAAGACATTTTAAATTTGGTTAAGGAATCAAGGACTTCTAGGTAGGTAAATGGGTCTATCAATACAAATTTCTTGGTCTTGATTCCTAAGAAGGATAACCCATAATATTTTGGGGAGTATAGATCTATATATTTTTGTAATACTCTCTACAAAATCATCTCCAAGATTATTCCTATGAGGTTAAAAGGGATTTTTTATAAACCTTCTCTAAAGAATAATTTGGTTTTTTATTAAAATAAATAGGTGTTTCTCAAGAAGCACTTCATTTACTGCAATCAATGAAGAAACAAATAATGATAATCAATCTTTACTTGGAAAAAGTTTTTGATAGGGTAAGTTGGATGTGCATCAAGCTTATATTAATTTATATTGGTTGTAGTGTACCCATTGTAAATTGGGTAATGGGAGATGTATTAATTTTACTTCCTTTGATGTCTTAATTAATGGTTTAGTTTCTAGCTTCTTCAAGCCTTATTTAAGATAGGGATGCCCACTATCACCCTTATTAGCTTACATGTTGCTAAATGGTTGAGTAGAATGATTAAGGAAAAAAAAATATGTGGGTTGATTGAAGGTATTAAATTGGAAAATTATATGGTTGGGACTCACTTACTATTTATAAATGATATACTCCTATTTGGAAATGTCACCTTGAGAGAAGCACTGAATTATAAATATTTGTTAGATCTATATTGTGCTACCACAAGAAAGTAAATAAACCTCCAAAATATAAGTAGAGACTTTAATAGATTCCAACCAGGACAAGAAGAAATAGTGGTAAATATTTTGGCTTCAATATAATTGAGTTTGATAAAGGTCTAAAATATATGGGGTTTATACTAAAGTCAAATAATTATGGATACCATGATTGTATTTGGTTATACTATAAAGTGGAAAAGGGGTAACTAGATGGTGCAATAGATGGTTATCATTGGGAGGTCATTTAAAACTAGTTAAATTAGTTTTGAAAGTCATTCTAGTATTTTTGGCACACCATGGATTATATTCTTGTTAACATAATGGAAAAAATAAGGAGTAAATACAACCATTTCCTTTCGTTAGGGTGAAGAGGGAAGGATGCAATGCCTTTGCTTAAACAAACTAAGATATCCAAACCTAAATCAATAGGAGGATGGAGGCTTAAGAATATACATAACTTTGGGAAAGCACTAGCTACCAAGAGTCTTTGGAGATTGATAACTAGTAAAGGATTATGACATGATGTTGTAGATACCTAAAATTCATCATATCGAGGGTGACTAATCATATAGACATGCTACAAGACCATATGGAAGATATTGTACAAACTCCAAGATAGAGCAGTGGTTCTAACCACTCAATTTGAGCTCCTTGGCCTAATTAGTCTGAACCATAGCCCAGACCTGTGGTTTACAGTTGAATCATGGCTGATACCTATAGTTTATAGTCTAGATAATAGTTGTGACCTATGGTCTTAACTGGAGTTTAGTTGGCCTTCAATCCGATCCAAATCAGTTGGAATGACCATTCGATCTAGAAGAAGGTGGTTAATGGACAAAAGATTCTAGAGGCTTCCATTCCAACTATCCTAACCACATATTATTGATCTTGGCTTCTTTAGGAAGCCACCCCTAGTCCTAGGGAATCCTATAAGTACCCCTCCAAATGGGGAGATAATATAGAGAATTAATTGATCAAGCGAGCAGCGAAGCCCTATCGAATTGCATACTGAATTCATGCATTTGAGAAGGCCACTTTGCTATTCACCCAAATATCAATTTGCCATGGAAGTTCTAGGAGCCTAGAAGAACCAAGAAATGCAAATCCGGGAAAACGAAGGCCCATCATAGTGATTCAACCGCCAAACCTATCAGAAGGACACCGAAGGAAACCCTTGAACATCAATTGGACAAGGAGGTCAAGCCCACTACCTTTGGAATTAAGGGTAAGCCTATCAGAGTGCTAACTGTGGCTTTCAACTATGGTTTACAATGCAGACCACTCACCAGAGCTACAATTTGTAGCAGAGGTATCACCACCTTCCTCTTTTCATTTTTAACTAGTTAATTAGTTTAGATTAACTGTTTTCATGGTTTAATTGCAGTTTAGCAGACTTCTGACCGTAGAATTAGATTATATTAGCTTCTTCATGTTATGCTTCAATTAGGACTTAAATGGTTTCTTTATGCATGTTTATGCTTCATTTTACACATTTGATCCATGCATAGAGTAGTTGTATTTCTTTACGCTATAATATGAATCTTGATTCAGTTTGCATATTTTAGAAGCACTTTTCATATTTTATTGATTATGCATGTTTAATGGTGTAATTATGCAATTTTCCTCAAAGGGCCTCATCATGAGAGGCTGCCTATATTTTTGACACTTCTATGTTGTTTCTTGATCTTAGGGAATAGTTTCAAAGGAGAACCAACCATCAAGTTCCTTCCCCATCGCTAAGAAGAGGGCACCTCCACCCTAGATCAGTTCATGTCATCCTGAAAGGCACTTGGAAATCACACCTACCCTTGAGAGAGAAACAATTACACACTCCTATTGTAATATTATATCAAAGTGATTATCCCTAATAGGGATTTACTTGTAATTTGAGTTTGAATTCAAATATAATGGAATAAAGCATATTTCTTCATGATTCATTTGCTGTCAATTTCTTATTTTTGTATAAATGTTATGCTTTTATCAATTATTGTAATAGGAATACACCTCGGGTGTGAGATTTTTTGGTTATTACAGAAGGCGATCATGGTGGGACCCCATATTTATAGGACTTGACTATTTTTTCTTATTTTTGCACTTGTAGGTACAGACCGCAGCTATCAGGTGCGAGCCAACATCTGAACCGTAGGTACAAAGTGTAGTTTATAGTTAGAATTGCATATCAGACCTACGATAACCTGCTGACAACATAGATAGTCATATTTAGAATATCAAACAATGTAGGACTTGAGGTAGGTCCTATTTTCATCCCTCTGTTACTTTTTTGATCTCTATGTTTTTACAATTAGTTTAATTCGAACGCAAATTAGGAAAAAAACTAAGAAAAGGGTAAATCAATCATCCTAGTTTGATTTCATGTTTTTCTTCCAATAGAAAGGTCTTGCTAGGAACATCGGACCTTTGATTGTAGTCTTCCTTAGGCTACAACATGCTTGATAGATATGTGTGAATGGTTTGCATGTATGAGGTCTAATTAGTGGCCAATTAGCATCATAATGTGCATAGTCTTAAAGAGCATCTAGAATAGCTTGCATTTTTTAATCTGAAACATCTTTCATCTGCATAGCATTTATAAAATGAGCATGTAAGCTATATGATGCATTTCTTTTATGTACATTAAAAGGAACCACACATACCAATTGGCACTTACACGCTAGTGAGTTGGGCTTGACATCCAACCACTAGTAGGGTTCAACGACGTTGGGCGTAACTTCCATCTATTGGACCAAATCCCATGAACCTTTTGGATACTAGACCAATACCAAATTTGAGAACCTTTCATACCCTAGAAAATTTGTATGTATTCTCTTCATATGGTAAAACATTGACTGGGGGAAAATGGGTGAGGATCTGGGAGGACTTGTGCTCCCTGATCATGTGTGGGCTTCATTACCACACATTATAGGTTGGATTACATGACTTGGAATTCATATCCAATTTATTGAGCTATGAGAGTACATGTGAAAGCCATTAAACTTATAATAAAATCCAACAAGTTTTGCCAAACATGATAAGAGTTTCTACACTGATACAACAAATCATTAAAACACATCAAATAGTTTAGGGTTCAACTTTTAAAATGTAAAGGAGATAATCACATTGTTTACTTTATATGCTTATTTATTTCTTAATTCATCAAGATAAAGCCCTCCTTGAGGCCATAATTTTTAGTAAGAGATAAAACCTCTCAAATATTGTTTATTCGGTTCATCATGACGACTAGGCATGATAGCGCTCAATCACGAGCTAATAAGTCAGAGAATTCATGGAGGGGCTCTGAATGCTCCCAATGTTCTCTTGAGGATCTTTCGAACATCATGCACCTCCTTGCTAGGTGTTGCACTCATTGTGCACATGAGTATCCAATCCTCCTAGCATGACCTTTTGAGAGTCGTCGCGAGCTCCCTTCATCACGTAGGGGGTTCACCCATACAGATCATGGGGTTTCTTCACATATGGTGAGAACCCAAGTTACTAGGTCTCCATCTGGGGAGATAGAGAGTTGTGGATTGTACTCTATGAGTCAATCCTATAGGTAATATAAGTCTCATGCAGCTCGTGAGAGGCAACTACTCCAAGACCAATTGGAGAAATCATGTCGTCAGCGTAAGCGCCTAGAGTGTGAGTCTGCAAAAATAAAGAGAGTGCATCAACTAATTTTGGATGAGCTCCAGTAGCATGAAGAGAGTATTTACCAATAGAAATCACGTGAAGAAAAATCATGTGATGTAATTCTCGAAAAGAAGCTCATACTTAGAATTCTTAGGCAACAAGTCAACATGACGCACCCAGTGCATCGTCAAGAGTTGCCACTTAATCAAGTAGATAGCCATTCTTCTAGATATATAGACATGCCTAGGGTTATCGAAGAGCAACTAAAAGAGGCATATAGGGATCCCATGCATAAGTGTGAGGTTGAGATTATTCAATTTCAATAGGTGAGCAGTGTCAACGCTCGAAGGTCATCATAATCCTTGGGGCATATACAGTCTATTCCACCATATAATGAACCTATGATTACTTTCCATAAATAGGAAGTCAAACATATCCCTATTAGGGAGTCATATCCTCCATTGCATATCATAGCGAGGATATAATAGATTACATATAAGCGAGTGTTGGTGGATACAGGATCATTGATTAATATAATTACCACCTTAGTGTTCAAACATCTCAAAATTCCACCTTCTCACATCAAGGAATCAAATTTCATATTGCAAGCCTTTAACGATATGGAATCCCCTATAGTAGGCACAATAGTCCTCCCCATAGAGTTGGGACAAAATATTATCCCTACATTGTGCTACATTTTAGAGGGGCCAAGAAAGTACAATTTACTACTTGGAATACCATGGATAAGAGCCATGGAGTGCGTACCATCAATAGTGCATCAGTGCATTAAGTACACCCATGGGGGTGAATTTCATGTAGTTGAAGCAGACCCAGATCCATTTAATTATTATAATCTTGAGTATCATTCGTAGGAACCAGGTGAGGCGCCTATGCATCTACAAACCCAATTGGATGAGCCTATCCAAAGTGTGGGAACAACTTTATAGACGGTGTTGGAATTGCCATCCCCACCTCTATCACCTGTGGAGTCACCTACAACCCCTGCACTCTCAAAACCACTTACCAGGGAAGGATTAATAAATGCCCTTATAGAGTTTCTCACAGTCGCTTCAAAGGTATCATTAGAGGATCTTCACACTCCTATAAAGGAGGAAGAACCTAGCATGGTCATGGATGCACCCGAGTGTATCACACAATCTTCATTCAATAGGACACCAGATAGTTCTCATGAGGACTATGGAGAATATGAAGAGATTATAGATGTTAGCATTACGATGCTGCCCACTATAGAGTTCACCTAAGATTTAAGTCAAATTTTCATTGAGTCTCCACCTATGGATCCTATCCCAGAGATATTGTGTGAGCATGAGGAAGGTTCAGTTATCATGGTTGAAATAGAATAGCCTCAGTATGTGGAAAAATTACCTACGATGCATGAGTTATAGAGTTTTCTCATGAGTTTGTGGGAATGGTCGACATTATGCTAGACGATCAAGTGATTCTTAATCACATAGACTAGGATATGGGGCATCCAATGGTGTTTTCACATTACCAAGGCCAAAAAATTTGGAATTAGTCATTCTTGACTCATTTCTAAAGGCACCATCTCAAGAGCACAAACAAGTAGGTTCCTCACATCAGATTGGGGGTACTGAAATTAACACGGTTCAACACAATGAAGTGAAACAACAACTTGATCTGGGTCATAGGCATAAGCATGTGGACAACATTGATGAAGTGCGTTATCAAGAATCATCCACATCAACTCAAGTGAAGGAAATAGGTGATTTACAATTACCTAATTGATCCATAGCATCCGCTTTCCTATTTTCTTAAAATGACGAACGTATTTTTAATTAGTCCTTGGACATACACATGAATTCTTTGTCAATTTTGCAATCCATTTTAAATTGTCTAGAATGGATGGATCATCGAATGGATGAGCAAGATAAAGCATTGCATTTTATCAAGAACTAGATTGAAAATCTGAAATTACAAAAGCAACCTTTGCTTGAGGCTGAATCATTTCCTGCGCAAGTATAGAAAAAGCCTCAGAAAAAGCAAAAGCCCATGCATCTAACCCAACCATTGGATTCTCAAAGAAAACAAATGTGGTGCAAGACCCCAAAACAATCGTAGCATAGTGGGACTCCATTACAAGAGTCTATGTCTGATATCTTTCAGAAGCTGTAAGAGGCTGAGGTCATCACCTTTCCTAATGTCATCCCTTTGAACCCAAATAGATTTAAACCTACGGGTTACATGGAGCATCACTACTATCTCTACCACAGAATATAGGGTCATGGCATTCATGATTATCATGAATTTAAGAGTGTGGTACAAAATTTGATATATAAAGGGGTTTATCATGTAGATGGTTCTATCAGAGTGCCCCAATATGATGAAGTGGAGGTTATGCCTCTTCATGAGTGACCTCAAAGTCATTAGTCACCTCATAGGCCCAATAGGCCAGAGCAACGAGTAGTTTCATTTCAAATGACTACTCTAACTTTATTTTAAAAGTTACATGAGGCACAGACAATCATATTGCCCAAAGTCAAGCATAGGGAATCTGAGACTGGGTCACCTAATAGGGGTCCCTTTTGTGTGTATCATTGAGTGCATGGACATGACATTCAAATTTTCTAGTCATTTAAGAGGGTCATCAAAGAACTAGTAGAATAGGATGAAATCCATAAGGATGGTTCTCTCGTTCACCTGTGTCAAAGTAGAGGCACACTGGTGAGGGTCGATCTTCACCTGGGGGATTTGAGTTCTGTCACTCTTCCTAAATAAGCTAATTACTTTTCAGTAAATAGCATGCACACTATGGGTATTCAAGGTAGCATACCTTTCCCACCAGCCACACCAAAGTCGATAAGGAGACATGAGGAATCTAGAGGTATTGCACCTCCCTCACCGTCAACGAATGGCACACTCACTAGGGAAATATAGGGTAGTATGATCTTCCCAAAAATCTCCAAATGCATCTGTAAGCCCATTTTCAATCCTAAAAATCTCCAAAGGCATCTGTGAGCCCTTTGGTGAATCCTAAAATCTCCAAAGGTGTCCATAAGCCCTTTGTTCAACCTAAAAAGCTCTAAGGGTTTGATCAAAATCACTCAGTCATCCCAAAAGGCTCCAAGGGTTCCTAAAACCACTTGGTAGTGTCAGTTAAAAGCCCTAAGGATTCACTTATAATCACTTGGTCATCCTAAAAAGCTCCAAAGGCATCTGTCAGCTCTTTGATCCAATGCAAAAGGCACCAAGAGTTTTTGAAAAACCGCTTGGTCAACCCAAAGGTTCCAAGGATTCTCAAAATCTCTTGGTCATCCCAAAATGCCCCAAAGGTACCCATAATCCCTTTGGTCAATCCTAAAAGCTTCAAGGATTCTTAAAAATCGCTTGTTCAATCTAAAGGCTCCAGAGGCATGTACTCATCGTTTGGTCAATTATGAGGCTCAAAACCCATAAAAATTATAAAATCAATAAAATCCAAAAAAAATGGTAAAGCATAAAATCCAAAATCATTTGCATTTCGCATTTGAATTTTTGCATAGTCATTTTGCATTTACATATGCATTCGCTGCATTACTGCATTACATATAGGCATTCATCATCCATTGCATTCTATAGTAGAGGGCATTGTGTTTGTCAGTCTTACAAATGACATCATGTTTGTGTTCAAATCATGCATCTCTGCATTTATCATGATCCATCATTCATGTGAGTAATTGTGTGTTTCAACACAACCTATAATGTTGCTAGGGAGATATACTAGGGCTTTTCAGTCATTAAACCATACCTAGTGGTCTTATCAAGACTTGATAGAAAGCTTGCTTTGCTTTTGTAGCTAAGTTTCAGTTAGCAAAGCCCTTAAAATATCAGAAGCCTATCACTAATCAAAAAATTTAAACAATCCTAACAAGGACTAGGGAAAGATGAAAGCTGCAAAGTAGGACTGGGTATCTTGATGTGAAAATAATTATTCTTGCTTATCCCTCTATGCGAATGATATGGGAAATGTTGGCAATTGGAAAAAGGATAGGTTAGTTCCCTATTCATAATCCCTTGCTTACGATAAAATGAGTAATATACCATAAATATATCCCACATCAATCCTCATGATTGATACCCTAGATCGATATCATAGATCGACTCCCCAGAGTGATATCCCATATTATATCATAAGATCGATATTCTCAATCGATATACCAGAAATAGTTTTTCCAAGTAAATCCCCCAAAAGGAAAGTTTTTGAAGAAAATTATCAAATATAAATGCCGAAAAGTGAAGATCGAGTGAATATAAAAAAATAGGCTTAAATCAAAGTTCAAAGTGAAGATCAAATGAAGATCATAAATCAAAAGTTCGAGCGAAGATCAAATGAAGATCCAAAATCTAGTTCAAAGAGAGATCAAATGAATATCCAAAGATAGTTCAAAATGAATATGGAATTGACTCCCTTGCTTCACTACATATGAGCAAGTATCCCAAAAATTGAAGGATAGAAAGGAATGAGCCTAAATACCTAGAATTGTCAGCACTACTATACTTTACGCATGACAATATTTTTGACACATTCACACCTCGCTTATGAACAAGACCAATTTTTGAATGTGGAAGAGCTAGCTTCAGGTGTCTTGCATTGCCTAGTGGCTTAGTCCAAATAAAATCTAAACTTGAGATTGGATAATACATTTGTAGAACCCCTATCTTCGCAATGAGCTGAAATAATCCCGCCTGACATCGAGGAACGCTCGTGTCTTATCTTAAAATAATCATGTACACACACAAGGATAATGAATAGTTAGGGTCTATCCTAGCAAAAGCCTTTTATCTCAAAAGTCTAGTGTGGTTAGTATGCAACTTTTGATAAGTCTATTAGGGTGTTTGAGTCTCATAGAAAACCTCAAAAATTTCTCTCATAGCAACAAAATGTCAAAAATTGCAACCATATAAATATTCAAATTGCAAAGTATCAAATCCATGATACATCATTATATAAAGCATAATCAACATATATGATAGATACCAAATGGATATTAGAAATAATATTTAGATGGCCACTGACTATATCGTGCATATTTTTCAAATTTTGTAAAAGAAAATCGAATGACACATTATATCATTCACATCATAACATAGCATACCATTGCATTGCATATATGGATGATTAATTGATTAAATTCTTATCTTAAGGATTTTCAATTACATTCATGATTTTTATACATTATGTGGTGTCATCCATTAGATTGATAAACATATCTGCATTTATTCCTTATGTTTTAAGTGATTAAAGCATACAGGTTCATTTATATTAGATTAGCATCATGTAAATAAATCATTACATACATTAATACATACAATAAAGTAATATCAAATATGCATTAAGAGAGAAACATCACATCCATATCCATCCATCATAAAAAGCACATCTAAGCATCTAGATCACTTCATATCATCATCATAAATAAAATAGCTATCTAGTGCATGTCATACATACATCACATCATATAGCATCAGCATAACATAAGCATTGCTTCCATGTGTATGACATAAACGTAAAATAAAAAAAATGAGTACATAATAATGATCCATAAAATGATAATTATCATATCATATATATAAATATGTGTCTCAAAATACATCAGGAGTACAAAAATACCCACATGCTACAACTATGTAGGTCCTCGACATTACACCAAAAATGGTACAATACGTATATCAAAAATATGTACTAAAGAGAGCCTACGCCCCCAGCCTGCGAATCACCCCCGGTATCCCTATGGCTCCTATGAGAGATAACTTTGTGTGTGCAGGAATATCAATGAGTCTGCTTGGTCTTATGAGTCTGGTGGCTGGAACTCACTGAGGACTGTCCTGTGGTCCTGGTCCTGGTCCTCGAGAACATGTAAACCCCTCAGCTCGATGAAGCCCTCTAGCTGAGAGATGTGAGCTGCCCTCGCATCCAATCGGTCATTTATATCCTCCATGAGAGAAGTGAGTCATTTGATATCTATCATCGAATTAGCACCTATAACTAGTGGAGTGGTTGGAGATCCCATGACAATCTGAGAGGATGTAGGTTCTCCCCTCTGCAGCCTAAGAAGGTCCCTCTCTGCAACTGCCTCACCCCGCTATGCTAGTGCCACATCACAGGTGCTAGTGAGTTCCTAAACTCGAGCCTCTACTGCTATAGCGCACTCGATGAGGTTGGTGATATCCTCATGTGTCTTTTCTAGCTTCCTATCTTGGTCAGCTAACTTCACCTCTAGAGTGGTGATAGTAGTGTCTCGCTCATGCTGCTACGTTTGATATCTACCAAGCTAACTTTGCAAGTCAGCAAACTGAGCTAAGAGTAACCCCTCTACGCTATCAGGAGGAACCTCACCCTCCTCTGGAGCCTCATCATATAGATCATCCATGGGAGCCTCCTCGATGGTGGCCTTTGTGTCACATTCACCCTCTGTCCACTAGTAGACCCTACGCCTGTCAAGATCTGCAACTGCCTCTGCCTGATCATCAACTCTACCCAGAGGTCCTGATCCATGCCATCATAGCATCGACCACCATCCATCGTATGTTGGAGTAGTAACAGGTTGGTCAGCTCTAGTCTCCTAGAAATCATCTTGAGAGTCCCTTAGAGTCGAAGGCTAGATCCATGGGAGATCTTGCTCTAATGCCAGGTGCCTATAGACAAAAGGGATCTCTGGAATGTCCTGCACTAGGCCAAACTAACGAAATACATGAGAATAAAATTGGTACTCTCTGATCTTGGCCTTCTAGCCAAGTAACCATCTATCTTGGTGAGCCTATCAAAGTCGCTCGTCAGCCTCAGGCTAGTTAGGGCACTCCATGTAGGGTCGCCACTCGATATCATCTCGATTGAGTCCTGCAAACTATGTGATATAATGTTGGACATCGCCAGCATGGGTCCTGCTTCAGAAGCTCTCCTCCCCTCGAGGCCAACAGGAAACATAGCACTGATGGGCATCATCAATCTCCGTGATATGCAGGGGTAGCTCCCTAGGATGCTCTATCCTGATGTGTTGCCAACCCCAAATTTGAAGAAGTAGACTATAGTTGATCTCCCAAAAACTCCAGTCAGTGATCTGGTAAAGATCTCGATATAGCTGGTAAAGTAGGCTGCTCCCCCAGACCATTCACAGTGGTCGATGGATGGAGCTTTCAACAACTCTACGGATAGTAGCTAGAAGGTTCCAAGGAATACTCGTGCTCGAGGAGTCTATAAGCACAACTTGCACCACCAGGTGCATAAAAATGGCCTTGCATACAGAGAAGACATTATTCCCCTGCCAATAGCCGATGTGGACCCCTCCATGGTCAATGCCATGCTGAGCCTCCTTGCTCTAGGTACTGAATATGGCATCAAAAATGGACTCCTTAACCCCAAAATTCGAAGAGACGATGGCCTTGCCATCAATAGGGATCTTAAAGATCCTATAGACATCCTAAAAGGTAATTATCATTTCACCTGTAGGTTGGTGAAATGTGTTGATCTGTGCATTTCAACGTTGGGCCAACGTAGTCAAATAGGCTTGATCTACCCTGATAGTGGGTAGATCCAGTACATAGTCGAAGCTAACAGCTCCGAACCACTCTCACTTCTTGAAAGTGAGATCTCCATGGAGATTCTTATGAATATCAGACTCTCGAGCTCTAGAGGTCAACCTTTGAAATAAATAGCATGATATAAGGACAAAGCTAACTAAAACAAGCAAAAATATTTAAAAATGACCTCAAAATCAGCAAAAATAGCTAAAAACTGATAAAATTGCAAAAACATGTCATCATGCAAGCCTACAAGTCAAAATGGTCAATTAGTCAGGTCAAAAACACATTAAATGACATTAATTGCCTTTTAAAACTTAAAAAAATTAAAAATTTATAATTATTTTTCTAAAGTTTGTGAACCGCAGGTCAACCCTGTGGTTCTCATGTGGTCAAAAATTGACCATTGGGATTTTAAATGTTGACCGCAGCTGGAAGATGCGGTCCCCAATTGACCAATTGGGAACCATAGTTGGTACCTACGATCTCTGATTAAGATCCCATCAGGTGCGATACCGTGGCCAAAAATGAAAAATTAAAAAATTTAAATCCTAAGCTACCCTAGCCTAAGGTGAGATTCATTGCCAACAATTTAGTGAGATTGATTAACCAATTAATTAATTGGGTTCATTTTAGTGGTAATGGATGCGAGGTATTAGTTTTAGATTCCCTTGCCCTCGCCTCGTCTACTGTGACTAGAAGAAGCTTGTCTGTGCTCTGCCATCATGCTTTGTAGGATGTAGGTGAAGTTTGGTAGGATGCAAGTCAGTTTCTCAGCTGTCACTATTAGAGCTCCAGTTTGCAAGTTGTTGTCAGGGAATAATGAGAAATTTTAAAATTGGGATTTTTATAGGATTTTTTTATTTTGCACTGACCGTAGGCCCTAGTCACGGTTCCCAAAATTGCAAATGGGAACATTAGACCCTAGATATGGTTTGCAACTGGCAAGCAATTTGATAAAATCCCACCATGGGAAGGTTTAAAATGATCAACTAATGCCTCCCAAGGGATCAGAACTCAATAAAATCAATCAATTTGGAAATTTGGTGATAATCAAGCATCGAAATCCAATTAAAAATCAAAAATCTAGCTGAGATTATAAAGTACATTCAACCGAGATCGTCGCTATGACAATCCTTTTATGGAGCAACGCACCTCCCAGCAAAATAAATAAACTCGATTCATAAATAAAAAAATCAAATAATTCAAAACACCAAATGCGCCTCGTTTTTAATAACTTACCCTATACACTTGGCGGTTGTAACAACTTGCGCTCCATGCAATCCGGTAAGACGATTAAATCACCATAAGGACATTTGGGATGAAATGGTCATTGTTGATGTGATATGCTTCTTCTCAATCCCTAAGAAGACCTTCGAGGCCAGACTGCTCCATGGGAACGAGGTGTTGCATGTCATTTCTTCTATGACATATTTTCAACAAATCATCGATCATTTGATTCAACATAAATCTAATTGGATTTGTATCAATTTGATTCCCTAAGACGGCTATTGCAGCCCGACTGCTCCATGGGATAGAAATGTGCAAATACTATTAATAGTTGAAATCAAAATCTGAACTCTAGTTGATACTTAGTTAAAGAAAGTAGTATATGGGCTTGTGATTCCAGCAAAGTTTACACCATTTTGATATTTTTTCTTTTGATAGAGGTCGTGGTAGGACTATGATTCCACCATATTTTGTGTTCTTTTTTATATTTTTTGATAATTAAGGTCATATCTATAATATGCCTGATGGCCACAACAATGAAGTATCAAAATAACACTCTATAAGATAACTAAAGGCTTACACTAAGCTATTACTTTTGTAATAGGTTGATATACTTTTCAGATAAATTTGAATTATTATTGGAAGATTCTAAAATAGATCTAAATGAAATTGTTTTAATAAAGCTTATATAAATATATAAAACACCCATCTTATTATAATTATAAGTTTTTAAAAAATATATATATTATAATAATATGTTGTGTTATGATGTCAAATAAAAATTTACTAAAACAATGTTGCAACCCAATGAAATCAAAATGCACGATTAAAACTTTATTCCTTTCTTAATTAGTTCTGGTTAGGTTAAGCTGGTTGACCAACATTGGACTCTCAAAGGCCTACCTAAGAAGTTTAGGCAAGAGGCCTACCTTAATTGACTTTGCTTCTATATTCCTATGTTGAAATTTCGCTCTCCTTACTAATCTTATGCCACCGGAGTGCCAAGCCGAAAGTGCACTACATACTAAATGGAAAAGAATTCATCCATTAATGCATAATGTGTATCCGGGAAAATGGTGTAGGACATGCCCTAATATGGGAAGGATCTGCGTAGTGTGTTAAGGTTATATCAGTCTTCGCTTTCCTGTCCTGCGAGTCGGACGGTCTAAAAGGAAAAAATATAAAAATATTTTAACACTATATTTCTATATCTTAAGGATCACACAACCAATAAAAATAATCGATAGATTATATATCTATATATATCTTAGATAGAAGGTTTACAGTAGTTATTTTTATTATGTAGGAAATAAATTTTTTTATTATATCTTTACAGTATATTAATTTGATAACTAACAGCTTTATAATTATATCACTTAAAATTTATCTCCTTAAAAATTACTAAATTTATTAAGTTAAATTAATATCATAATATAATATTTAATTTTAAAATGCATATTTATATTTTTAATAATGTAAATTTAAAAATGTAAGATTGCAAAATATATACTTTTATATATTTAATATTAATAGATCCAGATCAACGCCTAGCTTGCTAGGCACCCACCCGTGCCCGCGCATACCCTCGTGCCCTCCGTCGAACCGGACACTAACATCTAAACCACCTTTCAAACTCTTTCCCGACCGTTGACCGTCTAAATCTTTGTGTCATCCTCACCATTCGCTCAACCTCCCCGTCGCTGCTCTGCCCCTGCTCGACCTCCACCTCGACGCTCTGCTCCCTCGCTCCCCTACAGCTAATTTGGCTAACAAAAAGTTGACAACAATTTTCAACTTTCAGCATTATCAAAGCAAAGTTTAAGGTCCGAGGTGTAGACCAATTGGTTCATCCAAATCCCATAAGGGGCGGAGGTCCAAGGTTCAAATCTCAGGCCTCGCTGGACTGAACGCTTGTCCTTTCTTGGTGCTTTCAGCGGCGTAAAAGGTTTAAAATGATTGTGGCATGGTGGTTATAGGGATGGACTGCGCGAAGATCTGTGTGGCGGCTTCCGGGGCGGACAGCGCAGAATACTGTGGCGGCCATAAAAGCTGGACAGCCTGCCCGGATTCGTGGCGGCTACCGATTCCACCAATATAAATACAAAAAAATAAATAAATAAAAATAAAAATAAAAAATATTAATAGATCCAGAAAGAATAATCTTATACTTTTAATCTGGTATATTTTAAAAATTACTTACAAATTTAAATTTATCATGATCAAGACTTTGTGATAAAACTTCTAATCCACTCACATTTCAACGTGGGATCAAGAAGGTAGCCTTAAAGGTTGCATAAAATTACTATATGGATGCAGAAGGTGTGCATAATTATTATCAGTGTGCTATCTATGGATATGTTTATAAAAATTATCTATGATTATATAGTATTAAGAAGGAGGAGAAAGTAAATTGAACTTCTCCACTCAGGTGTTGTAGGTGAGTTGGAGAGGAGAGGGTAATCCTCAAGGGAGGTCCCACAAAAAAGCTGAATTAGGTGCCCAAAATCCAATTGATAATGTGGGTGCGGGCAAGGCTGGGTGCGACTCCCAGGTGACTTTGACGGTGTAGAACCCCCTGTGTTCGTGGTCTCTTAGACCAAGGCGGTCCCACAAGGAGTTTTTCGCTCAAAAAAAACTAAACTTCTGCATTTTTATTGCAATGCTATTTTATAAGTTGCGTCAAAAAGAATGGCATATGCTGGAAATTTACCTTCTGTGTAGGTTTCGTCTCAATGCTTCCCTTCTATACGTGTAAATGCAAATTTCAAACACTATTTATCACGTATACGGCTTTTGGCGTTTTCTTGGTCCCAATAATCCAAGGAAGAAACGAAGTGAGAAGAAAAATTGAGGCATTACCTTGGAACAAATTGACAAAGGAAAGATCTCAATATTTTTTAATCGATGAGCCCTTTAATTTACTATAAATAAATATCTTCAATATATTATGGATTGTGTATTCATGTAAATTTTATTCCCAACTTTCATGCTTTCCTGACGTGGGTCGGGTTAAATCAGAACTTGCATTCGGCCACTTATCGCCAAAATGCGCCACAATTGTTGTAATATTGCCAACACTTTTGGTGTGAACTTGTCTGTTTCAAATTTGGAAGTCAAGACATTCCACTTACAGATGAATGCATATAAAATTCTCAGCTTAAATGATGTAACGCGCACAACGGTATAGATTCTTCTCTCCATAATGGCAGCGAAATTGTACTCAGAGTGTGCGATAGAGGTATTAATCACATAGGTAGTAGGCCAGTCATTGTCACCGCATCAAAATGCCCAACTCTGCATTAGATGGAATTTCTTTTGAAGCCAGCAAACATGCACATTTTTTTTTTTTTTAAACAGAAGATTCACTTGTCACTTACATATTTACATCACTTACATATTTACATCCTTCAAGGTGACATATATACTATGACCAGTTATAAGATTAACCATAAAATAGTCTTAACAATAAATTATAGCCAAATAAACGTCAAATTCGAGTGGCATACCATGCTTTTGCCTCTAATTTTGAGTGTGAGTGTATAAAATTCAGACTTTCCATTTAAGGGATATGCATTTGAAATCATTAAAATCCACTCAATGTATAATAAGGTATAACTTTTTCATGTAATCATCGTAATATTAGAAAAACTCAAAGCGTCTGTTTAAGCTTGTGGCGTTTTTACGAAGAATAATGTATTTTGTTTGAAGTGGGTATCAAACCTTTTCATTATGCTTGGGTTTATAGATCAAGAATCCGCATCAGACGGGATTTTGTCATCTTTTTTGAGTATGTGTTTTATTTATTTTAAAGGTAGCTATTGTATACGAGTAACAATAATGAAACACATCAATTTAAGTATTTTTCAGTTTAGGTATAAAAGTAATTTTTCAAATTTTATAGAGATAATATAATAGAAGATATAGTAGTACCTTTCTGGTTTTCAAACCGAGCCCACAATGATAATACTATAGACAGACATTGCCAATTCTTTATATAAAACACATTGAAATTTAAATTTGTTTATTAATTAGAATAATTTTTATTCTCATAGTATTGTTGCAATTCTCTTTAAAATGGAACTTCACAACATTTTCTCTAAGAAAAAATTGTAATAATTAAAAAAATTAATATTAAGTTGAAGAAGATGTTTGTTTTTATTAATTTTTTAATAAAAGTGTGTTAAGGATTTTATGTATAATTTAATAAATGTTTAATTTTAAATGTAAGTTTTACTTAATTGTACTTTAAAAAAATATTATTATTACACTGATATTAATCAAAAATATTTTTTTTTATTAAATTTTTTATAAATAAATTAATAAAAATACATATTTTTCAAATTTATTTGTAACAATGTAATTATGGATTAAATTTTAAAGACATCTATTTTTTTTATTATATATATTAATGTTTAATAATATTATTAAGCAAACAATGTATCAAACACTTTTAGTAATTGTTAGTTTTATATACAATAAAGCAAATAAATAAATTTATTCTTAAGTTACTTTAACAAAATCATTTTAAACTAAGAGAATAGTATAATGGTGGGCACTTTTTAGGTTCTAAATTTTCTTAGGTTAATTTGACACATTAAAGTACTCATTAATAAAATATTTTTGGTTATATTTTAATTATGATATTATTATTTTTTTGGTAGGTAAAGTTAAATTTATTTACTTACGGGTTGAAGGCACCCGCCCTTATTTACAATAAGATCATCTACATTCGAAATGCAGGCCAAAAAACCAATTTGCAATAGTTCATCTACTTTCGTAATGCGGGGCAAAAACACTAGCACCATAGTCAGAAACCAACAAAAACTACCAGCCGAGCTAAACCAAAACAAACTGACTGATGGTGTCGAAGAGACACCTTTTAGGTGGTTAGACCCACCGATAAAATTTGGCCACTGATGATTGGCCTTTACGAACATTCTAACAACGTTAGAGAAGAGGCACCCTCCTGCTTTGATAGAGCTAAGTGTTTGATCTTTTGTCATTATCCGAGTTGACTTTCTTGATGACTTTCGTGGGAAAGTTGTCTTCCCAAATGGTGAGGGAGCTCTCTTTGATTGCTCTATTTGCCAAGGTGTCGGCCACTTGATTGGCCTCCCTGAACACATGCTTGATCTGGGATTGCTCGCTGTTGCAAAGGCCTAGCTGGCATTCCTAGATAATGCTCTCTATATTTTTCCTACCCTTGCTATTTCTTTGAATGAGTTTGACAATGATCTTCGGGTTCCCTTCGTAGATGACAAGGGCTGCTAGGTTTTTAGAAATGTCAATACATCTCCAGAGGGCCCTGGCTTCCACAAAGTTGTTGGTCTGGGACCCCAAATTTTCAACAAATGCCTTAAGGATTTTGCCACTATGATCTTTGAAGGCCCCTCCTACTCTCGCGTTGTCTGGGTTCCCTTTGGAGGCACCATCGAAGTTAGCCTTGAGCCAACCTTGGGGGGAGGGACCCAAGTGACCTGAGATCTATATTTTCTAGGTTTTTGAGACTTACTACGATCTTGGGGAATATTGAGGGTGGAACAAAGCAATTATTCAATCCCTGGAGTAGGGATGGCCTGACAAGGGATGAGTCCAAAATTTTTGGTGGCGTAAGCAACGGTTCTGATAGCTATGACTTCGCAGGTTTTGGGGCCTTTGTTGAAAACTTACCTATTGCGCTCCAACCAGAGCTACCATAAGATGTGATGGATGAGGACTTCTGACAAAAAGCTTAGCCTAGGATGCTTGAAGGGCTTAGGCCATTGGCAAATGAACTCTTTGACAAAGTTTGGCTAGGTCCAGCTAACCTGAAAGCTTTGGATGGCTAGGAAGAAAACACTTCTGTAGTAGGGGTAATCCATCAAGATGTGGTGAATAGATTCCTAGGCCTGGAGGTATAGAAAACATCTATTCGGCACCATGATCCCTCATCGCATGAGATTGTCCTAGTAAGGATTTTGTTGTGGATGGCCATCCAAAAAAAGTGCATGATTTTGGGGATGAGATATTTGATCCACACCTTGTTAGCGACCACCTTCTCGTAGCTGGGGGTGCCTTGGGAACCCATATTCTCAATAAGCTGGGCCACGGTCTTAACAGAGAAATTCTCATCATTGGTACCTTTCCAACATCGCTCATCTCTCCTGTTGACATGGGGGAGGAAATTTGATCGTTGGATCTCTTGAATCCCTTTCACGGATTCCCTGAGAGGTTAATTTCTTATTCTAAAATTGATCTTCTTCCACTCCTGGGCTTTCGGGTTGGAGGAAATGAAGTCTGCAACCCTAAGCCCGAATCTGTTGTCAGTCAAATGCCTAGCAGGGATCAAAACTAGATTATTGATGAGGGGAGAATTCCAGACCCAAGTATCTTCCCAAAATTTTATGTTGGCCCTATTCTCCAACTTCCAGGAAGACCCTTCGAGGATGATGTTCTAGGTATGAGTGATGGATTTCCATAAATGGGAATCATTGTGCGAGGGAGGTGCTTGGAAGAAGGCATGGTGCTTAAGGTACTTTCTTTTCATGATGTTTACCCATTAAATATTGGCCTTAGTCACTACTCTCCAAGCCTTCTTTGCTAGGAGAGCTAGGTTGGCAACTGAGATTCAGTGCAGACCAAGACCTCCTTGATATTTGTGGGAGAAAACTTTATCTCAAGATACATGGTGGAGCTTTCTTGAGGCCTACGATATAGACCAAAGGAATTGCTTTTAAATTTTTTTAATGGCTTCTCCCATCGAGGCCAGGATTTTGAACACAAACATGAAATATGTGGGGATTATCTACAAGACAGATTTGACCAAAGTTGCATTCCTTGCACTAGTGAGTAGGGACCCTTTCCACCCAGCTAACTTGTTACGGATATTGTCCACCACGTTTGCCCACATGATTGGTCGGGCCCTACCATGGAACATGGGGAGCCCGAGGTAAGTGGTTGGGAACTCAGAAATGGAACATCCCAAGATTTTGGTGATCTTACACTGTCTTTTAGTCGGGGTATGGATGAAGAACAACTTGCTTTTAGTGTAATTGATTTTTTGGCCATCAGCTTCCTCAAAGCGGTTGAGAATATCCTTGATCACATTGGTATCTACTATCAAAGCCTTAGTAGCCATCAATATGTCATCTACAAACTACTTATGAGTGGTGGGGGGAAGTCCTGACGCTGCCCTGATCTTGAAAAGCTGACTACAGGAACATACCTCCTTGATAGTTCTCCCCAAAATCTCTACCAGGATGATGAACAGAATGGGGGACAGAGGGTCACCCTGCCTCAGTCCTCGAGAACTCGGGAAGTAACCCGTAGTAGAACCATTTACCATGATAAAGAACTAATAAGAGGAAATGCAGCTGTAGATAATGTTTACCTAGGACTCATGGAACCCGAACCTAAGAAGGATTTGGCTAAGGAATTCCCTGTTGACTCTATCAAAGACCTTGTTCATGTCCAGCTTGAGGAAGAAGGCAACCATGTATAAAACCTGGGCTAAATGGATCAATTCATGGATGGTGATGACCCCATCAAGAATATTATGTCCTTTGATTGTGCTCCCTTGACACGGGTCAATTATGGACGAAAGAATGTTGGATAGCCTGGACGCCAGGACTTTGGTGAGGATTTTTTAAATGACATTGCATAATCTAATGGGTCGATAATCAAAGAGGGATTTAGAATTGACCCCTTTGGGGATGAGAGCCAAGAAGGTGGAATTCACATCTCTGGGAATGGACCTGGAGATTTACATTTCCCTAATGGCGTTAGAAATATCCTACCCCACGATGTCCTAGAAGGTCTAGAAAAACCTGGGTGAGAACCCGTCTAACCTAGGGGCTTTGTCGGGCTTCATGGAAAAGAGGGCCTGGTGAACTTCATCCTAGGAGATGGGGCTGAGGAGAAAATTATTTGATTCCTGGGAGATGATGGTGGGGATGATGGCCAGGAGGTATTCCATGGCCTCGAGGGCTAGGAGCAGGTTGGAATCTAGGAGGGTTCTAAAATGATTGATGGCTTCTTCTCTGATTGCATGGATATCCGAAATGGCGACCCTATCCTACAATACAAGGCTTTTGATCTTATTGGCACTCCTATGCCTTAAGGTTGAGATGTGGAAGAACTTGGTATTGGCATCACCTTCATTGAGCCAAAGTTGTCTTGACTTCTGGTGCCAGAAAGTTTCCTCCTTGGTGAGGATGTTGCGGTACTCAGACAACAAGGTGCTCTCCTCATCCCTAAGACTGTCACTGCCTTTGCCTTTCTAAAAAGGACTCCTCAATCTAGCTGATTTAGGATTTGACCTGTTGTTTGTCTTCGAAGATGTTCCTGAAGGTTTCCTTATTCCACTTTTTCAAGTTTCCTTTGATGAACCTGAGTTTCTAGGTTACCTGGTTAATAGCAGACCCCAAGAATTTTTGACTCCACCATGACCGTATCAAGGCCTTGAGATCCTTGTGGTGAATCCACATTGCTTCAAACCTTAAAGGGGTCTTGAACTGTGGTCTAGAATCTGATTCCAGGATGAGGGGGTTGTGATCAGAGCCTATCTTTGGGAGGGCTCATAAACTGGCATCCCCAAAGCAGGGGAGGGCTTCCTAGAAAAGTAGAAATATGTCTAGGTGCTCTTGGATCAGATTGGTGCCCTTCCTTATGTTGATCCACGTGAAGAGTGACCCCTTAAGCTAGACATCCATGAGAGTGTTAGAATTAATGAATTTTCTTAGGTCTGTAGTATCTTTGTGAGTGGTGTTTTTCCCTCCATTTTTATCCTTGAGGTGCAAAGGAGAAATGAATTCCCCTACCAAGATCCAAGGAGTTCCTTCGAAGACCTACCTCATTGAAGTGAGCATTTTACATAGAGCTTATCTACCCACAGAGGTGTTCGAGGCATAGACATTTGACATCACCCAAGAATTTTGGGATTCAGTATCCTAGAACAGGATGTTGCTTACCCTATCGTGGGCAAAAATAAGGTTTCCCTAGAGCTTGGAAGGATTCCAGAGACACAAGAGCCCTCCCGACATCCCAGAAGCTGAGGAATGAATGAAATCATAGTTTCACTAAATCTTTCTAGCAATGTAAGGGGACCATTGATAACCCAATTTTATTCCCTAAATGAGAAAAATGGTTGGATTATGTTATCTCCTCATGGCTGCAACCAGTCTCTATTTTGTTTCCCCATTTATGCCTCTCACATTCCAGGAGAGGACTTTCATTTCACACTCTTGGAAATTCTCTTGCCCCCTTATCCTTACTGAGCAGGGGGTTTGGATCTTCGACTTTCATCTTTGGAATTATTTGTTGTTTCCTGAAATAGCATTCTATAGGTTCCATTGGCTATATATTCAACCGTATTTTTGTTCCTTATGTCCGAATTAGAGGGTCTTCCTCTCTTTTTTCCCCTCCTACATCCATCATGGATTTTTGGGAGCTCCGAGTTATCTTGGGACTACTTTTCTTAGGGGATGACTGGTCCTCGGCTTCGTCATCAGTAGAGATAGAGTCTAAGTACATAGGAGAGGCTGGGTCTTCATGACCCAGGCAGGGGGACGAAGGAGAAGATAGGGGAGGCGGGCCTTGAGGAATTCTTGGGGAAGTGGGGGCACCAAGGACAAGGGGAGGATTATGGATGGGGGCGATAGGGGGCAGACCAAGGGAGGTCAAGGGTATGAGAGGATGGTCATTGGTTCAGAGGTGGCCAGGATCTTGCCTTCCTCACAATCCTCACTGATAACAGAACTATGCAAAGGATTGAAATTATTGATTAGAGGAACAGAGGTACTTGCCTTACGATTGAGCGAGACTAGAGGGGATCTAGAAATAGCTTTTTTGGTCATCGGCAAGATAGGTGGGGGTTGATGTTGCATCTTCTTTGATTGGTCCCTGGCAGGTTTTGACTATGGTGAGATTCAAATTTTGGGGCACTACGACTGAAGATGGCCCTGGGATTGGCACTCAGGTCAAAAATCTGACTTGTTTTCATAGAAGAGTGGCTACTTCTAGTTGAAGTCATCATAGATGAGGTTCAAGTGGTCTGGAAGCTGACTTTACAGGTTCACATTCACACAAATTTGGGCCTGGGTTAGTCATGTTCTTGCCTGGGTGGTCGGGTCGATAGCCACAAGCTCGTCGATTGCCTTAGAAAGACCAAGCAAGGCATATTCATAGAAGAAGTGGGTTGGAAGATCTGGAAGTCTAACCCATATGGGGTGAAATTGATGTTTTGGGAGCTGGGGTTGAAGTCTGGTTACCATTTTTTGAGGAACATACTTCACCTTCCATAGAACCAGGGCCCTCTGGATAAGATGCACTTTACGTCTTCATGGGAATTGAGTTGAATCATGAAAAAACCCCTTGTCATTGCCGAGATCTCCAAGTTGCCTAGGGATTTCCATTTTGAAGTCACCCATCTACAAAAAGAATCTAAGTTAGGTCACCCGTCGATGAATTTGCCTACCAAGGATTTGGTATCCCAAGATTCATAGTTTTCCATGAGAGATTTAGGGCATAGAACATTATTCCCTTGTGTGATGAATTCACTGGTCGTAGACGACATAGGAATTAATTTTTTTGGAGCAAGTCAGCAAAGGATGGCTTGCCGCCTATTGTTGGAACCTCACCTAGGATATGGGGCCCTTGCTTGGCCATGGTGCCAGGCCTAATAGAGCCCTCAACGTCTCTGCTACAACAATCAGGATCTAAGTGTGTCGCCATGGGGAGTGCCTACAAGAATCATTTCGCTAGAGCAACCCAATTTTGGGAGTTGGGGAAGGCACCCAACTAGCCCTAGGAAGCTGCGAGAGGATGGGTAGAGGGTAGGAAACAATCCGCCAAGGAAAAATACATAATCAAAAACCAAAAAATGAGGGAAACAGATGGTCGAACATCAAACCCCCATAGAAAATGCCGAAAGCTGCCAAGAGGCATACTTTGCTTGCTACTACGCGAACCTTCGATTGTCGTCACTGTCGATTTTCTACTAATGGAAAGCCTTATTCAAATCTTAATTATGATATTATAAATACTACATGCCAATTACAATTATTATGTGTATAAGACATTATTTTTTTTTTTAAATTGAAAAAAACTTGTATTAAAACAAAGATCAGTTACAAATGGGAGTAGACACTTCCCAATCGAAAACAAAGAAAACACAATATTACAAGGTGTGAAAACATGACACAATTCACCTCTGACCACAAAAATTCAACAACTCACAAAATCATGACATGTCACGATATCGCGACAACTATCCATCCTTGGCCGTGACAGAGCGACATGTTGCGAAATCGTGACATGTCGTAATTTTGCGACAACTATCTATCCTTGGCCACAACGGGGCAACAAGTCATGATATCACGACAACTATCCTTCCTTGGCCATGACAGAGCAACATGTTGCGATATCGTGACATGTCGCGATATCGCGACAACTATCCTTCCTTGGCCGCGACAGAGCAACATGTCGTGAAATTGTGACAACTTTCCTCCAGTGGCCGCGACGGCGCAACATGTCGCGATATCATGACAACTTTCCTCCCGTGGCCATGACGGCACAACATGTCACGATATTGTGACAACTTTCCTCCCGTGGCCGCGACGGCGCAACATGTCATGAAATCACAACTTTCCTCCGAAGATCGTGACAACGTAACATGTCATGATATCACGATAGCTTTCCTCCAGTGGCCGCGATGGCGCAACATATCGCGATATCACGATAGATTTCCTCCAATGGCCGCAATGGCAGAACATGTCACGATATCGCGATAGCTTTCCTCCAAAGGCCGCGATGGCACAACATGTCGCGATATCGTGACAGCTTCCCACCAAAGGTCGTGATGGTGCAACATGTCGCGATATCATGATAACTTCCTTCCAAAGTCTATGACGGTGCAACATGTCGCGATATCATGACAGCTTCCCTCCAAATGCCACGACGGTGCAACAGGTCGTGATATCGCGACAGCTTCCCTCCAAAGGTCGTGACGGTGCAACATGTCATGATATCACGATAGCTTCCCTCCAAAGGCCGTGACGGTGCAACATGTCACGATATCGCGACAGCTTCCCTCCAAAGGCCGCGACGGCGCAATAGGTCACGATATCGTGACAAAAACCACCCTTAGCATTTTCTTTGCTCATTGTCTCAAGGATCTTTCAAGACCCTGCCTAATCACCTCATCCTCCAAAGGCATGTCACTGTGCAGCTGCACCCCTACCTCTTTCTTAGCACCCATCTTCGCCAGGAAATCGATCGCTTTATTTAAATCTCTACTCACATAAACGGGGATCACATCATCTAATTCCATCCATAATTCCTTGATTTGAGAGACCATAATCCTTAACCTCCATGCTTTCAAAGCAAAGTTCCTCATGCAGTCTAGAGCTCCAACTAGTATTTGAGAATCAGATTTGAGAATTATCCTCCTGTGGCCCTGATTAACTGCCTAGATGGAAGCAGATTTGATAGCAATGGCTTCTGCTTCATTGTTTGTGGCTCTTCCCAAGCCTTGCAGTTACCAATAGAGCACTGAACCATCATGATCCCAGCAAACCACTCTAATTTTGGCACTACCCGGATTGCCCTTTGCAGCTCCATCAGTATTGATTTTAATCCAACCTTCTGGGGGTGGTTTCTAGATAGCTCTATCCTGTCTCTCTTGCTCTTCAACTCCCTCTTCAATTGGCCCAGGACCAACCTGAGTTTCCTCTTTAGCATAGACAGCAACAGTTTTTGTGGCCTGGATCCAGATGACCTGCCAAACTCCATCTAGCGAGGAAAAAGTTTCTCTAAAAATTTGAGCATTTCTCTCCAACCACACTTGCCACCAAATGAAGTATAAGCCAAGCTCCCAACCAATTCGAAGAGCTTTAGATTTAAATCTACCCCTCTTCCATCTTTCCCAAATATTGGTCCAATTCAAGTCACCATTAACCTAGAGTTTATAGTGAGAGAACCATCGCTTCCAAATTTGACGTGTGAAAGGGCACTCAAACATTAGGTGATCAGCTGTTTCCTCGTTCTTGTGGCATAAAACACATTGAGATGGACCGATGATTCCTCTACATCTGAGATTTTCAAAAGTGAGAATTCCATTGTGCATAAACTGCCAGGCAAAGAAGTTTACTTTCGGCCAGCCCTTGGAGTGCCAAATATTTCTCCAATCCTTAATCGAAAATGAATGTGGGGGAGGCTCTGAGAGGATCTTGTCGTATCCGTCCTTCACTGTATATACACCAAGGTTCCCATAGCCCCAATATAATTCATCCTCCTCGTCTCTCCCTGTGAGAAACCTTTCTGTCAAGATTTTGGTCAAGATGGGTGCCAGCTCCGGAGGGATTGAAATTGGCCACTCCTCCAACCTCTTAAACTTCTTAAACTTATACTCCCCCAGTTGACTAGTGTTGAAATAACTTTCAATTTGGACCCAACCCTTGGTTTCTATGGTGGATTTAATTGGTTGTAATTCGTGGAACTCAGCAATGATGGGTGGGTACTGGTCCCATGAATCAGTCCATAAAGGTGCCTTCTCCCCTCTCCCAACTTTCCAAAACAATTGGTCTTTAATAACCTGAGATCCAAGCTTAAGAGCCTGCCACACTAAGGATCCAATACCATCCAAAGGGAAATGGCCCACCTCATTGGGGTGAACATGACCCAAATATTTACTAGTTAGGATTCTACTAAATAAGAAGGTTGGTTGGGAAATCCACCTCTAGTACAGCTTTCTAGCCAAAGCTTTATTATTTATCTTGGATCTTCTCAGTCCCAGCCCTCCTTTTTCCTTGGGCTGGGTAACTTTATCCCAACCAACTAAGGCCCATTTCCTCTCCCCTTTTACTCCTTCCCATAAAAATATTCTAGCCATTTTGTCCAGCTCTTTCCATATAGTATGTGGGGCAGCTAGGATAGAGAATTTATAAATTGGCATGGCCTGAATGACTGACTGTAAGAAAGTTAATCTACCCCCATAGCTTAACCATTTATGAGACCAATGATTCATTCTATCTTTGATACCATCCAGGGTTGAACAAATAGCCCTGTCGGACCATGGTTCCTCTTTTTTGATTCAAAAGCCCTATTTTTATCGGACAGAGAAGAAAAACTAACAATGAAATACCCATTGCTAATAAACCATAAGGAGTACTCACCGTGAGGCTCCTAGTTTTGCCTGACCCAGGTGTGCAAGAAATTTAGGGTAGGGCGAATACCCATGAATTTACAAATCAGATCATGGTTGGCTCTGTATAAGATTGTGTCTTCGACCATCTTTGGCTCAATGACAATCTTGGGCCTTGATTCGGACTACGGAAGGCATCCATTGACTCATTGGCCTGATGATCTCTTTCCAGCGTTCTTGAAGAGCATATGAAGAGCATTTCTCTGAGCTTCGTCATTAGAAGAAGGAGAATTATCTTTTAGCATTTCAGCATAAGAGCTCTTTCTCCCTATGAGAGGATTCGGAGGAGTCCCCATTGGACCCTCCTAGGACAACAGACTTGCGTTCAGATCCACAGTAACCAAAAAAACACTACGGCAACCCACCAGATGCCCAAGAAAATTCGAAGATCCAGAAACCCTGGTTCAGAGGAGAAAATCGCCAGAGCTCATTTTCCTGCCTTTTCGTCCAAGTGTTTTCGTGTATAAGACATTGTTATTATAATCATGTTTTTGGTATATTTTTAAAAATTAAAACTAATTAATTTTTTTTTTGAAAAAATTGAAAAAAGCTTGTATTAAAACAAATGACAGTTACAAGAGGGAGAAAGGGCATCCCAACCAAGCGCAAAGAGACCAGAAGAACAAAGGGCGCGAAAACGCGACATGTCGCGAAAACGCGACATGTCGCGAAATCGCGACACCTAACCTAACAACCGCCGTGCCACAACAACCAGTCGCGATAGCACGACATGTCACGAAATCGCGACATGTCGCGCGACATGTCGCGAAATCGCGACATGTCGCGATATCGCGACAAAAAGCGCCGAAGCCACAACACACGAAAAATGTCACGAAATCGCGACAGCACAGCACCAAATCACCCAAACGCCAAAAACGTCGCGAAATCGCGACGAGAAATCCTGAAGGCACCTGCTCCCCGAAATTGTCGCGAAATCGCGACGAGTTCTCCTTTAATCAGCAACTTTGAGAAAGTGTCGCGATATCGCGACGGCTTTTCCTTGGAGCCCCAGTTGGCCGAAAGTGTAGCGAAATCGCGACAAGAAATCCAATGGGCGCCCCATCCGCAAAAGTGTCACGAAATCGCGACATGTTCTCCCCCATGGTGCCCTTTTCTTAAACTAGTCGCGAAATCGCGACGTTTTTCCTTCATGCAGTTTTTTCTCCAGAACTGTCGCGAAATCGCTACAGGTTTGCCCCTTTGCTTCCTTTCCATAAACATGTCGCGAAATCGCGACAGGTTATCCATTGGGAGGCTTTTCACAAAAAAGGTCGCGATATCGCGACGGTTTTTCCACTTAACGTAATTTTGCTCAAAACGTCTCGAAATCGCTACAGGTATGCCCCTTTGTGTCCTTTCCTCAAAAAAGGCACGAAATCGCGACAAATTTTCCTTAGAGTAGCTTTTCACAAAAATTGTCGCGATATCGCGACGGTTTTTCCCTTTCACGCAATTTTTCTCAAAGCGTCGCGATATCGCGACACTTTTCCTCCAACAGAAAAACCAACCAAAAAGGTCGCGACATCGCGACACCTTCTCATCAAAGACCGCGACGACGCAACAAGTCGCGAAATCGCTACAATTTTCCTCCCAAAGCCGCGGCAACAAAAAGGGTAGCGAAATCGCTACAGTTATCCAGGATAGGTCGCGACAGAGCAACATGTCGCGACAGAGCAACATGTCGCGAAATCGCGACAGATTTCCAAACAAGGTCGCGACGGCGCAATATGTCGCGATATCGCGACAGAAACTAACCTTAGTCATTTTTGAGCTCATGGATGCAGGGATCGTTCCAGCCCACTCCGAATCTCTTCATCTATCATAGGCATATCACTGTGCAACTGAACACCTACCTCTTTCTCAGGACCCATCTTCGCAAGGAAGTCAGCTACCGTGTTCAGATTTCTACTCACATACACAGGGATAACATCATCTAACTCCCTCCATAACTCCTTGATTTGGGATATCAACATCCGCAGTCTCCAGGCTTTTAAAGAGAAATTCCGCAAGCAATCTAGAGCGCCGATCAGGACTTGAGAATCAGATTCAAGAATTATCCTCCGGTAACCCTGCTTAATAGCCCAGATAGACGCTGACTTAATGGCAAAGGCTTCGGCTTCATTGTTCGTGGCTCTGCCCAATCCCTGCAATTCCCAGTAAAGAACCGCACTCGAGTGATCCCGACAAACAACACCAATTCCTGCGTTGCCCGGGTTGCCTTTTGCAGCCCCATCAGTATTGATCTTGATCCAGCCTACAGGGGGAGGTTTCCAGCATGCTCTGCCTTGCCTCTCATGTCCCTCAACCCCCTCTTCAGGATGCCCAAGAGTAGCCTGATTCTCTTCATTAACAAAAGTAGCAACAGTTTCTGTGACTTTGCTCCAGATGACCTGCCAAACGCCGTCAATCGAGGAGAAAGTGTTTCTAAAGATCCGGGCGTTTCTCTCCAACCAAACTTGCCACCAAATGAAGAGAAAGCCTAACTGCCACCGATTCGGAGAGCTATGGAATTGAACCCGCCCCATTTCCATTTTTCCCAAATATTGGTACGGTTGAGAACACCATTAGCCTCGGAGTTTAAATTGAGAGAACCAACGTTCCCAAATCTGATGAGTAAAAGGACACTCAAAAAACAAATGATCTACAGCTTCCTCATGTTGGAGGCATAAAGCACATTGAGAGGGGCCATTGAAACCCCTACGTCTGAGATTGTCAAAGGTGAGAAGACCATTATGCATAAGTTGCCAAGCGAAGAAATTCACTTTCGGCCAACCCTTTGAATGCCAAATCCTTCTCCAATGCTGAACCGAAAAGAGTGTGGGGGAGGCTCAGGGAGGATCTCTTCATATCCAGCCTTAACTGAGTAGACCCCAAGGCTTCCATAGCCCCAGGCTAATTCATCTTCCTCATCCTTCCCCGTGAGGAACCTTTCTGACAAGATTTTTTGCAGGATAGGCGCCAACTCCGGAGAGACAGTAATTGGCCACTCCTCCCACCGCTTAAACTTTTTAAATTTATACCCCCCCAATTGACTGGTAAGAAGATAATTATCAATATGGATCCAGCCCTGGGCTTCTAAGGCGGTCATGATTGGTTGTAGCTCAGGGAACATAACAATAATGGGCGGATGTTGGTCCCAAGAGTCAGTCCAGAAACGAGCCTTGTCTCCTTTCCCCACTTTCCAGAATAATTGATCTTTGATAATCTGGGACCCAAGCTTGAGAGTCTCGCCACACTAAGGAACCGGAACCTTCCAAGGGAAAGCGACCCACCTCATTGGGATGAACATGCCCCAAATATTTACTGGAAAGAATTCTATTGAAGAGGGAGGTTGGCTGAGAAATCCACCTCCAATACAGTTTTCCAGCCAAAGCTCTATTATTAAGCATAGAACTTCTCAAGCCCAGCCCTCCTTTGTCCTTAGGCTGGGTAACTTTGTCCCACCCAACCAAGGCCCATTTTTTCTTCCCTTTTGCGCCTTCCCATAAAAATCTTCTAGCCATTTTGTCCAGCTCTTTCCAGATGGTATGAGGGGCAGCCAATATTGAGAATTTATAGATCGGCAAAGCCTGAATAACCGACTTCAGGAAGGTTAATCTACCCCCGTAGCTTAGCCATTTATGGGCCCAATGATTCATTCTGTCTTTGATGCCTGCTAACAGATTCTTCCAAATGTCAATATTTAACTTTTTGAAATGAAGGGGAACGCCCAGGTAAACAATTGGAAGAGAAGTCCTTGTGAAGCCCAGGATCTCAATAACGCGCTCCTGAAGCCGTTGGTCAAGATTGAAAAAGACCACTTTGGACTTCCTGACATTTAGAACCCGATTTGAAGCCCTTAGGTAGAAATTCAAAGTATCTCTGATTCCTCTAGCTTCCCGAAGAGTGGCCGCACCAACCAGACCCGTATCATCCACAAATTGCAAGTGAGTCAGAGTTTCCTCCCCAACCTTGATACCAGAAAGCAGACCTTGTTGCCTTCTCCTCAAAAATAGTCTGCCCAAACCTTCAGCCAAGAGAAGGAAGAGATAGGGAGAACAAGGGTCTCCCTGGCGGAGACCACGGGTGGCACCGAAAGGAAGCGAGGGAAGGCCCTTGATGAGAACAGAAAAAGAGGGAGAAGAAACACAACTCATAACCCAATCAATCCATTCCTGAGAAAAGCCAAAGGCAGCCATCATTTTCGACAAGAAGCACCACTCCACCCGGTCATAAGCCTTGGACATATCCAGCTTTAATGAACATTCCTTTGTTGCCCGAAGTTTGCATTGAATGGATGGCCTCCTGGGCCAAAACCACCCCATCCAAGATTTGTCTTCCCTCAACAAAGCCCCCTGCTTCAGGAGAAATGATGCTATGAAGAAGGGGTTTAAGCCTCTCAGCCATTATCTTAGTGATGATTTTGTAAATCACATTGCATAAAGCAATAGGCCTGAAATCATAGATATGAGTCCCCGCTTCCCCTTTTGGAATTAAAGCAATGAAGGTGTGATTGATCGCCCTGAGCATTCTTCGATTGGATCTGGATTCCTCAGTAACAGCCTTAACATCCTCCTCCAAGGTGTCCCAGAAAGCCTAAAAAATTCAATAGGAAAGCCATCCGGACCAGGAGATTTTCCAAGGACTCATACCAAAGACCACATTTCTCAGTTCATCCCTTTCAATGGGTCTAAGCAGGGCCTGATTGTCCTCTTCAGAGATAATAGGAGGAATAACATTAAGAACTTCGTTCTGAGCCTCAACATCTTGCTGCATACTTTCCTTAAAAAGTTTAGAAAAGTAATCGATAGCATGGGAATGCATGCCAGGAAGAGTATCGAAGACATTTCCATGTTCATCTTTGAGAACTTCCATATTGTTCATCTGTCTCCTAGCACAAGCTGACCGATGAAAAAATTTGGTATTTCTGTCCCCCTCTAATAACCAAGTATTTCTAGCCCTCTATTTCCAAGTATATCTCCTCTTGGTTGTCAATGTCCTCAACCGCTTTACGCGGTTCATCATCTTCAAATTTGAGTTGCTCAGTAATTGATCCTTCCCTAAAAAGTTTCTGAACCTCCTCCCATCTAGCCACCAAGGGGGCCCTTTGGGACTGGAAATCCGACTTGTTTCCTTTCCTCCACTGTTTCAATTGAATTTTGACAAATTGAAGCTGTTTATGAAATTTGAACATTGCTGTCCCAAAAGGTGGACGGCCTTCTATCCACCATTGAGAAATTTTCTGTCGAAGGTCCTCCTTTTGTAACCAAAAATTCTCAAATTTAAAAGGCCTATGGTGCTGCCCTCTCGAAGTCCCTCCCTCAAGCAAAATGGGAAAATGATCCGAAATAGGGCCCTCCAAAATCTGGAACTTAAAAGTCCATTTAACAAAAGCCTCCTCCGAGACCAAAAAGCGATCTAACTTGACCTTCCAGCTATGTGGCTCCTTTCTCTTGTTTGTCCAAGTGAAAAAAACACTAGGGCCTTGAACGTCCACTAAATTAAAGGCCCGAACTTGGGCAATCAGAAGCCGGTCCCCTGGATCCAAAACAGGGGTGCCACCTTCCTGGTCCCGAACAGATAATTTTGCATTAAAATCCCCGCAATAATCCAGTCATAACACTCCCTGTATGCTCTCATGTTGTGAACAACGTCCCATTGGAGCCTCTGGCCATCAAGATCTTGGGCCCCATAAAAGTTGGTGATAAGGACCAGCTCAGAATTGAAGTTATTTCTGAAGAGAGAAGTAAGTACACCCCTGCAAGCTACATGTTCTAAAGCAGTCCAGACCAGAGGGTTCCAAAGGGTAACAATTCCACCTGAAGCTCCTTGGGCAGCCACGTCCATATACCCAGCTCCCCGCCAGATTTTAGTAGCAGTTTTACTCATAATATCTAAAGACATTTTGGTCTCCTGAAGAAGCAAAAAGTCTGTTTTACGGTTTTCTAAGAGTCTTTGAACAGCAGATTGATGGGTTCTACTGTTTAAACCCCTAACATTCCAAGATTGAATAATCATTGAAAACCTTGAGAGCAATAAGAATCAATGGTCCTCACCAATCCTCCATTGATTAGCTTATCTCCTTGCGCTATTAGTAGTTCCTTATTGGATTTTCTTCCCGCTCCTTGAGAGTTATTGTTTCTAGATCTCTTTTCCACCTGGGAAATCCCTAAAGCAGGCCTTTCTCTATTTTTATCTGCATTTCCCATGGTGACATCTTTTATAGCCGGCTGTGCTGGGGAGTGTATAACCAATGCCCCTGGATTCTCTGACTGTAGGTTCTCAGCTGGCACAGTCACCTGTTCTACTACAGGAGTGAAGGAAGGAGAAACAAGAGGTGGAGTGTTGACATTCTCACCATTCCCAACCACTCCCTCCATAGATTGGTCCTCCAGATCCACTAATGACTTAAAAATTTCATACCGATTGTTTGGCTTGAGCTGTACCTGCTCCTTGCCATTTTTCTTTTTGTTTCTCTTTCGTTTCACCTGTTCAAAGCCATCCTGCTGAGCATCAGGACCCGGAGAATTGCTAGAGGGTTCATTGACCGGACTCGGACTTACCCTCTCTAGGGCGGTTTGACATTCCACTCGGAGCCTCCGTTTTTGTGCTCACTACGTTTGGGCAGAACCTTGCCAAATGTCCATGCTTATGGCATACTCGGCACCTGAAAGGTAGGGCCTCATAGTCTAACTGCTGGATCCAGGGTACTCCTGCAAGCTCAAGTTCCACCTCACCGGTAGAGGCTGACTAATGTCCATCTCTACACATATTCTAGCAAAGACAGAAGTATTACCCTCTATGGTATCTTTGGAGACTCCCAAAAATCTGCCTAGGGAATTACCTATTAGTTCCAACACCTGCTCACCCCAAAACTCCATCGGGAGAGCGTACAACCGGATCCAGACCGGGACAGCCGTGGGTTCGATGCGGGGGTCGAAACCCACTCTCCAGGGTTGGACAAATAACCCTGCTGGTCCGTGGTTTCTCTTTTCTGATTCAAATGCTCTGTTTCTATCTGCTAAAGAAGAGAAACTTATGATGAAATACCCATTGCTTATAGGCCATAAAGAGTACTCACCGTGTGGCTCCCAGTTCTGGCGAACCCAGGTATGCAGAAAATTCAGTGTGGGCCGGATGCCCATGAATTTGCAGATCAAGTCGTGATTAGCTCGGTAGACGATTGTATCTTCGACCAGCATTGGTTCTATTACAATCTTAGGCCTGGAAGTGGATTGCGGGAGGCATCCATTAACGCGGTGAGCATTTGGGCCATTGGCAACATTCTTGAGTATCGATTGAAAAGCATTCCGCTGAGCTCCATCCGTGGAAGGCGAGGGATTATCTTTCAACTTCTCAGCATATGAGGTCTTTCTCCCAGCAGGAGAAACTGGAGGAGACCCCATCGGGCCCTCCCGGGACCACTAAAGAACCTTCAGACGAAATCAAAAACAACCCCCCAATGCCCCAGGCAAGATCTTCGGGCCAGAATCCCTCGAGCAACACCAGACGCCGTCACAGAAATTTTCCCGCCAAATCGCCAAATCGCCAGAGCCGAAGGTTTTTGTATCATCTAAAACTAATTAATTGTTAATTTTAAATTATTTTATTAAATAATCAATAAGATATACAAATCGTAAAATTAAATACTTAAAATAAATATAATAATAAGTTTAATCCAACATTATTTTATAAAAAAATTAAATTAATTTTTTTTATATTTTTAAATTAAAATAATAATAAAATTATTTTTATAAAAACAAAATAAAAAGTATATATATATTTTTATAACATGGTGAAATTGGTAGTCGCCATGAATTTGAGTAGGTTGTCTAGCTTTTTATGGATGCTACAATATTTTGTGTTGTTCGCCCCGAAAGCCATCACATAGATCTCCGCACAGTCTGCTCCTATAACCACCATGCCACGATCATTTTAAACCTTTTACGTCACTGAATGCACCAAGAAAGGGACAAGCATTCAGTCTCACAAGGCCCGAGATTTTAACCTTGAGCCTTTGTACCCATTATCCCTTATGGGTTTTGGAGGAACCAATTGGTCTACACCTCGGACCTATTAGTATATATTATTAAAAATGATTATCTCTAAATTATAATATCTTATATTAATATTTGATACTAATAAATTTTATTAAAAATATTTAATATTTATATAAATAGGTTCTTATATATAACTTAACACATTTTCCTTAACCAAATAGGTTCCTATAGTTACCTTCTTTAAATGTGGTTCCTATAGTTACTTGCTTTGAATATTTTAGATAATTACAATTAATATGAATATAACTTCTTGTAATAAAAATATTGATTCTTTCATGAAGTGAATCAACTTAAACAATATTTTTGATAAAGAGTAAAATATTTTTATTATGAATTAATTAGTTACGTTTTATGATCTGGTTTTAGGTTGTTTACAAATTAAGCACCTCAAAATTCTAAAAAACCTCATATTGTTTAAAGATCAGGAAATAAACTACATTAACAAAAATTGGGATTGAATATCTTTCTCCTAGCAAAGCATTTAGAAGGTTGATAATTTCCAACATCCATATTCAATAGAGACTTAGATTTATTGGTGATATTTAACTCTATCTCATTTTTCCTCAGAGCTTTAATTGCTGGTCTCCCAACATTACGTTCTACCGCAACATCTATAAATTAATTTTTAAGACTTCTTGGATTAGGGCCAAGAAATCCTGATGCAGCGATGGAGAGGGGCTCAATTAAACAATAATAGAGACTTAGAGTTATTAGTGATCTTTAAATTTATCTCCTTTTTCCTCAGAGCTTTAATTTATGGTCTCCCAACATTAGATCCTAATGAAATAGAAGAGAGGGGGTAAATTAAACAAAAACCTCTCCTAACTACTTAGACATTTTCATTCCACCACACATAAAAAGAGTAATATAAAACCCCATTTTAATTTACAAATAGATGAATTGCAAGGATAAAAAAAGCACAAAATACTATTTATTTATATTTCAGTGGCCACATCTATAACACCCCAAGTCTCCCCACTTGGTTTTCCAAACACCCCAAGTCTTCCCACTTGGTTGTCCAATATCAAAGGTTTCAGTATGAGAAAATTTTTCTTTATTTCATTCTTTTCTATTTTATTTTCTAGTATGAGCATGTTAAATCTATCTTCATGAGTGTCATTCCACTGTAGTCAAAATACTCATAAGATCTAGATTGGCCAAATCGCGTATAGTTACCCATTTTGAACTTCACTCTCCTCCCGAGATCATAAGTTCAAGCAGTGGGTTTTTTTTTCCTCTAGGGCCCATAACACCTAGAGATGTGACACATAACTTTCCCATGTCTTAACATGAACTCATGAACTTATATTATGTACTTTTGTTATGTAAGACTTATCACATACATGCTCGAGTTATACGATCAACCAATCCCCATGGAGCATTGTTTAGGGTCTTACCAATACCCTGGTAACCACCCGATATTTTGTGTTGATTAACCAACACGTTATCCCATATCATCGTGTTATTAGTATTACCTAGTCAATAAAAATTCACCATTCATCACTAGTAGGGATAACCTAGAAGAGATGCCCATACAACCTTTTGTTACCTCTCATTCTGACCTTTTTAATTTCCCATCAAAATTACAACTAGAGCCCTAAATTTATGATGATTGTCTACCTATAAGCACCATAAATAATTTTTCTCATAAGATTGTCCTACCCACAATATTGAACCATTGATAATGTTGTCCTACCCATAATATTAGGTTGCGAGTCACGATTGTCTCTCCACAATCTTAGAATTCTCTCAACAAAGGCTTAACTAAGGTTTAAAGGTATAAACCAGTTTTAACTATGCAATGTTTGCAAACAAATACCATATTCTAACTGATCCTAAATTTCTACTATATATATATATATTAAGATTCCTAACTTTCATATTTTTACTTATATGTTTAACACTAAGAGAAAATAACAAAGAGAAACTATAGAGACATTACAATCAATTTTAAAGAATCTATTAAACTCACATATAATAATTTTGATTTAAAATTCCTTTTTGTTTTTTTTTTTAAGAATCAATCAGCTTTGGTGCTACTCTACGGTTTTCTTCATAGACAACTACTCCTAACTAAACTTTAAAACTTCACTATATAACCAGGATAGAAGGTAGATATTTTTAATAATTTAAATAAGGTTACAACTGTTCTATATTTCAACTCTGATATAAGTTTAGTTGCAATCGAAAGTATCTTTGACTCTCTTTACTTGACTAAGATAAGTAATACTACTTTGGCTTTTTATTCACTACCACTTCAATCCAAATACCTATGCCAACATGTCTACATTTTACAAGCAATTTTATTACCGCATTAGCATATGAAACAACATATGTTTTAAACATCATTCCTTAAAACATTTCTTTCAACTTATACACAGGGAAACATAATGATAAGCAATTCTTTTAGGTAGTCTTGTTCGGGTTTTATTTTACACTATCTCTACCTTTCCATGAATTGAAAACAATACTGACATTATCTACTTAAGAACGGTTTCCCATTAAGGTCTTCACAAACCAATATATGATAATATTACTTGTTCAATCAAAATGAAATTATAACATGATTATAACACTATTCAAACATTAATCAAACAAAAATGAAAAATGTCTTTTCATGATGGCCACATCTTCCCACATGGCACTATTCTCAGAAAATTTGTCCCATTAGACCTTGCACTACTCAATATTTTATTTTCTCAGTAGTTTTATTCGGTAACCAAGGATCTTAATTGGTCGTATTTCAATGCGCATGGGGTCATCCATCTACATTTGATCAACATTCCAATCATGCAAGGGGTCATGAACATATTTTTGAGAAGGGACACATAGAATGTATCATTAATTTTTGAAAAACTAGATGGCAAGTCTAATTTATAGGCGACTAAATTTAGTTTATCATTCAAAAAGTCCTACAAATCATGGACTAAGCTTAAAGAATTTGATAGAACTTTTGGTAGGTTTAACTCTTAGGAATACTTTGTCTCCCACAAAAAATTACCTGGGTGTTCTCTTAAGATCTGTATAACTCTTTTGTTGATCTAAGGCTTCTTTGAGCTTCTGAAAAATTTATTGAGTTGGTATTCCATTTCTCTGACCATATCCGGCCCGATCATCATCCGATCCTCTATATTACTCCATGATAATGGAATTTTGTACCTCCTCCCATACAAAGCCTCGAATGGAGACATACCTAAATATGTATGGTAGTTATTATTATAAGCAAATTCTACCATAAAAAGGTAATCCTCCCATTTCGTTTGGTGATCCATACAATACATGCAGAGCATATCCTCTAAGACTTTATTCACCCTATTTGTTTGTCCATATTTCTTAGGATAATAAGAAGTACTAAAATTGAGCTTTGTTCTCCATGCCTGATGTAATGTTTGCAAAAACTCAGATGTGAATCAAGAATCCCTACCCAATATAATTTTTTTAGGAAAACCGTGTAGCCGTACCACTTCCTTAGAAAAATTTTGGGCTACAACAGGAGCTCCATCCTTAATATTTCCAGGCAGAAAATGTGCCACCTTAGTCAATTTATCCACTACTACTAGAATGGCATCATGCTGAAAATGATTTTTAGGCAATCCAACAATAAAATCCATAGTCACAACTTTCCATTTGTATTGTGGAATGTCATGCAAAAATAAATGTACATCTGGATGTAGATGTTCTGTCTTCACCTTTTGACATTCTAAACATCTAGCCACAAATTCAGCGATATCATTTTTCATTCCTGGCCAATAATATTATTTTATTATATTTTCATACATCTTTAGATAGCCTGGATGAGCGGAATATGGAGTACTATGTGCCTTTTGTAGTATCATATTTCTCAGGTCCTGATCATTAGGCACTACCACTATCTTTTTGAAGTATAATGTATCTTCCCATATTCTAAATTCCTTTGCTTTATCAGAATCTTACTGAACCAGTTCTTGATACTTATGAGAATATTCATCTTGAGTCTGAAGGTTTCTTATTTGATCAATTATAACATATTGACAGTGTGACATGGCATTAATATGCCTTATTCTACTTAAAGCATCTACTAATTTATTTTATTTTCCCTTTATATACTCTATGCCAAAATCATATTCTACCAGAAATTCCATCCAACATCTTTGTCTAGCATTGAGCATTGGCTGAGTAAAAATATATCTTAGGCTTTGATGATCTGTTCTAAGCTCAAAATATTTACCAAGTAGGTAATGATACCACATTTTCAAAGCATGCACTACCGTAGCCAATTCTAAGTCATGTGTGGCATAGTTTAATTCATGTTTCTTAAGTTTTCATGACTTATAAGCAATAACACCATCTTCTTGCATGAGAACCCCTCCTAATCCTTCCATGGAAGCATCAGTACATACAAAAAATGATTGTTTAGGATTTGCTATTCTAATAATAGGTGTTGATGTTATATTTTCTTTAAGAGTTTTGAAAGCTTCTTCACATCATTTAGTCCATTTAAAAGCTTTTTCTTTATTTTGGAGATTGGTTATTGGATAAGCTATTTTAGAAAATTCTGGATAAAAGGGTGATAATATCCAACCATCCCCATAAAACTTCTCACTTTCAAAACATTTGTTGTAGCAAGCCAATCTATAATAACCTCAATTTTCTTTGGATCAATAGACACCCCTTCAGCAGAAATTACATGACCCAAATATTGTACCTGGGTTGCATAAAACTCACACTTGGATATTTTTCCATATAATTAATTCTTTCTAAGTATTTCAAGAACAATCCTCATGTGAAGGTCATGTTCTTCTTTGATTTTAGAGTAGATTAGTATATCATCCAAGAATATCAACACAAACCGATCTAGTTGCTCATGAAACACACTATTCATAAAATTCATAAAAGCAACTGGAGCATTAGTCAATCCAAAAGGCAACACTGTGAATTCATAGTGGTCATATCTAATTCAAAAAGTCGTTTTATGAGTATCTTCTTCTCTAATTATCAACTAATGATAACCAGACCTGAGATCGATTTTGGAGAAAATTGTGGCTCCTTTTAATTGATCAAATAAATCATCTATCTTGGGTAGAGAGTACTTATTCTTAACAGTTATTTTATTTAGCATTTTATAGTCAATACATAGCCTTAATGATACATCCTTATTTTTCACAAACAAAACTGGTGTACCCCATGATGAAACACTAGGTTTAATAAGTCCTTTCTCTAAAAGTTCTTGAAGTTGAGTCTTAATCTCTTGCAACTTTATTGTAGTCATTCTATGTGGTGCTCGACCTAAGGGTTTGATCCTGGTAAACGTTTTATAGTAAAATCAAATTCCCTTTGGGGTGGAATACCCAGTAATTCTTTAGGAAAGACATCTCAAAAATTATTCAACATTGGATAAGTTTGAAAAAGACTTTCTCTGGACTCATTTTCCTATTTTTTTATTAAGTTTTACCACAAATATTCTACTACCCTTACTCAGTGCTCTTTTAACTTGCATTTTTTTCAAAAGATGTGATTCCACTGATTCACATCTGTAGTAAATCCGAATCCTTTTCTTGGTATCATTAGTGAATTCCATCCATCTTTTCTCAAAATTTAACAATGCTTTATGTGCCTTGAGCCAATAAATACCCAAAATTATGTCGAAAGCATGTAATGGAGCTACATATAAATGCCATCGGGTTTGCCCTTGAGGTATCACTATTTTAGGATCAAATATACATTGATTGACATCATAGGTTTGCCTATACCCATACTATAATTTCCACCCATTAGCCATAAATCCAGATTTTTTCGGTATATCCCTCAAAATATTTGGTAAAATAAATATATTAGTTGCTCCAGAATCAATCAAAATGCACACATTTCTATTATAATTTTTTTATTTCAATGCAAAAGGTGTTGCTTGACCATTGATTTTGAGATTATCTATTGTTGCATATATTTTATGAGCAGGTTCCATAGGTTCTTTTCTCTTATCATCTCGCAATGGACATTTATCAGCATAATGAGGTTCTTGAAAAATCTAGCAACCAATTTGTGGTGCCCTCTCCTTATTTCCATCATTATCTTCTTGAGTACCAACTATTTGGTCAAACCTATCCCTGTAATTTCTTTGACTACCCTTATAATTTTGATTTCCTTTGTTTCTCTAGTATCTATTCCTATTCTTGTCAAACTTGTTTATGTTCCCATTACCACGATTCTTATTCCAAATTCTATTTCTTTTTGTTGGTCCCACATTTTTATTTTTCTTTGGTTCTTCCTTTTTAGAGGATTGTTGATAATAAGTTTTATTGGATTTAAAATTATCCTCTTCTTGTTGAGCCAAGTCACAGGCAGTAGTTAAGGTAGCAGGTTTCAACATAAGGATCAGGTGTCTAATTTTTGGATGTAACCCTAGGAGAAATTTTTGAATTTTAATCTCATTATGCTACTCATATTTAGGCATGTATTTGATCAATTGCACAAATCGCTGATGGTACTCAATTACAAACATATTACTGTACGTTAACATTAAAAATTTTGCAGTCCTTTCAAGGTAAAATTGTGGTGTTAGAAACTTATCTTTGAATGCTAATACAAATGTATCTTGATGAACATCGACAACCTCCACATTATGAGTTTTCCTATAGGTATCCCACCAATTAGTAGCAGCTCCATTCAGACGAAAAACTACCCAAGAGGTTTTCAATTTAGATGATAGGGTTCTAACTGTGAAATAAACCTCCACACAATTCAACCATCTCTCAGCCTCTTCCCCATCACCTTTGCCATAAAATTTAGCTATATCAATTATTCGCATATCCTTGTCCAACTCAAAACCTACTTATTTCCTTCTTGGGTCAATAGTTATCTCATCCTCAACTATAACCATTTCTTTTCCTTTGGATAGATTTTATATTGTTTTCTATTGATGGGAAATCATCTCTTGTTGTTGAGCCAGCTGAGATTTTTGTTGCTCCATATGTTCTATCATTTGGGTCTGTTATTGAGCTATGTGTTCAGCCATTTGATCATTTTACTACTCCATTTTCTCTTTCTATTGGCTCGCTTACTCCCAGAATAATTGCACCATTCGAAGCATTTTATCCTCTTTGTTAACTGGTTCTTTTTCCTTCGTCTTTTCCTGAGGACGTTCTGTGTATCCTTTGATTCCCTGACCCGCATAACTTTTTGAATGACCCTTCTAGGTTTTTTTGTCATACCTTCCCACTAAACCATTGTAGTTATTTTTGAGGAACTAGATGTTTGTCCTGATGCCATTGCCTACCCAACAAACAAAGAGCCTTGTTAATTTTTGAGTTTTAGGTGAACACATTGGTAACATCAATTAGATTTGACATAGGTTTTCTTAAATATTTGCAACCTTCGCTCTGATACCAAATGTAACACCCCAAGTCTCCCCACTTGGTTGTCCAAACACCCCAAGTCTTCCCACTTGGTTGTCCAATATCAGAGGTTTCATTATGAGAAATTTTTTCTTTATTTCATTATTTTCTATTTTATTTTCTAGTATGAGCATGTTAAATCTATCTTCATGAGTGTCATTCCACTGCAGTCAAAATACTCATGAGATCGATATTGGCCAAATCCCGTATAGTTACCCATTTTGAACTTCACTCTCCTCTCGATATCCTAAGTTTAGGTAGTGGGTTTATTTTCCTCTAGGGCCCATAACACCTAGAGGTGCGACGCATAACTTTTCCATGTCTTAACATGAACTCATGAACTTATATTTTGTACTTATTGAAAGCACAAGGATACGAAAGCAAAAATGAAACACCAAGTGCAATGCAAGTGAAGCCAAAGATAATGCTAAATCCTATGGAAAGCAAATATGGAATAAAGCCCTTTTTATTAATTTGCTTTAAATATCGATTATAACACGTCTCCTCCCTTTTCAGGGGCTAGGAGCGTTAAATAAGGTTTCATTACACCATGGGTGGTATGCCTTCTTCTGCGTGCCCACATGTAAAATGGGTGGACCAAACGTTGTCGTCGCTTGCGTGAAATGGTATTTGATTCTTTGCTGCTCCTTTGATGTTGAGATCCTACGTTCAAGGAAACAAAAAACAATCAGTAGCACCTACGGATGAAATGAAACATGCAATCCCCGAGCCTACAATTAGTGCATGCAAAAAAATAAATAAAATGACAACTAAAAGAGATCTAAATAAGCTAAAAACTTGATAGAGGCATGAGAATATCATCGGGAAGGCACTGCAAAAAGAACATTCAAAAAATTCACCACGAATTTCTAATCGCTCCGGGGTGGGACGATTAGACCTGCAACAAAACATCAGAAAGCACTGTCCCAAATTTCGCATCTAGGAGGCTCCAAATCACCTGTAAAGTTGGGGGTTAGGTAAAATGGGATATTTTGGAAAGACCCAAAATGTCAGATTTTGCCAATTCGGCCTCTATCACCAGGAATTTTATGATGCTACCTACATGTTAGCGAAAGCGATAAATAACAAAAACATGATCAAAACTACTCAGAATTACATGAAATTTGAATGCAATCCTATCTAAGCAACCTAGAATAAAATGCAAAAATAACATAACTAAAATTTTCTATATATTTCTAATCGCTTTGGGTTGGGGCGATTAGGACTGCAGTAGTGCGGGGGGCGCCCGAGGGCAGGGCGCCCACCATTTGGGGCCCAATTTTGGCACCAATCCACTTGGGATGGGTCCAAAACCTCTTGTGGGATGTTGTCGACAAATTTTGGTGGGATATTATGGCCAAATGTAAGGTTTGGGGTCCGGATTGCGCTTCCAATAACCACCCAATGACCTCCCTTCCAAAAGAGAGATCAAGGATGTGAAAGGCACAATCAAAAGTGAGTATGCAAAACAACAAAACTTCATTGCTCAAAATGCTCCTTCTCTGTATATATTTGGGGTGAGAAGACTCACCATTTTATAGACCTGACGATCTTTGTGTATGAGCATGCAGAGATGCCACTTGGCAATCATGCCTTTCCAGGGGGAGAAGATTCCTCCCTGATTAAGGGCTCCATGACTACCTCTGTAACTACCTCTTTGAGCTCAAAAATGCTCACTCGCACTCCATGCATTGAAGGAGGAGTTAAGTGGTGGATCTGAGCTGCCATTTGTCAAGGTTTGACTTTTTTCCCATCAAACCTACTATTCACCCCACCTAGGAGTGAATACTGCTAATTGTCCTAGGGTGAGACAAATACCAATTTCTAATCATCCCTGGGTGGAACGAGTATGGAGCAGAGTGCCTGAAAGATGCCAAATTGACCTTTGACCTTCCAAAACTATTTTGAGAGTGGTTAGGACCACTATTTAACCTCTGGGGGCTACCCTGGGGGCTGTGTGTGTCAACTCAATCAGTGTTTGTAGTCACATAATCGAATTGGTGTTGTTTTGGTGTCTACAAATTCCTCTTTTTGGGATGCGCTTTGTGTGGCGCAGTGCTGAGCAAAAATAGATAACCAAAGCACTAATTATTAGGGTTTCTCAGTGACCTAACCAACTTTTGATGCCTCAAGTATGGAAAGGGCATGCTTTTTTGAATCCTTGCTTCTGACGAGCTAAGGAACTTAATTCAAGTATTAACATTTTTCGGTGAGGTGTTACTTGATCTTGGACATTGTTCAGTCATGAATAGGCAAAGGGCGCAACCTTTTTTCTACAGGAACCTTGAGCTCATGATTCACAAATGTCAAGTGTTTTATCAGCTTGTGATTATTGCTTATTTGTTGCCCCAAGCAGGGATATGATTATCTTTGTCAATGATTCTTTGAATGCATGCCATTTCCTTGATTGGGTGTGTATTTGTTGATTGGTGACTAAGTGTGAATATCCCCTCAAGCGACGAATCGATGAGGTAATGACTGACATGAGAAAAGTGACGAGTCGTTTGACCCAAGATGACTTATGGTAAGGGTGCCTTCAGTTGTTTTGCCTTGAATGCTTATGCAGTTTCCCAACATTTTGACCTATTTTTGGGTGGGTGTTAACCCTTTTTGGGACGTTGTTTGGGGATGAAATTCTCAAAAATTCGTCCTCCCATGGAGTGGTCCGGCTATGGTAGCCTTCTTAGGGAGTAGGATAGTGAGTATTTGTGACCCCAACGTCTATTTTTCATGCCAATAAGTAGATGCGCAAAGGCTCCTTGTTCGGCAATGCTATTGCTATATTTGGGTGGGTTTGGACTCTTTTTGAGACGTCGTTTGGAGATGAAATTCTCAAAAATTCGTCCTCCCGTGGAGTGGTCTAGCTATGGTAGCCTTCTTAGGGAGTAGGATAGTGAGGATTTGTGACCCCGACGTCTATTTTGCATGCCAAGAAGCAGAAGCGCAAAGGCGCCTTGTTCGGCAATGCTATTGCTATTTTTGGGTGGGTTTGGACCCTTTTTGGGACGTCGTTTGAGGATGAAATTCTCAAAAATCTGTCCTCTCGTGGAGTGGTCTGGCTATGGTAGCCTTCTTAGGGAGTAGGATAGTGAGAATTTGTGACCTCGACGTCTATTTTGCATGCCAATAATATCAGTGCAAAAGCACTCTTATTGGACAATTTTATTGCTTGTTTTTGTGCATTTTGGTGCATTTTTTTGGTGTTTTTGAAATTTTTGCTTTGTAGTCGTCCCTGGGTGGGATGAATACCAGTTTTGTAATTCTCCCAGGGTTGGATGAGTGCTAACTAGAGTGCTCATCCCAGGGTGAAATGATTACTGGCCTAAAAGCCTACTTAAGGGACAAAACTAGGTTTTGGGCTCATTTGCATTCAATTTTTCTGGCGATTTGGAGCTGTGAGGAGGAGGAGGTCGAGTCTGCGAAGCGGAGCACTATCGGATTTTCTTGAAAACCATGAGTTCACAAACCATATCATCCAGTGGCGAAGCCAAAGCGCAACCGGTGAGTTCTCTTCCTCTTTATTTTGTTGTTTTACTTGACAGTTTAAAACTGCAATGTTTTTCATTTGTATTTTGTTTGTCGATTTTAAAAATGAAACCCTAGTTAAAAAGAAAAATTTGGTTTGTTTTGTATGTGTGTGAATTTGTGCTTTGTATGGCTTTTTTAGAACTTAGATCGAAACCCTAGTGAAAACCATGTTTATTTTGCTGCTGTTGTAAACTAAAAGGAACCCTAGTTTAACTAAGATCAAAAACTTAGCTTAAAAACTAGTGTTTATCTTATTTTTTTATCAGTTTTAGACGAAGGTGAAACCCTAGGTAACTAAAATATTTTTGTTTTTTTCTGTTTGTTTTTGTCAGTGTAGACTAAGGGTAAACCCTAGGTTAACTGAAAAAATTGTTTTTGAATTGTTTATTTGTTTTTGTAGTTATTTATCAGTTTTATACTAAAGTTAAAAACCCTAGGAACTGACAAATGTGTTTATGATTTTTTTTTTTCTTTTTGTCTGTTATTTATGAGTTTGAACTTAGGATTAAAAACCCTACGAACTGACAAATGTGTTTTTTGAATTTTTTTGTTTGTTATGAACTTTTTTTAGCTGTACATTTGTCAGGTGTTATTGTACAATTTATTGAACTGTTTTGTTGTACGTTTATTCATTGTTGTATAGTTTGGTTATTTTTTGTTATCATGTTTTTTTTTTAATGTTTTGTTGTTTTTGTTTTGCAGGTGATGAAGAGTCGATACCGTCAACCGACGGTGTTCTCTGACGCTCGGGAGGCACTGACTTTGGCAGACTGGGAGTGGCTTGATGCCCTTGGGCTCAAGCATGTGACGCGACTAGAGCCTATGGTGGGGGATCGGGCATACCTGACCACATTGATCAACCTATGGGATCCCCGCACCAATACCTTCCATCTCCCAACAAGGGAGATGACAATGACTCTCGAGGATGTCTATCAGATTCTATAGATTCTGATAGACGGTCTTCCTATCAAGACGATGCTACATGATCAGTGGACAGTAGTGCTGACACGATGCTTCAGTCATGGGGAGGAGTTGGGTGTGGACAGCTCGATGGAGAGGGCAGAGGGTGACTGCTAGATTGGAGGTATTTTGGTACGATGGTGGCTAGAGAGGGGCATGTTGGGAGTGAGGCACACATTACTGATGAGCCGCATATCCAACATGTTGTTACCCGACTCTTCAAGTGTAGCATGATCACCATTGAAAGCACGAGGATACAAAAGAAAAAAGGAAACACCAAGTGCGATGCAAGCGAAGCCAAAGATAACGCTAAATCCTATGAATTGAAAATGCATGAAAGGAGAGAAACATAAACGAATCAAAACCAGATGGAAAGCAAATATGGAATACAACCCTTTTTATTAATTTGCTTTAAAGCTCGGTTACAACATGTCTCCTCCCTTTTCAGGGGCTAGGAGCATTAAATAAGGTTTCGTTACACCATGGGTGGTATGCCTTCTTCTGCATGCCCACATGTAAAATGGGTGGACCAAACATTGCTGCCGCTTGCGTGAAAGGGTCTTTGATTCTTTGCTACTCCTTCGATGTCAAGATCCTACGTTCAAGGAAACAAAAAACAATCAGTAGCACCTGCGGATGAAATGAAACATGTAATCCCCGAGCCTACGATTAGTGCATGCAAAAAAATAAATAAAACGACAACTAAAAGAGATCTAAATAAGCTAAAAACTTGACAGAGGCATGAGAATATCACCAGGAAGGCACTGCAAAAAGAACAGTCGAAAAATTTGCCACATATTGCTAATCGCTCTGGGGTGGGACGATTAGACCTGCATCAAAACGTCAGAAAGAACTGTCCCAGATGTCCCATCCAGGAGGCTCCAAATCACCTACAAAGTTGGGGGTTAGGTAAAATGGGGTATTTTGGAAAGACCCAGAAGGTCATATTTTTCCAATTCGGCCTCTATCACCAAGAATTTGATGATGCTACGTACATGTTAGCGAAAGCAAGAAATAACAAAAACATGATCAAAACTGCTCAGAATTACGTGAAATTTGAATGCAAGCCTATCTAAGCAACCTAGAATAAATGCAAAAATAACAGAACTAAAATCTGCTACAGATTTCTATTTGCTCCGGGGTGGGGCGATTAGGACTACAGTAGTGCAAGGGGCTCCCGAGGGCAGGACGCCCACCGTTTAGGGCCCAATTTCGGAACCAATCCACATGGGATGGGTCCAAAACCTGTGTGGTGTTGTCAGTAAATTTGGGTCTGATAATGTGGCCAAATTTCGAGTTTGGGGTCCAGATTGCGCTTCCAATAACCACCCAATGACCTCCCTTCCAAAAGAGAGATCAAGGATGTGAAAGGCACAATCAAAAGTGAGTATGCAAAACGGTAGCACTTCGTTGCTCAAAATTTTCCTTCTCCATATATCTTTGGGGTGAGAAGACTCACCATTTTATAGATCTGATGGTCTTTGTGTATGAGCATGCAAAGGCACCACTTGGCAATCATGCCTTTCCAGGGGGGAGAAGATTTCTCTCTGATTAAGGGCTCCATGATTGCCTCTGTGACTGCCTCTTTGAGCTCAAAAATGCTCACTCGCACTCCATGCATTGAAGGAGGAGTTAAGTGGTGGATCTGAGCTGCCATTTGTCAAGGTTTGAATTTCTTTCCATCAAACATGCTATTCACCCCACCTAGGAGAGAATACGGCTAATCGTACTAGGGTGAGACGAATACCAATTTGTAATCGTCCCTAGGTGAAACGAGTATGGAGAAGAGTGCCTGAAAGATGCCAAATTGACCTCTGACCTTCCAAAACTATTGTGAGAGTAGTTAGGACCATTTTTTAACCTCTGTAGGCTGCCCTGGTAGTTGTGTGTCAACTCAATCAGTGTTTGCAGTCACATAATCGGTTTGGTGCTATTTTGGTGTCTACAGATGCCCCTTTTTGGGATGTGCTATGCGTGGCGCAATGCTGAGCAAAAATAGATAACCAAAGCACTAATGATTAGGGTTTCTCAGTGACCTAACCAAATTTTTATGCCCCAAGTATGGAAAGGGTATGCTTTTTTGAATCCTTGCTTCTGACGAGCTAAGGAACTTAATTCAAGTGTTAACCTTTTTCGGTGAGGTGTTACTTGATCTTGTACATTGTTCAGTCATGAATAGGCAAAGGGCGCAACCTTTTATCTATGAGAACCTTGAGCTCATGATTCATAAATTCCAAGTGTTTTATCAGCTTATGATTATTGCTTGTTTGCTACCCCAAGCAGGGGCGTGATTATCTTTGTCAATGATTCTTTGAATGCATGCCATTTCCTTTATTGGGTGTGTATTTGTTGATTGGGGACTAAGTGTGACTATCCCCTCAAGTGACAAATCTATGAGGGAATGACCGACATGAGAAAAGTGATGAGTTTCTTGACCCAAGATGACTTATGGTAAGGGTGCCTTCAATTGTTTTGCCTTGAATGCTTATGTAGTTTCCCAACATTTTGACCTATTTTTGGGTGGGTGTTAACCCTTTTTGGGACGTTGTTTGGGGATGAAATTATTGAAAATCCATCCTCCAGTGGAGCACTTCATTGCTCAAAATGCTCCTTCTCCATATCTCTTTGGGGTGAGAAGACTCACCATTTTATAGACCTGACGGTCTCTGTGTATGAGCATGCAAAGGCGCCACTTGACAATCATGCCTTTCCAAGGGGGGGAGAAGATTCCTCCCTGATTAAGGGCTCCATGACTGCCTTTATAACTTCCTATAGTGCTAAAAAATGCTCTATCATACTCCCATGCAATTAAAGAGAAGTTAAGTGGTGGATCTAGGCTGCCATTTGTCAATATTTGACCTTTTACCCATCAAACCTGCTATTCGTCTCACCCTGGAGTGAATACTGCTAATCGTATCTGGGTGGAACGAATACCAGTTTGTAATCGTCCCTGGGTGGAACGAATAAGGAGTAGAGTGCTTGAGAGGTGCTAAATCGATCTTTAACCTTCAAGAACTATTGTGAGAGTGGTTATGACCACTATTTAACCTCTGGGGCTGCCTTGGGGGCTGTGTGTGTCAATGTGATCAGCGTTTGTAGCCACATAATCAAATTGGTACTGTTTTGGTGTCTATAGATGCCCATTTTTGGGATGCGTTGTGCGTGGCGCAATGTTGAGCAAAAAATAGATAACCAAAGCACTAATTATTAGGGTTTCTCAGTAACCTAACTAAATTTTGATGCCCCAAGTATGGAAAGGGCATGCATTCTTGAATCCTTGCTTTTGACGAACTAAGGAACTCAATTCAAGTGTTAACCTTTTTTGGTGAGGTGTTACTTGATCTTGGACATTGATCAGTCATGAATAGGCAAAGGGCACAACCTTTTGTCTGTGGGAACCTTGAGTTCATGATTCACGAATGCCAAGTGTTTTATCGACTTGTGAGTATTGTTTGTTTGCTGCCCCAAGCAGGGCGTGATTGTCTTTGTCAATGATTCTTCGAATGCATGCCATTTCCTTAATTGGGTGTGTATTTGTTGATTGGTGACTAAGTGTGACTACCCCCTCAAGCGACGAATCGATGATGGAATGACCTACATGAGAAAAGCGACGAGTCGCTTGACCCAAGGTGACTTGTGTAAGGGTGCCTTTCAGTTGTTTATCTTTGAATGCTTATGCAGTTTCCCAACATTTTGACCTATTTTTGGGTGGGTGTTAACCCTTTTTGGGATGTCATTTGGGGATGAAATTATTGAAAACCCTACTTCCTGTGGAGTGGTCTGGCTATGGTAGCCTTCTTAGGGAGTAGGATATGAGGGTTTGTGACCCTGACATCTATTTTGCATGCCAAGAAGTAGAGGCACAAATGCGCCTTGTTCGACAATGCTATTGTTATTTTTGGGTGGGTGTGGACCCTATTTAGGACGCCGTTTGGGGATGAAATTCTCGAAAATTCGTCCTCCTGTGGATCGGTCTAGCTATGGTAGCCTTCTTAAGGAGTAGGATAGTGAGGATTTGTGACCCCGACGTCTGTTTTGCATGCCAAGAATGTCAGTGCAAAAGCACTCTTATTGGACAATTTTATTGCTTGTTTTTGTGCATTGTGGTGCATTTATGAAATGTTTTTGTATTTAGACTTTGTATATTTGTTTTATTATTGTACTGTTTTTTTTTTGTTATGTTTTTTTTTGTTTTCTTTTGCAGGTTGTGAATATCCAGTACCGTGTGTCGACGGTGTTCTCTGAAGCACGGGAGGCATTGACTGTGGCTGACTGGGAGTGGCTTGACGCCCTTGGGCTCAAGCAGGTGACATGATTAGAGCCTATGCTGGGGGATTAGGCCTATCTGATGGTCCTGATCAACTTGTGGGATCCCCACACCAATACCTTCCATCTCCCAATAGGGGAGATGAAAGTGACTCTCGAGGACGTCTATCAGATTCTACATATTCTGATAGACGGGCTTCCTATCAGGATGACGCCACATGATCAGTAGACGGTAGTGCTGACACGATGCTTCGGTCATGGGGAGGAGTTGGGTGTGGACAACCCAGTGGAGAGGGTAGAGGGCGACTGCCATATTGGATATGTTTTGATACGGTGGTGGCTAGAGTGGGACATGTTGGGAGTGAGGCACGCATTACTGATGAGCATCATCTCCAACATGCTGCTGCCTAACTCTTCAGGTGCGAGGTTCCCGTGGAACCTAATGGAGGTGGTCTTCAAGTTTGTGGAGTGTCCGATGGAGGTACCCCTAATTATGAGGTGGGGGCAGACACTACTGGCACAGCTCTATGATGAGTTGTATGAGGTCCGTTGTCGAAAGTGGAAGGGTATTGGATGCAGTTACCTGCTGTAGTGTTGGGCATGATAGCACATAGCTATGGAGAGGCCGGTGGGGTTGTTGTAGACGACTTGGGTGAAGATGGTTGACATAGAAATATGGTATGTGGCATTGTGGCATAGGTTGTAGGAGCAAGGTCACAGTCGACGATGGGTAGGTGTCATGGGGCACTACGCTGATGCCTTCTCATAGCTTGCTCCTGGGGAGGTAGTCTAGCAGCCATACCTGGATTGTCCAGCTTGGCCTGAGGCTGGGGAGTGGCTCTGACGGGTTCACAGGGGGAGGTGGCTAATCAAAAGGCATGGGACCGAGTAGGAGTTCTTCCCATATGGTCGGGTGACATGATAGTTTGGGGTGTGCCAGGGATTGCTTGGGGATCCCTTGATCTATCAGTGTCGGGGCGATGAGAGGACTCTGGCCTGGCTGATCATCCCTCCACTAGGAGAGGAGGCAAATATTGTGATTGACATCCCAGATGTGGATGACATCGGGGCTACTGCTGAGTACGAGCTGTGGTGATGGCGGAGATAGGGGCCTCTAGGAGGGGTAGAGGTAGCAGTAGTATGCAGGGAGGGTGTAGAGGCACCAGGAGAGGGTTGGGGGGTTCTTCTGGAGGATGCATACATGGTAGAGGTTGACAGCTTTTGGGGGGATGATTTTGGGATTTCAGTCGGATATGCAAGACATCCTAGATCAGTGGGAGCCGGAGCATCCCGTAGTCTTGGATACGCCTATGCACTAGGCTGTCTCGGAGGGTGTGGAGGTGAGGGATCATGCTAAGATAGCATTATTGGAGGAGCTACTTTGGATATGGGATGAGGAGCTTGGGGAGGCTTTGTAGGAGAGGTATATCCTATGGACTTAGTTGGCGAAGTGGGAGAACGCATTTGCTATGTACCACCGACGGGATGGGGACATAGATGCTACATGGGAGAGGGATCTCCTGCGAACTCAGCTGGCACAGTGTGACGATGTGTTGGTGACATACCACCAGTGGTAGATGGACTTTGTTTGACACCAGATGGATTTGGAGGGAGAAATTATCCACCTCGATGGGCGATTACCTGAGCTTCTTGGAGGTGGGTCTTCACGTCGGATGAGAGACAGTGATACTGAGCAATCGATATCATCTCATCGTAGGCATTTGGATGAGGGGGGTGCTAGTGGGCATGATGCAGGGGCTAACAGCAACTGCCTTGAGAGGTCACATAGGACCCACACCACGGGGGGTAGTTCCCGTCACACCGATCCTGCGTGATCATGGTGGTTGATGCCCTAGGCTTGGGGGTTTTTGAACTTTTGCTTTTTTGTGAGGTCAAAGGACCAGTTTATTGTAGCCTATAGGCATTTTGATGATATATATATATATACATGACTTTATTTTATTTATACACTTGTCATGAGTTAATTTTATTCTTATGTGATTGATGGATGTTGATGTATGCATGTTAATTTATTGTGATAGATGCACAGGTTATGATGAATGCAAATGTGTCTAATATATATGATATGCATATGAATGTATGAAATGATTTGTTGATAACTTGGCGGTTTCACCATAGTGAAAGCATGAGAATCTGGAAGAAAGAAATACTAAGATGCAATGAAAACAAAACTAACTAGATGCTTAAACGAATATGCATGAAATAGGACGCATGTAATCGAATCAACCAAACATAAAGGAGAAAGTAAGAGCACAGCCCTTTTTATATTAATGTGATTCCAAACTCGGTTACAATCCACTTCCTCCCATTTTAGGGGCTAGGAGTATTAGCATGTTTTTAGTTACAATCATGATTAGTAATCCCTCTTCCGCATGCCCACGTTTGAAATGGGCGGGCCAAAGTGTTTCCGTCGCTCGCAATGATGAATCCTTGGTTCTTGTTGCTTCTCCTGTAATCAAAGAAACAGCCAAGGCATTAGTAGCACCTGTGACAAAAAAAAGATAAAGCGTTTGACTTTAGAACTCAATGAGAAATGCATGCAAAAGATTGATTAAATTGGTAAACAAAACAACTCTAAGCAACCTGCAACTTTGACAGAAATCGGAAAACCTTACCAGAGGGCCGCTGCCATTAAAATAGTCGGTCAATTTTCTCTTGACTGTAATTCATCCATTGGTAGGATGAATTCAACTGTTATTCATCCTCGGGTAGGACGTGAATTTGACTGTGTTAAGATGCCGAATCAATGTTGTTACCTGCAGGTTAGTGGGACAACAAAAACAACAAAAGCATGATGATATTTGATAAACGTCTTCTGAAATCCAGATTGTGAACTATGTAAACAGCATAAAGCATAATGCAGGCTATATTCGCAATGACAGAATAGACTAACATACAACTAACAAAAAGTGTGGGGTGCCCAAGTGGGCCGCCCCGTTAAAAACTTGACTTTGATGCCAATCCACTAGGGATGGGCTCAAAATCTCAGAGAATGTGGTGTCGTCGAATTGATGGATCAAATGTGGTAAAATGTCGGGTTTAGGTCTGGATCCACGCTTCTAAAAGCCACCCACTAACCTCTCTTGTGAAAGAGATTAAGGGTTTAGAAGAAATGAATCGAAAAGGGGTGCAATCGGGTGTTCAGTTTGGCAGCACTTCGTTGCTTTCAAAATGCCTACCCACTTGTCTCTTTTGGGTGGTAAAGTCCACCATTTTATAGACCCAGGGGGTCTCTTTAGAGGGGCACGCAGAGATGCCACGTGGTGGCCATGCCTTCCCAAGAGGGAGGAGACTCCTCCCTAACTTGGGCTTACATGACTGCCTTTGTGACAGTCCTCTAACTGCCAATCTGCCCACCTATGCGTGCATGCACAGCAGGCGGCAATAATTGACTGTCTTCGGCTGCCACTCATTTAATGTCTGCTTTAATGGTTTAATTTTTGCTTTCAAATGGTTTAATGTTTGCTTTTAGATGGTTTAATGTTTGCTTTCAAATGCTTAAAATCCACCTTTGATTTGGTTAAAGTCTGCCTAGGCATACATGCGAAGTTTTTGTTGTGATATCGCGACGTCGCGATATCGCGACACCAAAAGGGAAACAGGGCGCAGTGGTAGGAGTTGTCGTGATATTGTGACAGCGCGACGTCATGACCATCGTGACCGTCACGATATCGCGACAGGCAGCATTTGCCTAAGTTTTTTAAAAGCAATTTTTTCCTAAGTTTTTAAAAGCAATTTTTGCCTAAGTGTTTAAAAGCAACATTTGCCTAAGCTCAAAACCTGAGCCGGACCTGGAGGATACATTCGATAGTTGGGCCTTCTCACCAGGGAAGGCGGAATGGTCGAAGAAAGCAAATGGGAAATAACCAAAGCACTGTCATGTAACTGGATTGGTACCTTCCAAAACTACTGTGTAAGTGGCTAGGGCCACTGTTTGACCTCTGAGGGCTGCCCTGAAGGCTATGTGTGTCAATGCGATCAGTGTTTGTAGTCACATAATCGGATTGGTGCTATTTTGGTTTCTACACATAGACTATGCAAGACTTATCGACTTTTTGTACTTATGCGATTGTTTTATATGATGACTTTGCATGATATATATTTTTTGTTTTTGTTTTGGATTTTTTGATGGCGATGTAAGAATGGGATGTACTGCAGTTGTGTTAAAATGTAGTTAAGGTTTTCTGAGACTCAGATGTTTTAACTAACTAGCCAAGATTGTACTTTTATCCTACAATACTTTTGAACAAGGTATAAATCCGACTTGACTTTGACCAAGTTATTTCACATCCCTGTGTGTGTAATTGAATTCGTTTATGTGGTATTTGTCAGGATACCGCCAGTGCCAGATAGGCTGTCAACCAAACCTGTACTAAGGATCACCTAATTAGCTCCACTAACTCCTATGTTGTATTTAGTCAGATTAATCTGCGATGCTATCTAGGATACCATGAGCTAGCTCATCCACATGCAAACATTGATCTGCACACAATTTAATGTGACATATATATCATCATGCTAGAGGTTTTACCACCAGTGACCAATAGGTTATCCACCAAACTGATACTGAGGTTCACCTCATGACCTTCTGAATGCTGAGAGTTCCAAGGATTCAAGTTCGACTCCCTTCATTTCTTCAATTGTATTGGGATACTTGCTCGTCTATAGTGATAAAAATCACTATTTATTTTTGTTTTTTCTTTTGAGAAAGAGATTTGAATGTTGAGTGATGAGAATCACTATTGCTTGTGTCTTTTGATGTATGCACTTTGGTTTTGATGTCAAATTTTTAGGGTTTTTACTTTTGCAAATTTTTTGATGTTTGCAACTTTTTGAGAACTTGGGATTCTTGGGGAATTGGGTAGGGAAGATGCTTGTCCTTTTGCCAACTCTCAGAATTCTTGGGGTCATTCGCATAGGGGGATGAGCAAGATAACCTTTCCACTAGATGGTATCCTGGATTGCTTTGCATATTTCAGCTTTCGTTCACACAACTTGGGAATTTTTATGTGTTTTAACTTGTGTTGGGATGCTACATAATGAGGTGTGATCCAAGTAGAACTCTACCTTTGTAAAATCTATCTGACTTTGTACAGTACTTGGCTAGAAAGCTAATGACAGCTTGAATGACAAAAACTCTAGTTACATTAGAAGACAACTGACCATGATGTTGCCAAAAATATGTATGGCGTTTATTTTTGCTGCATTATTTTCAAAGTGGAAAAATGTGGAGAATGATGGAATTGCCCGTAATTACAGTCTATGGTGCCTTTGACTTGTATGATCAACAAATGTGCAATGTATGAATACGATGCCGAATGTAGCTATATATTTTTGTGTTGTGATTTGTAAGAGTATGCATGGAAGTGAGATGCAGTTTTTTTGTTATTTTTGATTATCTTTTGTTTTTGTTTGTTTTTTAATGTTCTTTATGGTTGGTTCATTTTGCATGATGGCGGACCAAGTGATTCTTTTGAATCCTTGGAGGTTTTGACCAAAGGGATTATGGGCACCTTTGGGGTGTTTTAGGGTTGACCAAGCGATTGCGGGAATCCTTGGAGTGTTTTGGTTTGACCAAAGGGGTAATGGGCACATTTGGGGCATTTTGGGATTGACCAAGCGATAATGGGGATCCTTGGAGCTTTTTGGTTTGACCAAAGGGGTAATGGGCACATTTGGGGCATTTTGGGATTGACCAAGCGATAATGGGGATCCTTGGAGCTTTTTGGTTTGGACCTGTTGGCATTTTTGCCACATTGATTCTCATTGATGAATGCATTGATGTATTGTTGGGGATCTGACCTTTGATTGATGCAGCTTGGGCGAAAAAAGGAGAAAATTTGAGCAAAAAATGGTTAAGTCTGAAAACTGCAGCGACGCGCTGACATGTTGCAGAATCGCGGTCAACGCAGTCAACGCAGGCAGGTTGGCGGAACCGTCGCGATATCGCGACGTGTTCCGAAATCGCGGGTCGGCGGGCAGAAAAAGCACTAAGTCTGAAAATTGCAGCGATTCGCTGACATGTCAGCGAATCGCGACCCGGTGAGCGTCGAAGGCAAAAAGTGCAAACTTGCAGCGCGTCGCTGACATGTCAGCGAATCGCGACAGAAAATGGCGATTGGTACGGCGATGGAAACATGTAGCGAAATTGCGACATGTTCCGATTTCGCGAGCGGAGCGCAGGGAGGAGCCAACGGCGGAAACATGTAGCGAAATCGCTACATGTTCCATTTTCGCGGGTCAACGGTGGTCAAAGCGTACTGAATGATAAGACGTCGCGATTTCGCGACCCGTCGCGAAATCGCGACCCGTCGCATTTTCGCGACCTGCGCAGTTTTCCCGCCAAGTGCAATATGAACGGCCGAAAGGGTTTTTTTCGATTTTCGAGGATTTAATGATAACCCGAATTAAATATTTTGCGGATTTCCGATGCGGTTAAAGTCGAAGAAGCGCCCAGGTCACCAAAATTAAAGGATTTATTGGTTCAAAGTATTGGTTCGTGGATTATTTTAACGGCTTCATGCACATGTTTGAAAAAACGAATTTAATGAAGGGCCGCGAACGTTTCATGGCATTTAATTTTTATTTCCTCGAGGCCGCTATTAAGGGGTCGTGTTCCTGATTTTCAAGATATTATTGTAGATCACGAGGAAGTTGGTTTTACGTTTTTAATGCTGCAAAGAGGACGGACCTCTATAAAAACCAATGTAATTTTCATTTGCAAAGGTTGGAAAAACTTGCTGCTAGAAACTGGAATTGTATCTGCGGGAATACAAGGATCGACTTCTAATTTTTCAAGCGTCGCATGGATGAATTTGCTTTCTGTTTTCTACATTTCTAATAGCATTCGTACTCCTGCATTGCTATTACATTTAAATTCTGCATCTGGATTTAAATACAGCGGTCAGGGTACAATTCCTGGAATGTGGGTTTGGAGGGATTTGCGGCATGTGATTGTGCGAGGATGAAGCTGATTTCTTATGTTACTTGTCGTTGTTGCGTTTTTAGTTTCTCGTCGTTGTTTTTTTGATCCCATCACTTCGGCCTCGTGGCCATATTTCCCATTTCTTTCGCAACCTTTTAAATCTCTTTCCAAAGAACCCTTATCTTAACCAAGTTTAGAATAGTGAAGGGAACCAGCCCACTCTGGAGATTGGTCTGGGAGCCATTTCTTGCTTCCAGCCTTTCAATGTTGGCTGGGTCTAGGGCGCAATTGTAAAAATCCTTTCCTGTGGCAGATTTGTGACCAACAGGACCAAAGGGGTAATGGGCACCTTTGGGGCATTTTAGGATTGACCAAGCGATAATGGGGATCCTTGGAGCATTTGGTTTGGGCTATGGCTCTTTTAAATATGGAATGGCCTCAAAAGACTGATGTTCAAGGGTTCTAGTTCCCTAATTCTGTCAAGAGAGGCTAGTCGGTATGTTCCAAGTCCTATTTTACTCTCAATCAAATACGGACCTAACCAGTTTACCATGAACTTGTCCCTTAGATAGGGCGACAAGTTAGAGTTCTATTGATTCTATTTTAAGACCAAGTCACCAACCTAAAAGTCCCTCAGGTGAACCTTCATGTTGTATGCTTTCTTAAGTCACTCTTGATAGATACACAAATTCTTGAGAGCATTGACGCATTTTTTGTCGAGCAACGTAAGTTGGTCTAACCAAGTCTACCATGCAGTGTCATCATCGATGAAATTTTGCATTGATATGCGCAACGAAGGTATTTCCAACTCTAAAGGCATGACTACCTTAGAGCCATACACCAGCGAAAATGCTAGTGCGATAAGCCCATAGGGAAAGCGAGATTTGGATGTACCAATCCTTATGACTATTTACAACCATCTTTTTGAGGATGGCAACTAGCATTTTGTTTGACACCTCTGCTTGCCCATTTTCCTACGGATAATGTTGTTGGAGGTGGTCTTCAGGTTGGTGTAGTGTCCGAAGGAGGTACCCCTAATTATGAGGTGGGGGCAAACACTACTGGAACAGCTCTATGATGAGTTGTATGAGGTCCGCTGTCGAAGACATAAGGGTATTAGATGCAGTTACCTACTACAGTGTTGGGCGTGGTAGCACATAGCTGTGGAGATACGAGTGGGGTTACCATGGATGACTCGAGCAGAGATGGTTGACAGAGAAATAGGGTATGTGGCACTATGACATAGGTCGAAGGAGTAGGGGCACAGTCAACGATGGGCAGGTGTCGTGGGGCACTATGCTGATGCCTTCTCATGGCTTGCTCCTGGGGAGGTAGTCTGGCGGCCATACCTGGATTGTCCAACTTGGATTGAGGCTAGGGAGTGGCTTCGGTTGGTTTGCAGGGGGATGTGGATGATCGGGCAGCATGGGACTGAGCAGGAGTATTTCTCGTAAGTTCGAGTGATGCGACAGTTTGGGGTGCACCAGGGGTTTCCTAGTGAGCCCTTGATATATCGACATTAGGGCGACGAGAGGAATATTGCCTGGTTGATCATCACGCTACTAGGGGAGGAGGCAGATACTATGATTGACATCCCAAATGTGGACGATATCAGGGCTACTGCTAAGTACGAGTAGTGGTGGACGCTATGGCCATGGCGAGGAGAGGGACCTCTAGGAGGGGAAGATGCGACAGCAACAGGCGAGGAGGATGGAGAGGCACCAGGAGAGGTTTGGGGGGTTTCACTGGAGGACACGGACATGGTAGAGGTTGATAGCTTTGGGGGGAATGATTTTGGGATTCCGAAGCAGCTAGATACATAGGACGTCCTAGAGCAGTGGGATCTGGAGCAGCCCACAGTCCCTGATACGCCTATGCACCAGGTTGTCCCGAAGGGTGTGGATGTGAGGGATTACGCTGAGATAGCATGATTGGAGTAGCTACTTAGGAGATGGGATGAGGAGCTTAGGGAGGCTTTGCAGGAGAGGGATCTCTTGCGAACTCAGTTGGCTGAGTGGGAGAATGCATTTGCTGCATACCGTCGGTGGGATGGGGACATAGATGCTGTGTGGGAGAGGGATCTCCTACGAACTCAGTTGGTGCAGCACGAGGATGTAGTGGCTGCGTACCATCGATGGGAGGCGGATTGGTTTTGGCACCGAATGGATTTGGAGGGAGAGATTATCCGCCTCGGTGGGTGGTTACCTGAGCTCCCTGGAGGTGGGTCTTCACGTCGGATGAGAGACAATGATACTGAGTAGTCGACATCATCTCATCGTAGGCGGCTGGATGAGGGGGGCGCTAGTGGGCATGATGCGGGGGCTAGCAGCAGCCACCCTGAGAGGTCGCATAGGACCCACACCACGGGGGTAGTTCCCGACACACCGATCCTATGTGATCATGGTGGCCGATGCCCTAGGCTTGGGGGTTTTTGAACTTTTGCTTTTTTGTGAGGTCAGAGGACCAGTTTATTGTAGCCTATGGGCATTTTGATGATATATATATACATGACTTTATTTTATTTATACACTTGTCATGAGTTATTCTTATTCTTATGTTATTGATGGATGTTGATGTATGCATGTTAATTTATTGTGATGGATGCATGTGGTATGATGAATGCAAATGTGTCTAATATATATGATATGCATATGGAATGTATGAAATGATTTGTTGATAACTTGGTGGTTGCACCATAGACTATGCAAGACTTACCGGCTTTTTGTACTTATGCGATGATGACTTTGCATGATATATAATTTTGTTTTTGTTTTGTATTTTTTGATGGTGATGTAATAATGGGATGTACTGCGATTGTGTTAAAATGTAGTTAAGGTTTTCTCGAGACTCGGATGTTTTAACTAACTAGCCAAGACTCGTACTTTTATCCCACAAAATTTTTGAACAAGGTATAAATCCGACTTGACTTTGACCAAGTTATTTCACATCCTTGTGTGTGCAATTGAATTTGTTTATGTGGTATTTGTCAGGATACCGCCGAGTGCGAATAGGTCGTCAACCAAACCTGTACTGAGGATCACCTAATTAGCTCCACTAACTCCTGTGTTGTATTTAGTCAGATTAATCTGCGATACTATCTAGGATACCATGAGCTAGCTCATCCACATGCAAACATTGATCTACACACAATTTAATGTGACATATATATCATCATGTTGGAGTTTTTGCCACCAGTGACCGATAGGCTATCCACCAAACCGGTACTGAGGTTCACCTCATGACCTTCTGAATGCTGAGAGTTCTAGGGATTCAAGTTCGAATCCCTTCATTTCTTCAATTGTATTGGGATACTTGCTCATCTATAGTGATAAAAATCACTATTTATTTTTGTTTTTTTTTTTGAGCAAGGGATTTGAATGTTGAGTGATGAGAATCACTATTGCTTGTGCCTTTTGATGTATGCACTTTGGTTTTGATGTCAAATTTTTGGAGTTTTGACTTTTGCAATTTTTTTGATGTTTGCAACTTTTTGAGAACTTGGGATTCTTGGGGAATTGGGTAGGGAAGATGCTTGTCCTTTTGCCAACTCTTAGCATTCTTGGGGTCATTCGCATAGGGGGATGAGCAAGATAACCTTTTCACTAGATGGTATCCTGGATTGCTTTGCAGATTTCATCTTTCGTTCACACAACTTGGGAATTTTTATGTGTTTTAACTTGTGTTGGGATGCTACGTAATGAGGTGTGATCCAAGTAGAAATCTACCTTTGTAAAATCTATCTGACTTTGTACAGTTTTTGGCTAGAAATTTAATGACAGCTGAATGACAAAAACTCTAGATACATTAGAAGACAACTGACTATGGTGTGGTGAAAAATATGTATGGCGTTTATGTTTGTTGCATTATTTTCAAAGTGGAACAAATATGGAGAATGATGGAATTGCCCGTAATTACAGTCTATGGTGCCTTTGACTTGTATGATCAACAAATGTGCAATGTATGAATACGATGTCGAATGCAGCTATATATTTTTGTGTTGTGATTTGTGAGTATGCATGGAAGTGAGATGCCGTTTTTTTGTTATTTTTGATTATCTTTTGTTTTTGTTTGTTTTTTAATGTTCTTTATGGTTGGTTCATTCTGCATGATGGCGGACCAAGTGATTCTTTCATATCCTTGGAGGTTTTGACCAAAGGGATTATGGGCACTTTTGGGGCATTTTAGGGTTGACCAAGCGATTGTGGGAATCCTTGGAGTGTTTTGGTTTGACCAAAGGGGTAATGGGCATCTTTGGGGCATTTTGGGATTGACCAAGCGATAATGGGGATCCTTGGAGCTTTTTGGTTTGACCAAAGGGGTAATGGGCACCTTTGGGGCATTTTGGGATTGACCAAGTGATAATGGGGATCCTTGGAGCATTTTGTTTGGGCTATGGATCTTTTAAATATGGAATGGCCTCAAATGACTCATTTTCAAGGGTTCTAGTTCCCTGATTCCGTCAAGAGAGGCTAGCCAATATGTTCCAGGTTATATTTTACTTTCAATCACATACGGACCTAACCAGTTTGCCACCAACTTGTCCCTTAGATGGGGCGGCAAGTTAGAGTTTTGTTGGTTCTCTTTTAAGACCAAGTCACCAACTTGAAAGTCCCTCAGGTGAACCTTCATGTTTTATACTTTCTTAAGTCGCTCTTGATTACGCAAATGCTCGAGAGCATTGATGCGTCGTTCGTCGAGCAATGTAAGTTGGTCTAACCGGGCCTATCGTGCAGTGTCATCATCGATGAACTCTTGCATTGATATGCGTAGGGAAGGTATTTCCAACTCTAGAGGCATGACTGCCTCGGAGCCATACACCAACAAAAATGGAGTTTCCCCAGTGGGCATCCAAATGCTAGTGCGATAAGCCCACAGGGAAAGCGGGATTTGAATGTGCCAATCCTTATGACTATCTACGATCATCTTTTTGAGGATGGCAACTAGAGTTTTGTTTGATGCCTCTGCTTGCCCATTTGCCTACGGATAATAGGGTGTCAAAAAACTATGTGGTCAAAGCATGCACGTCTTTGTTCTTGAATGACGTCCCATTATCCGAGATTATCTTGGATGGAATACCAAAATGACATATGATGTTATGTAAAATAAACTCCGTAATGCGGGGTCCAGTTGTAGAGGTTAGCGGAATTGCTTCCACCCACTTGGTGAAGTACTCTATGGCTGTTATGATGAATGTGTGATGACTCGACAACACAGGGGAGATCTTTCCAATTAGATCTAAGCCCCACTACGAAAATGGCCAAGCCGATTGGATCGGCTGCAAGGCCTGAGAAGGTACGTGTGTCAAATTAGCATGGTGTTGACGCTTCACGCACTTTCTTACATATACGCAACAATCTTGCTCCAAAGATGGCCAATAATAGCCCATGCAAAGAATGTGCTTTGCGATGGCCATACCGATGAAGTGGCCACCACATGTACCATCATGCGCTTGGGTGATCGCCCAAGTGGACTCTTGTTGGTCCAAGCAATGAAGGAGGATTCCTTCATAGCTATGACGGTACAAAATGTCTCCTAGCAAGACATGTTTAGCTACTTTCTGTTTGAATGATCATTTTGTGGCATGCGTCAATCCGAGTGGGAGGGTACCTAGCTTGAGGTAGTCTCTTATGGGTGTGTACCAATCTCGCTGATTGGAAAACTCGATGGTATGAACAGCCAATCCCTCTTGAAGTTCGTCCCTAGCAAAAGTTGAGTGGGAAAGAACTTGTAAGAATAGCATTGTGTTGCTATTAAGGGGAGTAGGGGAGAACAAGGACCCCCAGTTGGCATGATTTAGAAAATCGTGGATTCAAGAGAACTTGTCCGGGGATGGTTCAATCTTGATCAGGTGGATTCCTGGCATTAAATCAGAGCTTACACACTCCATCATTGATTGTGATAGTATTTTGATTTGAATGGTTGTCATATCACCAAAAATGTCTTGCGGGATTAGTGACCCCAAGGAGGCCATAGTGTCTGCAAAATGATTTGATGATCGAGGGAGTGCCTTGATGTCGTACCATTCAAGATTTTCTAGGAATTTGTCCACAAGGGCTTTGTAGGCCTGTAGAACTGGGCATTTACATTGGAATACTCCTTTGAATTGGTTGACAATTAACAGCGAATCACCAAATATGTTCAAGCATTTTATGTTCATGGTGATTGTTGTCTGAAGACCTATGAGCAAGGCTTCATATTCGGCATTGTTGTTGGTGCACGAGAAATCTAGTTTAAATGATAGAGGCATTGGAGCCCCTTGCGGTGTGAAGAATACAATTCCCGTGCCACCCCCTTGCTCACATTTAGAACCATCAAAAAATAGGGTTATGTCGACCTGTGACTCAGGCTCATCATAATCTGGTGATTTTGAGACATGGAAGACCCCATCATTGGGTAGCTCTATGGTCAGAGGCTGATCGTCTTCGAGAGGATATTTTGCTAGTTGATCGATGATGACTTGACATTTGATGGATTTATGTCCAATGAATTCGATGTCAAACTCCATCAACAACATGATCCATTTTGTTGTGTGGCTACTATGATAAGTACGACTCATCATGTATCGTAATGGATTCTCCTTAGACACAACATACGTCATGTTGCTCAGCATGTAATGGTGTAGCTTTTTGGTAGCAAACACCACTACCAAGCAGAGCTTCTCAACGTATGCATAGTTAAGTTCATAACTGACCAAGGTGTGGCTAAGATAGTAAGTAGCCTATTCTTTGTGTAGTTCATTTTTTTGGGCTAGCATGGCACCTAGTGCCACCTTAGTAGCTAAGATGTATAAGTAGAACAACACTCCTGGTCTAGGTGGTGCCAATACTAGCGGTGAAGCCAAGTATTATTTAATATCGTCGAAGGTTGACTGGCACTCATCATCCCAGTGAAATGCTATCCCCTTGTGTAGTAATTTATTCATGGGTCGACACTTGTTAGATAGCTGTGCTATGAAGTGCTTGATTGACGTGACCTTTCCCTACAGGCTTCTAAGCTGCTTGATGGTAGTTGGGGGAAGCATTTCAAGGATTTCCTTGACTTTGTTTGGGTCCACCTCGATGCCATGCTTTGAGACTATGAAACCCAAGAGTTTTCCAGATGTGACACCAAATACGCACTTCTTGGGGTTTAGTTTGACTTTATGTTCCATGAGGCGATCAAGGATCTTGCTTAAGTCATCTAGATGATCTGGGCGCAAAAGAGATTTGTCCAACAAATCATCCATGTAATATTCCAAAGTTTTATGCATGTGATCATGGAAGATGTATGTCATGGCACGTTGGTAGGTGGTGCCAGCATTTTTAAGGCCAAAGGGCATGACCTTATAACAAAATGTCCCCCAAGGCATTGTGAACATCATTTTTAGTTGGTCCTCGGGATTGATACGAATTTGATTATATCCCGAGAAACCATCCATGAGGGATAGCATTTTGTGGCTCGATGTAGCATCTACCAATGCGTCGATGCTAGGAAAGGAGAAATCATCCTCAGGACTCGCTTTGTTTAGATCTCAAAAATTAGTGCATATGCGAATCCTCCCGTTAGGCTTTTTGATGGGCACCATGTTGGACAGCCATGGTGGGTAATCCACGCAGATGACAAAATGTGCATCCAACAACTTTTGCAATTCATATTTGACCATCAAGGCTACTGTTGGGTGCATCTTGCATAGTTTTTGCTTAACTGGCTTGACTGTCGGATCAAGCGTTAGATTATGCATGACTAGTTGTGGATCTAGCCCCGACATGTCTTTGTAAGACCATGCAAAAACCTCCTTCTTTTCTTTTAGAAGGGCAATGTAGTCGGCTTGCTCTTCGAGGGATAGGCTTACCCCTAGCTTGATTATCTATGGATTCATTGGATCAGAGCCGATGTCTACGTCAGTCGTCTCCTCGACTGACATGTGGGATCCATCCTCCAATTGGTGTGGAGTTGGGATCAGGTGGATATCATTTGCTAAATTTAAATCTACATTGGGAACATCGGGTTCCTCTTCAGCATGAAAGATATCTTGAGTTGGTCCTGGGGTGAAATGAAGCATCTCATCGCAAGGCTAGTACTCTGATGGGGATGGTGGTGAATTGACATGATCCCAGTCTATGGTATCTATGTCTAGATACAATGACTTTTCTGGATCGGTTGGATTGTGGATGGGGGTGGTTAAGTCAATGGAGATCGTGTTGATGAAATAATTTTGGTCTCCATTACCGTGGGTGTGGTGACTTGGACATCCTAGGTCATCTTTGTGCTCCGGATCTGGCTCTGGAGGTATTGGCATGAATGGATCAGCCCTATGTGTGGATAGGAGGATAGGTTCTGCCCTCAGTACTGGTATCGCTATAGGGTCTCTGGGTGGAAGGTGCTCTATGTATTCCCATAGTGGCAGGTGCAGCACTTGGTCCAATTGTGCTGGGTTTAGGTGCCACCTATGCCTTGGCCCTATGTGTAGTTGTTCAAACATGTCATCAATGTCCATGAGGTATTGTTGTTGTCGCATATGATTGAGATAGGCCATCTTATTTTCATCTTCATAATCACTGTCGGATATCCAAAGGCCTTTGTTGGTCCCAACAACTATTTGCGACATGTGAGGCTCATCCTGCTCAAGAAAATTGATATGGTCCCATTGGGGTTGTTTCGCTCTCTGTGGGGGGACCTGATTTTCTTGAGGTGGCACTTGCTCGATTGGAGCATCCAAAGGGAACATTGCCAGGAGGCTTTCTTGGTAGTCATCCATGGGGGTCACTTGTGAGTGATTGCTATCCGATTCGAAAGGGTCCCATGGTGCTACCTCATACTCTAACTCTTCTTTCGAAGATCCTTCTTGACCTTGTCTATTTCCCCTTTGTAGGTGAGTTCTCAAACTTTCTCCTTTCTCGGTTAAAGGGAAGGGGTTGTTGGGGTCAACAAGGTTGGTCATCAACAATGGGAGGTAATCCCCTAATGTATATGTTGTGTTAGGATTGGCATATGGATCTAATGCCATCCCATCCTTTTTGCCCATCCCTAGGCCTTGCATGTTCTCTACCAAGATGTCTAAGGGCAGGGGGTGGTTGAACCCTACTCCTGATTTGTCGTATGGCATCTGATATCTTGGTTGGCAAAAAACGTGCACTCCTTGCTCATATCTGCCTAACCCATATCCATGCCAATTGCATTGGCCAAGATATCTTAAAGTGAATTTTGGGTTGGACAAATAGTTGACGTCCTCAGCGAAAGGCTCTTCATATTCGTCTTCTTGCATGTAAGGTTCAATGCCATTATCAAGGCCCCCATATACAAAGTTTGTCTGGTTTGGCGGGTAGCCTAGAGGAACAATAGTGCCTATGGGGAGGCAAGGTCTCCCCATGTCCTGCATGGACTCCAGTGTGGGTGTTGCTACAATGTTGTGCACCAGATACTCCCCCAGGCCCGTGTTGGCCATCTCAATAGTGATTGTTGGTGGTTGAGGAGGATGGAATGGGAGTTCTTCCTGAGTCCACTCCATGTTAGGTGAACTAGGCACCTCGACTTCCACTTGGCTAGGCATCTCTTCGGTAGAGATGGTTGAGACTGATGGTGGTGCCTCTTCCAGGGGTTTCTTCCCATTGTCCTTTAGTGTGGCCACCGTAGGTGGTGTCATTGGTAAAGGACTAGATGACAAAGATGGACCCGGTTGGGGATTTGATGGACTTAATAGTGGGGATGCATGCAGAATCAGACCCTGTTTAGATGGATTCAATTAAAAATCCAAATGTGTTGATGGAAGGGTCGATTGTAGCATTAGCTACACTGCATTACAATATTTGAAGGGTTCTAAGTCCACCGGGACTACATGCACCTGCCCTTCAAATGTATACTTTAAGCATTGGTGGGCTATCGAAGGGACACACTTCATGTCCCTGATCCATGGTCGGCCCAACAAAATGTTATAAGCCATCTCACCCTCCAAGATGTGGCACAATGTAGGAATAGTCTTTTGTCCCACTTGGATGGGTAGGACAATTGTGCCAACTTTCGAGCATATCGCATCATTGAATGCTCGCAGAGTGTAGGTGGAGGCCACGATGTGAGATGCTGGCAACTTTAGATGTTTCAATGCCACTATTGTAATGATATTATTGGACGAGCCAGTGTCCACCAACACCCTCTTATACGGAATCTCGTTGACCCATGCAATGACATGCAGGGGTGGATCCGCCATGTCACCAGTCACTAATTTCAGCTCGTCCTCTCTAAAGGTGATGACTGGCTCGGTGCATATTTTGACATGTCCCACAAAGTTGTTGAAAGAGTTTGCTTCATGGGGCTACAACTCGATGGCTTTAAGTATCTCCATTAGAGCCTCCCGATGGGGTGACGATTGTTGTATGAGCTCATAAATGGAGAGTCTAGTCAATGTGGTTTTCAAACTCTGGGTGAGTTTGGTCCAAATTGTGGCCACTGGTCTAGGCGGAGGAGGTTGCGTAGGGTGTTGTTGCGGTTATGACGTTGTTGGCACCTCTACTGTAGCTTTCATGGGGGTAGATGTGCTCGGGTACCTTTTTTTTGAGTCACTATACTGATCATCCCTACATACCCCTGCATGGGGTAGTTTTGTGTCACCTCATTGACTTGTAGGGTCTTTGCCTGCGCATCATGGGCAGGTAGGGGGTCTTTGAAGACCTCCATCTGTTGGTTGTTTGGTGCTACTGGATTATCTACCACTAGCGTCTTGTTGTCGATTAGGTCTTGCACGAAGCTTTTAAACTTCCAACATGCATAGAGGTCATGTCCCTTCTATCGATGAAACTTACAGTACAAGTATTCCCTATAACCTTTGGGTTTCGGTGCGTTGGGGTCTACAGGTTGACTCTCCAAGAAGTTCATCAATTTTACCATGGTCAAACGGTCAAACAAAGAGTCTTTAGACTCTATGAAGGGTGTGAATTATCGCCTAGGGTGACGCTACTAATTTTGATCTTGTCGATGATTTTCCCTTTCATAACTGTCAAGAGGGACCACCTGATAGTTAGCCTTTTGGGGCTGTGTTGCTTGTACAGGCTTAGGTATGTTTATAGCAACTTGATTGACCACGATGGGTTTTGGTTGCATGGTCCCTGTCTTGGCATTCTTAGACCATTCTTTCTTCTTTGGCTTGGCAATCTCACCATCTTGAATCTTGATCTCCTCAATGATTCTGGCTTGCGCCAGAGCTTCCTCTAAAGTGGCATATTGCTACAACTACAATAGCATGGAGATCGATCTCAAACAGCTCTTTGAGAACATTTGGGTAAGGTCGGCCATAGGAGGGAGGTAGGGCAGCTTTGAAAGCAACATCCTCCATCAATTCCCATAGGTTGCCATGGTTTCTTCCTCATACTGCCTGAGGTTGGCTAGGTCGCTTAGTGACACCTTCTTCTTGGTGTTGAAGGTGAAGCGTTCGAGGAATGCGTCCACTAGCTGATCTAAGTTATTGATGTTGTGCTTTGGCAATTGAGTGAACCAATCCGAGGCAGGGCCTACGAACATGGTTATAAATGTTCTTAGTAGCAAAGCATCATTGTCCTGAATGCCAAAGCATTGGCTCAAGAATCTAGTCACATGCTCTTGGGCATCCTACTCCCCTCTAAATATTACCAACTGGGGTAGCTTAAAGTGTTCAGGGTATGGGGGTGCTGGCACTGACGGATGCATAGGGTGACTACGGAGTTGGCATAAAGTGGGCTTTTGGGGCCTAGAAGTCTTGGTCTCCATAGACTCTAAGTGCTCTAGCAGCACTTTATATGCATCGAAAGATTTGATCTCTTCCTCCTTGGTTAGTTCCTGCTGTGGGTTGTGGGAAACTTGAGGCCTATGGAGGGGTGGCCGGATAGCACCCCCTCTACCTTGGTAGGGCATTTCAGCCCACTCTTCTTCTTGCTCATACTCCTCATAGGCTTCTTGAGGAGTTTTTGGGTGAGACCTATAAACATGGGTGGGTCCCCGTGGAGGGTGCCCATCATTGTTCTTGGGAGTGGCCTCCCGCTCAGGTCTAGGAGGTCTCGGAGGCAACACTTGGTAAGGTCATGGGGGTCTATCTTGCACCAAGGGGTTGTGCCTCTCATATAGTTCTGCTCTTTGGGTGTGAGGGGTTGGAACCCTCTCAAGCATAGTGTTATGGAGTAGCTCATCTGTTTGACGTCGAATGCGCTCTTTGCTAAGGTGATATAGGTGCTCCAACTGTTGTTGGTCTTGCTCAAGCTGCGTGATTTGCGCTTGGAAGGTGGCATGTTTGGAAAATGCCAAGTCAATTTGTTCCGTCGTCTTAGGTCTAGGGGGCCTAGATGCCTCTCCTACGTATTTATCTCGGTCATGATGATCCAAGATCTCTATAGGTCACTTTCCTCTATCAAGGTTGGTGGCATTCACCCGAGGTTTTGGCCTCAGTAGGTGATTCTGGTAGATAGCAGGTGTGGAGGTGCATTGCTCCCATGCTATGTATTGCTCTTGAGGAATGTGATGGTCTTCCTCGTTCTCCCTTTCGTATATGTGAAAGGGGCGGGCAGAGTTGGCTCACCCTATCTGAAGAGCCTTGTGCTCTGGATTTGGCTTGTTATTCCTAACAGTGATGAGGGGTAGAGGAGGGATGACATAATCATGTGGCCTCTCCTTATGGACCCTATGTTGTTCTAGCACTTCATTGCATGGTGGCCACTCATACCGAGTGTCTAAGGGAGCCTTCCCATTTATATTGAGTGCCACGTGTAGGGACTCCTCCTGAAAGGGTCTATGTTGAACGGGAGTGCCCCTCGAAGGGGTGCCTCTATAGTCCCATTCTGAAATGGCACGATGTGGACTATCTTGTGGGTCCGACCGCCAAGGTGGTATGACCAAGTCCTTGGGGCTATAGCGGAGGTGACTTGTGCCCCCTTGTACACTTTCCATAGCTTCTGCCCGCAATTGGGCTTGGCTATGGGTGTACACCATGGCGGTGTCTCTCTACAAGCTATGTAGATTTTTATCTTTTTTTTTATGATTTTTTTTTTATGCTACACTAAACAAACAAGAGCCACACAATCAAAGAAGTGATTATCTCGTTTATAGATTAAAGGTGTGCCCTAAATATGGTTTAGTGTGTTTTGATTTTTGTTTTGAAAGCTTTGTAAAGAACATGTTGTTGTATATGCAATATGATGTCTCTTATGTCTCCCAAAATGGTCGCCCCTTCGATATACCACTGCCAGGCCGTTATACCAAACCTCTCAATATACCCACCCTTACGTGAGGGAAACTATTGGTACGCGAGAGCAGAATGGTACGTGGAACATAGGCGGTATGAAAGGGGGATCACCCTATTTTTGACACCTACCATAGAAGACTTATCCTCATGCATTGGGAATCACCCTAGCTACACTTGGTCAGCTTTCGTCAGGATTTACGTCTAGCAACAATAGCGATCGGGGTTATGGATGCAAAAATTCAAGCCAAGGTGGTGATGAAATCCACTGTTGGTCTTGATCAAGGGTTGGGGTTTTATGACCAACTCCTTGTAGTTTAAATTACCACGTGGTGTGTGGGGTTCTTTTTAATTTGCATAAATGAAGAAAACAAGCATTAAAAACTCTCCTATGCAAGAAAATAACCAGAAAACAAAAAATAGAAAGCAGAAAATGACAGAAGGTGTTTAGGACCCCTACCTCTTCTCTGCCCAAATCGGATGCCTCTGAGTTTCTACCCTAAAACTGCATAGAGAGCTATTCATACCTAGGTGGGATGAATAACATAAATGTATTCATCATAGGGTGGGGTGAATGCCCATTCGTCCCTGGATAAGATGAATTCCAGCTCTGTACTCGTCACAGACTGGAACGAACAACAGTCCAACGTTTGAAAACTTGGTACCTGCAAGCAAAAACAAGCAATTTTTGATCAGAAGTTTGATCTCAAAAATAGAGGATAGGGTCCCACCGTGATCGCCACTGAAAGCACGAGGATACAAAAGCAAAAAGGAAACACCAAGTGCGATGCAAGTGAAGCCAAAGATAATGCTAAATCCTATGAATTGAAAATGCATGAAAGGAGAGAAACATAAATGAATCGAAACCAGATGGAAAGCAAATATGGAATACAACCTTTTTTATTAATTTGCTTTAAAGCTCGGTTACAACACGTCTCCTCCCTTTTCAGGGGCTAGGAGCATTAAATAAGGTTTCATTACACCATGGGTGGTATGCCTTCTTTCACGTGCCCACATGTAAAATGGGTGGACCAAATGTTGTCACCGCTTGCATGAAAGGGTCTTTGATTCTTTGTTGCTCCTCCGGTGTTGAGATCCTATGTTCAAGGAAATAGAAAACAATCAGTAGCACCTGTGGATGAAATGAAACATGCAATCCCCAAGCCTACGATTAGTGCATGCAAAAAAATAAATAAAATGACAACTAAAAGAGATCTAAATAAGCTAAAAACTTGACAGAGGCATGAGAATATCACCGGGAAGGCACTACAAAAAGAACAGTCAGAAAATTTGCCACGGATTTCTAATCGCTCTAGGGTGGGACGATTAGACCTGCAACAAAACGTCAGAAAGCACTGTCCCAAATGTCCCATTTAGGAGGCTCCAAATCACCTGAAAAGTTGGGGGTTAGGTAAAATGGGGTATTTTGGAAAGACCCAAAAGGTCAGATTTTGCCAATTCGGCCTCTATCACCAGGAATTTGATGATGCTACCTACATGTTAGCGAAAGCAAGAAATAACAAAAACATGATCAAAACTGCTCAGAATTACATGAAATTTGAATGCAAGCCTATCTAAGAAACCTAGAATAAAATGCAAAAATAACAGAACTAAAATCTTCTACAGATTTCTAATCGCTCCGGGGTGGGGCGATTAGGACTACAGTAGTGCGGGGGGCGCCCGATGGCAGGACGCCCACCGTTTGGGGCCCGATTTTGGCACCAATCCACTTGGTATGGGTCCAAAACCTCTTTTGGGGTGTTTTCGACAAATTTTGGTGGGATACTATGGCCAAATTTTGGGTTTGGGGTCCGGATTGCGCTTCCAATAACCACCCAATGACCTCCCTTCCAAAAGAGAGATCAAGGATGTGAAAGGCACAATCAAAAGTGAGTATGCAAAATGGCAGCACTTCGTTGCTCAAAATGCTCCTTCTCCGTATATCTTTGGGGTGAGAAGACTCACCATTTTATAGACCTAACGGTCTCTGTGTATGAGCATGCAGAGGCACCACTTGGCAATCATGCCTTTCCAGGGGGGAGAAGATTCCTCCCTGATTAAGGGCTCCATGATTGCCTCTATAACTGCCTCTTTGAGCTCAAAAATGCTCACTCGCACTCCCATGCATTGAAGGAGGAGTTAAGTGGCGGATCTGAGCTACCATTTGTCAAGGTTTGACTTTTTGCCCGTCAAACCTGCTATTTGCCCCACCCAGGAGCGAATACTGCTAATCATCCTAGGGTGAGATGAATACCAATTTGTAATCATCCTTGGGTGGAACGAGTATGGATCAGAGTGCCTGAAAGATGCCAAATTGACCTCTGACCTTCCAAAATTGCTATGAGAGTGGTTAGGACCATTTTTTAACCTCTAGGGGCTACCCTGGGGGCTGTGTGTGTCAACTCAATCAATGTTTGTAGTCACATAATCGGATTGGTGCTATTTTGGTGTCTACACTTATGTCATTTAAGACTTATCGCATACATGCTCAAGTTATATGATCAACCAATCACCATGTAGCATCGTCTAGGATCTTACCAATACCCTAGTAACCACCTGATATTTTGTGTTGATTAACCAACATGATGTCCCATACCATCGTGTTTTTGGTATTACCTAGTCAAGCACAATTCACCACTCATCACTAGTAGGGATAACCTAGAAGAGATACCCATACAACCCTTCGTTACTTGTCTTTCTAACCTATTTTTTCCCATCAAAAGTATAGTTAAATCCCTAAATTTATGATGATTGCCTACCCACAAGCACCATAAATAATTATTCTCACAAGATTGTCCTACCCACAATATTGAACCATTGATAAGGTTGTCCTTCCCACAACCTTAGGTTGCGAGTTAATATTGTCTCTCCATAAATCTTAGATTTCTCTCAATGAAGGCTTAATTGAGGTTTAAGGGTTTAGAACTGTTTTAACTATGTAAGGTTTGCAAAAACATTCCATATTCTAATTGATCCTGAATTTCTACTATATATATATATATATATATATATATATATATATATATATATATATATATATATATATATATATATATGATGACTAAAAAGAACTTGCTACATTCTATATGTGATTGGATGACTAGATTTCCATTGAAGTTAGGATTTAAAAAAATTGATTTGCGTATTATTTTGGTAGCTTTTCTTTGTCGATGATGGTGGACCTGCATGTGCAGCAGTCTGATATTTTTTTAGTAGGTCTGTCGGCCAAACAAATGCATGCAAATGTAAACAAAAATATCGTCATTAATCTCCAATCCAACAATAGCATGAAATTGCATGCAATCTAAAACGAATCTCCTTCATTCCAAATGTGATCAAATGGCTTAGATTTTTGTTGAAGTTAGGGTTTTAAGAAACTGGTTTGCATTTTATTTTGATGCCTTTTCTTTGCGGATGACGATGTGTCTGCATGTGTAGTAGTTTGACATTTTTAAATTAATTTTTTTATTTATATATACGTCCAACAATGTTCTTGCAATGCATCTCCTTGACACACACAACAATAATATGACACATCCTTTATGCATAGCAAAACAAATAAACTCGGACAAAGGACATGAAAGTAAAAAAACTTAACTTACCTTTCAAGCTAAATTGAAACCCCGTATCGCAGTAGAGCTAATGAAACCCAGTGCAGAAACAAAGAAATTTTGTTTGGTGGACCGTGCAAAGGTGGAGGTGTGTCAGACGGTGGGAACTGGGCAGTAGCAGCAAGGGTGAGGTACTGAGGAGCCATAGTGCCATTCATGGAATTTAATGTTTGGAAATTTGGAATGAAATAAATATTTGATTTAGATGACAACTTAATTCACCACTCACCCCACTCTTGCCCAACGACAACTTAATTCACCACTCGCCTCACTCCCGTGAGGTCAACATAAAACTTAGTTTATTTTTAGTTCTTAATTCACCACTCACCCCACTCCCGCGAGGGCAACATAAAACTTAGTTTATTTTTAGTTCTGAATTCACTACTCACCCCACTCTCGTGAGGGCAATAGAAAACTTAGTTTATTTTTAGCTTAATTATTAAGACTTTGTTCTTAATCCACACATCTATATATATATCATAACTAAAATATACGGTTTTTAAATATATTTACCTATAAATTTTAATGTTTTTAAGAAAAATAGCAAGTAAAAATCTACGATCACTATAAAATCAAAACCATAATATATGGTTTCAAATGTAAATACAGTCATATGCCTATCAAATTCTAGGCCTAATGGTAGCTGCATAGAACTCTATAACACTAAAATCTGACAGCAAGTAAAAGGTATTTACTTGAAATTCTGGTTAAGAAGGTTAGAAAGAAATTAAAACATCAATAATGAGTGATGCAGGAGCCTATCTTTCGGAGGGCGTAACCTTTGATCCGACCATTAGATTAGATTGAAATTTTACAAGGAGCTAGATAAATAAGTGGATATATCATGGGCTAGACACACTACTCATCTAGTTGTTTTTTTTAGCATTTTTCAATTCTAATTCTTTCATCTAGTACCCCGAAAATGGGATTTAGTATTTTTTTGAAAATTTAAATGAAAAAATATCTGGAATAACTTCTTATTTAGGCATGGGTAGGTGTTGAGATCATGGAGGAACAAGAATGAGTGAGCTGAGGTTTAGCGGGTGTGACGGGAGTGAGGGTTTGATTTTTTTGGGTAGGAATCTCAGCCAAGGTGGCAGAGGTAGAGCAGGTACGAAAGGGGTGGGTGGGAACCTTGAGCATGGATCAAGTGAGGATCTAGAGGAAGGTGGTTAGGCTATGACATATTTTGAGGTGGGCATCACGCGGGGGCCCGACCCTCCTCAGAAAGACCCCAAAAAAAAATATACGAAGGACAATGTGGGGCCCAAGAAGTGGTTGTCTTTTGCTAAGACTCTTAGAGGAAAAATAAAGGAGGTTCTCTCTCTTCTGCCCCTAGTTCCAATAAATAATAAAATTTTGTCCCTGGCAAGTTCCATGAGCCCTTTTATTTCAATGGAAGAATTCTCATTGGTAGGCATGTTTTTGGGAGGTAGGCCGAACATGGAGACTATCAGGGCTTGAGCGATGGGTAAATGGTGACCGGTAGGTAGCTTGGAGTTGGTAGCTCTAACTCGAGGGTTCTTCATTATCTGTTTTAACAATATGGAGGATGCTAACCGCATTTTAACAAGAGGTCCTTGGTTTTTGGGCAAAAGGAGCCTTTTTCTTAGATGATGGGGTGAATATTTCAACCTTGAAAAGTAAAATATTAACATTACCCCTATTTGGGTTCGTATCCTAAGTCTACCTGCCCAGTTCTTAAATGGATATTGGCTATAGGGCATAGCCAAAACTATAGAGGACCTGATATCCATTGACCATGCGACCTTGTCCAGGACAAGGATGACTCATGCATGAATCTGCCTAAATGCTAATTTGGATAATGAATTACCAAGGATTATGGAGCTAGAGTATGGAGAACACTATCGAAAACAACTAGTAGAATATGAGAATAGATCGATATTGTATGCAGAATGCAAAAAACAAGAACATCTATGCAATCAGTGCCCTAATATGGCAATGAATAGATAAAATCATAAGCAAGAAATGCTAGGCAGAGGAAATTTGAGGAGTTTCCCTAGCAGAGGCGATTTCAATCAGGAAAACTATGTCTACCAAAAAAAAAAAAAGAGGGTGCAAGGTCCTAACAAGACAAAGGAAAACAACAGGTTGTTGATAACCAAAATACTCAGGTAAGATCCAATCCTGTAGTTTCAAATAAATTTTCAATTCTATCCAATATGGTAGTAGGAGGATTATCAAAAGACATGGAAGCCCAAAACCTTCAGGCTAACCTTTTTGACTCTCTAGAATCCCCATCCAATCCAGGATCCTCAAACCCTAATGCTAAAATTATTGTAAGCCCCGTGGGCATCACAAAGCCAAACCCTAATACCCGATCTCTAGAATCCCCATCCAAGTCGGGATCCTTAAACCCCAATGCTGAAAATACTTCAAGCCTAGTGGGCATCCCAAAGCCAAACCCTAATGCTGAAGAACTTAGGAAGAAAGTTGAGGCATTGGAAAATAAAAAATATCATCTCTCTAACATCATCACTAGGATCCAGGTGAATCCTACTAAGGGGTCATCCTGCAGACCAGGGAAATATAGAAAAAAGTAGAAGATTTGGATGTAGGGGTGGATATATGTGAAACTCTTTAGACTAAGGAATATGGCAGTCCGATTCTGCAACAAATTGCCTTCCCCCAGTTTAGTCCTAAACAAACTAGGAGCACTGTGAAGTATCCTATAGATTTTGGCAATGAAAAAATAAGAGGGATAATATCAAATGTTGAGCATCAAAAAATTAAAACGGATAATGACATTGCCAATGGAAAACATAGAATCTTGTTTCAAAATTTTATTCCAGGTTCTGAAGACAACAAATTAGGAAAACCCCCTCAAGGGAGGGGGAGAGGAAGAAATCTCAAACAATCTAAATGAAGTTCCTCTCATGGAACGTGAGAGGCCTTAATGTCCTGCCCAAACATAGGGAAGTCAATGCAATAAGAAATCAAGTGAATCCAACTATTATCATGTTGCAAGAAACAAAAATTGATGAGATTCGATCAAAAAAAGTAGCAAAAAAAATGTGGAATCAAGGGGAGATGGTTTGCAAATTATCCAGAGGAGCATCTGGAGGCCTTATGACTTTGTGGGATCCCCGGATAGTAGAAGGCACCATTATTCAAAAATATGACAGGGTTCTTAGTGTTTTATTTAAGGAAATAAACAACAACAAGTCGTGGATCCTTTCAAATATTTATGCCCCGACTTCAATTCAAGGGATAGCTCTACTGTGGGAGTACTTAGGCAATCTGAGAGAAATATTTCATAATGTCCCCTATATTATGGCTGGGGATTTTAACACTCCTCTTTACCCTTCAAAAAAAATGGGTGGAAATGGACCACCTATCAAGAGCATGGATGAGTTCAATGACTTTGTGAACTCCAAATGTTAGGACCCTCCTAACGTAACTCTTAAACATATTATATTATATTGCATTATAAAGGGATGCATTCCTTCACCATTCACACCTTTTAGATAATATGTAAATATGACAAGGAAGATGCTCCAAAGATCATCCAAGAACATTAATTTATTATATTATGGGTTTCTGCCTTTCAATACAAATTGTGATTCTATTCAAACAATGATTCTTTTCTACATTCAATTCATATTTCAAGTTGTAGATTCATAACAACTGGATCAAAGCTAAAAAGACCTAAATTTTTTTCCCCACCCCGCTCTAGTTACTGACAGGCCATTACTCGACAACATTTTCTTTTCAGCACACATTCTAACCATTACTGACAAAACTGTTACACAGTAGGCCACAGTCACCAGCAAAGGTAGCATACAAAATTTTTTGGATAGCATCATGCATTACCAAAGTTAGAAAACCTCAACAACGAGTACAGGCAAGGAAAATATCATTTAGTGTGAACAAAGAGCAGCAAGTTTGCAAAATTAAATGTGGTGAAGACAAATAAATTTTTTCGACAAAACTAATTTTTGCATATTCAATTCACTTATAAACCAACCACAGCCTAAATGGCCTAGGTAAAATGATCTCAAGACACAACAAAGGATATTGCGAAGGATGTTTCAAAAGAAATTACGAAAGAACTCTCATAGTTTTCCAAGGAAATGAGAGACATGATGCAAGGAATGGCATTTTGGAAGGACAATTTAGAAGATAAAATCGCTATCAAAATAGCAGACCTAACCATAAACATCACCAACTCGAATACAGATATATCCACTAAATTAGATGCTACAACCCATTCCATGGACTTAGTACAACAAAATTTGTTGCTCATGCAAAATGGACAATAGAACACTACGCCACCACAACAAACATTAATAGGGGGACCACATACATCAATCCTTCCCCGTACCATAAAACTATATTTTCCAAAATTTGATGGAGGCGACCCCACAAACTGGATATATAGGTCAGACTAATATTTTACCTTATATCAAATTCTAGAGATTCAGAAAGTCTATATCACATCATTTCACTTGGAACAAATTGCTACCCAGTGGTATCAATGGTATGAGAAAACAAAAGGTTCGCCCACATGGATTGAATTCACAAAAAACTTAATGTTGCAATTTGGCCCCACTAAATTTGAAGACTTCATAGGAGCCCTCACTAAACTGTGGTAAACCTCCATCGTAAGGGAATACCAAGCACAATTTGAGAATTGGAAAACCTTACAACAGGACTAGATGCATCATTCTTCCAAAGTTGTTTCATTAGTGGCCTAAAAGAAGACATTAGAATGGAGGTACAAATACAAAATCCTATCGATATGATGCATGCAGTGGCATTAGCACAAATGATAGAAGAGAATAAAAATAACCAAAGGCGAATAGGAAGAGTTTTTAGGAAAAAAACCAAATACCTACACCAGCCAAAAACTGAATAATGTCATGCCAATTAAACGAATTAGCCAAGAAGAGCTAAAAGAAAGATTAGAAAAGGACCAATGTTTCCACTGCGGTGAAAATTTTACCCCCAACCACAAATGCATCTCACCAAAATTATATATTTTGGACACGATTGATTGCACTCCCAAAGAGGAGGATGACATAGAAGTGGAAGTAATAACTGAGGTTGCAGAAGATAAAATAGAAATATCCTTTAACGCATTAGCAGGATACTCGATTCCACAAACAATGAATGTAAAAGGGTATTTTAAGAAACAAAACCCTATTGTACTCTTAGAATCTGGTAGCACTCACAATTTTATAGACCCCAATTTGGCCAAACAAGCTAATTGCTTTATATATCCCTGCAATAACTTCGAAGTCATGATTGGCAATGGAGGAAAAATTGCATGTAAAGGCAAATGCAGGAATATCAAACTCACGATGGGGGAATATAACATGAAAGAAGATATGTATGTACTACATTAGGAGGATGTTATATTGTTTTGGGAGTACAATGGCTACGAATGCTCGAAAAAATTCAATGGGACTTTGAAGAGTTATGGATGCAATTTATACAAAATAAACAAACATACACAATTTAAGGTTTAAAAATAGGTCCCACACAAATCGTAATTTCCCATAGAATGGAAAATATTATTTGAAAAGGAGGAAGAGGCATGGTTTCCCAACTATTTTTCTTGCAAAAAACCATCGAAGAGCAACTAGAGGCACCCAAATTAATAGAACTCCTAGAGAAAAATGATAAAATATTCAAAGAACTAGAGGGATTACCTCCACAAAGAAGCCATGATCATGCTATTCAATTACTTCTGGGACAACAACCTCCAAATATTAGACCTTATCGATATCCATACTTACAAAATACAGAAATAGAAAAATTAGTACAAGACCTACTAAGGGTAGGGGTCATTCGACCTAGTAGAAGTCCCTACTCTTTGCTAGTCATACTAGTAAGAAAAAAGGATGGATCATGGCGCCTATGCGTGGATTTTTGCACTCTCAATAAAATAATGATTAAATACAAATTTCCTATTCCAATCATTGATGAACTACTCGATGAACTAAATGGATCCGCATATTTTTCTAAACTTGATTTACGATCAGGTTACCACAAAATTCGAGTTAAGGAAAGCGATATACCCAAAACTGCTTTTCACACCCATGAGGGACATTATGAATTCTTGGTGATTCCTTTTGGCCTCACCAATGCTCCATCAACATTTCAAAGTCGTATGAATAAGATATTTTCTCCCTTCCTTTGAAAATTTATTTTAGTTTTCTTTGATGATATTTTGATTTACAGTAAGACATGGGAAGAGCACTTAACACATAGCGCAAGCACTCAAAATCTTGCAAGAAAATTAATTATACGCAAAGCGATCAAAGTGTTCCTTTGGGAAGCAGGAAATTGAATATCTTGGACATATTGTCTCCAAGGAAGGAGTTAAAGTAGACCCCCAAAAAATTGAAGATGTGGAAAATTGGCAAATTCTAAAAACTCTAAAAGGGTTGCATGGGTTCTTAGGATTAACGGGCTATTATCGCAAATTTGTTAAATATTATGGGAAAATAACAGCACCCTTAACAGTCCTACTTAAAAAGAATGCCTTCATATGGTCTCCAAAAGTGAATGAAGCTTTCATGACTTTGAAAAATGCCATGTGTACAACCCCCGTCCTAGCTATGCCAGATTTTTCCCAACCATTCATTATTGAAAGTGACACTTTTAGATTTGGAATGGGAGCAGGGCTCATGCAAAATGATAAGCCCTTAGCCTTTAATAGTAAAGCATTTTCCAAAAAGAATTTAGTACGTTCCACTTATGAAAAATAAATGTTAGCTATGGTCCATGCTATCCAACATTGGAGACCATACCTTATTGGAAAACATTTCATTATCCGCACTGACCACCACAGCCTAAAATACCTTCTTGAACAATGGATAACCACTCCAAAATAGCAAAAGTGGGTAACAAAACTATTAGGCTATGATTATGAAATCATCTACAAAAAATGGAAAGATAACATGGTTGTGGATGCACTTTCCAAAAATTTCGAAGAAACTTTACAATTACATGCCTTTTCCTACCCCATCCCTACATGGATCGAACAAGTCAAGGATTAATGGTATGCGAACCCTACTATACACACCATAATTCAACAGCTACAATAAAATCCCATGAGTAAACCCCACTACTCTTGGCAAGGTAACATGCTCCATTACAAATAACGTCTGGTCCGCTCACCTACATCGGTTTATCATCCAAAGCTTCTACATGAGCTACACGCTACACCTACTATAGGCCACTTTAGATTCCTAAAAACCTACAAAAGAGTGACTAAATTTTTTTTTTGGCAAGGGATGAAAAATGATATCAAGAAGTTCATCAATGAATGTGAAACATTCCAAAGAAATAAAGGTGAAACAGTAGCAACACCGGGCCTTCTTCAACCTCTACCCATACCAACCAGGACATGGGAGGATATTTCAATGGATTTCATTGAAGGTCTTCCAAAATCTATAGGAAAAATGATGATCCTAGTGGTGGTAGATCGTTTAAGTAAATACGCCCATTTTTTTCCAGTAGCTCACCCCTATACTGCTAGTACTATTTCTCAAATCTTCCTTGACAATATTTTTAAATTATGTGGGATGCCTTCTACTATCGTTAGTGATCATGATCCCATTTTCACTAGTAATTTTTGGAAGGAATTATTTAAAATCCAAGGTACGCAACTTCGGATGAGCTTCGCTTACCACCCATAAATGGATGGTCAAACTAAAATTGTCAATAAATGCTTAGAAACCTATCTTCGATGCTTTATTTCCACCAAACCCCTTCACTAGGTTAAATGGCTTCCACTAGCTGAATGGTGGTATAATACCACATATCACACAACCATAAAAATGACCCCTTTCAAAGAATTATATGGCCGATCACCCCCATATCTAACCTCTTATCTTCTAGGAAGTACAAAAGTACTAGCTGTAGATATGGAGCTGGTCACTCGAGATAATATCATTCACGCTCTGAAGGACAATCGACATAGCATTCAACACTACATGAAGAAACAAGAAGACCAACATCAGACTTAAAGGGTTTTTCAAGAAGGGGATATGGTATTTCTCTGCCTCCAACCATATCGTCAAACTTCATTGAAAATAAAAGGGTCGAAAAAATTAGCACCAAAATTTTATGGCCCTTATAAAATTCTACAGTGTATTGTACATGTTGCATATAAACTTGAATTACCATAATCTTCCAAAATCCATCTAATATTTCATGTTTCTTGTCTTCAAGCCGTAACAGGTACTAACATCATTACGCAAACTCAACTTCCAAAATTTTTAGATAATGGAGCTCTTGTGGTTGAACCAGAAGCTATCCTAGAAAGACATATGCACCGCCTCTATAACCGTACCATTATCGAGGTATTGATTCAATGGAAAGGTCTACTTCTAGAGGATGCTACGTGGGAGACGCTCCACCAGATTCAACAACAATTTTTGCAATTCTAGCTTTGAGGACAAAGCCTTTTCAAAGGAGGGTGGCATGTTAGGACCCTCCTAACGTAACTCTTAATCATATTATATATTATATTATATTATAAAGGGACACATCCCTTCACCATTCACACCTTTTAGATAATATGTAAATAGGACAAGGATGATGCTCCAAAGATCATCCAAGAACATTAATTTATTATATTATGGGTTTATGCCTTTCAATACAAACTGTGATTCTATTCAAACAGTGATTATTTTCTGCATTCAATTCATATTTCAAGTTGTAGGTTCATAACATGTTGATGGATGTAAAACTTAGAGGAGTGAATTATACCTGGAGCAATCGGCAGATAGGGTGTCATTTCATTCAAGAAAGGCTTGACAGGTTTTTTCTATCAAAGGAGGCTACAACTCTGTTCGGTGATTCTACCCTGCAAGCCCTTCCTAAAATTGCCTCTGATCATAATCCTATTTTTTTGGAGATACCTAACTCTATGTCCTTCAAGAAACCTTTCAGATTTCAATCTATGTGGATCAAACATTCTAGTTTTGGAGATAACTTAATTCAGTGGTGGCAGCAGCCTGTTAGGGGTAGTTCATCTTTTAAACTTGCTGGCAAATTAAAGTTTGTTAAGTAAAATCTTTGACCTTGGAACAAATAGGTCTTTGGGAACCTCTTTGAAAATAAAAAATAGGTTGTTGAAAGTTTGAATATAATTTATCAGAGGATTCAACATGGTGATGCTGATGAAACTACTAGGCAGGAGGAATAGATAAAACTAGAAGAGTTTCATAACATTTTGGCCTGTGAGGAAATATATTGGAGGCAAAAATCAAGGGCTCTTTGGTTAAAATATGGAGATTCAAATTCCAAGTTTTTTCATGTCACCACGCTTAGAAACAGAAGCAATAACAAGATAATTTTTTTTTAAAAAGCATATGGTTCTATTACTTAGGACTTAACAGAAATTAGAAAGGAGGCAGTAACTTATTTCAATTCTATCCTTGGTCAAGAATTGCAGTGCAATGAGGAGGGCAAATATATTCTCTTGCAATCCATTCCTAGCATAATAAATGAGGATATAAACATTAAGATTCTAGCTCCCTTTTTTGATGAGGAAATTAAGGAAGCCTTTTTTAGCATGGATCCAGACAAAGAACCGGGACCTGATGGCTTTCCCCCTCATTTTTATCAAGATTTTTGGGACATCATAAGTGACAATGTAATTTCTGCTATCAAATAATTCCAAGCAATAAATCATATCCCAAAAGGTCTCAACTCTACTTTTATTTATCTAATTCCTAAGAAGCAAACCCTTGAATCTATGGATGACTTCAGGACAATCAGTCTATGCAATGTTTCTTACAAGATCCTAACTAAAGCCATTGCAAATAGAATGAGATATGTTCTGTCCTGCATCATAGATCCATGCCAGGGAAGCTCTGTCCAGGTCAGGTCAATATTGAATGGATTTAGCACAGTTCATGAAGCTCTGCACTCTGCTCATAAGACTAACATGTTTGTTTTTACCCTCAATCTTGATATGAACAAAGCATTTGATAGGATAAATTGGGACTTTCTGATTGTTGTCCTCCTTAAGTTTGGTTTTCACCACCAATGGGTTAATTTGATCAAAGAATGTATTTCTAAACCATGGTTCTCGATTATAGTTAATGGAACAACTGCTGGTTACTTTCAAAGTCGTAGAGGAATTCGGCAGGGGGACCCTATCAGCCCCATGTTATTCATCATTGTGACAGAAGCTTTAGGCAGAACCATAAAAAATGCTTGTATTTCAAGGCTAATATCAATAATTAAGGCAACATCTCTCACTAGGTTTTTTTCTCACCAATAATTCATCGATGATACCCTTCTATTGACTAAGGCATCGATGGTTGAGGCCAAAAGAATTAAATACATCCTGCAACTCTACGAGGATGCTACTGGTCAGAAAGTTAATTTTAGTAAAAGCAAGTTATATTTCTTGAACACCCTCATTCATAGGCAAGGAAGGATTGCAAAAATTTTAGGGTGTGATATAGCAAACCTCCCCACTTCGTATCTTGGTCTCCCTATTTTCATTGTTTCTCCGAGAGAGTCAATGTGGGACAGGGTTATTGAAAGAATTTAAAAAAAACTTGTTGGATGAAAAGGTCATCTTCTATCTCAAGCAGGAAAGCTGACCCTCACTAAGACCTCTCTTCAGAGCATTACAGTATATTTCCTCTTTGTTTTCAAAGCCCATATGAAGGTTTTCCAAAAAATTGAGAAACTCCAAAAAGAATTTTTATGGACTAGATCAAAGGAGAAAAAAAGGATACACCTTGTAGGATGGACCAAAGTGTGTAGACCCAGGGAAAATGGGGGCTTAGGTCTAAGGAGAATTGCTCATATGAATTTAGCTTTACTAGCTAAGTAGGCGTGGTGCCTCATTTCTGGTGAATAAAATGAATGGACAACTATCATCAAATGAAAGTATCTTCAAAATATGGAATTTCTAAGTGACTCAATTCCAATCAGAGGTTCTATTTTTTGGAAAGCAATTCTCAATTGTAAGGAAATCATCAAAAAAGGTTTAATATGAGTTTTAGGTAATGGTGAGAGGATAAATTGTTAGAATGACAGGTGTTCTAAGGATGAACCACTAATGCAATATCTTAACTTAGCTCAAATCGGAGATATCATGAAAGAACTCATTGATAAAAAAGTCTCTGATTATATGGTTGATGACAGAGGTAGAATTAAGTGAAAACAAATAAGGATTCAAGGATTTCAAGCGGAATAAAATGATCTTTGTAACATTCTCGGGTAACAGTTTATCCCCATGAAACCCAAAGAAGATCAAGTGACCTGGGCTCGTACGAAAAACGAGAAGTTCACTATTAAATTAGCTTACAAGCTTCTGCTTGATGACGAGGATTTTATCCTCCAAAAGGACTTAGTTTGGATAAAAAAAATAATTCCAAAAATTGTAGTATTTTCATGGTTGTTTATCAAAGGAAGAATTCTAACCATTGATAATATGATGTGTAAAGGTATTTGTATCACTAATCACTGTTATCGATGCAAGGCTAATTGGGAGACCATTTATCACATTTTCCTTGAGTGCCCTTTTTCCTTGACTATCCTAAGTGGGGTTTTTTAGGCCTTTAATATTTCCTAGGTTAAACCAACCACCATACTTGATTTGTTCGTCCAGTGGCCTTGCCCATTTTCAAGCCAAAGACTTAGATACATGTGGAAAAAATTTCCCAATCACTATCTTTGGTAGGTGTGGTTAGAAAGGAACCATATAGTCTTTAATGAGTCTATCCATGATCATCAAACTATCATTGCCAGGATCCTATCCTTTGACAACGAGAATGTGAACCTTATCCTTTTTTATAGTCGTAAAACTCATCTACAAGAGACCATGATTGCTCAATATTTAAGCTTAACCTTGTTATATGAGTCTGTGCCTAGGGTAGTCAACCCTAGAGCCAATGTTAAGTGGTCCCCACCTCATACAGGTTGGTTTAAGATTAATTTTGATGGAGCGGCTAAGGAAAATCTTGGCAGAGCAGGAATTTACGGCTTTGTGCGAGATCATAATGGGAATATGATTCTTGCATTTTCCAAATATTGCGAACAAGTATGAACAACGAAGCTGAAGCTAGAGCCATGTGGAGAGGCCTTCAAATGACTTAAGACTTAGAGGGCAATTTGATCATAGAAGGAGACTCTATGCATGTTATAAATCTCCTTAATAATTGGAAAATACCTCCTTGGAGGATTAAAACAATTGTTGAAGAGGCTAGGATCCTTTTCCAGGGAAGACAATACAGAAAATCCCAACATGTCTTTCGAGAAGCTAACAAAGTTGCTGATAAGTTGGCCAATTTGGGTGTCGATGGTGATGGACTTTTCAAATGGGAACATGATATCCCAAGCGAAGTAGAGGAGCTTATTCAACAAGAATTCCAAGAATGATAGTCAAATTTAACAATAGGGAAGGCATTGTAAGTTTGAAGGCTATGAGTATTACTGTATCTTTTTTGAAATGGAATCATAATAAAAATTATCCGAGCTATCAATCTTGGTGGATGCTGCTTGGAAATACCACAAAGACTAATGGGGATAGTCACATGTCAGATAACATGGCTCCTAGTCATCTTAGTAATTTGAGGATGGTTGATAATCACAGGGTAGGTGTGGCACCCTAAAATTGGCGCAGTAAAATTGGAATAATTACATTCACCTTAGTAAATAAATTTAAATTCAAATTTAACCTCCCAAACCGCCCGTTAACCGTTGAGAAACCCATTTCCTCCTTTTCCATGCCATTTTTAGCAGTTGTTTTGACCGTTTGACGATATCGTCTCCGATCAAACGATATCGCCCCAGATTTGACGATTTCGTCTGGACTAGAACGTCCAGACGATTTTGTTGCAAAACTGAATTTGCATAGTTGGAATCTGTTCAAACAGGTCTCCAATCTGGGCAGAAGCGTGTCTGCGCCATTGGGACCCTTCCCCGTTGGAGATCTCCAAAATTGGGATGATCTCCAACCTCCCAACAACTATCCTATGCCTATTTAACTCTAAGACTTTTCCCTCCCCAACCCCTGGCTGAATTTTTATGCAAATTGAACCCTTATGCACTAAAACATCGTAATTCATATTTTGCATTAGTCCTATAGTCATTTCATTGTAGTTACACCACTGGTTTTTAGCCGGAGCCAGTACCTATCGCAACCGAAGAACCTGTCAAGATCGAAGGCGATCTCATCAAATTCGGGATGATCTCGTACTGATGCAAGACGATTTCGACTGCAGCGCACATCGAGGCAATCAGTGCCTAGAGTTTGTTCTTCTGTCTCTTTTCTCTGTCATTTTATGTTGTAAATTAGATTGTTTATTCATTTTTTATATTATATTGCATTTGGAGTTCACCCATTTTGTCTAGTTTACAGATTAAGATCATATTCTGCTATCTAAACATAGTTATTTGCATTTACTTCTGTTCTTGTATATTGTTCAACACTCATATTACTATTTTACATAGTTTGCCCCCTGTTTGCAAAATAGAATTTATCGTATTTCGCATCTGTTAGCTGTTTTGTAGGTCTCTGATGAATTCGTCTGACGAATTCGTCAAATTTCAGATGATCTTGTCAGTTCAAACGATTTTATCAAATTGAAGGCGATTCTATTGAATTACGGATGATCCAGACTGCTTCAAGCTTTAGAAACTCCATCAGACTTCCGGATCAGGTAATCTTCATTGGCCTCCTGCAAATTCTCTATTTTTGTTTTCCTTTCTGTTTGCTGTATGCATTTAAATTGCATTTTCATGTAGTTTAAGTTAGAATCATTCGGCCAAACCTAGGACTTGAATGCTTAAAAATAAAACGAACTCATAAAAAACTCATTCCCAAAACCTAGGCGTGGAAACTGCCATCAAATGTTTCCTGGTGAACCCACCATCCATCGAAAAATCACCAAAATGCACCTCCCTTGAGAGGCGGGACCTTCGCAAAGTCCTCTCGTCCGAGGTACCGCACCATCCTTTTCCCATCCTCCTTCCGGGCACGGATCCAATAGCCTGAAGGTAGGGGTGCAAAAAATTTGGAGCGATACATTTTGGTGAACCCGACATGAATGCATCATAACCTTTTGAAAACAAAAACAAAAAAAAACAAAAAAATATATATATACAAGAAAAACAAAAACAAAATCATCATTTCAAGTTTGTATGTTTTATATTCAATCCTAAATAGTAGATGCTAAATATTACTTTTAGAAGTACTAAAGAAACCATGAGTTTTTACTCAAATCAATATGAGTCCATCAGTAATGTTGGAAGAATTCAGCCAAATACATTTGTTGATTATGACCAACCTCATCCCTATTCAACACCACCTCCATCACACTCTTCTTATTTTTCATCCATAACCCAACAAAACAATCCCTTTGCCAATCCTCTTCATAATGATATTATCTATTCTCCCATATATCCATATTATGTCTATCAATCCACATATAATCCTCCGCCACCTTTTCAAAACTCTTCTTTCAATACAACACATCCATTTCAACAAGAAAATACTTATTCTTCCAATTCTACCATGCACTCACCTCCTACAACCCAATCTTCCTGTCATCATTCTACCCATAATAAAGAAAGTAGAGGTGAGAAACCATTAGGTCCTTTTATGACAAAATTCCTAAGGCATTTATCAAAAACCTCTCAAAAACCTTCATCACGTAAATTTACTAGGCTTAATCAACCAATGGATATAATTCTCAAGTATTTACTTGACACAAATATTATTGAACTTCCTTCCATAAGACAACCTTGATACCACATCAGATTGGTTTAAACCCGAGCTACATTGTGAATATCATAGAGTAGATGGACATATGACACAAAATTGTAAAGATTTAAGATGTGCAATTCAAGATTTGATTGATAAGGGTCTTTTTAATATAAAGGAATTACAATCTACAACTGACTATAAATCTTTAGTAAACAATCAAACCCCTACACAACAAATGCCAATAATCAATCAAGACATGGGGATCTCCCAAGAACCCCTATTCAATTATCAACAACAAGAAACCAATCAAATATTGCATGTTAATGTGTGCCATCATGATGATATTATTAATATTGTAACAAAAAATACAAATGAGCAACCTCAAGTTCAATCAACTCAATCCGATATTCAAGATATGGATTCCTCATTTGACCAACTTTCAAAACTATCTTTGGCTCTAGAGAATGATCCAAAATGTAATGTAAGCATAGAAAGTTCATCTTTAGAATCAAAATCTCAATCTGAAATCCACTTTGATAACCAACAACAAGTGATTAATCCTCAAGCAAAGATATCCCTTTTAGAAGTATTACAAATTGCTCATAAGGAAATTTTGTTCAAAATACCTAGCCAACAATTTGTTCCTCATCATATTTTCTCTAAGAACATAATTAATGGTATAAACCCTCTTGAGGTTAACCATATTTCATTCTATGATGAGGATATTCCTTCCTCTACTCCACAAGAAGACTCCTATCTTTACATTATCGGATCTCGTAAAGAAACACTTGTTAGAACTATCATGGTAGATAATGACTCTTCTCTTAATTTATGCACTTATCAATTATTTCAAAAACACAAATTAAAGGAAGAAGATATTAATGAATCAAATGTTATTATAAAATCTTTTAACAATGAAATTCAAGAACCTCAAGGTACTATAATTATTCCCCTTAATATTGGATCCAAGATCCTGGATACTTTATTCTATGTAGGATATTGCCCTTCACCTTACAACCTACTTCTCAGAAGTCCTTGGATTCATACGATGAGGGTTGTCCCTTCCACTCTTCATCAATGTTTGAAGTTTGAAATTGCAAATAAAATTGTTACCATACATGGTGACCCAACACCATTTGAAGAATATTTAACGGTTGAAACATCAAGTTCTATACATTCTCTATTATCACAATTATCTTCTATCCATCACTTTTCTTCATCCATATATGATCATCCTTGTTTACCAAATAACATCCATGCATATCTTTCACATATACTTTCTCCATCTTATCAAAACTTGGAATATAATAATAAGAATGAAGAACTTTCTTATATTTATGACATTTTATTTTGTAATATGATCAATTTTACACATATAAAAGTCAAATCTTTTGCTACATTATTCTACATTATAACAAAGCTTTTGTTATCACTACCTTTTATTCATCACCTTATATTCTTACCTTCACCTCAACCAGATTATCCTTCAAAACCTCCTTTGATTTTGAAGCAACCTTAGACATGCTATACTCAAATAAACCTTGTATAGTGTATATAGATCATCTTGTATATACCCCCAATTTCAATTCATAAATTAAAATCAAAATACAAAAAAATCAAAATCCTCAAAATCAAAAAAAAAAAAAAAATACAAATGCAACCAAAGAACTTAAAGGTAAATTTGAGCCCAACTGGCTTGGACCATACATCATTACTGCAAAATTTGAATCAGGAGCATATAAATTATCTACCTTAGATGGTAAAGAACTTAAAGAACCCATGAATATTTTACATCTCAAACGTTATTATGCATAAATTTGGTCATTTCATCCATGTATATATTTGTTCAAAATCATTCTGTTTTTTCTTTTTCAAAACCCTCAAAAACATTCATAAAATCTTCAAAAATCTTCAAAAATATTTATTGCATTTATTTAAAGCACTGTAAAGTTTATTTTGCTCTAAAACAAAAATCAACATAAAAATCCAAAAACAGACTATATGCTTGACTCTTTCGAAACCAAAACAATATACAGAATAAAGAGAGAGTCAACATTCTCAAAACTTTCTCAAAATCATTATTTTCTTACAATTATTGCAGTTATATGTTTCAACTTATTTTGGATAAAACTAGCATTTATTTGGCATCCCTCACTTGCACACTCACAAAAAAATAAATATCTTGCTTTTATCTGGCATGATTACTAATCTCTCTTATATCAAAGTTCACAAATTTCAATTAAATAAAGTTTGAGCATAGAGAATTGATCTTGTTATTTACTTAAACCAAGCACATCTTTTCACAATAAAATGATTATATTTGTAATTTCCATGTTTTGCTACATAGTAGAACTGATTTCTTGGGTGAAAAGTTTCCCCTACTATCCTATCATGCACATGGTCTAGAATCTTTGAGAATTGGCAAAAGGACAAGCTCACCCCTACCCAGAATAAAAATCCCTTGCTCTACAGCTAATCTGAGCAAGTATCCCTAGAAAAAAGAAAAAGAAAAGAAAAATTCAAGAAAAAGAGAAAATAAAAATGTTATTCTATATCATTCCAACAATATTTCAAGCACTATCTCAAAAATCAAGCAAAAGAAAAATAAGCAAAGTTCAAAAGAAAGCAAGAAAGCAATAAAATCCCTTTCCCTACCCTTTGAAAAGAAAAGAAGGGTTGATGAGCTTGAATCCTTGGAATTCTCAATTATTCGAAAACTGTGAGGTAAGCCCCATAACAGGTGGTTTGTGCCCAACCTGCTTGGCCTTGGGAAACTCCTAGCGTGGCGATATGTCTGTCACATTAGCGACCTTCTTTTGTACGAGACCTATGTCCGCTTATGGATTAGCTAGCTCTTGATAATCCGATCTACATAGTAGCCTAGTATGGTTATATGCATCTACATCATGGTTAATGAACACTTAGTTGGTTTATTCAAATCACTTGTATCATAGTATCTTGCTCAAAACTGGTAATTGAACCATACAATTGCACACACATTTGTATTTGAGAGATTTTGTCTATCATTATGATAAATCAAGATTGGAAATGAATTCACTTATGCACATGGGATTCCTTATAAATCTAATTTTTTTTCAAAATACTTTGAAATATTATTTTGCAACTTGTTTGGAATAATCAAGTACAATTATTTACCACAAAGACAACTATATAATAGAAGAAATCAAAAATTTCAATTAAAACATATCATATATATCTTATCGACTTTCGCGACGATGGTATAGTTTCAAAACCAAAATTGGAATTTTATGCCTAGCGCAAGTCCTCATTTTCATCTTTTCTATTCATCAAAAAATCAACCATGCAATAAAACTATTTCTTTGATTTTCGCGATGATGGTATAAGTCTATACCTACATATTCTATGCCTAGCGCAAACCATTGTAACAATTTTTATTCCCCATTTTATCAAAAATCATAAAAACCATATGACTTCATTTTACACAAATTATGCTTTTCAAAAGCAAACCCATTTTTTCACTATTTTTATGTCATTATGTCAACCTTCAACTTTGCAATGATGGTATGATTCCTAAGGAATTATTCACAAATTTTATCACACTTAGGAATTTATGCCTAGCAAAAATCATTTTAAAATATTTCATGCATAATATTTTCATGGAAATCTGAAAACAAATCATCATCATCATCATCATTTGCACTATTGCACCAAAGTCTTAAGACAGTCTCTTAAGCACTCTTACTTTTCACAATATTTCTATCCTGGGATTAGCTTGACGACCGAGTGAGCGGCGACTCCATGAAATGGTCTATAATAGCGACAATGTCCTTTGAAATTATTGTTAAAAGTCCCCTTTTATTTTTATCAAATTATTGCATCACATACAATCACTTTGTTACATCAGATTATTTCATTTAAAATTTTATAGCATGACATTCAAATTATAATATTTCCAACGACATAATTTCATGAATCATCAATCCAATTATACATTTTGGTGAACCCGACGTGAATGCATCATAACCTTTTGAAAACAAAAACAAAAAAATATATATGTGTGCAAAAAAAAAATATAACAAAATCATCATTTCAAGTTTGTATGTTTTATATTCAATCCTAAATAGTAGATGCTAAATATTACTTTTAGAAGTACTAAAAAAACCATGAGTTTTTACTCAAATCAATATGAGCCCATTAGTAATGTTGGAAGAATTCAGCTAAATACATTTGTTGATTATGATCAACCTTATCCCTATTCAACACCACCTCCATCACACTTCTCTCATTTTTCATCCATAACTCAACAAAACAATCCCTTTGCCAATCCTCTTCATAACGATATTATCTATTCTCCCATATATCCATATTATGTCTATAAATCCACATATAATCCTCCGCCACCTTTTCAAAACTCTTCTTTCAATACAACACATCCATTTCAACAAGAAAATACTTATTCTTCCAATTCTACCGTGCACTCACCTCCTACATCACAATCTTCCTGTCATCATTCTACCCATAATAAAGTAAGTAGAGGTGAGAAACCATTAGGTCCTTTTATGACGAAATTCCTAAGGCATTTATCAAAAACCTCTCAAAAACCTTCATCACGTAAATTTACTAGGCTTAATCAACCAATGGATATAATTCTCAAGTTATTTCCTTGACACAAATATTATTGAACTTCCTTCCATAAGACAACTCTGATACCACATCGGATTGGTTTAAACTGGAGCTACATTGTGAATATCATAGAGTAGATGGACATATGACACAAAATTGTAAAGATTTAAGATGTGCAATTCAAGATTTGATTGATAAGGATCTTTTTAATATAAAGGAATTACAATCTACAACTGATTATAAATCTCTGGTAAACTATCAAACTCCTACACAACAAATACCAATAATCAATCAAGACATGGGGATCTCCCAAGAACCCCTACTCAATTATCAACAAAAAGAAACCAATCAAATATTGCATGTTAATGTGTCCCATCATGATGATATTATTAATATTGTAACAAAAACTACAAATGAGCAACCTCAAGTTCATTCAACTCAATCCGATATTCAAGATATGGATTCCTCATTTGACCAACTTTCAAAACTATCTTTGGCTCTAGAGAATGATCCAAAATGGAATGTAAGCATAGAAAGTTCATCTTTAGAATCAAAATCTCAATCTGAAATCCACTTTGATAACCAACAACAAGTGATTAATCCTCAAGCAAAGATATCCCTTTTAGAAGTATTACAAATTGCTCATAAGGAAATTTTGTTCAAAATACCTAGCCAACAATTTGTTCCTCATAATATTTTCTCTAAGAACATAATTAATGGTATAAACCCTCTTGAGGTTAACCATATTTCATTCTATGATGAGGATATTCCTTCCTCTACTCCACAAGAAGACTCCTATCTTTACATTATCGGATCTCGTAAAGAAACACTTGTTAGAACTATCATGGTAGATAATGAATCTTCTCTTAATTTATGCACTTATCAATTATTTCAAAAACACAAATTAAAGGAAGAAGATATTAATGAATCAAATGTTATTATAAAATCTTTTAACAATGAAATTCAAGAACCTCAAGGTACTATAATTATTCCCCTTAATATTGGATCCAAGATCCTGGATACTTTATTCTATGTAGGATATTGTCCTTCACCTTACAACCTACTTCTCCGAGTCCTTGGATTCATACGATGAGGGTTTTCCCTTCCACTCTTCACCAATGTTTGAAGTTTGAAATTGCAAATAAAATTGTTACCATACATGGTGACCCAACACCATTTGAAGAATATTTAACGGTTGAAACATCAAGTTCTATACATTCTCTATTATCACAATTATCTTCTATCCATCACTTTTCTTCATCCATATATGATCATCCTTGTTTACCAAATAACATCCATGCATGTCTTTCACATATACTTTCTCCATCTTATCAAAACTTGGAATATAATAATAATAATGAAGAACTTTCTTATATTTATGACATTTTATTTTGTAATATGATCAATTTTACACATATAAAAGTCAAATATTTTGCTACATTATTTTACATTATAACAAAGCTTTTGTTATCACTATCTTTTACTCATCACCTTTTGTTCTTACCTTCAACTCAACCAGATTATCCTTCAAAACCTCCTTTGATTTTGAAGCAACCTTAGACATGCTATACTCAAATAAACCTTGTATAGTGTATATAGATCATCTTGTATATACCCCCAATTTCAATTCATAAATTAAAATCAAAATCCTCAAAAAAAAAAAAAAAAAAAATACAAATGCAACCAAAGAACTTAAAGGTAAATTTGAGCCCAACTGGCTTGGACCATACATCATTACTGCAAAATTTGAATCAGGAGCATATAAATTATCTACCTTAGATGGTAAAGAACTTAAAGAACCCATGAATATTTTACATCTCAAATGTTATTATGCATAAATTTGGTCATTTCATCCATGTATATATTTGTTCAAAATCATTATCTGTATTTCTTTCAATTATCAAAACCCTCAAAAACATTCATAAAATCTTCAAAAATCTTCAAAAATATTTATTGCATTTATTTAAAGCACTTGTAAATTTCCTTTTGCTCAAAACAAAAATCAACATAAAAATCCAAAAACAGCTATATGCTTGACTCTTTCGAAACCAAAACAATATATAGAATAAAGAGAGAGTCAACATTCTCAAAACTTTCTCAAAATCATTATTTTCTTACAATTATTGCAGTTATATGTTTCAACTTATTTTGGATAAAACTAGCATTTATTTGGCATCCCTCACTTGCACACTCACACAATAAATATCTTGATTTTATCTGGCATGATTACTAATCTCTCTTATATCAAAGTTCACAAAAATCAATTAAATAAAGTTTGAGCATAGAGAATTGATCTTGGTATTTACTTAAACCAAGCACATCTTCTCACAATAAAATGATTATATTTGTAATTTCCATGTTTTGCTACATAGTAGAACTGATTTCTTGAGTGAAAAGTTTCCCTGCTATCCTATCATGCACATGGTCTAGAATCTTTGAGAATTGGCAAAAGGACAAGCTCACCCCTACCCAGAATAAAAATCCCTTGCTCTACAGCTAATCCGAGCAAGTATCCCTAGAAAAAGAAAAAGAAAAGAAAAGTTCAAGAAAAAGAAAAGAGAAAAGAAAAATGTTATTCTATATCATTCCAACAATATTTCAAGCACTATCTCAAAATCAAGCAAAAGAAAAATAAGCAAAGTTCAAAAGAAAGCAAGAAAGCAATAAAATCCCTTTCCCTACCCTTTGAAAAAAAAAAAGAAGGGTGAATGAGCTTGAATCCCTGGAATTCTCAATTATTCGAAAATTGTGAGGTAAGCCCCATAACAGGTGGTTTGTGCCCAACCCGCTTGGCCTTGGGTAACTCCTAGCGTGGCGATATGTCTGTCACATTAGCGACCTTCTTTTGTACAGACCTATGTCTTCTTATGGATTAGCTAGCTCTTGATAATCCGGTCTACATAGTAGCCTAGTATGGTTATATGCATCTACATCATGGTTAATGAACACTTAGTTGGTTTATTCAAATCACTTGTATCATAGTATCTTGCTCAAAACTGGTAAATGAACAATGCAATTGCACACACATTTGTATTTGAGAGATTTTGTCTATCATTATGATAAATCAAGATTGGCAATGAATTCACTTATGCACATGGGATTCCTTATAAATCTAATTTTTGTCTTCAAAATACTTTGAAATATTATTTTGCAACTTGTTTGAAATAATCAAGTACAATTATTTATAACAAACATATCATATATATCTTATCGACTTTCGCAACGATGGTATAGTTTCAAAACCAAAATTGGAATTTTATGCTTAGCGCAAGTCCTCATTTTCATCTTTTCTATTCATTAAAAATCAATCATGTAATAAAACTATCCTTTCTTTGATCTTCGCGATGATGGTATAAGTCTATACCTACATATTCTATGCCTAGCGCAAACCATTGTAACAATATTTTTTCCCAATTTATCAAAATTCATAAAAACCATATGACTTCATTCTATTACACAAATTATGCTTTTCAAAAGCAAACACATTTTTATTATTTCATATCATTATGTCAACCTTTGCATTTTGCAATGATGGTATAATTCTTAAGGAATTATTCAACAAATTTTATCACACTTAGGAATTTATGCCTAGCAAAAATTATTTTACAATATTTCATGCATAATATTTTTATGGAAATCTGAAAGCAAACCATCATCATCATCATCATTTGCATCATCACAACAAAGTCTTAAGACAGTCTCTTAAGCACTTTTTTCTTTTAACAATATTTCTATCTTGGGACTAGCTTGACGACCGAGTGAGCAACGACTCCATGAAATGGTCTATAATAGCGACAATGTCCTTTGAAATTATTGTTAGAAATCTCTTTTTATTTTTATCACATTTCATTACAACCAATCAATTTGTTACATCAGATTATTTCATTTAAAATATTTATAGCATGACATCCAAGTTATAATATTTTCCAAAACGACATAATTACATGAATCATCAATAAAATCATTACATCAATCAAATCAATCAATCAAACATAAAAGCATCATAAACATACACATAACACAAGTCATATGATCAAAAACATATCATATATCAAACATAATTTCATTCAAAAATAATTCAAATTAATTTTGTTTTTTCGCGTTTTTACCTCAAACGTTCGATTTGGGTGAAAACACGGAGGGGGCACCATAGTAAGCTGTCGTACGATTCGACCAAGAATCGTCGCCTAAAAATGGGAATAATTTTTTTTTTTTTTGCTTTCTCATAGATCGAGAAGAACTCATCTTTAACGCATTTTCTTCGGAAAATTCGCTAAAGAGGGGGCAAAATGTAGCACCCTAAAATTGGCACAGTAAAATTGGAATAATTACATACACCTTAGTAAATAAATTTAAATTCAAATTTAACCTCCCAAACCGCCCGTTAACCGTCGAGAAACCCGTTTCCTCCTTTTTCGTGCCATTTTTAGCAGTTGTTTTGACCGTTTGACGATATCGTCTCCGATCAGACGATATCGCCCCAGATTTGACGATTTCGTCTGGACTAGAACGTCCAAACGATTTCATCGCAAAATTGAATTTGCATAGTTGGAATCCATTCCAACGGGTCTCCAATCCGGGCAGAAGTGTGTCTGCGCCGTTGGGACCCTTCGCCCGTTGAAGATCTCCCAAATTGGGATGATCTCCAACCTCCCAACAACTATCCTATGCCTATTTAACTCTAAGACTTTTCCCTCCCCAACCCCTGGCTGAATTTTTATGCAAATTGAACCTTTATGCTCTAAAACATCGTAATTCATATTTTGCATTAGTCCTATAGTCATTTCATTGCAGGTACACCACTGGTTTTCAGCCGGAGCCAGTACCTATTGTAGCCGACGAACCTGTCAAGATCGGAGGCAATCTCGTCAAATTCGGGACGATCTCGTACTGATGCGAGATGATTTCGACTGCAGCACACATCGAGGCAATCAGTGCCTGGAGTTTGTTCTTTTGTCTCTTTTCTCTGTCATTTTATGTTGTAAATTAGATTGTTTATTCAGTTTTTATATTATATTGCATTTGGAGTTCACCCATTTTGTCTAGTTTACAGATTAAGATCATATTCTGCTATCTAAACACAGTTATTTGCATTTACTTATGTTCTTGTATATTGTTCAACACTCATATTACTGTTTTACATAGTTTTCCCCCTGTTTGCAAAATAGAATTTCTCGTATTTCGCATCTGTTTGCTGTTTTGTAGGTCTCTGATGAATTCATCTGACGAATTCGTCAGATTTCAGACGATCTTGTCAGTTCAGACGATTTTATCAAATTGAAGGCGATTATGTTGAATTGCGGACTATCCAGACTGCTTCAAGCTTCAGAAACTCCATCAGACTTCCGGATCAGGTAATCTTCATTGGCCTCCTGCAAATTCTCTATTTCTATTTTCCTTTTTGTTTGTTGTATGCATTTAAATTGCATTTTCATGTAGTTTAAGTTAGAATCATTCGGCCAAACCTAGGACTTGAATGCTTAAAAATAAAACGAACTCATCAAAAACTCATTCCCAAAACCTAGGCGTGGAAACTGCCGTCAAATGTTTCCTGGTGAACCCACCATCCGTCGAAAAATCACCAAAATGCACCTCCCTTGAGAGGCGGGACCTTCGCAAAGTCCTCTCGTCCGAGGTACCGCACCATCCTTTTCCCATCCTCCTTCCGGGCGCGGATCCAATAGCCTGAAGGTAGGGGTGCAAAAAATTTGGAGCGATACAATAGAAAATAAACGGTAATATAAGACTTCGAACCAGAGCCACGTGGACCACCAAATAGCCACTGCCATAAATCTAGCTAGCATGTTTACTTCTCCAAGGTTGTGGTCCCAAAGAATGTCATATACGAAAGAAAGCAATTACCAAAGAATTATTAAGAGTAACTATCAATATAGAGCTTGTGGGAGTTTTTTTCAGTACTCTGCTATGTGTATCTGTAGCTTTTTGTTTCTCCACTATTTCAAGGAAGGGATTTGTATCTGTTTCTTTTTTTGTAATTATGATGCAGGTGTGTTTTCTTGAGGTATACCCAAAATGTTGTATGGGAAGTTTCTTTTTTATAATAGGCTATGTGCCTTACCGGATGTAATGGCTTTGGCGGCATGTAGATTTTACATATATAGGATCCTTAGTAAGGACATGTTCATTAACAACCCTGGGCTGATTTTTGTAAAAGGTTTTGGGTCAACTTGTAAAACCCAGTATTAATGCTATAGTATCTTATCTACCAAAAAAAATATATTTTCTAGAAGGGTTAATATAGATGATACAAAGGTGTATATCAATTTTGAGGGCTATCCAATTTTTTTTGGGTGATTTAGGTTTTGGCACTAAAGATGAAATAGCCTAGATAATAAAATAATAAAAAAATAAAAATAAAAAGTAAATTTTTATTTTTAGGTTTAAGATTTAGGGTTTTATTTAAGGTTTTATTTTGGGTTATATATTCTCTTTGTATCACATTGTAAATGGGTGAAATCCAGGAATGAGAAAGAAAGCATTTATTAGATTATTTCCATCTATTGTAACTTTTATGTGATTGGGAATTTTATCTTTTGATTTGTTTTTTTTTGTTACAATATTATGTGATTGAAGATTCTTATTCTAACCTCTTGTAGTTGGATTTACACCATTTGGTATCAAAGCAAGTTGGATATTCCTGGGGGAGAGAAGGTAATCTTGTCAATTATAATTATTTTTCTATTCATATATTTTTTTAAAATAACATAAATCATATTAGCATGAGGAGAGGAAGATGAGGTTATGTCCAGATCAATAGGAATATGCAAGAGCTATAGGAACAACTTACTCAGTTGACTGAAATGATGCCCCGCATGAGGGAAATATATCCCTCTAAATTTGCATATCTATATTTTGATAGTGAGACTATGGAAAGAGACAACAAGCTAGAGGTTCATGATGAGGAAGAACTAGAGAACAAGCCAAAGGTTAATGATGAGGAAGAACCAGAGAGGAAGCCAGAGGAGCATCAATTTGAGAATAGGCTAATTAGGGCCTTGGAAGGAAATAAATATGGAATCAATATTGATGTCCTTGAGTATGCAGGAGGGTTAAAACCATAGGAGTTGATAGACTGGTTGAATAGCATGGAGAATTTCTTTGAGTGGAAAAGTCTTTCAAAGGAAAATAAAGTTAATATTGCATGCACAAAGTTGAAAGGGCATGCGTTGATTTGGTGGGATCATCTACAGAATGAGAGGCAAAGAAAAGGAAAGGAAAATATAAGGGTCTGGTGTAAAATGGAAAAAAGAATTGAAGGAGAAATTATTACCCAGATATTATGCCCAAACATTATTTCATAGACTCCAAAACCTCAAACAAAAGGATCAAAGCATCAAGGACTACACCAATGAATTCTACATGTTATCAATTTGGGTGGGTCTTGTAGATTCATAATAATAGAAGGTTGGAAGGTATATGAATGGATTAAGCTATGTCATACAAGATGAATTAAGTATGCTTTGGATCCATAGTATAGAGGGTGCATATCAGTCAATATTAAAAGCATAAGAGAAAACATAAGAGGAGTAATTTTAGAAAAAGAGTGAATAAAGGACCATCATCACCTTCATTTAAAGGGTATCCCTAAAAGGGAGAATATTCTAGTACAAAGAAACAAGAAGAGTCTGGGCAGAATCAAGTTAACCACCAAAGAGGTGGCGGATCTCAAAGAGGAAGAGGTGAGGAGTTTCCATGGCTTGGCAAATTTTTATAGGAAGTTCATTAGGAATTTTAGTAGTATTGTTGCACCTATAACAGAGTGTATGAAGGGTAGAGAATTTGTGTGGACAAAGGTAGCAATAGAGGATTTTGAACTATTAAAGAAGAAGGTGACAGAAGCACCTATTTTGATATTGCTATATTTTAGCAAGCTATTTGAGGTTGATTGTGATGCCTCCCATGTGAGAATTGGAGTTGTACCGAGTCAAGAAGGGTGACCTATAACATTATTTAGTGAGATTTGAATGATGTAAGGAAGAAGTGTTCTACTTATGATGTGGAATTATATTCTATTGTGTGGGTATTGAGACACTAGAGGCATTATTTGGTGTCTAAAGAGTATGTTATTTACTTATCATGAAGCATTGAGGTCTATAAATACCCAGAAGAAATTAAATTAAATGCATGCAAAGTGGGTATCATTCTTGCAAGAGTATACATTTGTTTTGAAGCATAATTTAGGTAAGCAAAATCAAGTTGTTGATGCTTTGAGTAGATGTGTAGTGTTATTGACTACTATGGAGCATGAAGTAGTCATATTTGAGGTAATTAAGAAAATGTATGAAAATAACCCAGATTTTGGTGATATTGTGTAGTGTAAGAATCCAATATTGGTAGAAGTTGGTAGTGGTGTTTGTGATTATCTAATACAAAATGGTTATTTGTTTAAAGGGAAGAATTTGTGCATTCTTGTTGGTTCAATGAGGGAGAATATTATTAGTGAACTACACAGTGGAGATTTGGCTGGGTAATTTTGAGTGAGCAAGATGATTGCTCTTGTAGAGGAGAAGTATCATTGGCCAAAGGTAACAAGGGATATAACAAAAAAAATTTTAATATGCAGAGTGTACCAAATGACTAAAGACCATGTGTAGAATACAAGACTTTATATACCTTTTCCCATCCCTACAGGACCATGGATAGATTTGAGCATGGATTTTGTGTTGGGGTTGCCTAACACACAACAGAGTAAGGATTCAATTTTTGTTGTGGTAGATAGGTTTTCTAAGATGGGCTTTCTAGAAAACCAATGATGCTACTAGAGTTGCAGACTTATTCTTTAGAGAAGTTGTTAGACTACATGGTGTCCCAAAAATAATCACCTCATATTGGAATACAAGGTTTCTAAGTCACTTTTGGAGGACTCTATGGGGGAATATGGGAATAAAGCTATAATTCATTAGTGCATATCACCCCCAAACTGATGGGCAAATAAAAGTAGTAAATCGCAATTTGGGAAATCTTCTAAGGTGTATTTTTCGAGAAAAACCAAAGTAGTGGGACTTAGTCTTACCGCAAGTTGAGTTTGCATATAATAGTTCAGTCAATAGATCAACATGAAAATCTCCTTTTCATATTTTTTATGGTAAGAATCCCAATAGTGTGTTAGATATTATTAATCTATTGATTTTGGGTAAAATCAGTGATGATGCAAAGGCATTTGTAGAGCACATAGAGGAATTGCAAGAAGGTGTTAGAAAGAAGTTGCAAGATAGTAATAAAAATTATAAGGTAACAACAAATGCATGTAGGATACTAAATGTATTTCAAGTGGAAGACATGGTGATGGTTCACCTCAGGAATAAGCGGTTTCCAAAGGGCACATATAACAAATTAAAGTATAAGAATATTAGACCCTATAGAATTCTAAAGAAGATGAATGATAATACCTATAAAGTGGAGTTGGTTGATGATATTGATATCTCACCAATTTTTAATGTTACAAATTTTTATAACTTTCATGGGACTGAGAATGAAGTTGAAGAAGAATAAGACATAAACTAGGAGAAAAAAATACCTAAGAAGAAGAAAGAAAAAGTTATGCAAGTTCTTGATAAGAAGACAGTTAGTACCCGATAGGGAAACTATAGCAAATACTTGGTACAATGAGAAGGTTTACAATAGGAAGATAATACTTGGATTTCATAGGGGGAACTAAAAACTATTGACAGCAAAAATTTTCAAGAGTTTGATCAAAGGAACTCACAGGAGTAGAGTTCTTTTCAACCAAAGGAGAATGATGCAGGAGCCTATCTTGTAGAGGGCATAACTTTTGATCCGATCATTGGATCAGCTTGAAATTTTATGGGGAGTTATATAAATAGGTGGGCATACCATGGGCTAGACACTCTAGTCATCTAGTTGTTTTTCTAGGCTTTTTTCAAGTTCTAATTCCTTCATCTAGTACCCTAAAAATGGGATTTAGTATTTTTTTGAAAAATTGGACGAAAACAGATCTGGAATAACTTCTTATTTAGGCATGGGTAGGTGTTGAAATTTTCTATAAGGCTTAATATAGATGATACAAATATGCATATCAATTTTTAGGGATATTTGAGTTTTTCTGGGTGATTTAGGTTTTGGCACTAAATACGAAATAGCCTAGAAAATAAAATAAAATAAAATAAAAAGTAATTTTTTTATTTTTAGGCTTAATATTTAGGGTTTTGTTTTAGGGTTTATTTTGGGATATATATTCCCTTGGTATCGCATTGTAAAGGGGTGAAATCCAGGAATGAGAAAGAAAACATTTATCAAATTATTTCCATCTATTGTAACTTTTATGTGATTGGGAATTGTATCTTTTGCTATGTTTCTTTTTGTCAAGATATTATGTGATTGGAGGTTCTTGTTCTAAACTATTGCATATGAATTTACACCAATGCGATTTTAAAAATTATGGAAATACCCTAGATTAAATTTGATTAGTAACATAAAATTCCACTGAGTGCATATCATATTCTATTAAACATAAACATAAAGTCAAGTTAAAACCAAGAAGAGGGACTTTTAGAATGGTTTAAAAGTGGTATAGGGTTAAACAAGATTGGTAAAAAAGAAGAATGGTTAAATATTGTTAAAAATATATATATATTTTTAGAGATATATTGAATACGCTAGGAAAGTGGATTACAAAATAAAATATTTAGAAAGAGAAATCATATAGAATGCATATTTAAATATTGCATGTATAGATAAGGATTGTTTGATGTCCATGGGCTCTAGAAGGTTGATATTGATCTTCTTCAACTACCTCTTGCATTAAGGAGGTACAAAATAAATTTTTAACATACCCCTATAAATTTATTTTGTTAATATCCAAAAATAAATATACAAGGCTTATGTCAAATACATCAAAATTTTGGGGTTCACAACAAAAGTTCTTCAATATGACTATAATATGTTTCAAATCTAGAAGACCTCTAAGACAAACAAATCGAGTCTCATTCAAGGTTTTGGTAAAGATGTTTATAGTCTAATTTTTTTTTGTGCAATACTTGATATGAATCACCTACTGTTGTATAAGTTATTTTGTAAAGGTACTTTGATTGTAATAGTGCAATATGGTAGGTCATGTTGGTGCTACTATAATATTGAGAATGTTCCTTAACCATATAATCTCTTTGGTTGTCTTGTTAGTTGTTATGCATTTTACTTCTATTGTAGATAAAAAAATTGTACTTTATTTCTTGATATACCAAGATATAGGACCTAAACCAAGTGAAAAAACATATTTTGTATTATACATTCTATCAACTACACAACCTTCCCAATTTGAATTTGAATATCTTATAAGAAGTAATTATCCAGCAAATGAGTACTCAATGCCCATGCTTAATGTACCTTGCACATATCTCAATATCCTCTTTGTAGCTTCCAATGGGAAACTTTTGGATAAGTCATAAATCTAGATACATACTAACTACATAAGAGATATCTCATCTGGTATAGGTCAAGTATGTCATGCCACCTACAAGTTGTCACTAGAGTGTTGGATTGATTTTATCTCCTTCCATATATTTTCTCAACTTTGTACTTGTAGAAATTAGAGTGGATACTTTTTTTCATAATTTTACATTTTGAATCTAACTAGCAAGTCCTTGACATATTGCCTTTGGGAAATAAATATACTCTCTTTAATTGTCCATTACCTCAAATATACTCTCTTTAATTGTCCATTACCTCAAATATAAGAAATTAATGAAGAAGTCTCAAGCTTGTCATTTCAAATTAGTCCCTTAGTCATGGCTTCAATTCACTAATATTCTATAAATTATCACCTACGATGATGAGATCATCCACATATAGTACACTAATGAGTATTTCGTTGTTGAATTTCTTCACATATAATTTTGGATCATAGGAACTATTATTAAATCCTTCAATTTTGAATAATTAATTAATATTTGCATACCAAACCCTTAGAGCTTGTTTCAATCCATAAAGTGTTTTCTTTAATCTACATACTAAGTGTTTTCCCCCTCTTTCACAAATACTTATGGTTGAGTCATACAAATTTCTTCCTCTATCACAGCATTAGTAAAAAATTCTCGCCATTTATTTATTAATTTTTCCATCTTGGAATAAGCTACAAGTGCAATAACTATTCTAATAGTGTTGATTTTAATAATGGAAGAAAATGTTTCTCCGTAAGCAATTTCTTTCTTTTGAGAGTAACCCTTGGAAAGTCTTGCCTTATGTTTTTTAATATTCCCATAATCCATTGAATTTATACTTAATTTTGTACTTGCATCTACTTCCAACAACATTTTTTCCCTTAGGTAGTTCCACTAACTTTCAAGTCTGATTTTTGATCAAGGAGTTATACTCATTTAACATATCTTGCTCACATTCGGTCTACTAAAAGTATGAGAATCATTGGTTTTGATAAATATTTTTATCAAATCATAGTTTGAAATTTTCATATAAACCAACATACATTGCAAATATATATTATATCAAAATAAAGATTCACTAAAATACTGTGACCCAATGAAACCAAAATTCACGGTTAAAACTTTTTCCTTTCTTAATTAGTTCTTGTTAAGTTAAGTTGGTTGACCAACCATGGACTCTCAAAGGCCTACCTACAAAGTTTGGACAAGAGGCGGACCTTAATTGACTGTGATTCTACCGACATATTCCTAGGTTAAGTTGGTTGATCAATTATGGACTCTCAAAAGCCTACCTAAGATGGACTCTCAAAAGCCTACCTAAGTTTAGGCAAGAGGCGGACCATAATTGACTTTTAGTCTACGGGCATATTCCTATGTTGGAATTTTGCTCTGCATACTCTCCCTTACCAATCTCATGCTCATGCCACCGGAATGGCAAACAGAAAGTGCACTACATACTACATTGAAAGGAATTCATCCATTAATGCATAATGTGTATCCGGGAAAATGGTGAAGGACATGCCCTAATTTGGGAAGGATTTGCGTAGTGTGTTAAGGTTATATCGGGTCTTCGCTTTCCTGTCCTGTGAATCGGACGGTCTAAAAGAAAGCAAGAAAATAACTTAAACCCATAAGCTAATTAATCCAGTAATTATATATAATATAGTGAGTACATACAAATATTTTAACAATATAAATCTATATCTTAAGGATCACAGAACCAATATCTGTAGATTTTATATATATATATATATATATATTATTTTATTAAGTAGGAAACTAGTATTATTCCATTTGGACAGGTCTGATTGGCTCTCAAACTTCCCCGAGGATCTTATCTCCATTGTCAATGCTGATATGTCGGAGGTCATATGGACCCCGGCTAAGATTAAAAAATATCCTAAAAGACCCATACTTACTTGTTCTTATATATATAATATTAATGGATTCAGGAAAAGAAAGAATAATCTTATACTTTTAATCAGGTATACTTCAAAAGTTAAAGAAAAGCTTACACTTTTAAATCTATCATGATCGAGAGCTTGTCAAGTGATAAAACTTTTAATCCACTCAAATTTCAATGTGGGATCAAGAAGGTAGACAAAAAGGTTGTGTAATCTTACTATATTATTATCAGTATGCTATCTATGGATATGGTTTATAAAGTTGATCTATGATCATATAGTATTAAGAAAGAGAAAGTTGACAACGTGAAACTAAACTTCTGCATTTTATCAGCCGTGAGTTGTTATAAAACCATGTCTACTAAAATATAGCAGTGCTATTTTGTAGGTTGCTTCAAAAAGATTGGCATATGCTGGAAATTTATCTTATATATAGGTTTCGTGTGTAAATGCAAAATTCAAACATTATACATATTTATAATTTAAGTGATGACTTCTTGTGGTTATTGAACCCTAAACGAAAAGAAAAAAAAAACATCACGTATACGTCTTTTGGCGTTTTCTTGGTCCCAATAATCCTCAGCAGAAAAGAAAAGGCGTTACCTTGGAAAGTAATAAACAGATTGACAAAGGAAAGATCTCAATCTTTTCTTTTTGGACGACCTTTTTAATTTACTATAAAAAATTATCATCAATATATCCTGGATTGTGTATTCATGCAAATTTTATTCCCAAATTCCATGCTTTCCTAACGTGGGTCACGTTAAATCAGAATTTGCTTTCGGCCACTTATTGTATAGATTCTTCTCTCCATGATGGCAGCGAATTTGTACTCAGTGTGCGATACAGATAATAATCATATAGGGAGTATGCCAGTCATCGTCACCGACTTTGCATCAGATGGAATTTCTTTCGAAGTTTTTTTTCCTGAAAAAGAAGAATCACCTACATATGTACATCCTTAAAGGGGATATATATACTATAACCAGTTATAATTTTAACCATAGAATAGTCTTAAAAATAAATTATAGCCAAATGAACGTCAAATTTAGGTGACATACCTTTATGTAGTATGTGAAGCACGCACCATGCTTTTGCCTCTAATTTTTAGTGTGAGTATAAAAAATTCAGACTTTCCATTTAAGGGATATGCGTTTGAAATAATTAATATCCACTCAATGTATAATAAGGTATAACTTTTTCATGTAATCATCGTAATGTTAAAAAAATTCAAAGCGTCTGTTTGAGTTTGTGGCGTTTCTATGAAGAATAATATATTTTGCCTCTAATTTTTAGTGTGAGTATATAAAATTCAGGATATGCATTTGAAATCCACTCAATGTATAATAAGGTATCACTTTTTCATGCAATCATCATAATATTATTAAAATTCAAATCACATCTATCGGAGCTTGTGGTGTTTCTACGAGGAATAATATATTTTGTTTGAATTGGGTATCAAACCTTTTCATTATGGATCAAGAATCCGCATCAGACGGGATTTTGTCATCTTTTTTCGTTATGTGTTTTATTTATTTTAAAGTGTAGTTATTGTATACGAGTAACAATAATGAAACAAATTGAATTTGACACTTGTTTATTAATTGGAATAATTTTTATTTATATAATATTGTTTCTTCAATTAGTTTAAAACTGAAACTTTAAATATTTTTTAAAAAATAAATTATTATAATTTTAAAAATTAAATGTTCAAAGTTTAAACCATAGAGTAGGTGAGTGAGTGTATGAGGAGTGAATGTATACATGATTGTACATAACAAAAAAATAATAATAATAAAAAAATATTTGCTTATTAAATTTTTAAATAAAAGTTTTTTTTAAAATCTCGTTTATCATTTAGTAGATGTTTAGTTTTAAATTTAAGTTTGTTTTACTTCATTATAAATGATAATCATTTTTTTTTTTTTTTTTTTGGTTATTGAGAGAAACCTCTATGACCAACGTGCACGGCTGAGGAGTCTCCTCTCAATCATGATCTCACGTAAATCCAATTATGATCTCTCGTAAATCTGAGAACTATACTTATCGATGGAGCGATGGAGAATTTAACACAAAGCCACCACACACCCACCCCTGACACACTCACCATGCAACGATTTGAACCTTGAACCTATTATAAATAATAATATTATTATTAGAGTCATGTTAATATTTAAATAAATAAATATTTTTTTTATGGATATAATTAATTAATAAAACCTTTTATAAATGAATTATTAAAAATAAAAATTTTGTAAATTTATTTGTGATAATTTAATTATGGATTATAATTTAAAGGAATCTAAATTTTTTTTATTATATCTATTAAGCAAATAATGTGTCAAATAAATCAAATACTATCACACTTTGATTATGGTTTTATATATAAGAAAGAAAACAAATAATTTTATTCTTATTATCTTAAACTAAGATAATAGTTTAATGGTGGGTATTTTTTAAGTTTTAACTTTTGTTAGGTTTATTTGATATATTGAAGTACTTCTAAATAAAATATTTTTTGGATTAATTTTTAAGGGTTACGTGGATTGGTAAGTGTAGATGTGGCTCTTTTACCAAGAAGATATCTAGGTTCAAACTTTGGAGGAAGTCAACCCTTTACAAAGATAGTACGTCAAACCCCATCTCATATCATGTCGGGTCAACAAAAATGACACAGATAGGTTTGTTAGGAGTCGTCCCTGTGATTTGTGGTTGGGAGCAGTCCATGTGGTTTGTGGGTTGAACCCTGTGCTAACCAGTGTCCTAACCAGTTACTAGAAATAGTAATAAAAAAATATTTTTTAACTATAATATTATAAACACTATATCTCAATTACAATTATTATGTATATAATACATTATCACTATTGGTGTATTTTTAAAAATTAAAAATAATTGTTAATGTTAAATTTTTTAATTAAATAATCTATAATACATAAATATTGTAAAATTACATAGTTAAGATAAATATAAGAATAAATTTAGTCTAAAAGAGACCCTCCTTTCGATTCCAAAGGACCATCCTGACTATTTCGTGGAGTTGAATTTGGGATTTTTTCTAGACCTGAGACCTCCCTCGGTGCCCAATATTCGTAATTCCATTAAGTGGTCCCCACCCCCTCCTGGGTGGCTAAAGCTGAATTTTGACGGTGTGTCCAAGGGAAATCCTGGCAAAGCCGGTGCGGGTGGCCTTATTAGAGATCATCTTGTTGAAATTATTTTTGCCTTCTCTAAAGACTTAGGAATGTCGTCCTCCCATTTTGTTGAATGTAGAGCTACCTATAAGGGTATTTTTTATTAAAGGATTTGGGAGGTCGTAGGGTTATCATTGAAGGAGATTCGTTTAATGCTGTGAATTTTTTGAAGGGTGTGTGTTGTTCGAGATGGCGTCTTTATAATCTCATTGATGTAGCCAAGGCCCACCTTTCTTCTTTCGATGAATTTTCTATTTGCCATGTGTACCAGGAAGGTAATGCGATGGCAAATTTTCTGGCTAACGTGGTCGTTGGCAATCAGGGGTTTAAGATTTGGCGCTCAGTTTTTTTAGTGGAATTGGTCAATCTAGTTAATTATGATAAGCCACCAAGTTGATTGCTATTATCAAGGGTCTCTATTGGAGGTATGACATTCATTGAAGATAGATATCGCGTGAGAAGATCGAAGGTGTGGTCTGTGGGCTGTCGTTGCTTTGTTTTATGGTCTCTCTTCTCTTACTGGTTTTCAAATTTCAAATTCAAATTTCTAATGCATGCCTTGGATGGGGATGTTTACTGGCCTCATTTAATGATGCTTTAATGGGGGACATATACGATTCAAATTTTAAATATTGTCTCATTCTTAATCCTACGAAGATTTGGTGGTTGGTCCTATACGTTGTGATGATCACTTTCATTTATGATGTTAGGTGGCAGAAGTGGTGTAGCTTGCTGAAAGGTCCCATCTGGAGGGGTGACTTTTTAAATTCTTGTTCCTCTTCACTCTGTCTTGGGCTCGTTGGATATTGGATTTCTCTGGGTGATGTGTTGATGATGGCTATTCAGGGTACTTTGGGGGAATTTAGTCTTTCCTGTGTCAGACAGAGCCAATATTATGGAATGTGCATTCATATTGTCCATGTCAAACGATTTTATGGGCCCCCTTTTAAGTGTTTTCTTCCAATGTGCTTCTCGAATTTAGGGATTAATGATTTACCTTCTAGAACATTCGAAAGTATGGGCTCGAGGTTTGGTAATCAACACCCCCTTTTTGAATTGGGTGTCTCATGGTCTGCCCTGTATGATGGTTCCTTCCTCATTCTTATTGGTGGTGATTCTTCCAAGCTCGAATCGAATGGAGGTGGCGATTGGGAGCTTTATTAATGACCAGACTTGTCATTATTTTCCTCACATTTGTCTCTCTTTTTCTTCATGATATGACAGCTAGTCTCTATGATGTTGCCTATTGTTTTGTTCACTATTAGGTTCTATTTTCTTCTAAGTGGAGCCCTCTCTTGCCTTCAAGTTGGTTCTTAGTTGGTGTTTTGCGGACTGGCCCCCTACGGGATCATATTTCTAAGGGATCCTTTTGGTCAGTTGGTTCGTGGTCCTAAGTGGAGTGTTGTTTCCCCCTCCTTGGAGGGTGGTTCTCGGTTTGCTTCTAGATCAAACTCTGACGAGAGTTTGGACTCTCTCTCCTTCTCTTTTGGTGTCATCCCGAAGAGGATTTCTAAAAAGATTCAAATTTCTTCAAAAGGGGTGTGGGGTGGCGACCCAAAGGCAAAATAGGTTCTTTCCTCCGCCCCCAATGCTAATGCTATTATTTATTTGGCTCCCAAGGAGAGCATGGCTTATCTTGGTGGTTCTGTTCCAGTGTCGAAGGTTTATTCTGTAGTAGATCATCGTTTGTCAAAGCGGCTTCAGAGCAATTTGGTGGAGGAGGACTCTCCTTTAGTGAAGGCTTCTTCTGATATGGATTTTCGCCCACGGGATTTTCCTCGAAAAAGTATGTGGAGGAAATTATTTCTTCGACAGAGTCGAAATCTTCTACAGATGTAGTTCTTAGAGACTTATTGCTTATTGATGTTAATCAACGTAAAATTTGGAGCACGCTGAAACTTACCCTTGATTTAACGGAGAATGTTTCTAGTCTGGCGGCCAATGTCTCTCAAGGTGTGCATAAGTTAGGGTAGAACCTCCTCAGTTCTCTCTTCTTTGCCACATTTTGGTCTAGTTTCCTCCTTTTTTTTGGTTTGCCTTTGGTTTTTCCAGGCTTGTTGGGTTTTCACCCGTTTGTTTTCTCCTTGTAGTGGTTGTGGGATCCCGTTAAAACCCTCTACTTTTAATAGTACAAAAAAAAGAATAGATTTAGTCTAACATTATTTTATAAAAAATTTAGATTTATTTTTTTAGTTTTTAAATTATAATTAAAACTTTTATTTTTTATCAAATATCAAAATTAAATAATAAAAATAAATAATAAAAATAAAATTATATATATATATATATATATCTATTGGTCCCCCAGATTGGGATTTGGCAACGGAATGTGTTATGTTAGATGCCATTCCTACGTTGGTGACGGAGGAAATAAATGCGGGTTTGGAGGTCCTGCTCACAGATGATGAAATAGTTAATGTTGTTAAGAAGCTGGGGCCTTTAAAGGCTCTGGGGCCTGATGAATTTCCTCCATTGTTATTTCAAAAATATTAGAATATTTGCGGGTCTGAGGTGGCGGAAGCTCTGAGAGAAGCCCAAATATCGGCAGAGATTCCTAAATCCTTGAATGCCATGTTGATTGCCTTAATTTCAAAAAAGTATTTTGCCTCATCATTTAAGGATTTTAGACCAATCAGTTTGTGCAATTTTTGATATAAATTCCTTTCTAAGGCTTTGTCTAATAGAATCAAGGGGCTGCTTCTAAATCTCATTGATATGGCTCAGAGCATCTTTGTGCCAGGTAGACAAATCTTAGATGATGTTGTTGTCATGCATGAGCTTCTTCATTCGATCAAGTACAGTGGTAGATATGCTTTTCTTTTAAAGCTCGACATCAGCAAGGCTTATGACAAAGTGACGTGGTCATTCTTACAAGAGGTGATGAGGAAGTTTGCCTTCAGTGATCGATGGGTCACCCTTATTTCAACTTGCATTTCTTTAGTTTGATGCTCCATTCTAGTGAACAAATCGGTGTCTAGCTTTTTTAAGTCTCATCACGGTTTGAGGCAAGGCGATATGCTTTCCTCCTTCCTCTTCCTCTTTGTGGCAGAGACTTTGAGGAGAGTGATTGGAAGGTTGAGCGGGTAGGTGGGTATTCATCCAACTCTCCCATGTCCACTTGTATCTCATCACCAATTTGCTAAAGACACTCTGATTACTAGTGGTGCATCGGTATTTTTTGCCCAAGATATTAAAAAGATCTTATTATGTTATGAGAGGGTTGTTGGTCAAGAGATCAACTTTGCAAAATCAATTTTATATATATATATATATATATATATATATATATATATATATATATATATATATATCACTAAAAAGGTCTATCTTTAAGTTTTAATATCCTATATTGATATCTGAAGACTCGGACTAATAAATATTATTAAATAGGTTTTATATAGAACTTAACACGTTGGCCTTAACCAAATAGGTTCATATTGTTACCTCCTTTGAATATTCCTGATAAGTACAGTTAATACGAAAGTGAAACAAAATCAATAATGTTCTTAATAAAATGTAAAGTATTTTTTATTATGAATTAACTAGTGACGTCGAACATAATATTGCCAACTCAACAATATTGGTTAGCTTTGTTAACCAGCTATTGGCTGTTGTGAATTTGCTACAAGAGGAAGCTTTTAGTGGATTTAAACTTTATGTTATTGTCGTACATACTCTGCGTTACTAAACCCATGCCACCTTGAAAGCCGAAAGTGAACATGGAAGGAAACTCATCTTCTCATGCCTAATACGAAGGAAAAAAAAAAAAAGGTGAAAGGATCTGCCTAGTTTGTTGAGTTTGCAATAATATAAAAAAGCAGCCATAGCTTTTACATCTCGCATAACAATATGAACGTTTTAAGCAATAACGGATGCTTTTAGTTGCAGGGTTTGCACTCAAATATTTTTGCTTATGTGCCTGTGTTCTGTTTCATGTAGTTAGTTCCTTGGCTTTCAAGTTAGACGTTATGCTTTTCTTGTGTTGGATCCAAACCCACAAATATTTGCTTAATATACGCCATTGAGATAGTGGGAGAGAACGAAAAGCACATCATGTGTGATTTGAGTGGCGGGTGCTGCCCATGTACTACTATAATATATATAGAACTCTATAACACTGAAGAAGGTCATAAAGAAACTAAAGCAAAACAAAATAACGAGACTTAAAAAAAATTATGGACATACCCTCGATTAAAAGTTGGTCATAAGCATAAAGTCAAGTTAAAACCAGAAAAAGAGGCAGTTTAGAATGGTTTAGAATATTATTTGGTTTCTATATTGGTAAACAAGGAGAAGGGTTAAACATTGTTAACAAACATACTTAATTTTATTTTTAGAGATAGATTGAATACATGAAGAAAGTCGATAACAAAATAGAAGAGGAAGAAGAGAAATTATATAGAATGCATATTTAAATATTGCATGTATAGGCAACGATTGGTTGATGCCCATGGGTTCTAGAAGGTTGGTATTGGTTTTTTTTGACCTGCCTCCTACATCAGTGCATTAAGGAGGTACGAAATGAATTTTCAACATATATAAAGATCCAAAAATAAAGATGGAAGGCTTATGAAAATTACATCAAAATTGAGGAGTTCATAACAAAAGTTCTTCAACATGATTCATGTAATATCTTTTAAATCAGGATTATGCATAAGGGGTCCACCCCAAAATCTATTTATAAAATCAAGGTGAATTGTTTTAAAATATTGATGAATTATGTCCAAGGATACATGGCAAATTGCATTCATTTTTCACCAAAAAATTTTAAACTGGGGCGAATCAATTGAAAAAAAAATTTAGAGGTTTCGGTCGGTTGCAGGGGGTTTTAGTTGATTATTTGCAGAGGGTTTTTTTAGTATTTTACTCTACAGTCGATCAGCTTAGGCCGATTGATATGTCTCTGCAATCGATCAGATTATGTCGATCAGTTGAAGAGGTGCTATTTTGTAGAGAACCTTCTAAGAGGCATAACTTTTGATCCAGAGCTCCATTTTCAATTTTTTTTAAAACCACCTAGCTCAATAGGATCTACACAAAAAACTTAGTAAAATCCTCAAAAAACCATATGAAACCGATCAACATGGCTGCAACCAACCGATACCTCTACAACCGATCGATTGCAGCCATGTCGATCGGTTTTAGATTGTTTTTTGAGTATTTTACTAAGTTTTTTGTGTAGATCTCGTTGAGCTAGGTGGTTTTTTAAAAAAATTAAAACGAAGCTCTGGATCAAAAGTTATGCCTCCTAGAAGGTTCTCTACAAAAGCGCACCTCTGCAACCGATCGACATAAGTCGATTGGTTGTAGATGCATGTCAATCCTCTACAACCAATCGACTTATGTCGATCGGTTGCAGAGGTACCTTTTTGTAGAGAATCTTCTAAGAGGCATAACTTTTGGTCTAGATCTTTGTTTTCATTTTTTTAAAACCACCTAGCTTAACGAGATCTACACAAATTAGTAAAATCCTCAAAAAATAATCTAAAATCGAACAACATGGCTACAACAAATCCGTTGCAGCCATGTCGATCAGTTTTAGATTGTTTTTTTTAGGATTTTACTATTATTTTTGTGTAGATCTCGTCGAGATGGTTGGTTTAAAAAAAAAAATCAAAAACGGAGCTCTGGATCAAATGTTATGCCTCCTATAAGGTTCTCTGTAAAAGCGTACCTCTGCAATCGATTGACATAAGCCAATCAGTTGCAAAGGTGTGTAAATCAGTTTAGGTTGATTGACATGCCTCTACAACCAATCGCATTAGGTCGATTGACACACCTTTGCAATCGATTGCTTATGTCGATCGGTTGTAGAGGTGTGCTTTTGTAGAGAACCTTCTAGGAGGCATAACTTTTGATCCAGAGCTTTGTTTTCAATTTTTTTTTTAAAACAGCTAGCTTGATGATATCTACAAAAAAATATTAGTAAAATCCTCAAAAAACAATCTGAAACTGATCAACATGGCTGCACCCAACCGACTTGGCTACAACCAGTCGGTTTCAGCCATGTCAAACATTTTTAGATTGTTTTTTTTTAGGATTTTACTAAGTTTTTTTTGTAGATCTCATCGAGATATGTGGTTTAAAAAAAATGAAAATGGAGCTTTGGATCAAACTTTATACCTCATAGAAGGTTCTCTACAAAAGCACACCTCTACAACTGATCAGCATAAGCCGATCGGTTGCAGAGGTATGTCAATCAACCTAATTCGATCAGTTACAGAGAGTAACTGATCAGTATAAGTCGATCAATTACAAAGGTGTGTCAATCGACCTAATTTGATCAGTTGCAAATCTACAACCAATCAGCCTAAACCAATTGACATGCCTTTGCAACCGATCGACTTATGTTGATCGGTTGTAGAGGTTTCGATCGGTTGCAGAGGTGTGGGTTGATTGCAGAGGTGTTTTGGATGCATGTTTATTGGTACCCCCTTTAGTTTTTATACAAGTAGTATATGTGGTGAATTGGGCAGGAAAAACAAAATTGTTTATAATTTGAAGGTAAATTGGACGAGGAAAAATAAAATTATTTATAATTTGAAGGTGAATTGTCTTTTGAATTGGGTGAAAGTGGTTGGTGAATTAAAATAAAAATAGGATAATTATTATCAAAGTTGGGTGAATTGACCCCAAAAAAACTTCCACCCCGTAAATTTTGGGCGAATGGGTCCTAGTGAAAGGTTCCAAAATTAGAAAATTTTAAATTTCAAAAATCCTAAATATAGCCAATTTACGATATTTCATGCTTATGCATAACCCTGTTTCAAACCTAGAAGACCTCTAGGATAGACAAATATAATCTCATTCAAGGTTTTGGTAAAGATGTTTACAATCTAATCTTTTCTTGTGAATACTTGAGATGAATCACCTATTGTTGAATAAGTTATCTGATGTAGTAATGGTATACTTCAATGTACTTAGTTCTTGCATGGAACACTATATTCTTGGTAAGCTTAAATGTGCTGTGATTATCATAGTGTAATATGGTACTTTGTGTCTGGTGCTACTATAATTTTGAGAGAATGTTCCTTAACCATATGACCTCTTTGGTTGCCTTATTAGTTGTGATGTATTCTACTTTTATTGTAGATAAAGCTATAGTACTTTATTTCTTGTTATACCAAGATATAGGACCAAAACCAAGTGATAAAACATATTTTGTATTTGATCTTCTATCAACTACACAACCTTCCCAATTTGAATCAGAATATCCTATAACAAGTAATTTTCCACCGAATGAGTACTCAATGCACATGCTTAATGTACCTCATATCTCAATATCCTCTTTGTAGCTTCCAATGGGAAACTTTTGGATAAGTCATAAATGTAGATACATATTAACTATATAAGAGATGTCTTGTCTGGTATAGATCAAGTATATCATGCTACCTACATGCTGTCACTAGAGTGTTGGATTGACTTTATCCCCTTCCATATACTTGTTGTACTTGTACAAATTAGAGTGGATGCTATTTTTTTCATAATTTTACATTTTGAATCTAACTAGAAAGTCCTTGACATATTTCTTTTGGGAAAGAAATATACTCTCTTTAATTTTCCATACCTCAAATCCAATAAATTAATGGAGAAATCCTAAGCTTGTCATTTCAAATAGGTCCCTTAGTCGTGGCTTCAATTCACTAATATTCTATAAATTATCAAGGAACTCATGAGTATTCCATTGTTGAAAGTCTTCACATATAATTTTGGATCATAGGAACTCATATTAAATCCTTTAATTTTGAAGAATTTAGTAGTCTTTGCATACTAGACCCTTAGAGCTTGTTTCAGTCCATAAAGTGATTTATTGAATTTGCATACTACATGTTTTCCCCCCTCTTTAAAAATCCCTTATGGTTGAGTCATACAAATTTCTTCCTCTATCTCTCCATTTTAGAAAAATATTCATGACATCCATTTATTATTTTTTCCACCTAGAATAAGCTACAAGTGTAATAACTATCGTGATAGTGTTGATTTTAACAATGGGAGAAAATGTTTCTTTATAAGCAATTCCTTTCTTTTGAGAGTAGCCCTTGGCCACAAGTCTTACCTTATGTTTTTTAACACTCCCATTGTATTTATACTTTATTTTGTACTTGTATCCACTTCCAACAATATTTTTTTCCTTGGGTACTTCTACTAACTCCCAATTCTGATTTTTGATCAAGGAATTGTACTCGTCTTACATATCTTGCTCACATTATCTTTTTCCTTATGCCTACTCAAAAGTATGAGGATCATTGGTTTCCATAATTGTTTTCATCAGATCATAATTAATAGTTTAAATTTTCATCGAAACCTCCTTAGTGTTGTTAGATTTGTTGAAGACTGATTGTCTTCTCAGGAGATTTTTCTCACCATCAAGAAGTTTTTTATTTGAATTATTACTAGTTTTAAAATCATCAATTTTAATTTGAGGAGGATAACATGGAGGAGTTGAGACACTCCCTTGAATACCTTAATTAAACTTCACATCCACACTAATAAAACATCTTTAGTTGGAGGATCATATAGCCTATATCCCTTCTTGTGACAATCATAGTCAATAAAAATATACTTAATGCTCTTACTATCAAACTTCTTGGTTCTTATTTTATCTAGCACATGAGAATATGCTTCACAGCTAAATACTTTGAAATAGTCCTTATTGGGCTTCCTTCAATTCCATGCTTCTCGTGGTGTGATATTATTAAAGCATGATGTAGAGGACCTATTTTGAATATGAGTTATTGTACTTATTGTTTCTACCCAAATTTCCATATGCAAGTTATTAAATTGAATCATGCATCAATCCATTTCATCCAAAGTTCTATTTTTCCTTTTAGCCACTTCATTTTATTGTGGAGTATATCTATTTATTGTCTCTCTTCAAATGCCATGTATTTCATAAAATTTCTTGAATTTATGATTAACATATTCTCCTCCATTTCCATATCTTATCCTATTAATTCTTTTGTTACCCTAATTTTCCACTAGAGCCTTGAATGTTTCAAACTTTTCAAACACTTAATCCTTGGTATTAAGAAAATATGTCCATGTTTTTATATAAAAATCACCTATGAAGGTTAATATATATTTACCTCCCTTAGTTATTGAGTAGTAATGGATTCACATAAGTCATTATGCACAAGCTCAAGCAATTCTCTTGCTCTTGGTGTACTCCTTTGAAATGGATCTTTATGTTGTTTTCCAACCATATAACATTTGCAAACACCTGTATTTGCTTTGATCCAAGGGGGGAAAAGAACCATATCTTTCTTTGATAATGTAGAAAAACTTTGATAATTTGAGTACCCAAACCTTAGTATCATAATTCAATAAAATAGTCATGTATTGTCACATAAGCAACCTTGTTTGGAAGCTCCTAATCAAGTTTATATATTCTAATTTATATTATTTCTACTACTATAAATATGTATCCATATCTTATATTTTTATCAAATATTTTTGTTGATAAAATTCGACCTTGTATCCATGCTTTGTTATTTGATTCACTGAAAGAAGATTCTTCTTCAAATTTGGTATATTAAGCACATTAGTAATTTTTCATTTCTTGTCATTATTATCCTTCATGGAAATAGTTCCAGTATCTTCAATGCTAAGTGAAATATCTTCACCTAAAATAATATTGTGTGGTCCATTTTCCTTCTCTAGAGACTCAAAATATTCCTTGTGATAATTCATATGCTAACATACAACTGAGTCAATATACCAAGTATATGTCGAGCTTCCATATATAGCAATAAAAGTAGATAGAATATTTTTGGAACATTTATTATCTTGGGTAAAGTTTTATTGATTCTTTTTCTAGAATCTTTGAAAGCTACCTATTTTTATTTTATAACATTGATCTACTTTATGCGCATCACTCCCACACTTATAACAATTAGCTTAAAGGTATTCCTTTTTTAATTACTATTATGCCTCTAATTGATGTTTCTTTATTTTCAAATTGATTACCTTCCTTACATATGTGATGATTTTGTACCAAAGGCTTCTTCCATCTATTGTCTTGGCTTGTATTTATTTTTTTCTTCTTTGAATAGTAGATCTCCACTTTCCTTTAGTCACCAATGCCTATCTAATCTTACAAGACTCACCATAAAATTTTAAATTTTATATTCTTCACTTAGTAAGGTTCCACATAGCTCATCAAATCTCATTGTGCCAAATTTATTATTAGCTTAGATATGGGTACAATGTTAAGATATTTTCTAGGTAGGATATTAATTATAAAATTCATTGATGGGCATTAGTATTGTATTACATTTAATATTGACACGGATCATGTATTACATTTAATATTGATGGGTATTAGTATTATCTTACATTTAATATTGACATAGATAATGTATTGCATTTAATATTGACATGGATCGTGCATATTAAATGCCTTCTTGTAAAGGTAGACATACCTATAAATATATTTTTGTTGAATGCAATTAACAATTTTCATCGTGCCATTCTTGTGTTTGCATCTTGAGTGTTCTTTCCACATTATTGGTATCAGAGCAAGGTGCAAGGGTTTTTGGAAAGTATCCTCTTCCTGAGATTGGATTGGTTTAGAAAGGAATGAGAAATCCAACCCCTAAATCTTTATGGATGAATGCTCTTTCCCTATCATGAATAGTTTTGAGCACTCCTATTTTTTAAAACTCTTATTTGGGGTCCCTCTAACTCTTGATCCTCAACTAGATGGGGTCCCTCTAACTCCTGATCCTCTACTCACACTACAGTGCAGTCTTTTCTATTTTTTTCGATCTTATCTACATTTCTATTTGCATTTTCCAACACAAGTGAGGCCAATCTACCCATTTTTTTATTTCCACTGGCGTTGTTATCCACATATTTGTTTGACCTGTGTACTCAATTATATTCATAGTTAGGGTCCCTCTGATCCTTGACCCTTAGCTCATGTTGTTGTGTAGTCTTTCTGATTTTTCTTAGTCTGATATGCATTCTTTATAGTTTCCATGTTCGACACCATGATGTCAAACCTCAAGCTTTCACTCAATTAGATATCTCACCGAATTATGGATCTCTTTACATAAATTCAATAGATTCAATCTAAAATTCTTATTGCCATGACTATTGTTGATAAAATTATTCTTACCAAAAAGCACACCAACTAAGAGATTTCACTATTGAAATTCAGTAGATCCAAGTTGCTAGACTCACCGAAATGACTGCTGCTACTGATGTTCCTACTGTGAAAGACGATATTGTTCAAATAATTTCTAAAAAAAACTTGTTCGACTTTTAGATGATGTTGCTCATAATATTGAATTTTTGTCTATTGTTGATCTCTCAAAAGAAGAACATGCTAAAAAATTTTAGCATCTCTATGATGAAGAAGAAAATAGTATTTTGCCACCACAATCACAAAAAATTTTGAACAACGAAGCTCCAGTGTTCGTTGATGTTCTCGATGTATCTCATATTCAGTCTTTCAATCTATGTTTTCAGCACTATTCTCAAGATTCCACTGATATAATATTTTTTGACAAGATTCCATAGTATCAAGATCCTTCCCTGTGGCACTCATTTATCTTTCCCATATTTTGGCAATGAATTTCTATTTTCAGCACCAACTGCCCATTTTCAGGTCCCATTTCCATTCTTCTGGCCACTGGTTTTCATTTAGTTTTCAATCTTCCCCCCCAGCCCATGCACCCCCATGGCCTCTCCCTCTCACCTTGTGTTGGTTGCTAGCCGTTATCACCAATTAATGCCAACATCTATTTTATATTTTTGTAAATCAATGCCAGCATCTATTTTCTATTTTTTTAAGACTTGCTCTAGTTCATCATTGGTCTTTCTCTTTTTATATAGGAGTGCATTTTTAGTTGTACCCGACACTCCTTTGCTTTTCCTCTTTCTCTTCCACACTTGTACACATTGGGGACCAATGCTTCCTTAGTGGGGAGGAATGATGGGGATTAGTATTGTATTGCATTTAATATTGACACAGATCATGTATTGCATTTAATATTTGCATGGATCATACATATTAAATGCCTCCTTGTAAATGTAGACATGCCTATAAATATGTTTTTTTTTAATGCAATTAACAATTTTTATCATGTTATTCTCATGTTCACCTCTTGAGTGTTCTTCCCACATCATTCATAATATCTTCATCTTTATATGTTACCTACATAGTTGAAAGTTGATTTCTTATTCTTTTTTATTTGGTAAATTGGTAATTTAATTATCTCTCATTCTAGCTTAATATATGTTAATTATCTCTTTAGATCTATTATTTTGAGTTTACTAGTCCTCTCATACATTATAGAAAGAGTATCCCATGCCTGGTTTGATGTTTTAAGATCTTAAACATGATATTTGATTGATGGATCTATCTAGCACAAGATGAGTACACATGTATTCATTTTTTAATTCTATTTAATATTTTCATCTCAATCTATTTTCTTATCTTGTTAACTCCTACAAATATTTTATTTGTAATATTAGTGCCATTTCTATCTTCCGTGTTTTATAATTTGTGTCATTTCATTTTTCTAATACCATATAGTTGTCATTTTAACCCATGATTAGAGTTATAACTTGATAAGACAATGGAAAGAAAGCCACCATAAATATAAAATATTTGAAAATAATCCTCTAAAACCACCACCACACCAAAACAAAATGTATTATTAGTATCCTTCGAGTTGACCTTATTATAAGCCAATCACTCAAGGACTTAATGTTTTAAATATACAACTTATGAGAAACCTTTTACAATCTTTATAAATACCTCAATAAAGTTGCATTACATCCTAAATGTATGAAATTTATAAAAATCCAAATTTCAATCTATGCCTTTACTTGTACTATTTTTAAATTTATCTTCAAAGCTTTTTTACCCTTAAATAATACCTCATGCAACTTATTTTCTCTTGATTTAGCCTTAAAAATCAAATATAAGCTACACTCCCAAAAAATAAAATGTCACTATGATAGGTTGAAAGGAGGAAGAAAGGTATTTCATCAAGCAAATAAAAAACTACATGCTATCGTAGTTTATTGCTTATCAAACCACTAGGGTCCTCTTCCACCACCATTTAAATAAGCCACAGATAGATTTTTTTGCAATAATATGGTCATTGCTTCAGACCCACATGGGCTTCATAGGGATTTCAATCTAACTAGGCAATTTAAAGAAGACACAAAATCTTACAAGCACTAAATTAAATTCCCTAGACTCTACTTGTTGCGATATGACCTATATCTTTCTAAGCATTGAGGGTCCAAATTTTACAATGGTGGAAACTTTGCTCAACCTATTGAGCTTCCACTTGAAATTTTATTGCCTTATTCTCTATGATCTAGATGAATGCATTGCCAATAGCAGATCCCTACGTGTGACCTAGCTAGAAACAATAATTCCCATTCTTTATGATCTTCAAATAGTAGGAATCATAAAAGAAGAATAAGAATCAAAAATTTTTGAACCTTCATGGTTGAGTTGTAGGTGCACTAGTCCATTCACATATTGAACCTTGGAGTCACAACTATTATCAAAGTAGAAATATAGAAAAATAATAGATATAGTATAACACACTACATACACTCTCTAAGACACCTAAATCCAAATATTATAGCTCTAGGACAATGTTAAAAAACATAGTAAGAAGAAATTTGAGACAATATGCTAGAATTAGATATTCTATTCCTAAATATAGACTGAACACATGAGAAAGGTGGATAAGATAATTGAAGAGGAAGGATGAGGAATTGTGCATAATACACATTTAGATATTATACATAAACAAGAATTGGTTGATACCCATAGACTCTAGAAGGCCAACACCAACCTTCATCACTTGGCTCCTACAACAATGCATTAAGGAGATATAGAATAAATTTATTTTCAATAAATATGAGTGAAAGAAATAATATTTATTTGAAATGATATATAGTGGTGAGATTTTTTTTATAAGTAAAAATTTATAATATATAAAATAACACTTAAAATTTATTTTTAATATATAATTTTAAATTCTATAATTTAATAAAAACTACTTAAATATTAAAAAATAATTATCATAGAAGAATTATATTATCTTGAGTAAAATATTTAGGTAATTTAGTTGTACTTCATGTTAATATTTTCTAGATGTGAAGGTCTCGAAGCTATTGTGTATGGAGATAAAGGTAGCATACTTTGTTAAATGGATGTAAATGGAGGGGACACATAAACTAGAAACTACAGGATCTCTTTACATTAATAACACCATATAAATTATTATTTGTTTATCGAAGATCTCTTTACATTAATAACACCATATAAATTATTATTTGTTTATCGAAGAATACTTGAATAAAATTTTAAAGTTTATTATATGATCTATACCTTTATAAATATCAAAAGTGTTGAGTTATTTATGTGTTAGGCAACTATTCCTATACCGTAGATGTCAACTAGAAACATGTGATTTACACAACAGCCATGACTATTGATATTTTATAAGGTTGCATGGTTAATGATGATGATGATGATGATGATGATGATGATGATGATGATGATGATGATGATGATGATGATGATGATGATGATGATGATGATGATGATGATGATGATGATGATGATGATGATGATGATGATGATGATGATGATGATGACGACGACGATGATGACGATGATGATGATGATGATGATGTGTTTGTAGTTTACCTTCTATTGAGTTCTTTTCAAAGCCCTACATTCTAGGTTATGGTTTTTGTTTTTTACTTGTATGTAAATACAAATTTAAAAGTGATAGTATTGTAGTCATAAATTAGTAATATATGTTGTGACTGTAAAAAATATATACTTTTTAATTGTTTTTATAGTATTAAACTTGATTTGTATTACTATAAAACTAGAGATTTTCTTTGAAATGTATTGATGTACTCATATTCAAATATAAATATTTATAGGTGTAATAATGTATTGTTCGAATATATATTTGCACAAGAAGGCATATTAAATAACATGTCTTATATGTTTTTTTTTAAGCATGTTGTAGTAGGGATTTTATTTAAGAGACTCAAGTTTAAATTTTGGTATCTCTTTCAAAAGCATCCTTAATTTTTATATTGCAAATGTCTCACCTTTAACCATAAGTTTGATGTGTCAAGATAATGGTTAAATTTTTAGTTCATAGAGAAACAAGCACAACTCCCTAAAAATGTATTATATATGCTATTTCAATTTTTCTTACTTGTTTAATCCCAAGATATAAAATCCTATAGAAGCAAAATGTAATTCCTTATAGGAAATCTATTCATTAGAGTTTAAAAATAAACTTTATTAAAATAATTATAAGCTTTACAATCATTGTTGTTTGGTTGCTTAAGATTATATCATTATAATGAAAACCTACATAAGGTCAAATTGACAATAATTCTATCCCCTTGGCACTCAATAGTTCCCATTAACACTCAAGTGGAAGGTACTTTGAAGAGGTCAAGGGTTTTAGTCCCCTTGACACTCCACAATACTACTCGTGCTCTCAAGTCCCTGTGTGCATGCATAACATCATTAAAATAGTAATTATGTTAATAAAAGGATAACATTTTTCAAATTCATTCCTAAAATACAATACAATCAACTTGAAGAAATGCTAATCAAAATAAAAATAGTATATTTTACTCAACATCTATACATTTTTCCTGATTGTGTAACCCTTGACACTCTTTCCCTATGTAAATATTAGAGAACATTATTGTCAATAATTGATGTGGAGTTATATGCAAAGGTAGACGTAGATGTCTTGGAGGCCTTCTTCATTTTGATCCACCATTGAATTGAACAACCTTTGTAGGGAAATGAGGTTAACCTTGATAGCATAAATGTACATTCCAAAATATAGTTTCCACAAAGACATTTATTGCTTATTTTACTTCTTCATATTTTTCAATAATTCAAAGGCTAGAAAGCATCTTTATTGCGATGGCTATATACATTTTTTAATTATATCTTCTTAATTTATTTAAACATGTGCATGTCTTGCAAGACCATTTGTTTGAATAAAAGGGTAAGAATTAGATTCATGTTCCCCAAGGGTCCATGCACACCTAACACCTATGTTGTCTAAAACAAACAACATAAAACATGACAACAATGACAACATAATGAGAAGCAAACTTTATTGAAAGTTTCACATAACAAATAAATTTACTCTATACCATATATATATTTATAGTTCTTTAAAAAACTTTCAAATATACATAAAGTAAGCATAATTGTTTGTGTAGGGTTTGGTCTTATATGGTTTCTAATATACAACAGAGGCCAAATACTAATGGCTAGATGAAAAATACCTAAAAAAAACCACTATTTCAACATAGTCAACCTTATACTCAAAATTATGAAAATTATGGTTAGAGCATTTTATTGGTGATAATTCATCATTGCATGGTCAAAAAAAGAAAATCTATCTCCTTTATCATAATTTTGGCAATATAGCTTGGCATATCTTCACCATATTTTGGTTGAGGAACATACATTTTGAGCATGACCATAATACCATTTGGAAAGGGCATTGAAAATTTGATAATTGTAGGGGAATTTTGTACACTTTGTTATATTTCCATCTCTCAACCATCGTATACCTCTTATGTGATATATTTGTTGCCACCTCAATGCATAATTCAAATTCTTTAAAAAAATATCATTTTCATTCATTTATCGTCAAGTTCTATCATATTGATTAATGTCTTAAAATATTTTGTAAAAAATGTTTACATGCCCTTATCCTAACTTTGCTAGCAATTAATATTCCATGTCAATAAAATAACATTGTAAAATAGGAAAAATAAATGCATAGTGAAGTCTTTTTATTGGTCAAGATATTTTTAGCGAGAATTAATGCTTCCTCATGGGTTGTTGTTCAAAGTGTAATTTTATTCATGGCCAAGGCCAATATTGGCTTATGCAATATTGGTTAGGACTAAGGTCATTCATTGTATAATATCTTTATCTTATTATAATATTTTATAATATAAGTGCAATGGGTAACAATTAACTTTTTTATAGTTAAATCCATCTTATAAAATTGTAATCAACCTTAAAGCCTTCTTGTAATATTGGATTAGGTTATGTTAATTTATGTAATTGGGGTTTTGGTATTGGTATAAATACCCCCCACCACTCCATCATTTAGCATTGGAGTGTAGTGATTCTTTTCCATGGGTAATACAATGATTATTTATGGTGCCTATAGGCACCCATAAATGTGTGTCTCTTTTCCTTTATTTCATCCTCTTACACTTTTAATATACTATTTGAGTGGATGGTTTACTTCTGTTTATTTCTATAAAATATTATGAATTCCATCAAAATAGACATGGAGCAACAGTGCGTGGTTACACAAGAATTAGCCTCCAGTTATTTCAAATTTTAAGGTGAATTTTACTTCAAATATTCATATGCACTTTTAGTACAAGGAGAAAATAAAGTTCTCTCTTCCACATTATCATCTAGATTTCCTTTTTTTCCTAGAGGGTTCATCTCTTCATCATTATTTTTATGCTTTTTTAAAAGATTAAATTTTTTGAGTTCACTTTTAGACTCAAAATATTATATTCCTAGGCCAAATGTGATCCAAGACCTTATGTTTCAAAAATAATTTTGGCACCAATTTTTTAATTCAAAAAAAATATATGATGTGAGTGTGTCTCAACCAGTGATTTGAGGCCATTCCATAGGGTTTATTATTGAGAAATTATACATTTATCTTTCATGGTAGGAGATACCATCATGGCTAGTAATTTACATGTGAGAGCATAACATGATTAAAGTATAAGTTTCAAGTAAAAGATATACCAAATTTTATGTTACAAAGTAAACAATCTACCTAATAAATAAATTTTGATACTTTGAACACCAATGCATGCATGCCCTAATGACAAATGCTAGATGTGTAAGCATGTGAAAAAATGGAGGTGTAGGTTTTGATACATACACGTGTCATTATGCATATACCAAAACACCCTAGATAATTAAATTTCCTTTTTTAAGGAGGGTTCGATGGCTTATGCACCAAGAGGCCCACTATTACAGTGGTCAGAAAGAGTATTTTAGAAGGTAGGCATTGCAAGTTCAAATATTTCTAGTAAACCATTTTTTTGGGAGTCTTGTGATCACGAGGGACATGATAAAATCAAGACTTAATATTTTCAGCCTTAACACTTACAATAGAAACCTGGTTACCATGAAAGGCTCGACTTTTGGCAAGCCTAGGATTGAATCTCCACCTTGGAAAAGAATGACTTATCAATAAATATGGTAGTTGATGTGGTATCATTGTATACCACTTATAACTTATATATGTGTGTGTATGTATGTGTGTGCGTGTGGGGGGGGGAACCCAACCAATTAGAATAGTACAATTATCATAGTTGCTAATCTTTAGAGGTTTTGAAGTGGTGAGTGATAAGTGGAAGATACTAGTAAATTAAAGAATTTCAAGTGGTAGTAGGCAATTGGATTCCTCTTATTTAATATTTGGAGATATAATTTTTTATTTTTTGAAGTCCATTAGATTAAAACTTCTTGAAGCCATAACTTCTGCAAATAGAATCATTGAGATCTTTTCTTCAAATCGCTTAGTTTTTTTAGCTTTGCATATTGGTGGTATTAGTTTGAGGACTTGTTTTAGTGTTAGAGATAGGATTGTGTAAGTTGGATTATCAATCCCTAGGTAGTTACCTCAATGGATGAAATTACAATATTCGGTCAACCTAGGCCTATTATACATTTTTCTTGTTGAATAAAGCAACCCTTGATGAATAAAATCACCAACATAAGAAAGAAGAATCTCTTGGTCTATTTTCCTTTTTGATTGAACTAGAATTGCTTTTTCATATCAAAGAAGAAAGTGAACCTATTAAGGTATGGTATAAATTGCATGATTCATTAGGAAAAGTAAATAAACTTAAGTAAGCCACTTGGAATAAAAGATTTCTTATCTCAAATTGATTGAGTTTGATAATGTTGAGGACTATATTCTGGGATTTAAGGATTTATGAATAAATACTACATATTTAGGAGCAAAAATAAATATTACATAGAATGTATGAATATTGTGCTTGTTAATCTCTCTCCTTCTTTTCATATGTTGAACCTCATGGTTCATATTATTGTTGTGTTCTTGTAATTTCAAATAACTCTTACTCCTGATTAGATTTTTTCTCTCTTAGTTCACGTTTAGGTAGCATTGTAGAATTATGGTGGTACTTCACAAATATAGACCCATGCAAAGGAATCCTAACCTAAGGAGGCTAAGATCCAGGGGCCCAAGTACTACCCTAAGTCTTTAAAGAATTAAAATACCATTTGCAAATATTGCAAGAGATAAGGGCATCCAATAAAAAAATGATTTATAAAATTATAAAGTATTGAAGGTAATTTTTGAAGATGGATGGGTGTCTCCTTTATGATAAAAGGATTTAGATGGATATACCTCAAGTATATATACCCATCAGAGCATACATTATATAAGAATATATTATTGTTACTAATGTATTCTCCCTTGGCACCTCAACTTATAATATGAGGGGGTGTTGAAAGTGTAATCTAATTTATGGTCAAGATTGAAATTGTATAATATAATATTGGATAGGATTAAAGGAATTTATTATAAAATAATTTATAGATTTTTAATTAACCTTAAAACTCTCTTGCTATGTTAGCTTAGGTAAAATTCATTTACATGATTGAGAGTTTGGCAATGGTATAAATACCCTCCATCACTCCATAATTTAGCATCAAAGAGTATGGATTCTTATCCATGGATTATAAAGTGATTATTCATGGTATCTATGGGCACCCACTAATTTATGTATCTCTTTTAATTTCTTTAATCATCTTACACTTTCTATATAATATTTGAGTGTGTGGATTGCTTAAATTTATTTGTAAAAATTATTTTGAATTCCAATAGTTGTTATAGATCCACTTCAATGGGACTAATAAATATTAAATTAAATTGATTACTTGTGATGGTTATTAGAAAATTATAATAAAAGCAATGAAAAGATCCATAATATATTATATTTTATTGTTTTTTTAGAATTTCTTTGTTATTTTCCATTACTCGCAAGAAATTTTAAGTATCAATTGCAAGTTTTTAATGTAACTTTTATTTAAAAATATATTAAAAAAATGCAACTTTTCTAAGTCTTTTATTTTATTAAAAATATATTTATTGGTAAACAATGATTGATTGAAATATATATATATATATATATATATATATATATATATATATATATATATATATATATATATATTAATTTTCTCATAGTATGGGCTATGTCATCTATATCTAAGATTTTACCTTGGATCTAGTGGATGGCAAGCATATTATGCATCCTCTCACTAACCACAATGCCATAAACTTGCACATCTCTAAAAATATGGTGCTCCCTCTTGAAGAGTGTAATAAAATACTTTCAAAATAAAATAAAAATATTCCTCCAACAATTTGAACATGACACCGCCACCTTTTCAAAAAATGACCATACTATTGAATCATCACTAGCAGATGCAAATTACCATATTATTACCAATATATATGCCTAAAAAGTGATGCATGAAATACCACAATAAAATAAAAAATATGAGTGACTTCATCACTCATAAGAGATATTTAAACAAAGCATCTAGTAGATTTTACTATATTCCCTTAACACTGTCATATAGTTAACTAGTGAGACAAATTATAACATATTTTCTTATAATATTTGGGTCCAAAAATGTGAAAGCAAGAGGTAACATACCATTACACCATGACTTTATCTTTAAAACTCGGACCTCTTTTATAATTTTTTTTAAATAATTGCATATGCATTGATGCCTCTCCTACCATGCAATGGAATATTCCATGGAATATTTCAAATTATAAAAAAAAAAATGAAATTAAAATTTTGAAGGGAAAAGAGAAATTTTTAATGTAAAAAACATGTATTTAAATGCTGAAATGTCCAAAAATACTAATATGGGATGCCTTAAATTTTGCATGGAATCCAATGTAATTGATTGTTTATCCATATCTACCATAATTTTCCCTCTATAGCATTTCTAGGTGAAAAGGTAAAATTATTTTATTTCTGATTTGACACCATCTTGGAATTCACAATATTTTCTAGAAACATCCATTCACCACAAGCATATACAAAAAAAAGCAAAAATAGAAGAGTGTATACATGAAAAAATAAGAAAAGAGATAAATAACATGGTTTGAGAGAAGTAATAAGGGATTGGTACTCATATGCACCCTCACAATATTTTCTTATATCACACTATATACAAATGATCAATCATTGGATGTGTTTGTGGTATTCCCAAAAAAAAACAATGAGTAGCTAACCTCAAGCTAACATTAACTTGACTTTGAGGTTAACTTATAATAATTTAATAATAATAAAGTACACCTTTTAATCAAGGTTATCTATAAATGTGGATTAATAAATATCACTAAGGATGAATACATGAGGGTTTCCTTAGGCTTATATGAAGATGCCTATATGCTTACACATAGATGCTCATAAGATTACAAAGAAGAATATCTATAGAATTATACATAGATTCCCATAGACTTACATATAGAATGTTCATAGGCTTACATCAAGATACCCAAAGGATTACATAGCACTTTCCCTTAGGCTAAATCAAGAGAACCCATAGGTACTTCATCACCATCATCCTTGGTCTAATTAGATCAAATTACAAATATCTTAGTAATTTTTCTCATATATTCAACATCATATGAAACTTCAATTAACAACTACACATACGTTTGGGCACTTCTTACAAGAATTAAAATTACCATTGAAAATAGATTGAAATATATTTTAATCTATAAGGATTCACAAATTATTATAATGCTATCAATAAAAATGGATGTAGGAACTGGATAAAAGGTAACATTTTTGTTGATGTTCGTCAACTATTTTTAGAGGTACTCTCTTTGATTTGGGAACATATCTATAGATAAGGAAACTAGGTAATAAATAATTTAATCAATTGAGGTGTAGATCTTCATATTAGTAAGATTTAAATTTTAGAATGAAATTAACTTAGTGAGATTTTATCTCTTAATAAAAATAATATCATGAAGATTGTAAAAACATAATTCAAGGAAAATAAAATTATATTATTTTTTTTTTCAATATCTTTGATAGAAATTCAAGTTAAATATGGTTTAATTGAGCAAACAACAAATTTAATATATTATTATTTTAATAAAAATGACCCTCAATAAAATCCACACATAATTTATTAAAAATTAAAAATTAAAAAAATAATATTGTAGTCATTGTATTTTAACACATTAATAACCAAAGGAATAAAGCTTAATGGTAATAACTAGTAGTGAAATAAATGAAGCATAATGTACAACCAAAAAATGCTAATATCAGAATTTTACAAACCTAACATAAGAGGATACATACAATGGAGGCATTCAACACATTTTTATACATCACCATTATATTTAGGGGAGATACTATCATTATATTTGATGTGGACCATTCAGTATTTTTAAAGGGGCACCATGACATGATTGTTATGTATAAGAATGCTAAGATGATATTCATTTAACAAGTGAGTTGTCAATACTTTCAAATAAATTTCATGGTGCATTTTACGAAGACGATACACATTTCTATTTTTTAATAGGAGTGTGGTTTTGAGTTTAATATCATTGGATCACATAACTATATCAATAACACACATAATACTTATTGCTAGTAGTATTACTCTTTCATACCTCTATTTCAAGTCTATGTTTAAAACTTCTTTTGATCTTACTTATTTTTTATCCCAATGTGCATTTCCAATTCTCTTCAATCTATTAAGAACTTAATAAAAATACTTAAGCAAATATGTAATATTATCGTAAGCCAAAAGATCAACTAGGAATTTCACTTTTTCCCTTTAAAGTTACACAAAAGCATGTCGTGAATAGGAAAGCTTTAATGTCATAAAATAAAAAATAAAAATACTTAGGGAAAAGAGGAAGGAGGAGCGCATAGAGAAAACCATTGTACAAATTTGAGTTGCCAATTATACCATAAAAAAAATAGAGCTACCAATATTCTGCTCATTTTTATCTTTAAACCTATTTTGATAATGAAGAGGATCCTTAAATTCTATGGTATAACTTTCCTTTCTAAAGTTAGTGTAAACTTGTATCTTCAAACCCATTTTGATAATGAAGAAGATGCTTCAATTCTATGATGCAACTCTCCAAGTTTACAAGGGTAAAGTTCCAAACTTATTTGTGGAAAATCTCATAAAAATTTGACTTAATAATGTTGATTGTTAAGCATTCATTATTCCTACAAGGATTATTTTCATATCAAGACTTGAAAAATTTAATTTTTCTATAAGATTTATTTGTTATTTAAATATTTCTAAATTATGTTTAATTTTTTTAAACTATATTTAGAACAAGCCTTAAGTAGTTTTTTTATTATATATACTTTAGATACATGTTATAAAAATATTTTTAGTTTCTAATATGCATGGAGGGGTGTACTCACATCCCATTTTAGGAACAATGTGGTAGTTGAGAAAGTTTTAATCATAAATTTCTATAGGACCCAAAACATATATGGACATATTTATCACTAGAAAGTGGTGAAATATATAAGAGCCTTAAGGGAGGAGCTAGACTGGATTGTTTTTGGGGATTCTAATGCTAAACTATCATCCATAGATCAAGAAGGAAGAACTCCAATATTGGACTCATGGGATTATCTTATGATTATCTAGATCCATGCATTACATTTGGTGGATATTCAATGCCCTAGAACTAGCTATACTTGGACTAACACAAGGAGCTAGCCACATAGTAGGAATATGAAGTTACATCAATTTCTAGTTTTGGAGGAGGTATTTATAGAATAGAATATAAAATATTAGATTTAGAGAACCTATTATTGGATCACTTCCCAATTCTATTAGAGGGGGATTAGGATGGGGTATCACCAAATATAATTTGGATTTGAAAAATTTTGGTTACAAAAGGAGGAACTTTGGGAGAAAATCCTACACTGGTGGGGAGAGGTACATTTGGAGTATGTACAGTAATGTTTAGCTTCCACAAGTAGCTTCACCATGTTAAGAATCAATTGAAATTGTGGAGGGGATCTAATAAGTCAAATTCTAAGCCTAAAGAGCTTCATTGGTGGTCAAATAGGATGAGGTTTACAAAATATTCAGGGAGGGATCAATTATAGAGCATCTCAAAGAAGATGATGACAAGTTCCATTAAGTGTGAGAGGACATTGACAACTAAGAGAATATCTATTAAAAATAGAGAGAAAGAACCACTTGGTTATAGGAAGGGGATATAAACACCAAATATTTCCATTATGTCACTTGTTATAGGAGGTATACAAACAAGATGGAAGCTCTATAAGATGATACCAAGATCTCCTTTGATATAATCCCAAGTATGCACTCTTATTCAAGGGATTATTTTTCTATATTGTTTAAGGAAGGACAAGTGCAAGATGAAGAGGCTTAGGAAGAAGTTCTTTTCACCATACCCTTTATCATCTCTAAAGAACAAAACTAGATCCTACTTAAACCCATTGATAGATAGGAACTAAAGAAGGTAGTCTTTGTAATGAGTACATTAAAAATGTCATATCTAGATGGCTTTCTAATAAAAAAAATTTAGACCTTCTAAGATAGCTTGGAGGATGAATAAAGAAATGAAGGTTTTCATAGAAGAGCCTAGGGATAATAAAATAATACTTAATGAATAAAATTTGACCTTCATTGCTTTAATTCCAAAAGGATATGAGGGGGTGCATATTTCATACTATAGACTTATCATCTTATGCAATATCATATACAAAATAATCACAAAGGTAATGGCTAAGTGGATAATACCTCTCCTAGATAATATTATCTCCCTACAATAAGGTTTTTTATAGAGGGAAGGAAAATCTTGTATGGTGTGGTTCTAGCTTAGGAGGCATTTCATTCTATGCAAAAATATAGCAATCGAGGAAAATTCATAAAATTAGATATGATAGGGTGTATTGGAGCTTGTTGGGTAGCCTTATTATTCTCTCATGATTGGATTGAGTGGGACATGAGTTACATATCTACTCTGACATACTCAGTTCTAATCAATGATCTTCCTTCATAACCATTTGGAGCCACTAGAAGCCTTTATTAGGGATATCCTTGTCCCCCTTATATTTTTCTTATATTGGTTAAAGACTTGGATAGACTTATCTTAAGAAAAAAGGTAATAGGGTTTGCTCATGGGTATTAATATGGGTGTGGAGGTTTTTATTAAACCTATAGTTCATGGATGAACAAGATTTATGAGAGTGGCCAACCCTAGGGAAGCAAGAATTATTAGAGATCCTCTTTACATTTTTTTAGGGCCACAAATCAAGTCATCATTGATTAAAAATACAAAGTGGTATTCCTCAATATTGATCAAAGGCTTCAATACATAATTCTAGAGATCTTGGGATTCACAAGGACTTCTCTACTAGTGGTCTATTTAGGGGTCCCTTTGCATTTTATAAAATTGATGATAGCTATCTAGAGAAATTTTAAACCATATTAAAGATAGAATTAACCATTGGTCTCACAAATGGTTAACCTTTGGGGGTATATTAACTCTCCTAAATTTAGTCATTCATGTCATGCCAATCTATAAAATTTCTATCATTGATACCCCATATATCATATGGAAATATTTGGACAAGGCCAAAATATTTTTATGGAGAGGAGCAAATGGAGAGAAGAAATAGACGTTAGTAGGTTGGGAGAAAGTAATACATACTAAGACAAAGGGATGCTTGGACCTAAGGAGACTAGATATAAATAATAAATATTTGGCTAGAATTATTTATTGAAGGTGGATCTCCTAGTCAACTTCTTTATTCATCATATTTTTAACTAGTAAATATTTGGGATAGGTGAACCCGAATGATGTAAGTTATTTTTATTTGGATGGACATGGGTCCCTAGTATGGTAGGCATTAAAGCTAGAATCTCAGGTAGTGAAGTATATATTATTTTTAAAAGTAGGGAGAGGGGAAAAGGCACGATTTTGGATAAATTCATAGGGTCAATACCCAACTATCATTATTGAATTTCTAGAATTACTATGGGTAAAAATATCCATGAAAATAAAGGTTTGGATCAAGATTGAAAGTTATTTCAACACCATCTAGATTGGGGACTATAAATTATAGTAGGTCAATATTTTGGTCAAGTGGCCAATTCCAATCCATCCAAAAATGATACCCATCATGACTAAAATCTTGGTAGAAATATTTCTCAAAATTAGGGATGAGGAGGATGAGTTAGCTTGTGGCTATGGGAGCCTTGGATTTTACATGGTGAAGGATGGATATGAAGAGATCCTTTTAGACCCTCCTCATGCATATTAGGTGATGAGTGGTTATTTGACACATATTTCTATATCATAATTGTTTTATTGTTATAATTATTTAGTGATTATGATATGTTTTATGTGAATTACTATTGAATATTGTGTGAATTATTAGTAAATCTGATTAATTACAGTAATCTAACAAATGTGTTTGATTTATACAAAATTCGTTTAAGTCTTGAGAAAAATGTAGGAAAAAGTGTTGATGATCGATGAAGAGATTGCAGAGCTTTGGAGTGTGCCTCGAACGAGAAGAATAATGGATAAAAGGACCCAGGATAAAATAAGAGCTCGATGACAATAGTAGTTGACCTATTACTGAAATATATTATTGAAGCATGTTACTAAAGGTAACTACTGAATAAAGTTACTGAAGAATATTTTACCAAGCAGTTATCGAAGGATAATAAAGGTTTTTGACTTACGTAGCATACCACATCAGTGACGGCACATCAAGTTTGGATGGAAACAGATATTTTCACTTAGAAAAATATTTCACATTATCCGCGAGAATATTTTAGTTGATAAAAGTTATGTAATCGGATTATTATGAGAAGTTTTAGATATAGACGCAAGATTGTTAGACCTTTCCTGGAATATAGGACATGAGGTCCTAATGTATATTTTGTGAATCATTCAAAATAGTATTGTCTTGTTAGGTTTGTTTGTAGGATGCCACTTCAACTAGTCAGAATATTTATCAAGTTTAAATGGTAATATGTATAATGTTAGGTTTAGATTATTTTATTTGATGCATAGTTGTCACATCAGGAAGTCCACAAAATTTGCATGGCAAAATATATAGAGAAATACTTTTTGGAATTGTATTAGTTACAATATAAATTACATAGGAGAGACCTTGAAAGAGGTCTACGAGAAAAATACAAGAAATTATTGTCTGTTCTAAGTTTACAATTCTAAAGAAACATGCCAGCATGTACAACTGAATATCCAGTAATAAAAGTAGCATTTTATTCTTCAAAAATTATAATTTGTATCAATTTTATGTGTTGTTTAATTTATGTTATGTAAATTGTGTTTATCTGTTACCCGCATTTACAGAATAGACATAATGTTAGTATTAGTTATAAAATCTAGTTACTAAGATAAAGTAAACTAGGGGAGAAAGACTTACACTACCCTCTAGGAGGTAGGGCCCACTCCTATATCCAGTCCCTGAGCTCTCACCCTTGTAATAGGTTAGGATTAGTTAGCCTTAAATTAAACAGCATTTCAATGTACATAAAATAAGATATATTGTATGAGGATCCTCACAAATAAATTCAATCCTTTAATAAATAAATTAGTTTACAAATAATTAGGTGCATTAGTAAATCAATTCATCAGTAAAATTAAATTATCATTGCATCAATTATTTATTATACTCTACGTCATTTATTTCTGCACAAGTTTTATTCTATTTATTACTTTCCTGTACAAATGAAACCTGAAAAAGAAACTTGATCTAAGATTAGTATTAATATCCATGGTACAATCTATATGGGATTTATACTCTTTAAATATAATCTTGATTTTCCTCGAATTGATAAAATTAATCTCTACAACTGATCATTTTGGTACCGTTTTCGGGGAGAGTAGCGTCGTAGTGGTTAGTCAGAAAAGTTGTTTGGTAGTGCAAAGAGAGAGGCTTACTTATATGTGAAAATGGGTACATACGATACCTTGGTGTGCATACGAGTCAGAGTGGCCCAAATATGGTTCCAAAAAGTTCCTTCATTCGACGTTGCCAGGTTCATTTTTCTTAAAGGATTCATTTTTACTACTTTCGTAGATTAAAAATTTATTTTTTGCAAATTTCAATTTCCACAAATTTCAATTTCAGCAAATTTTATTTTCTGCAATTTCCTTGTTTTGGGTGATTACTATTGTTAATTTGATTTAGAACCTATGAAAAATAATAGGAAGTAGGTGAACACTGAAACAACCTAAAATTTGCATAGGACACTATTTTTTTTAGTAGGAATTAGTTACGTTGAGTGACACAACTGTAATGAAATCCCTCCTAATAGTCAAAGAATAGTAGTAATTTACCTTTTACTTTAGAAATTTTATTTCTAGTAAAATTTTACTTTCCAAGCTTTTTTACTTTTTTCTAAGTATGCTAAAATTAGTTGTATATATATATATATATATATATATATATATATATATATATTAGGTTTTGATTTTTCTACTTCAATTCTACTATCCTAATGCTACTCTTAACACAACGAAAAGAAATAAATTTAAAAATACTAAACAATTCTAATGCTACTATATATATATATATATATGTATATATATATATATATATATATATATATATATATATATATATATGTATATATACATATATATATGTATATATATGTATATATATATATATATGTATATATATATATATACATATATATATACATATATGTATATACATATATATATACATATATGTATATATATATGTATATATATATATACATATATATATACATATATGTATATATATATGTATATATATATATACATATATATATATATATATATATAATCAAAGAGAGAAAATAAAATAAAACAAATGGTGGAAAACAATCAAACTGAATTTATAGACCTTAGAAAATTATTAATACAATAGGAGGTTAATCTTATTTTTGAACAAGGAAACAAAACAACCAAACCAAAGTGGGAAGAACTATGTGAACGCATTGACACTATCAATAAAATATCAAATGAACTAAAGAAAATCAAGAGGATAAATATAGCAAAAACTCTAAGGGTAAACCATTCTTCACCTTATCAAGATCTTGGAAGAAGCTGTGAGAATTGGCTTTGGGATAGGAAAACAATAGTAAATCTAGTAATTTATCCTTAGAATCAATACCTTGAGGACTACCTAACCATTCACAACTTCCTTTCAGACATAGAAAGGAAATAATTAGCCCTACAATACAATAATAGATACTGCAAGATTACTAGAGCTATACTTTTTAGAGAATTATGCCAAGAGTTGCATTATGAGCTACAATTTGGAATTCATGATCCTATTGCAACCAAATATTTCCTTGTTCAGTTGATTCAATTGTTGGTAGACTACTTAAACTTTGAAGAGGAACATTTTATGACACCAGAAAAACTTGATCCAATCAATGATATTCATAAATTATTCAAATAAGATTAGACATATTGTAAAAATAAGAAGTTTAGAACATTCATGAGCAGACCTAGAGACTCTAAAGGAAGATTCATAAAAATTAACAAAACATAAGGAAATTCCTAAAAAGACTTTAGAGATCTTGGAATTTATAAATTAGTAGACACCAAGGCTACAACATCAACCAATCAAGATTAAATCCTAGATCAAGATCCCAATTCATATTTATTGCCCGATCCAGAATTTGACAACTACGTAGATCCTTCTTCTATCTTTTTCAAACCTATACCTGATCCAATTCTTGAAATTATATATTCATGTATGGTTGATGAGCAAAGTGGTTTGGGAGAGGAAGGAGAAAACCATGGAAATAGGAGACAAAGTCAAGAAAGAGATCAAGGAGAGAACAAATAAATAAAAACGTTCACTTTCCTAATATTACATATAGAAGGAATAACAAGAGAACCTAAATCAATCTTTGTTTCTATATTGCCTACCTTTCATGGAAAACCTCATGAAGATCCTGATGCTTTTCTTTTCAAATTTGAAGTAGTATGTCAAGCCTACTTTACACCACCAATGAGCAAAATCTAAGGTTATTTTCATCTACTCTTAAAGATGTATATTTAAGATGATTTATGGGTCTAGGAGAAGGACTTTGTAATCGTTGGGATGAATAAAATGGATTAAAAGAGCTATTCCTTGAAATATATCAAGATTATTGTAGAGTTAGGGATAACAAAGCTGATATTTTTTGTATGAATAAAAAATAAGAAGAATATTTAGAGTATTATCTAGAGAGATTTCAATTTGTAGGGTCTAGAGTAAATATAGATCTTAATGAAGATATCCTAAAAGAAATTTTCCTAAAATGGTTGAAGGAAGATGTTCTTGAGATTTTAAATCTTATGGCAAAAGGAGACATTCATCTTATGTCATTTGAGGATATTATCAATCTTTGCATAAATTATTTAAGAAAAAAACCTCTAAGAAGCAATAAATATACATCCACAAGAGGAGGAGTGACAATAGTAGAAATTGGAAATATGTTGGAAGGCTTAAAAACTTATTTGTTGAGTACTTTGACCTCATACTTGGACTTAATGGATAAAAAATCAAAGGACGTTGAATAAATTTACTGCCATAGGTGTAGGAAAAAGCACAATTTGGAATAATGTCCTCTAAACATAACAAATATATCCAATATCTCCGCTTATTGTCAAATTTGTGATAAGAATCATAAAACTAAAAATTACATGTATATCTATGCTGTTAAAGTTGTCATAAAAGAACTTGAAGTGGAACAAGCATAAGATGTTTATTTTATCACTCAAATATGAAATGGTCCATTTAATGGCCCACAAAATTGGTCAAACCCTAGTTATTATAACCAGAAAAGGCCTAATCAATGCTCTAATATACTGAATTGCATAAATTGGAACTCTTGCAATCAAGACTAGAACATACCCCCATGGGCTCAATTTATGGCTAATTCTTATGGAGGACCACCTCTATGGAATCAAGGGACACCAAGTCATAACATGCCTATTTGGAATAATAGTGTCCAATATAATCAAGGTGGCACCAATTGGTCCCCAAATACAACACGACAACAAAACCTTCAAACTCAATTTAGGGGAAAAAACACTCAAAACCCACCTCAAAATTGTTAGGATCCTACTATAAATTAAACTCAAATAAACACACTCTCACACAATTTCTTGGAAATAAACTCACATAAACATCATATTAATATTCAAAACAAAATACACATTATAACATAAATTTGCATAAAGGAACAATATCACAATAATATAGAATCACAGGCCTCTTCGAGGGGGCAACCTCCTTCAACACTTCATTAACTTGCAAAAAATATGAATACATTGGTGCCTTCTTGGGTATTTAAAGAGTTCCCTTCCATGGTTGGCTTACATGTAAAATACCACCTGGATTACATGCATAATTCCACCTGAATTACATGCATAGTTCCACTTGAATTACATGCACAATGCCACTTGAATTACATGCACAAGGCCACCTTACATAACCTATCTACCATGTGTTACATAAAAAGGGTGTCATTTGTCATTGGCACTACATAAGCTAAAACTTAGAACATTATAAAATATTAACCATGGGTACTACCCACATTCTCTAGGAATTATTACATCATGGAATATATTACATTAAGGGTTAGGATGGGATCCTAGTATGTCCTTCCCCTTGAATAAGCTTTGTCCTCAAAGCTGAAATGAGGAAACTATTGCTGGAGTTGGTGGAGAGACTCCCATGTAGCATCTTCAGGTTGAAGCCCCTACCACTAAACAAGGACCTCTATAATTGTACAGTTGCAAAGAGTGTGAGTCCAACGATCGAAAAACTACTCAGGTTCAAGTAATATGTAGCCTTCTTCATACAATTCAGGAAGTGTTTATTGAACCTGTACCTATGTGCCCATAACTTTTTTTAGAGAGGAAACATAAGAAATAGGATGAAGCTTGGAAGTAGGTGGGAGAGCCAATTTGTAAGTTGTGGGGCCAATCCTTTGTAGAACCTGGTAAGGACAATAGTATTTTGTAGCAAGCTTTTGTCACCTATGTAGTTGTAGAGATGATTGTTTGTACGACTACAAGTGACGGAATACCATATCATCTACATCAAAACTACGTTCAGAATGATGTTGATTAGCTTGTTGGTGCATCTGATTCTAGGCCATGTTCAAATTTTGCTTAAATTGGTGAAGGACCTCGGTGTGTTGACTCAGAGTATTGTCAACGGCCTAGACCTTGGAGCTACCATGAATGTGGGAGGAAGGCGTAGGTGGAAGGTGCTCGTAAATTGCCTAAAATGGTGTGAGTTTTGTTGCGGTATGATAGGAAGTATTGTACCACCATTTGGCCAAAGAAAGCCATTTTGCCCATTGAGTAGGATGATCTAAGACAAAGCAGTGAAGGTAGGTTTCCAAGAATTTATTAACAACTTCTGTTTGACCATCCATTTTCAGATGGTAGGCCGAACTCATTTTGAGTTGAGTCCCATGCAACTTAAACAACTCTTGCCAAAAATGACTAGTAAATTTGGGATCACGATCAGATACAAAGGAGGTGGGCATGCCATGAAGGCAAAATATGGAGTCAAGAAAAATTTGTGCAATAGTAGATGCTATGTAAGGATGGACAAGGGCACAAAAGTGAGCATACTTTGAAATGCGGTCCACTACCATGAAAATAATTGACTTACCTCTAGATTTAGGTAACCCTTCTATAAATTCCATGGAAATGTCAGTCCAAACCTGATCTGGGATAGGCAGTGGTTGAAGAGTGCCCGAAGAATGCACTATTTCACCTTTCATCCTTTGACATGTGTCACAGGTAGCAACAAAAGAGCAGATGTCATGTTTCATACCTTTCCAAAATAAGGTGTGCTTGAGTCGCTCATATGTTTTAAGGAACCCTGAATGGCCTATAGAGCGAGTGGCATGCAATTCCTTCAAGATGAGCTCTCGAAATGGGCACTTATTAGGCAGAACCAAGCATTGATGGTAGCACAGATCATGGCCATTCCAACTATACCCTAGTGCAAAATCTGGATCATCCATTAGTGAGGCTACCAATGCTTGCAAATATGCATCTTGACGTGCTTCTTGATGCAAGGAATCAATCCATTGGGGGAGTGGTGCTGAAATGGTACACAACATACTTATGGTCTCAATTTGGCAATAAAGAGCATCAGCCACAATATTCTCCTTTCTCTTTTGTAGGTGATATCATAATCATTTCCCATGAGTTTAGACATCCACTTTTGTTGGTCGGGTGTGGAAACTCTTTGTTCCAAAAAATATTTGAGAATTTGATGGTTGGTTTTGATGGAGAAGTGATGCCCAGTGAGGTAAGGTCACCAATGCATGACTACATGCAATATGGCCAACATTTCCTTAGCATATGTGGATTTCCTCATATTACAATCAGAGAGTGCCTTGCTAGTAAAAGCCATAGGTTGTCCGTCTTGCATCAATATTGCCCCAATACCATGACTAGAAGTATCACTTTAAATGACAAATGTTTTAGATAAATCTGACATGGCTAAAATGGGAGTGGTGGTCATAGCATGCTTGAGTTCAATGAAGGCTTGGTTAGCAGGCCCTGTCCAAGTGAAGGAATCTTTTTTCAACATGGATGTGATGGTGCAACTATTTTCCCATAATTACAAATAAATTTGTGATAATAGCCCGTAAGCCCTAAAAATCCTTGAAGTCCTTTGAGGGTGTAAGGTTTTGGCCACTCTTGAACTACTTTAATCTTCTTAGGGTCAACCTTGATTCCATCCTATGATACAATGTGTCCTAGATACTCTACTTCAGTCAAACCAAAGAAACACTTGGAATTTTTGGCAAAAATATGATGGGTTGCCAACAGCTATAAAGTTTGATCCACATGATTGAGGTGCTCTTCCCATGTGCGGTTGTAAATCAAGATGTCATCAAAGAACACAAGGATGAACTTCCATAGAAAGGGCCAGAAGATGTTGTTCATAAGACTTTGGAATGTAGAAGGAGCATTTGTGAGACCAAATGGCATTACCAAGAATTCATAATGACCTTCATGAGTGCAAAATGTAGTTTTTGAAATGTCCTCATCCTTGATCCGGATCTGATGGTACCTAGAGAGAATATCAATCTTGGTGAAATACATGGTCCCATGTAGTTCATCGATTAATTCATCAACCACTGGAATAGGAAATTTATCCTTGACCGTAGTCTTGTTGAGTTCTCGATAGTCAATACATAGGCATCATGAGCTATATTTCTTGGGAACAAGTAAGACTAGTGAGGAGTAGGGGCTAGTACTAGGCTAGATGACACCAGACTTGAGTAATTCCTGTAGCAATTTTTCTAGTTCTAATTTCATGGCATGAGGGTACCTATATGGTCTGATATTTGATGGTGTGCTACATGTGAGCAATGGAATAACATGACCGTGAGAGCAACACAATGGTAGTGTAGTTGGTTCTATGAAGACAGAATCATGTTTGTGTAGAACTAGTTGTAGGTCTGATGGGGTTTCAACCATTAGAGAAGTGGATGGTTGGATGGAGAATATTTTTGCAATGAACCCACGTGATGATTTCTTTAGCATTTTCTCCATACAATTTGAACTAATGAGGTGAGGTATTCATGTAGGGGAGACCTTGAATAAGTGTGTATGTCCATTTTGGGAGAATTACATCCAGATTTCTATGAAGTTCCAATTGATAGTACCCAACGTACTCAACCATTGAGATCCCAAAACAATATCACATCCGCCCAAGTGGAGGGTAAACATGTCCTACTTGATTTCATAGTCCCCTATCCTGATCTTGACATTGCGGCATTTTCCTTTACAAGGTAATGTTCTCCCATTGGCTACCATGACCTCAAATGAATTACAAGTGTAGATATAGCAATTTTTCCACTTAGAAACTTGAGGTCAATGAAGTTGTGTGTGCTTCCTGAATCAATAAGGATGGTAAGACGTTGGACCTTGAAAAATCCCACAACTTTCATGGTTTGTGGAGTAGTAATGCTTGCAAGAGCATGGACTAAAATCTCTGCCTCAAGCTCCTGTGTATCTTATTCCTGTAGAGAAGGTGTTTTAGGAGGGTCCTCATCCTCATCACTCTGGTCAGTGTTAGCAGGTTCCTCAACATCTATCAAGAACAATTTTTTGTTTGCACACTTATGTCATTTAAAAAACTTTTCATTACAATTATAACATAATACTTGGGCACGACGGGCATCCATCTCCTCTGTAGTCAATATCTTGGGTGTAGAAGGTTTACTATCAACTAAATTTTATGCTCGAGAAGAAAATGAAGGTCAATTTTGAGGAAAACTCGATGGGCGCCTTTGGGTTGAGATTTTAGATTCGAGCAAATGAGCCAAACTAATAGCTTCCATAATGGACTGTTGTTTCAACATCTTTACTTTAGCTTGGAGATCCCCTTTTAACCCACTGATAAAAAACATCATGAAGAACCCTTCCTTCAATCCTCTTGTATTATCGACCAATTTTTTAAATTGAGTTTGGTAGTCACGGACTGAGGATGGTTTTTGTAGTTTGGTTAAGGCCCCTTTAAATAGCTCATACTCACTAGGCCCAAATCAAGTGAGTATTTAGGAATCAAAGTCCTCCCAAGAGATATTTGGGTTGGAATTACGTAACCACTGGAACTAGTGTAGAGCCTTAGATTCCAAGTTGAAGGAAGCCATCTGAACTCGATGATATATAGGAACATTATGAAGTCTAAATAATTGATCAACCCTACATAACCACCCATCAACATCCTTTCCATTAAATTTAGGGAAGTCCAATTTGGATATTTTAAAGGATGGGTCATGGTCATTCCTTGTAGAACTTTCAGCTTGGTGTTCTGTTTTGAGTGGTCCCTTCTATAGCTTGCTACCCATTTCTATCAATGTTTCTTCTAAGAGAGCACTAGTGGCCTCATGGTCTAGATGAAGACCTTGAACCTCGTACCTCATGGAGAGAATTTCCAAGTTTAAGTTCTCAATGGGTTTTTTTAAGGAGTCCATATGTTCTAGCTCTTTTTTATGTCCACGGGTACCTTAGGCAATTTTGGAACCTTTTATGACCAGTTACTAAAAATAGAATTAGGTTTCAGGGTTTACTATTTTTAGTAAGTGTCCAAAAAGGTGCTTTGGTGCTATATATCAAAATGGACAGCTCAAAGAGGTGGTCACAATGAGCTATTTCTCACACCACTACTTTTTGGCACCCCAAAATTTCTTTTACTCATGTTTTATCGAGTCTAACGATGTTTACGATTTTGGATTTTGAGCTACAGTGCAAAAGTTGGGTACTGGAGAACTATCTATAATTGGTCTCTAGTTACTCGCTCAATGTTTGGGTCAGTCCTGATAGTCTCTCTGACACTGCTTACCTCACTATCCCGAAGATTCTCTATACTATTATGATAGTTCTGTTCTGACACTAAAAACTATAATTTCTGACCTGATTGTGCTAACCTATCTGACCTAACTATTACTACCACTATAAATCTAACTGTTATTCTCCATACTATCAACTTAACTATCACCCTCATATTTTAACTTGAATTTATGCAATTTATGTTATTTTTTTGGTAGAGGAATCCTTTCTCATATGCTCACTTTTGGGGATTTAGAATGCAGTTTTACGAACAAGGAGTTTTTGGTTTGTGATTTTATTGCAGGTTGGAGTTTTAACAGAACAAAGGAATGCTAGGTAAAAGATTATGTACCACCCATAGACCCTCTATTATACTGCAATGATGAACAATAGTGCTCGGACCAATATTTCAGGTCACTACCCAAGGAGGATTCCACACATACCCTTGAGCACACTACCTACCTTTCTGAAAATACAGGAGGGTAATCATCCAGGATGTTGTGTCCCATAGACTATGGAAAATACAAGGTTGAAAATATTTCTAATGGCTAAAATTTTGTTGAACCTAGATGGTCTCCCGATATACCTGAAGATACATGGAAGCTCAAGTCCGTGCGTGAGTTTTGTCTGAGGCCTGGGTATTGGAGCCTGATCGTCCCTCACTTCACTAGACATTGTATGGGATATCTAGCTTAGCCAATAATGACATATTCTTCATGATATTTTAAAACCCCTAACATAGGGTTTCTACCTACTCAACTAAAAACTATTTTTTTTACTGGTCTCTTTCTCTTTTTTTTTTATAATAGTAAAAAAAATTTACACAAAAATAACATGGAATTATACCTAACAAGCAAGAATCATTACTATTGCAACAGAACTTGGCCCTAGAAAGTGCTCTAATACCACTTGTTAGGATCCTACTATAAATTAAACTCAAATAAACACACTCTCACACAATTTCTTGGAAATAAACTCACATAAACATCACATTAATATTCGTAACAAAATACGCATTATAACAAAAATTTGCATAAAGGAACAATCTCACAATAAGATAGCAGGACTCTTCGAGGGGGCAACCTCCTTCAACACTTCATTAACTTGCAAAAAATATGAATACATTGGTGCCTTCTCGGGTATTTAAAGAGTTCCCTTCCATGGTTGGCTTACATGCAAAATGCCACCTAGATTACATGCATAATGCCACCCGAATTACATGCATAGTGCCACTTGAATTACGTACACAATGCCACTCGAATTACATGCAGAAGGCTACCTTACATAACCTATCTACCATGTGTTACATAAAAAGGGTGCCATTTGTCATAGGAACTACATAAGCTAAAACTTAGAACATTACAAAATATTAGTCATGGGTACTACCCATGTTCTCTAGGAATTATTACATCATGGAAGTTATTACATTAAGTGTTAGGATGTGATCCTAATAAAAATAGACTTCTACCACCTCCGAAAAATAATAATAATCCTCGTAAGCAACCACCTCTTCCACCTCAACCAATTCCTAACCCTAACAACAATAAGAATGTCCAACAAGTTTATGAGGCTAGTGAGACATGTTCTATATCCATAGCACCATGTCAACAGATTCAATTAAGATTAAAAAATGTGTTGTAAAATAATTTTACTCTTACAGAACTTGATGATTCTATCAAAACTTTGTTTGAAAAAGAGGATTATAACAAAAAATAAACATAAAATCCACCAAAAAATATTCCAACAAAGCAACAAGAAATCCAAATAAGGAAGGAAGTAGAAGTACCATTCCCTCAAATACTGGCAACACCAAAAGAACCATCTAAGCCAACCTTTAACTTCCTTCAAGAAATAGAAGGCGTTATTATTAAAATTCATTTATTACAAGCTATCAAGGATATACCCATCTATTCCAAGCTTATTAAAAATATATGTTCAAATTCAGGGAAGAAAAAGAAAAATGAATTCCAAACTATTCAAGTCATTGGATAATTATCTGAGATAATGATAAGAAATAGGTTATTACCAAAATACACAGATCCTAGAATACCTATACTCATAGTACATATTGGATACAGAACCTTACAAAATGTTTTGATTGATTTAGGAGTCGTTATTAATATCATGACCAAAGAAACAGCATAATCCTTAGGGATGCATAAACTACAATAAACTTCTATTGTGCTTCAACTCGCTGATAGGTCTACTATTAAGCCAGAAGGAAAACTAGAAGATATTATGGTCTCTATAAGTTCATGGGAATATCATGTATAATTATAGTCTTACAACCCAAAAAGAAGTTAGGGGGACATCCCTTAATCCTAGGATGCCCATGGCTTACAACAGTTGATTCTTACATCAGTTGTAGATCAGGAAATATGACTATTTCGAATGGTAAGAATATTAAAGACCGTAGTATATTCCCTAGATCAGCAATAGAAGAAGAATTTACAAAGCAATTGTGGTATGATTTCCATCATGAGTATGATGATATCCAAACCTTATCAATTAATGTTCTACATTAACTTCAATAATAAGTCAAGGGACCCCTACCATTATTGTTAGGAAATCAATAAGAGAATAAAGATCAATAAAATAGTTGTTCATTTCAATTTTTTTATTGATGAGGCAAGCACAAGTCAATATCAAATAGAACCATATGGCTATGATTTAAACATTCTTGGATATGAGGTAAATGGGATAGATGCAAATACAGAAAATTGTAAACAAATAGATATTATACCAAGAAAAACTCTTAACATTAGTAATGAATTCACAAGAATGAAAGAATCACAATTGGTAGATGTGCTTAGAAAGCATCGATCAGCATTCACATGGAACTATGAGGATATGATGAGTATCCACCCAAATTTTTGTACCCATCACATATTTATTGAAGAAGGTTGTAATCCAGTAAGACAACCCCAAAGACGATTGAATCCAGCTATGAAAGAAATAGTTCAAGAGGAAATCATTAAAATATTAAAGGTAGGATTTATATACCCATTTTTTGATAGCCAATGGGTGTCACCTTTGGTGATAGTCCCTAAAAAAATGGTAAATGGATAATTTGTGTTTATTATAGAGAATTAAACAAAGTAACCAAGAAATATTATTTTTCCTTGTCATTCATTGATCAAGTCTTAGATACATTGGCTGGAAAGAAATATTTTTGCTTTTTAGATGGTTTTAGTGGATATAATCAAATCTCTATAGCTGAGGAAGATCAAGAAAATGCAACTTTCACATGTCCTGCAGGAACCTATGCTTTTAACGTTCTACCTTTTAGACTATGCAATGTGCCTGCAACTTTTCAAAGAGTTGTATTGGCTATATTTTCTAACTTAACTAATGACTGTGTGGAAATTTATATGGATGACTTCATAGTATACAGTACTACCTTTGAAGAAACATTATCAAGCTTGCAAAACATTGTGGTAAGATGCCAAGATCAAAACCTCTCTCTAAGTCATAAAAAGTGTTTTATGATGATGAAAGGAGGTATTATTCTAGGACATTATATATCAAAGGAAGGTGTTAAAGTAGACCCTGCAAAGATATAAATTATTCAAACCCTTCAACCTCCAAAAATACAACAGAGGTGAGAAGTTTCTTAGGAAACACAGGATACTACCGTAGGTTCATTAAAGACTTTAGCAAAGTTGCTACTCCCATGTTTAAGCTCTTAACTAAAGATAGTGAATTCAATTGGACAAATGCATGTCAAGAAGCCTTTGAAGAAATAAAATAAAAATTGACTATTGCTCCAATATTGAGAGGACCAAATTGGGAATTACCATTCCATATTCATTGTGATGCTTCAGGTTATGCAATAGGAGCAGTATTGCAAAAAATAGAAAACAAAATACCTTATGCTATCTATTATGTAAGTAAAAACTTGCATGGAACCGAGCTTAACTACACTATTACAAAAAAATAAGTTTTAGCTGTACTTCATGCTCTCAATAAATTTAAGCATTACATAACAGGGTATGAAGTATTTTTTCACACTGATCACTTTGTCATTAGATACTTAATGAACAAATAAATAGTGGGCGAGAGAGTGATTAGATGGCTTCTCTTACTACAAGAGTTCAATGTCACAATTATAGATAAGGTAAGAAAATATATTTTTATTGCAGATCACTTATCTCGCATGCAAATATTTGATGATAACGAGTTAATTCCTAACAATTTTCTAGATGAACATTTGTTTGCTCTTTCTATTTTTACCCCTTGGTTCGTTGATATTGTAAATTACTTAGTAACAAGATAAATACCTCAAAATTATACACCGCATGAGCGTAGGAAATTAATACATCAAATTATTCCTTTTATGTGGATTCATGGAATTCTATTTAAAAAATGTCCTGATCAAATCATTAGGAGATGTGTGCAATAAAATGATGTATATGACATTATTAGGGCAGCACATGAAGAACCTTGTGGAGGTCATTATGCCACCCAAATAACGGTTAATAAAATACTTCAAACTGGGTACTTTTGGCCTACTCTAACTAAATATGCTCATCAAATTATTTATAGATGTGATGCTTGCCAAATATCTAGCAAGCCTACACCATCTATGGAAATGTATTTGGTTCCACAGATAGTACTTGAACCATTTGAAAAATGGGGAATTGACTTTTTTGGACCTATAGACCCTCCAAGTGATGGTAATAAACACATACTTGTATGTATAGATTATGTTACCAAGTGGGCTAAAGTTAGAGCTCTCCCACGAGCTCAAGCTGAACCAGTGGCCGATTTTCTTTATGAAAGCATAATGCAATGCTTTGGAGCACCAAGATAATTAGTTTCAGATCATGGACCTCAATTCACCTTCAATGTGATTGATCATTTTGTTAACATATATCAAATAAAACATAAGAAAACCTCACCATATCACCCTCAGGATAATGGACAAGTAGAAGTTACAAATAGAGAACATGAAAATATTATTACAAAAACTGTAACTGTTAATAGGGGTGATTGGGCTAAGAGATTAAAATAAGTTTTATGGGAATATAATACAACTTGGAAAACTACCACAATATTATCACCGTATAAAATGGTCTATGGAAAACAAACCATCATACCCATTGAATTCGAGATAGAAACTCTTTGCACATCGGTACAAATTGACATGAATTTAGATAACGCACAAAAAGATAGGTTGGAAAAGTTAAATACTCTGTATGAGAGAAGATTAGAAGCATTGCATAGAACTGAAATAATCCAACAACAATGAAATAAATGGTATGATAAACACATTGTACCACGTACATTTCAATCAGGATATTGGACCTTGTTATTTGACTCTCGTTATCAATATTTTCAAGGTAAATTAAGAACAAGATGGCTAGGACCCTATGAAATTGAGGAAATATTTAGAAATGGTACAATCAAGATTAAGCCCGTAGATGATTCAACAAGGAAAATACTATTAAATGGACATAGGCTTAAGCTTTATAAGAAGCCATTATCTAAGGAAGAATTCATACACCAGTTTAGACAACAAACTAATTTGCAATGTATTTCTAAAATCCAACCAGCTACTATCCAATAAAATCTCTCTTTGAAAAGAAAAAATAATAATAATAATATAATTATATATATATATATATATATATATCAAAATTGAAAAAAAAAACTAATTTATAAAAATAAAAATGATTATGCTTCCTTTATTTCATCATGAAGTATTTGTATTCCCTTCCATTTTCAGTCTTAATGTTTTAAATATAGCTCAAGGAAGATGATTACCACATGATGCATAGTACCTTGTAGGAATATGATTACCACATGATGCATTGTACCTTGTTGCTATATGAAATCTAGGTATTCTTCAAATTCTCAAATTATATCTGGTATCCTAAGAAAAAATTTCATTGAAAATAAAGCAAATCTTTTAAAATGTTCTAAGTTACTCCTAGTTGATCAAGTTTTTTTTTTGACTATTTATAATTGCACATCTAAAAATATTGTGAAATATTGGAGAAATTAACTCATGTGTTATTTTTTCCATAAGTGAATAGTTTCCCTTGCTTATCTATTTATATGCATGGTCTAGAATACTAACAAATTGGCAAAAGGACAAGCTTGCCCTTAACCTTAAAAAAAAATCCCTTGCTCCTCATCTAATAGATCAAGTATCCCCATACAAATATTCTTGCTTCTCCTTAAAATAAGCAAGAACCCCCAAAAAAGTATTCCAATACAATTCTTCTTGCTTCTCTTCAAAATAATCAAGAACCCCCAAAAAGCACTAAAAATCCCTTGTTTCTCCAACAATGAGCAAGTATCCCACATATAAAAAATGTAAATAAAGGGTAAAAGAGCTTGAATCCTTGGAATTTTTAGTATCTCAAACACCATGGGATACTTTATATTGAAGTATTCTTATGTATTAGCACTAAGTCTGGATAAGACCTCTATATTCTCATAAGATCAGCTAGTTGTTTGGTATACATAACCCTTATTGTTTTTCAATCCTTACTCATAATGGGGAATGAATCCTCACTACACACACAGTTGGTCTTGAAAGAGGCTTGAAAATACTAGGACAATTTTGACATTAAATTGGTTTGTGATAGGAGTAAATGAAGTTGTTTCAAAGTTGCTAGAATGTTTGAAGTCTTTCAAGAATAACCCTAGAAACATCACATGCAGATAAAAGCCCAAATACAATCCTCATGAAAGTACTATGGTTTCATTTTTTTCTACAAAAGCATGGCTTGTTTCCATCACATTTTCATCCTTTAAAAGCAATCTTAATAATTGTTTCACTTTTTCCCATGATTGAAGATATCCTAGAAGGCTGAAATCAGATTTTATATAAATTATTTTTCTATCCTAAAAAGTTATTCATGACATACAGGAAGCATACTCACCAAAATTATAATAAAACCCCATTCATAAAATAATCCTTATATTATCCATAAATATGAATAAACACCCTTCCTTGTTGTTTTGGCTATATAGCCAAAATTACAGATTGGGGGGGGGGGGGTGATAAATAAAGGTATATACAGCTCATAATACAGTTTGGGGGAAGAAAACAGGTAAAGTATTTTCTTGACTCTAAAATAGTGGTTTCAATAAGTGTCTTCCATAAGTGTCTTTCATAAGTACCTTTCGTAAGTGTCTTCCGTAAGTACCTTCCGTGTCTTCCGTAAGTACCTTTCATAAGTATTTTTCATAAGTATCTTCCATAGGTATCTTTTGTAGATATATTCCATAGATACCTTCTATAAAAAAAATTCCTAATTATCTTCTGTAAAAGCTTCTGTAACACCATCATCAGTAACACTATTTTGTAACACCCTTCTGTAGCTTTCATCTGTACTCACAGCGCTAAAAATCGTAAGTATAAAAAAAATTATTATTATTATTATTTAAATTAAGAACACGTGACAACCTAGAAAATAATAGGGAAAATAAAGGAATATTAGCGCTGTAAACTATAAGGTATTAAATTTTTTATTTTTTATATACGATATACAAAAAAAATTAATAAAAAAAAAACAACTCTACTATATACCCACATAAGCTGACGGACCTTATAATATTAAAATAAAAACATAATACAATATATAAAATTAAAATAATTATAAAATTAAAATAAAAGTCATATTATGCCACAGGCCTTTTTCATAAGACACAAAGTGCAACTGTCATAAGAGCCAATTCTAACGCCCATGTGGTAAGGCAAGGAACACCTGTCATGTGAGGTGGTAGATAACTCACCATCCAACTGACATGGGGATCACACAGGTAGCACATGTAATTGATCTAGCCAACCACATGTGGGTATGCAAATCACGGTTTTTTGTTTTTGATTTCAAGCACCATCGATGAACATAAAATGCAGTAAAGAAACACAAACCACCATGCTAGCCGCAATAAGGGTGAAGTTAATACCGACGCGTGTCTATTCGCAAACCAATCATATAACAAGGCACAAATTATGGATGATAGTCGTCGATCGAAGCACATCAACGACCAACATTTATATTACGATTAAAGATTTTTTATCATCGTAGATTTTAGGGTAAAAATCACCACCGTAGATAGGTTTTCAAAGCATATCCATCATCGATGGAAATTAAAGAGTATCTGTCATCGAGTGAAACCTAACAACATTGCATGCGGCCATGCAAAGGAAAGAACCAACCCCAATTCGAATCCAGTTGCAAACTATAGAAAAATTGTGAGGATTTATGTGTGATTTTTGGGTTTGTCTGAGTGAAAAGGTCAAAATTATGTGATTTTCCATGTGTTAGCATCGAATTCAAAAGATTACTGTAGGCAGAAGGTGAGGGTTGTCGAGAACGTTGGAAGGTGGTGAAGCTGCGGTGATAGCGATAGGTAAAATTTTAATTTTAAAATTTTGATGTTTGTTTTTTGTTGTTGTTGTTTTCTTATATACAAAAATAAAAGGTATTTTCTATTTTTTGTACATATGACAGAAATAGATACAAAGGTAAGCAAAAAAATAGAGGAAAATACAAATGTTTTTTTAGGGTAAAATTGGGGTAAATCACAGAGATTTTAAAAATATATATATACAGAGATTATAAAATTAGGGTTTTTGGAAATATAGGAAAAATAAAATAAAATCATATGTATTAAAGTTTTAGATCTAGTATGATTACAGTAGGGTTTCGAACAACTATTTGAGGATGTATTTTAGTTTTAACCATAAAATAGAGTAAAATTCTAAATAAAAATATAATAATAATAAAAATAGTAAATTTTTAAGGGCTCTGTCGACTTTTGAGGAAATTTTGTTTATATATAAATTGTAGGATTCTTGGTGATAAATTCGAAATCCTCTTCTCTCAACCCTTAGTCGTCACCATGCCTTCACTCATGTTTCAAAAACATAGCGAACCGTCATCCATTGAGATCCAAAACCCGGGTGACTCTATAGTTGATCTTTTTCAGAATGCCTGATGGTGGGAAGCATTGACTAAGTTTAAAGGCCATGATTTAGGGGTGGTTAGACATTTCATAATGAACTGCAACCCCGACACAATGTCTACCCATATTAGAGGACTTCATCTAGACTTAAATCCTAGATTGATCTCTGAGGTGTTGGGATTACCTAAGGTTGGCCTACCTTATTATGAAAACCCATCTAAAAGTTTCACTTAGTTGGTGATAAAATTTGGTGAGAAGTGTACAATTATTAGAGACAAGGGGGGAGCAACCAAAAGAGTTTCAACTTCTACACTTCCCCTCCTATGGAAAGAAGCACCTATCATTATTATTGAGTTATTCACTCTTGAGGGACGAATGTCTTTCTTATCATCTTACCACATTCGTATGTTAATGAACTTAAAATTCCTAAATAATAAAGATTGTGTCATTAATCTACCTTACTTTCTATTCCAATCACTAAAATCGACTGTTTTGCGAGTTAAACCCAATAATTCTCAAGAAAAACCAAGATTGCACTTGATTGCGTACCATGGTTTAATTAAATTTATTGTCCTAAAAAAAGCTCATGAAGTGAAAGTATCCTCGAACCATATCGTGGATGAATCCATCTTACTCGAATGCTCAAAATCTACCGGATCTAAGGGGGAACATTTGACAGAGAAAGAAAATGACTCTGATAGTCAGGAAGAAGAGCTTGAAAGCCCAAAATACAAATGTAATACTTTAAAATGTAATAAACAATCCCGACCGAATATCAGACATCAAAAAAATATTGTAAAAAACTTTGAACAGGAAGATGAACAAGGGATTGAATCTGAATTACCTACAACCGAGTCTACTATAGAGACCTTATCCTACCTTTGTGCACAAAATACAATTTTGCAAATGAAAATTGATAGATTAAGGGAAGATTTTATAGAACACTCTAAAATTATCTAGAGAGCCCTTGCTGTTTAGATAGATTTAATTAAGTAGTTTTTTGTGGATAAGACACCAAAGCCTGTGGACTCTATCAACCAGTCATCACCTATCGAAGTCTCCCCGTATAAAAGTTCTACTTCTAGTAAAAAGCCTAAAAAATTTGTAAACTTTAGCAAACATGTGTACACTAATAAACCAATTGATTTTTCAAAGATCCTTGAAGAGGACAGTTCCCAGTAAATTCTTAGTATTACTCACCAAAATCAACCTACAAAATTGGATCTGCCCACCAAGAAAGGAAAAACATTAAAAGGTCTTGTCTTGGATGTAGGGATGCCTTTGGAGCTTGATTCGATGGTTAATTATGAGGAACTTCATCCTTCACAAACAAAGGATATAGAGCAGAAAGGAAGTGCTCAGGAGGTTGAGCACATCAAAATAATCATGGTGGAAACACAGGTTGCAGCAGTTGCAGCAGTTGTAGATCAGCGGGCTAAGGAAAAGATACAACAAGTAAAACGAGAGCGTAAATTACAAAAACCAAGACCAATATCATCCCATATTTCTTCTCAACATGCACCATTTGGATGAACAATGAAAAATTTATTATTTTATTAATTACTCAGACTTACATTTTTATGTATTGATCATATTTGTAGTATATTATCAATGGTATTTTTTCTGTATACTTTTATATGATAAAAAACATAATATGTACAGTTAATATTTGAAATATTTTCATTGAACTGTCATTTACTGATATAAACTGTTTATTCTCAATTTTGTGAAATTAATATTTTTTGATAAATTGAATTGATAGATATTTTCTGTATTTTGGATAACTGATTATTTTTCTTATTTTCTTGGAGAAAATTAGCATGATTCTGTTAAATATATCTATTTGATTTGTTTTACTTTTAGATGATTTCTAAAAAAATCATATGCATGTTTCAAAATCATTATAAGTTCTGTAAACAATATTCTCTGAAATTCTAGTAATGATTGTAATGATTTATGTTATTCTTTCTATACAAATATCAATGTACTTAGAATTTTTAGTTATTAATAAATTTTTGAATATCTGATGCATGTATAGGGTTTTTATATTATGTTCATCTTATCTTCGTGCATGCATAAGGACATTCATAGACTTTAGTTTGGGGGGAAATGATGAGTGGTTATTTGACACATTTTTCTATATCAGAATTGTTCTATTGTTATAATTATTTAGTAATTATGACATGTTTTATGTGAATTACTATTGAATATTGTGTGAATTATTAGTAAATCTGAATAATTGTAGTAATCTAACAAATGTGTTTGATTTATACAAAATTCATCTGAGTCTTGAGAAAAATGTAGGAAAAAGTGTTTATGATCGATGAAGAGATTGCAGAGCTTTGGAGTGCACCTCGGACGATAAGAATTACGGATAAAAGGACCCAATATAAAATTATAACTCAATGACAACAATAGTTGACCTATTACTAAAGTATATTACTAAAGCATGTTATTGAAGGTAACTACCGAAGAAAGTTACTAAAGAATATTTTACCAGCAGTTATTGAAGGATAATAAAGGTTGTTGACTTACATAGCATGCCACATCAGTGACGACACATCAATTTTGGATAGCAACAGATATTTTCACTTAGAAAAATATTTCATACTATCTACGAGAATATTTCAATTGATAAAAGTTGTTATTTTCTTAATAGTATTTTCTCTAGAATGTTCCCTCCAAATTAATCCTAGAGTGATATTTAAAAAAAAAAAAAATCTTTAAAATCCTTTTAATCTTTCTACAAGGAATACTAATAAGAAAATAGATTCCTCATTTTTCTCCTTACATCATTGAATAAGAAGTATCTTCTACATAATAAGGTGTTATTTCCATATTCCCACTTTGATACCATGTTGGATTCTAGAATAATTTCCAAGAATACTCTGAAGCATGCATTCACCACAAATAATATTGTAAAATAGTAGAAGCCAAAATAATAAATCATATAGACAAAAGGAAATAAGATAACTAAAATAAGAAGGGGTAGGTGCCCATAGACACTACCCACAAAATATCACTTCATCACAAAATTTATATAATGGATTAGTCATTAGTGGTATTTATGATGATACCTAATCCCTAATGAAATACTAGTTTTAATCTAATATAACCCAACTTGAAGGTTAAATTATAAATTATTAAATGTATTAAACCTTTAATTAAGGTTAACCATGTAAATGGCTTGATGAATATCACTAAGGGTGAATACATCAAAAGCAATCGTAAGCTTACATAGAGTGACATGTAGGCTTACATAGAATAATACCCATAGGCTTACATTGTGTTTGTTTGTAGGATACAACAAGATCACCCATAGGCACTTCATCATTGTCAACCTTGGCCTAATAAGATAAATATATATATTAACAATAACAATTATATTTAATCAAATATGTGATTAATTACACCCAGGTGTTGTAGGTGAGTTGGAGAGGAGAGGGCAATTCTCCAAGGGAGGTCCCAGGTTCAAATCTCCACCCTACCAAAAATTTGAATTGGGTACCCAAAATCCAATTGATAATGTTGGTGCGGGCAGGATCAGGTGCGACTCCCGGGTGACTTTGACAAAGATAGAACCCCCTGTTCGTGGTCTCTCAGACCAAGGTGGCCCCGCAAGGGGTTTTTCACTTAAAAATATATATATATGTGATTAATTAATAATAAATAATTAAAATGCATAAAAACTAATAAAATATATTTATATGAAATTTAATAAAGTATAAATTCAATAATTAAATGACATGAATAGGTTCGAGGTGTAGACCAATTGGTTCATCCAAACCCCATAAGGGGGGCAGAGGTCCAAGGTTAAAATCTTAGGCCTCGCCGGACTGAACACTTGTCCCTTTCCTAGTGCTTTCAGTGGCGTAAAATGTTTTAAATGATTATGGCATGGCGGTTATAGGGGAGGATTGCGCGAAGATCTATGTGGCAGCTTCTAGGGTGGACAGTGCAGAATATTGTGGTAGCCATAAAATCTGGACAGCCTGCCCGGATTCGTGGTGGCTACCGTTTCCACCATGTAAAAAAATAATAATCATTATAATTAAATGACATGAGCTCAAGTATTTAAAAAATTTGGACTTCGAAAAAAGAATTAGGTTGAGAACATGCAAGGCAATATATGCATAATTATCAAATACCACTATGGTTTCTTAAAATATTGTAGTAATGCTATCATGATATAACATGCCTAGGGACCCTTTTGATCCCATATAAGTAATTGGAAAATAAATTTAATTAATTATGATTATGTCTATTTATGAAATTTTAATCTAACTAGAAAATAAATACATCCTGCAACTCTACAAGGACGCTGATGTTCAGAAAGTTAATTTCAGTAAAAGCAAGTTATATTTCTTGAACACCCCCATTCAAAGGCAAGGAAGGATTGCAAAAATTTTAGGGTGTGATATAGAAAACCTCCTCACTTCATATCTTGGTCTCCATCTTTTCATTGGTTCTCCGAGAGAGTCAATGTGGGACAGGGTTATTGAAAGAATTCAAAAACAACTTTTTGGATGGAAAGGTCATCTTCTATCTCAAGCAAGAAAGCTAACCCTCACTAAGGCCTCTCTTCAGAGCATTCTAGTGAAGGTTTTCCAAAAAATTGAGAAACTCCAAAAATAATTTTTATGGACTGGATCAGAAGAGAAAAAAGGATAGACCTTGTAGGATGGACCAAAGTGTGCAGACCCAGGGAAAATGGGGGCTTAGGTCTAAGGAGAATTTCTCATATGAATTTATCTTTACTAGCTAAGCAGGTGTGGTGCCTCATTTCTAGTGAATAAAATGAATGGACAACTATCATCAAATGAAAGTATCTTCAAAATATGAAATTTCTAAGTGACTCAGTTCCAATCAGATGTTTTGCTTTTTAGAAAGCAATTATCAATTGTAAAGAAATCATCAAAAAAGGTTTAATATGGGTTTTAGGCAATGGTGAGAAGATAAGTTGCTGGAATGATAGGTGGGCTAAGGACGAACCACTGACGCAATATCCTAACTTATCCCGAATCAGAGATATCACAAAAGAACTCATTGGCAGAAAAGTCTTTGATTATATGGTTGAGGACAGAGGCAGAATGAAGTGGAAACAAATAAGGATTCAAGGATTTCAAGCGAAATCAAATGATCTTTGTAACATTCTCGAGCAACATTTTATCCCCATGATACCCAAGGAAGATCAAGTGACCTAGGCTCCTATGAAAAACATGCAGTTCATTGTTAAATCATCTTACAAGATTCTTCTTGATGACGAAGATTTTATAATCCAAAAGGACTTAGTTTGGATAAAAAATTTAATTCCAAAAATTGTAGTCTTTTCATGGCTGGTTATCCAAAGAAGAATTCTAACCATTGATAATATGATGCGTAAAGGTATTTGTATCACTAATCATTGTTATCTATGTAGGGCTAATTGGGAGACCATTTATCACATTTTCCTTGAGTGCCCTTTTCCTTGACTATCCTAAGTGGGGTTTTTTAGGCCTTCAATATTTCCTAGGTTAAACCAGCCATCGTACTTGATTTGTTCGTCTAGTGGCCTTACCCCTTTTCAAGCCAAAGACTTAGATACATGTGGAAAATTTATCTCAATCACTATCTTTGGTAGGTGTGGTTAGAAAGGAACCATAGAGTCTTTAATGAGTCTATCCATGATCATCAAACTATCATTGCCAGGATTTTATCCTTAGCCAATGAGAATGTGAACCTTATCCCTTTTGATAGTCGTAAACCTCATATGCAGAAGATTATGATTGCTCAATATTTAAGGTTAACCTTGTTAGATGAGTTTGTGCCTAGGGTAGTCAACCCCAGAGCCAATGTTAAGTGGTCCCCACCTCCTACGGGTTGGTTTAATCTTAATTTTGATGGAGCGGCTAAGGACAATCCTGGCAGAGTAGGCACTGGCGGCATTGTGCGAGATCATAATAGGAATATGATGCTTGCATTTTCTAAATATTTGGGAACAAGGACAAACAACAAAGCTAAAGCTAGAGCTATGTGGAGAGGCCTTCAAATGACTCAAGACTTAGAAGGCAATTTGATCATATAAGGAGACTCTATGCATGTTATAAATCTCCTCAATAATTGGAAACACCTCCTTGGAGGATTAAAGCAATTGTTGAAGAGGCTAGGATCATTTTCTAGTGAAGACAGGATAGAAAAGCCCAACATGTCTTTCGGGAAGCTAACAAAGTTATTGATAAGCTGGCCAATTTGGGTGTCGATGGTGACAGACTTTTCAAATGGGAACACGATGTCCCGAGCGAAGTAGATGAGCTTATTCAACAAGAATGCCAAGAATGATAGTTGAATTTACCAATAGGGAAGGCACTGTAAGTTCGAAGGCTATGAGTATTCCCATCTCTTTTTTGAAATGGACTCACAATAAAAATTATCCGAGCTGTCAGTCTTGGTGGATGCTTCTTGGAAATACCACAAAGACTAATGGGGACAGTCACATGTCAGATAACATGGCTCCTAGTCGTCTTAGTAATTTGAGGTTGGTTTATAATCACAAGGTAGGAAAGAAACGACAATATAAGACATTGAACCAGAGCCACGTGGACCACCAGATAGCCACCCCCATAAATCTAGCCAGTAGATTCACTTCTCCAAGGTTGATTGGCCAAAACGGGATGTGGTCCCAAAGCATGTCATATACAAAAGAAAGCAATTACCATTCAACTAATAGGGCATCCTACTACTCATGATAAACTTCCTTTATTGGGCTTCTTCTTGGTATCAAAGATCTTAAATGAAGCTCTCTTTAATATAAATAGAATAGACTTGAACTCTAATTTGCCCTTTAAATATAAATACTTTAGATGTAGTTGGCTCTTGCAAAATGAAGTATACTCCTTGTTTATTTCATCTAGCCTTCTTTTGTTTTTTAACCAACCTCTATTGGGGATCCATGACTTTTATTTATTAACTAGACACAACTTGTGCTCCACTACAAAACACTATATTAAATATTTTATAGGTATTGGATTGTATGGTGTGTGTGTGCATATCTACTTGTTCCTTCTTTGCTACCTAGAGGTCATTGAAGAATGAAGTATCTCATCGATAAGTATAGTAACATAATTTATTGACCGCTTTCTTATGTACATAATTTTGACATGTATGACTATTGTTATATATAAAATGAATATATATATGCAAAATATCCCAACATAAGAGGATGGGGTCCATTTAATATGTTTTCTTGTTAATTTCATAGTTGGTTGACCAAATAATAAATGTTTATCTCCTTTGTATACTTATATGACATTTGTATTAGTATAGTGTTGTTAAAGAGACATCCTTTTAAATATGTCACTAAGTATTAAAATAAAGGCATTATTTAATTAATTATTTGAATCTAGTTCAATATAAACCTAATAATATCATTATTGGATGCAAATGTCAACCCTTTATTTAGGGTGATTTTCATGTCATTTATTTTCTAGAACATTAATGGATTTTGAAGTTTAATGAGCAACCCACTACAATATCTAATGATGTGATCCACACTTTTCTAGGGTTCCTTTAATTTCCCCATCAACTTGATGTTTGAAGTATATAAGGAAATATAGATTTGATCTTATATAACTATAATTTGATATTTGCACTAATTCTTTATGAATACATAAGATATGATTTATAGCCTATTATTTAGAGGAATAAATTAAAAATATGATAAATAAAAATAATAATTTTGATTCATTGGGCTATAATTTTTTTTTTGTGGAAAACATCCCAGAAGGGATGCCACTTTCGGGTAAGACCCAAGGAGGCAGGGGTATCTATTCCACCAAAATCACCCAGGGCTCGCACCTGGCCTACCACCTTTGACATACTCAAGGAGCAAACAAACACACAATAAGATTTTAAAAATAAATAAATAAATAAAAATAAAAATAATAAAATAAAATAAAAAACATGCTCCTTGAGTGTGTCAAAAAGATAAAGCACAACCAAACACACACACAATAAGATAAAAAAACACAACATGAACCACATAGAAAAAACACAAGAACAACATAACAAAACACAAACATGACAAAAACAACAGAATGCTACAAAGACATAACCAACAAAAACATGAAAAACAAAAACAACCAAAACCTAAAAAATAATAAAATAAAAAACAACCAACAACAGACAATAAACAAAAACAAAAAACATAGAAAACACTCACACACAAAAACACGAATTAACACAAACATATAGAAACACAAGAACAAGAACAACAAAAACACAAGAACAATAACAAAAAACACAAAAAAAAAACACAAAACAACAAAAACACAAGAACAAAAAAAACAACATAAAAAAAACACACACACCTCAAAAAACTAAACAAAAAATAAAAAGAAAAAAATTGAACACAACAATGACCTTTCTAGACCAAAAGACTTTTAAGGCAAGAATCAACAGAGGAAACAAAAGAAAGAATAGTTTGAGCTAGGGAACTAAAATACCCTGACCGAACCAAAGAGAAGCAAAAATAAAGCAAGAAGAAACTAGGTACCTCCAGAACTAGAGCCATCCAAAGAAATGATAGAAAGAAGAGCTTCCCTTATTTGTGAAGCCCACCATCTAGGAGGGTGGCCATAGCAAGTAAGATCACCTTTGTCCAAAGCCCAATTAGCTAAAGCATCAACACTCTTGTTTTGATCTCTGACCACATGATTGTAATCAACTTTCAAAAATCCCATCTGGATTAATTGAATCTTCTCAATAATTCTTTTTATTCTCCAATCAACCTTATGATTCTTAGAAGGAGTCTTCAAAATATTAATCATGAGTTGAGAGTCAGACTCAACTAGCACCTTTTCCCATCCAACCTTAGTAGCCTCTTGAAGGCCTCTGAGGATACCATACCCCTCAACAAGGTTATTGGAAAGAATACCCAAATTCTCAACAAAAGTAAAAACCAAGGAGCCATCTGAAAGTCTACCAATTCCTCCCACACTAGCTTTTCCAGGGTTCCCTCTAGAGGCTCCATCAGTATTGAATTTTCCAAAATCCTTAGGAGGAGGTTGCCAATTTCTTGTCCTATCCATATTACAATTACTCACATTCCCTTTAAGTTGGTTGCCCTTAGAATATTTAATCTTCAATATTTGCATCACTTGATCCCATATTTGGTGGGAGTTTTGGGGGTGATTAAGGAGTTGTTGGACTGATTCAACTAAGTTGGCAATGGTCTTTTGCCAAATATAGTGAATATCCTTCCTATCTTGATTAAAAATTTGGTTGTTCCTTTCATTCCAGATATTCCAAAGTAGAATGGTAGAACCCATCCAAACTAACTACCTAATAAAATGATCAACACCCTCTTGTTTAGGCCAATCCCTCCAAAGTTGTTCAAAAGTAAAAAAAATGGACCACTGTAAGCCAAGTAAAGTGGCCATTCTCCTCCATAGCTCAGAGGCTAAAGTACACTCAATAAAAATATGGTTGAGAGTTTCTACATTCTCTCCACACATTTCACATCTAAAAGGGCCATGAAAACCACGCTTCATAAGTTGCTCACCAGTAAGCACCCTACGATGCAATAAAAGCCAAGTAAAGAACCTCACCTTAGGCCAGAGATTTTGAGCCCACAATTGAGAAAATATGTCAGATGATTGGTTGGGATTATTATGGCATAAGGTCAAATAACCTTGAGCAACTGAATACTCACCCTTAGTAGTGTTGTTCCATCCAAAACAATCTTTTTCATGGGACCAAGAGAGAGATCTCATATGAAGGATGCCTTGGATATCTTATCTTTACCTTTCTAGGATTTGAATAGGCCAGTCCTCAATAGGGATCCAATATCTACCAACCTTTGAATTACCAATATGGTACCGACATTAATTAGCCACCTTTATCCAGTTAGCTCGGTGAAGCTCCTCCATCCAAGGCCTCCAATCGAGAAACTGAGTTATCAAAGGCTTGTGACCATCCCAAGAATCTATCCAAAAATTTACTTATTGACCATTATGAATGATCCAAAATAAATTTTTCTTTATCAAATCCTCACCAGTCTTAAGAACTGCTAAAATGGGAGAACCTTTGGTAGGCAATTGATAGCGAACAAGGTCTTCAGGACTTTTGTTCTCAACATATTTAGCATGGAGATTATTGGCCCAAAGAGCATTGGGGTTATGCAACATCCTCCAATATAATTTAGCAGCTAAAGATTTGTTGTTATTAATAGAAGATCAGAATCCTAACCCCCCTTCATTCTTAGGAAGACATAAAGTGTCCCATTTCACCAAGGCCCATTTTCTTTTCTCCTTAGTACCACTCCAGAGGAACCGATGACTGATTTGATCCAGTTCTTGAAGAACAACCTTTGGGATATTCAACATGGAAGAAACATAAATAGGAATAGCTTGAAGGACTGATTTTACCAAGGTGATTCTACCCCTAGAAGAAAGCCACCTGTTGGTCCACTTTCCAATTTTCTTCTTGACTTTGTCCAACAACCAATTCCAATATTTTTTCTGCCTTTGAATATTGATGGGAATACCTAAATAAGTGATCGGAAGGGAGGTCTTCTTATATCTTAATTTATCCAAGACCATGGATTCTTATCTCGGTAGAGCAGTGAAAGAAAATGACTTTAGATTTATCTTCATTGATCAATTGCCCAAGTAGCCTTAGAAAAATAGACTAATGATTTGCTTAATATTAGAAGCTTCCTTAACTGTAGCTTTACCTAAAAGAGTAGAGTCATCAAAAAATTGAATATGAGAGATAGGTCTAGCTCCATGAGCAATGGTAACTCCCTCAAGGGTTTTGTTTTCTCTCTTCTTGGTTATAGTCCTACCCAAGCATTCAACAAGAATGATGAATAAATAAGGGGATAGCGGGTCACCTTGCCTAATACCTCTGGAAGCTAGGAACAACTATGAAGGCCTACCATTGATAAGAACTAAGTAGGAAATTGAAGAGATACATCCCATAATCCAATCCATCCAATCTTGAGAGAAACCAAATTGCCTCAAAACTTTGATAAGGAAGTGCCAATCCACTCTGTCATAAGCTTTGGATAAGTCTAACCGAATGAACATGGAAGGAGATTTTTGCATATCCATGGAATGGATGGCTTCCTGAGCAAGAACTATCTCATCTACTATTTGACGCCCTTCCACATAACCCCCTTGTTCAGGGGAAATAATCTTATGCAAAAGAGGCTTCAACCTTTCTGCCATGATCTTAGTAATGATTTTGAGAAGAACATTACATAAAGCAATAGGTCTAAAAGTTGAGATATGATCAACCTCTTGAGATTTTGGAACAAGAGTAATATAATTTTTATTGATAACCTTCAAAATTTCTTTGGCTTTCTCGACTTCTTCCACCACCTCTAATAAATTAGCATGAAGGATATCCCAGAACTCTTGGTAGAACTCAATGGGAAAACCATCAGGACCTGGGGTTTTTCCCTTTTGCATTTTAAAAACTACCTGTTGAAGCTCATTGATAGTAACAAGAGCAGTCAAAATAGAGTTCTCCTCAGAAGTGATAAGAGAAGGGATTGCTTGAAGAACATTTTGTTGAGAAGTTGAGTCAAGAGGAGTAGCAACAAAAATATTGGAAAAGTAATCGACAACAATAGAGTTCATGCCATCCCAAGTGTAGACAACATCTCCAGAATCTGATTTCAGGGAAGAAATAAAGTTGTGAGATCTTCGAGCTAGAAGAGATTTGTGGAAGAAATTTGTGTTTCGATCTCCTTCTTTGAGCCATTGAATTCTAGATTTTTGCTTCCATAAGAGTTCTTCTCTTTTTTCCCATTCCTCTAACTGAGTTGTGAGTTTAATTTCATCTGCACTTCTACTCTCTGTGAGGCCATCTAAATGGATTTTCTTATTCAAATTTTCAAGTTGAGCAATAACTTCATGTTTTTTTTATGAACATCCCCAAACTCCTTCCAGTTCCAAGTCTTGATTTTGGATTTAATGTATTGCAGTATTTTGGCAAAATAGAACATCTTAGTCCCATACCTAGGCTTACCTTCCTTCCACCATTGTTGCACATGAGGTCTAAAGGAACTGTCTCCGAGCCACATTAATTGAAAATGAAAAGGAGAGAAACTCACATTGGTTTTCCACATTTCCACCATGATTGGCCAGTGATCCGAACCAACATTGTTAAGAGTCTTCACTTTAGGAATGTGACCATGGATTAAGAAATTTTCAGAGAGCAAAAACCTATCCAATCTCTCCATTATACAAGCTAAGCCTTGCCTTCTGTTAGACCAAGTCATAAGGCCATTATCTGGTTGGATGTCCACAAGATGGAGGTTTGCAATATATTCACTCATGAGGTCAGTGCTTTTGTCCAAATTTCTATTTCCCCCCATTTTCTCATCCAGAGAGAGGATGGTATTGAAATATCCTCCGATCAAGATCCAAGCTTCAGGAAAATGAGAGATAATATAAGTTATATCCTTCCACTATCTTCTTTTTTCCTCCAAAGTAGTCGGAGCATAAACAGTAATGCAGAGCATAATTTGGTTGGAATGTCTACTTTGAATAGCTATAGCCAAAAGACCCCAACTGCCAACCATATGGTGAATAACTACCTCTTTTGGGTCCCAAAGACAAGCAATGCCACCAGAAGTCCCCTGGGAACTGAGGGAAACCACTTTTCCAACTGGCCAAATTTTACTAGCAATTGAGTCCATATCCTCTATTGACATCTTCGTTTCTTGAAGGAAAACAAGATGTGGATGATTTATCTGAATCATTCTTCTAATTTCATTTTGTTTTGAAAGACTCCCTTTGAGTCCTCTAATATTCCAAGTGATGATCTTCATTAATACCAGGGCTAAAAAATTTGGGAAGGGCATTAATCTTACCTTCCTCTACAAGATTTTCACCTTCTTTTACCATATGATATTGATTGGTCTTGCGACCTTCCTTTTGATTAGAATCCATCTTCAATTTTTTTTCCTATTTCTTGACTTACTCCAATTGAATCTGAGATGGCTTCTAACCTTGAAGAATGCTCGTACACAGCCAAAATTTTACTAGAGGGTTCAACAGAGTCTATATTGGGACCTGTATTATTTGAAGTTTTGACATTTAAAAGATTGTTTTTCTTGTGTAAATTTTCTCCCTTTTTTCTGTTGAAAACCTTTGATTTGTTGGTTTGTCTCTCGAGTTCTTCCCTTCATATTTAAATTGTGTTTCTAAGATTTATGTTTCCATTATTTCCTCTTCCTCACTTGGGACATCATTTGTGGAAAGGATTTCAAACATATTAGCAGATGACTTTGATTGATCCTTCATAACTAGGTTTTTTTGAGTGTTCTTCTTCTTAGGCATTTGGAAACCTTCTGAGTTTATATCTTCTTTCTTTTGATCAGGAATTTTATTTGGGCAAGCACTAGCCAAATGACCATATTCATGGCAAATTCTACAACGAAAAGGAATGTTCTCATAGTCCACTACTTGCTCCCAAGTGTCTTCCCCAAATTGTAAAGTGATCTTTTTAGGTAGGGGTTTGTCAAAATCCATTAAAACACAAATTCGAGCATAAATAATATGTTCAAAATTTTGAGTACAATCAACAGATCATCATAAAAGTTCCTAAAGAGTTTCCAATTAAAGAAAAAATAGTAGGATTCCAAAATTCAATAGGGAGGCCAAAGAGTCTAACCCACACGGGAGCTATAGAAGGCATCTCTTCTTCGGCTTTAAATTTAGTATGCTAGGGCTTCATGAAAAGCCCCGCCCTTCCAAAGAACCAGGGACCCCCTTGAAAAGTTTTCTCTCTATCTTCATTATTAGAAAATAAAACAAGAAAATAACCATTTGGATAAATAGAGATTTGTAACTCACCTTTAGTTTTCCAAATTTTTGCAGCCCAGACTTTGAAAGCAGATAGGCTCGGATGAAAACCCACGAACCAATAAATTAGTCCTCTTTTTTCCAGATCTTCAATGCCAGTCTGAATGTTACCCATATCAAGCTTAACAATAGGAGTTCCATCAACTGCTTTAAGACATCCTGACTCCATTTTCCTGGGATCAATCTTAGGCATTCTTAGAGGTTTATGGGAAGCCCTAAGATTAATATTAGCATTGGGCTGAGGCTGTCCACCATGGAGGGCATCCCTAAAATTTATTTTTGGGGCTGAGTCTTCGAAATTCTTACCCTTGATAGGGGTTTTCACAGTAGATTTATTTTGTGGGTGCACCTTAGCACCAGATTCACTTGAGATCTGAGCCATTTTTTGATCAGCTACTTGAAACTTGATTTGTGATCTCTTTAATCCTTGCCCTAGACATCGTGGAAAGGTATGGTTTTCCCTTTTATTTTGTGCAGCAAATTGGAAGTCGTTGTCACTCAAGTTCATGGTATGATCTATTGAAAGATAGATTTCTAACCCATATTGGATCCCCTACAACATATCCTACTAAAATATTGAGTAGAAACCACAAAAATATTGGCCGCTAGGGCCCGAAGGCCCCAAAAACCAACCTCTAGAGCTGCTTGCACTCAACCCAGATGAAACCCTCGCACAACTGCTTGCCAAAAATCTCGTTCACACATAGGGATGCGCTAGGATCTGTGTTGCTCCAAATGATCTAAAAATTGGTGGAGATGTTCTAGGGTTTTCAGGCATCTACCCTCAAAATTTCAGCTCAATCCGAGTCCGGATGAGTGAAATATGGCCGAAACAAGTTCGATAGTTTGGGCAGTCCTACAAAAAACGTCTCAAGAAATCCACTTTTTTGGGATGTAAATTATTTAGAGATAGAATATTCTAACATGATTCTCTATATCTAAATTTTTTGGATGGTTAGAGATGTCATCATCAATTGGGTTTAATTTTGATTTTTTTTCTTAAAGAAGACATGTCACAAAAACTTGATATGTGGGAAAGCTAATGATAGATTAAGCTTATAAAGTATCCACCTAAATTATTTGGTAAATAAGCACCATAGTAAAAAATATAGGACATAAAAATTATGCTCTTGACATGTAGTACATCTAAATGGCTATAGAATGTTCAATTTTAGAGTTTTCTATGTGAAAATTCTATTTTATAATTCCAATAAAATGAAAGGACTTGACTTGCAAAGGTATTATATGTTCCTAAAATATTTAGCTAATAGTGAGTTGCATTATGTCAAGAATGATATAATTTAATATTTAATGACAAACTAATACTTTATTGATTATATTGTAGACCATTTCAAGTTGTGTTTATGCCTTCATTTAGTTTTTCTTTTCCTTGTATTATGTATTCACAATCTTGTAGAGTAGAATATTAAGTTCTTTTTGCAATGTATATTTGATGATAGTTATGTTGTTGTTTCAATATTGAATTCTATATAATTTTTATTTCAATATTACATGTAAATTTGATTCTTAATTTTATTGCACGTCACATTCTTAAAGTTATATATTTTACACTTAAAGTTATATATTTTTTATGTAAATTGAAGAACTTAATATTTTTTATAAATGTTGATATGTTATATAGATAGATAGATATGATGTATGTATAGCTTGCAAAATTCAAAGTGTAAGTTGACTTTTTTATTAATAAATAGGGTAAAAAGAACAATTCCTAAACATCTTTTAGGATGTATTGAGAACATTTTATATGCATTCATAAAGTAATATCCACCATACCCATATTATCACAAATTAATATCATTTATAACTTGGTATCTATGATGAGTAATATATTATATAACTTAACCTTTTTGTGCTCAATCAAGTAGATAAGTTTAGAGTTGTATTTAGGCATGATGTTCTTGTCGATGTCAAATATGATAGTGTCAACCACGCTATTTTAAAGAATGATTTTATGGATGCATTTAGTGGGAAGGAACCATGGAGACTCCAAGGTCAAATTTATTATTATAGAGTCATTTAGTTAATAGTTCATATTTAGTGTCCAAATAAAGATGAGTTGCCACTTTATTTTATCAAAACCTTGGTTGTAGAGGTACATAAATGAATGAATATAGACTATACATCCATTCCTCATGTTGTTATATAGGGTAAATGTTTCTTAAAGAATTGAATCACTTTGAACCTTTAAGTCTTAGTCAAAATTTTATATTATAAATATTAATAGACAACCACCATAATGGCTGGCTTGTGAGATATAACGTTATGTTTGAAACTTATCCTTGTCTATTTGAATTAGGAATTTATTCATTTCCAATATTTCCATATATTGTAAACCATAAATGTCCCTATAAAATTTATAAGAGTAGAAGTATTGATGAGGCTATGTAAATCGTATCTCTTATACAATGTAAATACCTATTAGGAAGATCCATATTGAATGTAATATTTGAGCATAATTTTTCAAGTTTCTTATCTATTAATGGCTCTCACTAGATAAATATCTAATCCTTTTATATAAGTATAAATAATTTATTTTCCTTCGTAGACCAAAGAAAAGTAGCATATAAGCCCTAGGAAATTGTATAAAACCTTTTATTTCTTACAAATTGATCCAAATGAAGTCTTTACGAAGTTTGACATGCTTGTTATATGTCACTTTAAGAGCCTAGTAAAAAGAGTAATTTACATGAATAATAGTTGGGACTTTATAACAAATCTAAATTTTTTTAATGAAAAATACTGTCAATAACCTCCTTGAGATGTTTTCAAATTTCTAGATCTTTTTGTCAGAATTCCTATAAATAGGTCTAAAAGATAAAAACCTATAAAAAATCATTAATATATAATATTATAATTTTATAGGCAAAGCTCACTCATCGTTTACCTCTACTTTTCACTATTTTAAATATATTTTAATTTTTTAGATATAAAATATTAATATTTATAGTTTTCATATCATTTTTTTTTTTTACTTTAGAGCTTATTTGTTAAAATTAATCTTAAGAAATTATAGAATAGGAATATTTTATAGGATACAAAATGTTTTTTTTTTTAATTTGGTTATTGTGAGAAACTCTTTATGATCGATGTACAGGGTTGAGCAGATCCTCCCAACCATGACCCCTCCTAAAGTTGAGAGCTATACTTATCAATAGGGAATTTAACACAAAGCCACCACACACCCACCCCTCACGCACTCGCCCATGCCGTGAACCTTGAACCTCCCGAAGAAGAGCCAAAGCCCGAAATATTGCATTGCACCCCAAGGTGCAATGTTATACCCTTATTATATTGTATGTTTATAATTAAAATATTAAATTTTTATCACTTTAAAATGTATTTATAAAATTAAATCTCAGATTATTTAGAGATTATAAAAATTTCATTGAATAATAATCATAACTACTACACCAAAGGACTAAAACATATATACTAAAAGATTGTGTATAAATATAAATGTAGATCTAATATATAGATATAAATATAGTTTGGAAAAATAAAAGCTTAACCTAAATTTTCTAACATTTATAAATAGAAGAAAGAACAATCATGAGCATTTTCAAGGATGCATTAATTGCATTTGATGTGGGTCTACAAAGCAATATCCACCATGTTCATATCATGATAAATTGATGTTACTTAGAGCTTGGTATCTATGATGAGGAATATAATAGATAATCTTAATCCTTGAATACCTAAACAAATAGACCAATTTAGAGTTGTATTGAGGCATGTTGTTATTGTTGATATCAAATACAACATTATCAACCAAGTTGTTACAAAGAATGACAATAGGGATGCATTTAAGGAAGGGACTATTAAGATTCCAAGGTCAAATATATGGTTATATAGTCATGAAATGTGTAGATAATTTCCTTGACCTTTAATTTATAAATATTTCTTGACAACTTGCACTTAAAAATCAAATAAAGATGAGATGTAACTCTAATTTTAAAAAACATTAATAATACAAGTACATAAAAATGAATGTAGACTATATATATACACGAGGAGTCATGTTTGGGAGGAGATTGTTGAACCTTGTACGTGGGTCATAGAAGTTTCCACGATAACCAAATAATAAAATATATATTTTTAAATATTAAATTTTTTTTTTGGTACTATTAAAAGCAGAGGGTTTTAACGGGATCCCACAACCACTACAAGGAGAAAACAAATGGGTGAAAACCCAACAAGCCTGGAAAAACCAAAGGCAAACCAGAAAAAAGGAGGAAACCAGACCAAAATGCGGCAAAGAAGAGAGAACTGAGGAGGTTCTACCCTAACTTATGCACACCTTGAGAGACATTGGCCGCTAGACTAGAAACATTCTCTGTTAAATCAAGGGCAAGTTTTAGCATGCTCCAAATTTTACGTTGATTAACATCAATAAGCAATAAGTCTCTGAGAACTACATCTTTAGAAGATTTTGACTCTCTCGGAGAAAGAATTTCCTCCATAGAATTTTCTTGGGGAAAATCCCGTGGGAGAATATCCATATCAGAAGAAGCCTTCACTAAAGGAGAGTCCTCCTCCACCAAATTGCTCTGAAGCCACTTCAAAAGATGATGATCTACTACAGAAGAACCCTCCGACATCGAAACAAAACCACCAAGATCATCCATGCTCTCCTTGGGAGCCAAATCAACAATAGCATTAGCATTGGGGCCCGAGGAAAGAACCTCTTTCACCTTTGGGTCGCCACCCCACACCCCTTTCGAAGAAATTTGAATATTTTTAGAAATCCTCTCCGGGCCGACACCAAAAGAGAAGGAGAGAGAGTCCAAACTCTCATCAGAGTTTGATCTAGAAGCAAACCGAGAACCACCCTCCAAGGAGGGGGAAACAACACTCCGCTTAGGGCCACGAACCAACTGACCAGAAGGATCTTATAAATGTGATTATGTAGGGGGTCAGTCTACAAAACACCAACTAAGAACCAACCCGAAGGTAAGAGAGGGCTCCACTTAGAAGAAAATAGAACCCAATAGTGAACGAAACAATAGGCAGCACCATAGAGACCAGCTGTCATATCCCGAAGAAAAAGAGGGATAGATGTGAGCAAAATAATGACAAGTCTGGTCATTAAGAAAGTTCCCAATCGCCACCTCCGTTCGAGCTCGGGAGAATCACCAACAACAATAATGAGGAAGGAACCATCATACAATGCAGACCACGAGGCACCCAATTCAAAAAGGGGGTGTTGATTACCAAACCTCGAACCCATACTTTCGAATGTTCCAGAAGGCAGATCATCAATCCCTAAATCTGAGAAGTGCATGGGCAGAAAACACCTAAGAGGGGGCCCATAAAACCATCTGACATGGACAATCTGAACACACATTTCATAACCTTGGCTCCGTATGACATAGGAAGGACTAAATTCCCCCAAAGTACCCTGAACAACCGTCATCAGCACATCACCCGGAGAACTCCAATCTCCAACGAGCCTAGAACAGAGTGAAGAGGAACAAGAATTTAAAAAGCAACCCCTCCATATGGGACCTTTCAGCAGGCTACACCACTTCTGCCACCTAACATCATAAATGGAAGTGATCATCACAACGTATAGGACCAACCACCAAATCTTTGTAGGATTAAGAATGGGACAATATTTGAAATTTGAATCGAATATCTCCCCCATTAAAGCAGCATTAAATGAGGCCACTAAACATCCCCATCCAAGGCACTCATTAGAAATTTGAATTTGAAATTTGAAAACCAGTAAGAGAAGAGAGGCCATAAAACAAAGCAACGACAGCCCACAGACCGCACCTTCGATCTTCTCACCCGATATCTTCAATGAATGCCATACCTCCAACAGAGACCCCTGACAATAGCAATCAACTTGGTGGCTTATCATCATTAACTAGATTGACCAATTCCATCAAAAAATCTGAGCGCCAAATCTTAAACCCCTGACTACCAACGACCAAGTTAGCCAAAAAATCTGCCATCACGTTACCTTCCCGATACACATGGCAAATGGAAAATTCATCGAACGAAGAAAGGTGGGCCTTGGATTCATCAATGAGATTAGAAAAATGCCATCCCGAACAACACACACCCTTCAACAAATTCACAGCATTCAACGAATCTCCTTCAATGATAACCCTACGACCTCCCAAATCCTTTAATAAAAAAATACCCTTATAGGCAGCTCTACACTCAGCAAAATGGGAGGACTGCATGCCTAAGTCTTTAGAGAAGGCCAAAATAATTTCACCAAGATGATCTCTAATAAAACCACCCACACCGGCTTTGCCAGGATTTCCCTTCGATGCACCGTCGAAATTCAGTTTTAGCCACCCAAGAGGAGGTGGGGACCACTTAATGGAATTACGAATATTGGGTGCTAGGGGAGGTCTCAGGTCTGGACAAAAGCCCAAATTCAACTCCACGGAATAGTCAGGATGGTCCTTTGGAATCGAAGGGAGGGTCTCCTTTAGAGCAGTAGTAACGTTCTCCTTAACCTTCCAAAGAATTCTATAGCAAATATGATTCAGGTCTCCCTAAACATTTTTAAACACTCTGGCATTTCATTCCTTCCACACTCCCCATAAAATATGAGGCAATAAAAATCTCCAAAAGTATTTCATATGAGGAGACCGAAAAGGAGATGACCACTGATTGAACATATCAATAATCGAATTGGGAAGCACCCAAGATAACCCCATATGATGAAGGCATAGATATAAAATTTTCTGAAACACCCTGCATCTGAGAAGCAAATGAGTAATAGATTCCCATTCCTGTTTACATAAAAAACAATGATTGATCAAGTGGAATCCCCATTTAAGAAGATTGTCAATCGTTAAAATTTTATTTTGGACAGCAAGCCAAAAAAAAATATTGATTTTGGGCGTCAGATTCTTCACCCAAATTTTATCCCAGGGCCAAGCATCATTTCCTTGAGGGCATAAAATAGAGTAAGCAGATCTCACTGTAAAATTGCCCTCACTATCACTGTTCCAAACCAACCTATCTCCCCTTTCCTCTCTACAAAGCACATAGCGGTGAAGCTCCTCCAGAATAGAACTCCAATCCCTGTGATCCTGAATAGTTTGAATAAATGGAGGGTCCATCAACCAGGTCCTTTGATTGTCTTGGAAAATAATGAAATCCTCCACTCTAACAAAACCAGCTTCTTTAGAAAGCGCACATATTTCACCGTAACGTTGATCCTCCACTAACGGCCGATCCCTAAGCCATTGATCATCCCAGAATAAAACTGATCTGCCATTTCCAACCACCCATGAACTATTTAATTTGATGAACTCCCTATGTTTGCTAATGCTTTTCCAGAAAGCAGAACCATCTAATGAGAGAGGATCGGAAAGAAAATTTGTGAATTGGTATTTGGCAGCCAAAATACGACACCAAAGACTATCCACCCTGGAAGCGACTCTCCATGCTTGTTTAGATACCAGGGCCCTATTCATAAGCGAGGCATTCTTCAAATTGAGACCCCCATATTTTTTTTGGAGACAAACTTGTTCCCAGGAACAGAGATGAATCTTACCTTTTAGCTCTGGACCCACCCATAAGAAAGCCTTACAAATACTATCAAACTTCACCGCTACTTTAGCAGGAACATTAAAAATGGACATAAAATAGATCGGAATGCTTTGAAGAGTGCTCTGAATGAGAGTAACTTTACCAACCTGACTTAATAGAGCACCCTTCCATGAAGAAAGCTTCTTTTGGACCCTTTCCACAACCGGATTCCATAATTCAGTTTTCAAATGCCCAGAAAACAAGGGTAGACCCAAATACGTAACTGGGAGAGAAACAATCCAACAACCCAATAAGGAGGCAATCCTATTTTGGCAAATTTCAGGAGTATTAGTGAAGAAAATGCTACTTTTGAGGAAGTTGATCAACTGACCAGATGCTCTCCCATAGCAATCCAAAATTCTTTTAATGTCTCTAGCATGGAAAATAGACGCCAGGCAGGAAATCATCGTGTCATCAGCAAATTATTGGTGCAAAATAGGGGGATCTGCAAAGCCGACCTAACACCAAACTCCACACTTCTCGCCTTGATGGCACGTCCGAGAGCCTCCGCCATAATGATGAAGAGAAAAGGAGAAATTGGGTCACCCTGGCGTAATCCTCTTTGCGAGTTGAAAAACCAGTCGGGGACCCATTTATCAGGATCGAAAACCAAGCAGATGAAATAGCGGCCTCCATTAAACTAATCCATGCATCGCTGAAGCCAAACTTCCTGAGGACCAAAAATAAAAAGGGCCAAGAAACCCTATCATAAGCCTTATTAACATCCAATTTGAGAAAGAACACCGCCCGACCGCTTTTTTGAGCCGAATGAAGAAGCTCATGGATAACAATCGCCCCATCCAAAATTTGTCTTCCCAGGACAAAGCCGCTTTGAGTAGCATCAATAATGGATGACAAAATAGGTTTTAGTCTATTTACCATAGCCTTAGAGAAGATTTTATAAATAGTGTTGCACAGACTAATAGGCCTAAAGTCATTGAACGAAGACGAAGACTCCTTCTTGGGGATCAAATCCAGAAAGGTAGAATTCAACGCCCTAGGAAAAGTCTTCGAGGATTGGATATGTCTAATGGCCTCACACACATCCTTCCCACAAATGTGCCAGTATTTTTGGAAGAAAATAGGCGGAAAACCATCAGGACCAGGGGCCTTTAACGGGCCCAAAGACTTAGTAGCAGAAATAATTTCATCATCCGAGAGCTGGGCAAGAAGGGAATCATTCATTTCACTCGTGACCAGACAGGGAATGGCCTCCAACATTTTAACCTCGGCCACCTGATCATGGGGGCAAAGAACACAACAACGAACTAAAAAAATCCACCACCTCTTGCCTAATTTCCAAAATATCTGAAGATCTACCTCCATCAGACTTATCTCAATTTCTATTTGCCGTCGCCGTCGAAGAGTAGACGAATGAAAATATCACGTATTCCTATCTCCTTCTTTGAGCCACAACTCCCTGGACTTCTGTTTCCAGAAAAGTTCCTCTTTTGCTTGCAGGTCATGAATAGCACATAGAACCGACCTCTCCTCGGAGAGTAAATCCTCAGAGAGACCCTGACCTTCAATATTCGATTCAATGGAAGACATGAGAGACTTTAGCCTTTCTTTTTCTCGAAACAAGTTTCGAAAAGAGAATTTGTTCCATAACTTAATATTTTCTCTAATTTTTCTCAGTTTAAAAAGCAATTTGTAAATACCAGCACTAGGAGCGGGCTCCCACCACCATTCTAACACTCTAGCTTCGAAATCTGGATGGGAACACCACATCACTTCAAATCGGAATGGTCGAGGAAGAAAAGGAAGCCCCTCAGGAACAACAAGCCACAAAGGATTATGATCCGATCCAATACGAGGAAGAGCATGTAAGGAGGCATCCCCGAATAAGTCTACAGAAGAATGTGAAGCTAACATTATGTCAAATCTGCTCAAGATAAAACCATTACCTATCCTCCGATTACTCCACGTAAATTTTACACCCGTGAGGTCAATGTCACGAAGAACAACTTGATTTATGAAATCATGAAAATCTGAAATGCTTCTATCATCCACGACATTGCCTCCCCACTTTTCAGAAGGGAAAATAGGAGAATTGAAATCTCCCACCACTAGCCAAGACTCATGCAGAAAAGAAGCCCTCATATCCAACAGGAGTGACCAAAATCTGCGTCTATCAGAATAGGAATTAGGCGCATAGATATTTGACATCACCCAACGTCTGCGAGAGGATTTGCACCAAAAAAGAATATTGATAATTCTACTGGACGACGAAATAACATGGCCCTCAAACTTGGATGCATCCCAAAAAAAGAGGAGACCTCCTGTAGAACCAACCACTTTCGAAGCCATAAAACCGGCATCTTTCCAAACTAACTTATGGGTGACATCCCAAGTCGAAGCCTCGAGTTTCGACTCTTGTATACATAAAATATCAGGGAGTTTCTCCTTATGTAAGGATGCAAGAAGATATTTTTTGGAGGCACTATTAAGCCCCCTAACATTCCATGAGCAAATCTTCATGGCCAATTAAAAGGAAAGTTTCTTACCAATTCCCCCAGCTTGTGGGGAAATGTATCCCTCCAATCTGAGTTGTTTTTCACCATTATCACCTTCAGCAATAAGACGGGCTTGACCACCATCTGCCAATGCCACATCGGTGGACCTCTTCCTACCGGACTTAGAAGGAGGCCTACCAACCTTCTTAGGAAAACCGACATCCACAGGTCTCTTACGAAGGCTTCTTGTTTTTGGCCCCGGAGAACCCTTTTCAATAACATGCTTAGGAGACCCGGCCGACTCCGAAATACTCCCAATCGGAGAGGATTCTGAAGCAATGGGAGAAGCCACCTTCAAAGGAGTTTTCTGAATAGGAGCCTCCTCTGTCTCAAAATATTCTAGGCTCTAAAAAGAGTTTGAAAAAGGAATATCCTTCCCCAATTCAACAGAGTCCCCTGCCAACACAATATCTAAATTTTCCCCACAAGGAGGGGACTTAGGAGGAGGAGAATGACAATTCTCAATCAAAGAAGCAACATTAGAACCACCAACCTTCGGACCAGAAGACATAATCTTCTTTCCTTTCGAACCTTGGGAAGCATAAGGAGTCTTCTTTTTCCAAATTCTGTTCTTTTTTTTTGGGGTTTGCCATTCATTCTGCTTTCCCTGAAAGGACCCATTAGAGGGGGGAGGACCAGACTTATCCACACTACCAGATTTAGAGGGATCAAATTTGTGTTTCTTAGGACATAAGTTCTGGTGATGGCCACCCATACCACAAGAATGACAAGCCTGAGGTTTATTTTCATAAACAATAGTCTGAATCACAGTATCAACTTGAGAAACCAATTCCACGGAAGTGGGAAGAGATTTCTCAATGTCAACCAGTAGACACATCCGAACAAACTGGCGACAAGAATGAGATAAAGAGGTTTTATCGAAAGCAACAAAATCCCCGATCACTTCAACAACACCATGAAAAACACTCTCATGCCACATGTGAGTCGGGAACTCAGGAAGACAAACCCATACTGGTACAATATTAACTCTCTGGGTGGCAGGATTGAAATTATGACTCCATCTTCTTAAAAAAATACGCCTCCCAAAAAACCAAGGGCCACCTTCAAGGATTCTCCTCGAATCCTCCTCGCACGAAAGCCTAATGAGAAAAAAATTATGGGGAAGCAATGCTAAATCCAGGGAACCCTTTGGCTTCCATTTAGAAAGGGCCCACCATTTCAGAGAGTCTAAATCGGGACGCCCCCTGCCAACTTGCCAATCAAATCCCAAGTCCCATTTTTGAGCAAAGAGTCCACAGTAGCATCCGGGACGTGTATTTTGAATGAGTTGCCATCTACCAAACAAGGAGGGAACTCACCCACACTATGAGCTCCCGAAACCGCACTCACGTAGGACAGAGAGCTCTTCTCAGCGCCGAAACCGGCAAACCCCTAACAAGAAACCCCAGGGTCCCACCAAGGGCAAGAACCATAGGTCGAGGACTTACCTGCCCAAAATGGATCCTCCACAACAATCTCCATCACCTCATTCTCACCAAAATCGGACAGAGCTCCAGAGGACCACATCGCTCCACTCCTTAAATATTAAATTATTTGAAAATATCTAAATCTTTTAAATATTAAATTATTTAAAAATATCTAGAAGATCAGATTTTAATTTTCACCCGGGAAGTATATAGTTAGGCGTATATCAAAGACCATCCTCTTACAACTAAGCGTACATCAAAAAAACCACCCTCTTTAGATTTTAGCTAAGAGAGCCTAGTACATTTAAAAAAAAAAAAATCACCTTCTTAAATCTAGAGTCCAATATCTTATCTTTACTATTACAATTACAATATACAACAGAGACAAATTTGATCTGGAAGGTCCCTACTCACCGTCAACTTTTGGGTTTTTGGTCGGTTTGTGTAAATTTTTTTCCGTCGTTCATTCCACCCAGCTTTACAGGGTGGAAAGGAAAAACCGTCGCAGTCGTTGAAAGTGAACATGGACCGTGGAGCTCCTCTCATACAAGTCAACAAAGTATATGAATATCTGACGTCAAAGGAGATTCAAGCTGACTGGGATTCCCATACAAGCCTTGAAGATATTCGATGCCGTACTCATTCTACCCACCAAAACTTTTTTTTTTTTGCTTTTACAAAACGAGAGGATCAAATTTCTTCTGAATATCTCAACGCGGATATTGCGCGTTGACCCTTCCTGAAATCTGCACATTTCTGATGTCAGTAAGCATTCGTCTCATTCTGAAATTCCGAATAAAACCAGTGCAATATCATGTCTGGTAATTGAACAGCATAAATTCTTATTCAAATTGAGGCACGCGAATCCAGTCTGTAAAGCGTTGGAATTGGGAATTTTGGAGATTAAGACACATGCTTTTCTTTTGGCATTGTGGAAATCGGGATAACATGGCCTTGCTGAGTAGAAAAAACAATCCTCCCCCGCCCCACCTACAGTTTCATGTCCTTTCTTTTTCGAGAGTACGAAATAAAAGTTGACTACTAATGAAACGACAATATTGATACTATAAGGGATATCATCGAAAGTTAGAGAAATTTTAGGCCAATTTTTTTTTATTTTATATTATATAAAGGTCTAAAATAGACTTGCTTTTCCTGACTACTAATGAAACGACAATAGATAAAACAAGGGTGGTTTAGTGGTTAGTTTGGTTATAAATATTATAGTTTTTAATAAAAATTAAAAAATAGTATATGTATTTGTTGGTCGTTCACACACTCTAGGCACAATGATTACTTATTGCATTTGGCGGGTGTGTTTGGTGTTCTTCCCTTTTATGGAGCACACAATCAAAAAGTCCAAGGAGTATGGCTCTAGAGATAACATTTAGGATTTTATGAAGGCTAGTTTATTTTTCAAATGTATTTTTAAAGTTATTTTTTTAATCTAGTCTAGTTTATCAGGTTTGATTTAGGAAAAAAGATGAGAGAAAAAACAGTAAAACTAATTAACCTAAATTAAGGGTGGTGATGCACCAAGAACTACCAGTTCCTTCTGAGTACCAATGAGATTATTGAACATATGCATCAAAACATGACATTAAAGGTGAACACAATTTCAATTTAGTATAATTGTTCATCTATTAATCTTGCATGAAGACCAAGACAAATACTAGTCACAACTCTCTACTCAAAGATACATACATACCAAGACCAAGACATAGATTGAAGTAGCCATAGTTCCTTATATTTATGTTTGCAAGCACTTTACAATTACCTAGAAATTGAAAGATACATGAAGGCATGTACATGCATTGACTCAAGGTTCAAGTCTAAATCGATATGTAGAGGGAGATGAGAAAAAAAATCTACCTAAAGTCGAATACTAGGCACAAAAATATTGTTCTTTATCTCCTTTAGATACAAAATCAAATATTTATACAACCTAATTCTAAATTCAAATTTTAAAATTTTACTCCTACTATCCTAAGTAGAAACACCTATGTCTTCTTTGAGTATCGAAATTGAGGTATTGTGTTGCATTCATTCCTAGTAGATCCATAGTTGATCTAGGATCTAATTGCCGTAAATATCTTTCAAGTAAAGTGATGCCTTTTAGAGTTGTCATTAGTGGAACTCTTCTCTTCATAGAAACTCAAGCTCAAGTGACATTAACCTTTGCATGTTGGGAAAGCCTTATTGTCAATCTTGAGATTGTGTGGACCTCATCTCCATGTTTGCCTAGTTACCAAGTCATTATCTTGCTTGACCTTTCATTGGGTTTGGTTGGGGCCTGCATCAATTGATCCTTACTTGGGTTTTTGGTGATCGGGATCTTATGCATGGCATGGCCTTTGAGATATCACTACCTTATTGATTCAGCCCTATCTTGCTATTTCTTATCTCTTAGGTCCTGATTATCAAACTTTGACAACAACCTTTGGCTTGTGGCTCCTCTCAAGTTCTTGGTTTCTCTAATAGTATTTCCTTTGCAATGGCTTTATTGCAAAACTCTGGTTTGGATTGAGTGTTTCCTTTGGATTCTCTATGTAGTAAGATATGCATGGAGTTCCAATTCGCACTTTCTTGATCATCTCCCAGTGTAATGAATACCACTCTTGCTTTTGCCTTGCTTCTTGTTTGATTTTTTATGCTTCAAAGTTACTTTCATGCAAGAATTATCAAACTTTTCATTTGACAAGTGTGCCTAAGCTATTCCCTTTGTTTGATCCTAACCAATTTTCTCCCTTTTGCTCCTTTTTCCGTGATTTTTTTGAGTGACCTTCATATGGACGAGCAAGCGTAGATAGTCTTACTAAATCCTTGTTTGAACACCTTATTCTACTTCTTTTGTTTCTTCATTGTTCTTGGGTGTTAATTTTTCGGAGATCTAACTGGTTTTATTTTATAACTACATTGAAGTATATAATATATTGTAAACCTAATTACCAAAAGAGGATGGATCATGTTTCTATTTCACCTATCTAATTGAAGAATGAACCCATAATCATCAAATAAATAGAAACCTTGCTAATAGTGGAGCCCTTTTAGCTACCACCAAAAAGCTCTACACTTCCATCTTATGCTGAGGTTTCACTAAGCTACTTCCATCTTTTGTTGAGGTTTAGAATATATAGCTGATTTATATTTGAGACCATCCTCTAGATATACATCAAAGACCATTCTAAGACCATCCTCTTACAGTTAAACGGACATCAAAAACCAGATCTAAGAAAGCCCAATACTTTTACTGAGACAAATTTGATCTGGAATGTCCTACTCACCCTCAGTTTTTGGGTTTTTGGTCGGTTTGTGTAGAGATTTATCCTTCTTTCATTCCACCTCGCTTGGGTGGAAAGGAAAAACCGTCGTAGTCGTTGAAAGCGAACATGGACCGTGGACTCAATAAACTAAAATTATTTATTGAACACTTCCAAGGGGTTCAATTAACTAAAACTATATATCAATCTTTACAATCTTTTCAAACCGGGTACTCAAAAAGTTTATAAAAACATTTTTTAAGATTAAATGACATTATTCAGTCGATCTAAATTTTTAAAACTCTTTTTTTGCTTTTACAAAACGAGAGGATCAAATTTCTTCAGAATATCTCAATGCGGATATTGTTGACCCTTCCTGAAATCTGCACATTTCTGATGTCTGTAAGCATTCGTCTCATTCTGAAATTCCGAATAAAACCAGTGCAATGTCATGTCTGGTAATTGAACAGCACAAATTCTTATTCAAATTGAGGCACGCGAATCCAGTCTGTAAAGCGTTGGAGTTGGGAATTTTGGAGATTAAGACACATGCTTTTCTTTTGGCATTGTGGAAATCGGGATAACATGGCCTTACTGAGCAGAAAAAACAATCCTCCCCCGGCCCACTTACAGTTTCATGTCCTTTCTTTCTCGAGAATACGGAACAGAGGTTGATTTATGTGGAGTTGTTTATCTATTTAAGTCTCCTTCCAGTAAGAGAAGGATGTTGATGCTCATAAAATATTTGAATATATGAGTCTATAAAGAATATCATCGAAAGTTAGAGAAAATTTAGGCCAATTTGTTTTATTTTATATTATATAAAGTTCTAAATTGGACTTGCTATTCCTGACTACTAATGAAACGACAATAGATAAAACAAGGGTGGTTTAAGTGGTTAGTTTGGTTGTTATAAATATTATAGTTTTTAATCAAAATTAAAAAATAGTATATGTATTTGTTGGCAGGTAGCACACTCTAGTACAATGATTACCTATTGCATTTGACGGGTGCTTTTGGTGCTCTTGTCTCTTGTGGAGCACACCCAAAAGTCCAAGGAACATGAGACATGATTCTATTGACAACATTTAGGATCTTATTAAGGTGAGCTCCTTTTTCAAATGTATTTTTAAATTTCTTTTCTTACAAGCAGAGTGACACCCTTTACAGAGTGACACCTTTTACAGGTGTTACTAATGGATCTCTTTTCTTCATGAAAATTCAAGCTCAAGTGACATTAACCTTTGCTTGTTAGGGAAGCCTTATTATCAATCTTGAGATGGCATGGGCTCCATATTCATGTTTACCTAGTTACCAAGTCATTATCTTGCTTGACCTTTCATTGAGTTGGGTTGGGACCTACATCAATCAATATTTGCTTAGGTTTTTGGTGATCGAGGTCTTATGTATGGCATGGCCTTTGAGATATCACTACCTCTTCGATTCTACCATACCTTGCTATTTCTTATCTCAGGGTTATGCATAAGGGGTTGGGCCCAAAATGTACTTGTAAAAAAATGGTGAATCTATTGCATAAACCTAGTGAATCTTGGCCAACTCCATGTAGGAGGACATGGCGAGTTACCTTAATTAAAAAAATGAGAAAAATGATGAATTTCAAATTTTTGATCGAACCAAGTGGAAAATGAGTTTTGACGATGATGGCTAGGTTACAAATCATGATCCGGTCTCAAACCAGATAAGAACATGATTCGGTCTTGGACTAGATCCGATCACAAATCAGATGCAAAATGTGATCTGGTCTCAAATCGGATGCAGAAAACGATCCGATCTGAAACCAAATGCAAAAAGTGATTTGATCGCAGATCGAACGTAGAAAATGATCCAATTTCAGATTAGATGCAGAAAATGATTCAATCTCAGATTGGATGCAGAAAATGATCCGATTTGAAATTCAATGTAGAAAGTGATCCGATTTGAAATCATATGTAGAATATGATCCGATCTTGGATCGGATGCAGAATATGATCTGCTCTACAACTAGATGCAGAATATTATTTGCTCTACAACTAGATGTAAAATATGATCTAATCTGAAACTGGATGCAAAATATGATCTAATCTAAAACCGGTTACAGAATATGATCCAATGTAGGGGCTTCATGTGGAATATAGTCCAAATGTAGATAAAGGTCTAGCTTTGAAAATGTTCACCCTTTGACTAGTTACAACGTGTCACACATTTGGTCAGTCACACTACATATCCAGTACAATGCTACCACATGTCCACCTCGCCTCTTCCTTCTATAAAAGGGCATCAATAGTCATTTTTCAAGTTCATTTTTGTGAGTACAACCAACCAAAGCTAACCTTTACAAGAAACCTTCAGGCTTTCGGTTCTCAATTTTTCCAATCCAATTTCTTCTACTATAAACTTCTTGCAATGGTTGTCACTTTGACCCATGCACCAAAATTCAATAACCTTTCTTGCACTTTGATTTTAGATTTAATAACAACCCCAGGTACAAAATTTTCATGGCTAAATAACGTAGGTTTGATAACCTTGGTATTAATGCCACAATACAAAATCGATAAAGTCCTTATGTGGCATATCATCGCTGGTTATGACCATGACAGGGCTTCTATCATAATCAAAATATGAAATAGAAATATAATTTTCACCATCACACCTATAGACATTAACAGATTAATAAATATTTCATTCACTGATTGTCTTCAAGTGTAAATGAGGTTGCAGCTGACTCCAGATCACAAAGGATACCTCAAAACAAAGTACGGATTAACATCAGAAGATTTGGTAGATATAATTCTTGTAAATTTTAAATTTTCAACTAATTTTATTTTTGCAGCTTCTGTCGCCAAGTCAAAAAGAGGGTTAACAATCAACAATGTCAACAATCAAACTCTGAAGGTCATTATCGAGTTCTTCTAGGTAAGACTGATTCTGATAAAAATATTGAAAATTTTGTTTTGGGCATTGACCTATATTGTTTATTCTAAGAAGAATAAGAGGTTTGATTGGTGCACGTATATCTTGGATTGCATCAGGGCTGAGTTACATTGTGTTTAAATGCAAACCAACAAGACATAGCCCATTATGGGCACTATTAATTTTATTTTAGCACTCTTATGAGTATTTTCATGATTTGCAAACTACTACTATAAAAACTGTAGTGCATGCAACACTACAAGCTATTGCAATGATGAAAGAGGAATTGAAGGTGATTCTAAATTTTCTTTTTTATCATAATGAGTATTTTCATGATTTTATCACATTTTCTTTTTTTAATTTTTTTTCATCTAAATGCAAGGTAGGGCAGCCATTACAAAGAATAAATAGGATGCTACCAATAGGGGTCATAGGCCATAACAAATTGGTGATTCTGAAGATACTAGATCAGAAGCGACACCATTACAGAGGTTGTCTAAATGTTTCAGGTAAGTCACTACTCTTAGGGGTTCTTATATACCTAGGTATGCACAAAATGTGTAGCTTGAATCTAGTGCAGTCATCCTCTCAGTTGCTGGTACCCAGATTCAACATATTTCATCGTCTTCAGGTAAATCTATGTGTATTTAATTTAAATTAATATTTTTTCCTATTTTATTTTTTGAAAATGTGTAACAAAACTTTTTGACATGTTTTCAATCGATTCTCAATATCAATAACAAGTATAACCTTCAAAAATGAGAGGTCATATGTTGCCATCACATCCATCACAACAACCACTTGCATCACATCCATCGCTTACACCACACCCACCACTTCCACCACATCAGCAATAAGCACAGCCTATGCTAATGTAAGGCCAAATGTGTGTTGGAAAAAAATTGTTTTTACAGAGATCACAGGGACCCGCATCAATTTATGGGTGTGGAATCTCGTAAATATCATAGTTACCAACATAAAGTTATGGGCAAGGTTGATCGTCTTTTACATTTGACACTAATTCATAGGCACCAAAAGTTTCAACCGCAAGACTAGATAATATATAAATCGATGATGATTTTCTTTTGCAAGGCAACATTTTAGGGTTCAAGGCAACATATGTACTTCATAAGCCACAAGGTGAAGCAGAATAGAGAGAAGCCCCTACATATGAGCAGACAACATTACCATCATCTCAAGAAAATAACCCTAATCCTCAAGGTCCTCAAACTGAGGATGATATTGTAAATTTTGATGAAAATATTTTAATGATTGAGAATACTGAAGCAACCATTAAATAGGTTGTGCTTAGATATTTTAAAGAGATAAAGGATTGGGAATATCATGCAAAAGTGCTTATAAAGGAAATTAACACTCGATATAAGAATTATACAAAAAGATATTCTATTTATTCTTTGGTTTAGTATGAACCAGAAAATCTTGATGGCCTGCTACAATAGGCCACATCAAGATCAGTAAAGTCTAATTTTTTATGATGATTATGTTTTAAATGTTGTGGTCGATAGATTAGAGAACATTAATGTGTAAGCCCAATATTTTTATAACCATTGGACTTTTGATAAGGGTAAAGTTGTAGTTGTTGAGGCTGCAATGGATGTGGCTGAGGTAAGAAAAGTTTGTTAAGTTTCAATTTTCTATTACAGTTTTATTTTATATTTGTTTAAAACATGTAATAATTTTAATATAACCCTTTTGAATTATGTTTTCAATTTATTTTGTAGTCAAATTTTGATAACTTAAAAATATATGTTAAGAGCATGGACATCAATATTAATAGGGCGAAGATATTTTTGCATAATGCAATGGAGATGAAAAGGAAAATGTAAGCAAAAATAGCGGACAATAATCATTTAATAAAATACATCATGGAGAGGCTCAATGAAGATCCAGACCACGTACTAGAGCAACAGAAAGCAAACAAAACACTTCCAATAGTACTTGAAGATCCAAACAAAGAAGAAGAAGCATTAGTGGCAAGTATTGTTAAAGTACAGAAAAACCTAGTCAGAGCTAGAGCATTGCCAGAAGAGAGCATCATAGAAGCAGATAAAGGAAAACAAAAGGCAACTCCAATGAATATTGAATCTGCAAACCCCCAATCAAATGTTTGACAATATAAAATGCTTTCAAGTTGACTATAGTTAATAATTTTTTTATGATTGTATATATTTCTACTTGAATTAATGAAAAAGGCATTTTCCCATTTTGTGTCTTCCATCATTCAAAGTTTGTTTGCATTTATAAATTTGTGTTGCTATTTTAGTTTATTTTTGGCCAATATTGTTTACTATTTTCAACTCAAACAACAAAATCATCATAGATAACATCATAGATATTTATGCAAACCAAACATCTTTAATATCTCACAAACTATAATAGATCCTAAACTGAAACAAACTATAATAGATTCAAAACTGAAAAAAAACCAAAACAATGATCTTAAGTACCATAGATAAGATCATATATTTTCATGCAAATCAACTTAAACCATCATTTAATATCTCAATAATTGAAATAGATATTGAACATAATATTGTTTAACATACATACATCAACAATAATATACCAATAATATAACGTAAAAAATACAATTTTTAAGACCACAATCTGATATAAAACATTCAATTTATAAAACAAAAATATGATATAAAACATACGATTTATGAATAAATAATTTTTTTAAAATATTGTAAATCTAAAAAAATATTGTGAACTCTATACTATCAAATCAATTCATGTTTATCAATGCCCATTATGGTATGAAATCATGAAATAATTAGAATTAAGATAGTTGAAACATATCAGTTTGTCCGAAATCATTATTAAGCATAGTGGATATCTGTGTCTCCACCAACTGGTCATTGAAAGCATCATCATTGTAGTTATTGATCATATTTGTGGTACCCCTTCTATTTGCAAGAGAACTCTAGTATGTCAATGCTCTGTCATACAAAAATATTTCCAACTGATATGATGACACATAAATTCTTAAACAATTTTCTAAATTTTTGTTTAGCCTACTATGGATCTTAGATTTAACAAAAGATAGTGCACTAAAAACTCTCTCATCTTCGATAGACCTCAAAATAATTGTTTCACATAATTCATATAAACAAAAGTATTCACTTATCATATCTTTTAAGACAATACTTGGATACAATTTTTGCCACAAATGTGCAGTGGAACCAATCTCATGGATGTTTTTCATAAGTGATGTTTGCACAACCATTATTTTTCAAAATGTGATGATTGTTGTTTCAAAAGATCTTTTTTGAGTATACCTTTTATTTCAACACCATTGACTTCCACACTCTTACTAAAATGGTTCATGAGGATGCCCATATAATTGATAAATAACTCATTTGCAAAATTGTATTCAGTACAAGGATCCCAAAACATGGGGTTAACCACAACCATGGCCTCGAGCAACTCATCTCTCTAAAACCATTCTCTTATCTCACTTGTTAAATATTTTGCTATTTTTGACAAATTTTTCTTAGTTTTCTGTAAAATAACATCAAATCTATTGTGTGTTACAGGAAGTTTTTCAAAATCATCCACAACTATACTTGATTGCATTTCAAAAAAACAAATTGCTATCAACTTTCAATGAACATTAATACAAATATGATCATTGATGTCAAAATTTAAAAAGCTTTTTGGATTTTTCATGTTTATCAATGTATTCCAACTATCAAACAAGGGACTTGTAAAATCTACCTGAGACACATAATGTATCAATAACCAAACATATTTGTTTTCTTATCCTCATGAAATCAATGATATATATGGATCTCTCTTGTGCAAGTTTAATTAATCTATTCATTTCTTGTAACATTGAAAGAATACCACATAATATCAAAAGGGTTTCAAAGTTATTCAAACAAACTAATAAATCTTTTACCTTATCAACTATCTTGCGATATGTGTGCATAAAACCTTTCAATGTTTGATATTCTGCAAAAACTTTGAGAGCAGGTTGATACAGTGAAATCCATCTTGTATCCACATCTTTTAACAATTTTTTTCCTTTAATAACTCCTTGTGCAAACTATTGAAATTATGCAAACCTTTTTGGGCTGCATGAGAAATAAGAACGTATTTCACAAATAAGGCCTTCCACTCTAGCAACTTTTTCAAATGTGCTCACGATTTTATATGCAATATTTACTCTATGAGCCATACAGTGAATGGGAATCATATATGGGACAGCTATGGTTTGGAGTCAAACACAAAGACTAGTCATGTGCCCTTGCATAATAGTAGTACCATTAGCTCCAATGCAAATTAACTTTGTCGCTATGTCTATATCATTCATTCTCGCAATATCCTTTAAAATATCCACAACAACATTATAAATATTTTTGCATTTGAACTTTCCACCATATTATGTAATCCTAGGAATATAGGCCTCCTTATATGATTTTGAAATGTGTGCACATGCATGCAAATCCAAGATGTGTTGTCCATATTTTTCACCTCATCGATAGAAATTGAAATTAATATGGTAAGTTTTACTTGCTCTCTCAGGTCTTCCTTCTCAACTAAAGATACAAATTTTATCATTTTCCAACCACTTTGATCTAACCAATATGAATTAGGAAGGTTTTTTTCATTAGCTAGTTGTAATAGGTGCTTATAATCAATAAAATCAGACATGGGTCTACCTTTCTTGAGAATACTTAATACAACAGCAAAATGTAAACTTTTTGAAGCTAATATGATCTTGTGAATTTTTTAAAATTGGGATACAATCAGTCCACCTTTCTCAACAAAATATTATTGTTGCTTTAAGTGATTGTCATATTCTATTGCATATCTAACATGTATACATTTTGATGCATCCTTCCACCTAACTTCTTTACTAACTTCAACATTACTACTTATAATTTTTACATAAACTTTGCTAGAATGTTTTTCTATTGTGTCTATCTTATTTTGCAGCTTGTGATCCTTACCAAGTCTCCAACTACAAATTTTACATATACATTCTTTTTCATTGATTTAGTTATCCCCAGCCAGTACATGTTCAATCTAGGGAAATCTTTCTGCCCATTCATTCTTAAATTCCCTTCCAATAATCTAGTTAGATGCTTTTCTTCTTTTAGAATTTTTTCTTGAAGACTTAAAATAAGTTTGTAATGATTTTGATTTATCACTTTCATTTTCAATTGTTATGTCATTTTGGGGGTTGTCTTCAAGTGTTTTATGGACTTCATTATACAGAGGATTTTCATTAGAAGGTATCTCTTATTGGGGAATATCTTCAAGTCGAGGCATATCAGGGTCAACAGGGTATTCTGCATAGTAGCATACCATAATATTTTTTATTATTCTTGGATTAAACAAAGTGACAAAAGAAACATAAAAATAGAAAAAATATTCATATCATCAAGAACATATTAAGAAGTAACTATTTGAGGAAGAAAGTAGTATTTAAATTATTTACATAATATACAACTAATTGTTCAGAAGTCAAAAATCATTGGTATCTTGAATCTGCACGGATGTCATTGGCTCATTGCATTTCAACATTTGGCTAAAATATTTGAGGATACTCTTTTCAGTAGAATATTTGGCCCCCTTATTTCCATCGCCAATAGGTGACATTTTACTTGTAAGAAAAAAAAATTCAATTTAGAAGAGTGATAAAATGTTGAAGAGGTCGTACTTTTGTTAGGCCTCAAGATAATATTGTAAATAGAATAAATAAATGGTTGGCTGGTAGAAAATACATACTTTTTTCCTACCATGCTTTATTATAATTTTATCGGTTTATGCCATTAGTACGTATTCTGGTCATAGCACTAGCAACTAATAAGAGCACAAAATTAATTAACATACAAATTGAAATCAATTAAAGAAAAAACTTGTCTATGCAAAAAATATTTGGAGATGCGTATGTTGAAAAATATTAGATTATAGTACAAAATGGACCAGAAAATAGAGAATCATAATTTATTTGAAGAAATAGAGCATTACTATATTTTTAGAGAACCAAAGCATTTACCCATGTGTAATATTGTAAAAACATAGAAACATATAATAGAATAGTTCAATAGAAATAGAGAAAATAGGGGAAAACATGCAAAATATGGAAAAATAGAGAAAAACATGGGAACAGAGCAATGACCATCTAGATGTAGAATAGGGCTCAAATATTGGTATGGTGCAGAACATGATTGAAAAATAATTAAAGATACATGTCAAAAACCATCAGATTATGGTACAAAATGAACTAGAAATAGAGAATCACAATATCTTTAGAGAAACAAAGCATCACAATGCCTTTAAAGAACTAAAGCATTCACTTATTCATAATCTTATAATAGAAAAGCATATTTTATTAGAAACAAAGAATCAAAGAGTTTTAACAGAAAGAGATATTATAGGGGACAACATGCAGAACATGGCAAAATACAGAAAACATGGTAAATAGAGCAATGATAGAGAACATGGTGTAGAAAAGGGTCCATACTAGTGCAGAACAAGTTTTGGCCTAGTACAAAATAGGCTCTAGACTATTGCATATTAGGGTCTAGACTAGTGCAAAACAGGGTTTGGCCGATAGCAGAATAGGGTCTAAACTAGTGCAAAATAGGATTCGACCAGAAGTAGAACAGGTTTCAAACTGGTACAGAACAAGATCTGATCAAAAGTAGAACAGGATATAGCCAGAAGTAGAATATATTTTGAACTAATGTAAAATAGGATCTTACCAATTACAAAATAATTTTTATCGAGTGCAAAAATGGATTCGAACGGTTGTATAAATGGTTTATTCCAACCTGTTGCAAAAATGGTTTTGGACGGTTGCAAAAATGGTTACGGGTGATTTTAGAAATGGTTGGTTTTGACCTATTTTTAAAATGGTTCTGAATGGTTGTAGAAATTGAGTCGGTACATTCATTGAGTGTATAACAAGGTTCTAAAATAAGAAAGTATCCTTGGGTGTTAATTATATATAGTGGTATACTTAGCAAGTTGGGCGAGATAATTTAGAAATTTTAAAATTTTATGGTGAAAAGGGTACTCTATTTAGGCAGGATTGTTGGTGAGTTTTTTAAAATAACCGTGATACTATTATCAACGCATGGCGAACCGACACCTAAAAATATTTTTCTCCAAAAAATTCTAGCTAAATGGTTGACATTCGGGTCCTCTAAATTCGTAAATTTGAATTTTTGAAAATACCAATTTTTGCTCCAATGGCAAAAATTCATTGCTATGTATAACCCTGTCTTATCTCTTAGGTCCTAACTACCAAACTTTGATATTAGCCTTTGGTTCTTGGCTTCTCTCAAGGACCTAATTGCTTTAATAGTTTTTTCTTTGCATTAGCTTTATTGCAAAACTTAGGTTTGGGTGGAAGGTTTCATTTGGATTCTCTATGTAGTGAGAGATTCATGGAGTTCCGATTGGCATTTTCTTGATCATCTGCTAGTATAATGAATTTCACTCTTACTTTTGCCTTGATTCTTATTTTATTTTTTATGCTTTAAAGTTAATTTCATGTGGGAATTATCAAAATTTTCATTTGATGAGTCTACCTAAGCAAATACCTATGTTTGATCTTGACCAATTTTTTCCCTTTTGCTCCTTCTTCCATTAGATTTTTGGATGATCTTCATATGGACTAGTAAGCCTAGATAGTCTTACTAAATTCTTCTTTGAACACCTTATTCTACTTCTTTTATTCCTTCCTTGTTCTTGGGTATTATTTTCCTATGATCTAGTTGGTACTATTTTGTAACTACATTGGGGTATATAATGTATTGCATACCTAATTACCAAAAGAGGATGACTCGGAATTTGAATCCACCTATTTGGTTGAGGGATGGATCCATGGTCATTAAGAAGATAGAAACCCTACCAACAATGGAACCCTTTTAGCTACCACTAAAAATGCTCTACAGTTCCAACTTATGGTGAGGTTTAACTAAGATATCACCAAAAAGGATATAGTTTTTTTCCCATATGATCTGGGTGGTCAGCATCACTTCATGGCATGCAAATTTTTGAATTCAATAGCAACTTTCGATGTAGGCCTTCCCTTGTTAGTATCCTTGGAATTTTATCAACATCAACTACTTGATATATGGAAGGATATTCAAGTCCTCTCATCTTGTTTAACTCTAGAAAAAAAAATTATTTAAAATTATCCCTTCAAGCTAGATTTACCTAGTGTAGTGATATTTCACTATAGTATTATTATAATATAGGTGTCTATATAAATAAATTGTACAAATACTATAATGAAAATAAAATTATATTTTATTGGTGATCAAAATTATTACCTAATATAGTCCCATGAGGGATACCATAGTGGTATGTCTTTGTGTTTTCATCTAGGAGACCCATGTTCAAAATCCTGTATAAGGAGATCAAAGCCCCTTTCAAAAACTCATGCTTTACCTTAAATTTTTGAAACCTTACCATGAATTCATGGAACATTATTACTAGAAAATTATTGAAGTGAAGGAACATTGAGAAATGCATGCTGAGAGCGAGTGCGAGCCAAGAGGGAGTGCAAACCGAGATCGAGATATAATAGTTAGTATGGAAGTAAATTCATTTGAATGTCATAATGGGAAGTTAGGATTCCCTAGCTAGAAATTAGGATGTCATACCCAAAAGTATGGAGGCTCAAGTTGGAGATTAGTGAAAGAGTGAATGCATGGCAAGTTCAATCTAGGTAGTAGATATTACATTAACAGTGAGTATCAAGGATGAGATGATTGAACATAATATAATGGTTCTTAAAAATAGAGGTAAAACATGTAAGTTTCATTAATAATGGCTAGTTTTTTTAGATATTCAAACTTGGATCAATAGGAAGTGGGAATTGAATTTACATTACTCTGTGATATTTCTTCCAAAAGGTTTTTTCCTCATCATCTTTTCTAGTTCAAAAATTAGGGATAAAATAATGAGTGGTGGGCCATGTTTTAGGGGAAGATATGCACTTTATTTGAGACCATGGAATGAAAAATATTATGTTGAGAAAAAAATTATTAAGAATATTTAGGTGTGGGTTAGGCTTTTTGGACTTTCATATTAGTTTATAAATAAGGATGTTTTAAATAATGTTTGAAATACCCTAGAGGAATTCATCAAGGAATGACTAACTACTAAGGATCGAAAGCATACTATATATACTCAAATATGTGTTACTATGGATATTTCAAAATATTTGCTACAATCTATTAAGATTATATCTAAATCAAGAGAATGAGATCAACAAGTGTATTATGAAAATATTACATTTTTATACCACAATTGTTATGATATTGGACACATGGAAATATTTTGTAAAGTAAAAACTATGAAGAAAGAGACAAAAAAAATTGGTCCTGAGATGAACTTCAAGACAAAGCAAAGAAATTATACAATAATAGAAGCTAGATCATATCAAGGATATTCCACTCCAAAAGTAGACACAAATAAAGCATATCTACAAAATTATTTGGTAAGTTCAAAATAAATTAAAGGTGTAAAGGAAGATGTAGAGAAAAATCCTAAATGAAATATGATAGAAGAGGTCAAGTTTATTCCAGGTAAATCATCTTCATTTTCCTCAAGTACTACAAAATCCACTTCCAAGTACTATAATTGAAAGTGATGAAGATGTTATCCCTTGCACTTTAAGGTTTCAAGAGCAGCATGATAAAAAAATGAGGATGGATGAAACCTATAATAATTTAGGGTTTTTAGGGTAAAATAAGAAGGTAATTTCTACAAAAGGGTATCCTTGCACTCTGGGGTTTCCAAGATAACATAAATAATAATATGCTTTTCAGATTATTCCTTGCACTTCAAATCCATTAGAGCAAGACAAATCTAAAGATGATAATTTTTACTATGAGCAATGTGAGAATATTGATGAAGACAAAGTATCATTGGGAATGAAAAAAAGAAGAGGAAGACCCAAGAAGAAAAAAAAAAAAGACCCAAAGGGATATTGATATGGCAAAAAGGCAAATATTACAAGTTTTAACAGGAAGTGTGGATAAACCCAAAAATAAAAATAAAAAATAACAATGAAAATTATATATTGGAATATTAGGGGCATGAATAAGAACCCTAAAAAAGGTATTAAGAAATTTCTAGGTTGTTATACACAAGATATTTATAGATATAGAAATTGAGAAACAATTATTTTCGACATTCATAGTGTTGAATTTCATCTTCACAAAATTTAAATTTTGAAATGCATATGATATAAATTAGTTGCTTGTGGAGACTAGCATTTTGAGGAATATGGAAAATATCTTTGATAGAAAGATAAGTTGGATATGGTTTAACTAAGTTGTTAGAAAAGTAACGAGAGTAATGTAATATTTTGTTTTTGCAATGGGAGTGGCCCCCAATAGAAGGCACACATAGCTTATAAAAAATTATTAACTAATATATGATATTTGAAATAATGGATTACATTATGACAATAAAAATGATTACTTAGCACTAGTAGAATGAGATTCAAACTAATGATACTACATCTTCACAATAAAAATAGACCAAATTATAAGTCTAATATCTATCTAGGCTATGGTCATTGCCATCTCAATTTACAATAATATCTTTCTAGCATTAAAATAGTTATACTTTTCAATACATACATACATACATAAATACATATATATCTTGCATTAGAGGTCAAAATGACTGGTGCAAGAATGTGAAGTAATATAAACATGGCCTAAGAATCTAAAAGAACTCATAGATTCATAAAGCTTCATGTTCTATAACACATCTTTAATGTATTTATGTAGCATGAATACAAAAATGGGATGACCCAATTTAATCTATACAACATTAATACAACATGCAGAATAATTGTAAGTGTGGAATATCAAAAGAGTTGTTGTAAAACAATTTAATACATCTTCATTTAGTGGAAATTATTGTATTTGTAAAATACTTTCCTTTCAAAATCAAACAATTATGTATGACAATGTAATGATATTTGCTTATATATCTCTATTGGACCTCTTAGTGTTTGTTGCAATCTATAGTCCAACTATTAAATTTCATCCCTCTTATTTTATCAGTACTTTTAATTGGGTATTTTATTTGGATTTTCTATTTTAATGAATGCCAAACTTGTATAAGTGTTGCATGATTATGCTTCTAGATCTCATTCTATGTGAGGAACTTTATCTCGAATCACTATATTTACATATAATATTATAGACTTCTTCTTCCTTTATTCTTTATGATTATTATTTGATTTAAGAGAAAATTATACGAAAATAGCTCACCCTATATGTTGCTTAGGTAAAATTGATTTTCCAACTACACCATTGACCAAGGAAGCACATTATTATATTTGGTTTTTCAATACTATATTTTAATGGCATGCCTAGTGGGACTTGAATCAAAAAAATTTATGAGAATTCCACCTAAATTTATTATAGGTCATATACCCCAATTTTGACAACTCCATTTTGGAAAATTTTCAAAATTGGATGACCACTCTTGAATGCTTCTCTCTAAGGATTAGTCATCTATTTTTTTTTATTGATCGGATGAAGGTGTTTTAAAATGGTTCCTAAACCTTTTACAAGAGTAAATGACCTTAGGAGAGGGAACAATAAGGTAGACTCCCAAGGACTAAAGGGAGTGAACCAAAAAATAAAAAGGGATTTTGAAAGGATCCCTGACCCTTTTACAAAAGGATAAGACCCTAAGAGGGGGTTCAACAAGAAAAAATCCCAAAAAATGAGGGGAGAAGATCTTGAAATGGAATCTAAATAGGATAAGGCCCTAGAACTATCAAAATCGGTGCCCATAGGACCAACTATGAAACACCAAATTCTCACTTCATTTAAGACCAAAATTTAGATTTAAACTTGTCTCACCCAAAATACGGATTCCTATAGAACCAAATGTAAATTTAAACTTCTCCCGTCCAAAAGAAGGAATCCAATAGATTTCAAAATCGTGCATGAAAATGATTCAAAATTTGAAAATATTCTCTCTAGTACCAAAGGCTAAAGGATGGATTTGAAAATCTTCTATGGAGGTCTCCCTATATTCAAGCTTCCATGGAAAACCAAAAGGGTGTTCCCCAAAACCACACATTCAAGATTTCTTATTGACATCTCAACAGATATAGGATTCAAAAAACTAGAGTATCCCCACCAAAGATTCCTCAAAATCACAAACTCCAAAATTTCCTTTCTTCCAAGAGGGGAAAGTAGAACAACAACAAAGATCTAAAGACAAGAAAATTTTGGAGATTTGAAACCACAACCATTAAAAGGAATCATCATCCAAACCCCAAAAAAAATAGAAATCAAGCATGTCCAAGGGAGGGATCAAAACTTAAGATAAAAACAAGTACCATATTGGTCCCTAGACTCAATCCTAAGAATATAGGACTCAATGGTGCATGCATTCATAGAATTTACTCTTCCCGGATGGTAAAGTGAGCATATAAAACTATTAGAATATAGGGGCCCTCCTAGCACCCTTTAGTACTCATAGTAAACTAGGACTTGGTGTTGCATGCATCCATTAGATATGCTCTACTAGGAAGGAATTGCATATGCACACCACTACTGTAATATAGGGGGCCTTCCTAGCCCTTGGTAGTACTCCCAATAAGCTAGGACTTTATGATGCACAAGTTCATAGTATTTTCTCTACCAAGATGGAAAGGCAAATACACACCATTTCTAGAAGTTAGGGGCTCTCCTCACCCCTATTAGTGATCCTAGGAAACTAGGACTTGATGATGCATGCATCCATAGGAGATACTCTCCCAATACGAGAAGTGGATGCACACCATTGATGGAAGACAATGGGGCCTCTTGGACCCTAGAAAAACCCATGGGAAGCTAGGAATAAAGGATGCATGCATCCATAGGGTCTAGCCTCCCAATATGAGAATGTAGAGTCACACCCTTATAAACAAATAGGAAATCCTTTTAGACCCTGGTAAAACAAATAATGTAAAAACCATGAGAAATTTTACCATCACAAGAAGGCACAAAACCAATAGTTAAAAAACCTCCAAGAAAAATCTTGAGAGGGTTTCATGAGAAACTTGTTCATGATTAAAAAGAAAATAAAGGGGTCTTTTCCACCCAGGAATATTGAGAAAGGACTGCTAGCAAATCCTCTAAAACTAAGAACTATAAAAAATAAGGGGTCGAGATCAATTCAAATTTTGATAGGCTCCAAACCTATCAAAACACCAAATCCAATTCTAAAGCTTCATAACTAGAGAAAACTTCTCCTACTAGAGTAGCACACCCATATAGACCATCTTCAACTCCCTCTCCCACTCCCTCACTCTCCTACTCCCATTCTATCTCCCGCTCCCTCACTCTCCTACTTTCATGCTATCTCCTACTCCCTCACTCTCCAATCTACTTTCATAAAATGTGATATTTGAGATATTATGTGGATTAGATTTTTCTCTTAACTCAAGGCTACTAGACATGATGATTAAGACACTAGTACACCCAAAAATATTTTCAACATGGGATGACCATGAGGTCCTAGGTCTAAATGACCATAGTTAGTTCTATCCTTTTTTATGGATTAGAAAAATGATATATGAACATCGTCCAAAGCTCAAAAAAATTAGAAATCAAGCAAGTCCAAGGGAGGGATCAAAACTTAAACTAAAAACAAGGACCATATTGGTCCCTAGACTCACTCCTAAGAATCTAGGACTCAATGGTGCGTGCATTCATAGAATTTACTCTTCCAAGATGATAAAGTGAGCGTACAACACTATTAGAAGATAGGGGGCCCTCCTAGCACCCGATAGTACTCCTAGTAAAATAGAACTTGGTGTTGCATGCATCCATTAGATATGATCTACTAGGAAGGGATTGTAGATGCACACCACTACTGGAAGACAGGGGGCCTTCCTAGCCCTTGGTAGTACTCCTAATAAGCTAGGACTTTATGATGCACAAGTTCATAGTATTTTCTCTACCAATATGGGAAGGCAAATATACACCATTTCTAGAATTTGGGGGCTCTCGTCACCCCTACTAGTGCTCCTAGAAAACTAGGACTTGATGATGCATGCATCCATAGGAGATACTCTCTCAATACGGGAAGTGGATGCACATCATTTATGGAAGACAAGGGGGCCTCTTGGCCCCTAGAAAAACTCATGGGAAGCTAGAAATCAAGGATGCATGCATCCATAGGGTCTACCTTCCAAAAATTGGAATGTAGAGTCACACCCTTATCAACAAATAGGGAATTCTTTTAGACCCTGGTAAAACCAATAAGGTGAAAACCATGAGAAATTTGACCATCACCGGAAGGCACAAAACCAATAGTTTAAAAACCTCCAAGAAAATATTGAGATGGTTTCATGAGAAACTTGTTCATGATTGAAAATAAAAGAAAGGGGTATTTCCCACCCATGCAGATTGATAAAGGACTGCTAGCAAACCCTCTAAAACTAGGAACTATAGGAAAGAAGTGGTCTAGATCCATTAAAATTTTGATAGGCTCCAAACTTATTGAAATACCAAAGCTAGTTCTAAAGCTCCATAACTAGAGAAAACTTCTCCTACTAGAGTAGCACACCCATCCAAACAATATTCTACTCCCTCTCCGACTCCCTCACTCTCCTACTCCCGTGTTATCTCCTGCTCCCTCACTCTCATACTCCCATGCTATCTCCTACTCCCTCGCTCTCCAATAATCTACTTTCATAAAATGTGACATTTGAGATTTTATGTGGATTAGATTTTTCTCTTAACTCAAGGCTACTAGACGTGATGATTAATACACTAGTACAACCAGCAATATTTTCAACATGGGATGACCATGAGGTCCTAGGTCTAAATGACCATAGTTAGTTCTAATCATGTGTGAACAGAATTCTACCCTTTTTTCATGGATTAGAAAAAATGATATATGAACATCTCCATGATTTGAACACATGAAGAGGATTCCATGCCATCCAATAGTAATATCTTAGAGAATGACAACATCCAAAGTGAATAATGGATCAATTTGCTTTAATATTTGATAAAATAGTTGAGACACACTTTTTGTTATTATGTTTAACCATATAACTAGACTTTTTATTGAATACATATATGACTTCTATCTATGATTCATGGAATTGAACTTCAATAATGATAGGTTATTTAATGCACATGCTATTATATACTATATATAGGAATTATAGATTGGTGTATCCATAGTTTTGAGATGATTGAAACAATATAGATTCTTGAAATCTTAGAAAAATTGTTCAAGAGGAATAATTACTTTTGCAAGCTAGGATATTTCCATCTAGGGTAATAGTTTCCATATTCATAAGCCTCTTTGAATAATCTAATTTCTTTCACACAAAAGAAAATTTCATTTATTTTTCACTTCATTACGAAAAACTTGTTCATTCCTCTAGAGGAAAGCTAAGTGGAGCATATTTGGAGGTAAATGAACGGACTACGTTCAATCCTTAAAAATTTATTCAATAAGTTGGATATTGTCAATATGTAGGTTTTTTGAACCTAAGGTGAAAAGCTACCAATATATTGCAACACCTCAACAAGATTATGTACTTTATAATTTTTCCAATAATAATAAGAATATATTATTTTCCGAGTTATAATTTATAATTGTTATTTTGAAATTTACCTATTTTCTTGGAATAAATTGGAGTGAAATGTTAAGAAAAATATTTTTAATCCTATGGAGTAAATTATTATAAAATATGCAGGCTCCATGACTTACAAGTTGATACGTATGGAGGTGGTAGAGTGAGAGAGTGAATTAGGTATGGCACATTTCAGATTCTTGAATGAGAAATTTATAGTTGTGGAAGAATTCATTTGGGAGTCTCTTCTAAAAGGGGTATCTTTTTTATCATAAGATAAATATCTCAAGAATAGTCATACTCCTAAGAGGTGATACATTATTACATAAGCTACCATCAACAATGAAAAGACTTTAATGTTAAATTAAAATTATTTTCCATGATCCTACAAAGTAAATCTTAGATAAATTCCAAATTCTTAGAGTTTAATTCATGGTATGACTATGGTTGACCAGAGAAAGAATAGTCTCATAAATAAACATCCTTTCTTAGTGATATACTTCTTCAACTAATCACACACAAACAAAATCCCAAATTATTTTACAGGCAAAAATTTGACAACCAAAAGAAATAAAAATGAATTAAATTCCTTAATTTCTTGGTTTTGGATGACCATATTTCCTTTAAATGGATAAGCATTATACTTCCTAGATTCCACTCACAAGCTTCCCAAATAGAATATACTTTTTAATAGTATAGCATAGGTTCCAGTATTTCTACTTCATGACCTCCTATTATTATACAAATGCATCTTGACATGGAGTGTATAACCCAAGGGAATATACTATTACTTGTGTGATCTTATAAATAGGTAGTGTTCAAAAGAGTGGTCTATCTTGAATGAATATATATACTATATATATTGTAAATATTTCTTCAAAAAAATAATTTTAACCTTGATCTAAAGAGAATCAACTATCTATTTGAAACATTATACAAGGTTAATGCTAAACAAAGTAGATAAATAAATAATCTAGATACATATACACTTTTCTAATTGGTAAATACTCTTTACATATGTTATATTAGTTAATAAAACTCTAACATATTCTTTCCAAGAGTATTGACAAGAGAAAGACTAAAAGTGGACATGCTCAACTTGAATAGATGCAAATATCATGGTGGCCAGTAAACATGCATGATGAAAATGTTGAAAATCCTATCAAGATCCAATTATAGAAAGGATTATAGCACCCAAGCATGGATTAAATTTAATCTTGGATTAACATAAACATTATCACATTTACCATAAAGAAAAAAATTAAAATCATATGTTCCTTGGGATAACACTTAAAGGTATGCACAATGATCATTTCAAGGAGCAAAGGCATAAGGCGTTCATGAAAGTGAATCCATTGAAATCAATGGACCACGTGATACAAATCCTAAGTAGATAGACCCAATATTAAACAAAGATGAATTATAATATGGTTGGTTGTTTTGTTAATGTTTAGTGATAGAAGACCTCAATCATAAATGTTATAACTAGACATGGACATGCATAAAAGATGAGCTGAAGAAATTGGATTTCATGCTTAGTAAAATTCAAGATAACTTAATGCTTATATTATTTTTATTTTCCTTAACTAGTAGAATCTCCCTCTACATCATAGACCTAACACTACCCTTACTAGTATTTAAAGTTATTCTCCATAAAAATAGGATTTGAGCAACCAATTACTACAAGCCATTTTAAATCACAATAGAAATAATTTTCTAAAGGGGTAAGAAATATATGAATTCATTACACAAGGAACTTTTTTACACTACCTTTGGTCCAAAATATAAAAGTAAATTGAACCCAATTTAACCATACAAGTAATTCTTTTAAGAAATAAGGATTCTACTAACTCAATCAATAGAGTAGGGTAATAATATCAAATAAATAAGTCTAGTATAATAGACACTTAACTCATTTGTGTATATTATTCTTATAATATAGTGACCTAGATGGTAGTCAAACTATGTTTGAATTGTTTCAATCTATACACCCTTAAAATTTAAATATACCCTTGTAGATAAGGGGGAAATGATTTTTTCCTTGGTCATGGGGTTTTATTCACTCTAATTCTAAACTTGAATGTGGTTCCATTAGCAAGTGAATGGTATCATATCATTTATCTATCTTCAACATAGTAGAATATAAATAGAAAAATTATGGACACCATAAGTATTCTAAGTATTACTTATCACACAACCACTTAGGATAGGAGTTGAGTTTGAAGACATCAAAATGAGCATGCTAATGTTAGGAATTTTTCTCATACTATTTTATATTGATACTTCCTTTTTCCAAGGTATAACCATTAAAATATGGGATAATTGGGGCAAACAATAGTCTACTATGTGTATTTGTATGAAATAATTAAGAATATTTTCCTTGTCCATTTAGCACAAAAAACTAAACATACTACTCTAGTTAAGTATAAAAGAGTAAAATTGACAACACATTCACATAAAGAAAAATGTAGAGCTCTAGATTTTCCTAGCCTTAATTCTTAAAACACAAACATGTCAAATATTTTTTTGGTACTATTAAAATAAAAAAGGGTTTTTATAGGAATCCCACAACCTATACAATCAAAACGCCACTCAGGCAAGCACCAACAGAACTAAACACCCACCAAGCTAACAGGGGTAAAACAGAAAGAGAAGTTGCAAAACACCCAAGACCCAAGAACAAGCACCGAGGGGAAAACTGAGATGGTTCTACCCCATCATGCCCATGTCCAATATTGGTGGATACTTGTGTCAATAATTATAATTATTTCATGACACAAGTAAGAGGAAAAAATAATGTAGACATCCTTAATATCAATACTAGTGTTCTGCATCCATATAGGTTAGAATGAATCAACATTTAATATGGATATTAAATCCTAGTAAAACTTCTACTTGAAGCATGATGTGGGAATCTAGAAGGACTTTCTATGATAAGATGAGCCATTGTAATGTCATATTCCATCTTCTCATTAGTTTTGAATGCTTCTAAGACCTTGTTCAATATACCTTATTAGTCCTGGCCTTTATTATAGACTTTAAAAAATATCATATTGTATAGTATTTCAAAATTACTACTTTACTCATTATTGAGAGTTTTAAATTCTTAGACCATAAATGAATCCACTTGGCCAAAGTGTTTTTCAAACACTTGCATAGAAAATTAAGAGATTTTTTTTACTCAACAAATATTTTGGTACTCATACCTATAATGGTTAGTACTATACAAAATATGAAAATGATTTTCAAAATTTGCTTTGACCTTTATATATGTAGAAGACAATAAATTATTTTGATTGTATTCTTTAGATAAAATAAGCCTACCCTATTTTTAGCTCCGTAATATTTTTTATGATTCTTTCCTTCATGCAATTGAAATTTTGAACACATCAATTGTCTAAAAAAGGCTTATGGATGATGTATTGAAAGCTAGGAAAATATTTATCTATCTTATCCTTGGGAAGATATAATTCAATTATCCATATTATAGATTTACTTCAAAGTTTTATCTCTTACCTAAGCTTGTTATTGACAAACAAGTTCATTTTAGAACTCCTCTAGTAGCTTGACATGATTAATCAAAACTTTTATTTTGAAAAGAGTATAGTTACACCATGTTATGGCACACAGATAGAATTGTTAGATTTTAAGCCAGATTATGTTTGTCCCAATATTCTGAATATTGAGTAGAATCAAATATAATATCAATTAAAATATAAGTTGGCCAATATAAATAATAATACAACTCATGAAAATATCAAATATGAATATAAAATGACCAAATTCATTCATGCAATAACATGAAGAAAACTTATAGTAGAATTGCTCAAAATATGCATACAAGCTTCAATATTATTAATGCTTGAATGTGATCTTCATAGATCCATTTGATATATAATACATGGAGCTTTGTCTCCATAATATAGCCTTACAAAGATAACTCTTAAAGTACTTGATTATTGCTCTTCTCACATATCTGGGAGATACATAACTTCCTATTCCATGCATGTTGGAGTATATTAAATTATTTGGTACATGCTAATATACCCCATGGTACCTTCATAGTATATTTGTAAATAATATATTAGGGTTTAGTCATAATTTAGTGTGTGAGTTATATTTTCTCTTTTATGTAAGGGTGAATGTGGAGGAAATGCACAAGTGTCGTGTGTGTATGAGAATAAATATGTAATATAAATATGTGCACAATTATTTTAGATTAAAGTATACAATTTTTAGAACTATAAGAGTCATTTATAGGTGTGCATATGTTATAGTTTCAAGTGTTCATAAAGTATGCAAGTTGCAATTAGATAAGTCAAGATTCATGAGACTTTACATATGGATAGGAATAGTCAAGTATCCAAAGAGTCACACTACTATGACTATATTATGGAGATAGTGCTCCATAGATGAGACAACAATCATCATCAACTACAGTTCATATATCTTGTAAGATAAAGAGGAGTAATAAAGTTTGTATATATTTTGAGCAATTAATATTATAACTTGTATTACATGCTTAGTATGTGTTGATTAAGTCTATTTGCATTCATGTTGTTTCTTATTACTGAATGTTATTTGATATATTATAATCCTTATTTTACATATTAATTTTCTCATATTATTCTACTCTTATCATTATCTTGACCTTATTATATTGTGGCTATATTATATTCAATCCTATGATATTTAACTTATAATATTTATGGTAGTATTAAGGCTTAAAAAACCTTTAGTGGTATTAGATCTACCACCTGACTCCATCTAGATTGATAAGAGTTTATCTTAGCCATCATTATTAATTGATTTTATCTAGTTTGATAAAGTTGATTAAGAGTTTGTCCACTTTGAAGGTAGTGAGACTCAAACTCCATTTCTAAAGGTCATATTGAGTAGAAAATCTAGAGTCTTTCCATGGTTTAAGAATAAGAAGTGAAGACCAGGATATAGCTATAGAGTCTTTCCATAGTTGAAGAATAATCAATGAAGACCAAGAATCAACTATATTTTTTAGGGTTGTAATAAGCCCTTGACATTAGAAAATTTATGATTTAGGGACTTTCAAGTCATCTTGAAAATATATTAGAAGGTTTAAGATTACAAATTTCAAGTAGCAGTAAGAGCACTATAAGTGTGAGAAGATTCCTACATCAAATAGAGAATATTTTTAGCTTCTACGTGTAGAAAGAAAGAAGATAAAGTTGCAATGAAATTTTAAGAAGATAGTTATTCTTGAAGAAAGATAAAGAACCATGTATCTTACATTCTTTAACTTCTAATATATGATTAAAATTTATAGTGATTAAAGACCTACAAGATACAAAAAGAATATTCAAGTCATAAAGATATTGACTTTGACAAGAAGAATTTTTAGGTCATAAAAATACTGACCTTGACAAGAGATAAAGATATTCAGGTCCTACAAACACTAACATTGAAGAAGTAAAAGATATTCAGGTCATACGGTGTAACAACCCAAAAATTTAGGTAAGCGGATTTGTTTTTTTTTAATAATTAACAACTAACAACTAATGGATAACACATAATCGAGAAATAAATCTTTATCCCAATCGGTATGTGCCCAATTACGAATATATCTAAGTTAACCTAATATTTAATGTTGTTGTTCTCTCTTCCCAAAAAATTGATATTCTTTCTAAAATCTATTTAGGATATGCCCATCTCCATACCATACACAATTCTATTTGTGTAGGTATGCTATCATATTACAATAAGCTACTAGTCACATTTCTATGAGGGCTATCTTATCTCCTTCTATAAATCGAAAGGCACACCCATCTCTATACCATACACAGGTCTATTTGTGCAGGTATACTACGCATACAACAATTAGGCTACCCACCTCATCTTCATGATGAAGTAATTCAATCTTTTCATAGATAGTCTATTCAGTTTATTTCTTGGAAGTTATTTTCTAAAATAATTTTATCCATAAAAAGTCCTAAGATATCCCATAATCACTTAGGATCCATTTTCTCTACTTCTAGAATAAATCACAAAAATACTAAAATATCTATCTAGCTTATCTAACCATTTTAAGCAGTTAAGATCCATCAAAAATATAGGAAGATAATCACTAAGTCTATCTAATTAGATCAAGCATGGGAAAAATGATTACTAATAAGAATACAACATAAAAATAGATATGCTTAAAGAGATGACAATGTCTAACTAAAATATAAATAATAAAATGACTTGTGAACTAACATCATGATGCTTTAATAAACAAACAATAATAGGTATATTCTTCATTCATTTTAACAAATCATTACATAGTCTAGTATGGTATAAGTAAGCCATACTTTTTTTTTATTGAGTAAATACTTCGTATACATAAACATATCCGACGTGGGGGTTGAACCTGAGTCACATCACCGATAATTCAAGTGGTGTCCTTGCCAGTAGACCACAACATGGCGATAGTAGTAAGCCATACTTATAAATAATAAGTCATTACATCAATAAATAAAATTGAGGTCGTTCAACTAGAGTCTACCCCTTAATAGATTTTTATATAATTCTTTATCATAACTTAAATCAGGTAATTATCAATTTCTCAGGTGCCCTCCTTGGTCCTTCTTACTTGTTCATATTTCAATAATGATAGTAAGGTATTAGGATAGCTCATGGATCTATGAAGCATGCATATACTAGATGATTCTTTAATCTAATGTATTTAATACTTCATATGCCAAATTGTAACTATACAATCACCAATACATATTTATGAATCAATCACTTGATATCAAAGAAATTCATCTATTAAACATGAGTGATTTAGTATACCAATCCTTTATCGATAAAAGGTTCATGTTATAACATAAAAACCATCCTTTCAATCAATCAAATAGTTAAATAATGCATTCATTTCTTTAACCAATTAAGGCCCCATAAACCTTAATTGATTAAATACTTTTTTTTTTTTTTTTTTATTTGTGGAAAACATCCCAAAAGGGATGCCACTTTCGGGTAAGACCCAAGGAGGCAGGGGTATCCATTCCGCCAAAAACGCCCAGGACTCGAACCTGGCCTACCACCTTTGACATACTCAAGGAGCAAACAAACACACAAAACCAAATTAAAAAAAGTAAATAACAACAAAAATAATAAAATAAAATAAAAAACATGCTCCTTGAGTGTGTCAAAACCAAAAGCACAACCAAACACGCACAATAAGATAAAAGAAACCACAACACAAACCACATAGAAAAACACAAGAACCACATAACAAAACACAAACAAGACAAAAACAACAACACACTACAAAGACATAACCCAAAAAAACATGAAAAATAAACACAACCAAAACCTAAAAAATAAAATAAAAAATAAAAACAACCAACAACAAACAATAAACAAAAATAAAAAACATAGAAAACACTCACACATAAAAAAATGAAATAACACAAACAAAGAGAAACCCAAGAACAAGAACGAAAAAAAACACAAGAACAATAACAAAAAACATAAAAAAAAAACAAAACAACAAAAACACAAGAACAACAAAAAACAACACAAAGAACACAAAAACAAAACAAAACAAAAGAACCCACCCACCTTAAAAAACTAAACAAAGAAGACAAAAGAAAAAAAAAAAATGAACAAAACAATGACCTATCTAGACCAGAAGACTATTAATGCAAGAATCAACAGAGGAAACAAAATAAAGAATAGAATGAGCTAGGGAACTAAAAAAACTGAATGAACCAAAGAGAAACAAAAAAAAAAAAAAAACAAGAAGAAACTAGGTACCTTCAGAACTGGAGCCATCCAAAGAAATGATAGAAAGAAGAGCTTCCCTAATTTGAGAAGCCCACCATATAGGAGGGTGGCCATAACAAGTAAGATCACCTTTGTCCAAAGCCCAATTAGCTAAAGCATCAAGCACTCTTGTTTTGATCTCTCGACCACATGATTGTAATCAACTTTCAAAAATCCCATCCGGATTAACCGAATCTTCTCAATAATTCTTTTTATTCTCCAATCCACCTTATGATTCTTAGAAGGAGTCTTCAAGAGATTAATCATAAGTTGAGAGTCGACTCAACTAACACCTTTTCCCATCCAACCTTAGTAGCCTCCTCGAAGGCCTCTAAGGATACCATACCCCTCAAGCAAGGTTATTGGAAAGAATACCCAAATTCTCAAGCAAAAGTAAAAACCAGGGAGCCATCCGAAAGTCTACCAATTCCTCCCACACTGGCTTTTCCAGGGTTCCCTCTAGAGGCTCCATCAGTATTGACTTTTCCAAAATCCTTAGGAGGAGGTTGCCAATTTCTAGTCCTATCCATCTTACTAATACTCACATTCCCTTTAAGTTGGTTGCCCTTAGAAGGTTTAATCTTCAATCTTTGCATCACTTGATCCCATCTTTGGTGGGAGTTTTGGGGGTGATTAAGGAGTTGATGGACTCGATTCAACTAAGTTGGCTATGGTCTTTTGCCAAATATAGTGAATATCCTTCCTATCTTGATTAAAAATTTGGTTGTTCCTTTCATTCCAAATATTCCAAAGAAGAATGGTAGAACCCATCCAAACTACTCGCCTAATAAAATGATCAACACCCTCTTGATTAGGCCAATCCCTCCAAAGCTGTTCAAAAGTGAAAAAATTGGACCACTCGTAAGCCAAGTAAAGTTGCCATTCTCCTCCATAGCTCGGAGGCTAAAGTACACTCAATAAAAATATGGTTGATATTTTCTACATTCTTTTCACACATTTCACATCTAAAAGGGCCATGAAAACCACGCTTCATAAGTTGCTCACCAAGTAAGAACCCTACGATGCAATAAAATCCAATTAAAGAACCTCACCTTAGGCCAGAGCTTTTGAGCCCACAATTGAGAAAATATGTCAGAAGAATGGTTGGGATTATTATGGCATAAGGTCAAATAACCTTGAGCAACCGAATACTCACCCTTAGTAGTGTTGTTCCATCCAAAACAATCTTTTTCATGGGACCAAGAGAGGGATCTCATATGAAGGATGCCTTGGATATCTTGTCTTTGCCTTTCTGGGATTTGAATAGGCCAGTCCTCAATAGGGATCCAATATCTACCAACCTTTGAATTACCAAGATGGTACCGACAGTAATTAGCCACCTTTATCCAATTAGCTCGGTGAAGCTCCTCCATCCAAGGCCTCCAATCGAGAAACCGAGTTATCAAAGGCTTGTGACCATCCCAAGAATCTGTCCAAAAATTTGCATGTTGACCATTATGAATGATCCAAAATAATTTTTTCTTTATCAAATCCTCACCAGTCTTAAGAACTGCTAAAATGGGAGAACCTTTGGTAGGAAGTTGATAGCGAACAAGGTCTTCAGGACTTTTGTTCTCAAGCATATTTAGCACGGAGATTATTGGCCCAAAGAGCATTGGGGTTATGCAACATCCTCCAATATAATTTAGCAGCTAAAGCTTTGTTGTTATTAATTGAAGACCGGAATCCTAACCCCCCTTCACTCTTAGGAAGACATAAAGTATCCCATTTCACCAAGGCCCATTTTCTTTTCTCCTTAGTACCACTCCAAAGGAAACGATGACCGATTTGATCCAATTCTCGAAGAACAACCTTTGGGATATTCAAAATGGAAGAAACATAAATAGGAATAGCTTGAAGGACTGATTTTACCAAGGTGATTCTACCCCCGTAAGAAAGCCACTTGTTGGTCCACTTTCCAATTTTCTTCTTGACTTTGTCCAACAACCAATTCCAATATTTATTTTTCTGCCTTTTAATATTTATGGGAATACCTAAATAAGTGATTGGAAGAGAGGTCTTCTTATATCTTAATTTATCCAAGACCATGGATTCCTGTCTAGCAGAGCAGTGAAAGAAAATAACTTTAGATTTGTCTTCATTGATCAACTGCCCAAGTAGCCTTAGAAAAATAGCTAATGATTTGCTTAATATTAGAAGCTTCCTTAATTGTAGCTTTACCTAAAAGGGTAGAGTCATCCACAAATTGAAGATGAGAGATAGGTCTAGCTCCATGAGCAATGGTAACTCCCTCAAGAGTTTTGTTTTCCCTCTTTTTGGTTATAGTCCTACCCAAGCATTCAACAAGAATGATGAATAAATAAGGGGATAGCGGGTCACCTTGCCTAATACCTCTGGAAGCTGGGAAAGACTGAGAAGGCCTGCCATTGATAAGAACTAAGTAGGAAACTGAAGAGATACATCCCATAATCCAATCCATCCAATCCTTAGAGAAACCAAATTGCCTCAAAACTTTGATAAGGAAGTGCCAATCCACTCGTCATAAGCTTTGGATAAGTCTAACCGGATGAACATAGAAGGAGAATTTTGCATATCCATGGAATGGATGGCTTCCCGAGCAAGAACTATCTCATCTACTATTTGACGTCCTTCCACATATCCCCCTTGCTCTGGGGAAATAATCTTATGCAAAAGAGGCTTCAACCTTTCTCGCCATGATTTTAGTAATAATTTTGAGAAGAACATTACATAAAGCAATAGGTCTAAAAGCTGAGATATGATCAACCTCTTGAGCTTTTGGAACAAGAGTAATATAAGTTTTATTGATAACCTTCAAAATTTCTTTGGATTTCCTGGCTTCTTCCACCACCTCTAATAAATCAACATGAAGGATATCCCGTAACTCTTGGTAGAACTCAATAGGAAAACCATCAGGACCTGGGGTTTTCCTTTTTGCATTTTAAAAACTACTTGTTGAAGCTCATTGATAGTAATAGGAGCAGTCAAAATAGAGTTCTCCTCAAAAGGGATAAGATAAGGGATTGCTTGAAGAACATTTTGTTGTGAAGCTCGAGTCAAGAGGAGTAGCAAAGAAAATATTGGAAAAGTAATCAACAACAATAGAGTTCATGCCATCCCAAGTATAAACAACATCTCCAAAATCTGATTTTAAGGAAGAAATAAAGTTGTGAGATCTTCGAGCTAGAAGAGATTTGTGGAAGAAATTTGTGTTTCGATCTCCTTCTTTGAGCCATTGAATTCTAGATTTTTGCTTCCATAAGATTTCTTCTCTTTTTTCCCATTCCTCTAACCGAGTTGTGAGTTTAATTTCATCTCGCACTTCTCTTCTCTCATGAGGCCATCTAAATGGATTTTCTTATTCAAATTTTCAAGATGAGCAATAACTTCATGTTTTTTTTTATGAACATCCCCAAACTCTTTCCAGTTCCAAGTCTTGATTTTGGATTTAATGTATTGCAATCTTTTGGCAAAACATAACATCTTAGTCCCATGCCTAGGTTTACCTTCCTTCCACCATTGTTGCACATGAGGTCTGAAGGAAATGTCTCTAAGCCACATTAATTGAAAACGAAAAGGAGAGAAACTCACATTGGTTTTCCACATTTCCACCATGATTGGCCAATGATCCGAACCAAGCATTATTAAGAGTCTTCACTTTAGGAATGTGACCATGGATTAAGAAATTTTCAGAGAGCAAAAACCTATCCAATCTCTCCATTATACAAGCTAAGCCTTGCCTTCCGTTAGACCAAGTCATAAGGCCATTATCTGGTTGGATATCCACAAGATGGAGGTTTGCAATATATTCGCTCATGAGGTCAGTACTTTTGTCCAAATTTCTATTTCCCCCCTTTTCTCATCTAGAGAGAGGATGGTATTGAAATCTCCTCCGATCAAGATCCAAGCTTTAGGAAAATGAGAGATAATATGAGTAATATCCTTCCACTGTCTTCTTTTTTCCTCCAAAGAAGTCGGGGCATAAACAATAATGCAGAGCATAATCTGGTTGGAATGTCTACTTTGAATAGCTATAGCCAACAAACCCCAACCGCCAACCATATGGTGAATAACTACCTCTTTTGGGTCCCAAAGACAAGCAATGCCACCCGAAGTCCCTTGGGAACCGAGGGAAACCACTTTTCCAACCGGCCAAATTTTACTCGGCAATTAAGTCCATATCCTCCATTGACATCTTTGTTTCTTGAAGGAAAACAAGATGTGGATGATTTATCCGAATCATTCTTCTAATTTCATTTTGTTTTGAAAGACTCCCTTTGAGTCCTCTAATATTCCAAGTGATGATCTTCATTAATACCAGGGCTAAAAATGTTGGGAAGGGCATTAATCTTACCTTCCTCTACAAGCTTTTCACCTTCTTTTACCATATGATATTGATTGGTCTTGCGACCTACTTTTTGATTAGAATCCATCTTCAATTTTTTTTTCCCTGTTTCTTGACTTATTCCAATTGAATCCGAGATGGCTTCTAACCTTGAAGAATGCTCATACACAACCAAAATTTTACTAGATGGTTCAATGGAGTCTATATTGGGACCTGCATTATTTGAAGTTTTGACATTTGAAATATTGTTTTTCTTGTGTAAATTTTCTCCTTTTTTTCTGTTGAAAACCTTTGATTTGTTGGTTTGTCTCTGAGTTATTTCCTTCATATTTAAATTATGTTTCTAAGATTTCAGCTTCCATTATTTCCTCTTCCTCACTTGGGACATCATTTGTGGAAAGGATTTCAAACATATTAGCAAATGACTTTGATTGATCCTTCATTATCGGTTTTTTTTTAGTGTTCTTCTTCTTAGGTATTTGGAAACCTGCTCGAGTTTATATCTTCTTTCTTTTGATCAAGAATTTTATTTGGGCAAGCACCGGCCAAATGACCATATTCATGGCAAATTCTACAACGAAAAGGAATGTTCTCATAGTCCACTACTTGCTCCCAAGTGTCTTCCCCAAATTGTAATGTGATCTTTTTAGGTAGGGGTTTGTCAAAATCCATTAAAACACAAATTCGAGCATAAATAATATGTTCAAAATTTTGAGTACAATCAACAATCATCATAAAAGTTCCTAAAGAGTTTCCAATTGAAGAAAAAATAGTAGGATTCCAAAATTCAATAGGGAGGCCAAAGAGTCTAACCCACACGGGAGCTATAGAAGGCATCTCTTCTTCGGCTTTAAATTTAGTATGCCAGGGCTTCATGAAAAGCCCCGCCCTTCCAAAAAACCAAGGACCCCCTTGAAAAGTTTTCTCTCTATCTTCATTGTTAGCAAATAAAACAAGAAAATAACCATTTGGATAAATAGAGATTTGTAACTCACCTTTAGTTTTCCAGCTTTTTGCAGCCCATACTTTGAAAGCAGATAGACTCGAACGAAAACCCACGAACCGACAAATTAGTCCTCTTTTTTCCAAATCTTCAATGCCAGTCTGAATGTTACCCATATCAAGCTTAACAATAGGAGTTCCATCAGACATCCTGACTCCATTTTCCTAGGATCAATCTTAGGCATTCTTAGAGGTTTATGAGAAGCCCTAATATTGATATTAGCATTGGGCCGAGGTCTGTCCACCACGAAGGGCATCCCTAAAATTCATTTTTGGGACCGAGTCTTCAAAATTCTTACCCTTGATAGGGGTTTTCACAGTAGAATTATTTTGTGGGTGCACCTTAGCACCAGATTCACTTGAGATATGAGCCATTTTTTGATCAACTACTTGAAACTTATTTCGTGGTCTCTTTAATCCTTGCCCTAGACGCCGTGGAAAGGTATGGTTTTCACTTTTCTTTTGTGCAAGAAATTGGAATTCATTGTCACTCAAGTTCACAGTATGATCCGTTGAAAGACAAATTTCTAACCCATCTTGTATCCCCTACAACATTTCATGCTAAAATATTGAGCATAAACCACAAAAATATTGGCCGCTAGGGCCCGAAGGCCCTAAAAACCAACCTCTGGAGCCGCTTGCACTCAACCCGGATGAAACCCTCGCATAGCCGCTTGCCAAATATATCGTTCACACATATGGATGCGCTAGGATCTGTGTTGCTCCAAATGATATGAAAATTGGTGGAGACGTTCTAGGGTTTTTCAGGCATCTACCCTCAAAATTTCAGCTCAATCCTTTGGGCAGTCCTACGAAAAACGTCTCTCTGAAACTCTATTATCAGAGCAATTGATTAAATACTTAAATCATCTGTTTATTTAACTAATTAAGTCCCCATAAACCCTAATTAATTGAATACTTAAAACATTTATTTATTTAACTAATCAAGACCTCATAAGCCCTAATTAATTAAATACTTAAAACATTCTTTAACTAAATGAGGCCCCATAAGCCCCAATTAATTAAATACTTAAAACATTCATTTCTTTAACTAATTAAGGCCTCATAAACCCTAATTAATTAAATACTTAAAATATATATTTCTTTAACTAATTAAGGCCCCATAAACCCTAATTAATTAAATACTTAAATATTTCATTTCTTTAACTAATTAAGGCCCCATAAACCCTAATTAATTAAATACTTAAAACATTCATTTCTTTAACTAATTAAGGCCCCATAAACCCTAATTAATTAAATACTTAAATCATCCATTTCTTTAATCAATATAAAATAATGTTACTAAATCATTCCTTAATCAACATTAAATAATGCTACTAAATCATTCCTTAATCAACATTGCTTAAATAAAAATCAATCAATGTTTTAATTTAAGCCTTCTATTAATAATATAAGGAAATCATTTCTTTAACCTATACAATCAACAACCTTTTATTCATATAAAAGAACGATTATTTAAATCAAGTCTTTATTCATTATTAAATAAATCATTAAGTCAATAATAATTAATAATGTAAACAAAAGGTTCTTCTATTCATGAATGAGAAGCAATGAAATCGTTTACCTCCCAACCACCCCCAACGAGTAGCTACACTTAGACAAAGTGGTAGAAATATTATCGAGGGGGTTTTACTAAGTGAGAAACACTTAGGGTGGTCTTCAAATATAGTAGAACAATTATCCTTCCCAATATACTACTTGCTAATGCCAAACTAGGCAACGAAACTCAGGTTTGAAACACCATTAAAGTTGGTTTAGGATTTGGGTCATGACTGATGGTGCCTAAACAACCAATGGCTCTAGCAACACAAGGGAGAATAATAAAACCCTACATTAGTAGTAATAGCGTAGCCCAACCATACGTCTAAGGTGTAGGTTGATGATTGAACATAGGATCTTGAACAATGTTCAATGACAATCAAGGTTGGGGTGTTAAGGCTCAAAAAAATCTAAACAAGGATACAACTATAGGGGAGAGGCTAAACCAGTGGTCACCCAAGCCAAACTCCATGTACAACAACATAAAATAACACAGTAATATATCTAAGAAAATAATCAATTTTACAAGCATAAATAGGGAAAAGTTTCCCCGAATCCAACCTAATGTGGTTTAAAAAAAAATATGTCTTCTTCTCTACAACTGAGTCCTGCTTTTCTTCATATCGGGCTTGCATAGCTTCCCAATGCAACCACCTCTAATCTCAATCCTTGGATCTTCTTAACACAGGCCATCTCTTCTACCCCTGCCAAAAATCTTGAGTTTTGTATAAATACCATCTACTTGGAGTAATACCAAGATTATCCAAGGTGGCAGTAAATGAGATATTTGTATTTTTAAATATTTTTCCCTTCTTTTGAAATTTCAAATTATAAATGCATCCTTCATTTAAGTTTTTATAAAGTCTTTAAATGAAGATGTAGCTTTTATTTAAATAACACTATTATGAAAAGTCTCCTATCGTTTAATAAACCTCCTTATTATTTTTAAAATATAAATATTTCTTTTAAATAAGATCATTTATTATTTAAACATAAAAATTATATCTCCTTTTATCAAAATAAAAATCATTTGCATATTCTATTTAAATAAAACACTTCTCTTTTTTATTTAAGTAAAATATAAAATAAAAGCTATTTATTTATTTAAATAAGATATTCATGCTAATATGAAATATTAGGACGACATTTTAAGTGGACTTAGGATAATATATCCTCTATGACCATCAATCCTTTTTCTAAATATGTTCTCTAACCAATCCTTTTACACATAGTAAACATGTAAGCAATCAAACAATCATGCCCATCAAACAAGGTGGGAGTTTTATCGTCAACCCAATCTCTTGTCCTAGTCAAAGGACTTACGATAGCTTCTACACTATCAACTTCAGCTCTAGGTTATGAGAATGCCGAAGATCACTTCTAAAAGCAAGAATGCATACCTATATGAGGGTATTTTTGTATGTTACCTTGATCTATATAAATCACTATTTTCCTTTTCAAGTACCCCATCCTTGGTGGTCGATTCTACTTTTTCCACCCATGGATGTAGCTAGTGTTGCACATCAAAAATACATTAGTAGCATCATATTTTTCAAATATAATCATTTTAAATAATGTATAGTCATTCAAGGTATTTAAACTATACATCCAACAGTCATGTATCAATACATAGTCTATTCGGTAAAAGTCTTTCCAAGGTGGGGTATGACATACTACCCCCTTGGGTTAGACACAGTCTCGTGTGTCTCTTATTATAAAAGTTATTACAATTGTTCAAACAAAAAGGGAAAATATTTCTTCATGTCATTAACTTTCTCTCAAGTGGCACTCCTTTCAAAATATTGCTCCCACTAGACTTTACATTGTTCTAGAACTCATTTCCTCATGTACTTGGAATGAAATTCTAAAATCTTCACTAGCATAATTTCAATAGCCTCATGGTTTATCATTTGTATTTTAGAAACATCCCACACATAATCACGGTTAGAAATATACCTCCTAAGTAGGGATATGTGGAAGGTGTCATGGATATTTGATAGGTTAGGTGGTAAGGCAAGTCTATAAGCAACTGGACTGATCTTCTTAGTGATATCAAAGGGTCTCACAAATCGTAGGTCTAGCTTTGCAGATTTGATTGCACTTGTCATTGGCTTGAACCTTAAGAACATCCTTTCACCTACAAAGTACTCTCTCGATGTCCTCTTTAGATCGATGTAGCTTTTCTGATGGTCAATGACTTCCTAAATCCTTGTCCTAATTATATTAAACCGATCATCCATATCCTTGACCATGTGGGGTCTGATCACAACTCGATCCTCTAAATTATCCCATGATAAATGTGTCCACCTCTTTCCATACAAGGCATTGAATGTGGCCATACCCAAATAAGAGTGATGCCCATTGTTGTAGGTAAACTCAGCAAGATATAGATAGTCTTCCCAACTAGAATTTTAATCCATGTAGTACATGTCAAGCATACCTTCTAGTACTTGGTTTATCCTCTCAGTTTGACCATCAGTTTTAGGGTGATACATGGAGCTTATATTCAATTTTGTGCCTACTGCACTATGTAGGGACTTCTAAATTTAGAAGTGAATCTAGAATCTCTATCTAAAATTATCATTTTAGGAAACCCATGAAGCCTGAATATCTCCTTGGAAAATATGTTAGCCACTACTTGAGCATCATCTTTGATGTTTCTTGGTATGAAATGTGCAACCTTAGCTAATATATCGACTACCACAAGGATTACATCATATTGATATCTGGTCTTGGGTATACCTACTATGAAGTCCATAGATATAACCTATATTTTTTGCATAGGTATATCATGTGGATACAATTACCCTACAATATTTCTACGTTCAACCTTCACCTTTTGACGTTCTAAGAACCACTCAACAAAATCGGTGATGTCCTTCTTCATTCCTATCCAAAATAAGGCCTTATTTATATTCTCCCTCATCTTGTATCTTCTTGGATGAGAAAAATAGGGGGTTTTTTGTGCTTCTTGCATGATTAGTCTTATTAAGTCACCCATTTTTTGCATGACAACCTTATCTTTATAGGATAAAAGACCATCTTTGGTACAAAAATCCTTATTTTTCTTTGGTTTTTTGCCCATTTTGACTTGAATTTCTTTGCAATACTCATCTCGAGTTTACATTTCCCTAACTTGATTGAGTAAATCTATGTGACTTTGGATCATGGTTGCTATGTGTCTTCTTTTTCTTAAGGCATCAGGCATCTTATTCTCTTTTTCTTTGATGCATTCAATCTCAAAGTCATACTCATTTAATAAATTGATCCACCTTCTTTGACTTACATTGAGCATAGGTAGGGTGAATAGTATCTCAAGCTCTGATGGTTGGTTCTTAGCTCAAAATTTCTTCCTACCAAGTAATGATGTGAGCTCTATAGAGCAATGAACAATTTTTGTTAGCTCTAGATCATGTGTAGCATAGCTAACTTCATGTTTCTTAATTTTCCTTGATGTATATGCTATGATAGAATCATATTTTTCTTTGTCACTTTCTGTGTTTATCCTTTTTGAGTTCCCATAAGCAGGGTTATGCATAGCGGCTATTTATAGCCAATTGGCTAAAATTAGGATTTTCAAATTTTGGAATTGGCTAATATTTGGGACCCTTGAACAAGGCCCATTAGCAAGAAAATTTTGGGTGCAATATTTGGGGGGATCGATTAGCCCTAATTTTATAATAATTTGACCATTTTAAGTTTAAATTTCCAAAATTACCCCTAATAATAGTTAACGTTCTACATGTGTTTTGATACTATTCGCCTGGATTTTGAAACTAATTTGTCAAATTTTTATAACTACATTTTGGGGCTGACCCCTTATGCATAACCCTACCCTGGAATTTTACATTCCTTCTAAACTTGAGGGGGCACCCTAGCTTTAGAGGTGTTAATGGTAGTAATATCTCATTTTATGTGTAAATTTATTATGTTCAAGCTAACACCCCTTATTTGCACTACCCCTCTATCCAAACCTGGCCACACCTTTTTATGTTCGCCCATAGGAGTCTACATATTTCTTTGATGTATTTATTTGGTCGTAAATGCATCAAAGACGGAGAAAAATGTAACCATAAAAAATTGACCTACCCAAATGAGTCAATTCTTCCTTAGACCCCTAGCTAGCCACCCAAACTTACTAAGTGTAAATTTGGGGCCCTTTTTCCTTCCCCATGAGCATTGTATCCTTAGCTTTTCCAAATTCATGCCCAATCTATACAAGGCATGAATTTGGCTTATCATATTTATACCTATAATGATGAGGCACGAATTTGGTATTCTATGGGTTTTTCTTACTAAAATCCCTCTCCTTGTCAGCCCGTTTTTGTGTCGGCCTTGGTTTGCGATAAAATTTCCTTTTCTCGCCTGTTTTACCCTCCAAACCTCTTATAAGGAAGGTTTTGGAAACCCTAATATTGAGAGAAATATTTCTAAGGAGATTCTAATTACTAAATCACTCATTTGCTCATGCTATCAAGTGCTCTTTTGTTGCAAGTTATTGTTTTATTATTTTTTGCTTTGGTGATTATTGCCCTTAGGGGTTGAGTGGAGGAGTCTTGATGATTATATAAATAAACCTTGTTGGTGTGCTTCTTCCACCTCTTCATTGATCCTTGTTTTATCCATTAGCTCATTAGGTTCTACATTTACTTTATTTTACTTCGCAAGTCTATTTTCATCATTTTATGCTCAATTTTTTGTTGTTTTAAGGCCCGAAAAGGGCATCTAAATTAAATTTGAGCCTTGTCCATAGAGGAAATGAATTTAGTAATCTATATTTGTAGTCTCTATTTACAAGGTATGAATTTGATAAATTAGGTCTTAGGGTCTTGCATTATTATTTCCTTTTCATAGTTTAGTTTAAAAAGGTGAAACAATAGGTGTATGCTTAATTTACACATCAAACACTTCCACCCCAAACTTGGAACGAGTCCTAAAATCATTCCTGGTGAACCTCTCTTTTTGTGTCCTCGAGTGTAGAGAATATAACACACCCCATGGTTCACCTCGCTCCCAATGGATTCAACCGAAAATTATATATGGCAAGCAGTTTTATTTATTTTTTTACGTTTATAAATATAAAATATTAATATTTATAAAATTTTCATATCATATTTTTTTACTTTAAAGCTTATTTGTAAAAATGAATCTTAAGCATTTAAAGAATAGAAAGATTTTATAGATACAAAATGTTATGTCCTTATTACATTGTATATTTCTAATTAAAATATTAATATTTTTATCACTTTAAAATGTATTTATAAAAATAAATCTTGAATATTTAGAGATTATAAAAATTTCATTGAATAATAATCATAATTATTATATCATAGGACTAAAACATATATTGATAGTTTGTATAAATGTAGGTTTTTAAAGAGGTGGGACAGCTGTATCTCTTTGTCAGTTATGTGGCTTGTCTTTTCCTTACTTGTATTCTTGGACGGGAACGGTATTTTAAATACCAAGTTTATTCATTTATGAATGTATTTTTAAATACTCAATCAATTTATTAATAAATGGTCATGAAGGTATTTTAAATACCCCATTTAATTTAGTAATGAAGGTATTTTTAAATACCCAATCAATTTATTAATTATGGATCATTAATGAAGGTATTTTAAATACCCCATTTAATTCATTAATGAAGGTATTTTTAAATACCTCATTTAATTCATTAATGAAGGTATTTTAAATACCCAATCAATTTATTAATTATTGGTCATTAATGAAGGTATTTTTAATACCCCATTTAATTCATTAATGAAGGTATTTTTAAATACCCAATTAATTTAAAAAAAAAGCGGGAATTATTTCGAATATGAGAAGCGGGAATTATTTCAAAAATGAGGAGCGGGAATTATTTCAAAAATGGGGAGCAGGAATCAAGAATATGTTTCTGCCTTGGTTTGTCTGCCTACCTTGGGAAGTGGTTATCTGTTGGGGACCGTTGGGATGTGGCTCAAATTCTTGATGGGATTATTTCAGAGTTAGATGTTGTGTTGTAGAACTACCTCGACTCTCTCACAAGTCTTCTCGGATCTCCCAACCCTTTGGATCCTGTGGTTTGTGGTGCCGATTTATGCAGTTACTATTTTATTTTGGTTGGTGTTGTAGTACAGTTTATGTACTCTTCTGTTTAAGTGTTTAAGTGTTGAAGTGCATTGTTTTGGTTTTTTGTCTTCTTTAGGATGTAAAAGGTTATGGGGCCCTTTCAAAACCATCTTCCCTTAATTTTACCAAAAAAAATGTAGATCTAATATTTACATTGAAATATAGCTCGGAAAAATCAAAGCTTAATCTAATTTTTTAAAATTTATAAATAGAAGAAAGAACAATCATGAGCATTTTCAAGGATGCATTAATTGCATTTGATGTGGGTCTATAAAGCAATATCCACCATGTTCATAGATAAATTGATGTTGCTTAGAGCTTGGTATCTATGTTCAGTAATATGGTAGATAATCTTAATCCTTGAATACCTAACCAAATAGACCAAGTTAGAGTTGTATTGAGGTATGATGTTTTTTTTATGTCAAATATAACATTGTCAACCAAGTTGTTACAAAGAATGATGACAAGGATGCATTTAGTAACAAGGAAATACTAAGATTCCAAGGTCAAATATATGATTATATAATCATAAAATGCATATATAACCTCCTTCGACCTTTGATTTATATATGATTCTTGATAGTTTGCACTTAAAAACCAAATAAGGATGATATGCCACCCTAATTTAAAAAAACCATTAATTGTACAAGTACATAAAAATGAATGTAGATTATACATTCATTTCATACTTATTAAACAATGTATAAATTTCCAAAAAATTAAAAAAACTTTAAACCTTGAAATCTTAGTCTCACCATATTCTATTATATTAATTAAAATATTTATTAAAAAATTAACTTTAAAATTTATTTATAAAAATTTATTATAAAATATTAAAAATATATATTATTATAAATACAATATCAAAAAATATTTTTAATATTATAAAATTATATTAATAAAATAATGGTTTGAACTGTTTCTAAAACTAGTTTTGAATTTAAACTAATAGCCGGCCATCTACACCTCATCTGAATACTATTAACTACTCTAATCTAATATTGTGCAATTGTATCAAAGTATATATATTTTTAAATAATATATAATGTTAAAGTTATATTATGGTTAAATATTTAAAAAAATTTAAAATTTAAATATTTTTTTTAAATATATATAGTAACAACAAAAGTATATGCAGATGAGGGTGTAGTTTTAGTTTTTTTTGGGGAGGTCCAAAGTTCAAACCATGGCGTGAGTAAGTGTGTGAAGGGATAGGTATGTCTTCCTCGTAAAGTTATTGTAACAGGTTAAGGCCCATTACTTAATATTTAAAAAAAACAACACCGAAACCATCCTCTCACCCTCCTCTGACAGTTAAACGGACATCAAAAACCACTTGAGATCTAAGATCTAAGAAAGCCCAATACTTTTACTGAGACAAAATTGATTTGGAATGTCCTACTCACCCTCAACTTTTGGGTTTTTGGTTGGTTTGCGTAAAGGATTTTCCTTCTTTCATTCCACCTCGCTTTACAGGGTGGAAAGGAAAATCAGTCGCAGTCGTTGAAAGCGAACATGGACCGCGGAGCTCCTCGTTGAATATCCGACGGAGATTCCAGCTGAAATTTTTAAAACTTTTTTTTTTGCTTTTACGAAACGAGAGGATCAAATTTCTTCAGAATATCTCAATGCGGATATTGTTGACCCTTCCTGAAATCTGCACATTTCTGATGTCTGTAAGCATTCGTCTCATTCTGAAATTCCCAATAAAACCAGTGCAATGTCATGTCTGGTAATTGAACACCATAAATTCTTATTCAAATTGAGGCACGCGAATCCAGTCTGTAAAGCGTTGGAGTTGGGAATTTTGGAGATTAAGACACATGCTTTTCTTTTGGCATTGTGGAAATCGGGATAACATGGCCTTACTGAGCAGAAAAAACAATCTTCCCCCGGCCCACTTACAGTTTCATGTCCTTTCCTTTTCGAGAATAGGGAACAGAGGTTGATTTATGTGGAGTTGTTTATCTATTTAAGTCTCCTTTCAGTAAGAGAAGGATGCTGATGCTCATAAAATATTTGAATATATGAGACTATAAAGAATATCATCGAAAGTTAGAGAAAAGTTAGGCCAATTTGTTTTATTTTATATTATATAAAGTTTTAAAATCGACTTGCTATTCCTGACTACTACCAATGAAACGACAATATATAAAAAATAAAAAAGTGTGGTTTAGTGTTAGTTTGGTTGTTATAAATATTATAGTTTAAATAATTAATGTATTTGTGGGCCGGTCGCACACTCTAGCACAATGATTAACTGTTGCATTTGGCGGGTGCGTTTGGTGCTCTTGCCTCTTGTGGAGCACACAATCGAAAAGTCCAAGCAATATGGGATGTGACTTTAGAGGGAACATCCAAGATTCTAATAAGGCTAGTTTCTTTTTCAGATGTATTTTTAAAGCTCTTCTTTTAATCTAATCTAGTTTATGAGGTTAAAAGAAAAAGTAGTAAAACTAATTAGTCTAAATTAAGGGTGGTGATGCACCAACAATTATAAAAGTTTTTTTTAATTATTAATGGGATTAGTGAACACACATCAAAACATTATATTAAAGGTAAATATAATAATTGTTCCTTTATTAATTTTGTATGAAGAACAAGACAAATACTAATCACAACCTTAGTTATCAAGTTCGAGTTCATATTCGAATAAGTTCGAACAAAATTCGACATAAATTTCGATATATAATAAAGTATATATATTTTCATAAAAAAAAATTATATATATAAAATTTAAAAATCAAATAAATATATATTAAAATATAATTATTTTTATAACTTTAAGTAAATATAATATTTTTTTTTAACACATGAGAAGATTCTTAAAGGTTAAATCAATAATTGTTTTGAAATATAAATTATAAGTTTTCTATCGAATATAATTAAAAAACATAAGAAATAAAAAATTGTTAGATCATGCATAAACGAAAATACTTAAAATATCTTATATTATTCAAGTTTAAAAAGTAAAAAAGTTTAATTTTAGGTTTCATTAGAAGCTAGGGTTAAAGAGCAATGTTTTTTTTTGTTTTTTTTTAGGGTTAAGGAGTAATGTTTTATTAAAGAGCAATGTTTTTTCTTTTATTTTAGGGTTAAGGAGCAATGTTAATGTTTTTTTTAAAGAGCAATATTTTTTTCTTTTATTTTAGGGTTAAGGACCAATGTTTTTTTAAAAAGCAATGTTTTTTTCCTTTTATTTTAATGTTAAAGAGATTTTTTTTTCTTTTATTTTAGGGTTAAAGAGCAAAGGTGCAGAAATAATGAAGCCTCCAAATGGGAGATTTGTTTGTCAACTGCACTTTCAGATCTATCCATTAAATAAAGAAAATAGCATCCCAATAGATTGAAAATGGTTGCTTCCGATATTATCTACAAAAAATTTTAAGCTTCCAAATTGCACGTTGCAAAAGAGGGAGATTGCAAAAGGGTTTTTCATAGTTGTCCAAATTGCACATTGCAGGAGGGAGATTGCAGGAGGGTTTGTTCATAGCTGTTGTGTTTATAGTGCTTCCTTTGTATTTTTTTAAAGCTAAAAATTGATTTTAGGATTTTTAATGCTTGGTTTTCACTGAAACTTTTTTTTGATCGAATTTAGGATCTACAGGGTTTTAAATTTGACGATTTTCAAATTTTATATAGAAAATTTGATGAATTTGATAACTAAGATCACAATTCTTCACATGAAGATACATACGTGCAAATACCATGAAAGAGATTCAAATACTTATAGTTCCTTGTATTTATGTTTGTGAGCACTTTACAATTTTCTAAAAAATGAAAGAGGGGCGAAGGCCTATACATCCATTGACTCAAGGCTCAAGTCTAGATCAATGCGTAGAAGGAGATGAGAGAAACAATATATCTAAGGGTAAATACTAGGCACAAAAATATTGTTCTTTCTCTCCTTTAGATACAAACCGAATATTTATACATCTTAATTTTAAATTCTAAATTTAAAATTTCCCTCCAACTATCTTAAGCAAGAATACCTATGTCTTCTTTGATTGTCAAAATGGAGGTATTGTGTTGCATTCATTCCTAGTATATCCAGAGCTGACCTAGGTTCTAATCATCATAAATATCTTGCAAGCAAATTGGTACCCTTTAGAGGTGTCATTAATGGATCTCTTCTCTTTATGAAAACTCAAGCTCAGGTGGTATTAACCTTTGCTTTTTAGGGAAGCCTTATTGTCAATATTGAGATGGCATGGGCCCCATCTCCATGTTTTCCTAGTTACCAAGTCATTATCTTTCTTGAAATTTCATTAGTTCTGGTTGGGGCCTTCATAAATTGATCCTTGCTTGGTTTTTTGGTGACCAGGACCTTATGCATGGCGTGGCCTTTGATATATCACTACCTTTTTTATTTTTCCCTATCTTGCTATTTTTTATCTCTGAGGTCCTAATGACCAAACTTTGATAGTAGCCTTTGGCTTGTGGCTCCTCTTAAGGACCTGGTTGCTTTGATAATTTTTCCTTTGCATTGGCTTTATTGCAATACTTACGTGTGGGTGGAGGGTTTCCTTTGGATTCTATATATAGTGAGAGATTCATAGAGTTCCAATTACCACTTTCTTGATCATATTCCAGTCTATTGAATGCCACTCTTACTTTTGTCTTGCTTCTTATTTTATTTTTGATGCTTTAAAGTTATTTTCATGCTAGAATTATCATACTTTTTATTTGACAAGTCTACATGAGTTATTACCTTTGTTTGATCTTGACCAATTTGCTCCATTTTGCTCCTTTTCCATGATTGTTTTGATGACCTTCATATGGACTAGCAAGCTTAGATAGTCTTACTAAATCCTTGTTTGAACATCTTGTTCCACTTCTTTTATTCCTTCATTGTTCTTAGGTGTTATTTTTCTAGGATTTGGTTGGTGCTATTTTGTAACTACAATGGGGTATATGATGTATTGCAAACCTAAATATAAAAATAGGATGACTCATATTTCGAATCAACCCATCTAGTTGAGGGATGAACACATGGTCATCGGGTAGATAAAAACCTTGCCAACAATGGAGCCCTTTTAGCTACCACCAAAAAGGCTCTATGGTTCCATCTTATGGTGAGGTTTGACTAAGATACCACCAAAAATGATATAGTCCTTTTTCCATCTGATCTAGGTGGTCAGCACCACCTCATGACACATGAAGTTTTGAATTCGCTAGCAACTTTTGATGTAGGCCTTCCTTGTTAGTATCCTTGCCATTTTCTAAACATCAACTATATAATAGATGGAAGGAGATTTAGGTCCTCTCATATTGTCCAACTCTAAACAACAATTTTATTCAAAATTCCTCCTTCAGGTTAGATTTTCCTAGTGTAGTGAAATTTCACTACAATATTATTATAATATAGTTGTTTATATAAATAAATTGTAAAAATATTAAATTAAAATATATATATTTTTAATTAGTGGTCAAAATTATTATCTAATACAATCCCATAATGGATACCATAGTGGTATGTATTTAGGTTTTCATCCAAGAGATCCATGTTCAAACTCCTATATGAGGGGATCAGGGCCCCTTTTAAAAACTCATGCTTTACCTTAAATTTTCAAACTCTTACACGAATTCATGGAACATTATTTCTAGAAAATCATTGAAGTGAAGGAACATTGGAAAAAAGAAGAGAGAAGAGAGTGTGAGCTGAGAGCAAGCATGAGCTGAGAGTGAGCCCTAGTAGTTAGTATGGAAGGAAAGTCATATTTGAATGTCCTAACAGGAAGTTAGGATTCCCTAGCTAGAAATCAAGATGCCATACCCAAAAGCATGGAGGATCAAGTTGGAGATAAGCAAAAGAGTGAGTATATGGCAAGATCAATCTAGGTAGTAGATGTTACACTAAAATAAGTATCAAGGATGAGATGAATGAGCATAATATAATGGTTCTTAAAAGTAGAGGTTTAATATGTAAGTTTCATTAATCATGGCTAGGGTTTTTAAAGATTCAAACTTGGATCAAGTGGAAGTGGGGATTGAATTCAAATTAATTTATGACTTTTCTTCCTAAAGATTTTTTCTTCATTGTATTTTCTAGTTCAAAAATTAGGGATAAAATAATGAGTGGTGGTCCATGGTTCAGGGGAAGAGATGCACTTTATTTGAGACCATGGAAAAAAAAAATTATGTTCAGACAAATAATTAAGAAGCTTTAGGTGTGGGTTACACTTTTTGGACTTTCATATTAGTTTATCAATAATCATATTTTGAATAATATTGGAAATATCCTAGGGAAATTCATCAATGAAGTACTAATTACTAAGGAGAGAGAGCATACTAATATACTCAAATATGTATTACTATGGATATTTCAAAACCTTTTCCACAATCCATTAAGATTAAATCTAAATCAAGAGAATGAGATCAACAAGTTAATTATGAAAATGTTGCATTTCGATGCCACATTTATTATGAGATTGAACACATGGCAAGATTTTACAAAGTGAAAACTATAAAGAAAGAGACAAAAAAATGTGGTCATGAGATGAACTTCATGATAAAGCAAGGAAATCATATAGTAATAGAAGCTAGATTAGATCAATGAATTCCACTTCAAAAGTAGAGGTAAATAAATCCTATACACAACATCATTTGGTGATTTCAAAAGAATTAAATATGTAAAGGAAGATTTAGAGGAAAATCCTAAAACAAATATGATAGAAGAGGTTAAGTTTATTCCAGGTAAATCATCTTCATTTTTCTCAAGTAGTATAAAATCCTTTTCGAGTAATAAAATTGAAAGTGATGAAGATGTTATCCCTTGAACTTTAAGGTTTCAAGAGTAGCATAATAAAGAAATGAGGACATAGGAAACCTATAACAATTTAGGGTTTTTATGGAAAAATAAGAAGGTAATTTCTACATAAGAGCATCCTTGCACTCTAGAATTTCCAAGGCAACATAAAGAAGAATGTGCTTCAAGGTTATTCCTTGCACTTCATATCCTTTAGATCAAGATAAACCTAAAGATGATAAATTTTACTATGAGCAGCGTGAGAAGATTGATGAAGAAAAAAATATCTCTGGGAATGAAAAAAGAGAGGAATACCTAAGAGGCAAAAACAAAGAGAAAAAGAGACCCAAAGAGATATTGATATGAGAAAACAAAAGCAAATATTACAAGTGTTAATAAGAATTGGGGATAAACCCACAAATAAAAACAAAAAAATAACAATGAAAATTATATCTTGGAATATTAAGGGTATGAATAAGAACCCTAAAAAAAGGTATTAAGAATTTGCTAGGTTGTTATAGACAAGATATTTATAGATATGGAAACTAGGCAACAAATATTTTAGATATTCATAGTGTTGAATTTCATCTTGACAAAATTTAAATTTCAAAAGGCATATGATATAAAGGAGTTGATTGTGGAAACTTAGCAGTTTGAGGAAGATGGAAAATATATTTGATAGAAAGGCAAGTTGGATATGGTTTAATTAACTTGTTAGAAATGTAATGAAAGTAATGTAATGTTTTGTTTTTGTAATGGGAGCAACCCCCATTAGAAGCTACACATAGCTTATAAAATATATATATATATATTAAATAATATATGAGATTTGAAATAATGGTATTACATTATGACAATAAAAATTATTACTTGGCTCTAGTAGAATGAGATTCAAACTAATGATACTACATCTTCACAATGAAAATAGGCCAAATCCTAAGTCTAAAGTCTATCTAGGCTATGGTCATTGCCATCTCAATTTACAATAATATCTTTCTAGCATTAAAAGAGTTCTACTTTTCAAATATATATATATATATATATATATATATATATATATATATATATATATATTGCATAAAGAAGTAATTTGATTTGACTTTCTTAGGAGTCAATCTCCATAATGTATTGCATAATGGTTTCTTAGTTGCAACTAAGCAAATTGATCAATCAAGACATCACTTTGGCAAGCTACTTTTATGTTTATAATTCATAGGTCCTTCCTTTTACTAAAATAATTAGATGTTACATTTTTAGATGGAATAAAATTTCCAATATCATGTATGAAGTGGTCAAATGAAATCTAGAGATAGTAGTAAACAAGGAATGGAATCCAATCATAGAAAATAATCTATTACATGAAAAAAGACATATAAAAAATAACAACTTGCAAGAGCAAGAGAAAATTTCTAAAGCAATATATAGCTTAAAGAAAATAATAATATTGGTCTATAAGAGGAAAACCTTGATAAGAGAAACCATGCAAAAGAGGTAGTTTTACAATGTTAAGCATCAATTCAAAGTTGCATCCATAAACATTGTATGGGTCAAACATTATAATCCAATAAGTAGCAAGCTTCTGGAAAGGAGCATGAATAATAATTAAAGTTGAACATTAGCTCTTGTATTAGAGGTCAAAATGACTGGTGCAAGAATGTGAAGTAAGAAAAACATGGCCTAAGCATCTAAAAGAACTCATAGATTCATAAATATTCATGTTATATCACACATATTTAATGTATTTATGTAGTATGAATACAAAAATAGAATGACCCAATTTAATTTGTACAACATTTCACAATTGACAGGATGATTTCCTATAACATGCACAATAATTTTTAAGTGTGTAATATCAAAAGAGTTCTTGTAAAAAATTTAATACATCTTCATTTAGTGGACATTATTGTATTTGTACAATACTTTCCTCTCAAAATCAAGCAATTTTTTATGATAATGTAATGATATTTTCTTATATATCTCTATTGGACCTCTTAGTGTTTGTTGCAAAGATATAGTCTAGAACTATTAAATTTTGTCCCTCTCCTTTTGTTAGTACTTTTAATTGGGTATTTGATTTGGATTTTTATTTTAATGAATGACAAACTTGTATAAGTGTTGCATGATTATGCTTCTCGATCTTATTATATGTGAGGCACTTTATCTTGAATCACTATAATTATATCTATTATTATAGATTTCTTCTTCCTTTCTTCATTATGATTATTATTTGATTTAAGATAAAATTATAGGAATATAGCTCACCCTATATGTTACTTAGGTGAAATTGGTTGTCCAATTACACCATTGACCAAGGAAGTGCATTATCACCATTGGTTTATCAATACTATATTTTAAGAGCATGCTTGGTGGGACTTGAATTGAAAATTTTTATGATACTTCCTCCTAAATTTATTATAGGTCATATGCCCCAATTTTGACAACTCCATTTTGGAAAATTTTCAAAATTTGATTACCAATATTGAATGTTTCTCTCTAGGGATTAGTAATATGTTATTTTTTATTTTTTTATTTTATGAAGGGGTTTTAAAAGGGTCCCTAAACATTTTACAAGAGGAAAATATCCTAGGAGAGGGAACAACAAGAAAGAATCCCAAGGACTAAAGGGAGTAAATAAAAAAATAGAAAGGAGTTTTGAAAGGGTCCCTGACCCTTTTACAAAAATATAAAACCTTGAGAGGGGGTCCAACAAGAAAAAATCCTAGAAAATGAGGGGAGAAGAGCTTGAAATGGAATCTAAATAGGGGAAGGCCCTGGAGCTATCAAAATGGGTGACCACATGAACAACTCTGAAAAACTGAATTCTTGATTCATTTAAGACCAAAATTTACATTTAAACTTATCTCACCTAAAAGAGGGATTCCTATAGACCAAAATTTAAATTCAAAATTCTCTTGCCAAAAATAGGGAATCCAACAGATGTCAAAATCTCGCACAAAAATGATTCAAAATTTGAAAACATTCTCTCTAGTACCAAATGCCAAGGGATGGATTTGAAAATTTCCTGTAGATGCCTCCCTAGATTTGATCTTCCATGGAAAACTAGAAGGGTGTTCCCCAAAACCACACATGCAGGGTTGCTCATCAACATCTCAATGGATCTAGGATCCAAAAAATATAGTATCCCTACCAAAGCTTCCTAGAAACCATAAACTCTAAAATTTTCTTTCTTCTAATAGGGAAAAGTAGGGCAACAACAAAGATCTAAAGACTAGAAAAATTAGGATATTTGAAACCACAACCATTAACAAGAAACTTCATCTAAACAAAAAAAATAGAAATCAAGGACGTCTAAGGGAGGGATAAAAACTTAAGCTAAATATAAGGGCCATCCTAGCCCCTAGACCCACTCCCAAGAAGCTAGGACTCAATGGTGCATGTTTTCATAGGATATACTCTTCCAAGATGGTCAAGCGAGCGTACATAACTATTAGAAGATAGGGGGGCCTCCTAGCCCTTGGTCATACTAGTAAACAAGGACTTGTCATTGCATGCATCCACTGTATATGCTCTCTTAGGAAGGGAAAGTAGATGCACACCACTACTAGAAGACAGAGGGTTCTCCTAGCCCTTTGTAGTACTCACAGTAAGCTAGGACTTGATGATGCACAAGTCCACAGGATTTACGTTTCCAAGATGAGAAGGTAAATGCACACCATTGCTAAAAGATAGGGTTCCTCCTCAATACTAGTAGTGCACCCAAGAAACTGGGACTCAATGATGCATGCATCCATAGGATATGCTCTCCCAATATGGCAAAGTGGATGCGCACCATTTACGAAAGATAAGGGGCCCTCCTGGGCCCTAGAAAAACTTCTAGGAAGATTGGAATCAAAGATGCATGCATCCACAAGGTCTATTCTCCCAATATGGTAATGTAGAGTCACACCCTTTTTTATAGACAAGGGGCCCTTTTAGACCCTAGTAAAACCAATATGGTGAAAATCATGATAAATTTCACCATCACTAGAAGGCACGAAACCAGTAGTCCAAAAACCTCTAAGAAAATTTTGAGAGGGTTTCATGATAAACTTATTCATGATTGAAAAGAAAAGAAAGGGGTATTTTCCACCCAAGAAGATTGAGAAAGTATTTCTAGCAAACCCTCTAAAACCAAGAACTATAGGAAAGCGAAGGTCTAGATCCATCCCAATTTAGATAGGTTCCAAACCTACCAAAATACCAAATCCGGTTCTAAAGCTCCACAATTGAAGAAAATTTCTTCTACTAGAGCATCACACCATTCCAAACCCTCTCCCACTCCCTCGCTCTCTTGCTTCCATGTTGTATCCCACTCCCTCACTCTCTAGTAATCTACTTCCATAAAATGTGATATTTGAGATATTATGTGGATTAGATTTTTCTCTTACTCAAGGATACTAAACCTGATGATTAAGACACTAGTATACCTAAAAAAAAATTCAACATGGGATGACCATGGGGCCTTAGGTCTAAATGACTATATTTAGTTCCAATCATATGTGAATAGAATTCTACCCTTTTTTCATGGATTAGAAAAATTGATATATGAGCATCTCCATGATTTGAACACATGAATAATATTTCGTGCCAATATTCCGTGCCATCCAACATTAAGATCTTAGAGAATGACAACATCCAAAGTGAAATGAATTAATGGATCAATTTGCTTTATTATTTGAGGAAATAGTTGAGCCACACTTGTTGTTTTTATGTTTAACTATATAAGCAAAAAAATTATTGAATACATCTTACTTCTATATATGATTCATGTAATTAGACTTCAACATTGATAAGTTTATTTAATGCACATGCTCTTATATACTATATATCGAAATTATATATTGGCATATCCTTAGTTTTGAGATGATTGAACCAACATAGATTCTTGAAATCTTAGAAAATTTGTTCAAGTTGAATAAATGATTTTACAAGCTAGGATATTTTCATCTAGGATAATAGTTTCCATATTCATAAGACTCTTTGGATAATCCAATCCCTCTTTCACACAAAATAAAATTTAATTTATTTTTCACTCCATTAAGAAAAAAATTGGTCAGTCCTTTAGAGGAAAGCTAAGTGGAGAAAATTTGGATGCAAATGAAGGGCCTACGTTCAATCCTTAAGAATTTATTCAATAAGTTGGATATTTTCAAGATGTAGGTTTTGTGAACCTAAGGTGAAAAGATACCAATAGATTGCAACACCTCAACAAGATTATATAATTTATAAGTTTTCAAACAATAATAAGAAGACATTATTTTGCAAGGAGTTATCATTTATAATTGTTATTTTGAAAATTACCTATTTTCCTGGAAGAAATTGGAGTGAAATAAGAATAATATTTTTAATCCTATGGAGTACATTATTGTAAAATATTCAAGCTCCATCACTTACAAGTTGAGACATATGAGGGTGGTAGAGTGAGAGAGTGAATCGGGTATATATCTCAAAGGGGTTCTTGGATTCTTGGATGAAAAATCTATAGTTGTGGAATAATTTATTTGGGAGGCTCTTCTAAAAGGGGTGTCTTGTTTCTCATAAGGTAAATATCTCAAAAATAGGCATAATCCTAAGAGGTGAGACATTCTTACACAAGCTGCCATGAATAATGAAAAGTCTATAATGTTAAATTAAAAAAATTTCCCATGATCCTACAAATTAAATATTAGATAAATCCAAATTTCTAGAGTTTAATTCATATTATGACTATGTCTGGAAACTCAAAGAATAGTATTACAAAGAAAAATCGTTTCTAAGTGATGCTTCTTCAATCAATCACACATAAACAAAATCCCAAATAGTTTTACAGGCTCAAATTTGACAACCAAAATAAATAAATAGGAACTAAATTCCTTAATTTCTTATTTTTGGATGGTCATATTTCCTTTAAATGGATAAGCATTCTACTTCCTATATTCCACTCACAAGCTTCCCAAATAGAATATATATTTTTAATAATATAGCATAGGTTCCATTATTTCTAGTTCATGACCTTCTATTTTTATACAAATGCATCTTGACATGGAGTGTATGACCCAAGGAGATATAATATTTGCTTGTATGATATTATAAATTGGTAGTGTATATATATATATATATATATATATATATATATATTGTAAATAGTTCCTCAAAAAAATTATTTTACCCTTGATTTGAAGAGAATCAACTATCTATTTGAAACATTCTACGAGGTTAATACTAAACAAAGTAGATAAATAAATAATCTAGATATATACACTTTTCTAATTGGGAAATACTCTTTACATATGATACATTGGTTAATAAAACTCTAACACAATATTTCCAAGAATATTGACTAGAGAAAGACTAAAAGTGGACATGCTCAACTTGAATAGATGTAAATATCATGGTGGTCAATAAAAATGCATGATGATAATGTTAAAAATCCTATCAATATCCAATGACAGAAAGGATCATAGCACCCAAGCATGGATTAAATTTAATCTTGACTTAACATAAACATTATCACATTCACCATAAATAAAAATAATTAAAATCTTTTGTTCCTTGGGATAACACTTAAAGGCATGCACAATGATCACTTCAAAGAGCAAAGGTATAAGGCATTCATGAAAGTTAATCCATTGGAATCAATGGAGCATGTGATACAAATCCTAATTAGATAGGCCCAAGCTTAAATAAAGATGAAATTAAAATATGGTTGGTAATTTTGTTAATGCTTAGTGATAGAAGACCTCAATCATTAATGTTGTAACTAGACGTGGACATGCATAAAATATGATTTAAAGAAATTGAATTCCATGCTTAGTAAAATTCAAGATAACATAATGCTTATACTCTTTTTATTTTTCTTAACTACTAGAATCTCCCTCTACATCATAGACCTAACACTACCCTTGCTAGTATTTAAATTCATTCTCTGTAAAAATAGGATTTGAGCAACCAAGTACTACAAGCCATTTTTAAATCACAATAGAAATAATTGAACTTTACAAGGAACTTGCTTACACTGCCTTTGGTCCAAAATATAAAAACTAAATTGAACTTAATTTAACCATACAAGTAAGACCTTTAGGAAAGAAGGATTCCACTAACTCACTCAATAAATAGAGTAGGGTAATAATATCAAAGAAATAAGTCTACTATAATAGAAACTCAACTCATTTGTGTCTTCTTTTCTTATAATATAGTGACCTAGATGGTAGTCAAACTATGTTTGAATTGTTTCAATCTAGAAACCCTTAAAATTTAAAGATACCCTTGTAGACATGGGGAAAATGATTTTTTCCTTGGTCATGGGGGTTTTATTCACTCTAAATCCAAACTTCAATGTGGTTCCATTAGAAAGTGAAGGGCCTCATAGCATTTGTCAATCTTCAACATGGTAGAATATAAATAGCAAAAGATGGACATCGTAAGTATTCTAGGTATTACTTATCACACAACCACTTAGAAAAGGAATTGAGTTTGAAGCCATAAAAATGAGCATGCTAATGTTAGGAGTTTTTCTCATACTATTTTATATTGATACTTCCTTTTTCCAAGGTATAACCATTAAAATATGGGATAATTGAGGCAACCAACAGTCTACTATGTGGATGTGTATGCAATAATTAAGAATATTTGTCTTATCCATTTAGCACAAAAAACAAAGCATACTATTCTAGTTAAGTATTAAAAGAGTAAATTTAATGACACATTCACATAAATCAAAATGTAGAGCTCTAGATTTGCCTAGCCTTAATTATTAAAACAAAAACATGTCAAATATTGGTGGATACTTGTGTCAATAATTATAATTATTTCATGACACAAGTAAGAGGAAAAATAATGTGGACATCCTTAATATCAATACTAGTGATATTGATAGAATTTTTTGCATCCATATAGGTTAGAATGAATAAAAATTCGTTAACCCTGACATTCAATTTGACATGGCATACGATGGCGGGAGCGACAGCAAGAGCACAGGTTGGAGCAGAAGCGAACGTAGGGCTGGGATCGAATCCAAAGTAGGGCACAAGTTCTTGGGCAGGCCCGGATCCAGGGTCTAGATCAGGTACATCCGGGCCTGAGCCTGGTCTAGGCGGATCCATGGCAGGGTCAGAAGGGGGTTACTCACTTGAACTGGACGGTGGGTTTGGTGGGGTTGGTATCCTGGGCCCGCGCCCCCTACCTGGCCTTGACGCGACGGATGGCCTCGGGAAGAAGCCCCTTGATCTTGGGCAAATGCGTGCCTCGAGAGGGCATAAACCCTCCTACAAATAGATTTTGGCGGGCTCCAGGACCCCTGCTCGGGCCTTGGGCATAGGGCTTTCCCTTCAAGGCACCCACATCTCCATCCAGGAGGAGGTTTACTCATCCCTAGTTTTTGAATCTTCGTCTTCCTTGATTGGGAAGTTCTTGGGCGAGCGCCCAGACATGGAGACTATCCGCAGATGGGCGGCTACCAAATGGAAGGTCTCTGGGCATATTCAGCTGGTTGCCCTATCCAGAGGCTTTTTCATCATCAAACTCAACAACAGCGAGGACATTGAGAAGATCCTATCGGGCGGGCCCTGGTTCCTGGGTCGCAAGAGTCTTTTTCTCAGACGTTATGGTGCAGATTTTCACCCCAGCACCCAAAGCATCAACTTTGCCCTGATCTGGGTTCGCCTCCTGGACCTTCCCTTTCATCTGTGGTGTGAAGACATCCTAAAGCTCATTGCCCAGTCGGTCAGAGACTTAGTGGCCTTTGATCCCATGACCAAGGATGGCTCTCGCATGGTGCATGCCAGGTTTTGTGCTAACACCAATCTCAAATCTGAGCTCCCTTCCTCGGTTACCATCTCTTCTGGGTCCTTCTTCTGGTTTCAAACCCTAATCTATGAAAATAAACCTGCTTTTTGTACCTCCTGCAGCTCTCAAGGCCACCTCCCTCACCAATGCCCGACATCCAAGAAGGCTGAAGGCCCTAATCCCAAACCCCCATGAAGTTTTGGTCAGGCCTCGTGTCGGGATCCCCCTCATCTCGACCCTAGCGCTTCCCACAAGGAGGTTTCCCCTTCGAGCCCTCAAGCCCCCCTTGTTGAGCCTTGTTCGAAGGGTGACCTTTCCCATATTCCTATTCTCAGTGACCCCTTTGAGGACTTGATCCCAGATTCCCCCATGCCTCCTATCCTGGCTCCTTCCCCTCAAGCCTCGGTTGCTACCGAGACCCGCTCCTCCCCCCACCCCCTTCTGGCCCCAGCCCCCCAGGCATCCTTCCCGGAACCTACCCCCTTGATGTGTGGGTCTGAGTGATCTAATGACGAGACCGAAGCCAGCTATCCATCCAAGCTCGACGAAGTCAGCCCCAAAATGACCCGGAGTAGGTCTTTTGCCATAGATTTTGGTAGCAAATTTAAATGAGGGTGGCCCACCCTGTGCGAACAACGGTCAAGGATCACGGAGGACGACATAGCTAATGGCTCCCAGACTATGCTCCCCGACGTTGGCATGAGCTTTCGCAAGGCGAACGATGCCCGATCCAAACCCCCCGCTCAGGCAAGAAAGGGGGGTAGGCGACCCCACAAGGGTGCAAAATGAAGCTTATCTCCTGGAACATCAGGGGACTCGATGGGGTCCCCAAGAAAAGGATCCTCGATCAACTTCGCAGGGACCACCACCCGTCCTTCATCCTCCTCCAGGAGACCAAGATAGATGATGCTGCTGCCTGAAGAATAGCCCATGCTACCTGGAGCAACTACGAGTTCCTCTCCACCCCTGTAGCTGGCTCATCCGGGGGCTTTATGTGCATGTGGGACCCTCAGTCTTACGAGGGAAGGCTCATTTCTTCGTCGCCTAGGATTATGAACATTCTGGTCCACTGCCTCAATTCAAAGCGATCGTGGATTCTATCCAACATTTACGCTCCCAACAGTCCCATTGAGAAAGCAAGGCTTTGGCAGGAAATCAGTTCAATGAGAGAATATTTTGCTCCCCTACCTTGGATCTTGTTCGGGGACTTCAACAGCCCCTTGTCTTCCTCTGACAAGTGCGGGGGCTCGGAGGTCAGAACCAAAAGCATGGATGACTTTGGGGCCTTTACCGCCCACAACGAGCTCATGGATGTCAGCTTGAAGGGAGCCCGGTTCATGTGGTCCAACAAGAGAGTGGGGCCCAGCCACATTCAGGTTAGATTGGATAGAGTTTTATTTTCTAAGGAAGCCCTCCCCATTTTTGCTGACGCCTCCCTGCTGGCCCTCCCCAAAATCGGGTCTGACCACAGACCCCTCCTCCTCGAAACTTGAAAGCATGAGATTTCGGAAGGAAGAAATACTAAGATGTAATGAAAGCAAAACTAACTTGATGCTAAATGAATATGCATGAAATAGGACGCATGTAATCGGATTAACCAAACATAAAGGAGAAAGTAAGAGCACAACCCTTTTTATATTAATGTGATTCCAAGCTCGGTTACAATCCACTTCCTCCCGTTTTAGGGGCTAGGAGTGTTAGCATATTGTCAGTTACAATCCTGATTAATAATCTTCTTTCCGCATGCCCACATCTGAAACGGGCGGGCCAAAGTGCTGCCGCCGCTTATGCTGATGAACCCTTGCTTCTCGCTGTTTCTCCTGTGATCAAAGAAACACGAAGACGTTAGTAGCACCTGCAACAAAAGGATAGAATGTTTGAAAGAAATACGTGCAAAGATTGATTAAATACGTGAATAAAATAACTCAGGCTGCCCAAGTAAACATTCGAGAACGTAATGCAAGATAACATTCGAGATACGTGATTAAATACGACAGAGGTCTAAAGCCGTGATAGCATGATAATATATTCGATAAACTATAACGTATAACAGAATAAATTAAAAAAATAGCATAGACTATAACGTATGATAAATACGTGATAACGAGATAAATTAAAAATAGCTGAGAGAGTGCAGGGCACCCGAGCGGGCCGCCCACTGTTGAAAACTTGACTTTGACGCCAATCCACTAGGGATGGGCCCAAAATCTAAGATAATGTGGTGTCGGCAAATTGATGGTTTACTATGATCCAATGTCGGGTATTAAGGTCCGGGTTCACCTTCTAGCAGCCACCAATAACCTCTCCTGCGAAAGAGATTACGGGTGTAGAAGAATGAATCTCAAAGGATGCAATCGGGTGTTTGGTTTTTGGCAGCACTTCGTTGCTTCAAAAATGTCTGTCCACTTGTTTTCTGGGTGGGAAAGTCCACCGTTTTATAGACCCACGGGGTCTCTTTGGAGGGGCACGCAGGGATGCCACGTGGCGGCCATGCCTTCCCAAGAGGGAGGAGACTCCTCCCTGACTTGGGCTTACATGACTGCCCTTGTGACAGTCTGCTAACTGCCAATCTACCCCCTACGCGCACATGCACAGCAGGCGGCAATAATTGACTGTAAGAGCTGCCACTCATTTTAATGTCCGCATTCGATGGTTAAAAATCCGCCTTTGATGTTTTAATGTTTGCTTTTAATGTTTTAATGTTTGCTTTTAATGTTTTAATGTTTGCTTTTGATTGGTTAACGTCTGCTTATTTTAATGTTTTGTTTTTTATTATTTTAATGTTTTGTTTTTTATTATTTTAATGTTTTGTTTTTGCTTAACTGCGAAGTTCTTATCGCAATATCGCGACACCAATAGGGGAACAAGGCGCAGCGGCTGGAGCTGTCACGATATCGTGACAGTCGTGACATTGCGACAGCGCGACGTTGTGACTGTCATGATATCGCAACCGTCGCGATATCGCGACAGTGTGACGTCATGACTGTCGTGATATCGCGACAGCGCGATGTCGTGATATCGCGACAGCGCGATGTCGCGACTGTTGCGATATCGCGGCCGTGCGACGTCGCGGCCGCACAACGTCGTGACTGCCGCGATATCGCGGTAGCGCGACGTCGTGACCGTCACGATTTCGTGGCAGCGTGACATCGTGATCGTCGCGATATCACGACCGTCACGATATCGCGACAATGCGACATCGCGACCGTCGCGATATCGCGACAAGCTGCAATTTTTGCCTAAGTGTCCCAAAAGCAATTTTTGCCTAAGTGTCTCAAAAAGCAATTTCTTGCCTAAGTGTTTAAAAGCAATTTCTTGCCTAAGTGTAACTAAAGCACTATCATGTAACCGGATTGGTACCTTCCAAAATTGTTGTGTAAGTGGCTAGGACCACTGTTTGACCTCTGAGGGCTGCCCTGAAGGTTGTGTGTCAATACGATCAGTGTTTGTAGTCACATAATCGGATTGGTGCTATTTTGGTGTCTATAGATGCCCCTTTTTGGGAAGCGCTGTGGGTGATGCAGTGCTGAGCAAAAATAGATAACCAAAGCACTAATGATTAGGGTTTCTTGGTAACCTAACCAACTTTTGATGCCCCAAGTATGGAAAGGGCATGCATTCTTGAATCCTTGCTTCTGACGAGCTAAGGAATTTGATTTCAAGTGTTAACCTATTTTGGTGAGGTGTGACTTGAGCTTGGACATTGATCGGTCATGATTAGGCAAAGGGCGCAACCTTTTGTCCATGGGGGAACCTTGTGTTCATGCTTCTGAGAATGCCAAGTGTTTGATCAATTTGATTGCTTGCTTGTTTACTACCCCAAGCAGGAGCGTGATTGTCTTTGTCAATGATTCTTTGAATGCATGTCATTGCTTTGATTGGGTGTGTGCTTGTTGATTGGTGACTAAGTGTGACTACCCCCTCAAGCGACGAATCGATGAGGGAATGACCTTCATGAGAAAAGCGACGAGTCGCTTGACCCAAGATGACTTGTGCAAGGGTGCCTTTAGATGTTTTACCATTTAAGCATGTGCAATTTCCCGACATTTGGACCTATTTTTGGTGGGTGTTAACCCTTTTGGTGATGCCATAATGGGGTGAAATCATCAAAAACCCGTCTTCCCGTGGAGCGGTCCGGCTATGGTAGCCTTCTTGGGGAAGTAGGAGAGTGACAATTTGAGCCCCGACATCGATTTTTATATGCCAAGAGGTTAAGTGCAAGAGCACTTGTGTCCGGAAATGCTTATTGCTATGTTTTTGTGTTTTGCATTTTTGTGATGTTTTTGTTGTTTTGATTTTCTTGCTTTGTGTATATGTCATGATTTTATGTTATGCATAATGATTGATGTTGATGGATGCATGCTACTTTATATTGATGTATGCATATGGTATGATAAATGCGATTGTTGTATGTTGATTTATTTTGATGGATGCATATGTTGTGATGAATGCAAATGTTTTTTATTTATATGTGATATGCAGAAATGAAATGGATGGATAGAATTTGTGATGTTTGGCTATGGCACCATAGACTATTTAGAACTCTATTATTTTGTCTTTTAGGCGATTGTTGTGATGCATGACTTTGTATGTATACATGTGGTTTTTCTTTTTTTTGTATTTTTTGATGGTATTGTAAGGATGAAAAGTAGCGCAGTTGGTTTAGAAATGTAGCTAAGGTTTTTCGAGACTCGAGACGGTTTTAACTTACTAGCCATGATTGTACTTTATCTTACAAGACTTTTGAACAAGGTATGAATCGGACTTGTTTTTGACCAAGCTATTTCACATCCCTGTGTGTGCAATTGAGTTCATTTATGTGGTATTTGTCAGGATACCGCCAGTGCCAGATGGGCTTTCAATCGAACCTATACTGAGGATCACCTAATTAGCTCCACTAACTCCTTTGTTGTATTTAGTTAGATTAATCTACGGTGTTATCCAGGATACCATAAGCTAGCTCATCCTTATGCAAACATTGGTCTGCACACACGCAAAGCGAATGTGACGGACATATCGTCATGCGGGTAGGATACCACCATTGCCGGATAGGCTATCAACCAAACCTGTAATGAGGATCACCTAGATGGTTTTCGAATTCTGAGAATTCTAGGGATTCAAGTTCGGGATATTTGTTGGCTGAATGATTTAGAAAGTTGCTCGTCTATATAGTGATGAAAATCACTGTTTATTTTCTATTAATTCTTTTTGAGCAAGGATTTTGAATAGTAGTGATAACCACTGTTATTTGATTTTGTATTTTGAGTATTGTGAGTTTGGGCTGGTGAGTGGCCTTGATCCTTGTGGACTTGGGGACGACTACGCATCCTTTGCAGGGACGTGTAGTATGAATCCTTACGACATTAGGAACCAAGGGGGTGATGGAGATTATGGAGCAAGGGCATTGATCTTTTAGGCCTTGGGGATGACTACCCATCTTGGTTAGGGGCGGATAGTACGAATCCTTACAACTTGGAGACCAAAGGTGAATGGAAAGTGTTAGGATGATGATTTGTTGGAATTTTGTTTGTGAATGGTGTTGATCCCTTTTAGGTCTTGGGGATGACTACCCATCCTTGGCGGGGACGTGTAGTACAAATCCTTACAACTTTGGGAACCAACTATGATTGGGATTTGGTAGTGGTGAAAACCACTGTTATATGGAGGTGAATGGATAGGAAAGAGCTTGTCCTTTTGTCAATTCTCAGCATTCTAGAACCATTCGCATGGGGGGATGAGCAAGATAACCGTTTCACTTATGGTGACCTGGATTACTGCGCAGGTTTCATCTTTCATTCACACAACTTGGGAATTTTTATGTGTTTTAATTTGTGTTGGGATGTTACGTAACAAGGCGTATTTCAAGTGTAACTCTACCTTCGTAAAATTTGTCTGACTCGGTACATTACGTAGCTAAAGAGCAAAATGATGACTGAATCACGAAAACTCTTGATACATTAAAAGACCACTGACTCTAGTGTGGTAAAAAGCAATGCATGGTGTTTTTGTTGTTTTTGTAAAATGGAACAGTGTGGAACAAGATGGACTAGTAGAGCAATTACAGCCTATGGTGCCTTTGACCCGTATGACCACAAATATGCAATGTATGGATGCAATGCTTTAATGCAGCTATGTATTTTTGTATTTTTGATGGATTGATTTTTGTGAATATGAAGATGAGGTGCGAGAAGAGCTCTCTATTGATGAATTTGAGTATGCCTAGAAATGAGATGCAAAATTTTTTGTTGTTTTTGATGATTTTTGTTGTTTTTGAATTTTCTTGATTTTTGACCAAGCGATTATGGAAATCCTTGGAGCATTTTGGGATTGACCAAGCGATTTTAGGGATCCTTGGAGCATTTTTGGGATTTGACCAAGCGATTTTAGGGATCCTTGGAGCATTTTTGGGATTTGACCAAGCGATTTTAGGGATCCTTGGAGCATTTTTGGGATTTGACCAAGCGATTACAGAATCCTTGGAGCATTTTTGGGATTTGACCAAGCGATTGCGATAATCCTTGGAGCTTTTGGGATTGACCAAGCGATTGCGATAATCCTTGGAGCATTTTTGGGATTGACCAAGCGATTTTAGGGATCCTTGGAGCATTTTTGGGATTTGACCAAGCGATTGCGATAATCCTTGGAGCATTTTTGGATTGACGTTTTGTTGGCGATTTTGGGGTGACCAAGTGATTACGATAATCCTTGGAGCATTTGGGGTGACCAAGTGATTGCGATAATCCTTGGAGCTTTTGGGGTGACCAAGTGATTGCGATAATCCTTGGAGCTTTTGGGGTTTTGACCAAGCGATTATGATAATCCTTGGAGCTTTTTGGTTTGGATTATGGCTCTTCAGGGGATAGAGGTACCCCCAGCTTGATGGTCTTTGCACTCGGGATCTGGCTTCGGAGGGATGGGCACGAATGGATCGGCCCTATGCATGGATAGGAGGACAGGGTCTACCCTCGGTACTGATGTTGCTATGAGGTCTCCGGGTTGAAATTGATCTTTGTGTGCCCAAAGTGGCGGATGTAATGCTTGGTCCCAATGTGGTGGGTTAACGTGCCACTCATGCCCTAGTATTATGTTTATCTGTTGAATTGCTTCATCGATATTTATGGGATGTCGATGATGTCGCATGTGATTATTGTGGGCTATCTCTGTTTTATCCTCACCTTCGACCAGTGAGTATAGCTCATCAAAATTTGGAGATTCTGAGACATGGAGGACTGCATCATCAGGTAGCCCTATGGTTAAAGGTTGATCCTCTTCGAAAGGAGCCTCATGTAAGTTGGGCCTTGGGAGCTCCAAAATCTTGGTCTCTATCGACTCTAAGTGCTCTAGCGCTTTGCATGTATCGGGAGATTTGAGCTCCTCCTCTTTGGTTGGTTCTTGTTGAGGAACTTGGGGCCTATGGAGGGGTGGCCAGATAGCACCCCCCATGCTTTGGTAGGGTATTTCATCCCGCTCTTCTTCTCGCTCTGATTCCTTAGAGGCTTCTTGATGAATTTCTAAAGGTGGCCCATAAACCTGAGTGGGTTCTCGAGGAAGGCGCCCATCATTGGTTATAGGATTAGTCTCCCGCTCATGTCTAGGAGGCATCGAGGGCGGTGCTTGATGAGGTCATGGAGACTTGTCTCGCACCCGGGGGTTGTGCCTCTCATAATGTTTTGTCTTATGTGTGTGAGGGGTTGGAGTCCTCTCCTGCATAGTGTGTTGGAACAACTCATCCTTCTGGTGCTTGAAGGTGCTCTTTATTTAGAAGATACCATTGCTCTAACTATTGTCGTTCTAGCTCAAGTTGCGTGAGTTGCATCCGATGTGCGAAATGCTTGATAGATTCTAAGATAGTTGGTCTCACCGCCTCATGTCTAGAAGGCCTAGATGCCTCTCCTAGATATCTATCTCGGTCGTAGTGATCCAAGATCTCTATAGGCCGCCTCCCTCTGTTGGAGGTAGTGGCATTTATCCGAGGCTCTGGCCTCAGTAGGTGATCCTGATAGCTAGCATTTGCGGAGGCGTCTTGCTCCCGCGATGTATATTGTTCTTGAGGAAGGTAAGGGTTTTCCTCATACCCCCTTTCATAAGTGAAAGAGGGATGGGTGGCGTTGGCTTGCCCTTCCTGAAGAGCCTTGTGCTCTGGATTTGTCTTTGTAGTCTTGACAACTAGAGGGGGTGAAGGAGGGATAGTGTAATGATGTGGTTCCTCCCGTTGAACCCTATGTTGACCTAGCGCTTCATCGCACGGTGACCGCTCATAGCGAGCATCTAAGGGAGCTCTCCTATGACTGTACCCCTCATGGAAGGGTGTGTGTTGAGTGCTATGCTGAACAGGAGTGCTCCTCGAAGAGGTGCCCCTATAGTCCCGTTTCGTCGAGGCACGGAGGGGACTGCCTTGTGTGTCAGGCCGCCAAGGTGGTATGACCAAATCCTTGGGGCTATACCGGAGGTGACTTGTGCCTCCTCTTTGTGCACCTTCTGCATCATCCGCCCTTGATTGGGCTTGGCTACGGGTGCACACCATTGTGGTGCTTCTCTACTAGCTAAGCAGATTTTTATCTCATTTATGATGATTTTTCTTTTTGTTACACTAAGCAGAAATGAACACACACATACACAAACCGTGATTATCTCTTTTAAGGATTAATAGTGTGTCCTAAACTGGTTTAGTGCATTTTGATGTTTTGTTTTGTTTTTTGCAAGTTTTGAAGAATGTTTAAATGCATAATGTTGGCTCATATGACTCCCATAAATGGTCGCCCCTTCAATATACCATTGCCGGACCGATATACCAACCTCTCTATATACCCGCCCTTACGAGAGGGAAACTATAGGTACGTGAGAGCAGATGGTACGTGGAACATAGGCGGTACGAAAGGGGGGATTGTCCTGTTAATGACACCTACCATAGAAGACTTATCTTCGCACGCATGGGAATCACCCCAGTGACACTCGGTCAGCTTTCGTCAGGATTTACGCCTAACAACAGTGACAATCGGGGAAATGGATGCAAAGCTAAGCCAAGGTGGTGATGAACCCACCGTTGGTCTTGCTCAAGGGCTGGGGTTTTACGACCAGCTCCTTGGTTTAATTTACCACGTGATGTGTGTGGGGTTCATTTTATTTAATAAAAATGAAACAAGCATGAACAACTTTCCCTAAGCAAGTAAAAGTTGACAAAAAAAGTAGAAACAAAAAATAATAATAATAAATAAATAAATGCAGGTACAGCTTTGGAACCTTACCTTTTTTTTTTTTCTCTGCTCAAATCGGTTGTCTCTGATTCGGCCTAGTACCTTTAAGCACAAAAAAAAAAACATAAATCAGTTTTTGAATCTAAAAAAAAATAGGGGACAGGGTCCCACTGTGATCGCCACTGAAAGCATGAGATTTCGGAAGGAAGAAATACTAAGATGTAATGAAAGCAAAACTAACTTGATGCTAAATGAATATGCATGAAATAGGACGCATGTAATAAGATTAACATTAACATAAAGTGAGAAAGTAGGAGCACAACCCTTTTTATATTAATGTGATTCCAAGCTCGGTTACAATCTCTCTTCCTCCCCTTTTAAGGGCTAGGAGGATTAGCATGTTTCGGTTACAATCCGTCTTTAGTAGTCTTCTTTCCGCATGCCCACATTTGAAATGGGCGGGCCAAAGTGTTACCGCCGCTTATGCTGATGAATCCTTGCTTCTCGCTGTTTCTCCTGCGATCAAAGAAACACGAAGACATTAGTAGCACCTGCAACAAAAGGATAGAACGTTTGAAATAAATACGTGCAAAGATTGATTAAATACATGAATAAAATAACTCAGGCTGCCCAAGTGAACATTCAAGAACGTAATGCAAGAATAACATTCGAGATACGTAGATTATAATACTGACGGAGAGTCTAAAGCCGCGATAGCATGATAATATATTCAATAAACTATAACGTATAACGGAATAAAGTCTAAAAAAAATAGCATATACCGTAACGTATGCATAAATACGTGATAACGAGCAGTAAATTAAAGAATAGTTGAGAAGAATGTGCGGGCTGCCCAAGCGGGCCGCCCATCGTTGAAACTCGACTTTGACGCCAATCCACTAGGGATGGGCCCAAAATCTAAGATAATGTGGTGTCGGAAAATTGATGGATTACTGTGGTCCAATGTTGGGTATTAAGGTCCGGGTTCACCTTCTAGCAGCCACCAATAACCTCTCCTTTGAAAGAGATTACCGGTGTAGAAGAATGAAAATCAAAGGATGCAATCGGGTGTTTGGTTTTTGGCAGCACTTCGTTGCTTCGAAAATGTCTGTCCACTTGTTTTCTGGGAGGGAAAGTCCGCCGTTTTATAGACCCATGGGGTCTCTTTGGAGGGGCACGCAGGGATGCCACGTGGTGGCCATGCCTTCCCAAGAGGGAGGAGACTCCTCCCTGACTTGGGCTTACATGACTGCCCTTGTGACAGTCTGCTAACTGCCAATCTGCCCACCTACGCACGCATGCACAGCAGGCGGCAATAATTGACTGTAAGAGCTGCCACTCATTTTAATGTCCACCTTCGATGGTTAAAAATCTGCCTTTGATGTTTTAATGTTTTAATGTTTTGCTTTTAATGTTTTAATGTTTGCTTTTGATTGGTTAACGTCTGCTTATTTTAATGTTTTGTTTTTTATTATTTTAATGTTTTGTTTTTGCTTAACTGCAAAGTTCTTGTCACGATATCATGACGTCGCGATATCGCGACACCAACAGGGGAACAAGGCACAGCGGCTGGAGCTGTCGTGATATAGTGACAATCGCGACATCGCTACAGTGCGACATCGCGACTATCGTGATATCGTGACCGTCACGATATCATGGCAGCACGACGTCGCGACCGTCGCGATATCGTGACCGTCGCGATATCGCGACAGGCAGCAATTTTTGCCTAAGTGTCCCAAAAAGCAATTTTTGCCTAAGTGTCTCAAAAAGCAATTTTTGCCTAAGTGTCTCAAAAAGCAATTTTTGCCTAAGTGTAACCAAAGCACTATCATGTAACCGGATTGGTACCTTCCAAAATTGTTGTGTAAGTGGCTAGGACCATTGTTTGACCTCTGAGGGCTGCCTTGAAGGCTGTGTGTCAATACAATCAGTGTTTGTAGTCACATAATCGAATTGGTGCTGTTTTGGTGTCTACAAAACTAATCATCGCCCCCCCCTCAGGAGACCCTTCTGGTTTGAGTCCATGTGGCTACACCACCCCGACCTCTGGACCCAGGTTGTCTGCTGGTGGGCTCCCCCTATCCTTGGTCACCCCGCTGAGCAAGTCTTCCACAAGCTGAGATGCCTCAAAGAGCACCTCAATGCATGGAACAAATAAGTGTTTGGTAACATCTTCAAAAGCAAGGAGGCTATCCAAAAAAAACTCAAAGATATTGAGTCCAGATTCCAAGCAGGCTCCCAAGAGCCAGGGCTCAGGGAAGAGGAATGCATTGCCCTCAGCGAGTATCATAATATCCTAGCCAGGGAAGAAACATTTTGGAGGCAGAAGTCGCACGCTCTATGGATCCAAGATGGTGATGCAAACACCATTTTCTTCCATGCATCGACCCTCTGAAACAGGGGTTCTAACAGAATTGTCGAGCTTGTTGATAGTAATGGCAGAACCATCAACAAGGAGGAGGACATCCGTGCTGAGGCAGTCCACTTCTTTCAAGAGCTCCTGGGTGACGGACCTCCTATGTCCTTAGAGGCGGTTGATTCCCTTCTAGATCACATCCCAAAGTCTGTCCCGACCATGGCTAATGCAAAGCTGGTGCAGGCCCTATCTAATTTTGAAATCCAAGCTACCACCTTTTCCATGAAGGCTGAGGTGGCCCTGGGCCTGGACGGGTTTCCTCCTCGCTTCTTCCAGTATTTTTGGGACATCATTGGCCATGATGTCTACACTGCCATCCGAGACCTGCAGTTTGCCAGATCCATCCCCAAAGGCATCAACACCACCTTCATAGCCCTGAACCCGAAGACTCAGGCAGCCAGATCCCTGTCAGAATTTCGCCCCATCAGCTTGTGCAACATCTTCTATAAAATTCTAACTAAATCCATGACCACCTACCTCAAAGACATCCTCCCCTTGATCATTGCCCCATGTCAGGGAAGTTCAGTCAAAGGTAGGTTTATTACAAACGGGGTCATAATCAAGCATGAGGTCATTCACTCAGCTGTCCTATCCAGAAAGGCCCATTTCTTGCTCAAGCTTGATATGAATAAGGCCTTTGACAAGGTCTATTGGAGCTTCCTGTCCAAGGTCCTCCTCAAATTTGGGTTCCACCCCTCCTAGGTCCAACTCATCAATAAGTGCATGTCCTCCCCTTGGTTCTCAATCCTTGTCAATGGATCCTCGGTCGGGTTCTTCCCCAGTTCCAGAGGTCTCCGCCAAGGTGATCCCCTATCCCTAATTCTCTTTATTATCCTAGCTGAGGCCCTGGGATGAACCATTTTGAATGTTGTGGCTCACGATCTCATCTCAGGCATCAGTTCGACGCAGGGCCTCCCCCTCGTGTCCCATCAGCATTTTATGGATGACACCATTCTTGCATCCTCGGCCTCGGTCCCTCAAGCCAAGGCCCTCAAGAACATCCTTACCCTATACGAGGAGGCGACTGGGCAGAAAATCAACCTTCGAAAAAGCAAGATTTACTTCATCAACACCCCCTTGGCTAGACAAATCAAAATCGGGCAGATCCTGGGATGCTCCCCTAGCTCCCTCCCCTCTTCCTACCTCAGGCTTCCTCTGTTCACAGGGGCATCTTCCAAGGTGCTATGGAATGGGGTGGTTAAGCAGATTCAAAGGAAACTTGCCCCTTGGAAAGGCCACCTTCTCTCGCAGGCCGGCAGAGCCACCCTCTTGGCGTCTATCCTCCAAAGCATATCAATATACTTCATGTATGTCTTCAAAATTTTGGCCTCCATCGCTACTCTCATTGAGAAAATTTAGAAATTCTTTCTCTGGTCGAGCTGCGAGGACAAGAAAAGGATTCCCCTGGTCTCCTGGCCCCGGTCTGCCACCCCAAAGGTGAGGGAGGGATCGGGCTCAGACGGGTGGTTCCCATGAACAAGGCCCTTCTGTCCAAACATGCCTGGAAGGTTCACACCAATACCTCTGATGAATGGGTTTGCATTGTGTGTAGGAAGTATTGCCACAACCACCCCTTCCTCGGGGACACCCAGCCCCGTGACGGATCTACCTTCTGGAAGTCCTTGCTTTCCACCAGAGATATTGTTCAGCAAGGGACCAAATGGATTCTCGATGATGCCCTAATTGTGTATAGGGAGCTCCTCCTCCTCAAACCTGGGATTATGGACCAAGGCCCTAGAGTGTCTGACTACATGACCCAGCTCTAGGGGCGGACCATCTAGAAACCCATCCTGAACCCCAGGTTCCCGCTTCAAACTACCAGAATTTAGTGCATCCTCAGTGCGATGGTAATCTCTTCTTTCGAAGACAGCGACAGATGCATGTGGCATGGCTCTCCCAGTGGTGTTTTTTTAGTCAAGTCTGCTTACCACATTCAGATAATCTTGGGAGCGACCACCTTCTCGACCCAACAGGTCTGGGCCAAGAATTTGATCCCCAAAATCAGCCATTTTGTTTGGGTGGCTGTCCAAAACAGAATCCTCATGATCAAAAATTTGATCAAGAGAGGCTTCCATATCCCCAATAGATGCTTCCTCTGCCATGCTGCCTGGGAGTCAACCAATCACCTTTTCATAAACTACTCTTTCTCCTCCAAAGTTATGGGCCTCATCCTCTCCCATTTCTCCATTCAGTGGGCGGCCCCTAATTCCATTTCTGATCTCCTATCTCAGTGGCCCACCCCCTTTGCCCATCCCTTTCTTCGCTTCCTTTGGAAGGCCTACCTTCCTCATATGCTTTGGCAAATTTGGCTCGAGTATAACAGGCAAGCATTTTCCTCCCCGGCCTGCTCCCCCCAGTGGTTAGCTACCAAAGCAGTCTCCTTTGCCACTGAGAATTCTCGCTTCATTCCCCTTTCTATGAAGCCTCGGTGATCAAGCGAAGCCTCCCTACTCTCCTCCCTCGACATTCAGCTCTCCCCCCCTACTCCCCCTCCTGCCCCCTCCCGACACTCAATTTTGATGGCGCCTCCAAAGGCAACCTCGAGGCCTCTGGGGCTGGCGGGGTTATCAGAGATTGTTTTGGGAATCTGGTCACAGCCTTTGTGGTCTCGCTGGGCAGACAAACCAACAATTTTGCTGAAGCTGCCGGCCTGCTCAGTGGTCTCTCGGCTCTCAGGGGCTCCCCCTTGAAAATCATCATCGAAGGCGATTCCCAAGTCGTTATCAGAGTAGCCAGCAAGCTTGATTCCTGCTCCTAGCGATTTCATAATTCCATTTGGGAGGCCCTCTTCATTCTTCAAGGCATCCCCGATCACACCTTTCAGCACGTGTTCAAAGAAGGTAACAGGGCTATTGATTTCATGGCAAATCTAGCCATTACCACTGAAGATTTCACCACCTGGTCCTCGCACTTCCCTATAGGCCTAGTCCAAATTGTGATGCAGGATCATTTCGACCATGTTGTTAACACTGGTGTCTAGGCTTCCCCGAGGAGGGCGGAAAAGTGTCCCTCGGCATGTGCTTCTGATGATCGGGGCTTCTCGCCCCCGTGTCGACCCGTCGATTGGCCACCCTGTCTGCGAGGGGATCATCCTAATCCTCCTTATGGCGGCTTGTGCCCCTTGCCTTGTCAGATGCCTACATTGGCCAGCTGGCAGCTCTGGCAGTCCCAATTCTCTATGCATATTGGACCTCCCTGTCCTTCCCACTTCGATCTCTATGACTACAAATTCTTGTGCTATGCCAACCCGATCGCGGTCTAGTCCGGTGTGGTTCTCTCCCGGCATTCCCCCGCTTAGAGTTAGGCATCTGGTGCTTTTGCAGTGGGCCATTTCCTTCCTCGCATGCCAGTATTCTGGCATGCCCCCTCAGGCCCTTCCCCATCGTGTCGCTTCCAGCCACGTGTGCCCCTTTCCAAAGCCGGCGGTGCTCCCCCTTCAAAGGCCCCGACACGGCCTTTATATTTCCATCGTTGTCCCATCCCTCTATCGCACTCTCCATCCCCTGCTCCTCCCCTGGTCTGGCGCTCTCTGCCCCCTCTGTCCCTGCCCTACCAGCTCGGCCCCCATGGCTTCCAAAACCATCTTCCTGGAGCCTCCTGCCCTTGAGTTGAGCGCTTTCGCCTGCTTATTCTTCGATGCTAAGAAATTCACCCCATTTTTTAGTAGATTCGTAGGCCATGAGGACAAAATCACCCAGGGTTTCTTGGATACATGGAACGAAGGTGAAGTTACTATCAAGGGCCTCCATTTTAAAGTCTCCAAGGAATTCCTCACGGAGGTCACCAGCCTACACCATGAAGAGAAAGGCCATGTTGTCAGGCATGAAAAACACAACTAGGAAGAGGAGCTCTCCCGCTTCCCAGACCATCAGTGGGACAAAGCAATCCTACTCCACTCTCACCTCTCGGTGCCTTTCGACGAAGCCATCGTCCCGATAATGCAATACATTACCTATGACAATCCAAAGCAGCGACTGTACAGCTTTCATTTAAGCTACTTTAATCATCTTCGAGGAGCAACCCTCATCAGCACTCCGTGTTTCCTCTTCTACTCCCTGGGTTTGACCATTGATCGCGCTCGTAGGAATCATTCTCGGCCCATGCACCAAGGGCTCATGGTTGTCCTCTATAGGCATGCCCTGGCCAACCAACCCCAACTGCACAGCATTCCCCCCCTCTCATCTGTCCTGCCCCCTAAAGAAGGCATTTCTCCCGCTGGCTCCCCTGCCGCCAAGGGTTCCCCCTCTCTCGATGATTCCTCTTCCCTAAAGTGACGCAGGCCAACCCACAAATGTAGGGCTTTGAGCAAAGGCCCAGGTGAGGCCCTGCCTCCTAGCTCTGGCCACAAAAGGGCATCCCTCGGGTCCAGCTAGGCTATGAGGAGCTCCAAGAATGTTAAATCAGAGATCCCAGAGCCCACTGTGATTAGCTTCAAGTCTGACGACAAATTACAGAACCTGGTGCTCAGAGGCCTCCTAGAAACAGCGATCGGTTCCCTCAACACTGTTGCCCAAGCTGCTTCTCATGCCGCCAAGGCTTTGTCTGAGCTCTATCATAAGCTAGAGGACAGCTCGACCAAGGTCCAGCGCCAGTCCGAGCGGGCTGAGGATGGCTCAGGGCCCAGTTAGTTGGGCCCATCTGGCCTTTGTCGGTCTAAATATTCTTGGTTTTTGTGGGTGCTGGTTTCTATGAAGAATCTCAATTTTGTGAATGTTTTTTGTGGCTTTTTGTTTTCTGTAGTCTTCAGGGCCCCCGGGGCTGGGCCGATCTTTTTGCTTTCTTTTTTAATGCTTCGGCTACTACTGTAATTAAGGTTTTGGGATCCTATTCAAAAAACCCACTGTAAATAATCTGTTACCTATCAAAAAAGAAAGAATTAATCAAAATTTTATATGGATATTAAATCCTAGTAAAACTTTACTTGAAGTATGACGTGGGATTCTAGAAGGATTTTCTATGATAATATGAGTCATTTTAATGTCATTTTCTATATTCCCATTAGGTTTCAAAGCTTCTAATATCTATGAACATCTAATGACAAACCCTAGAACATCTCCACCAATTTTTAGAGTATTTGGAGCAACACAGATCCTAGCGCATCCCTGTGTGTGAACGAGATTTTTGGCAAATGACCATGCAAGGGTTTCATCTGGGTTGAGCAATAGCAGAGGTGATAGAGAGTGAACGAGCGATTTCAAGAAATAGGATGGCTTTATGAGAGTGAGGAGAATGAGAGAATATAAATTTTCAAATCTCTACAGGTGGATATGCCCCTTAGAACTCATTACAGACAAGCAATGCATGTGACAGTGAGAAAGCGAGCCCCAATTCAGAACTAGATGGCATGGGGTTTTTAGGGAATGCAAAAACATTTTTTGGGAAAAGACCCTCCAGACAAATAGAGTAGGGTCCCAAAGATATTATTTCTCCCTTGCTCACCTTTGTTTAAAAAGTGAAATAGCGAGAGAAATTTGTTTCCAAAAAAAGTAATATCAATACCTTACTTCCCAATGGTGAAGATCTAGTTATACCTGATGATACCATGACTGAATATCTTTTTCTTGAGTCCCACACTCTAGTTGGAAAATTTATTAAAGGCAGACCTGATATGGAATCCATACGATGGTGGGATTTTTCTAAGTGGAAAACCCTAGGTAACATGGAGTTGGTTGCCCTGTCTCAAGGTTTTTTCTAATCCACCTTAATAACTAGGATGATGTCTCCCAAATTATCATAGGTAGGCCCTGGTTTTATGGTCAAAAAAAACTTTTTATATGGAAGTGGGGTGAATATTTCAACCCAAAAACTCAAAGTATTAACTACGCTCTTATATGGGTTCATCTTCTAGATTTACCTATCTATTTTTGGTACAAATACATCTTGCATGGCATTGCTAAATCCATTGGAGAATTAGTAGCTATCGATCCTATCACTAAATCTTGGACTCACATGATTCATGCAAGAATTTACATTAATGCAAATTTGGATTCTCAATTGCTAACCCATATTAACCTAGTCTACAGCTCATATAGCAGATGCCAGGCTATTGAATATGAGAATAAGTCCACTTTTTGTATTGAGTTCCAGACTCAAAGTCATATGAAAGCTTATTGCCCATCTCTCAAACCCTCTAAAGAAATGGCTAGCTCCAAATCCCATGTTGGGCATCCAGGAAATAGGTTCCAAGGAAAGCAGAACCACGTTAGGCCTTACCAAAAAAAGAATCCGAGTTTGGCTACACTTAAAGGGAAGCAAGTTACAGTTTCAGATCTAGTGGATGACCAAGCTAAGGTTAGCTCTCCCTTTGATTACCCTAAAAAATTTGGCGTATTAGCTAAAAATTTTATTTCTGAGTCTACTCCCTTTGATGAAACCCTATTGCATGAGTATGTACCCCTTGGACCTACACTGTTGTCCAAAGGGAAACCCACTCCCCATCCAGATATGGACCTTCCCATATTCCTTCTAAACCTCCACCTACCCCTGAAGGGCATATTAAAATTTGTAGTCCTACTCCTATCAATACTGACTTTGAAAGTTGTAACCCTGACTCAACCAAACCTAAGTTTAGCCCTATCAACACCAGAAGTTACAAGAAAGCTGTTGGAAATATGAGAAAGATTTTTTGTCATTGATTTCAAGAGTCAGTTTCAGTGAGCAGAGCAAGAGGAAGGATGTCAAGAGTCAGTTTCAAAAATAAGAAGGTGATCAGATAAGGTCTACAAAAGAAGTTAGAAGACCCAAGAAAAATAATATTATAATATTTTATTATAATATTAAAGGTCTAATGGTAAGACCTAAAGTAGTTAAACTAATTATAAATTAATTATAATAATTTCATTATAAATTAATTTGTAATTTAATTTAATTAACCCTATGGTTATTAAATTAATTATAAGTTAATTAGAATAATTTTATTATTAATTAAATTATAATCTAATTTAATTAACCCTAAATTTAGGGTTGCAAGGAAAAAAGAAATGTGTCGATGTCATGAATAAATCCCTCCATCGATGTCTAATATTGTGGTGGCACAATGGTATAAATACCATGTGCTTTGGTGGCAAATAAATTACCTTCATTCGAATTACTCTAAGCCTACGATTTCGGTGATTTTTGTGCGAGGAAGAAGACAAGTTTTTTTTGTCTTGTGTGCGCCAGTGAAGGAACAAGATTAGTGAGGCTCTAAGTCTCATATCCATCTGGAGGTTTGGCCTAGTGGCAAGTGGTTGTGACTTAAGGCTTTGGCAAGTAGGAGGACCCATGATTGTATCTCGATGGCAGTTTTGGTGAAGGTTTTGGTTTGGGCACCAAAGGAAGCAGTGCATTCTTTTTTTGGTTTAGGCGCCAAAAGGAAGCATATAGAGCACAATGTGCTCCTTGATTCCAAGGTGAGCACCTAGATCACGCAGTATTTGAAGTCGTGACTAGGGCACTGGTGGAAGCACAGCGTGGGTTCGATTGCCACCAAGGGAAAAAGGTATTTAAATTTTTAAATTTAATTATTGTCCTAAGGTTTATGAAATTTTATTTTTATATTGTGATTTTTGTGATTAGAGTGTTGAATGGAGTGATAAGGCTTTAGATGGTTTTGAATGTTATTTCAAAATAAAGTCTTATTTTGTTTAATATTTGAAAGGAGTAATAATATTAATTGATTTCTCATGTTTTGCATGGTGAAAATAATTTATGAGGAAATTATTGATTAAAATTTTGAGAAGGTTTTTGCTACCTACCCCTTAAATTTGACAAAGAGAGTAATTGTGATTGAGACAGGTTTTTAAGAGTAATTCCTCATCAAAAAATAAGGTATGGGCACATCTTCCTTGTGAGTGATTGCTGGTAGTTGTGAATGCCAAGTTGGAGTGAAAAGGGTTGTTTGATAAGCATTGTTGATTTTGATTATTAAAGGTTTTTCTAAGTGAAAGTTGATGACAAAAACCTTGTTTGATAAGCATTGTTGGAAATATTGAAGTAAAGCTTTCATATGCTTGAACTAGGGTTTGTGCAATATCATGAGTATCATTGTTATGTGAATTTGAGAACTATATTGAACTAGGGTTTGTGCAATATCATGAGTATCATTGTTATGTGAAGTTGAGAACTATCTTGAACTAGGGTTTATGCAAGATCATGAGTATCATTGTTATGTGATATTTTTTGATAAGCATTGTTGGAAATAGTTGAGTGAGTGTTCATATACTTGGACTAGGGTTTGTAAGCAAGGAGTGTTTCATTAAGTGATTGATTGAGTTGATTTGTATAATCCTAGTCAAGTGGAAGTGTTGAAGTGATAATTCAAGTTCTATGAAATAAATTGTTCTATATTCTGAATTGAATTGAGAAAGATATTGAAAGTGATAGAGCATTGTTGTGAGTGTGAAGCATATTGAGTATCTAACAATTCTCTATATGTTTCTGTGATAATAAACAATATTTTGTGTGAATCTTATCTAAGTGATTGAAAAGGACTTTATGTTAATTTGAGTTGAGTTGAGTAAGCTTTTGTGGAAGCTTACAATACATCTTTGAGGTAAGTCTTGGTGAAGACTTGTTGACCAGATTGGACAAGTTCTAGTGAGGACTTATTGAGAAGATTTGAGCTACGTCTTGGTGAAAACTTGTTGAGAAGATTGGAAAAGTTCTATAGAGAACTTATGGACAGGTTAGTGTGGTATTTTGTGGAAGCTTACAAGGCAGATTTGAGACAAGTCTTTGAGAAGACTTGAGAGAAGAGTTGATTGATTTATTTGTTCAAACCTTGGGTTAAGGTTTGGGGTAGATCTAGTAGATTTTATTTGTGTTAAGGCTTGAGGACAAATTTGAGGATAGAAATTGGTGTAGATTTGAGGATAGGTTTGTGCCAGAATAGAGACAAATATTGAGCATATTTTTGTTAGACCGAAGGACGATGTTTAGTATAGATCAAAGACAGAGATTGAGTATATTTGTGCTATACCGAAGGACTGTGTTTAGTGATATCAGAGACAGATATTGAGTAAATTTGTGCTAGATTGAAGGACTATGTTTAGTGCATATTTGAGGATAGAGATTGAGCATATTTGTAATATATCGAAGGACTGTGTTTAGTGTAGATTTGAGGATAAATATTGAGCATATTTGTGCTATACTGAAGGATTGTTTTTAGTGTATATCGAAGATATATTGAGCATATTTGTGCTAGATCGAAGGACTATGTTTGGTGTAGATTTGAGATAGATTTGAGAGTAATATTTAGAGGTGACAGAGTATAGAGGACGATAGTATCTAGTGGATAGATGTCCATTAGCTAGGGCAGTGAAGACAGGACTTCTAAGTGAGAGCAGGAGTCTTCAGTGGATAGAGATCCATAAGTCAGTGTAGTGGAGGTAGTAGTTCTTCTAGAAGATCACCAGCGAGAGCAAAGGAGAAGGAGTTATCCTGTGGATAGATATCCACAAACTTGATTAGGGTATTGGTTTCTCCTTTGGACAGATGTCCATAAACATTGTAATAGGGAAAGGATTCCCAAGATATTTCTTGAGAAATTTTTAGTGAAATATTTTCTCCATGGAGTAGCCCACATTGGGTGAACCACATTAAATTGGTGTCTCTATTATGTGTGGTGATTTGTGTATTGCTTTAATTGCTGCTGTTGATATTGTCATTGATATATTGCATAGTATTGATTGGGAAAGAAAAGTAAAAAGTGGTCTTATAATGTTCACCCTCCTCTTAGTATAAGCTTGTGTTCTTCAAAAGCCTTTGTGGATATCGGTAGTGAGAAAAAAAAAAGGAAGACCTTCCATAAATTATCAAAAAAAGAAAGAAATGGATAATGAAATTTCCAATGGTATTCAAAAGACTCTTTTCTAGGACCTTTTCATTCAGGAGAAAGATGAATAAAAAATATCCAAACCTCCCTTACAACAGTCAAAGGGAGGCAAAAAAATTTCCAAAATTTCTAAATGAGGATCCTCTCATGGAATGTGAGAGGTATAAATAGTGCTTTCAAGCAGATAATTACATGCACCTTGACGAAGGAATATAGACCCACTATCATGATTATGCAAGAAACAAATATTGACCAAAACAAAATCCAAAAAAATTCTAAATCTATTTGGAAGAATAGTGATTTCAATTTTAGCCTTGCTCAAGGCACTTCAGGGGGATTAATTTATCTATGGGATTCCAGTAAAGTTGAAGGTAGAATAATATTTTCATCAGAAAAAATTCTGAACATTCTATTCCACTACAAAGATAGTAATTATTCATGGGTTTTATCCAATTTTTACACCCCCAACAATCCAACCAGTAGAAATACCTTATGGGATACCTTGAGACACATGAGGAATGCTTTCAAAAATCTTTCGTGGATCCTTGCTAGAGATTTTAACTCCCCTATTTTCCCATAAAATAAGCAAGGGAGAAATATCACTCCATCCAGAAGCATTGAATATTTTCATAATTTTGTAACTGACAGTGAATTAATGGACATTCAAATTAAAGGAGCAAAATACACATGGAGCAATAGGAGAGTTGGGGATCAGCATATCCAAGTTAAGCTTGATATATTTTTTCTTTATTAAGAGTCTATTCTTGTTATGGGTGATGCTAATATCATTTGTCTCCCAATAGTTGGCCTTGATCATTGTCCCCTTTTGTTTTAAGCTAAAAAAGGCCCCAATTTCAAGATTCCTTTTAGATTCAAAGCCATGTGGATGCAACACCTTGATCTTCATAACTGAATATCTGATTGGTGGCAGTAGGATTTTTCTAGGTCTTTCATTACTCAATTTTCCCATAAACTCAAGGTTGTCAAGAAAAACCTCAAAATATGGAACAGGGACATTTTCAAAAATATTTTTGATAGAAAAAAGGTAGAATATGGATAAACTAAAAAGCATTTAACAACAAATACAGAATTGCTAGCTGAGTGACAAAATCAGAATTGATGAGAAACAAATTTTAGCAGAGTATCATAATATTTTGTGTAAATAAGATATGTTTTGGAGGTAAAAATCCAAAGCCCTTTGGCTCAAGGAGGGTGATTCCAATACAGAAAAATTTCACGCTTCCACCCTCAGGAACAGAAGTTCAAACAAAATCAAGGAATTGACCAGATGTGATGGCTCTATTACCAAGGATATTTATGAAATTTGAGATTAAGCCGCTTCTTTTTTGAATATCTCTTGGGAACCCAACCCAAAAATTTTTACTAGGCCAAGAATGAGTTAATCACATTCCTACCCTGGTCACTCCAGAAATGAATTTCTCGCTCATCAAGCCTCTTTCTTTAGATGAGATCAAGCAAGATTTATTCACTATACACCATAATAAAGCCTCTGGTCCTGATGGTTTCTCCCCTCAATTTTTCAAACCTTTTGGGATATTATTGGGCAAGATGTGTGCAAGGCAATCACTAAACTCCAACATGTAAAATCCATTAATTCTACCTTCATAGCTCTTGTTCTTAAAGGGCATATGTGCAAATCTATGGTAGATTTTAGACCCATCAATTTGTGTAACGTGATTTATAAAATCCTGACCAAAGCTATGGCATCCAGAGTGAAAGAATATTTTTCCCAAATCATAGATCCCTGCCAAGGCAGTTCGATAAAAGGAAGATCTATCACTGATGGTATCATAATTTTGCATGAAGTCCTCCATTTTGTCTCCAACAATAAAAAAATTGCCTTGGTCCTTAAAATTGATATGAATAAAGCTTTTGATAGGGTCTAGTGAGAGTTCTTGCTTGTTGTCCTTCTCAATTTCGGTTTCCATATATATTGGGTTAAACTTATTCAAGGCTGCATTTCTAGCCCTTGGTTCTTAGTGTTAGTTAATGGGTCTACAATAGGTTACTTTCCAAGTAATAGAGGGCTTAGGCAAGGGATCCCCTATCACTTATTCTCTTTATTATTCTCATTGAATCCCTTGGAAGAGCTCTCAAATCTGCTTGCTCATATGGCACAATTTCTAGTATTCAAGTTTCTTCCAACATGATACCCTTTTCTCATGAGTAGTTCATATATGACACTATATTAGCCACCCATGCTTCAGTTTGGGAAGCAAATTCAATTAAAGGTATTTTAGATCTCTACGAAGAGGCTACAAGGCAAAAGATAAACTATGCCAAGAGTAAAGTTTTCTTTCTCAATACCCCCTATCTAGATAGGTCAATATTACTTGTATTCTTAAATGTGTCATATTTGAGCTTCCCAATGTATATCTATTGCTTCCCCCATTCACCAGTTACCCCAAAGAGTCTATTTGAAGCAATGTTATTGAAATAATCAATAAAAATCTTACAGGTTGGAAAGGGGCCCTCCTATACTAAGAAGCCAAAGCCACTCTCACTATGGCCTATCTTCAAAGTATTCTTGTTTATTTTATGTTAGTATTCAAAGCCCTAGTTTCTATCTATAACAAAATTGAATAGATTCGGAAGAGATTCCTTTGGGTAGGTTTAGAGGATAAAAAAGTTTCATCTAATTAGTTGGGAAAAGGTTTTCTTACCCAAAATTCATAGAGGGTAAAGTCTTAGAAGAATTAGTAATATGAACATAGCATTGTTGGCCAAGAAGGCTTGGAATGTGTTTACCAATTGTAATCTTGAATGGGTTTCCATCATCAATAAAAATACACTCACATCTATAATTTTATGGATGAAAATATTCCTAAATTTGGGTCAACCTTCTGTAAATCAATCCTCCAAATCAAACCTCTTATTCAAATGGGAACCACATGGTAGTTTGGAACAGGAAATAGGATAATTTTTTGGTTAGAAATGTGGATCTCCAATAAAACGCTTAGTGAGAACAATGAAATCTCAGTGGTGTAGCCTTTGTTGGATACTCTCATAGATAAAAATGTGGCTAATTTCATAGACTCTTCAATCCAACCCAAAATATGGAAAGAGCTCCACATTGCAAATGATGATGCCCAAATTTCAAATGCTATCATAGAATTATCAAAATTACTGAGGGTAACTATATTTCTATCTGGTATGCCTTATGATACCTCTTTCTAGAAAGAAACTAACTCCGGTTTTTTTTCTGTCAAATCTACTCATTTGTTGACTTTTACTCCCCAGACATCTCTCATTCCTTTCAATCTGGTTTGGCTTAAACACCTCATACCTAAAGGTGGTGTATTTTCTTGGTTGGCCATCCAAAACAAGATCCTCACTACTAATAATATCATGAAGATAGGGATGGTTGTTCCTAATAGATATCATATTTTCTTGGCAGCCTAGTAATTTGTCAACCACATATTTATGGAATTTTCTTTCTTCCACTCTACCATGGATCATCTCATGTCCATCTTTCACATCTCTTGGGCCCAGCACAACTCCTTAGCTCTTTTTTTCTCCTAGTAGCCCATGCCTTTTAGAAATTCTAAGTTGTCTTCTTTGTGAAAATTTTATCTCCGTCATCTCCTATGGCAGATATGGATCAAAAGAAATAGTAGAATATTTTCAAACACCCTCAGGGACTCTATATTTGTTTCCAAAAAATCTATCACCTTTTTTGTTGAAAATTCTAAGCTTTTACCTTGCACAAAATCACCTGAGTCTACCTTTGAGTCCACTCTTTTCCATTCGCTTAGTATTCCCCACAGTCCTAACTCTACTCCTAATCCCCATTCTATAATTGGTGCTAATTGGACTCCTCATCCTATAATATGGTTTAAACTTAACTATGATGGTGCTTCTAAAGGAAATCAAAGTGTAGCAGGTATCGTAGGTATGGTCATGGATCACAATGAACGACTCATAGTGTCCTATGTTGAGTTTCTGTGCATCCAAACTAACCACTATGTTGAAGCTTATACATTGTGGAGAGGGCTAGAAGTTCTGAAATATTACATGGGAAATTTACAAATTGAAGGTGATTCCATGAATGTTACAAACTCTATCATCAATGATAGAATAACTTCATGGAACGTCACACTATTATTCAGGAAGCTAAGGTCTTTATGCAAAAATTTTGCAACACTACAACTTGCCATGTGTATTGGGAAGCTAACAAGTCTACTAATTTGCTCACCAATTTTGGGATTAGTCACAATAATATGTCCATCTGGCACCAAAACAACCCTAAAAATGTTCTTAATATTGTTGTTGTCAACTTGGAAATGCACAACCGACCCTTAGAGGTATGCTCACCTCAAAAATTCTACTTATGGGAGTGATCAAATAGCTTCTTCGGTGGCCATCATCAACTTGGTCCATAATACCATCCTCAGTAGCATCACCAATGGTATATATAGCATCAGTGCCTCTCTGAAACTACTAGTCAAGAAACATGGCCAAAAAAGCTCTATATCAAAAAAGATTATCGATGATTAGAGTTGGTTTATTTTGTCTTTCAAGCTATGTTTCCTTGCATGGGAATTTTGGTACTAATAATTTTACCCTTTCATGGGCACTAGTTTTATTTTACTTTATGTTATCCTTAGCCCATGTGTAGGCTCTATCTTTTGATCTTTTTTCTATAAAATAACCCTTGTGTGGGTCTATTTTTCTTTGGTCTGGTTCATGGAGTGGCTAGGGTGTAGACACCCTGTTTTGTGCTTCTATATGTACTTTTCATCATATACTTATGTTTCTGGTTTTGGGCACCAATTAAAACCCATATAATATAATTTATACCACCTACTGAAAAAAAGCTTCTAAGACCTTTTTCAATATACCTTATTAGTCATGGACATTATTTTAGGCTTTAAAAAATATCATATTGTATAGTATTTCCAAAGTTCTACTTTACTCATTATTGAGAGTTTTAAATGCTTAGACCATAAATAAATCCACTTGGCCAAAGTGTTTTTCAAACACATGCATAAAAAATTGAGATATTTTTCACTCAACAAATATTTTGGTACTCATACCTATAATGGTTAGTACTACACAAAATATGAAAATGGTTTTCAAAACTTACTTTGAAATTTATAGATGTAGAAGACAATAAATTATTTTAATTGTACTCTTTAGCTAAAAGAAGCCTACCCTATTTTTAGTTCCATAATGTATTTATGATTATTTCCTTCATGTAATTGAAATTTGAAACACATCAATTGTCTAAAAAAGACTCATGGATGATGTATTGAAAGCTAGGAAAATATTTATCTACCTTGTACTTGGGAAGATATAATTCAATTATCCCTATTATAGATTTACTTTAAAGTTTGATCTCTTACCTAAGCTTTTTATTGACCAACAAGTTCATTTTAGAACTCCTCTAGTAGCTTAGCATGATTAATCAAACCTTTTATTTTGAAAAGAGTAGAGTTACACCGTGTTATGGCACAAGGATAGAATTGCTAGATTTTAAGTCAGATTATCTTTGGCCCAATATTTTGGATCTTGAGTAGAATCAAATATAAGAGCATTTAAAATATAATTTGACCAATATAAATAATAATAATGTTCATGAAAATATGAAATATGAATATAAAATGGCCAAAGTCATACATGTAGTAACATGAAGAAAATGTATAGTAGAATTGTTTAAAATATGCATAAAAGCTTTGATATTATTAATGCTTGAATGTGATCTTGATATATCCATTTGATATTCTTCTATTACAATACATGGAGCTTTGTCTCTATAATATAGCCTTACAAAGATGACTCTTCAAGTACATGATTATTGCTCTCCTCGCATATCTTGGAGATACATAACTTCATATTCCATGCATGTTGGAGCATATTAAATTACTTGGTACATGCTAATGTACCCCCATGGTAATTTCAATGATACATTTGTAAACAATAGATTAGGGTTGACTCATAGTTTAGTGTGTGCATTATATTTCCTATTTATGTAAGTGTGAATGTGCAGGAAATGCACTAGTGTCATGTGAGTTAGTGTGCAAATGTAAGTTGAGTCTATGTGTGCAAGTGTCTTTTATGTATGAGAAAAAATATGTAATATAAATATGTGCACAAGTGTCTTAGATTAGAGTGTGCAATTTATATAAGTGTAAGAGTCATGTATAGGTGTGCATATGTTATAGTGTCAAGTGTTCATCAAGTATGCAAGTGGCAAGTACATAAGCCAAGATTCATGAGACTTGGCATATGCATAGGAATAGTAAAGTATCTAAAGAGTCATACTAATATGACTATATTATTGAGACAATGCTCCACAGATGAGACAACAACAATCATCAACTACAATTCATATATCTTGTGAGAGAAAGAAGAGTAATAAAGCTTGTATATGTTTTGAGAAATTATTATTGTAACTGGTATTACATGCTTAGTACATGTTGATTAATGATATTTACATTCATATTTTTGCTTATTACTAAATGTTATTTGACGTATTATAATTTTTCTTTTACATATTAGTTTGTTGATATTATTCTACTCTTATCATTATCTTGACCTTATTATATTGTGGCTATATTATATTTAATCATGTGATATTTGTGGTAGTATTAAGCATTAAAAATCCTTCAATGCATAACTCTCACATGTCCTTTGGTTTTTCATCTTCCCACTTGTATACATGAATCTTGACTCTCTACTTACATGCACACTTAGCTCTATGAAACTTGCAATATTTTACATGACACTTGTGCACATCATCACATTATATATTTGCACACTTAATTACATTGCACATGCACTTTATCTTATTACACACTTGCACTCTTACTTACATGACACTTGTGCATATCCTGCACATAGAAACTTACATAAAGGGAAAATATAAATCACACTCCTAAACTATACACTCAAATCATATTCTAATATTTACATTGTACCATAGGTACCATAGGGTTACATTAATGTATCAAATAATGTAATATTCTACAACACCCCCTTGTATTATATTATTTGGTTATTAAAGAGTTTAATCTTTAGTCTTTATCTTCATCTTAGATATTGTGTTCATCCATGGCCTCTATCAGTAGTATTTTCATGAATTATGCTTGATCCATATTCATGTTTCTTGTCTTTTGAAGAAATAAAACAAATCATCTTTAATATTTTTTATGACAAAAAAAAAATTATATTCCTTCTGAGAAACCTGTAGTGTCAACAAAAAATATTTCATCTTTGATTTAATTCATAGCTTTAATTTTTTTTTGTTTTCTTATGATATATTTCTTGTTTATATTTAGGAATTTAAATTTCACTATTCTTCCTTTTCCAACCAATTGAGCAATAGATATAAGATTAATGGATAACATTTAAACAATAAAACATCTTCTAGCACAAACTCTAAAAATGGTATGCTAGGTATTACTTTTCTAGCTCCTTGAACACAATAAACCTCATTATCTACAAATATTAGTGGATCATTTGGTTTAGCATATAATTATTCAAACCAATGCAAGTTTCCAGTCATATGATAACTGACTCCTAAATCTATGTACCATTTGTCATTTTTATTTCTCAAGTTTTGATTGAATTTAAATGTTTTGATTTTATATCTATGACAAAAATTCTGAAACACTCTTCTATTATTTTAGTCTTGAATTCAATATTTGATTTTGAAATCTTCCTCTCATAGAATATGGTTCTTTATATGTATTTTGAAGATTTTTCCTTTTATGAGAATATTTTTTAATGGGTTTTATGGGATTGAAACGGGCCCTACCCGTATTATATCATCACCACATAGTGGTATTAGAACAAAGCATGGATATTATCCATATATCGTTTGGTACGATTTGAACATGGGTCTCCTCCTTGAAATGTTGAAAAATATAACTAGTTGAGCTAATGCCACTTGACTCTAGTATGAGAATGTTGAGATGCTCATATTCTTTTTTTCATTTATCCATTTTCAAGTCTCTTAATTCTTTTGAACTCAAAATCATTTTTACTCCAAAGTTCAATAATTGCAATTTCAAATTTTAGATCCTTTCAAAAAATAAATTTCTAAATTTAAAATTTTCAGATTTATTGAAGTAGCTAACCTTTCATCTCCCTAATAATTAAATTTGCAAATTTTATAAATTCTTCAACTTTAAAAAAAAAAAATTAAATATTCAAATTTTTTAATTTCCTAAATCCTTCAAAATTCTAAATTTTTTCAATTTCTTTCTTTTCTTGAGGTAGAAAACCTTATCTCTCCAAAATCTAATAAATATCAAATTTTCAAATGTTGAATTTTTGAAATAAAGATTGCAAAATTTATTGCAAAAAAAAATATCAAATTTCCATATTTTTTAATATTTCAAAGATGTGGTTGAATTCCTTTTAACTCCCACCTTTAAATATTAAATCCTATGGATTTGAATACCTTTTAACTCCCTCTTATAAATTAAAGTTCCTAAGTTTCCAATTTATCACCTTTAATATTTACTTAGGACTTTAGCCTTAGCACCAAAAATAATTATTCAATATAAAGGTAATATTACTTACCTTTTTGCTCTCTACATATTACTCATTGACCATAATGTGTGTTGCTTTTGAAACGTTCACCGTTGTTGCAATCTACGATGACTAGCATGCTCTTAACTGATTTTGTGCTCCTAATCAATGTTACACGCAGATGGAACATTACACCTTTGTGTAACGTTTGATTCAACAAGCATTGTTTACTTTTCTAGTTAACCTTTCATCCACTTCAACTTGATGTCTCTATAATTAAGTAGTCAAAAAAATAGCACTTAGGCTTTTGAGAATGGTGCTTGGGTGCTTAGAGAATGGTGCTCATATGGTGCTTAGTTGCTTAGTAAATAATATGTTAGATAATATTACATTAATTGATCTATATTTTGAGTGATTAATTTATATTTTTCTTTATGTAAGTATTTATGTGCTAGATATGCACAAGTGTCATAAAAGTAAAGTAATTAGAAAGTCAAAAGTATTGCATACAAGTGGTAAGATAAGAAGCCAAATATCATGTAAGAGTTGCAATAGTCAATAACTTGAAGAGTCATCTTATACAACTATATTATGGATATAAAGCTCCATATTATGTAATAAGAAAATATTGTATACATTGTACTTCATTTTTTGATCAATATTATTGTAAATATAATTTATGCTTATAAATTTTGACCATTTACATCATATTTAATATTATAGTGAATATTATTTTATTTATATTGGCTTGGATATATATTTTATTGCTCATATATTTAATTCTACTCTTGATTATTGATATTTCAACCTAAAATATTGTGGCTTAATTATATTAGGACCTGAGATAGTTTGATATAGTTTGGCTTAAAAGCTAAAATAGTACTCATATGGCACTCAATTTCTTAGATAATAGCTCTCATATGCTTAGATAATAGTACTTGTATGGTTCTTGGCTTGCTTAGAGAAATGGGATAATATAGCACTCTATAAAGAAAGGCACTTGTATGGTGCTTAGCTTGATTAAAAAAAAGTGTATGTATGGCACTCAGATTGTTGGCTTTGGTTGACTAATCCATCACTAGAAACTTGGAACTTGCAAAACTAAATTTACCTATGCCTTTGGAATCTTTAATGCTTCTCCTTCTAAGGAATATTTTGATGCTTCTCTATCCTCCTTTGGAAGCTTTTGATGCTTCTCCTTCTTTTTTTCTTCTCAATATATTCTTCATAAGTTCCTTAGCATATTTCTTTCTTAGGTTCTTGCTTGAGTTCCTCAATACTTTTACAACCTTCTTGAGACTACTCCCTTGTATGTGTACTATCTTGTTAGGTTCAAATATACCCAAAATTTAGTGTTGTATTTTCTTTTTGGTGGTTCTAGCCACTCAATATGTGACTCTCTTTCGGCAAAGAGAATCCAAAATATTAGGGTGACTTTTTATTTATCACCTCAATTGATTATTCAAGCCTTTGAATGGAGTCCTAGTCTTCACTTCCTTAGAGTGGAAAGACCTTGGCATATAATGGATCATTTATCAAATATATTTGTAAATTCAAAATTTATAGTTATCTAAGTCTACATTTTCTTCATGTGACTCTTGAATATAAATTCACACCAAAGACATCCTCTAATTCTAGCAATAGAGTCTGCTTGAAGTAGTTCTGATACCATTGTTGGATTTTAAGCTAGATTATCTTATGCCTACTATTCTAGATCATGAGTAGACTCAAATATAAGAGTAATTAAAATATAATTCGGTAAATATAAATAATAATAACATTCATGAAAATATGAAATCTAAATATAAAATGTCCAAAGTTATTCATGCAATAACATAAAAACTTATAGTAGAATTACTTAAAATATACATACAAGATACAATATTATTAATTCTTGAGTGTGATATTTATAGATCTATTTGATATTATTCTATTACATTACATGGACCTTTATCTCCATAATATAGCCTTACAAATAGGACACTTCAAGTACTTGACTATTACTCTCCTCAATATCTAGGAGATACATTTTTCCTATTCCATGTATAAGACAACTCTCACATGTCCTTTGGCTTCTCATCTTTCCACTTGAATACATGACTGTTGACTCTCTACTTACATGCACACTTAGTACTATGACACTTGCACTCTTTTATATGAAAATTACACTTATACATGCATACCTAATACATGATACTTGTGCACTCTCTCTCTCATTACACACTTGCACTCTTACATGACACTTGTGAATATCTTGCACATAAACACTTGCATAAAGGGGAAATATAAGTCACACTTATAAAATATAGACTCAAACCCTATTCTAATATTTACATTGTACCATAGGTTCCATGGGGGTAAATTAGCATGTACCAAATAATGTAATATTATCCAACAATAATTTCCACTTAATTATGAAGAAGGCCCTTAGAAAAATGAAGATGAATAAGCTCTATGATTATTGGTTTTATCACCTCAAAGGGAAGTTTATGACCACACTTAGAGCTTTAAAAATAAAAATTATGTATAATTGAACCTAAATTAAACTTATCAAAAGAATATATAATGCATAATATATCTCAAGATATACCAAATGGGAGGACATATATAAAAAGTATATCATGACTAGTCTTTTTTTCATTTATATATCTCTATCAAAATAAATTTAAGCATATTTCAAATATTTCAAGTAACTACAGGCTAGTTTCTAGGAAGAAGGAAACTCTAATTTGTTAGGTGGTGTAAGGATTAGATTAAGAACTAGATAAAAATGTGGTGTGAGATTAACACCATAACTGCATCTCCCTATTAAGGAAGACTAGAAATTAATATGAAAGAAAGAGGATTCTAATGAGTACCCCATTTGACTCATCTATATATATATATATATATATATATTTATATATATATATATATATATATATCTTTTTTTTCCATGAAATAATACTCGTAATTAATGTCAACCAAACCATTTTTTTTATTCAAATAAAAAATATTTTGTAGTTTGTAAAGCATAATGCAATTTAGTGGTTTTATGGAACATTGAATTATTTAATATGAATTTATCTACAAAAATGATGCATGTTGGTTACTAACCCATCTATCCAAGAGTAAACCTACATTCATATTTATTCTATATGTATATTGGCTTATACAATAAGCAAATAGGGAGTCTAAAACCTAGTTCTTAGACCACCCTCATTGAACTACTAGAACATAAACTAGCCTAGTTATAGGAATTTAATCAGTGCTAACAAGGCTACGAAAGGATGTAGTGACACACTGGACCATTAAAAAAGCTATTATAGGAGAGGAAGAGGGACCAATAAGAGAAAAAAGGTACTCCTAACTTAATTTTGTAGGTTCCCTTGGATATGGATCCATTGGCAATAATACCCCCAATGTTAAGGGGATTCAAAATAGATGAACATAGCAAGTCTTAGGAGGAGGTATTGTAGGCCAAGATGGAGGTTCTAATGCCAATTCTCCATGAGCTAAGAGTATAAATTACAAGTGTAGAGGTAGCTAGGTAAGACGAGGCTACTAGGGATCATGAGGAGATGGCTAGAGTGGAGCAAGAGTATATGAGGCTATTGCCCATCTATGATCTAAGATAGATTGAGTGCAAGTGTAGAATGAGCTTCTTATTTGAGAAAGGGATGAATCCAATTCTCAAGTAATGATTGAAGGTCTTGATGCATATGTGATGCAAGTGATATTGGGTTTGACACAATAATGAGTGACCTAGATAGAGAAGGAGGTTGGCCAGATGTAGATGGATGTGAGAGCATTTTATTTAGAGACTGAGGAGAGGAAGATAGGCACTATCAAATTTTTTATCATGCAATAGTGCCAACTTCATAAATATATCCATTATCGAACCATTCAAGGAGTTGCATGAGATCATGATCTATTATGAGGTACTCTCAGAGAATAGTTTATTTTTAGCATCCTCCACCACAACAAATAGCACTAGGAGGTGGATATACATGGTCCACATGCAATTGGTATTGGAATTACAAGGTTGAGTGCACCAATTTTTATGCTTGTGGTGCATCACCTTTTATGGATAGGTGGTACACCAAAATTATGGCCATGTATTATTTCAAGGTATTTATGCATTAATAATATTGTATAATTGAGTTATAAATTTGTTTTTGATGTGATGTTTTGACTTTATGATATCGCTATTATGTTTTATGTCTTTGAAAAAGTGGATTTGAAATAAATTAGAAGTAAATTTATGCTTTTGTCAAATATAGATTTAGACATATTTGATAAAGTGTTTATGATGTAGAGAATGACACATGATATAATTTTATTGATTTGAAAGTAATTTAATATATTTAATGGATTCAATCCATATGGCAAATAACGATATGGTTCAAAAGGGAGAAAATAGGGTAAATTTAGGAAATTTAGGAAGGACCAAGGCAAGAGAAAAATTGGGCTTGAGCATAAGTTTAAAGAGATATTATGACCATTCAAGAATGATTTGATAACTTTTGGGATAAAATATTTTGGAAATAAGAAAATTAATATCTTCCTATCAACTTGATGAAAATGTTCATATGAGGATTACTATGATTGTTGGAGATTTTGAGTCCATAAAGTTGTCATTGATGTCAAGGCATGAAGTTGTCATTGATGCCAAGAAGTGAACTACCATTGATGCCAAAAGGTCAACAAGGAGCAATGCAAGAGGTTGATGAGCTCCATAATGTTTATTTCTAAATATTATATGGAGCATGATTTTAAAGGTTTTTATTAAGACATATGATGGCAAAAATAAATGGTTATTATTTAAAACCAATGGATAGACCTAAGGACACTAAATAAGTTATAATTAATTGTAATAACTTCATTATATATTAATTTGTAAGTTAATTTAATAACCATAGATTAATTAAATTAATTATAATTTAATTATAATAATTTTATTATTAATTAAATTATAATATATATTAATTTGCCCTAAGGTTAGGTTGCAAGGAAAATAAATATGCATCGAAGTTCAAATTCAAGGTGGCATAATGGTATAAAAAACACATGTATTAATGGCATTTAATCATCCTTCGTTCGAATGAAAAAGAGGCCAGCATGTAATTTGATGCGATTCATGCGAGGAAGAAGACAAAGATTTTTGTCTTGAGCGCCAATGAAGAAATAAATTCGATGTGGGCTAAAGCCTCATATCCACCCAATAGCATGGCCTAGTGGCAAGTGGTCGAGGGCTAAGGCATTGGACGCAGAAAGACCTACGATCGATTCTCAATGGTGGTTTTTGAGCGTGTTTTTCTTGGGTGTTGAAGGAAGTAGCGCATGATCATTTTGGTCTTATGTGCCAAAATGAAGGGTAAAGAGCATGTGGTGCTCTTTACTTCCAAAGTGATCACCTAGCGCACACGTTAGTCAAGGTCATGGCTAGGGTGCAAGGGGAGGTGGCCTCATGAATTCGAGTCTCGCCAAGGCAAAGGTAATAATTTTTTAATATATTTTGTGATGCCCAAGGTTTTGACATAAGGTCCTAAGGAGTTAAAAGGGGTAGATAAAAAGTATTTCTAATTGGTCATTATTTTGGTTAATTGGAGGAATAAGGAGTTAGCTTTATTTTTAATAAAGTATTTTTGACATATTGGCTTATTGGAGAAATAAGTGGATTAGAGTGTTGGTTAAATTTTGAGAGGACTTATTGCCATTGAGTTATTTTGAGAAGGTGATTGTATTGACATTATTTATGGTGTTGGATATTATTTTAAGTTGGAGTTGATAAGGTGTATCAAAGAAATTATTTTTATGCATGTTATGATGAGTGTTATTTTTAAAAGGAGAAATAAGGCATAAGTTGAGTTGTGATTGTCTTATGTCCAAGGAATGTATTTGAGAGAGTAATGAAGTGATATTATTGTGTTTAACCATTGAAATTGAAAAGAAGAAAATTGTGATTAAGACAGGTTTTCCAAAGGCACTTCTACATCCAACAAAAGGTATGGGCATATTCTTCCTAGTGAGTGATTGTTGAAAGTTGTGTATGAAAAGTTGGAGTGAAAATGATTGTTTGGTTTGCATTGTTGAGAGTATTTTGAATTAATGCTTCAAGGTTTTTTGGAATTAAGAGTTGTTGATAAAACCTTATTTATAAGCATTGTTGTTGAAGTGATTTGTTGAGTGAACTTGAAGTAGGGTTTGGAAAGAGTAAGATTGGTTGATAAAGAATTGTTGGAAATATTTGAGTGAGTTGTCATGTGCTTGGACTAGGGTTTGTGAGCAAGGATTATTTCATTGAGTGATTGGGTGTGTAGATTTGGTTGAGCCTAGTCAAGTAAATGAGTGAAGTGATTGTTCAAGTTTTGTGAAACAAATTATTATATATTTTGAATTGGTTTTTGAGAAAGAGTTTGAGTATTGATAAATGTGAAGCATATTGAGTCTCTAACAATTCTCTATATGTTTCTAAGAGAATTATTGAAAGTGATTTAGTATTGAGGTGAATGTGAAGCGTATTGAGTCTCTAACAATTCTTTATATGTTTCTAGGAGAGTGATTGAATGTGTTTGAGTATTGTGATGAGTGTAGAGCATATTGAGTCTCTAACAATTCTCTTTATGTTTCTATGAGATCGGATAAGTTCTAGTGTGTACTTGTTGAGCAGATTTGAGGTAAGTCTTTGAGAAGACTTGTGGACAGATTTGGGTAATATTTTGTAGAAGCTTACAATACATATTAAGAGCAAATTCGAATAAGTTCTTGTGATGACTTATTGAGCAGATTCAACAAGTTCTAGAGAGGACTTGAGGACAGATTAGTGTGAACTTTTTGTAGAAGCTTACAAGGCATATTTGAGACAAGTCTTTGAGAAGAATTGTGAACATAGTTAATTGATTGATTTGTTCAAACCTTGAGTTAAGGTTTGGGGTATATCTAGAAGAGTTGATTTGAGATTAAGTCAAGTTTTGAGTTAATGCTTGAGTACAGATATTGAGGATATATTTGTGCTAGACCTAAGGACTGTGTTTAGTACAGATTCGAGAATAGTGTTTGGTGCAAATTTAAGGATAGGTTTGTGCCAGACCAAAGACAGAGATTGAGGACAAATTTATTCTAGACTTAAGGACTATTTTTAGTGTAAATTTGAGACAGAGCTTTGGAGGTGACAGAATTGAGGATAGAGGTATCCAGCCAGATCAAGGAGGATAGGTGTCTTATATGGATAGAGTTCCATTTGCTAAGGGAAGTGGAGGCAAATGTCTTCTAGAGGATCATCAGCCAAAGCAGAGTTAAGATATTGGTGTCTCTTGTGGATAGAGATCCATGAAATTGATTAGGGAATTGGTGTCTCCTTTGGACAGAGGTCCATAAACATTGTAATAGGGAAAGGATTCCCAAGATATTGATTGAAAAAATTTTAGTGAAATATTTTTTCCGTGGAGTAGCCCATATTGGGTGAACCATGTAAATTTGGTGTCTCTATTGTGTGTGGTGATTTGTGCATTGCTTTGATTACTGTTGTTGATATTGCTATTTATACATTGCATAATATTGATTGGGAAAGAAAAGTAAAAAGTGGTTTTATACTGTTCACCCCACCTCTCAGTATAATCTTGTGTTCTTCAATGATTAGAGAATGTAATGGACCACTAGCCAAGAAAATTTGCCAAGTGGGAGCATTTTTAAAAAATATATTTGAATTTGTAAAAATCTAGGTGGAATTAAATAAAATCATTTTAAATGATCCCCATATAATAAAATGGTTTAGGGAATGTTAATACAAATATTTGAATATATTATTTTGATGAAATAATATTGGGTTTAATGTAGTTTATAGAACAACATGATGGGCTAGAATCAAAATAATTCGTGAAAGGATATAAAACTCCACCATATCATGATTGAGAGATAATATCAATGTATAAATAGATAGTGTATAAAATAAAAGTGAACAAACCATAAGATAAAAGTAAGCATTTAGGTCCGAGGTGTAGACCAATTGGTTCATCCAAACCCCATAAGGGGGGCAGAGGTCCAAGGTTCAAATATCGGGCCTCACCAGACTGAACGCTTGTCCCTTTCCTGGTGCTTTCAGTGGCGTAAAAGGTTTAAAATGATTGTGGCATGGTGGTTATAGGGGCAAACTGCACGAAGATCTGTGTGGCGGCTTCTGGGGTGGACAGCGTAGAATACTGTGGCAGCCATAAAAAGCTGGACAGCCTACCCGGATTCGTGGCGGCTACCGATTCCACCATGTAAATTCAAAAAAAAAAAAAGCAAGCATTTGGAGAAATCTTACCCAAGTGGTGGTCTAGAACTAGATGGTCGACAATCTCTCTCTATGGGTAAAATTATGATTTATTTTGTTATTGAGTGGTGACCTAGAATCCTGATAGTGGATATGTGATTAGAATCACATTGTGAACCCATTTTTTATGTGAGCGACAACTTGTAGTCCTGATAATGGACAAGTGCTCATGAAAATAGTTATATTCTTGAGTGGTAGCCTATATGCCATGTTAATGGACAAGCACTCATAGATGGGTAAATTTGAATGAAGATATCTATAATATATATAAATTGCATCTTTAAGTGGTGGCCTAAGATCTATGATAGTGGACAAGCACCTAAAATATACGAGGATTATGATTCTTAAGTGGTGGTCTAAAAGCCAAGATAAAGGATGAAGCATTTAGAGGATTAAATAAAACACATCATGTCTAATTTGTGGTTTAAAAAGTTTTATACAAGACAACACTTAGAATATGATGATAAAAATACCTATAATATGTATAAAGATATATAATATTGTGGTAATTGTTAACAATACCTAAATGGTACTTCTATTAGTATATGCCCAAGAGGGACTTCTGTCAATAGTGACCTACATTGTAGGGGGTATGCCTAAAGTAATTTTGGTGTCTACACCATAGGGAGTATGCTTGAAGTATTTTAATGATCTATGCCACAAGGGATATGCCTAAAGAGATTTAATGTCTATGCCACAAGGGACATTACTGAAGGACTTTGAACAATCTACACTACAAGGGACATGCCTCAAGGATTTTAATTATCTATGTCATAAGAGGTATGCCCAAAGGATTTTAATGATCTATGCCACAAGGGACATGACTAAAGAAATTTAATGTCTTTGCCACAAGGGATGTGCCCAAAGTAATTTAAATATCTACATCATAAGGGGCATGCCTAAAGGACTTTAATGATCTATACCACAAGGAACATACCCAAAGGACTTTAGTGTTCTATTCCACAATGGATATACCCAAAGCACTTTAATTTCTACACCACAAGGGACGTGCCCAAAGGAATTTAATGTCTATACCACAAGATACATACCCAAAGGAATTTAGTGATCTAATACACAAGGGACATTCCTAAAGTAATTTAATGTCTACACCACAATGGATATGCTCAAATGATATTAATATCTATGCCACAAGGGATGTGCATGAAGAACTTTAATGTCTACACAACAAGGGATGTGACTGAAGGACTTTAGTGATCTACACCACAAGGGACTTTTTTGAAGGTCTTTAATATCTATGTCGTAAGGGACATGCCCAAAGAACTTTAATGATCTACGATACAAGGGATATACCCAAATGACTTTAATACCTATTCCACAAGGGACATGCCCAAAGGACTTTAATTATCTATGACACAAAGGGGTGTGTAAGAAAAAAGATAAATGAGATGATTTGAGAGAAGGAATAAGGGGTGGGTTCTTATATGCACCCTCATAATAATTTCTTATATCATACTATAATGCAAATGATCAATCATTGGATGTGTTTATGGCATTTCCAAAAAACCAATGAGTAGCTAACCTCAAGCTCACATTAACTTGACTTTGAGGTTCACTTATAATAATAATATAATAATAAAGTACACCTTTTAATCAAGGTTATCTATAAAGGTAGATTAATAAATTTCACTAAGGATGAATACATGAGGGTGCCCCTAGGCTTACAGGAATATGCCTATAGGCTTACACATAGATGCCCATAAGCTTACAAAGAAGAATGTCTATAGAATTATACATAGATTCCCATAGATTTATATATAGAATGTTCATAGGCTTACATAAATATGCCCAAAGGATTACATAACACTTGCTCTTAAGCTAAATCAAGAGCACCCATAGGTACTTCATCACTATCATACTTGGCCTAATAAGACCAAATTACAAATATTTTAGTAATTTTACAATATTTGATTTTTTTTATTTGACCTTTCTATTGTAACCGATCCGACAAGAAGTGCCTGGTTAATGGTTTGAACTGTTTCTATAACTGGCTTTTAATTTAAAGTAATAGCCGACCATATACACCTGATCCGAATACTATTAACTACTCTAATATTGTGCAATTGTACCATAAAAATAATAAAGTATATATTATTAAATAATATATATAATGTTAAGGTTATGACAGGTAATGATTAATATTAAAAAAAATTAAATTAAATATATAATCAGAACCGAAATATGTAGTTGGATTTATATTTGAGACATCCTTTGGATATTCATCAAAGACCATTTCCAGACATACATGAAAAACCATCCTCTTGCAGTTAAACCAACATCAAAAACCTCAAATAAGAGAGCCCAATATTTTTACTGAGACAAATTTAATCCGGAATGTCCTACTCACCCTCAACTTTTAGGTTTTTGGTCGGTTTGCGTAAAGGTTTTTCCTTCTTTCATTGCACCTCGCTTTACAGGGTGGAAAGGAAAAACCGTCGCAGTCGTTGAAAGCGAACATGGACCGCGGAGCTCCTCTCATACAAGGCAACAATGTATAAGAATATCTGACGTCAAAGGAGATTGCAGCTGACTGGGATTCCCATACAAGCCTTGAAGATATTCGATGACGTACTCATTCTACCTACCAAAACTTTTTTTTTGCTTTTACAAAAGGAGAGGATCAAATATCTTCTGAATATCTCAATGCGGATATTGTTGACCCTTCCTGAAATCTGCACATTTCTGATGTCAGTAATCATTCGTCTCATTCTGAAATTCCGAATAAAACCAGTGCAATATCATGTCTGGTAATTAAACAGCATAAATTCTTATTCAAATTGAGGCACGCGAATCCAGTCTGTAAAGCGTTGGAGTTGGGAATTTTGGAGATTAAGACACATGCTTTTCTTTTGGCATTGTGGAAATCGGGATAACATGGCCTTACTGAGTAGAAAAAACAATCCTCCCCCGCCCCACCAACATTTTCATGTCCTTTCTTTTGTAGAAAAAACAATTATTACCTATTGCATTTCGTGGGTGCGTTTGGTGCTCCGGTCTCTTGTGGAGCACACAATTGAAAAGTCCAAGGAACTTGAAACATGACTCTACAGACACCATTGGAACATGACTCTACAGACACCATTCAGGATTTTATCAAGGTTAGTTCCTTTTTCAGATGTATTTTTAAAGCTCTTTTTTTTAGTGGTGATGTGACAAGAACTACATCAAAACATCAATAGATTAGCGAACACACACATCAAAACATGATATTAAAGGTGAATACAATTTCAAGTTTGTATAATTGTTCGAAGAACAAGACAAGTATTAGTAACAACTTTTCACACAATAATACATACATACAAAGACTATGACAGAGATTTAAATAGTTATAGTTCCTTGTATTTATGTTTGCAAGCACTTTACAATTATCTAGAAAATGAAAGAGGTGCGAAGGCCTATACATGCATTGACTCAAGACTCAAGTCTAGATCGATACGTAGAAGGAGATGAGAGAAAAAATCTACCTAAGGCAAGATACTAGGCACAAAAACATTGTTTTTCTCTGCTTTAGATACAAAACCAAATATTTATACAACTTAATTCTAAATTCTAAATTTAAAATTTTCCTCCAACTATCTTAAGCGGGAATACCTATGTCTTCTTTGGTTGTCAAAATGGAGGTATTGTGTTGCATTCATTACTAGTAGATCCAAAGCTGACATAGGGTCTAATCGCCATAAATATCTTGCAAGCATAGTGGTGTCCTTTAGAGGTGTCATTAATGGATGTCTTCTCTTCATGGAAACTCAAGCTTAGGTGGCATTAACCTTTGGTTGTTAGGGAAGCTTTATTGGCAATCTTGAGATGGTGTAGGCTCCATATCCATGTTTGCCTAGTTACCAAGTCATTATCTTGCTTGAACTTTCATTGGGTCCGGTTGGAGCATGCATCAATCGATCCTTGCCTTGTTTTTTTGTGATTGAGACCTTATACATGGCGTGGCCTTTGAGATATCACTACCTTTTCAATTTTACCCTATCTTGCTATTTCTTATCTCTGAGGTCTTAATTACCAAACTTTGATAGTAGCCTTTAGCTTGTGGCTCCTCTCAAAGATTTGGTTGCTTTTATAGTGTTTATTTTGCATTGGATTTATTGCAAAACTTAGGTGTGGGTGGAGGGTTTCCTTTGGATTCTCGAAATAGTGAGAGATTCATGGAGTTCCAATTGAAAATTTCTTGATCATATCCAATCTAGTGAATGCCACTCTTACTTTTGTCTTGCTTCTTATTTGATTTTTGATGCTTTAAAGATACTTTCATGTGGGAATTATCATAATTTTCATTTGACGAGTCTCCATGAGCTATTCCCTTTGTTTAATCTTGATCAATTTTCTACCTTTTGCTCCTTTTTCCATGAATTTTTTTTATGACCTTCATATGGACTAGCAAGATTAGATAGTCTTACTAAATCCTTGTTTGAACACCTTGTTCTACTTCTTTTATTCCTTCATTGTTCTTGAGTGTTAGTTTTCTATAATCTAGTTGGTGCTATTTGGTAACTACACTGGGGTATATGATGTATTACAAACCTAATTACCAAAAGAGGATAGCTCATGTTTCGAATCCACCCATTTGGTTGAGGGATGAACCCATGGTCATTGGGTGGATAGAAACCCTACCAACAATGGAGCCCTTTTAGCTACCACCAAAAAGGCTCTATGGTTCCAGCTTATGGTGAGGTTTGACTAAGCTACCACCAAAAAGGATATAGTTATTTTCCCATCTGATCTAGGTGGTCAGCCTCACCTCATGACACATGAAGTTTTGAATTCGCTAGCAACTTTCGATGTAGGACTTTCCTTATCAGTATCCTTGGCATTTTCTCAACATCAACTACTTAATAAATGGAAGGATATTCAAGTCCTCTCATCTTGTTCAACTCTAGACAACAAATTTATTCAAAATTCCTCATTCAAGCTAGATTTTCCTAGTGTAGTGAAATTTCACTATAGTATTATTATAATATAGGTATTTATATAAATAAATTGTACAAATATTATAATTCAAAGAAAATTATTTTTAAATGGTGATCAAAATTATTATCTAATATTATTCCCATGATGGATACCATAGTGGTATGTCTTTGGGTTTTTATCCAAGATACCCATGTTCAAACTCCTATATAAGGGGATTAGGGCCCATGTCAAAAACTTGTGCTTTACCTTAAATTTTCAAACCCTTACCACTAATTCATGGAATATTATTTCTAGAAAACCATCGAAGTGAAGGAACATTGGGAAAAAGAAGAGAGGAGGGAGTGCAAGCTGAGAGCAAATATGAGCCAAGAGTGACCTCCAATAGTTAGCATGGAAGTAAAGTCATATTTGAATGTCTTAACAGGAAGTTAGGATTCCCTAGCTAAAAATCAGGATGTTATACCCAAAAGTATGTAGGCTTAAGTTGGAGATAAGCAAAAGAGTGAATACATGGCAAGTTCAATCCAAGTAGTAGATGTTACACTAAAAATGAGTATCAAGGATGAGATGATTAAGCATAATATAATGGTTCTTAAAATTAGAGGTTTAATATGTAAGTTTCATTAATCATGGCTAGGGTTTTTAGAGATTCAAAATTGGATCAAGTGGAAGTGGGGATTGAATTCAAAATACTCTATGACATTTCTTCCTAAAGGTTTTTTTCCTCATCATATTTTCTAGTTCAAAAATTAGGGATAAAATAATGAGTGGTGGCCCGTGGTTCAGGGGAAGAGATGCACTTTATTTGAGACCATGGAAAGAAAAGTTTTATGTTGAGACATAAACTATTAAGAAGCTTTTGGTGTAGGTTAGACTTTTTAGAATTTCATATTAGTGTATCAATAAGGATATTTTGAAGAATATTGGAAATACCCTAGGGTAATTCATCAAGGAAGGACTAACTACTAAGGAGTGAAGCATACTATATATACTCAAATATGTATTACTATGGTTATTTCAAAATATTTACCACAATCCATTAATATTAAATCTAAATTAAGAGAATGGGATCAACAAGTGGATTATGAAAATATTGCATTTCGATACCACAATTGTTATGAGATTGGACATATGGCAAGATTTTGCAAAGTGAACTATGAAAAGAGAGAAAATTTTGGTCATGAGATGAACTTCACAACAAAGCAAGGAAATCATATAGTAATAGAAGCTAGATCAGATCAAGGATATTCCACTCCAAAATTGGAGGTAAATAAAGCCTATCCACAACATCATTTGGCAAGTTCAAAATGAATTAAATATGTAAAGGAAGATGTAGAGGAAAATCCTAAAATAAATATTATAGAAGAGGTCAAGTTTATTCCAGGTAAATCGTCTTCATTTTCCTCAATTTTATTATAAGTTTCAAGAGTAGCATAATAAAGAAATGAAGATGGAGGAAATAATCTTCATAGGTTTCTTAAATTTTATTATAAGTTTCAAGAGCAGCATAATAAATAAATGAGGATGGAGGAAACCTATAAAAATTTGGGGTAAAAATAAGAAAGTAATTTCTACAAAAGAGCATCCTTGCACTCTAGCGTTTCTAAGGCAAATTAAAGAAGAATGTACTTTTGAGGTTATTCCTTGCACTTCAGATCCTTTAGAGCAATAAAAACCTAAATATGATAAGTCTTACTATGTGCAGTGTGAGAATATTGATGAAGACAAAAGTACTATTGGGAATGAAAAAGAGAGGAAGATCCAAGAAGCAAAAACAAAGGGACAAAGAGACCCAAAGGGAAATTGATATGGGAAAACAAAAGTAAATATTAAAGTGTTAACAAGAAGTGGGGATAAACCCACAAATAAAAACAAAAAATAATAATGAAAATTATATATTGGAATATTAGGGGCATGAATAAGAACCCTAATAAAAGGTATTAAGAAATTTTTAGGTTGTTATAGACAAGATATTTATAGATATGGAAACTAGGCAACAAATATTTTAGCCATTCATAGTGTTGAATTTCATCTTGACAAAATTTAAATTTCAAAAGGCATATGATATAAAGGAGTTGATTGTGGAAACTTAGTAGTTTGAGGAAGATGGAAAATATATTTGATAGAAAGGCAAGTTGGATATGGTTTAACTAAATCATTAGATATATAATGATAATAATGTAATGATTTGTTTTTGTAATAGGATTGGCCCCCAATAGAAGCCATACATAGCTTATAAAAAATATATATTAACTAATATATGATATTTGAAATAATGGTATTACCATTATGACAATAAAAATGATTACTTAGCACTAGTAGAATGAGATTCAAACTAATGATACTACATCTTCACAATGAAAATAGGCCAAATCCTAAGTCTAAAATATATCTAGGCTATGGTCATTGCCATCTCAATTTACAATAATATCTTTCTAACATTAAAAGAGTTCTACTTTTCAATATATATATATATATATATATATATATATATATATATATATGTGTGTGTGTGTGTGTGTGTATGTATGTATGTATGTATATATGTATGTATATCTTATATATATATATATATATATATATATATATATATATATATATATATATATATATATATATATATATATATATATATAAAGAAGTAATTTGATTTGACTATCTTAGGAGTCAATCTCCATAATGTATTGCATAATGGTTTCTTAGTTGCAACTAAGCAAATTGATCAATCAAGACATCACTTTGGCAAGCTCCTTTTATGTTTATAATGCATAGGTCCTTCATTTTACTAAGATAAGTAGATGCTACATTTTTAGATGGAATAAAATTTCCAATATCATGTATGAAGTGGTCAAATAAAATCTAGAGAGTAGTAAACAAGGAATGGAATCCAATCATAGAAAATAATCTATTACATGAAAAAAGACATCTAGAAAATAATAACTTGCAAGAGCAAGAGAAAATTTCTAAAGCATTATATAACTTAAGAATATAAAAAAAATGGTCTATAAGAGGAAAACCTTGATAAGAGAAACCATGCAAAAGAGGTAGTTTTACAATGTTAAGCATCAATTCAAAGTTGCATCCATAAACATTGTATGGGCCAAACATTATGATCCAATAAGTAGCAAGCTTCTGGAAAGGAGCATGAATAATAATTAAAGTTAAACATTAGATCTTGTATTAGAGGTCAAAATGACTGCTGCAAGAATGTGAAGTAAGAAAAATATGGCGTAAGCATCTAAAATAACTCATAGATTTATAAAGCTTCATGTTCTATCACGCATATTTAATGTATTTATGTAGCATGAGTACAAAAATGGAATGACCCAATTTAATTTGTACAACATTTCACAATTGATAAGATGATTATGTATAACATACGCGATAAATTTTAGGTGTGGAATATCAAAAGAGTTCTTGTAAGAAAAAATTTATACATCTTCATTTAGTGGACATTACTGTATTTGTAAAATACTTTCCTTTAAAAATCAAGCAATTGTGTATGATAATGTAATGATATTTGCTTATATATCTCTATTGGACTTCTTAGTGTTTGTTGCAATCTATAATCGACAACTATTAAATTTTTTCCCTCTTCTTATGTCAATACTTTTAATTGTGTATTTGATTTGGATTTTCTATAATGACAAATGTGTATAAGTGTTGTATGATTATGCTTCTAGATCTCATTCTATGTGAGGCACTTTATCTTAAATCACTATATTTATATCTATTATTATATACTTATTCTTCCTTTCTTCATTATGATTATTATTTGATTTAAGATAAAATTATATGGAGGTAGCTCACCCTATATGTTGCTTAGGTGAAATTGATTTTCCAATTACACCATTGACCAAGGAAACTCGTTATTACCTTTGGTTTATCAATACTATATTTTAAGGGTATGCTTGGTGGGACTTGAATTGAAAAATTTTATGATAATTCCACCTAAATTTATTATAGATCATATAACCCAATTTTGATAACTCCATTTTGGAAAATTTTCAAAATTTGATTACCAATCTTGAATGTTTCTCTCTAGGGATTAGTAATATGTTTTTTTTTTTATTGTATGAAGGGGTTTTAAAAGGTTCCCTAAACAATTTACAAGAGGAAAAGGCCCTAGGAGAGGGAACAACAAGAAAGACTCCCAAGGACTAAAGGGAGTAAATCAAAAAATAGAAAGGAGTTTTGAAAGGGTCCCTGACGCTTTTACAAAAGGATAAAACTCTAAGAGGGGGTCCAACAAGAAAAACTCCTAGAAAATGATGGGAGAAGAGCTTGAAATGGAATATAAATAGGGGAAGGCCCTGGAACTATCGAAAGGGGTGCCCACAACAACAAGTCTAAAATACTAAATTCTTGCTTCATTTAAGACCAAAATTTAGATTTAAACTTATCTCACCTAAAAGAGGGATTCCTATAGACAAAATTTCAAATTTAAACTTCTCCTGTCCAAAATAAAATATCCAACAAATTTTAAAATATCGCACAAAAATTATTCAAAATTTGAAAAAATTCTCTCTAGTACTAAATCCTAAGGGATGAATTTGAAAATTTCTTGTAGAGGCCTCCCTATATTTAAGCTTCCATGGAAAACTAGAAGGGTGTTCCCCAAAACCACACATCTCATCAACATCTCAACGGATCTAAGATCCAAAAACTAAAGTATCCCTACCAAAGCTTCCTTGAAACCATAAACTCTAGAATTTCCTTTCTTCCAATAGGGGAAATTAGAGCAACAACAAAGATATAAAGACTAGAAAAATTAGGATATTTGAAACCACAACCATTAAAAGGAAACTTCACCTAAGCAAAAAAATAGAAATCAAGGAGGTCTAAGGGAGGTATGGAAACTTAAGCTAAATATAAGGGTCATCCTAGCCCCTAAAATCACTCCCAAGAAGCTAGGACTCAATGGTGCATGCGTTCATAGAATCTACTCTTTAAATATGGTCAAGCGAGCATACATCACTATTAGAAGATAGGGGGGCCTCCTAGCCCTTGATTGTAATAGTAAACTAGGACTTGGTGTTCCATGCATCTATTGGATCTGCCCTCCTCGAAAGAGAAAGCAGACACACGCCATTGTTGGAAGACAGGGGGTCCTCCTAGCCCTTGGTAGTACTCCCAATAAGTTAGGACTTGATGATGCACAAGTCCACAAGATTTTATCTACCAATATGGGAAGGCAAATGCACACCATTTCTGGAAGATAGGGGTCCTCCCCAATCCTAGTAGTGCACCCAAGAAACTAGGACTCAATGATGCATGCATCCATAGGAGATGCTCTCCCAATATGGTAAAGTGGGTGTGCACCATTGATGAAAGATAGGGGACCCTCTTGGGCCCTAGAAAAACTTCATGAAGCTAGGAATAAAGGATGCATGCATCCACAAGGTCTGCCCTCCCAATATGGGAATGTAGATTCACACCCTTGTTTATAGATAAGGGATCCGTTTGGACCCTGGTAAAACCAACAAAGTGAAAACCGTGATAAATTCCACCATCACTAGAAGGTACGAAACCAGTAGTCCAAAAACCTCTAAGAAAATCCTAAGAGGGTTTCATGAGAAACATTTTCATGATTTAAAATAAAATAAAGGGGTCTTTCCCACCCAAGCATATTGGGAAAGTACTGCTTGCAAACCCTTTGAAACCAGGAACTATAGGAAAGCAGGGGTTTAGATCCATCCCAATTTTGATAGGCTCCAATCCTATAGAAATACCAAATCCAATTCTAAAGCTCCACAATTGAATAAATCTCTCCTACTAGAGCATCACACCCATCCAAACCCTCTCCCATTCCCTCCCCCAGTCCCTCGCTCTCTTGCTCCCATGCTATCTCTCACTCCCTCACTCTCCAATAATCTAATTTCATAAAATGTGATACTTGAGATATTATGTGGATTATATTTTTCTCTTAACTCAAGGCTACTAGACATGATGATTAAGACACTATTACACCTAATAATTTTTTCAACATGGTATGACCATGGGGCCTTATGTCTAAATGACCATAGTTAGTTCCAATCATATGTGGATAGAATTCTACCCTTTTTTCATGGATTATAAAAATTTATATATGAGCATATCCATGATTTTAACACATGAAGAGGACTCCATTAAGATCTTAGGGAATTACAACATCCAAAGTGAAATTAATTAATGGACCAATTTGCTTTAATATTTGACGAAATAGTTGAGACACACTTGTTGTTATTATGTTTAACCATATGACCAAACTTTTTATTGAATAAATATAATTTCTATCTATTATTCATGGAATTAGACTTCAACAATGGTAAGGCTATTTAAATTCACATGCTCGTATACTATATATAGCAATTATAGATTGGTGTATCCTTAGTTTTGAGATGATTGAACCAACATAGATTCTTGAAATCTTGAAAATTTGTTCAAGTTGAATAAATAAATTTGCAAGCTAGGATATTTCCATCTAGGATAATAGTTTCCATATTCATAAGTCTCATTGGATAATCTAATCCCTCTTTCACACATTTTTCACTCCATTAAGAAAAAACTTGTTCATTCCTTTAGAGGAAAGCTAAGTGGAGTAAATATGGATGCAAATGAAGGGCCTACATTCAATCCTTAAAAATTTATTCAAAAAGTTGGATATTATAAAGATGTAGCTTTTATGAACCTAAGGTGAAAAGCTACCAATAGATTGCAACACCTTAACAAGATTATATAATTTATAAGTTTTCCAACAATAAGAAGAAGATATTATTTTCCAAGGAGTTACCATTTATAATTGTTATTTTGAAATTCACCTATTTTCCTAGAATAAATTGGAATGAAATTCTAAGAATAATATTTTTTATCCTATGGATTAAATTATTGCAAAATATGCAAGCTCCTTGACTTACAAGTTGAGACATATGGAGGTGGTAGAGTGAGAGAGTGAATCAGGTATGACACATTTGGGATTCTTGGATGATAAATCTATAGTTGTGGAAGAATTCATTTGGGAGGATCATCTAAAAGGGGTATCTTGTTTCTCATAAGGTAAATATCTCAAAAATAGTCATACTCATAAGAGGTGAGACATTCTTACACAAGTTGCCATGAATAATGAAAATTCTATAATGTTAAATTAAAATTATTTTCCATGATCCTACAAAGTAAATCTTATATAAATCCAAATTCCTAGATTTTAATTCATGGTATGACTATGTTTGACCACTCAAAGAATAGTCTTAAAAATAAAAATCCTTTCTAAGTGATGCTTCTTCAATCAATCACACATAAACAAAATCCCAAATAGTATTACAGGCTCAAATTTGACAAAAAAAAGAAATAAAAAGGAGCTAAATTCCTTAATTTCTTAGTTTTGAATGGCCATATTTCCTTTAAATGGATAAGCATTCTACTTCATAGATTCCACTCACAAGCTTCCTAAATAGAATATATATTTTTAATAATATAGCATAGGTTCCATTATTTCTAGTTCATGACCTCCTATTTTTATACAAATGCATCTTGACATGGAGTGTATGACCCAAGGAGATATACTATTGCTTGTATGATCTTATAAATAGGTAGTGTTCAAAAGAGGGGTATATCTTGAATATATATATATATATATATATATATATATATATATATATATATATATTTTTTTTTTTTTTTTTTTTTTTAAATAGTTCTTCAAAAAAAAATTACCCATAAATGAAAAGAATCAACTATCTATTTGAAACATTCTATAAGGTTAATACTAAAAAAAGTAGATAAATAACTAATCTAGATACATATAAACTTTTCTAATTGGGAAATACTCTTTACATATGATATATTAGTTAATAAAACTCTAACACAATCTTTCCAGGAGTATTGAGTAGAGAAATACTAAAATTGGACATGCTCAACTTGCATATATGTAAATATCATGGTGGCCAATAAACATGCATGATGAAAATATTGACAATCCTATTAAAATATAATGACAAAAAGGATCATAGCACCCAAGCATGTATTAAATTTAATCTTGGCTTAACATAAACATTATCACATTCACCATAAAGGAAAATAATTAAAATCTTATGTTCCTTGCGATAACACTTAAAGGCATGCACAATGATCACTTCAAAGAGCAAATGCATAAGGTATTCATGAAAGTGAATCCATTGGAATCAATGGACCATGTGATACAAATCCTAATAAGATAGGCCCAAGCTTAAATAAAGATGAAATTAAAATATGGTTGGTAGTTTTGTTAGTGCTTAGTGATAGAAGACCTCAATAATTAATGTTATAACTAGATGTTAAGAAATTGAATTCCATGCTTAGTAAAATTCAAGATAACATAATGCTTATATTATTTTTATTTTTCTTAACTAGTAGAATCTTCCTCTAAATCATAGATTTCATGACCCTCCCAGATGGACCTTTTGACATGGAAAGTAATGTATTTTTTTTTTAAGCAAAAAACCCCTTGCAGAACTGCCTTGGTCTAGGAGACCACAAAAATGGGGTTCTACACCGTCAAAGTCACGCAGGGGTTGCACCTAGCCCTGCCCGCACCAATATTATCAATTGGATTTTGAGTACCCAATTCAGCTTTTTGGTAGGGTGGAGATTCGAACCTGGAACCTCCCTTGGAGGATTGCCCTCTCCTCTCCAATTCACCTACAACACCTGGGTGGAAAGTAATGTATTAACCGATGGTGCTTTAATACTCAATTTTATGCAATTAAGAAGCTATGTGATGTTAGTAGATATTTAAGAGCATGATACTGCTAACAAATTGCCAATGTATAGGATCAAGTACACTCGTAAGTGGAAGAATTTGAGTCATCCACCAAATACGAGGGTACTTGAGGTTAGTGAAATGATGATAATACAACTCGAAGGTAACATTGATGGATACCTTCATATAGGCATGCATTCGGTTAGGGATAATTATCAATAGCTAGCCACCTTGAGCCCCATATTGATAGCCTAGTAGCTATCGTAAGTTCTAGAGGCTGAGATAGGTGACTAAATTGATGGAAAGATTCTCCTTTTTGTTTGTTGCACATGCTTGATTATCTTTTACTTCAGCACTATTTGCCTCAATGATTTGGGAAGTATGGATGGATAGGTTGTCTTCATAACTCCTTGTGTTGCTCGGACAAATAGAATGATAAAGAGATTTCATTTTAAATAAATAATTGATTTATTTTAGAATGATAAAAATATTTCATTTTAAATAAATAGTTGATTTATTTTAGAATGATAAAAATATTTCATTTTAAATAAATAGTTGATTTATTTTAGAATGATAAAGAGATTTCATTTTAAATAAATAGTGATATACTTTAAAATGATAAAGAGATTGCTTTATAATAGAGGAATTTCATTTAAATAGTGGTTTCATATTAAGTGATAAAAGAATATCCATTATAAGCAAATAGCTATTCTATTTGGAATGATAAATGAAATTCATTAAACTTATAGAAAAAAATTTATTTTCTTAATGATAATGAAGAATTCATTTAATAAAATGGTAAACTATTTTTTATTTTCAAAAAAATGATAGAACCACCCTTCAAAACATCTTATCGGAACAACCATGCGAAGCATTCAACTAATATGAGGATATGGCTTCATTTATGATAGCATCTTGGGAAGGTGAAAGAGAAAATATCTCCCCTACCACCTTACGGATGTAGATAGAAAGTAATGATGGGCAGGTGGTTGGCAAAAGGTAAGAAAAGAGTGCTGTGAGATAGAAGAGGAGAGTGTTGTGAGAGGTAAGAGGAGAGTGTTGTGTGAGTTTAGTGGGATATGCACTGTAAGATAGAGCAGAATATCGTAAAAGACGAGAAGCAAGCACTAAAAAATAAAAGGGAAGAGCACTATGAGAAGAAAAGGAATGAGTGTGATAAGGACATCTACTAGTGTGACAAAGAAAAATAGTCAACAAGAAATAGTCAACTCTTAAATAGATGTGTTTGATTTACCCCCTTTCATTGGTTCTTTTCTGCTTGTGTATGTTGTTCCTTTTGACCAAAGCAAACTTGTTCCCTTAATTTATCTTAGTGTTGAACTAGTGGAGTAGTTCTCTGGTTATCACTATTTTTACCACTTTTTGGAACACTTCATTGAGTTTGGGACCATGTTATCATCCTATGGCCAAACCCTTGTGTTACCCAGTAAAGGATTAGCACCATGGCTCTATGAAATAAATACCTTGTTGGTCAATCAGTCCTTTGTAGCTAGAACTTCATTGCTTGGTCAACTGGTTTGTACCACTCCTTGTTTCCCTATTGTTGCCATCACCCTTGATTCTAGGTTATTTGCTAGGTAGGGCGTAGACAACACTTAGATTTAGGTGTGTCTTTGAGGTATCATCCATGTTGGATCTCTAGGGTTAATCCCTTCCTTTTTGGTATTTTGCAGCCTATGTAAGGCCCACACAGTGGCTTTATGGTCATGTGAATCCTTTGGTGAGTTGGTAGCCATACTTAGGCATAAGCGACGTAGTGTTTTTGGGTTACATCAGTTTTGGGGTGTCTTATATAGCACCTTGGCTATCGTTCAATATCAACTGATACCACTGTGTAGTCCACCATCTCTATGACTCACCGTACATCAAATATTATATCAACCCATGCCCTCATCACCCTCTTGAGGCTTGACTTACCTTATGGTGCTTCGTCATTCATTTATTTAATTAGCAGCTAGTTGATTACCGAATGGGAGGAGTGTAGGTTGTTTAGTGGGAAACCTTAGGTAAAGAGTTATCCTTAATTTAGATTTTTAGATTTCAATTATGTTATTAAAAGTTGTTAATTAAAGTTGTGTGCTTTTAATTAACAATATTAAATATTACAATAGCCTTGCTATTTATATCTCTATGTTTTACTTAATATAAATAAAATGACTTATTTATGAATTGAAGTAGTTGACTTTAATTTAATAAGTAAATATGGAAGTAGTAGTTTTGTAAATTATTGATATGGGTCATTAATTTATGAAATGAAGAAGAAATGATTTATTTATGAATTCAAGAAATTGACTTTAATCTAATAAATAAATATAGAAGTAGTAGTTTTGTAAATTATTGTTAAGGATCTTTAATTTATGAAATGAAGAAGAAATGATTTATTTATGAATTGAAGTAGTTGAATTTAATTTAATAAGTAAATATGGAAGTAGTAGTTTTGTAAGTTATTGATATGGGTCTTTAATTTATGAAATGAAGAAATGATTTATTTATGAATTGAAGTAGTTGACTTTAATTTAATAAGTAAATGTGAAAGTAGTAATTTGTAAATTATTGATATAGGTTTTTAAATTTATGAAATAAATAAGAAATGATTTATTTATGAATTGAAGTAGTTGAGTTTAATTTAATAAGTAAATATGGAAGTAGTAGTTTTGTAAGTTATTTATATGGGTCTTTAATTTATGAAATTATGAAAATTATTTATTTATGAATTGAAGTAGTTGACTTTAATTTAATAAGTAAATGTGAAAGTAGTAGTTTTGTAAATTATTGATATGGGTCTTTAATTTATGAAATGAAGAAAAATGATTTATTTATGAATTGAAGTAGTTGACTTTAATTTAATAAGTAAATATGAAAGTAGTAGTTTTGTAAGTTATTGATATGGGTCTTTAATTTATGAAATGAAAGGAAAAGGTTTATTTATGGGTTAAAGAATATATTTTGATTCATTAAATAGATATGAACCTAGATTTTTTGGCAATTAAGGGTATGGGACTTTAATTTTTGAATAAGGGTTGCGTGATTTATTTCAAGTAGAATTTGAAATATATATGCATTGTTGGAGAATCTCATAGGATGATGAGAGGGAAAATAGAAAGAGTAGTTTCTATGATATCACCTATGCAAAAGATATATTGCTTGATTTTTTTGTATAGTTGCAATTTGGTAATGAAATGAGTAAATTTATTTAGAGGCATGCCTATCTTGAACCATGAGTGTCCTGATCCCCTACTATTCTCAATTTATCGATGGAGTGAGGTGGATGACTAAGAACAGCAGTTGGTTCACTTGTATTGGTTTATCTTAAACTTTACTTATGCTCAATTAGACTAAACTATGGGGAGATTTCCCTGATGAAATTGATGTAATGTATTATTTAAGGGTATGGAGGTTTTACCATACATGCTTATGTAATAAATGATTAATGATGGAAGATGCACCTTTATATTCCATTTGATTTTATTATGTTTATATTTAGATCTTTCTAGTTCATGTTTATTGTTAAGTATTGCTTTTTGTTTCTAGTTATCTTTGTATGCTTTATGGTTATGTTTTGTTAGATTTAGTATCTATATCTATCTTGTATTTTAATGCTTGAATAATATTTTTATGGAATTTAGTGAAAATTTATAGGGTAAACTTATAGGATAACCTAAGGGTTTGAGACCCCCTTAGGGAGAATGGTAACTAGGTTTATAGAAGATCGTACCTAAGTTAAGATAGCTTGTTAAAGGATAATATTGATAGCTTAACTCACAGTACACATAGCATACCTATGCATAATGGCTTACGTAGAATATGGATATGCATGTACACATTCTAATGATTGAAGGTGATAAGTCTAGCTCATTGAGGATGATGAGATGGATGGACTTATGTGCATAACATGATATATGCCTATGCAAAAGGGACTTGCATGACGATAATATTTTGAGGTATAGTTCTTGAGAAACTTAAGGTATTTTTTAGACATTAATTCAATCTAAGGTTTGTTAGGGATTTATGAATCCCTCTCCTTAATCAAAAAATATATATTCTTTCTCTTTTTGTGTGTTTTTTGTATCTTATTTTTTAGGTTGTTACATTTGGTATCAGAGCTCTAGGTATGAGGGTATAGATCTTCTTATGTGCTAAAATAGATTTGGATGTCTCCAATGAAGGTTTTATTGACTTTAAGCTAAATTTAGGATGACTTAGAGTCTCTACTTATTATAATCTAATGGAATTGACCCCAATGATAGATGAATGTTACGATACCTCCATATGGGCTTTAGTATTAATGATACATCATAATTGTAGAATATTATCCTAGTTATATTACTAATGCATTTGCAAAGAGAACTCTATATTGTGGCTTGAATTAGTGGTTCAATTTAAGATGAAACTATAGCCTAATTCTTTTCTTGGTTGAAACTAGGTCAAGATGCCACCTAAGTCCACAAGAGAGAGGCCTACACCTAGGCAAACTCGACAAAATAATTTCAAAGAAGAAATCAAAAATAAGGATCCATAAAATCCTAACAGGGGAATGGAATATCTCACTACCATAGTTGTCGCCAAGCAATATCAGTTAAGACAGATGTTAGAGACCATTGTAAACCAAAATTTTCAAGCTAGAGGTTCAAAAGTTACCAAACTGAGGGGCTGACTACAGAGCAATTACAATCTAGAACCCTCTTGGAAAAGGATATGATAAGAGACCTAAAGAATATTTGTATCTCCAATTTTGATGGATAACAAGAAGGAGATGCAGCTGAGGCTTGGTTAAGGGAACTGAAAGTTTTATTCATAGTAAAGGGATATTCTCTAGGGACCCAAACTATTTGGGCTATGATTTACCTTGAAGGGGTTGCCCTAGACTGGTGAGAAACTTAATATGAGGAAACTAATATTGAACTAGTATATATTCCATGGAAGGAATTTATAGCTATCTTTAAAAAGAGGTTCCCTACAAAATGTTTCTATGCTTTGAAATTTGAGGATTTTCTAGTTTAAGGAAAGGAACCAACTTAGTGGAGCTATACTACAAAAATCTGGTAAAATTATTGAAGTATGTACCTTCCTATAATGAGAAAATGCATATTCATAATTTTACTCATGGGTTGCAATCTAGGATAAAACATGATGTAGAGATGCAGGAACCTCGATCATTGCAAAAGGTATATGACCTAGCAAAGAAGGCAGAGTTGCACTTCCATTATAAATATGAGACCTTATCCGAGCAAGATCAACAGGAACTAAATAAGAGGAATAGCAATGGGTTTGTAAAATGGGAGGTTGAACAAGATCGGAAGGCCAAGAACCCCCATAACCCTGAGAAGAAATCTAGTGGAAACCATAATTTCAAGAAGAACATTTATAAGAAAGGAAACAACCCTAATAATGTTAAACCTCAACCACATAAACCAAAAGCTTCAGTTCCAAAAATCAAAGGAGAGGATCAAAAATTAGAAAAGTAGTAAGGGCCCAAGGATGGGTGTTACCATTGTAGAGGGCCATATTTTTCTAATTAGTTCCCACACTGACTAGGGCCAAGCACATCCAGTATTAAAGGAAATGAACCTACACATCATATCTACGCTACAATGGGGAGTCAAAAACTTGAGGGATTACCACCCCATTGATTATAAAATGTAATATTTTTGATAAGCAAGTGAATATTTTAATTGATAGTGGGGCAACTAATAGATTCATTTCTAGTAAGATAGCAAAGGATATGTTATAAAGGCCAAGTTATTTGGCTCATGGATGGAAGGTCGAGTATGGTTTTGGATAGACCTACTCCATGAACCAGTGTTTTCTTATTATAGAAATTTCTTTAGCTAGTGGAACCATGGAAGCTTGCTTATATGTAGCTCCACTTCATGCCTTCGATGTAATCCTAGGTATGGATTGGTTATAGGCCCATAAATTTGTAGTCAATTTCTAGGACAAATGGATCGAATATTCTGAAGGAGGCAAGGAAATACTATGAATTCATAGCAAATAGGGGGTATTCAAACCCCATATGTTGTCAGCTATGTATCTGAATAAATCCCTCAAGAAAGGAGGAAAGTCTATGTAATTCAGCTAAATGAAGTTGGATAATATCAAAAGAAAGAGGTGTTGGAGACACACCCAATTTTACAATATTTCAAGGATGTATTTCTTGAGGATTTACTCGGGCTCCCTCCTATGCCGGAATTTGGTTTCACTATTGATCTTATGCCAAGAGTGGAAAAAATTCATAGATCTCCATATAGGATGACACCTATCAAGATACAAGAATTAAAGGTACAACTGCAAGGGTTGTTAGAAAAGGTACTGATAAAACCAAGTGTACCACCTTGGAGTGCACCCATTTATTTTTGAAAAATAAATACAGCTCTTTAAGATTATGTATTGATTATAGGATGTTAAATAAAGCTAAAATCAAGAATCGGTACCCCCTACCTAGAATCAAAGATTTATTTGATCAACTAAGATATGCCACAGTGTTTACTAAGATATATCTGAGGTCAGGGTATCACCAGTTAAGAATACATGAGGAGGATACTCACAAGGTCACATTTAAGACTAGGTATAGACACTATGAGTTCACATTCCTACCCTTTGGACTGACTAAAGCCCCAACCACCTTTATGAATTTAATGAAAAGTGTGTTCAAACTGTACCTATACTAGTTTATCCTTGTATTTATTAATGATATACTAATATACTCTTGAAACAAGGAAGAACATGATAAACATCTCAAGATCATGTTAGAGTTACTAAGGGAAAATCAACTCTACAAAAATTTGGCCAAGAGCAATTTCTATGTTTCAGAGGTATGATATTTAGGGCATATCATATCAGCAAAAGAAATTATTGTGGATCCAGAGAAGATCGAAGCCATATTAAATTGGCCACCCCCTACTAATATTACCAAAGTAAGAAGCTTCATGGGGTTAACTGGCTATTTTATACTTTATAGAAAGGAATTCTTCAAAGATTGCCTTAGCAATAACTAACCTTTAGAAGAAAGGGAAGGAATTCAAATGGAAAAAAAAGTGTGAAACTGAATTTGTTGAAGCAGAAGCTCATTACCGCACCAAAACTGAATATTCCACACCCTCAAGGAGATTTTTTAGTAGGCACTGATGCATCTCTAGAAGGTTTAGGAGGAGTACTCATGCAAAAAGAGTTAGTAGTAGTTTATACTTCAAGGAATCTTAAAAAGCATGAATTCAATTATGTTACTCATGATTTAGAGCTAGTCGTTGTGGTGCACACTCTAAAGGTATGGCGCTACTATCTAGTGTGGAGACCATTCAAGTTAAAATCTGACCATCAAATTCTAAGGTACATATTTACCCAACCAACATTCAAAGCAAGACAAAGGAGGTGGATCGAGTTTCTCACTAAGTATGACTTTGAAATTGAGTACATAAAGGGAAAAGAGAATAAGGTTGTTGATTCCTTGAGCAGAAGGAGACATATAGTAACCATAACTAGGAGTCACATAAATCTCATGGGTTAAGTGAGGCAAGAGCAATATCAGGATAAATATTACCAGGAAATTCAAGCTAAAATAGATAGAGAACTTGAGGGAAATAAGGAGTTCGTAATGATAGATAATATTTTATGCTACAAAGGTAGAATCATCATACCAAAATTGGGTAATTTAAGAAATATAATAATGTAATAAGCCCATAGATCTCCTTATTCAGCTCACCCTGTAGGGGTAAATATGAGGAAGAACATGAAAATAATCTTCTTCTAGGTAGGAATGAAGAAGGATATTACTGATTTTGTCACTCAGTGCCTCAAATGTCAGAAGGTTAAGGTAGACCACAAGCATCTCATAGGACAGTTGTATCCACATAGTATACCTATGTAGAAATGATAGGTCATATCTATGGATTTTATAGTAGTTTTACCTAAGATCAGGTACCAGCATGATGCAATCCTAGTAGTAGTCAACAAATTGACTAAGGTTACATATTTTATACTTGGGAGAACCAAGGATGATGCTCAAGTGATGGCTAATATATTTTCTAAGGGAGTGTTTCGATTGCATGGATTTCCTGAGGTAATCATCTCAAATAGGAATTTCAAGTTCACTTATGAGTTTTGGAAAGTCCATCAAGCAATAGGTACGAAGTTGAACATGAGTTCAACCTACCACCCTGAGACAGGCAGTCAAATAGAGTGGGTAAACCAAGTACTAGAATATACGTTCTACATATACTGCATGGATCATAAGTCTCCCTGGGAAGACTACCTACCTTTGGTATAGTTCACCTACAATAATGGGTATCACTCATCTTTGGGAATGGAACCTTTTGATGCCTTGTATGGACTAAAGTGTAGAACACTATTATGATGGGGACATGAAAATTCACTCACCCCAAACTCACAAAAACTCATTCATGAGCCAAATTTGCTCAAGACAAATTCTCAAAATCCTTGTTCATTAAACTTGAACAAAAATATTACAACACTAGCCTGTAGGCGTAGTTTTCCCTTTGGTCACAGAATACCAACTACAACACTAGCCCGCAGGCATAGTTTTCTTTTCCTGCTGCAAGCTGCCTCACGTTCGACGATTTGCCTGCACTCCCAAGAAGAATTTACTAATACCTTACAGTATTTCCAACTCTGGCAGAAAAATAGCCTACACGGGTTTAGAATGACCCTCTTGCCTTCCCGTTTGCAACTCTATTCCAACGGTTTTCCGACCCTATCACCTTACTATAATTCCAACTCTGGATGAAAACAGCCTCAACAGGTCCAGAATGGCACTCTTGCCTTCACGTCTGCAACTCTGTCTCAGTCGTTTCCAACCCCTCTGCATGCCTTTGCTTCCCCCTTTTAAACTTTTGGGCGTGACTCTCTGTTTCCCTTTTCGGACCCTTCGTTTCATCTCTCGTGCCTCTTTGTTGTTCTGGCTTTCAAAATATTTTGACTCTTGGTCTTCGTCTGCTTCTACTGCACCTTGGTGCCACGTGCTTGTCCAGTGCTACCACTGTGGACTCTGTCTGCTTTTCAACCCATGATGACGTTCGGGATACCCATCGCTCGATGATTCCCTCTGTAACGGACCCTATAACTGCCTGCCATTTCTTTTCTTTCGTTGGTTGTGAAAATGCAACATGTCACGATATCATGACACTTTTAGATTCCCTGCCTTCCTGCTCTCTTTGATTCATGAAAATGTGACATGTCATGATATCGTGATGGTTTTCTCTGTCGTAATATCGCGACATCCAGGCGAACACTTAGAAATTTTTTATCGATGCAAGATTGCTCTGCTGCCACCGGATGCTCCTGCATCAGACAACCGGGGTGGATTGAGAAGTGACCTTTACTTCTGTACTGTTCTGTCACCTTCTTTCTCAATATCTCAAATCTTGCAAAATCTTCAACCTCAGCCCGGCTCTTTTCTCCTTGGCTCAATCCCTCTTCGCAACTCCTCTTGCAGGGCTTGTACTTGCCTCTGCAAAGCTCTGAAATCTTCTTTAGGTACCACATTTCTCCCACCACCATGGTTTCTTCATGGAGGCATTCTTCCTTACTCTCTTCTCACAATCCTTCCACAGATCCTAGTGTAAACTACCTCACATCCAGCGATCTGTTTACACACTCAGGAACTCCTGCTCTGATACCACTTTATGGGGACACGAAAATTCGCTCACCCAAACTCACAAAAACTCATTCATGAGCCAAATTTGCTTAGGACAAATTCTCAAAATCCTCGTTCATTAAACTTGAACAAAAATATTACAACACTAGCCCATAGGCGTAGTTTTCCCTTTGGTCACATAATACCAACTACAACACTAGCCCGTAGGCGTAGTTTTCTTTTCCTATTGCAAGCTGCCTCATGTTCGACGATCTGCCTGCACTCCCAAGAAGAATTTTCTAATACCTTACAGTATTTCCAACTCTGGCAAAAAAATAGCCTACACGGGTTCAGAATGGCCCTCTTGCCTTCCCGTATGCAACTCTGTTCCAGCAGTTTTTCGACCCTATCACCTTACTGTAATTCCAACTCTGGATGAAAACAGCCTCAACAGGTCTAGAATGGCACTCTTGCCTTCACGTCTGCAACTCTGTCTTAGCCGTTTCCAACCCCTCTGCATGCCTTTGCTTCCCACTTTTAAAATTTTGGGCATGACTCTCTGTTTCCCTTTTTGGACCCTTTGTTTCATCTCCCATGCCTCTTCATTGTTTTGGCTTTTGAAACGTTTCGAATCTTGGTCTTCGTTTACTTCTACTGCACCTTGGTGCCACGTGCTTGTCCAGTGCTACCACTATGGACTCTGTCCGCTTGTCAACCCATGATGACATTCGGGATACCCATCGCTCGATGATTCCCTCTATAACGGACCCTGTAACCACCTGTCGTTTCTTTTCTTTCGTTGGTCACAAAAATACGACATGTCGCAATATCGTGACACTTTCAGCTTCCCTGCCTTCCTTCTCTCTTCGAGTCACAAAAATGTGACATGTCACGATATCACGATGGTTTTCTCTGTCGTGATATCGCGACATCTAGGCGAACACTTAGAAAAATTTTGTCGATGCAAGATTGCTCTACTGCCACCGGATGCTCCTGCATCATATTATCAGGGGATAACCTAGAGGAAAAAGTGGTGATTGGACCAAAAATTGTCAAAGAAATGGAAGAGCAATTTAGGGTAATTAGGCAAAGACTCAAGGAAATTGTTGATAGGGAGAAGAGCTATGTTGATTTAAAGATAACTCCAAGGGAGTAATCAGTGGGAGACAAAGTGTTCCTAAGTGTTAAACCAATAAAAAGTGTGATTAAATCCATAAAATTAGATCCACTATTTGTAGGACCCTTTGAGATCACTAAAATGATTAGTCTGGTTGCATACCGACTTGTCTTACCTCCTAATCTATCAAAACTCCATGACACTTTACACATAGCTTTGCTTAGGAAATATATTGTTGAACTTGAATATGTGTAGGATGTTTCTAATTTGCATATGGCAAATCCAAAGGCAATTGAATTAGTGTCAATAAATATTCTTGAGTTCCACTCTAAGACTATGCAAAATTGGACTCTTGAGCAATGTAAGGTCTAGTGGGACTGTTTCTCAGAAAGAAATACCACTTGGAAGAAAGAGGTAGATATGCAAAAATATTTTCCTTTTTGTTTGATGATCTCTAAAATGTAATAAATTACTTTTTTTTTGTTGTTGTGATTGTGTAAAACTTATAAACACCAAGATGGTGTTTAGTCCTAGAGGAGGACGATGTCATGACCCTCCAAGATGGACCTTTTGACATGGAAAGCAATGTATTAATTGACGGTGCTTTAATACTCAATTTTATGCAATTAAGAATCTATGTGATGTTAGTAAATATTTAAGAGCATGATACTACTAACAAATTGCCAATGTGTAGGATCAGGTACACTCGTAAGTGGAAGAAGTTGAGTCATCCACCAAAGATGAGGGTACTTGAGGTTGGCGAAATGATAATAAGGCAACTCGAAGGTAACATTTATGGATACCTTCATATAGGCATGCATTCGGTTAGGGATAATTGTCAATAGCTAGCCACCTTAAGCCCTAGATTGATAGCCTAGTAGCTATCATAAGTTCTAAAGGCTGAGACAGGTGACTAAATAGATGGAAATATTCCCCTTTTTTTCTGTTGCACATGCTTGATTATATTTTACTTCAGAATTATTTACCTTAATGATTTGGGAAGTATGGATGGATAGGTTGTCTTCATAACTCCTTGTGTTGCTCGAAAAAATAGAATGATAAAGAGATTTCATTTTAAATAAATAGTTGATTTATTTTAGAATGATAAAAAGATTTCATTTTAAATAAATAGTTGATTTATTTTAAATAAATAGTTGATTTATTTTAGAATGATAAAGATATTTCATTTTAATTAAATAGTGATTTACTTTTAAATGATAAAGATATTGTTTTATAATAGAGGAATTTCATTTAAATAGTGGTTTTATAAGTGATAAAAGAATATCCATTATAATCAAATAGCTATTCTATTTGGAATGATAAATGAAATTCATTAAACTTATAGAAAAATATTTTATTGTCTTAATTATAATGAAGAATGCATTTAATAAAATGGTAAACTATTTTTGGTTTTAAAAAAATGATAGACCTACCCTTCAAAAAATTCGATCAAGCTAGCCATGCAAAGCTTTCAACTAATGTGAGGGTATGGCTTCATTTATGATAGCATCTTGGGAATGTAGAAGAGAAAATATCTCTCGTATCACCTGACGAATGTAATAGGAAGTAATGGTGGGTAGGCGATTTGTGAAAATTAAGAGAAGAGTGTTTTGAGAGAAGATTTTAGTGGGATACACATTATAAGAGAGAGCAGAATGCCATAAGAGATGAGAAGCAAGCACTACAAAATAGAATGCAAGAGAATTACGAGAAGAAAAAGAATGAGCATGAGATGGATGTCTACTAGCACGACCAAGAAAAATAGTTAGCAAGAACCAATCTGGATCTATAGAATCAACTCTTAAATAGACGTGTTTGATTTATCCCCTTTCGCTAGTTCTTTTTTGCTTACTGGATTGGTGGTTCTCGTTTATGTACGTCATTACTTTTGACCAAATAAAACTTGTTCCCTTAATGTGTCTTAGTGTTGAACCAATGGAGTAGTTCTTTGGTTATCACTATTGTTGTCGCTTTGTAGAACACTTCATTGAGTTTGGGTTCATGTTATCACCCTATAGCCAAACCCTTATGTTACCTAGTAAAGGATTAGCACTATGGCTCTATGAAATAAATACCTTGTTGGTCAGTCAATCCTTTGTAGCTAGAACTCCATTGCTTGATCAGTTGGTTTGTGCCACTCCTTGTTTCCCTATAGTTGTCGTCACCTTTGATTTTGGGTTGTTTTTTGGGTGGGCGTAGATAACACTTAGAGTTAAGTGTATCTTTGAGGTATCCTCCATGTTGGATCTCTAGGATTAATCCCTTCCTTTTTGGTATTTTTAGTTTATGTAAGGCACACACAGTGGTCTTATGGTTGTGAGAATCCTTTGGCAAGCCAGTAGCCATCCTTGGGCATAAGCGATGCAGTGTCGTTGGGTTACGTTAGTGTTGGGGTGTCTTAGATAGCACATTGGCTATCGTCCAAAACCAACTTAGATCCCTACATACTCTGCCATCTCTGGACTCACCATGCATCAAATATTGTCTCAACTAATGCCCTCATCATCCTCTTGAGGCTTGACTTACCCTATGGTGCTCTATCCTTCATTTATTTAATTAGCAGCTGGTTGATTACCGAATGGGAGGAGTGTAGGTTGTTTATTAGGAAACCTTAGGTAAAGAGTTATCCTTAGTTAAGATTCATAGATTTCAAAGATTATATTAAGAGTTATTAATTAAATTTGTGTGCTTTTAATTAACGAGATTAAAGATTACAATAGCCTTGCTATTTAGATCTATATGTTTTACTTAATATAAAGGAAATGATTTATTTATGAATTGAAGTAGTTGACTTTAATTTAATAAGTAAATATGGAAGTAGTAGTTTTGTAAATTATTGATATGGGTCTTTAATTTATGAAATGAAGATGAAATAATTTATTTATGAATTGAAGTAGTTGACTTTAATTTAATAAGTAAATGTGGAAGTAGTAGTTTTGTAAGTTATTGATACGGGTCTTTAATTTATGAAATGAAGAAATGATTTATTTATGAATTGAAGTAGTTAACTTTAATTTAATAAGTAAATGTGAAAGTAGTAGTTTGTAAATTATTGATATGGATCTTTAATTTAAGAAATGAAGAAGAAATGATTTATTTATGAATTGAAGTAGTTGACTTTATTTTGATAAATAAATATGGAAGTAGTAGTTTTGTAAGTTATTGATATAGGTCTTTAATTTATGAAATGAAGAAAATGATTTATTTATGAATTGAAGTAGTTGACTTTAATTTAATAAGTAAATGTGAAAGTAGTAGTTTTGTAAATTATTGATATGGATCTTTAATTTTTGAAATGAATAAAATGATTTATTTATGAATTGAAGTAGTTGAATTTAATTTAATAAGTTAATATGAAAGTAGTAGTTTTGTAAGTTATTGATACGAGTCTTTAATTTATGAAATGAAAGGAAAAAATATATTTATGGGTTCAAGAAGATGTCGTGGATTCATTAAATAGATATGAACCTAGATTGTTTGGAAATTAAGGGTATGGGACTTTAATTGTTGAATAAGGGTTGTGTGATTTATGTCAAGTAAGATCTAAAATCTAGATGCATTGTTGGAGACTCTCATAGGATGATGAGAGGGGAAATAGAAAGAGTAGTTTCTATGATATCACCTATGCAAAATATGGTTAGATTGCTTGATTTGATTGTATAGTTACAATTTGGAAATGAAATGATTAAATGCATTTAGAGGTATGCCTATCCTGAATCATGAGTGTCTTAATCCCCTACTATCCTCAATTGATTGATGGAGTGAGGTGGATGACCAAGGATAGCAATTGGTTCACTTGTATTGGTTTATCTTAAACTTTACTTATGCTCAAATAGACTAAACTATGGGGAGATTTCCCTGATGAAATTGATGTAATGTATTATTTAAGGGTATGGAGGTTTTACCATACATGCTTATGTAATAAATGAATAATCATGGAGATACACCTTTATATTCCATATGTTTTTATTATGTTTATATTTAGATATTTCTAGTTCATGTTTATTGTTAAGTATTGCTTTTTGTTTCTAGTTATCTTTGTATGTTTTATGGTTATATTTTGTTAGATTTAGTATCTAGATCTATCTTGTATTTTCATGCTTGAATAATATTTTACAGAATTTAGTGGAAAGTTCTAGGGTGAACTTAGAGGATAACCTAAGGGCTTGAGACCCCTTACGAATAATAGTAACTAGGTTTATAGAATATTGTACCTAAGTTAAGATAGTTTGTCAGAGGACAATATTGATAGCCTAACTCGTAGTACACGTAGCATACCTATGCATAATGGATTATGTAGAATATGGATATGTGTGTACACCTTCTAATGATTGAAGATGATAAGTTTACTCATTGAGGATGATGATATGGATGGACTTGTGTCCATAACATGAGATATGCCTACGTAGAAGGGACTTGCATGAAGATAATATTGTGAGGTATAGTTCTTGAGAAACTTAGGGGATTTTTTAAACATTAAGTCAATCTAAGGTTGGTTAGGGATTTATGAATCCCTCTCCTTAAGAAAAAAAAACATCTTTCTCTTTATGTGTGTTTCTTGTTTCTTGTTTTTTGGGTCATTACAATAGATCTAACACTACCCATGCTAGTATTTAAATTCATTCTCTCTAAAAATAGGACTTGAGAAACCAATTACTACAAGCCATTCTAAATCACAATAAAAATTATTTCATAAAGGGTAAGAAATATATGAATTCACTACACAAGAAACTTTTTTACACTGCCTTTGGTCCAAAATATAAAAATAAATTGAACTTAATTTAACCATACAAGTAATACCTTTATGAAAGAATGATTCCACTAACTCAATCAATCAATAGAGTAGGTGATGAGGGCATCAAATTTTTAATGTAAACTAAGGTTAATTCCTTAGTTAGACTAAGTCTTAGTTAGGGCTTGGTCTTATTGTTTTTGGTGAGACTTTGTGCTCACGTAATAAATTGCTAAGCCACTCTAGATTAGGCTAGCTGGATGGATTAGTAAACCGCATTTGGAAGCGTGTCGACATTTCCCATTTGGGAATTTGTTGCTCCTTCGTAGGGGTTTCGTTATGTTTTTGGGCCTATATTAGCCCTTTATTTTATTAATTTAAGTAATCTGGTTTTATTCCACATCAGTGGTATCAGAGCAGGATAAGTTGGAGGTTCTGGGTCATTGCCAACCTCCATAGGTTTTGGGTTGAATTCTTTAGTAAAAAAAAACTTTGGCACGCCCTTCTGTTTGGTACTTGTCTTGGAACTGGCCTCTTCACTTTGTAGCAGCATCGTTTGGAGTCGACGCTGTCCTTCGCTGCCGCTGTAGGGAAATTCTGCCACTGGACGACATTCTACCACTGTCAAAATCTAGCATATTCTGGCATCTACCAGAATTGACAGGAGGTGCCAGCCCCGGAGGAGCCCGACCTGTATCTACCCGAATTGCCAGGGGTACCGCATCAACATGTGGTTTGGTTCTGTTCGATCAACATTTCGAATTGGTTCTGTTCATTCCAATACCCGCCCCGCAAACCTTTGCCCGTCAGAACTCTGTCGATTGCGAGAATTCACACTATTTTCTGGCCCGCGTGCCCAAAATTGTTTTACTGGCCGCTGTGAATGACAGTGTGTGGCTCGAAAAAATTTGTGTGCAGAGTGGTATTAGGGGCGTTCAGTCCACATTTGTCGGGCCTGTTCTGGACGTCCGTGACCGAACCCTGCGATTTGCATTTTTTTTTTTTTTTTTTTACCTACGGATAACTACGGTGGCCTAGGTGTTTTGATCGACTGATCTGCATTTGCAGTTTTTGTTTTTGCCTCTGCACAGGGTGCGTTTACCGGTGACGTAATCATCGTCCAACGATTTCATGGCTCGACGGTGGTGATTGCTGCTCGGGGCCGCGAGGGCACGCGTGGACAGCTATGCGTTTATGGTGTAGCCCGCTTCCAGCGCTATCCCCACACTCCACCATAGTGCCTCTGCATTGTCTGTCACAACATGACATTCCAACACCCAATCCACTGCCTCCTGTGAAAATAGAAATAGGGCACACCCAATGGCGAATTGGCGTATTCGGCTGACTCAAGACCTCGGATCCGTTTAATTCGACGCGATTCGTTGGCTATATTGTGCAGGCTGGCCGCGTTCTATTGACCGCAGGTCTACTTTGGCCACGTTCCAAATATTTTCTCCTTAATTTTTCATATGTTGTATAAGGGGAGAAATAATTTCCCAGGGAATTAAAATTGCAAAGGGGGTCATTTGTTTTTTTTTTTTAAACAAAATTACAAAGGGAATTAAAATTTTATAAAGGGGCATTTTCTTTTATTGTGCTAAATTATTTTTGCCCTCAAAATATTGTAAAATTGCATTAAAACTATTATAGTTGTTTTGCAATTAATTGGGCAATAGCACTCCTTTTTGTAACCCCTTTAACATATTTTGTAACTCCTCCTTGTAATATCCCTGGCGTATACCAGAAGCCAAATGGCTCAGGATTTGGCACAGCAAATGGCTGACATCACCGCAGCCATTAGTACCTTGGCCGATAAGGTCAATGACATTGCTACTAAAAGTGGTCCAAGTGACTCACGAGTGAAGGCAAAATGTGAAGTCAAAATTTATGATGGCTCCCGTGATCCTGAGGTTCTAAACAATTGGATCCTCGATATGGACACGTGGTTTTCCTATAGCAAAATACCAGTAGATGAACAAGTGTCTTTTGCCCTTTTGAAACTTTCTGGTATAGCCAAAGTTTTGATTACAGACCGCTTCATTAATCAGAATCCCATTACCCATTGGGATGAATTGGTGAAGGCTTTGACGGATACTTTTTATCCATCAAATTATGGAGACAATCTTGAATATCGATGGCTTCGATTGAGGCAGGGATACAACATGAGTGTCCAAAATTACATCGGTCTATTCAACAAATTGAGAATTTTGAATGGTATTCAAGATTCTGCTGCTAAGCTTATCACCAAATTCAAAAGTGGACTGCAGGAACCACTTTTTAGGGAGTTGAAATATACTCCTATCACATATTTGAACACCATGTACAATCAAGCACAGCTTGCGGAGGAGAAGCTTGCTGCTCAAGCCGGTGGATCTCGCTCTTCTGACTCCACCAAAAATTCAAAACAAAAGCAACAATCGAAGACTTCTTCTTCTTCTTCTTCTTCTTCTTCTTCTTCCCCTTCTTCTAACACTTCTTCTACTCCTTCTTTTGATCCTAAGAAATTTTGTGATCATTGTAAGAAAAGAGGCCATAACGAATCTGAGTGTTTTAGGAAGAAAAAGAATCTTATTGTAGAAGCTTCCCCAGAGGTAAAAGCTTCCCCAGAGGAAAAATAAGAAGGGCCTATTGAGGCTATGAGAGAAAGGCACACTTATCTAGAGCTTCGAGGGCTTAACAATCATACTTTGTTGACACACAACATGATTGAGAGAGGCCATGACCATTTGTTTGTCACATGTGCCCATCTAAAACACAATTACTTTGTAGATTGTATCATCGATAATGGCTCTCAAACAAACTTGATTTCTAGAGCCGTTGTTGATCAATTGAAGCTTCCTGTACAACCCCATCCTCATCCATACCCATTTGCATGGAAGGATGCGGACACCTCCTCCATGATTACAGAAACATGCACTGTGTCTTTTGCATTTGGGCCATGTTATGTGGACAAATTCACTTGTGATGTGACTCCAATTGACTGTTGTGATCTCATTCTTGGAAAGCCCTATCAATTTGACAAACGGGATCAATATGATGCATATAATAATACCTATACATTGCATCATGAGAACAAGAAGTTTCTCATCTCTTCCACGAAGCCCACATACAGTTATACAGGTCCACGCCATACAGCATTGGTCTTTCGCAAACCAAAGGACACACCAGCTCCCACAGCACACAAGGAGGCTCCTCCTCCTTCTCCTCCTGTTGCTTCAGTTGTTCCTCCTCCTGCTGCTACCGTGCCACAGGTGCCTGATTTGCAGTAGCTTTTGCAACCACCGCCACAAGAGATTCGTCCTCAACCTCATCCATAGGCTTTCACTCGAGTTGGACCTCCAGTCCTGACCAGGAGAGGCCCTCCAGATTCGGCCTCCCTTGGCCTTCTCGACCTTATCAGTGCCCCTCCTCATCCGGCACCTGATTTTCTATTTCTGCTTCCTCCGACTCGAGTTTATCACCCTTCTCCCACTACTATTGTACAAGCATTGGAGTCCAATGCTTCCTTTGTGGGGAGGTATGATGAGGGCATCAAATTTTTAATGTAAACTAAGGTTAATTCCTTAGTTAGACTAAGTCTTAGTTAGGGCTTGGTCTTATTGTTTTTGGTGAGACTTTGTGCTCATGTAATAAATTGCTAAGCCACTCTAGATTAGGCTAGCTGGATGGATTAGTCAATCACCTTTGGAAGCGTGTCGACATTTCCCATTTGGGAATTTGTTGCTCCTTCTTAGGGGTTTCGTTATGTTTTTGGGCCTATATGAGCCCTTTATTTTATTAATTTAAGTAATCTGGTTAAATTCCACATCAGTAGGGTAATGATATCAAATAAATAAGTCTAGTATAATAGACACTCAACTCATTTGTGTCTTTTTTTCTTATAATATAGTGACCTAGATGGTAGTCAAACTATGTTTGAATTTTTTCAATCTAGAAACCCTTAAAATTTAAATATGCCCTTGTAGACATGGGTAAAAATGATATTTTTCCTAAATAACACAAGCTTATACTGAGAGGGGGGGTGAACAGTATAGCACCTACTTTTTACTTTCTTTTCCAAACAATACCAATTAGTGTCCTTAATTGTAATAACCAAATATAGCAATGTGCATTAATGGCATAGATAGCAATAGTAAACAAGTGCACAAATCACCACACACAATTGAGACATAAGATGTAACGTGGTTCTCCCAATGTGGGTACTCCACAAGATAATCTCCTTATAGTATTTTACACAAAAATAAGGATCCTTATCCCAATACAAATGATTACTTTGATCTGCTCAAAGATAGGCAATACATTGATCTACTCAGGTAGGCAATCCACTGATCTACTCAGCTAGGCAATCCTAATCTACTTAGGTGGGTAATCTACTGATCTGCTCAACAAGGCAATCATGATCTACTCAAGTAGGAAATCCACTCATCTGGTCAACTAGGTAATCATGATATGCTCATGTAGGCAATCCACTGATATTCTCAGCAAGGCAATCCTAATCTTCTTAGGTAGGCAATCCATTGATCTGCTTAGCTAGGCAATCTTGATCTACTCAGGTAGGCTATCCTCTGATCTGCTTCAGCAAGCTCACCAAGAACTTGCCCAAATATACTTTAGCAAGCTAACCAAGAACTTGCTCAAAATTTGATCTAACAAGCTCACTCATAACTTGTTCAAATATGCTCAATAGGCTCACTCAGAACCTCATCAAATATACTCAACAAGATCACCAAGAACTTACTCAAAATCTGCTCAAAAATCTCACTAAGAACTTGCTCAAAATCTGCTCAACAAGCTCACCAAGAACTTGCTCAAAATCTGCTCAACAAACTCACCAAGAACTTGCTCAAAATCTGCTCAACAAGCTCACCAAGAACTTGCTCAAATCTACTCAACAAGCTCACTAAGAACTTGCTCAAAATCTGTTTAACAAGCTCACTCATAACTTGCTCAAAAATCTGCTCAGCAAGCTCACCAGGAACTTGCTCAAATGTTGTCCCAAATATATCCACAAATTTATCCCAAAAACCTTCTTAAAGGCTCAACCAATCATGCTCAAGTAGAACTCAAATCTCATCCACAAATATATGAAGGCAAGGCTTAATGATGAACTCGATAATGAAATGCAATGCACTCTATAATGGATGACAACAATGATCCACAATGATCTCAACTCAAATCAATCTCAACTCAACTCAAGTCTTATAGAAGCATAAAGAGAATTGTTAGAAACTCAATATGTTCTAATATCAAAGCTCAATCTCAACTCAACAATTCACCAGAAGGGACAACTCTTTCTCATAAAACCCTAGTCCAAGCATGTATCAACCAACTCAAATGTTTCCAATAATGCTCAACCACAAATTCATATAACAATGATACTCATGTTCTCTTCTAACTCATGTTCTTTGCATAACCAATGGGCTTCAACAACTATGCTTATAAAATAAGGTTTAAACACAACTCTCAAACTAGAAAACCTTGAAGCATTCAACCAACCACTTTTAAAAAGGAAACCACAATCAATCCTTTTCTCTCCAATGATATTTCAAAAATCAACCACCATAAAAAAAGTCAATGGATAATATTGCTCATACCTTTTGATGTCTTATTGGATGTCCACTAAATATGCCACACTCAACAAACTTCTTTTTCAACTTTTAACAAGAATTAGAGATCATGATTAATATCACAACAATAATATCCAAATAACACCTTATCACTCCTACTCAATAAAATACAACATGTCCCCTCATGAAAAAATTAATCACCTTTGAAAAAGAACAAAACAACCTTCACTTTTGAACCCTTTTACAAAAATAGAAATATCTCTTTACATACACCTTATTTCTCCCTCTAAGCAAGTTAATCAAATATCCCTCGAAATAATCTTTCCAACGATATATAATATGATATACTTTCAAAAGGAGAAACACCAAAAATCTTTCTTTTTCTAAACATGCATCACAACCCTTTTTCCTCCTAGGTCAACTTTAGAAAAATAAAATATATTAAAAATATATATTAACTTGCCTCTGTCCCTAATGGGATTCAATCTCGTGACGTCTCCTTGATCAGCGCTTTAACCACAGCCAACCTGCTATTGGGCCACATGCCCTCACGTGTCCAAAGGGACACGAACAAAAACTTATATCATAAACTTTTGCACCCTTCAAAAAACTTAAAAAGGGTTTGAGCGCTTCAACAAAGCAAATAACCATGGCGGGACTCAATCGTAGGACCTCCAGTGTAACACACAGTGCATGAACCACTAGGCCAAAGATGCTAATTCATTCCCCAATCGAAGGCATTCAAAAAAAAAGTGTTGGGGGTCATGAAGTCTAATATTTTGTTGGCATATATATATATATATATATGCCTTTCCTATTTCTTTAGACATCGGTGCTATAAATTAATATAGCATTTCCTCCTTTATTTAGTCGATGCTAAAATTAATATATTTAATTTTAAAATTTAAATTTAAATTTTAAATAATTTAAAATTTAAACTAAATATTTAAAAATAAATATCTCCATCACAGGGGCACCTTTTTCGACAAAACGAAAAGCCAATCTGGGTTTTAATGAAAATCCATTTCAAATCTGCCATCCATGGTTTAAAATAAAACCTTTTATTTTCTTGCCTTGGTTTTCATAAAAACCCTGTATATATCCATGCTCTCCAAAATATCATAAATGCTTATTTATGAAATGCTTTGGCCACCAAAACTCAATGTGATCTATGTGACATCAATGATCCATGTGACATCAATGAAAACATAAAATAACTCAAATTGCCAATATTTCCTTGGTCTAAATCTAAACTTCAATGTGGTTCCTTTACCAAGTGAAGGGCCTCATAGAATTTATCTATATTCAACATGGTAGAATGTAAATAGCAAAATATGGACACCATAAGTATTTTAGGTATTAATTATCACATAACCACTTAGGAAAGGAGTTGAGTTTGAAGCCATCAAAATTAGCATGCTAATGTTAGGAATATTTCTCATACTAATTTATATTGAAACTTCCATTTTCCAAGGTATAACCATTAAAATATGGGATAACTGAGGCAACCAATAGTCTACTATGTGGATCTGTATGCAATTATTAAGAATATGTTTCTTATATATTTAGCACAAAAAACTAAGCATACTACTCTAGTTAAGTATAAAGAGTAAAATTGATGACAAATTCACATAAAATCAAAATGTAGAGCTATATATTTGCCTAGCCTTAATTCTTAAAATACAAACATGTCAAATATTAGTGGATACTTGTGTTAATAATTATAATTTTTTTATGACACAAGTAAGAGGAACAACAAATGTTGATATACTTAATATCAATACTAGTGATATTGATAGAATGTTTTGCATCCACATAGGTTAGAAAGATTCAAAATTTTATATGGATATTAAATCCTAGTAAAACTTTTACTTGAATCATGATGTGGTATTCTAGAAGGATTTTCTGTGATAAGATGAGTCATTGTAATGTCATTTACCATCTTCCCATTAGGTTTGAAAGCTTCTAAGACCCTATTCAATATACCTAATTAGTCATGGCCTTTATTATAGGCTTTAAAAAATATCATATCGTATAGTATTTCCAAAGTTCTACTTTACTCATTATTGAGAGTTTTAAATGCTTAGACCATAAATAAATCTACTTGGCCAAAGTGTTTTTCAAACACATGCATAGAAAATTGAGAGATTTTTTCACTCAAAAAATATAATGGTACTCGTACCTATAAGGGTTAGTACTACACAAAATATGAAAATGATTTTCAAAACTTACTTTGATCTTTATAGATGTAGAAGACAATAAATTATTTTGATTGTACTCTTTAGCTAAAGAAGCATACCCTATTTTTAGTTCCATAATTTTTTTATGATTCTTTCCTTCATGCAATTGAAATTTGGAACACACAAATTCTCTAAAAAAGGTTCATGGATGATGTATTGAAAGTTAGGAAAATATTGGAAATTGTAAGGGAAAGTTGGAGGAGAGGGGGAGGGACCTACTCCCTCTCCCTGCTCCCCTTTCCCTGGTTCTTGCCCAGTCCCTGATTCATCCCAGGTCATCCCACTCTGGGAATGGTTTGTAGTAGATGATCTCCTTGGGGGGAGATCCTTGCCCACTTTCTGCTCCTTTCCCAGTAGTTTTGGGGTTTCCTTGCTTGAGTCCTGGGCCTGGTGCTTCCTAGGGATCTTCTAGGGTTTCTTGCATGTTCTCAAGATCCTTTCCCTAATCTCCCTCAGGCTTTCCCCTGGGGTTTTTTCATAGGTTTTTTACTTGGATCCAGTTCCTAGGGCTTTCTCGATCTATGGTGGTTGCAGGTTGGGTTTTCGATTGCTTCTTGGTGCATCTTGTGAGGTACTCACTTCATCGAGGTTGGTCTGGGGGGCCATTTTCCTCTTTGCTCATGACTCCTCTCTGGGATGCCTTTAGTTGCTGGTGGTCCCATACCTTTGGGTGGGGCCATGTTTGATTTCCTATTTGAAGCATTCTTCTTGTTGGATCTTCTGCATGGTGGATGCTTAGAGCATTTGCATGGCCTTGAAGGGGCCTCTTCCTATGCTTGAGTTGTTCCTAGACCCAGTCCCAGTTCCCTGAAGTTGTTCGTGTGCAAGGATGGGGGTTCATGGTCCTTTCTTTTGGGGTGCTTAGGGTTTTCTACTATATTTCTTGATATTGGGGAGGGGACTTGTGATCAATGCATGCAAACCCTTGGCTCCCTCAGTTTAGGCTTCCAAGGATCCCATATTTGTGCCTGTTGCTGCTTTTCACTTGGGCTTCGCATGTTTTTCATTTTGGTTTCCTGTTCGGGGGCTTCTACTTTCTGGTCCTGCTTCTCGATGGACTCTCAAAGCTTATTCTTGGCCTTGAGGGGGGGGCTCTTCCTATTCCTGAGTTGTTCCCAGTCCTAGTTCCAGTTCCCTAGAACTTTTCATGAGCAAGGATGGTGGGTTCCTAGTCCTTTCTATTGGAATGCTTGGGGTTTCTTCTGCATTTTCTAGTCTTGGGGTGGATTCCAGTGCACTTGTAGTTGTGGTCACTCCTTCCTCCTTTAGTTTTGGCTTCCAGGGATCCTTTCTTTGTGCTTGTTGTTGTTGTCCCTGGCTCCTTTCGGCTTCCTCGTACTCCTATTGGCGGGATACCAGTGTTGCAGTTTTTCAAATTTGTTCTTCTGCTAGATTTCTTGCTGGGTGGGATTTTTTGAACCTGTTGGTTTTTCCTCTGGGCGAGATTTTTTGAACCTGCTGGTTTTCTTGTTGGGCAGGATTTTTCAAATATGATTTTTTGCTGGTTTTTCTGTTGGGAGGGACTCTCCAAACATGTTGGTTTTCCCGTTGGGCGGGGTTTTTTAAATTTTTTTTTTTTTTTGGGTTTCCCATTGGGCGGGATTTTCCAAACCTACTGGTTTTTTCTGTTGGGTAGGATTTTCAATTTGGTGGTTTTCAGCTACTTCCCACTAGACAGGATTTTTTGAACTTGTTGGTTTTCCCGCTGGGTAGGATTTTTCAAATATGATTTTTTGTTGGTTTTCCTGTTGAGCAAGACTCTCCAAACTTTTTTGTTATCCTGTTGGGCAGGGTTTTCCAAATTCATTTTTTTGCTAGTTTTCCCGCTGGGCGGGATTTTCCAAACCTGCTGGTTTTCCTGCTGGGCGAGATTTTCAATTTGGTGGTTTTCAACTGCTTCTCACTGGGTGGGATTTTTAAATTTATCATCCTGCTAGTTTCTCGTTATGTGGGATTTTTCAAAATTGGTGGTTTCTCGCTGGGCAGGACTTGTCTGTTCCCGCTGGGCGGGTTTTTCCAAACTGGTTATTTCCCGTTGGACGAGATTTTTCAAATTGATTGTTCTTGACCTTTGGTTTGGTCGATTGACCTGTTGTAAAAAGGTTGTGGATTCCTTTCAAAAATATAATTTTAACCTACCAAAAAAAATGCTGGGAAAAGATTTATCAACCTTGTACTTGGGAAGATATAATTCAATTATCCCTATTATAGACTTACTTCAAAGTTAGATCTCTTACCTAAGTTTTTTATTGACCAACAAGTTCATTTTAGAACTCCTCTAGTAGCTCAACATGATTAATCAAACCTTTTATTTTAAAAAGAGTAGAGTTACACCATGTTATGGCACAAGGATAGAATTATTAGATTTTAATCCAAATTTGGCCTAATATTTTGGATCTTGAGTAGAATCAAATATAATAGCAATTAAAATATAATTTGGCCAATATAAATAATAACATTTACAAAAATATCAAATATGAATATAAAATGGCCATAGTCAGACATGCAGTAACATGAAGAAAATGTATAGTAGAATTGCTCAAAATATGAATAAAAGCTTCGATGTTATTAATGCTTGAATGTGATCTTGATAGATACATTTGATATTCTTCTATTACAATACATGGAGCTTTGTCTCCATAATATAGCCTTACAAATATGACTCTTCAAGTACTTGATTATTGCTCTCGTCACATATATTGGACATACATAACTTCCTATTCCATGCATGTTGGAGTATAGTAAATTAATTGGTACATGCTAATGTACCCCCATGGTACCTTCAATGGTACATTTGTAAATAATATATTAGGGTTGACTCATATTTTAGTGTGTGAGTTATATTTCCCCCTTTATGTAAGTGTGAATATGCAGGAAATGAACTAGTGGCATGTGATGTGCAAATGTAAGTTGAGTCTATGTGCACAAGTGTCTTGTATGTATGAGAAAAATATGTAATATAAATATGTGCACAAGTTTATTATATTAGAGTGTGCAAGTTATAGAAGTGTAAGAGTCATGTATAGATGTGCATATGTTATAGTGTCAAGTGTTCATCAAGTATGAAAGTGGTAAGTAGATAAGCCAAGAGTCATGATATTTGGCATATGCATAGGAATAGTCATGTAAAGAGACACTAATATGACTATATTATTGAGACAATGCTCCAAATATGAGACAAAAACAATCATCATCAACTACAATTCATATATATTGTAAGAGAAATATGAGTAATAAAGTTTGCATACATTTTGAGCAATTAATATTGTAATTTGTATTACATGCTTAGTACATGTTGATTAAGGCTATTTACATTCATATTGTTGTTTATTATTGAATTTTATTTGATATATTATAATCCTTATTTTACATATTAATTTGCTCATATTATTCTACTCTTATCATTATCTTAACCTTATTATATTGTGGCTATATTATATTTAATCATGTGATATGTGTGGTAGTATTAAGCATTAAAAAGCCTTCAATGCATAAAACTCTCACATGTCCTTTGGCTTCTCATCTTTCCACTTGTATACATGACTCTTGACTCTCTACTTACATGCACACTTAGCTCTATGACACTTGCAATATTTTACATGACACTTGTGCACATTCATATTTGCACACTTAATTACATAATACATGCACTTTATCTTATTACACACTTGCACTCTTATTTACATGGCACTTGTGCATATCCTGCACATAGACACTTACATAAAGAAAAAATATAAATCACACTCCTAAACTATAGACTCAAATCATATTCTAATATTTACATTATATTATAGGTACCATAGGGGTACATTAGCAAGTATTAAATAATGTAATATTCTCCAACACCCCCTTGTATTATATTATTTGGCTATTGAAGAGTTCAATCTTTAGTGATGCAGGAGCATCCGGTAATCTTAGAGCAATCTTGCATCTTCCAAAATGTCTTTAGAATTTTCTAAGTTCCTAGCATTTGTTTTATTTTCGATGTTTTTCCAAGGAGGGGGGGGAGTTTTGTGGAAGCATTGAAGGCAAGTTTCTTAAGCTTGGGGAGAGGTCGCGAAATCGTGACCTCAAAAGGTTTGGCAGGGAGTGAGCCAGTTTTGTCGCGATATCGCGACGTCGCGATATCGCGACCTTAGTTCAAAGCAAAGGTGGCAGCAAGGTTCCGTCGCGATATCGCGACGTCACGATATCGCGACGTTGGTTCATCGCAAGGGCAGAGAGGATGGAGACGTCGCGATATCACGACATCGTGATATCACGACGTTAGTACAACGCAAGGGCAGAGGAGATGATGCTGTCGCGATGTCGCGACCAGTCAAGGACCGACACGTGGCACAACATTGGTCAGCCGCGGGAGTTAAAGAAGTTAGAGAGCAAAGTAAGGCCCAAAAAAGAGAACAAACGGACGGCCGAGAGCGGCCGAGTTTGACACGTGGACGGCCACGAGTAACTTGACAATTGTGCAGGGCGCGTGTTCCAAATTTATTACGTCGAAGAGAAGGCATGGCCAGTTTTACATGCGGACAGCTACGTGTGTTAAAACGAGATGAGGGCCACGGCCACGTATTTATGTATTGTTGGCAAAGTAACAGGTACGGACATTAAAACAGACACAGGCAATGGCCATTATGAAGGAGACCAACGCAGAGGAACAACCTGACTTAGACGGCGGTTGCAGGTCGAGGAGAACCATTAATGAAAGCCTCCTGGTAGATCGGGCAGATGGCCCATTTATGGTCAAAAATTTGAAAAGCCCAGGGAGGGGGAAAATTCGAATTTGAAACTTTCGTTAGGCGAGCATTAATGGCTGAGAGGATCGGGGCCTCGATAAAAACCCAAAAAAAATTGTAAGGGGAGGATGGTGAGTTCGGGATTGGGGGAAAGAAGTAGTGTGCCTGGACATTGTAACAGGGACTGTATTTTTTTTATTTCACTGAAATTTAATGAGAAGTTGTTCGCTGTAATCTCGACCTTGCCATCAAGTGGTATCAGAGCGGGAGCTCCTGAGCGTGTAACAGATCGCCGGAAAGAGGCAGTTACACCAGGATCTGTGGGAGGAATTTAAAAAAAAAAAAAAAAAGGAAATTATAATGCCTCCACGAAGGAACCGTGGCGGGGTAGGAAATGTGGTGCCGGCCGAAGACTTCCGGGCCTTGCAGAGACAAGTTCAAGCCCTGCAAGCAGAATTACGCAGAAGGCACGAGCCCGGAAGGGATGAGGACAGTGAGGACGAAGTTGAAGAGGAAGACCAATCTGAGGAGGAGGAAGAGGCTATGGACCCTGCGCAAGCTCGGTTATATAAGGCCATCTCTCAGATTGGAAAGCAACCAAAAATGGAGGTTTCCACGTACTCGGGTAACTTGAATCCAGAAGAAGTAATTGACTGGATAAATGATTTAGAGGAGTATTTCGAGTACGAGGAGGTTGAGGACCCTAATCGGGTCAGATTTGCTAAGACCAAGTTGAAGGGTCATGCCGGCATTTGGTGGAGGGGGATACGGTTGGAGAGAAACAGACGAGGGAAAGAGAGAATAACCAGGTGGGACAGAATGGTTGAGAAGCTGAAAAGACAGTTCATCCCGACAGACTACGAGTTGGATCTGTTAAGAAAGATGCAGAGTTTGAGACAGACGAACAGAACTGTCCAAGAGTACACCGAAGAGTTTTACAAAATTTCCATTAGAACTGGGCATTTAGAGGGGAACAAAGAGAAGGTAGCCCGTTATATCAATGGGTTGAGACTCGGCATCCAGGAAGAGCTGAGTCTAGTTCGGGTAAGCACCATTGAGGATGCTTACCGGTTGCCTTAAAGGTAGAAGAAAAAACTGAATAGGCGGTTTGAAGGCAAGCAAAGAGGAAGGGGCCGTGGTGGAAGAACTGGTGGGAGGACCAGTGGAGAAAAGTATAAGGACCCGAAGAAGACTGGTGAAGCCAGTGGTAGCCCAGATCAAAGGGAGGAGGATGCTCATCAACCCCGAGACCAGAACAGCTACCCAAGAGGACGGGGTGGATCTGGACGGGGATTTGGAAGGGGAGTATTTCGTGGAACATGTTTCCACTGTGGTGAAGAAGGGCATCGTGCATTCGAGTGTCCACAACACCGGGAAAGAACGAACAAGAGGCCTGAGGGTCCGGCCAGAGCTGCTGTGGCAGAGGAAGATGCTGAGTCTGAGCATTCCGAAGAAGCGGAGAGGGGAGAAACAATGATTGTAAGAAGAGTCCTGTTGAATGAGGAGAAGGACACAGACCAGAGAAAAGGTTTATTCCGCACCAGATGTAAATGTGCAGGCAAGGTTTGCAATATCATTATTGACAATGGTAGCACGGATAACCTGGTTTCTGAGGAAATGGTTACAAAGCTACAGTTAGAAAGGAAGAAGCACCCACACCCATACCGGGTCGCATGGTTACAGAAAGACCACAGAGCTTTGGTCAATGAGCAGTGTTCCGTTAAATTCAACATTGGAAATTATTGTGATGAGGTCTGTGTGACATCCTGCCCATGGATGCTTGCCACATGTTGCTGGGGAGGCCCTGGCAGTTTGACCGAAATGCAGTGCATGATGGCCGTGCCAACACCTACTCATTGACAAAGAATGGTGTACGCCATAAACTAAAGCCCTTGAAGGATGCGGATGAAAAGGTATGTAACAATTCCAGAGTTTGTTTAGTTGAGGGGAGAGAGTTCCTGAACGGGTTGAAGCATGAACATTTATGTTATGCAATAATCCCTAGAGTTAGGGAGAAGGAATGCCAGGATACCCCAGCAGAAGTCCAAAATCTACTGGAGGAATTTCCAGATATTGTGTCAGACAATGTGCCTGAGGGTTTACCCCCAGTAAGGAAAATTAGCCATCATATAGACTTAGTACCGGGATCAAGCTTGCCAAATAAAGCTGCACACAGGATGACGCCTGTAGAGACTGAGGAGTTAAATAGACGAGGTCCAGGAATTGTTAGAAAAGGGATTGATTCGGGAAAGTTTGAGTCCATGCGCAGTACTGCGATCGCTGGCGCCAAAGAAGGATGGGGAATGGAGGATGTGTACAGACTCACGGGCCATCAACAAAATCACTATTAAGTACAGGTTCCCGTTGCCAAGAATGGATGATATCATGGACTGTTTAAGTGGAGCTGAATACTTCACAAAGATTGACCTGAAAAGTGGCTATCATCAGATCCGTATCCGAGAGGGAGATGAATGGAAGACAGCCTTCAAGACAAGAGAAGGCTTGTATGAATGGTTGGTCATGCCATTTGGGCTGTCCAATGCACCAAGTACTTTCATGCGGCTGATGAATGAAGTACTGAAGGAATTCCTGGGAAGATTTGTAATTGTTTATTTAGATGATATCTTGATATTCAGCAGGACCCTGGGAGAACACCTGATGCACATCAGGAAGGTTTTTGAGAAGCTGCGGGAAGAGCAGTTGTTAATAAATCTGAAAAAGTGTAATTTTGTCAAAAGGGAGTTAGTATACCTGGGGTTTGTAATCTCAGCAGAAGGCCTGAAAATGGACCCAGAGAAGGTAAGAGCCATCATTGAATGGCCTACCCCAAGAAGCACAACAGAAGTAAGATCCTTTCATGGTTTGGCCAGCTTTTACAGGAAGTTCATAAAGAACTTCAGCAGCATCTGTGCACCTCTCACGGAAACAATGAGGGGGGATAAAAAGGAGTTCAAGTGGACATCAGGGGCTGAAAGGAGCTTTGATGCATTGAAGAGAAAAGTTACAGAACAGCCTGTGTTGGCACTTCCAGACTTTAACAAGGTATTTCAGGTGGACTGTGATGCCAGTGGCGATGCAATAGGGGCTATATTGAGTCAAGGGGGCAAACCAGTTGCTTATTTCAGTGAGAAGCTAAATGACGCTCGAAAAAAGTATTCAGTTTATGACCAAGAATTTTATGCCATAGTTCAGGCTCTGAAAAAGTGGAGACACTATTTATTACCAAAGGAGTTTGTTCTATTTACTGACCATCAGGCTTTACAATACATTAACAGTCAGACAAAACTGAATCAAAGGCACCTGAAATGGGTGGAGTTCCTCCAAAGTTATACCTTTGTGCTGAAGCACAGAAGTGGAAAGTCAAACAGAGTTGCAGATGCCTTGAGCAGAAGGCAGACCTTACTGATTAGACTGACAGTGGAGGTAGTGGGGTTTGAAGAACTGAAGGATTTGTACCCTGCAGATCCGGATTTTGTAGAAGCTTGGAAGGCTTGCTTAACACCTGTTACGGTGGACCGAACAAAATGGTTGGATTTCCTAATCCAAGATGGAATGTTGTTCAAGGGAAGCAAATTGTGCATTCCAAGGAGCTCCATGCGGGAGAACTTGATCAAGGAAAAGCACAACGGAGGATTGGCTGGACACTTTGGTAGGGATAAGACTATTGCCCTAGTGGATGAAAATTATTACTGGCCACAACTTCAGCAAGATGTGAGGAAGTTTGTGCAAGGATGCAGAATATGTCAGATGGCAAAGGGCACAAGGCAAAACACAGGATTATACCAGCCGCTACCTGTACCGGAGAGGCCATGGGAAGACATAAGCATGGATTTCATCCTTGGATTACCAAGGACACAAAGAGGAAATGACTCTGTATTTGTGGTGGTGGATCGATTCTCCAAAATGGCACATTTTATCCCCTGCCAAAAGACCAGTGATGCAGTTCACATTGCAGGGTTGTTCTTCAAGGAAGTGGTTAGACTTCACGGTCTGCCAAGAAGCATAGTTTCTGATAGAGATACCAAGTTTGTTGGATACTTTTGGAGAACTCTGTGGAAGAAGATGAAAACAGACCTGAAATTCAGTTACGCATACCACCCACGGATCGACGGACGGACAGAGGTGGTGAACGAAGCACTGGGTAATCTATTGAGGTGTTTGATAGCGAGATCAGCCCAAGGGATGGGATTTAGTTTTACCGCGAGGCAGAATTTGCGTATAACGATTCGAGTTAATAAAAGCACGAGATAAATCTCCATTCCAGATAATATATGGACACATCCCGAGGAATGTGTCTGAACTAAGAAAGTTGGACAGAAAAGAAAAATGTAGTGCCGAAGCAGAAGAATTTGCAGAACATATGAAAAGTCTGCATGAGGAAGTAAGAAGACAAATTACAAAAATGAACAGTCAATATAAGACAAGGGCAGACCAGAAGCGACGGTTCAAGGAGTTCAAGGTTGGAGATGAGGTTATGGTGCATCTCAGGAAGGAGAGATTTCTTGCCAAGACTTACAATAAATTGAAGATGAAAAAGTTTGGACCATGTAAAATACTGGGAAAGCGGGAGTCAGGAAATGCGTATGAGGTGGAATTGCCGAGTTGGCTTGATATTTCACCTATTTTTAATATTTCAGATTTAGTGGAATATCATGAGGGAGAAGGCACAGAGAGGCAAAGTCCAGAATTATGGCAAATTCCAGCATCCACTCCAAGCACAAATGAGGCCGAGGAAGTATTGGATACCCGTGAAGGCAGAAGCACCAGAAACAGACAGTATACTGAGTATTTGATCAAGTGGAAGGGCAGGCCTGTTGAAGATGCAACTTGGTTGTCTAAAACGGAGGTTGACCGCCTGGGTCTTCCTCTAACAACCCAAAAGTGAGGATCACTTTTCTTTAATTACCCCGGGTGTCTGATGCAGGAGCATCCGGTAATCTTAGAGCAATCTTGCATCTTCCAAAATGTCTTTAGAATTTTCTAAGTTCCTAGCATTTGTTTTATTTTCGGTGTTTTTCCAAGGAGGGGGGGGAGTTTTGTGGAAGCATTGAAGGCAAGTTTCTTAAGCTTGGGGAGAGGTCACGAAATCGCGACCTCAAAAGGTTTGGCAGGGAGTGAGCCAGTTTTGTCGCGATATCACGACGTCGCGATATCGCGACGTCGCGATATCGCGACCTTAGTTCAAATATCGCGACGTTGGTTCATCGCAAGGGCAGAGAGGATATCGCGACGTCGCGATATCGCGACGTCGTGATATCGCGATGTTAGTACAACGCAAGGGCAGAGGAGATGATGCTGTCGCGATATCACGACAGGTCACGATTTCGTGACCTGTCGCGATGTCGCGACCAGTCAAGGACCGACACGTGGCACAACATTGGTCAGCCGCGGGAGTTAAAGAAGTTAGAGAGCAAAGTAAGGCCCGAAAAAGAGAACAAACGGACGGCCGAGAGCGGCCGAGTTTGACACGTGGACGGCCACGAGTAACTTGACAATTGTGCAGGGCGCGTGTTCCAAATTTATTACGTCGAAGAGAAGGCATGGCCAGTTTTACATGCGGATAGCTACGTGTGTTAAAATGAGATGAGGGCCACGGCCACGTATTTATGTATTGTTGGCAAAGTAACAGGTACGGACATTAAAATAGACACAGACAATGGCCATTATGAAGGAGACCAACGCAGAGGAACAACCTGACTTAGACGGCGGTTGCGGGTCGAGGAGAACCATTAATGAAAGCCTCCTGGTAGATCGGGCAGATGGCCCATTTATGGTCAAAAATTTGAAAAGCCCAGGGAGGGGGAAAATTCGAATTTGAAACTTTCGTTAGGCGAGCATTAATGGCTGAGAGGATCGGGGCCTCGATAAAAACCCAAAAAAAATTGTAAGGGGAGGATGGTGAGTTCGGGATTGGGGGAAAGAAGTAGTGTGCCTGGACATTGTAACAGGGACTGTATTTTTTTATTTCACTGAAATTTAATGAGAAGTTGTTCGCTGTAATCTCGACCTTGCCATCATTTAGTCTTTAGTCTTTGTCTTCATATTAGATCTTGTGTTCATCCATTGCCTTTGTCAATAGTTTTTTCATGAATTATGCTCGATCCATCTTCATGTTTCTTGTATTTTGAATAAATCAAACAAATCATATTTAATATTTTTCATAAAGATAATTTAATATTCCTTCTAAGAAACCCGTAGTGTCAATAGCAAATATTTCATATTTGATTGAACCCATATCTTTAATTTTGTTTTTTCTTATGACACATTTCTTGTTTATATTTATGAATTTAAATTTTATTATTCTTCCTTTTCCAACCAATTGAGAAATAGATATAATATTAATGGATAACCCCAAACATATAAAACATATTCTAGCACAAAATCTAAAAATGGCATGCTAGGTATTACTTTTCTAGCTCCTTGAACATAACAAACCTTATTATCTACAAATATCAGTGGTTCATTTGGTCTAGCATCTAATGATTCTGAAAAACATAGACTTATACTGAGATGGGGAGGTGAACAATATAAGATGCAACCATTTAAAAAACTTTATTTTAGATAGCAGTGGCATCACCATAACATTAATCATCACAGAAAGCAACACACAAAGAAGAGCCATTTTAACATGGTTCACCCAAGATGGGCTACATCCACAAAAATATGTTCACTAAAATCTTTCTCAATCAAGTTATTTTGGAAATCCTTTCCCTCAACAAGTATTTATGAGCCTCCTGCCCAAAGGAGAATCCTTCCCCTCAACAAGTATTTATGAGCCTCCTGCCCAAAGGAGATGTCCTATACCGTAAAGATCTGGAAATGATACTTCAGAAGATCACTGCCTCTTCTGCTACTAGTAGGTGGAACTCCTTTCCATAGAAGACATCATGTCCTCCTTACTCTGGCTCTAGAGACTTATGTCCTCACTGATCACCTCCACATTTGCTCATCAAAACCTGTACTAAATACATTCAGTCGGTCCAGCACAAGTCCTCTCAAATTCTATCATAAATCTGCACCAATCTCAGTCCTTTGGTCTAGCACAAATCTGCTCTCAAATATCTATCAGATATGTCCCAAGCTTAAGCCAAAAGCTTGAAAAATAAAATCACAACTGCTCACAAGTCTTCACCAAGACTTCATTGAATCTTTCCACAAGTTCTTAAACAAGAACCTGTCTAAATCATTCCACAAGTTCTCCACAAGAACCTGTCCAAATCAGTCCACAAGTTCTCCACAAGAACCTATCCAAATCAGTCCACAAGTTCTCCATAACAACCTGTCCAAATCAGTCCTAGCAATCTCACCAAGAACTTGCCCAAATCAACTCAAGCAATCTCACCAAGAAACTTGCCCAATGTGAACACACAAAGAGAATTTTTAGAGACCCAATGTGTTTCATCCAATCATATCAAATCAATCTCATAGAAGCATAAAGAGAATTGTTAGAGACTCAATATGTTCTATCCTTCAACTCTCAATCTCAACTCAAATCAATCTCATAGAAGCATAAAGAGAATTGTTAGAGACTCAATATGTTCTATCCTTCAACTTCCAATCTCAACTCAAATAAATATCATATAAGCATAAAGAGAATTGTTAGAGACTCATTATGTTCTATCCTTTAACTTTCAATATCAACTCAAATCAATCTCATAGAAGCATAAAGAGAATTGTTAGAGACTCAATATGTTCTATCCTTCAACTTTCAATCTCAACTCAAATCAATATCATAGAAGCATAAAGAGAATTGTTAGAGACTCAATATGTTCTATCCTTCAAATTTCAATCTCAACTCAAATAAATATCATAATGCATAATCAATACTTCCACTTTCGGAAAATAAGATCCACTCCAAATAAGGAAACTTAATTTAATCATTTTCACTCCAAACTTATTTTTAGAAAACCATCAATCAATAATAACCATGGAAGAATGTGCCCATACCTTTACTTTGATGAAGAAGGAGAACTCAAAAATTTTCACAACACTAACTCTCAATTTTCCACAAATTAGAGTTAGCAACAATGGAATAATGTAAAACAATAAAAATCCAAATAACACCTTATCACTCCAACTTAACATCAACCACCAAAAGATAATACACATAGAAAATAATCCTTTTTACACCTTATTACTCCACATAAACATTAAGCATCAATAATAACAATGTCAAAGCAATATTTCTATTTAACATTATACCTCCATCCAATTACCAACAATAATTGCCAAGTCAAATCAAATATTCCACATTATCAACAAAAGATCTACCTTGGCCAAAAATCAATTCTCCAACCTTAAGCGCCAAAGTGCTTCCTCCTCCAAACTCGTGGCCCAAAGCAACTGTTGTACCACGTGCACAATAATCCATGACCAAAATGAAAATGAAACATGCCCATACGCGAATCGAACTCAACACCTCTGCCTAGCGAGTGCCTTCGCTCCACTACCTCCGTTGTTGGAGCACAAGTGCCCAATGAAACTCTCAAGTGCTACTCATCGTTTTACCTTCCCTTTACTCATAAAAGACAACCAAAATTTCCTTCCTCATAGGCACACGAAATCTGAATTTAACACAGACTAGATTTGTCTTCCTCACTGCGCACAAAATCAGAATTTAACATAGACCAGATTTGTCTTCCTCATTGGTGCACGAAATCAGAAATTAACATAGAACAAAATGAGACTCAAAAATCACAGCGCAATCTAAAATCGAAGGTCATAGAGCAATACAAATTCAAATGTAATCGTGCAAATCGAAGGTACTTAAAACCTTAGGAAATAATGCCCTTTAATAGTCTTTCATCCCATGCAAATTGACGTTGGTGCTCCTTTCAAACGTTGTTTTTTTCATCCCATGCAAGTTGACGTCGGTGAGGTAAGTCTTTTACATGAGCGCCGCTAAGGGTTTAGAAACCCTTTCAATAATAATTATTAAATTAATAATTATTATTTTATTAATAATAAACTTAACTTAAAACCTTTTCAAAGGTTTGAGTTAATTTATTTATTAATAATCAAAATGGAATTTTAAGGTTTTTTCAAGGAGCAAAACCTTTTCATTAAGCCAATATGGTTTTAATAAAAACCCTTAATGAGTCCAGATGGTTTTAAGAAAACCTTATCACCATGGTTTTAATAAAAACCCTTAAACAAACATCATGGAACTTTCAAGATCTTTTTGTCACCAAACTCTTTTTGACATTAGCACAAATTCCTTTTGACATCAATGACAACTCACAACCATGAATCTAGGAAACATACCCAAAATTAGCAATAATATCCCCTTTGTCATTGATGGCAAACCACTACTGAAACCACTACCAACTATCAAAATTGAAACCAACTAAAAACCATCCTCTGAAGCTTTGCTCCCCCTGACTCAAGGCTCTCCCCCTTACTCAAATCTCTCCCCCTTTGTCATCAATGGCAAAGGGTCACCTTTGGGGCTTAGGGCTAAGAATGAGCCTCTTAGCTTAGCCCCTCCCCCACCTCCTATTGAGGTGATTAATTCTTGGTTGGGAGTGAAACTACTCCCAAATTCTTCCTTAAATACTCAAAAGTCTCTCTTGGAAGAGGTTTGGTGAAAATGTCAACAATTTATTCCTTAGTAGGCACATATTCCAGCTTAACCTGCTGCTCTCTTAGAAAGTGATATTTGATGGGAATATGCTTTGTTCTTGAGTGCATTATTAGATTCTTGGAGATACTTATGGCACTTGTATTATCACACAATATGGAAATATGGGTTGATCATGCTTTATTTTGAAATCCTCCAAGGTAGTCTTCATCCATAAAACTTGTGTACAACAAGCTACTACTGCTATGTATTCTGCCTCTGTTGTAGACAAGGAAACTGAAGGTTGTTTCTTGCTTAACTAAGCAACTAAACAATTCCCCAAAAAGAAAGCTCCACCACTAGTGCTTTTTATGTCATCAATATTTCCAGCCCAATATGCATCTGTAAAAGTTGTGAGAGTGAACTTATCGCTCTTGGGATACCAAAGCCCAAGATCCATAGTGCCTTTCAGATATCTGAGAATCCTTTTTACTGCCATAACATGAGTTTCTTTTGGTGCAGCCTGAAACCTTGCAACTAGTCCCACTGCTTGCATGATGTCTAGTCTGGTAGTTGTAACATAAAGTAAACTGCCAATCATGGATTTGTACAACCTTTGATCTACCTCTAGAGATTCATCATCCTTTCTCAACTTACACCCTATAATCATTGGAGTACTAACAAGTTTGCTATCCTCCATACCAAAAATTTTTAGCATCTCTCTTATGTACTTGCCTTGTGAGAGAAATATTCCTTCTTCTGATTGGGCAATCTGAAGTCCTAAGAAGAAGGACAATTCCCCAATCATGGACATCTCAAATTCACTCTGCATATTGTTAGTAAAATATTTACACATTTTGGTGTTATTACCTCCAAAAATGATATCATCAACATAAACAACCACAATTAAGATATTATTTCCATCATTTTTGATATACAAATTGCTATCTGCCATACCTTTTCTGAAACCTTGTTTCTGAAGATACCTGTCAAGCCTCGAATACCAAGCCCTAGGATCTTGTTTCAAACCATACAATGCATTTTTCAATCTACACACAAAATCTGAATTTTCTAAAAGTAAAAACCCTTCTAGTTGTTCAATGTAGACTTCTTCCTCTAACACACCATTTAGAAAAGCTGATTTGACATCCATCTGATAGACCTTGAAGTTTTTAAAACTTGAAAAAGCCAAAAACATTCTAATAGCCTCAAGATGAGCAATTGGAGCAAAATTTTCTTCAAAATCAATTCCTTCTACTTGAGCATAACCTTTGCAAACTAACCTTGCTTTATTTTTGACTACCTGACCATCTTCATTTAGCTTGTTTTTGAAGACCCACTTAGTTCCAATGACATTTTTATCTTTAGGTCTTGGAACAAGTTCCCAAGTCTCACTCTTCTCTATCTATTCCAATTCTTCATTCATAGCATTTATCCAAAACTTATCTCCATAGGCTTCACTGAGATCTTTTGGCTCAATATGAGATAACAAAGAAACATATGTATGGGAATTTGAAGATATGATTCTTCTCCTTGTCTATATTACTTCTGGATTACCAATGATTTGATCCTTTGGATGGTGTTTTTGAACATATCTGGATGGAGTTTTAGGAAGGAGTTGTTGTCTTTCCTCTTCTTCTTTATCTAAATCCTCCCTGAATTCTTCTTGGCAATCTTCATCATCAATTTCTTGAACTGGTTATCTTATCCCTGTTTTCTCATCCACTATAACATTTATGCTTTCCACAATAGTACAAGTTCTTTTGTTGTAGCATCTATAGGCTTTGCTCTTGCTGGAGTACCCAAGAAAAATGCCCTCATCACATCTAGGATCAAACTTCCCTAAATTCTTATCTTCCCTTCTGATGTAACATTTACTACCAAAAACTCTAAAATGTTTTACTATGGTTGGTCTTCCTTTCCATAGCTCATAGGGAGTTTTGTGATGATTGACTCTTAACTGAGCTCTGGTGATAATATACACTATTGTACTAACTGCCTCTTTCCAAAAACCATCAGGAAGCTTTGACTCATTCAACATAGCTCTAGCCATATTTTCAATAGTTCTATTTTTTCTTTCAACTACTCCATTTTGTTGAGGAGTTCTTGCTACTAAAAATTCCCTCTTAATCCCTTGTTGCTCACAATAATCCATAAATTCATTTGAAGTGAATTCTCCTCCTCTATCTAATCTTAAGCATTTTATTCTTTTGTATGTTTCATTCTCTATCATTTCTTTGAAGGCTTTAAACTTGTCAAGGGCTTCAAATTTTTCTTTCAGAAAGGTAACCCAAGTCATTCTAGAGAAATCATCTATGAAAAGCATGAAGTAACTCTCTCCCTGTATACTCCGAGTTCTGGTGGGACCACACAAATCAGTATGAATAAGATCTAAAGGTTTGGATGACATGTACCCTTTAGCCTTAAAGTTGGTTCTAGTTTGCTTTCCATGTTGACAAGGACCACAAATAGTATTTTGGGGTCTTTTCAATTTAGGTAAGTCTCTGACTGCTTTCTTATGGCTAATGTTGATAAGATTATCAAAGCTCAAATGTCCCATTCTTTTATGCCATAGCCAAATTTCATCCTCTTGAGACAAAAAACACTTTTCCCTTTTTATCTCACTTAGCATGTAGAGGTTGTTAGGAGTTTGTCTTGCATTAGCAATGATTTTTCCATTCTCTACTTTCCTTATCTCACATCTATCAGAATAGAAAGTCACCATATGACCCCTGATCACAAAGTTGGCTAACACTCAAAATATTATGTCTCAATCCTTCTACATAAAGCACATTTTTAGTTCTGGTTTTTCCATCTAAACTTAGAGAACCCTTTCCACAAATTTTAGCTGATCTGTTATCTCCAAAGCTAATTGACCCTCTACTAGTTTCTTTGAGAACTATAAAATTTTCTTTTTCTCCAGTCATGTGCCTAGAACATCCACTATCAAGGTACCATTTTTCTTCCTTATCTTGAGCATGAAGAGCAGTTTGAACTATCATAGATATAGTTTTATTTCCATTTGTTTTCCTAACATTCACTTCACTAGATCTTTCCAATTTACACATTCTAGCTATATGCCCAAAATTATTGCATTTGTAACACATAATACTATCATCCATGAGTGGTGCAAAATAATTAACATTTTTCTTAACATTGTCATTCACAATCCTAGTACAATGGATAGCTCTATGACCATATTTATTGCAAGAAAAACAATAGCCATGGAAAGTATTATGTAACCTGTTTGGAAGCCTTTGATGAGTGTTCCTTCTTTTGTGATCAACTCTTGTCCATTGCTCTCCTTTGTTTTCTTCTTTTCTAGTATCCTTTGGTTTTTGAAAGTTGACTTTATTTCTGTTGGATGTTCCTGCTTCTTGGATATGGAGATCTTCTTCCCTTTGCTTTCCAAGAAAAATATTTTGTTTAAGACTCATTTGTTCAAGTCTAACTCTTAGAGAAACCACCTCTTCTTCAAGTCTCTCACATTTAGCTTCCTTCCCTTTCAAAACCTCTATCAAAACCTTCTCAACTTTCTTTCCTTCTTCAGCTAGGATCTTGAAGTCTGTGAGATTTTGAGATAGTTCTATTTTGGCCATTTCTTCTTCTTGATTTTGTTGTTTTAAAAAAAAATTCTCTTCCCTGACTTTTTCCAGATTTCTTAGGGCCAAAAATAATTCCCCTTTCAAATCAAATTCAATCTCTTCATCACTTTTTGTGCTCATATGATCTTTCGAGGGATCCTTCTCCAAGTTGTTAGGCTCTTCTTGGAGAGACCCGCTCTAATACCAATTGAAGAACATAGACTTATACTGAGAGGGGGGGTGAACAGTATAATATGCAACCATTTAAAAAACTTTACTTTAGATAGCAGTGGCATCACCATAACATTAACCATCACAGAAAGCAACACACAAAGAAGAGCCATTTTAACATGGTTCACCCAAGATGGGCTACATCCATAGAAATATTTTCACTAAAAGCTTTCTCAATCAAGTTCTTTGGGAAATCCTTTCCCTCAACAAGTATTTATGAGCCTCCTACCCAAAGGAGAATCCTTCCCCTAAACAAGTATTTATGAGCCTCCTACCCAAAGGAGATGTCCTATCCCCCAAAGCTCTGGAAATGATACTTCATAATATCACTGCCTCTTATGCCACTAGCAGGTGGAACTCCTTTCCATAGAAGATATCTTGTCCTCCTTGCTCTGGCTCTAGAGACATTTGTCCTCACTGATCACCTCCATAGCTACTCATCAAAACCTGTACTAAACATAGTCATTCGGTCCAACACAAGTCCTCTCAAACTCTATCATAAATCTGCACCAAACTCATTCCTCTGGTCCAGCACAAATCTGCTCTCAAATCTCTGTCAAATTTATCCCAAGATTAAGCCAAAATCTTGAATAAATCAATCACAACTGCTCACAAGTCTTCACCAAGACTTCATCAAATATGTCCACAAGTTCTTCAACAAGAACCTATCCAAATCAGTCCACAAGTTCTCCACAAGAACATGTCCAAATCATTCCTAGCAAGCTCACCAAGAACTTGCCCAAATAATCTCAAGAAATCTCACCAAGAAACTTGCCCAATGTGAACACACAAAGAGAATTGTTAGAGACCCAATGTGTTTCATCCAATCATATCAAATCAATCTCATAGAAGCATAAAGAGAATTGTTAGAGACTCAATATGTTCTATCCTTCAACTCTCAATATCAACTCAAATCAATCTCATAGAAGCATAAAGAGAATTGTTAGAGACTCAATATGTTCTATCCTTCAACTTTCAATCTCAACTCAAATCAATCTCATAGAAGCATAAAGAGAATTGTTAGAGACCTCAATGATGCTCTAACCTTCAACTTTCAATCTCAACTCAAATCAATCTTATAGAAGCATAAAGAGAATTGTTAGAGACTCAATATACCCTATCGCTTCAACTTTCAATCTCAACTCAAATCAATCTCATAGAAGCATAAAGAGAATTATTAGAGACTCAATATGTTCTATCCTTCAACTTTCAATATCAACTCAAAACAATATCATAATGCATAATTAATACTTCCACTTTCATAAAATAAGATCCACTCCAAATAAGGAAACTTAATTTAATTATTTTCACTCCAAACTTATTTTTAGAAAACCATCAATCAATAATAACCATGGAAGAATGTGCCCATACCTTTACTTTGATGAAGAAGGAGAACTCAAAATATGTCACAACACTAACTCTCAATTTGCCACAAATTAGAGTTAGCAACAATGGAATAATGCACAACAATAAAAATCCAAATAACACCTTATCACTCCAACTTAACATCAACCACCAAAAATATAATACACATAGAAAATAATCCTTTTTACACCTTATTACTCCACATAAACATTAAGCATCAATAATAACAATGTCAAAGCAATATTTCTATTTAACCTTATACCTCCATCCAATTACCAACAATAATTGCCAAGTCAAATCAAATATTCCACATTATCAACAAAAGATCTACCTTGGCCAAAAATCAATTCTCCAACCTTAGGAGAAGTGTGGAGACACCAACATAAGCGCCAAAGTGCTTCCTCCTCCAAACTAGTGGCCCAAAGAAACTATTGTACCACGTGCACAATAATCGATGACCAAAATGAAAATGAAACATGCTCGATGCGAATCGATCTCGACACCTCTGCCTAGTGAGTGCCTTCGCTCCACTACCTTCGTCGTTGGAGCACAAGTTCCCAATGAAACTCTCAAGTGCTACTCGTCATTTTACCTTCCCTTTGCTCGCAAAATACAACCCGAATTTCCTTCCTCATAGGTGCACGAAATCTGAATTTAACATAGACCAGATTTGTCTTTCTCACTGTGCACGAAATCAAAATTTAACACAGACCATATTTGTCTTCCTCACTAGCGCACGAAATTGGAAATTAACATAGAACAAAATAAGACTCAAAAATCACAGCGCAATCCAAAATCAAAGGTCACAAAGCAATACAAATTCGAAGGTAATCACGCAATCGAAGGTACTTAAAACCTTAGGAAATAATGCCCTTTAATAGTCTTTCATCCCATGCAAATTGACGTTGGCGCTCCTTTCAAACATTGTGTTTTTCATCCCATGCAAGTTGACATCGGTGAGGTAAGTCTTTTACATGAGTGTCACTAAGGGTTTAGAAACCCTTTCAATAATTATTATTAAATTAATAATTATTATTTTATTAATAATAAACTTAACTTAAAACCTTTTCAAAGGTTTGAGTTAATTTATTTATTAATAATCAAAATGGACTTTTAATGTTTTTTCAAGGAGCAAAACCTTTTCATTAAGCCAAGATGGTTTTAATAAAAACCCTTAATGAGTCTAGATGGTTTTAAGAAAAACCTTTAACCTTGTCACCATGGTTTTAATAAAAACCCTTAAACAAACATCATGGAACTTTCAAGATCTTTTTGTCACCAAACTCTTTTTGACATCAACACAAATTCATTTTGACATCAATGACAACTCACAACCATGAAGCTAGGCAACATACCCAAAATTGCCAACAGATTCAAACTAATGCAAATTTCCAGTTATATGATAACTGACTCCCAAATCTATGTACCATACGCCATTTTTATTTCTCAAGTTTTAATTGAATTTAAATGTTTTGACTTTATATCTATGACAAAAAATCTGAAACACTCTTCTATTATTTTGTTCTTTAAATTCAATATTTGATGTTAAAATCTTCCTCTCATATAATATGGTTCTTTATATGTATTTTGAAGATTTTTCCTAATATGATAATACTTTTTAATGGGTTTTATGGGATTGAAACGTGTCCCATGCATATTACATCGTTACCACATAGTGGTATTACAACAAAGCATGAATATTATCCATATATCATTTGGAAAGATTCGAACATGGGTCTCCTCCTTTAAATGTTGAGGAATCTAACCAGTTGAGCTAATACCACTTGACTCTATTATGAGAATTTTGAGATGCTCATATTCTTCTTTCCCATTTATCCATTTTCAAGTCTCTTAATTCTTTTGAAGTCAAAATCCTTTTTACTCCAAATTTCAATAATTGCAATTTCAAATTTTAAATCCTTTCAAAAAATAAATTTGTAAATTTAAAATTTTCAAATTTATTAAAGTAGCAAACCTTTTATCTCCATAATAATTAAATTTGTAAATTTTATAAATTCTTCAACTTTCAAAAAGATTCAAATATTCAATTTTTTTTAATTTCCTAAATCCTTCAAATTTCTAAATTTATTCAATTTTTTTCTTTTTTTTGAGGTAGAAAACCTTATCTCTCCAAAATATAATAAATATCAAATTTTCAAAAATTGAATTTTTGAAATAAATATTGCAAAATTAATTGCAAATATAAAATATCAAATTTCAATATTTTTCAATATTTCAAAAATGTGGTTGAAGTCCTTTTAACTCCCACCTTTAAATATTAAATCCTATGGAGTTGAATACCTTTTAACTCCCTCTTATAAATTAAAGTTCCTAAGTTTCCAATTTATCACCTTTAATATTTACTTAGGACTTTAGCCTTAGCACCAAAAATAATTATTCAATATAAAGGTAATATTACTTACCTTTTTTTACCTCTCTACATATTACTCATTGACCACAACATGTGTTGCTTTTGAAACGTTCATCGTTGCTACAATCTATAATGACTAGCATCTCCTTATTGATTTTGTGCTCCTAATAAATGTTGCACTTAGATGGAACATTACACCTTTGTGTAACGTTTGATTCAACAAGCATTGCTTATTCTTCCAGTTAACCTTTCATCCACTTCAACTTGATGTTTTTATAATTAACTAGTCCAAAAAATAGCACTTAGGCTTTTGAGAATGGTGCTTGGATGCTTAGAGAATGGTGCTCATATGGTGCTTAGTTGCTTAGATAATAGCTCTCGGCTGCTTAGTGAATAATATGTTAGAGAATATTGCATTATTTGATCTATAGTTTGAGTGAGTAATTTATATTTTTCTTTATGTAAGTATTTATGTGTTGGATATGCACAAGTGTCATAGAAGTAAATTAATTAGAAAGTCAAAAGTCTTGCATACAAGTGGAAATATGAGAAGCCAAAGATCATGTAAGAGTTGCAATAGTCAATAACTTGAAGAGTTATCTTATACAACTATATTATGGAGATAAAGGTTCATATAATTAAATAATAAAATATTGTATACATTGTACTTTTTTTTATCAATATTATTGTAAGTATTCTTCATGCTTAAAAATTTTGACCATTTACATCATATTTGATATTATAGTGAATGCTCTTTTATTTATATTGGATTGGATATATATTTGATTGCTCATATATTTAATTCTACTCTTGATTATTGATATTTCAACCTAAAATATTGTGGCTTGATTATATTGGGACCTGAGATAGTTTGATATAGTTTGGCTTAAAAGCCAACATAGTACTCATATGGTACTCGATTGCTTAGAGAATAGCTCTCATCTACTTAGTGAATAATACTTGTATGGTGCTTGGCTTACTTAGAGAAATGTGATCATATAGCACTCTACTTTCCTAAATAAAGGTACTTGTATGGTGCTTAGCTTGATTAAAGAAAGGTGTATGTATGGCACTCAGCATGTTGGATTTGGTTGAGTGATCCATCACCAGAAACATGGCACTTTCAAAATTGAATTTACCTATGCCTTTGGAAGCTTTAACGCTTATCCTTCTAAGGAATATTGTAATGCTTATCTATCCTCATTTGGAAGCTTTTGATGCTTCTCCTTATTTTTCTTCTTCTCAATATATTCTTCGTGAGTTCCTTAGCATATTTCTTTCTTAGGTTCTTGTTTGAGTTCCTCAATACATGCACTATCTTGTGAGCGTCAAATATACCCAAAATATAGTTTTGTATTTTCTTTTTGGTGGTTATGGCCACTCAATATGTCACTCTCTTTCATCAGAGAGAATCCAAAATATTAGGGTGACTTTTGATTTATCCCCTCAATCAATTATTCAAGCCTTTGAATGGAGTCCTAGTCTTCACTTCCTTTAGAGTGGAAATACCTTGGCATATAATGGACCATTTATCAAATATATATTTGTAAATTCAAAACTTGTAGTAATCTAAGTCTATATTTTCTTTAGGTGACTCTTGAATATAAATTCATACCAAAGACATCCTCTAATGCTAGAAATAGAGTCTACCTGAAGTAGTTCTGATACCACTATTGGATTTTAATCCAGATTATCTTAGGCCCACTATTCTAGATCATGAGTAGACTAAAATATAAGAGCAATTAAAATATAATTTTTTAAATATAAATAATAATAAAATTCATGAAAATATCAAATCTGAATATAAAATAGCCAAAGTTATTCATGCAATAACATGAAGAAAACTTATAGTAGAATTACTCAAAATATGCATACAAGATACAATATGATTAATTCTTGAATGTGATATTCATAGATCTATTTGATAGTCTTCTATTACATGACATGGATCTTTGTCTCCATAATATAGCCTTACAAAGAGGACACTTCAAGTACTTGACTGTTGCTCCCCTCACATATCTAGGAGATACATCTTTTCTTAATCCATATATAAGACAACTCTCATATATCCTTTGGCTTCTCATATTTCCACTTGTATACATGACTCTTGACTCTCTACTTACATGTACACTTAGTCTATGACACTTACACTTTTCTATATGACACTTACACTTCTACATGCACACCTAATACATGACACCGCACTCTTACTTACATGACACTTGTGTATATCTTGCACATAAACACTTGCATAAAGGGAAAATATAAATCACACTTATAAAATATAGACTCAAACCCTATTCTAATATCTACATTGTACCATAGGTACCATGGGCGTAAATTAGTATGTACCAAATAATGTAATATTCTCCATCAAGAAATTCTACTTAATTTTGAATAAGGCCCTTAGAAAAATGAATATGAATAAGCTCTATGAGTATTGGGTTTATCACCTCAAGGGGAAGTTTATGGCCACACTTAGAGCTCTAAAGATAAAAAATATGTATAATTGAACCTAAAATGAACTTATCAAAAGAATGTATAATGCATAATATATCTCAAGTTATACCAAATGGGAGGACATATATAAAAATTATATCATGACTAGCCTCTTTTCATTTATATATTTCTATAAAAATAAATTTAAGCATAATTCTAATATTATAAGTAACTACAAGCTAGTTTCTAGGAAGAATGAAACTCTAATGTGTTATGTGGTGTAAGGATTAGATTAAGAACTAGATAAAAATGTGTTGTGAGATTAACACCATAATTGCATCTCCCTATTAAGGAAGACTAGAAATTAATATGAAAGAAAGAGGATTCTAATGAGTACCCCATTTGACTCATATATATAGCTTTTTTGTCCAAGAAATCTATACTCATAATTAATATCATCCAAACCATTGTTTTTATTGAAATGACAAATATTTTGTAGTTTGTAAAGCATAATGCAATTTAGTGGTTTTATGGAACATTGAATTATTTAATATGAATTTATCTACAAAAATGATGCATGTTGGTTACGAACCCATCTCATCCAATAGTAAACCTACATTAATCTTTATTCTATAGGCACATTGGCTTATACAAGAAGAAAATAGGGAGTCTAAAACCTAGCTTCTAGACCACCTTCATTGAGCTACTAGAACACATATTAGCCTAGTTATAGGAATGTTATTAATGCTAACGAGGCTATGACAGGATGTAGCGACACACTGAGCCATTAGACAAGCTATTAGAGGAGAGGAAGAGGGATCAAGAAGAGCAAAAGGTACTCCTTACTTGCGTGTGTAGGTTCCCTTGGATATGGATCTATTGGAAATTATACCACTAATGTTGAGGGTATTCAAAATATATGAACCAAGCATGTCTTAGGAGGAGGCATTGTAGGGCAATATGGAGGTTCTAATGCAAATTCTTCATGATCTTAAAGTATAACTTGCAAGTGTAGAGGTATCTAGGTAAGAGGAGGCTACTAGGGATCATGAGGAGATGGCTAGAGTGGAGCAAGAGTAGATGAGGCTATTTCCCATCTATAATCTAATATCGATTGAGTGTAAGGGTAGAATGAGCATCTTATTTGAGAGAGAGATGAATCCAATTCTCAAGCAATGACTAAAGACCTTAATGTAGAGGTGATGCAAGTGATACTAATTTTAACACAATAATGAGTGACCTAGCTAGAGGAGGAGGTTAGCCATATGTATATGGAGGTGAGAGTAGTTGATTTAGAGACTAAGGAGAAGAATATAGGTACCATCAAATGCTTTATCATGCAATAGTGCCAACTTCATAAAGAGATCCATTATCAACCCATTCAAGGAGTTGCATGAGATCATGATCTATTATGAGGTACTCTCAGAGATTAGTTGATTTTTAGTCTCCTCCACCACCATCAATAGCACTAGGATGTGGAGATACATGGTCCACATGCAATTAGTATTGGGATTACAAGGTTGAGTGCACCAATTTTTTTGCTTGTGGTGCATCACCTTTTAGGGGTAGGGTCAAGTGTACCAATTTTTTTAATGTGGTACACCAAACTTATGGCCATGTATTATTTCAATGTATTTATGCATTAATAATATTGTATAATTGAGTTATAAAAAAATTAGAAGTAAATTTGAAATAAATTAGAAGTAAATTTATGATTTTGTCAAATATTAAATTTGACATATTTGATGAAGTGTATATGATGTAGAGACACATTATATGATTTTATATATTTGAAATTAATTTAATATATTTAATGGATTCAATCCATATGCCAAATAACGACATGGTTCAAAAGGAAGAAAACAGTGTAAAATTTAAGAAATTGAGGGAGAACCAAGGCATGAGAAAAATTGGGCTTGAGCATAATATTAAAGAGATATTATGACCATTAAAGAATGATCTAATAACTTTTGGGATAAAATATTTTGGAAATAAGAAAATTAATATCAAATTATTTTTTCCTATGAACTTGATGAAAAATGTTCATAAGAGGATTACTATGATTAGAGAATGTAATGAACCACTAGCCAAGAAAAGTTGGCAAGTGGAAGCCTTTTTAAAAAAATTATTTGAATTTGTAAATATCTAGGTGGAAAATAATGAAATCATTTTAAATGACCCCCATATAATAAAATGGTTGAGGGAAGGTTAATACAAATATTTGAATGTATTATTTTGATGAAATAATATAGATTTTAATGCAGTTTATAGGACAACATGATGGACTAGGATCAAATTAATTTGTGAAAATATATCGAACTCTGCCATCACATGATTGAGAGATAATATCAATGTATAAATAGATAGTGTAGAAAATAAAGTGAACAAGCCATAAGATAAAATCAAGCGTTTGGAGAAATATTACCCAAGTGGTGGTCTAGAACTAGATGATCAACAATATCTCTTTATGGGTAAATTTATGATTTATTTTTTATTGAGTGGTGACTGTTGGTTACGAATCTGCCATGAGGAAAGGATTTGGTATAATGCACCCAGATTCACCCACCAGATTGAAATGCCAAAAGGAAGGAATGCCTTTTGTGCCAATCTCCGGAGAAGGCCGGATTCCTATGGGTTTTTTCAAGTGTTTAAGCTAAGAGTACAGGAAAGAGATAAAAATGCAAAAAGAGATTGAAATAGGATTAGTGTTGGGTGGAAGGGGGATATCCTGCTAGGGAACCATTATAGCCATACATTTGCTTCTTTTATGTTTCCTGTACTTTTCATTTCTGCCTCATGTTTCTTATTTCATTGCTTACTGTTATTCTGAATTCTGGATTCCGGTATTTGGTGATTAAGTATTCTTGGAATGCATAGATAGAGGATACATAGGATATATGATAGTGGTAGTTTCTATTGTGTGTTCTGTATTGGATTTTTGTTAGTAGTGGTGATTGATCGTTGTCGTGCTACTCATCCCCCCACCCAACACCAATCCTATTTCAATCTCTTTTTGAATTTTTATATCTTTCATGTACTCTTAGCTTAAACACTAAAAAAACCCATAGGAAGTAGGCCTTCTCCGAAGATTGGCACCTAAGGCATTCCTTCCTTCCGGCCTTTCAATCTGGTGGGCGATTCTGGGGCACATTATACCAAATCCTTTCCTAATGGCAGATTTGTAACCAACAGTGACCTAGAAGCCTGATAGTGGATAAGTGATCAGAAGCATATTGTGAGCCCATTGCTTATGTGAGTGGCAACTTGTAGGCCTAATAATGGACAAGTGCTCATGAAAATAGTCATATTATTAAGTGGTGGCCTATATGCCATGTTAATGGATAAGCACTCATAGATGGGTAAATTTGATTGAAGATATCTATAATATATATAGATTATGTCTTTAAGTGGTGGCCTAAGATCCATGATAGTGGACAAGCATCTAAAAATTATGAGGATTACGATTCCATCATTAAGTAGTGGTCTAAAATATAAGATAAACAATAAGTATTTAGAGGATTAAATAAAACACATCATGTCTAAGTGATGGTTTGAAAAGTTACATACAAGAGAAGCACTTAGAATATGATGATAAAAATATCACTTAGAATTTGATTAATTAAATTTATTTATTTTTTGTTGGATATTGATGGTCATCATGTAAATTGATGAAAGTTAGATGTACTGCCATATTTATTAGACTACAAAGTTAATATGGATTGAAGGGATGGACATATATTGAGTCTTGGTTTTTTTGCACCTATTATTTGATAATAAGTGAAAGGTTTTAGATTAGAAATGATGTTAATAATCCTTCCTTGATACTCATATTTTAAGCATTAAAGTATTGTAGAAGAGACTACTTTCATGGTGTGGATCCAAGGTCATTCAAGAAAAATATTATAAGTTATCTCATATGTGATACCATAAAAAGGGTATTAAGAATCTAGGGACCTACTCCAAGAGGTAAGGTTATGGTTCTAGTAACCTCTATTAGAGTTAGAGTATATTACATCATTTGGGTCATGTAAATGTACCACCTTAGGTACATAGTTAGGATAGGAGATTACTTTAGGGGGAAGTTATCTAGTTACTTCAAGCAATGTAATAAATGCACAAGTGGCAATGTGCAAGTTGTAATGTGCAAGGTGTCCCCTTGTACAACTAGGTAGAGTGTTGGCCAAGGAATCTATCTTCCTATATAAAGGGCCTCATAGTGGTAGATTAGATATCAAGCTCATATCAAGCTCATATCAAGTTCATGTCAAGCTCTTGGTAGTAGTACTCCTGTATGGAGTACAATGTAGCTCTTTAGCTCATATTAATGGAGTGACCATTTCCTCCATATTGCATTGTATTTTCATCATTTCTATTTATAGTATATTTCAATCATATTGTAGTCTCACTTTCTTTCATATTTACTGTATTTTATTAGGACCTGTGTTAGATCTCTCCATTGCATATATCCTCAAAAGCTAACAGTGGTATCAAAGCCATGGTGAATCGAGATAGGAGGACCTACATCCATCATAAGAGAAGTCCAATAGGTCAAGAGGAATAGGGAGAGTCACCATTACTACTATTGGCCTGCATCTTTGCAAACCGGATCTACCATTGTGCATCATTGCATGCAAAAGTTGCCATTAGGAATCAATTGATAGAAATAGCCACAGTAGTCAACAGGATTAGAAAAGTGAGGACTAAAATAAATCTTAGTTGCAGAAATCCTGAGATTATATTTGGCTAGAGTCTTTCCACAGAGTTGCAAAAAAACTCGTGAAGACTAGGACTCAACATTCAAGCCACTAGATTGACAAATCAACTAGTGAAGATTATTATCTCTAGAATTACAAATTCTTCAATTCCAGTTTCTAACAACTTGTTGCAGGAAAAGGAGATTCAAGAAAAAGTTGGGAAGCTTCCTACAAGAGAGTTAGGAAGAATATCTTCTTAGAATCATTCCAATGCTTGCAACAACAAGGAAGAAGAATAAATATTTCAAAGACCTCGAAGAAGGTCCCATTACAAGAGCTGCAATCTTGCAAATTGCAGAAGTAAAGAAAATACCATAGTAGCCTTATAGTAGACTCAAGGAAGAAGAGACTCCAAAAGTTGAGTCAAGGAGGAGATAGGAGATTGGTGATCTCCATTCAAGATTAATACCTATAGATTGCAAAAGTAGAAAAGGCCATAGAAGCCTTGATCAAGAAGAAGGCCATAGAAGCCTTAATTTTGAAGAAAAATTTAAAAAAAAATTCTTGATTTAGAAGAAAAATCCAAAGAAGAGTTTCTGAAGAAAATTTTAAAGAAAATTTCCTGATTCATAAGATAAATTCTTGATTCAGAAGAAGACTCCAAAGAAGAGATCTCTAAAGAAAATTCCAGAAGAAATTTCCTCATTCAAAAGAAAATTTCTTGATTTAGAAAACAAAATAAAATAGAAGAGGAGTTCTTGAAGAAGACTCCAGAGAAGAGTCCAAGAAATAGGAGATTGGTGATCTCCTTTATTGATTAAATATTTCCTTCAGAAGGAGCTGAAGAGATCAAAGAAGAGAAGAAAAGAAGAGGAGAAAAGTAGAAAATTAGAGATCCAAGAAAGAAGATCTCATCACCAACACTTCTAGAAGCAGAAGGTTGAAGAAAAGGTCTCAGTTGGAAGACCAGAGAAGTTGTAAGATAGAAGACCTTGGAGAGGTCTCAAGGAGTTAAAAGAAGAAGGCTTGGAGAGCCTTGTTGTAGAGCTCATAGAAGCATCATCAAAAGAGTTCCTAGGAGAACTCATTGGAGAAATCCACTACCAAGGAGAAGGCTCCTGATAGTGAAGGACTTGGGACAATTGTCACCATCTAACAATAAGCCCAAGAGAAGAAGAATTTGGCAAGGAGTGCCAAATCCTAGAAGAAGAATCTAGTGAAGACCTCAAGAAAATTAGAATCTTGAGAAGAAGAATATCCTGTTTGAAGTCATAATTCGACAAGAATATTGAAGGAATATTCAGATAGAAGAAGCCTACCAAATCCAGGAGATTTGGAGATTACCTCTCATAGCAAGAAGGTACAGTTTAGAGAAAGGAGTTCTCTGAATCTACAGTAGAAAGTAGAAGATCACTAGAAGGATCAAGCCACCAAATCCAAGGCTCAAGATAGAAAGTTCGAGGCTACAGATTGGTGAAGCAGGAAGTTATTCTAGACAACCAACAAGAAAGTTGTAAATTCATCCATCTACTACAAGGCAACAACTTGGTGAATCAAAAACACCAAGATCATCATCTACATAAGCCATAAAAAAGGTAAGCAACTTGGGTGCAATTAGGTTCATTGATTAAACCTCAAATTAGATTATTATCAAATTCCATTAAGGCACCATATTCAGATTAAAAGTTGCAGAAGAATAGATTGCATTATAGTCTTCAAGAAAGTGCAAAAAGAGAGAATTCATTTTAAGGATTATTTGCACATTAAATAGGAGTTGGATATTTTTGAAAGAAATAAAATTATCATCTACCTATTTTCTATCTAGAAAGCAAGAAGACTATATCCTACAATATTGATTGTAGTGAAAATTTATAGAATACTTATTAAGGGTTCATTACAGATTACTCTTAAAAGTTGCAGAGATTATTAAGTGCATTTGAAATTATTTTGAGAGTTTATTTATAGGAGTAATAAGGTGAGATTATTGTTACTATTAAGTATATTATTAATCCATTAGCACTATACTAGTTATTCTTAACTAGTTACTCTCAAAAATGTTAGTTTGTGTTTGTTGATTGTTAAGGATCAAGAGCACAAAAACCAGTAGATTAATCAAAGTGTCTAGAGACACTATTTGGTGCATAGAACCTACAACATTTTATGGCCCAAAGAAGCCACCAAAATCAGATCAGATTCCTCCAAGGAGTGGAGAAGAAAGCCACCATTAAAATCAGCAATAGAAGCTTCAAATCGAGACTTGGTGAGTCTCAAGATTCAAAGTGCACTAAAGGCTATTTACAAAAAAAGTGCAGAAATTACTTCTACAAAAAGAAGCTTCTATCTACATGGTTACAAGCTTGGGTTCATTAGAAAAATATCCAAGCAAAAGTAGAGAGGTGTCTAATCAAGGAGACAACCTCAAAATCTGCCATTACCTACAAGGAAGCTATCATAAAACCAGAAAAAATCAGATTGCAAAAAGGAGGTGCAAAAAAGGTATTTTATATACAAAGTTTTTTACATTTCTAATCTACCATACGTAGGAAAAAGGGTAAGGTTTTAAGTGCCTCAAAGGCACAATCTTCTCAGGGTAAAATAGCCCAAGGCAGCCATATAATAGCACACTCCATGCAAGGGAATAGAGCCTCTCAAAAGGCTCATATCTTCTACGATTTGGATAGCCGAACCTGCAAGTAAACAAAGCACAATACAAAGAAAGGAGGAGCATTATATTCAAGGGCAACATTATCTAAAAAAGGATTTCATAATAGGTTGAAAAAGAAGGTACAAAATATTACATTGGATGTACATCCAAGGAGCATCGTTGGAGTACTTCAAAACTCCCCCATAGCATTGCTTGAAGCCTTCAATATCATTATCAAATCCTAGCTCCAAGACTCCAAAGGTGTTGCTCTCTACTCCATCTGGAACCAACTCATTCCAAGCACCATCGAACAAAGAAAGAGTTGGTCGTATTGCATTGATAATAAGGGCATTGCAAAGATACGTTGAAGAAGCGTTACGTAGAAAGCTCATGCACAAAGGAAGGTGACACTTGTCACCTAGAAGAAAACATTAACATTTCCCACACGAGTGCCCATCCATTGCAAGTCTGACCAAGAAAGCATTACAGGAAAGAAGGTTGGTGTCATCAAGAAGGTATGAGCGCTCATCCAAGACTGTAATATCCATTTCGATAGAAAATTACAAGTGGCATTAAGCATTTTCTCATCCCTCAAGCACTCAAAGATAACCATCATGACACTTGTCACACATATCAAGATTCTCCTTCTATTAAAGGCATCAAAGACCAAGGAGATCATAAATACACAGAGCACATTCATAGCCACCTGAGTTGCAATGTGGAAGAGAAGTGAAGAGCATTAAAAGCTTTGGTCAAGATATTCAAAGGAGGTCAAAAGTCCAAGATTAAAGCTCCACCATCCAAACATCCAAGCCAAGGGAGAATCAATGTACACCATAAGCTATAGCACCCAAGGAAAAGGCATTAAAGAGGACTATCATATACATCCAAAATTTGGGCCGAATACATAGGGAGTACAACACTAAAGGTAAGGTTTTTACTTTATCAAAATTGCTTTCATTAATAGGGAGTCATAAGGTATAATATAAGGTTGAAACATTAAGAGAAATCAACCATATTTGAAAGCAATATCTAAAGGGAATATATATATAATAGCCTAATATTTGCAATATTAAAACATAGGAGAAATAAGGATTTCTACTTGAAAAGTTAGAATTGCAAATATTATTGTTTTCTAATATTCCATATTAGGGAGTCATAAGGAATACTACATCAAAGTAGGTAATTGGAAATTAGAAACATTAAACATTAAATTATTAAAGGCTATAAAAGGAGGTTTATTAAGGAAAATCAAGAGTTGGAAATTAATTGGTATACTTGTCTCAAAACACATAAAAGGGACAAAAGAAATCCAACTATTAAAACCTCATCAAATTAGAAAGTGCTTAAGTTCAATAGGAGTAATAAGGTGTAAAAGAAGTTGATTTTTGCTATTCACAAAACTTTACAAAATCAACTCAAAATTGAACTATTATTCTCAAAAGCACTTTATCTATCATATAGCATATCCAAAATCACTTGGGAGTCATAAGGGTTCTACAAAACCTAGAATTTCACCAAGGCATCATCAAATCAATACTAGGGCAAATAAAAGAAGACTACAAGGATCATCATGGCATCAAACAAATTCTTTCTTGCAGAATCCCAATTACTTAAGGGACCAAACTATTTCTCCTAGAAAAATAAGGTTAAAGCAATCTTAGTATATGAAAAACTTTGGGAGATAACTCAAGGAACAACAAAAAGACCAAACATAGGTGATACTAAAATTCAGAAGTTTGATGAAAATGATGCAAAAGCCCTAATGATAATAACCTTTGCTATCACTGATGAAATACAACCTTATATCAGTTCAACAAAGACATCTACAGAAGCATGGAAAAGCTTAGAAAAGATATTTGAAGGAAAAAATAAAGCCACTATCCTTCATCTTCAAACTCAACTACATTCTCTAAAAATGAACAATGGTGAGAGCATAGAACTATTCCTAAGGAAAGTAGCAGATATTAAAGGGAAATTATTAACCTTAGGAGAAGAAATTAAAGATGAACTTCTTACTCAAGTAACCATGAGAGCACTTCCAGATAGCTACAAACATTTGGTAACATCTTTACAAGTCCTAAGTAAAGATACTTCTTTTGATGACCTAATCAATATTCTTCAAGAATATGAGGTAGAGAATACAGTTAAAGATGAAATGACTAACACTGCATTGGCATCAAAAGACAATCCACAAGGAAATATTGCTTCATCATCAAGAGGACGAAGACCATGGTATAACAGGTATTGTCAGATATGCAAGAGAAAAGGTCATAGCACTAACTATTGCAGATTCAATCCCAAAAATAAGAATCAAGGGAATCAGATGAACAATGGAAGCAAATTTCAACCATGACAATATCAAAATCAACAACAAGCTCAACATCCAATCAATTATCCCCAATTGGAGTATCAAAAAGAGAATAAGAAAGGACACCTAGCTCAAAGGATAGAAGAAATTGAAGAACTGGAAGAATCTACAGATGATTATGAAGTCAAAGCTCTTTCAGCAAGAACAACAGGTTATGAAGATACTAACTACTTGCTTGAACAGGTTACAAAAAATAGAGAAGAAGAATACAAGCTCCAAGACAAAGAAGAAGATCCATATTGAAGATTGAAATCTTCAATACCCAAATAATGTAATACAAGGGGGTGTTAGAGTTAGAGTATATTACATCATTTGGGTCATGTAAATGTACCACCTTAGGTACATAGTTAGGATAGGATATTACTTTAGGGGAAGTTATCTAGTTACTTCAAGCAATGTAATAAATGCACAAGTGGCAATGTGCAAGGTGTCCCCTTGTACAACTAGGTAGAGTGTTGGCCAAGGAATCTATCTTCCTATATAAAGGGCCTCATAGTGGTAGATTAGATATCAAGCTCATATCAAGTTCATAGCAAGTTCATGTCAAGCTCTTGGTAGTAGTACTCTTGTATGGAGTACAATGTAGCTCTTTAGCTCATATTAATGGAGTGACCATTTCCTCCATATTGCATTGTATTTTTATCATTTCTATTTATAGTATATTTTAGTCATATTGTTGTCTCACTTTCTTTCATATTTACTACATTTTATTAGGACCTGTGTTAGATCTCTCCACTGCATATATCCTCAAAAGCTAACAACCTCTCATTATTCATTAGCAAAATCCTTAAATATGAGGTTGGATTCTTGCAAATATTCCTTACTCAATTCAAGGTATTGGAGAAATTTCATATTACAAATATTAAGTGATAACCCATTGTATACCAATACCCTCTTGATTATTTTTTCTTTAAGTCATTATATAAATAGGTAGATCTCCTGAAATTGCGTTAAAATGTATGTCAATTTCATGAAATGCCAAGATAAAATTATTTACTTCAATGAAGCCTACTATACTAGTGGTGTTATTAGGTGGAAAATCTAGAGAGACTTCATATTCACTTAAAATTTTAAGTAATATGTCCTTATGGGCAAGTGAAGTTTTTAGAAATGCTAAAAGGGAAATCTTGGTAGGGATTCTTTCCAATTATTGTCAAAAACTTAAGGAATTTTGGCTATCTTCAATATATATAAGGACCAAAGGTGGTTTATTTGATGTATTTATCTTGCTATGTCAATGAAGTACTAAGGGTGGTCATTCTATAGGTTGATTTCTATCCTACTATCGATTAAATACATAGGATGGATTAGTTAGGTAGATGATTCCTACAAATTTCTTACCCTTTGATTATGGGATGGTAAATTATTTTGGAATATTTCTAAATTTTGATTAGGGGTAGATTATTAGGAGAAGATTATTTATTAAAGATAATTTTTCCTACTTTTGTAAGATCTTGGATGACATTTCTTAAAGTATTACACCTATTATTTTTATGGTCATATACCTGATGATAATCACAATATTCTTCCTATTGATACCAATTGGGTAATTCCTTTGAAGTATCCAAAGGTCATATGGGTGGGAGATTAATCTTTTTTATTGAGGAGTGGTGAGCTAGAAATTCATGTCTCGAAAAACAATCATTTCTCTTCCATAAATTATCAATTCGGTAATTTCGTAAACTTATGAGTGTCACGCACATGCCTGCAGTGTTGGGGAATGAATTTGGTCATACCTTATTTAGTTTGGTGGGGGAAGTTTGTGCATTTTGATTTCAACCAAACTAAATAAACTAAGTCCAAAAAATTAAATAAATAAATTATAAACTAAAACTAAGTGCTGGAAATAAAACTACGGAAATAAAATGCAAGGAAATAAACACACGCAACTAAATTAAATAAAGCAAGAACTAAAGAAATAAACTAATCTACAAAAAATAAAGAACAAAAATAAATAGGGGAGGACTACTGCAAGGAGTGGGCCCAAGATCCCGTAGATAGTCCGCCCGGCTAGCTGCGTAGAGCTTGCTCAGGTAAGAGGAATTGCACTCTTAATAAAATTGACAAGGAAATAAAATAAAATAGTTCCTCTATTAAAAATTCATCATCCTTTCAGGGAAGACCTGTGCATTTATACAATGCATAGCCTTCCTCTGTTACATTTTTAGGCAAGTCTATTTCAGACTTACAGTTACAATAGATATGTTGTAAACATTCCAACCAGACAATCCTAACAATCATGCACTAAGAATAACAGTCATGCACTAATTTTACCCGTAGGATAAATCAGGCATATTCTATTTTTATCAAAACATGTATGATATCAGTAATAAGTCCATTCGCGTGTTTTTCCATCTTAGTCGCCAATGCAAAATAGATTATTTTCCTGATTTGTCACATTGTCTGTTCACGCACATTGATTCACCGGATAATTGTCGCTCTATTCTGCTCATGAGAAAATAATCCTCACCTTGTAAATTTTTACCGGTCAATCTATTAATAATAAATGTGCTCTATTTAGTTTAATAACAATGCATAAAATATCTCTCCTTTTTTCTTCATGTGCTTTGGTAGTTATCCCAACTTGGTGCATATGACGTGGAGTCAACGATCAACATGGTCCCACTTGCCCACTTGGTCAATCTTGCAAAGTATGGAGGTGTGGAGGCACCTTCTTCATGAGGAAGGCACCTAATTTTGTTGGGTGCCTTCTTCATAAGGAAGGTACCTACTTTTGTTGGGCATCTTATTTATAAGGAAGGCGCCTACTTCTGTTGGGCACCTTCTTTATAAGGAAGGCACCTACTTCTACTGGGTGCCTTCTCCATAAGGAAGGCACCTACTTTGTTGGGCACCTTCTTCCAAAAGAAGGCACCTACTTCTATTGGGTGCTTTCCTTGAAGAGGAAGGCACCTGTTCTCATGTCGTAGTCTCTGAAAGTAGAAGTATGCTAGGTCCAAATGGATGTAGACTATAAAACACCAAATTAGTACCAACACCTGCATTTATACACATTTCCCACTAAAAACACCAATCAAGCATAATACTAGATTTTCTATCAATTATATGCATAAGTTATATAAAATACATCTCATATGCTAATTAAACTAGTAATGATGTCCCTTAACAGTGTATATAAAATGAGCATTTCTGGTGCTCATCAAGGAGAATCTTTAGGATGGTGGTTTGATTTTGGCTAGTATTTGTAAATTGGCATCTAGGTTTGTCTTTTTTTATTAAAACAAGTTTTTGAGGAGCACTTTGAGTCATTTTTTTTTTTTTTTGAATTTACATGGTGGAATCGGTAGCCGCCATGAATCCGGGCAAGTTGTCCAGCTTTTTATGGTTGCCATAGTATTCTGCGTTGTCCGCCCCAGAAGCCACCACACAGATCTTTGTGTAGTCCACCCCTATAACCACCATGCCACAATCATTTTAAACCTTTTACGTCATTGAAAGCACCAGGAAAGGGACAAGCATTCAGTTCGGCGAGGCCCAAGATTTGAACCTTGGACCTCCGCCCCCTTATGGGGTTTGGATGAACCAATTGGTCTACACATCGGACCTACTTTGAGTCATATTTACATTGGTAATTTTATGATAATTTGCTACACCATCCCCTACAACATGCTTATTCTTGTATTGTCCTTTATTATTATGATGATGCTTATCTTCTTCTTTCTTATAATTAAGCTATCCTCATCTCAAAAGGTCAACTTCTACTCTTTTTTCCATGTCTATAGCTTCTTTAAAGAGGTGATATTAGTCGTATCTAAATGATAAGATAATTATTCATGAATATTTTGCATGAAGATGTGCAATTTGGTTGTGGAATATATTGAAGTCTTCCTACTAAGGTTCTCTCTTTTGCTAAGATTCTAAAAAAAAAAATATTTTTAGCTTATTTAATTTGATACAAATCATCTATGGCAATATTTTATTTAATGTAAATTGAAAATTGCTTGACAAATGCTTCCATGAATTCTTTACAATTCTTAGTTGAATGGTAGGGTATTTGGAAATACCTTTCTAAAGCTAGGCTATTGAGACATTTAGGGAACAGCCTAAGGAGTAGATTTTCATCATGGGTTAAATCACTACAAGCAATTTGAAATAATCTTAAATGATTAATGGGAAATTGCTTATTAATATACATTTGAAATTTAGGTGTTTCAAAATTAGGCAAAAATGGTGAAAATAATTCACTGCAAATATAACATATTGCAAAGCTTCTTTGATCACATATTACAATGCTTCGTCTTCAATACATACAAATTGGATATGAGAATCTTCCAATTTATAAGACTCAAATACAAATGTTTCCACCTCACCTGATGCTTATGATAATAAGTAGACTTAATCAAAGTCTAAATATGGCATCGGTAAATCTTTCTATATATGAGCTAATCCAACAGTCAATATCACATCGGGAGGCTCTAATGGAAATTCTAAACTCAATTGAACTATAACCACGGGATCAAAACTCTTTCAAAAATTTTGTGGGGCATGTTCAAAAATGCAAGGAGCCTATTATAATGTTTCATGATCATAAAATAAAGCCCATACCCACTAACATAGTTGATCCCCCACTACATATTATTGCTAGTGTGAATTGGATCCCTTGTAAACATGTCTTGATAGATACAGGTTCCTCCATTAATATCATTACCATTATCACACTTCAACATCTCAATATTTTGTCATCACATATTGTAGCATCTACATTCACCCTTCAATAATTTAACGATGCTTTATTCTCCATCGTCAGCACAATAGTCCTCCCTATCCAGGTTGGGCTAAATACTATTCCTACATTATGCCACATCTTGGAGGGTGCAATGTAATACAACATACTACTTAGCAGACCTTTGATCCATAATATGAAGTGATTCCCTTCCATATTACATCAATGCATTACGTACATCCATGAGGGATAAGTTCATGTAGTTCCTATAGACTTGGAGCCCTTCAAGTTTTGTAATATGGTCAACCGTTTGCAATATTCTACCTTACCTTTGGTGCATCTGACCCAATGATCCTATCAAAATTCTAGATCTCTCACCATAATCATCCATTTATCCATCACCATATCCCCTTTTCAACCATCACCATTGGTCTCTTTTGATATTCCTTCATCATCATATCCTTTGTGTGGGAATCCATAAAAGGCACCAATCGACAAAATACCACCATCTATCTCCATCATTTTTGAAGTTCTAATTACAACTCCTATGGATGATGAAGAAGCACCTATGGATGAGTCATCATAGCCTACATCTCCATCCTCATAATCCACCTTCCTACAAGTCACGGTCCACATGACCTACCTAGGACTTGTTGAGTATTTGGTACATAATGTTACATTTACTCCCCTCATTGAGTCAGTGCAAGACATGGATATACCTCACCAACTACTACTTCCCATCAATGTCATTATCCCTCTAGGGTGTCCTCCAAATTAGATGAATTTTATCTATGGGAGTTTTGGCATTACCTCATAATTTGTTAGCTTTTGACGTAGGATGTGATGGGAGATAGCAAACACAAGATGCAAAATAATATGACATAAAGTAAATTTGTGAGATGACTAAAAAATATATATATAAATGATGGATATATTTACAAAATAGCTCTAGAGAAAATGAACACTTCTTGAATAGAGCTACTACTCAAGAATGGGTATTGAGCATATTACACTCCATCATATTACATCACATTGCTACATCATACCACTCTAGTCAATACTACTTCCTATTGATGTAGTACTCACTCTCTACACACTCTTATATATATGTTCTATACCTATGGCCCTTTATATAGGAAATAGGTTCCTTGGCCAACACTCTACCTATATGTGCAAGGGACAGCTTGCACTTTGACACTTGTGTAATTATTACATTGCATGAAGTAAATAGATAAATTCCCCCTAAAGTAATCTAATGTCCTAAGTATGTACCAATAAAAGGTACATTTACATGATCCAAATTATTTAATAGACTCTATTTCTAACACCCCCTGTATTACATTATTTGGATATTGAAGACTTTAGTCTTCAATGTGGATCTTCATAGAGTCCTTGAGATTCTGAATCTTCTTCTCTATTAGGTTCATCATCCTTGTCTTCTATCCAGCCACTTTTATTGTTTTCTTTGTGAGTGTCTTCATTTGGTTCTGAATGTTGATGACTGAGTAGAGCATGGTGTACTTGTCCTCTCAACTTCTTGATTTTTATTCTTCTATGCTTACCTTTTTGATGTACTGGTTCTTCATTTTCTTGAACCTATTCCTTTGAAAATATGTTAGCATCATTATGAAACATCACAATATTTTGTGAATTTTCCATTGGATCCAAAATATATGTATTTTCATGGATTGATCTTGTTGCTTTTATTTCACCTTGTTTCATGATGAGACATGTATTGATTCCATCCATATATCCAAATTTGATCATATAGTTATCTTCTACTAACTTGCTTATTGAGATGAGATTGAATGTTAGTTCAAGAATATATAATACATTCTAAAGTAGAATATTTGTAAATGATTTGCATGGTGTTGCACATCCATATCCATGTATGGGATAATTTTGGCTATCTGCAATCCTTAGTCTGTAGTCTTTAACATCTTCAAGACAGCAAAACCACTGTATATTTCCTATCATATGATGATTGGCCCCTAAGTCAATGTACCATAAGTTTTTTCATTTAGAATGGTTTCTGTTGGGGTAAAATTCACATTCATTATATGACATTCATTTTTTCCATTTGAAGAAGTAGAAGAATCAAGATAGTATTTTCTTTTTTGTCTACCTTATAACTCCCTTTGTTAGGATATATAATTCTTGATAGAATAATATAATATTGATTTGATAAAACCTTTATTAATCCTTTTTTTATGGACTACCTTATGTCTCCAAAGTAATGTGAGTATTTACTCCTAAGGATTTTTAGGTTTTGAGAAAAGCTTATATTTTATAACTTGACAATATTGATAGAAGTTGATATTACCAAGTTTTGTAGAATACCTTATGACTCCCTAGTATGTTATGGATAAGATATAGTGCTTTTGTAAATTATAGTTCAATATTTGATTGATTTTTTAAAGGTTTTGTAAATACCAAAATCAATTCCTATTATCCCTTATTACTCCTATTGCACTAAGCATTGTTCACAAATTTTAAAGAGGTAATAATGTTGGATCTTTTGTCTCCTTTTGATAAGTTTGAGACAATAATATCCAACCTTTGAAAGAACTATGATAAACCTCTCTTTTATGAATCACCTATTGGGAATTAGGTTTAGTGTATCTAATTTTCCAATTAATTCTTTTGATGTAGTAGCCCTTATGAATACCTAATGTTTGGATAAATTAGATCACAATAATATTTTCAATTAATTATTATTTATTCCAGTATAATCCTTATTGCTCCTAGGATTTATATTGTAAATATTGGATTTATTTGATAAATTATTTCCTTTGATAAATTACTTTCAATTAATTAAATTCCTTTAATTACAACCTTATGACTCCCAAGGAAAGAAAGCATATAATAATAGAAAACAAACTTTACCTTTTACCAAGCAATATATGGTGTTGTTCTACTGATAAGCTAGGGCTACACGCTATTTACATAGATGTATTGACACTATTATTGCACCCTCCAATGGAATTGCTTGGAGTTATACATGTTTCAAAACCGGTGCTGCTTGGACTCTTGCTTTGACCTCACTTGGATTGAGCATTGAAGGCTCTAGCACCTTCTTTCCATGTTGTAATTTTGCACTATGCGCACATACGACAAAGTGTAAATGTTGAGATGAGAATTTACTTGCTTTATCCTTTGACATCGATTATTGACATACTTAAAATGGTAAAGCTTCTTGTCTAAGGTGCCAGGTGGCATGTTCATTTCTCATTGAGCACTTGAGGAGAGTTTTATGCAAATGATACGTTTAGCTTACTTCTTGTAATGTATGAGCGTTAAACTCTTTAGTAGAATGTTTGATATTCCAAGAGACAAGTGTATCTCATACATTCAATGCACCAATGTGTTTGTGTAACTCCTTTCTTCAATATGAGTGCTCTCTTGACTTGAGTGTTAGGTTTCTCTTTTGGTGACAAGTATCACATTCTTCTTTGCATGGACTTCCTCCCTTTCGCTGGTTCAAATGGACCTTTTTTGGAGGTCTTTTTAGCTTCAAAAATCTTGAACTCCTATTTCGTTCACCTGTGCTTACTTTTAGCTAGAATATGGAGCAACAATATGGAGGCTTTGAGCATCGATTTTTGTCGATGACTATGGATTAAGTGACACTCAAATGGTTCTTCATTTTCCTTTCTTCCTTTATTTCTTACTTCCTCCTTCCATAGATGTTATTTCTCTTTATTAACGTTGTTTTCTCCATTTGTTTTTCTCATTGTATCTTGCAGGTTCGGTTGTCTTGGATGTGAGGAGTATGAGCCCATTGGTTGGCTTCTTGAGCTAATATTTGATTGATGCTAGCATACAATCACTTTCGATTGGTTTTTCTAGCAAGCGTAGTGCCTTTGGGGCACCTTTAAATCTACCTTTTCTCCCTGTATAACCAAATTAGGATTTGTGCAATATAATGTAAAATAGTTTTTACATAAAATATGCTTATTGCACCTTCTTTTGCACTCCACTTTTATATCTAAACTTTTGGTTTTGAGGCTGAATATTTAAGTGCAATATAGGGGTTTTAAGGTTATCATTTTTAATAGACACCTTACCCTTTTAGCTTGGATGGTTTATGTATGGATCCAATCTTGTAACCACATGATCGAAGCTTTATTTTTATGTATTTTTTTGCACTATTTTTGTGCCTTGAACTTGAGACTCACCAAGTCTCGTTTGATTCTTCCTTTGATGCTCTTTTTAGGTGGTTACATTCTTCTCCAATACTTGTATAATTGATCTTATTTTATGGCTTCCTCAAGCCACCCAAAGCTACAGATCTCTATGCACTAATAGTATCTTTAGACACTTTGACAAATTTTATTTGTACCCTTCTTACGAACACAAGAAATAATATTTTTGAGAGCAATAATAGTTCAAATATAATAATATTTTAATGCACTAATAATATCACATTATTACTCCAAATAACTCTCAAAAACTAATGCACTTAATTAATCTACTACAACTTAATCAAGAATAATCTGAAATGAATCTTCAATAATTATTCTAAAATTTAACAGCAGGGTAATAGGAGATAGTCTTCATTTTCTTTTTTAAAGTAGATAATAGGTATTTGATAGATAGTTTGAGATTCTGAAATCTAATCAACTCCTAAAGTGCAAATGAACCTTAAATAATCCTTTATTTTTGCACCTTTTTGAAGACTCTAATTCAACTCTCATTTTTGCAACTTCAAAAAATCTGATAAGTAATCCACTTAATGAATCTACTTGCACCAATAGTTGCTTACCTTCTTCTAAAAGTCCTTTTCGCCACTTCTATAGAGGATGTAGATCGTGGTGTCTATGATCACCAAGTCGATGCTTTAGATAAGATCTTGCAGCTCTATGTAGGCTATCTTGAACAACTTTATCTTCACCAAAATATGGTCTTCCTTTCACGAGCCTAGAATTTTGGAGGTTTGTTCTCTTCTTGTAGTCTCCTTCTTTTTGTTGTAGAGATAATTGATTCTAAAGTGGTGTCTTCTTGCTGTGAGAGGCAATATCCAAGTCTCCTAAATTTGGTAGGATTCTTCTATCTGAATGTTCCTTCAAGATTCTTGTCGAATTCTAACTTCAAAAAGATCTTCTTCTCAATATTTTTTATATCTTGAGGTATTCTGAGATTTGACACTCCTTGCCAAATTCTTCTTCTTGGGCTTGTTTTTAGATGGCGCTAATTATTGTTGAGCAAGGTGCAGCAAAAGTATTGTCATTGTTGTCAACACAGATAGATAGATCAGTTGATGTAGTGGACAGGAGTTCAGAGGTCAGTCAGAACATGTACAATGAATTTCCAAGAAGACAAAAGTGGCCCAGATTCAAAAAATCCAAGAAAAAGACAAGTAAGAAAACTGTCGCGATATCGCGACAGGTTGAGAAGAAAGAAGGCAAAAAGAAAAATGTCATGATTTCGTGACATATCGGAGGAGAGAGAAGGCGCAAGCAAAATTGTCATGATTTCGTGACATGAACGAGGAGAGAGAAGGCGCAAGCAAAATTGTCACGATTTCGCGACATGAACGAGGAGAGAGAAGGCGCAAGCAAAATTGTCATGATTTCGTGACATGGACCAGGAGAGAGAAGGCGCAAGCAAAATTGTCACGATTTCGCGACATGGACGAGGAGAGAGAAGGCGCAAGAAAAATTGTCACGATTTCGTGACATGCTTTAGGAAGTGCAAGGAAGACTGTCATGATTTCACGACATGCTTTAGAAAGTGCAAGGAAGACTGTCGCGATTTCATGACATGATGAAGAGAAAGAGCTAGCAAAGAGAAAGTGTCACGATTTCGTGACAGGTTCGAAGAGAAAGTGCCAAGGAGAGAAAGTGTCACGATTTCACGACAGGTTCGAGCTAAGGAGAGAAAGTGTCACGATTTCACGACATGTTCGAAGAAGAAAGTGCTAAGGAAGAGAAAGTGTCACGATTTCGTGACAGTTCGAAGAAGAAGCGCCAAGGAGAGAAAGTGTCACGATTTCATGACAGGTTCGAAGAAGAAGCGCCAAGGAGAGAAAGTGTCATGATTTCAGTTCGAAGAAGAAGTGCCAAGGAGAAAAAGTGTCACGATTTCGTGACAGGTTCGAAGAAGAAGCGCCAATGAGAAAAAGTGTCATGATTTCGTGACATGTCAGGTTTTCGCTGGGGCTTGCGGAGAAGAGTGTACGGATGAGAAAGATGTCACGATTTCGTGACATGTTCCATTTTCATGGGCAAAAGGCAGAAAAGGCACAAGGCAGAGAAAGATGTCACGATTTTGTGACATGTCTGGATTTCGCTAGAGCAAGCCAAGAAGAGTAGCGAGAAGGCGAAAGTGTCACGATTTCGTGACATGTCTGGTTTTCGCTAGAGCAAGCCAAGTAGAGTGTACGAAAGTGAATAATGTCACGATTTCGTGACATGTCTGGTTTTCGCGATGGCAAGACAGGAGGTGAACAAGGAGGCCGAGAATGTCATGATTTTGTGACATGCTGTATTTTCACGGGTAAAAGGTGAGAAGGGCAGAAAGAGACAAAAGTGTCACGATTTCGTGACAGGTCACTACAGCATGATAATAGACAGTTAACTGGAATAGAACTACAGTTAAAGGGGCAGTGGTAGAGGAAAAGTAGGGAGCCAAAATAAGAAGAGTTAACTGGAGTCTGTGCGACAGTTACAAGTGCAGTGACAGTTAGAAATCATGCAGCTTTTTTGAAAAATAGTTGCATAAGTAGAATTGAAAAAGGCATGCACGGATAGAAAAAGAATTCTAACAATCGCATAAGTAGAATCAAAAAATGCATGCACGCATAGAAAAGAACTCGAACAGTCATGACCAAGAAGACGAACAATCATAGTAAAGGTATTTGTTGCATGTAACGTGTTCGACGAAATGCCCTTTATATATATTCGAAAGGAGTTACAAAAAAAGGCAGTTAAAGTTGACAAGTGGCAGAAAATAATATTAATAGACTGCATGCGGGATTGCAAAAGTGATAGAAGACGAATAGTCTCAAGGTGAAAAAGGAATATAAAAGGTCAGTCACAAACAGATTAAAGTTGCTGCTGTAAGTGAGAATTTGCTACGCAAAGAGGGTTAGAAGAGGGCCGAGAGAGAAATAAGCAGAGCCGTGAGAGTGTGCAGAGTTGAATCAATTTTATTTAATTACAGACCAGTCAGGGTCATGTAAACAACGAAGGCATTTTTATGTCACTGAATTAAATCAGAATTGCAGTCCAAGTTGGTGCTTGGCATTAGGGGTTGGTGCTCCTATCTATTGCAATAGAAAAACAAGGGGTTGGTGCTCCTTCCAGTGGGTGTTGGTAAAGTGTTTGTAAAATTGGTGTTTTGCAAAGGCTGGATTTGGATAGAAGTCCAAGCAGTCATTTTTGAGGAGTAGCCAATTTGGTGAACCTCGTTACATTGTGTGTTGTGGTGTGCTCTCTTGTGATTATTGCTTTATCTATTTTCTAGTTCTCTTTGCTTCAGTTTTAAGGATTGCAGATCAGATTTTTAGCTACACTGATTCACCCCCCTCTCAGTGTCATTGTGAGAATATCAATTGGTATCAAAGCAAGGTTCCTGAACTAAGCTTAATCAGCTAAGGTGATCTTGGAAGGAACACAATGGCAGGTAATGAAGGATTTTCATCAAACAAAGCTCCTTTATTCAATGGAACTAATTACTCATTCTAGAGACTCAGGATGCAGACATATCTGAGTGCGTTAGGATACGACATTTGGGATTCAGTAGAAAATGGATACACAGTACCCGCTACTCCTCCAACAGATACTATCGATAAGAAACTGTCTGAGAATAACTCCAAAGCAAAGAATGCCATAATGTGTGGGCTAGTAGACAGTGAACTGATAAGGGTCATGAGCTGTAAATCGGCAAAAGACATGTGGGACAAATTGAAGAGCATCCATGAAGGAGACAGCAAGATCAAGGAAGCCAAGCTGCAAACGCATCGAGCTCAGTTTGAGGCATTACAAATGAATGACGATGAGAACATAGAGGCCTACATGCTGAGAGTCAATGGAGTCATTAATGCAATCAGAGGACTCGACGAAGAGATCGAAGATGCGGTTGTCATGAAAAAGGTACTTAGAACTCTTCACAAAATATTTAATTCTAAAGTTTCTGCAATAGAAGAGGCTAAAGATCTAAATAATTTTAGCATGGATGAGATGCATGGTTCTTTGAATGCATACGAAATGAGAATAGGACAAACTAAGCCCATAGACAGAGAAGCTGCTTTTAAAGCACACAAGAATACAAAAGCTGAACAAGAATCTGAGGATGAAGAGACATCGGATGAAACGAAAGCCAACTTTGTCCGAAAACTTACAAAGGGAAAAGGAAAGTATAGAGGAAAGTTACCGTTTAAGTGTTTCAATTGTGGAGGGGTCGGTCACTTTGCAGCTAAGTGTCCAATGATTGAGAAAACCAAAAGTGATGAAGGGTCACACCAAGAAAGAAGTGACTGGAAGAAGAAACCAAATTTTAGGAAAAGCAATTTCAAAAAGAAAAGTTTCATATCCAAGAATGTCAGCTCTTCTGAAGAAAGCTCAGGTGAAGACTCTGAAGAAGAAACAGGTGAAGCTCTGTTCATGGCATTTGAAGAAGCAAAAACAGAAGAAAAATAGGAAGGTGATACAAAAAGTAAGGATGAGGTTGAAGTTTATCTGGAAGGAGAGTTGGTTGCTGCACTTAAAGAGTTGAAGACAGAAAGGAAAAAGAACAATAAGGTCTCAAGAAAGCTTGAGGATGCGAATGACATAATAAATAGTTTGAAAGTAAGGACAGAAGAATTTAAAAAAATGTCTGAAGAACTTGAAGTACAATTAACCATGAGAATAGATGAGTGCAACAAACTAGAAGAAGAGATTGTTGTTTTAAGAATGCGGCTAGAAGAAAAGAATCAAAAATTGAGTTGCTATCACAAACTTGAAGGAAGTTCTGCAAAGCTTGAAAAGATTATAAATAGTCAGAGGACTACAGGCATCAAGTTTGGCTTGGGGTTTGTCGAAGGAGAATCATCAAGTGGATCAAAGGCCATGACTGTAGAACCAGTAAAGAAAGAGGATAAGATCAAGGTTGACCAAAGAAAAATAAATCTTGCAAAAGAAAGCAACAATGCCAGGCATGAGAAGACTGTTGACAATGAGGGATTCACAAAAGTCACACATCAAAGGAGAAGAAAATTTGTGGCTCCTACTACAAATTGGCAAAGACCAACTCCCAGGTTCAATCATTCCTTTTCTGGTTATTGTTTTAAATGCAATACTTACGGTCATAAGATTTCAGACTGCATTTATAATATAGGACAAAGAAATTTTTCCAGTAGAAATGTATTTTCACCCTTGATGGATTATGCAGTAGAATGCTATAACTGTCATAACTTTGGACACATTGCAAGAAACTGTAGAAGCACATATGCAGCAAATAAATATCAGGGAAGAAGATCTCAACCAAACAGTTTAAGGCAAAACAGAAAATTCCTAGATAAACATGCACAGGCCACTGACAAAGAAAAGTCTAAACAAGTGACCAAAACTACAGTCAAATCAGAATGGAAAGAAAAGGAGCAACTCAAGGAAGAAAAGGAATCCTTGATTGTACAGACAACATTCAAAGCACAGAACAAATCTGCACCATGGATATTGGATAGTGGATGCTCCAATCACATGACAGGAGATAAACAAAAATTTGAAAAATTACAGAAATATGAAGGGGGCTCTGTAAAGTTTGGAAATAATGATGGAGCCAAAATAGTTGGCAAAGGATCAGTCAAGATAAGTGATGGAAAGATCAATTCCAAAGAAGTTCTGTTTGTAGTTGGTTTGAAGCACAACTTACCGAGCGTAAGTCAAATCTGTGACAGAGGTCATGAAGTCATCTTTAAAAAACAGGGCTAGTGAAGTCAGAAAAGCACACAGTGGGAAGTTGATAGCTACTGGATCGAGGACTTCTAGAAATCTATATACTCTCTCGAAACTTCAGAAGGATCATGCTTGATTGGACAGGAAGATGAAAATTGGTTGTGGCACAAGAGGCTCGGTCATATTAGCTTTGACAATCTGGTAAAAATAAGTTCAAAAAGAGCAGTAAGAGATATACCTACTATTGGCAAACCAGTAAATAGCATCTGTGCATCATGTCAAAAAGGGAAGCAAACCAGATCCACATTTAAAGCAAAGGAATACTTCACCAAAGAAACCGTTAGAGCTGATACATACTGATTTATGTGGACCCATGAGAACACAAAGCATAAATGGTGACAAATACTTTATGTTGTTCATAGATGACTACTCCAGAATGACATGGGTGCTATTTTTAAAGCTTAAATCAGATGCCTTCGAGATGTTCAAGATTTTTAAAAAATAGGTTGAGAATCAAATTGGAAAAAGAATTAAATGCCTAAGATCAGACAGAGGAGGAGAGTTTATCTCAGAGGAGTTTGCAGAATACTATCAAAAATATGGGATCAGAAGACAGTTTTCAGCAGCAAGGACACCTCAGCAGAATGGTGTTGTTGAAAGGAAGAACAGGACTGTACAAGAAATGGCACGGACAATGTTGGCTGAGAACAAAATAGCTGACAGATTCTGGAAAGAGGCAGTACATACTACAGTTTACATTCAAAACAGGTGCATGTTAAGGATGCATGAAAGCAAAACACCTTATGAGTTGTGGTTCGGCAGGAAAGCAACAACAAGATACTTCAAAGTGTTTGGCAGCAAGTGTTATATCAAACGAACTGAAGATAATCTCGGTAAGTTCGAAGATAGAGTTGACGAAGGTATTTTTCTTGGTTACTCGACAAAAAGCAAAGCCTACACATGTTACAACAAGAGGCTAAAGAAAATTGTGGAGAGTGCAGATGTTAAAGTTGATGAAGGTAGAAATCGAGAAATTACTCATCAAGAAAACTACCCTATTTATGAAGAAGTCATTGAAGGAGATGAAGAAATGGAAACAGAAGAAAATCAAAAAATTGACCCAGCTGATTTAAGAATTGACTCAGAAGAAGAAGAGAACAAGAAATTCAAAATAGGCAGCTAGCAAAAAAATCATCCCAGAGAACAGATTATTGGGGACCCAACAGTTGGTATTCAGACAAGAAGAGCCGTAGTACGGAACTACTCTCTTTTATCCAAAGATTGAACCCAAAAATATTGCTGAAGCAAGCACAGATGAAAGTTGGATGAAGGCAATTAATGAAGAACTAGATCAGATTGAGAAAAACAAAACCTGGGAATTAGTACCACGGCCAACAAATAAAAACATAATCGGTACTAAATGGATTTTTCGAAATAAATTAAATGAAGACGGGCAGGTTGTCAGAAATAAGGCAAGATTGGTCTGTAAAGGCTATGCTCAGGTTGAAGGCATTGATTTTGAGGAAACCTTTGCACCAGTAGCTAGACTAGAAGCAATCAGAATGTTTCTGGCTTTAGCAGTCCATAAAAACTTCAAAGTATATCAAATGGACGTAAAATCAGCATTTCTGAATGGAAATCTGGAAGAAGAGGTTTACATTGAACAGCCAGATGGCTTTCAACTCGGTGACAATCCCGATTTTGTTTGCAGGTTAAAGAAAGCGTTGTATGGTCTGAAACAGGCACCCAGAGCATGGTATGCAAGGCTGGATAACTATCTTATTAAACAGGGGTTCAAGAAAGGTATGGTGGACAACAATTTATATATCAAAATAGAGAATGGCCATCTTATTGTACTTGTTGTTTATGTAGATGATATAATATTTGGTAGCAACATGGATGAATATTGTAGAGACATAGCAAATAAAATGAAGACAGAATTTGAGATGTCAATGATTGGTGAACTTTCTTATTTCCTCGACCGCAAGTCAATCAAAGTAAAAAGGGCATTTTTATCTCTCAAGTAAAATATGTGAAAGAAATGCTGAAAAAGTTCACAATGGAGGATAGTAAACCTGTCAGCACTCCCATGACAACAAAGTTGCAAGTTGAGCAAGGATGACAAATCTCCAGATGTAGATCAAACCATGTACAGGTCTATGATTGGAAGCCTGCTGTATTTGACAACCACTAGACCAGATATATTACAGGCAAGTATGCATGGTAGCAAGATTTTAGGCTAGTCCCAAAGAGACTCATGTGACAGCGGTAAAGAGGATTTTTAGGTACCTCAAGGGTACTATGGAGTATGGGTTGTGGTACCCAAAAGGTAAGGACTTCACTCTTATTGCATATTCTGATGCAGATTGGGCAGGATGTATTGATGACAGAAAGAGTACCAGTGGAGGAGCATTTTATCTTGGAGACAGGCTGGTAGCTTGGCACAGCAAGAAACAAGAATCATCTCTCTATCCACAGCAGAGGCAGAATACATTGCAGCAACAACATGCTGTACACAGATATTATGGATGAGACAAACACTGAAAGATCTTGGTATTCACTTCAAAGAGCCAATTTTAGTTAAATGTGATAACACCAATGCTATAAACATATCAAAGAATCCGGTTATGCATTCTCGAACCAAACATATTGCAATCCGGTATCACTTCTTGAAGGATAAAGTTGCAGAAGGTGAGGTCAAATTGGATTTTGTTCCGACTACAGAGCAAGTAGCAGATATATTCACAAAACCATTGCCAAAGGAAGTTTTTGAGTACCTTCGGAGTAAGTTGGGAGTAGTCACATTTCCCAAGAACTGACTATCAATTGGGATCACATTCTCGTGGGGAGTATTTATGCCTATGTTTATAGTTTTGCTCATATTCATGATTTTTGCTAACTATAACAATGTGTATCTGAGAATGTTGTGCATAGACTCGTGGGGAGTCTGCAGCAGCCCTTTGGTATTATTGTCAAAGGGGGAGAAGAATTACAAGAAAGTGCATGAGTGTTGCCAACAATTCCAAAGGGGGAGATTGTTGAGCAAGGTGCAGCAAAAGTATTGTCATTGTTGTCAACACGGATAGATAGATCAGTTGATGCAAGTGGATAGGAGTTCGGAGGTCAGTCGAACATGTACAGTGAATTTCCAAGAAGACAGAAGTGGCCCAGATTCAAAAAATCCAAGAAAAAGACAAGTAAGAAAACTGTCGCGATATCGCGACATGTTTTCTGTCACGATATCACGACAGGATTGAGAAGAAAGAAGGCAGAAAGAAAAACGTCACGATTTCATGACATATCGGAGGAGAGAGAAGGCGCAAGCAAAATTGTCATGATTTCGCGACATGAACGAGGAGAGAGAAGGCGCAAGCAAAATTGTCACGATTTCGTGACATGAACGAGGAGAGAGAAGGCGCAAGCAAAATTGTCACGATTTCACGACATGGACCAGGAGAGAGAAGGCGCAAGCAAAATTGTCACGATTTCGTGACATGGACCAAGAGAGAGAAGGCGCAAGCAAAATTGTCATGATTTCATGACATGTTTGGAGAGACAGCATAAGAAAGCAAAATTGTCACGATTTCACGACATGTTGGAGAGAGAAGGCGCAAGAAAATTGTCACGATTTCGTGACATGTTGAAGAGAAAGAGTGCAAGTAGAAAGTGTCATGATTTCGTGACATGCTTTGAGGAAGTGCCAAGGAGAGAAAGTGTCACGATTTCGCGACATGCTTTGAGTAAGATGCCAAGGAGAAGAAAGTGTCACGATTTCGTGACATGATGAAGAGAAAGCGCTCAAGGAGAGAAAGTGTCACGATTTCACGACAGGTTCGAAGAGAAAGTGCCAAGGAGAGAAAGTGTCACGATTTCGTGACATGTTCGAAGAAGAAGCGCCAAGGAGAGAAAGTGTCACGATTTCGTGACAGGTTCGAAGAAGAAGCGCCAAGGAGAGAAAGTGTCACGATTTCATGACAGGTTCGAAAGAAGAAGCGCCAATGAGAAAAAGATGTCACGATTTCGTGACATGTCGAGTTTTCAGGGGCTTGTGGAGAAGAGTGTACGGATGAGAAAGATGTCACGATTTTGTGACATGTTCCATTTTCACGGGCGGAAGGCAAAAAAGGCACAAGGTAGAGAAAGATGTCACGATTTCGTGACATGTCTGGATTTCGCTAGAGCAAGCCAAGAAGAGTAGCGAGAAGGCGAAAGTGTCACGATTTCGTGACATGTCTGGTTTTCGCTAGAGCAAGCCAAGTAGAGTAGCGAGAAGCGAATAATGTCACGATTTCGTGACATGTCTGGTTTTCACGGCGGCAAGACAGGAGGTGAACAAGGAGGCCGAGAATGTCGCGATTTCGTGACATGCTGTATTTTCGTGGGTAAAAGGCGAGAAGGGCAGAAAGAGACAGAAGTGTCACGATTTCGTGACAGGTCGCTACAGCATGATAACAGACAGTTAACTGGAACAGAACTACAGTTAAAGGGGCAGTGGTAGAGGAAAAGCAGGGAGCCAAAATAAGAAGAGTTAACTGGAGTCTGTGCGACAGTTACAAGTGCAGTGACAGTTAGAAATCATGCAGCTTTTTTGAAAAATAGTCGCATAAGTAGAATTGAAAAAGGCATGCACGGATAGAAAAAGAATTCTAACAGTCGCATAAGTAGAATCAAAAAATGCATGCACGCATAGAAAAGAACTCGAACAGTCATGACCAAGAAGACGAACAGTCATAGTAAAGGTATTTGTTGCATGTAACGTGTTCGACGAAATGCCCTTTATATATATTCGAAAGGAGTTACAAAAAAGGCAGTTACAGTTGACAAGTGGCAGAAAAGAATATTAATAGACTGCATGCAGGATTGCAAAAGCGACAGAAGATGAATAGTCTCAAGGTGAAAAAGGAATATAAAAGGACAGTCATAAACATATTAAAGTTGCTGCTGTAAGTGAGAATTTGCTGCGCAAAGAGGGTTAGAAGAGGGCCGAGAGAGAAATAAGCAGAGCCGTGAGAGTGTGCAGAGTTGAATCAATTTTATTTAATTACAGACCAGTCAGGGTCATGTAAACAGTGAAGGCATTTTTATGTCACTGAATTAAATCAGAATTGCAGTCCAAGTTGGTGCTTGGCATTAGGGGTTGGTGCTCCTATCTGTTGCAGCAGAAAAACAAGGGGTTGGTGCTCCTTCCAGTGGGTGCTGGTAAAGTGTTTGTAAAATTGGTGTTTTGCAAAGGCTGGATTTGGATAGAAGTCCAAGCAGTCATTTTTGAGGAGTAGCCAATTTGGTGAACCTCGTTACATTGTGTGTTGTGGTGTGCTCTCTTGTGATTATTGCTTTATCTATTTTCTAGTTCTCTTTGCTTCAGTTTTAAGGATTGCAGATCAGATTTTTAGCTACACTGATTCACCCCCCCTCTCAGTGTCATGTTCTATGTGAGCTTGTTAAGCAGGTTCCTAGTGAGCCTATGACAGAGTACAAAGGATAGAGTCTTAATGGATAAGAGATCCAGCAGCCAACACAGTTGAAGATAGATCTGAGTGAGGATTCTTCAAGTGGACAAGTTTGAGATTGCAGAGCAACAGAGGGTTGAGGCCCAGAAGACAGCGTGAACTGAAGTGGTCACATATTCCCAAGAATAGTCTTAGAATTGACTAGCTATCGAGATCAAATACTCAGGGGGAGCATTTATGTGTTTGTTTATCTTTTTGCTCATATATGTGGTTTTTGCTAACTGTAATAATTTTTGCCTGAGAATGTTGTGCATGGACTCGGGGGGAGTTTTGCGATCGCCCTTTGGTATTATTTTCAAAGGGGGAGAAGAATTACGTGTAATTGCAGACAATTACGTGTGTTGCCAACAATTCCAAAGGGGGAGATTGATGAGCAAGGTGCAACCAAAGTATTGTCATTGTTGTCAACACGATCAGGTTTATCAGTTGATGCAATGGATAGGAGTTGATTGATGAGCAAGGTGATTGACAGGAGTTGATTGATGAGCAAGGTGCAGCCAAAGTATTGCCATTATTGTCAACACAGACAAAGGATCGGTTGATGTAATGGACAGGAGTACATAGCAGTAGATAGATCAGTTGATGCAGTGGACAGGAGTTCAGAGATATGTCAGAGCATGTACAGTGAATTTCCAAGAAGACAGAAGTGGCCTAGATTCAAAAAATCAAAGAAAAAGACAAGTAAGAAAACTGTCGTGATATCACGACAGTTTTCTTACTTGTCTTTTTCTTTGATTTTCTAAATCTGGGCCACTTCTGTCTTCTTGGAAATTCACTGTACATGCTCTGACAGATCTCTGAACTCCTGTCCACTACATCAACTGATCTATCTACTGCTCTGTACTCCTGTCCATTGCATCAACCGATCCTCTGTCTGTGTTGACAATAATGGCAATACTTTGGCTGCACCTTGCTCATCAATCAACTCCTATCAATCACCTTGCTCATTAATCAACTCCTATGCATCAACTGATCAACCTGACTGTGTTGACAACAATGACAATACTTTGGTTGCACCTTGCTCATCAATCTCCCCCTTTAGAATTGTTGGCAACACACTAATAGGTATTTGATAGATAGTTTGAGATTCTGAAATCTAATCAAATCCTAAAGTGCAAATGAACCTTAAATAATCTTTTATTTTTGCACCTTTTTGAAGACTCTAATTCAACTCTCCTTTTTGCAACTTAAAAAAATCTGATAAGTAATCCACTTAATGAATCTACTTGCACCAATAGTTGCTTACCTTCTTCTAAAAGTCCTTTTCGCCACTTCTATAGAGGATGTAGATCGTGGTGTCTATGATCACCAAGTTGATGCTTTAAATAAGATCTTGCGGCTCTATGTAGGCTACCTTGAACAACTTTATCTTCACCAAAATATGGTCTTCCTTTCACGAGCCTAGAATTTTGGAGGTTTGTTCTCTTCTTGTAGTCTCCTTCTTTTTGTTGTAGAGATAATTGATTCTAAAGTGGTGTCTTCTTATTGTGAGAGGCAATATCCAAGTCTCCTAAATTTGGTAGGATTCTTCTATCTGAATGTTCCTTCAAGATTCTTGTCGAATTCTAACTTCAAAAAGATCTTCTTCTCAATATTTTTTATATCTTGAGGTATTCTGAGATTTGGCACTCCTTGCCAAATTCTTCTTCTTGGGCTTGTTTTCAGATGGCGATAATTATCCCAAATATTTCATTATCTCTAATAGTGAATTTCTCCACTAAGTTCTCCTTGGAACTCCTTTTATGAATTCTTTAGCAAGGCTTTCCAAGCCTTTTACTAGATGCTCATAGAGACATATCCAAGGTCTTTGATCTTGTAGCTCCTTTGGGTCTTCCTTGAGACCTTATATTCAAACTTCTGCTTTTGGAAGTGTTGGTGGCAAGATATTCTTTTGGACCTCTGATTATACTATCTATGTATTTTAGTAGGACTCTCCTAGTCCTTTCTTCATCAATGAGATCTTCTCTGGATATCTTTGCTTCAGGTGCTAGATTGATTCTGAAGAAGATACTCCTCCTAACATTTTTGTAGGAATATTTTCCAACTCATTAAATCTTCTTGTTCTTGCAACAAATATTAGTACTAAAATCTACTTCTAAATTAGATACTCTCTTCTAACATCTTCTTTAGGATCAAGGCTATTGTGGCTTTTTTTAGTATCAAGGCTTTTGTGGCCTTTTTTCAAGGCTTCTATGGCCTTTCCTTCAAGGCTTGTATGGTATTTCCTTCTGGATCAAGGCTACTATGGCCTTTTATTCTGGATAAATGCTTTTATGGCCTCTTCATTATCAAGGCTTCTATGGCCTTTTCTTCTTGTGAAGTTTCCAATTTAGCAATGGATATCTCCTATCTCCCAACTTCACCATAATTCTACTCGAGAAGTCTCTTTTGTAGTATTCTTCTCTTTTAGTAACTAATCTCATAGCTTTCTGTTATAGGAGGTATCCCAATCATTTGAGAATTAATTCCCTGCAATAAAAGAAGTTTTAGGTCAATTTATCCAGATATCTTAGATGAGATTCACTAGTTAATTCATCAACTAGTAGATCAAATGTTGAGTCCTAGTCTTCACAAGTTTTCCCTTGAAACTCTGTGGAAAGACTCTATGCATATGCAATATTAGTATTCCAAAAACTAAGATTATTTCAATATTAACTTGTGGCTCTCCTTAATTCTACCACTAGAATCTCCTAAGTATTTTTTATAGTGACTGGTCCAATGGTGCATCCAGGTTGACAAAAACTTAGGGTCAATGATAATGGTGGTTTTTCTATTGACCTACCATGGTTCTAATACTATTTCTATATTTTGATGCAGCATGTGATGGGAGATAGCAAACACAAGATGCAAAATAATATGACAAATTAAATTTACAAGATGACTAAAAATAATATGTATATAAATGATGGAGATGTTTACAAAATAGCTCTAGAGGAAATTAACACTCTGTGAATAGAGCTACTACTCAAGAATTGGCATTGAGCATATTACACTCCACCATATTATATCATATTGCTACATCACACCACTCTAGTCAATACTACTTCCTACTAATGTAGTACTTACTCTCTACACACTTCTATATATTTTGTGTTCTATACCTATGGTCCTTTATATAGGAAATAGGTTCCTTGGCCAACACTCTACCTAGATGTGCAAGGGATAGCTTGCACATATACAACTTGCACTTTGACACTTGTGCAATTATTACATTGCATGAGGTAACTAGATAAATTCCCCCTAAAGTAATATAATGTCCTAAATATGTACCAAAAAAAGTTACATTTACATGATCCAAATAATGTAATAGACTCTATTTCTAATAGAATCATATCCTATGATATAATATGATGAGACATTCTTAGAAAACATAGACTACATATCAAATCTATCATTTGCCCTATGGTACTTCTACCACTACCATTAGTGCAAAAATGGTCTTGGTCGATACGAACAAGTTCTCCAAACCTCTTACCAACCATAATATCAACTATTATAGATAGGTTCAATTTAGGGTATTTTGTGTGTATACTAGATGAGCTCCTTGTAGAATTTCTCTTATGCCTTACCAAAGGCTTTGAAGAAGATATTTATGAAAATGAATACACCAATACTTATTACATTCATCTACTAAGGTATCACCTCCTAATCACAATGATAACTATTGAGCCCTTTGACTCTCCCAATGAGGTATCTAAAGAGAACAAGGATGAGATTAGTTTAGCATATCTCAATACTAGCCACATTCAGTGGCTTAGCAAGTAGTTCCATATTGACTTATTTTATTCTCTAATCAAGAGCATACGAGTGGTTGGATCTCTAATGATGAGCCTAAATAAGAAGAAGAGACCAATGAACAAGAAGAGTCTAAACTAGGTGATAACCCTAGGAATAGTTGGATCGAAGAGGATCGTGAATCCAATCAAGATTGTGATGGCATATCCATCATTTCATCTTACCATGATTCTGATGCAATATCTATTACTTTAAATATCTTAAAGGTTGAATCAAAAACTATTGAGTCCCTCAATGATCTTGATGAATTCTACCTCCATTTATTCCTTGGGAGAATACCCATTTTGTGATAGCTCCTTCCATCCAAAGATACAGTCACTATTAATTCAAACTGACCACACCCTATAATTTCACTTCCACCTTAGCCACCTTCGATGTATTTGAAGCTATTCATATTTGATTGGCTCTTCCTACTAGAGAATGGATAGCATCCACCCACCATCAATATGATCTCCACTGACCTCACCACACCACTCCACTACCCAGGAAACCCTTCAAAACTTTTTCACCTTAATCATGAGGCCATTGATTTTTATTGTGTTGTTTTTCTACCATCACCCTCAGATTTCTTACCTTGTGAAGAAATGTTACAACCATTCATTTCTCCTAGGACTTGTTTGAAGATGTTTTTTAAGCTAAAATTAAACCTGATGATATGATCTATTCTTCAAGTCCAGCTGATGACATCCATTTGATCCCTATGTCTCATCAACTTGAGGAGAGGTCCCATATGTTAATTGAGAAAACAATCAACATGGATATCAACACCGATCCCATAGTTCCTAAAAATGTCAAGTTGGGATAAATTCTATCCCCTACAAAACAAGTTGATTACATTACTCTCTTGATAGAGAAGAATGAGGTTTTTACTTGGTCTTAAAAATATATATCGGGTCTCAAACAGAGTGTGATCATGCACAACTTAATACTCAATCCAAAAATTAAACCAGTCAAGAAAAATCTTCGCAAGATACATCCGATAATAGCCTTAATTATTAAATATGAACTACAAAATTTGTTGGATGTAGGGTTCATTCAACCTATCGACTATCCTAACTAGGTGTCCAACATGGTCCCTATTAGAAAACCATATGGGAATATTTACATATGCATTTATTTTCATGATCTTAATAAAGCAAGTCCAAAGGATGAATTATCACTACCAAATATTAATGCCCTCGTTGATGCAACTACAGGTCATAAAATGCTATCTCTCATGGATTGTTTTTTGGGTTACAACCAAATTTGAGTCAACCTGGAAGACTAGCCCAAAATAACTTTCACAATGCCTTGGAGGATATTTTGCTATAAAGTCATACCATTTGGTCTTAAAGTATTGGTGCTACCTATCAGTGAGCCATGACATAAATATTCCATGATTACATGTATAAAATCTTGGAATATTACATGGATTACTTATTAACCAAATCCTTGCTACGTCATGAGCATTTCGATATCCTAAGAAAGGTTTTTGATCACCTCATAGAGCATAATGTACGATTGAACACCAAGAAGTGCATTTTTGGTCTAACATCTAGAAAACTCTTAGGTTTCATAGTCTCTAAATGAGGAATCAAAGTTGATCCATCCAAAGTCAAGGTAATCTTAGAAATTCTTCCCCCTACCAACCTTAAGTAGATTTGTAGGTTATAAGGGAAGGTTGCATCTATCTGATGCTTCATAGCATAACTCTCAAATAAATTTTGATCGATGAATCGATTGTTACAAAATAGGGTCACCTTTAATTGGGATGATGAATGTCAAATAGCCTTTGACGAGATCAAAAAATACTTGGCATCTCCACTAGTGCTAGCTCTACCTCGACCAGGTATGTCATTCTTATTATACATATTAGCTACTAAGTTTACCTTAGGAAACATGTTGGTCCAGAAGAATGAGGTAACTAAGGAACAAGTTATTTATTACATTAGTCACACCTTGGTCAATTATGAGCTTAAGTATGCATACGTTGAAAAGCTTTGCTTAGTGGTGGTCTTCACTACCAAGAATTTGTGCCATTACATGCTAAATCAAACAATTTACATCATATCTAAAGAAAATCCTTTGCGGTATATGATGATATAGACATATCATAACAGTCATACAGCAAAGTGGATAATATTATTGATAGAGTTTGACCTTGAGTTCATAATTCAAAAATCTATTATAGGTCAAGTTATCATTGATCAACTAGGAGAGGCTCCTCTCTAGGATGACAAGCCTCTAAAAATCATGTTAAATGTAAAGTATTAATAAACATGAACATATATAACCAATACACAATGATAAAGAATTAATAATTAAGTCGCTTGTTCTTAATTATTTATCATTGTGTATTGGTTATATATGTTCATGTACATTAATACTTTATGTTTATTATTAATTTTTGGGTCTTCAACAAACTATCCATCTCCTCAAACACACAAGAGAACTAACACTTCATATTTTTCATTGAAAATATACCACATAATAATAAATGTATTATTGACTCTACATATCCACGTAAGGATAAAGACTCTAATGATTGCACATACTAAATGATAAACTCTTACATAACTCCATACTTACATGACACCTCACTTACATAACTCCACACTTACTTACATGACACCTACTATATACTCAAATATTAATCACACTCTAAACTAAACTATTTACATGGTACTCATAATATTATTTCAAGGTGCCAAACTCAAAGTTTGTGACTTAGATTTATCATTCTTTGGCTGAGGTAAGTCTGAATGACCTTTCTCTCTAAAATTCCTTTGATTTTTTAGGAATGGAAGAGCCTGTGGTTCATCTGGTGAATAATTCTAATGTTTCACTGGTATTTTCTCCAAAACTTGTTCTTGAACAAGATTCTCCTGGTCCAAAGACACGTAGCTATGGAAAAGGTTCCATTGATATAGGGGTTGAGATAAAAGTGGGAACGACTTCAAATAAAACTTTAAGAAAAAGATAAATTGACGTTAATATTGCCAATGAGTCTCAATATATGCTAAAGGTGGAGGATAGAAAGGATGCTAGCAGTAGATAGTTAAAACTTGACTCCTTCCATCAGTCTTCCTAGTGCTCAATTGGTGGAAATAAACCTATATCTAAATTGCATAAATGAATTTTCTCTATTGGAACATCAGAGGATTGAATGGAGCCTCTAAACAACATTTAATTTATTCCTTTAGAAAAGAGTTTTATACAGATATTATTTTTCTTCAAGAATCTAAGATTGATGCTCGTAATATTGAAGTTATTAGAAAGGTTATCTAGAATGGTGTTGGCTTTTTTGTGAGCCTAGAAAATGGTTCTTCTGGAGGGATTTTGTGCTTTTAGGACTCTTGAAATTTGATGGCTCTATCATTTCTTCCTCTGATAGAGTTATCAATATTTTATTTTTTTGTAAAGTTTCCAACTATAGATGGGTTATGTCTAGTATTTATGCTACTAAATTTGGACCTAGTAGATGCTCCTTTTGGTCCTCGTTAATTACAATGATTGAAACCTTCCAAGTAGTAATATTAGGTATTAACTAGGGATTTCAACTCCTCACTTTTCCCTTTGAAGATAAAAAGTGATAATTATCCTTGTCCAAAGAGTATGGAATATTTTGCTAACTTTGTGTTGTAGTGTGAACTCACGGATGTGGAGCTAAAGTGTTCTATATTTACTTGGAGTAATAAGTGAGTGGGTATTTAGCTCATTCTTATCATATTGGATAGATTTTTGATCTCTAAGAAAGGATAATAATTCTTTGGAAATGCTTCTCTTTGCTCTCTTCCCAAAATGGGGTCGGATCATAACCCATTATGGTTTGAATATCTATTGAATTTTGTGTTCTTTCCTAGACCATTTAGGTTTGATGCTATGTGGTGTTGGCACCTAGGCTTAGAAGTAAGGATTAAGGAGTGGTGGTATGTCGTTGTCCTAAGAGTGGAGTTATCCAAAGTGGTTACTAAGCTCAAGTTAATCAAGTGCAACCACAAGTCTTGAAATAGGGATGTTTTTGGATAGGTTTTTCTCTTAAAATAAAGTCTCAAAGGTTAGCTCAAGGACCTGGACGTAGTCATGGAGTTAGAAGGTTGCTCTTTGGATTCAAGTTTGAAGGAGGAGGTACTCTCATAATTGCATAATACGTTGACAAATGAGGATGGAAATAAAATTCTAGGGCTCTCTAGCTTAAGGAAGGTGACAATAATAACAATTTATTTCATGTCTCAATGCTAAGACACAGAAGCACAAATAGAATTAAATAAATTTCCAAATATGATGGGTCTAGGTTAGTGAAAATCCAAGAGATAAGATCTGAAGCAGTTTCATCTTTTGGATCCCTTTTCATTCCAGATACATTATATATCTTGAGGCTAAAGATAAACTTCTTAGCAACATTCCCACCTTCATCTTTGAAGACATGAATTTGACTTTGGATTCTCCTTTCAACGATGAGAAAAATAAAAATTGGAGGGGTTAAAATCTCTTTGTCTTGATGGCTTTTCCTCCCTCTTTTTTAGAGATTTTTGCATATAATAGGTAAGGAAATTAGTGAGGCTTTAAGATCTATCCAAAGGTTAAATTTTATTCCTTCTGGGGGGAACTCCACTTTTCTTGTGCTTACTCCTAAGTTATAAGATGACAAATACTATAGTGCTTTTAGAACAATCAGCCTATGCAACACAATTTATGAAATTCTCATGGAGACACTAGCAAACAGATTGAAACTCATCTTGCCTCACCTCATTGATAAAGCTCGAAATGAATTTGTTATGGGTAGTCAAATTTTATATGGGATTATTTTTGTTGATGAACTTATTCATTCAGTTCATACAAGTGGAAGGTCGGGCCTATTACTCAAGTTGTATATGAACAAGACCTATGACAGATATTCCTAGGATTTCATCTTAAGGGTCTTAGCCAAATTTGGTTTCAGTCAAAATTGGATTGATTTAGTTAAGGTTTGCATATCCTCAACTAAATTCTTTGTGTTGGTGAATGGATCCCCTATTGTATACTTATCTAGTTGTAGAGGTATTTACCAAGGTGATCCCCTATCTCCTTACCTTTTTATCTTGATGGTTGAAGCATTGGGTAGATCTATGTCTTTGGAGATAGCTATTGAAGGGCTAAGTCTAGCCCTATCGGTGAAGCCAATTTCTCACCATCAGTTTGCTGATGACACTCTCCTTTCCTTCTTAGATTTGATGATTCAATCTAACGATAAAGAAAATCTTGAATCTATTTGAGAGGGTAGAAGGTCAATAAATTACCTATTTTAAAATTAGGATTTAATTCCTGAATACCCTGAAAATAAGACAAAGGAAGATTACAAATATTCTAGGTTATGTTGTGATAGAGTTCCTATTTGTGTACCTTAGAATGCCTATGTTCAAAGTAAGGATGAAGATAGTCTTTGGGATGATATTATTGAAAGAGTGTAGAGAAAGCTTACTGAATGAAAGGGTGCTCTCCTGAGTCAGGTAGGGAAGGATTTTCTTGTCAAATCTACCCTCTAGAGTATTCCTACATTCTCCATGTACTTTTAGACTCCCTTATAAAGTTTTGTTGAAATTGGAATGTATTCTAAAATCCTTTCTTTGGGGAGGCTCTAAAGATAGAAATAAGTTTCATCTGGTTTCCTAGAACCAAGTCTATATTAGTAAGGATCATGGTGGGTTAGGTCTCAGAGTCCTCCATCTTATGAACAAAGCTTTGGTGGCTAAGTAGGGTTGGAAGCTAGCGAAACGGGAAGCCATGGGTTGCATTCATATTGTTGTTGCCAAGTATTTGAACTAGTCTAGTTGTCTTTCTTTTGATTCTTTACCTTCTTTAGGTTCTATCTTCTAGCAAAGCTTGGTAAAATCTAGATCTTCTATAGTCAAAGGTTGTAAGTGGAATCTAGGTAATGGTAATTAAATTAACTTTTGGAAGGCTTCTTGGCCTTTGGATGGGCCCCTTTCCTAGAATCCTAATCTTGAGGTGGTTGACCCCCCTCTACAAGTTTGGGCAGAATTAAGGTTGCTAATTTTATTGAAGTGGTTAATGGTAGAAAGATCTAGAAACCTCTGAATACTTTTAATCTTAGAAAGAAAGATAAATTGTCCTAGGACTCTATTCTTAATGCTCTTAAGTTCCAAGTCCTTAATTTTGGGGATGAGGAAGATTATTTGTTGTGGAAGGGAGAGAGTGATGATTCCTTCTCAATAAGATCAGTGTATGCCTTGCTTTATTCTTGTGATCCCTTGTGGCTACCACCTTGTAAAGTTTGGTTCAAATTTTTACCTTGAAAATTAATATTTTCTTTTGGCTGGCCATCCAAAACACGATTTTAACAATTGAAATTTTGACAAAAAAAGGAATGTTCCTACCAAACAGATGTTATTTATGTGAATTATGTGATGAATCTTTGAATCATTTGTTCTTCCAATATACTTTATATTCTTAGGTCTTTCAAGCAGTTTTGAACTCTTTAGGAGTATTTTGGATCTCTCCTAATCTTCTTTTGGATGTGTGTGTAATGGTTCCCTCCCTTCTTGTCCTTGAGGCTCAAATAGTTGTGGTGGTTCGTGTTGCCCCATCCCTTTTGGGGTATCCGGTGTGAGAGGAATAATAGTGCTTTCAAGAATATCAAAAGGGATATGTTTTTGGTTTGCTCTATGGTGATTTTGTGGGTTGTTTAGAATATTTCAATTATCTAGCTAGATATTCTTGGTGGAAGGTTATATGAAATGGATTTGGAATTGAAATATGACTTTTCCCCTACTCTATTGGGAACCCCTACCCCTAACCCAAGATTGGTTCTCAAGTGGATCCCTCCTCTTGCTAGTTGGCTCAAGCTTAACTTTTATGGTGCTTCAAAAGGCAACCTCGGGTTAGCAGGTGCTAGTGGTGTCCTTAGAAATGAGAAAGGTAATCTGGTTTTAGCTTTTGCAGAGTCCCTTAGCATCCAGACCTCCCATTTTGTGGAAGCTAGAGCCCTTTATCAGGGTCTAACCTTGATTGAGCTTTTACATTACAATAAGGTTATCATTAAAGGGGACTTGTTAAATATTATTAATATTTTCAAAGGTACTCAAACCCCATGCTAGAGAATTTCAAATTTGATTTCTAAAGCTAGGAGAATTTTACATTCTAGGGAGAAGGTTTAAATCCAATATATTTTTAGAGAAGGTAACAAGGTTGTTAATTTAATGGTGAATCTTGGGCTATCTCAACAAGGTCTATTTATATGGAGGAGTGACTTTCCGTAGGTCTCGTTGTAGTTGGTCAAATGGTCTTGATTCTGATCTTCGTTGTCTAGGCAGGTTATGGATTTTGGTGCTTTGGTTTTGTTGGTTGGATCTTCCTGTTTATTAGGACCTTGTCTGATGGGGCAGCTTTTTTAATTATAATTCAAATTCAAGCCCAAACTAAGGGAGTTTGGTGCCATATTTTTTAAAAATTATTTTCTACCTTTTTTATCATATGTTTATCCTTTTGGGAGTGGGAGTTTAAAAGTGTTCCCAACTGGATTACTTTTGTTAGAGATTATAAGGTGTGATAGAAGGCATGGATGTGGCACTTCCAAAATAGATAGGCCAAGACTCATCATTATTAATCCTGGGCATGTCTTTTAGTATTATAGCATTGGTTGGAGAACCTAGGGAAGATACACTTGCTATTGGCTAGTTTGTGTATGATAGTCTAAGGATTTCTCAAGGTGCATAATTGTTTTGATCTTATTGGACTCTAGTAGCACTTATAATTTATTGATCCAACTATGGCAAAACAGCATATTGCTTCATTTATGTTCGTGAATGAGTCCAAGTGAAAATTGTCAATGGGGACATCATGACTTGTACTGGTAAGTGTCAAAATGCTCGCCTATCCATTAGGCACTATCATTGCCAAACTGATCCCTATGCAGTCCCCTTGGGTGGATTTGATATGGTATTGGGGTACCCCTAGTTACGAACATTCGAAACAATGTCTTTGAATTTTTAAAACTTTGGATGCAATTTACTGTCAACAATAGAACCCATACCATTTAGGGTATGAAAATTGGCAATCCCTTAGGAAGGGCCATCAGCCAATTATGGGAAGATTTTGTCAAATGCAATTGTGTGCTATTCAGGATGAACAAGTGTCCTTTGAATTGTTTGCAATCCTAATTAAGAATCAGCATGTCTCCCTAAAACAGCTACCGCCCAATCGAAAGGAAGATCATAAAATCAATTTAATTTCTAGAAGTCAACCTCCAAACATTCGACCATATAGGTATCCCTATAACCAAAATAATGAGATTAAGAAAATGGTAAAGAAATTATTGGATGCAGGATTCACTCGTCCAAGCACAAGCCCATTTTCAACTCCAATTTTACTAGTCGAGAAGGATGGGTCATGGCGAATGTGTGTGGACTTCCATGAACTCAATCATATCACCATCAAGGATAAGTTTCTCATTCCAATGATTGATGACTTGTTGGATGAGTTGTGTGGTGCTTAGTATTTCACCAAGTTGGACCTCAGATCAGGTTATCACCAAATTCATGTTCACAAGGATGACATCCCTAAAATAGCTTTCAGAACCCATGAGGGGTATTATGAGTTCCTAGTCATGCATGTTGGCCTCACCAATGCACCATCAACTTTCCAGTGCTTGATGTATTGGGTTTTAAAACCCTACCTCCAAAAACTTGCATTGGTCTTTTTGATGATATACTGATCTACAGCAAAATGTGGGACAAGCACCTACATGTCAATCAGGTTTTGAAGCTCCTCAAGCAATCTAAATGCACCTTTAGGGCAAATGAAGTAGAATATTTGTTTCATGTCGTGGCTAGAGATGGTGTTTGGGGGCAGTTCTTATGCAAGAAGGTCAGCCACTTGCTTTCATAAGCAAGGCCCTCTCAGGGCATAACCTCGCCAAATCATCTTATGAAAAGGAGATGATGGTCATTGTCTTATCGTCCTCCATTACTTATTGAGGTGACACTTCATCATCAAGATCAATCATCGCGACCTTAAGTATCTCATTGAGTAGAGAATTTCTTCCCTTGAGCAACAGAAATGGGTCACTAAGCTCTTGGGATACGATTACGAGATAGTCTATCACAAAGGGAAGAAAATTGTTATTGCTAATGCTCTTTCTAGGTTGCCTAAAACATAGGATAGCCTATATACAGTGTCCATCATTAAGGTTGATTGGTTAGATACACTTAAGTCTGAATGGAAGGTAGATCCCACACTTGCAAATATTATTCAATATTTCCAGACAACAACAAGGGACCATCCCAATTATTCCTAGAAATAAAGGGAGCTATGCTATAAGCATCGGATTGTTGTTCCACCTTCCTCCCAACTTAAAACTCAAATTCTTCAAGAGATCCATTCTTCTCCGATAGGACAGGTTTCTTATGCACTCATGAACGAGTAAAGCGTAGTTACCTATATGTAGTGGCCATCATTAAGGTTGATTGGTTAGATACACTTAAGTCCAAATGGCAAGTAGATCCCACACTTGTAAATATTATTCAAGATTTCCAAACAACAGCAAGGGACCATCCCAATTATTCCTGGAAACAAGGGGAGCTACGCTATAAGCATCGGATTGTTGTTCCACCTTCCTCCTAACTTACAACTCGGATTCTCCAAAAGATCTATTCTTCTCCGATAGGGGGACAGGTTTCTTACGCACTCATGAACGAGTGAAGTGTAGTTTTTATTGGCTAAGGTGGAAATTAGATATCAAACAATTTGTGGATAGTTGCGACACTTATCAACATCAAAAGGGGAAAACAGTTAGTACACCGAGATTACTTCAACCTTTGCCAATTTTGAAGTCCCCATGAATTGATATCTCCATGGACTTCATTGAAGGCCTTTCTCTCTCAAGAGGTAAATCAATCATAATGGTCATTGTCGACTGATTGATCAAATATACTCATTTTTTGTCCCTCAATCATCCCTATGATTCCAATACAGTAGCATAGATTTTTATGCATCAGATCTTTCGACTACATGGGATCCCACATTCCATCGTCAGTGACAGTGATAAAATATTCACTGGTAAATTCTAGGAGGAGCTGCATCGCATTCAAGGGACCTAGTTGAAAAGAAACACATCATATCACCCACAAACAGAAGGCCAAACAAAGGTGGTGAATAAATGTCTTGAGACCAATCTCTGTTGTTTTAATTCAAATAATCACCTCATACTTGCGAGGCAGTTCGAAGGTAAAATAAAACTTTTCACATTGCCACAAGGATGACACAGTACTCACCTCATACTTGCGAGGCAGTTCGAAGGTAAAAGCGTTGGACACAGTTTTTAGTCACAAGCAAGAAGTCTAAGTAGCTCTTAACCAAAATTTGACCATTTGCCCAAACCGCATTAAACAAGAAGCAAATAAACACAAAACTAAAAGGGAGTTTGAAGAAGGCGACATGGTTTTCCTTTGTCTTCAACCTTATAAACAATTGTCCCTCAAACAAAAGGGTCAAACAATTGTCCCTCAAACAAAAGGGTCAACATAAGTTGGCACCCAATTTTATGGGCTCGATACTACGTTAGCACCCATGTTTTAGGGGTCTACAAGATACTACATTGGATAGGGGAGGTTGCTTATAACTTGGAATTGCTAACCATATCCAAGATTCACCCAATTTTCCATGTATCTTGCTTGAAGAAGGTGGTAGGCACACATACTCAAGTACAAACTGTCCTTAAATTAGATGAAGAGATCCATTCTTTTGCAGCCTGCAACCATTTTGGATAGTTGAACCCGACATCTTTGCTCACGAGATATCACTGAGGTGTTGGTGCAATGGCAAGGGTTACCACCAAAATATGCCACATGGAAGCCATTGAAGAACTTTCAACAACAGTTTTCCACTTTTCAACTTTGAGGCCAAAGCATCTTTAAAGGGGGCGGCATGTTATATACCAGACACTTGTAATACATTGATGTCTATGTTATTGTAATAAGGTGGACCATGTATTTAGTTAAAAATTGGCCACATGTTAAGTTAGTAGATTGTGTGCGCGGTATTATGAATGTAACTGTCAATTATGAATGTAACCGCCAGTATTGTGAATGTAATTGCTATAAATTAGGTGATCCAAAAATATTGTCATAGAATACTGTCATAGCAAGATGTCATAGAATATTGTCACAAGTTATCAAAAAATATTCATGTAAATGTTATAAATTAAGGAAATATTCTTGTAAATGTTTAAATAAAGGAAATATTCTTATAAATGTTATAAAATAAGAAGGATCTAACTCTTACGGGTTAGAGAAGAATTTACATAATTTGTAAAAAGGTTGCCCCCTCGAAATGGCCTACAATCATAACATTTCTCATTCTCATTTCCTGCAATTGTTGTTTTTATGTTTCATACATGTATGCTTTTGTTATCAAAATGAATGTTTTTTTCATTAATATCCTATGAATCATGGTTATGTTGTCCTTGGCATTGAATTTCTTATCTCAATTCAACGCTGCGCTAAATATTTGAGGTGAAATATTGGCACAAGCAGAAGAGATGCTTTGCAACATGCCATATTTTCTTCCAGTTATTTAAACAATGGATTTGCTAATCCACATATCTAGATAGCAGCGTGTTTCTACAACCATGAGACTACAACGTAAGGGTGGGCTTTTCTGCTCCCATGTGGTTCCCTCCTCCACCTCCCCCTCCTCCCCCTCTATGCATATGTTGTTTCCTTATTTAAGGTATTTATCCTATTGTTCCTCATCAATAAGCTGCCGCTCCCCCTTGTTAAGTCTGTCTTCATTACATTTTCACTTGGGATCTAAAAATGAATATAGACACATATGTATGTGTATGTACGTATTCGTTTCAAAGTGCTTAAATAACATGATAGCAATGCCTCTTTGTAGCTAAGATGGTGTTGCTTCTAGGATTGGTGGAAAGGCATGTCCTTTTTTGGCAAGTCGATGGCATGCAAAAAGTTTAATGCATGGCTGCAATCTTCCACTCTTGCTTACTTCCCCAGCTGATGCATGATTTGCCTGCCATGAACTATACTTCTTGTTTATTGTCAATGCTTTAAATCAATGTCGATGATACACCTTGTAAGCAAAAAGTAGATGATAGTGTATTATTGCAATGCTGGATGTAATAACTAAATATCAAAACCAAGTATTGAAATCTTGAGAACATCCAAGAAGTTCCATCTCAGCCAAAATTAGAATGCAAAAGTTTAAGCTTGATCTTGCATAAAAAATTCTATTGCATCCCAAAAATATAGAATTTCAAGAAATTATTCCACGCACAAACATGAAAAATTCAAACATAAGACCCAAGAATTGGACAAGCACAACATTGCCCAGAACTTAAATCCGCGGATGTACGCAACTCAGAAAATCACAATATAATATTTAACCAAATTTTTAATTTATGCAAATTCATGCATGTCCCAAACTGTTAAATATCTTGAAAATCACAAACCAAACAGCATATAAAAGTTATCAGGTGTCTTCAAGTAGATTTTGTAATGAAACTTTTACAGGTCATCTGTAATCATGAAGCGTGTTACCCAATCAAGTGTCATCCCCAACTTTAAAAGAGTGGATTAAAGAGGGAGTATTATTGCAATAATACCCCAAATAAGTAATTTCCAAGTTTATCCAACCAGAAGCATAGCAGCCCCATCAAAATCAAAACAGATGGAAACCATCACATAGCCCATATAAATAAGGTATAATTTGCTAGAAGATCTGACATTTAATTTTTCCACTGGATCCTTTAAAAAAGGTTAATTAAATCTACATAAACAGATGCAAATTTAAACATCAGAACAGGATTTTAATCCTAAGCGTAATCAGCCACTGTTGACGATCCTTACACCACTTAATAGATGTCCATTTAATTTACAAAAATAAAATAAAATTTTGAAGGCAAAATAGTGTCCAACCATTAGAACACCTGTTTCTGTATGGTCGCAACTGAGACCCTATTTCCAATTTGAGAGTAAAATTTGTGGCCAAATGTTTTGCAATTGTTTGGTAAAATATATTTCAAAAGAGGAATCTCCAAGCAATTGCTTTATAATATTTGTTTTTTCCAGATGAACCCAATGTCTCAACCCTTGCTTGGTTAATCTCAATAATTCTACTTTCAAAAAAACCAGTTGGCCACACTAACCGGAAGAACTAAGACTACCTGATGCAATCAAACCAAAGCTTCACTGACCTGCATTATAAAGAAAAAATGGACATTAGCATTTAGGTGTCCAACAAAATCATAAATCCTGAAATTGCACCAAAATTTCCCTTTCCTTGTTTCCCCGATTTCAAAAAGTGAACTATGCACATAAATCCTTTCTATAGTACAAAGCGTGTACAAAAAGAGACAAGCAAATACTATTTTAAATTATTCAGCAGCAACCTGTAAACTTTACATGTACTTGAGATTTGCATTCACCATTTCCTAATAATTAGTATGTTAACCCAAGATTCCTCCTTGATAGGTCATGCTACATGTAACCGGATGTCATTATGTTAATCAGCTTGACCATAACTACTCGAAAAAGACCAAATCCTCGCTATAAATCTCTCTCAGCACTGGCAACTCTAGATATTTATTAGAAGTACAAGACCCTTCAAGATTTTTATAATTCAAGGGCCACGATACCTCCATGAAGACCAATCCACTAGATATATTTACAAACATGAGCATGGTAATCAAACTTAAGTTAATCAAAGATGATAAAATTATTAACTCCTACCTTCATTTTATGCATCTCACTTACACACAAGATCCATGACAGAAACTGTATCAAAAGTTTGACTGAAGAAGAGTTTGTAACTAGAATGGCATCTCAAAACTAACAGTAATGAAAACCACTTCATAACTTCAACCATTATCTGCTTACAACAAGTATTTCATCCTTGGAAGTATTCCCAGTTATGCTTGTGATGGGTGTCTCTTTTAATGCAAATTCAATCTTTTTGCTGCAAATAGCAACGTCGTCCTATTACAACTATTAATACTTCCACTTGAACCTGGTTTTTAATTGCAATGTGCAGTCATTTTGCCGTCTTTAATTCTGCTGCTGTTATTTGGATGGGTACACTTTAATATATAACATAGTAACGTAATTCAAACTAGGATGTTGAACCTATTATTTTCCTTCCCACACGGTTATCAAGGCGAAGAAACCTGATGTTCTTCATTCTTGTAACTGTTGCATATTCTATGGAAAGGTTGCTTTGATCCGTCATCTAAATGTTACTCTTCTTATGGCCAAAAAAAATAAGTTTTATTTCCTGTCCTTGAACAATTTCTGAATTTTGTACAGGCAAGTATGAATACTGATATTTGTTGCTATTTTATGCTTCACAATATCCCCAGCTATGTTTCAGATGACTTCCAATTTTAATAATATTAAATCAATATTTATGCTGCGAAGGGCCAAGCATTGCTTGTCAGCCTACCATAACTATTGATAGATCCACTTAAACCTGGCTTTTACAGGAAATTTACAGTGCCTAGTGCCCAGTCTTTACGTCACAATTAATTCTGCTGCTGTTATTTGGCTATACATTTTTCATAAACTACAGAGATAAATACATATCCAGATGTCAAAACTATTACTCTCACAATTAATCAAGAGCTAAGAACCTGACACACTTCATTCCTATTGCTGTTATTTCTGTGCAAAGGCTGATTTGGTTTGTATCTAAATATCTAAATATTACCCTTTTTAGCCATAAAAGCAAGTTCTCATTTGTTGTCCTTGAACTAGTTCTGAATGTTACACAGGCTGATATGGTTTCTCAATTTTGTTTTCATTTTATGTCTTCGTTGGTCCAAAACTAGTTGCACTCTTGATGTACAACTATATCTGAAGATCAAATGCAACTTCTGAATCTTATGATGAAATTTGATAGCCGTATTCACAGCATGAGCCTAAAGTGAATTGTCCATAAGAGGATATTGACCTATGTACATTGTAAAAAATGAAGGGAGGCATGATCACCCAGTAACATGAGTTCCTTCTGGTTGATCTCAAAAACCTGTATTACCCTCAAGATTGCATGAAGCCTCAACTTACATTGGGAGCTGCAATGCTTAAAATTATAACGAATAACAGGCTATAATACCATGTGAAATAAAAATATTTGAGAAGAAATTAAGAAAATAACTATCAAGCAATCTGTAATGGGTACGATGCACATCATCTTGCAGTAATGAAAAAATCTGGCTGGAGGTGAAAAGGAACTGTGTTTTGTGTACACTACCTTTACATGAGTCTTGACTTTGCGGTAAAGTTTACAAGACACTAGCAAGCTATGACATTGATGGAGTCACTAGCAAGCTACTATTAACTTAGAGCAATAACTATAGAACTGGTCCAACCATAATAGCAGGATCTCATACAGGAGGCTTGCAATGGTATTACCAATTTAACTAAAGATGCAGCTTTAACAATCCACAATAAAATCCCTGAAAATGGTACCAAGTTTCAGTAGAAAAGTGGTCTACCACAACCCTTCGGAAATTACCCTACCTGTCCCGTGTTTGGCATGGCTAATCCCTCAGATAAACACAAAGATAGTCATATACTTGATTCTTGTTGTAGCTTTATTTAATATTTCATCCTTGCAATTCCACCACTCCAAATATAGAACCTTCCTTGTATAGAGAAAAAGGCTATGGGGCTTACCAACGTCCAAACCATCTCTTGTTGGGTCTCTGAGGATCTGAATCCAATGAAAAACCTACATGGAAGATCCTATCACACCCTAGTGTAGAAGGAATCAACCCCACCCACACATTACAAACGGTTCCCTTTGACCTTATTTGGATCAATTGAAGGAAGGGTATTTATTAACAAGCTGTAGTGGCAAAGTAGAACTGCCTTGCATATAAACCCCACCAGCTTCAGTTATCAAAGTTTCATTAATCCCACGTTAGATCCATTTATTCATAAAAGAGCTAGTCCATATTTCCAAACCTCTCTGGAAGGTTGCCATAGTTTAAGACACGACCAAATGATTGCCAATGCTTGTGCAGTACTGTAAGATAGGAAAAGGACCAAAATCTTATAGAAACAATGGCCATAATTTGTAGCTTGATTTGACAACTAAAATTGAAAGAGCTAGTCCATATTTCCAAACCTCTCTGGAAGATTGCCATAGTTTAAGACACCACCAAATGAATGCCAGTTCTTGTGCAATACTGTAAGAGAGGAAAAGGACCAAAATCTTATAGAAACAATGGCCATAATTTGTAGCTTGATTTAACAACTAAAATTGAAAGAAAGAATATTAAGGCTCAGAAATGACCAAAAGGAGTTAGGCAAGGATGTCAATTCCTTTCATTTCACATAACAAAATCCCATATACATCAACTGCCTCTACCTGTTAATTTGCACAGATGAAAATCAAACAGAATAAACCAAAGAAAAATGATAAGCATTTAGAGTCTAAGAAATGATCAACCAACTTTTCATATCTGTATTACCTAAAACAAAACTAGACATACATTTGAACCAAAAAGAATCACTTCTAGCATCCTGAAAAGCAAATAATTGATAAATGAAACCCTAATGAAAGAAAGCATTTCTATCAACACAGTTCTTTATATCTCCCTGATACTCCCAAAAAGCTAAATCCTTCAGAAACTTCAAAAGACTTACCTCACTTAAAAATTTATCTTTATATGACAAAAATTTCATGTCTTTTGCCTTGCCTTTTCAATCAGAGGTTTGAGTTTCTTCTTTTCAGCTAAGACTCTCAGAAAATTGAATAAAAATGGTATGTAATTATGCTTCCTACGTATATTCTCAGTCCTCCACTTTTTGAACTTTTCATCCTCCAATATTATCTTCTCCCTGACAATATCAATTTCAGTCTCTATTTCCATGAGAGTCCTCTCAAGTGCTTCAATTGAAGCATTCTGCCGTCCTGACCCAGAATCTACATCCATCCTGTCTTGTCCATTGCACTTTGCTGTTGCCAACTGCTGTAAAATCTGCTCTTTCCTATTCTGAAGATTATTGAGTTCGGCAGTACATACATCTTTTCTATTTTTTATAATTGCCATCAGATTGAATCTTATTTCACTTTTGGAATATTTTTCAATTCTTTCTTGTATTACTGGTTGAACCATCTTCAACCATTCCAAGCTGTCTCGAGTTCCACTGAACTGTCCAAGACTAATGGGCCCTTCCTTCAATCCATCTAACTCATACAATGTGTTATCAACTGGTATATAGCTTATAAAATGATATACATCATCATCTTTGTCTACCACTTTCTGTTCATCAGAAACGAAAGGCTCTGGCCTTGCAAAGCTGTTGTGAGCAGTACGAATTGCATCACTATTGTTGATAGCAAGCCCTTTGAGCTCAGGAGGAAAATTTTTTGTGAACTCTTTCAAATTTGACAGTTCGGGGCCAGTATCAATATCTGGACAGTTTAGGAGAATGGAAAGAATTGCCTGAGTTGCACAGGCATTGTTGATCACCTGCAGCAAATCATGGGCGGCATCAAAACACTTGTCGTAAAGGACAAATGCAAGAAGTTCATCATCCTGGTTCATCAAGGAAAATGTATCATATTCCAAAAACTCTTGTGATCATGTGACAGAGGACTAAACCTGGCTTGCAAAGAATAGATTTGGGTTATAGTCTTCCAATACAGGCCGATCATCCTTCTCTCCTGGCCGCCACTTGAAAAGGAATATTAGGCCATAAACAGGCCTACAATGCAACATGGTCACAGTCAATACTAATACTGCCATCTTTCAAGAGTTAATAAAAAGTGCAAAAAGTCAAACAAACAGCTCACCGAAGATTGTTTAGAGAGTCCAAGTCCAACGAATATAGCTCTTCAACCTGTCATTAGGTGATTTCAAATAAGAAATGGGAACAGCTGAATGTTACATAACTATTACCAATAGAAAGCCAAAATTCCAACCTCTTTCTAGCTGAATAACAGAAATTAAAGCTAAACTCAAATTTAAAATTTTGCAAAGGAATACTCTTAAATGACATACACGACTATAAATGTGCTAAATACATGATTTTATGAACAAAACTCTCAGTGATAAACTAGCCTTTCTAGGTACTGTGCAATAGGTCAATTAAATAAAAACTAAAATAAATAAAAAAAACTAGCAACACTTTCAATTAGTATAGGTAAGCGTCTAGAGTCAAGTTACCACACAGAACATGTCCTCAGCTAAAAAAAGAAATAACCCACTAAATATAATTAATTTAAAAGATAAAATATACAAATATGGTAATATGCACCATATGCACTCCATTATAAAAAGCTTCTGTTTGGAACCAAATCTAATTGGCCCCTGGTCTTTTTCAACAAAGACATGCAATAACTTTTTAAAGCAGTTAAACCCAACATCATATAACTATTGGATTCACAACAGTACAACAAAGATTTAAGTATCTCACAAGAGGAGAGTATTTAGAAATCTTCCCTAGAATCCTAAAATAGAAAAACTAAATACAAATGAAAACACTCTTGCATGGATTTGTGTACACTGCCAAAATTGGACCTCACCTAGGGCATAAATATACCTGAGACACAGATATTGGTTCAAGATGCGCCAAACCTCTCCTCGTGTCTAACATGTCCTAAAATTTTGAGGAAAGTTGCTCCAAATATTGGATTTCCTGACCACACATTCCCTTGTAAGGCCCCAGCCTGGGCAATATGCCAAATTGATGTATGAGACCCCTTTTGGTAACAAAGGGGATTTTAATTTTCCCTTTCATATTTTTTCAAATTTATACCTTGTTGGAATTCCACCCTTTAAAAAGGAACATGGTAAAGTGGACCATCCCAATTTAGCCAAAGCCCAAGGTGCCAAAAAGGTAGATGCAAAAAACATAAACATGTCAAAAACTTAAGTTACAATCTAATGCATTTTGTTATAAAACAAACCATCTCGTTGAAGATTATATAACATAGGTCTCTACAAACCTATGCAGATATTGTGGGATATCTCTAGTCTCCAGCTTCAACACCTATTAAAATGTCCCTACAAATGTATGCAAAATCTGTGGGATATCTCTAATCACCATCTTCGACATGTAAGGGTTCTACATCTATCCAAGACACTCCACCTGAACTGTACATTGTTAATATGAACTGTCCTTTGAGGATGCAAAATCAAGGTTTATCTCTAAATCTAATGAATTGTGACACTGCTTAAGAAAATACTTGCTAAAGGCCTTTGAAAATTTCCCAACAAAAGCTATTACTTCTGCTTTAATTGGAGTTTCTATTATTTAACTGTTATAAACATCTACCACTAAGTTGTATTTTTCTAATGGTTTGAATGTTTATTATTATTGCTAAAGCTACATGATTTTTTCTAATGCTCTCTTTTTTTCTAATAAATGTGTATACATACGCAAATAAGTGAGCATGCACACAAGCATAAGTAATAAACTGTCACATAAAGTACTCTATAACTAAAACATTACCTATGTCTGTACTAGAAACTTAGAAAGTAATCCTGCAACCTTGTTACACTGGAAAAGCATGTGAGGACGTAGGTTCAACAACCATAATCATCGCAGCTAGAACCATGAAGATCTTCTGACTATATTCTGCAATCCTCACTAATTCTAGTTTCCCTGATGTGGTAAGAATGATCATTGGTTAACATAAGAAAAGCCTAACCCAAAGCAACTGATAGGTGTGCCTTTGGGTCTCAACAGTGATATTATGACCTGAACAACTCAACATGATATGCATGCTTGGAAATGCATCCCTACGTAAAACTAAAGAGAATTGCAAGGTCAATCTTGAGATTAAATCCAGCATTGGCCCCCTCATCCTCTAAGCCTAATTAAAAATTTTGGAAATGAAGCCCATTCAAGATCCAAATAAACTTTGAATCCCACAGTTTAAAGGATAAGTTGTTTCAAAAGCTTTAGATAATTAATAGAATCAAGTAGAGAATATTTCACAGTGATTCAATTCAGAAACAGAAACAATATAGTTTTTGTCGTTCCTAAGTTAACCAATTCTTTGTGTTGAATGACAATAATGCAGAGAAGCAAAATTAAAAAACACTTCCCTGGTAGCCTTACTTCAACTATGATCTCAGGCAAGTAATCTACCAAGCTGGATGTTTTGTTGAGTACTTTCAGTGGCTTAGAATTACTCAACTGGATGTCTATGAGCTTAAGAAAATTAAGATTCCAAAGTACAAGCTCAGGATGCATTGCTATACCCAAACTGAGACATAGTTACTGCAAAGTTTAAACTCTTATGGATGCTTAAGATTTGCCATTGGGATTAAAAAATTACATAAAAGATTGTCTCAAAAAAAAAAAAAAAACAATGCATCTGCATATGCTTTGCAAAACAGCAAACCTGTAACTTATAGCGGTCCTGCATCTGCATGTGATTTGCAAAGGAATAAACCTACTTCTAGCCGTCCTGCATAGAACCCTACAGCATCTATGACACCCTGCATCCTACAAAAAGAAAATCCACCCCCAAGATATTTCCGACAAAAGAGCAATAGGGGGAAAACACTATGCACATAAGAGGGTGACTGGAGACAGAAGTTGCAACAAAATACTCCAACCAGAAAACAATGTGACTACCATAAATTTTCAACCCTATTCTGAAAAGTGATTTTGGGCATTAACTTATAACAGCCTATCTAAGTTTAAAGGTACTGAGGTAGTTGCAAGCCTTACAGAGCAAAGGTTCTTAAATAATTTAACATAAAAAAAGGAATCAGATTCCAAGGCAGCATAAAAATAATTCTCTCACAAGGATATTAGCAAACATGACTGTAAACATTTCTTATTATAATGGCATTCAAAAGTACCAGACTGTGGCAAGCACAATATAATAATTACACTTGTTCACCATTCTTCGCCTGTATCTTGACACATTGGTTGATTGTACTACACAACAGAAATTACAAGTAACAACAGTGTTTTTTACCGTATTGTCTCTCGCCGATGAAAAATGGGACTCTGTGTGATGTGGCTCTTAAATTTTCATGTGTTATTGTCCGCAAGCCATATAATGGGAAAGAGATGCTGTTACTTAGGCAAGGCTACAACATTTCAAATTCCATGAAGAAGATACAACCCATATGATTCTAAAACATATCAGAATTTAATGTTAACCTTGTTTGTATAACGAAAACTGTAACAAATCAACTTACAAAAATAGCAATTCCACAAGTAATTTCCACAATTTTGCAACAGAACACAATATCGAGTCCAAGATTAATTCAATAAATCTAAATCCAAATCAGTAAAGCAAATCTAGTCCACTCAAAAAGGGCAAAGTCTCATAGGCCACTCAAAGAGGGCAGAGTCTCAAATGCACACTTACGGAGATAGAAGAAATATTATTACAGTCATGATAAACTACCACATATCTCTTCCTATATATAGACTTGTAAAGTAACAAACCCTAACCCTAATGCTGAAGAGCCAACTCATCCTAACATATGGGCCTGAGCCAATCAAATAAATATAGATGACGTGTTAGGGCCCTATCCTAACACAACCATCATTATGTAATTGTCTAGTGTGGGTGTATGTTGCACCTTGGGTGCCTAGCGCATATGGTCCCCTTATGATGTAACTGTTGACAATTTTGTCACATTGCTTGGAGGGTTGGCAAAATTCAAAATTCTGTGATAATTTCTTGGTTTGTTTTCTTTCTTTTGGTTGTAAACAGCACTCTAGCAATTTTGGCTATCATTTTTGCCCCTTTTGTAAATAAACTTTATGTATAGAAGCTTCGCCAAGAGAAAACAGGAAAATGAAATGCATGCCCAAAATTTTCTAAGGCATGAAAAGAGCTTCGCCAGCAAAGCCTCTAGGAGACTAGCTTCGGGCCCCATTTTGGCGAAGCGGCAAAGCAGCGATAGAAAAATTGCAAAGTATGAAAACTACTTCGCCGAAATCTCAGTGAAGCACCCACTTCGACCCCTTTCCCCAGTAAGATTTTACTTCGCCCTGGAACGCTGCGAAGCACCCGCTTCGGCCAATTTTCGTGCGAAGCTCCCTCACTAAGAGCCTAGTTGCCTTGAAGAAGTCGGAGAAATATTCTGAGGCAAGATTCTACTTTGGCCAAAAGACCCCCGAACGGCCATTTTGAAAAAGCTTCGCAACGAAGCACTCTTCCAGCCCATCAACGAAGCATCCGTTTGCGAAGCAACCTTTAACCCGTTTTCCCGGCAAAGCGATGAGAGATTGGGAACCATGTTTTGAAGAGGCAAATCTGCTTCGGCGCTCAGTCTTTGCGAAGCTGTTTTTCAAGACCCCTTCGTGCGAAGCACCCATGCAAAGAGGTCAGCCCCACTTCGGCTCACATTCGTCGCGAAGTAGGTCCCCGAACTGGAATTTAGCGAAGCTCTCCAGTGCACACACACCAAGGTCGGGTATCTTTTCAAGGCAATCGAGTATTTCATAAATGCCTTTTTACTTGCCCGAAAGACCCGGGACTCATTTTTGGCAATGGAAGAGGAAAAATCAGTCACAGGGGGAGAACCCGATGGACCTAGCAGCCACTCGAGCACCGCACCCGGAGATTCAGGACGAGTCAGGCGGCTCATTAATGTAGATTTCCCCGGCTAATGCGGCCGTAACTGCCAAATATAGAAACAGATGTGAGAGCTCGGTCACGGGAGGAGCGAAGGTAGATTTCTCAGGTTTTCGAGGGCGTACTCTCAGATTTTGTGCATTGATGGTTCAGAGGGTCGGGTCCTCTATAAAAACCCATGAATTGTAATGGAAAAAGGGGGGGGAACTTTTGCTAGAAAGCTGCTGTAACTTGACTTTTGCAATCGATATTAAAGACTTTGGGCCCAATTTATCTCTTGTATGCTGCCTTCTGTGATTATTTCTATTATTCCATTTCTTCATTTGCATTCTATAATTCTGCATCCTGGATTTAGGTGTGTGATTGGGGATTGGACCCTGGAATTCTCCTGAAGGATACATAGGGAGAAAATACTGCGTTAAATTCTTTGTATGCTGCATGTGGTTAGTGGTTTCTGCTACATTCATATATTTTCCTAATTGCTGTAATTCTGAAATCTGGATTTAGGTGTAGGAAAGTAGTTGAATCTTGGAACTCTTCTAGAGGATACATAGGGAAGTTAGTGTGGTGTTCATTTATGTTTTATTCTTTGTATTTATTGCTGCTACTTCAAGGTATTAGTTAGTAATTGTGTTGCCGGTTCTTCCCCTCATTAAATTAATCAACTGCATTTCTTCCCTAGCTCTTTTATTTCTTTCCTGTACCCTCTTTCTTGTACTCTCATCTGCAAAAAAGCAAGTAGTTTAGTAAAGGAGCCGGCCTTTCTCCGGAGATTGGCACGGAGGGCATCTCTTCCCTTCGGCCTTTCAATGTTGGTCCAGGTCTAGGGCGCGTATCCTTCCCAAAATCCTTTCCTGTGGCAGATTTGTGACCAACAGTAACCGTTACTTTTATTATAAGTGGAAGTTAGTGATTGAAGTTAGTGATGATGTAACCATTACTTTTATTATAAGTGGAAGTTAGTGATGATGTAACCATTACTTTTATTATAAGTGGAAGTTAGTGATGATGTAACAGTTACTTTTATTATAAGTGAAAGTTAGTAATGATGTAACTGTTACTTTTATTGTAAGTAGGAGATATTAGCTCGGGTCTCCTCTTGCATACAGACCGACCCTTGAGCAGTAGAGTTAGGGTAAATAAGAGTCTATATAAAGGCAGAGTAGAAATGGAATGTATCATCTCATTTTTCTCAAATTGTATCGAAGCTCTACTTCCAAGGAGGTTGTCCCCTATCTAAGTTTAAAGGTACTGAGGTAGTTGCAAGCCTTACAGAGCAAAGGTTCTTAAATAATTTAACATACAAAAAGGAATCAGATTCCAGGGCAGCATAAAAATAATTCTCTCACAAGGATATTAGCAAACATGACTGTAAATAATGGATTCAAAAGTACCAGACTGTGGCAAGCACAATGTAATGGGACTTGTTCACCATTCTTCGCCTGTATCTTGACACATTGGTTGATTGTACTACACAACAGAAATTACAAGTAACAACAGTGTTTTTTACCAAATTGTCTCTCGCCGATGGAAAATGGGACTCTATGTGATGTGGCTCTTAAATTTTCATGATGTTATTGTCCGCAAGCCATATACTGGGAAAGAGATGTTGTTACTTAGGCAAGGCTACAACATTTCAAATTCCATGAAGAAGATATGACCCATATGATTCTAAAACATATCAAAATTTAATGTTAACCTTGTTTGTATAACGAAAATTGTAACAAATCAACTTACAAAAATAGCAATTCCACAAGTAATTTCCACAATTTTGCAACAGAACACAATATCGAGTCCAAGATTAATTCAATAAATCTAAATCCAAATCAGTAAAGCAAATCTAGTCCACTCAAAGAGGGCAAAGTCTCATAGGCCACTCAAAGAGGGCAGAGTCTCAAATGCACACTTAAGGAGATAGAAGAAAGATATTACAATCATGTAAACTACCACATATCTCTTCCTATATATAGACTTGTAAAGTAACAAACCCTAACCCTAATGCTGAAAAGCCAACTCATCCTAACCTATGGGCCTGAGCCAATCAAATAAAGATAGATGACATGTGTTAGGACCCTATCCTAACACAACCATCATTATGTAATTGTCTAGTGTTGATGTATGTTGCACCTTGGGTGCCTAGTGCATATGGGCCCCATATGATGTAACCATTACTTTTATTATAAGTGGAAGTTAGTGATGATGTAACCATTACTTTTATTATAAGTGGAAGTTAGTGATGATGTAACCATTACTTTTATTATAAGTGGAAGTTAGTGATGATGTAACCATTACTTTTATTATAAGTGGAAGTTAGTAATGATGTTACCGTTACTTTTATTGTAAGTAGGAGTTATTAGCTCGGGTCTCCTCTTGCATACAGACCGACCCTTGAGCAGTAGGGTTAGGGTAAATAAGAGTCTATATAAAGGCAAAGTAGAAATGGAATGTATCATCTCATTTTTCTCAAATTGTATCGAAGCTTTGCTTCCAAGGAGGTTGCCCCCTTGAAGAGACCTGCAATATTTGTTCCTTGATTTATATAAGTTTTCTCTCTGAGTTATTTTCATAAGAACTTTTGTTATTTCATTCTCGCATTTCCATAATTCCTGCACTACTTGAGTGGATTATGCTTGATTTTTATGACAAGGTTCTTAACAACATGGCTATATTGGGGTCGTTACATGGCCTTCCCCTTTACAAAGCTTTATCCTCAAAGCTAGAATTTTTTTAAAAATGTACATTGGTTCCCAAGTCGCATTGCCTACTGGAATATCTTACCACTTAATAAGCAGCTCTCTAAAGTCTCCTCAAATTGCACACTTGAGACTGCAATACCACTTCATGCCCCAACTATTTGCATCCTCCTCCATCTAATTCTGGAAGCTCCATCCAGGACTGCACCTTTTAATGTAGTACCTGTTTAAGACAAGAAACATGAAAAACAAGATGGATTTTGAATGTGGGAGGAAGCTCCAACTGGTATGCCACAACCCCAATCTAGCAAACCACCTTATCTGGGCCTTGTAATCAGGGTGCCAGCTTCTAGTTGGTCTTGGTCTTGAGAGAAATTTGCTTGTATGGTTGGAAAGTTAAGAAAACCATATCTACAACCTCAAAGCATTGTTTTCAACAATGCAAATCTTCTTGTCACTTCATACAATTTTGTGCTCGACAAAGATTGTCCTTAAGGACCTTGAAAATAGATTGTCTTTGTTGGAGGAAAGTATTAATCCGAGCAACACAAGATGAACAAGGAAGGTAATCTTTTAAAGAAGGGGGTGTCTGACCATACAATGCCTTAAATAGAAACATCTTCGTTAAAAGATGATAGGAAGTGTTACACCACCACTCAGCCAAAGGAAGACACTTAACCCAATGATATTGCTTGCCCTGTGTAAAGCATCTTAAATAAGTACCCAAACATTTATTGACAATTTCTGTTTGCCCTTTTGTATGAGGATGATAAGAAGAGTTCATGTTATGGTGGTTACAACTAAGTGTGAAGTGGTCCTTCCAGAAATCGCTTGTGAAGATGGCATCACGATCACACAAAACTCTTTAGCATACCAATTTGAAAATGTGGTCTAGGAATACCTTAGCCACTCTACTTGTTGTATATATGTTGCAAAGCACAAAATGGGCATAAATGGGCATACTTAGAAAGACAATCCACAACAACAAAAATCATTGTTTTACCTTCAAATTTAGGAAGTCCTTCAATGACATCCATCAAGATATATTCCCACTGTTGTTCTGGAATTAGGAGTGGGTGTAACAAACCTGGGGCCTTGACTGTTTCACCTTTATTACATTGGCATACTTTGCATTCTACAACAAACTGCTATGCATCAGCATTCATCCCTTTCCAAGAAAGGGATTGCTTCACTCAGTGATAAAATTTGAGAAATCTAGAATGACCCTTTGAGAAATCTGGAGTGACCCATTAAAGGAGAAGCATGCAACTCTTGAATTGACCTGAAGGATTTGTTCAAGAAAATTTGATCCTTCTTTTGCAGAATCTCGTCAGACCAGGAGAATATGTGGTCATTTTATGTATCTGCCTCAAGGTTATGAATAAGGTGAGAAGTCCCAGCATCAAAATGCCATTCTTCATTAATCTGAGAGATCCAAAGAGGAAGGAGACTAGAAATAGCATGTACATCTACTGAATCTTCATATTTGTGAGAGAAAGCATTAGTGACCACATTTTCTCTCTTTTTTATATTCAATCTCAAAATCGTACCCAAATAGTTTGGTCAACCACTTATTCTACTCGGGACAAGACAGTCCTTTCATTGAGAATAGGGTCTCAATGAATATAGTGACCCTAGGGCAAAAGGTATTTCTCCTTTGAGACCCTATCTCTGCAGTCCTCTCCAGAATATGATGGAAGATTAAGCCTTGGTACAGGAACATTGAGAGGCCATGTAGGAGCTTAAATGCTCCTCCAACTACTATATATCCATATTAGAATCTAGATCCAAATAATTATCTTCATTCTTAGGATGCTCCACCCTTGGGGGTTGATTGGATCCATTGTTCTCATCCACTAGGTCGTTATTTGTCATACCCTATCGGTTGGCTATCCTGCTAAAACCCCAATACTAAACTACACTTGGCCTTTGGAAGTACAAGCCCCTTGTTTTTTCCCTTTAACAAGGCGCAAATCTGAATCATTTGGTCCTTCGAGTCATCTATAGTGCCACTAATGGTATCAATCTTACGATTCAACAATTGATTCATGTTGAGTACTTGTGTGCCAAAATGATCAAGTTCCTTTTGAAGTGAATCCTCAAAAGAGGGGCTTCCACTACAAGTAGATGAGGAACTCATGGTAACACTATGTTGCAGACTATGAGGATTGAAACTGGTGATACCTTCTAAAATGTCTTGTTCCTTACCTAAATTCCGTGGACACTTTTTACAACTAATAAACTTTTCATCAATTTGAGATTGGCCTTATCAAACGTCCTTTGATCCGTTTGCAGCCTTTGGAAGTAAAGGGATCCAACATGAACTACTAATAGAGATCACTACCCCAATTGGGCAAAATAACCTTTTCAAAAAATATTAATAGAGATATACCTTGTTTCGACCATCTATACAAGGCGATCAAAATGGGAAAGCTCTCCTGCAAGGGTCTGTAACACCTAGTGTCATAAATGGTTTTGCATAAAAAAGCATAGAAAAAATGGAACCAAAAAAAAAAACTGACTAAGACATGTTGCTTTGCCAAAAAAGATCCAATGCTTGTGCTCAAGGTTTCTATTCTCAATTTTTGCCCACCACAAGAAGCCAAAATCCTTGCTTTGATACCACTTGTAGTAAAACAACTTATAAATATACCAATTCCATAAGTAATTTCCACAATTTCATAATTGAACACAATCGAAAGTTTAAGATGAATTCAATGAATCTTAGATCCCAATCACTGAAGCAACACCAAGGCATTCAGAGAGGGCAAAATCTTAGGCCACTCAACAAGAGTAAAATCTTATAGGCCATTCGGAGAGGGCAAAGTCTCAAATGTGCACAGAAGGCAATAGAAGAAAGATTATTACAATTATGATAAACTACCACATATCCCTTCCTATATATAGACTTGTAAAGTAACAAATCTTAACCCTAATGCCCAAATAACATGTGGTCCCAAGCCAATCAAATAAAGCTAGATGACATTGCTACTCGAGGTTGTTATAAAAACCCCAAATCTCAACAATGTCAAAAAAGATTACTCTCTTGATGGTCTACACACAACTGGAAAGATCGAAACTTGTAGGGATGCAGACCCCTTAATCAGCCATTCATGAGAGTTTAATTCCGTCTTTAAAGAATGTGAAGTTGATTAAACGAATGATATGAAGTAAAGAGATTATTATCAAGCAACACTACCTTAATCGGCGAATTTTATCAAAAATATTCCATTTTTGGCAATCTCTACCCTATGCAAACAAACAAATTTGCATACATGATTGAGCAAATGATAGTCAATGGTAGATGAGATGAAAATTTTAAAAAATTAAACCTAAATCATCCCACTACCCATGCAATTCATTCCCACATCTGCTCAACTCCCTTTTGCATCTGTAACAAAATGATCAGGTCAAAAAGTTAAAACAATAATAAAAGAGCAAAACAATCTCAAGGCAAATCATTCAACGAAGCATTTGTTGCTTAACCTCATTCTTGTTTGAAACATTGAATGTGTAATATACATATTTATATTTATCTTTTATTAAGACATTAAGTTAATAAAAACAATTATTTCATTGTTTTGAATTTAATGGTGATTCTCTTTTCAATTTTAATCTTTGTTAAACTAGAAATCAAACATGAACTTGAACCCAGCAACTTAGTAGCATCACATAGAGCACTCCATCAACCTTAATCTTATTATTGTGGGATGTTGATATCAATTGGGGAGAACAAATCAAGGCCACCCTAATGGAAGCCTAGAAGTCATCAACCTTAATCTGAGATAATGGTTGCCCAACAACCCATTATATCATAGATCATCAAGAAGAGCAAAGCAGGCATTCATTCCTCTTTTTCACCCTATGAAGCTCCATTACATTAGAACCAAAAACTAGTGAGTCTTGGCACACATGCATCGAATAACAAACGCTTAATAAGGTCACAATGACACACCAATACCAACAACCCAACATTGTGACCTCTACACCATATTTATATCACAAATATTTTACCATGATTTACCCAAATTTTGGTTATTACAAGGTTTCACTCAAATTCATTGTAGATGAGAAAGGAATTTTTTTCAATCCACTACCATATGCCATCTCAAATTGCCTTAGGGAAAGAATATGACCAAGCTTCATAGTTTCTTAGATAACTGCAGGCATGTATTACAATTTATTCTGTGTCATAGAACCTGAACAACTGAAAAGACAACGTGGAAGTAGTGTTATTGAAAGACATGTTGCAGCAGAACTTTGATGAATGTAAGTACCAACAATGTTTTCACTTGAATACTTGTTCTTCCCAATATCCAATAACCACTGAAGAACAAGACTCATGCTTCAGACCTAAGTTGCCTGGCTCAAGTTTGTGTTCGTATCAATAAAAATTGGGGAAAATAAAATCGTTACTAGAAAATATGTTTATAAATTCGTAATAAAGTTCAAATGAAGCTGATGTTCTCTCTCAAACACACTACTTTTCACCTTTTATAAGCTTTTTATAATTAAGATGAAATTTTAGATTATAAAATTAGTTTTTATAACTTAATTCATATGTACTTTAAATTTGCCATGGGATTGAAGCCCAATTGGTGAGAATGTTGGCTCATAAGGAGCCCACCACAGTTCAATTCCCATGGATGTTATACTAATACGGTTTATTGTAATACCATTATGAGGTTAGTTTACCACAGTCCTCATGTAATTTGAGTGGGCTCATTTCAACCTATAGGACCAATTAAAAATAAATAAATAGATAAATGTACTTGAAATTCTTCATGGAATTCAACTCCAACTAATGAGAATATTTAGCTCACAAATAGCCCACCAAGGTTCAATTCCCATGGGAGCCATGATAATACGGTTTGTTGTAATACCACTATGTGGTTTGTTGAATGAATATAGGTGGTTCATTTAATGAATATGGATGCAGTCGTTCCAATTTCATATAACCAATACACACATGCACACTATATTTATATATGTTTATAAGCTTTCATGTTTAACTCATTTTTTTAAATCAAATATATGGGATTGAAACGAGCCCCACCCATATTACATCAGGACCACATAGTGGTATTACAATAACTTTGCAATAACGTATGTATTGCTTGGCAAGATACAAACATGGGTCTCCTTGTTGAAACTTGAGGAATTTAACCAGTTGAGCTAATGCCATTTGATTCATGTTTAATTCAATTAACATGACATAAATTTAGTAACTTATAAAGTTAACATTTATGACCCAAGTTTATTCAACTAGGTTATAAATTATAGAATTATATTTTACAAGATAGTTATCAAATTATCCATGTGTGTGGTCTATTGACAAGGGTGCCACATGCATTATCAGTGATGAGACCCAAGTTCAACCCCCATGACGGATGTGTCTAAGAAGTATTGATCATATTCCTCAAATGGCATTAGCTCAATTGGTCATATTCCTCAGCCTTCAAGGAGAAGACCTAGGTTCAAATCTTGCCAAGCAATACATGCATAATTGCCAAGTTGTTGTAATAACATTATGTGGTCATGATGTAATAAGGGTGGGGGCTGTTTCAATCCCATATAACCAATTTAAAAATATATATATAGTTTCCACAACCTAATTAAATTTGGTATATATTTAAGATTTAACTTGTTTATTTTATACTTTATTAAACATTCATAAGCCAACATATCTAAGTTACCCAAGGCATTATGGAGCAATGGTACAAGTAATGCAATCATATGACCATGCCTCGAGTTCAAATCCCCCAGATTGCGATAGATACTCCTATAAATACGATTTGTTGTAATACAACGACAATGTGATTTGTTAATCATGATGTAATACAGATAGGACCCATCTCAATCCCGCATATCCAAGTGGGATAAAAGTTAAGATATCTAAGTTCATTTTTTAAACTTGACATTAAATTTCATACTTTATAAAACATATTTAACATTTAAACCCAAGTTTGAATCCCCACTGTGTCATGGACACTCCTGCGATAAGACAGCCCATGATAATTTAGTTTATTGTAATACCAAAATAATGTGGTTTGCTGACATACTGCAACAATGTGGTCATGATTTAATATGGGCAGGACCACATGGCGTTAAATTTCATACTTCCTAAAACATAACTAACACTTTAAGTTTAAATAATTAATATAGCTAATACTTTTCTGGCATTTTTATAATATAATTTGCATGCAAAATGAAAACCCTACTAAAATACTCTTTTTGGGCAGTGTAAACTATATTTTTACTATTATTATTTTAAACTGTTCTTGACAACTCCAAGCGCAGGTAGTTTCTTTTCAGACGGTATGGGAAAGATGGGAAGACTCATTTCTTCAAACAGTGACAGCATATATACAGAAGAAATAGTAATGCCATTGGGACGGGAAGAAATATAAGCTTTCAAAGACATTGAACAATATTTAAATTTTTAATTAATATTTAGTTCCTGTCGCAGACACCAGAAAACTTGCCACATTAAGAAGTATGAACTAATTAGTTGAACCTGATAAATTTCACAGCTTCTTTTATATTTAGCAAATGTTGAAACTCACCAAATGCAGCAACATAGACATATAATACTGTTACTCGCACAACATAGGAACCTGTTACAAAAATTTTGCAGTACCCCTTATGTTTTTAACTTTATAATTTTAAGTACACTATGTTCCCCTCATTCGGGACCGTGGTTGCATTTCCTACATTGACGTTTTTTTTTTTTATATGCATGGCTATATGATCAATGGTGTTTGCTTGAAAATCAGTTGCTGATAAAGTGCATCTTGTAACTAGATGCTCTATGATAAAGTGCATCTTGTAATTAGATGCCATGGATAGAGCATAAAGGTAAAGGTAGCACATCTTTATTTGTTTCACTTTGCATGAGAGGAGTAATATATGTAATGATCAAGTTATGACTCTCATATTCCTTCTTTGAAATCAACTATAAGATGCTTCTAAGTAACAGCTTTGTTAAGAATATAAAGGACAAGTGGGACTAAGACAAGAGGGACCGTGACTTTATCGATAGTCTTGAAAGTGAAAGAAGAGTTCGTTTTCTTTTCTCTTTTTCTTTTCTTAAAAATAAAATGAAGTACAAGCATATAATTTCAAAATGAATGAGCAGGAACTTACTCCTACTTCACCGATACTTCCAACCAGTGCACTCATGGCAGTCAGTTACATTGCATGTCATTTTCTCATTGTCAATTTGTCTTTTCGAGCTTTGCAACTAGTTCTCTTTGTCTGATGTTCTCTGTTATGCATTTTGGACTGCAATTTGGAACACATACATGGCAAATAGGAGTGGAACTAAAGCAGGCAGACATATAGCAAGGAAAAACAACTTAAAACGATAGTTGGAAAAAAAAGGCTTGGTTTTCTTCACCTCACTCCTCACAACAGCTCAGATCAGGGATTTTGATGTTAGACAACGCTATTTTTTTAATTTTATGAATACACCTTATGTGATGGATTTATCAGGCCAGTGAATGAAGAAGTCATGGCTCCTCAACATAGCAATTCACTGTTGATTCCCCTGAACCCTGTGAAAAGTGCTCAAAAGATCTTGGAAGATGTAAAATGTACTAAAGCAGATGGCAATGAAGTAAGACCAGTCGAAAGGAACAAACAAGCCTCTCCAAAGGATAGTAACAAACTTCAAAAATCCAGATCAGCACAAGAAGCCAAAAAAGTCCCAAATTTTAGAATTTCTAAAAAATTTGGAAAAATTGAATCCAGTTGAGAAAACATATATATATATATTAAAGGTTACGCTTAGTATAAACACATCAATGTGTAAAATATACACATATAAATATCAATATGCAAAACACTCCTAATAGTTTAGAGACTAAACTTAAAATCCTATTGGAAATTTCACTTACCACAAAAGGATCCAGATTGGATTGGACTATTCCAGCAAGTCCATATCTGATGCAATCTGGATTCCCTCAAAATCCAACAGGATTTTGTAACTGCTCCAAAGGCATCACAAGCTTTTTCTGCCTCTACAAGACCCAAGTCCAAAGTCAAAAAGGTAAAAAAAGAAAGGGACAGTCATAGAGGGTTCCCCTGATTCACTTGGTGGAAAGAAGAATCCCTCTGGTACTAAGAGGGGCAAGAAAATAAAGGAACATTAAACAACAGATTTTGCAGTGTCTTTTTCTGTTTTCAGGCTCATGAAAATATGTCGTTTTAAGCTATAGCTTCCACAGAATACATCCCCATACCTGCATACTAGTGTGGACATCTCCCCATAAGGAAGAGAACCAAAGTATGCAATGGAGACATTCCCTAGTCATCTTAGTAGGGGCCATCCCTACCACGTCCCCAATTACTCATCCACAAAGGGATGTGTTAGGGTTACATTATGGACAGCAAGGGGACACCTACTTATCTTCTGCATGGATCCTACAAGTTTCATAAATAAAAATAGAAGCCTAACCCGAAAAATTTGACCACTTGAAAGATGCACTCCTGAAATGATTTTCAACCCACTTTGACAACATTTAAACTTGCAAAAAAAACAATTTTCCAACTGCTATTTCCTGCTTGACCATATCTCAGCCTGCGCACCACAAACTTAACTTTATATTGTACAAATGATGATTTTTGGAGTATGAACCATAATGTGTTATTGTATTTTGCACAAATGATGATTTTTGGAGCATGAACCATAATGTGCTATTGTGTTTTCAATTTGGATGCCACTAATAATTAATTAGAATATCCACAATTGACATAAATTTGTGTATTGCTGAATGTTTCAGTTTGGAATTCTTTTTCTGTATTTTTCAGCTTTTCATAGAGGCATCCCTCTCATCATCTTCTTCAGGCTGAAACTTAAAGGTGTTCCCCTTGTTTCCCCATCCCACCACGAGGGATCAAGTGGAACATAGTTTTAAGTCTGTTTTGTTCAAAACTCTGCCAATTATAGCCTGGATCAAATTTTGGATGCCTAGACCATGAATATGATAGTTGCATATCAACTGACGAACCTTTGGGTAAGAGCTTTTGGAAGAGAGGGTCAGCCCCCCTTACGCAAAAGCATTTAAAAGAGCTAATCTATAAATATGTATACAAAACAACTCAACTTGTTAATAAATATTTCTGAACCCCATCTAAAATCTGTCGCATGAAAATCTTGAATGAGGACCGCTCTGAATTGGAAAGATGCATTTTGATTAACACAAGGGTTTCAGCACTGATAGACTGATATAACTCCAACATATTAATATTTAGTGCCTTTGTGGTTATGATTATGGTGTTAAAATAGATGATAAGCAATGAATTGATATGATGATTGTTTAAAAAATACAGTCCTTTGATTACGGTGGCATTACAGTTTCTCATTATTGCTCTGCCTTATAAGAATATTGCATTGAAAAAGAAGCCACAAGATGCAACAACGATGACTTTGGATAAATAAAATAACATAAAGTTTATAAGTTTGAAACATATTTCGAAACCTTTCTGTTAAAGGACATGTATGATTCCTTTTGTAACTTCTTGTTTCATGAAAAGATGCTATGAGATGAGACAGAAAACAGTTTGAAAATGGTATTGGGCTGGCATCCGCACATCCTTGGTAACTAGTATATTGTTGACCCCTAGGACTACCATTTTATTTCTTCATAATGCCAATGACGTTTTTATATTCCTGTTTAGAATCGTCTTGTATAGATTAAAGGGCAATTTATCTAAGCATCATCACTTTCTCTCTAATTAGCATATTGTTCAATCCTAAGACTTCTGTTCTATTCCTTCACAATGCCCATGCTGTTTTCATATTTCTGTTTACCATCATCATGTATAGATTGAAGGGCAATTTCTCTAGTAGGAGGTAAGTCCTTAATTTGAGTATTCATATGAACTTTCAAAAATTGTGGCTGCTAAATGCAAGTACAGAGATTTGAGACCATAAAATATTTTTTGTTTGTTTTCTTTTGAGTAAGCAGGAATAAACTTAATTAATAATTTATGATATAGTACTATAACTTGTAATGGAATATGCTCTGTTGTGAACTTGTAGATGCTGGCATAGTAACAAAGTCTCCGGTTGAGGTGATGATATTTGGTGCATCTGGCTGAAGCACTTTTGAAACTTTTACAGCATTTGAAACCAGAATTAGGCAACATGTTCCCTGGTTTGTCTTGAACTTCATCTACAGGATGTTGACGGTCCTTGATGCTGATACATAGCGGCATGAAATTGTGGTCAATGCTACTGATTTAGTCTTCATGTGGCCTGTCATCTATGATTCAGTTGTAGTGTGGGTCATATATTGATGATCATGTGTCCAGCCTGTTTTCTTATAGCATTGAACTCAAATACTGTTGGATGCACAACATAGTCATTGACAAATGCCCTCTGTACTGCATTTCAATTCTTTCAGTCTTTAACAATCTTTCATGAAAACCGGAGCTATATATAGCGAAGTGCTTGATCATTGGCAATGCAATCCACATCCTTCCATGAATTATTTATGATTGTGGAACAAACCTTTTGGCTGACACAACACTGTGAAACTTTGATTACAAGGAGATTGAATTTTTAGCTAGCACACCAAGAACTGAGTTGCCATTTTGAGAACTTCATTAGCCATTGCACATTGTGTTTTAATCCAATTCATAATAAGTCAAAATTTAGACATTCCATGCATTACTTTACATCTTTCTATTTATCAACAATAGAGGGCTGATCTATAAAATCATTTTTATTTTCTAAGTCAAATCTGAAGCATTACTTTACAAAAAAGAATGAAGTTTGAAACTTTGAATGTTGCCCAATTGGTTTATAGCAAGTGGCAGGGAGCAAAGAGTTTCCCACCATAAGCCAAAGTTTCAGTCCCATGGGTGAATCTTAATAAATAGTCCAACGCATTGTCAAGCAAAGATATATGGAATGCAATCAAATGAGTGCAACCCGAGTTCAAATCCCTGAATTGTAATGGACCCTCCCACAATAATGTGGCCCATAATACAGTTTTCTGTAATGCCATGGTAAAGTAGGTTTTTTGAAATAATCTAATAAGGATAGGCCCGTTTCAACCACGTATAACCAATGACATGGAAGAAAAAGAGAGATTGAAGATTTGTTAAAAGTAGTTGCATATGGAACTACCTTAGGAGGCTATTTTTCCTCCAGCTCTTCATATCCTGAAATACACGTATTCCCCGCTATAGTTCATACTGATTTAATGTTTAAAAACTTAAATCCTGAGATATATTGCTGAATGCAGATGGATGTAGAAGTATTGTGCATAGGTGATGAGTCCGTAATGCTCTATGGCAAGTATATGCAGTATTTTATTCATCTTCTTATACTTTGAATCTAAGATTACAGCCATGCATTTTGCAGGCTAATATTCTTTTCTGATTCATATGCCTTGAGAATTATTCCAATCATCTTGACACCTATCCAAGCATAACTTCTTGTGTGTCACAATCTTGCAAGTGTTCCTTGAAAATGCACAACGCATTCTTTGGATAAAATATGTCACATTGTTATAATGGGGAATAAAGACATGGTTTTGGTCTCATTAAAGAGCTCCTGATTTTGGCTCTTTCTCTCATTTTATTTGATTTTCAGTGATTAGAGCCTTTGAGTTTCATTCATTGTAGAATTAAGTTTTAATTATATTTTTTAAAATGTGTGTGTCAATAAATTTTAGAAATGTACTTCATAGGACACAAAATATTTTTTAATTGTGTATCAAAATAAATTGTTTACCAAAAGAATAAAGGAATTGTCATTCAGTGCAAAGAGAACAACCCCTTTCGCACAAAGAACAATTAAATTCAAATTAACAAGACAAGAAGATTTACTAGAGATATAAACTCCAAACACCTTTAGAAACTCTTCAAGAAGACCACAAAAGAATGGCAAACCCAGAAATAAAATTTCAAGCAGACAACAATAGAGGAGCTAGCAAGTAGAACACAACCCATAAGTAGAATCAATTGGTTTTAGGTTTGAAGTAGGCAAGATAAAATGAAATCTTCACATGGAATGTATGACGTTTGGCTAGCATCAAATTCAACAGTCTTTTTGTTGTTAAGAGGAAAGACTTTAAAAAGCAATCCTGTGTTACAAGAAACCAAACTTCAGATGAAGTTTTCACCAATCTCATAACCCAATATAATTAGAATTTTCTGCTAGTAGGTGATGGTCCTAGTGTCTTGGAAGCCATGATTGTCGAATGACCCTAAGAATTATAAGAAAAGCCATATATTAATGTCATAAAAGTTCCTATACCCCAAGAAATGCAGAGTAGAATTGGTTTGGGCCTTAAGCCAAGCACATAAGACCAATCAATCAAGAACAACAGAATATGGTACAATTGATCTACCTTTATCTAATTTTTTTCAATAGTTTGCACAATGAGCCATTATATATATTTATACAAAAATAGATCCCCATATGTTAGACATTTGTTATTCATGCATACAAAATTACTTGAGTTACGACTAGGTTCACAACATAAAGTTGTGATCTCATAATACATAAGAGTGCAATAAGAATTAATTCTACCACTCCCCTTTAATGTTTACATCGTTAACCTTTAACCAAGACACAACTTTTTCACAAGCAACTGGGTTGGTGAAAATGTCTACTAGTTGCTCATCTGTTGGCTTAAAGATCAAACTAATTTGTCTATTCTAGACATACTCTCTAATAAAATGGTGGATATGCTTGGCACAAGCATAAAACACAAGATTCCCGATAATAAAGATACATTGATTGTCACAACAAATCTTCATCAGTTAGTTTGTTGAACTTCAAGATCCTTTGAAAAATCATCTCAAACCAAATGGACTCACAAGCTGCTTCCATTGCAGATTTGTATTTTACAAGTCAAAGAAAGAGCAATAGTAGCTCACCTTCTACTACTGCACGAAACAACAGCAGATCTAAAAGTTAAAACAGAAGTGGATCTCCTGCTATGGTTGCAACCTGTCCAATCTGTATTGCAGATACTTTAAAACTCTCTTTGCTGCCCTTTAATGACTCTATTTGCAATTGTTCATAAATCTTGATAGCATTGCTACCACATAAAAGAATCAGGCCTAGACATAGTCGAATACATTAGAGTTCCATCCTACTACTTGTAGAATGTGCCATTCATAAGTTTTCTTCACCAATAATTAGAAGCTTTGTTCGAGCCTCCACTGGTGTAGCAGAGACCAATTTGCAGTCCTCCATTCTGAACTTATTCAATATCCTCCATGTACACTTGACTGGAAAGAAGAAGCTTCTGCCCAGCTTTGTCAAAAATCCACTCCAATGCACTATTGGAGTAGTAGACCAAGGGGTAGAGACCAACTTGCAGTCCTCCATTCCAAACAGTTTCAACATCACCCATGTAAAATTGACTTGAAAAATGAATGTTCTGCCCAGCTTTTGTCAAAATTCAACTCCAGGGAAATATTGTAATAGTAGACAAAGGTCTGAAATATCAAAAAAATATTTCAAATCATTCTTCAAATCTTCAATTATATAGTCATTTCCACCAATGACAATGGCATCATCAGCATATAGGACAACAAGGCCACAATCTTTCCATTCAAACCTCGATGTAAAAGTTTGAATGAGCTGAAGACATCCAAAGCAATGTTTTTGAAAAATATTCATCGATCATGGCTTACAAAGTTCTAGAAGCTTGCTTAAACCACACAATGGCTTTTTTCTAGCAACAGACCAAGTTTTCTGTCTTTTTCTGCATAACCAAACAATTGCTCCATGAAGACTTTTTCTGATAATTCTCCCTTATTCTTCACATTGAATTGATAGATTTTCCATCTAAGTTGTGCCGCCAAGGAAAAGACTGCTTTTATATGTATCATTTTGGCCATGGGTTCAAAAGTTCCCTTGTAATTAATTTGTTCCTTTTGTTTGTATCCTTTGGCTACCAACATAGTCAAAACTTTGAAATTGATCGTTTCTTGTATGTCCTTCACTTCTTCACTCACTTTTCTCAAGTAATCTCGTGTGATCGTCACCCTGCAAACATTTTACATAAAATCAAGTGTTTGGAATGTGTTGAGAGTGTTATATACCAAAATGATCAACGCAAAACGGCGATCGTAATGCACCTAAGCCAAAATTTGACCTTTTTTAGCAGCCAAAAAATAATTGTTTGTGTTTGTGCTATATATCAAAACAATCAATGAGACATTTGCCACGAGATAGGTCTCCAAATGACATTTTGTTTTGGTTCACACGCGCCTTTGACCCTTAGTTACTACACCCTTCAGGGCAATCCGTTTGTTAGAATCACCAAATTCCTCACAGTTTGTGATATATTGGGCCCAAAACTTTTCACCTACTCCTCAGTGTCCTTCCAAAAACCCTTGCAATCCCCGAATATTCTGATTGTGCCTCTATTGCTTATGCCTTGTAACTGCTGCCCAATTCTAGAAACTCCTGAATATTCCAACAATGCCTCTGTTGCTTTTGCCCCTATAACTGTTGGCCAGCTTTGGAACTATGTTCTGTGGAAACACACTTTGCCTAGGTCAGAATTATAACGTCTTTCGAATCACTCTCGCAATATGCCCAAAATTCCTTGCGTATGTGCTTTTTTCTTTTTGCCTTTGGGTGTGTTAGGCTAGGGTGGATTTGGTTTGTGGGCTCACAAATATATTGATCTCATTCATAGACAATATCCAACGTGATATTTCAAAGCACTAACTACAAAATATTCCACCGCTCTCATAGCCGCACTACTTGTCTCCAAGGTACAATGTGAGTACCTTCCTAGGGCTAATCGCCTGTTGCAACACAAAACACAAATGGTCAATGTCTCCCTATGGGTAAAAAGCTTCTCCTATTCCTCGGGGAGTCTCCCTATATACTCGAGAGTATGGGGGAGCTCACAATCATGTACTGATGTAGTCTAAGGCCTGGGTATTGAAGTCGGATCACCCCTCACTTCACTAGTCACTTTATGGGCAATCTAGCTTGGCCAATAATGACAACTCTTCCATGATATTTTAAAACTGCCAACACAAGGTTTCTAACCTGATGAATCTAAGGGGGAAAAAATTTGAGTGCCTCGAATGGTTACAAAACAAATTGCAAAAATACAAGGGTTACGAATTGAAGAAAAATATGAAAAAAAACAAATAACCAAGATGGATGCCACAATGAAATCGTCCCTACCAGATGTAAGGATTCTACTTGTATGAACCAAATGAAATTGTAAATAAACACGCAAGGAAGCAATAGTTTTATTACTAACATTGTTTCGCAAGTGCAACCTCCATTATGACCAAGCTCAATACAATATAATTCCTTCAAGATGCCCTCACCTCTCTTGCAATGCAATATATAAAGATAACTCAGCCTACCCTAATCCTTCAAATTAGACAAAATTAAGCCAAAATAGTTATCCGAGATAGCTAAACCCTAACCCTAATGATCTAGAAACACCCTTACATTCAAAAGGGGTGCCCACTCATCACTAATTGATCTAGGGTCACCCTTACATTCAATAGGGGTGCCCACTCATCACTTACAATGGGCACCCCTTTTGAATGTAAGGGTGACCCTAGGTCATTAGGGTTTAGAGTTAGATAGCTTGGATAGCTATTTTGGTTTAACCTATTTTTGGCTAATCCTAGAACATTAGAGGAGATTTGAGTTATCTTTATATATTGCATTGTAAGAGAGGTGAGAACATCCTGAACATCCTGAAGAATAACATTGTAATGAGCTTGCTCATAATGGAGGTTGCCCCCTCAAAGCACGCCTACAATACAATGCAATCTCTTCTATGTTATTAATAGAACTATTGCTACTAGTTTTCATTCAGCAAAATTGTGCTTCCTTACAAGTTTATTAGCAATTCCATTTAATTCATGCAAGCAGAATCCTTACATCTAGTAGGGGCGGTTTCATTGCGGCAACGAGACTTCCGTTTCTAAAAAAATTCTACAGCCACAATGCATCCATCTTGGTAATCTGTTTTTTTTTCGTATTTTCCTTCATTTCGTAACCCTTGTATTTTTGCAATTCGTTTTACAGCCATTCGAAGCACCCAGATATTTTTCCCATAGATTCATTAAGTTAGAAACCCTATGTCAAGGGTTTTAAAATATCACGAAAGAGTTATCTTTACTGGCTAAGCTAGACTGCCCATAAAGCATTTATTGAAGTGAGGGATGATTTGACTCCAATACCCAGGCCTTAGACAACATCCGTACACAGCTACGAGCTCCCACATACTCTTGAGTATATAGGAAGACCCCCCTAGGAATAGAAGTTTTTTACCCATTGGAAGATATCAGTCGTTTTTGTTTTGTGGTGGTACTCATCACAGCATACCTCAAAGACGAGAAGAGTGGCTACAAAAGCGATGGAATCCTCTATAGTTTCTATGATTGAGAACAATATATCTACAAGCCTACAAACTAAACCCTAGCCTAGCACACCCAGAAAATTAAAAAAATTAAAAAACCACCTGCAAGGAGTTTTGGGCATACTATGAAAGTGATTCAAAAGATGCAATAATTTTGACCTAGTCAAAGTGCGTTTTCACATAACAAGGTTCCAGAACTGGCCAACAATTACAAGGCCAAAGCAACAAAGGCACAATCGGAATATTCAAGAGTTTCTAGAATAGGGCATGAGTTACAAGACGGAAGCAACATAAGCATAGTCAAAATATTCAAGGATTACAAGGGTTTTTGGAAGGGCACTAAGTAGTAGGTAGAAAGTTTCAGGCCCATTATCTCACAAACTATGCAGACTTTGGCGACTCTAACGAAACAAATCGCCTTGAAGGGTACAGTAACTAAGGGTCAAAGGTGTGAGTAAACCCTCAAAAAAAATGTCAATTTAAGACCTGCCCCATTGCAATCATCTCGTTGAAATAGTCGTTTTGATATATAGCACTAACTACTATTTTTCGGCTACTAAAAAATGTCAAATTTTGGCTAGGTGCATTACAATCACCTTTTCGCATTTGATATAACATTCCGAACACTTGATTTTCCATAAAATGGTTGCAAAACAACAATTACAGGACATTGCATTAAAAAATGTACATTACGAGGTGAAGGACATACAAGAATAAAGGGATCAATTTCAAAGTTTTGAATGGGAATCCTTGATTAACGGATGAAAAAGCTAGACACGATGACGCAAATGCACACAACATACAAAACATCCAAATGTTCACCATCGATCTCAAATAATGTCTAGGAAGTACGAGACGCATTGCAATAGGGTGAACACCAACACACCCCATTAAACCCGCCGAAAATCCACAAAATATTTTGGGAGAACATACCTTACCCACTACACCTCGTACCACAAAATTGGATTTCCCCAAGTTTGATGGTAAAGATCCTACTAGTTGTATATATTGTGCAAATCAATATTTTGATCTACATCAAACTTAAGACACTTGAAAAGTACCTATAGCCTCTTTCAACATGGACCAAGAAGCAACACAATGGTATCAATGGTTCCATAAATCTGTGGTAACAACACCTTTGTGTAATGATTTCTATGAAAACTTGTCCAATTTGGTTCCAGTGCTTATTAGGATTTTATCAAAGCTTTGACTAAGCTCAAACAAACTCACACAATTCAAGACTACCAAAAGATATTTGAAAATTTGGCAAATAGGACAGAAAGACTAACTAATACATTTTTTACAAGTTGCTTCATCAGTGGCCTGAAGGAAGAAATCCAAACAAAGGTAAGAATGTTCAACCCAAAGAACATGATGGAGGCCATCGGGTTAGCAAGGTTGGCTAAAGACAAACTAGTAGCATGACGTCCAATATATCCAAAACCTTCAGTATCACCAATTGTAGGAAAGACAACCATCCCCATAAAATGGCTAAGTGAGGCAGAGATGAAAGCTCGCCAAGATAAGGGCTTTTGCTATAATTGTGATGAAAAATATTTTCCAAGTCATAAATGTGTTGGACAAAATTTATACCTACTAGATGCTCAATCAACCACAACCCCTCCTAAACCAATGCACCCAATGACAGCACAGATGATGAACAACATGAGGACACCGATGTTGAGGAAGAGCCCACACCTGAGATATCCTTATCGACCTTGGTAGGTACGACTACACCTCAGACTATGAAGGTGCGACAGTATTTCAAGAAATGTTCTCTAACCATTCTCATCAACAAAAGTAGCACTCATAAATTCATTGATCCCAAGGTGGTGAAATGAGCAAACTATTGCTTGTACCCATGCAATAACTTTGAGGTCAAAATTACTATTGGAGACTATAATCTAAAAACTGATTTGTTTGTGTTTCTATTAGAAGGATGTGACATAGTCTTATACGCTCAATAGTTGTACACATTAGGTCCTATCTTGTGGGACTTTTTAGAAATGTGGCAGCAATTCACAAAAGAGGATAATCAAAACACTAGAGAAGTCATCACTTCTCACCGCATGGAAAAATTACTTAAAAAGGGCATTAGCCAAGTCATGGCTAATTTTTTCAGTGTAATCCGTAGGAGTTTATCAAACCAATCAATCCCTAGAATTACAAATACTCCTTGAAAAGTATACCAGAGTGTTTAACGAACCTCATGGACTACCCCCACAATGTGCGCATGATCATTCCATACCAATCATTCCTAGTAATCCGCCAACCAAAATCCATCCTTATAGATATCCCTATGCACAAAAATAAGAACTTGAAAATTTGATCCATAAACTATTGAAAGCAAGAGTGATTCGACCAAGCACCAGCCCATATTCGTCACCTGTATTTTTGTTACAAACAAAAGATGAGCCTTGGAGACTGTGTAGATTTTTAGGCACTGCACAAAATCAACATTAAGGACAAATTCACAATTCCAATCATAGATGATCTCTAGATGAGCTACACGGGGCCCATTGTTTCTCCAAGTTGGATTTGCGATTAGGGTACCACCAAATACGCATCAAAAAACACATGCAAGACACTATGAATTTTTGGTTATGCCTTTTGGCTTAACAAATGCTCCATCCACATTCCAAAGTCTAATGAATCAAATTTTTTGGCCCTTCCTCCAAAAATTCATCTTAGTGTTCTTTGATGACATTCTTATTTATAGCAAGACTTGGAAAGAGCATTTGACTCATATGGATCAAGCCTTGAAACTAATTTTGGAAAATCAACTATACGCCAAGTGTTCCAAGTGCTCTCTAGTTCAAAAGGAGGCCCAGCTCTCACCTCGTATCTTCCAGGCAATTCCCGTGTATAGGCTGTTGATTCTACTCTTAGCAATTGGGAGGCCCTACTTCAATCTCTCAAGGACAATCTAGCGATAGCCAAAAATAGAATGAAGCAACTAGCAAATCAACATAGATCTGAGTGAGTTTTTTGAAGGAGATTGGGTATTACTAAGATTACATCCCTACAAACAAACATTCTTAAAAATCAAAGGCAGCCACAAACTTGCACCCAAATTCTATGGGCTCTACCAAGTATTAAGTGAATTGGCACGATTACACACAAGTTAGACTTACCGCCATCTTCCAAGATACATCTTGTCTTCCATGTATCTTGCTTAAAGAAGGCCTTGGGACAGCACATACAGGTTCAGCCAACACTACCTAAACAAGATGATGAAGGCTCAATCATTCCCAAACCAGAGGTTATTTTGGACCAGCGACCATGACAACTATCCAAAAATAGAATGAAGCAATTAGCAAATCAACATAGATCTGAGTGAGTTTTTTGAAGGAGATTGGGTATTACTAAGATTACATCCCTACAAACAAACATTCTTAAAAATCAAAGGCAGCCACAAACTTGCACCCAAATTCTATGGGCCCTACCAAGTATTAAGTGAATTCGCACGATTACATACAAGTTAGACTTACCGCCATCTTCCAATATACATCTTGTCTTCCATGTATCTTGCTTGAAGAAGGCCTTGGGACAGCACATAAGGGTTCAGCCAACACTACCTAAACAAGATGATGAAGGCTCAATCATTCCCAAACCAGATGTTATTTTGGACCAGCGACCATGACAACTATCCAGCCAAACCATTATAGATCTCTTGGTGCAATGGTGCTTTAGTTAGTGATGAGTGGGCACCCCTTTTGAATGTAAGGGTGATCCTAGATCATTAGGGTTAGGGTTAGATAGCTCAAATAGCTATTTTGGCTTAATCTATTTTTGGCTAATCCTCGAGCATTAGGGTAGGCTGAATTATCTTTACATATCGCATTGTAAGAAAGATGATGGCATCTTGAAGAATTATATGGTATTGAGCTTGCTCATGATGGAGGTTACCTCCTCAAAGTAGCCTATAATACAGTGTAAACTTTTCAGTGTTATCTATAAAGCTATTGCCATTTGTTTCCATTCAACCAGAATTGTGATTCCTTACACGTTTATTTGTCATTTTAGTTGATTCATTCAAGTAGAATCCTTACACTTTCCATTTAATTTGTGCAGCCAACGGAAACACTACTTTGATATGTATTAATTTAACCATGTGTGCCAAAGTTTCCTTGTAATTAATTTGTTCCTTTTGTTTGTATCCTTTGGATACCAATATAGCTTTATGCCTAACTACTGAAACATAAGATCTAAATTTGGTATTACACATCTATCTGCAACAAAATAGCCTCCTTTGCCATCTAGTAACTCTACCAAATCCCAAGTCTGCTTTTTCTGGATTGTATTTATCTCTTCATCCATGATTGCTTTCAACTTTTGTTCCTAGTTTACCTCCTCAAAAGTTGAACTCTATTCTGCATCGAACACCATAAGAGCATAATTAACCTTCCTTTTCCTCATCTTTGCCTTTTTCTTGCTTGCTTGATCTGAAGTTTGGCATCTGAAAAAGTCTGCAGCAACCATTTGAGTAATTTCTTCTATTTTGACAAAAAAATCACTTTGTTATTCTTTTTCATCAACTATATATATATTTTTCATCACCCTGTATTTATGGCCTTTAATTATTTGTGTTTTGTTTGGATAAATTGGATTCTTGCAACTCTTCTGAGATTTGTAATGTGTTGATGTCACCACCTTGCAACCTTTTATTAAAAATAACATATTGAGTTCCATATATCTTTCTTCTAGTCGTCAAATCAATACTCGGTATGACTTTAGGTGTCAATATATCCAAGGAATATGCATTTAACATTTGAAACATCATACGTATGTCTATTTTCATTAAGTGCATATATGCAACGCATTCAAAGATCCTAAGGTGGCTAACAGTTGGAATTTTGCTAATCCATTCTTACTTTGGTGTTACATTTTTTTATGGCTTCTGTTGAACCGTTGTTTGCTAAATATGTTGTGATCCTTACAACTTCTGCCCAAAGGACAAGGAAAGGCCTCTGTTGTAAATCATGGACTTAGCCTTTTCCACCAATATTTTGTACATCCTCTCCACTACTCCATTAAGGCATAATAAACTGCCTTTTAACCTCATTTTTTTTTTTAAGTATTTGCATAAAATCTTTGAAGATGTATCCTCCCCCATTATTAGATTTCAACATATTTATTCTCTCACCACTTCCATTTTTCAACTATTCCTTGAACTCTTTAATAGCTTTGAATGCTTGAGCCAAAAAAATATCCAAACTCTTCATAAAATAATTGTCTAAAGTAACCTAGTATTAAGCAACTCATAATGGCATAGCTGGTGTAGAACTAAAAATATCCCTCTTACATGCTTTACAAAAGCATTTATCTACGACAATATTTTTTTTTAATTAAAGTTAGAGAAGGGGTTTTGAAAGGGACCCCGAACCTTTTTAACAAAGGTGAGGGTGTTGGAAGGTCCCACAACCTTGTACATAACCAAACTACAGATAAAACAATAAGCTTACAGAAAGAACAAGGCTTTGAAGCCCAAAATGGAACAAATCTGAAACAAAGTCAGCAAACTAACAACACTGAAACAACTTTTTGACAGCAAAACAACAGTCAGCTTACATTGTTGTCTTTTCTTTCTGGCTTCTAGCTATGCTTAAATCCAAAGTTCTCTGATTCCCATCACAAACCTCCTTCTTGGTCTCTTGTTTCGGATTTCTTTGAGGTTAGGTCTTCCTCTTCTTGCTACCACTCCTACATCCGTTTTTTTCTTGGTACTTTTGGTTATTCTCAGGCATGGAGTAGCAAAGCATTTTTTAACAGGGGAAGAAGAAATCCTTCCCTTCTTATCTTTCTGCGTGATCTCATATGCAACCTCAACAGGAACATCCACAAATGGGGGCTCATTTTCCATTTCACTAGAAGTCTGATGGGCTTTAGCCGGACTTCAAGGAACCAACACTAACTGTTGTTCCTTCCACTTTTCTTCTTCCTCTCCAAAGACCTCCCCTTCTTCTTCTTCACTTGCCAAGGCGCTAAAATTGTTCACGTCTGCTCTTTGTCTTTTTGAGGAATCTCCTTCTTCATTTTGTTTCTTGTTGGTGAATTTGTTCAACATTTCCACCTCTTTGTTTTGTTGTTGAGACTCTTTTCTTCACCAAATTTTACCCTCTTTTTGCTTGGGTGGACAATTTTCAAGGAGATGGTCTTTTCTTTTACTAACCTTGTTTAAGGCTGGGGAGTTTTCATATTCGATTTTCTGCTCCCAAGTCCCGTATTTAGATTTCAACCTGATTGAGGATGGTAGGGTTCTTTCCATGTTTGCATTAATACAAAGCCTAGGTCCTTGCTTTGGTTGTTGGGTCAAAGGCAATCAGTTGTCCTATAGATCTGGTAATTCCCCTCATTATGTCTTCATCCCAATATTCAATCGGGAGGCCCCGCAGTCTCACCCAAAGAGGAGCTAGGTGAATATTATTTGTCTCAGGATTGAATCTTGGCTTCCATCTTTTCAAAGATAGACCTTTTTTGCCCAAGAACCAAGGTCCTTTCAGCAGGACATCAGCCATATCCTCCATGATAGTGAAGGTAAAGAGCAGAAAGCTTCTAGGCAGAGCTACTATCTCTAGATGACCCTTAATATTCCATTTGCAAGCTGCCCATTTTCGAATAATGTCCAAATTCAGAAAACCAATAAATTTCCCAACTAAACTAAAACTTTGCCTATTTGCTGATCTTTCAATTAATTTGTCCGAGACATCCAAACATGGCATATCCTCATCCTCAAAAGGATAGATCTTGAAATTTTCAAGAGGGCTCAGAGTAGTACCTTTAACTAAATCAGACCATGGGGGAGGGGGAGGTCTAGCTGCAGCACCTGGATCGACTGGGCTGATGCTTACCATTGACAGCTTTTGGATCTACCTTCGCCTTATTTGCATCATCTCCAACACCTTCGTCATCTCTATCTTTGCTTCCAATGAAACCATCCCCCTCATCTCCAACGCTTCCCCCGCCTTCCTCGCCTCCCTCTGGAACCCGAGCGCACAGTGCTCACAAGAGACTCCATTTGTTGGGGTTTCATTATAAACCGTCGAAGCCAAAGCCCACCATCGTTGAAGCCTAGATCCACCGCTGCTAAAGCCCACTCTCCCTAGATCTTTTGCCGTCGAAGCTCAGATCCACTGCCTCTGAAGCCCAAATCCACAATTGTTGAAGCCGCCCACTATCGAAGCCTAGATCTGTCGCCGCCAAAGCCAAAGTCCACCACCGCTGAAGCCTAGATCCACCGCTACTAAAGCCCACTCTCTCCAGATCTGTCGCGTCAAAGCTCAGATCCACTGCTTTTGAAGCCCAGATCCACAGTTGTTAAAGCCCACCACTATCAAAGCCCGGATCTACCGCCGCCTAAGCCAAAGCCTACCACCATCGAAGCCTAGATCCACCACTGCTAAAGCCCACTGTTCCAAATCTGCCGCCATCAAAGCTCAAATCCACTGCCTCCAAAGCCCAAATCCACTATCTACAACAATCTTAAACAAGCCATGCACCGTGTTCAATCTAAACATTAATTTATGAGAAGTATGATTCAAACATCCAAGCATCATGCTCGACTTAACCTTTTGAAGTTACACTAGCAACCAGATAATAAGGCTTTCTCAAGGTTTGTTGATCAACTTGTATAAGCCAGAATCCTCTTTGCCTATAGCAACGACTTAATTTTTGTTGTTATCAATTACACATTTTCCATTCTTAAAGAGGACACTAATGTCCCTCTTTTTAATTTGACTAACTGAATCAAATTTTCTTCATGCTTGGCATATGGAGCACATCATAAATAAAGGTGTTCCTGCCATGTAGCATCTGTATGGGTGCTACTGCTTTATCTATTTCTTTCACAGGCAAAGTTTAGCTACTGCCAAAAACAACTACATCCCAATCAAATATGTTGATGTTTTACATCCAATCCTCTCTTCCAATAATGTGTTTTGTAGCACCAAAACTTTTCATCTTTATCATGCTTTGTTTGGTAAGCTTCTGAAATAAGTATATCATCACTTATATTTTTGTTTGCATCATAATTTCCTATTACTGCCTTATCTGCAAAACCACTTGCCTTTTCTCTGACAATCCTTTTGGATATGTCTATAATTCCCACAATAAAACCAATTCTTTATTTTCCTTCACAATATTGATTCCTTGATCTTGTTAAATATCCTTGTTAGATGCTTCTAACCTATTGGCTTTTTGCCCTCATGTTTTGGTGCTTGCAACATATGCTGCAAAGGCTTTGCTTTTCTCGTTCTTTTTCAACATTTCTTTCTGCTTTACAAACATTTCCTTCAATTCATTAAATTGGACTGCACCCAAATTTTCCACTCACTGTAAATTTTCATTGGTGTTTCTGGTCTGTTGGCTTCATGTTTTGCATCCAAGGCTTCACTTTCCTCATTGTTTTCAACATATCTTCATAACGTGGTAATACTCCAATTCATTTAATTTGATTACGCCCAATTTTCCACTTACTGTTAGATTAATGACCAGACTGTCATAGGCTTACTGTTAGAATATGTGCCTGTTATGAACTCCACTTTTCGGACCCTTTTGGGTTTATTGTACTAATCATTAAGTTGATTTGCATGATTGAATATGACATGGATTATCACCTTGTGGTGTCTTGAAATTCATGTTTCCATAATTTGCAGTTGTACACATACACTAGCATGCACCCATCCATGCCATTAAGTTTTTATCTCCTTGATTGAGACCAGTGCCATCCATATCTTTATGGTGACCATCAACACTGCCTTATGTTTGTTTCAAATCTCTTCTTTGTTTTGCTTTAGAGTTAACTTTTATTAATGCTAATATTTAGCACAGTATCAAAGGGAAGCTGTGGACTCTAAGATTTTGATCTCTATCTGATCAAGATAACCAAGTGACCACTGTCTACAATAGACCCCAGTTTGACATGTGGTGAATACTAGAAAGAATTTCTAACCAAAGTGATGAGCAAACATCGTCAAAAAGTTTGAGACATACTTGTCTCTCTCTGTAAAACAAAGAGGGCTTTGATAGGAAGTTTTGTAGCAAGTTTGTGTGCCTAAATAGTAGCTATAAAATTTAAGATTGACTGGCACAATTTTTGTGATTGGGAATCTGTTTGTGAGATACCATATTTGAGAGCCATCCATAGCAGATCTCACGATCTCTGGACCTAAAAAAAGATGGATCTAGATCTGAAGGAAGTCAAACTGAAGATACAACAAATCTAAGGGAAGTTTACATCAAATTACAATGGTCATAAGGAGATTGCAAGGAACTTTTGAGATGTTCCATGCCAATATAATGACATACATAATTCAAATGAAAGTGAAGAATAAGCAAATGACTTGAATATGTTTTGCAAGCTCCTCACCTTTCAGCAGCAAGCATACAGAGATTGCAATTTGGAAAAACATGATCTTAACACGAGCAAAAACTCTTATGACTATGAAGGAACCAATGATATACAAAATCAAAAGAGCAAACTTCCAAAAGCAATCACATAGAGAAAAGATTTGATGATAAGGGTTGAGCTAGTGCCCAAAGGTCAATTTTTGGAAAGATAAATGATGGATGTCAGCGTTGTGGGAAACTGGACATGTTACAAGAATCAGTCATGTCAATTCAAGAAACATAGTCAAAAAAACCTAAGGAACTGGATATTGACATACGGGATGACAGTCCACAACACCAAAAGCAACAAAAACAATGATAATGATAATTACAACCAAGACGTTTCCCTTACTACTGCTTTCCATACACATACCTCTGGAAAGGAATGGATTGTTGATTTTGGAAGATTGCATCATATAGCTAAAGATGGGTCAATATTTTCTTCATTTGATAAAGCTAAGAAGGATAAGATTTGTGGCAAATAGTTTCACCTGAGATACTAAAAATTCAATTGAAACATTAAGGATGACTATCTCATAAAAGATATCTGTTTCTCAAATTACTCACTCTGGAAAACAGGTGGAATTTTGTCGAGACATTTAGATCAAGATATTCAAAACAAGTATGTAGTTGTGAATTTCAATATATTAGATCCACAAGTACAAGATATATAAATTTGCAGGTTTTGATCAAATGGCATAAGCTCATCCAGTCAAATACCTCAACTTCCAAGGAGGCAACCCAGGTTCGAATCTTGCCAAGAGATACATGCACGATTGCCAAGCTGTTCTAATATCACTATGTGATCATGATGCACTATGGGTGGGGCCCATTTCAATCCCATTTATCAATTTTAAAAAATATGTAGCTTTTGAGAAGAAAAGAACATCTGCACCTGCAGTGAGAGCTGATGACATAAGCAAATTATGGAATGAAAGGCTAGGACATCTTAGTTATAATAGAAAAAGGGTTGAAAAACTTCCACTTGTGGTTTTATAAGGAGAAGCATGTGAAGGCTATAAACACTAAAAAGTTAAAAACATCACCATGTGAAGTTTTTTGAAGAGAAAGGATGAAAGTCAACCAAGCAACTAAAACTTGTTTGTAATGATATCTGCACGAAGAATAGTCCTTCTCTGTTCGATAACAAGTACATCTCAATCTTTATTGATAATTCTTCAAGAAAAACACGGATTTATATTATCAAGAGCAAAGGCATTGCAAATGAAAAGTGTGTTAAAGTCAAGGCTTTGGTTGACAATCAAAGTGGATGTTGTATCAAATGCCCTCACACTAACAAAGATGCAGAGTGCATGAGCAATACTTTCCAAGAATGTTTAGCCAATGACAAAGTAGCATGGCAAAGGATGACAGCTTATATTCCTTTTTAATCCTCAACAAAATGGTGTTCCAGAAAGAAAAACAGAACACCTGTGGAAATTTCTAGGTGTAAGCTTTAAGCAAAGGGGTTGGATAATAAATTTTAAAGGAAGGCATCTCTCTGCACAAACTACATTTTTTTTAATAAGTATGCACAAACTACATTTTGAATAGGGTCTCCAACAAGATTATTTGGAATTCAATACCTGAAAAGAAGACTTGGAGGAATAAAAATGGATACTTTTAACCAGATAGATGTGGCTTAAAGAACGAAACAAGAATACAAAATGTTTTCATGATACAATTCTCCTTAGAAGCAATCAGAACCATATAAACAAAATACAAACAGAATGAGGAAGCACAACTATTTTGCAATCGCTTGGCGAACTTACTAATGAAACTAAAGATTGTCAGAAAAACAAAAGCCCAAGTAATATGTCCTGAGGTGATTAGACATTGATGAGAACATGATAAGCTACCAATTATCTGTGAAAGTATAAATGGATGAATCAGAAGCTATGTGCTTTCAGGTTAATTTTATTAAAAGGAGTCAAACTTCATCAAACAGTACCTAATTGCAGCTCTTCAGAATTTAAATAAACTCAAAAAAATCCAGAAATCTGAACTTCATAACTGTAATGCACAAATAGGCCCATTTCTTTTTGCATTATTGGATTTAAAATTCATCTAATGCAAACAGAGCAAATTTAAATTCATCACACCTGAAGAAACATGTGGGATTTATGCAGTACAGACATGTGTGGATAGTGCATTACTAGCAACAGAATTGACTCAGTTCTCATTCAAAAATCCTCAAATCCACATTTGTTTATTGATAAATTTGCACTGAAGCTATGAACTGCCTTAGTGTAATGTACAGTTGAACTTGGTTCTCCTTCTATAAATGTACCCCCATTTTAATTTCATCACAACCTTAGTGGCATGTCCTCTGGATTAGAGGCCGCCTTATTGCTCCCAAATACATGTTTACACATTTAGAATTACAAAACTTATTCGAGATGACTAACTGGTCCTCCCTGCAGGTTGTCCAACTTAGAATAGTTTTTTCATTTCTTAAAACCTAGGTTTTTTGAAATACTTAGGGCATCGACAAATAAGCATACACACAAGCCCAATCACAACTTTGACACCACAACAAGCTTTTAGAAATTCTTCAAATTTCTATCGGATCAGAATAACCACTTGATATCTTCATACTCTAAGGGGCCCTAATTTACCACTTGATTAATGCAGAGAAGCAGACCATCAAGATTTTTCAACAAACCCACATACAGAGAATGCTTATAAGAAATGGAAGAAGAAGCAAACTTTTCAACGTAACTAAAATTTATCATGTGGAGTTTGCAGAAAACAAAACCTTCATGGCATTGTTTTAGGTTCATTCAGCAAGAGGCATCATAGAAGCAATGAAACCTATACGCTAGAGTCATAGAATTAATTACAAATGCCACCAAATCTAGAATCTACAAACTCAACTGTTCAAATAGACTTAACATAGAATTAGCAGAATAATGGAACTCAAAGTCATGGCTAGATATAAGCCAATCAAGCAGCAAGCAGCAAAACATTCCAACCTCTTACCAAAGGCTCACCACCAAAGACTGATCAAGCATATTCGACAAAATCAGATCTAATGTTTCAAGTTCACAAGAAGATAGCTTATAAAAGTGGACAAAACAATACTGCTCAAATATGATCAAACTGCACTGAGGCATTCTTCTGTTCAATTCTCACTAAACATTAATTACAGACACATTAAATTCAACCAATTACGATGGAATTGCTTTGCAATGTATGGAAGAACAAAAGCAAATAAAGTATTCAAATGGCACTAACTCAAGTGGTGAAAAATATAGGCTCCCAATAAAGAGACCCAGGTTCAAATCATGCCAGGCAATATAATACCACCGTTTCAATCCCATAAAATCAATTTAAAAAAAAAAAAAATTGCAGTCTTTGTAAAGGATTAAATATCAGAAAACTTAGTGGAAAATGCACTAGGAGCAAAGCTTGCTAGAAGATTAGGTAAACACCACCCCAACTTCTGGCAAAAAGTTCTCAAAAAATAGTTTCCTCAGACAAACCCACAACTATATAATCTTTAAGTTAAACACACAGGGAAAAAGACCACCTTGCGATACAACCACATGCACTAGCAGTCAATAACTTAACGCATACTAAATATCTGCCACCAAAAATGCACTGACATAGATATTGTTATCTTCAACCAATGGGAGGAAGTAAAACAGAAATAATGTGTACCATTTCTAAAAGATAATTACATAATATTCTTCCATGTGTGATGGAAGATATATTTGTTATCCATTTGTTTGTTACAAGGCTGGCATTATCGAAATGCTTATTGTGCCTTAAACGGATTTGAGTAATACAAAAGCATAGCATTCTGTTTGAAATACACATTTTTTACTCCCACATATTAAACCTAAGTCCCAAATAAAAGCAAAGTCATGAATACCTGCACTCCTTTAACTTGCATCTGTTGAATAAGTTCTGTGAATACCCCTGCATGTGCCATGCATCCAAAAGAGAAAAAAGAAACATATCAACAAAAACCATTTCAATATTCAAAGAGCAAAACATACATCTTATTTGTGACACATGGCATTGCTGCCCTCCAACTTAATTCACCTTTTGCCAATGGAATCCATGTTCCAAAAATTAAAAATTTAAAAATTTAAAAAAATGTTCAAATTTTGAAAAAAAAAAAAAAAAACAATGTCAAATTACCTAATAATCATAGCTATCACCCAATGCATAAATACTATCACCATAATAAGTCGGGGTTGATACTATCAAAGTTAAAGAGGCAGACATCAATATGAGACTTCCTCTGCTTCTAATCACATGGGAAAATAGAAACTGGAATTCATGATTCCATACAGCCAGACTGGTCAACTTCAACCAATGAAATCCTTCGTGATTCATAGATAAGATTAAATGGTTATGCATTTTGAATTCACTTTCAATGTCATATTTTAGAAAAGAAATGCAAAGGTAGAGATATGTTTAGATGAATATTTGCGTACTGGTATTTGGTGACACTCGTCAACCATTTATAGAAAATTCGTTTCTCTTGATGCAGTTATCCACTTGCAATGCAATGCTAAAATTTCAGTACCAGTGCCAATGTCGGGCTCTATTTTAAATGAATAGAACTAAACTCCAGATTTATGTAAGAATTCAAATTCATTTGCCTGCTAGTAGATAGCAGTACATGAAGTCCAACCATGGACATTAACTCTCTAAGCAAAACAGATGCTCCTATCAAGATAAGTTTAATTTACTATTTTTCAGTTTATAATCTTCAAATATGCCATAGACAATTGAGATGAAAAATCCAAAAAACAAGAAATCTATAAACTCTAAAGCTAATGCTATGCCTTTATGTTCCACAAAGAGGAACACTTTTTGGGATAGCACGACATCCGGGCACGTCTCCAAGACGGCCTGAAATTCCTGGACAGCTCCTCGTGGAACATAGCTATGCCTAAATATATGCAAAGCTGCTTCTTATGTTAAGGGCAAAACAAAACTGCCTTCAAAACAAAATGGTTATCTCTGCTTTCTTTCCATTATTGTCTTTTCATGATAATATTCACATCAAATCAGATTTATCAACTCAATACCACAAACAACATCCGAGGGAAATCTTTCTAGGCTATTCTTTGCCATTTAACAAAACTTCCAATCCCTCGATTTCTAAATTTTTAGGTTATTATTAAATTGCCCACCTTTAACAAAAATATAACACGCTTCAAAATGCCACAAGTGACTTCTATGTGCTCTTTCACATATTATCATAAGATATTTAATATTACTCTTCTTATTTCTGAAAAGCAAACATTAGCCAACTGTTCTGAACTTTAAAAAATTAACAAATATTGTCTTACATTAGCATTCTTATTTCTGAAAAGCAAATATTAGCCAGATGTTCTAAACTTTAAAAGTAAACAAATAAAATAAAATCCACTTCATAAAATTAAGGCATACATGAGCAGGTGCACTACTAGGGTTCAACCATCACTTGATATAACCAGAACAATCAAAATTATATTGAATAGCAAGCATTTGCATAATAGCTTAAATTGAAACTCAATGAATAAATAAAAATAAAAACCAGTGCACAAAAAAATTACCAGGGTCCGACTCAATAGTGCACCAAGACATTCTGGCACCTCTTCTTCTGTTGCACAAGGGCTATCAAAAACTAAGCCGATTAAATATTCTGAGAGCACAACCCATAAATAGACAAAACCGGGGGCAAAGCCCTTTTCATAGAGAAGAAATTTAAAACTAACATAAAAAAAACTATTACATGAGGCCGCGGGAAAATCTTAAGGAACTGTTAACTAGAAATATAGAGCCGGCTCTCCTTGTAAACATGTAGTTAACTAATGAATTAATGAATGGAAAGGTCATTGCAAATATTCATACATTCAATCAAAAAGACTTAGATATTGCTCACCTGGAAGAAAGACAAACTGTATGCTGAATCCAAAGCCCTGCTGCTTTTTTTCCTCTTTGCTTTACTGAACTAGCAAAATTGAGAATTTCAAAGCAAATGAGAAAAATCCAACTATACTAGAATAATTGTGAATATGCACTTTTATTTCTAGGGAAGGGGCTACTTTTTGGCTTCCGTTCGTTCTTTTAGCCAGGCACATCGGCAGAGCATTGCATTGTTATAGCCTTAATGCTTCACAACGTTCAACCTTATGTATATAGATTTTATATATGAGGAGGGTCCTTGTAGATTCAGCACTTTAAGAGAAGGATACAAGAGTATAAGGGCAAGTGTTTATGTTTATGTATTTGGTGTAATTATGTCTCCGTGTGTGGTTTTTAATTATTATATTATACCATGTAATTATGATATTTGGAGGTGATGTTATCTACTCTGACCATGCATAAGATGTTTAAGGTTGTCAGGGTATTAAAAGTTTCTTAAAATATATAAAGGGCATTTTAAAGGTTTTAATTTTGATAGTATTTTTTATTTTTATTTATTTTTTGTTTTTTTAAAGTAATATGAAGTACAACAGCGGTATAACGGGGTTCACACTTCTCAAGAGTTAATAAAGGGGATCTCCTTCCCCGTGATTTGAACTCGGGTTACCGATATGAAACACCAACGATTAGGATGTCCTCGTATAGATTTTATTTTAAATTTTGAATTAGTTAAATTGAATTTTTTTTTTTTTAAGCAAGGTTTTGAAAGGGTTGTTCTTTCCTATTACATATTTTGGTTACATTGGGTTATACAACTACTTTAGCACCTTTGGGATTCGAACCTTGGTGTGAGCTACATTATCTATATGTCTCAACCATTGAACTATAACCTTATTGGCTTGAAAATATTTTATAATGTTTTTTTCCTTCTTTGGTTTGAACCATGTGTTTTTTTTTTTTTTTTTTTTTTAATATATAGAAGCAATGGTTTCAATCACGATTTTTAGTAACTACCAGCACAGCTGGTTTGAACCATGTGTTTGACAACTACTAAAAATAGTGTGGTTGTAACTAACTCTCCTTCAAAGCAAAATATAATTATTATTATTATTGAAACAATTTTAGTTTTTTAAGTTTTCAAAAAAATTATTAATCCAGGTGTTGTAGGTGAGTTGGAGAGGAAAGGGCAATCCTCCAAGGGAGGTCCCAGGTTCGAATCTCCACCCTGTCAAAAAGTTGAATTGGGTACTCAAAATCCAATTGATAATGTTGGTGCGGGCAGGGTCGGGCACGTCTCCCGGGTGACTTTGACGGTGTAGAACCCCCCGGTCGTGGTCTCTCAAACCAAGGCGGCCCCGCAAACGGTTTTTTGCTTTAAAAAAAAAAAAATCAAAAAAAATATTAGGAATAAAAATAATATAGTTTCAGGGGGACAGCGCAACGATTCGGGCTTTGGCTCTTCTTCGAGAGGTTCAAGGTTCAAACCGCGGTGTGGGCAAGTGTGTGAGGGGGTGGGTGTGTGGTGGTTGTGTTAAATTCCCTCTTGATAAGTATAGCTCTCGGCTTTAGGAGGGGTCATGGTTAGAGGAGCCTGCCTAACTCTTTGCGTTGGTTGTAGGGGTTTCTTACGCTAACCAAATCAACAATAATAATAATAATATTTTATATAGTTTTAGGGGATAGCACAACGATTCAGGCTTTGGCTCTTCTTCGAGAGGTTAAAGGTTTAAATTGTGGTATGTGCGAGTGTGTGATGGGGTGGGTGTGTGTATGGTTGTGTGTTTGATTTTAGCTCTCACCCTTATCAGAGGTCATGGTTGGTATGGGGATGCCAAGCCCTTTGCGTTGGTCTTAGGGGTTTCTCACACTAACCTCGATCAAAAATAATAATAATTTATATTTATATTTATCAAGGAGCTACATTATGCAAAGTGGAAAGCCTGATCGCTCGAGGCAGAGCTCAAGGCTGCTTGGAAAGCCAAACTATCACGTAGAGAGTTGAAAGTGAAGGATAATTCATAAATAGAAAACCCTAGCAACTACAAAGTACTATGGGAGGAGGCACAACTAATGAATTTTATGTTGCTTAGAGTGGAGGAAGATTCAATTCATTTTGTAATCTTGAGATCTTCAGATATGGCAATAGAGCAATAGGTTCATTCATAGTGTATTAATGCTTCAAACCCTTACCACGAAAGTGGTGAGTATTATTTTCAATAAATTGTCAAAGCAAAGGAATGTTGAGAGAAAGAAGAGATGGGAAGAAGTGCAAACTGAGATGAAGTGTAAACTAGGAGCAAGTGCGAGTTGGGAGGGAGTGCAAGCCAAGAGTAAGCCTCACTAGCAAGTATGGAAGAAAAGTCATCTTTGAGAGCCCTAATGGGAAGTGAAGATGCCCTAGCTAGAAATGAGGATGCCCTAGCTAGAAGTATGGATGCCCAAGTTGAAGATAAGTGAAAGAGCAAATATATGGCAAGTTCAATCTAGGTAGCAAATGTTATACTAGAAGTGATTATCAAGGATGAGATGATTGAGCATGATATAATGATTCTGAAAAGTAGAGGGTTAATATATAAGTTCCATAGATCTTGGTCAGTGTTTTTTGAGATTCGAGATTGGATCAAATGGAAGTGGGGATTGAATTCAAATTATTATGTCATTTTTCTTCCTAAAGGTATTTTCCTTGTCGTCTTTTCTAGTTCAAAAATTAGGGACATGATAATAAGAGGTGGCCCATTGTTTAGAGGGATAAATGACCTTTATTTAAGGGTTAATATGTAAGTTCCATAGATCTTGGTCAGTGTTTTTGGAGATTTGAGATTGGATCAAATGGAAGTAGGGATTTAATTCAAAATACTATGTCCTTTTTCTTTCTAAAGGTATTTTCCTTGTTGTCTTTTCTAGTTCAAAAATCAGAGACATAATAATAAGTGGTGGCCCATTGCTTAGAGGGAGAGATGCCCTTTATTTACGACCATAGAATGTTTTTTTTTTGGTTGAGACAAAAACAATTAAGAAGCTTTCGATGTGGGTTAGGCTTTTTGGACTTCCATATCATTTTTTCGATTATATGAAATTGAAACAAACCCCACTCGAATTATATCACCACATAGTGTTCTTACAATAGCTTAGGTATTATTCATGTATATTTTGGCAAGATTCAAACTTGGGTATCCTCTTTGAAGTTGAGGAATCTAACCAGTTGAGCTAATACCATTTGATAAAATTTTGGTTAAAGCATGGAATTTTTGAAAGGGGTCTCAATCCCCTTGTATAAATGTTTGAACTTGGGTATCCTAGATGAAAACCCAAAGACATACAACTACGATATACCTCATAGGACTTCAAAACAATTAGGATAAAGTATGGGTTTTTTGGGACCAACTGAAGTCACAATGTATTGATGAAATAAGTTACAATATATAGGCATCAAGCCTATGTGAGATTTGACAAGTGTCATAACCTTCACTCCAAGTGTCATGCATAAGACAAGTGTTATGCATAAGATAAAATAAGGTATAGTGCACATTATAATATTCTAACATCCCCCCTTAATGTGCACTATCCTAACTATAGACAAAGATAAGTCAACATTAGATAACATCCCCCCTTAATGTTGACTTCTATTACATACATAGAGCATTTTGCTAAACTGGGAAAACTTGTCAAGCCCAAGTGACTTGGTGAAGATGTCAGCCACTTGATATTGAGTTGGTACATACTCCATGTGTATAATGTCTTCTTGGACCATTTCTCTGATGAAGTGATGATGGATCTCAATGTGCTTTGTTCTGGCATGGAAGACTGGATTCTTGGTCATCTTAATGGTACTTTGATTGTCACAATATATATAAGTTGGACCATCTATGAATAGCCCAATATCCTGAAGTAATTGCCTCAACCAAATTGCTTCCTTAGTTGTCTCAACTGCAACTCTATATTCAACCTCTACTGAAGATAATGAAACTGTGTTCTACTTCTTGGTGCTCCATGAAATTGAGCCTTGACCCAACTGAAAACAATAACCTGAAGTGGATCTTCTAGTTTTAGGACAACTAGCCCAATCAAATAAAAATCATCACATGATGTGTACATAAGGCCATGATGAGGGGTGGCCTTGAGGAATCTCAAAATCCTCCTAGTTGCTATCCAATGGCTCTTCTTAGGATCCTGCATGAATCTGGAAACAAGGCCAACTGAATAGGAAATATTTGGTCTAGTTGAAGTTAAGTAGATCAAACTTCCAACTAGATGTCTGTAAAGGGTGCCATCAACCCTTTCTTCATCATCACTATTAACCAATCTCAACCTGGTTTCCATGGGAGTGAGGGAGGGCTTACACTCCGCCATGCGAAACCTCTCCAAAATAGATTGAATGTATTTAGCCTATGAGACAAAGATCTTACCAGGTTGTTGCCATACCTCTATGCCTAAGCAATAGTGGAGGAGGCCTAAGTCTATCATCTCAAAATTTTTACATAAGTCCTCCTTGAGCAATCTTATTCCATCTGTGTCATCACCTGTAATGAGAAGATCATCCACATACAATGTAACCAAAATGATGTGGTTCTTCCAATGTTTCACATAGAGAGTAGATTCTGCTGCAGATCTAGTGAAACCAAGGTTGATGAAATAGGAGTCAATTTTTGCATACCAAGCTCGGGGTGCTTGCTTCAACCCATATAGAGCTTTCTTCAATCTGAGGACTTTGTTTTCTTGGCCTTCAACTGTGTACCCTGGTGGTTGGTTCACATACACTTCCTCCTTCAAGTTACCATTGAGAAATACACTTTTGACATCCATATGATATATAGGCCAATGTTTTTGAGTTGCTAAAGCAATAACTATGCGGATTGTAGTCATCTTTGCCACAGGAGAAAAAGTCTCCTCATAATCAATTCCCTCTTGTTGCTTATAGCCTTGAGCTACTAAGCGAGCCTTGTAGCGATCTAGTGAGCCATATGATTTATACTTTGCCTTGTAAACCCATTTTGTGCCAATGGTAGATTTACCTTGGGGTAAATCAACTAACTCCCATGTGTGATTCCTTTCAATGGAATCCAATTCTTGATCCATGGCAAGAACCCATTTAGGATCACCAAGTGCTTCTTTGACATTAGAAGGTTCAGGTTGGCTAAGGACTTTGGCCATGAGGGCATAATTCACTTGGTGTCTTAGGGCTGAAGGCCTTTTACCTGTATAAGTGGGCAAATGACTTTGGGCTTCATCTATGGTAGATTGAACCCACTTAGGTAAAGGATTGGATGATGTGGCTTGATCATTAGATGGAGGAGTAGAAGGAGATGGAGGACATGGATCATTTGTGGGGAGTTCTTCATGTGGAGGAAAATCTTGATTTATGAGTGAAGGGGAAGGACTAGGTGATATGGTAGGTGCCAAGGGAGCAACTGTTTCATTAGTTAATTAAAAAGTGGGGGCCATAGGAGGAGGATTAGATGGGGGATACTCATGAAAGGTAACATCCCTAGATAGAAATATCCTCTTGGAAATAGGCTCATATAACTTATAGGCATTAGCACTATCACTATAGCCAACAAAGATGCATTTTTGGCTCTTATCATCAAACTTCTTCCTTTTCTTATGAGGAATGTGAGCATAGGCATCACATCCAAAGACTCTAAAATGGCCCACATAGGGCATCCTTCCACTCCATGATTCTTCAGGTGTTCTATCATGTAAGGCCTTAGTGTAGGACCTATTAGTCAAGTATGCAACAGTAAGAACAACTTCTCCCCAAAATGTGTTAGGCAATGTAGAAGCAAGTAACATTGATTTTGCCCTATTTGTGATTGTTTGATTCATCCTCTCAGCTACTCCATTTTTTTTGGGGGTATAAGGAGTTGTGAACTGCCTCCTTATCCCATGGTACTTACAAAAATTGAAGAATTATTTGGAGACATATTCTCCACCATTATCTGACCTCAATGTTTTGATTTGATAGCCACTTTCCCTTTCTACAAGTGCCATGAAGTCTTTGAATGTATCTAGGGCTTGCCATTTGTATTGAATAAGATAGATCCATACTTTCCTACTATAATCATCAATGAAGGTGATGTAATATCTAGCCCCAGTATGAGAGTTAACAGACATTGGCCCACAAATGTCTGAATGTACCAACTGTAATGGTTTGTTGGCTCTCCAAGCCTTTCCTGACTCAAAAGGTTGTCTATGGTGTTTGGCTATAACACATGGCTCACAAAAGCATTTTGACTCCCTAAGGTGAGGAAGCCCTTTTACCAAACCCTTTCTTGCCATCATTTGAAGATTATGAAAATTTAAGTGCCCCATTCTTTCATGCCACATGTACTCCAAAGAGAAAGTAGTAGTTGTATGCAAAGAGTTTTGAGTTACAGATTTGGTAAGGAGGTAGTAAACACCATCCTTTTTGACTCCCATGGCTTTGACAGTGCCATTTGGTTCTTGAATGTAGCACTTGTCTTTTTCAAAATAGACAGTATAACCCTTATCTGTAAGTTTCCCAATAGAAAGGAGACTCCTCTTAAGACCAGGTACATACAAGACATCTGTAGCAGGAACATTATTCCCATCATGTAAAGCAAGTGGTGCCTCTCCAACACCTTCAATGGGAAGAGCACTCTCATCTCCAAAAGTAATGAATTGATTAGAAGTAGGTTGAACCTTGGTCAACCAATCTTGCCTTCCTGTCATGTGCTTAGCTGCCCCAGAATCTATATACCAACAATATTTATCTTCAACATTAATTTGATTTGCTGCATACAATGTGTTGAGATTATTGTCTTGTGGACCCCTTTGATCTCTTTGTCTTTGATAACAATTAGTGGCATTATGATTCATTTTTCCCACAATAATCACACCCTTGTTGATTTTTGGTGTGATGGGGTTGAGGCCTAAAATTTTGAGGCCCTCTATTAGGATGACCCCCTTGGGGAGGTCTTGTTTGCCATCTTGGCTGCTGATGATTCTATTGTGGTTGTTGCTGATGTGGCTATTGATGGTACTACTGACATGGTTGCTGATGGTATTGTTGAGGTGGTTGTTGAGGGTATTGTTGATTTTGTCTACCTCTGTGATTCTGATGTTGCTGATGTGGACCCTTGTTGTGTCTAGGCTGTAAGGATGCCTTGGTGGCAAAATTTGTTGATGTGGAATCAATCTCTTCATCTTTGATTAGGGCTTGCTCATGTTTCTTAAGTAGAATTTCAATCTCCTCAAGTGATGAATTCATAGTTTTACCACTTAGATCTAACATGGTAGCATAGGAATGAAATTTGGAAGGAAGGCCATGTAACATTATAGGAATCAACTCATTATTTTCAAGAGTTTTTCAAGCAGCTAAGAAATCATTCCTAATAGACTTCACTTCCATAAAGTAATCAGTAAGTGAGCCTTTCATACAAATATTGTGCAATTTTTGTTTCAGATACAAAATATTGTCTTGACTAGGCCTATCAAACAATCTTATTAGAGCATCCCAAGCTTCTTTAGGTGTAGTTGCAGCCCTTACAGTTTCTCTACATTGAATTCCTGTGGCTAGCTTGATGAGACTTAAAGCTATATTGGAATTCTTTTCAAATAGTGCTTTTGTTGTAGGGTCTTCAGGTGCAGTGAGTGGGTCTTCATCTTGTTTCCTATCTCTTACAAAATCCCACATGTTATTCATCATTAAGATGGATTCCATTTCATATTTCCAATTTGCAAAAGAGTGAGCTCCTTCAAGCTTTTGTGTGAGACCACTTAGTAGATTTGTGGTAGCCATGATTAGAAAATGATTGAGAGAAGAGGGAGCTCAACAAAGGAGGTAATGAGAAACACAAATGCCAAGAAAGAGCCCTCAAAATAATCTAGGGTACACCACTTAAAATCCAAAGGAGGGTTCACCTAGTTCTTCCACTCTGAATCATCAAGTGGTTCCAATAGTGGGAGGGATAACTTGAACACAAGTGCCCTATTCCAACCTAAGAGAGTAAGAAGAGGAATTGCTTATTACAATGTTATGCTTGCTTGCTTGCTTGAGAATAGTGTTACAATAGATGTGCCAAAGAGTCAAGTGCTTTAGATATGTGACAAGAGTGCTTGTGTGCTTGCTTGCTTGTAGATGTTGCACAACTTATGTGTCAAAAGTCAAGTGTGTATATGCAAAGGGAACTACACTTGATTACAATAGACATGCAAGGGTTATAGCAAGCATAAAAATTAAGGACAATACCACAAAATTTCAAACACAATGAGGAGAGGCAAGCACCAAACACAATGTGGCCAAGACAATGCCACAAGACTCCACAAGCAAGGGACAAGGGGCCCTAAATCACCCCTTTAATGATGATTGTATTAGAAAATATGGCTCAAGAATAGCCCCAAATGTGCCTCAAAAAGTGATACAATGTCAATGCCTCCAATGACAATAATGCCTCCAAATTTACCAACTTCAATGAATAATTTGGCCTAATAGTCCCCCAATGACATAAAAATGAGCTCCTCTCAAGTTTGCCAAATGTTTTGTCAAGGAGTGTCGGATACTACCGAAAATGCACTCTATTTTACAATGTCAACTTCAAACCATAATTCAGCCTAGCAAATGATCTCAAAACTGGAAAATAATTGCACCAATGGATCCCCCTCGAAAAAACCTTTCCAACGACTATATATAAGGCTATAGTTGAATACAAACTGAACCTTGATTTGTGAAGAAAACAAGAGGACTCTAGGAGGCAAAAAAATTAGGGGCAGATTGTTCTTTACAATTTTGAATTCAAAATTTGAATTTCTGGTGGGCAACTTTCGATGGGAAATTTCAAATTTGAAACTTGGCGAGAGAAATCAACGAGAATTTTTAAAAATTTTCAATGCGGGAAAATACGTTTGAAATTTGAAACTTTGAGCGAGAAATTCAAATTGTTAAGGTGGCAAATTTTTTAGACACTTGGCGCGAGGGCCCCGCCACATAGGTACACCACCTACGCGACTTGTGGTGGCATGGTGGCCGCTTATGACCACCCATGGGTGGTCAATTACTTTAGGGCTTCTATGCCCTCTTAAACAACCATGAGGACTATTCACTAAGAATGTGGGATTAATTACACATTAAAGAAACTTTGCACATGCCCTACTGCTATGTTCACCAGAGATTTGTCGGAGATGTGACGATTATTTTGTAAGCTTTGTTTGATTACACAGGTAAATCAACAATTGAAGCAATAACTTCATGTGCGGTGATAGATCCAATGAGCAACAATAAGAATGACATTGTCAAAGTTTGAGCAACAGTGCGGGGGCGTCATGGTTGCTGCAGATCGCATTCCGCTAAGATTCGAACAAAAATCTACTGCAAGTTCCTCTTAAGTATAAAAAAACCTTCCCCACGTTTCACTTTTCCACATCGCTCAAAGTTATCATTTTATCAAACACATGTTCTAGAAAAAAACTCAACTGCCTCAGTAAGATTCAAACTTGAGACTTAAAAATTTTTACAATCTCCATGTAGCAATTTGGCACTCAATTCACTACACAACAATAGGGAGTTTGTGACTTTTGCATATCTGTTATGGCATGATTTGTGTGATCGTTTAAGTTATGGATCACCTACACCCAATATGATGTCCACGTTCCTATTGCAATTGGTTGATCAAATCATGGATCGAGGAGGCCACCAATCTCCATAACCACCTCAAATAGAGCCTCCATTCAGGCTTCTTCAAACTACAAACAAAAAAACTACGCGATCCAAGCTAGTGCAAGCTACTACGTGATCTATGTTGGTAGAGTAATGCAGCTACAATTGGAGCTTCAAACGGATGACAAATGTGTTAGGTTGAGCCATTTCTTCAAGTCATTCACCGTGATGTGTAATAAATAGATAGGCGTAGATCTTTGTTACTAGACCCACAATGTAGAGTGCAAAAAAAAGATGCAGAAGATGGATATTTCCCTACTTCTTTAATTTATAGTCTCGCTTAAGTACTATGCATTTGCAAGCACTTAAAATACTCCCAATATCTCGTAGGGCCTTTTTACCAAAAAAATATGCATCGCTTTGTCCACAACTCCAGCTGCTTCGACAATCCATAATTGCAAATGGTGAAAAATATTCATGGCTGTAAATGGTGAAGGATAGTGGCTACAAACAAAAATGCATGGAGAGATCCTGATGCATCAAATTGGAATGAGAGGATAGAGACCAAGTGTTGATAGGCACACTATCAAACTCAAACACGAGAGCATCTTCATCTATTAAACTTTTCCCCTCGATGAGCTTTGATGATCGGGACTGTGCTACCGAGTTTTTGACACAACAGCAACACGCCTCCAACTATGAAAATTGCTCTCAAAGGGAGCTACAACACGGTGTGATAGGCTTGCACTTTGTGTTCCTCTGTGGAGAGAAACACAAAAAATGACAGGGCTGCTTTGAAGAGCACCAAAATCTTCTCACAGGGTTGTTACTCTATCGAGTAGAAAATGGAGGCTATGGGGGGCTCGCATAGGAGGAGCCACGTGATCATATATCAAGCACAAAAAAAAAAGAAAACATAGCTGCGTAAGCAGTTTTACGAACATGCAACACACTTAAACCACTCAAATCTGAGAAACACTAGGTCCTCTAAAAAAAAATTCTTTGCGTTTCTCATTCATAGGATCAACTTAGCAAAGTGAAGAGGATACTTGGGAGAAAAAATTCAATCCTAAAAAATTTCAAACCCTAAGATTCCCCACAGGCGGATCTCACTGCTTTGATACCATATGTTGGGACCAATTGAAGTCACCATGTATTGATGAAATAAGTTACAATATATAGGCATCAAGCCTATATGAGATTTGACAAGTGTCATAACCTTCAATCCAAGCGTCATGCATAAAACAAGTGTTATGCATAAGATAAAAGAAGGTATAATGCACATTATAATATTCTAACAGGTTTTTGAAAGGGGTCTTGATCCCCTTGTACCAGGGTTTGAACTTGGGTCTTATAGATGAAAACCCAAAGATATACCAGGGACTAAACTTCCTTTTTACACATGGATATTTGAAAGGGGTCCCGATCCCCTTGTGCCAAGGTTTGAGTTTGGGTATTCTAGATGAAAACCCAAAGACATACCATAATGGTATCCCTCACAGGACCAAAAATTTTAGGGTAAAACATAAGTTTTTTGAAAGGATCTTGATCCCCTTGTATCGAGGTTTGAATTCGGCCCCCTAGATGAAAACCTAAAGATGTATCACTATGGTATCCCTCATGGGACAAATTTTAGGGTAAAGCATAGGTTTTTGAAAAGGGTCTCGCTCCCTTGTACCAGTGTTTGAACTTGGGTCTCCTAGATGAAAACCCAAAGATATACCACTACAATATCCCTCACAAGTAAAAAAATTAGGGTAAAGCACGAGTTTTTGAAAGGGTCTTGGTCCCCTTGTACCGGGGTTTGAACTTGGATCTCTTGGATGAAAATCCAAAGACATACCACTACGATATCCCTCATGGGACATTTTGAACTTCCATATCAACTTATCATTAAGGATATTTTAAAGAATATTATAAATACCTTAGGAGAATTCATCAAGGAAGGACTGACTATTAAGGAGCGGAAACATGCTATATATACCAAAATATGTGTCGTTATGGCTATTTCAAAGTATTTGCTAAAATCCATTAAGATTAAATATGTATAAAGAGAATGGGATCAATAAGTGGATTATGAAAACATCGTATTTTGTTGTCGAAATTGTTATGAAACTAACCACTTGGCAAGAGTTTGCAAAGTGAAAACTATAAAGAAAAGATATAAAAATAACTTAAAGGTGAAGCAAGGAAATCATACATTACTAGAATATAGACTAAATCAAGGATATGCCACTCCAAAATAAGGGGCAAAGAAAGTATATCTACAACATCATATGGCAAAGACCACCATAGCTCACTTGGATCAACCATTAGAAGAAACAAAGAAGGATATAAGGGATGAGAAAGTATAATGTGTAAGTTCAAGTTCAAAAGGAATTAAAGGTGCAAAGAAAAACGTGGAGGAAAATCCTAACACAAAGACGACATAAGAGGTCAAGATCTTTTCAAGTAAATCATCTTCATTTTCCTTAATTAGTATAGAATTCTCTCCTGGTAATAAAAGTGAAAGTGGTATAGAGGTTATCCCTTGCACTTTAGGGGTTCAAGAGTAGCATAATTAATAAATGAGTATGGAGGAAGTTTATAACAATTTAGGGGTTTTAGGGCATAATGATAAAGTAATTATTTTGAAAGAGCATCCTTGCATTTTAAGGTTTATAGGGCAATATAACAAAGAATGTGTTTTTAAGGTTATTTCTTGCTCTGTAGATCCTTCATAGCAAGACAAACCTGTAGATGACAAGTCTTACTTTGAGAAATGTGAGAAGATTGAAGTGATTGACGAAGATTGAAAGTATTGGTGGATATGAAAAAAAGAGAGGAAGACTCAAGAAGCAAAAACAAAGAGAAAAAAAAACAAAGGAATATTAATATAGGAAAACGAAAGCAAATATCACAAGTGTTCATAAGAAGTAGGAATAAAGCCACAAAAAAAAAAATAACAATGAAAATAATATCTTGGAATGACCCATGTAGTTATGGTTTGATATGGAAGAGTTCTAACACGGACAATGGGTAAAAATTGAAGAGACATTTTTCGCAGGACTGCCCAAACTTCGAAACTTGTTTCGGCCATATTTCACTCATCCAAACTTGGATTGAGCTAAAATTTTGAGGGTAGATTCTTGACGAACCCTAGAACATCTCCATAAATTTTTAGATAATTTGGAGAAACATAGATCCTAGCGCATCCCTATGTGTGAACAAGGTATCTGGTAGGTACTGTGCAAGGGTTTCATCTGGGTTGAGTGCAAGCAGCTCCAGAGGTTATTTTTTGGGGCCTTCGGGCCCTAATGGCCAACATATTTGTGGTTTTTTCTCAATATTTTAGCAAGATATATTTCTAGGGATCTAAGATGGGTTAGAAATTTATCTTTCAATAGATCATGCGATGAACTTGATTGACAATGGCTTCCAATTTGCTGCACAAAACAAAAGTGAAAATCATACCTTTCCTTAGCATCTAGAGCATGGATTAAAGAGATCACAAAACAAGTTTCAAGCAACTGATCAAAAAATGGTTCATATCTCAAGTGAATTTGGTGCTAAGGTGCACCCCCAAAATAAATCCATAATGGAAATCCTTTCAAGGGCAAGGATTTCCAAGACTCGGCCCCAAAAATGAATTTTAGGGATTTCCTCCATGGTGGATAACCTCAGCCTAATGCTAACATTAATCTTAGAGCTTCCTGTAAACCTCTAAGAATACCTAAGATCGATCCGAGGAAAACTGAGTTAGGATGTTTTAGAGCAGCTGATGGAACTTCTATTGTTAAGCTTGATATGGGTGACATTCAGACTAACATTGAAGATTTGGAAAAAAGATGACTAATTTGTCATTTCTTGGGTTTTCGTCCGAGTCTATTTGCTTTCAAAGTATGGGCTGCAAAAAGCTAGAAAACTAAAGGTGAATTACAAATTTCTATTTATCCAAATGGTTATTTTATTGTTTTATTTGCTAATAATGAAGATAGAGAGAAAATATTTCAAGGGGGTCCCTGGTTCTTTGGAAGGGTAGGGTTTTTTATGAAGCCCTGGCATACTAAATTTAAATTCGAAGAAGAGATACCTTCTACAGGTCCCGTGTGGATTAGACTTTTTGGCATCCCTATTGAATTCTAGAATTTGGTTGTTTTTTCTTCAATCGAAAACTCTTTGGGAACTTTTATGATGATTGTTGATTGTACTAAAAAATTTGAACATATTATTTATGCTCGGATTTGTGTTTTAATGGATTTTGACAAACCCCTACCTAAAAAGATCACTTTACAATTCGGGGAGGAAACTTGGGAGCAAGGACTGGACTATGAGAACATTCCTTTTCGTTGTAGAATTTACCATGAATATGGTCATTTGGCTAGTGTTTGCCCAAATAAAATTCTAGATCAAAAGAAAGAAGATACAAATTCCAAGTTTCCAAATGCCTAAGAAGAACACTCATAAAAAACCAATTATGAAGGATCAATCAAAGTTATCAGCTAATATGTTTGAAATTCTTTCCACAAATGATTCCCTAGGTGAGGAAGAGGAAATAATGGAAACAAAAATCTTAGAAACACAATTTAGAGATGAAAGGAATAACTCAAATACAAACCAACAAATCAAAGGTTTTCAACAAAAAAAAGGAATAAAATATACACAAGAAAAAAAATATTTTAAATAGTGAGACGTCAAATAATATAGGTCCTAAGATAGAATTTTTTGAATCTTCCAGCAACATTTTGACTTTATACATGCATTCTTCAAGGTTAGAAGGCATTCCAGATTCAATTGGAGTAAGTCAAGAAACAGGGAAAAAAATTGAAGATGGATTCTAATCAAAAGGTAGGTCGCAAGACCAATCAACAATATATGGTAAAAGAAGGTGAAAATCTTATAGAGGAAGGTAAGATTAATTCCCTTACCAACTATTTTAGCCCTGGTATTAATGAAGATCATCACTTGGAATATTAGAGGACTCAAAGGGAGTCATTCAAAACAAAATGAAATTAGAAGAATGATTCAGATAAACCATCCTCATATTGTTTTCCTTCAAGAAACGAAGATGTCAATAGGGGAAATGGATTTAATTGCTGATAAAATATAGGTAGCTGAAAAAGTTATTTCCCTCAATTCCCAGGGGACTTCTGGTGGTATTACTTACCTTTGGGACCCTAAAGAGGTAGTTATTCACCATATGGTTGGAAGTTGGGGTCTTTTGGCTATTTTTATTCAAAGTAGACATTCCAATCAAATTATACTTTGCATAATTATTTATGCTTTGACTTCTTTGGAGGAAAAAAGAAGATTGTGGAAGGATATAACTTATATTATCTCTCATTTTCCAGAATCTTGGATCTTGATAAGAGGATATTTCAATACCATCCTCTCTCTGGATGAGAAAATGGGGGGAAATAAAAATTTGGACAGGAGCACTGACCTCATGAATGAATATATTGTAAATCTTCATCTTGTGGACATCCATCCAGATAATGGCCTTATGACTTGGTCTAACAGAAGGCAAGGCTTAGATTGTATCATGGAGAGATTGGATAGGTTCCTACTCTCTGATCATTTCTTAATCCATGGTCACATTTCTAAAGTGAAGACCCTTAACAATGCTAGTTCAGATCACTGGCCAGTCATGGTGGAAATTTGGAAAACCAATGCGAGTTTCTCTCCTTTTCATTTTCAGTTAATGTGGCTTAGAGACAGTTCCTTCAAACCTCGAGTGCAACAATGGTGGAAGGAAGGTGAACCAAGATATGGGACTAAGATGTACTATTTTTCCAAAAGGCTGCAATATATTAAATCCAAAATCAAGACTTGAATCTAGAAGGTGTTTGGGTATGTTCAACAAAAAACGTGAAGTTATTGCTCAACTTGAAAATTCGAATAAGAAAATCCGTTTAGATGGTCTCACAAAGAGCAAAAGTATAGATGAAATTAGACTCACAACTCAGTTAGAGGAATGGGAAAAAAGAGAAGAACTCTTATGGAAGTAAAAATATAGAACTCAATGGCTCAAAGAAGGAGATCAAAACACAATTTTTTTCCACAAATATCTTCTAGCTCGAAGATCTCACAACTTTATTCCTAAATTCAGATTCTAGAGAGGTTGTCTACACTTGGGATGGCATGAACTCTATTGTTGTGAATTAATTTTCCAATATTTTTGTTGCTACTCCTCTTGACTCAACTTCTCAACAAAATGTTCTTCAAGCAATCTCTTCTCTTATCACTGCTGAGGAGAACTCTATTTTGACTGCTCCTATTACTGTTAATCAGCTTCAACAAGTGGTTTTTAAAATACAAAAAGGTAAAACCCCAGGTCCTGATGGTTTTCCCATTGAGTTCTACCAAGAGTTTTGGGATATCTTTCATGCTGATATATTAGAGGTGGTGGAAGAAGCCAGGAAAGCCAAAGAGATTTTGAAGGTTATCAATAAAACTTATATAAAGCTTGTCCCAAAAGCTCAAAAAGGTTATCATATATTAGCTTTTAGACCTATTGTTTTATGTAATGTTCTTCTCATAATAATTACTAAGATCATGGCAGAAAGGTTGAAGCCTCTTTTGCATAATATTATTTCCCCTGAACAAGGAGGTTATGTGGAAGGGCGTCAAATAGTGGATGAGATAATTCTTGCTCAGGAAGCCATCCATTCCATGGAAATGCAAAAATCTCCTTCTATATTCATTCATTTAGAATTATCCAAAGCTTATGACATAGTGGATTGGCACTTCCTTATCAAAGTTTTGAGGCAATTTGGTTTCTCTCAAGATTAGATGGATTGGATTATGGGTTTTATCTCTTTAGTATCCTACTCAGTTCTTATCAATGGCAGGCCTTCACAACTGTTCCCATCTTCTAGAGGTATTAGGCAAGGTGATCCCATTTATTCATCATTCTTGCTAAATGCTTGGGTAGAAATATAACCAAAAATAGAGATAAGAAAAACCTTGATGGAATTACCATTGCTCATGGAGCTAGGCCTATCTCTCATCTTCAATTTGTTGATGACTCTACTCTGTTAGGTAAAGCTATAGTTAAGGAAGCTTCTAAAATTAAGCAAATCATTAGTTATTTTTCTAAGGCTACCAAGCAATTGATCAATGAAGATAAGTCTAAAGTAATTTTCTTTCATTGCTCTACTAGACAAGAATCCATGGTATTGGATAAATTAAGATATAAGAAGACCTCCCTTCCGATCACTTATTTAGGCATCCCTATCAATACTCAAAGACAGAAAAATAAAAACTGGAATTGGTTGTTGGACAAAGTTAAGAAGAAAATTGGAAAGTGGACCAGTAGGTGGCTTTCTTTTGTGGGTAGAATTACCTTGGTAAAGTTTGTCCTTCAAGATATACGTATTTATGTTTCTACCGTGTTGAATATCCCAAAGATTGTTCTTCGAGAATTGGATCAAATTAATCATCGATTCCTCTAGAGTGGTACTAAGGAGAAGAAAATGGACCTTGGTGAAATGGGGACACTTTATGTCTTCCTAAGAATGAAAGAGGGTCAGGATTCCGATCTGCTATCAATAACAACAAAGTTTTAGTTGCTAAATTGTATTGGAGGATTTTACATAAAGTTTTAGTTGCTAAATTGTATTGGAGGATTTTACATAATACCAATGCCCTTTGGGCCGATAATATATGTGCTAAATATACTGAGAACAAAAGTCTTGAAGACCTTGTTCGTTATCAATTGCCTACTAAAGGTTCTCTCATTTTACCAGTTCTTAATACTGGCGAGGATTTGATTAAAAAAAAGTTATTTTAGATCATTCATAATGGTTAGCAGGCAAATTTTTGGATAGATTCTTGGGATGGTCACCAGCCTTTGATAACTCAGTTTCCTGATTGGAGGCCTTGGATGGAGGAGCTTCATTGAGCTAATTGGATAAAGGTGGGTAATTGTTGTCGATACCATACTGGTAATTCAGAGGTTGGTAGATATTGGATCCCTATTGAGGATTGGTCTATTCAAATTCTAGAAATTTAAAGACAAGACATCCAATGCATCCTGCATATGAGATATCTCTCTTGGTCCCATGATAAAGATTCTTTTGGATGGAACAACACTACTAAGGGTAAGTGTTCAGTTGGTTAAGGTTATTTGGCCTTATGCCATAATAATCCCAACTAATTTTATGACATATTTTCTCAGTTGTGGGCTCAAAAGCTCTAGCCTAAGGTGAGGTTCTTTATTTGGCTTTTATTGCATCGTAGGGTGCTAACTGGTGAGCAACTTATAAAATGTGGTTTTCATGGCCCTTTTAGATGCGAAATGTGTGGAAAGAATGTGGAAACTCTTAGCCATATTTTTATTGAGTGTACCTTAGCCTCTTAGCTATGGAGGAGAATGACCATCTTACTTGGCTTACAGTGGTCCAATTTTTCTACTTTTGAATAGCTTTGGAAGGATTGGCCTAAACAGGAGGGTATTGATCATTTCATTAGGTAGTTAGTTTGGATGGATTCTACCTTTCTACCTTGGAATATCTGGAATAAAAGGAACAACCAGATTTTCAATCAAGAAATAAAGGATACTCACTATATCTGGCAAAAGACCATTGCCAACATAGTTGAATCAGTCCAACAACTTCTTAATCATCCCCAAAACTCCCACCAAAAATGGGATCAAATGATGCAAATATTAAATATTAACTCTTCTAAGGGAAACCGACTTAAAGGGAATGTGAGTAATTGCAAGATGGAAAGAACAAGGAATTGGCAGCCTCCTCCTAAGGATTATGGAAAAGTCAATACCGATGGAGCCTCTAGGGGGAACCCTAGAAAAGCTAGTGCAAGAGGAATTGGTAGACTTTTATATGGCTCCGTGGTTTTCACTTTTACTGAGAATTTGGGTATCCTTTCCAATAACCTTGCTGAGGGGTATGGTATCCTCAGAGGCCTTTAAGAGGCTATTAAGGTTGGATGGGAAAAGGTGTTGGTTGAATTTGACTCCCATTTGGGGTGTTTTCCACACACACACACACACACACACACACACACACACACACACACACACATATATATATATATATATATATATATATATATATATATATATATATATATATATATATATATATATATATATATATATATCTTGGAATATTAAGGGCATGAATAAGAACCCTAAAAAAGTATTAATAAACTCTCAAGTTGTTATACGCAATAAATATATATATGGAAACTGGGCAACAAATATTTTAGCCATTCGCAGTGTTGAATTTTATCTTGATAAAATTTAAATTTTGGAAGGTGTCTATATGAAATTATGTAAAGGAGTTGATTGTGGAAACTTTTGTTATACACAATGTATTTATATTTAAAAATATGGAAACTAGCAACAAATATTTTAGTTATTCGTGGTGTTGAATTTTATCTCGACAAATTTTGAATTTCATAAGGCGTTTGTATAAAATAAAGGAGTTGATTGTGAGAACTTGGCATTGAGAAATATGGTGAATCTCTTTGATAAGAAAGGCAAGTTGAATATGGTTTAATTATTTTGATAGAAATGTAACGAAAACAATGTAATGTTTTATTTTTTGTAATGGGAGTGGTCCCATAGAAATATATATATATCAAATGATATTAGTTCAACCAGTTAAATTCCTCCATTTTTGAGGAGACCAAGGTTCAAATCTTGCCAAAAATATATGCATAATTGTCAAGCTTGTAGCAATACCACCATATGATCAATGATTTATTACAGGTGGGGTTTGTAATAATCCTATATAACACATTAAAAAAAAAAACTTATATTTATTTTTTAAAACTAATATTTAATATTTTGGGTTGGTTCCTCTTTAGTTATTAATGGTGCTTACGCCAAATACAAATTGTTTGAGAAAAGTATGTGTGTTTTTAAGATCAAATATAAAGTATATTACTTGCATGTTTGCATCAATGTCACGATTTGACCAAGTTAACTAGTTTTAATAAATTCTTTTAATAATGTACAAGAGGAACTTGAGGTGAGCCAAGAGTGAGATCTGAAAAAATTAATTATTTTTGATAATTTCCTTTAGTAAAATATAATAGGAACTCGAGTGTGATCTGGGAGCGAGTGTGAGCTATAAGCTTTACCTTTTTCTTGTTTTATAAAGTAAGCAATTGCTATGGTTGCGAGGATGGAAGGTGATTCACTCATAGTAATAAATGCAATTTTGAGGAAAGCAAAGGTTCCATGGAACATACAAGAGATAATTATGGAAATACAAAACCTTGTTGTAGAGTTTGAAGAAATCAGGTTTACACTTACATTAAGGAAAGAAAACAAATGTGTAGATAGGCTAGCCAATAGAGGGGTTATAATTGATGATTGTGAAGCTAAATTCTCTTTTCCATGGTTAGAGGAAGTAGTAAGTTTAGTTGTAGCTAACAATAAAATATTGTCTGCCTAAATCAAATAATGATTAAGATTTACTTTAATGTTTTCCATTGGTAATATGTGCTTTATTTATTTATTTATTTGTTTGATACATAGAGGAATCAACAACTACCTTTCCTTTTTGAACAATTGGTCATAGGGTCAAGTCGCATTGCCTCCGATCGTAGCGTCAAAAATATGTGCTTTATTTTATAACATTAATGTGTTTTCATATAAACTATTTATTACAATTTTTGTGGTTGCACTTATGCTTTAGGAAGGAAACTAGCAATCCAAATCTAGTAAAGTGGACTATGATAGTGCGATGTTTTGGAAATATTACTTTACTAAGATGCAATGCATAGATAATAGAGGTGGAGTCGTAGAATCATGAAGGTTGTTGTAGGAAAATGTCAAGAAGGATGCTACATTTTGGAATATTTGTATTCACACAAAAAAATGAAGAAGATCTAGAAAATTAAAATTAAAATTTATGACATTTTTATAAAAAATGATGTAGGTATCTAGCTATAGAAACTAAATTGAGACAAGAATTGAATCTATATGTAAAATTCAAACTCTAAAGGAGAGAGTTATGATTTGTCAATGGTGGGTGACCCGAGTACAACCCCTTGTTCTCTAGCAAATAAAAAATGTGTTATGGTTGCAAGCAGAATGCATGAGTAGGAAACAAAGTGTGAGCAAGGAGCAAACACCACTTATTCCAAATCTTAGGAGAAACTAAAAAACTAAAGGATTCATGTAAAGAAAGTATAGGTAAAATGGCAAGAAAGTCATTTTTGAAAGTCCTTATTGAAAGTAAGGATGTCCTAGTTGGAAGTATGGATGCCCTTGTTAGTCATAACAGGAAGAGCAAATACATGGAAACCCTATCCAAGTAGTAGATACTATACCAAAAGTGATTATTGACGACGATAATATTGAGCATGATATAATGGTTCTTAAAATGAGAGGGTCAATATGTAAGTTTCATGAATACTAACCACATGTTTCAAAGATTCAAAATTAGATAAAGTGGAAGTGGAGATTAAATTCAAATTACTTCATGATTTTTCTTTCAAAAAGATTTTCCTCAATATCTTCTCTAGTTCATATATAAAGGATAAAATAATGGATGGTGGCCCTTGGTTTTGGGGCAAATATGCATTACTTACGACCATGGAGTGATAATTTTTCAATTGAGACAAAGACTATTAAAAGGCTTTCGATGTGGATTAGGCTTCTTGGAATTCCTTACTGACTCATCAATAAGGAGGTTTTGAAGAATGTTGATAATATTTTAGGGGAGTTAATCCAGGAGGAACCAACTATTGATGAGAGAAGGCATATTGTATACATTCAAATATGTGGTACCATGGATATTTAAAAACCTTTATTACAATCTATTAGGATTAAATTTGAATCAAGAGAATGAGATCAACAAGTAGATTGTAAAAACATTGTTTTTGATGTCACAAATGTTATGAGACCGAATACATGGTAAGAGATTACAAAGTGAAAATGATGGAGAAAGAGATGGAAAATTTTGGGCATGATACAAACTTCAATATGAATCAAGGAGATCATATCATAGTAGAAGTTGGATCAAATCAAGGATTTTTCACTCCTAAAAAAATGAAAAAAAAAATCCTTTGCATCATCAAATGGCAAATGCCATTACAATTCACCCACATCAACCATTAGAAGAAAAAATGACATAATGGACGAGGAAATGTAATGCATTAGTTTGAATCCAAAAGGAGTTAAATGTGTGAAGGAAGATGGGGAGGTAAATTTTAAAGCAAATGAGGTGAAGGAGGTCAAGGTTAATCCAAGTAAATCATCTTCATTTTCCTCAAGTAGCATAAAATCCTCTCCTTGCAATAAAAATGAAAGTAGTACTAAGTGTAAGGGTTTCAAGAGTAGCATAATAAAGAAATAAATATGGAGGATATCCATGGAAATTCAGGGTTATCAAGGCAACATAAAAAGTAATTACTACGAAGGATTATCCTTGTACTTTAGGTTTTTAGAGGTAAATAAAAAAAGAAAGTGTTTATGAGGCTATTCCTTGCATTTTAAATTTGTTAAGACAACATAAAACTTTAGAAGATAAGTCTCGTTATGAACAATATGGAAAATAAAATTATAATGATGAAGATGGAAGTGTTGGTGGTAATGGAAAAAGTAGAGGAAGGTAGTCAAAGCATAAATAAAGAGAAAAGGAAACTCAAAGGGATATTGATTTGGGAAGCCAAATAAAAGTATCATAGGTGTTAACAAGAAATGGGGCTAATCCCACTAATAGAAATAAAAAGCGACGATGAAAATGATATCAAAGATCACATGGTATTAGCTCAACAAGTTATAATTCTCAATTTTCAATAAGGAGACCCAACTTTTAATCTTGCCAAGTGATACATGCATAATTGTTATATTGTTTCAATACCACTATATGGTCATGATGTAGTATGAGTGGGGTCCCGTTTCAATCCCTTATAACCAATTTTTTTTAAAATGATATCATGGAATATTAGGGGTATTAATAATACCCCTAAAAAAGAGTTATTAAGGAATCAATAGGTTGTTATAGTTATGAGCCTATTTTAAACAAGAAACGAAATTGAGTAGCGAGGAATGTAATGTAGTTTCTTATGTAGGAGCTTTAGGTGGTATTGCAACAATATAGAACAAACACAAAGGGATGGACAATTGTTATAACATAGAGTAATTGGGTTCTTGGACTATTTTGTAGTAAATAGGAAAATGTCAAAGTTGGGGTTATAAATGTATATGCTTTAGCTATAGTCACTCTTAATGAAATATATTGGAAGGACCTTAGCATATTTTTTGTAAACGCAATGAGATTAATAATTTTGATCTACGATCCTTGTGGTGACACCAAATTGGCATGTGTTTGGGCTTTCATCTTGGAGACCCAAGTTCAAATCATGGGGAGGATGGCCCCCCTTGTGCCCCTAGTTGAGAAAAGGTGTGAGCTCTTTCAAAAAACCTTGTATTTACCCTAATAAAAAAATACATGATTTATGGATTCTTGGGGTGACTTCAATACAGTTGTATCTCCTTTAGAAAAGAAGGGTAGTACTCTTGGATAGTCTAAATAAATGCAATATTTTTCTTTATTTGTTAATTCAAATGGCCTTTGGGATATTATTCCTTTAAGTTTTCAATTTACATGGAATAATAGATGCATTGGGTAAACTCATATAGTAGAAAGATCAGATAGACTCTTGTTATCGAACACATGGTTATAAATAGAGTATACAATATCTTTAGATATTTTACTACGAGCAATATCAAATCATAAACCTATCCTTTTGACATGTGATTTACCCAATAATGGTCATCCAAAACCATTTCACTTTTGATCTATGTGGCTCCAAGACTTTTATTTCTTCTAGATGGTTATGTTATGTTGGGATGAAGACAATTTTGAAGGAACATGTATGTATAAGTTTGTTCAAAATATGAAGTATCCAAAGAAGCAAATGAAGATTTAGAATGTTAAATCTTTTGGTAACATTTTTAAAGGAAAGAGAGAAATTAAATCCAAGTTCAAAAAAAATCAAGAGAGAAAAAATTAAAGGAATGGACCAATATTCTTATGTGAAAGAAAAATAATTACTTTCTAGTTATCATAATGCATTGAAAAAGGAGAAGTCAAGGAAGGAGATAGAAATGCCAATATTTTTCATGGTACAACAAAAATAATATATTTTTTTTGTTAGGTACCCAAAATAAGTATTTAATGTTATAATATTGTATTAATATTATATTAGATGTAATTATCCCACATGTATGGATAAGTGGGAGTGGTAGGTAGTTGGGCATTATAAATATGGGCAAAGACTCATAGAGGGGGTATGAAGAGAAGAATATTGTTTTTTTAGTATATCATATTGAGATGTTATAAGGAGTAGCTTCTTTCCAATGAGGAGCATTGTACAGTGTTGCCCTACCTTAAAGGTTTGAATTTTTTCAATGAGTTTATACAGGTTTTTATGAAGGGCCTTGGTCCCCTCATACTCAATGGGGTTTAAACCTTGGACCTCTCAAAGACAGGCCAAAGCCCTTACCACTATAGTAAGCTTGCAGCTCTTAAAGGTTTGAATTATAAATTAAAAGCATTTGAGAAGTTTGCTTTAATTTTGTAGTCATATTGTGTGGATTATTATTTGTGGTTGTTTAATCAATATTTATATATATATTGTTAATAACTTATATGGATGAGCAAAGGAGTTTCATAACAAATGGTATCAAAGTGCTTTTCATGGTCGTGTTATGCTACAAGAAGCTTCAGTACTAAACAATATTCCAAGGCCGAGTTCAACTATAGAAGTTTTGATGCTTAATAAGCACCTGCATTAGGCTAATAACATCTTACGGGATTGGGTGTAAGTCCTGACCGCTTAACTAGGGGAAGTACTTGAGCTAATAATTACCCTAAACTCATTATAAGGAGTACCCTAGGAACCCCAAAGTAACTAACTCGAGTGTGTCACTAGTGAAAAGGGTCAACGACCCTACACTCTGTTAGTAGTATTTTTACCCTGTGAGAGTATACAAAGAGATATTGTTTAGAGGTAAAACAATGGTTGGTTTCTCAACAATTATTCCTTAGGGAAATATTATTGGTAATTAGAGAGTAGTACTCGCTTAGAAAACCTTCATGGTCGGTGAGATTTACCTTAATCCATTAGGAAACTAAATTATGGGGTCCAGTTGATTGTCATAATTTCCATAGAAGTGTCATACAACTATTAGTAATAGATTTAGTAGCGCAAATAGTTACTAGTACAAGACACAACCAGTTTGTAGTTGATAACAGTTTGTCAAACCAAAATAAAAAAATAAAAAATAGTTTATAGGTGGTAATTGTTTACCAAAGAAAAGAGTTACAAATAAATTATTGTCATGGGTGCAAATAACACCCAATTCATAGAGTAAGTCGTTATATAAAAAAAGTTTATAGAGGAGGTCGTTATTAGTTACCAAAAGTACACAACCTACAAGTTGGTAATAGTTATAAGCTAAGTACCAAAAAAAAGTTCATAGAGTAGCAACTTGTGATTTGGTAGCAATCCATAGAGAAGCAATCATAGTTTGGTAGTAATGCCGAAATACCCAATCTACGGTTTGGTAACAATTCAAAAAAAGGGATCTATAGTTTGGTAATAGTTTGAAATAAAGTCCATAGCTTGGTAGTAGTCCAAAAATGCTAGTTCGTTAAAAAAAATCCAAGGTTTGATTTTTTTTGGGGGGATTTGAGGTCATGGAGTTGTCAATATTCATTGGAAAAAATATATTGATGTTCAAGAATGGTGGATGAAATTTAAATCTCTATATTTTGATGATGATTATTAGAAATCCTACCTTGACAGATTTTTAGACAAAGAAAGTATTTTTTGGTGGGTAAGTTTTATTAAGAAAAATCAAAATCACAATTGAGACAATGTGGAGTAAGCATTTTTAAGTCAATGAGACCCATATAACAAGACAAATAGTTTGAAGATCACCATCAAAGGCTATGTAGAAGAAATGAATAACCTTCAAAAAGAACAAAAGAAAATTCAGGGAGAGTTAATTTGTGAGAAATTAGCAAAAGGAAAAAAAAGGATGATAGTGTGCAGATAGAAGAACGCACAACTTGGAAGTCAAAGGAATCAAATGATATTTGAAAGGATTTATGCCTACCACAATGCATAGAAGAAATAAATAAAATGAATAGATAGAACAACTATGTAGAAGAAATAAACAAGGAGATAATTTGTGAGAAATTTGCAAAAGAAAAAGAGAAGGATGATAGTTTACAAATTGAAGGAAGTACCAAAGGTTATGTAGTTTTGTTTGAAAATATGAAGAAGTTGACATAAGAGGTAAATAGACTTCCGAAGGAACAAAAAAATGAATAAAGAGGACATGATAAAAGGAAAAAATATAGATCAAGTGGCATTAGCTCAACCAGTTAGATTCCTCAATATTTCAAGGAGGAGACCTAGGTTCGAATCTTGCCAAATGATATATGGATAATATCCAAGTTTTTTTGTAATACCACTATGTGGTGATGATTCCCGTTTCAATCCCATATAACCTATTGAAAAAATAGGAAAAAATATAGATGACAACATGCAAGTTGAAAGAATCAAGTTATATTAGCTCAACTGGTTAAATTCCTCAGTGTTCAAGGAGGAGATCGAGGTTCGAATCTTGCCAAAACGATACATGATAATATCCAAGCTTTGTTATAATACCACTATGTAGTGATGGTGTAATATGGGTGGGGCCTATTTCAATCCCATATAACCCATTGAAAAAAACATGCAAGTTGAAAGAACAACATTATTGGTATCAGATAAGTCAAAGAGTGGTCAAAGGGATTTGTAAAAATTTAAAAATTCTATTTTTTAGGTTCATGGTTGCATCTAGAAGAAAAATATTATTATTTATATAAACCTTAGCAATAGATACAATGCCATTAATATGTCTTTGGCTAAGAGGTTGCAAATTCAGACAAAGAAAATTAAAGACATACAACTTGAGGGTATGAATGTTCAAATTTTTGAAGATCTGAAGATCACCATGGACAAATATATTTTACATTCAAATTTTTATGCTATTGAGATGGATGATGCAAATATTGTTCTTGTTTATCCTTGGTTAAATTATTTGGGTATTGTTAATATTAATATACAAAAGAAATTTTTGAAATTTTGGTATAAGAAAAAGAATAATGGTACAAGATATTTCCTACTGTAAAAAGCAATAATCCAAGGAAAAACAAGAAGCAATTATAATAGGGAACAAGTTGATAAAATAATAGAAGAATCAAAAGTTGAACCTATGGAAACAACAGCGTGGGAAGAAACAATAACAAATATTCAAGAAACTATGTCAAAGATCAAGGAAAATCTTAAACAAAGTGAAGAAACAAAATAACCTAAAAAAGAGGCAAAGGAGGAGTTAGTAGAAGAAATCAAAGAAGAATCAAAAGCAGAGCCCAAGGACGAACCAAAATATGGGAGCATGATAGAGGAGAAGAAAAGAAAAATAATTAAATATTGAACAATTAAATCTAATAGAACATCAGGTTAAGGTTGCAACATATCGCCACCCACACCACCAAGAGTGACAACAATCTTGGAGGCATGGCTTAAGGAAACAATATTATGGTTCTACATGGAATAAGAAGGGCAACAACTATTATAGTGTTTATCAAAGAAAGTATGGTGACTCTAGGTTTAAGTATGGTGCAATAGCATCAAAGGAAACAAATGGACCCATCGTTTGAGTTACCAGAGTAGAGCAACAAAAGCGTGGAACCAACAAAGCAATCTTAGATACTTAAGTGATAAAATCAAACAAGTATGGATGAAAAAAAATGATTTTTATTGCTAGTAAAAATATGCCTCTAACACATGCAACCAAGATATTACTTCCAAAAGCATAACAACATCAACGAAGACCACCACCAATCAAAGTTTCATTGGGATGGATGGGTGATCAAGATTGGTACTAATTCATAGCAAAACTTAGAATATCATATTGTTTAGTCTCTTCTTATATTTTGAGGATGAAATATTTTATAAGAGGGATGGAATGTTAGGTACCCAAGATAAGTATTTAATATTATAATATTATATTAGATGTAATTATCCCACATGTATGGATAAGTGGGAGTGGTAGGTAGTTGGGCATTATAAATATGGACAAAGACTCATAGAGAGGATATGAAGAGAAGAATATTGTTTTGTTAGGATCTCATATTGAGATATTGTAAGGAGTGGCTTCCTTCCAATAAGGAGCATTGTACGATGTTGCCCTACCTTAAGGGTTTGAATTATAAATTGAAAGCATTTGAGAAATTTACTTTAATTTAATAATCGTATTGTGTGAATTAATCAAAATTTTTATATATTATTAATAACGTATGTGGATGAACAAAGGAGGTTCATAACATTTTTGTCTAATCAATAATATTTTAACTATCTCCCCTATTCAACCAATCAAAACTAAAAAATATGACCAAAGCTTTGAAGGCAAGGAGGCCACAATAGTCCCAACCAAGTAATAAAGGCTCCTTTTTTCCTAAGTTGAATGATGCTCTAGTGGTGGAGATTCCTACGGACTATATTCAAAGCTCGATCCTCACCCTAACTAAGAGAGATCTTGCTTTCAAATTTATGGGTATTTGGCCTTATCTTAATAGTCATTCAAAGATTGATCACCTCTTATTGGGGATCTAAAATATCTAGCTATGAATTCATGATGGTAGGGAGAGGGTATTTCATAGTTATTTTATCCCCCAAAGAAGAAAGAAATGCAATGTTTCAAGGAGGTCCCTGGTTCCTTGGATCAAGCCCTCTCTACATGATGCCCTAGTTAGTCATTCTTGACCCACAAGTGGAAGAACTAAAATAAGTCTCAATTTGGATAAGGCTACATTTTTACCCCTACGTTTATGGAATAAACTGACTCTTGAGATGATAGGTAACATTATTGGCACATGTGTAGACTGGGCTCCTTTAAAGGTCAATAATGCAACTTGTGCTATGTTGTGTGTTCAAGTTAATATAAAAAAGGGCTTCCTAAGAACATAGGTATCAAAGTCTTGGATTGGATCTATATCCAATCACTGGATTATGAGCACATTCCCTTTAAATGTATTACTTGTCATCAATATGATCATTTCTCAAGTAATTGTACCATTGAGGTACAACAAGAGACAAAGGAGGAAGATCAAGAAATTCAAATAGTAAGAAAAAATAATAGAGAATATCTAGAAGTATAATGAGGCCTCAACCACGACCAAAAAGATAAAACAATAATAAGTTTTCTATTTATCACAAAATGAGGAAGAGGAACATCTAGGGACATCTAAAAAATGGGAAGATCAATCAAATCATGAAACAAAAGACAAAGTGAGGAAACTCAAACTACCAAAGAAAACCTTCAATAAAAGGAGACTACAGAATAGAAGAGACTTAGTTAGCAATAGCAATAATTCTAGGAGGCACCCTAGCCAACATATCTTATACTAGAGGGAGGAAATATAATCAAGAGGTAACAACAAAACAAGTAAATATAGAGATTCAAAAGAAAGCACAATCAACCTTAGAATTCAATGAGGCTAAGAAGACGCTTAAGAAATGAAGGTTCTATCATGGAATGGAAGGGGATTGGGTAGTCCCCTGAAGAAAAAAATATTAAGTTAATTAATAGCCCATTAGAAGCCAATGGTTATCTACATTAAAGAAACTAAATTGATAGAGTAGTTAACAATAATAGAATGAAAAAAATATGAAGATCCTTAGACCTAGAAGTAATAGATTCATCAGGTTCCTTGGAGGTGTTGCTTGCATGGTATCCATAGGCCCTCATATGTATTAATAAAACAAGACACTCAAATTGGATAACTTCTTTCTCCTCTCCACGAGGACATTTGGACCATAGTCAATATTTATGGACCAAATAACTTAGTCTTAAAATAAGAGGCTTGGAAAAATCTTCAACATTGGATTTGTCAAGAAAGACCCCCAAATTTAATTATATTAGGGGACTTGAATGTGAATTTAGACCAATGGGAGAACAAATGAGGAATTCTCTTAAAAGACCCTTCTAAGGACCTAGTTATGCAAATTATAGCTGAGTAGAAACTTTAGGACATAATCCTTAAAAACAAAAAAATTAATGGACAAACAAAAGAGTTGGGATTAAATTCATTATAGAAAGATTACATAGATTCTTGATAGAAGATATACTGTTCAGGTATCCACTTGTATCAAGTGGCATAATTCAAAGTTTAGTCTCAAATCATAAGCCTATCTATTTGGATCCAGGTGATAATGCTCTTGGAAAAATGAAAATTCCTTTAAAATACAATATAGAATGGATGGAGCATGAGGAGTTTGCACCTTTAGTAGAAAGTATATGGAAGTAGCATGTCTGTGCAAATAGTCCCCATGATGTATGGAAAATGAAAATTTCTAAACTTAAGAAAGCCACTAGGGACAAGATTACCAATAAGACTAAAGTTTAAAAATGGGTCAAGCATATTGCTACAACAGATAGAGGAAGTAGAACAAGAGTTAGGGATTAGCCTCCAACCCCTCAATACAAAGAGAAAAGACTTTGGTTGAATCAAGAAATGGATTAAGCTTTTAGAGAAGAAGAGGTGCATTTAAGAGTTTGATCAAGAATGATTTGGCTTAAGAAAGGAGACAAAAACACAAACTACTTTCATATAAAAACAATGCAACACTACCAACAAATACAATTAGAGAGATTCACAAAATTGAAGAAATTTATTCTGATCGGGTAGTCATAAAGGAACTCGTAAAAGATCATTACTCATCCCTTCTCATAAACACAATAATAAATCAACATGCTCATGCCACTCTCTTGAACAACATTCCTCCTTTGCTAAAATAAATACAAAGAATATCTTTCTTCAACAATAACCAAATAAGAGTTGGAAGAAGTTAGACATTCACAGCCCAAGGACAAAGCTCTAGGACCAAATGGCTTCACAAATAATTTTCATCAGTAGTTTTACGAAATTATAGGATATGACCTATTGGCAATGATGAAGAGACAAGGATAAGAGGTAAGCTATTTGGGGCAATCAACTCCACTTTATTAGCTTTAATTCCAAAAGAAAAAAATGCAGTTACTTTTGACAGATTTAGATCTATATCTTTGTGTAATTGCTCTTATAAGATAATGACTCGAATAATAGCAAATAGAATTAAAAGAAATATTAATGATTTGATAAATCCAAAACAAGGGGGTTTTATTCTAGGAAAACAAATATGATAATATTATAATGATTCATGAAGCCCTACACTCAATTTTCAAGTCCAAAAAGAAAAGAATAGCCATTAACTTGATATGGCTAATGCCTTTGAAGAGTAGACATTGGATTTTGAAAGCTGTTAGCCAAATTTGGATTTCCAGCTCAAATGGTAGATTGGATAAGAGCTTGCACTTAGGGACTTTGGATAGGCCCTCTAATCAATGGGGAAATTGCTAACTTATTCAAGTCCACTAGAGGATTAAGGCAAGGGTGTCCTATTTCCCCTTACCTTTATATCCTTCTAGCTGAAACTTTAGGGATAACGCTAACCAAATTGAGAAGAAAGGAAAAAATCCTAGGAATTAGAGCAGCTACAAGATATCAAAAAATAACTCATGCTTAATTTGTAGATGATATTATTTTACTAGGGGAAGCCACAAAATTGAATGTCAAGTTAATCAAATAAGTTTTAAGTTGTTTCTCTTCAGCCATAGGGATAGAGATAAACACCCAAAAGAGCAAATTTTACACTATAAATACTTCAATACCAAAAGATAGAGTTTCTCTCAGATTTTGGGATTTCACAAAGGTAGTGATACCTTTAACTACCTATGTGTTCCTATGGGCTTGCATTACAAAACAAGAAGCTTGGAATGTAATTCTAGAAAATATGCCAAGGAGAATACAATAGTATAGAAATGGTTGGTTAAGTTTGGTTGGAAGAGTTATTTTAATAAAATTTTGGTGTATCGAACCAATTGGAGAGTTATTTCTTACATGAAGAACAAGGTAATTGTAAAAATAAAGAGGGTTTTTTATGGAAGAGAATGAGGGTTTCGACAAAGTGTAAACTATAATTTTTTATGGCTATCAATCATCAAAGCACCTCTTGGGTACTATGGAGGTTGAGTGCTTTGAGCACAAGCAGTGGAGAACAACAAAGAAGGCCCTTTGGGGCCAAATATTCAGGGGGTCTGTGGGCCTCCTAGAGGGTTATCAAGAATCCAACACGATCATGCAAATATTATGTTCAACAAGTATAATCTTCACGACACTGAATCAAGTGAGCAACAAGCAAGGCAAATAGGGGAAATTAATATCCAATATCCCTTCATGCATGTGGACCAACAAATCCAACAAAATGAACAGGTATTGAACGAAACAGATCACCCTTTTCAGTTCATAGCACAAAATAAGGAGGAAGGGTATCCTCTTCGCAAGTACAAACAAGGGCTAAAATAAAATAGAAATAAGATTCAAGAGATGGATCAAGCAAAGGGAGATAACATATTGATGGTAGATTCAGACCTCGACAAAGCTACAACTGCGGCTAGGGCACACAATAAAAAAAAACCAATCATAACAAAAAAATTAAGGGATGGAGCCTAAGGACCTCCCTCCAAAACTAAATTTTAAAGAAGCAATCAGTGCAGGACCATCCCAAATAAGAGGGAAAAATAGCCAACGACTGCCAAGGAAACCATTGAGGATGTCGAAAACCGATCCAAGGAAAACATAGATGGGATGCATGAAAGCAACTAATGGATCCCCATTAGTGAAGTTGGCAATGGAGGATATCCAGGAGCGAATAGACACTATGGAGAGGAGAGGACTAATTTATCGGTTCATGGGATTTCGACCAAATCTTGCTACCGTCAAGCAATGGGCTGCCAAAAACTGGAGAACTAAAGGTGAGTTCCAAATCTCTTTTTACCCTAATGGTTATTTCCTTGCTATGTTTACCACTAAAAAATATAGGGAGGATATTTTTCAAGGGGGGCCATGGTTCTTAGGTAGGGCAGGGATTTTTATGAAGCCCTGACATACCAAGTTCAAAGCTGAGGAAGAAATACCATCAATTGCACCTATCTGGGTCCATTTATTTGGCCTCCCAGTAGAATATTGGAATCCAAATATTTTAGCAGCAATTGGGAATTCTTTAGGAGTCTTCATGATGATAGTTGATAGCACTCAACAGTTGGATCATATGATCTATGCAAGGATTTTTGTTCTTATAGACTTTGACAAACCACTTCCAGAGAGGATCACTTTACAATATGGAGAAGAATTATGGGAGCAACAAGTTGACTATGAAAATATCCCTTTTAGATGTAGAATTTATCATGAATATGGCCATCTAGCCAAGGATTATCCTCAAAATATCCCTAATAAAGAGAAAGAGGATGAGGACTTAGCAGGATTTCAAATCCCCAAATAGAAGAATTAAAAAAATATATATAACACCAAAGATAAAACAATAATTTCACCTAACATATTTGAAGTTCTATTTGCAGATGAACAATTAGATGATGAGGATGACAAAATGGAAGCAATGATTAAGGAAACATAGTTTGATGAAGAGAAGGAACAAGAAGGAATGGTTGATGAAATCAAAATAAAAGAAACTACCCTAATTTTGAGAAACAACCGAGGAGAGCCATCTCATCCAACAATGGATTTTCAAGAAAAGAACAACATAGAAAATTTAAATAAGTGCAAAACTAAAAGCCAAATTCAAACAACAAACAAGTTAGGTCCTCAAAAATATCATATGGATCCCAAAAATAGTGCCTTGGTTCTAAGTAATCATCCTATAGCCCTGACAAGAATGAAGCAAGATACAAATAAAAAGATGAGGATGGATACCAACCAAAAGGTAGGACGTAAATCCAACCAACATCATATGGTAGAGGAAGATCAAAAGTTAATAGAGGAAGGTAAGGTAGCAGATCTTACCCAATACTTCAAATCGGGTTAATTATGAAGATTATCACTTGGAATATTAGGGGACTTAAAGGAAGTCCTTAAACAATAAAAAATTAGAAGAATGATTCAAAAAAATCAGCCTCAACTTCTCTTTCTTCAGGAGACAAAGGTTTCAATTGATGAAATGGAAATAATAGCAAAAAATATGTGGTCATCCAGTAAAGTAGTGTCCCTCAACACCCAAGGGGCCTCGGGAGGAGTGGCTTGTCTTTGGGATCCAAAGGAAATTATAGTACAATGCATGATGGGTAGTAAGGGATTGCTAGCAGTGGTTGCCCAAAATAGAGACTCAGATCATGTTATACTTTATATAAATGTCTATGTTCCATGTACTATAGAAGAGAAATGAACAATATGGAGAAATATAGCTTCTATCGCCTCTCAATTCCCGAAATCTTGGGCTTTGATAGGAGGAGATTTCAACTCTATCCTTTCTTTAGAAGAAAAAATGGGAGGAAGTAGGAAGTTGGATGGGAGTTCAGAACTCATGAATGAATACATGACCAACCTTCATCTAGTAGATATCAAGCCAACCAATGGTTTGATGACTTGGTCCAATAGAATACAAGGCTCAACATGCATTCTTGAAAGGCTAGATAGGTTCTTACTTTCAGACAAGTTTTTAATACAAGGACACATCCCAAAAGTGAAAATCTTAAACAATGTTGGATCTGATCATTGGCCAGTTTTAATTGAAGTTTGGAAAACCAAGGGTAAGCCAACTCCATTTCATTTTCAGTTAATGTGGCTCAAAGATGAATCTCTCAAGTCAAGGATACAATAGTGGTGGCAAGAAGGCAAGCCAAGACATGGTACTAAGATGTATTGTTTTGTCAAAATGTTGTAGTATATTCAATTTAAAATAAAGACTTGGAATTAGGAGGAATTCGAAGATGTTAGGGCTAAGAAAAGGGAAGCACTAACCTGACTTGAGGAGCTGAATGAGAAAATTTATCTTGAGGGACTCACAGAAAATAGGGTTAAGACAAAAATTAATCTTTTAGCCCAAGTGAAGGAATGGGACATAAGGGAAGAAATAATGTGGAAACAAAAGTCAAGGATTCAATGGCTACAAGATGGAGATCAGAATACAAGTTTCTTCCATAAGTCTCTCCTAGCCCGAAGAACTCATAACTTTATCCCCTCATTGAAGAATGAATTAGGAGATATAGTCCACACTTGGGAAGGCATGTCATCATTAGTTGTGAATCATTTTTCAAACCTCTTTACAACCCAATTGCTTGACCCAAAAGCTCAACAAGAAATTCTTTAGGCTATACCTGTTCTTATTTTTGATGAGGAGAATGTGGCCCTAATTGCTCCTATAACTAAGAAGGAACTTCAAGAGGTAGTTTTCAAAATGCAAAAGGGGAAAACCCCAGGTCCATATGGTTTCCCTATTGAATTTTATCAAGAATTTTGGGATGTTTTGCAAGATGATATTCTAGAGGTGGTAGAAGAGGCTAGAAAGGCAAAAGAAATCCTCAAAAATATCAAGAAGACTTTTATAGCTCTAATTCCTAAAGCTCAATAAGTGGATAACATTATTGGATATAGACCAATTGCTTTATGTAATGTTATTCTAAAAATTATTTCAAATATTATGGCAAAAAGGCTCAAACCTTTGCTTCACAAGATCATCTCTCCAGAACAAGGAGGATTTATCGAAGGATGACAAATAGTGGATGAGATAGTGTTAGCCCATGAAGCAATTCATTCTATGGAAGCTAAAAAATCCCCCTCCATGTTTATTCGATTGGATTTATCCAAAGCATATGATAGGGTGGATTGGCACTTTCTCATCCAAGTTTTGGAAAATTTTGGATTCTCTCAAGAATGGAAAAAATGGATCAAAGGTTGTATTTCTTTAGTTTCTTATTCAGTTATTCTTAATGGATGTCCTACTCATTGGTTCTCAGCTTCTAGAGGCATCAGACAAGGAGACCCTCTTTCTCCATATCTTTTTATCATTCTAGTAGAATGTTTGGGAAGGACTTTTGCTAAGAATCGAGATTGTCAGAGGTTAGAAGGAGTTACTATAGCTAAAGGAGTCAGACCTATCACGCATTTACAATTTTTTGATGATTCCACCCTTTTGGGGAAGGCAACTATAAAGGAAGCAACCTCAATAAAGCAAATTCTTCATTATTTCACTAGAGCCTTAGGGCAACTTATTAATGAAGATAAATCTAAAGTTATTTTTTTCATTGCTCACCCAAAAAAGAGATTTTGATAATGGATATATTAGGATTCAAAAAAACTTCTCTCCCAATTAAATACTTGGGTGTTCCAATTAATCTGGGTAGCCAAAAGAAAGAGCATTGGAGCTAGTTATTAGAGAAAGTGAAGAACAAAATAGGTAGTTGGACCAACAAATGGCTTTCATCAGGAGGTCGAATAACTCTTATCAAATCAGTTCTTCAGTCTATCCCAATATTTGTTTCAGCAGTGTTGAACATCCCCAAGTCAGTGCTCAATGAACTGGATAAAATTAGTCATAGATTTCTGTGGAGAGGTTCAAAAATGGAGAATAAATGGCCCTAGTAAGGTGGGAGACTCTATGTATTCCTACTCATGAAGGGGGTTTAGGTCTCAGATCAGAAGTCAATAATAATAAGGCTTTGGAAGGAAAATTATATTGGAGATTAATTAGCCACCCCAATGCCTTATGGGCCAAAAATCTAAGAGCCAAGTATGCAAAAAATAAATATTCATCTGACTTAATTCGTCATCAAATACCTTCTAGAGGGTCCCCAATTTTAAAGATCTTAAAAATTGGAGAGGAGTTGATAAATAAAAAGCTCTTTTGGGTTACACAAAATGGTCAAAAGATAAATTTTTGGACATACTCTTGGGATGGGCACCTTTCGTTGTCAATCCAACATCCAAAATTGAGGCCTATAATGGAGAAAATGCATAGGATGAATTGGATAAAAGTTGCCAAATACTATACAGATCAGACAAGAAATGCTGAGGTGGGAAGATGTTGGATCCTAGTAGAATATTGGCCAATCCAACTTTTTGAAGCTCAAAAAAAGGATATTCACAGAATCCTTCAAATGAGATCACCTTCATGGTCACAAGTTGAGGATTGCATTGGCTAGAATAGTTCAGGGTATGGTGAGTACATTGTTTCTCAAGGCTACTTAGCCTTAAGCCCTATTAATCCCCATCAGGATCAAGATCTTTTCAAGCAGTTATGGGCTCAAAATTTATGGCCAAAAGTCAGATTTTTTAGTTGGTTGTTGCTCCATAAAAGGGTTCTCACAAGGGAGCAACTTATGAAGAAAGGTTTTAATGGGCCCTTTCAATGTGTAATGTGTTGGGATAACAATGAAACTATTAACCATTTGTTCATAGAATGCCCCATAGCTGCAACATTATGGAAGATGATGGCTTCCCTTCTAAAATTAAGATGGTCCAATGAACAATCCATAGAACAACTATGGAGAGATTGGAGCAAACAAGAAGGAAAAGACTGGTATGTGAACCAAATAGTTTGGACAGGTATGACTATTCTTCCTTGGAACATCTGGAAGGAGCGAAACAAGTGAATATTTCAATAAGAAAGTAGGGACATCCACTATGTCTGGCTAAAGACCATAGAAAATGTGAGAGAGACTATCCAATATTTATTAACTCATCCTCACAATTCAAATCAACTATGGGAACAAATAATGGCTCGATTAAAGATAAGAAATGGATTAGCCCAACATAGAAGGAAGAAAGGGACCGACCAAATGATGGATAGAACTCAAAAATGGCAGCCTCCCCCAAAGGACTTCATAAAAATCAATACAGATGGAGCATCCAGAGGAAATCCTGGAAGAGCTAGTATAGGAGGGATAGGTAGATTGGAGGATGGTACTCCAATTTTTACTTTTGCAAAAAATTTAGGAATTCTATCCAATAACTTAGTAGAAGGGTAAGGTATTCTGAGAGGTTTGCAGGAGGCTCTAAAGACAAGGTGGAGAAGGGTGATTGTAGAATCAGACTCTCAAGTTATGATCAATTACCTAAAATCAACTTCAGGGTCTAAGAAGATGGATTGGAGAATCCAAAAGATTATAGATAAGATTAGGTTAATCATAAACAACTTTCAAGAGGTTGTTTTCAATCATGTGCCTAGAGAACAGAACAAAGTGGCAGATGCTATGGCAAATTGGGCTCTTGACAAAGGAGATTTTAAGTGCTATGGTTATCCTCCTAGGTGGTGGCCAGAACAAATTAGGACCGATCTTCTCCTTGTTCAGTCTCTTGATGGCAATGCAAGAAGCTATGTTTAAATTGATAAGTAGTGTAGAGCTTTTTTCATGACAGGATCCCAAACTTCCGGGAAAAAAATGATTCTTCATTTATTTCCTTGATAGAGGATGTTAGAGGGTTTTGTCTCAATAGTCAATAGCTTCTTTGGTAGGACGGATGGATGACAATTCCCTTTTTGGTGTGGCATTTTAGACCCCTGTTGTGGTTATGCAATTATTGTGATCTTTTCTGTTTTGGTGCTATTCTTCAACTCTTTCCTTGATAGATATTGTCAAGGGATTTTTCAATAGCTCCAATGGCTTAGTTGGTTTTGGGTGTTTTTGTGCTTGTTAGTGTTGTTGTTTTTAATTATTGTTGTTGTTTCTATATGTTTGTGTTATTTGGTGTTTTTGTGTTTTGGTGTGTGAGTTTTTTCTATGTTTTGTTTGTGGTTTGTTGTTGGTTGTTTTTTTGTTTTATTATTATTATTTAGTTTTTGGTTGTTTTTGTTTGTTGTGTCTTTGTAGCATTTTGTTGTTTTTGTGTTTTGTTATATTATTTTTGTGTGGTTCGTGTTGTGTTGTTGTTTATTTTTATCTTATCATGTGTGTGTTTGGTTGTGCTTTATCTTATCGACACACTCAAGGAGCATGATTTATTTTATTTTTATCTTATTGTGTGTTTGTGTTTGTGTGTTCTTGTTTTTTGTTGTTTCAAGCATGCTCCTTGAGTGTGTCAAATATGGTAGGCCAAGTGCGAGCCCTGGGCGATTTTGGTGGAAGAGATAACCCTACCTCCTTGGGTCTTACCCGAAAGTGGCATCCCTTCTAGGATGTTTTCCACAAAAAAATAAAAAGAAAAATTACTGGTGTATAACGCACACTTATATATCTTGCACAAGTTAGACGCAATGTTAAAAACTTTCCTATGGCAAGGGAGAAGGAAATTAGATAGGTAAAAGTTCCATTTGGTTAATTGAGAGATTTTTACCAAGCCAAAGCACCAAGGAGGCCTAGGAATAAAAAAAACAATTATTAGCAAGGCACTAAGTGTTAAGCTACTTTGGAATTTGCTCACTCCACCTGACTCTCCATGAAAGAAAATCTTAAAATGTAAATATCTTAATAACTTTAATGGGATCCAGAGCATACAAAGTGTGAAAAGTTTAGCAAGTCCCTCCTTTATTTGTAAATATATTGTAGAAGCTAAAGATATTACATTAAATCATACCTCTTGAATTCTAGGGGATGGTAAAAAAATTAATATATAATGATGATCCAGTCTTGGGAGGACCTCTAATAATTAAGAATTATTTCCCATAAATAAAATTAGACCTACAACAGTTGGGTGTTAACTCTCTTGCAAGCTTAAGTGAATGGGTGAGAGATCCACCCTTGCCACAGCTTGATCAAGACTCATGGAGACAACTGCACATCCAAATTAAAAGGATTAAACATTCTACTAAAATTATAGATTAGCTTATATGGGACTCTATTAGAGGGTCAGGTGTTTATACAGTTAGACAAGGGGTGTTATTACAACAACAAGGTCAAAATAAATCAACCATAGCTAATGTATGGAATTACAAGGTTCCCCCAAACTTCAAGACTTTCTTTGGTAGGTGCTCCAAAACAATATTCTTATTGGAGACAAACTCATTAAGAGGAATATCACGGGGACTCATATTTTCCATAGGGGTCTTAATAACAATAAAACAATATCATACCTATTCTCTTAATGTACAAAAGTAGTTAAAATATAGATTGGAATAACCCAACAACTTGTTGAAGTATATTATATTATTTGGTACATATTAATGTACCCCATGGTACCTTCATGGTACATATGTAAATATTAGATTAGGGTTGAGTCATAGTTTAGAGTGTGAGTAATATTTTCCTTTATGTAAGTGTGAATGTGTAGGATATGCACAAGTGTCATGTAAAGTTGTAATGTGCAAGAAATGCACAAGTGTCATGTAAAGTTGTAATGTGCAGGAAATGCACAAGTGTCATGTGAGTTAGTGTACAAGTGTAAGTTGAGTCTATGTGCACAAGTGTCTTATATGTAAGAGTGTAAATATGTAATGTAAAGATGTGCACAAGTGTCTTAGATTAGAGTGTGCAAGTCATAGTGTTGCATAACTTTATTATCATTAACATTAACCATTCACCAATATGCAAAAATATCAAATCATTTAGCCACAATACATTATCCACAATAACAATCCACAAATGAGAGAGATAGATAATATCCTTAAGGTAGGGAAACACAAATAATAATCCTTAAGGAAGGAATAACTCCACAAGATATCCCAAGGTGAGAGGCCACTTCGTGGGCATAGACAATTACATAATATTTTTCTTCAATGATGATTACAATGACAAATATCTCTTCTTTATATATCCATATTCTTATTTTAATTTGGGGAGCCTACTACTAATATAATATAATATTATAATACAATCAACCTTGGATTATGTATGGCCCATGCCAACCCTTATACAATATAATAATATATCCCCAAATATCTATTCCTAGGTACCCTACCATGCCACCCTCCTTACAAATGTTCTGTCCTCGAAACATATGAAGAAACATGATAATATGATTTGGTAAGCAATATTAGCAACTGGTACCAATCTCGATCATCCATCCATCCAAGTGAAACACGTTGATGTTGGTATACCATTTTGTTACTTGAGTATCCAAATTTGCTTTATTGGCTCCATGCTTCTGCTACTATATTTTGATAACTTGAATGATGGGTCCACTTTTTCCTTGATGTTGATGATCCACTCTAAAAAATAGGATCACTATGCTTTCTCTGCCAAACACTGCCATAGTTGGTGCCCTTATGATTCCATGTAGAACCATAATATTGTTGTCTTGAACCATACCTCCAAGATTGTTGCTTATCATGGTGGTGTGGATGACGATATGGTGCAACCTTAACTTGATGTTCTACCTTTTTTGACTTTTCAACATTTGGCTCCATTGCTTTAAATTCTTCTACACATTGTTCTTTCATGTTCTCTTTGTTTGGTGTGTCCTTGTGCTCTTCTATCAAATATTCCTTGGACTCTGTTACTGTTATTTCCATCGAATCAATTTTTGTTACTTCTTCCATGGAATTTGTTGTTGTTATTGCCTTCTTGTATTCTATTTCAGGTTCTTCAATTTGTTTCTCTGCAACCACTTCTTGATTTTCCTTGGATCCTTGCTTCTTAAGCTGAGAAATATCCCGCAATATTATCTTCTTTTTCTTGTACCATAACTTCATAAACTTCTTTTGCATATTAATGTTAACAGTACCCAAAGAATCTAACCAAGGATAACCAAGAACAATATCCTCATCCTCCATCTCAATAGCATATAAATCTGAATGTAAAACATATTTATCCATGGTGATCTTCAAATATTTAAAAATATAAACATGCTCATCCTCTAGTTGTATGTCCTTAAATTTTTTTGCTTGAACTTGCAACTTCTTAGCCAAAGCAATATTAATAAAATTATATCTGCTACCAGGGTCAATGGAAATAATAACCTGTTCCTTTTGAATGCTTCCATGAACCTGCAAAATAGAACTTTTAGCTAAATTTAAAACTTTTTTATTCTGCTCTTGCTTTTATAAATCCAATGATGTGCCTTATATATTCCTCTCATTATCTTCCCTAACCTTTTCCTCTTTCTCCTTGAGTAATTTTATTTCTTTTTCATAGTCTTCATTGTGTTTCCTGACAACTTCTCAATCTCCTTTTATTTCATTTCGCTTATTTTGAATTCCCTATAGTTTATTTTCAAGGTCTTTGATGACATCCATTAGGCTATCTATATAATATGGGTCCCATTTACTCAAGAATGCATGCTCTATTTCATCCCAAGTGTATTCATTATTCCTTTCTTTACAAAAAATTATCCACCAAGACAAAGCTTTCCCTTGAAGACATATACCAATCATGGGTTTCCCCCAAGAGATATTACAATATAGAGACCTAAAATTTTTCCACCATTCTCTAGCATCAATATCATCTTCTCTAGACAAACTTTGGAGTGCCATTGTTCATGCCCTAATGCAACTAGGGTTTTTTTTGGTAATATAGATCATGCCCTAATGCAAACTAGGATTTTATGAAAATAAATAACTTTCCACTGATTTGAAGTGAAAAATACACATAAACAACTAGATATGCAAATTTTCTTCCAAATAAAATAAAGTTCAACTGATTTGCTTACCCGAACTAAACAAATTACATCTTTCAAGAAATTTGTGATTTGAAAATTTATCACTTCCCTTGTTCCAGACGACTAACTTAAAAAGGTCATATCTCTCTCAAAACTACTTAGATTCCTTTATATGACCACTCATTTTAAAGCTCTTCAAATTCTACACAAAATGATCCAAGAATCACTTGAATGGATAAACTCTCGCAGAGATATGGCTTCTGAAAGATGAGACATTTTTCCAAAAAAATCTATGAAATTCGTCACTATCCTTGTTTCGGATGACTAACTTCAAAAGGGCATATCTCCCTCAATACTACTCAGATTCCTTCATATGACCACTCATATTAAATCTCTTCAAATTCTGCATAATATGATCCAAGAATTGCTTGAATTGGATAAACTTGCGTAGAGATATGGCTCATGAAAGATGAGACGTTTTTCCAAAAAAATTACCCTAATTTTGCAATTTCACAAAAATCCCCACTTTGCCAAAATCGTTGCTTTGATACCACTTGTTGCATAACTTTATTATAATTAACATAAACCATTCACCAATATGTAGAAATATCAAATCATTCATCCACAATACATTATCCACAATAACAATCCACAAATGAGAGAGATAGATAATACCCTTAAGGTATAGGAACACCAATAATAATCCTTAATGAAGGAATAACTCCACAAGATCTCCCAAGGTGAGAGGCCACTTCGTGGGCATAGACGATTACATAAGATTCTTCTTCAATGATGATTACAATGACAAATATCTTTTCTTTATATATCCATATTCTTATTCTACTTTGGGAAGCCTACTACTAATATAATATTATATTATAATATAATATAATATTATATTATAATATAATATAATATTATAATACAATCAACCTTGGGTTATGTATGGCCCATGTTAAACCCTTATACAATATAATAATATATCCCCAAACATCTATTCCTTGGTACCCTACCATGCAACAATATAGAGTGGTCATGCAACAAGTGCAAGAGTCATGTTTAGGTGTGCATACAATATAGTGTCAACTGTTCATCAAGTATGCAATTATCAAGTAGAGAAGCCAAGAGTCATGAGACTTGACATATGGAAAGGAATAGTCAAGTATCCAAAGAGTCATTCTACTATGACTATATAGTACTCCATATAAGGAGAATATAGTATCAGATTATCGGCATCACATCACAAACAATCATTACTATCATATTTGTAAGAAGAAAAGGAGCAATAAAGATTGTATACATTTTGAAAAATTAATATTGTAAGTTGTTCTACATTCTTAGTACATGTATGATTCAGGCTATTTACATTCATATTGCTACTTACTATTGAATGTTAATTGATATATAATTAGCCTTGATCTTGTTAGAGTTAGAGTATATTACATCATTTGGGTCATGTAAATGTACCACCTTTGGTACATAGTTAGAGTAGGATATTACTTTAGGGGGAAGTTAGCTAGTTACTTCAAGCAATGTAATAAATGCACAAGTGGCAATGTGCAAGTTGTAATGTGCAAGGTGTCCCCTTGTACAACTAGGTAGAGTGTTGGCCAAGGAATCTATCTTCCTATATAAAGGGCCTCATAGAGACATATCACATATCAAGTGCATTGTAGTAGAGAGTAGTAGATAGTAGTAGAACTCCTGTATGGAGTACAATGTAGCTCTTTAGCTTGTATTGATGGAGTGACCATTACCTCCATACTACATTGTATTTTTATCATTTCTATTTATAGTATATTTCAGTCATATTACAGAATTACTTTCTTTCATATTTTTTGCATCTTATTAGGACCTGTGTTAGATATCTCCCACTGCATATATCCTCAAAATATAATAGTGGTATCAGAGCCATGGTGAATCAAGATAGGAATAGGGAGAGTCACAAGTGAGGACTGAAATAAATCTTAGTTACAAAAATTTTGAGATTACATCTGGCTAGAGTCTTTCCACAGAGTTGTAGGAAAACTCGTGAAGACTAGGACTCAACATTTCATTCCACTAGTTTGATGGATCAACTAGTGAAGATTACTGATCTCAAGAGATCTAGATCTTTTCATGCTAACCATTATCTAAAGTTCTTTATTGCAGGAAAATAGACATTGTGGAAGAGACTCTAGGAGTAGAGTCTTGGTGAAGTTTTGAAGATTGGAGATCTCCATTTCTAGATTGAAAAACTTCACATTGCAAAAAATAGGCCATAGAAGCCTTGATACAGAAGAAAGGCCATAGAAGCCTTGATCTAGAATAAAGGCCATAGAAGCCTTGATCCAGAAAAAAACCATAGAAGCCTTGGTTCAGAATTATAAATTCTTCCATTCCAGTTTCTAACAACTTGTTGCAGGAAAAGGAGATTCAGGAAAAAGGTTGGGAAGCTTCCTACAAGAGAGCTAGGAAGAATATCTTCTTAGAATCATTCTAGCACTTGCAGCAACAAGGAGAAGACTGAATATTTCAAAGACCTTGAAAAAAAGGGTCCCATTACAAGAGCTGCAAATCTTGCAGATTGCAGAAGTGAAGAAAAGGCCACAGTAGCCTTATAGCAGACTCAAGGAAGAATAGACTCTAGAAGTTGAGTCAAGAAGGAGATAGGATATTGGTGATCTCCATTCAAGATCAATACCTACAGAGTGCAGAAGTAGAGAAGGTCATAGAAGCCTTAATTCTGAAGAAGACTTCAGAGAAGAATTCTTGATTTAGAAGAAAGACTCCAAAGAAGAGTTCTTGAAGAAGACTTCAGAGAAGAGTTCCTGATTCAGAAGAAGAATTCTTGATTTAGAAGAAGACTCCAAAGAAGAGTTATTGAAGAAGACTCCAGAGAAGAGTCCATGAAATAGGAGATTGGTGATCTCCTTTATTGATTAAAGACTTATTTCAGAAGAAGTTGAAGAGATCCAAAGTAGATCTCATTGGAAAAACTTCTAATATTGGAAGAGATAGAAAGGGACTAACAGAGCCTTGTTCTTGATCAGAGAAGTAATATATTTTAGAGATCCTAGAAGAAGATCTCATCACCAACACTTCCAGAAGTAGAAGGTTGAAGAAAAGGTCTCAGTTGGAAGACCAGAGAAGCTGCAAGATAGAAGACCTTGGAGAGGTCTCAAGGAGGAAAAAGAAGAAGGCTTGGAGAGCCTTGTTGTAGAGCTCATGGAAGCATCATCAAAAGAGTTCCTAGGAGAACTCATTGGAGAAATCCACTACCAAGGAGAAAGCTCCTGATAGTGAAGGACTTGGGATAATTATCACCATCCAACAACAAGCCCAAGAGAAGAAGAATTTGGCAAGGAGTGCCAAATCCTAGAAGAATAATCCAGTGAAGACCTCAAGATATTCATCTTGAGAAGAAGAAGATCCTGTTTGAAGATAGAATTCAATAAGAATATTGAAGGAGGATTCAAATAGAAGAAGCCTACCAAATCTAAGAGATTTGGAGATTACCTCTCATAGCAAGAAGGCATAATTCAAAGAAAAGAGTTCTCTGAATCTACAATAGAAAATAGAAGATCACTGGAAGGATCAGGCCACCAAACCCTAGGCTCAAGATAGAAAGTTCAAGACCATAGTTTGGTGAAGCAAGAAGCTATTCAGGATAGTCAACAAGAAGTTATGAATTCATCCACTACAAGGCAACAACTTGGTGAATCAAACACCAAGATCTACATCTACTTCAGAAGCCATTAAAGGTAAGCAACTAGGGTGCAATTAGTTGAACTTCAAATTAGGGTTCATTATCAAATTCTATTAAGCACCATATTTGGATTAAAAGTTGCAAGAAGAAGAACCCATATTATAGTCTTCAAGAAAGTGCAAAAAGGAGAATTCATTTTAAGATATATTTGCACATTTAATAGGAGTTAGATATTTTTGAAAGAAAGAAAATTATCATCTACCTGTTATCTATTTAGAAAGCAAGAAGACTACATCCTACAATATTGATTGTAGTGAAAAATTATAGAATACTCATTAAGGGTTCATTACAGATTACTCTTGAAAAGTTGTAGAAGATTATTAAGTGCATTTAAAAATTATTTTGAGAGTTTATTGGAGCAATAAGGAGATATTATTGTTACCATTAAAGTGCATTATTAATCCATTAGCACTACACTAGTTAATATTTAACTAGTTACTCTCAAAAGGATTAGTTTGTGTTTGTTGATTGTTAAAGATCAAGGACACAAAAACTAGCAGATTATCAAAGTGTCTAGAGACACTATTTGGTGCATAGAACCTGCAACATTTCATGGCCCAAAGAAGCCACCAAAAATTAGATCATATTCCTCCAAGGAAGTGGAGAAGAAAGCCACCATCAAATCAGCAAAAGAAGCTTCAAATCGAGACTTGGTGAGTCTCAGATTCAAAGTGCACTAAAGGCTATTTACAGAGAAAAAAATAGTGCAAAAATTACTTCTACAAAAATCTTCTATCTACATGGTTATTAGCTTGGGTTTATTACCAAAGTAACCAAGCAAAGGAGAGAGTTGTCTAGCAAAAGAGACAATGTCAAATCAGCCCTTGCCTACAAGAAAGTTGCCATTAAAACCAATAGAATAGAGTGCAAAAGGAGGTGCAAAAATAAGGTATTCTATTTACAAGTTTATTTACATTATCTTGCACCATATCAATCTGTCCTACGAAGGAAGAAGGGTAGAGTTTAAGTGCCACAAAGGCACATTCTTCACAAAGGAAATCAACTGAAAGCGATCGTGTAAAGAGCATTCTCCAAGCAAGGTAGAAGAGCCTCTCAAAAGGCTCATATCTTCTATGATTTGGATAGTCAAACCTACAAGCAAACAAAGCACAATACAAAGAAAGGAGAAGCATTATATTCAAGGGCAATATTATCTACAAAAGGGATTTCATAATAGGTTGAAAAAATAAGGGAAACAAAGCATAAAATATTACACTAGATGTACGTCCAAGGAGCATCATTGGAGTATTTCAAACTCCACCATAGCATTGCTTGAAGCCTTCAATATCATTGCTCAAATCCTAGCTCCAAGTCTCCAAAGGCGTTGCTCTCCACTCCAGCTAGAACCAACTCATACCAAGCGCCATCGAACAAAGGAAGAGTTGGTCGTGTTGCATTGTTAATAAGGGTATTGCAAAGATACGTTGAAGAGGCATTACGTAGAAAGCTCATGCACAAAGGGAAGGTAACACTTGTCACCTAGAAGGAAATCCTAATGTTTCCCACATGAGCGCCCATCCATTGCAAGTTTGACCAAGAAAATGTTACAAGGAAGAAGGTTGGTGTGTTAGAAGGAAGAAGACACATGTCATCAAAAATAATGAGCGCTCATCCAAGACTGTAACACTCATCCTTTACCTAGCAAAAATTTACAAGTGGTAATAAGCATCTTCTCATCCCTCAAGCGCTCAAAGATAACCATCGTGACACTTGTCACACATTTCAAGATTCCTCTTCTATTAAAAGGTGTCAAAGACCAAGGAGGTTAGCATTCATAGCCACATTCATAGCACATTCGTAGCAGCCTGAGTTGCAGCATGGAAGAAAGGTGAAGAGCATTAAAGGCTCTAGTCAAGGGAGGTCAAAGACTCTAGAATTGAGGTACCACCATCCAAGCATTGAAGCCAAGGAAGAATCAAAGCATTCCATTGGCTATAGCACCCAAAGAAAGGACATAAAGCTTGTTGTCATCTACGATCGAATTCAGCACCAAATATTTTAGGTTTGCAACATTACAAAGGTAAGAATTTACCTTATTCTAATTTGCTTTCATTAATAGGAGTTATAAGGGTATAATATAAGGTTGAAAACTATAGGAAAATCAACCATATTTGAAAGCAAAAATTAAAGGAAATTTATAGCTTAATATTTGCAAATTAAACTTAGGAGAAATAAGGATTTCTACCTGGAAAATTAAAATTCCATTATTGCAAATATTATTGTTTTCTAATATTCCAAATTAGGGAGTTATAAGGAATACTACACCAAAGTAGGATATTGGAATTTAGAAACATTAAATATCAAATATCAAAAGCTATAAAAAGAGGTTCATTAAGAATTATCAAGAGTTGGAAATTAATTGGTATTCTTGTCTCAAAACTACATTAAAGGGGTAAAAGAAATCCAACCATTAGAACCTCATCAAATTAGAAAGTGCTTAGTTCAATAGGAGAAATAAGGAGTAACAAAAGTTGATTTTGGTATTTACAAAACTTTACAAAATCAACCTAAAATTGAACTACTATTCACAAAAAGCACTTTATCACTCATACAACATATTCAAAATCACTAGGGAGACATAAGGCATTCTACAAAACTTGATAATAATAGCATTCATTCAAAATTTATCAAGTACTCAATCCATTTGGGAATCATAAGGTTTCTACAAATTCTACAAGGATTTTATTTAATCAAATCTCTTGACTAGGGAGATATAAGGAAGCCTACAAAACCTAAGCTCTACAAAAGGTCTTATCAAATCAAATTCATATACTCTAAACTAGGGAGTCATAAGGTAGACTACTACAAAGATTCTACAAAAGAATTGCAAGAAATACTATTTCAAGGCACTATCAAGTCACTTTATTCTCTAATCCAGGAAGTTGTAAGGATGTCTACCTCAAGCAATATAGTAAACAACAATATGAACAACACTATCAGAAAGGAAAAAGCAAGTGCCATAAAAATCGGGATCATGAATCTACTCATGAAATCTGAAGGAACATTAGACCTAACTTCAAAGGTAATTCATAGTGAAGCCTTAAGAGATAATTTTAATACTATGGAATGCTATCTTCAAGCCCATGTCAATGAAGCAATCAATAATGAGAAAAGTGACATCTCACTTTCTTTAGATTTTGTGAGCATATTGTACATGGCATTACTCACATACAAACCTTACAAGGATGAAAATGAAGAACAAAAAGGATTGATAGAACTACTCAAAAAGAAGATAGAGCTGAATGAATCATATTTAGAAAAGATTTTTCAATCCTCATGTAGCATTGGTACTTCAAGTTCTACTAATCCAAGATCTTATCTTGATGCCTTGAGAAATTGTTCTAAAGCCCCTGTATAGAGTAAGGATAGAGAAGGAGAAACATCCTTGCAGAAATCAAGCAGTAGTACTACCACCTATAAGAACACAAAAACTAGATTCAAAGGGAAAGCTAAAGAAGAAGAGGAAGATGAACCAGATAAAGGAAGGATTACAATGCAAAGCCAACTGATGAAAGAACCAGATCAAGTTGAAGAACATCTGAAGACAAAGATCCATATTGAAGATTGAAATCTTCAATACCCAAATAATGTAATACAAGGGGGTGTTAGAGTTAGAGTATATTACATCATTTGGATCATGTAAATGTACCACCTTTGGTACATAGTTAGAGTAGGAGATTACTTTAGGGGAAATTTAGCTAGTTACTTCAAGCAATGTAATAAATGCACAAGTGGCAATGTGCAAGTTGTAATGTGCAAGGTGTCCCCTTGTACAACTAGGTAGAGTGTTGGCCAAGGAATCTATCTTCCTATATAAAGGGCCTCATAGAGACATATCATATATCAAGTGCATTGTAGTAGAGAGTAGTAGATTAGTAGTAGAACTCTTGTATGGAGTACAATGTAGCTCTTTAGCTTGTATTGATGGAGTGACCATTACCTCCATATTGCATTGTATTTTCATCATTTCTATTTATAGTATATTTCAGTCATATTGCAAAATTACTTTCTTTCATATTTTTTGCATCTTATTAGGACCTGTGTTAGATCTCTCCCACTGCATATATCCTCAAAAGCTAACATATCTACATATTAATTTTCTCATATTATTCTACTCATATTATTATCTTGACCTTATTATATTGTGGTTACATTATATTTGATACTATCTGTGATATTTGTGGTAGTATTAAGGCTTAAAAAGCCATCAGTGGTATCAAAGCTACCACCAAACTCTATCCAATTTGATAGAGTTATTTTAACCACTTAAACAAATCATTTTTATCTAGTTTGATAAATTTAATTAAGATTCTATCCACTTTGAAGGCAGTGAGACTCAAACTCTATTATAAGATCATATCGAGTAGAAAGTCTAGAGTCTTTCCATGATTGAAGAATAGCTAGTGAAGACCAGGACTTAGCTATATTGAAAGGTGTATCAACTTTAAGATAGTTGATCATTCAGGGACATAGCCAACCCTTGACATTGAATATTAAAGTTAAATCAACTTTGAGATAGTTGATCATTTAGGGATATAGCCAACCTTGGACATTGATTTCAAAAAATTGAGGATTCAGGAACATAGATATCCCTTGACATTAATTTTTGAAAGTTGAAGATATAGGGGCATTCATAGTCACCTTAAAATTGATAAAGGATTTAGGGACATTCATAATCACATTGATATTGAAAGAATAATTAGGGATATTTAGAGTCACCTTGATATTGATAGAAGAATCAGGGACATCCAATTCACCTTGACATTGATAAAGTTTAAGCAAGAAAAAGAAGATTCAAGTCATAAAGAAATTGACCTTGATACTGAATCCTATATAGAGGAAGAGATAGAGTTGTGACAGAGATTAAGAAATATAAGTGTGAGAAGCTTCCTACAAATGATAAAGAAGAGTTTCAACTTCTAAGTGCAAAGAAATAAGATTCACGTCACAAAGAGATTGAACTTGACACAAGATATCAAGTTTCAGGTCACAAAGATATTGATCTTGATAGAAAGGATTTAGGAAGAAAAAGAGACTCATGTTATTTATACCTTAACATTGGAAGAAGGATACCCATTCCTCCTTGGTTCTTACCCAAAAGTAGCATCCCTTTTGGGATGTTTTCCACAAATAAAAACAAAAACAATAAAAAAACATTGGAAGAAGGAAAGTGAGATACAAGTCACGTAGACCTTGACATTGATTCAAGAGAATATTCAGGTTACAAAAACCTTGACATTAGATTATAGAAGAAAAGAAAGAGAGTAGAACAAGAAAATTTAGAAGATTCAATTTTTTGAATAAGTCTGAGAGACCAATAGTGGAGAATAGATAGAGACTCTTCAAAGAAAAGAGGTCTTTATATTGAAGAAATAGAAACATGTTACATAATAGTATAAGAGGCCTGAATAAAGAAGAAAAAGAGGCTCGAGATCTAATTAAATTGAGGTTTGCAAGGAACCATATAATCAGAAGAAGGCTCAAGGTATATTTAGAGTAGAAGAAAAGAGATCCCAAGACTTTATAGGGCAAAAAGGAATAAATAGAAGAGAAGAAGGTTTCATGGCATAAGAAAAGTAGGAAGTCATTAGTAAGTTCAAGATATAAAAGAAAGCCCCAAGATGTATTCAAATGTAGAGATATCGAGTACATATAGGCTAAGCCAAATAAAGTGATAGTGAAGAGTAGAAATGACGTGCATAAAAAGCTAAGAAAAGAGGTTAAATGTAGAGTAGCTCATGTTTTAAAAGAGAAATCAGGTGGTCCATATAGTAAACCAGGCAACTCAAGAATCAAGCGACCATGCATTTAGATAAGGAGTCATTGTTAAGCACCGATATTTGTTGAAAAATCATCAAACATACAATATTTCAAAAGGAAAAAAGGTTAGATTCATCAAAGGAAAGTCATCAAGCAATGATAGAATCCGAATAGACTCTAAACATGAATTATTATCACAATATAGTCCATGCTAGTAGTGAACGCTAGACCAACAAGCAAGGTTTGAAGCTGAATAGTCAACGTTAGTGTATTATTAGAAAGGAGAATCAAAAGTCTAATAGCCAAGAGCTAAGTAAAAGTGGAAGTGAGACAAGAGACAAAGTAAACCAAGAGTCTAGCAACGATGGAGTATAGACAATGTTGGAAAGCAAAGCAATAGATAAGTGTCAGTCAGTGTAATGAGTAGATGTGTTGATCACTTTATCTATAAGAAGAATAAACTTCATCCAAAGACCATATTCCATAATTCAAAAGTTTCTTTTTTTATTTCTATAATGCTATCATTCCATAATCTGTCACAAATAATATAATTCATAATGCCAAAGTTTACAAAACATTTAATTATTCTTCAAATTCCTAGAATGCTCAAAGGAAGTTCTCTTTACAATAATCCTCTATCATAAGCACAATATTTCCACATTTCATCAAGATATTTTGCTTGCAATCTCAGATCCTAGATCCATGAGAGTAATTCTAGGGATCATGACAACTCATGATATGCAAATGCAATCCTACTATGCAAATTTCATATCCATAATGCATAACATATATATGCAAAACAATGCAACTTAATGAGAGAATCCTATACTTATCTCAGAATATGGACTCCTTGGCTTCCTCAATCTTATCCATATTTCAAATCCATTTTGCTTAAAAAAAACTTATTCATTAAGTCCTTAAACATAAATTCCTATTTATGAAATCTCAAATGATTTTTATTAAAAGAAAAACAATACTATATATTAATCATATTTTTCTCCAACGAACTCTCTTTCAATAAAATATAATTAATTAAATAATCAACACTAACTTTGATTTATATAAACTTCAAAATTCTACAATTTAATTAAACCATAAAATATTGAATTAAAAACATCACTTTAAAACATAAAAAACTTCCAAGTAAGCAAGGGAGCTAGGCATAAACACACGACATACAACAGACCTCACAGGGTCAACCTAGTTCTATCTTGTGCTATCCAACTCTGGATACACCTAACGCTCCAAGTCCAAATCATCAAGAGGTTTCGGATCCGAGCTCCAAGGCAACATACAACATCCATGGATATTAAACCTTAACTATGACTGCACTCAACTAACAAGACCAACACCTACAAAACTCAACTCTCATAGACACTACAAGCCATCATGCACTAAAGAAGACAAAGGAAAAGGTTTCTCAAACCAAGACAAGGCTCAACCCTATCCTACTAACTTCTAAAACATATCAACAACACTATATTGATATCCAAATAGCACTTATAACCTCATGTTCCAACTCCTGCTGCAACTTTACCATGGCTACTAAGGCAGGAAACTAACCCATCTACCCTACAAAGCTTGTGAAGGCTTAAAACAACAATGACAGGTTATAGAAGACCTATACGAAGCTCAATAACAAGGCTAACACATCCTCATCAGCCCTTAACAAACTCTAAAAAACAAAAACTCACACAACAATACTAAATTCTCAAGGAAAAACCAACAGACTTAATATAGGCCTGAACAAGCAGACGAATAACATACAACTCAAATAAAAACATAGATTAAACACAACCAATGTAAGCATTCAACAAGATTATATTTATTAAAGCCTATGTTCATTGCTTGTATCACAAGAGAGTAAATACCTATGTTCAAATCCATACAGTGCTCCACCCTTCAGTGTTATGCTCCTCGTTCTCTGCTTTCACACTCCTGGGTCTTCTCCTTCGACTCACTAACTCCAAACCAGGTAACGCATTCCCCATATATTACTAAAGAACCCAAGGAAGACCAATGAAGAAGCCATTCCTTCTTGCATGCAAAAGTAACATCCCCTCTTGATGTTACAAGAAGGTTACTCACGTTGCCACCATCCAATATTACTAAAGCAATCTCCACCCCTTTACTTTTCTATTATTATGGATTATTTTATATCTCACTTTCTTCTATATATTTAACTAATATAAATTAAAACAAACCTATTAATACTTATTAGGCAAAACATTAGAAAAATCTATTTTTTTATGAAGGCATATTTTGTATTTTAAGATCAACCTAGAGTTTACTTCATGTTTGTTCAATGTGATCATACTCATTATTAGGCTATACAACATTTGTGATTTACCTCTCCTCTTCTCCACTGCTATTTTCTTGAACAACCTGTAAATCACTAGTGTCATAGTTGAAATCCTTTATCTCATCCTATATATCATTAGTATCACAACCAATATCTTTTGTTTCCACCTACAAATCATTAATGCCATAATCAAAGTCCTTTGTGTGAACATGGCTTGTATTACAAGCAATTATTTTTTGACAAGATCACCTATATCACACATCACATTATTCATTATAGATTTGTTCTTTATCTTTGCAATCATTTCATCTTGTCTTCTATTCTTTTCTTTATATATTTCAAGTGTAAGAAATGATACAAATAATCTTGACTAAATCAGTAGGAAGTGTCATATCTATTTCTCTGTTGTCAATTGCTTTGTCAAGATGTAGACTTATATAATTCTTAAGTGTAGTAAATGTGTCATTATTGGCTTCTTGAAATATTGATTACAAGTTTTTTTATCATTGGCTATTTTAGAAATGATTTGTGTCCATGTTTTTAGCACTGTGTATTCATCATCTTTTTCTTGTGTATCCACCAAAGGATTTTTACTTTGTTTTTTAGTTGTTTTCTTTGCACTAGTTTGATCTATTAGTTTTTTGTCCATTTTTTTAGCCATTAGAGTTCTATCCTTTTTCATTAATTGTAGACAACAAAATCTAGTCCTTCACAAAACCCCCATCCACCCCACAATCATATATAATAAAATATGCCTAAGTCTAGAATTAGATATAAAAATCCTGCACATTATCCTATTTTACAAATTTTATTAAGTCTAGAAAATCCCCTAGGTACCTTGTCTCCCCATGTGACACATGTCCTAGACAACATTACCCTTCCATTTGACACATCTCACACCTCATTCCATACATCACTCCACTTCCAGCTACCCACATGCCACCACTCCACCTAAGTGGGACACTCTAGGTGACTCACTGTAGTTGCCTAGGATAGGTGGTTGTCCAGTCCTTGCCACTTGGCAGGCCTGTCTTGCCACCTATATTTTCCCTCCAAAATCCCACAAGGCCTATAAAAGCAACATCACTTCATCACAAATGGAGGCTGGAAGATACATCGTTATGCTGTCAAAATCCTTGTAGGAGGTAACCAAAGTCCTTGGATATCCGGCCATCAGGATCCCAAACCATTCTCTAAGGTTTTTTCCATCTTAGTACCAAACGCAAGTGGGCATTTACACAGAGGCAAATGTGCATCCACATTTGCTAAACACTAGCCCACATTTAGCCAGCCCCAAATGCGCGCTTGCGTTTGCTCAGGAGTATATCAGTTAGTTGTAGACACATATCAAAGGGGTAAAAACATAACAAGGTTTCATATTTTATTGTTTTCTATATTTCACAATTTATTTTCATGTCCTACAAGCATTTAAAATAGGCTTTCAATAGCTTTATTTTATATCAAAAGGGACCTCATACAGTGGAATCCCTTCATATTTTGGTAGGATATGTGTGTAGATGACAGGTTCTTGAGTAGCTACTGAAGCGAGGGTCGTCCGTGAGAATAGATGAAGCACATCCACCACTTGGATTGTAGTAAAGAAGGCAATTGGCACCACCATTCATTTATTATCTCAAAAGGGGCTTTACCCCCTTTTATCCATTATATTTTGAAGTCAAGCATTTGTACTCATACCCTTGCACACTCGAGGCAAGATGATTGTAAAAGGGAGACTAAGGTTCCCCTGTAATTTAATATAAAGATAAATTTACTTGTGCATATTGCTTGTTTCTTCATTTCATTTCTTAGTGTCAATTCTTTTCTTACAAAAATGGCAATCATGGTGGGACTCCCAAAGGATTCTTTGTGTTATTACCTTACTGTTTTCAATTAAATGATCTTTGTTTGTTCATTTGCAAGTCTTTTGGAGCTCTATCACGTAAAATTTGAATATCACATTTGAGAAGTTCCAGAGCCTACCTTATCTGTTCTTGCACCTATGCAAATATGAGATGGTGTTTGGTTACTTGCACAATGCAAACAAGTTTTTGGATCATTGCACAAAAATGGAGCAATATTTGGATGACTACGTAAATGCAAAGCGACATTTGGAGCTCGAAGCAAACATGGAGCAACATTTAAAAATACTGGAAGATAAGCAAAAGGATTGTAGGTCTATAGCGATCAAACCCTCTTTGTTTAGAATTTCATTAAAACAAAAAAACAATTTATGTTTTTGTTGTTTTTTTACATTCTGTATGCATTCAAAATTCTAGGTTAGACGCATTTGTTGAAGCTAGTTTTAATTTTAGGCTTCATTTACCAGCTTTTGATCATGCAAAAGTCTAGAATCTACATCTAGGGTTAGATCTGCATCAATAGGTGAATTTTTAGGTATTTTATGGTTTCAAGATTGCTTTGCGCTGATTCTGACATAGTAAAAAATGTAGACCTATGTTTGGCTAGTTCCAAATGTGGACCTACATTTGGCAAATGCCCTTTCACATTTGCCTACTTTCAAATGTGCTCCTATGTTTGGCTCTATGTTTGAAAACCACTACAGGGCCTTGTTGAAATCTATTTTTGTTTTCTATTTTCTATTTTCAATTCTTCTATTTTATGCTTGCTTCTAGGCGTTTCTATTTTTGTATTTAGGCATACAAATCTGAATTACATGTTAGATTGCATAACACCCTAGGAAAAATAAAACATTTCACACACCTGCACATATCATAATAACATTGGTAAGGTTGGGCTTCATCACCAACCCCAATCGAGATCGATGACATTGGAATTCACCTCCTTCCACCTGATCACCCCTAGACACCTAGTAGCCACAAACGAGTGGCTTTCTAGACTTCATCACTAGAAAGTAACCTACTATTGGGTGCACACAGAGTGGGAAGGTTTCCATGGCTCTTTTACCATGGGGCTCTTTAAAATAATCATTGGATGTAAATATCATTACTATCCATGCCTTAAACATGAGGTTTAAGGGAAAACGAGTCTTTGTCAATACCTGGACATTAGATAGCATGGCTCCTTCAGGGGTTAATTTGTTCTCATAAGGTTATCTTGAGCCAATAACCATAAGAAGCCATTTATTTTAAATTTGGGTTGCACTCCTCGACAAGGGGGTGAGGCTTAAACTACCTTAGTAGATTTTTATTTTATTTTTACCCTTAGTCATATAACAATAGGAGTTCCAACATCAAAATACATAAAAAGTCGAAGAAAAAAATCAAAAAATTCAAAAAAAAAATAAAAAAACTTTAAAAACCTAAAAAAAAAATTAATAAGAAAAAAAAAGCAAGAACAAAACTTGCGAAAACCTAGAAAACGTTTGTTTGTTTGTTTGATTTGTGTGTTCATTTGTATTTTCACTATATTTCACACACCCACTTTCACATTCACCACCTCATTCCACCCCTCGCTCATGGTAATGACTAGGAGTCAAGCCAGATATTTAACACAAGTCCAAGGTAAACCATCTTCATCCATGGCATATTTTGCTCAACCTTCCCAATATCCCACCACTTTTATGGTAGAGCAAGTTAGCGTGACCTGCACTATGTATCTAGACTTATCTGTAGGGCCATCCAATCATGCCCCCATGTTGGACATGGATGTGATGCAGAGGGCTACCCACGTCACCATCCCAAATACTCCTAGGAGTGAGCCACTCACACCATCTGACCCGCACATCACGTATTTGGATAATGATACCATGAGGACTTACTTGACTGTAGTAGGTGGTTTTTCCATCATCAAATTTAATAATCAACCATTGTAACCATAACCCACACCATCCATCATCATATCATCAGTACATCTCCATCCCATCACATAAAAACATCATATGCTCTAATCCCCTCTACGAAGCACAAGTCAATGCTGCTTCGCAAATACCTGCATCCATCCCCTTAACATCATCTATTGATCCCATCCAACATGCCATCCCTCATTCAATCATAGTACCCTTTGCAACCTACCCCCACCCACATCCGCTCTCATGGTTGTAACACATCCAACCCAATATTTCACCCCCCATGTGACTGTGCCATCTGCATCTACAATTGCTATACAACAAGCTTTTCTACACTTACAACAATTGCTTGTGGATGAGGCCAACCAAAGCACTCATCCTAATACATAATAGAAATCATAGGTTTTGGATCCTAACCATCTATCCACCTCACAAAAAAACACCCTTTTCACTCAAGATCTATCATGGATATCATGACCACCCACTATAACCATCCCTACCCATCCACTTCATCACACATATGCTAACCTTCCAGGACAACATACCATCATACCCCCATCATCTCATCATCAATAAATCCATCCAAACCATTTATTCCATAATCCACTACACCATAACATCCATCATCACCAAATTTCAACCAACAACATAAATCTCTTTCATCAATAGCAAATAAATCAGGGTTTTCACTCATCATCATAAGACCCTAAGTTTCAATTTTTACAGAACTAGATTGATAGCTTGGCCATGCAAACACCTAGGATATTGTAACAGGACCCAACCCTAAGGTAGCTAATCAATCACCCAATTCATTATTCGGTATCATCACCACATTATCTGGTAGATTTCACATTACCAAAGTTTGATAAGTTCAAGGGGGATGAGGACCCCCGAGAACAAATGAGCAATTTCATTAATGAATATTTTAGGATATAAGAGAATGACCCTCTAATGCTTTGAATGATTCCTCAAACATTTAGAGGAGATGCCTTAGATTGGTACAATCATCTACTACGTCAAAGTATTTATACTTTTGAGCAACTAGCGGATGAATTCTTAGAGCATTTTTCTCTTAATGTTAGAAAGAAAACAACATTAAATGACTTGTTCAACCTATGCCAATTTGAAGATGAGTTGGTTTATGACTTTGGAAACCGTTAAAGAGCAGTCATCACAAAATTGCCATTCTCCCTCCCCATAGTAAAATTGACAAGAATGTTCACAAGAAGTTGTTCCAAACCAATCTCCTTGTTACTACAATTGCAATAATATAGAACATTCAAGGAAGATCTCACCCAGGCTCAGGTCATTGAAGAGATTAAAATCCAAAAGGACGAGATAAAGCTAAGAAAGAAAGAATGAAAAAACAAGGGTCATAGGGGGAACAACCAGAGCCAATCCAAGACTGGTCAGGTTAATCAAGTAGTTTTGAGCCAACTGCCACATCAAATACAACAAGCTCAAGCACAAGCACAACAACCCCACAAAAATAGCCACCACAAACTTATCAAGTGGTTCCACCTCCACAATAACTACAAAATCAAGCTTAACCTACAAATAATTGTCAGCACCAATTCAATCAACAACCCCGTAACTACACCCCATTGCCCGAACATATATTCATCCCTTTTCCAAAATTTGTATGATGCACAAGCTACTACCTTATGAGAAATGAAACTTGAAGATCCAAATAAACCACGTGGCAAGAACTATAAGGAGCATTTGTATTGCACTTTTCATCGATAGAAATATCATGATATTGATAATTGCTATGCATTCAAAAACATCGTGCAAGATCTACCTGAAAGGGGACATATCAAGATTGATAACCCTTTGGGCCAACAAAACCATAACTTTGGTATATATCAAACACCACTACCTCATCACGCGGCAACTCAACAAATGACTGGGGCATAAACTTCTATAGTTTCCCCCAACCAGGTCAATCATGTATCTCAAGTGTACCAAGGTTTTGTGGGGGCTATTCATGTAGTCACCCATGGGAAAAGAAGCACCAATCGCACACAATAAGCAAATGAATCAACTCAAGTAGTGCTACTCCTATAGCACAACAAACAAATATTCCCATACAACCAAACTCCATGCCATATTTACCCATCCATATCCCAAGTCATCCACCCAGGCCCATCATCACATTGAGGAGTTGATTGACATAGAGCTTAAGAATGGATTCAACCAAGTTAGCCATATATGAGCTTATACAACGACCTCCCCCACATTGTGAGACATTGATGGAAATATTAAAATCCATTGAAATTCAAATAGAAGATCCCAGTGCCTTCAACACTTTTGTGGGGAGTGTTCAGAATTACATGGAACCTTCAATTTTATTCTATGATTTTGAAGTCAATAACATATCATCGAAGTTACCCGATCCTCTGTTGCAAATTGTAGCTCACATTGATTTAAACCCTTCAAATAGGTGCTTATTGATACTGGCTCATCTATCAATATCATTACCACCAAAGCCATCCAACATCTCAAACTGCCACCATCCCACATTACATCATCCACCTTCACCTGTAGGTGTTCAATGATGCTTTGTGTTCTTTGTGTTCCATGGTAGGAAATGTAGTTCTACTTGTGATAGTGGGGTAAAAATAATTCATGCACTCTTCCATATATTAGAGAGGGCCATGTAGTACAACATACTTCTTGGTCATCCCTGAATTAGGAAAATGAAGTGTGTTCCCTCAATGTTGCATCAATGCTTGAAATATGTGCATGAGGGAAATATTCATTGCATTCCAGTTGACATTGAGCCATTCAAATACTGCAACTTGATTTCAAATCCATATGAGCCACCCCTCCCATCCACTCATTTGTCTATATAACCACTCATCATCAGAGCCATGCTAAATCACAACACCTCATCCAAAGCACCTATACCAAAAGCTCTTCCAATTATTGATCCAAATCATACCTCCACCTCAACCACATTCCACTTCCCAATATCACCTCATCATCCTGTAAATCAACCATCACCTTCATCAAACCACATATCATCACATCAACCAAATTATCATACCTCATCACACACATATCCAATTCAACAATTCATCCCATATCAATCGCTAAACAAGAACCATCCCAATCAGCAAAATCCACCCCCGCAACCATCTACTATCTCACAAATAGGGCCGCCTATCCGAGAGGAACCCTTATAGCCTATGCCATGTCCCCCACCTGAGCCATCAATCACCATTGAAGCCTCCACATACGAGTCATCCACATCCACCACCACTCAAGTTGCAGTCCATCTTGCCAATCCAAGCATTGGCAAGTACACAGTTGAGAATGTTATAATAACACCACCTATCCATGATGTTAGAGATTGTGGTTGCCCACACGACCCACCTTTAGCCATAGTTGCAGTGTATAACATGGGTTTAGAGCCAAATAAATTTAATTTTACATATGGGGGAGTAGATTATTCATCTTAACCACCTCATCCTAATGACGAATCCATGCAAAAATTTTGTGCTAACTTAGAATATTTGTCCAATCTAGATTTCCCTATGCAATATTTTCATCAGGTTAACTGGTAGGGATATGGTCTTGGATGACATGAGTAGGGTCTGCACAACATTATCAAACCTCACTATTGAGAGGCACATGATCACTTTGGCTTAGGGTACATGCCAACATCTTCCACCACCTCCTTTGATTTTGATGAGGAAGATAGCAAAGATAACAATGATATTGAGGATGAATACATAGACCCTTACATTACATCTCATTTACATGAGGCCATTCTGAAAATGTGACCGCACATCAACATGATAAATTACATTTTCGATGATGACTATGAGGAGAAATTCAGAGAGGAAATTGATACCCAATCCATTGCCTCCGATGATTTCAAAGATGCATCCCCCATAGTGTCCATAGATGAAAGAGATGAGTACTAATTTAGAATAATTCCCATCCATCAATCCATCTTATGCTAGCATTTTACACAAGAGTGACCTAAGACAGATCTACCACCACCACCTTGGTTGTCTACATGACAACACTATTATCCATACTTCATAGGTTAGTTGCTCCCTATAGAGAGTGTGCGAGAAAGTTCACCTTTTGAATCACAACCACCTCACTTCCACCAAGTTAACATGATTTCTATTAACTTGTTCGCCCCACTCTATAATCCATATGATTTGGTGAAACTGATTCCAATCAATGCTAGCCTCATCAATATGGATAGTATTTCATCCCCACCAGCCGTAGCCGAGTTCATTCTGTCTGAAGAATTGCTAAGAGATTCCAATGCTTATATACCTCAACAATCTTTGTCTTTATTTGCCTCAATTTTTCAAATCGAGGTAGAGGAAGCGCCGCCCAAGTCTTTTGATAATATGGAGGATTATATTCATCTCATCCCTACTCCACATTAGTTAGAGGAAGGTTCACACATGCTAATTGAAGAATCTATCAACGTGAACCTAAGTGAAGATGCAAAAAACCCACAAATTATGAAAATGGTAAAATATTTATCCGCAAAAGAAAAAGAAAGACTCCCAGATGTCTTAACTAGGAAGAAAGATGTTTTTGCATGGTCGTATAGAGACATGCTTTAACTTGAACCCAACTTGGTGGTCCACAATCTCACCTTGGTGGATTTTTGCAATGTTTTTTTTTGTAATTAATGTGCTAGTAATGTATTTGTTGATGTGTTGTGTTGTAGTTGAGGATCTTGGAGGCTCGACACCGATTCTCACCTATCATACTAGGGGTGAGAAAGGCCTTACAAAAGGCCCATTGGGATAAGTTGGAGATGATATTGGCAGGGGTATCATGGATAGAGGTGGTGAGGGCTGATGAGGAATACCTCTTTGCCTTAGCGAAGATGTGGGATCCAGATAGGGGGACCTTCTAGCTTCCAACAGGGGAGATGACTATGACATTGGAAGATGTATACCGCATCTTCTAAGTGCCTATGGAGGGGTTGCGTTTCCAAGTAGGGCATGATAAGGAATATGAGTTGAGGTAAATTTCTGGAGACAAATGGAGAGATGTGTGTGACGGGTGGAGAAATAAGGTATTTGGTCATGTATACGAAGGAGTTGGAGGCATTGCCCACCTTGATCATGTTTCTATTGGCCAACATATTTGTGCCTAACAACATTGACTATTAGTTCCTATGAAACATGATAAGGTTGTTGTATGATATGATCGATGAGCCTTGTATATATGCATAGGTGCCTATGCTTTTAGCATAGACATATATAGAGCTATATGAGGTAAGGAGACGAGGGCATAAGGGGTTGTGTTGTAGTGTATTATTATAGTGTTGGGGCTAGGAGCACTTTAGTGTGGCTCATCCTATGGGCCTGTCTTATGAGGAGTGGGATAGGGATCATCCCTATGTGTTGATATGGTAGGTGGTTGAGGAGGTGTAGCCTAGTAATATTGGTTGTAGTGACTAGGAGTGCAAAGATCTATGGGTAGGCTTGACATCAGATCAGGTGTGTTGGAGGCCATGGCAAGGTGCTAGGTGACCTAGTGATGAAGAGCAGCTATGAAGAGTTCAATAGGCTAGATGGATGGTTGGACGACACAAGAGTGAGGTGGAGCTAATATAGTTCTCATGGGTGCTATGATAGTTTGGTTTGAGGCAGGGAGTACCTGAGGCTCATGTTCTCTATAGGCATCGATCATATGAGTTGAGCCTACCTTACGTGGAGGAATGGCAGGTGGATTATGAGGATGATGAGGAGATAGATCTCTCAGATGTGGATGATGTTGGGACCATAATAGAGTATGATGTATGGTTTGCTTCAAAACTACCATGGGTTCTGATTCAAGTGGTTGAGGAGGGTAGCAAAGGGGGTAGATGAGGCTCCTTGACGTAAGAGACATCATCAGTATAGCAACCAAGTGATGCGGGTAAGGGATGTAGTAGAGAAACCTTTGGAGATTGGAGGTGATGATGGTGGTAGGGATGACATGGAGGAGGTTCTAGAGAGACCTCCTGATCGGAGTGATGAGTATTGGGTGAGGCTCGAGGTTGAGTGAGACTAGATTTTATAGATGGTGGCTGAGTAAGACCAACTTTACCATATGGTGGCTGAGCGAGATGCAGTGATAGCAACTTAGGATGCTGAGAATTCTCAGCTACGTGCGAAGCTGGAGGTATGAGTGGTGACAAGAAGAGGAGTGGATACAATAGCAAGGCTCTAGGTAGAGCTAGCACAAAGGTACTTTTATTAGAGGTATGATGTACTACACATTTGATCTCAAGAGATGTATATCCAATATTCAGAGGATCTACTCATGCAATACCACATTGGGCTACTAGATCGACCCTCTTCCTCTATAGTGGGTTTTGTTAGGTGTAGTGACTCTAGGCCTAGCAAATTTAGATATAGGGCTCCTTCAGGGTCAAAGGGATTTGCCTATGGATGTTAGCTAGTGCTTAGATGCATTTTTTGTATATGAGCCTTGGTGCTTCATTGTATATAGCCTTCGGGCATTCATTGTACATGCGACATTCATATATATATATACATGGCTTTTACTTGTGTTATGAATTTGTGTGAATATTTGTGTGAATGTATGTGTAAATGATATGATGGATGACAATGTAATGATGATGTGTATGAATGCAAATGAAAAAATGTGCTAATGATCATTCCTAGTTTAAATTTTTCTTGACCATATTGATCATTGTTGTTTAATTAAGGGCACCAAAATGGTGGTATGTGAAGTGGAAGACTCATGTAATGATGTGGTAATGATATGTATGGTGTTTGGACTTGTGGATGATTGATTATTTTTCACAGACTCTAACATACTAGTGATTTCAAATAAACCCACTAAGTTCCATCTAATTTCTCCAAGACCAAATGTGTATGCATTAAAATGCTCATTTACCAAATCATTAGCATGGTAATGATTCAAGGTAATCAAAAACCAATGTGTGTGAAAGTGAGGTCATTAACCCATATTGAGTAATTGAGATGAAACCTGTCATGGAGGAGACACAAAAACTAGCTTGTCCTTATGTGTGGTCAGAGGTATTTTCAAGAGTGACGTTTTAGCATGCATGAGCATACTCCACTGCCAATCAAGTGTCTATAGCCCCAATGGAGGTTAGCTCCATAGTCCAATGATATGATCTCTAGCTTTGGGGATTCAGACTACCTAACCATCTGGATGGAAATGTAGTTCTATCCTTACGACTTATAGATCTTGTGGTATGTGATTTGTAAAAGAGTTAGAGCTTTGGGGAATCGAATTCTCAATCGAAGTGTGATGAGAATTTTACCCTATCCTTATTACTCATTTGTTTTTTTTGAAAATGTGAGTAGTGGTGAAGACTACTATTTTTAATATTGGACTATGTGCATAATGGTACAAGCAAATATGACCTTTTTTACTTTGAGGTTCAACCCAATCATGGTGTTATCCCTCTTTGAAACAATATGTTCTTAAATGTGAGAGATGTGTTTGGTTCAAGAATGTTAGAGTCAACTCCTAGAACTCAAGATTTTATTTAGTGAAGATGCGCCTTTGGTCCTAGAGAAAACTCAATATGCATTGGAGTTTGCTTTAAATACTAGGAGTGGTTGAGTGACTAAAAACACCTAGGGATAATGAAGTGATAGTGCAAATGGTAAATTGACTTGTGAAATGGTGTAATGAAATGGATGTTGACTTGGGGTGCCCCTGATTAAGGCAACAAGATTTATTAGATCAATTATTGTCTAAACTTAAAAAATGACCCCTAGAATGGTGGATGAAATGCACTGAAATGACAATGAATGTGATTGTGCAAAATGAATGTGTGAAATGCAATGTGTATGGATGATGTTTTTGTGTATTAGCCATGTATATATATACATATATGTAAATCACATTAAGCATGAAACACTCTCAAGTGGATAATGTTAAGTGGTTCGAGCTCTTCTTCTCCCTCTAGACTGGCAAGTCTATATGTTCTTTGATTCACTTTTTGGGTGATAATGTATGGACCTATCCTATTAGCCATTAATTTATCATGAAGATGCAAAAATGCATTGGTGTTTTGTTAATTTTCTTTATAGACAAGATCTCCTACTTGAAATTCACGTGGATGGACTTTGGCATTGCAAGTACATCTTAAGCAATGAGAATGGTGTTGCCTTGATAAGCGTGTGGATGCTTGTTTGATAAGCCCATGATCCTAAGGGGATCTGAATATGCCAATCTCGATGATTTTCTTTGACTAGTTTCTTAAGAAAAACAATCAAAGTCTTATTGGTTGCCTCAGCTTGTCCATTTGTCTGTGGGTAATAAGGAGTCGAGAAACTATGTTGGATATTATATTTCTTGCAAAGTGCTCAAACTTTTTTGTTCTTGAAAAACTTACCATTATCAAAAATTATTTTCAAGGAGATGCCAAAATGAAATATGATATGTTGAAGTATAAACTCCACAATTCTAGGTCCTGTCATACTGGTTAGATGAATTGCCTCAGTCTACTTTGTGAAGTATTTAATGGATATGATGATGAAAGAATGTTATCCCGAGGAAGGAGGTGATATTTTACCAATCAGGTACAAACCCCATTATGAAAAGGGCCAAAGAATCTGAATAGGTTGCAATTCTTGTGATGGCACATGAGTTAAATTAGCATGTTGTTGATATTATTGATATTTCTTAACATAAGTGCAACAATCGCGTTCCATGGTGGGCCAATAATAACCCATGCATAAAATATGCTTTGCGATGGCCATTCCACTAAAGTGACCACCACAAGTACCATCATGAGCTTTTGATATTTATTTTTGGGACTTTGCAAACTCAAAATAATGGAGGACTCCATCATAACCATATCTATACAACATGTCCTCCAAGAGAGTGAAACGAGCTACCTTTTGTTTGAAAGTTCATTTGGTAGTTTGTGACATGTCTAATGGGAGTGTTCCAAACTTGAGGAAGGCTTTTATTTTGCTAGACCAAGGCTCATATGGCTCTGCATGAAGGAAGCAAACATCCTTTTCATCTTTAGATTCAACATGAGAAATTGCAGATTTAGAGATCATTGTGATAATTAGGGGTTGTACCTCTCCTTCGAAGTTCTTTGGAATAAGTGATCCTAGAGAGGCCATAACATCTGCAAATCTATTAGTCGATCTAGGCAAACTATCAATCTCATACCAATCAAATTTTATGAGCAATTTCATTGCTACTTCATGATAAAGTTTTAAGACTGGTTCTTTGCATTGGTATCTCCATTTACTTGATGAATGACAAGTTGGGAATCACCAAATATCCTGATATGCTTTATGCTTATAGCTATGACTACTTGAAGTCCTAATATTAAGGATTCATATTCTGCATTATTATTTGTGCATGGGAAATCGAGTTTGAACGATAAAGAAATGGGTATTCCTTGCGGTGTATGAAATATGACTCCTACACCTTGTCCTTTTTCACACTTAGAATCATCAAATAATAGTGTGATATCGACATATTCCTCAAGACTGACATCTTATTCTTGTTTAGTGATGGTAAATACTAAATCATTTGGAAGCTCAATAATCAAGGGTTGATCACTAGGAAGTGGAGATTTCGTAAGCTAATCGACTATTACCTGACCTTTAATGGATTTTTGATTAATTAACTCAAGATAAAATTTACTAAGGAGCATTATCCATTTTGTAGTGCATGTGTTATTGTAAGTGTGAGACATCATGTAACGCAGAGGGTTTTTGCAAGCTATGACATATGTAGTGTGGCTTAGCATGTAATATCTGAGTTTCTTAGTGGCAAAAACCACTGCTAGGCACAATTTTTCAACATAAGTGTATCGGGTTTCATATCTTACCAAAGTTTGACTAATGTAATAGACAACTTGCTCTTGGTTGTTTTATTATTTTATGTAAGCATTTTCCCTAATGCAAAGTTCATTGCTAAAACATAAATATGGAAGGGGATCCCCATGTGAGGAGGAGTTAAGACTGGTGGAGAAGCCAAGCATTTCTTGATATCATTAAAAGCTTTTTGACATTCATCTATCCATGAAAATGTCACCCCTTTTATAGCAGGTGATTGAATGGCTTGCATTTGTCTAAGATTTATGCAAGGAAATGATGGATCGATTGGATCTTTCCTTGTAAACTACGCAACTCTTTCAAGTTTTTTGGGGAGGCATCTCAATTCCTCTTTTAGAGATAATGAATCCTAGTATTTTGTCTTAGGTGATACCAAAGATACACTTCTTGGGGTTCAATCTTACATTATACTCTAGAAGTCGGTCAATGACTTTTTCCAAGACATCAATGTGCTCTTGTCGAATTTTAGATTTTACCAATAGATCATCCATATAATCTTCAATTATCTTGTGCATATAATCATGGAAGATGCATGTCATGACACGTTGATAAGTGGCACCTACATTTTTGAGACCAAATGGCATCACCTTGTAATAAAATTCTCCCAAGGTGTTGTGAATGATGTTTTGTGTTGGTCATTAGGATTGGTTCGAACCTGGTTGTATCCTGAGAAACCATCCATTAAAGAAAGCATTTCATGGCCAGCACAAGTTTCAACAAGAGTATCAATGTTTGGTAGAGGAAATTCATCATTAGGACACACTTTGTTAATGTCTCAAAAGTCAGTGCAAATGCATATCACCTCGTTAGGTTTGTGAACGAATACCATGTTTGAAAATAACTTAAGATAGTCAATGGGTACAATGAAACCCACATCTAATAGCTTTTAAATATTTTCTTTGACCACGAGGCAATGGTAGGATGCATCTTTCTCAGTTTTTGTTTTATCTGCTTAGCATCAGGATGTAAGATTAAATTATGGACAACCAAGTTAGGATCAAGACCAGGCATGTCTTTGTAGGACCATGTAAATATGCCCTTCTTATTCTTAAGGAGAGCTATCAATTGTTCCTTTTTATCAGCAGATAAACGTTTTCCAAGTTTGATGATTTATGGATTATCTGTGTCTAAACTAAGATTCACGTCAATGGTATCTTCAATGGACATGTGAGAACCTTCCTTAAGATGATGGGGCATTGGGATCATATGAATATCATCAATGAAATTATCAAACTCTTTTAACTTAGTCTCTTCCATGTCTGCTTAGAAAACCTCAGGATTCGAGGGTGAAGGTGAAGGTGAAGGCGAAGGCGAAGGCAAGGATGATGGGGGAATGTAAGCGATGAAAACTCTTAAAAATTTCTCAAAAATGACAAATTTAGTAAAGGATGGTGGTGATGAAATTCGTTCCATATCAATGAGGCTAATGTCAATTGGAATTAGTTTTGCCAAATTGTATGGATTACAGAGTGGGTGAATAAGTTAATAGAATTCATGTTGACTTAGTGGGGGAATGGTAATTGGTGATGTGAAGGGTGTTTTGGTCTTATCATCTGGAATTGACGAAGGAATCTTGGAAACCTGAATAGCAGCAAGCAACACTTGTAAATACAAAGGACAAGACTATGTAAATGCAATGCAAATATTTTTATATTTTTTTATGCACATATATTACATGATGTTTCGGTGAAGTGGATGAGGTGGAGGTGGTGGCAGTTGGCCCAGCTCACTCCCTTGGGAGGAGCAAATGGAAAATGGACTGATGTATGGGAAACATTATGATATAATGGTAATACTATTCGATAAATGGAATGATTAGGGTCGATTCCTCTTTAGTTCATCAGAAGCTATCGATATGATGTTGTATTCGTCATTGAATTTCTTAGAGTTATCATTATGAGTGGTTTTCTCTTCTAAATTTAAATGAAGGCTTTGAAAAGCTTATTCAAAAGAGAAAGTGTAAGAATACGGTTGGTAGCCTAAACCTGAATGATCATGCACTTCTTGATATGAAGTTTCAATGATTTCATGCATGCCCTGTTCATGTCATCCTAGGTTGTATCCTTGCCAATTGACTTGATGAAATTACCGTGACGAAAAACTCGACATGTGCTCTATGTTGGCAAGGAATAGCTGTGTAGGTTCATCTAGGGGAGGTGGATCAAATGAGTAATAAACCCCCCCATACACCAAATTAATTCTATTAGGCGCTGAACCCATATTATAGACCACTCCTATAGATAAAGGTGGATCACATGGACGATCATAATCCTTAACACTTTGGATGCTTAGCGGTGTAATTGTGACATATTGCACCACGTATTCACCAAAACCATGATTTGTGAGGTGGACTACAACTTGTGAGGATGTGGATGAGGTGGATGAAGTGGATGTGGAAGTGGAAGGCTCGTGGATGACTAGTGACTCAGATAATGGGAGGGATGTGTGCTGGAATGGTATCTCATAATCCATTAAATTGACTTGTGAGACATCAACTAGTGGAGATGAAGATGGATTTGGTTGAAAGGTTTGATGGATGGTTGATGATGTTGATGTGGATGGAATGGTAGTGGATGTAGGTTGGATGGGTGATGATGAATAAGTGGTGATAATGGATGATGTTGATGATGTGGATTGGGTTCGACCACATGTACATGTAGTCGACTGTGATGAGGGTGGGGGTGTGGAATTGGAGGCTTGATGTGGGGTAGTGATGGGAAGCTCCTCAAGAATAGGAGCTTTGGATGAAAAATTGGTGGATGGTGTGGTTTATGGGGTTAGGAATAGGTGAGTGTATGGAAGTGTGGATTCATAGGGATTTAAAATTAAGTTGGAGTACTTAAATGGTTCAACGTCCACTGGTATGCAATGGACCTGTCCCTCATGTAAATATTTTAAACATTGATATAGTATGGAAGGGACACATCTCATTTCCCTAATCTAGGGGTATCCAAGGAGTACATTGTAAGCCATGGACCCCTCAAAAATATGGAATATGGTATACAATGTTTTTACCCCCACTTTTATGGGTAAAACGATAATGCCAACTGTGGAACAAAGAACACCATTGAATGCTCTTAAGGTGAAGATGAATTTGGTTATGTGTGATGGTGGAAGATTGAGATATTGAAGGGTGGATGTGGTGATGATGTTTATGGAGGAGCTAGTGTCAATAAATACTCATTTAAATGGATTTATATCAACTTGAGCCATAATATGTAGTGAAGGGTCCACCAATTATGATGAAATTGATTTAATTTCAAAATCATAGACTGTGATGGAAGGCTCTATGCACGTTTGAATACTCACCATGAAGTTGTTGAAGGCATTAGTGTCTTTGAATTTAATTTCAATGGACTAGAATTTCCATTAATACCTCATAGTGTGGGGGAGATTATTGTATGATCTCATAGATAGATAGTTTGGCAGAAGCTATCGGCTACTTAGTGAGATGATGGGTCTTTGTTGACAATTTGGAAGATGAGTGGATTAATATGGATGGATTGGAAGGTGAATTGGTAGAAAATTGGATGGGTGATAATGAATTGGCAAGTTGTGGAGACACACTTTCTTGTGGTGCTATAAGTGGTTAAACTACCTGTTGTTGGTCATTTTATCGATTGGTGCTTCTTTGACCTCGGGTGACTACATGGATAGCCCCCATAAAATATTGGTATTGTTGAACGTCGTTCCTCATTAGAAGTCTTAATGTTTGACCCTCCTATTGTTTGTTGTTGTTCCCCATGATGAGGAAGTGGTATTTAGTATATGCCAAGGTTTTGGTTTTGTTGGACCAAGGGACTATCAAAATTGATGGCCCCTAGGTCTATTAGGTCTTGCACTATATCTTTGAATGTAAAGCAGTTGTTAAATTCTATCGATGATAAGGATAAAATAAATTTTCCCTTAGCCCTTACCACATTTAGTTGGATCATTTGGTTTAACTTCAGTTAAGGCAAGTGCATTTGTGTCATACAACCTGCAGAAGATGGATGCATATAATTCAGGTAAGTGTGTATAGGTGTGATTTTGTCAAACAGATTGTTAAAATTGGCACTTTTCCACAGCTGGTGCTATGTTATGAAGTTGGGGTAGGGGAACTGCTTGATAGGACACTTGTGGTGGTTGTTGTTGCACTAGTTGTTGTTGTTGTTGAGTCATTATCAACTGATTTAGGACCACTTGATTTACTTGACTTGGTTTTGACTGGCCAAAATAATTTCCTTTTGATTGGCCCTTATTTTGCCATTCCTTTTTCTTTGGTTTTATCTCACCTTCTTGGATTTTTATCTCTTTGATTACACAAGCCTAAGCGATAGCTTCATCAAATGTTCTATATTGTTATAGTTGCAATAACAAAGAAATGGGTTTTAAGAAACTCCTTTTGAACACTCAAGTCAATTCTTCCATTGATAGGGAGAATGACAACTTGGTGATAACTACCCTCCAACAGTTTCCAAAATCATATACTAAATCTTTTTCGAATTGTCGAAGATTGTACAAGTTAGTCAATGTGATTTTCTTGCAAAGATTGAGGGAAAACCTCTCCAAATATTTATCTTCCAATTGTTCAAATGTGTAAATATTGTGGTGAGGTATATGATTATACCAGTCTAGAGCGTCTCCCCCCAATGTTTAAGAAAAAATTTTGAGCATCAAAGCATCTTGATCTTGAATTCGAAAGCATGAGTGGATGAATGTGTTGATGTGCTCTCTAGGATCCTTAGTCCCTTTAAATTTGTAAAATTTTGGTACTGTGAAGTCTATTAGATATGGTGGTGATGGTATATAAAAATGAATAGGTGGATTGATTAGTTATCTCAGGGTAGACTTCTGGTACATCATACTAGGACTATGCAGAATCAAGCTATCAATATGTTGTTGCATTGCTTGGATTTTAGGGTCTTCCACATGTGTGTAAGAACCCTAAATTATTTGATGATTATATGGATATGGGGTGTGTAGAGTGATGAATTATTGAGATGGAATATGGTGTCGATGACCAGATGGATTGAAGGGTACTTGATGATGTTGGGAATGTGGTTGGACTTGGTAATGGAATTATTGTTGTTGATGAAATGGAGATGAGGTTTGGAAAATGTGAATGTATCGAGTTGTGGAAGTGGGGTTGGTATGGGTGAATGGAGGTGTGGGTATAGTAACCTGTTAAGGTTGTGATACCCAGGATGGATTAGGTGTGAAGTAGGTGTGTTGGCATGGAATATAATGGGATTTAAAATTTTCTATCTGTGTTTGTTGTTGGGGATAAGAATGAGCATCTTGTTGGTCCATGAGCAATTGATTGAGGTGTTGCCATGCTTGCTGTATGGTAATTTTTGAAGCTGATTGTGTGGGTATGATGGAGGTGGATGTGGGTGAGGTGTAGGTATTTGCAATGTTGGTGGATGATAAGTTGCAAAGGGAATCACAATAGAATGAGGGGTAGTGGATGGAATGGTAAATGGAATCTTTAAATCTGTATTAACATGTGCTTTGTAGAGTGGATTGGTATAGGTAGTGGTATAGGTAGATGGAATGGATGTGATTTGATTATATTATGGTGGGGACATGTGATGTGAAGGTGCAAATGATACCTAAAAATGAGGATTGGTGTAGACTTGGTTGAAATTGTGGGGATTTGAGTTAGCAAGTTCCAATTGAGAATAAGGAACTTGGCTATGTGGGATGTTAAGTTATTCTAAGACTAGTTTAGTTGGTCTTAAGTAAGCTCCAAATTTATCCATGTCTATGTAGGTGGTGTGATGATTGGTTGGTGTAGATGGCTCAATTTCTATAATGGAGGTATGGATGGCTCTGTCCATCACATCAGCATTCGAAATCAATACTGTGTGAGAAGGTCCTATAGACAAACCAAAATAGCTTGTCTGTGTTGTGTTAGCTGGGTTATCCATAGAAGTGACTGGGAAAGAAGTGGAACACTCTATGGATGAAGTGGTTTGGCTGGTAGATGCTTGACTCATGATTTTAACTTGTATTTGAGTTGAAACCATAAGCTAATGAGCCAACTGGGGTAGTGAATGTGTGGGATGTATGTGAAAAGGTGCAATGACAATGAAAAAACACAAAATCAAACAAACAATTGAATCCTATGTCTTGCAACAATGTTTTTATTTTTTATTTTTTGTGTGTGTGGTTTGTGTGTTTTGATGTGCAAATCCTAAGCCTAGACTACTATGTAGGATGGATTCCTAAGGTGGATGGCAAGTGGGGATTTTTCTGGTGATAAAATCCAAAAAAATTACTCACGGGCTGCTAAGGTGTCTATGGGGCAAGATAGCAGATGGAGATGAAATCCATCATCGTTGATCTCGATCAGTGGTTGGTGATGAAGTCCAACTCATTGATGTTGAATGTGAAATGTGCAATTGTGTGTGATTATTTTTAAGTTTCTATTGTCTATGGTGTTCATACAATACCAAGAAACCCTCTTTCACTCAGCCAAGTTGGTGACCAAGAACACTAATACCAAGTTCCTCAAAAGAATCTAGGGTACACCTCTTAATATCCACTCTAAATCATCAAGTAATTTCAACAATTGAGGATTCGCCTAGTTCTTCCACTCTAAATCAGCAACGTGTTTCCAACAGTGGAAGAGACTTGAATACCAATGACTTGTTCCAACTTAGAAAAGTAGAAAGTGAGAGAATTTAGCCTAAAGTGTAGCTACTTATGCTTTTTTTCCATTTTATTGTAAACAACACTCAGGGCAAAAAGTAAAAACATCACAAGATGGAGAGGGAAGAAAGTAGAGAGGGGAGGGCTCTGGTCCCTCCCCTGCTCCCCCTCCCATGGCTCCTGGTTCCTGCCCAGTCCCTGGCTCAACCTAGGTCATCCCTCCCGGGGAGTGGTTGTTTGCAGATGATCTCCTGGGGGGAGATCCTTCTCCACTATCTGCGCCCCTCCCGGCCGGCTAGGGTTTCCTTGGTTTTTTTTTCGGACTGGTGCTTCCCAGGGATCCCTGTTTGGTTGGGGATCCCTTCCCTTTTTCCCTCAGGCTTCCCCCCTGGGGTTTTTTGTAGGTTTTTCGCGTGGATCTGGTCCCCTGCGTTTCTCGGTGCGGTGGAGGTGACGGTTTAGGGTTTGGAAAGCTTCCCCCTTTTTCTTGTGAATTCTCGACAGACTCTGTGCTTGGATGGGATTCTTGGTCCCTACTGCTGGGATCCTCTTCTGTTTTCTCGGGGCGGGTTCCTTATGGTGCAACTCTCTGGTCACTTCCTGATGGGCTGGATCCTCTCTGTGCTGGCTGTCGGCTTCTTGCAGGATGGCTCTCGCTGAACTGAATGTTTTCCCGATGGGCGGGATGGTTTCTCCATAGGGCGGGATCAACCAAATCTGCCGGTTTTCCCGTGAGGCGGGATCCTTCTTTTCTGCTGGTTTCCCGGATGGCGGGATTTCCCTGTTGCTTCCCGCTATGCGGGACTGTTTGTGGTGGTTTTGACTGCTTCCCGCGAGGCGGGATTTTATTGTAATGGTTTTTTTTTGCTTCCTGCTAGGCGGGATCTTCTCGATGGTGGTTTTTGGCTACTCCCCGCTGGGCGGGATCTCCAAAACTACTTTCTTTCTTATTTGTTTGTTTCCCGCTAAGGAGGATTGTTTCATGCTTACTGTTACCGCTGGGCGGGATTTCTGTTTTGGTGTCCAGTTTCAAGGGATTGATGCCCTAGGTCCATTGCTTATGTAATCAGGTTTTGGGATCCTTGTTAAAACCCGTTATAAATACAAACACTTACCAAAAAAAGTAAAAACATCACAAAACAACCAAAACTTAAATCCAGTGTAATGAGTGTTCTAATACGACTAAGATGAATGCATGGATGCAAGTCTATCCTATGTGCAAACTATATGAAGAAATATTTGTGAATGCCCAAGATGGAGGATGTGTTGCTTTTTAAATAGAAAGTAGATATCTTCTTTTCATTATCTTTTTAAAAAGCAAAAAAATAAAGGTGGGGTTTGATCAAGACTTACGAAGAAGCCTACGTATTTATTCCCAAATATCCTGGATGCGATGCAGGGTCTCATGGACATGATGAGGTGTCTCTTGGATGTGGTGGGTATCCCTCAAATGTGATAGGGTATTCGTGCATCCAAAAATTGAATTTGTTTCTTCCAAAAACCCTAGTTTCATAATTTTCACACGATCGAATCTTTGAAAACCTACAACTAAAACAAAAAACATAAATTAGAAATGTTGACAAGGTATGTTAAAATAAGTAATCCTTTGGGGGTCCCACCGTGATCACCATTTTGTAAAGTAAAAGTGACAACACTAATAAATAAATAAATCAAAAGCGAATAACACAATGAATGCACAAAATGACAGATCTAATTTATTATGACTCAAGAAGCCTGGATCTCCATATTGTATAATATATTTGCCCAAAGTTTAGGGTTACAATGCACTTTATTTCTTTTGATACAATATTACAATGCGAGGGTTTAAAAACCTTTTTCCAAAGATTAGCTAGTGTCTTCAAAAATTATCTTCAATCCAAACAGGTTATGGGTGGGCTTGTGTATCTCTACCGGACCACCTGAGCTGCAAAAACCATTAACGAAGATGCCTTTTGTACCTATAACCTACACATAGATCACAACACAAATAATTTAGTAGTATATGTGAGGGCTCCACTGTGTGAGACCCTATGAATAATAAATCTATAAACTCTAGGTGCTGTAAACATGAAATGCAAGTAAAACACATAAGTGTAAGTTGTAAAGAAAATAATAATTTATACCTTGTTAGAATAATACCTACAATGTTGATCTATACTTTTGCTTTTGCGATATGATGGCACACGAACACCCAAAAATATTCAAGGATTTTTCGGTGGCAAAATGGATGAGGGAAAAAACCTTGGAGCATTTGTGGAGGGCTGTGAATGCCCTATAGCATTCTTGGAATGCTCAGTAGTGTTTGGGGAATTATCGACAATGTTTGAGGGGGATGAAGAAGTGATTTGCAGAACCAGATTCGGTTGGCACGAGTTTTCGACGATAGGAATGGGGGATACGACAGTGGCGAGAAGGAAGAATGTTAGTGAAATTCTAGGGTTTTGGGTGATGATGGGAGGGGCTCTCAGGAATCAACAAATCGATTGCTTAACTGCTTAACTACTTAACCGATCAACCCTCATTCACAAAAATGAATGATCGTTTATAACTTGTCTTCAACATGTTAGGGTTTCGATGACACCAACAGGCGGTCAAGATTAAATCATGGTGAAGGGCTAAGATTGTAACTTTGATATGTGACACGAATCAAGTTAAATGGATGGCTGAGATTGAAATGTGATGAGTGGTTTTGATTTATTCATATAAATAAATAAATATAATATTTATATTTAAACACACACACACACACACACACATATATATATATATATATATAATGAACGGTTGTGATTGGCTGATGTGTGGAGTACAAGTGGCTAGGATTTGGTGTCTACAATATTGTTATGAGTTGACTTTACCTTCTACAACTCTATGAATCAAGGCCCACTTTGTTAGCATAATGGAGGGACTTATCTACTATTTTTGCAGGTATGTTTGTAGATTACATAAGATTACATAATTTATTATTTTAAGTGAGAATTAATATTTTAATATAGGAATATAAATGGTTATGATTTTGTTATTAATTATTATTTAAATTTTTCCAAAGATAATTATATGCAGCTACCATGTTAAATAGATTTCTATTTGAATAAGTTAAGTTTATATTTTTGCAAAAGTGTGTTTTATTTCTGTGTGTGATCTTTTGTTTTCTTGTAAGTGTGATGTTTTATTGTTTATTTTTTTAATAAGCTATGTGTGGCTTCTATCAGGGGCCACTCCCATTACAAAAAGAAAACATTAAATTGCTCTCATTACATTTCTAACAAGTTAATTAAAGCATACCTATCTTTACCTTTATATCAAAGATATTCTCCATCTTCCTCAAGCTGCTAAGTTTCATAATCAAATCTTTTTTTTTAGAAGGAAAACAAACATAACAATCATCCATCAAAGAGAAAAATGGTTCAATTATTTCTCTTATGTAGCAAAGATTCTTCCTCCTTTAAAGTGGCAAGATCTGAGAAGGCATTTTTGCACCTAAGCTCTTGAGGTAATATCTAGTTGTAACACATTTTGTAGGATCTTTATTTTCAAAAAAATGGTCATCACTAATTGTTTCATAATTAGCTTCAAGAATACCATCTGAGGTGCTAATATTTCCCATGGAACCATCTGGATGGTCCTTAGTAACCATTTGGATTTTATCAATGATCTGATTCAAATCCTCCTTTTGGGATTGAGTCTTTTGTTGCTCACATGATTCCTGCTGGACAATTGGTGCATCTGGAGGACAATTTTTTTTTTTTAGTTGAGATATTTGAAGATTTTGAATCATTCACATGTAGGGCCTTCTCTTCCACCAAGAAGAAATTAGAGCATGATCGGATTTTTGTGCATCTCTTCTTCAGATGGTCATATTAATGACAACCATAACATATTAGGGAGAAGTTTTCATATTCAATATTTTGGATCTATTCACCTTTGGTTGGGGAAGTAGTAATGGATTGAGGCCTACGAAATGAAACATCCATCCAAATAGCCAATCTTGATTTACTCATATTAATTTTACTAGACAATTTTTTCTCAGGTTGGGCATCCATATAATGGAATGCACCAATGGCATTACCGATTTTGGTGAATATCTTCTCTTCCCAAAACTCCATAGGGAGAGCATAAAGATTCATCCAAATTGGGAAGCCATTAACTTCTTTTGTAAAGGGGTTGAAACTAGGAGTCCAAGGTCTTATATAAACACCCCTTTGTCCAAAAAACCAATTATATCTATAATCCATTACCCTATCTCTATCCGCTAAATTAGAAAAGGAACCAAAAATAATTTTTTGGGTAGGAGAGTTACTTAAAATTCTATACTGGTCCACCAATATTTATTGTATCCTTTGAGCTCCTCTAAGCCTGGTCTTTTGCCCTTGTGTTTGCATATAATTGTTTGAGCTTCATGATCAATCAGATCCAACCCAAATTCATCCTCCAAAATCTTGATAAAGGGTAGAGGTTCATCCACTTGTGAACCCAAAGATCCCTAAGAGATATTTCTTCTAACAAAAGAGGCTTTCTCACAGACTAAAGAGACGATCTTCGAACAACCCTCTTCCTTTAATGTTTGACTGCACCTAGGGTTTGCATCCCTCTCGCAAAGACTATAGCTAAATTTATTACTTTTTTCATCGCTTGACTACACCTAGGGTTTACACCCCTTTCGCTAGACAATTAGATTTATTAATTTTAATTAAAAGCTTAGTGTGATGTTTTATTTTTACACAAGTGTGTATGATTTTAATTCCATGAAAATATGTTTTAATTTCTACAAGAGTGTTTTCATAGGAAGCCTTATGAAACCCAATACTAAGATACATTTATTTGCTCTTTAGTGCATACAATCATCAAATGCCACATTGGATTGATAATTTTTAAAGCGTGAGCATTAACAAAAACTTGGCATTTTTTGACATTGTTATCAGGGATCTTAGGCATTGCTAGAAATAATTTAAGATTATTTGGTATTATTGTCTATCTTGTAACCCTTCACCTTAATCAGTCCATAGATGCATGTTGATGCAGGAGCATCCAACAGCACCAGTAGCAAAAGCATTGAGTTGCGGGAGAGCCACTCTGAAGAGTCGGCTCGGGAAGAAGAGGAAGAAAGCAAGAAAATTTTTTCTAAGGCAAAATCCAAAAAGTGTAGCAAAATCGCGATGCGATTTCGCGATGTCGCAGCGGAAGAGGAGGCGTAGTTGGAAAAATGTCATGATTTCATGACATGTCATGAAATCGCGACAGCAGAGCAATGGCGAGGCGAAGGCAGTGGAAAGGTCACGATTTCGCGACATGTCACGAAATCGCGACTGTCGCGAAATCACGATAGCGGAGCAGCGAAGAGGATAAAGTGCAGAAAGGTAGCGAAATCGCGATGTCGCAAAATCATGACATCTTTTGAAGGATGAGGCGAGGTGGCAGAATGGTCGCGATATAGCGACGTCGTAATATCACGACGTCACGATATCGTGACAAGTTTCTTAGCGGAGGAGCGAGCGACAAAATGGTCGCGATATCGCGACGTCGCGATATTGCGACATCGCGATATCACGGCAAAAATTTGAAAAGCAAGCATGGAGGCATTTAGGTCGCAATATCATGACATGTCGTGATATCGCGACCAAAATGGGCAGAGAGCGCAGGGTGGCCAGAACGTCGCGATATCGCGACATGTCGCGATATCGCGACAGAGAGAGAAGAAGGCGACGAAGAAGGAGAAGGAGATGGCGGGAAAACCGCAACAGGCGGTATTTTCAAAATTTGTTGCAGAATGACACGTGGCACCCAGGGTGCAGTAAATGGCGGACAAATACCAAGAAGCACGAAAGACGAAAAGGATGGGCGCGTAGGGTATTCTGACCGAATCAGCAGTGGCAGGGACCGTGCGGAGTGAAGAATTTATTCGGGTTGGTGTCCCAATTTTTGAAAATGTAATTAATCGGGTTAGTGAATCCTTTTAGGCGGGAGTTGATGCTTCAGAGGGTCGGGGCCTCTATAAAAACCTAGTTTATTGTATTTTTCGGGACGGTGGATCGGAGAATGCACGCAGAGGTATAGAAGCGTGAAGCTAAGCCGGGAGCTAGCAATTGTAAGCCTGCGGGCAGTGTTATGTAAAGATTTTCAGAATTAATAGATGAAATTTTTTGGAACTTGTGAGTGTGAGTATGCGTGTGTTTTTTGGTGTGCCGTCAGTGGTATCAGAGCAAAAGTTCCTGAGTGCGTAACAGATCGCCGGACGTGAGGCAGTTACGCCAGGATCTGTGGTAGGGTTTGAGAGAGAGAGAAAGAGAGTTTAGATCCCCGAGCGTGTTAGCAGATCGCCGGCTATGAGGCAGCTACACCGGATCGATAAAGCTTTGTAAGAAAAGCAAAGAAAGAAAAATGCATTCCCAAAGAAGACGGGACAGCAAGGAAGATATAGTGCCGGAGGAAGAATTTTTAGCTTTACAAAAATAGTTGAAGGCCCTGCAAAAGGAATGGCTCGCAATAAAGTTGCGGGAGCAAGAGGAGCGGCAAAGAAGACGGGAAGAGAGAAAGAGAAAGAAAGAGGAGAAGTTGAAGAAGGCTGTAGAGGTGTGCAGCAGTGCCGGGACCTACCCGGAAGAAGACACAGATTTTTCTGTGCCAAAGGAGGAGTTAAAGCAGGCTGCAGAAGAAGTTTGCAGCAACGAGAAAATCTGTCTGGAAGAAGACGAAAGTATGGACCGGGAGCCGGGGTTGAAGCAGACTGCTGAGGCAGAGAAGGGTTTGGAAGTGTTGTAGGAGGTAGCAACCGGACCAAGCAGAAGTGAAGATCACTTCTCCACTTACCTCGGGTGTCTGATGCAGGAGCATCCAACAGCACCAGCAGCAGAAGCATCAAGTTGCGGGAGAGCCACTCCTGAAGAGTCAGCTCGGGAAGAAGAGGAAGAAAGCAAGAAAATTTTTGCTAAGGCAAAATCCAAAAAGTGTAGCGAAATCGCGACGCGATTTCGTGACGTCGCGAAATCGCGACGTCGCAGCGGAAGAGGAGGCGCAGTTGGAAAAATGTCACGATTTCGTGACATGTCACGAAATCGCGACATGTCACGAAATCGTGACATGTCACGAAATCGCGACAGCAGAGCAATGGCGAGGCGAAGGCAGTGGAAAGGTCACAATTTTGTGACATGTCACGAAATCACGACTGTCGCGAAATCGCGACAGCGGAGCAGCGAAGAGGATAAAGTGCAGAATGGTAGCGAAATCGCGACATCGCAATTTCACGACGTCACAAAATCATGACATCTTTTGAAGGATGAGGCGAGGCGACAGAACGATCATGATATCGCGACGTCGCGATATCACGACAAGTTTCTCAGCGGAGGAGCGAGCGGCAAAACGGTCGCGATATCGCGACGTCGCGATATCGCGGCAAAAATTTGAAAAGCAAGCATGGAGGCATTTAGGTCGCGATATCGCGACATGTCGCGATATCGCGACCAAAATGGGCAGAGAGCGCAGGGTGGCGAAACGTCGCGATATTGCGACATGTCACGATATCGCGACGGAGAGAGAAGAAGGCGACGGAGAAGGAGAAGGAGATGGCGGGAAAACCGCAACAGGCGGTATTTTCAAAATTTGTTGCAGAATGACACGTGGCACCCAGGGTGCAGTAAATGGTGGACAAATACCAAGAAGCACGAAAGACGAAAAGGATGGGCACGCAGGGTATTCTGACCGAATCAGCAGTGGCAGGGACCGTGCGGAGTGAAGAATTTATTCGGGTTGGTGTCCCGATTTTTGAAAATGTAATTAATCGGGTTAGTGAATCCTTTTAGGTGGGAGTTGATGCTTCAGAGGGTCGGGGCCTCTATAAAAACCTAGTTTATTGTATTTGTCGGGACGGTGGATCGAAGAATGCACGCAGAGGTATAGAAGCGTGAAGCTAAGCCGGGAGCTAGCAATTGTAAGCCTACGGGCAGTGTTATGTAAAGATTTTTAGAATTAATAGATGAAATTTTTTGGAACTTGTGAGTGTGAGTATGCGTGTGTTTTTCGGTGTGCCATCACATGTGCTAAACCACATCTCCTTCATATATTTTATTCATCATAGTTGATCTATTGTCACAATCAAAACATTATCCTACAACTATGATATCATGACCAATGACCTTGCAAGACAAGTACTAAATTGTATCTCCACGTTCATAGCCTATATAAGCTATAGTTGTGTAAAGCAAAAATAAACAACACCAAGATAATGATAACAGATCAAACACAAGAAATATTGCACAATAAAGAAATGATATTATATTGATATTGTGGGAGCCTTGATCTCCACTATTACAATGCAACTTGTGTTGATACAAATGATTTTACAATCAAAGGGTTTAAAACCCTCTATCAAATGAATATTCTATGTCTTCAGGTTGTCTTCACTTCAAATAATTTGTGAGTGGGCTTGCATCTCCCTATGGGGCCACTCGTAGCTATAGCAAACATCAATGTAAATGCTCCCTACAACATGCACACAAATAAATCATAAAATAGGTTAGTAACACCTGTAAGGCCTCCATAGTGTGAGGCCCACTAAAATCTTAAAGTGTACAATATTAACCCTAACTAAAATATTTGATGAAATAAAGTGCAGATGTACTGGAAATATAAGTAAAGTAATAATAAATGATACCTTATCGAGAATATACCTATGTTTCTGATCCATGCTTCTGCTTCCTCGATCTGATGATGCACAAATGCTCACTAGTATCCGAGGGTTTGTCAACTGCAAACTCGCTTACACGAAACACCTTGGAACATTCAAGAATGGCTATGGATTCCTTGCAACATTCTTGAAATGCTCTGCAACATTCTAGAAATGCCCTAGGGCGTTCAAGGGTTTCGAGGAGGTGTACTACAAAACTAGATATGGTTCGTAGAGGTTTTAGCGATAGATATGGTGATGAGAGTTTTGGGTGATGATGAATATGGGAGGTGTTAGCGGAATGCTAGGGTTTGTGTGTGGATAAATGATCAATGCTCTTTGAATGTTAATGTTCAGGACCCTATATAAAAAAATATTTAGACCTTGATTCACAAAAATGAATCATCTTTTATAATTTACCCTTGATCATGTTAGGGTTTCGACGACACCAACGGGCAATCGAGATTAAAACATGATGAAGGGTTGAGATTGAGCTTGAACAAGTGACATGGATCATGATGAATGAATGGTCAAGATTAAATCGTGATGGGTGGCTAGGATTTATTTACATATATATATATATATAAAATATTCATATTTATTAAAATATATATATATATATATATATATATATATATATATATATATATATATATATATATATATATATATATATATATATATATATATATATATATATATATATATATATATATATATATATATATAATGGATGGCTGTGATTTGAGGATGCGTATGGATGACAAGTGGCTAGGATTTGGTGTCTACAGATGCCCCTTTTTGTATCATGTTGCATGAATACAATGCGATGCAAAAATAAGAGACACCTAGTTTGGTGAAGCAACTTCTTTTCCTTGGTGCGCAAGAAGATCTTGAAGACAAAAATTATTGTTGTAGCTTACCCCCTCAATTGGTGAATGAGTGAAGAATGAATCTCACAAGCCAATTGATAGAATTGTGGATGATATGAATGATGTAAATGACTGTAGATGATGTAATTATTATGTAATGAGTAATTTTGTTTTTGCCCCAACAAAAGAAGGGGTTTTTGAAAATGTGGTTGATATGAATGATGTAAATGAATGTGATGAATGATTCTATTTTTGCCCTAATAGAAAAAGAGGTTTTTGTAAAATATGGATGATATGAATGATGTATCTCAATGTGGGAAATCAAAATCAAATTTGGTTGCCCCAAGTTTGGGGTGATTTTGTGTTGTTGAAAAATATGCCTATTGGCATCATTGAAATGCAAAATGATGAAAATGTAGAACATAGGAACCAATCATCCTAAGGCTTGTGATATCCCTAGTGACTGCTCGTAATTCCTGCATGTGAATAGAGAATGATGTAGTAAAAGTTATCCATGTTTATGGTACCACCGAAAAGTGGCATCAATGATAGCTTTTAAGCAAATTAGTCTAAGCATAGTCTCACTCACAAAATGAGGGACCAAAAAGATGTTGTTTTCAAACAAGAGGATGTTGGATGATGATATGAGCAAGCATCCTTATGGTGATCTACCCATCCTACCGAATTGCATGGATAATCAATCGCTGCAACCACCAAGGGAAATAGAGTAAACCACTAGATATGAGGTTCACTTGGATGATATGAATGATGTAAAGGAATGTGAATGATGTAGTGCATGTGAATGGTGTATTGATTGTGAATAGTGCAATGATTGATTTTTGCTTTTGCCCCAATAAAAAGGGGTATTTTGATTGGATGATATGAATTATGTAATGTGAATGAACAAGTATCCTTATGGTGATCTACCCATCCTATCGAGTTGCATGGATAACCAATCGCTGCAATCGCTAGGGTAATAGAGTAAACCACTAGATACAAGGTTCACTTGGATGATGCAAGTGATTTTAACAATGTGAATGATAGATGCATTGAATGGAATAAAGGTTATTAAAAATTTAGGATGATATAAATGATGTAAATGAATGTGAATAGATGGTAAATGAATTTGGATGATGCAATGATTGATGGGTGAATTTGATGATTTTGTGAAATTTGGAATTGATTTGGGATATTTTGAAGCAATTTGAGGTATTTCTATGACTTTTGGTTGCAATCAAGAATTAAATGCCTAAATCAATCTAAATTATCACAAAATGTGATGGAATGTTGTGATGAATGATTAGGGTAATGAATGTGGTAGTTTTGTGAAATTTTTGGACCATTTTGAGGTGTTTTTACATGATTTTTGCAACTAAAAATGAAGCATCCAAATCGATCCATATCTTCACAAAACGTAATGGAATGATGTAATGGATGCATGGATGAAGTTTGAGGTGATTTTATGGGGTTCTGCTATATTTTGAGGCCCTTTGAGTCCTTTTGCAACATTTTAGAGTTCAAACTCCATATAGCATCCACATCATGCTTAGACATGGGAGAGCGTCTACCATATGGTAGATGTAGGGCAACATTTGAGTGCGCTAGGCAGATGCCCTAGGGTATTTGAGTACACCAAAATTAGCTATAAAAGTGTTATAGAGGTGAAATTGGATTCATTCTTGCATTTGAGAGTTCTAGAAGTGGTGTCTAAAGAGGAGTGAGTGAGTGAGTGAAGGAGTGAGGTGATGGTGATGGAGGGAGTGGATGCGATAGCGAGAGTGGAGGCACAGGTGGTTGAGGTAAGTGCCCTTAGCTCTTTTGTTTGGATTTTGTAGTTTTTTTGTAATGAATGTGATGGTAATGTGCATTTGCATGTTATGTTGTGCTGTAGTTGAGGATCTTAGAGGCTCGACATCGATTCTCGCCCATCATACCAGGGGTGAGAAAGGTATTGCAGAAGGACCATTAGGATTGGTTGGAGTGGGTGGGATTGGTGAGGTGTGCCCGCATTGAGGTGGTGAGGTCTGATGAGGGGTACCTCTCTACCTTAGTTGAGAGGTGGGATCTAGATAGGGGAACCTTCCAACTCTTGATAGGGGAGGTGATAGTGACACTCGAGGATGTATACCACATCTTTCGAGTACCAATGGAGGGGTTACATGTCCAAGTTGGGTATGATAAGGAGTATGAGTTGAGGTAGATTTTTGGGTATGGATGGAGGGATGTGAGCATCCGAGGTGGAGGGATAAGGTATTTGGAGATGTATGCGAGGAAGGAGTTGGAGGCCCTACCCACCTTGGTCATGTTCCTATTGGCCAATGTGTTGGTGCCTAACAACATCGGTTATCGGTTCCCATGGAACATGATTCGGTTGGTGTATGATATGATCGATGAGCCTCGAGTGTATGCATGGGCACTTACTTTATTAGCTTAGATTTATATGGAGTTGTATGAGGTGAAGAGGTAGAGGTGAAAGGGGTTGGGTTGTAGTGTGCTATTGCAGTTTTGGGGCTGGGAGCATTTTAGTGTAGCTCATCTTGTGGGCCTACCCTGTGAGGAGTGGGATAGGGATCAACCCTATGTATTGAGATGGTGGGTAGTTGAGGAGGTACAATCGAGCCATCCTGGTCATAGTGGCTAGGAGTGTAGAGATCTATGGGTAGGGCTGACACCTGATTAGGTGTGCTAGAGGCCATGGTGGGATGCTAGGTGGCCCAGTGATGGAGAGCAACTATGATGGGTTAGGTAGGTGAGATGGGTGGTTGGGTGACATGGGAGTGAGGTGGAGCTGATCTAGTTCTCATAGGTGTTGTGGTAGTTTGGGATACAATAGGGGGTACCTGAGGCTCCCATGCTCTATAGGCATCGATCTGATGAGTCAAGCCTACCTTGTGTGGAGGAGTGGTAGGTGGAGTATAAGGATGATGAGGAGATAGATCTCTCAGATGTGGATGATGTTGGGACCATCATGGACTATGATGCATGGTTTTCTTCACAACCACCATGGGTACCGAGTTAGGTGGTTGAGGAGGGCAGTGGGGATGATGGGGAGATAGCAGTAGAGGTCGAGGAGACTCCTCAATGTTAGAGATATCATCGGTCTAGTAGTCGAGGGAGGCGAGCACGGGTTGCAGTAGAGCAACCTCTAGAGGTTGGGGGTGATGGTGATGGTGGTGGTATGGAGGAGGTTTTAAAGAGACCTCTTGGTTGAAGTGAGGAGGAGTAGGCTAAGCTCAAGGTTGAGTGAGACCAGCTCTAGCATATGGTGGTAGAGCAAGATGCAGAGATTGCTTGAATTCAGGCAGAGCTGGAGGTATGGGTGTCAGTAGGTGGAAGTGATGTTGAGCTATGCCTAGAGGGATGCTCATCAGAGGTAGGATGTGTTATGCCTTCGATCCTGGGAGGGGTACATCTAGGATCTTGAGGATCTCCTTATGCAGCATCGCATTGGGCTGCTAGTGTGGCCTTCCTCTTCCCTAGTTGGGATTGTTAGGCGTAGTGACTCTAGGTCTAGGGCTCCATCGGGGTCACAAGGGTCTACCTATGGGTGTTAGCTAGTGCTTAGATGCACTTTTTGTATATGAGCCTTGGTGCTCCATTGTATATAGCCTTCGAGCATTCATTGTACATGTTATATATATATATATGGATTTTACTTTTGTGTTATGAATTTGTGTGAATGCATGTGTATATGTGATGGATGATAATGTAATGATGATGTGTATGAATTGTGATAATGCAAATGAACTGACACTCTAATGATCATTTGTAGTTTAGATTTTACTTGACCATTTTTATCATTGTCACTTAATCATGGGCACCAAAATGGTGGTATGTGAAATGGAAGACTCATGTAATGATGTGATAATGACATGGATGTTGTTTTAGCTTATGGATGACTGATTTGAAATTGTTTTACAGAGACTCAAACATCCTAGTGATTTCAAATAAACTCACTAAGTTCTATCTAATTTCTCCAAGACCAAATGTGTGTGCAATGAAATATTCATTTACCAATCATGAGCATGGTAGTGACTCAAGGCAATCAAGAACCAATGTGTGTGCAAGTGAGTTCATTAACCCATCTTGAGTAAATTGAGATGAAAATCTATCATGGAGGAGACCAAGAAGCTAGCTTGTCCTTATGTGTGGTCAGAGGTCTCTTCAAGAGAGACGTGTCACCACACATGAGCGTACTCCACTTCCAATCAAGCATCTATAGCCCTAATGGATATTAGCTCCATAGTCCAATGATCTGATCTCTAAGCTTTGGAGAATTAGACTACCTAACCATCTGGATGGAAATGTAGTTCTATCCTTACTACTTGAGGATATGTGATATGTAAAAGAGTTAGAGCTTTGGCGAGAATCAATCCTTCAACCGAGGTGTGATGAGAATTTTACCCTATCCTTACTACTCATTCTTTTATTTGGAAGTGTTGTGTAGTGGTGAAGACCACTATTTTTTATTTTGGACTATGTGCATAATGGGACAAGCAAAGATGACTTTTTTGCTTTGAGGTTCAACCCAATCATGGTGTTATCCCTCTTTGACACAAGATGTTTTTAATATGTGTGAGATGTGTTTGGTTCAAGATTGTTAGAGTCAACTTCTAGAACTCAATATTTTCTTAGTGAAAATGTGCCTTGGTCCTAGAGAAAACTTGACATGTATTGGAGGTTGCTTGAAACACTAGGAGTGGTTGAGTGACCGAAAACACCTAGGGATGATGGAATTTTGTTTTTGCAAATGATGACTTGACTTATGAAATGGAAAAATGAGATGGATGTGAACTTGAGGGTGCCCCTGATTAAGGTGACAAGATTTGTTGGATCAATTATTATCTAAACTTAACAAATGACCCCTAATATGATGGATGGAATGTGTGGGAGTGATAATGAATGTGATTGTAGTGTGGATGTGTGAAATGCAATGTGTATGGATGATTTTTTTTTGTATTAGCCATGTATATATATACATATATAAAATGCATTAAGCATAGAATACTCTCAAGTGGATAATGTTTAATGGCTTGGGCTCTTCTACTCCCCCTAGACTAGCAAGCCTATATGGTTGGAATGAACCTTGTGAACTTGGATAGCAACAAGCAACACGTATAAATGCAAATGACAAGGCCATGCAAATGCAATGCAAATATTTTTGTGTTTTTTTTATTTTTTATTTTTTTATGTTTTTTTTGTACATATGTTACATTTGTTGTGAGGTGATCAATGAAGTGGAGGTGGTGGTTCACCGGTTGGTTCAACTCACTCCCTTGGGAGGAGCAAATAGAAAGATGGGTTGATGGATGGGGAACATTATGAGGTAATACTCATCCTGTTCGGTGAATGGAGTGATTAGGGTTGATTCCTCTTCGGATTCATCTAAAGCTATTGACATGACATCGTATTCTTCATATAATTCCTCAAAGTCATCATTGTGATTGGTTTCCTCTTCTGAATCTAAATGGAGGCTTTGAAAATCTTGTTCAAAATAGGAAGTGGAAGGATGTGAATGGTAACCCAAACCTGAATGGTCATGCACTTCTCGATATGGAGTTTCAATGATGTCATGCATGCCTTTTTCATGTCATCCTAGGCCATATCCTTACCAATTGACTCGATGAAAGTATCATGAAGGGAAACCGATCATGTGCTCTATATTGGCAAGGACTGGCTGTGTAGGTTCATCTGGGGAAAGTGGATCAAATGATGAATCGACCCCCCATATATGAAATTGATTCTATTAGGTGTTGAACCCATATTGTACATCGCTCCTATGGATAAGGGTGGATTGCGTGGATGATCGTAATCCCTAATAGTTTGGATGCTTAGTGGTGTAACTATGACATCTTGGACCACGTATTCACCAATGCTAGGATTGGCGAGGTGGACTACAACTTGTGTGGGTGATGAGGTGGATGGAGTGGATGTGGAGATGTGGGGCTCATGGGTGGCTTGTGGCTCCAATGAGGGAGGATATGAATGGTGAAATGGCATCTCACAGTCTATCAAATCAACTTGTGAGACATCAGCTGGTGGAGATGAAGATGGATTTGGTTGAGGTGTTTGATGGATGATTGATGATGTTGATGTGGATGGAATTATAGTAGGTGTTTTTGGAGTAGGTTGGATGGAGGATGAATGAGTGGTGATAATGGGTGATGTTGATGTTGATGATGTGGATGGTGTGGATTGGGTTTGACCACATGTACATGTAGCTGACTATGATGAAGGTGGGGGTGTGGAAGTGGAAGCTTGATGTGGGGTAGTGATGGGGAGCTCCTCAAGAATAGGAGATTTTGATGAAGAAGTGGTGTGATGTGAGGTGGATGGTGTGGTTGATGGAGTTAAGAATAGGTGGGTGGATGGAAGTGTGGATTCGTATGGATTGGAAATGAAGTTGTAGTACTTAAATGGTTCGATGTCCATTGGTATGCAATGAATCTATCCCTCATGTACATATTTTAAGCATTGATGTAATATTGAAGGGACACATTTCATCTCCCTTATCCAGGGATGTCCAAGGAGTACATTGTAAGCCATGGACCCCTCCAGGATATGGAACATGGTATGCAACATCTTAACCCCCACTTCTATAGGTAAGATGATAGTGCCAACTGTAGAACAAAGAGCATCATTGAATGCTCTCAAGGTGAATGTGGATTTGGTTATGTGTGAGGGTGGAAGATTGAGATGTTGAAGGGTGGAGGTGGTGATGATGTTGATGGATGAGCCGATGTCAATCAACACTCATTTAAAGGGCTTCCTATCAACTTGAGCCATAATGTGTAATGGAGGATCTGGCGATTCTGATGATATTGATTTAATTTCAAAATCATAGAATGTGATAGAAGGTTCCATACACATTTGAATACTCCCCATAAAATTTTTAAAGGCATTAGTGTCTTGGGATTGAAGTTCAATGGACTTTAAAATTTCCATTAATGCCTCACGGTGTGGGGGAGATTGTTGTATGAGCTCATAGATGGATAGTTTGGCTGAAGCTATTTTAAGGCTAGTTGTTAGCCGGCTACTTAGGGAGATGATGGGTCTTTGTGGATGGCTTGGAAGATGAATGGGATGGGATGAATTGGTAAAAAAATGGATGGGTGATGATGAATTGGTAGGTTGTGGAGACACACTTGCTTGTGGTGCTATAGGAGGTTGAACTACCTACTGTTGTTCATTTTGTCAATTGGTGCTTCTTTGACCTCGGGTGACTACATGGATAGCCCCCACAAAACCTTGGTACTATTGCACATGATTAACTTGGTTAGGAGGAGTCATGGTATTTGATCCCCTTATCATTTGTTGTTGTTCCTCATGATGAGGAAGTGGTATTTGGTATATACCAAGGTTTTGATTTTGTTGTGCCAAGGGACTATCAAACTTAATGGCCCCTAGGTCTATCAAGTCTTGCACCATGTCTTTAAATGTAAAGCAGTTGTTAATGTCATACCCATTCTGTTTATGGAAAGGGTAAAACAAATGTTCCTTATAGCCCTTGCTATGTTTGGTTGGATCATCTGGTTTGATTTTGGGTAAGGTAATAGCATTAGTGTCATACAACCTATGGAAGATGGATGCATATGATTCAGGAAAGGGTGTGTAGGTGTGATCTTGTCAAATAGATTGTCGATGTTGATGGTTGTCCATAGTTGGCACTATGTTATGAAGTTGTTGTGGTGGGGGCACCGCTTGATAATTTACTTGTTGTGGTTGTTGCGATGATTGATGTTGTTGTTGAGTCATTATGGGTTGACTCAAGACCACTTGATTGACTTGTTTGGATTGGCTAGAATAATTTCCTTTAGATTGGCCCTTATTTTGCCATTCTTTTTTCTTTGGTTTTATCTCACCCTCTTGGATTTTTATCTCTTCAATTACATAAGCCTGGGTGAGAGCTTCATCAAATGTTCTATATTGTTGTAGTTGCAATAACAAGGAGATGGGTTTTAGGCAACTCCTTGCAAACATTCAAGTCAATTCTTCCATTGGTAGGGAGAATGGCAACTTAGTGATAACTACCCTCCAATGATTTCCAAAATCATAGACCGACTCTTCTTCGAATTGTCTAAGGTTGTATAGGTCGGTCAATGTGGTTTTCTTATGGACATTGAGGGAGAACCTTTCCAAAAATTTATCTACCAATTGTTCAAATGTGTAAATGCTATGGTGTGGTAGATGATTATACCAATCTAAGGCATCTCCCCCAATGTCTGAGGAAAAGTTTTGAGCATCAAAGCATCTTGATCTTGAATTTGAAAGCATGAGTGAATGAATGTGTTGATGTGCTCTCTAGGGTCCTCAATCCCTTTGAATTTATCAAATTTTGGTATTGTAAAGTCTACTGGATAAGGTGGTGATGGTACCAAAAAATGAATAGGTTGATTGATCAATTGTCTTAGTGTAGGCTTCTAGTACATCATACCAGGAGTATGCATAATCAAGTTGTCAATCTGTTGTTGCATGGCTTGGATTTTAGGGTCTTCCACATGTGTGTAGAAGCCCTAAATTATTTTATGATTGTGTGGAGGTGGGGTGTGTGGAGTGGTGAATTATTGAGATGGAATGTGATGTTGATGGCTTGATGGATTGAGGGGTATTTGATGATGTTGGGTATGTTGTTGGGCTTGGTGATGGAGTAACTATTGTTGATGGAGTGGAGATGAGGTTTGTGGAATGTGAATGTGTTGGGTTGTGGAAGTGGGGTTGATGTGGGTGAATGGAGGTGTGGGTATAGCAACCTGAGAAGATTGTGATACCCAATATGGATCAAGGGTGAAGAAAGTGTGTTGGCTTGGAATGGAATGGGGTTTAAAATCTGCTACTTGTGATTGTTGTTGAGGGTAAGAATGAGCATCTTGTTGGCCCATGAGCAATTGATTGAGGTGTTGCCATGCTTGTTGTATGGCAATTTCTGATGTATATTGTGTGGTTGTGGTGGAAGTGGATGTAGGTGAGGTGTGAGTGTTGGCAATGTTGGTGGAGGTTAATGGAGGGTAAGTTGTGAAAGGAATCACAATTGAATGGGGAGTGGTGGATGGAATCTATGAAGCAACATTGACTTGTGCTTCGTAGAGTGGGTTGGAATAGGTAGTGGTGTAGGTAGATGGGATGGAGGTGATTTGGCTACATTGTGGTGGAGGAATTTGTTGTGAAGGTGCGGATGTTGCCTCAAAAAGAGGGTTGGTGTAGACTTGGTTAAAATTATTGGGATGTGAGTGAGCAAGTTCTTGCTGAGAAGAAGGAACATGTCTGGGTGGAATGTGAAGTGGTTCTAGAATAGGATTGGTTGGTCTTAAATAAGCTCCAACTTTGTCCATGTCTATGTAGGTGATGTGGTGGTATGTGGGTGTGGATGGCTCTATTTTTGGAATGGAGGTATGGATGGCTCTTTGCATCACATCAGCATTCGAAGTGAATATTGTGTGAGAAGGTCTTACAGATAAGTCAAAATAGCTTGTGTATGCTATGTTGGTTGGGTTAGCCATAGAAGTGGTTAGGGAAGGAGTGGAACACTCCATGGATGAGGTTGGTGCTAGTAGGTGCATGACTCATAGTTCTAGATTAAGCAGGTAGGGGTAGCGGATGTGAGGGATGTGTGTGGAATGTGAAATGAAAAACACACATAATCAAACAAACAATTGTATCCTATGTCTTGCAATAATGTTTTTTTTTGTGTGGTTTGTGTGTTTTGATGTGTAGACTCTCTAAGCCTAGACTACTATGCAAGGTGGCTTCCTAAGGTGGATGTCAAGTGAAGATTTTTTGGTGATGAAATATAGAAAAATCACTCATGGGATGCTAAGGTATCTATGGGGTGAGCCAGCAGATGGAGATGAAGCCCACCGTCGCTGGTCTCGATCAGTGGTTGGTGATGAAATCCAACTCACTGATGTTGAAAATGAAACATGCAATTGTGTGTGGATTCTTTTTAAATTTTTGTTGTCTATGGTGTTCATAAAATGCAAAGAAACCCTCTTTCACTCAACCAAGTTGGTGACTAAGAACACTAATACCAAGCCCCTCAAAAGAGTCTAGGGTACACCTCTTAAGATCCACTCTAAATCAGCAAGTGTTTCCAATAGTGGAGGGTTCACCTAGCTCTTCCACTCTAAATCAGCAATGTGTTTCCAACAGTGGGAGGAAGCTTGAGCACCAATGACTTGTTCCAACTTAGAAGAGTGAAAATTGAGAAACTTTAGCCTAAAGTGCAACTACTATGCTTTTCAATTTTATTGCAAACAACACACAAGGCAGAAAGCAAAAACACCATGAAAGACAACCAAAAACTTGAATCTAGTGTAATGAATGTCTAATGCAACTAAAATGAATGCACAGATGCAGATTTATCCCTATGTGCAATTCTATATGATTTAAAAATGCTTATGAATGCCTAAGATGTTTAACAATGCAAGATGTTGCTTTTTAAATAGAACAATAAATATTTCTTTTCTTTTCTTTCTTTTTAAAAAACAAAAAATGTGAGCAGAGTTTAAATAGGACTTACCAGAAGTCCTACGTATTTTTCTCCAACTCTACAAATGCAGTGCAGAATCCCATAGTTTTCTCTATCGAAACCCATAGTTTTCTCTGTCAAAACTCATAGATACTCTGTGGCATACCACAAATATAATGTGGAGCCCCACGGATGTGGTATGGCATCCCTCGAATGCTGGATGGCATTCACACGACCATAGATCGAATCTTGCTACTTCCAAAAACCCTAGCCCTAGATCTCATGATTTTTGTGCTAACGGATTTTTAAAACCTACAATAGAAATAGAAAACATAGATCAAAAATATTGACAAGGTAAGTTAAAATGTGAAACCCTTTGGGGGTCCCACCGTGATCGCCATTTTGTAAAGCAAAAATGAACAACACCAAGATAATGATAACAGATCCAACACAAGAAATATTGCACAATAAAGAAATGATATTATATTGATATTGTGGGAGCCTTGATCTCCACTATTACAATGCAACTTGTGTTGATACAAATGATTTTACAATCAAAGGGTTTGAAACCCTCGTTCAAATGAATATTTGGTGTCTTCGAGTCATCTTCACTCCAAACAATTTGTGAGTGGGCTTGCGTATCCCTACGGGGCCACTCATGGCTGCAACAACCATCAATGTAAATACTCTCTGTAACCTACACACAACCAAATAAAAAAATAGGCTAGTAACACCTGCAGGGCCTCCATATGTGAGGTCCACTAAAATATTAAAGTGTATAGTATTAACCCTAACTAAAATATATGATGAAATAAAGTGAAGATATACATGAAACATAAGTAAAGCAATAACAAATGATACCTTGTCAAGAATATACCTATGTTCCAAATCCATGCTTATTTTTCCTCGATCTAAAAATGCACAAATACCCGCTAGCATCCAAGGGCTTATCGATTGCAAATTGGTTGATGGAAAACACCCTGGATCATCTAGGAATGGTTATGGATGCCCTACAACATTCCATAAACACTCTACAATGTTCTAGAAATGCCTTGGAGCGTTCAAGGATTTCGAGGAGGTGTAGTGCAGAACCAGATCTAGTTTATAGGGGTTTGGATGATGGATATGGTGACAAGGGTTTTGGCTGACGGTGAATATGGGAGGTGTTAGCATAATGCTAGGGTTTATGAGTGGAAAAATGATCAATGCTCTTTGAATGTTAATTTTTGGGACCCTTGATAAAAAAATTGTTCAGACTTTGATTCACAAAAATGAATCATCTTTTATAATTTTCCCTTGATCATGTTAGGGTTTCGACAACACCAACAGGCGACCAAGATTAAAACATGATGAAGGGTTGAGATTGAGCTTGAAAAAGTGACACAGATCATGATGAATGAATGGTCAAGATTAAGTCACGATGGGCGGTTGGGATTTATTTACATATATATAAATATAAAATATTCATATTTATGCATAAATAAATAAATAAATAAATAAATAAATAAATAAATAAATAAATAAATATATATATATATATAAATAATGGATGGCTATGATTGGAGGATGCATGGATGATAAGTGGCTAGGTTTTGGTGTCTACAAGTTGATCTATTGCTACCTCTATAAATACCACTTTTTCTTGTGGTAATCCTATGATTGCGTTTTGACCACTCTAGTGATCTATGCCACGAATATGATCCTATCATTACATTTGAATAAAGTAAGAGGAAGGCTAGGGAGAAATCTTACAATAGGGACAATAATGTTGTCAAAGAAGCAATTAAGGTATTAGTTTGCAATGTGAAAGCAAAGCCAAATATTAGGTAATTTAAGGATTAATGGTTTTCACTTTTGTTTGTTTTTAAAGTAGTTTTCTTTTATGCTGAAATAGAATGCATGTATAGACCTAGAGATAGAAGGGGAATATTAGTAAGTCAAAACCCCTGATGAGCCATAGGTAATAGATGTCATTGTTAAGAGGTTGAACCAACCATTGAGTTATAGATAGCTTAGACAAACTTAGGTGAAATATTTAGTGGATAATAACCATCACCAAATTTTGAGTCTTTAGAGCTTGGAAACCCTAAGGAACAATTAAAAACTCAGTAAAGACACCATCTTCCCAAGTTTTCAAGAAAATTCATAATATTTGTTGGAAAAACATCATGGAGGAAGAATAAAGTAACACAAATGTTGTTGAATAAGGTAGAAATGCAACTAGAACATTTACATACCCAATCCAATTAAATCCTGAGGTAGAAATACCTATGAAAAAACATCTCACCATCTATGTTGTCAAATTTTAGGGGAATTACATTAGAATATTTGTACCAATTCTTATTTGAATTCAAGATTATTTGTCAAATCTATCAAAATGAAAATAATAATACAAAACTTAAGTTGTTCCCTTCAACACTCAAGGACTCAACTATGCATTGGTTTATGGAGTTAGAACCAAATTCCATATGAAACAAGGAGGAAATGGAAAGAGCATTTTTGAAAAAATACCAAGAATTTTGTAGGGTAAAGGACTGTAAGGAGGAACTCTTTAGAATGAAATAATTGGATGACAAGAACTTGAAATATTATTTTGATAGATTCTTGTTTATCCATAGAAGGTGTGGCACTGGAATAGACCAAGAACATAGCAAGACAATATTCCTTTAAGGTCTACAAGAGGACTCACAAGAAGCCTTAAACCTCATGGGAAAAGGTAATGTGAATATACTTGATCTTGCAAATATGGTAGAACTTTGTAGGAATTATTCATGTACAAGGACAGGGATTTCAACATATAGGACTAGTAAAAATATAAATGATGTAAAAGAGCTTATGAAGGAATTTGTGACTCTTAAAAAATACATATTACTAAATCTAATGAACCTCTAGATATGTATTCCCTCGGTGTAGAAAGAAGCTTGCAATCTAAGAGTGCCATCTAAACAAGACCACCATTTGTAGTATCTATGAAAAGGAATATTCGATAGATCATTGTGATATTTTGCCATACATAAAGAATACCATTGGAAAAAATACCCAATCAACTAAAGAACTCAACTTTGTAGGGTAGAGATAAGGGAATAATTTTCCCTACAATCCATATAAAAATCAATATGCCCTAAGATCTCTAATGAATTAGATGCCTAACCCATGGTCTATGCTATCACCCACACAATAGTGGGGCCAATACCCTTGGCCTTCATATCAAGAATGGTCCACTCTAGGTTGGTAAAATCAATAATGAGCACTACAACCCATAAAAAACCAACCATTAACACTGCAATCCATGCAAAATTAATAATGACCAATATAACTCCCCCAAAACCAACAGTAGCAGGGGTAGCAACAATTTCAAATTAGCAATAAGATTTATTTCTAAGAACTACCAATGCCTTAACAAAAAATCAATCAACCTCCACTTTCAACACAACCTACAGCTAATCCAAGTAATATGCTACCAAAAAAGAAGACACAATCACATTTAATGCAATAGACTATGATAATGTTCCATTACATTCAAGCAATGATAATTGATTTTTTGGAACAAGGGTTAAAGAATTTTTTTTGGATTAAGTAGTGACGACAAAGTTTTTGGATAAGTTCGATGATGGCAGTTCTAATGAAATAACTAGTAGAAGAATCTCCAAGGGATAATGATGTTTCCATCAAAATTTTTAGTGGGGATCCTAGGATTTTTGATCTAGGAGCTTTTAAATCTTCTTGGTCGAAGGTGTTGAAAGGCACATATATTGAGGAAAAAATAGAGACCTTTGATATTATCCCAAATATTGAAGAGGGTGTTATGTGCTTGGTAATCCTAGATAGATTAATGGACAAACCAATTAATCATAGGTGCTTCATTTTGGTGGGGAAGTTTATTGGATTCAGGATAAGTTTTCCATTGATTAAATAGTCACGTGAGTTTCCAAGGCTATGCACCACATAGGAATCAACTTGATTAGAGTTTATCCATGTGTATGAGAGTGACCAATGTCCCATAATGATCAACGAGAATTTTCCAGTCTACTTCAACCAGAATGCTCATTTCCCTTTTTAAGTTTAACTCTAGGTTAGACTAGTTCCAACCAGAGGTATCTTTCAACCTAACCATGGGTATCATTCAACTTAATCATAGGTATCTTTCAACCTAACCATAGATATTTTAAACCTAACTTTAAGCGTATGCCTTGATGACTATTCATTGTTTTCCAATGATGTAATATTTATAGGTGTAGTTCTTAACCAACCAACCATACCCCATATGGTTTTTTAAGGGAATCATCCAACTAATTCTTGTAGACATATGTTGTCTACCACTTTATCTCATTATCTCATTGACTATTAACTATTTAGAACTCTCATTTGTATAATATTTGATATGTTTATGTTCATCATGTAATTCCACATTTATACTCACAAAATAATAAAGATCCAATTTAACCATTCATACTCAAAGCAACCACTTGAGAATTCAAGTAATATATATTAGATCAGGTAAACAATTTTTTTTCAGAACATAATACTTCAAAGAGTTCTACATTGATTATAGCCTATACAATCAGATATTCAAAAGTTACATTATGAAACCTTTTTCAATGAATCATAAATTCCTACAAGATATTACTTAATTTCTTTTGTAGATAGCTCTTAATGTTACAAAAAAAGCCTCATTAAGTTGAATACAATAACCACTTCTTCTAGTCTTCAACTCTCTTTTAGGTTCATCAGGTTCTTCAAGAATAGTTGCTGCAGTCCAACCAGTACTAGGTGATAGGTTACTCAGGATCAGGACAATCCAAATTATGAACATGCATATCTAACTACAAAATGCCATGCAACAATAATCCATAGAATACATACAATTTTTTAGAAACCAAGCATCCAACACAATTCAAGAGTAGGACATCCCATACTTTCCTAAGAATTAACTTTTCCCCTTCCTTTCATATCATATTTCCTCACACAGAAAATATGCTCTTAAATCTATAATAACTGCATTCATTGACATGGATACGAAGAACCCCCATATGTTCTCAAGAAATGCAACCCATTTACCCTTTCCCCCATATTAGACTATGCCATCACAATATTTCATTTCTTAATTTAGCATGCAAGATTGTGTAAACATGATTCTATTTGTACAATGCATTGGAATCACAATATGGTAAAATGTGTCATTACAAAATTTTATTACCAAGACTCAAAATACATAAGCACCCAAAAATAATCATTTAAGCAATCTTGTTCATAACATAAAATCACAATGTCAAAAGAATCCACTACAAGCATCTTTTCTAAATTTGGTCAAAAACATCCATCAAAATCAATCAAAATCTCTAAGAGTAGACCAAACTATGTTTACCACATATTTTTAAAAAGGATTATTCCCTTTAATGTAAGTCACTCTAATTTTCAACCTAGAAATAACTTATTATATTGTGACTTATACATATATGTAGCATTGGATTTCATCAAACAGTTTTGTGTCATATTAATATTGTTCATGACTAGAGATGTTCATGGACTCACGAAAATTTCAAAACTTTATACCATAAATGGACAAGCTACCCATTTAAATTTTCCTTGGGTAAACTTAAACTTCTCTCTTTTTTTTATTTAATAACAAATCCAAGTTTATTAAACTTCTAGTAATAGTTGTACATGTTTATTAAACATTAAAACTGTACATGTTTATTAAACATTAAATTTATCCATTAAATTAAAGTTGTACATGTTTATTAAACATTAAAACTATACATGTTTATTAAACATTAAAACTGTACATGTTTATTAAACATTAAAGTTATCCCTTAAATTAAAGCTGTAATTTACCAAAAATCAATGTCGTTTTAGGCTTTTATAGGACAACGACTGCGTACGATCTGCATCACGTAAAATCTCTCTCTAAAACCTAACCCAAGTTATATTGGAAGTCCATTGCACTCATTGAATAGGACCAAGGTTTTCAATGTTTATCCAGAGGATGCATTGCATCCCATCTGGAAGACATAGTTTGAGAAATTTCTAATGAAGGCTCCGGCCAAAGCATCTATGATTTTTTTAAAATAAAACCTAGACTTAGCCCATGTGCCTACTATATGTAATCTTCCACCATACCCATACAAGCTCACATCAAGTCATATTCAATTTCGTAAGTTACTTTGTAAAATGATCCATTAAACTTAAAACCTCTAAATTAACTTAGAAATGTAAAGGTAATGCAAACCATATTTTTAGACAAGAATCTTCACAAATTGCAGAACAACAACAATCTTATACGTAGAGCCTTTGTGTGCACTCCATTAAACCCTTTAACCCTTACAACAGTAAGGCTTCTTCTATATTATCTAAGATTTTCTTAATCAAGCATACTTATTATCTATAGGCTTAGTTATCAAATTCGTCAAACTTTTTAAATAAAATTTGAAACTCGTCGAATTTAAAACCCTGAAGAATTTATCTGCCAAACGAAACTTAAATTCGACAGGAAACAGGTGAAAAAATACCCATGAGGAGGAGAAAAATTATGTGAAAAAAATTGATTAAATATTTTACCAAAGAAATATTTGGATAATTTTTCATTGTAAATGACACTATAACAAAACGAATCATCCAGTAAATCATCTTCCTTATCAAAAATGTCATTCATAAATGAGTTTTGGAGATGCAGATGTCGGGATGGACCTGGTTGAGAACCTTAAAGATGTAAATTTCATAGGTCTCCACTCCTTTCTTGGCCCTCTTCTTCTCGCCTCCATACTTTAATATTATGTTCTTAATATATGTTTATATGAATCCATATAGTAAATTACCTTCCATTTACAAGGTGTTCCTTAAAATCCAAATATTCAGACATAGAAAGTTGTTCGACTACGAGTTCATCCACATTGACTCAAACATATTCCAAAAAATAGGCCTTGGTCGTACATCCAAAGAAACCCACGGTGGAATAACGATGGCTTCCTGCATCATAAATAAATGTCTTCATGATCAACCACTAAATCGGTACAGGCTACAAATAAACCATGAAAAGGGCTTGATCATACCTGTGTAGACCTCAACACGTCTCCAAACAACCCATCCGTAAGCTTTTGGCGCTCCTCACTCTCTCCTTTCACCTCTGCTAGCCCATCCAACAGGTGATGAGGCTGCAGAATCTTCTTGCCTTGCGCAACATATCTAAATATTACACCAAAGAAAAGGGTTATTCTTCTCTCCCACGGTCTTCCTCTCCTCTGACCTTGGGAGGGGCCTTTTCTTGGGCTTCTTCTCTACCTGAGTGGAAGGGGTTTTATCTCCCATGGTATTCCTCTCCTCTACCTTCTTCTCGACGGGTTTCTTCTCTGCCTTTGGTGCCATTTTCGTAGAATAATGCAAGAAAACGTCGAGAGAAATTCCTCAATCTCTGCTAGACAGGGATGTGATGTTTTTGGCAAGTGTAAATCATTTGGTTTTATAGAGCATGACCATCCCATTTCTCATTGGTGGAGGACCCGTGCCATGGATTTTGCTCTTGCAAAATCCTAGCTCTCCATGGCAAATCCCCAATCGACGTTATTCATTGTTCAAGCTCGAAGCAAATCAATAAAAGTAAAGAGAATTTACCTTATTTAAATATAAAAGTTTAAATTATAATTATATATTAATAATTTTACATTTTTATTATTTTAATAATTATTTTAAAAAATTATTTAATTATAAGTAAATTTTATTACATAGCACTAACAAAAAAAAATGGTCATCTTGCTATTTTGAATCGAAAGGAACAATTTTTTTTTTCTAATCAAATTAAATGGAAATGACAAGATATGTTATAATATGCAAAAAGGATATATGTACATTTATAATATATCGAATTTTATTTCGAATTTTTGAACATGTCGAATTTATTTTGAATATCAAAAGCGTCGAATTCGAACACGACTTCGGACTTGATAACTAAGTCTATAGGGTATCTGGAATTCATAAACCTGACCTGGATCTTTCACTAACTTCCTTTATCCCAAGATCTAGAAAGACCCACAGTTCTTTTTCCCACACGATTTCTTTTTTTTCCTTCAAACAAAGTAACGAGGTGAGGAAAGCTAAGGTAAATCATGAGACCCTTCTAGTTTCTGATCCAAGTAAAACCTGGAGAGCATACTCCCTAGGAACCTCTAGATTTCCAAAACCAATTTGTAAAAAATGTGAGACTTTTGGTTTCTTATCCAATTTCTATTGGAGAGCATACTCCTTGATCTCACTTTGCAAATATTGTTATGTCCATGCCTTCCAAAATACCTTTATTTATAGTGGAACTCACCCTCCCCCCATAATCATTATTTTATTATTAAAAATTATTGAAGATGAGCCCATCATAAATGTTCTCTAGAAATTGGAGTTAGTTTAACTTTGAAATTGAGGTGGTCCAATCATAATCCAACACATACCAATACTTCAACTAATCTTTTCTTCATTTCTAAGTAACTAAATAATTAACTTAATTAATCACAATTAACTTGTAACTAATATAGGGACAAAATAGCACTAGATTTAATGCTTCTTAAATGTTGTCCACTAATCAAGCTTAACACAAATTAAGGATATTAATTAACCAAGTAAACCAATCTTAGCAATTAATTTCTCAACTAACTAAGGAGACAAAGAAAATTTCAAGTAAATGCCTTAAATGCCACTAACAATTTATATTTAACAACAAATTCTCCTAGTTTACCCAAACATACTTTATCTATTTTTATTTCATAATGACCTCTATAAAATTAAAACCTTAAACTATATAATGCAAACACAAAGTAGGGTAAAAATTGGGATGTTACATACTCCCCCCATAGGCTAAACACAATCCTCTATGTTTCGTTCCCAAGGTTAGTCAATTGCATTTTATTCATCACAAAGAACAAATAAAGCATTGAGTTAATATATCTTTTTGCAACCACATTCAAATCATGCAATATTTTATGCAAGCTAATCATGTAAACCCCATTTCCACACTATTTTTTAACCTGTGGTTGGATTTTTTAAGATAGTCAACTATCACCATTCCACTAGGAGACTAGTTTAGGACATCACGGTCCAATAGTGTAGTCAGGGTGATGTGAGGGCAATTTTTTTTAATACCCTATGGATTGTATTTGTCATCCTTTCCCTTTTTCCAGTTTCCCATTCTTGGTGGTTGAGCAACTCCTTTTAAATGATAAGAACAACCTCTTCCACCTAACGAGTGTAACTGGACCTGAAATGCAGTAAATAGACATTAGCAATATCATGTTCTAAAATGATAAAGTACTTATACTGCATAATTATATTTAATTTTTACATAGTAATATCCATCATTACATCAAGCATCATCAAAATTTAGTTAAGCATAACAAAATCCATCAGTCTACTTAATTTGCATAAGTGTTCATCATGCTATCACAAAGTCTTAACTGAAATTAGGCACTACACAGTGTCCTCAAATAAGTACGAAAAGTGTTTTTTCATGTCTTCCACATTTTCCTAGGTGGAATATTTTTTAGTGTAGAGATCCCATTGGACCTTACATTGCTCTAGGTTCCATTTCCTCATCTACTTAGAGTAGAATTCGAGAATCTTCATGGGATTGATCTCGATGTACATTGGATCCGTCATCTGCAACTTAGAAACATCCACAACATGAGTAGGATCAAATATATATTTCCTACATAGGGACACATGGAAAGAATTGTGAATCTTTGCCAAGTTAGGTGGCAAATTGAGTCTGTATGCAACAGGACTGATATTTTTCTTGTATGGTAAATGGTCCTACATATCTAGGATCCAACTTAGTGGACTTAATTGCACTTTTCATAGATTTGACTTTCAGGAACACCTTATCTTCTATGAAAAATTCCAAAGGAGTCCTTCTCAAGTCTACATATTTCTTCTGGAGATCCGAGGCTTCCTTGAGCCTCTGACAAATTATATTTAGTTTCTCCTCCATCTCCTTCAAAGATTTTGGTCCAACAATGACCCGATCTTCAGGATTATCCCATGATAATGGAGTTCTACACCTACGGCCATACAAAGCCTCAAAAGGAGCCATCTTTAGAGAGCCATGGTACCCATTATTATATGCAAACTCAACTAAATGCAATAAGTCTTCCCAACGAGACTTTTGGTCCATGCAGTACATGCATAACATGTCCTCTAACACCTTGTTGACTCTCTCAGTTTGTCCATCCATCTCATGATGATAGACAAAACTTATATTCAATGAATTACCAATTTCTCGATGGAGAGCTTGCTAGAATTTTGATGTAAACCTTGAGTCTCTATTTGAGATGATCATTTCTTGAAATCCATATAATCTAAATATGTTCTTAGCAAACTTGTTAGCAACAACTATTGCATCATCAATAGTACTACCATGAATGAAGTGTGAGACTTTGGTCAATTTATCAACTATTACTATTATGGCATCATGTTGATACCTCGTATTTGGTAGTCCCACAATAAAGTCTATAGATATTACTTATCATTTTTTTGTAGGTACATCGTGAGGATATAACAGACCAACAGGATGCTTATGTTTTGCTTTCACCTTCTGACATTCTAGATACTTAGCCACAAAATTAGTAATATCTTTCTTCATCCCAGGCCAATAAAATGTTTTCTTCATATTCTACCTCATCTTAGCTCCTCCAAGATGAGCAGAATAAGGGGATCTATGAGACTCTCTCATGATAATTTGTTTTTGAAATAACAATCCATTCCTTGAAACATAAGAATCCATCTTTAAAGCCAAATTTTTGAGCTATCTTTGGGTTCTTCCTTATTTTATCTTGTACTTCCTTACAATAAGGATCCTGAATTTGAGCTCTCTTAACCTGATCCATCAGGTCCACATGACTTCTAGTTAAGGTAGTGATATACCTTCTTCTGCTTAATGTGTCTGCCACCTTATTCTATTTACCTTTTATGTATTCAATCCCAAAGTCATACTCTGATAAAAATTCAATCCACCGTCTTTGATGTGTATTTAGAAATGGTTGAGTGAAAATATACTTCAAACTTTGGTGATCTATTCTTAATTCGAAGGGTCTTCCTAGCAGGTAATGCCGCCAAAATTTTAGGGCATGCACTACTACGACTAATTCTAAGTCATGTGTGGTGTAGTTTATTTCATGTTTCTTTAGCTTCCTAGACTCATAAGCCACCACTGATCCATATTGAGACAAAACCCCTCCCAAACCTTCTAAGGAAGCATCGGTACAGACTGAAAAGTCACCTTGAGGATCTAGAACCCTTAACACAGGAGCGATAGTCAATAATTGTTTAGTAGCTAGAACGTTGTTTCACATTTATCCATCCATTGGAACAACTTCCATTTTATTTGAATATTGGTTATAGGATAGGCTATTTTGGTATAATCTTTCACAAATCTCCTATAATACCCAGATAGGCCCATAAAACTTTGAACCTTTGTTACATTTGTAGGGGTTGGCCAATCTAAAATAACTTCTATCTTCTTAGGGTCAACTGCAATTCCATCTACAAATATGACATGTCCCAAGTAATTTACTTGTGACACATAAAATTCACATTTTGACAAATTGCCATATAGCTGATTTTTCCTCAACATCCGTAGTACTATATTCAGATGCCTATCATGCTCCTCCTTTCTGCGAGAATAGACTAATATGTCATCTAAAAATACCAAGACAAAGTTGTCCAACTATTTTCTAAACACACTATTCATTAAGTTCATGAAATCTGCGGGTGCATTTGTTAACCCAAATAGTAAAACTATGAACTCATAGTGCCCATATCGAGTTTTGAATGTTGTCTTATGTGTATCTTCTTCTTTGATTCTCAACTAGTGGTAACCTAACTTCAAGTCTATCTTTGAAAAGATAGTAGCCCCTTTTAGTTGATCAAATAAATCCTCTATCCGTGGTAAGGAATATATATTTTTAACTATAGATTTATTAAACATCCTATAATCGATGTATAATATCAAGGATCCATACTTCTTGATAAAAAAATTGGTGCACCCCAGGGAGGCGCACTAGGCTTAATTAGCCCTTTATCCAACAACTCTTATAGTTGCACTTTCAGTTCTTGCATCTCTATAGAATTCATCTTGTATGGAGCTCTATGTATAGGTATGTACTGGGTACTAGATCAATAAGAAAGTCAAATTATTGCTTAGGGGGCATCTTAGGTATTTTAGATGTAAAGAAATCCTTAAAGTCTTGAAGGATGGGGAATTTATCAAAGATTTCCTCCTTTTTATCCTCATTTACCTCATTTACCTTGACCATGTAAACCAAACCTTTATTTCTAATCACCTTCTTAAGTTGCATAGCAGAGATTAATATGGGTTTGAATGTCCCTTGTTCACTATACAACCTAATCCTCTTCTTGTTCTCATTAGTGAATTCAACCCATCTCTCCTAAAAGTTGACCAAGGCCTTGCGGTCCTTTAACCAATCAACCCCTAAAATTATGTCAAAGGCATGTAATGGAGCTACATAGAATTTCCAAGTGATAGAATTTGTGGGTAGGGATATTTATATCAAGGGATAATATTGGTCTATGGAGTAGGTCTATCTAGAACCATACTCGACTTTCCACCCTTTTGCCAAAGACTTTGGATTCTATGGCATGTCCCTGATAAAACTACTAGAGATAAAACTATTTGTAGCACCAATGTCTATCAAAAACATTTTTTTCAAAAACCTTACCTTGTAAGAGCATAGGGGTCACTTGTCCATCAAGATTTTGATTTCCAGTAGCAGCAGAAATATGGTGTCCTTTAGCTGAGTAAACTCATCAAGCTTCCTTGCATAGTATTGCTCAGTAAGGAATCTCTTTCTAAATGCTTTTTCAAACACATCCCACTCACAATGAATTATGTTTATATTTTTATCCTTGCAGTAAGTTTCCCACATTTCCAACCCAATTTTTTTCAAAAGTCCTATGAAAAATACTATCTTTGTGGTTGAGGAGTTATTTTTCATAGAAAATTAAATTGCTAGTTCATTTAACCATGATTCGGCAGAATATCCAATTTTCTTTCCTGAAAATTTTCTAACCTTAACATGCTTTAGGTCTTTTTCTAATTTGGCATTAATATGAGTTCTAACTGCCTGATCAAGGTTATTTGGTTCTTTTGAAACTGCTTTAGTAGGTGTTTCGGGTGCCTGAATTTCCTCCCTAAGAACTTCCAATAAATTGTTCTATCGTGTCAACTACTCTCTATAGGTTGACATCTCACCTTGCATATTATGAACCAGATTTATGAGATTCTCCATCCCCTCAAGGTTTTCTAAACTCTCTCCCACATGACCCTCTCCAAAATTATCAAGACTAGCTAGCCAAGATCTTCAAGGAGGCTTCTTTGCTCCACTACCAAGTTTTGGTGGTATAATCCCTGGTTAAAGATATGCGTTAGTTTACAATATTATACCGAAGGCTTATACTAACTAAATTTTTTCGTTAGCTCTAAAGTATTTCTCCTTTTTATATGATGACTTAAGTTGAATATCAACATCTTGACTAAGTAAGGAAGAATTTTGGTTTTAGATCTTCAAATGGCAAGTACGATCCCCAAAAGAGCATCAAGTACACCGCTTAAGACCCACATTAGTGTAGGGTTCATTTAGGTCTTCCAATCTGATTCACCAAGGGTTCAACATGGGGGAAAAGACTTGCTCATTTTCTACATCTGCATCATTTCTCTATCCTTACTTTACATAACAAATTTAGAGTTTTATGCCTATCTAACCTAGGATCTGATACCAACTATAATAACCCCATATTACCTAACCAATACTAACCATCATCATCATTTTTTTTACAAACTTACATACATATGAGAGTCTTTTATATAGGTTTCCATTGATTAAATAGTCACATGATTTTCCAAGGTTATGCACCACACAAAAATCAACTTGATCAAAATTTATCCATGTGTATGGGAGTGGCTAGTGTCCCATAATGATCAATAGGAATACTCCAATATTTTTCAACTAGAACACTCATTTCTCTTTTTAAGTTTAACTCTAGGTTAAACTAGTTTCAACCAAAGGTATCTTTCAACCTAACCATGGGTATCATTCAACTTAACCATAGGTATATTTCAACCTAACCTTAGGTATTTTTCAACCTAACTTTAAGTGTATGCCTTGATGACTATTCATTGTTTTCCAATGATATAATATTTTTAGGTGCAGTGCTTAACCAACCAACCATACCCCATATGGTTTGTTAAGGAAATCATCCAACAGATTCTCATAGATATATGTTGTCTACCACTTTTTCTCATTGACTATTAACTATTTAGAACTATCATTTGTATAATATTTTATATTTTTATGTTCATCCTATGATTCCACATTTATAATCACAGAATTATAAAGATCCAATTTAACCATTCATAGTCAAAGCAACCACTTGAGAATTCAAGTAATATATATTAGATCAGGTAAACAATTTGTTTTCAGAACATAATACTTCAAAGAGGTCTACACTAATTACAGTCTATACAATCAGATATTCAGAAGTTACATTATGAAACCTTTTTCAATGAATCATAAATTCCTACAAGATATTACATCATTTATTTTGTAGATAGCTCTTAATATTACAACAAAAGCCTCATTAAGTTGAATACAATAACAACTTCTTATGGTCTTCAACTCTCTTTCAGGTTCATCAGGTTATTCAGGAATAGTTGTTGCAGTCCAAAAAGTTCTAGGTGATAGGTTACTCAGGATCAGGGCAATCCAAATTATGAACATGCATATCTAACTACAAAATGCCATGCAACAGTAATCCATAGAATGCATATATTTTTTCAGCAACCAAGCATCCAACCTAAGTCAAGAGTAGGAAATCCCATACTTTCCTAAGAATTAAATTTTCCCCTTCCTTTCATATCATATTTCCTCACACAAAAAATATGCTCTTAAATCTATACTAACTACATTCATTCACATGGCTACGAAGAACCCCCATATGTTCCCGATAAATGCAACCCGTTTACCCTTTCCCCCATATTAGACTATGCCATCACAATATTTCATTTCTTAATTTAGCATGCATGATTGTGTAAACATGATTCTATTTGTACAATGCATTGGAATCACAGTATGGTAAAATGTGTCATTATACAATTTTATTACCAAGACTCAAAATACATAAGCACCTAGAAATAATCATTTAAGCAATCTTGTTCATAACATAAAATCACAATGTCAAAAGAATCCACTACTAGCATCTTTGCTAAATTTGGTCAAAAACATCAATCAAAATCAATCAAACTCTCTAAGAGTAGACCAAACTATGTTTACCACATATTTTCAAAAAGGATTATTCCCTTTAACATAAGTCACTCTAAGTTTCAACCTAGAAATAACTTATTATATTGTGACTTATACATATATATGTAGCATTGGATTTCATCAAACGGTTTTGTGTCATATTAATATTAATTTATGAGAAGGAAGAACTATTAGCTTAAAGATCAATGGTAGGTAGGGATAACTTCTAGGTATTAACTAAGCCTAAATAAGGAGATATTATGGAAAATGTAAACCTACAAAGGGGAGGTTTTGAGGCGACGAAGGGAGATAGATATATGGGTTCTCTGCTCCAAGCGAATGAAATTATATTGAAGATGACTAATCAAGAAGAGTTACAAAATATCATAGAGAAATAAATTCCATAACAAAGAACTAAGGTGGAAATGGGGCTCCCTTTGGGATGTGGAGAAGACTCTACTTTACAACTAGGGAAGAAGTTGAACCAAATGGAAACGATGACTCTGGGATCTAGTTCATGGGGTTGTATTCAAAATGAAGAGCAAGGGAGAAGTACTGATGATGGAAATATGGAGGTGGTTGAAGTCCACCAAAATTATTCAATCCAATCCATGGATAATGGGGAGGAGCTCAAGGATCAAAATATTGGGTCGATGACGATGGCAGAGGCAGAGGGCAACGATGGCGATGGCGGGATCTACCCTCTTGGAATGGCAAATGGAAGACCTAGACCAGGTAAGAATGGTGATGTTGATGGTGAAGTGGGTTTCCACGGGAAGCCCCCTGAGGGCCCTTGGGACAAGGAGCCTCTCGATAAAAGACCTACCGAGGGCCCCATCCCCAATAAGGAGCCTATTCTTGGGAGCCCTGGTGGGCCTTCATACATGTAGGTCATCTCCGATGGGGTCCACATTACCTCTATCGGATCGGATATTATTATCCCAGAAGTAGTCTTCTCTAGCTATGTTTCAAAGGCATCTTATTCCCTAATCGGCAAGTTCATTGGGGGATGACCAAACATGGAGACAATAAGGCATTGGGCCTTCTCCAAATGGAAAACCTTAGGAAACATGGAGATTGTAGCCCTCTCCAGAGGGTTTTTTGCCATAAAGCTATGCAACCATGATGATGCAATTCGAATCCTAATAGGGGGCCCTGGTTCCTAGGTAGGAGGAGCTTATTTCTTAGGTGATGGGCGGTGGATTTCAATCCCAATACCCAGAGTATCAACTTTGCACCCATCTGGATCCGCATCCTAGATCTGCCTTTCCATCTATGGCACGAGGACGTCCTGAGAGCTATTGCGAGAACTGTTGGCGAACTGGTGGCTATCGATTCTACAACCAAAGCGTGCTCCAGAATGGTCCACGCCTGCATCTACATGAATGCCAACCTCGAGACCGAGCTGCCCACGTTCGTAAACCTAATTTTGGGATCCTTCAGATGGCATCAACCTCTAGAATATGAAAACAAGCTAGCTTTTTGTGTCCAGTGCCACATGCAAGGCCACCTCAGAAACCAGTGCCCTCTTCTTAGAGCCAAACCTTCAAAGGAAACCGAGGATGGTGACTCTTTCTTTCCAAGGGCTCCTCCTAGATCCCAAAATTGGTTCCATCCTCCTCAATCAAGGAATAATCATCCCAAGAATGTCCCTCCCTTCCCCAGGAAGAACAACTCATCTACGCAAGCAAACCAGGCCTCAAGTCAAAAGAGGGACAGTTCCTCAGAAGACAAAGGAAAAAAATTGTTGATCCTCCTCCGACCTCGGAGACTGATCAGGTATGTCTCTCTATTGAATCTAACCCTATTTTATTTGAGGGAAATATGGAACCCCCTACGGCTGACCCCCTTCCCCCTCTCCACTCCGACCCTCCCCAGGCCATTTCGATAGAAATAGTTCCTTTCGAGTCCCCATCTAAATTTGGTCCATCCCACCCCCCGCTGGAAACTTTTGAACTAGCATCCATTCATTCTGATGATGAAGATGAGGGAAGTCTTGTCCCATCCCAGTCCCTCCTAGAGAACTTCAGCCCCAAGCAGACTCGAAGCAAAAAATCCCTCATTGACTATGGAAGTGATAGAAAAAGAGGAAGGTCATCCCTTGTTGAGCAGAGAAGGAAAGAGGCCGAAGAGGATATAGCAAATGGCTTCCAAGCCACCTTGTTGTCTGACTCTCTCAACCTGATAAGAGACGAACCCAAGAAACCCAAACCTCCCTCTCAATAGGCGAAGGGAGGCAAAAAATCCCTCAAAAAATTTTAAATGAAGATTCTCACTTGGAATGTGAGAGGGCTCAATGGTGCCCCCAAGAAATGGCTGGCTACAAATCTAAGGAAATATTACAGCCCCACAATTCTCATCTTGCAAGAAACTAAAGTAGATGAGATCTCTTCCCCCAAAGTTGCCAAAGCAATATGGAATAAAAGTGAATTCATCTTCACTCCCACCCAAGGAATGTTCGAAGGGTTGTTATGCATGTGGGATCCGACTAAAGTTGAAGGAAGGCTGATTTCCTCCTCAAGCAGGATCATCAACATGCTTTTTCACTGCAAAACCAGCAACAACACATGGATCCTTTCCAATGTCTATGCTCCTAATAACCCTCTCGAAAGAGCCTCGCTGTGGAACTCAATTAGCCATATGCGAAACTCATTCAATACCATCCCCTGGATCCTTGTAGGAGATTTCAATAGCCCCTTGTTCCCATATGACAAGAAAGGAGGTAACACCTTGCTTACCAGAAGCATGGAGGAACTTGGGGAATTCATAGATGCAAACGAACTCATGGATGTTCAGCTGAAGGGAGCAAAGTTCACCTGGAGTAACAGAAGGGTTGGAAACAATCTCATCCAGGTCAAATTGGATAGGGTCCTACTTTCAAGAGAGGCTATCCCTATTTTTGGGGATGCCACCCTCAAATCCCTCCCTAAAATTGGCTCTGATCATAGTCCCCTTCTATTTGAAGTAGCCAAAGCTCCCTCCTTCAAGAGCCCCTTCCGCTTCGAGGCGATGTGGTTCCACCATCCAGATTTTAGGAACCAAGTCTCTCAGTGGTGGCAGCAGCCCTTCAAGGGGTCCCCTTCTGGGTAACTATACCAAAAACTTAGATTCATCAAGGAAAATCTCAGGACTTGGAATAGAGAAACCTTTGGTAACATCTTCGAAAGCAAGTGGATAATCAAAGAGAAACTAGAGATCATAGAACAACAAATCCAGGAAGGCAACCAAGACAACAACATCAGAGCTAAAGAGAGCAAGCTCCTAGCTGAGTTCCACAACATCTTGGCCAGAGAAGAAATGTATTGGAGGTAGAAATCGAGAGCCCTTTGGCTCAGGGATGGTGACTCGAATACCAAATTATTTCATGCATCTACCCTGAGAAATAGAAGCTCCAACAAAATTTTAGAGCTCACCTACAGCGATGGAAGGGTCACAAGGGAAATCTTTGAGATCAGGAATGAATCTATCAATTTCTTCCAATCCCTTCTGGGCACATCCTCTCCTGGATCCCCTTAGGTTGCAGAAGCTCTCTTGGGCAATATTCCCCACTCCATCTCCTCCTCCACTAATGAAATGCTCATTAGCCCTCTCTCCATTGAAGAGATCAAAGGAGCTCTATTCTCTATGCAGTCTGACAAGGCCCCCGGACCAGATGGGTTCCCTCTGCACTTCTTCCAAGCATTTTGGGACCTGATTGGGCCCAAAGTGTGTGCAACAATCAGAGACCTCCAATCCTCCAAGGCCATTCCCCGAGGGATCAACTCAACCTTCATTGCCTTGGTTCCCAAAGTGTCGGCTTGCAAAGCTCTATCTGACTTTCATCCCATCAACCTCTACAATGTTCTCTACAAGATCCTAACCAAAGCCTTAGAAAATAGGCTCAAGGAGATCCTTCCCCTTATCATTGATCCCTGTTAGGGCAGCTCTATCAAAGGAAGGATCATAACAGATGGAGTGATAACCATCCATGAGGCCCTGCACTCTACCACTTTGGCCAAGAAACCAGCTTTCCTGCTAAAGCTAGACATGAACAAGGCCTTCGATAGGGTCAGCTAGGAGTTTCTCATTGATGTCCTCCTCAAATTTGGCTTCCACCCAGCATGGGTTGATCTCATCAAAAGATGCATATCCTCTCCGTGGTTCTCCATCTTAGTCAATGGGTCCCCTGTTGGGTTCTTCCCTAGCTCTAGAGGTTTGAGACAAGGAGATCCTCTATCCCCAATCTTGTTCATCATCCTGGATGAGGCTTTAGGGAGGTCCATTGCAAGTGTCGGTAGGAGAGGCCTTATTTTTGGGATCAAAACTACTTCTGGTCTTAACCCTGTTACTCACCAGCAGTTTGTCGATGATACCATTTTGTCCACTTCAGCTTCAGTTGCTCAAGCCAAGGCCATTAAACACATCCTCCACCTTTATGAGAATGTTGCAGGTCAGAAGATCAACCTCCTCAAAAGCAAAAAAAATCATCAACACTCCCCATACCCAAAAAATCAAAATTGCATGGATCCTTGGATGCTCCCCGGAGGCTCTCCCCACTTCCTACCTTGGGCTCCCCCTGTTCTCTGGCAACCCCACTGCTCCCATGTGGAATAATGTCATTGAAAGAATTCAGAAAAAGTTGGCCTCTTGGAAAGGTCACCTCCTTTCCCAGGTAGCCAAAGCCACCCTTACTTTGGCCTGTCTTCAGAGCATCCCGGTGTACTTCTTATCTGTCTTCAAAATCCCAGCCTCTGTGAGTTCCAAGATTGAGCAAATCCAAAAGAGATTCCTCTGGTCTAAGAGTGAGGATAAGAAGAGAATCCCCCTGGTGGCTTGGGACTTGGTTTGCCATAGCAAAAGCAAAGGAGGCATTGGGCTTAGGAAAGTCACTCAAATGAATCTCGCTCTCCTAGCCAAGCATGCGTGGAAGATTTACACCAACAACGGTGCATATTGGGTCGAGATAGTCAAGAAGAAATATATGCAGAACCACCAGTTCTTGAATGATCAGGGGCCCTAGAATGGTTCAGCATTTTGGAAGTCCATCACCCAGACCAGAAGTCTCATCCAGGAAGGTAGCAGATGGATTCTAGGAAACAAGAACACCATCGACTTTTGGCATGATAGGTGGCTTCAAGAGGAACCTCTGAGTGAAAATAGGGAGCTGGTGGTCCTTAAACCATCCACTGATACCATCCTGGGGAGCAAGGTTGTAAACTTTATCACCAGTCACAATGGAGGCCCTAAATGGAGAACCATTGACGTGGCCAACTTCCCTAATCAAGTTGCTGCCCTATCTAGCTTGCTCAATGTAGTCACCATTCCAATAGGAGAAGCGAAAGATAGGCCCATATGGAGGGGAACTGATGAAGGGTCCTTTTCTGTAAAGTCAGCCTACACCTTCCAAGAGAAGGCCCAGGTTACAACCATCCCTTTCAACCTCATCTAGAAGAAGAAACTCATCCCCAAAATAAGTTTCTTTTCTTGGACTGCTATCCAAAATAAGATCCTCATGCTCAAAAATCTAGCCAAAAGAGGATTCATGATCCCCAACCATTGCTACTTGTGCCTTTCAAGTTGGGAATCTATGAATCACATCTTCACCAACTATGCTTTTTCCTCCACAACCCTTGGCCACTTGCTCAATTCCTTCCACATCCAGTGGGTCCAGCCCAATTCAATCATTGACCTCTTCTCCCAATGGCCAAACCCGTTCAACAATCCTAGGCTTCGATCCCTCTGGTCCTTCTGCCTCCATCACTTCATTTGGTAAATCTGGCTAGAGTGCAACAATAGGGCCTTTTCATCCTCCTCTAGGGACCCCCTATCTATGGCTTCCAAATCCATTGCCTATGCTATTGAAAACATCTAGCTCATCCCCTACTCCATGACCCCTTCCTAGGCTCTCGAATGTGCCCTTTTCAAATCTCTTGGTATACCTGAAGAGGATCCTGGAGCTCAGCCAAGGCCCAATCCCAGAGCCAATCTCAAGTGGATGTCACCTCTAGAAGGGTGGATCAAGCTGAATTTTTATGGGGCTTCTAAAGGAAATCCTGGCAATGTTGGGGTAGGAGGGGTCATCAGAGACCATAATGGCAACCTGATCCTTGCATTTGCAGAGTTCCTTGGGCCTCAATCTAACAATTTTGTGGAAGCCATGGCTCTATGGAGGGGGCTTGTCCTGCTCCAAGAGGACCCTAGAAAGGTAATCATAGAGGGTGATTCCTTAAATATAATCAACTACATGATGAATGACAAGACTCCTTCCTAGAAAGTCTTCAACACCATCCAAGAATCCAGGAAGATCTTTCGAAGTCATCCATAGATGACTATCCACCATAACTACAGGGAGGCTAATCAGCTAGCCGATCTCATGGCCAACCTGGCAGCATCATCCAACAACCTCAGAGTTTGGAGAGATAACTTTCCCCAAGACATCACCAATGCAACAAGCCATGAAAAGGATAATTCTCAAAATGGCAAGTCCCAATGAATTGAATTTTGAAATGAAGCTTATCACAGGAGCTTTCCTCACCATTGTTGGATTTCTTAGACCTTCTTCTCGAAATGCGAGTAATTGTCATGAGTGGATCGGGTATGCCATCAGGTTCGAGCTCAGGTGGAAAAACATGGGAAAACCTTCACACTCCCCACTTGGTTGATTTATGGTATTTCCCAGACCTCAAGACCAATGGCACATGCGCCATCAAAGTAGTCGTGTTCCAAGTTATCAGAGCCCGACATCTTTTTTGCTACATGGCTAATCGCAAGAAGTTGGGAAGGCATTTTTGCCCCTACCCATCATGGTGAGTTACTTCGACTTTGTCTTCCATCCCAAGTTATCCATTGCTTTTCCCAACACCCCTCGTTTCCCCTTGCAGAGTTTTTTTGGAATCTTCCCAGGTTTTGCGCATGTGTTTTGATCTTCCAAATCTTAAGTGGGTCGAGGTCAATATTTCCATATTTTGGAATGATTGTCTGCTCCTTCCCAATCACTCCCAAGGGTCGAGTCGTACCTTCTCCCATCGTAGTATCATCCAACCTGACTCCATCACTTTTAGCTCTCTCCACTCGACCCACTCCCTTTTAACTAACAAAGGCTCCTACCCCTCTGCTCGCACTCCTTCCTTAGCCACCCCTACCTCAGCTCTGTAGAACCTTCACTTCGACTCCCTCCACCTCCCGTCTCCCTGCTTCTGCCCCTTTTCCCCTGCTAAGAGCATGGCTTTCGTCGAACCAGCTCAGTTGAACCTCGACCCAACTACCCAAATTTTCATGGATGCCAAAGGATTCACTCCTTTCTTGCTAAAATTCTCTAGAGCCGAGGACCAAATCACCAAGGATTTTATCACCTCTTGGAACCAGGGTGAGGTCACCATCCAGGGAGTTCACTTCAAGGTGATGATCGAAATGCTAGCAGAAATCACCAGCTTCCCATTGATAGGTCACTTCATCCACCATGATAAGCACAACTGGGAAGAGGAGATGGATCAGTTCCTAGACAAAGGTAAGAGTTTGGGTTGGGACAAATCCACCCTTCACGTTTCTTCCCTCCCAACTCCTTGGAATATTGCCATTGTTCCCATAATGCAGTATGTGACCTACGATGACCCGGAGAAGCCTCTGCGAAGCTTCCACCTAACCTTCATCAACCACCTCCGGGATGGCAAGGCAATCTATGTCCCTGATTACCTCCTGTACTCCCTTTCCCTGACCCTCAAAAAATGTCAAAAGTCGAATGGGAAGCCGCTTCACCAAGGGCTCTTACCTATCATCTTCAAGCATGCCCTAGCCAACAGGCCCCCTTGTCCACAATGTCAAGCCTATGTCTGCAAGTCCCCCTGATGAGGTCCCCCCTTTGCCCAGTCATCTTGTTGAATCCCCTATCAACCCTGGTCTAGTTGGGGGTCGCTCCAAGCCTTCCCCTCTCAGGAGTGCTAGGCGAAGCGAGTAGAAGAAGTATGCGACTGCATCAAATACTCCCTCGGTGGCCAGATCCTCGACCAGGCTCAAAAGGCCAAAAGTGGAGCCTTCCTCTTCCTCTACTCACGTCATATCCGATTCTACGAGTGACAAGGAGGAACCGTGCTCCCAGATGTTGTTGGAGCTAGTGGCTTCCACCATAGGCACATCTATCAAGTACCTGGAGGAGGCCTCCAAGATTCTGTCTTGTTATGTTGCAAGGAAGAAGGATGATACCAAAAATTGATAGGCATGGGACCCTCCCTTAGGTCTAGAGGCATGCAGGCTAGCCTTGTTCCTTCGCTGGTGAATCTGGATTATCAGCTCTTTTTGGGTGCGACAGTGTTCGGGCGGGACTTTTGAAGGTGATACAACTAGTTTTTGGGTTTTGCCTTTGTCTGATCGGAATTTGGTTTTCTATTTTTCTGGTTTTTTGTTTCAACTGGTTTCTTGTTTCAAGTGGTTTCCCCTCTGGGTCTTAGAGGGTTTTGTGATGGTCGTTAGTACCTCTACGGGAATTTTGTCCCTGTGTATGGCTTTACAACCCTGAATGTAATAAGGTTTTGGGTTCCTTTCAAAACCTGCAATGTAAATACAACTCAAATTACCAAAAAAAATATTGGGTCGACAAAGAAAGGAAAAGAGAAAGTCCCAAGCATGAGACTAAAGTGACAAGCTAAAAAGGTAGTTGATGTTGGGAAATAAAATAAAGTGGATAGGACCTTGAACCATGACTTGCAATAGTGAGAGGAAGAAAAGGGGGTGGCAGATGGTACCCAAGCAACTCTAAATCTTGGTGGGGATAAAACCCCCAAAGTATAAAAAATGAAGTTGATATCATGGAATTTCAAGGGAATGAATGTCCCTACCACTCAAAGGGTGATTAAGGACCTTAGGCATAATAATCATCCAAAAATTTTACTGCTTCAAGAAACTAAATTTTTTGAAGGAAACATGCAATCTATAAAGAAAGTTATTTGGAATAATGCAGAGTGGGTAGCAAGTGAAGCTACATGAGCCTCTAGGGGTGTTTGGACCCTTTGGAATCTGAACACTTTATCAAGTAGTTGATTTAGAAGAATGATAGGTTCATTTTAGTTTTATTCTATTCTAGTTTTTTTATTTTTCTTGGATTGTTACAAATGTTTATGCCCCCAACTCCCTAGTGGGGAGAAGAAGAGTCTAGGAGGGGTTGCTGGACCTTAGAAGCCACTTCCCCAATTACCCCTAGATGATTGTTGGGGATTTTAACACTACTCTTATGCCCAATGATAAGATTGGTGGTTCCAAGGAGTTTATTGATAGCATGGAGGATTTCTCCCAATTTGTTTCTTCTAGTGGTCTCATGGATGTTGATTTGAGAGGGCAAAAATATACATGGTCAAACAGAATATTGGGTGAGGCTCTTATTCAAATTTGCCTTGATAGAGTGTTGGTATCTCGGATTGGTTTGCTAAATTCAATAATTCAACTTTGTTCTCCCTTCCTAGGATTACCTCCAACCATAATCCACTCATTCTAGAAATAGCTAAGGGTTCAAGGATTAAAGGTCACCCCTTCAAATTTGAGTCCATGTGGTTGCAACATCTTGATTTTTAAACTTTAATCCAAGAGTGGTGGAATATTGATATTTGTGGCACTCAAATGTTTAAAATTGTTCAGAAGTTAAGGCATATTAAAAGGAATTTGAAAATATGGAACATGGAAGTCTTCAATGATATATTTAAGCAGAAGGAAGCCATCATTCTTGAGCTCCAAAATATTGAACTTTCTATGACTTCTCAAGGGAGAGATGATACTTTAGCACAATAGGAGAAGTCTCTCCTTAGCAATTTTTATAATGTCCTAGCTAAGGAGGAGTTATTTTGGTGACAAATTTCCAAAGCTTTGTGGTTAAAATAGGGGGATTAAAACTCTAGATTCTTCCATATTTTTACCTTGCGTCATGGCACAACCAATAGAATAAGGAAAATTAGAAGAATTGATGGCTCCCTTGCATCCAAAGAGGAGGATATTAGGCAGGAAGCAATAAACTTCTTTCGAGAATTATTGTCAGAAGATACAACATACAATGAGGAGGCTTTCGAGGTCATTCTGAGGTCCATCCCATCCTTGATTAATTCAGATCTGAATGCAGCCCTTACTTGCCATTTTTTGAGGAGAAAATCAAGGAGGCATTATTCTCTATGAAAGGCAAAAAAGCATCGGGCCCAGATGGTTTCCCTCCTATTTTCTTTCAAGCCCTTTGGGATATTATTGGCATGGATGTGGTTAATGCAATTAGAGAATTTTATATGTTTGGAAACCTCTTACAGGATTGGAACACTACCTTCCTTGTACTTATTCCCAAGAAGCATGGTGTAGATGACCTAAAGGACTTCAATAAAATTATCTTGTGTAATTTGGTTTATAAAATCCTCATGAAGACCTTAGCCAATAGGTTAAAAAAGGTGCTACCAATGGTTATTTTCCAAAACCAAGGCAAATTTATCTCTGGAAAAAATATTCTGGATGGTATTATCACCATCCATGAGTCCATGCACTCAATGGAGAAAAGTGGAACAACTAGTATGATGGTCAAATTAGATATGAATAAGGCCTACGATCGGGTATCGTGGCTCTTCTTGGATAGAATCCTAGAGAAGTTTGGTTTTAGTGACCAATGGAGAAGATGGATTCAAACGTGTTTATCTTCAGCCTACTTGTTGGTCTTGGTTAATGACTCTCATATAGGTTTCTTTCATAGTGAAAGGGGAATTCGATAGGGGACCCCCTTTCTCCTTACCTCTTTATTCTGATGGCAGAGGCATTAGGAAGGATGTTGAACTCAACTAAAAACTAGAATTTGATCAAATAAATTAGACCAATCATGGCTATGGAGCCTATAACTCACCATAAATTCATGGATGATACTATTATTCTTGGTCAAGCTTTAGTCAAGGAGGTGAGGGGTATTATGTGGGTGTTATCCTTGTATGAACAAGCTTCCAATCAGAAGATCAACTTCTCTAAGAGCAAAGTTTTTTTATCAACACTCCTATCCTTAGATAAAGGAAGATTATGAATATTCTCCAATGCTCAAGCATAGAGTTACCTTCAACTTACCTTGGTATGCCACTCTTCAAAGGCCCAATCAAGGAGGAGCATTGGAACCTAGTCTTAGATAGGTTTCAAAGGAATTTGGCTGGTTGGAAGGGGGATATTCTGAGTTAGGTAGGTAAGCTCCAACTATTGAGGTCTACTCTTCAAAGTATTCTCATCTTCTTTATGTCTCTATTCAAGATTCCTACCAAAGTTGTTGATAGGATAGAACAAATCCAAAGAATATTTATTTGGACAAGTGTGGAAGAGAGGCAACATATCTCTTTGGTGGCCTGGGATAAGGTTTGCACTCCCAAGAAAGAGGGAGGGTTGGGAGTAAGGAAAATTAGACAGATGAACAAAGCCCTTATGTCTAAATTTGGTTGGTGGTTGATCCATGAGGAATCTACTCTATGGGAAAAAATATTGAAGATCAAGTATCTGGAGAACTTGGTCCCCTTCTTTCGGTGCAAAAATCCTTTGATGGGCTCAGCCCTATGGAATAATCTTGTGAAAACTAGAGAGGTATTATGGAGAGGGCTATGTTGGGTGGTTAAAAATGGAGAGGATGTGGATTTTTGGGGTGATAGTTGGTTGCTTGACCATCCCCTCTATTTTGATCCTAGACTAAATGTTTTGGAGATCCCTTTGACTGAAAGGTTTGGCAAGAAAGTCTTTGACTACATGCTGAATATGGACAACTTTGTCACCTGGAAAGATATTTCTATTGATTTAGCTGATTCAAACATTCATCATTATCTTCAGGAATTAAATTCTAAACTACAACGGTATCACCTTGTGAACTCCCAATAGAAGGACCATCTGATATGGTGTTGGGATCCCTCTGGTGAGTACTCTATTAAATCTAGTTATTTGGCTCAAAGGGAGACTATCTCTCCACAAGTCCCTATGGGAAAGATGTGGCCAAAGTTTTTGACCCCCAAAATTACCCTTTTCCAATGGCTGGTGATTCAAAATAAGATCCTCACCTTGGATAACTTAAAAAGAAGGGGATGGCTCCTCCCCAATAGATGTACCCTTTGTTGCAAAGACGAAGAGTCGGTTGATCATTTATTTATTCACTGCCCCTTTTCTTATAAAGTGCTAACTTTGTTGTTGGCTAAATGCAATACAACTTGGATTTTGCCAAATTCCTTTTTGGAAATTTTTGACCAATGGTAGTCCCCTTTCTCTAGAAAAATACTCAGTTCCCTTTGGTGTTTGTTACTTCCTCACTTCATCTGGAGTATATGGTTAGAAAGAAACAAGAGAATTTTTGAAGGGAAGGAAAGAGGAACAACAATGGTCTTTCATAGACTTAAGGTTGCTACTAGTGAAAATATTTTAGCCTAGTATGAGGACGAAGGATGGGAAAACCAAGTTGAGTTGCAGATTGCCAAGACTTGGAACCTCCCTCTCCTAAAACACAAGGAAAATTAGGTTCAAGTTAAAATAAGGAACACTAGATGGAAACCACCCCCCAAGGATGGTTTAAGTTAAAATTTTATGGAGCATCAAAAGGCAACCCAGGTAAGGCTGGAGGAGGAAGCATTCTCAAAGATGTTGGTGGTAACATAGTCAAAGAAATTGTAGAACCTTTTGGGATTGACTCTAACCATAAGGTAGAAACCAAGGCCATGCTTTCTGGTTTGCGGATGGTTCTAAGGCACAACTGTAGGAAGCTAATTATTGAGGGGGATTCTTTGAATGTTGTTAACATGTTGAAGGGGGTTAATAGCCCTAGTTGGAGCCTATCCAATATTATAGAGGATGTCAAATCCCTCCTTTAGATCTATGAAGAAGTGGTGGTGCAACATGTTTACAGGGAAGGAAATATCAAGGTAGACTGGTTAGCTAATATAGGGGTGGAGAGTGTTTCCCCTATGAGTTGGGATAGGGAGTTCCCTAAGGACCTACTGAATATTATTGATCATGAGAAGAAAGCAAACTAATTGGGTCAAGGGGTCATGTTTTGGAAGGCCTTTCCAATTGACTTTTTCTCTCTTATCAAGGTTTACAAGATGTTATCTCACTTGGAGTTGAGAGGGGATCTCCATGAGTCCTATAGAATAATGTGCAAAGGGCATTATCTTGGCATTATATTTTACTGTGTTGTGAATTTTCTAGCTGTGTTAAAAATTTGGTGGCCAAGATTCCCCTCTAAAGGTAAATTTGAGGCTTCCAAAGCGTGGATATGGTTCTCCAACTATGTTTGTTTCAGAAGATGTTGGTCTTTCAGCTTTGTTTGGCTCCAATGTAGGATATTGAGCAAAGGGTATTATATTGGTAGTATATTTTCCTATGTTGTGTATTTGTTAATTGTGTTAATAATTGGGTGGCCAAGTTCCTTTCTTGAAGGTAAACTTGAGGCTTCCAAAGCATGGATATGGTTCCTCAAGTGTGTAAGTCTCAGAAGATGTTGGTCTTTCAGCTTTATTTGGCTTCAATGTAGGACTTTGAGCAAAGGGTGTTATCTTGGCACTATCTTTGTTTGTGTGGTGAATTTATTAACTATGTTGTTGGTTGGGCTCTTCTAGGATCGACTGAGGTATTTCTTGGTCATAGTAAGGATCACTGATGGGAATCTTGAGGAGGTGGAAGCGACTAGGATGCTTATGAAATTATTGTATTCCCTTTGATTTGGTTTTCTTTGTTGGATTTTAAGTTTGGGTTGTGTAGTGTTATTAGTGTTATCTTGTGTTTTTCAACCCAATTTTACTGTTTGGATCCTAGCTTTTAGATGTTGAAGATTGTTTTGACCTTCTATGTTATCTGGGCATTATCTTCTCTCTGTTTTGTTCTATTGGCCTATTTCTTTTGGCTTTTATATTTTGGGCCTATGGTTTTTCTTCATTTTGTCATGCTTGGTTAAGGTGACTTCCTTGTAAAAGGGTTAGGGCCCTTTCTAAACCTTGTTTTTTCACCCTATCAAAAAAATATATTCAATTACATTTTGGAAAAACACTTCTTGATCCAACTTCACCCATTATAATTAAGCTTCATGATAATGATATTGGACCAAAAATGCCACCTTTTACTACATCTCCTCACCAAGAGGATGAATTCCTCAAGAAAACAACCCTCCAAGTCCTCACCAAGCACTATATCCTGAGCACCTCAAGCCTAGAGAAGAACCATTTATAGAACTTGATCTATTAATGAAACTAGAATACCTAAACTTTATGATTCATTTATTGTAAATAATTAAATATGTGCATCTCCTTAATAATACTATTCAATAATTATGCATTAAGAAACCTAGAAGAAAGAGAAAACAATATCCTAAAACCATACAGGTGGATGGTAAATTAGTAGATTTACTTGTTGGTAAGCTCGTTCCACCTAAATAAGGTAAATTAGGTAGCTCAATAATAATAGTTTCCATAGGCACTATCAAGATACCAAATATTTTAATTGATTAAGGAATTGTGATTAACGTCATGACCACAAAGACCTTGGATGAACTATGCTTATCAGATATACGTCCAACCTCTGAGATCTTACAAATGGTAGATCAATCAATAGAAAACCTAAAAGTATCATAGAGGATGTTCCTATATTGCTAGATTCATGGGAGTATCAGGTTGATTTTATAGTTCTTCAATCTAGAGCCAAGGTAAATAGTTACCCATTAATCCTTGGTAGGCCATTGGTTGCAATGATTGTTGCCTTTATTAATTGTTGATCTAGGGACATGACCATTTCAAATAGAATACATCAAAGAAAATTTTCCTATATCCTCTTGCTAGACCTTCATTTTATTTTTCTAGGAATATATGGATGGATGAACCAAAGGAACAAGAAAACTTCTCTTACCTAGCCACAATCATCGTCAAATAACATGTTGAATAATTAGAAGATCCTCTTTCTATGGTACAATTAGATGCGTTTTAATAAACCAACACATCAAATAACATTGACCAAGACCAAGACTAGGTCTTTCAAATTATTTATAAGGATGAATACTTATCTCCAATGTCTTTAAAAGAAAACCAATTAGCCTTAGCACATGGTAGGCATAGTCATGAGTATTTTGTTGTTGAGTGTTCTTTGCAAGACATCATACCCTCTAGAATTAGTTTTAATGAAAATTATATCTATTTCTTGTTACCTCACCAAAGTATTTAAATCCACTAGTGATGGAATTTAAAGGAATTGAATCCATGCATCAAGGCAAAAAAATTATTGAAATCCAGCCATGCAAAACATTGAACATTAATAGCTAGTTATATGATGAAAAGGAAATAAAATTACTTATTGTGTTGAGTAAACACTCTAACGCTTTTGCATGGGATTACAGTGATATGAAGAGTGTTTTCCTAATATTTACACTCATCATATCTATACCATTGATTCAAAACCTATTTTTCAACCAAAGCAATGGATGAATCCTACTTTGAGATATATTATAAAAAACAAAGTTGAAAAATTACTAGAAGTAGGATTTATTTATCCAATTTTGATAGTGTGTGGGTTTCACCACTAGTAATTGTTCCCAAGAAGAATGGTAAATTATGTGTACAATGATTATTGTAAACTTAATAAATCCACATGTAAAGATTATTTTCTATAACCATTCATAGATCAAGTTCTTGACACACTCATAGGAAAGAAATACTTCTCTTTCCTTGATGGATTTAATTGTTATAACAAAATTTGGGTAGTACCAGAAGACTAGGAAAAGACAACCTTCACATGCCTTCGGGGTACTTTTTCTTATTGTGTCTTATATTTTGGCCTTTGTAATGCTCCTACAACATTCGAGCGAGTAGCCCTTGCTATTTTTGTTGATCTCACAAATGAATGTGTAGAAGTTTACATGGATGAATTTTTTGTGTACAGAGAAACTTTTAATAAATTTGTCCACAATATTGATAAAGTATTCACTCACTTTGAGGATCCTAATTTATCCCTAAGCCATGAGAAATGTTTGATGTTAATGGATGAAGACATTGTCTTGGGACATCACATCTCATTTAAAGGAAAAAATAGATCCTAAAAATATTGAGAGTATACTATAATTTTCTCCCCATAAAACACCAACTTATATTAGAAGTTTCTTAGGGTATGTCGATTACTACCGATATTTTATCCAATATTTTAGTAGAATTGTAACTCTTATGATATCTTTATTAGCTAAAGGTACTGAATTTCAATGGACAAATGCATGTTAGAATGCATTGATACATTAAAAGAAAAACTCATTTCTACTCTTGTGTTACAAGAACCAAACTAGAAGATTCAATTCCACATCCACATAGATGCATCTAACAATGGAATAGGTGCAGTCCTCAGCCAAGAAGAAGAAAATGGGAAACACTATGACATTATTATATTAGTAAAAATTTAGTTGGAGCTAAAAATAACTATATAACTACTAAGAAATATTTTTTACTAGTAGTATATGCTATGAATAAATTTCACTATTATATCATTGGATATCAAGTGTTTTTCACACCGATCATGCAATGATAAAATACCTATGGAACAAACCCATTGTTAGTGGTAAGATTATTTGATGGTTACTACTTTCCAAGAATTAGATATCACTATTGTTGATTAACTTGGTAAAGCTAATGTGGTATCTCATTTTTTGTCAAGATTGTATATTGTAGGTGATCATGAGCTAGTGGAGGATAGCTTCTCGGATGAACATATTTTTTGTGATATCAACATATTCTCCATGGTTTATGAATATCATAAACTATTTAGCAACAAGGAAGATTCCTTCATATTTTTATCTTAAAGAAAAGAAGTGTTTAGTTTGACTAGGTTTATTTTTTAAATGAATTAATGGCATATTATTTAAATGTAGACCTAAATTTGTTTTACATAGGTGTGTACAATAAGTTGAATTTTTTGACATCCTTCGAACATGTTTTTTTTATAGTAAAAGGTAAATATTTTATTCAAAAAAACTAATCAGCTTACAAAAATCCATTTTGATATCCTGCCTTTCATGGCAAGGCTCAAAATGTAGTTTTTATGTTTTCTTTTATCTGCCTAGGATATCTAAATCTTGTGTTCTTTAAACTTTACCTCCTTCTTAACTGTATATGTCCTCTTCCAAAAAATATTACTAAAGCCCTCTCTGTTCTTTTTATATTCCTGATAGCTTTCATGTTGCATTTGATTCCATAGTGGTGCCCAAATGTCTTGTTCTACCTTTGTCATCAGAGATTCTTCCTGTACTTTGGTATGCACTGTTTCTAATAACTTCCTTAACATAATACCCCAGGTCCTCTCTTTTGAACCTAATTTCTCTTTATAAATTATGTTGTTTCATTCCAACCATATTTTCCAGTAGATGAAGCCAATCTCTAAATTCCAAGTTGTGCTTAGGTTTTTGGATTTGAAGGTGTTATGTGACCAATAGTCCCAAAAATTACTACCATTAGGAGGATACCATTCTGTTTGGCTAAATATGGAGTACCACCAATTTCAGATTGTGTAAGCATAGGAGCAATAAAAAAGGATATGGTTTATAATTTCTACCTCTTGGAAGCACATTACACATCTACTGGATCCAATGAACCCCTTTCTTCTCATATTATCCTGAGTCATAATGCTTTTGTGAGCAACCTGCCATATAAAAAAATTAACCTTCGCCAACCTTTTGGTTACCATATTTATTTCCAGGGAAGTTGTTGTTGGGGTTGGTTCCTGATACTTTGGTGAGCCTTTCGGTAGTCTGCTTTCACTGTATAAGTACCTTGTTTCCCATATCCCCATGCTAGTTGGTCAGGTCCATATTTCCATAGCCATGTTCTTTTTTCTAGGATTTTTTTCAGTTCATATTTTTTGGCTTCCCATTCTTCACCTAACCACTGGTCAAAAATTTTCCATCTTCTTGAAGATTCTAGTTGTTGGCTTGGGGGGATGAGATACTGAGATATAAGAGTTTGGTCCTGATTATGAAGAGTCTCTCTGATGCCACTAAGATGAGGGTATTATTTGATAATGGGGGAGGAATTCCCAAGAATCATCCCATAAACTAATTTTTCTCCCATCACCTACTTTCCAATGTAAGTCTTCCTTAATCAGTGAGGCTCCTCTTTTGAGTGTTTTCCATATATCTGATCCCACACCTATAACTGACAACCGTCGGGCATCCTCCATTTTGTGTGCAAGGTAATATTAAGCTTTTAGAATTTGAATCCATAACTAATCTAGGTTTGTGATCCACCTCCAGTATAACTTCCCTATTAGTGATAGGTTGTTTGTTGTTGCATCTCTTATTCCAAGACCTCCCTCTTCCTTTGGTTGAGAGGAATTTCTCATAGCTTACCAAAGCATTTTTCTAATTTTCTTGTATTCCTGACCATAAGAACTTTCTCAATAGTTTTTCCAAATCTTTGAGTATGCTCTTTGGGTTGCTAAAATGGAAAATTTGTAAACTGGCATTGCTTGTAACACTAACTTCAAAAGTGTGACTTTGCCTCCAAAGCTTAACCATCTATGAGACCAGTGTGACAAATTTGAGAAAATTTTATCTTTTATGGATTTCCAATCTTTCTTTTTTAGGATTTTTTCTATTAAGGTAATTCCCAAGTAATCTAATGGACACGAGGCCATTGAGAACCTAAAAATATTTGCTATCTGATCTCTAATTCTCTTTTGTACATTAAGGAAGACAACTTTAAATTTTTCTTCATTTAGAAGTTGGCATGTGGCTGCAGTGTAGCAGTCTAATATTTCTCTAATACTGGTTGCTTCTTTTATTGTTGCTTCCCCCCATAATCCTATATCATCTATGAATTGTATATGAGTGATAGCTATATCTCTATTTATTTGAATTCCTATAATGTTGTTCTCTGCTTTTCTTCTGTATGAGTCTTCTCAGTCCTGCAAAAATAATAAACAAATATGGAGAGAGAGGATCTCCTTGTCTAATTCCTCTACTAACCTTGAACAGTGGGGAGGGGGTTCCATTGATGAGCACTAAAAAGGAGACTGTGGAGATGCATTCAAGTATCCAGTTGATCCATTTGATCCATAAATTCCCAACTCACTCTTTCATAGGCCTTGGATAGATCTAACTTTAGGAACATTCCCTTGTTCTTTCTTTGGCCCATCTAGTGTATAGTTTCTTGTGCTATTACAATCTCATCTAATATTTATCTACCCTACACAAATCTCCCTTGTTCAGGAGATATGCTATTTGGTAATATAGCTTTTAGTATGTTGTCTATTACCTTTGTGATGATCTTATAGATCACATTGTAGAGGGCTATTGGTCTATAATTGGTTATATTATCCATCTCTCCTCCCTTTGGAATCAAAGTTAGAAAAGTATGGTTGAGGGATTTGAGAATCCTACCATTGGATTTGGCTTCTTCTACTACTCTAGTTATATATTCTCCTATAATATCCCAAAAAGCTTTCTAGAATCTATTGGTAATCCATAAGGACCTAGGGATTTTCCTAATTGCAGGGAGAATATTATTTATTTCACCTCTTCTTCTTTGATCTCTTTCATAAGCTCCTCATTATGCTCTTGAGAAACTAATCTGGGAATACTTTCTAAGATTTTCTGCTGGGATTATTTTGATAGATGTGAATATGTAGTAAAAAAAGTGGAGAAAAAATCATTAGATACTTTTTGCATACCTTAAGTGGTGGTTTCTAGGAGTCCATCTGCATTTGTTAAAGCATCAATCCGGTTATAGTGTTTTCTAGTTGTGGATGACTAGTGAAAGAAATTTATATTCCTATCTCCTTCTTAAAGCCAAGTAATTCTAGATCTCTGCTTCCAATAGGTTTCGTCTTTCTTATCTGTCTCCTCTTCCTCTTGCATTAAGAGATTTTCATGGGAGAGTAATTCCTCTAAAAGGGGTTACGAACGAATTCTTCCTACAACTCCTTGCATTCTCTCAACTAGCTCTACTCTTTGTTGCTGAAAATCTGATCTTTAGAAAATGCTTTTTTTTTTAATTTATATTTGATATATTTCAATATGGAGTGTAGCTAAAATTGTGTCCTTCCAAATACTAGTTTCTCTTGTTGCAACCATTGTTGAACTAACTCTAGTAATTCTTGGTTTAGAAGCCAAAATTTCTCAAATTAATGGGTGGTTTTTGGATTGGGGTATTATGTTTGTGATATTTAGACGTACCAATAAATGGTCGAAAGATAACAAGTTTATGATTTCTAAATGATAGCTCCATGACTATTGAATTTCTTCCTCTATCAATATCCTATCTAATCTTGATTTCATTGATTGGTCTCCTTTCCTTTTATTGGTCCAAGTAGTACCACATCCTGGAGGTGGAATTTCAATAAAATTTAAATTATTAGCTTGGAATGTCAGCCTTTTCTCCATTTGGCTTATCCCAAGAGTTGTATTTTCTTTATTTTTCTCTGTTATTCCCATAATTACCTCCTTAGATGTATGTAGCTCTCTATTATACAGTACTAGAACTCCTTCTGTGTCTGGTTGTGGTTGATATTTATATTATTTTTGTTGTTCTTTGGTTGATGCAATTGTACCTTTATGGATTTTCCTTCTTCTACCTCTCATTACTTTTAGGTATTGTTTTTTTTTGTATCTGTATGTTGTGGATGATGAACCTCTTCTGCTACCAATTTCTCTAGATTTTCAATTTGATTTGAGTGTGGTAGATCCTCTCCTTCCATTGGATCATCTAGCCTGAGGATCTCATGTTTGTTGTATGGAGCCCTTATTTCTAGGCATTGATTTATATTTCCTCCCTTTTGCTGATTTCCTCCTCTTTATTGGATATTATTTTTTGTTCCTTTTCTCATAACCGTCTAAAATCTTTGTTCATTTTCTTTTTGCTGAAGTTGTTTTCTTGGGTTTGGATTAACTGGATATGTCTCCTTTGGCTAGTTTGGGGTAGCTTCTCACATAATATATGTGTTCTTGACATGCTCTACATCTAAAAGGCACAAATTCATAGTCTATTTGTTGTATCCATATATTCCTTCTGACTTTGAGGTCAATTTTTACCGACAATGGTTTTCCCAAGTCCATCTCCACACAAATTTTGGCATACGTTGCTGATACTCCTTTCATTGATTCTCTTGATCTACCTATGTATTTTACCAATAGATTACCTATCAACTCCAAAATTTCCTCTTTCTAGTATTCTAAAGGAAGTGCAAATAATTTTAGCCAAATTGGAGCTATCGAGGGTTCAATTGAAGGATCAAAAGCGGGTCGTCATGGTTGCATGAATAGACCTCCCTCAAAAGCTTTGTCCTTGTCAGATATCATTATGAATTTAGCTACAAAGTATCCGTTCGATAATGTGAAAATATCCAATTCCCCTTGTGGTGCCTAATACTTTTTGATCTATGAGTACAAGAACCTTGTAGAAGGTCAGAGTCCCACAAAGTTGCATATTAAGGCATGCTTGGATTTATACACAATCTCATCTACTATGAGTTCTTCTGCAATTTCTAACACTAGGACTATTTTTGTCTGAGGTAAACATCTGATCTTTGGAATTTGCTCCAATTTTTCAATTTATATCTGATATATTTCAATCTAGAGTGTAGCTAAAATTGTGCCTTTTCAAATGTTGGTTTCCCTTGTTGCCACCATCGTTGAACTAACTCTGGTAATTCCTGGTTCATAAGCCAAAAGTTCTCAAATCTGAATGGGTAGTTTTTGGACTGGGGTATTCTGTTTGTGATATTTAGACATACTAACAAATGGTCGGAAGATAACAAGTTTATGATTTTTGAATGATAGCTCCATAACTATTGAATTTCTTCCTCTATCAATATCCTATCTAATCTTGATTTATTGCTTGGTCTCCTTTCCTTTTATTGGTCCAAGTAGTACCACATCCTGGAGGTGGAATGTCAATGAGAAATAAATTATTAGCTTGGACAATCAGGAGTTTGTCCTTCTCACTGAGATGATTTAGGCATCCCTCTTGGTCATTCACTGACATCTTGGCATTGAAGTTTCCACCCACCAGGAACCTATCTTCTGGGTAAGCTTCTAAATTGACTTCCATTAGGTTTTTTGTTCCTGCACTTCCTTCATTTCATAAAATTTAATAATTAGCCAAACTAAGTCTGATTCTCTATCTCTCATTCTGGTCATCAAGATCCCTCTAGATGATGCTGCTCCTACCTATTGAAAAGTGTATCTATTCCACAAAGTGACCATTCCCCTAGAGAAACCATGGGAATCTTGGGCCTCATAGTCTCCACTCCTCCAGCATCTCTTGGATATTATTTGTATTGCTTCCAATGATGCTCTAGTTTATTGTAATAAAACCACATCTGGGTGGTTATCTTCTATCATACGTTTAAAAACCAATCGTATTTCCATGTGTGCATAATCATTAGTAACCCATATTGTAGAATTTTGCTATGGGTTTAACCATGTCTGCCTCTCTCAATTGTTCTCCTTGTATTTTTTCTTTGTTTGTCTTTCTACCTACTCCTTGAGATTTTGCATTTTTTTAGCCTTTTCTCCATTTGGCTTATCCCAAGGGTTGGATTTTCTCTATTTTTCTCTACTATTCCTATAATTACCTCCTTAGATGTATGTGGCTCTTTATTGTATAGTACTAGAGCTCCTTCTATATTTGGTTGTGGTTGCTCTTTATATTCTATTTGTTGTTATTTGGTTGATACAAATTGTACCTGTATGGATTGTCCTTCTTCTACCCCTCTCATTACTTTTAGGTATTATTGTTTTTATATATCTGTATGTTGTGGATGATGAACCTCTTCTACTACCAGTTTCTCTAGATTTTTTATTTGATTTGAGTGCGGTAGCTCCTCTCCTTCCATTAGATCATCTAGCTTGAGGATCTCATATTTTTTGGATGGAGCCCCTCCTTATTGGCTTTGATTTGTATTTACTCTCTTTTGCTAATTTATTCCTCTTTCCTGGTTATTATTTTTTGTTCCTTTTCTCATAACCATCTAAAAAACTTATTCGTTTTCTTTTTGCTGAGGTTGGTTTTCTGGGTTTGGATTCACTGGATTTGTCTATCCTTTGGCTACTTTGGGCCAGCTTCTCAACAAATTTATGTATTCATGACATGTTCTACATCTGAAAGACACAAATATATAGTCTATTTGATGTCTCCATATATTCCTTCCGACTTTGAGGTTAATTTTCGTTGGCAATGGTTTTACCAAGTCCATCTCCAAACAAATTCTGGTATACGATGTTGATCATCCTTTAATTTATTCTCTTGATATGCCTATGTATTTGCCCAAGATATTACCTATCAAATCCAAAATTTCCTCTTTCCAGTATTCTAAATGAAGTGCAAATAATTTTAGCCAAATTGGAGCTATCAAGGATTCAGTTTGAGGATCAAAAGCAGGTCACCATGGTTGCATGAATAGACCTGTAGGACTATGTTATACGAACCTCCCTCAAAAGCTCTATCCTTATTAGATATCATTATTAATTCAACTACAAAGTTTCCATTCGATAATGTGAATATATCCAATTCCCCTTGTGATGCCCAATATTTCTTGGCCCAAGAGTACAAGAACCTTGGAGAAGGTTGGAGTCCCACAAACTTGCATATTAAGGTATACTTGGATTTATACACAATATCATCTGCTATGAGCTCTTCTATAATTTCTAGCACTGGGATTATTTATGTTTGAGGTAAACATCCATTTATTTTGGCTTGTTTAGCTTCAATCTCCTTTATTTTACCCATTAAGTGTAGGATTTTTTGGGCCTGTCATCCTGTATCATCTCCATTTTCGTTACTGCCTTTGATCACTTCTACAAAGGATTTCATATTAGGTCCTTTGGGACTCTGAGTTCTTCCATCAGAATTATCTTGTGTGAACCCTCCTACCGAGTATTCTCCCATTGAATTATCCCCCCTTGTAAACCCTAATTTTTCACCTTTTATCCAATATATCAAAGAAAACTGACCTTAAATAAATAAAATGTTCAAGTATGGCTAAAATTGCTAAGCAGAACTTGCTTGTTCACACACAAAAATCAATAGCATTCCTTTAACCCTGCATGTATTGGATTTTGGTATTTGGCTCAAATTTTGTCACTCTTCTCTCTTAGATCACCAAAGCTTTTCGTAGTTGAAACCCTTCAAAACCCTCTTGCCAGCTCCACTCCATTGCTCTCCAGGGATGCAGACCATTCTGGAGGTTCTCCAAATGATCAACATCCTTCGAACATGTTATAATGAACCTTTAAGAGGACATTATTCTGCAAAGAGAACTATCCAAAAGGTTCTTGGTGCAAGATATTATTAGCCCTCGCTCAATTGGGATGCCAAAAATATGTTCAACATTATAACCCATTGCCATAGATGAGATACCTCTCTAACCTCAAGTGGTCCTAAAGCCATTTGAGAAATGGGGGATTGAATTTATTGGCCCGATCAATCCACCATCCCAAGGAAAACAACATATTTTGGTTTATATAGATTATGTAGCCAAGTGGATAGAGGTTCATGCATTCAAGCATGTTTACAAAGATAAAGTGGTTGACTTCCTATATAGATATATTTTCCAAATATTTGGTGATCCTTATGGTATTGTGTCAAATCAAGGACCATAGTTCATTTCTAAGGTGGCATCAAAATTCACACATTTCTACAAGGTAAATCATAAATAGGCATCTCCTTACCATCCATAGATAAATGGATAAGTGGAAGTTACCGATAGAGAGCTTAAGAATATTTTACTAAAGATAATACCTTCCAATATTGTAGATTGGGTGAACAAATTGCCTAAGGTTGTGTTTGTATATAATACCACATGGAAGTGAGCCACATGTTTCACCCCATATGAGTTTATAGATGGTAATAAGTCAATACTTCGTATTGAATTTGAGCTTCAAACACTTCATACAACACTAGAGGTGAGCATTGATTTATCCAAGGTATAGTAGGAAAGAGTCCTCGAGTTAAATGAACTAGAAAAATTTCATATAAAAGCACTACATCGCATAGAGATCCTCCAACAACAAAGGAAGATATGGTAGGATAGCCACATCAAGAATAGCAAATACAAGCTTAGTGGCCAAACATTCCTATTCCCATTACCAAGATTTTGTTGAAACAATGCACACTACATGGTTGGGACCATACAAGATAGAGAAAGTTTTTGATAATGGTGCAATATGACTCCTACCCATCAATAGTTCTAGAGACCACCTCTTGGTTAATAGGCATCACTTGCAACTCTATAATAAGTTGATCACCAAGGAGGAATTTTTTGCATAGTTTTTATCATAGTCTAATCTACATATGATGGAAGAGGCTTAATCTTACAATTTAGGTACTCATTGAGTTACTATACCTCTAAAAAAAACTTAGTTGTGAAAATCCCCTATGGACGCAATCGGGATAGAAGACGGTTAAAAACCAAAAATGGTAGCCACTTATGTTCCATAAAAATAAAAAATAATAGTAATAATAATAAATAATACAAGTTAGCAAAAGCCAATTGTTGATGAAAGCTCTAGCTCTTTGAGATATGGTCCTATTCTTGGGTAAACTTCATGATAATAATGTTCAACTACTCTAACAACATATGGAGTTATATTCTACAATAAGGTTTGCATTTTTTATTTTTAATATTATTTAATATTATGGATAATTACATCTAGTCCATTTTAGACATGGTACCATGCACACTCAGATGGTAGATAACTAATTTTGGTTAATATTATTTTGGCATTAAAATATTTTTGATGCCTAATATGCATTGAAATGTTCTAGGAATTCCACTTGCATTGAAATTCCTTTGCTACTCTCTACACTAGATATTTGCCACTTGTTCTAGTACTTATTTCTCAAAAGGATATTTTTTTGGTGCCTTATGGGCCTGCTTTTCAAAAAAATTGAAAATACAACCCATGGGAGACGTGTTTATTTCAACTAGGGAGTACACCACAAGATTGCCATGTCAACAACTATAAAATAAGCAGATTACCTCAAGATGGGGGATGACGTTTGGTAGTCAATATTGATGCCTATACGATAGATGATGATACACCTACCACCTAGTCAAACATGTGATATCTATTGTCATGTTGTGTGCGACACATTAGGCCATCATGATGGAAACCAAGGTAACTTGAGTCCCATGTCACCATTACATCATACAAAAAAAAAGCAAAAGATATATTTGAGTAGATAAAATTTAATTCCATGTGCTCGAGTAACTACCTTAACCAATCTAGATGGTGACATATATCACCCGTTGTACCGTGACCGTTGCAACATGCATTTTTGGAACCTATGCCTATTACTCCTCATATTGAAACAATGCAAAATGTAATTTAAAATTATGCCTATGACTCACAAATTAAAGACGTCTGTTGTTTTAACATGCATTAAAGATTTTCTACACCCAAAGCAATTTGATTGTTCCTACCTACTCTAGAGTCCTTGTGTGCATTTTTGGTGCATCCACATAATTTAAAGCCTGAACCAAACAAGGGAAGGACACATGCAAATACACAAAAAGGTGCACCATGTCCACAACTAACCTGGCACAACACAATAATGCATGAACAGGGTGTGATACATGGTAGTGACTTATTCCCATTGTGTGTTTCAAAAGGATATGATAGAAAATATTGAGAAGATATTGCATTGGGATGGATGCATGCTTTTTTGGTCACCATACCCAAGGGGTTATTACCAAATTATGTGTTATCATTTCCTAAATTACATGGGTCGCTTATGCAATCATGCAACGATAATGGTGATGCATGAATCGAACTTATTGCTCTAACTAGCACCAAGTGTAACTATTTATCATATTTTGTTTTTGGAACTTGTTGTAGCTATATTTTTAAAACATTAAATCTTCCTGTAATGTCCAACACAATGAAGGGTGCATATGTTCTTTTTTTCATACACTACATAGTAAAAATTAGAGGATTGCAATAGTTTGTACTCTATCTGACACAATAGGTGGATAAAAGCAAAAATCAAAGTCACATTCTACTTTTGAAATTGATCATAATATTGAGGTAGCAAAAAAATTGTCAAGTAGGGTGGATGGATTTTCTATAAATGTTTGAAGAAAGCAATGAAGCCCTCACTCAAGAGTTTTTTTTAAAACTCCATGAGTCTATTGCAACAATTCAAGGCATCAAAATTAAGGTAATAGCTAAAATTCTAAGCCAAATTTCTAGAAATCCTAAGGAAGAAGATATTTTTAAACCTATGGCTCCACTATCAGAGTTGTTTAAAGTCTCCAGAGAAAATAGTGATCCCAAGTAGTCATATGAGATGAAGGATATCTTGTGTAAGGGAATTAAGCATTTAAGTTTGATGCCACCATGGTATACTATGGCCCTTTAGGCCATGAAATTCCTCACATGTGATGGTTAGTATTCAGTTCTCTCAATGCCACACATCAAAATATTGACGCACCTGCGACATGGGGTCCAAAAACTAAACTTGAGGGTTAATCTACCATTGCACCTTCATGTTGCCTTATAAACCATAACAAAGGAGCAAGAAGGCAACAAACCCCTAAAACACCATGGGTTGATCAAATAAATATATACATACCATTTTACCTAGGGTGGGGTTGGTGAGGAACAATGGTAGTAATTCCTCATGTTGTCTTTTAAGCTTAACTATCTCAAAATATCATAGGTCCCAATATAAAGAAGCCACAATATTAAAGGTCTAAATATTTTTTCCATGTATTATATGGAATTGAAACGGGCTCCACCCGTATTACATCATCATCACATAGTGTTATTACAACAAATATTGCATATTATCCATGTATCATTTGGTAAGATTCGAACCTGGATCTCCTTGAAATGTTGAGGAATTTAATCGGTTGAGCTAATGCCACTTTATTAAAGGTCTAAATATTAATATTAAGGAGTAAAATAATAATGTGAGAAATTAAATGTATATCTAGGCCAATATAATAATGAAATAACATTCACTTATAATATTAAATATGAATGTAAAATGGCCAAAATCATTCATGAACAAGCATGAAGAAAACTTACAATATTAATTGCTCAAAATCTGTATACAAGCTTTACTATCAATGCTTACTTCTTTTCTCTTGTTTCTATTTCTAGTATTCCATTATTCAAATATTTGTCTCCATAATATAGACATAGAAGATGACTCTTCATATACTTGACTATTGCTCTCCATATGACAACTCCTATGACCTTTAGCTTATCATCTTGCCACTTGTATACTAGACTCTTCACTCTCTTCTTACATGAATACTGGAACATATGACACTTGCACACTTCTACATGACTCTTAATCTCCTACATACATTCCTAATATAAGACACTTGTGCACATCCTCACATTACATATTTGCACACTTACATACATGACACTTGTGCACATTCTCTCAATACACACTTGCACTCTAACTTACATGATACTTATGCATTTCCTACACATTGACACTTACATAAAAGGGAAATATAAATCACTCATCTAAATATAGACTCAATCCTAATCCATTACATGTTTACATTTGTACCATGAAGGTACCATGGGGATACATTAACATGTACCAAATAATGTAATATTCTCCAATTCCCCCTATATCACATTAGTTGGTTATTGAAGACTTTAGTCTTCAATCATGGTCTTTGTCTTTGTTCTTAAATATTCATATTACCTTGCATTGATCATGATATCCTGCTTGATATTCATAAAGTTCATCTTCTTGCTTGAGTTCTACTTCATATTCATTATTTTTATCTTCTTTAAGTGGTTCATGAACTGCTTGAGCTTCTTCTTTGTTCTTGATATTTGGTTCATCTGATTTTTCTTCTTTGGTGTGTACCTCTGATAGATGAATATCTTTACCCTTTGATTCATGTGCTTCATTTGATCTAGTTTTCTTATAATCTTGATATTGTCTTGTATCTTTTGAACATTCACTTAGAGCATCATAATAATTTCCTAAATTAGATGAACTTGGAATGTCAATATTGCATGTAGAATGAAACATTGTTTTTAGAGATGATTTATTTGATTCACTTGTATCAATATCTACTTTCATTTTTAGAGTTTCAATCAAATCCTTTTGTTTTAGATTTTATCTTTATGAAGTTTAAGTGAAAACAATGTCATATATAGTATATTACTTGCAAGTAAAATAAGACAACACCTTGCAAATAACACAATGAAATACAAGCAATTGCGAAATAAATGAATTTTGTATTAAACTTTATTGGAGCCTTAGTCTCCTTTTTACAAATGATTTACCCTAAGTGCACAGGGGTATGATTACAATAAGTGAATGCTTGCTTTCACATGATACAATGAGTACAAAGAGGGAAAAACCCCTTTGGCTAATCAAATGATTGGTGGTGTCTTCGGTCTTCTTTTGCTCCAATCCAATTGGTGAGTGGGCTTGAGTATCCAATGATTGGCCATTTATAGCTTCAATAGCTCTTCAAATACCTGTATCCTACACACATGGAAGTCAAAAAAGGGTCAATAGCACCTGTATACATGATTAGAAACCAATGCACATAAAACCCTTGAATGGATGCTTGTAGAAAACATAGAAATAAAACTTAAAAATGCCTTGCTAAAAAATTAATAACTTACTGATATTTGTTGCTCCAAATGGCCTAAAAATTTGTGGACATTTTTGGGGATGTCAAGAACCTACCCTCAAAATTTTAGCTCAATCCGAGTTCGGATGAGTGAGATATGGCCAAAATAATTTTGGCAATTTTTGTAGAACCATGAGCCTGCGATTGTGACTATGTAACTGTCAGAGGTGGTTGGGACTGTGTAACCGTGGATGCACGGTTGTGCAGATATGGTAGAAACCCTAAAAACTTGGATCTGGGACCTCGATGGCTCAAACTCCACGACCGTTGGTGACTCCTTGCAGCGATTTTGATAGTGTGACGATGTATTTTCTAGCCCCCTTTGCTTGATGGAATGGTGTTGCTTTTATAGGTAATTTTGGGTTTTGGAGGGAAAAGATAGGTGACAAGCAAGGGCTACCAAGTGATAAGGACTGGGCAGCCACCTATCCTAGGTAGTTGCAATGAGTCACTTAGAGTGTCTCACTTAGGTGGAGTGGTGGCATGTGGGTAGGTGCAAGTGGAGTGAAGTGTGGAGTGAGGTGTGAGATGTGGCAAGTGGGTAGATGCAAGTGGAGTGATGTGTGTGAGATGTAACAAGGTGAGGGGTAGTGGTGGCTAGGACAAGTGTCACATGGAGACATAGGCTATCCTAGGGGGATTTTCTAGATTTTAATAAAATATGGAAAATAGATTAATGTGCAGGATTTTTATGCCTAAGTTTAGACTTAGGCATATATTATTATGTAGAATTATGATGTGCAATGTGGATGAAATGTACATGAATTATTATGCCTAAGTTTAGACCTAGGCATATATTTTATTATGCATAATTATGTGGTGAAATGCAAATGCCTAGATTTTGGTGTCTACAGATACCCCTTTTTGTATAGCATTGTGTAAAACACAATGCGGTGCAAAAACACATGTTACCTATTTTTATTGGATGAATGGACTCAAATATTCTCGATGCACAAGAATGAATTATTTTTGAAAAAATTTGAGTTGTTTGCTTATCCCCTCAATTGGCGAATGGGTAAAGGATGAAACCCATGAGCTAATTGACCAAATGTGAATGATGAAAAGGGGTGGATGTGATGGATGCAAATGTTGGAAATAAAGATCAAGTTGTATTCCCCAAGTTTAGGGTGGACTTGTGTTATTGCAAAATTTACCTTTTGGTATTATTGACATGCAAGATTATGAAGTAAAGGAACCAATCACCCTAGGGGCTTGTCCTAGTGATTGTAGCAAATTCCTTAATGCAAAATGAAGTATAAATTTTTCGTGTTTTGTAACCCCATAGAGTAGGCGTCAATGACAACCTTGGGCAAATTTGCTTGAACGTAGGTCACTCAAAAATTGAAGGATCAACCTGATTCAATTTCAAATATGATGATGTTGGATGATTATGAATAAGTGTCCTTATGGTGAGCTACCCATCCTACCGGATTGCATGGATTTCTAGTCGTTGCAACCGCCAGGTATATAGGGTGATTCACTAGATACAAGGTTCACTTGAGATGGTGATGATGCGAGATGATGATTTGAATGCATTTGTGTTGATTGAGGGGGGTTTGAATCCATTTGCATTTGAATGGGAGTTGTGTAAGATGGTCACAAATAAAATTCAATGTGGGTTGCCCCAATCATGGAAAAGATGCTCATTGTTGAATCATTACTTTTGAAAAATTGATGAACTTAATTTTGGCAAACCTTTCATCCATGGGTAGACAAGATTTAGTCTATGCTTTAGGCTTTAGGTATACCAAGTGTTTGTTTGATTGAGATTTTTGCTTGTGATCTACCCCAACAAAAAGGGTGTATGATAGTCTTTGGTAATGATTCTTTAATGAATGTAATTTGCATGATTGAGTGTTTTGAGTATTGACTTGATTTGAGACTAGAATTTGTAGATATTGTGTACCCCTTCAAGCGATGAGTCGATGGAGAAGATATGAAATGATGAAAGTGACAAAGCAGATGACAAAGATGAAAATTATTAGAATGAAATGGATGTTTTTATTTTTGTAACAACTATGATTTTGACCATTATTGGTAATTGCACACTTCTATCCCTTGGAGCAGTCCAACCATATGGCTTTCTTAAGGAATTGAGATGATAACAATTCATTTCTTGCTTGAGGTGAATCACTTTTCAAGGACCTTATGGTAACCTACCCATCCTACCGGATTGCATGGATTTCCAATCACTGCAACCGCTAGGTATATAGGATAAGTTATTGTATATGAGGATCACTTGAGGCTAAGTGGAAGAAGGAAATGTACACATCTATCCCTTGGAGTAGTCCAACCGCATGGCCTTCTTAGGGAGTTGAAATGAGAGCACTTCTACTCTTTCAGGATCCTATTGAATTTGTTTTTGACCAAAGGAATTGAGGTACCTTTGGAGTTTTTTTTTGCTTTTGTTGTTATCGTTTTTTTTGTTTTTTTTGGAGAATGCACGATTGTTTTGTGTTTTTATTTTTTTATTTTATTTTTGTATGACAAAAAATGAATGGAAATATTTTTGGTGTTTTATGTTTTTGTATGACAAAATATTCATGGAAATTTTTTTGGTATTTATGCTTTTGTATGACAAAATATGCATGGATATGTTTTTGGTGTTTTATGTTTTTGAAATGTAAAGAATGCACGAGATGTTTTTTTTTTGTGTTTTATATTGTTTTTGTGGTTTTTATGTTTGCTAATTGGTTTTTTTTTTGGCCAAAGGAATTTGGGTACCTTTGGAAAATTTTGGATTGATTTGACCAAAGGGGTTTGTGCCTTTGGGGATTTTTGGATTGTGTTAATGATGATTGTCCTTATGGTAATCTACTCCTCCTACCGGATTGTATGGATAGCCAATTGCTACAACCGCTAGGGGACTAGAGTAAATCACTAGATATGAGGATCACTTAAGGTTGAGTGGAATAAGGAAATGCACATCTCTATCCCATGGAGCAGTCTAGCCACATGGCTTTCTTAGGGAGTTGATATTATAGCACTTCAATTTTTTCAAAAGCTTGTTGAATTTGTTTTTTTTTTTGACCAAAGGAATTGATGTACCTTTGGAGGTTTTTGCTTTTGTTGTTGTTTTTCTATTTTTTTGTGTGTTTTATATTGTTTTTATGGTTTTTATGTTTGCTAATTGTTTTTTTACTAAAGGAATTTGGGTACCTTTGGAGCATTTTGGATTGATTTGACCAAAGGGGTTTGTGCCTTTAGGGTTTTTTGGATTGTGTTAATGAATATTGTCCTTATGGTAATCTACTCCTACCGGATTGTATGGATAGCCAATCGCTACAATAGTTAGGGGTCTTTAATAAATCACTAAATACAAGGATCACTTAAGGCAAGTGGAAGAAGGAAATGCACATCTCTATCCCATGGAGCAGTCCAGCCACATGGCTTTCTTAGGGAGTTGAGATTATAGCACTTCGATTATGTCAAAAGCCTTGTTGAGATTAACTTTGACCAAAGGAATTGGGTTACCTTTGGAGCTTTTTTTGGATTTATTTGACCAAAGGGGTAGGTGCTTTGGAGCCTTTTGAATTGAATTGACAAAAAGAGTTTGTTTCCATTGGAGCTTTTTGAGTTGAAATGTGACCAAAAGAATTGATTCCTTTGGAGCTTTTTGAATTGAATGCGACCAAAGGGGTTGATTTTTATTTGGAGATTTTTTTTTAATGTGACCAAAGGGGTTGATTCTTTTGGAGCTTTTTGAATTGAATGTGACCAAAGGGGCTTGATCCCTTTAGAGCCTTTTGAATTGAATGTGACCAAAGGGGCTTGATTCCTTTGGAGCATTTTTTAATTGAATGTGACCAAAGGATTTTGGTTCCTTTGGAGCCTCTTTTTTTTTTTAATGTGACCAAAGGGATTGATTCCTTTAGATCCTTTTGAATTGAATGTGACCAAAGGAATTTGATTCCTTTGGAGCATTTTTTTTTTATGTGACCAAAGGAGTTGATTCCTTTGGAGCCTTTTGAATTGAATGTGACCAAAGGAGGTTGGTTCCTTTAGAGACTTTTGAACTGATGTAATGATGAACGCACTTATGGTAATCTACTCATCCTATCAGATTTCATGGATAACTAGTCATTGCAACTGCCAAGTGTCTAAATTAAATTATTATATACAAGGTTTACTTGATAATCTAAGCTAGTGAATCAAATTGATGAATGTAGAAAACTAAATGGAATTGGATGTGTTGTGTTTGTGAATGTAAGGCAAAGGGTGCAACCTTTTGAACCTAGTAGATTATTTGAAATGTGAATGTTTAATGTGATTGTTGGGGGAAACCCCAAGTTGCTTGATTGATTGTTTGATGTGATTGATGGGGAAGGTGTGAGACCTTGAATCCCCCTAGTTGGTTGACTACTTGATGTGATTATTGGAGAAGGTGTAAGATCTTGAGCTCCCCCTAGTTGGTGTTGATGTGATTGTGCATGTATATGTGTAATGATGGATTATTCATTTTTTTTTTTGTGTGCATGTGATGAAATGGATGTATCATGAATGAATGCAATTGGTGGTAATGTATGCAAATGAATGAATGGTGTTGCCTTATTGATTGTCATTCAAAGAAGTTATGGACCATTGTTTAGAAACATTTGCCTTTATTGCTTAATCAAGGGCACCAATATAGTACTACTGGTTTAACCATATTTTGTAGGATGGAAATGGAATGGTGATATATGTGAGTCTAGTATGAAATGGAAGATTGCTTATGAATTTTTTGTTATTAGGGATAAAGGATCTAGAGTTTTTTTGCAAAGACTCAAACATCCTAGTGATTTCAAACAAACTCGTTTATGATCTCATAAATCTTCATGATGTTAATGTTGTCCTAGTGTTTTCAAATTTCTTCAAGGACCAACCGTGTGTGCAATGATTGTTCATTTCCCATCATGAGCTAGGTCAAACTAATCAATTGGTGACTTATACCAATAAGTTAGCTCATCCAAGAGCTGCCATAGGTTTGTACAAAATAAGATCGCTAATGTGACAAGCGTGGCACCACGTGTAAGGATACCTCATTGACAGGCAGGATTTATTCAGCCCATTGTTGTAATGAGGATCACCCCATGGTTTTTGAGACACTAATAGTTCCAGGGATTCAAGCTCCTTTCCCTTCTTTTATTGCATTGGATTTAGGATTTAATTTTTTATTTTGCTCATTTTTGTGTTGGAGCAACATGTTTTTTTATTTCTTTTGTGATACTTGCTCATTTTTAAGGAAGAGCAAGGGGCTTTCATTGATTTGCGAAATAATTTTTGGGATACTTGCTCGTTTTGAGGAAGAGCAAGGGATTTTTTTTCTCTTTTTTTAGATGCTTTTTGGGATACTTGCTCGATTTTAGGAAGAGAAAGGGATTTTCTCTTTTTTTTTGAAGGGTGAAGGGGGAGCTTGTCCTTTTGTCAACTCTGTAGAATTCTAGACCATGGCATAATTGAATGAATAGGGGAAACCTTTCACTTATGGAAATAGCAACTTTTTACTTCGTTATTCGTAGGATTCACAATGTTTTAAATGTTTTGATGTGCATGGTCTAAGAGGAAACTTGATTAACCAGGAACAACCTATTGCATCTAAATATTGTTTGATTTCAATGGAGTTTGCTTCAGACACTAGCGGTGGTCGAGTGATTGAAAACACTAGTATTTTTCTTAGGAAGAAATATATTATTGTGACTAATGGGTTTGGTGATGTTTGATGTGAGGTGTCCCTGATTAAGGCAACAAGACATAGTGAACTATCAATTATTCGAATGGTATGAATGTGCAAATGCCATGAAAGTGGAATGTGTGAATGCAATGAAAGTGGGATTGTGAATGCGAGTATTAAAAATACAATGTGGATGAAAATGTTTTTTTGTGTGTTTTATTATTATTATTTTTTTTGGTGTTTTTGAACTGAAATGTGACCAAAGGGGTTTGTTTCCTTTGGAGCTTTTTGAATTGCACATGACCAACAGAGTTTTGGTTTCCTTGGAGCCTTTTAAATTGCATGTGACCAAAGGAGTTTTGGTTCCTATTGGAACCGTTTCTTGCATCCATAGGATTCGATTGTCACGTTGCAAGAAACCATTTGAAACCAACGAGCTATTACAGGCTCTGGTCAACCTGCCTCTTTGTTCTGATAAACATGAGTATTGCTAAAGAAAAACTACATAATGGGTAAGGAGACCCCAATGGTAATTTTATAATAAAACGTTGATTACACGCTCCAGATTAATATAACACTATATGTATTAAAATGACCAAGCAAGAAAATAACCATTTGTTATGCCTTATGTAGACCGGTGCCTAGATTCATTGGGTTGTTATAGCAATTTAACAACAATTTTAACATGAAAAGAGAGAATGGGGAAAAGAAAATTGGCGCTCCTAGACTTATTCGAATATCGTAATAAAACTAAAAGTTGACCAATGAAAGAAACGTATATAATGCATTCAAATAATGTAATCCATTACACAGTAACACACCAAAATGATACAAAAAAATAATAGGAAAAAGACCCAAAATTGTATTGATTTAAAAATTCATTACATTCAGAGTAAGCAAGAAGCTTTTAAACTCTGTTTTCTCTCAAAAATTATCAATACAATGAAGATATTCTACTCAAATAATGTAACAGAAATCTCCTACTCTCCTTGTTCCAATATGGTAATAGAAGAGTCTCTAAATATTTGACTCAATAGGTCTGGAAATATTCTCAGCTTCTTGGGTACTTTCCTATCAAAATCCTGCACATAATGGGGAAGAAAATAAGAATGAATGAGAAAAATAGACACAAAAGGAGATACAACAACACAACTCTAAAGGGCACTCAAGTATACCTCTTAGCAAAAATGCTATTCTCTAATTGCTTGATGATGATTCTGAACCTGGGCACTCCTTCTTATAGGTTGGGTTCTTGAATCTATTATTCTTGGTTTATTTTTAGCCTTACACTTGTCCTCTTCTGAGTTGATCTTCAAAACTGGTACAATTGGCTTCCACTATCTCTTTTTGTTTATGTTGTACACTTTCCTTTGACCTTTTCAACTGTAGCTTATTTCAACCAGTGATGGTGGTGTTTGGAGAGTCTATTTTTTCTTCCACTACTTCCTTTTCAACTATTTTCTCTTCAACTGCTTCCTCTTGAACTATCCCCCTTTGAGCACTTGACTCTTTTTCTATTTCAAAGGCTTTTTATGTTGGCATAGATCCTTGTTTAGTTGGAAGAGTTGAGCTCATTTCCAGTTGTTGACTATATGTTTCAACCTTTTTCCCCTTTTGACCTTGTTGCAGCCACTTTATTTGTTTGTTGATTAGTCTCCAAACTTCTGTGTCAAAGGTTGCAACAAACCTTAGCATGTTCATTTCCTGTAAAATTCTATTTTTTTGTATGGCAAGAATGGGCTTGTTTCTCTCATATTGGAAGAGCAACATCTCCATGGTATTCACCAGAAAGGTGGATTGTCTAGTCATTTCTGACTCATCATCTGACTCACAATTAAATCTTTCTATTATATGCCTGAGTAGCTCTTCTACACTGGGGACTTCCAAGAATTGGTCTAAGGACAAACCAATATCCGCCATTTTACCTGTTGCATCTTCTATCAGATTATCCATTTTAGTAACAACATTGATCCACCTTTCCTGGTTTACCCCAAACATGGCCACTTTCAAGAACTCAATATTGAACTGGATTTTACTGCCATCATCTGTTATTATCTCTTGACTCTGCAACTCTTCAAAATTATCTCCCATTAAATCAAGGGTAGGATGAATGACTTCGAAGTCTTCTTCCTTCTCCTGTATCAATGTCTGTATTTCTCGAGCAGTTATTTGAATCACCCTAATCTGCCTAAACATCTCGGTGAGCCCTTTGGCATGAGCTCGTATTTTCATTGACATTTCCTTCTTCATTGTATTCAGATAATAGGCATGATTTGGAATCCTTACCACCGAAGGGGGTTGTGCCTTTGGAGTATCCTTTTGTGCCAATTCTTCCTATTGTTTATTTATTAATGCTTTCATTTTAGCTTTTTCCTTCTCTTCTCTTTTCAATTGATTCCTTAACTCTGCAATTTTCTCGACTAGTTGGTCCATGGTTTGATTTTGCATTGCCTTGACAACTTTGACCATGTCGCCTTCCTTTCCTAGTACTGATGAGCCTCCCATATCCTCATTGACTCTGAAGACAATTGGGTCTTGTAGGACAGGAAGATTTACTTCTGCTATATCTGATACAGATGTTTCTAATCGTGGTTCATCTGTAAGTTGTTCTCCTATATTTCCCATTCCTGCCACTACCTGTAATTCCTGTTCATTTGCAGCAGTAAAAGTAGTTTGCTCATCTATCCTCTCCAACAAAACCTTTGTAGAAGGTAAAGATAATTTAGGCTTCTTATTTTCTGTAGTGGTTATCTCTGTTTGATTCTTCACTTGGTGACTTCGGAAGAGACCCCCAAATCCACCTGTTCTTCTCATATTCATCCATATTACTGATGGAATTTTAATCTCCTATCCTTTTATTTTTAGAGAGGTAGGGATGGCCATGGGTGCCAATTTCTTCACACTTGTTACAGCTAATACTCTATCAAATATGGGAATTATAGCTTGTTCTAGGAGAGAAGACTTCTGAGCAAGTGTGGTCACAATTTCTTTCCCTTTAGCTGCGCTTGGGTTTTTGGAAACCTCTTGGGAAGTGCTTGGTGCTGCCTCTATTCTAAGATGATCATCTCTAGGAGGCCTGACTTGTTGCTCTACTATATCTACAGTATTCATAGTGACCTCCATTTGATCAATACCTTGTTCTTCTATTAACTCTAATAAAGGGTCTTCCTTGATTGCTTGAGCAGCTCCAGGTAGAATAGGTGCTACAGATTCTACTAAACCTTCCCTAAGCCTTTTCAATTCTGTAGGGTAGTCATAGGCTTCATGAATCTAAGTGCTGCCCCTATCTTTAGGAGGGAACTCATTCCATACAACCTGCAAATCTGTTCCTTTTTCCATAGCTTCCAATAATATTTCTTCATAAGCATCTTTTCGATGTTGTATTCGAGCATACTCTCATTTTTCCATCATTTTACTGTATATTCCTTTTGGGTCATAAAACCTCCAAGTTATCTCGTCAAAATCCATATTGTCTAAATCAAACATTCCTTTGAGCAGTGCAGGGTAGCCAACAAATATATAGTCTCCAAAGTGATAGGGAACGTTGAGCCAGGGGACTTTACCATGTTTCTTCACTAGTCTCATCTTAGCTTCTTCGACCACCTGCCTACATAACTCCAGAGCTGCTAGGGACAATGGACAATACATCGGTAATAGCTTAGGGGGAATTTTGGCCCCATAGAGCCTAATATAGGTGAACCCTTCTAAGAAAAAGAAATCCCCAATCTCCTTTTCTTTGATAAAAGCCCTTACTCCTGGCCCTAGCCTTTCAGGGAGCATGCCGGTTAAAGTCCAATGGATTTCTACCATAAAATGGTCACAGAACCAGCCCATGTGAGTCCGCCCTTCATGTATTCTCCAAAAATTGGTCTGGACATAAGGGTTCTTAATGACTTCTACTCTTTTTCGGGCTTCTTCTCCCAATTGTCCCGCTATCAGGTGGATGAAAATTGAGTATTGAGAAAAATAGGGCATCTCTTGCCTTTGTTCAAAAACAACCTTTTTCAATTCTACCATTTGCTCATGTATTTGGTTACTCAATTCTAATTCCCATGCATAAATTGGGGTATTATGTGCCCGATTGCTCTATGCTACTAAATACAAAACTTTTTTGCTCACTACACTGAGATCTTGTACCCCTAAGACTATGTTTATCATATCACAAAAATCTTGGACCCATGGCCTAAAAGCAGTTTTCCTAATTGGGAATTGATCAACTATTTTCTCATTTGTATCAAACAAAGATTTAAAAACTTCTAATCTTGTGAACATTCGAGATTGAAGTTCAATTACCCATTTTATTAAAAAGGTGGTAGACTCTATCAAATTGAAAACTTGCTTGATGTGCTCGACTTTGATGTTGAACACCGATCGGTCCTTATTATCTCAAAATGTTCTAGTCCTTTCATCGTATGCCACTGCTAACCATACCATTAAATCTGAGGAGAAGTAAACCTTCGGACATATCAACTTCCCGAGGTTACTGGTCCATCTGTTACTTCTGGGGAAACCCTTGTATTGTAACCTCTGGGCTTTATGAAATAGGTCAGCCATTATCCATGGGGTTCTATTATCATTCTCCATCACATGAGCAAAACTCTTGATACATGTATTGTCGATCTCGTACTGTTGTGCTGGAGTAGGTTTCTTATCAGCTCCACACTTTTGGGTGAAGTCATACATTGTGCTACTAGGTACAGGCGGTCCAAAAATCTCAGAGTATGGTGACCGGTCTGTAATGAATTTCATCGCTTCTCTAGTGTCTTCGGGTGCAAAAGCGTCTCCCCAGGATGCCATTGTGCTCACGGTAGTGAGTCTAGTTTCTCTGAAAAAGAAAATCTCAAAACTCTTTCTCTCTGTACCTCTTGCGTATCAATTTCTGCTCAAGATTACCAGGGTGGTAAAATCGACTGATTTTGTGAGCTCAAATACTAGGTGGTGAAATGAGTTCAATATTTTTGCACGTTTTGTCATTAATATTATGTTACCAACTACTTTTTAAAATTAGCCAAAGGAAATTTGCCAACACATTTTCTTCCGAAGTTGGGCTTTTATGGCGGGTAGTGTCCTTCATCCTATGTGTCCCTGGTTCTTTGGATTGCGTACTTGCAATCATTTACAGTTTCGCTATTGGTCGTTGAAGCTTCTTCTTCTTCGACGTGGAACTGTGACGTGTGATAGGGGTGGCCTCCATTTTGAACCTCGTGCCACCTTGGCCCTAGATGATAATTAAATCTTAGGGATCGATTACACTTTTAATTGGGCAGCAATCATCCTAGGGATCCCCATAATATTTGGTTCTTGATGTGAGTGCTTGTCATCATCTTGGATATCTTAAGGTTCCCTGAATAACCATGATCGAGTGCAGCCATTCGATCAACCTTGGTTAAATCGTAGCCTTGGATCTTTTATAACCTATGGGTTAGATAACCAAAAAAAACATGCTTCGAACCTTTTAATATTGATTAATCAAAAAGGGGACGATTAATAATGTGTTAGGACCCTTGCTAAATGTGATTAAAATTTGATTAATCGAATGCTAATTTAGGCTTACCATTAGATTTACCTTTGAAGCGTGCACTACCATTGGATTATTTTGAGAGGGAGTGCATCCATTGGATTTTTTAGAAGATATCCATTGGATTAGCCCCGCTTGTATCTTATCATTTTGACTTTGACTCGATCATTGTCATTGAATCCTAATTCTGGAAGGATTAGTGCAACCATCGATTTCCTTTATCCTTTGTCTTGGTCGGCTTATCTTCCGATTGGCTCATTAAAGCACCATCACCGATTAAGTAAGAATGGAGCTACCCTTAGATTTAGATCGATGTGCTCGACTATTAATGAATGGGGGTGCATACCCTCAAGCCTTCATTTAAAATTATCATTATAGCCTTTTTAGATCATTGGATAAAGCATCCATGATTCTTCTAATTTGTAACATATCACTCATTATAATACCTTGTTTATCCTTGGTAATTCATGATGAACTGCATCGTTGGATCAAATTTTTGATCAAGTGTAGCTGTTAGATATTTTGTGACCATGGTACTTAAGTCTTCAAACTTTATATCGGGGTGCTTTATTAAGTCGGGTGCATCCATCCGATTTCTCTTTGATGAGGCACTGCCATTAGATATCCTACAATCTGCACACTCGATAACCAAAAGGGGTGCATCATTGTATTTGATTAATCTCGGATTAAGCCCAAAGGGGGATAATTAGTAATGTATTATACCCTCACTAATGCATGATTAATCTTAGCTTTACCTTCATGTTACCTGATATTCTTACCATTTCATCGTTTGGGTTTCGACTTTGGTGCAACCGTTGGATCTCGATCAATATTGGCACGATCATTGATTTCTTTCAACCTACGAGGTTAGTTACCAAAGGGGCACATGATTTTAACCTTTGATTAAGCCAAAATGGGGATAATTATCTGATGTGTTAGACCCTCGCTAATCTTATTTAATAGTTTTAATTAATCTTGTGGTCTTTTACCTTTTTGATGCACCTTTTATGAGAGCATCGTCGTCCGATCAGATCTTGATCGAGCGCTATCATCGGATTTATCTAATTAGCTCAATGTTTAATTAAAGGGGGTGCATACCCTTAATGCTTTTATTAATATTTCTTTCGAAACTTTAGACTTTAATGCCTTTGACCACATCATTTTAAATGGTTGATTAATCAAAGTGAGTGCGTCCATTGGATTTTACTCTAATGAAGCGCTCCCCTTAGATTTTTGTTTTAAGGTGCTCAATTTTTAACACAACGGGGCGCATACCCTCATGGTTTTAATTAAGACCTTTGTTCAAACCTTATGTTTTCATACTTTAGAACATGGTGTTTCATCATTAGGCCTTGGTTTATCTTTTTCTAATACTTTAGGACTTAAGAGTTTATTTATTATGCTTAGGTTCAATTATTATGATCATCATGACCCTTACCTTAAAGTTGGGTACTTTACAATTTTACTATGGTACCAGGTGCTTAAATGATTTGGCCTTAATGACTTTTTAAATGATGAGATAATGGTCATAAGCTCAAATAAAAGGCTAAGTTTGATTTTAAAATTTCAAACAAATGGAAATCAACTTCTCTGGTGAAAAGAGCAACTTTTGCTTATTACATTGAAACCAAAAATTTAAATTTGGGGGTTTCAAAGTTTGAGTCAAATTTGGCTCCAACATAGGCTCTAACTGGGACAATGTGCTGAAAACATGAGGCACTTGAGAATCACAGAATCTCCTGGTTTTATTGCAATTTTGGACAAAAATTCAAATCATCTTGACTGATAAGCAAAGCTTGAAAAACAAAACATAACAATTTTTAAATGAAAAATTGTACAAACAATAGGATATCAAAGTAATAGAGTATTGAAAAACTGTAATTCCTTTTATTCACTTTGGAAACTAGGGTCAGAATTTTAGAAATAGATGAGTTTTTTAGATATATTGTAATGCTTGTTTTAGCTAAGTCATAGGATATGATTACACAAAATTTGTCAAAGCTATTTGCTCCATCATGCTTTGGCCCATGTGTGTGTTTGTGCATTCATTTTGATTTCTAAGTCTTTCGAAACTTTGCCATATCTGAGAAAAATAGTTAAGCCTAATATGTGATTTCACTCTTTAAAATTTTCACCATTCTATAGGGCTCCACTGCCAGTCAAGCATCTATAGCCTCGGTGGAGTTGCTTCTAATCCCATCTGGTTTTACCCTACTCCAGTCAAGCGTCTATAGCCTCGGTAGAGGTTTTCCAAGATATCTCAGGCAGTGACTCAATTTTATTTTTTATTTTTCTTTCTCGTTTGAGAAGTATTTTGATATAAGAAAATTGTGCAAAGAGTATGCCTGAGTTGAGGATTAGTTTTTGGCTATAAAGGATGAGTGTAATGATTTTTAGCTTAACCACCCTCTCAAAGATAACTCGGTTCTTTGGACCTTTGAAGTCACCTTAAGTATCATTTATAATGTGAGGCTTTGACATGATGTTTCAATCAGCTCTGTTTTCATCTTGTTTTATCTCATATCAAATAACTATTGCATAAACACTCATATTTGAAAAATTGTAAACCTCATCAGAGTCTAAAATAAATCTCCTTTTTTCTTATTGTTTTTGGTGGAATCAACAGTAATGTATACTCATCAAACTAAGAATATCATGTGTACAACAAACTCAGAATTATGCTAACAATAAAAGAAAAGCTTATCTAGTACACAAAATAACAAAATACATCACTCTATTTTTGGGTTTTTTGTTTTTCCACTTTTTTTATATATATTTTTTATTTTTCACCTTCAATAGGGATTGTACATTTTGAGGTGTTGGCCATTAATAGGGATAGCCATTATTTCTCCCTACAAAGTCTGCAACTTGTAAGTATTCTGCCCTATAACATGGGCTATCTGGTATGGACCAATCCATTTAGGTTCAAATTTACCCTTTTCACCATGCTTATCATTTTTAGGATCCCAATAGATGACTATATCTCCTTGAGAAAAAGGAGTACCCTTGGCTTTCTTATTAAACAATTTCATGGTTTTCTGGGTTTGTTCCATCATTCTATTAAGGGTCTCTCTTCTTTGCTCTTCTAATAGGACAATTTGGTCAAGCCTTCTCTGTAAGGGATTGGGGTCTTCATGGTCTTGCAATAGGAGGGAAAGTGCCAATTTTTCTATTCTTGAAGGTAATAAGGCCTTCTCTCCATATACCATCTCATAGGGGGTTCTTCCTGTGTTTCTTTTTATAGACAACCTATCAGCCCATAGAGAAAATTTAAGTTCACTGTCCCACCCTCTTTTGTTCTTACCTAATGATCTTTTTATTCTAGTTATTACATTCTTATTTGATGACTCAGCTAGACCATTTCCTTGGGGGTAATAATTAGCAGAATGGGATAATTCAATTCCATATTCAGCACAAAATTCTACCATTTCATATGAAACAAAATATTGTGCATTATCTATTACCAGTTTTTGAGGAACTCCAAACCTGGTCAGAATGTTTTCTTCCAAGAATTTGATGATAGTGGTAGTTGTGGATGTTCTCAGAGGTGCAACTTCTACCCACTTTGTAAAGTAATCTGTTGCAGTTATGATCCACTTGTGTTGGCTAGATGAATTAGGCTTGATCTCTCCAATTAAATCAATGCCCCATTGGGTGAATGGTGCTTCAATGATTACTGGCTTGAGGGGCATGGCTGCTAGCTGCTTCTTTCCTACAAAAACCTGGCAGTTATGATAGTTCCTAACATATTTATATACATCCTTAAAAATGGAAGGCCAATAATATCCTGCTCTCATAATTTTATTAGTTGTGGCTCTTGGAGCAAAATGTCCCCCACAAAAACCATCATGAAATTCATTAATTATTTTTGGGATTTCACTTTCATATAAACAGACTAATAATACTCCGTCAAGGTGTTTCCAGTACAACACACCATCCTGTATATAATATTTTTGGGCTTGAAGCTTGACTGACCTCATTCTGTTTGCTGACATATCTTTAGGGAATGATAGGGTTTGTAAGTATGACAAAATTTCTTCATACCATTTGCATTCGGTATTATTGATTCTTCTGACATCATATGCCTCATCTATTGTGAGAACATTTTCAAATCCTTCTTCTTCTTTATTAGCCAACAATTTAGCCAAACCTTACCCTTTGATAGTTTTAACTATTTTGAATTCAACATCATACTGCAAAAGCTTTACCATCCATCTCGTTGGTCTTCCTAATGGCTCTGATTGAGAAAAAATATCTTTTATTGCTATAAAAGGGATACAACAGTAAACTTTATTTGAGCCAAATATACCTTTGAAATGTTCTAAATATTGGATGACTGCATAAGCATGTTTTTCTAGCAAGGTGTATTTGAGATGTGCTCCTTTCAGACCTGAACTCATGAAGGCTATTGGCCTTTCATTATTTTCATCATCTTTCTATGAAAGAACTACAACAATGGAGTGTTCAGATGCATAAGAGTAGATATTAAAATCTTTTGCATAATCAAGGCAGCTTAGGGCTGGAGTGGTTGATATGGCTTCTTTGATCTGGTTAAATGCTTCCATATTTTCTATTGTCCATTTTATTTCTCCGATTTTCTTAACCATATCATTTATGGGTTTGGTCATCTCTGCAAAATTTGGGACAAATATTCTAATAAAATTTATCTTGCCAAAGAATGACCTAACTCCTTTTAAATTTTTGGGAGGAGGAATTTTGGAAATAGCTTCAATTCTATCTGGATCAATGCTTATTCCTTTTTCTGAAACTATATGTCCTAACAACTTTCCTTGTGTAGTCCCAAATATGCATTTCTTGGGATTTAAAGAAATTCCAAATTCCTTGCACCAAGCAAAAACTACAGTTAAATGTTCTAGATGATCTTCTAGATTCTTAGAAAATACTATGATATCATCCAGGTATACAACTACAATTTTGAACATTAATCCTTTGAAGGTAAAATCCATTGCTCTCTGAAAAGTAGCACCTACATTCATTAGTCCAAAAGGTATTCTTAAATATTCAAATGTGCCCCAAGGTGTAGTGAATGTTGTCTTATGTCTATCTTCTGGATTTATCTGAATTTGATTGTATCCTAAAAATCCATCTAATAGAGACAATCTAGTTGAGCCAACTACTGCTTGCAATAATTGTTCCATATTGGGTAATGGGTAATTGTCTTTTAATGAAATCTTGTTTAAATTTCTAAAATCTACATAGAGTCTAATATCACCATTCTTTTTTCTAACTGGTACCAAATTGGATATCCAAGAAGAAAATCTTACCTTTTTAATTATTTTGGAATCCAACAATTTTTGTACCTCCTTTTGCATTATTGGGTGCAGAGTTGGGTTGTACTTCCTCTGTTTCTGTCTAAATGGTTTGGAATATTCCTTCAGGGGTATTATGTGTGTCATTACATCTATTTTGAAAGTTTTAAGGTCTTCATAAGTCCAAGAAAAATGTTCTTTGTTCTTTTTTAAGAAACTGATATATCTAGCTTTTTCTTTAGCAGGTAAGGCCATGTCTACCTTCACTATTCTAGGTTCTTTCATTGTACCAATGTTAATGTCTTCAGATATTACTTCTCTGCTTAAAGGCTTATAAGCTTTGTCAAAATCATCAAATAGACTCTCTAGAGAAACCAATCCTTTGGGTATCCTATTTGTTTTCAACTGGATTACTTCTACTGGCTCTCCTATTTGGTCTTTTAGCTTGTCTTCATCCTTTTCATCACAGATTACATCTGCATACTGATTTTGCAGAGTCATAAAATCTTTAATATCTATATCATCCTGAAAGACCTGTAGATAGACTATGTTATCTAGCACAGAAGGCTTATAGACTGAAATAGTTGGGAATCTATCCATATATTCTGTAGTTATCTCTGGGTGATCTAGACCTGAGGCATTTACAGCTAAAATATCTGCAACATGATTTTGTTCTCTTGGAATAAATGAGATATTGAAAGCTAAGAATTTATCAATTTCTTCCAATACTGCATTTTTATATTGCTTAAGCCTAGGGTGCTTGGTCTGATATTTACCTTTGACCTATTGTATAATAAGCTCTGCATCCCTTATTATAGTCAAGTAGTTAATACCTAATTATTTTGCTTTTCTTAACCCTAGTAGTAAAGCTTCATACTCAGCTACATTGTTTGTGCAAGGAAATTCTAGTCTGTAAGGAATACCAAGGTAATTTCCTTTAATATCGATCAAATTAACACCTGCACCTACTCCAGATTGGGATTTAGCTCCATCAAAAGACATGGTCCACATTTCTTGAGTTAATACTCTATCTGATTCAGCATCTACCATTTTCATAACTTTTGGATCCATGTTCTTTGCTTCTGGTACTTCCACCAGGAATGGGTTGTGCCATATGGAGTAAACTCCCATCCCTTTTTCTTCCATAGAGTTTACTAAGTTTATCATGGTTTCATCAGTTTGAATTAACTCTATGGAGTGCTTGTTAAATGGTTCTCTTCGTAATATTATGTTCTCCTTATCTGATATGGGGATTGTAGCATAGGACCAGTCCAGTTGAATTGAACCTCCTAGTTGTTCTACCCAATGTCTACTGAGTAATAATGAGAATAATGGGTCAACATCAACTACTGCAACATCCATGACTATGCCCTTTTTGGGGTGTTGATCTAAGAAAACTAACAATCCAGTTATCACCCCTACACAAGGAATTTGTCTGCTATCCATTACTAAAATAGGGGCAGAATCTCTTGTACATATTAATCCCATTTGATCAGCTATCATTTTGGGCATAATGTTATGAGAAGCTCCACTGTCTAACATACAATTATGAATAACATACCTTTCTCCTTCATCTGAATTATACCTTAGTGATACATAGAAGGGTCTAACAGAAGAGGGTGACCTTGTATCATGTTGATCTTTCCTGGCAGCATGACAAGTTGGGTCTTCTTTTTGTTCAACTAATCCAAATGCTTTGCAGACTTGTTCTCTATATTGTTGTACTTTCATAAGTTCACCAAATGTGATGTTAACCTTTTGTTTATTGAGTTCTGTTCCAACATCAAATTCAATTTTTTTTATATCCAATGGTTTGTTGCTTTCTTCTTTGAGTACTTCCTCCTCTACTTCAATAATTTTAGGGATTATTCTTTTAGGGGTTTTATCAATTCTCTCTTTATTAGCACTTTTTTTGATGAAAGGTTGCTTTTTGATTTCACTAGTGGGAGTTGTTCTCGTCCTTTCAAGGATCGTTCTATTCCTTAAATTCAGAATATGGGTTGCTTCTAATTCTTCCACTTCTTGGATAGTAGGAGTTATCTTACCTTGTTTCATTTTGTCATATCTTGACTCATGTGGTTTCTGCAAGATTTTAGTACCTTCAGCTACTAAGATTTGAGGATGATGATTTGAAGCATACTTATCCATATTCTCTTCAAACAACCTTTCTCTGGATTCATCTTCTACAGACCAACAAGCATTGATTCTTATATCCTCTTCTGATTCAGCATGTAAATCTACATTGCGCTGGTCACTTAGGTGAATTCCACATGCATCAGGGTTATGAGGTGCATCACAAGTAGAGCAAAAATAGGGAAATCCTTCTGCTACATTGGTATATGGTATAGGGTTAGGAACATTATTCTGATCCCTGTCAGAATCTCTATTTTTCCAGTTATTATTCCCATTATTCCTATTCCTACTTCCTTCTTTAGAGCCATTGTTGTTTCCCAATTCTTGTTGAAGTTCTTCTTAAAGGGAGGATGATTATCAACATGAGGTCACTCTATTTGTGATGATTCACCATTATTACCATTATTTCTTTTGATTCTTGCTAACCTGTTGTTCATGTTATTGAACATCTCAGTCATTTGATTAGTCAATTTTTCCATTGGATCTATTTTAGTTCTTCTTTGTATATCAAATGCTACTCTTTTGGGCTTTCTTTCAGGTATGTTAACTTCTAGAGAGTAAGGCTTCATCTTACCACTGTCCAACATGTTTCTTTCTATGTCTATTGCTTTTTCCATGCACTCATCTATAGTGTTAGCTTGTTCTTGCCTTAACTCATAATTAAACTCTCCTTGGAAAGCATTTTTATAAAAGCATATTGACTGAATATCACTAGGTCTAAGGTTGGCAGGGATTTTGTTTCTGGTTTTTGAAAATCTTCTGTTAAAGTCACTAACAACCTCATTTTCCTTTTTCTTCATAGTGGCTAACTCAGTCAACAAGGACTGTTCATTTTTTCTCTCTCCAAATTTCTTTAAGAACACAACTTCCATCTTGGTGAAATCTGGGATATCATCATCTGGAAGGGAATTGAACCATTCTCTAGCATATTTTTCTAAAGTTTGTAAAAATAGTCTTAAGACTACATCTTCATGTTCAACCTCTAGACTATCCATCGCATACATAAAACTTTTGATATGATCTTCTCCAGTTACTACACTATTTCCTAGAAATTTTGGAAGGTATTTGTGAGCTTTATTAGGTAAGGCATTTAAATTTATAGGTAACACAAAAGGCCTATACCTATTAGTCCTCCATAAATGGACATTAGCCTGATTTTGTTGATTTTCCTGATTTTCTTGGGCCATTGTTACTGTAGGTATAATGGGATTTAGATTTGCAGTAGCAACGCCTACAGGGATATGGGTCTGGGTAGCCTGAATATAATCTAAGGGATTATCTACCTTAGTATTACTATTAATTGGACAATGAGAATAATCACATGTATCTTCTATAGCAGAATTCAAATTTTCATCTACAGTGATATCAATAGTAAAAGTATTCTGATCTTTATTTTTCTTTACGTACTTTTTACCGCTAGAATTTGATTTACTATTATAAGTAGTATTCTTGAAAAGTGGAGTTTTTTGATTATGTATAAATACCTCTGGATTCTCGAGTTCTAGGAATAGCTCCTTACCACTTCTCCTGGTGTGCACCAGCATGTTCTGCTCTTTCCTTTTTTATTTTTATCTTCTGGGTTCATTCGGGCAGAGTTGCCAACACCAGGGTGTAGAAATAACAGTGTATGCTTTATCAAGAATGCTTGATATTAACACTCATCCTCACAGGAGTCGGTTCTTGGGATAATTCAAGAAAATCAAGAAACTAGGATTTTCAAGAAAATAAAGAAACGTAAAATAAAACCTCGAAATTGAAAACCATAAGTAAAATAAAGAACGTACAGATCAAAGAAAATCAAAGCAATAGTTCTTTATTCCTATTGGCTACTCATTATTAAAATAATGTCATTGTTAAAGCCAAAGTTAAGAATTTAAAAACTCTTCCCCAACAACGGTGCCAAAAAACTGTTGGAACCATTTCTTGCATCCATAGGATTCGATTGTCACGCTACAAGAAATCATTTGAAACCAATGAGCTATTATAGGCTCTGGTCAACCTGCCTCTTTGTTCTGATAAACATGAGTATTTCTAAAGAAAAACTACATAATGGGTAAGGAGACCCCAATGGTAATTTTATAATAAAACATTGATTACACGCTCCAGATTAATATAACACTATATGTATTAAAATGACCAAGCAAGAAAATAACCATTTGTTATGCCTTATGTAGACCGGTGCCTAGATTCATTGGGTTGTTATAGCAATTTAACAATAATTTTAACATGAATAAAGAGAATGGGGAAAAGAAAATTGGCGCTCTTAGACTTATTTGAATATCGTAATAAAACTAAAATTTGACCAATGAAAGAAATGTATGTAATGCATTCAAATAATGTAATCCATTACATAGTAACACACCAAAATGATACAAAGAATTAATAGGAAAAAGACCCATAATTGTATTGATTTAAAAAGTCATTACATTTAGAGTAAGCAAGAAGCTTTTAAACTCTGTTTTCTCTTAGAAATTATCAATACAATGAAGATATTCTGTTCAAATAATGTAACAGAAATCTCCTACTCTCCTTGTTCCAATTTGGTAATAGAAAAGTCTCTAAATATTTGACTCAATAGTCTAGAAATATTCTCAGCTTCTTGGGTACTTTCCTATCAAAATCTTGCATAGAATGGGGAAGAAAATAAGAATGAATGAGAAAAATAGACATAGAAAGGAGATACAACAACACAACTCTAAAGGGCACTCAAGTATACCTCTTAGCAAAAATGCTATTCTCTAATTGCTTGATGATGATTCTAAACCTGGGCACTCCTTCTTATAGGTTGGGTTCTTGAATCTGTTATTCTTGGTTTATTTTTAGCCTTACACTTGTCCTCTTCTGAGTTGATCTTCAAAACTGGTACAACTGGCTTCCACTATCTCTTTTTGTTTATGTTGTACACTTTCCTTTGACCTTTTCAAACTGTAGCTTATTTCAACCAGTGATGGTGGTGTTTGGAGAGTCTATTTTTTCTTCCACTACTTCCTTTTCAATTGTTTCTCCTTCAATTGCTTCTTCTTGAACTATCCCCCTTTGAGCACTTGACTCTTTTGCTATTTCGAAGACTTTTTTTGTTGGCATAGGTCCTTGTTTAGTTGGAAGAGTTGAGCTCATTTCCAGTTGTTGACTATATGTTTCAACCTTTTTCCCCTTTTGACCTTGTTGCAGCCACTTTATTTGTTTGTTGATTAGTCTCCAAACTTCTGTGTCAAAGGTTGCAACAAACCTTAGCATGTTCATTTCCTACAAAATTCTATTTTTTTGTATGGCAAGAATGGGCTTGTTTCTCTCATATTGGAAGAGCAACATCTCCATGGTATTTACCAGAAAGGTGGATTGTCTAGTCATTTCTGACTCATCATCTGACTCACAATTAAATATTTCTATTATATGCCTGAGTAGCTCTTCTACATTGGGGGCTTCCAAGAATTGGTCTAAGGACAAACCAATATCTACCATTTTTCCTATTGCATCTTCTATCAGATTATCCATTTCAGTAACAACACTGATCCACCTTTCCTGGTTTACCCCAAACATGGCCACTTTCAGGAACTCAATATTGAACTGGATTTTACTGCCATCATTTGTTATTATCTCTTGGCTCTGCAACTCTTCAAAATTATCTCCCATTAAATCAAGGGTAGGATGAATGACTTTGAAGTCTTCTTCCTTCTCCTGTATCAATGTCTGTATTTCTCGAGCAGTTATTTGAATCACCCTAATCTGCCTAAACATCTCGATGAGCCCTTTGGCATGAGCTCATATTTTCATTGACATTTCCTTCTTCATTGTATTCAGATAATAGGCATGATTCAGAATCCTTACCACTAAAGGGGGTTGTGCCTTTGGAGTATCCTTTTGTGCCAATTCTTCTTGTTGTTTATTTATTAATGCTTTCATTTCAGCTTTTTCCTTCTCTTCTCTTTTCAATTGATTCCTTAATTCTACAATTTTCTCGACTAGTTGGTCCATGGTTTGATTTTGCATTGCCTTGACAACTTTGACCATGTCACCTTCCTTTCCCAGTACTGATGAGCCTCCCATCTCCTCATTGACTCTGAAGACAATTGGGTCTTGTAGGATAGGAAGATTTACTTCTGCTATATCTGACACAGATGTTTCTAATCGTGGTTCATCTGTAAGTTGTTCTCCTATATCTCCCATTCCTGCCACTACCTGTAATTCCTGTTCATTTGCAGTAGTAAAAGTAGTTTTCTCATCTGTCCTCTCCAACAAAACCTTTGTAGAAGGTAAAGATAATTTAGGCTTCTTCTTTTCTGTAGTGGTTATCTCTATTTGATTCTTCACTTGGTGACTTCGGAACAGACCCCCAAATCCACTTGTTCTTCTCATATTCATTCGTATTACTGATGGAATTTTAATCTCTTGTCCTTTTATTTTTAGAGAGGTAGGGATGGCCATGGGTGCCAATTTCTTCACACTTGTTACTACTAATACTTGATCAAAAATGGGAATTATAGCTTGTTCTGGGAGAGAAGACTTCTGAGCAAGTGTGGTTACAATTTCTTTCCCTTTAGCTATGCTTGGGTTTTTGGAAACTTCTTGGGAAGTGCTTGGTGTTGCCTCTATTCTGAGATGATCACCTCTAGGAGGCCTGACCTGTTGCTCTACTATATCTGTAGTATTCATAGTGACCTCCATTTGATCAATACCTTGTTCTTCTATTAACTCTAATAAAGGGTCTTCCTTGATTGCTTGAGCAGCTCCTGGTAAAATAGGTGCTACAGATTCTACTAAACCTTCTCTAAGCCTTCTCAATTCTGTAGGGTAATCATAGGCTTCATGAATCTGTGTGTTGCCCCTATCTTTAGGAGGGAATTCATTCCATACAACCTACAAATCTGTTCCTTTTTCCATAGCTTCCAATAATATTTCTTCATAAGCATCTTTTCGATGTTGTATTCGAGCATACTCTCATTTTTCCATCATTTTACTGTATATTCCTTTCGGGTCATAAAACCTCCAAGTTATCTCATCAAAGTCCATATTGTCTAAATCAAACATTCCCTTGAGTAGTGCAGGGTAGCCAACAAATATATAGTCTCCAAAGCGATAGGGAACATTGAGCCAAGGGACTTTACCATGTTTCTTCACTAGTCTCATCTTAGCTTCTTCGACCACCTGCCTACATAACTCCAGAGCTGCTAGGGACAATGGACAATACATCGATAATAGCTTAGGGGGAATTTTGGCTCCATAGAGCCTAATATAGGTGAACCCTTCTGAGAAAAAGAAATCCCCAATCTCCTTTTCTTTGATGAAATCCCTTACTCCTAGCCCTAGCCTTTCAGGGAGTACGTCGGTTAAAGTCCAATGGATTTCTACCATAAAATGGTCACAGAACCAGCCCATGTGAGTCCGCCCTTCATGTATTCTCCAAAAATTGGTCTGGACATAAGGGTTGTTAATGACTTCTACTCTTTTTTGGGCTTCTTCTCCCAATTGCCCCGCTATCAGGTGGATAAAAATTGAGTATTGAGAAAAATAGGGCATCTCTTGCCTTTGTTCAAAAATAGCCTTTTTCAATTCTATCATCTGCTCATGCATTTGGTTACTCAATTCTAGTTCCCATGCATAAATTGGGGTATTATTTGCCCGGTTGCACTGTGCTACTAAATATAAAACTCTTCTGCTTACTACACTGAGATCTTGTACTCCTAGGACAATATTTACCATATCACAAAAATCTTGGACCCATGGCCTAAAAGTAGTTTTCCTAATTGGGAATTGATCAACTATTTTCTCATTTGTATCAAACAAAGATTTAAAAACTTCTAATCTTGTTAACATTCGATATTGAAGTTCAATTACCCATTTTATTAACCAGGTGGTAGACTCTGTCAAATTGAAAACTTGCTTGATGTGCTCGACTTTGATGTTGAACACCAGTCGGTCTTTATTATCTCGAAATGTTCTAGTCCTCTCATCGTATGCCACTGCTAACCATGCCATTAAGTCTGAGGAGAAGTAAACCTTCGGACATATCAACTTCCCGAGGTTGTTGGTCCATCTGTTACTTCTGGGAAAACCCTTGTATTGTAACCTCCTGGATTTATGAAATAGGTCAGCCATTATCCAAGGGGTTCTGTTATCATTCTCCATCACATGAGCAAAACTCTTGATACATGTATTTTCGATCTCGTACTGTTGTGCTGGAGTAGGTTTCTTATCAGCTCCACACTTTTGGGTGAAGTCATACATTGTGCTACCAGGTACAAGTGGTCCAAAAATCTCAGAGTATGGTGATCGGTCTGTAATGAATTTCACCGCTTCTCTAGTGTCTTCGGGTGCAAAAGCGTCTCCCCAGGATGCCATTGTGCTCATGGTAATGAGTCTAGTTTCTCTGAAAAAGAAAATCTCGAAACTCTTTTTCTCTTTGTACCTCTTGCGTATCAATTTCTGCTCAAGATTACCAGGGTGGTAAGATCGACTGATTTTGTGAGCTCAAATATTGGGTGGTGAAATGAGTTCAATATTTTTGCATATTTTGTCATTAATACTGTGTTACCAACTACTTTTTAAAATTGGCCAAAGGAAATTTACCAACACATCTTCTTCCGAAGTTGGGCTTTTATGGTGGGTAGTGTCCTTCATCCTATGTGTCCCTGGGTTCTTTGGTTTGTGTACCTGCAATCATTTACAGTTTCTCTATTGGTCACTAAAGCTTCTTCTTCTCTGATGTGGAACTGTGATGTGTGGTAGTGGTGGCTTCTTTTTGAACATCGTGCCACCTTGGCCCTAGATGATAATTAAATCTTAGGGATCGATTACACTTTTAATTGGGTAGCAATCATCTTGGGGATCCCCATAAGATTTGATTCTTGATGTGAGTGCCTATCATCATCTTGGATATCTTAAGGTTCCCTGAATAACCGTGATCGAGCGTAGCCATTGGATCAACCTTTGTTCCATCGCAGCCTTGGATCTTTTATAACCTACGGGTTAGATAACCGAAAAAAAACATGCTTCAAACCTTTTTTGTTTAATATTGATTAATCAAAAAAATGGGGGTGATTAATAATGTGTTAGGACCCTTGCTAAATGTGATTAAAATTTGATTAATCGGATGCTAATTTAGGCTTACCATTAGATTTACCTTTGAAGTGTGCACCACCATTGGATTATTTTGAGAGGGAGCGCATCCATTGGATTTTTTAGAAGATATCCATTGGATTAGCCTCACTTGTATCTTATCATTTTGACTTTGACTCTATCATTGTCGTCGGATCCTAAGGAGGATTAGCACAACCATTGATTTCCTTTATCCTTTGTCTTGGTCAGCTTATCTTTTGATTGGCTCATTAAAGCGCCACCACCCGATTAAGTAAGAAAGGAGTGCTACCCTTAGATTTAGATCGATGTGCTCGACCGTTAATGAATGGGGGTGCATACCCTCAAACCTTCGTTCAAAATTATCATCATAGCCTTAATGTTTCATTTTAATATCTAAGGTATTTTGATGATCACTGGATAAAGCGCATCCATTGATTCCCTCTAATTTGGCACGTGATTTAACATATCACTCATTATAATACCCTCCTTTTTTATCCTTGGTAATTTGTGATGAACGCGCATCGTCGAATCAAATTTTTGATCAAGTGCAGACATCAGATATTTTGTGACCATGGTACTCAAGTCTTTGAACTTTATATCAGGGTGCTTTATTTATTTTTTGGTAATTATTATAATAGATTAACAGTGGGTTTTTATAGAGGATCCCAAAACCTTATATACAAAATCAGCCTTGCTAAATAGTGCTTCATGCCTCTTGGCTGGAAGAATAAACCTGTATGCAAAAAAAAAAAAAACAAAAAGCTACTAATTTCCCGAGGGCTACAAGTAAGGCATTTTTGCCTGATTATCCTAGAAACCATGGCCATTATAACTGGGAAAACAAAAACTAGCTGGAGAAGCTGGATCATCGAAAAGCAGAAGAAGACAGCCAAGAAAACTACAAAAAATTCTCCCATACCTGGGAAATAACTTTCCACATTTCTGCTTTCCCAGAGGCAGAATTCGAAGCATAAATGTTGGATAGGATCCAAGAAAAATGACTGGATTGAAACAAACCGTTGAAAATCCTGCTAGAAAATTTTACCCTAGCCCAAATGGCCACTCCGTTTAGTCTTCTCACATCCAGGATTTCATCCGTACGATTTGAGGTTCTTCTTACTTCCCTTTCCCTGCTGGAAGGGAGGTTTTGGGATAAGCGCATCACCCATCAGAGAATCGGAGCCATCCTGAAATAGCAACCGTTGGGTTCCATTTGCAACATCAGCCACAGTTTCTTTGTCTCTCTTTTCCTTGTTGGGGGGACGACCCTGCTTCCTTTCACTACCAAAATCCACCCCTCGCTTTTGACTCCTCGTAATTCGAGGGCTAATATTACCAGGCTGGTAACCTCTTCTTCCCAGCAGGTAGTCTTCCAATATATTTTGTGCCTCGGGAGAGTTTCGATCATAAATTTTGGGTGAATCTGCCTGTGTAGTGATAAGGGAGGGGGCCTGTTCATTTTCCTCCTATGGTCCTAGTTGGGGGTGCCCACCACACTGCTCGGAGTCCGGATGGGTGGTGATTTCCTCTTCTGGTAAGGAGGATTCGAGATGGTCCTTGGATGGACCTGGAGATTCATGGCCTTTCACAAAAGGGTGCTTCATCTGACCTTCACCGTGCTCTAGAGGGTTGCAGGGATCCCGCTCCTTCTTCCTCGGCTTTTGGAGAGGACAATTGGACTGAAGATGCCCTTGAGAACTACATTGAGGGCAGAAAGCTGGCCTATTCTCATAAACAATAGCTTGCTTGTGTAGAAAAGTACCCCCAGACCGCAGAGTAATGGAGGATGGGAGGTCCGTCTCCAAGTCCGCCAAAACACAGAACCGAGCTTGGACAAATCTAGTTCGAGCTCTGGTGGGAGGGTCTAAAGTGATCAGCTCCCCGATGGACCGAGCAATACCTCTGATTACATTTTCATGCCAGCAGAAAAGGGGAAGACTCGGGAGCCTAACCCATATTGGAGCAATGTTGATATTCTGGGTATCGGGGTTAAATTCCAAACCCCACTTCCTTAGAAAGAGACTCCTACGGCCCAAGAACCAAGGCCCTCCAGCCAAGATTTTACAGTAGTCCTCCTTGTTGCTCAGCCTAATCGTGAAAAAACCTCGGGTTAGGGCAGCCAGCTCTAAGTGACCAGAGGTCCGCCATTTGCTAGACGCCCACTTGCGAATGGTCTCCATGTCGGGACGACCACCAATAAACTTACCGATGAGGGTAAATTTTTTGAAATCCACAAAGCTTGAGAGAATTTCTGCCGGGATGTCCAACTCGTCCCCGGACGGAAATAACTCCTTGGAGAAGAGCCCGCTTAGGGTTTCAGAGGCCGCTGCCAAAGCATATGACTTCCGAGGTCCATCTCCCCGTTTGTCTGGCGGATCCTTGCCACTACTTGGCAAGGACTCCTCAACATCCCCAGACTCTGTTTGCCCTCCCTCCACCCTGTCGAGCCCCTGGTTCGACCTGCCGACACTCCCGTTCTCTCCCAGAATAGCCCTGCCCACCGTCATCCCCACCCTCCCAAGAAACCCTCGCCTTAGGGATGATATTTATTGTTGTGCTACGTTTGACTTATTTATTTGAGAGTTCATATCGGGGTGCTTTATTAAGTTGGGCACATCTATTCGATTTCTCCTTGATGAGGCACTACCATTAGATATCCTACAATCTGCACATTCGATAACCGAAAGGAGTGCATCATTGTATTTTATTAATCTTGGATTAAGCCGAAAGGGAGTAATTAGTAACGTATTATACTCTCACTAATGCATGATTAATCTTAGCTTTACCTTCATGTTACCCAATATTCTTATCATTCCATCGTTTGGGTTTCAACTTCGATGCAGCCATTGGATCTCGATCAATATTGGCGTTGTTGTTGATTTTTTTCAACTTGCAAGGTTAGTTACCAAAGGGGCATATGATTTTAACATTTGATTAAGCCAAAAGGGGGATAATTATCTAATGTGTTAGACCCTCGCTAATATCATTTAATAGTTTTAATTTATCTTGCGGTCTTATACCCTTTTGATGCACCTTTTATGAGAGTGTTGTCATTCGATCAGATCTTGATCGAGTGCTATCATCGAATTCATCAAATTAGCTCGATGTTTAATTTAAGGGGGCACATACCCCTAATGCTTTTATTAATATTTCTTTCAAAAATTTAGACTTTAATGCCTTTGACCACATCATTTTAAATGGTTGATTAATCGAAGTGAGCGTGTCCATCAGATTTTACTCTGATGAAGCGCTCCCCTTAGATCTACATGAGGTGCTCATTTTTTAACACAATGGGGCACATACCCTCAAGGTTTTAATTAAGACCTTTGTTCAAACCTTATGTTTTCAGACTTTAGACCATGGTGTTTCATCATTAGGCCTTGGTTTATATTTTTCTAATACTTTAGGACTTAAGATTTTATTCATTATGCTTAGGTTCGATTATTATGATCATCATGACCCTTACCTTAAAGTCGGGTACTTTACGATTTTACTATGGTACCGGGTGCTTAAATTATTTGGCCTTAATGACTTTTTAAATGATGAGATAACGTTCATAGGCTCAAATAAAAATGGCTAAGTTTGATTTTAAAATTTCAAACAAATGTAAATCAACTTCCTAGGTGAATTAGCAACTTTTGCTTATTACATTGACATAAAAAAAATTAAAATTGGGGGTTTCAGATTTTGAGTCAAATTCTGCTCCAACAGTTCCCTTGGAGCATTTTGAATGGGATCTGACCAAAGGAGTGCCTTCCTTGGAGTTTTTTGAAATGAGATTTGACCAAAGGTGTTAGTTTCCTTTGGGGCCTTTTGAATTGAGTTGACCAAAGAAATACCCCCTTTGGAGAATTCTTGATTGATTTGACCAAAGGGGTGTCCCCTTTGGAGCCTTTTGAATTGAGTTGACCAAAGGGATTTGGTTCCTTTGGAGCCTTTTGAATTGAAAGTGACCAAAGGAGTTTTGGTTCCTTTGGAGTTTTTTTTTTTTAATTGACCAAATGGGTGTCCCCTTTGAAGCCTATTTTTTTTTTGAGCGGGGGGAAGGTGTGATATCTTAAGCATCCCCAAATTATTTTGTTCCTGGTGAGCATAGGCAAGGTGCAATTCCTTGAGTATCCCTATAATATTTTATGCTTGGTGAGCATAGGGAAGGTGTGATACCTTGAGTATCCCCATAATGGTCCTGTTGACTACTAGGGTTTTGATTGGATGCGATTATTGGAATTTCAATGGAAAATACCCCCTTGTCAATAAGATCTTGGACCATATTTTTAAAGGCTTTGCAATCATTGATGTCATGGCCCACTTGTCGATCATAGAGACAATAACGGTCTTCCCTATATGACCTAGATTTATGTGTTTTTGTATCTGTAGGATGTATTTTAGGTAAAATGATTGTTTTTACATCCTATAACTTTTGAAATATGATTGACATGGGCTTGGATAGAGGGGTCCAAGTACGGGGTTGATAATTTGGACAAGATTTGTCATGTGGATGAGGTTTATGAGGTTATTGAGGTGGGCGATATTGATGAGGTTTATGTTGAATCAATTGTAGCTCAATTTTTATGAGGTGATTCAAAATTTGTTGTAGCATGAGCACAGTGTGTTCATGAAATGAGGGTTGCTAATGGAAATATGGTGGAATGATAGCATGTTGGCTTGAAGCGTTAGCATACACTTGATGATATGGATTATTGGCCATGGTGGTTGGGGGGTACATCACCCAATATGGATCTTAATTGAAGAAGGTATGAGATTTGGATGTAGGTGATTGGTTTTGGTTAATTTCCTATGACTACTGCAATGGATTAAGATTAACACCTCAGTTAGAATTATCTAGGATCATTAGGTGTAACTGCAAGAAGGCTTGTTGCATGGCAATCACATATGAGGAGGGTATAGCCATGTATGAATTGGATGGTTGGGTTGATTTTGTCGAAACTATGTGGCTGGATGTAAGTGGTGGGTAATTGCATTGCCATTGAAGGAGGGGGGTTATGGATCATGTGCCTATGGGTGTTGTGGATGGAATGGACAGGGATTTGCGAAGCAACATTAATGGGTTCTTCGTAAAGGGGATTTGTGCAAATGACCTGTTGATTTGGTATGATGATGGAAGGTTGGTTAGATGATGATGGATGGGTGTAGGTTATGGTGAGAGTAGTGTGCTCAAAAATTAGATTCGTGAAGGTTTGGCTAGACTACTACGGGTGTGGGAAGGTAACTTCTTGATGGAATGATGGTATGGTATGGGGTGGAATGGTAAGTAGTTGCAATGATGGAAAAATCATACTAGCTACATTTAGGTACATCCTAACAATGTCCATGTCTACAAGCGTGACACGACCATATGTTGGTGTGGGTGGCTCACTCCTAGGAGTCTTAGGAATAGCAATACGGGTAGCCCTATGCATAATATCCCTATCCGAAATAGGGGTACCACTAGAGGACCTTGCACTTAATTTATAGGAGATACTAAGGACTACACTAACTTGCCCTACCACCAAAGTGTTAGGGACTTGACTAGCCTAAGATGGATCCATAGGGGAAGACAACTGACTTTGAATTAATGCTAACTTTTTGGCCTAACCACGGGTCGTTACCATATGGTAGGGTATGATGATGTGTGAAATGCAAGTTTATAGGTGTTTGAATGTGTTATGGAAGTACAATGCAAAAAAACACTCAAAGAAAACAAACAAACAGGTTTTTATTCCTAACTTCACGCAAAGTTTGATTTTTTTTTGGAAGAGTTTTTTATTTTTTATTTGAAGTTTTGGAGGTTTTGACTTTTTTTTTTAGTTTTAGTGTGTTTTGATGTTTTTTTTTGGAGTTCTGAAGTATATTTTTTTACTTGGAATAAGGGAGCTCAATTAAGGTGGTGACTAGGAATACTAGTGCCAAACATTATTTCTCAAAAGAGTTTAGGGTACACCACTTAAAACCCACAATATGTGGAGGGTTCGCCTAGCTCTTCCACTCTAAATCAACAAGTGTTTCTAATAGTGGGAGGCATTTTGAACATGAATGACCTATACCAACTTAAAAGAGTGCCCTATTCTATCTAAGGATATCTAGAGGGAAAGCCGATGGAAGGAGGTGAATTTCAAAGTAACCTGTTTGAATTGGGGGTTAGTGATGAAATCCAACCTTACCAATATTTTGATGATACATGTGTGTGTGAAGGTTTCGTTATTTATTATGGAATGCAAGACAACCATGCAATTCTATTTTAATGTCTAATGCAAAAATCAGGAAACAAGGAATTAGCAAACAAGATAGATTAGGGGCTGAAAATGCTAATTTCAAGTAAGATTTGGCCAAGGTTTGTTATCAGGGCCAACTGCGGGTGGGTGGTTAGTTCTGGTAAACCGCATTTATGTGGTTCACCAACCACGCACAGGCATTTGGGAAATCCCAGCTGTGGATGCGTGGTTCCAGCTAAAATAATAGAACAAGGATAATGTAGGCTCAAACCCCGAATGTGCCCAGGTTATTGCTAATTGGGCTATGCATATACTCTGTTCACTAGCTTAAGAATATAGATTGATTTATTTATTTTTTTTTTTGAATATGAATGTGTCTAATACTAAGACCCTAAATGCAAATAAGGGGTAAATAGGATTGACTCCTAATATAGCCTAGATTCAAAACTAAAGCTAAAAGCAGGGAAAAGAAAGTACAGGGGTATAGACCTGTGTTCCTTTCACCGCTCCTTCTAGTGTGCTTCAATCACCGATTCATGGTTCTATAAGTATGTAACCATCAATGCATGTTTCCCCAAGTTTCCAATCGTAGGTGTGTTGTTTCTTAGGTGTGCAACTGCAGGTGCATGATTTCTCAGAAGTAGGGTCGCAACGATAGGTCCCAAATTTATCGATCTCGATATCGAATCCTTGCACGCTCAAACTATGGAAACCTACAACCATAGAAAATAGATCAGTAAAATAACTTAAGCAAGGTAACAACAAATAATACCCTTAGGGGGTCCCACTGTGATCACCATTTTGTAAGCAAAATAAGACAACACCTTGCAAATAACACAATGAAATACAAGTAATTGAAAAATAAATGAATTTTGTATTAAACTTTATTGGAGCCTTAGTCTCCTTTTTACAAATGATTTTCCTTGAGTGCATAGGGGTATGATTACAATAAGTGAATGTTTGCTTTCACATGATACAATGAGTACAAAGAGGGAAAAACCCCTTTGTCTAATCAAATTATTGGTGGTGTCTTCGGTCTTCTTTTGCTCCAATACAATTGGCGAGTGGGATTGAGTATCCAATGATGGGTCACTAATAGCTTAAATAGCTCTTAAAATACTTGTATCCTACACACATGGAAGTCAAATAAGGGTCAGCAATACCTGAATACATGATTAGAAACCAATGAACATAGAACCCTTGAATGGATTGAGCTACAATGTTAAATTGTACTTATTAATCAATGAAAGATTACAATATTATATAAGATTTAGAAGCCATAAAAACCTCTAACCATTAACTCTAAAATAGTCTAGCACTAAAATAGATATGAGAGAAATCCTCTCATTGATCATAAATCAACTAGGAATAACACTTTGACTAACAAACTTAGCCTATACGTAGCACTCCTAATCCACTACAAACAAATGACTTGTTACAACAATAAACAACATGGAATAAGCTAATTAAATATTCCAACATTCTCCCCCTTGATGTTGATGGAACTTCTTCCAAAAGTTCATCAACATCACAACATTGGAAGAAACTCAATCTTTTTCGTCTCCTCCAGTTTTGTAACAAGAAATCAAAAATTGTAAAATTTTGTCTTGGGCACTCCTTCCACTTTTGGTGTGGGATCTCCTCCATTTTAGTTTCTTCTCCTTCTTGCAAGTAATTGAGTGTCTTCTTTTGATGAGCTACTCCCCCTTCATCAAAATATCCTTCAAATTATGGCATCCTCATAATTCCCAAAGCATTGGTTCTTGCTAACCAATCTAGCACATCTTTTACCTCTCTCATGTGATGGTCTTCAAACCATTCTTTAGCTCCTAATACTCTTTCTGAGTATTTACATTGAATAATCTCATGTAGGTGATTTTACCATACAACAACCTCACATACCTCTACACAAATTTTCAAATAAAATATAGCTATGCAATAGCTAGTTACAAATGCAACAACAAATTGTTGCTCCTCACACAATGTTTCACTCTTTACTATGGCTTTACATGATTACTTTCAAGGAATTTTAAACATAAAATACAGCCAACAGATATCCATGTCCATGTTATTAATGTTCTTTTCAAATGAAATAACTTCATCCAATGATGTATCTACAAGATAATCATCACTCAATAATACCTTTTTAAGACATTCTCATCCTTTTTTCAAATACCTGTTCATAAAAAACAAATCATTAATCACAAAAATATTACCTCCAATGTGATTATATTTTGTGTTCCCCATAAAGATATTTTGTGTCATATCTCTTTCACTGTATGTTGCTTCAAAATCAACCATCAACTCTTCACTAAGAGTTTTCCTCCTTTGTTCAATCCATGTTGTGTTGAAACACCATTCATTAAAACAATCATACATTGTTGTCTTTTCAAGACAACTCTTTTCCTTCAATGTAGACACTCCAAGTGAGTGATATTCATTCATGAGTGAAGTTCCCTTTTCCATTACAACAAGAAAATCAGCAATCTCAGTTTCATTTTATGTTTCTAACTCATTTGCTCTCTCACTTTCCACCTCCTAAATGAGATAATCATTTGTGTTATTTGCTTCACACAAATCATTTTCTTCTTTGAGATTCACAAAATCTCTCTTCACACAAACTTCTTGGGCTGATGGACAAGAAGCATACCTATTTGTCACTCTTTATGAGTGATCTCTATTGAGCATGCAACTTATAGTTTGCATCTCCTCTTTATCAAAAATATCATGGGTGTCAACATCCCATACAATTTGTGTCTTGGTAGGAAAAATAATATCCACTCCACATGAGTAAGTATCTATCTTTACATCTTCTTGTGCTTCTTCTTTTGCCTCCACTCCATGTGAGTGTTTTTCAGCATGCTAGCAATGGTTTAGCTCTTCAATGCATTATTCACAAGTCTCCTCCATGAGAATAGTCTTGGATACATGATATGAATGATATTAATCATATTCATTCATCCATTTCCAACACCCCAATGTGGGTGTTTCCTTTTTATCTTCCTCTTGCATTTTCATTTGCTTTTGTAGTGCCTCCTCCTTGAGACATCTTTCATCCACCTCACATTGGTCTTCAAGCAAGGAACTGTTGGTCATCAAATCCACATAGGAAAGGACTTTCGGTGGGTTTGCGCGCCCTGGACCTGCGACCAACATTGAAATGCCGAAGGGAAGAGATTCCCCTCGTGTCGATCTCCAGAGAAAGGTCGAATCCTATACTAATCTACTTTTGGGGTTTGAGATAAGAGTGCAGGAAAGAGATAAAAGGAGTTTGGGTTAGAGAAAGAAATAAAAAGGGGTAAGGGTTAGAGAAAGAAATAAAAAGAGTAAGGGTTAGAAGATGATGATTTGAGGTGGGAGAGAATAGGAAGCACGATTACTTGCTAACAACTCGAATAGCAGCAAGAAATACCAAGAATGAAATGAAAGAAACGTAGTGCCGACCTTCCTATGTATCCTCTCGACCGGTTTGCAGGGTTCTCCTCTCTCTCTCGCTGGAATTCAGGGTTCAGAGTAACAGCGATTAAGACGAGGGAATAACAAAAACCTCGATCCACCAGGCAGCATAAAAGAAAGCAACAGGAACATTTTTTCCTCTCCTATGTATCCTTCAGGGCGAATTTTAGGGGTTCGGTTCCTGATCATACACCGAATTCAGGGTTCAGAGTCTCAGTATGCGAACGAGAAAAGATAAAATAATTAAGCACAGAAGGCAGCATAAAAGAGAGAAATGGAGCACAAAATATCTTTAGTATTAAACGCAGGACATCAAGTTACAGCAGCTTTCTAGAAGAAAGTTCCCCCTCTTTTACATTGCAAAGCCTAGGTTTTTATAGAGGACCCAACCCTCTGAATCATTATTACAAAAACGACAGAGTACACCCTTGGGCCCTGAGAAATCGGCTCCTCGCGACTGCTGCGACTGAGTTTTCAAATCGATTACCGAAACTGGCAACTGTGAACAGGTCAAACATGGAAATGTTCATTTAATGCACCGCTCGAGTGTCCCTGGATTCTGTATGCTGTGTTTGAGTGATCGTTACACCTGCCATGTTTTACTTCAAGGACTGTTACGTCTCTTTCGTTTTCCAAGAATGGTCAGCAGACTTATCAGGCAAGAAAGGGGTACTTATAAGGGGCTTTTGATTACCTTGGGAAGCTGCCCACCTTAGAACGTGGGCCAAGAAAGTGCTTCGCTACATACCCGCCTTGCCAAAGCCTTAGGTCGAAGTAGATTCTCCTTGATTTGTTCTTCGCAAAATAATGGTTTGCAGGAGCTACTTCGGGGATGTTGACTGCCGAGCGGGTTTCATCTTTGAAATGAGGCTCTTTATCCTTTACTGGAAAAACTGCTTCGACTGAAAATTTTTTTGCCCGATTCTCTTTCAAAAATACGGTTCGGGGAATATCCTCCTGAAGCAATTCTCTGTTTTCGATACATTGTCATTTTGCTTCGGGCACCACTACTTCGGGTGAAAACTGGCCGAAGTAGGTGTCAAAAATACTTCGGGCCCGAAGTAGTTTCCTTACCTTAGCTGATTTTGGATTATGCTCTTCTCCTTCAACGAAGTCATTCGGATGCTGCTTCGCAAGACTTCCGCCCGAAGCGGCTGCTGAAAATGCTTCGGGTGCGAAGCATTATCTTTGTATTTTCTTCGACGAAAATATTTCGCAAGGTTTTCACCCGAAGTGGTGATTTGAAGTGCTTCGGGCCCAAAGCTCTTTTCACATTCTCCTTATTTTCTTTCGGTGAAGCTATTTTCCTTGGCCCGTTTGGTAGCGAAGCTCTTTCTTCTTCATTCTATGATAGGGAGAGTCAAAATTGTTGTAACTTAAAAGAAAAACTTTCAATCAAAAAAGAATATTATACGAAAATTCTACTATTCTTCTACCCCTTGTATAATGTGACAAAAAGTGTCAACAGGAACACTTCAATGTGAGTGTTTCTCTTCCTTCCTCTTCAATGTAACATTCCTCCAATATTGAAAATGGCCATGGTCATCAATGGAACATCCTTCCATATCTTCAATATGCCAACACTCTTGGGTTGGTTCTTCAAGCAAGCCATCATCAATGGAACAGCCTTCCATATCTTCAATATTCCAACACTCTTAGGTTGGTTCTTCACAATAAGCATCATTCCCATAGAATGATCTTTCCTTCATTATCTCTTCAATGAGACTTTCATTTTCAATGTCCATGTTTCCCAAACATGTCATTTTTTCAACTGCTTTTTCTTCATTACAAAAAACTTCATTCACACAATTTTTCTTTTCATCATCATATTCTCCCTCTAAAAGAAATAATTGACAATTTTCATCATATGCTCCTTCTAAAATAGAGAATTGATACTTACAAGTTTCCATGCCTTCACAAGACATACCTCCAACAATGATAGTTTCCCATGGTTGCTCACAACAATCTTCACATGAGTCTTCATAAGACTCTCCAAAAGGATCTTCAAGGGAATAAGGCTCCTCCTTAGTTAAACCTCTTTTATGAAAAGAGTTTCACAATATTCAACACAAGTCTTCTCAAGGATGCAAGGCTCCTCCTTAAACAATATCCATGATTGTCACACATATTTTTATGGGTGTTCTCATAAAACCCATAAGTATCCTTCAACACTTTCCATGCTATTGTAGCTAATCTAAAATTAGCTATGAGAGGGAAAACTGACTTTTCCACTCCTCTTCTCAAATCTATAAGAGCTAAGAAATTTTCATATTGCTTCCCTTTCTTCATCTTTTGTTCCTCTTCACCAAGCATGCTCCAAGTGATGGGTTCTTCATAGCCTTCAATAATAATATCCCATAATTCTTTTCCAATCAATGCAGTCTTCATTATTATGCTCCAATAAGCATAATCATCTCCATCAAATTTGGGTAGCACCATATGTTCAAACATGGTTGCCATATCTATGGATATTAATGGCTTTCGGGTTGCACCTACACATCAGAATCAGGCCTCTGCAATTGGTTCTTGACCTCCCATGCAATTAATAGAAAGTGGACCCTATGTGTTTGTGAGTCTCAATCACTCAATCGTGGTTGCACTGATATCGAATATATTGTGCACTCATCTCTTCTACGTGTTATTTTTTGGCAAAACAACCAATTGAATATTTGCTCAATTTTTGAGAACTAGGGATCGAATGACATAGAAATACCGATGTCTACAAATGAATGTTCTTTATTGTGTTGTTCTCACCTACCGTTGTTGCACCTCCCTTGGCTTACTATAAACAACAAATGTAACCAGCGATCCTCAGACGGTTGTAAATGTAGAAGTTATTACCTACAAACAACTTTAACACCAATCGTCGAGGAAGAGAGTGTGCACCATCGATATTTGATTCATCCTTTGTAAAGTCTAGAATTCTATCAGAACACAAAAGCAACAATAACCCTGCTATCTATGCTAAATCTATAGGACTGCCACAAATTTTGCTAAGTTCATCAATCCAGCTCAGGCATAGAAATATGTTGTCTCAACTTCCCTCATCCCTAAAACTTTTTTATGCATTCACTGTGTATCATCTACGTTCACACTGAACCATCGTTTAATGAAGCTACTCACACTATACTTGCTTGCATAGATTGGTTCTACAAAAAAAATTGTGTGGCATTGAAGCCAAACCCTAGAAATTTGCACCGTAGCCAATGCTGGCAATACAATATTTCAAATCGAGCTGCACTGTTGTGCAAGAATGCTTCCATCAATAAATTTGACACCTCAAATGCTCAAAATTTGTCTATGCAGCTTGTCTATCTATCCAGACACCGATCTATCTGGTCTATACTCAAAAAACATTGATTTCCTACAATCGAATCACATCCATAGGTCTATTTGCGTACTCATCAATCGCCAGTACTCGATGATGTTGCTTCCCAATCAATGGTGTCCATTTGGATTGGGCTACTACACAAGGTGAACAACCAAGATTTCTCTAGCTACACAAACTATAGCATGTTCTTTACAATATCCTGATCTACCTGTTGATGACTGCTACGATATGATTCATCTACAAATTAAATGCCAGTGCATGATGGTGGCATTGCATTGTCTACTTATGGGAAAGATAAACAAATAGGTATGTGTAATCCATAGTTATCTTCTACTTAGGAAGGGTGATTTCGAATATCTTCCAATGGCATCAAAAATTCCATTGACATTGATGCACCACAAAAATTTGTAGGATCGTGTGCAGGTTTTGCACTCGATTATCTCACATCGGGAAAATGAGTGAGAATATGTATGTTTAAAAATAAAAAAATTACATAAATTAAATGACTACCTTCAGGTAGTCATCCCAATCTTCTATTTTGCTCATCCATGCCTAGGTTTGACTAGGATTCAACCATATCACGTTCCTTCAGCTATGTTCGTCATGTCGACGCGGTCATCTAGGTTGGTAGGAAGATACCCAGGTCCTTCTAGTCTTATTTATTAGGTCCAATTAGGCTTCATCACTCTCGATTAGGTCAGTGTCAGCATCCTTGTCCAGTAGGATCGTTCACCTAAGTTTTTCCTCCACGTAGACTCCTGTCTACATCTCCCCGCCACGTCCAATTAGGTTTTATGTCCATGTGTGGTCCATGTGTGGTCCACGTGTGGTTGATCCATGTATCCTACTGGTCCATCGGTCCATCTATTCTATATCACAGATCTGCATCCTCATCCTGAGGTGTTAGGTCAGCATCCTCTAGGTGTATCGCATCCTTAGAGCCCTCCTTTGGGTCTCGCATCGGATCATATCTGGGTAGATCTGAGTCTCCACAAGCCAATTAGGTCCTCATCACTCACATCACAGATCCCCCTTTCATGTCCAGGTGCAGTCCATTTGGCCTGTAGTCCATTAGGGTCACATAACCACCTTTCATCTCAGGTCTGATCCAACTTAGGTCTAGGGGCCTTGCGTCATGCGATCTATGTGACCATCGGCTTTATGGTCCACCTAACCACAAGGAGGTTAATTGTAGCCAGTCATCTCTGTTGGTCTACGTCTGGTCACAGGTACCACATAGATCTACAGTCTGCATCTAGGTCACCATTCTCCTCCTAGCAAATCGTCCATGTCTGTAGGCTGCGAATGAGCCCAGAGCTTCAATAGCTATGATACCAAATGAGCTACAATGTTAAATTGTACTTATTAATCAATGAAATATTACAATCTTATATAAGCTTTAGAAGCCATAAAAACCTCTAACCACTAACTCTAAAATAGTCTAGCACTAGAATAGATATGAGAGAAATCCTCTCATTGATCATAAATCAACTAGGAATAACACTTTGACTAACAAACTTAGCCTATACGTAGCACTCCTAATCCACTACAAACAAATGACTTGTTACAACAATAAACAACATGGAATAAGCTAATTAAATATTTCGACATGGATGCTTGTAGAAAATATAGAAATAAAACTTAAAATGCCTTGCTTAAAAATTGATAACTTAATAATCTTTGCTACTCCAAATGGCCTAAAAATTGGTGGAGATGTTCTAGGGGATGTCAGGAACCTACCCTCACAATTTTAGCTCAATCTAAATCTTTATGAGTGAGATATGGCCTAAATTATTTTGGTCATTTCTACGGAACTACAGGTCTGCGGTTGTGACTGTGTAACCATAGGAGGGCAGTTGAGTAACCGTGGGAAGGCGGTTGAGACTGTGTAACTATAGATGCATGGTTGTGCAGAGATGGTAGAAACCCTAAAAACTTGGATTCAAAACCTCGATGGCTTGAACTCCACAACCGTTGGTGACTCCCTAAAACAATTTTGACAGCATGACGATGAATTTTCTAGCCCCCTTTGCTTTATGGAATGGTGTTGATTTTATAGGTAATTTTAGGTTTTGGAGGGAAAAGATAGGTGGTAAGCCAGGGCTGCCAAGTGGAAGGTACTGGATAGCCACCTATCTTGGGTAGTTGTAGTGAGTCACTTAGAGTGTCTCACTTAGGTGGAGTGGTGGCATGTGGGTAGGTGCAAGTGGAGTGAAGTGTGGAGTGAGGTGTGAGATGTGGCAAGTGGGTAGGTGCAAGTGGAGTGATGTGTGTGATATGTGGCAAGGTGAGGGGTAGTGGTGGCTAGGACAAGTGTCACATGGAGACACATGCTATCCTAGGGGGATTTTCCAAATTTTAATAAAATCTAGAAAATAGATTAATGTGCAGGATTTTTATGCCTAAGTTTAGACTTAGGCATATATTATTATGTAGAATTATGATGTGCAATGTGGATGAAATGTACATGAATTATTATGCCTAATTTTAGACCTAAGTATATATTTTATTATGCAAAATTATGTGGTGAAATGCAAATGCCTAGATTTTGGTGTCTACATTACCTATATCAATATGTATCATCCTTAGAATTATCAATTTCTTCAACAAGTTTTGAATGTAAATAGTATTCAAATGTCTCAAAAATTTTATCTATAGCTTCTCTATAGATGAATTGTATTGTCATATCTAGCTTACCCTTAGATTTTTCAATCAATTTTCCAATGCTAAATTTTATAACTTCCAGTCTTTTCTTCTTGATTATGGATTTCATATTTTCTTCCATGATGGCAAAAGTTTGCAATTCAATGATATAATTCCTTTGTAGTAAACTTTATATCTCCCAAGTTAAGAAATAACTCAAATATGAAATTTGCAAATTTTAAATTTTCTAAACCTTTGATGTAGAAGTCCTTGTAACTTCTTAGTAAATTAAATTTGCACAATTTCAAATTTAAAAAATTGTTCAAAAACTTATAAAAAACTAATTTCAAATATTTCAATCCTAGTTGAAATCCTTATCACTCCATAACTTAAATAACTTTTAAAACAATTTCATAAAAACTAAAATTTTAAATTTCAAAAATTTAATAGAGTAGGAAAGCTTATAACTCCCCACTTAATTAAGTTTCAAACTTAAAAGAAATTTAAAACTTAAATTATTTACTTTCCCTCCAAATAATGAATGAAAGGTAATTCAACGTACCTTTATTTTTTGTAACGTTCAATGAACATGCACCTGATGTGTAACGTATATTTGTTACCTCCTTCTACACTCATACATGACTGCTATGCTTGTATCGAAAGATATTTCATTTTCTAAAGTTAGGTGCTCACTTCTTTTCTATGGGATAGATTATTAGGGTTACATTCGTTGTTAGGTACCTCTCTTACTTGGTGTTAACTTAGACTTCTTCACAGTTAGATATCTCTACTATGAGGTGTAGACACCTAAAAAGTGTCACATTTGCAATGGTTAATATTAATATTTAATAAGGTCCGAGGTGTAGTCCAATTGGTTCATCCAAACCCCATAAGGGGGGCAGAGGTCCAAGGTTCAAATCTCAGGCCTCGTCGGACTAAACGCTTTTCTGTTTCTTGGTGCTTTCAACGGTGTAAAAGGTTTAAAATGATTGTGGCATGGTGATTATAGGGGTGGACTACATGAAGATCTATGTGGCGGCTTTTAGGGTGAACATCGAAGAATACTGTGGCGACCATAAAAGCTAGACAACCTGCTCGGATTCGTGGCGGCTACCGATTCCATCATGTTTAAAAAATAAATATTAATATTTAATAATGTGTGAAATTATTTTAATGAATATATTGCAACCTTGTAAATCATTAATGTTGACTATTCTATCCCCTTTGACCAACTTAAACTATTTTCTACGCCTAACCATGATCGTCATGGTACCACTTTGTTGTTTTAACTCTAGTTTACCTAACTCCAATTAGCATTTAATTTCTCTCTCTCCTCCACATTCCAAGCTCATTTAATACATTGGGAGAGGATTCCCTCCACCCAAGCATATTGATGAGAAATGTCATTTTGATGGGTTAGGAATCTCTCCACGAAAAGGCTATTTATGAGGCATGTCATAATGTGTCATGGCATGTCATAATGCATAATAACTTGTCATAATGCTTCATAAGGTGTCATAGCCCAAACAAGGAAATTTGCACATTTGTCCACCCAAATTAGGAAACCCTAAGATTCCTCCCTTCCCTCGTCCAATCCATATGTCACCCATCTTCTTCCCCCTCATCAGTCTCTTCCACTATTGGGAAATATTAAAAATATGCCCCAATTTCATTTCACTTAGGAAATAACGCAATAATACTAATGAAACTCTATCCAAATTTCTTTGGATTTGTTGTGTATTATTTTGATTTTGTGATTGTAGGTACATCATTAAAATATCTTGAAGGCATCGATCATGGAGGCTTTTCAAAGTGTTTGCTAATCCTTATTTTGTAGCCACTCCCACCTTCGACATTCAAACAACACTGGATTTGCATTAGAGGCTCCAAAACAAATCCAGGAAGGTCCAAATTCAAGCCTTAAACCCCTACCAAAAAATAGTAGCAACCACCCTGGAAAGCTACATAGGAGCACAATCGCCCTGGGTGGCTACATAGGACCACAATCACCCTGGGTGGCTATCCAAGAGCATAATCGCATAGGGCAGTTGAGCCTCAAAGGAAAGCAACGACTTTGAATTAACAACAGACTACCCAAAAAGATAAAATTAGGTATTTTATCAGGTTTTATAAGTATTTTACATAGTTTTGTAAATTTTGCACTTGATTTTGTAAGTTTTTGCAATGGTTTTGTAAGATTTTGTAACCCTTTTCATTAAACCTCATATCGAAAGGCCCCGCAGATGATACTAATGCTTTCATTGTGAGCTTGTGTGCAGGTATTGGGATCCTCATAGAGGATCAAGATGTCGAGCAACATGACTTAAAAAACCCTCCCACCACTTCTTGTGTGATCTAGGAGATAATTTGTGACACCATAGAACATAACATGTCTTATATGTTTTGCTTAGGGTTATTCATGCTTGCATGATTGTTTGGCTTGCTTTACTAACCTTTTGTTTCATATTTTCAATCTCAAGTACCTAGGAGCATAAAATACACAATCACAAATTTTAAATTAAGGCTTGATCTTGCAAGGTTTGCCCTCTTAAGCTCAACCACAACTGCCTAGGGTGGCTCCCAAGCTTAGACACAACAACCTAGGGCGGCTCCCAGGATTAGACACAACTACCCAAGGTGGCTCCCAGGCTTAGACAAAACCACCTAAGGTGGCTACACAGACTCAAGCACAACTACACAAACTCAAACTCAAAGGCACAATATGTTTCTGTCTAGCACAGACTCACAGGTTAGTTGCTCATATCTCTTAGTTTTGAGAAAAAAATCATGGCATAGTTCATTTCATTACTTGTTTGAATCTCCTTTTCCCCTTTCTTCTTTAAATTTCCAAAAGCATTAGCATAGTTGTTTTATGATTTTTGCACAAAGACTCAAAGAATTGGTATCTTAGTTGTTATTCATTTTTCAAAGACTCAAAGACTTAGTAGCTTAGTTGTTATTCATTTTTCAAATACTCAAAGACTTAGTAGCTTAGTTGTTATTTGCTTTCCAATATCATTAGATTAGTTGTGCATGCTTTCATGACTCATTAGATCAATATTTCTTTTTATAGCACATTATATCATTGTTTTCATTGCATCCTTAGGGTTAGTTTTAAATTTGCATGGTAAATAGGTATTCTTAGCATCAAAATCAAAAAAATAAAAATCAAAACCAAAACAAAACATCAAAATAAAAATAAAAAAGTGCATCAAATCACACACACTTTCACATTACATTCCATAGATATTTTGCGAGGAAAACCTCCCGGTGATGTTGTATTTCACCACCAACCATCGATTGAGCCATTTAGATACCATAGCTATATCGCGCAGTTTCATGGATTTCATCGTTGGAAAGCTGGTTACCCTTGGGATTAGCTCGAGGTAATTTTGAGGTTAGATGCCCTTTTGTTCATAGGTTTTAATAATTTTTAGACTCACAATTGTCGTTTATATCCAAGCCCGATCGAGGGTGAAGCGAAAGCTTGACTAGGCAAGTAACAGGACTTAGACAAAGTAGTTTCTCTTGAGAGGTTTGCTTTATCCCCTTAGGATACCCAAAGCCAACCCACCATCCTAGGAAGCCTTTTTAGCCATTTGTGTCTCATTCCTCACCAAGGGAGTGGGCATAAACACATATTTCTAGATTTCATTCCATCACCCCTTCATAGTTCTTAGGTCTAGGGAACATCAAACACACCAAAACCAAAATCATAAAAAATGGTAGCATTGCGAAAACATTAAAAAAATAAAAACATCAAAATCAAAACACCAAAAACATCATTGTTTGCATGATCTTTTGTTTATATAGATTGTGTATTTTTTATTTTCTGCTAGTCAATGATAATGACCCATAGTCAAGCCAAGGCCCAATCCCAAACCTAAGTCCCCATGGACCATTTAGGTCAATCAACCTATCTACTAATTGCTCCCTCAACTTATCCGAGGGATGCATCCCAAATACACCATGGTAGCCAGTACAATTAATCCCACCATCACATCTCTCACCCACCTAATACACATCACTAGATATGATCTAGGTGTGAATCAGCATTCCATTCATACCACCCCTCCTGTATCACCTTGCCCTGAGATACCTTTCTTAATCCAATACAAATGTCACACCCATCAATATTGAATTCATCAAAATTCTCTATACCAATCCGATCTACCATCCCAAATCACCTCTTTCCAACCAAGATCCCTCTTCATCGCATCTACCACCACCTAGCTCATTCCCCCCATCCTTACCCCCATTGCACATTTCTACCTGCACTAACCCCCCACTCTCCTAAGTGCACACTTTTGGAATACCATAAAAATTCTTCCCACTTGAGGGAACTAATTCCACACCTTATTATGACACCACAAGTCCAATGTTAGTGGTCATTGACCTTAACCACCCATCTTCCTCCAATCACCTTCATTCATCACAATATTTGCACATTTCTATGTTACCCTCCTCCACCATGCATAATTCTCATCCACATCACCCGACCCAAATTTGTGTCACTTCTCTTATACACTCATCTAGCCCCTCTTATTTTCAATTTCCTAACATGTCTCCCCAATCTACAGCTCTCAATGTTACTCCTTCTACAACTTACCCTTTATCCACCACCATTCATATCACTAGTGTACATGTTGCACATTCTTCTAGTGCATGTTTTTCTTGTCCACAATTCTACGATTTTGTGGTATCTTCTCATCAATTGTCTTCACAACAAACACCCCTTAGTCTTTACCCATTATGTCACATCCATTCTTCTTACACTACCCATATTCCTCAACATCCATCTCAGATCCCAAATTTTTTGTCTCATTCATCTACCTAGGACAACTTTTTTCTCCAATCTCCATCATGGACCTCTCATCAACCCATAGTTCCCCTAATCTATTCCCACCCTCATGAATCTTATAAGTGGCTAGTGATATAGTTTCAAAACCCACACCACCATCAACCACCATTGAACCAATATCAATCCACCTCCAATCAATACCAACATCACTCTCATCAACATCAACAACAACCACCTCTAAACCAACATCAATCTACTACACAACCATACCAATTGCATCTAACCCAACACCCACATCATTTGACCTCCACACAACTCCCCCACTCATACCAACCATCATATACTCCACCTCAACCCCCTACACATCATCAACATCCAACTCATCAATCACCATCAAATCACCCACATACCTATGACCAATGTCACCCACCACATCAATATCCACCTTTGGGATCCCAAGTTCCCCAAGCACCATCCTCTAATCCCAACCAACATCATTACCATCAACTTCATTCACATCAATCATATCCCCATGTTGAGCCATCCTATTTGACTCATCATGGTGCACACTACTCAGCTTCCTAAGTCACTCCGAACACATTCCAATAATTGGCCAATAAGATCAATAGTTTAGAATCACAAGTTATAGGCATAGGGTATCAAAATCCAACCTTGAGTCAACTCTAAAATTACCCCATCAACCCCTCGGTACCAGCACTACCCTATCCTCCCTTGTTCAAAATTCCCAAATTCAAAAAGTTCAAGGGAAAAGAAGATCCTTAGGATCATGTGAGCATATTCATCAATATCTGATATCTCATCAATGAGATAAACCCTCTCATACTCTACACCTTATTCACTATCCCTTATGGGAGGAGCCTTGAATTGGTACAACCATTTTCCCTGACACAACCTGTATAATTTCGAACAACTGACCAATCTCTTCTTAGAGTGCTTCACTCTAAATATAAAAAAGAAGACCACATTGGTGGATCTCACCAATATTCATCAATTTGATGATGAATTTATCGTTAATTATGGAAATTAATGGAGAGGTGTACTAATTTAGTTACCATTCTCTATCCCCATCATTGAGTTAACTTAGATCTTTACTCAGAGTTGTTCTAAATCAATACCTCTCCTGCTTCAACTCCAACAATATCAAACTCTTGAGGAAGCCCTGACCCAAGCCAAGATCATTGAAGATACCAAAATCTAAGAAGGAGAGATCAAGCTCTAGAAGAAATAATGGCCAAGAAAAAATGCTAAGGGAAAAAACAAAAATAATCAAAATAATCCTACCCAGGTCAACCAGGTAGTGTTGAGTAGCCCAACCACTCAACCCCCACAACCTCAACATCCACAACAACAACCCTCTTATCCACCACAAAAATTGACATACAACACCATGCCACCTCCCACTCAACTTCAAAATTCCAATCAATCCACCTATCAGTCTGCACACCCTCAATGACCCCCACATAATTTCACACCTCTCTCAAAGCCCTTGTCCACCATCTTTCAAAAACTTATGGATGCACAATTGATCTCCTTACCTAAGATAAGACCTGAGGATCCAAACAAACCTAGAGGAAGAGGGTATAGAGAAGATCGTTATTGCATATTTCATCGATAAAAGGGTCATGATATCAATGAGTGCATCCAACTAAAGCACATAGTCCAAGATTTGATTGATGTAGGGTCTATCAAAGTTGACAACCCTCTTGCCCACCTAATCAAAATCTAGGTATCTATCAAAATCCATTACCACAACATGACATAGCACAACCAAACAATGGGGACATCACAATTGCACCTCAACCGAATCAAGTTAATCTTGTCAACAATATCCCTAATTACCAAGGTTTTTTTGGCATGATTCATGTTTATCACCAGGAATCAATGATAACTGGATCAATCTACACAAACAACTAACCGTTCAAATATGTCGTCCTCATCAATTTACCACCTCTACCATTGCAAGCCACTACGTCTCAACCTCGACCAAACCTTCATCTTAAAAGCAGGCTCACTCATAGCCTCAAAATGGCATTGGCTAAGCTCTCGATTTGAGTTAATCCAATAATCACTTCCCCACTAAGAGGCATTGATGGATATCCTTAAGGCTATAGAGCTACAAACCCATGACCCCAATGATTTTGCTACTTTTATGGGTAATATTCAAACTTGCACATCATCAACCATTACCTTTTATGATAGTGAAATCAAAACTATTCCTATTGAAGGACTAGATCCACCCTTGCACATCATGGCCTCTATCAACAATAAAATTTTCAAACATGTTTTGATTAAAACAGACTCTTCCATCAATATCAGCACATCATCCATCCTCAAACATATCAATCTTCCACCCATCCATATAGCCGATTCCACATTCACTTTGTGAGCATTCAATAACACCCTATACTCAACATTGGGAACAATCATCCTCCCTATTCAAGTAGGGGTCCAAACTATCCACACCTTATGTCATGTCTTGGATGGATAAATGTAATATAATTTACTCCTTAGTAGATTGTGGATACGAGATATGCAGTGCATACCCTCAAAATTGCATCATTACCTCAAATATGCACATGAGGGTCGCATTCATTGCATTTCAATAGATTATGAACCTTTGAAGTATTGTCACCTGGTCACACACCCACATGAGTCCCCCTTATATTCCACATATTTATCACTCACCCTTCTCCCTCTCAGCTCATGTTACCATTTGACCATATCTCACTCTCTCTTACTTGCACTACATATACCCAATCCACAACCTACCCACTCAATTTTACCCAATTTGATTCCTCCTTCTTCATCCTTGGGCACTAACAACCCTTCTCATCTCACCCCAAATAAAACCCATCCATCTCCTTCATATTCTTTGCATATTCCTCCTCAACATTATCCACCTTCCTTCTACCCTTCTCCCACTGCTCAACCATTCCACCCTTCTTCTAGCACCCAAGTCACTCACTCCCATTCTCGACCTCCCCATTCTCCATATTCTTCTTATACCCCCTCTTCATCCATAATTACTAGACATCCATCATCAACTCCTCACATCTCACCTGCACTAATTCATCCTCCCCCTCCAAATCCTTTTGTCCATTATCCCCCACCAACTCCATCAAGACCGCACCCTTCTATTTCTTCCACCAATCCTAATCATCATCCTAGGGATCCTATATTTGCTCTTGTCACCTCCACCATCAGATAGGCTACTACCACACTCACTTCAACCATCATCATTACTTATATCTCTCTCATACCTGTGCCCACATGTGCATCCCAAACCATATCTTCTTCCACAACACCTGATCCACCCCACCCTCTAAATTTATCCAATGTGAACCCATCTGTCTCCAACACTGTTCAATGGACACACACTCCCATTTTTCCATCCTCTGCCTCCCAGTCCACTTCTACAGATAATGTTGAGTCGTCGTCCTTATCCACCTCTTCAATCCTCTCATATCAAACCCCTAGTGTCACTGTACATATGACCACTCCTAGCATAGGAGAGTACATTATGCATAATATCACATTTTTGCCTCTAGTGATAGGGTTTTTTAGGGATTTTGGTTGCTCTAATTGTACCCCCTTAACCATAGATGTTTTTTTCCATGTGGGCTCCTCCTCTAATCATATAAATTTTGTGTATGGGGTAATCAATTCGTCATTATACAAACCTTCATATAAAGAGATCGAAGCCTTATTTTTTGGTAACATCGACTTTTTGGATAACCCTTCATTCACCATGAGGTACTTCTAACGCTTCAATTGGTGAGGATAAGATCTTGGCCGCTATGAGCAAGGCATGCAAAATATTTTGGAACCTCATTCCCAACCTCCTCAAGATAAATTTGACTTAGGATATGATCAACATTCTCCAATTGACCTCCTCGAAGATGATCTTTGATGCATTACCCTTGGCCTCGAGGAGGATAGTGAGGATGAATGCATTGATCCTGAGCATGCTCCCCCATTTCTAAAAAATATTTTCCAAGTTTCCATAATCCATGCCATCTCGTATGATATTTTGGATGATGAATTAGATGAGTCATTTAAGGTACTTTTGATTTCCTCTAATAGCTTTGAATACGACTCATCTCCCACTGTCCCCATCAAAAACACCAATAATTTTTATCTATGTTTGTTCCCCTTTCCACTCCCCATATTTCCTATGCTCCTTCTATTGGAACATCTAGATGCACCCATCAATCTCCTGCCTCCACCATGGAAACCTCCACCTGATCCACGCCCACCCATTCTCAACCAAATCCTTCCCTAAGAGCATGTACAAGTGAATACAGACTCCAATTCATAATCTCCTTCATTTCCCTAAGTCAACATGATTTTCGTTGACTTGTACACACTCCTCCATAATCCAAATGACCTTGCACACCCGATTCCCCTCAATACCAGTATTATTGACTTCGAGTGAATTCATCCCCTTCATTTATCTCTAATTTCTATCCCTTAGATCAATTACTCAAAGACTCAAATATTTACTTGCCTCCTCCCCCTTCATCACTTTTTTTTGTTTATAACATCAAATTTAGGGAGACCACACCACATCTTTTTCATAATGTCGTAGATGACATCCACCTCATTTCCACCCCTCATCAACTTGAGGAGTTTTTTCACATGCTCATTGAGGAAACCATTGACATTAACATCAACATAGATCCAAACAACCCCAAAGTCCTCAAACTCAAAAAAGTCTCTCAATCGAAGAGCAATAAATTTTTATCACACTTTGGACAAAGTACCAGTAGGTTTTCACATGGTCCTATAAATATATGCTTAGACTTGACCTGAATCTTATTGTCCACAATATCACGTTGAATCCTAATGCTAAATCAGTCAAACAAAAGGTGAATATTACATGGATGACCTTTTGAAAAATCTAAAACTCGCCATGAGCATATCGATGTTTTGTGCAAAGTTTTTGATTGCCTACTAGAACATAATATGTGACTTAACCCTAAAATGTGTGTCTTTGGTGTCACTTCAGGAAAACTTTTAGGGTTCATAGTCTCCAAACAAGGCATTGATTTAGACCCTAATAAGATCAAGGCCATTATTGAAATGTCACCCCCTATGACTCTTAAAGAACTTTACAACTTGCAAGAAAAATTCATCACTTTATTGCTCAATTATTAAAAAAATGCAAGCTATTTAATCATCTTTTGTAAAATTGGGTCACAGTTCAATGGACCATAGAGTATCAAGAGGATTTTAACACCGTTAAGCATTACCTTGCCTCCCATTAAGTTTTCCCCTCTTCTCAACTAGGCATTCCCTTCCATTTGTACATATCCATCACAGACATCACTTTAGGGACTATATTAGCTCAAAAGAATGGCATCAATCGAGACCAGGCCATTATTACATTAGTCGTACCTTGGTGAGTTATGAAACCAGATATGCATATGTGGAGAAGTTATATCTTGTTGCTTTTGCAACCAAAAATCTTCGTCACTATATGCTCAATCATACAACCTATGTCATTACTAGAGAAAATCCACCATGTTATATGATGAGTCACACTTAAATCAATACCCACACAACAAAATGGATAATGCTCTTAATAAAATTCAATCTAGAATTCATGAGCCAAAAATCATAAAGGGTTAGGTCATTATTGACTAGCTTGTTGAAGCTCCTCTACAAGATGATAAACCTCTTATCATAGAGCTTCCAGACGACTATCTTCAGTGTTATTGAGCTAGAAGAGCATGTCAAACCTAAAGACGAAGTTGATATTAACTTATTCTTTTATGGGTTTACGTGCAAACAAATGGGAGGTGATAAAATTGTTTTCTTCACGCCTCAAGGGGTTCCTATCACTTTGTCATTTAAGCTTGACTTTCCCTACACCAACAATAACATAAAATATGAGGTATCGATTCTAGGACTTTAGATTACTTTTGCCATATGCATTAAAAGTATCCAAATCATATATGAATCTCTCCTTACTTTCAATCAAGTTAAGGGGGTTTACTAAAGCAAATGATTGATCTTAAAGTCTTATAAGCAAATTGTTGACAAGTTGCTAATCAACTTTAACTGGTATGACATAGAAGATTTACCTAGGTCATCTAACCATTTTACAAACACCATGGCCTCTCTCAGTTCCCTTATATTGTAAAATTGTATCGATAGCATCACTCATGTTCAAGTCACCACATTATCCCAATAAGCTATCTCTTGATAATCATCTAATGATGAATGGGATATCCACTTAATTCAAGCAAAACCTTACCACAATGTATTTGATAAAATCAAGGATTTCCTCAAACTTGGTACCCTTCCTTCTGAATTGACATTAGCTGCTAAACATATGTTCAAACAAAAAGTGGCTCAGGTACACTCTCTTGGGGATGTGCTTTATCACCATGGCTATGATGGTGTCCTTCTTCGTTGTCTCAAACTGCAAGAGGCAAGTTGGGTGATATCTCAAGCCCATGATGGTACATGTGGTGGTCAATTTAGTGGGATGGCCATTGCAAAAAGCATTCTACGCATGGGTTATTATTTGCCCACAATGGAACATGATTGTTGCACATACGTTAAGAAATATCCCAAATGTCAACATCATATCAATTTGACCCATGCTCCATCACAAGCGTTGCAACCCATTCAATCCATGTGGCCATTCTCGTAATGGGGATTGGATCTTGTCAAGAAAATATTCCCTTCATCCTTAGGACAACATACATTCATCATCATAGCCATCAAGTACTTTACCAAGTGGGTTGAGGCTATTCCTCTCACCAATACGATAGGACTTAGAATTACAGAGTTTATACTCTAGCACATCATTTGTCATTTTGGTATCCCCTTGAAAATCATCTCTAATAATGGACCCCCATTCAAAAATAAATATGTTCAAATGTTGTGCAATAATTATCATATCCAACATAGCTTCTTGACACCTTATTACCCTTAGAGCAATGGATAAGTTGAAGCCACCAATAAGACTATGTGTGACATTCTTAAGAAAACTATATAGGAAAATCATAAAGATTGGCACCTCCAACTCCCTCTGGAATTTTGGGCTTATTGAATAAGCATATGTACGCTGACAGGGGCAACTCCATTCTCATTGGTCTATGGTGCTAAATCCATCATGTATCTTGAGCTTGAGATCCCAACCCTACACATATCCTTGCAAGAATTCATGGATGCGAACACAACCTAGTAAGCAAGGCTCAATCAACTCACTCTCTTTAATGAAAGTTGAATCAATGCTCTTGATCACCTTCATGTTTATCAAGATCAAATCAAAAGAGCCTATGACCACAAAATCCATCCATGGAAATTTCAATTTGGTGACCTCATATCCAAATAAAATCAATAAAACTCAAATCTTCCACCTCATTTACGTAATAAGTTTACTGCTGATTACCTTGGTTCATTCATTTTTACATATCATTTGGTTTAGGGGCCTATAAAATTGTGACTCTCGAGGGATTTAAGAAACCTGAACCCATCAATATCCTTCATTTACACGCATTTAATACCTAGCTCATATTCCACTTTATTTTCTTGTACATAATCAATTACAAAAATAAAAACAAAAAAGAAAAAATTAAAAAAATTAAAAAATTAAAAAATATGCAAACAACCACAAGCTCATGTCACATGCACTCTTCATTTTCTAATCAATTCACTTTTTTGCCATGTTCCCATTCTTATTTTTATTCTTTCTCTCTACTTCCTCGCACATCACTCCTAGTTGTACGATCATGCTTCGAATGGCTATATACCATGGACCAGTGTTTTTCCTCTCTTTCATCTTTTTCCTCTTTCTTCTCTCCTCTATTTTTTCTTTCCTCTTATTTTCTCTTCTTCCATTTATCTCTTTTATTCTCTATCATTTTTCACTCCATCCTTTGCCTAATCACTTTTTCCATGCTTTGTTTTGTGTTTTCATTTTGTTTAATAATGCTACCTTGATAATTGTTTAGTTAAGTTTGACATGCATATTTACGAATGATTTTGGTTGTATTAATAAAGGGTTTCTTCATAGTCATAATTTTCTAACCTCTTTATATGCATATTTCTACAATATCCGCTATTCCCACATTCATAGCTTACCATGTTTTATCTCTTTCCTATCTTAGGTTTGGAGAATATTTAGGTTCTTTTAGTAGTTCAACCATACCTAGTGTCTCAGTCAACCTTAATTGAAAGTCACGTATCACTTGAGTGCTACAAGCCTTCCTAGTTACCTCAATTTTTCTCTTGGAGCATGCACACATATCATATATTAATCATATTTTGAGTTTATGAAATATGAAACCAAGCGTTCCTCTGGTCATAAAGCGAACGGTTTCCCCTACTCATCCCATCATGCAATAATACAACCCCAAGAATCCATATTGTAATAAAAATATGTATCATCATTAGTTGTATCAATTATAATAGATCCTCGAGAATTTTAGACATCTCCACCAGGGCTATAGATGCTTGGATGATAGTGGAGCAACATCGAAGGATTATGGGCTATCTCTATTGAGACTATAGATGCCCAAATGGAAATGGAGTATGCCCTTGCATGGCAATATGTATATCACATTAGCAACCTTCTTTCGTACAAACCTATGTTCACTCATGGATTAACTAGCTTACAATACCTTGAGTCTCAATTGATATGTCCTACCTCACTCAAAATTGAAAATAAAAATCATTGCACACACATTAGTCTTTGATAAACTTGAATCATTAGACTGGTCTTAGTATCTTCAAGTGTCTATTTGATTAGTAGATGAATTTGATAAATGTCACTAGGGTGTTTGAGCTTCCTGAAAGTACTTGTCAATCCTTCCCTCCTAGGATAGGCAAAATGACAAGTCATGCCATTTTTGCTCTCTCAATTTATTTATCTCTTGCATACATAGCTATTAGCACATGCACTTCATTTTATTTTGTACTTATGTCAGTACCATTACATTGATTCCCTTGATTAATCAGTCAATTCATGAGTAAGTAATGCATCGTTGAGTATTTTTGAATGGTAATCCAACATGCATTTATATTTCCATATTATTGCATTCATCATTTCATAACCATTACACCTCATGTTAGCCATATTTATCATTTCATAATTTGAACCATCTATTAGGAGTATCATCACATGCATCTCATTACGCTAATTATATCCATACATACATCATCATCAATTCATAAAACATCACGTCATAATCCATAGCATAAATCAATTTTCCACAAAATGTATGTATATAATATCACAAACATATCATACATCATAATAATGCTAGGCCTCCAGGCTACATCATCATGGCCTATCGATCTATAAAATTGTAATCATATAAAGTGCTACATCGACCCTCAATGATTCCTATTGCTAGTCTCATCACCCCCCTCTCACCTCAATCCACTACCACTCCATTGTCCCTATCACTCCTCTCCTCGAGAAGATCTCACACCTAAAGCTCGCAAGGTGGATGGCTCTCTAAACCGTCGCCTCATCATGATAGCTAAAGGTCCACTCATCGAGCTCCACTAGGACCCTAATAGCATCGATCAATGAGGGACCTCAAACCTCTCCCTAATCAATATATCCTCCATATCCATCGCCCTTTCCACCTCTAGTCATCTTTATGCCATGGCCCTCATCGCTCTACTCTAGATCATCGTTGCTTCTACCCATCCTCCAACATCATAGTCATATCCCCTATTGAGATATGGAATTTTTCCCTATTAGGGTCTTATCGCTCTACTAATATTGATAGGTACCATCAGTCTACATGCACAGGCTGAATTCATGCCACTTCTTGCAAGCCTATTATCCTCAACCATTCTTAGTTTACCTCACTCAACTGGTCCCTGACACTTGGAAACATAGTGTCAAATTTATGTCATGGTCATAACACCCTCAATTGCAATCACCACCACAATGCAATCAGCTAACATTTTCCATTTCATACATATATTATAAAATCATAACAAAAAAAATAAAATAATAATAATAATAATAAAAAAAAAAACAAGTTTTTCCCCCATTCCTTGTTGTTGCAATTTAAAAATTTCACCCATCATTTTAAAATTTCTAATTTATAATTTCAAAAAAAATTCCACCTATCCCATCATATTTCCATTTCACAATTTATCACACATTTTCTAATTTCTAATTTCTAATTTCACAAAAAAAAACAACAAATTTTCGTCCACTCTTGGGCTTTAAAAAAATATATAAAGACTGAGGTACTTACCGGCTCTGCACACCCTCCAACTCCCACTACCGTTCTCACTCTTGCCATCTGGTCCACCATATTTTTCTTTTTATTTCTCCTCCTTCTCTACCGCCCTCTACAATTGCACAAATGAACCCAAAAATCCAAATTTATAGATTTACGCTAGTAACCGCCCAAACATGTCATCAATCACCATGGGTGGTCACCAAGGCACAAGATAACCACCTTGGGTAGTCTCCAAGGCACGAAGCAACCACCCTGGGCAGTTCCATAGGTGCCTAACAACTGCCCTGGTCGGTTGGTAAGGAAATATTTTTCTATTCAACTCCAAATTTTACAACTGACCTCCAAATCAATCATTTTGTACTATCATCTCCTCTTTTATACCATTCTCATCCATATTTTGTCAATTGAATCTTGGTTATCATTCATTTATTTCAACCCATTCACCACTTGATGGGGTAGACAATACCCATAAAATTTCATCTCAAATCAATTCAATATTCAAACATCTGATTTTGGAGTTACATATGTTCAAAAAATCTTTGCCCAAGGCTATCATTAACCCTCTATATACTTGGGAAAATAGCATACCTCATCTATTTTATCAAAATTCTAATCAAAACTTTGATTCAAAGACTCAAAATTCTAATCAAATTGATCTCATCAATTCGTCAAAGGCAAAGATTCAAGGGTATTTGTCGCTTCCATGATTGGGGCATCTTACATTATTATTGATTTGAGATAATCTTGCATCACCCTCCTCAAGGCAAAAGTCACTTTCATCATTCACCAATCATTGTCATTGTCCATCATCAATCCAACAATCATGTCATCGGTTTTTGCACCATATTATATTTTCACACAATGTGGTACAAAAAGGGGCATTTGTAGACACCTAAAAAGTGTCACATTTGCAATGGTTAATATTAATATTTAATAATATGTGCAATTATTTTAATTAATATATTACAACCTTATAAATTATTAATGTTGACTATTCTAGCCCCTTTGACCCACTTAAGCCCCTTTCTATGCCTAACTACGGTCATCATGAGACCACATTACTATTTTAACTTTGGTTCACCTAACTCTAGTTGGAATTTAATTCCCCTCTTTCCTCCACATTCCAAGCTCATTTAATGCATTTGGGTGAGGATTCCCTCCACCCAAGCACATTGATGAGAAATACAATTTTGGTGGGTGAGGAATATCTCCATAAAAGGGTATTTGTGAGGCACATCATAATGCATCATGGCATGTCATAATGTGTCATAGGGTGTCATAGCCCAAACAAGAGAAGTTGCACATTTTTCCATCCAAGTGAGGACACCATAAGATTCCTCCCTTCCCTCACCTAAGTCACTTGTCACCCATCTTCTTCCCCCTCATCACTCTCTTCCACCATTGGAAAATATTACAAATATGCCCCAATTTCATTTCACTTAGGAAAGAGCGCAAAAATACTAATGAAACTTTGCCCAAATTTCCTTGGATCTATTATGTATGCTTTTGACTTTGTGATTGCAAGTACAACGTTCAGAGAGCTCGAAGGAATCGATCATGAAGGCTTTTTGAAGGGTTGATTTGTAAAGAATAAAGTTTATTAATATCAATATCAAATATCTTTTTATCTATTTCATTTTTATGGTGCATTTCCTCTTTCACGTGAGGCACTCGCTTAGTGCTCTTTGTCTGTTGTTCTCTGGTATATCTTCGTCGTGAGACATGCGCTTGGTGCTCTACATTTTCTATTTGTTGGAGTATCTTTGCTATGAGGTACATGCTTGATGCTCTATATTTATTGTTTACTAAAATATATCTACTATGTTGGCTTTAACGTGCTAGTTGTTTCTAATGTTGTATTCACTTTGTACTTGTTGTTTTTAACGTGTTTGTTGTTCTAACACGCTTGCTTTTCCTCAGGAAAATGCTCTTATGGCACTTTTATCCATAAAATTAGTCTTATTTGTGCTAGTTGGTTTCTTCTTCTACCTTGTATTGGTTGCTTTTTGCTTTGGGTCTCTTCTTCTATCCTATGTTGATTGTTGGTTGCTTTGTATTCCCTATGTAGGTCATGTAGAATGTTGGTCTACCTTGTATATGTTGGTAGCTTAGGCATCTTCTTTGTGTTGGCCACTTAGGCCTCTTCTTCTATGTTGGCCGCTTAGGCCTCTTCTTCTATGTTGGCCACTTAGGCTTCTTTCTCTATGTTGGTCGCTTAGGAGTTGACTACTTCCTCTTTTTGGATGATATCTCCACTTAATATACCTTAATACTTCTTACTTTCAGTAATCTATGAGAATCTATACTGCACTCTAATATAAGTCAAGGCCAAGACTGATATTTCTACAATCAACCTAATATTTTTGGTTTTTTAAATAACTAAAAAATTTATATGCCTCTATTTGTCCTTATCAATGGAGGATTCTTCTCTATACTTCTTAGTACTCCTCTTATCTATGTATATTGTTGCTCAATCTTGTATTCAAGAAGCTTGAATGCTTCTCAATATTTTGTCTCTAATGTTTGAAAACATTAATCTTTGGAAACTATCTCCAATATCTAGAATTTTCTCTAATGTCTTAGGTCACACCTAAGAACAAAATATTATTCTCCTCTTTTCTAGAGAACCCAATATCAATATAAGAGTGGCTATGAATATCCTTGAATGATCAAATTTCTCTTGAGTTGGCTCTCTCTATCAATATCCAACTTTCTTCTAAGTTGGCTCTCTGTATCAATGTCCAACTTTCTCTTGAGTTGGTCCTTAATCAAATTAATTGAGTCCTAGTCTTCACTAGTTTTCCTTCACCCAAGTGGAAAGATCCTAGAATCCAAATCAAGGTGACTTATCCTTATCCCCTCAATATCTACTCAATAATACCTCCAAGTCTTCACTACTTTTAAAGTGGACAAACTCTAATATAACTCTATCAAAAATGAATAGAGTTAAATGGTGGTGGCTCTGATACCACAGTTGGTTTTTAAGCCTAGCTATCTCAAAATATCACAGGTCCCAATATAAAGAAGCCATAATATTAAAGGTCTAAATATTAATATTGAAGAGTAGAATAATATATGTGAGCAATTAAATGTATATCTAGGCCAATATAATAATGAAATAACATTCACTTATAATATCAAATATGAATGTAAAATGGCCAAAATCATTCATGAACAAGCATACATAAAAATTACAATATTAATTTCTCAAAATATGTATACAAGCTTTATTATTAATGCTTGCTCCTTTTATCTTGTTTGTGTTTCTAGTGTTCCATTGTATAGAGTTTTATCTCCATAATATAGACATAGAATATGACTCTTCATATACTTGACTATTGCTCTCCATATGAAAACTCCCATGACCTTTGGCTTATCATCTTGCCACTTGTATACTAGAATCTTCACTCTCTTCTTACATGCATACTTGAACCTATGACACTTGCACACTTCTACATGACTCTTACTCTCCTACATGCACTCCTAATATAAGATACTTGTGCACATCCTCACATTAAATATTTACACACATACATGAAACTTATGCACATTCTCTCAATACACACTTGCACTCTAACTTACATGACACTTGGATATTTCCTACATATTACACTCTTACATGACACTTGTGCATTTCTTGCACATTACACTCTTACATGGCACTTCCTCCACATAGACACTTACATAAAAGGAAAATATAAATCACTCATCTAAACTATAGACTCAATCATAATCTATTACATATTTACATTTGTACCATGAAGGTAACATGTGGGTACATTAGCATGTACCAAATAATGTAATATTTTCCAAAACCTTAGACATAGATCATATGCAAAACCATCTATAGAAACATCTCACAGTTCCTCTACTAGTGTGAGTCCTAGAAAAAACAAGAGGCATCCTAGACTTATGATTCCAAAAAGCCCTAAGGTACCTAAGCAAGCTAGTTCAACACCTAAAACATCTGACACTAGCCAAAGGAGCATAAAAAGACCTAAGACTAATGCTTTAGAAAGCAAAAAAAATGCTAACAGGACAAAACTTGTGCCTAGAATGTCTGATACTAGGTAAGAAATCAGAAGATAAACTAGGTCCATGGCTTAGGAAAATCAATAGGCAGCCAATCAAATAGACAATGCATGATAATATCTAGAAAAAGGATACAAAAGAGGGAAATGATCATAAGCAACAGTGAAGAACTATTGGCACCCCAACAATAGCCACAGTTTAGCAATAGTGAAGAATTGTTGATACCATAGTAGTAGTCCCAATTTAGAAATGAAGCAGAAAATAGCAAGAGCTATTGTCAAAGAGTGAAAAATAGAAAAAGGTAACCAATAGAGATCCTACACCAAAAACATCTGATGTTGGAGGAGAAAAAAGAAAAAAGAAAATTTTGGAAAGCCTTAGTGATGAATGAACATAGGAGGTTCATGTTGAGCCACAACAAGAGAATGTTATTGCATTCATAGAATAACAAATATCTCCAAGATAAATTGAGAAATAGGTTGAATACGAGATTGAGTAGGAGGTAGAGGCCCTTAGTAGGTTGACCCTAGCATGAGCTAGATCCTTCATAAAAACTCAATGGGAAGAATTGGAAGTAACTAAAAAGTTGTTACAAGACAAAGACAATCAAATTGCTCAACGCTTATAGGAATTGACTAAACTAAAAAAATAGGACAACTAGCTTGAAGAAGTATACAATCTAAAATTTGTAGTTATCATGTAGGATTTGGATGCAAAACAAAACCAACAAAATACTTTGGCATGGAGGCACTAAAAATGGTGCTATAATAACAAGAAGTTACACCATAAGTGGTTCTACAACAAGCAACAATGCTAGAGATGGTGTAGGAACAACAAGAAGAAGCACTAGAGTAGGCAACATAAAAAAAAATAGGATAGGGTACTATAAAAATAGAGATAACACTAGAACACTCTGATTAGGGAATGCAGACTAAACCTCTAAAAGACCCAAGGCCAACAATGATTATTCCTTTAGGCATGGTTACATTGGATAACCATAAAACAACACTTGAAATATGGATGAAACAATGCTTTTACTTGGAGGAGAGGGTTAAAATCCTTAAGGCCCTTGAAGAGAAGAACATAAACTAAGTTAAGGAAGTGGCTGATCTTTAGAATAAACTTTGAGACTCTTGCCAAATTGTAGAACAACTCTTGAAATGTAGACAACTAGATAGGATATATAGTTTTTTCTTACAAGAACAATACTATCGATGGCAAGTAATGAGAATAAGTACTAGTCTTAGTTATTAGCTCAACTTTGTTGAAGAATATATCGATGCCTTTTACACAGTCTAATAGGGAAAAATACTATACTATCCAAATTTTATGTGCATAAATATGCATCACCCAAGGAGGTGATATTTCACCCCAATATATGTTGGAGATGTACAATTATGGTCTTTTCCTTCAACCATTCACAACCAAATTTATAAATTGGACAAAATGATAGAATATAAGGCAAACGAATTGGATGTTGGGCTATTTTTATGCTTTGAACACACTCAATTGGGTGTCTTTCTCCATACATATTACACTTCAATGGTCCAAAAATATATCAAGAGATAGTACAACATCCATATGAATCAATGCCTTTAGCAGTTTAGAGATTGCTATAACAAATACCTGGATAGGGCCAAGATGGCATGACAACAAATACGGGAAGAATTGTTAGTCAAGCTGAGAAAAAGGAAACCAATTTTTCCTTCAAATCTAAATTAGTCCTATTAACGAGCTTTAGCAGTCATTGAGGTTATTCTAATGCTCAAGCATAGCTAGATAGGGCTTAGATTCGGACCTATTGGAATATTTTCAACATTGCCTCCTTAGTCCTAAGTATTAAGTCCTAGTATTTAGTTTTAGTTTAATGTTTTGATTTACATATTTCTAGTTAATTTGATTAGCATACATTGAGGTTTTGGCTTGGTTGGTCAATGTTTGACCATAGTCCAAGATTAGCATGTTGTTAGGATAAGAGCTATCTTTAAGTTAGTTTGTTGTAATAAGTTTAAGAGGATTTCTCTCAACCACCGTGTCTATTTTTAGTTCTTTCAAGAACTATAAAACTATGTAATGCATTGTTGATCAATAGAAAAATTTCACCATTGTTTCTCATTTGGTATCAGAGCAGGTTTTCTCAGATGGATCAAAACCTGTGGAGAGTGGCGTGAAGAGATCTGAAGCACGCACTTTGTCAGAGAAACTCAAGTGGCCAGCACTCAGCAGATTTGCAAGGAAGAGCTCGAGTAAATCATTAATATCTCATGAATCCTGAGGTATTTAATTATGAAATTTTGAGGGTTGTTAGATAATTGTATCAAGAGGATGTTGTCAAAATTTTAGGTGATTTGGAGCTAATTTGCTGATTTTATTAGCATTTTGAGTTTTTAAATAAAATGGTTGTATAAGGTGGAATATAGGGTATTTGCTTCTCAAATTTTGGGAGAAATATTATTTAGATAAAATCATAATTCAGAAAAAATTTCAGGTCATTTGGATCTGTATTGATTGATTTGTGTGAATATTGATTTTTTCTTCAAAAATCCTAGATCCGAAATTGTGATAAAAAAGGGAAAAAGTAAATGATCACATTTTTTTCACATTTGTGAATTTTCTTCCAAAATTTAGAGGGTTTTCAGATTATTGTCTTAGGAATACAGAGTTTAATTTTCAGAAATTTTGGAGTTGTATGGATTGATTTATGTGAAAACATTGAAGTTGTCTCAAAAACACTCTAAGATCTAGAAAGGGCAAAAGTAAATTGATCACATATTTCTCATTTGTGTGAATTTGCTTCTGAAATTTAGTGGATTTTTAGATAAGTATATCAGAAGTCTATAGGAAAGGAGTGGCTGAGAGCTAGGTGGAATATTGATGAGTGGTGGATTGCAGAATGGCCACCATGTATAAAGAATTGGAAGTGCCCAAATTCAATGGAGATAATTATGCTATTTGGAGCATAATGATGAAGACCTTCTTGAAGGCTCAAGACTTATGGGATATAGTTCAAGAAGGCTATGAGGAACCCTCTTGGAGCAAGCTACAAGGTGAGGAGAGAAAAGAGAAGAAGGAGCAACAATATGCAAATTGCTTAGCTCTTATGGATTTGAGGAGAGGAATGGAAAAGAGTGTTTTTCCTCTCATAGCCAATTGTAGATCAGCTACAATGGCATGGAAAGTATTGAAGGATGCTTATGGGTTTGATGAGGACACCCATAAAGCCATGTGTGACAATCATGAAGATTGTTTAATCAAGGAGGAGCCTTGCTTCCTTGAAGAAGTTTCTGAATTAGATCCTTTTGAAGGAGTTTTTGAAGAGTCTTTTCAAGACTCATATGAAGACATACATTCTTATGATGGTGAATTCTTCCTTGAAGAGGAAGACATGTTTGAAGAAAATAGTGATGATGAACTTCTTGAAGAGAAGAGAGATGAATATGAGGAATCCCTTCATGGAGAAGAGGATGAGAAGGTGAAGGAGCCTTGTATAGCTCTCATTGGAGAGAGTTATTGTGAGACACCCATAGTTGCAGACATGTCTTGTAATGGCATGGAAAATTGTAATAGTCAATTATTTCTTTTAGGAGGAGAAAAATATGAAAAGAAAAATTGTACTAATAAATTTTTTGCAGGAATGGCATGCTTGGAAAGCATTCACATTGATAGCAAAGAGGAAGAAGAATTTGAAGATAAAGGAAGAGAAACACTCACATTGGAGTGTTCCTTGCTTGAAGATCACCAAGGTGAGATGTATGATGAAGAATGTCTCATGAAGGAGACATATGAAGAAGAGTGTCTTATGGAGAAGACACCAAATCAGCTATTTGTTGAAGAATACTTCATGGAGAATGCATCTACAATTCTCATGGAGGAGAATAAAGAATATGATGATGGAAAAGCAATGTTCATGGAAGACTATTGGCTTATTTTTGTTGAAGACCATTCACTTGGAATGGATGTGTGCTCTCTTGAAAGAGCAAATAAAGTAATGTGGGATGTTGATCCACAAGAAAATTTTGATGAAGAGGAAATGGAAGCTATAAGCTTCTTGTTAGAATATCACTCATCAAGGGTGAAGGATGTGTTGGGTGAAGAAAAGACCCCACAAGACTCCCTCATTTGGGAGATGGAAAGTGAGAAAGAAAATGGGATAGAAACAGAAAATGAAAATGAGATTGCTGATTTTCTTGTTGTAATGGCAAAGGAAACATCACTCATGGATGAAGATCACTCACTTGGAGTGACTACATTGCAGAAAGAGAGTTGTCTTGAAAAGGCAACTATGTATGATTGCTTGAATGAATGGTGTTTCAACACACCAACATGGATTGAACAAAGGAGGAGAACTCTTAGTGAAGATTTGATGGTTGATCTTGAAGCAACATACCCTAAAGGAGAACTGCTACAAAATAGCTTTATGGGAAGCACCAAATCTACTCATACTAAAGGTAATGTTTTTATGATTAATGATTTGTTTTTTGTGAGCAGGAATGAAAAGAAAGGTGATTGTCTCATTGAGACAACTTTGATGAAGAGTCTTCTTGGAGAGAATACAGTGATGGAGAACTTGGGTCACATGGATCAAAATGATGTGTTCAAAATTCCTTGGGAGAAGGATTCTTGTAAAGTCATTGTTGTGAGAGAATATTTGTGTGAGGAGCAACTTTATGTTGCATATGTAGTTGGTCATTATATGGCCATATTTGTTGTGATATTTTGTGTGGAAATATGTGAAAGAGTTGTATGGTATAATCATCTATGTGAGATGATTAATTGTAAATACTCATGTGGAGTATTGTTTAGTGTTGAAGATGTAAAAGAAGATCAAAATGTGAGAGCATGGTTTAAAGACCATAATGATAAAGATGTAAGAGAGTGGTTGCTGAAAACCACAAGAGGAGATACTTTTGTTGAAGGGGGAGCTAATCAACAAAAGAAGGCACTCAAGCATTTGTAGGAAATTCCACATGAAGAGTGGAAGGAGTGCCACCATAAGTATTTTGTAAATTCTGATTTCTTGATTCAAGATTGGAGGAAACGTAAGAGAAATATTTTCTTCCAACTCTGTGATGCTTAAAGAACTCTTGCATGAGTGTCTTTAGCATCAAGGGGGAGAATGTTGGAATATTTTCAACATTGCCTCCTTAGTCCTAAGTATTAAGTCCTAGTATTTAGTTTTAGTTTAATGTTTTGATTTACATATTTCTAGTTAATTTGATTAGCATACATTGAGGTTTTGGCTTGGTTGGTCAATGTTTGACCATAGTCCAAGATTAGCATGTTGTTAGGATAAGAGCTATCTTTAAGTTAGTTTGTTGTAATAAGTTTAAGAGGATTTCTCTCAACCACCGTGTCTATTTTTAGTTCTTTCAAGAACTATAAAACTATGTAATGCATTGTTGATCAATAGAACAATTTCACCACTGTTTCTCAAGACCGCCTACTAAGATAAGCCTTGTTCCTCAATTTGATTGTATTGGACCACTTAATAAGAGATAGTTCAAATAATGGCTGGCTGAAATAAAAAATTATAAAGGTTACCACCCTCAATCAACAAAGTTTTGGGTAGACTTGGATAAGTAATATGATATTAATATTACATTGGAAGAATGGAATGCATGAGAACATGCATTAGTACAAGCTGGAGGGAGTATTAAGGCCTTTAAATATCTTGTTTTATGTAACATAATAATACTGTATTTTTTAATGTGGTTGAACAAATGTTTAATGATGGACTAGAATGCAATCTGTGATAATATTTTGCATCAATTTAGTAAATAAAGGAAGTTCATTACTTAGTTGTTTTAGACAAGTTTTGTGTGAGTTTAGGAGTATATTTACAAGCATTTGATATTGCATTAATGTCATTTGGAAGATGCTTAGAAATATCATAGTTTAAATAATCTACAGGATATTTTGGCATAACCAAGTATTAGAGTTAACATTGATGTGCTAGAAATAAACAACACATTGATGTGCCAAAAATAGAATGCAACATTGATGGGCCAAAAATGGATGATGGATGGGTGCACCAAAATCAGATGAAGTGATGACACATCAAGATAAACAAGGCATGTTGGTTGGCATGGGGAATGGACAGTTCACCATGCTTGTTAATCGACCATATTTGCAGGATTGATAGTGAAGAAAAAAAAAACTCTAATGCCATGAAAATAGATTATGTTTTGATAACTTTGCAAAATAAACTTTATTCATAATTTTATGCAACTTCTGCTACTCATTCTTGATTTGGCTACTTGTTGATAAGGTGAAGATTATTTGTTGACTGTTACCTAGTTAGTATCATGTTTTTTAAGTGTCCTCTGTATATAAATACAGGCTCTATGTATTAAAGGATTTTTTGAAACACATGAAAAAATAAAATTATAGTGTGAAAAGTTTGAATTTGTCACATTGTTCTAAATAATGATAGAAATAGAGCGTGAACATTAGGTTTAGATTGATAAATGTGTGCTTAAATAATACAACTTAGGCTATGAATAGCCTTAGGATATTCTAGGAAAATAATATCCTTGATTAAAGCTAATGACTATATGGAATAGCGCTAACCTACTAACGTAGTCAAATTGACTACTATGACTAACCATAAGATATTCCACAGTGAATATCTTCTACATTTACAAAGTAAATGTAATAATCTAAATCTACCATGTGGTAAATAGAATCTACCTAGGAGAATCTACTAATTACCAAATGAGGTAATAATTATAGTTAATGTAGCATAGTAACTCTAACATCCCCCCTTATTACATTATTTGGGTAATGTATATAACTGCCCCAATACAGTGATGGAGAAAAATGAAAGATGCTGATATGTTGGCTTTTGCTCTAGATGGATGAGTACCTCTGGGACTATCTTTTGATATGCCTATGCATTTTCCACTTGGTCTATCACTCGATCTACCATAGGATTTACCTTTCATATAAAAACCATACAATATTTCTTTCATCTTGGTTGAGCTACTATGGCTCATGGCTCTAGCTGCTCTAAGAGAAAAGTGGGTCATTCCTCACTTTGTTTTCACATCAATAATAAATGTCCTTATTGTAATCTTGTCATCCTATCAGATTGCATGGGTAACCAGCTACTGCAACCACTATGTGTACTAGAGTAGATCACTACATACGAGGTTCACTCTTGTTTACAATATGATTTTGCAAAAGTATTTATAAGGTAGCTAAGGTGTCGGTCGTTGTCGAAAATGCACCCTTATAAGTTTCCCCTCTTTTTGTAAAACATGTTGTAATTGAAATTTTACAATAATTTTGACTAAGGTGTCGGTCTCTACCAAAAATGCACCCTTATAAGTCGTCCTCCCTTTTTAGAAAAATATTGTTTTGATGAAATTTTGCAAGAATTTTGACTAAGGTGTCGGTTGCTATCGAAAATGCACCCTTTTTAAGTCTTCCTTCCTTTTTAGTAAAATATTTTGTGAGGTAGGAAAGAAATGTTTATCCCCCCTTAAGTGCAAAATATATGCAACTTATGAAGCTTGTTAAGGCTTTTACAAAGATTGCCTCCTAGGAAAATTTCAAAAATTTCACCAAAAATTCCACCTTTTATTACAAGTACTTCAAAAAAAAGAGTTTGCTATTTATGAAGCCTAAAAAAAGGTACAACCACCCCTTTATTGCAAGTACTTCAAACAAAAAAACTTGTTATTTATGAAGCCTAAAAAGAGGGTTGCAATGGTGTTGCCTAGGTTTACAATTTGTTTCCCTTACAAATATGTATGGATCATGAGCACTTTGTGTGCTCTTTCTGAATCGAAATCAGAATCAGACACTTCACTAGCAATATGGCCTCTTTGTTGTCTATTTTATCTTTGTGATGTACCTTTGCTCTTTTTGTTTTGCTTATTTTTAAACTAACACCAATTGGTGTCATGGTTGTCCTTTTTAAAATTTGTGCAAAACTTCTTTTCTGATTAAGGTTGCTTTTCCTTATATTTGGAATATGACCCCCTCTTCTTCTATTGACCCTATTTATGTGAAAAAGTACAGTGTTGGACACTTCATCTTTTTGTAGTTGATTTGCTTCTTTAGTTTGAAGCAAATTTACTAAATCCAAAAATGTCACATGCCTTTGAGACACTTGAAGAGATGTTATTAACATTTTGTAGGAGTCTGGAAGAGCCCTTAAGATGACCGAAGTCAAGACCTTATCTTCTAATTTTTCTCCCAAAGCATTTAGTTTTATTTCTACCACTCTACAGAGGAATAACTCTATTGTTTCACCTAATTTCATATGGAGTGTATGAATTTGTGATTGAAGGTTAAGAATTGTAGCTTCATTTTTCCCTTCAAAAATGGTAGATAAAGCATCCCATGCTTCTTTACCATGTTGAGCATCACAAATGTGAGGTTGAATTTCATCGGTAGTAGCTAGGATAATTAGCATGAGAAGACTGTTGTCCTTTTTATCCCATGCATTCTAATCTAGTCCTGGTGGTGTGGGTCTTTTGACAGTTGCTGTTACTATATCCCATAATTCCTCAACAGTAAGAATGGCCTTCATATTGGTTTTCCATGTTGAATAGTTAGAACCTTTAAGCAATTGTGTATCATTTAGGTATTTGTTGATAGTTGCCATGATGAAGGTTCTAGTATTGCACCAAAATGGTCTCTCTTTCACTCTAATTGATATTTAATGGCACATGCCTGAAAACTCTCTTGAAGAAAGATGATCAGTTTGAGGAAATTTAAGCCAAACAAATAAGAAATGAAAGAGAATTCACTCTAATTGATATTTAATGGCACCTACCTGAAAACCCTCCTAAAGAAGGATAATCAGTTTGAGGAAATTGAGCCAAACAAGAAGAGTGAATTTAGGGTTGTATGGAGAGAATATCAATATTAAAAATGGCTTATACTTGTGCAATGAATTACACAAATGAGTGTGAAATTTGGGGTTTTGAGTGCTCTTGATTTTGATGACTTATAATTGCAGAAAACAAGAAATTAAATGCAATAATCAATCAAAGAGTGCCCACAAATTTTTACCACTTAGGTGTCGGATGCAACCGAAAATGCACCTAATTTATCAAATGCCAATTTGAAATAAATGTGTCGAGTAATATTGAAAATGCACCTTATTACTAATTTTTGCAAAAAAAAATGATTTGTGTTGTGCAAAAATTTGATATTCAATTTCTCCTCTTGTTTTACAATTTTGCAAAGAATTTGGACAAAAACAATTGCCCTTCTTTTTGAGTTGCAAAATAAACAAGTTTTGTTATTCAAGTGCCCCCCTTTGTGTTACAATTTTACAAATAAATACAATTTCTTGTTGTCCCCTTTTGTTTTGTAAAATTAACAAAGAGCACACCTTTCAATCCAAGTCGACACATGACAAGCTTTTGAAAAGCAATCTAGAACCAATCAACACACGACTTGGTTTTAGTGGACCCAAGGTCTTCAATCCCTTCTCGCCATGAGCTTGCGAGAAGATTTTATTGATTTTTTCACCCTTTGATTTTCTAAAATTAACAAGGTTTTGAGAAGATTTTAGGGCTCCCTATTTTTGCAAAAGAAATGGTGTTGTTCTTTGTCTTACATCCCCTTTTTGGAGAAAACAAAAGCACTCTGAAGTGTTTAAAATTTGCAAAAAATAGGGCATTTTTTTTCAATTTTATTGCATAAGTCTAATTAATTTGAGCATTATTTAATCAATAATAAAACAATTTTTGAAAAAAATCACTTTAATTTTTTTTAAAAATGATTTTAAACAAAAAATATATTAAATTATTATGAAAAAATACTAAAAAAATAATTAAAAAAATACAAAAAAACATAATTTTTTTTACCTTTAATTGATTAAAGCATGCCCCTTTTTCAAAAAAAAAGGTTTTAGACCCTGTTGGGAGTCGAACCCACGATCCCACAGGTGTTCACCCTATGATTGTCCCTGCTGCCAATTGGGCTAGCTTTTGACTTGGACGCTCTAGCGCAAGAGTTGCGCTTTCTTCCTTTGCACCTTGTGCAAAATGGAAACAAATATGGGAGTTTAATCCCACATTGCCTAGGCGGGCAATTTTTTTCTCTTTAAAACAAATAGCACACGTATTTACCGTTGATTGCCTGTAGGCAATCGATAGAAGACGTTTTTCCAAGACCAAGTGATACCCCTCGTGCACTCGCCACTTGGAGGAGGGAGACAGATGTCACGTGTTGCCAGATAGATCACCAGATGGCATGTGTCGCCAGATGGATCACCAACTATCATCTTGATTTCAAAGGTCTCTAGGTGGACTCTAATAGTTACCTCAATTTACGTGCACTTTAGAGACAATTCAAGTTTGACCGACCCATTCGTGCATCTGAGTGTGATCGTGCAAGTTCAATGTGATCGCCAGGTGGCCCCGGATCGAGGGCTAATAATCATTCGGTAGTCACAAGTGGGAGTTGTCGGGATTTTGTCAGCATTGTCAGAGGTTTTGACAATGTCAAAATGCCAGTAGTTAGGTCGTTAGTGCCTGCAAAGTTCTCACTCAATGAGTTGATCGTCAGAGATTACGCTAAGGATGTCCTCCAACCAAAAATGTGCAATCAGGTCAGAGATCACATTGTCTAGGTTCAGTCGAGTCAGGGACAGTCTGTCCCATGTTGATCCACGTTCACGTTAGGAGTCCTCCTCGGGATCTATACCTGGGAAGTTGAGTCCAGATCGTCAGTCTGCATCAGAGTTCATCCAGTGTCACCTCAAGAAATGTGTCGAGGTATGATCCGATCAGGTCACCTTGGGATATGTGTCCTATCCAAAGGTGGTCTCGTCTCGAGATTTGAGCCTTCATGGTCTAGTCTTGGAGCGATAAAAATATCGCCTTATCCAGATTCGAAGTTCGCCCACGTGAGTTTCGCTCTGATACCAATTATAGAAATAGAGCGTGAACATTAGTTTTAGATTGATAAATGTGTGCTTAAATAATACAACTTAGGCTATGAATAGCCTTAGGATATTCTAGGAAAATAATATCCTTTATTAAAGCTAAAAACTATATGGAATAGCGCTAACCTACTAACGTAGTCAAATTGACTACTATGACTAACAATAAGATATTCCACAGTGAATATCTTCTAGGTTTACAAAGTAAATGTAATAATCTAAATCTACCATGCGGTAAATAGAATCTACCTAGGAGAATCTACTAATTACCAAATGAGGTAATAATTATAGTTACTATAGCATAGTAACTCTAACAAATAAAACTCGTAGTTATTGTTTTTATATATGTAATCTTTTGTTAGTGTTGTTATGAGTTGACTTTACCTCTTGCTAGGCTATAGAGCAACGACGCACTTTGTTAACATAGTGGAGGGACTTATTTACAATTTTTGCAGGTATGTTTGAAGATTACATAATTTATTATTTTAATCAAGAATTAATATTTTAATATAGAAATATAAATGGTTATTTTTATTATGTAATTTTGTTATTAATTAAAGTGTATATATTTGTTGGGATAGTTATATACAATTGCTAGGTTAAATAGATTTTTATTTGAATAAGTTAAATTTGTATTTTCAAACAATGGTGGTTTATTTTTGTAAGTGTGATTTTTTGTTTTCTTGCAAGCATAATGTTTTATATTTACGTGTGCATTATTTTAATTCCATGTAAGTGTGTTTTAATTTTTGTAAGTGTTTTCATGGGAAGCCATAGGAGACCCAATACAAAGATACATTTCTTTGCTCTTTAGTGCATACAGTCGTCAAATGTTACCCTAAATTGATAATTTTTTAAGTGTGAGTATTAATGATGCTCATCAACAAATAATTCCAAGATCCCTTATATAATTTTATAATACATAACCCTTTGGAATTATATCACCATAGCCTAAGTATGACTACTAAGTCATATTTATATACAATCAATAGTCTTCAATTCTAAGAAGGTTAAATGCATAATTTTTAAGGTCATAAAACATTTTTTAAAATAGATTATATGGGATTAAAATGGGCCCCACCTGATCATCAGGTTTTTTCTCAGGAAACGAAGTAGGGTTCTAAAGGCTAGGGCAGAGACCTGGAGAACATTTCTTGTGAGAAACAACATCAAAGAGGATCAATCTTGTTGAAGGGTATTTCAATAGTAAGGGTCATGACCAAGAATGGGGGTCATAGGTACTTTAGTACCATATCCTCCAAAACAAGTAATCTCATACCTGGATAAGTTATGTAGAACTCTAGATAGCTTTAGCGACTATCAAACACAAGAAAAGATAATCATAAACGCCATGGGGAAGCTATAAAAGTAGGATTCTTTGCTTGGAAGAGTGAATGGATGTTTAGCACAAGCAAAAGAAATATTAGTATTGAAAATAGCATAGGACTGGTAGCCCAAGACATAGTTGATAAGATGAAACCCAACCTAGTAGGTAAATTCGTGGGTTTTAGACCATCCTTGGACTTCCTCCACATGTGGATAAGGAAACAATGGCATCTAGAAGGAGAATATGAGATTCTAACTCTTCCAAATGGGTATTATTTTAAGCTTTTCACACCAATAAAAGGTCGATAAAAAGTATTTGAGGGAGGGTTGTATCATCATGAGCCAACGAGACTAACCCTATAACCATGGAATATGGGATTCGATCCGAGAGTGGAACATACTGCAATACCAATATGAGTATAAGATTATTTACTCTTCCTCTTGAATTTTTTAAAGAGGAGGTACTCAAGGCAATAAGCAACTTACTACGACATATGAGGGTAGATAAAGAGAAATAATTTTAGGAGGATTGACAACTTAGAAATAATTTTAAGAAGATCAACAACTTTTTCTAGTATTTGTGTAGAAATGGACTTCAATAAACCTCTTCCAACAGAGATAGACCTGAAAATAGGGGATTTTATTTGGCCACAATAATTGGATTATGAGGTTGTTCCATTCAAATGTAGGGTATGCCATGCTCATGGACATTTGACTAGAATGTGCCCAACAGGTAAAGATCATCAACTAGAACAATTGGGGATAAAATCAAATATTAACATGGTAGGTCAATCTCTTTAGAATAAGGTAAATCAGAAGGAAGGGGAAGGCCCAATAGACTCCAAGGGTTTCCAACAAGTAATCAGAAGGCTAAATAGAAGAAATCAACAAAGAAATTAGACATAAGGAGGAAAAGTGGGAAGAACAAACAATAGATATCAGATATTCAAACAACTTGGAAGATTGGAAAAATAAGGGGAATTTCAAATAGAAGTATTAGAGGAGGATATTCACCAGGTCACACCGAATAATCAGGAACAATACTCCAATGTAGCATTGGGGAACAAGCAAGGAGTATAAGCAAACACAACCTCTCTCATGGAAGAGGAGATTCAACCCATGAGGGATACCAAAGGAGGGAAAATGGGGTAGGGGATAGTCTTACCTCAGGAAATAGATATGAAAGATGGAAATAAGAACAAAGATGGTCCTACTTTAAGGAATCATCAAATGGAGAAGAAACATAAACCAAACCAATTAGTAGGGAGGAATTCAAACAATGAAAATATGGAGGAACTAGGAAGAAATTTTAGCAAGAACTTAAAGGTAAAATCGATGGTTGATTTCTTCTCTCCCAATTCTCAATGATATTAATTCCTTGGAATATGAGGGTTTAGGTAGCTACCCGAGACAAAAGGTAATCAAAAACATTATCATGGATATGAATCCAGATATAATATTATTATAGGAAACCAAAATGTAGGGAATACCTATAAAAATAAATAGGAGGATATGGCAAAAAGGAGAGATCCTTGCTCAATCAACACGGGGAAAATAAGGGGGATTTACCACTATGTGGAATCACCAATTATTCCTAGAGTTAGGGCAGCCTCCACGAGAGGGGTGTTGATGGTTTGGTTACAAAATAAGGTAAATGGAAAAAACTGGAGTATACTTAATTTCTATGCAGCATAGACAATTAGATTGCAGAGGGATCAATGGGTGGCCATTCAGATATTTAGAGACAACTACCTGAAGGACCAATGGATCATGGGAGGATATTTTAATGCAAATATTAGAATAGAGGACCAACAAGGAGGTAGATCCATGTTAAATAAAAAGGATAGGTTCTCAATAATAACATGTCAAATGAACCTAATAGATATCCCAACTGTGGATAGCTCCATGACCTAGACAAACAAAAGAAAGGAAGGTGAGACAACTAAATCTTGCTTGGATCATTTATTCATGGGGGAGGAATTATACTTGCATTCCAAGAATCAAGGGAGGGTCATGGATAGGCTTTCTTCAGACTATTTTCCAATAAGCCTTACCATAGAAGAAGATAATCATAAAGTTGTAGGAAATTTAAAGTTTAATCTATAGTGACTAAAATATGAGGAGTTGAAGGACCACTTAAAGGAATGGTGGGAATTAGGGAAAACAAGGTTTGGGATAACCCATTTCAAACTCCACAAACAACTAGAGTATGTGACGACCCAACTAAAAGGGTGGAGTAAACACAAGAAGGAACTAACTAGAATCCAAAAGAATGAAATCAAGGTTCAGAAGGAGAATATTGCTAGGGAGATAAGAAGGAAATATTACGTAATATATATTGTAATGTGAGGCAAATATTCTTAGGAGAGAGGAAGCATTAGAGGAATAAGAAAATATCTAATGGAGGCAAAGAGCCAGAGTTATATAGCTAAAGGAGGGGGAACAAAACACAACTTTCTTCCATAAGACAACAACTGGAAGATAATATTATAGAATTATAGGCCTTATAGATATGATGGGTCAATTAAAAACCAATGGAAGTGAAATGAAAATTATAGCAAATTGGTACTTCCATACCTTATTCAATAGCAATGAAAATTTGAATACAACATGGCAGGAGAAGATACTAGAGGTAATTCTGCAATTAGTTAAACTTGGAAACAATAAATTATTAATGAAGGAAACTTCTTTGGAAGAAGCATCACGGATCATACAAAAAATATAAACATGAAATACCCTAGGACCATATAGGCTCCCCATTGAATTTTATTAGAACTTATAGGAAATTGTGGGCCAAGCAGTGGTGGAGGCACTGGAGGAAATCAGACAGAGTAAGCAAATGTTAAAAGCCTTGAATCATACTATTATTACTTTAATTCCTAAGGGCAAAATTACCAAGATAATTAGTAATTATAGGCCTATTTCATTATGTAATATACAAGATATTAACAAATCTTGTGATAGAGAGGTTAAAATAATTTTTACCAAAATTTATTTCAAGTGAGCAAGGTGGTTTTTTTGAAGGTAAACAAATTCTAGATGGAATAGTAGTGGCCCAAGAGGTGATACACACAATATCCAAGTAGAAGGACCCATGTATGTTTATTAAATTAGATATTTCTAAATCCTATGACAAAGTAAAGTAGACCTTTATGCAATGTATTTTAGAAAAAATAGGCTTTGGAGAGGGGTAGAGAGATTGGGTAAAAGCATGTACACAGACTACATCATTCTCAGTTTTGGTAAATGGTAATTCGTCTCCCATGTTCATAGTAGGGTGGGGGTTGAGGCAAGGGGAGGTTAAGGCAAGGAGATCCTCTTTTACCTTACCTTTTTCTCCTATATACAGAGGGTCTAGGAGATTGATAGAAAAAGGAAGACAAGAGGGGAGGTTGAGGGGTATGAAAACAGGCTCTCAAATTGAGGTAAATTACCTCCAATTTATGGATGATACTACTCTTATTAGTCAAGCCAATCTCCTAGTAGAAAGAAATATAAAATAATTTTTAGATGGGTATACTCAAGCTATTGGGAAAATTTGAAATGAAAAAAGTCTCAAATAGTCTTTTTTTCAAGTACATTGAAGAGGGTGAGAGACAAAATTATACAATTGGTCAACTTCATGGAAACTCCTTTACCCATAAAGTATCTAGGAATACCTTTGTCTAAAAAGAAAATAAAATTCAAGGAGTGGAAAGTGTTGATTTACTGAATACAAGCTAAGTTGAGCGAATGGATGCATAAATGGTGAAGCTTGGGAGGAAGGCTTACAATGATTAAATATGTGCTACAAGCCCTTCTAGTTTATACATTTTCTATACTTCAAGCTCCAAAGAGAACTCTAAAAGATATTGACAAACACACAAGAAAGTTTTTGTGGTTAGGCGTAATGGGAGAATAGAAATTAGAACTAGTTGGGGGGGGAGAAGATATGCCACCCAAAAAAATAGGGAGGCTTGGGGATAATATCAACATCCCTAAACAACAAGGCACTAGTAGGGAAGCTATACTAGAGATCGATTACAGTTGTTGGGGGCTTATAGAGCAAACTGCTACAAGTCAAATATCACCTAGAAGTGGTTGAAGAGAACATCCCAAGACTCAAAGTGAAATAAGAGGGATATACAATATGGAGAATAATAGAAGCAGACCAATAATTAATAATGCCATACCTATATTGTCAGTCAGGGGATGGAAAGGATGCTCTCTTTTGGGAGGATTCATGAAATCAATCCCAACCAATTATTCAAAAGTTCCTATATATGGAGAGGTGGAAAGCAGAGCTCCAAGAGGTAGGGTGGTTGAAAGCCTCTCACTATATGAAATCATGGAATCAACATGTGCTAGAATTAGTACAATGGAAACATCCCAGGGAATGGCCAATGAGGGGGACGAAGGAACTAACCAAAAAATTGTGGAGATATCTCCAAATACACCTAATTCAAGATGGGTCTAAGAGGGATATACTTGGATGGGGAGGAAGCGATTTGGGAAATATAAGGGAAATCAGGGATACAAGGTAGCATATGGATATGATATTTCCCCAACACCACTTCCATAAACATTTGTGTGGCAAATGGAAGGATAGAAAAAAAAAAAAAAAATTAATGGCTGATTAACCATGGAAAGTGCTTGACATTTGATAATTTGAGAAAAAAGGCTTCTACAGGCCTTCCAAATGTGTTATGGATGGGAAGGCAGAGGAGACCTTGAATCACCTCTTTTTTGGGTGTTTTTTTTCCAGAGACATATGGATCAGTTGGTGGGGGAAAATGAGACAATGTTGGGAAATCTTTGCGATATGGGAAAACTTTTATGAGAAATAGAAACGGTGTAGTTTTAAGACTAAAACAATGAAAATGACATGGGAGTTGGGACCCAACTCCCATATGGTGGAAATTATGGCTAGAATGAAATGCATGTATATTTAGATTTGAGCACAAAACAAGGGAGCAAGTATGAGAGAGGATTATTAGCAAGGTAATGGAAATATTATTTATTAAATTATAGGAGGAAGTGACTATCATTAGGAGCTTTGGAATAACTATAAGAGAAAAACAACTAAGGGTTGGATGTGAAAGTGAGAATTTCCCAAGTGACATAGATTGGAGACCACCTCCCAGAGAGTGGGTGAAGGCTAACACAGATGGGGCTTCTACTAAATGCCATAGAATTTTTTATGAGAAATAGAAACAATGTAGTTTTAAGACTAAAACAATGAAAATGACATGGGGGTTGGGACCCAACTCCCATATGGTGGAAATTATGGCTAGAACGAAATGCATATATATTTAGATCTGAGCACAAAACAAAGGAGCAAGTATTGGAGAGGATTATTAGCAAGGTAATGGAAAAACTATCTATTAGATTATAGGAGGAAACTGACATAGAAATGGAGGAAGTGACTAGCCTTAGGAGCATTGGAATAACTATAAAAGAAAAACAACTAAGATTTGGATGTGAAGGTGAGAATTCCCCAAGTGACATAGAGTGGATACCACCTCCCAAAGAGTGGGTGAAGGCTAACGCGGATGGGGCTTCTACTAAAAACCCTGGAAAAGTTGATTTGGCCTTATCATAAGTAATTGGAAAGGAGAACAGGTGTACTAGAGAGTAGAATGTATGGGGGAGATAAAAAATAATGAAGTATAAGGACAGGCGATCTTGTTGATGTCAATGATAGCTACGAATATACACTTACATATGCTATACATAAAGACAGACTCTCAGGTATGGGCTAAAATCTTTGATCCAATAAGACCCTTCTAGGTGTTGGAAATTGGGGAGAGAAGGAAGGTGGAAGCAGTTCAAAATATTTGGAAGGTTTTTCAAGATGTCTTTATTACGCATATCAAGCAAGAGGGAAATAGGTGGCAAATTTTTGAGCAAAATGGGGAAATAAGTTGTAGGAAGGGCAGTACGTGGACTCTCGGATGGAAAATCAGATAATATGATGCCAAAAAATCGAAGGGATACAATAGGTGGTACAAGAAGATAGCAAAATAAGCAGATTAGATAGTGATTCTAATTAATATATCATAGTTAGGCCAGTGAGCAAAGGCCCTAAAGGAAACAAATGACAAGTTATCCTAGTTTCAATATGGGTAAGCAAGTTTTTTGGCTTACTACCATAGACTTATGTGTCTTCATATTTAGGCCACTATTGCTCTACTATATAAAATAATTACCAATAGACTTAGAATGGTCAAGGTGGATGGCTTTCAAAAATAGGACACACACAGCCATAGGCATTTTATTGAGTATGGTCAAATATAGAGAAAATAAGCCTCCACCCCACAAAACAATAGGTATGTCAGACATGATCAAGATGTCAAGAATGACTTCAAAATATTATGAATATATATGGATGGCCTACAAAATTTATATGAATGAGGAAAATTGGAATTCAACTTAGGTGATATTGATGTGCATGGATAATTGCATAATGGTGGCCTCAGTGCAAAGTTACTCCCAAGGTAGGTTTGAAACCAATCAGGGACCATACTAAGGTAGGCATTTATGATGAGGATAGCCCTTTCACCAAGTTTATGGGTAATTTTCAAGCTAGGAGGGATTGGAGGAGGCTCCTCTTTCTCCCTTGTTTCTTGTCCAGCTAATTTTACTTTGTAATACAACTTCTATTAATATAATTTATTTTTCAATCTTTCAAAAAAAAGAAAAACGGGTCCCGCCCGTATTACATCATCATCGCGTAGTGGTATTATGACAAAGCTTAGATATTATCCATGTATTTCTTAGCAATATTGAAACTTGATCTCCTCCTTGAATGTTGATGAATTGAACCTCATTGTGCTAAAATACCATTTGATTCAATTTTCTTGCTAAATACAAATTTAGCATCCTTCTTGATGATATTTTCCTGCAATACCAAAATTTCACCTCTACTGTCTACAAATTTTCCTACAACAACCTTCCTCTACCTCTACTTCATAATACCAAAACTCCACTTCTACTAATTAGAGATTTTTTTGAACTGTTAATTTTTTGAACTATTAATTTTCTTCACAATATGGCCCATAAATATTCCTCTATAAAAATATTTAAAAAAGCTAGCATCCACTAACTCCTTAATGCATTCAACACTAATGCTTGACATATTTTGTCAAAACATCATAGGAAGAGAAAGTAGGGCATAAGGTTTTAAGGTGGATGGGTGTCACCATGGTCGTTTCTCCCTCCAATGTCTCCATCTTTGCACATGACAATAATAAAGCAATAACAAGAGGTGTCAGAGGTATCATAGTTTTTGGGACACAAATCTATGACCTCTTAGCTCCCATTGGTCTTAACATCAATCCCCTCCCCCTCCCAAACCCCAACGTCATCACCGGTAGAGGTACTATCTTTCGCTCCATTGTAATAGCCACAGACGAACAACATGAGCAATACCTACGCCACGCCACCACCACAGGGCTATAACCCTAATCGAGGGTGTCATTAATTTTGCCTTTGTGGTTTGCAACGATGGCACCACCGTCCAACCTATAACCCTAATCGAGGGCACCATGAATTTTACCTTCGTAGCTTGCGATAATTTGAGGCAAAAAGGTCATACAACATTAAGTTAGTATGATATAAGCATTTAATTCTAGAGGTATTTTAATTAACATGGTATCATATTCAACTTTGTTTTAAAACACCACAAATTTAACAATTTGCTATGAATTCTATCTACCCAAAGTAAAAGTGGTAGAACTTAGAAATTTTATTAATTTAGTAGGTGGAACAATTTTAATCATACTATAGACATAGGTATCCAATGCAATAAAATGCTTTTGTCCTAAGACTAATTTAACAAAGCAAGTTCAATCAATTCTAACATTGAGTCATTGACACAATATTTTATTTAGTTATATATTCATCCATTCCCTTATCCAAAGCATTATCATTAATACTTGGTAGTTCCCAATTTGTACATAAAATTAAATGATATCATTTGTTCAAATATCGTGGTATAGTATACAAACATTATATGTCAACAAGCATCTATCATATGATAGATATACATATTACATACTATTATTATGGACTTATGAGTCAATTACATGTTATCATAGCTAAGCTTTTGCATTGTGATATATTTAGTATAATTAAAGTCTAGTACAAAAGCCCAAAAGTCCTTTTTGTTGCTATAGAATGAGTATGGAGAGCATCATTAGGGTATTTGCCTATCCAATAAAAATATTCCCACATGGAAGTCTTCATCTCAACTTCCTCCATGAAAGGTTTAACCCTCCAACAAAGGTATGAATAAATAAAATTGATAGGACAAAGATAGTCATGTGAAAGCAAATCTATCTTCATGTAGTACAACCAACTTGTAACTTGATATATGAATACGAGTACACACTTATGACTTTGGCTAAATTTGTGTATATATAGTTATCAAAATTATATTAGATAGGATGCAACTATTTTGCACTATATGACATCCATCTATAATTAGTACACACTAGTTTGCTATCAAACAATAAAATTGAATGTAACCAAGTTTATATGCATATACCTCGTGTTCATCTACATAGGTCTAAACACTTGAAATTTTCTATTGGAAATCCCTCATACCCAAGTAATTGGATAGAAGTATTGGAATTGTATAAATGCAAAATGCACAATAATAACATAATGGAATAACACAATCAACAATGTGATAACTTTTGCAATATCTCTCATGGAATTATTACATTCTAACCTATCCCAATACAACTTAATGTAATTGTCTATGCAACAATATATAATGCAATCAAGGTAAAAAATAATAAAACATTTTAAGGAAATGTTATTGTCATCAATTTCAATATCCACTCAGAAATTAGAATGTACAGTTTGTTCAAAATGGAAGAATGCAATGACATATATGCACTTCAAAATCAACCTTATTAATAATAGAAACAACAACACATTCCATATTCCAGTTGGTTACTAGAAGATATCAAAGAACCAAAACAATAACTCAATATTAACCACTAAGTATAGATACCCAAATCCAAATCTTAAAGCTATAGATTACAATTTTCAAAAGGCAAGTTTCCATTCTAGAATAGACCTATCCAATGAAGACCATATCTATTTTGGGTTTCATATTTCATTCATCATGAAAAATTTTATAGATCCTACCAACTGAAAAATATTCAAGTTTTCCATAACATAAATACAAGTAATTCCATTCATCATTAGTTATAAATAATAGGACCTTCATTGTTCCAAACATGTTGAGTAATATTATAAAGCAAGCTATTGGGATAGCAAGCATCAAATTTAAAGTTGAAAGCTTCAACATAAAATGTATTGACTTCCATTCTTCTCTGTTTGGATTTAACATCAAGTCAAGTAAGGATATAAAAACCCTTAAATTTTCACTATTCACTCAAGCTTCATGCATGATTGTAATAGTCAACCAAACTTTGCACAACATTTATAATTAAAAAAACCCTCAATGTGTGGTTCTAAAATTGAACCAGAATTAAACGTTTTAGTCATACAAGGCTAAATCAAGCATACATACAGGTACCTAAGTAGGAGTTTCTAGATGTGCACATGTAAGGAGTAAATATCATTTTTCAAATTAGATCTTAATTTAGACTTCTTATATTTTTGTGGGTATTGAAGCATTTTACTTCTAATAAAAGAACAAAAAGCTTTCCATAAATTTTAAACCCTACACCCTTTTTTTACTCTAGATAAAAAATCCATTAAATACCCAAACAAATGATTGATGCAAGTTATTTTGTTAGCTTCTTGGAAATGAAAAGGTATTCTAAATTTAGGTGACAAAACTGCATAGTAGAGCTTACGCATAACCTACAAAAGGATTTTAACTTTTTGCATTCTATAATGAAAGCAAAACTTTGTTCAATATTTCATCAAAGCTATATTTACTAATAGAGTGGTAGAAAGAAAAATTATGAATGACATAATAAATGTTATAAAGCCTTCAAACTTATTTTCTTATTTCGAAGACCTTGTCCTTCTTTTTTCCTAGCATGCCACAATACACTACCTTTCCTCGATAAAAGCCCATGGTAGCATACCAAAATTCCTCTCTTCTTCCCAAGAGGATTCAATATTCGAGACGTTTTGCACAAAGTGAGTGTTTTAGGGAAAATTTTATACATGGCTTCTAAGGAAACCTCCCACATTTTGGTGATATTAAAAGAAAATAAACCATAACACTATTGCCTCTCTCTTTGCCTTCCTACCCTAATGCTCACAAGCAGCAAAATAAGGAGATTAAAAAAGAAAGAGGTTTAAATATGTCATGCAATCTAAACAATAAAAAGCCCTTATTTGTGTGCCTCATCAAATTTTCCCCTTTTCAAAGTTAAACCCACAATAGAACAACTATGAGATAATACTCATGGTATCCCTCTATCTACCCAACTAAGACCAAGGTGATAAAATAATACCATATCGATAACGTTTATGCTTCAAGGAGTCCCTCACAAGGTTTTACCATTAGTTCAAGGTATTACAAAATGATAACTCAAACAAACAAGACTTCATTAAAGATTTGAAAAAGGAAATTAAACTTCATAAAGTCTTTTCATAAAGCAAATGTAAACATGTATTAGGGTAATAGTGCAACCACTATAATATAAATAGTCACACATTATACCATTGTACATTTTAAAAAGATGTTCAACATTTAGATCATTAATCCAAACCATCACACTTCTTGTCAATAACCAATCATGCACACAATTAAATGTAGAATGTAGCTAGGGTGTGTGTGATTTTTATTCTCTCTCTATCCATATATTTTTTATGCATCTACAATCCTATCCTTGATGATATCCTCATTTGCTTGGTCCTCTAGAGAGTAACCCTACCACAAAAAAAAAAATAGAATTATAATTAAATTTATTTTAAAAAATAATTATTTTGATTATAAAATATCATCAAAATAATTAGTTTTGTATAGATCCTTATATGTAGAATTTGTTAAGACATCAATGCCAAATCATATATTAATATGAAAGAATATATGATATATAATTGCATCTCAAGAATTTGGATGTTACACATAAATAACATGAAGATGGGATCGAATTCACAATGTAGTTAAAATCAACAGAACTTATAACCATTCAACCCTATGTTTATGTATAGCCATAAATATAACCATTACCTTTAGGTATCTTCATGGATTTATAAGGTGCTTGCCCATAAGCTTGGAACATTGATTTACAATGTAAAAGTTTTCTATCCCACCTACTTGCTCCAAACTTTTTATTTAGATTGGTTATATAGGATTGACATGGGCCCCACCCTTAATAAATCATGACCTTTAGTGGTATTACAACAACTTGACTATTATGCATGTATTTATTGACAAGATTTGAACTTAAGTCTCCTCCTTGAAAGTCGAAGAATTTAATTAGTTGAGTTAATGTCATTTGATCACTTACCCCAAACTTATTAGATATTATTTGCTATATATTTTAAATTAATAAATATTTAAGTAACAATAGTATACTAAGTTAAGTAACTTTTAATGTCCATGAGCATTATGTATATCATGTCACACTATATTCCTTTGGTTCATTAGGTGTGGGGGGATGCACTTGTGTTGTTCTATTTACCTATAGGATGCACATAACCTACCCCCCTTTGGATTTGAACCTTAGACCTCCTATCAAGAGTACCCAAGCCTTTACCCTACTAATTAAAGGTTTAGAGTTTTATTAATAAAAATGATTATCACAAAGAGTATCAAAATTTAATCCCTATAATCAAATGATATTAGCTCAGTTTAACTTTCAAGGAGGAGACATAGGTTTGATTCTTGTCAAGTGATACATGCATAATAGCTAAGCTACTGTAATCCCACTATGTTGTCATTCTGTAATATGGGTAGGTCCTATTTCAATCTTATATAATCGATTAAAAATAAAATTTTATCCCTATAAATACCTTATAATTTTACTGAACCACTTTTCTAATGATGAAGACATAAAGAAAATATTTCAAGGGGACCCCTGGTTCTTTAGAAGGGTAGGGCTTTTTATGAATCCTTGGCACACTAAATTTAAAGTCGAAGAAGAGATGCCTTCTACAATAGTTGTGTGGATTAGACTCTTTGGCCTCCCAATTGAATCTGGAATCCAACTATATTTTCTACAATTGGAAACTCCCTTAGAAATTTTATAATGACTATTGACTATACACACAAATTTGAACACATTATTTATGCTCAAATTTGTGTCTTAATAGATTTTGACAAACCCCTTCTAGAAAATATCTAGTACAATTTGGGAAGGACACTTGGGAGCAGGTGGTGGACTATGAGAACATTCCTTTCCATTACAAAATATGCCATGAATATGGTCGTTTGGCTAGTGTTTGTCTGAATAAGATTCCACATCAAAAGAAAGATGATACAAACTTAACAGGTTTTCAATGCCTAAAAATAAAACAAAACAAAAAATCAGTTATGAAGGATAAATCAATGTTTTCAACTAATATGTTTGGAATTTTTTCCACAAATAACCTCTTAGATGAGGAAAAGGACATAATGGAGATAAAAATATTAGAAACATAGTTTAAATTTTTTGCAGGGAAGGACTCAAATTTAAATTGGGAAATCAAAGGTTTTCAACAAATAAATAAGGGAGAAAACATAGACAAGAAGAATAATCTTTTAAATGCTATAAAATCAAACAATTCAGACCCCAAGATATACTTTGTTGAACCTTCCAATAACGCTTTGGTTTTTTATAAGCATACTTCAGGGTTAGAAGCTATCCTAGATTCACTTGGGGTAAGACAATAAATAGGTAAAAAAGAATGAATATGGACACTAACAAAAAGGTAGACCACAAGACTAATCAACATCATATGGTAAAAGAATGTGAAAAACTTGTAGAGGAAGGTAAGATTAATGCCCTTGCCAACATCTTTAGCCCCATTATTGATGAAGATAATCACTTGGAATATTAGAGGACTCAAAGGGAGTCTATCAAAATAGGATTGTTAATGCTTTAGCTAATTGGGCATTGGACTAAGTTGATCTTATTTGCTACATCCACCCTCCCAAATGGTGGGCTTTGCAAATAAGAGATGCTCTTCTTTCTATCCTTTCTCTGGATGGATCTAGTACTAGAGGTACCCAATTCCTTTTTTCTTTGTATTAGCTTCTCTTTAGTTTAGTCAGGGTATTTTAGTTTCTTAGTTTCTTCTATTGAATCTTGGCTAAAAAACCTATTGGAATAGTTTGGCTGAAGATGTAATATGTTTTTTCCTTCATTTGTTTTTTTAGTGTGTGTTTTTATGTTGTTTTTTATGTTTTGTGTTTTCGTGTTTTGTTGTTGTTGTTTGTGTTTTTGTTGTTTTAGGTATACTCTTTGAGTGTGTCAAAGGGGGCAGGCCAGGTGTGATTCCTGGGCATCTTTTGGCGGAATAGATACCCTTGCCTCCTTGGGTCTTACCCAAAAGGGGTGTTTTCCACAAACAAACAAAAACATTAATGAACCACATACATAGTGGTATTACATCATCATTATGCTAACATGATATTTTGATTTCATAATGATATTAGCCTTTATATTGTTTAGGGATATTTGAACTTGGGCTTGATGATGAAGGCTTTGGTACTCCAAATAGGAGGTATATGGTTCAAATACAAAGGGAGATAGGGTATGTATGTCTTGTGGATGGATAACACAACACATATGCCTCCTCCCACGCAAAGTAAACCTAGAAGAATACGAGGTGGTCTGATATGCTTAGTGCTTATGGACCTTAAAGTTTAAGTTACTCATTGGGAGTCCACATTTTAAACAAAATGAACTAATATCATTTGATTAAAATGTTAAGGTTCATTCATGGGATTAAAACCTTGGCTTATGATGTAAAATTATTCACTTCCAATAAATTACCCCAAACCTTATGGGCTAAACGTTAATGTTCACCTATGGGATTAGAACCTTGGTTATGGTGTGAAATTCTTCACTCTCAAACAATTGATCCAAATCCCATGGGCATAATGATAAGGTTTGTTACAATGTTAGATTCATTGAAATTTTATGGCACACTTGCAATGTATTACAAGTAAAACCTATTTCAATCCCATATTATGAATTTTAAAAAATTAATATACCATCTCAAAATATTTAAATGGTTGTGATTTGTGAGGAAGTGTGAGCCAAGAGGGAGTGTGAGCCAATCTTGACATCATTAGATATGGTGAAAGAGTAGTTGATTCATTCAGAATGTATCAATGCTTCAAATCCTTACCATGAATGTGACAAATATTGTTTCAAAAAAATCATCAAAGCAAAGGAATGCTGAGAGAAAGAAGAGTTAAGAGCAAGTGCAAGCTGAGAGGGAGTGTCATCTAAGAGCAAGTGTGACTTGAGAGGGATTGCAAGCCAATCTTGAGATCTTTAAATATGACAATAGAGTAGCACATTGATTCATAGTGTAACAATGCTTCAAACCCTCACCATAAATGCAACAAATATTGTTTCCAAAAAATGATCAAAGAAAAGGAACACTAGGAGAAAGAAGATATAGGAGTGTGAGGCAGAAGGGAGTGCAAGCTAGGAGGGAGTGCGAGCTAGAAGGAAGTGCGAGTCGAGAGCTAGTGCAAGCTGAGAGGGAGTGCGAGCCAGGAGGAAGCGTAAGCCAAGAGCGATCTGCAGTCCCAAATCCACTGGTTAGTTTGGAAGGAAAGTTGTATTTTAAAGTCCTAATGGGAAGTGAATATGCTCTAGCTAGAAGTATGGATGCCCAAGTTGAAGATAAGTGGAAGAGCAAATATATGGAAAGTTTGATCCAAGTAGCAGATGTTGCACCAGAAGTGACCATCAAGGATGAGATGATTGAGCATGATATAATGGTTTTGAAAAGTAGGGGGTTAATATGTAAGTTCCATAGATCCTGGTAAGGGTTTTTGGAGATTCAAGATTGGATCAAGCGAAAGTGGGGATTGAATTCAAATTACTCAATGAGTTTTCTTTCTAAAGATTTTTTCCTTGTCATCTTTTCTAATTTAGAAATTAGGGATAAAATATTGAGTGGTGGCCCGTGGTTTAGAGGAATAGATACCCTTTATTTAATACCATAGAATGATTTTTTTCTATTGAGATAAAAACTATTAAGAAGCTCCCGACTTGGGTTAAGCTCTTTGGACTTCCATATCAACTAATCAATAAGGATGTTTTGAAGAATATTGGAAATACCTTAGGAGAATTCATCAAGGAAGGACTAACTACTAAGGAGCGGAAGCATGTTATATATACCATAATATGTGTTGCTATGGATATTGATATGAGAAAACAAAAGAAAATATTACAAGTGTTAACAAGAAGTTGGGCTAAACCCATAAATAAAAAAAAAAAAATAACAATGAAAATAATATATTGGAATATTAGTGGCATGGATAAGAACCCTAAAAAAAGTATTAAGAAACGTTTATATTGTTATAGACAATATATTTATATTTATAGATATGAAAAATGGGCAACAAATATATATATATATATATATCGCGAAAAATGAAATTGCAATTATTTGCCAACTAGGGTTTGAATGATGGGAAGAGAGATGAAGGGCTAGATCTTTAGCGAGGCAAGACATTCTATCTAGAAAAATAATTTTTCAACTAAGTTTTTTTTCCCTTTCTTTATCTTAGAAATTGTGCATGAAAATTTTATAATTTTTTTATCAAATATTATATTTGTTATAGAAATTTCAGATAAATTTCATTAGATTTTGAATTTTAGTTTCCTTTCCATGGATCGATTTATAGTTATATCCTTAGAATCATCCCTAGTGGTAGAGGTTAGTGAGCGCACCTCAGAGAGATCCTCATTGCTCCAAGATAGGGCCATTTTTGGTAAATTTAATGGGTATTGGCTAGGGGCTTCGACCTTGAGAAAATGGATTGATAGGAGTTGGAAGTCTCGAGGAGTGATTCTATCATTTCTTCCCAAAGGTTTATTCCTAGCCAATTTTTGTTCTATGGAAGAAAGAGAAATAATCCTAAAAGGGGTCCTTGGTTTATGGGAAGAGCGGGGCTCTTCCTTACTCGCTGGTATGAAGGCTTTTCACCTAAAAATGTAAATTTATCTCTTGTACCATTTATGGGAAGAGCAGGGCTCTTCCTTACCCATTGGTATGAAGGATTTTCACCTGAAAATGTAAATCTATACCTAGTACTAGTTTGGATTAGGATGTTTGGATTGCCCATTGAATTTTAGGAAATAGATACCCTCAAGGCAATAGGCAACACTCTCGGAGAATTCTTTGATATTTCATATACAACAAAAGATGGATTTTTAGCTATTTATGCTCGAATATTGGTCATGATTGATATAAGTAAAGCTTTACCAAAATCATTCTTAAGTATGGGGATAAGATGTGGATCCAAACTATAGATTATGAAAACATATCTTTTAGATGTAGAAGATGTCATGAGGTGGGGCATATTGAGAGATCATGCCCTAAGAAGAGCCCATCATAATCATTTGTAGAAAATCATAAGAGAGGTGTTTGTCTGAATAAGATTCCACATCAAAAGAAAGATGATACAAACTTAACAGGTTTTCAATGCCTAAAAATAAAACAAAACAAAAAATCAGTTATGAAGGATAAATCAATGTTTTCAACTAATATGTTTGGAATTTTTTCCACAAATGACCTCTTAGATGAGGAAGAGGACATAATGGAGATAAAAATATTAGAAACATAGTTTAAATTTTTTGCAGGGAAGGACTCAAATTTAAATTGGGAAATCAAAGGTTTTCAACAAATAAATAAGGGAGAAAGCATAGACAAGAAGAATAATCTTTTAAATGCTATAAAATCAAACAATTCAGACCCCAAGATATACTTTGTTGAACCTTCCAATAACGCTTTGGTTTTTTATAAGCATACTTCAGGGTTAGAAGCTATCCTAGATTCACTTGGGGTAAGACAATAAATAGGTAAAAAAGAATGAATATGGACACTAACAAAAAGGTGGACCACAAGACTAATCAACATCATATGGTAAAAGAATGTGAAAAACTTGTAGAGGAAGGTAAGATTAATGCCCTTGCCAACATCTTTAGCCCCATTATTGATGAAGATAATCACTTGGAATATTAGAGGACTCAAAGGGAGTCTATCAAAATAGGATTGTTAATGCTTTAGCTAATTGGGCATTGGACTAAGTTGATCTTATTTGCTACATCCACCCTCCCAAATGGTGGGCTTTGCAAATAAGAGATGCTCTTCTTTCTATCCTTTCTCTGGATGGATCTAGTACTAGAGGTACCCAATTCCTTTTTTCTTTGTATTAGCTTCTCTTTAGTTTAGTCAGGGTATTTTAGTTTCTTAGTTTCTTCTATTGAATCTTGGATAAAAAACCTATTGGAATAGTTTGGCTGAAGATGTAATATGTTTTTTCCTTCATTTGTTTTTTCAGTGTGTGTTTTTATGTTGTTTTTTATGTTTTGTGTTTTTGTGTTTTGTTGTTGTTGTTTGTGTTTTTGTTGTTTTAGGTATACTCTTTGAGTGTGTCAAAGGGGGCAGGCCAGGTGTGATTCCTGGGCATCTTTTGGCGGAATAGATACCCCTGCCTCCTTGGGTCTTACCCAAAAGGGGTGTTTTCCACAAACAAACAAAAACATTAATGAACCACATACATAGTGGTATTTCATCATCATTATGCCAACATGATATTTTGATTTCATAATGATATTAGCCTTTATATTTTTTAGGGATATTTGAACTTGGGCTTGATGATGAAGGCTTTGGTACTCCAAATAGGAGGTATATGGTTCAAATACAAAGGGAGATAGGGTATGTATGTCTTGTGGATGGATAACACAACACATGTGCCTCCTCCCATGCAAAGTAAACCTAGAAGAATACGAGGTGGTCTGATATGCTTAGTGCTTATGGACCTTAAAGTTTAAGTTACTCATTGGGAGTCCACATTTTAAACAAAATGAACTAATATCATTTGATTAAAATGTTAAGGTTCATTCATGGGATTAAAACCTTGGCTTATGATGTAAAATTATTCACTTCCAATAAATTACCCCAAACCTTATGGGCTAAACGTTAATGTTCACCTATGGGATTAGAACCTTGGTTATGGTGTGAAATTCTTCACTCTCAAACAATTGATCCAAATCCCATGGGCATAATGATAAGGTTTGTTACAATGTTAGATTCATTGAAATTTTATGGCACACTTGCAATGTATTACAAGTAAAACCTATTTCAATCCCATATTACGAATTTTAAAAAATTAATATACCATCTCAAAATATTTAAATGGTTGTGATTTGTGAGGAAGTGTGAGCCAAGAGGGAGTGTGAGCCAATCTTGAGATCTTTAGATATGGTGAAAGAGTAGTGGATTCATTCGGAATGTATCAATGCTTCAAATCCTTACCATGAATGTGACAAATATTGTTTCAAAAAAATCATCAAAGCAAAGGAATGCTGAGAGAAAGAAGAGTTAAGAGCGAGTGCAAGCTGAGAGGGAGTGTCATCTAAGAGCAAGTGTGACTCGAGAGGGATTGCAAGCCAATCTTGAGATCTTTAAATATGACAATAGAGTAGCACATTGATTCATAGTGTAACAATGCTTCAAACCCTCACCATAAATGCAACAAATATTGTTTCCAAAAAATGATCAAATAAAAGGAACACTAGGAGAAAGAAGATATAGGAGTGTGAGGCAGAAGGGAGTGCAAGCTAGGAGGGAGTGCGAGCTAGAAGGAAGTGCGAGTCGAGAGCTAGTGCAAGCTGAGAGGGAGTGCGAGCCAGGAGGAAGCGTAAGCCAAGAGCGATCTGCAGTCCCAAATCCACTGGTTAGTTTGGAAGGAAAGTTGTATTTTAAAGCCCTAATGGGAAGTGAATATGCCCTAGCTAGAAGTATGGATGCCCAAGTTGAAGATAAGTGGAAGAGCAAATATATGGAAAGTTTGATCCAAGTAGCAAATGTTGCACCAGAAGTGACCATCAAGGATGAGATGATTGAGCATGATATAATGGTTTTGAAAAGTAGGGGGTTAATATGTAAGTTCCATAGATCCTGGTAAGGGTTTTTGGAGATTCAATATTGGATCAAGCGAAAGTGGGGATTGAATTCAAATTACTCAATGAGTTTTCTTTCTAAAGATTTTTTCCTTGTCATCTTTTCTAATTTAGAAATTAGGGATAAAATATTGAGTGGTGGCCCGTGGTTTAGAGGAATAGATACCCTTTATTTAATACCATAGAATGATTTTTTTCTATTGAGATAAAAACTATTAAGAAGCTCCCGACTTGGGTTAAGCTCTTTGGACTTCCATATCAACTTATCAATAAGGATGTTTTGAAGAATATTGGAAATACCTTAGGAGAATTCATCAAGGAAGGACTAACTACTAAGGAGCGGAAGCATGTTATATATACCATAATATGTGTTGCTATGGATATTGATATGAGAAAACAAAAGAAAATATTACAAGTGTTAACAAGAAGTTGGGCTAAACCCATAAATAAAAACAAAAAATAACAATGAAAATAATATGTTGGAATATTAGTGGCATGGATAAGAACCCTAAAAAAAGTATTAAGAAACGTTTATAATGTTATAGACAATATATTTATATTTATAGATATGAAAAATGGGCAACAAATATATATATATATATCGCGAAAAATGAAATTGCAATTATTTGCCAACTAGGGTTTGAATGATGGGAAGAGAGATGAAGGGCTAGATCTTCAGCGAGGCAAGACATTCTATCTAGAAAAATAATTTTTCAACTAAGTTTTTTTTCCCTTTCTTTATCTTAGAAATTGTGCATGAAAATTTTATAATTTTTTTTATCAAATATTATATTTGTTATAGAAATTTCAGATAAATTTCATTAGATTTTGAATTTTAGTTTCCTTTCCATGGATCGATTTATAGTTAAATCCTTAGAATCATCCCTAGTGGTAGAGGTTAGTGAGCGCACCTCAGAGAGATCCTCATTGCTCCAAGATAGGGCCATTTTTGGTAAATTTAATGGGTATTGGCTAGGGGCTTCGACCTTGAGAAAATGGATTGATAGGAGTTGGAAGTCTCGAGGAGTGATTCTATCATTTCTTCCCAAAGGTTTATTCCTAGCCAATTTTTGTTCTATGGAAGAAAGAGAAATAATCCTAAAAGGGGTCCTTGGTTTATGGGAAGAGCAGGGCTCTTCCTTACTCGCTGGTATGAAGGCTTTTCACCTAAAAATGTAAATTTATCTCTTGTACCATTTATGGGAAGAGCAAGGCTCTTCCTTACCCGCTGGTATGAAGGCTTTTCACCTGAAAATGTAAATCTATACCTAGTACTAGTTTGGATTAGGATGTTTGGATTGCCCATTGAATTTTAGGAAATAGATACCCTCAAGGCAATAGGCAACACTCTCGAAGAATTCTTTGATATTTCATATACAACAAAAGATGAATTTTTAGCTATTTATGCTCGAATATTGGTCATGATTGATATAAGTAAAGCTTTACCAAAATCATTCTTAAGTATGGGGATAATATGTCGATCCAAACTATAGATTATGAAAACATATCTTTTAGATGTAGAAGATGTCATGAGGCGGGGCATATTGAGAGATCATGCCCTAAGAAGAGCCCATCATAATCATTTGTAGAAAATCATAAGAGAAATTTAAAAATGGTTATGGATAAAGATGGTTTTCAACTTCCAAAAAATAGATCTATAAAAATAAAATGAAATGTGGAGACCAATAAGAAAGGATAATGGAAGAAATTCCAATTCTTTTGAGGCTTTAGCCTATGAAGAAAAAGTAGATCAAAACTTAGAGGACACAGGACAACAATTTCAACATATTAGCAAGGAACCGTCTATTCAATATGATCCTAATTTATAGAAGTCATTCTTGATGAACCCAATAAATGTGTTTCATCATATTTTGAAGACTCTCCTGAAGTACCATGCACCATTCAGGAGGAAATAATTGGTAAATAAAATACAGTTTTAGAAGGTAATACCTCTGCCATTAATAAGGAAATACCAAAAAATGAGTAGGATTAGTCAAAAGCTTCTATAATAGAGCCAAGAATTTGAATTTGAATTTGTATTAATGTCCATCGGTGACCAAAAGAGTTCAATAGGACTGTAAAGTAAGACATATACAAAGCAACGGGAGTGCCTAATGCAGTTCCAAAGAAAATAAAGTAAGAAAAACAGTAAACATGATGACATATGATATACAAGATTTGTGGATCAAGGATTACTCCCAACATTCAAGGCTAAAGAGAAGTGAGTGATGTAAGAGTTGGATGTCATCGTAGATGTTCTTTATTGGAGTCGACAATGAGTTGATCTTGTTGTATCTTTGTGATCACCTTGGCGCTTCTTAGTTTTGGCCTCTGGAGGTTGGAAGAATGAAGTGATAAGTCGAGATCCTGTTATCTTCTGCAAACTATTACTAAGTAGTTATTTCATGAGATTGAATAATACTCGGATGAAAATGGCAATGCATCTCTTATCTTCATAACTAATCCAAGATTAATATTGTATGGGTGTCTCTAAATAAGCAATAATATCTACCTCGTATCTCGTAGTAGACAGGACAGGTGAAAATGAAATGCTCCTCGGATTCCACATCAAGACTACACAATTTGCAAATACACTGATCTCTAGGGAGGTGATGATCTATCTCAATACGTAGCTAGTGGGAGCAAACTCGTAGTTGAGCTAGAGGAAACCTGAGGCTGTGTGACATCTGTATCAAGTTATATTTTGGAGTAGTGATCAATCCATTTTCTAGTTGGAGATAAAAGTGAGAGTAATGGAGCAGTTTTGGTGAAAGAGGTTCCTTTGGATCAATCCAAGTAGTTTTAATATATGCTGAGTAAATCTCATCTTGAATATCCTTATTGGAGTATGGTGCATTGGTTGATGCTTTAGTAGGAGGAGGTCTCATGATGTCTAGGCCAAGAGATTGAAGTAGACTAGTAGTCTGAGCATACCAACAATTCTTGACCCCTTGATTTGCCAACTGTATTGAAGATTTTAATGCTAAATATGGATATCTTCTCATGTTTGGTATACAATGAAATCTATGTAGTAAAGAGACAACAAGAAATATTGTTATTGTAAGCAATGGACGAGCACCAAACTCAGCTAGAATGATGGGATGTGGAACAGTTCTTTTGGAACGAATGAACTTGGACAACATTGAGATGAGGACCCTTTCAATACGAGACCAACCCAATTTTTTGAGGCTAGGGCCCCAAACTTCACAACCATAGAGCAGTGTAGGGGTAACAAGAGTGTGGAAGAGTCTGATCTTCATACTGATGTCCTGAAACTGGAGCTAAAATCATTGCTTATCTAGAGAGGCTAGGGCATCATAACCTTTGTTTTACCTTGCTTGAGATGCAGAGATCAAGTTGAAGGTAGGTCCTATGAAAAGAACTCCTAAGCATGTGTACGATGTGACAATCTCAACAGCCTTCCATTTATATGTGATGTGAACAGAAGAGAGATCTTTATTGGGTAGGTTGAATGTCATGATTTTTGTTTTATGGAGATTAACTTCTAATCCATGCAAGTCAGAGTATGTGCCAAGTATGTCCAGCTGCTGTTGAAGTCCTCCTGTTGTATGTGACATTAGGATAATGTCATCAGTAAATAGCAAATTGGCAATAACACTACCAAAAAGTAAGCAACCTATACTCTTAGCCAAAGAGTCCATAATGAGCACCTCCAATTCATCAATATACAATCCAAAGAGTGTAGGTGAAAGCGATAAACCCTATTTAACCCCAATAGTACTATGAGCATCTTTTGTTCGGAGAGATCCAATTTTAACCTATCCAGTGAATTTTTCATATAAGGTCATAACCAATAGAGTAACCTCCTATGGAATTCCTAAATCCTTCAACCTCTGAAGCAGTATCTGTCTAGGAACAGTATCAAATGCTTTCCTGTAGTCAACAAAACAACAATAGACCTTGTGTTTATTGGCTTTGGCTTCTTCAATGATATCTCTAAGAGTTAGAATGTGATCATAGGTACGATGATTTCTTCTAAAACTTGCCTACCCCTTTCAACAAAGTTTCTTAGTCTCAACAAAATCAGAGATAAAAACATCAAGAACTGTTGCAAAAAGTTTTACAAAAGTATGACCAACCATAATAGTTTTGTAATTGTTTGGATTTAGCGGATCTCCAAATTTATGGATGGAATGTATGATATTCGAAGACCAAGAGAGTGGGAACCTATGAGTGATTATATGATTGAAGAGTTTGGCAATATGGACCGCCAAGACTCTAGGGATATGATTAAGAAATTATATCTTCAAATTTTCAATATCAGCTGCTTTACGAGTCTGTAGTTTACGAATAACATGAAAAATCATTTCATTAGTAAAGAAGTTACAATGTGATGGTCGTGGGTTGGGGATAATTGGGGCATGGTTTGGGATATCATAGAGTGAGCAAGCATAGGTGTACCAAGTGTGAGGGTAAAAAATGGAACATATTTTTTTTGGGTAGAAAAATACGCCAAAATTTTATGGGATTAAGTTTGAGCATGTCTATAATTTCTTGTCTTTTATTGATAAGAATTGACGTTTTTTCTTCCTAAGAAAAGAACGGTAGTGGTTTTGGGCTAGCTTGTAATTCAAGGGATCAAGATGACCTACTGACTGGGTGAGCCTATGTAAAGCTTTACATTCTGTGTCAAACCACAAGTTACGAGGGCAATGGCCACGGGACTGATGAAAAGAGCGGGGAAAAGACTCAACAACTACCAACCATAATGCTTTAGAAAAACAGTTCGCTTTCTCAAGAGAGGATAAATATGTTGAAAAATAAAATGGTGAAAGAATATTGAGGAATAGAATAATAAGACCTACTCCTGATATAGACAAGGCAAAAAGAGGAAAACCCTCAAATTATCAAGCAAGATCTAAGGAAGCAAGAGCTAACATAGAGAAAGGAACACAAACTAAGTTGGTTGAACTTCTCTTTACCAAACAAAAAAATGATATTGGTAATACACAAGAGGGGCCAAAAGCCCCTAATGATACATGATTATCATCTCATGGAATATAAGGTGTGCTAATACCCCCTCAAAGCATAGGTGTATTAGGGACCTATGTTTAAGTAATAAACTTGATATTATATGTATTCAGGAAACTAAAATGACAAAAGAAGAAGTTTCAAAAACTATGAAAGAAATTTGGGCAAGATGTGAATGGGATGCTATGGATTTTGAAGGAGCAGTAGGGGGAATTATAACTTGTTGGAATCCTTCTAGAACCTCTTGTGTAACCATTCATAAAACTAGGCATTGGATAGCCTCTTTAGTCACTTGCTACTTTGTTGATATTTGCTTCATCCTTATCAATGTGTATGGTCCTACAACTCAGTCAGGTAGATTAGAATTTTGGAATGGGATTGAGGCCTTTATGAGAAGTAGAGACCAAGAAACCCATTTAATGATCATTGGAGATTTTAATGCCATTACCAAGCTAAATGAAAAATTTGGGGGAATTAGGAAATTGACCCAAAGTATGAAAGATTTCTCAGCTTTTATTCAAAACAACAATCTATGGGAAGTTGAGTTTGAAGAAGACAACTATACTTGGACCAACAACAGGAGAGGCCAAAACCTAATAGCAAAAAAATTAGATAGATGTATTCTCTTAGATCATTGGCTAGATGAAGGAACTTGTGCTAAAATTAACACCTTAACAAGGATTGGTTCAGATCACTGGTCAATAAGAGTTAAAATGGTGGTTAGTAAATTCAAAAAATATATCATATTTTAAATATGAGCAGAGAAGACCATCCTCAATTTGTTGATATGATAGATCAAACATGGAATTCTTTAGGTAATGGTGGGTTGTATGCTCTTCCAAACCGAATTAAAGCCATGATATGTAGATTAAAAGAATGGAACAAGAACACCTTTGGAAACATTTTTGAGAAGAAAGAAAAACTAAAAGATAAACTTTCAAAATTCCAAAAATGTGATGAAAATAATACAAGCCCAGAGGAAAGGGAGTTGCTTAGTGAATTTCATAATATTTTGAGTAAGGAAGAAAAAATCTGGAGATGAAAATCAAGACAGACTTGGTTAAATGAAGGAGATAAAAATACAAAGTTTTTTCATAGGATGGCTATAGTACAGAGATCTTCTAGAATTGGTAGAATTAAATCAATATAAGGGGTTTGGATTGAAGATCTGAGTGAAATTATAAAAGAGGCTAAGTCATTTTATCAAATATTCTAGGTTTAGAGGAGACTGAAGTTCTTAACGATAAACTTCTTCAAGATATTCCTTCAGTTATAACAAATGAAGACAATCAAAAACTGATGGAGCCTATTACTCTAGAAGAAGTTCATTTAGCTTTTCTCTCTTTTAATAAGGATAAATCCCCTCGTCCAGATGGGCTCTCTGCAGATTTTTACCAATATAATTGGGATATAGTGAAGGATTATTTATTGGTGGCAGTGGAACATTCTAGGGTAAAACAATACGTTCCTTATAAAATAAATGCAACTTATCTTACCCTAATTCCAAAAAAGAAATATGTTGAGTTTTTTGGTTTTTTATAGACCCATAAGCCTATGTCATATGGATTATAATATTATTTCCAAAGTGATGGCGAATATATTAAGGCCATTGTTAGACAAAATCATTTATGAAGATCAAGGAGGTTTTGTGAAAGGGAGAAATTTTTTGGATGGGATCATAGTAGCTCATGAAGTTATACATTCAACAACTTTAAGAAAAGAGAAAGCTACGATCTTAAAACTTGATATGAGTAAAGCCTATGATAGGGTTAAATGGAATTTTCTTTTTGTAGTTTTAGATAAGTTTGGTTTTGGGAAGAAATGGGTTAGATGGATTAAAGCTTTTGTCTCTACAGTTTCTTATTCAATGTTGGTCAATGGGTTAGTAACAGATTATTTTAAAGCCAAGAGAGGCCTTAGACAAGGATATCCTCTATATCCTTATTTATTCATTATTATGGCAGAAGTTTTGAGTAGGAACTTAAAGAAAGCTTACAAATATGGGTTTATAAGTGGACTTAAGGTTAGTAATAACATAGATAACATCACCCATCAACAGTTTGTATTTGATACAACCCTTTTTGCAAGGACAAGGATAAATGAGGTTAGAGCTTTGAATAACTTTTTAAAAGAGTATGAAAGAGCTTTAGGGCAAAAAATAATAGGACTAAATCCAAAATTTACTTTCTTAACACTCTTGCTAATATCAAAGCAAGAATTTGTAGGTTGATTCAAATGGAGGAGGAAAATTTACCAACTTATCTAGGGATGCCTTTATTTGAGGGAGAATGAGGATATATTTATGGAATCCAGTTATTAGTAAAGTTCAAAATAAACTTCCAGCTTGGAAAGGTAGATGGTTATCATTAGTAGGAAGAGTGCAATTAATTAAGTTAGTCTTACAAGCCATTCCAACATATTATATGTCTTTGTATTCCATTCAAATGTAGGGTATGCCATGCTCATGGACATTTGACTAGAATGTGCCCAACAGGTAAAGATCATCAACTAGAACAATTGGGGATAAAATCAAATATTAACATGGTAGGTCAATCTCTTTAGAATAAGGTAAATCTAAAGGAAGGGGAAGGCCCAATAGACTCCAAGGGTTTCCAACAAGTAATCAGAAGGCTAAATAGAAGAAATCAACAAAGAAATTAGACATAAGGAGGAAAAGTGGGAAGAACAAACAATAGATATCAGATATTCAAACAACTTGGAAGATTGGAAAAATAAGGGGAATTTCAAATAGAAGTATTAGAGGAGGATATTCACCAGGTCACACCGAATAATCAGGAACAATACTCCAATGTAGCATTGGGGAACAAGCAAGGAGTATAAGCAAACACAACCTCTCTCATGGAAGAGGAGATTCAACCCATGAGGGATACCAAAGGAGGGAAAATGGGGCAGGGGATAGTCTTACCTCAGGAAATAGATATGAAAGATGGAAATAAGAACAAAGATGGTCCTACTTTAAGGAATCATCAAATGGAGAAGAAACATAAACCAAACCAATCAGTAGGGAGGAATTCAAACAATGAAAATATGGAGGAACTAGGAAGAAATTTTAGCAAGAACTTAAAGGTAAAATCGATGGTTGATTTCTTCTCTCCCAATTCTCAATGATATTAATTACTTGGAATATGAGGGTTTAGGTAGCTACCCGAGACAAAAGGTAATCAAAAACATTATCATGGATATGAATCCAGATATAATATTATTATAGGAAAACAAAATGTAGGGAATACCTATAAAAATAAATAGGAGGATATGGCAAAAATGAGAGATCCTTGCTCAATCAACACGGGGAAAATAAGGGGGATTTACCACTATGTGGAATCACCAATTATTCCTAGAGTTAGGGCAGCCTCCACGAGAGGGGTGTTGATGGTTTGGTTACAAAACAAGGTAAATGGAAAAAACTGGAGTATACTTAATTTCTATGCAGCATAGACAATTAGATTGCAGAGGGATCAATGGGTGGCCATTCAGATATTTAGAGACAACTACCTGAAGGACCAATGGATCATGGGAGGATATTTTAATGCAAATATTAGAATAGAGGACCAAAAAGGAGGTAGATCCATGTTAAATAAAAAGGATAGGTTCTCAATAATAACATGTCAAATGAACCTAATAGATATCCCAACTGTGGATAGCTCCATGACCTAGACAAACAAAAGAAAGGAAGGTGAGACAACTAAATCTTGCTTGGATCATTTATTCATGGGGGAGGAATTATACTTGCATACCAAGCATCAAGGGAGGGTCATGGATAGGCTTTCTTCAGACTATTTTCCAATAAGCCTTACCATAGAAGAAGATAATCATAAAGTTGTAGGAAATTTAAAGTTTAATCTATAGTGACTAAAATATGAGGAGTTGAAGGACCACTTAAAGGAATGGTGGGAATTAGGGAAAACAAGGTTTGGGATAACCCATTTCAAACTCCACAAACAACTAGAGTATGTGACGACCCAACTAAAAGGGTGGAGTAAACACAAGAAGGAACTAACTAGAATCCAAAAGAATGAAATCAAGGTTCAGAAGGAGAATATTGCTAGGGAGATAAGAAGGAAATATTACGTAATATATATTGTAATGTGAGGCAAATATTCTTAGGAGAGAGGAAGCATTAGAGGAATAAGAAAATATCTAATGGAGGCAAAGAGCCAGAGTTATATAGCTAAAGGAGGGGGAACAAAACACAACTTTCTTCCATAAGACAACAACTGGAAGATAATATTATAAAATTATAGGCCTTATAGATATGATGGGTCAATTAAAAACCAATGGAAGTGAAATGAAAATTATAGCAAATTGGTACTTCCATACCTTATTCAATAGCAATGAAAATTTGAATGCAACATGGCAGGAGAAGATACTAGAGGTAATTCTGCAATTAGTTAAACTTGGAAACAATAAATTATTAATGAAGGAAACTTCTTTGGAAGAAGCATCACGGATCATACAAAAAATATAAACATGAAATACCCTAGGACCATATAGGCTCCCCATTGAATTTTATTAGAACTTATAGGAAATTGTGGGCCAAGCAGTGGTGGAGGCGCTGGAGGAAATCAGACAGAGTAAGCAAATGTTAAAAGCCTTGAATCATACTATTATTACTTTAATTCCTAAGGGCCAAATTACCAAGATAATTAGTAATTATAGGCCTATTTCATTATGTAATATACAAGATATTAACAAATCTTATGATAGAGAGGTTAAAATATTTTTTACCAAAATTTATTTCAAGTGAGCAAGGTGGTTTTTTTGAAGGTAAACAAATTCTAGATGGAATAGTAGTGGCCCAAGAGGTGATACACACGATATCCAAGTAGAAGGACCCATGTATGTTTATTAAATTAGATATTTCTAAATCCTATGACAAAGTAAAGAAGACCTTTATGCAATGTATTTTAGAAAAAATAGGCTTTGTAGAGGGGTAGAGAGAATGGGTAAAATCATGTACACGTGACTACATCGAGTCTCGGTTTTGGTAAATGGTAATTCGTCTCCCATGTTCACGAGTAGGGTGGGGGTTGAGGCAAGGGGAGGTTAAGGCAAGGAGATCCTCTTTTACCTTACCTTTTTCTCCTATATACAGAGGGTCTAGGAGATTGATAGAAAAAGGAAGACAAGAGGGGAGGTTGAGGGGTATGAAAACAGGCTCTCAAATTGAGGTAAATTACCTCCAATTTATGGATGATACTACTCTTATTAGTCAAGCCAATCTCCTAGTAGAAAGAAATATAAAATAAGTTTTAGATGGGTATACTCAAGCTACTGGGAAAATTTGAAATGAAAAAAGTCTCAAATAGTCTTTTTTCAGTACATTGAAGAGGGTGAGAGACAAAATTATACAATTGGTCAACTTCATGGAAACTCCTTTACCCATAAAGTATCTAGGAATACCTTTGTCTAAAAAGAAAATAAAATTCAAGGAGTGGAAAGTGTTGATTTACTGAATACAAGCTAAGTTGAGTGAATGGATGCATAAATGGTGAAGCTTGGGAGGAAGGCTTACAATGATTAAATATGTGCTACAAGCCCTTCTAGTTTATACATTTTCTATTCTATGCCAAAATCAGTTGAAAAAGTTTAATATTTATTATGCAATCCTTTTAATGGTCAGGTTTACATGATAAAAGGAATTTTTCTTTGGTGAAATGGAGCAAGTTGTGTGATGACAAAACTAGGGGAAGTCTTGGTTTAAGAGCTATAATAGATGCAAACTTAGCTCTTAGAGGAAAATTTATTTGGATATTGTACAAAGAGAGTCAAATACAATGGCCAAGAATTCTTCTAAGCAAGTATGTTGATCCCAATCACCCAAGTTTAATATTAACTGCATTCTCTCTTCCAAATGATTTTACTCTTTGGAATGATTTAAAAAAATCTATTGATCTTATGATTAAAGGTTTAAGATGGGTGGTGGGAAATGGAGAAAAAAAATCTATTTGGATGGATACTTGGTGTGATAAAAAACCACTCAATTTAGATCCAGTTTTGAAACCTTGGATGAGATTGCTTCAAGACAAATACGGTGATAGGGTTTCAAATGCTTTTTACAAGGATCGAGAAGGAATATACAAATGGAAAGAAGATTTTTTTACAAGTATACAATACACTAATGCTAGGAGGCAATTGAGTAGAAAGATAACAACTGTAATTATTCTGAGGGGTGCTAAGGATAAATTGATTTGGGAGTTGAATAGCTCAGGAGAATACACAATAAGAAGTGGATATTATGTTCAACACCAACATAATAATAATTTCACTAGAATTTTGAGAGATATTTGGGATAGCCCAAGCATTCCTAAAGTCAAAATGTTTGTTTGGTTAGTAGGTCATAGAAGAATTTTATCCTGGGATAACCTTATGAAAAGGGGTTTTCATGGCCCCTCTAAATGTTTTTTCTGTAATAAGGAGGAGGAGAGTATTGACCATCTCTTGGGACATTACTGGAATCTATGGCAATGGATTCTTAATATGTTTGGTAAATGCATGGTTATGAATAGCAAAATTGAAGATTGGTTAAAGCAATGGAAGAGCACTTATAAAAGTGAGGCTTTACAGACAATATAGGATATATCAAAATATACAATACTTTGGACTATATGGCTAGAAAGGAATATAAGAATATTTAAAGGAAAGGAAAGAAAATTAGAGGTAATGAAAAAGAAGATATGTTTAACCATAGAGGAGTCTAAACCAACCCTATCAACTCACCCAATACCTAATTTGGAAGTAGAGAGTCTTGATATATGGATTCAAGTCATTAAATGGAATTATGATGTTAGGTACAAGAGAAGCAAAAATAAGGTAAAGAATATAAAGTGGAAACCACCAGATGTGGAGTGGGTTAAGTTGAATTTTGATGGAGCATCTAAAGGAAACCCAAGACCAGCAGGAGGAGGAGGAATAATTAGAAATAATAGAGGAGATATTTTATCTCATTATGCTTTCAATTGTGGATTTAAGACAAATAATGAAGTTGAAGCTTGGGCAACTTTATAAGGGTTAAAAATATGTAAACAAATTAAATGGAATAGATTTTGGATGGAAGGTGATTCTCTCATAGTAATAAATGCAATTTTGAGGAAAGCAAATACTCCATGGAACATACAAGAGATAATTATGGAAATTTAAGATCTTGCTAAAGAGTTTGAAGAAATAAAGTTTACACATATATTAATGGAAGGAAACAAATGTGCAGATAAGCTATCCAATAGAGGGGTTTTGGTTGAGGATCGTAAAGTTAACATCTCCTTTCCATGGTTAGAGGAAGTAGAAAGTTTAGTTGAAGCTGACAAAAATTATTGATTGCCTAAATCAATTAATGATTAAGATTTACTTTAATGTTTTCCATTGGTAATATCTATTTAATTTTGTAACAATAATGTGTGTTCATTTAGATTATTTATTATAATTTTTGTGGTTGCACTTACATTTCAAGAATGAAACTAGCAATCCATATTTGGTAAAACGAACTATGTTAGTGCGATGTTTTGAAAATATTACTCTATTAAGATGCAAGACATAGATAATAGAGCTGAAGTTTTGGCATTGTGAAGGTTGCTATAGAAAAATGTCAAGAAAGATGCTAAATTCTGGAGTAATTGTATTCATACAGATATTTGAAACTAGAAAATGAGAATCAAGAATTCAGACATTTTATGTAAAATGATGTAGGTTTCTAACTACAACATCTCAATTGAGACGAGAAGTGTATCTATTTGTAAACTCTTAAGCTCTAAAAAAAAAAAATGTAATTTGTTAAGGGTGTGGGACCCGAGTATAACCCCTTTTTATCAAGCAATATATATATATATATATATATATATATATATATATATATATATATATATATATATATATATATTTGTTAACACACACAACACACACCATCATGTTAACCATACAAAATTTCACACACACACCATGATTTGAACCTTGAACCTCCCAAAGAGAGGCCAAAGCCCTAACTATTGCGTTGTCCCCATCGGGACGTCAACAAATATTTTAGTTACTCATGGTGTTGAATTTTATCTTGACAAAATTTCAATTTCGAAAGGCATCTATATGAAATGATAAAAATGAGTTCATTGAGAAAACTTAGCAGTGAGCAAGATGACAAATCTCTTTGATAGAAAGATAAATGAAGAATATTTTTAATAGGTCTCCAGGGGCTAAGTAGATTGGTAAGTTTTGGTGCTTACCAAGAAGAGAACTAGGTTCAAACCTCGAGAGCATGCATGTTTGCAAAGGTAGTAGTCTGACCTAAATCCGTTAAGTGAACGTTAGCCTGACAACGCGGTATTGATCCTAAGTGAACGATGATCCCTTCACGTGGAGTTAAACAACAATGAGTTGGAATAGGGGTTATAGGAGTAACCCCAAGATTTAAACCTTGCTTGGTAGTAGAAAAGGGTTGTGAATGTAACCAATTCCCCTATGTAAAAAATAAGAAGAATAATTTTGATAGAAAGGTATGTTGGATATGATTTAATTAATTTGTCCCAAGGAGGACAATGCAACGGTTCGAGCTTTAGCTCTTTTTCGAGAGGTTTAAGGTTTAAATCACGACATGGGTGAATGTGTGAGGATGTGAGTGTGTATGTTTGTGTGTTTGGTTCCTATTGATAAGTTCAACTCTCACCCTTATTAAAGGTCATGGTTGAGATGGAGATGCCAAACCTTGAGCATCGATCATAGGGATTTCTCACACTAACCTCAATAAAAAATGATTTAATTAATTTGATAGAAATATAATGAGAGCAATGTAATGTTTTGTTTTTGTAATGGAAGTGAAAACACGAGATTTCGAAAACAAAAAGGATAAACTAAAAATGCAATGTAAACGAAACTAAAATAACGCTTAAACCCTATGTTATTGAAAAATGCGTAAAAAGAAAGAACATGAACACAAGATATCAAAGCAATATAAAAATCGGCCCTTTTATTGATATGCTTTTCAAATTCGTGTTACAATGCGTCTCCTTCCTTTTTAGGGGATAGGAGCGTTAAATGTTGGTCTTTTACAACTTGTTTCAGAATTCCTTCTTCCGCGTGCCCACATGTAAGATGGGCGAACCAAAACGTTGTCGCCGCTTGCGTTGGTAAAGGTAGATTCCTCGCTGCTCCTCTAATGCTGCAAATCTGCGTTCAAAGAAACAAACAAAGAATCAGTAGCACCTGTGTATGAAAAATAAAAGATAAATCTAACGATGGTTAAAATGAGTCTAAATAAACTGAAAACTTGACAAAAGCATAAACATGAAACTAGCTAAATACTACAAAAGAAATAGTCACCAAAAGCAATAAAGCGGGGGGTGCCCGAAGGCAAACCACCCACGGGTGAAACTTTGCTTCGACACCAATCCGCTTGGGATGGGTCCGAAACCCGATGTGATGTGTTGTCGGCAAATTGGTAGGATATTGTGGTCAGAAAAATCGGTGTTGGTTCTTGATTCGTGCCTTCAAAAGTCACCCAATAACCTCTCTTTCGATTAAGAGATTATGGATGTTGAAAGCACAAATCGCAAGTAAGTGAATTAGCAAGCACTTCGTCGCTCAAAATGCTCCTTCTCTGTATATCTTTTGGGTGAGGAAGCTCACCATTTTATAGACCCAAGGGGTCTCTTTGAATTAACATGCAAAAGTGTTTCTTTGCATGAATGCTTTTTGTGTGAAGAGAAGACTTCTTCTTGATCAAGGGCTTCTTAACTGCCTCTGTGCATGTCTTTGTATGTTTTAGAAAAGCTCACTCTCATTCCCATGCAATGAAGGGAAAGTCAATTGGCAGATATGAGTTGTCAAAAGAACTCACTCGCACTCCTATGCCATGCAAGAAAAGCTAAGTGGCAGTTCTGAGTTGTCATGCGCCGAGATCTGACTTTTTGTTGGTCAAACCCGGCGTTCGTCCCACCCCGAAGCGAGCGCTGGTAATCGTCTCTCGGGTGAGACGAGTATCAATCCGCACTCGTCCCCGGGTAGGACGAGTACAAATCCGCACTCGTCCCTGGGTGGGACGAATAAGTAGCTGAGTGTCTAAAAGATGCCAAATTGATCCCTGACTTGTAAAACTATTGTGTGAGTGGTTAGAACCACTGTTTAACCTCTGGGGGCTGCCCTGGGGGCTGTGTGTGTTAGTGCGATCAGTGCTTGTTGTCACATAATCGGATTGGTGCTGTTTTGGTGTCTACAGATGCCCCTTTTTGGGAAGCGCTGCACATGGTGCAGTGCTGAGCAAAAATAGATAACCAAAGCACTAATGATTAGGGTTTCTCAGTAACCTAACCAACTCTTGATGCCCCAAGTATGGAAAGGGCATGCATTCTTGAATCCTTGCTTCTGACGAGCTAAGGAACTTGATTTCAAGTATTAACCTGTTTTGGTGAGGTGTGACTTGAGCTTGGTCATTGATCAGTCATGAATAGGCAAAGGGCGCAACCTTTTATCCATGGGGGAACCTTGTGTTCATGATTCACGAATGCCAAGTGTTTGATCAATTAGTGATTATTGCTTGTTTGCTGCCCCAAGCAGGAGCGTGATTGTCTTTGTCAATGATTCTTTGAATGCATGCCATTGCCTTGATTGGGTGTGTGTTTGTTGATTGGTGACTTAAGTGTGACTACCCCCTCAAGCGACGAATCGATGAAGGAATGACCGCCATGAGAAAAGCGACGAGTCGCTTGACCCAAGATGACTTAAGTGAGGGTGCCTTCAGATGTTATCCAGTGCATGCTCGAGCAGTTTCTCGATTGTTTTGACCTATTTTTGGTGGGTGTGAACCCATTTTGGGATGCCATTTGGGGGTAACATTGGCAAAAATCCGTCTTCCCGTGGAGCGGTCCGGCTATGGTAGCCTTCTTGGGGAGTAGGATAACGACAAGGTAAACCCCGACATCAGTTTTCTTATGCCAAGAGGTTAAGTGCAAGAGCACTTTTGTCCGGCAATTTTTAGTGGTTTTGTTGGCATTTGTCATTTTTATAGTTTGGTTGTTTTGTTGTGTTTGTTTTTATTGTTTTTGTTGTGGTGTGTTTTTATGTATGTGTTTGATGTATGCAGAGGCGATTATTAATGTGATGTTTCTAATTTGTATGATGTATGCATATGAAATGAATGAGATGAGTTGTTGATGATGTGTCGATGCACCATAGACTGTACAAGATTTGACTGACTTGCGATACTAATGGGATGACTTTGCATGTGAAAACTTTGTTTTTGTATTTTGCATATATTTTGATGGTGATGTACGGAATAAAATGTGACAGTTGTTTTTAAAATGTAGTTAAGCTTTTCTGAGATTCAGATATTTTAACTAACTAGCCAAGACTGTACATTTATCTCGCAAGACTTTTGAACAAGGTATAAATCTGACTTGAATTTAACCAAGTTATTTCACATCCCTGTGTGTGCAATTGAGTTCGTTTATGTGTTATTCATCAAGATACCACCAGTACCAGATGGGCTTTCAACCGAACTTGTACTGAGGATCACCTAATTAGCTCCACTAACTCCTTTATTGTATTTAGTCAGATTAATCTGCGATGCTATCTAGGATACCATAAGCTAGCTCATCCACATGCAAACATTGATCTGTACACAAGTTAATGTGACAGATATATCGTCATGCGGGAGGTTTACCGCCAGTGACCGATAGGCTATCAACCAAACCGATACTGAAGCTTGCCTCATGACCTGTCGAAATGCTGAGAGTTCCAGGGATTCAAGTTCGACTCCCTTCTTTTCTTCAATTGTATTGGGATACTTGCTCCTTTGTAGTGATAAAATCACTGTTTATTTTTGTATATTATTTGTTTTTTTTTTTTTTGAGCAAGGGATTTGGATATGGAGTGATGAGAATCACTATTGTTTGTGCCTTTTGATGTGTGCACTGTAGGATGTCAAATTTTAGTGTTTTGACGTTTGTAAATTTTGGATGTTTTGCAACTTTTGAGAACTTGGGATTCTTGGGGAATTGGGTAGGGAGGATGCTTGTCCTTTTGCCAACTCTCAGCATTCTTAGGGTCATTCGCACGGGGGATGAGCAAGATAGCCGTTTCGCTTATGGTGACCTGGATTACTGTGCAGGTTTCATCTTTCGTTCACACAACTTAGGAATTTTTATATGTGTGTTAATTTGTGTTGGGATGTTACGTAACAAGGCGTGATCCAAGTAAAACTTTCCCGTGTAAAATCTGTTTAACTATGTACAGTTTTTGGCTAGAAATTTAAAGATAGCTGAATGACGAAAACCCTATATACATTAGGAGACAACTGACTATGCTAAAAATGGCGATGGTGTTATGCTGGATGTATGCATTTATGAAAATGGATTTGATGTGGAAAAGGATGGAATTGCCAAGTAATGACTGTCTATGGTGCTTTTGACTTGTATGACCTAGCAAATGTATGCAATGTATGGATGCGATGCCTAATGCAACCTATATTTTTGTATTTTGATTTTTATGAGAATGCATGGAATTGAAATGCAATTGGTTTTGTGATTTTGATTTTTATGAGTATGCATGGAATGGAAATGCAAATGTTTTGGTGATTTTGATTTTTGTGTTGTTTTTGTTGATTTTTGAATATGTATTTTGACCAAGCAGTTATGGTAACGCTTGGAGCGTTTGGTGTTGACCAAAGGGTTTATAAATACCTTTGGGGCATTTAGGGCTGACCAAGCGATTATGAGAATCCTTGGAGCTGTTGGGGTTGACCAAGAGATTGCGATAATCCTTGGAGCTTTTTGGGATGACCAAGCGATTGCGATAATCCTTGGAGCTTTTGGGGTTGACCAAGAGATTGCGATAATCCTTGGAGCTTTTGGGATGACCAAGCGATTGCGATAATCCTTGGAGCTTTTGGGATGACCAAGCGATTGCGATAATCCTTGGAGCCTTTTGGGATGACCAAGCGATTGCGATAATCCTTGGAGCTTTTGGGATGACCAAGCGATTGCGATAATCCTTGGAGCTTTTGGGATGACCAAGCGATTGCGATAATCCTTGGAGCTTTTGGTTTGACCAAAGGGTTTATGGACACCTTTGGAGCATTTGGTGTAACCCATTGGCTCTTCAGGGAATAGAGGTACCCCCAGCTTGATGATCTGTGTGCACCGGATCTGGCTCTGTAGGAATTGGCACGAATGGATCGGCCTTATGCACGGATAGGAGGACAGGGTCTGCCTTCGGCACTGATGGTGCTATGATATCTCTGGGTGGAAGTGGCTCATGATCTTCCCAAAGGAGCGGAATCAACATGTGATGCCAGTGGGCCGGGTCTATGCGCCACTCATGCCCTAGTCTTATGCCTAGTTGGGCCATTAGTTCTTCATGGGTTACAGGGTGATTGTGCCGTCGTGCATGATTGAGATATGCCATCTCAGTTTCATCTTCGTAATCATTATCGATGATCCAAAGGCCCTCATTGGCCTCGATAGCTATCTGCGACATTCTAGGCTCTTCTTGTTCGAGCAGATTGATATGGTCCTGATGGGGTTGTTCCACGCTTTGTGGGGGACCTGATTTTCTTGCAATGGCACGGGCTCGATGGGAGCCTCCAAAGGGAATAATGTTAAGAGACTTTGGTGATGATCACCCATGGGGACCACCTATGAATTAATGTTGTCAGACTTGAACGGGTCCCATGGTGCTATTGCATATGCTGACTCATCTTTGGCGAGAGAGTCAGGCTCATCAGAATCTGGTGATTCTGAGATATGGAAGACCTCGTCATCAGGTAGCTCTACAACTAGGGGTTGATCCTCTTTGAGAGGAGTTTCATAAGTTGGGCTTTTGGGGCCCCAAAATCTTGGTCTCTATCGACTCTAAGTGATCGGGTAGCGCATTGCTTGTATCGGGGGATTTGAGCTCCTCCTCTTTGATTTGTTCCCGTTGCAGGTTGTGGGGAACTTGGGGCCTTGGGAGGGGTGGCCGAATAGCACCCCCCTGCCTTGGTAGGGCATTTCATCCCACTCTTCTTCTCGCTCAGGTTCCTCAGAGGCTTTTTGAAGAATTTTTGAGGGTGGCCCATGAACCTGGGTGGGTGCCTGAAGAAGGCACCCGTCATTGGTCTTAGGATTGGCCTCCCGCTCAAGTCTAGGAGGCATCGAGGGCAATGTTTGATAAGGTCGTAGAGACCTGTCTTGCACCCAGTTGTGTCTCTCATAATGTTCTGTCTTATGCGTGTGAGGGGTTGGAGTCTTCACCTGCATAGTGTGTTGTAACAACTCATCCTCCTGGCGCTGAAGGCACTCTTGATTTAAAAGATATTGTTGCTCTAACTGTTGTTGTTCTAGCTCAAGTAGCGTGAGTTGCATCCGACGTGCAATATGCTTGGCAGATTCTAAGATAGTTGGTCCTACTGTCTCATGTCTAGAAGGCCTAGATGCCTCTCCTAGATATCTATCCCGGTCATGGTGATCCGAGATCTCTATAGGCCGCCTCCCTCTGTTGGGGGTAGCAACATTCCCCCGAGGCTTTGGCCTCAGTAGGTGATCCTGATAGCTAGCAGTTGCGGAGGCGTATTGCTCTCGCGATGTATATTGTTCTTGAGGAAGGTAAGGGTTTTCCTCGTGCTCTCTTTCGTAAGTGAAAAAGGAACGGGCGGAGTTGGCTCGCCCCGCCTGAGGAGCCTTGTGCTCTGGATTTGTCCTTGTAGTCCTGACAACTAGAGGGGGTGAAGGAGGGATAATGTAATCATGTGGTTCCTCCCGTCGAACCCTATGTTGACCTAGCACTTCATCGCGCGGTGACCACTCATAGCGAGCATCTAAGGGAGCTCTCCTACGGATGTACCCCTCATGGGAGGGTGTGTGTTGGGTGCTATGTTGAACAGGAGTGCCCCTAGAAGAGGTGCCCCTATAGTCCCTTTTCGTTAAGGTGTGGAGGGGACTGCCTTGTGTGTTAGGTCGCCAAGGTGGTATGACCAAATCCTTGGGACTATAATGGATGTGACTCGTGCCTCCTTGGATATTCTCCATAGCATCCGCCCGTGAGTGGGCTTGGCTACGAGTGAGCACCATGACGATGTCTCTCTAAAAACCCTAAAAATTGAAAATGAGTCAGATGGGGCCCAAAATTGGGGTGCACATCCCTCTTACCATAGATAAGCCATAAATAGAGTTTCAAGTCCTAACTCTAAATACATTAGGAGATATTGACCTCCGAACAGCTCAAAAAGCATAAAAAATTAGGTTATCAATTTTAAAACCTAATTTTGGGGCACTAGATGATGGAATTTGGCCCCAAAACTGACTTTTCTAGGCAAATAGGACTCTAGGAGTCATATTTGTTTAAAATTATCCCAACTAACTCCCTGTAAAATTTCACGTCAATCGGAGCTACGGTTGAGAAGTTATGGCCCCGACAAGATGCACTAAAATTTAGGGAAAAATATAAAATTTCCCATATTTTGTTGGATGCTCCTGCATCACTTATGGGCACCTTCAGGGTGCTTTTGGGTTGACCAAAGGGTTCATGGACACCTTTGGGGCATTTTGGAGTGACCAAGCGATTGCGGGAATCCTTGGAGCTTTTTGGAGCGAGTGACAAAATGCGTATATTTTTATCTTTTTGTTTATGATTTTTTTGATTTTTTTTGTTACACTAAGCATAAATGAACACACACATACACAAACGGTGATTATCTCTTTTAAAGATTAATGGTGTGTCCTAAACTGGTTTTAGTGCATTTTGATGATTTTGTTTTGTTTTTGCAAGTTTTGAAGAATGTTTAAATGCAGAATGTTGGCTCATATGACTCCCATAAATGGTCGCCCCTTCAATATACCATTGTCGGACCGATATACCAACCTCTCTATATACCCGCCCTTACGTGAGGGAGACTATAGGTACGTGAGAGCAGATGATACGTGGAACATAGGCGGTACGGAAGGGGAATCGCTCTGTTTATGACACCTACCATAGAAGACTTATCCTCATGCGCTAGGAATCACCCTAGCTACACTCGGTCAGCTTTCGTCAGGATTTACGTCTAGCAACAGTCGCGATCGAGGTAATGGATGCAATATCTCAAGCCAAAGTGATAATGGAATCCACCTTTGGTCTTGCTCAAGGGTTGGGGTTTTACGACCAACGCCTTGGTTTAAAATACCACGTGATGTGTGGGGTTCATTTTAATTTGCAAAAATTGAAACAGGCAAACGAAAAAGAAATCTTTCCCTAAGCCATACAAAACTGAAAACCAGAAAACAGAAAACAGAAATTTGACAGAAGCTTTAAAAAACCCCTACCTCTTCTCTGCCTAACAGGATGTTTCTGATTTGCTCTAAAAAATGCACAGAACTATACTCGTCCCTGGGTGAGGCGAATATCATAACAATATTCGTTCCAGGGTGAGACGAATAGTTTATTCGTCCCGGGGTGAAACGAATACCAATTCTGTAATCGTCACTTGCAGAGACGAATAACAGTCTGATGTTGAAAAATAGGTACTTGTAAAAAAACAAGCAATTTCAGATCAGTAATTTAACCTAAAAAAAAATAGAGGACAGAGGTCCCACCGTGATCGCCATTGAAAACACGAGATTTCGAAAACAAAAAGGATAAACTAAAAATGCAATGTAAATGAAACTAAAATAACGCTTAAACCCTATGTTATTGAAAAATGCGTAAAAAGAAAGAACATGAACACAAGATATCAAAGCAATATAAAAATAACGGCCCTTTTATTGATATGCTTTACAAATTCGTGTTACAATGCGTCTCCTTCCTTTTTAGGGGATAGGAGCGTTAAATGTTGGTCTTTTACAACTTGTTTCAGAATTCCTTCTTCCGCGTGCCCACATGTAAGATGGGCGAACCAAAACGTTGTCGCCGCTTGCGTTGGTAAAGGTAGATTCCTCGCTGCTCCTCTAATGCTGCAAATCTGCGTTCAAAGAAACAAACAAAGAATCAGTAGCACCTGTGTATGAAAAATAAAAGATAAATCTAACGATGGTTAAAATGAATCTAAATAAACTGAAAACTTGACAAAAGCATAAACATGAAACTAGCTAAATACTACAAAAGAAATAGTCACCAAAAGCAATAAAGCGGGGGTGCCCGAAGGCAAACCACCCGCGGGTGAAACTTTGCTTCGACACCAATCCGCTTGGGATGGGTCCGAAACCCGATGTGATGTGTTGTCGGCAAATTGGTAGGATATTGTGGTCAGAAAAATCGGTGTTGGTTCTTGATTCGTGCCTTCAAAAGTCACCCAATAACCTCTCTTTCGATTAAGAGATTATGGATGTTGAAAGCACAAATCGCAAGTAAGTGAATTAGCAGCACTTCGTCGCTCAAAATGCTCCTTCTCTCGTATATCTTTTGGGTGAGGAAGCTCACCATTTTATAGACCCAAGGGGTCTCTTTGAATTAACATGCAAAAGTGTTTCTTTGCATGAATGCTTTTTGTGTGAAGAGAAGACTTCTTCTTGATCAAGGGCTTCTTAACTGCCTCTGTGCATGTCTTTGTATGTTTTAGAAAAGCTCACTCTCATTCCCATGCAGTGAAGGGAGAGTCAATTGGCAGATATGAGTTGTCAAAAGAACTCACTCGCACTCCTATGCCATGCAAGAAAAGCTAAGTGGCAGTTCTGAGTTGTCATGCGCCGAGATCCGACTTTTTTCTGGTCAAACCTGGCGTTCGTCCCACCCCGAAGCGAGCGCTGGTAATCGTCTCTGGGTGAGACGAGTATCAATCCGCACTCGTCCCTGGGTAGGACGAGTACAAATCCGCACTCGTCCCTGGGTGGGACGAATAAGTAACAGAGTGTCTAAAAGGTGCCAAATTGATCCTTGACTTGTAAAACTGCTGTGTGAGTGGTTAGAACCACTGTTTAACCTCTGGGGGCTGCCCTGGGGGCTGTGTGTGTTAGTGCGATCAGTGCTTGTTGTCACATAATCGGATTGGTGCTGTTTTGGTGTCTACAGGAAGTGACCCTATAGAAGCCACACATAGCTTATTATTATTATTTAAATGATATACAAATAAATAAAACATTTATTATGTATGATTATTTGTTAATAAATTGAATATATGGGATTTAAACGATCCTATTGTATTACATCATGACCTTATAATAATATTACAACAACTTAATAATTATGCATGTATCACTTATCAAGATTAAAACCTAAGTCATTTTCTTGAAAATGGAGGAATTTAATTGATTAAACTCATGTCATTTAATATAAATTTAAGTTTCTTTAAAAAAACACGGGTCTCTTCCTTGAATGTTGAGGAATCTTACCGAGCTAATAATATTTGATGCTTTAAAGAAACTTAAAATAAAAGTATTTGAAAATAATTAAAATATCTACACAATAAATAAATGTCTCTATATAGAGGTTTTAAAGCTTTAAAAAATTTAAATTAAAGTCTATGGGTGAGAATTTCAACTATGAAATTTGTATTGCACAAAGAAGAAGTTACAATTTATAGCTCTTTGAAAGAACTAGAAACTAGCATAAATTGTTTGAAACTAATCTATTCATAGAACACCATCCTAACTTACCCACTAACATAGCACACACTAAAAAATTCCCTATATGCTCTCTAAGCATAACCAACTACCTCTAATTTAGCATAGCTAATACAAATTATTAGCTTTAGTAAAACACTTACTCAAATGTTAATTAAACTATTGGGAAGACTTTAAAGTCCAACATTCTCCCCCTTGATGCTAAAGACACTCATGCAAGAGTTCTTTAAGCATCACAAAGTTGGAAGAAAACATTTCTCTTACGTTTCCTCCAATCTTGAATCAAGAAATCAGAATTTGCAAAATACTTGTGGTGGCACTCCTTCCACTCTTCATGTGGGATCTCCTTCATCTTTGATGTTGCTCCTCCATAACGCAAATGCTTGAGTGCCTTCTTTTGTTGATTAGCTCCCCCTTCAACAAAAGTATCTCCTCTTGTGGTGTTCAACAACCACTCTCTTACATCTTTATCATTATGGTCTTTAAACCATGCTCTCACATTTTGATCTTCTTTTACATCTTCAACACTAAACAATACTCCACATGAGTATTTACAATTAATCATCTCACATAGATGATTATACCATACAACTCTTTCACATATTTCCACACAAAATATCACAAAAAATATGGCCATATAATGACCAACTACATATGCAACATAAAGTTGCTCCTCACACAAATATTCTCTCAAAACAATGACTTTACAATAATCCTTCTCCCAAGGAATTTTGAACACATCATTTTGATCCATGTGACCCAAGTTCTCCATCATTGTCTTCTCTCCAAGAAGACTCTTCATCAAATTTGTCTTAATGAGACAATCGCCTCTCAATAATGCCTTTGGAAGACATTCTCCTTTCTTTTCATTCCTGCTCACAAAAAACAAATCATTAATCATAAAAACATTACCTTTAGTATGAGTAGATTTGGTGCTTCCCATAAAGCTATTTTGTAGTAGTTCTCCTTCATTGTATGTTGCTTCAAGATCAACCATCAACTCTTCACTAAGAGTTCTCCTCCTTTGTTCAATCCATGTTGGTGTGTTGAAACACCATTCATTCAAGCAATCATACATTGTTGCCTTTTCAAGACAACTCTCTTGCTACAATGTAGTCACTCCAAGTGAGTGAGCTTCATCCACAATTGCCTCTTCAAGACAATTCTCAATCTCCTTTGATGATGCCTCCATTACATCATGAAGTCCATTAATGACTATCTCACTATTTTCTATCTCCTCCTTGAGATAGTCTTTCTCATAATTTTCTTTTCCTTTTATTATCTCATCCTTGAGATAATATTCATTATGGAGCATGAAACTTATTCCCTTCATCTCTTCTTCCTCTTCTACACTTGGGTAATCATCCCACATAACTTCATTTGCTCTTTCAAGAGAGCACACATCCATTCCAAGTGAATGGTCTTCAAGATAAGTGAGCCAATGGTCTTCCATGAACATTGCTTCTCCATCATCATCCCACAAAACTTCTTTATTCTCCTCCATGAGAATTGTAGGTGCATTCTCCAAAATACACTCTCCATTTGTCTCCTCCATGAGACATTCTTCATCATACCTCTCTTCAATGAGAATTGTACAAGGCTCCTTCTCATCCTCTTCTCCATGAAGGGATTTTTTACTCTCTTCCTCACAAGGCTCTTCTTCAAACATGTCTTCCTCTTCAAGGAAGAATTCTCCATTACAAAGCATGTCTTCATATGAGTCTTTACAAGACTCTTCAAAAACTCCTTCAAAAGGATCTAATTCAAAAACTTCTTCAAGGAAGCAAGGCTCCTCCTTGCTTAAACAATCTTCATGATTGTCACACATGGCTTTATGGGTGTCCTCATCAAAACCATAAGCATCCTTCAACACTTTCCATGCCATTGTAGCTGATCTACAATTGGCTATGAGAGGGAAAACACTCTTTTCCATTCCTCTCCTCAAATCCATAAGGGCTAAGCAATTTTCATATTGCTGCTCCTTTCCTCTCTTTTCTCTCCTCTCCTTGTAGCTTGTTCCAAGTGGGTTCTTCATATCCTTCTTCGACAATGCTCCAAAGATCTTTGGCCATCAAGAAGGTCTTCATCTTTATGCTCCAAATAGCATAATATTTACCATAGAAACTTGGCACCTCCAAGTCTTCATACATTGTGGTCATTCTCTCTTTGTTTTTTTAGAATTTTTATGTTGCTTTATGAAACCACATTGTCCTCTTCTTTACTGCAACAATGTAATAGCCCTTACTGTAGTCTTCCAGAACAACATCAACTCTACCGACAACACGGCTTACCATTTCTCCAAGTCAACAAAGGACTTACCACGATTGACTGTTGTTAAAAAATAAACAACCGCATAGATCAAGAGCCAATCACAAGCTGTCTGCCAACTGACAAACATGCTCAACACAACATCAACACAACCTGACTAGCCAATCGCAGGTCTTCAACGCTATGTCTCCTCTATCTTCACTTGTAACTGACTGTTACTATGCTCTTTGTGAAAGCAACGCCTCTCCACACTGGTTGTGTAACTATGGGCTATAGTCTACTATCATGCTATCTCCAACCAGCGTATAAATGATATCTGTAGTCTAATACCACAATGTATGTGGGTGCACTTTACCTCATAGTCTTCAAGACCAATCACACACGTTTGCTTTCCACAACACTCTATCGTCTATGCAATGCGAAGTTACTATCCTCCATGCTCTCCACAACACGTCTTTCTCAACGTGCGCCTGACCTTTTTTGGATCCACATTGTCCTACCTTCTACGCAGGCAATTAAAAAATAAGAGAACAACATCTCTTGTCCTTATGCAAATTTTGTTGTAATATTCTATTTTAAAACAAAATCACGTCTCCCCACAACGATGTCTCTTCTTTCGCATCGTCAGATCCACGTAGACGTTTTTTAGATCGCCATGCAAACCTTCAACATATGATTTTTTCACAATGTTCCTCTCCCTTTTTGAGAACGTAGTCAATCTTCACAGGCTTCTAATGTCATGATCAATTCAAAGTGTCTTCGTAGGCTTCCATGAGACTGATCTCCATGAGCAAATGAGTCTTTTGAGACGTCATAGGTAACATATTCGTGCGATCTAAATTTATCTCACTAGCTGTATTTTTTGTTACTGCTCTCACTAGCTAAAAACTCAAAGGCAGAGTGTTCACAGTAGTCTTGGTGTTTTTACGACGTTCTAAAATAGCCAAACACATATTATAAAAATAACCAAGGCCATAAAGATATTTGATTCATCCACGATAGACAACCTGCAAATTTTGTGGACTTGGGCCTAAAAATGTCGTATTCACGATTTCTCCTCAAGTGAACTTGTCATGACCTCTCCTCGTGTCGATCGAACTCTGGTTGGTCTGGCTGACTTCCTTGCCAGTTTCAAAATTTCAAAACACTGGGCTGCTTTGAGAAAGCTTATCCATAGCCACAGAATTTCCAAAATGGTAAGTCAAAGTGCATCTGTGGGTAGCTATTAAAGGCCCTCTCCAGATCTACAAAACATCCTCTGCTTCAAGAAAATCTACAATTTGTTATGGATCTTCTACATCAGCGTCCAAGGGATGCTGGCTATTGCACAATGATTTGTTATGGCTATACCTTGCAGATCTGCTTGTCGTCCTCCAATGTGTTCGTTCGCTCACTGTACAACATTGATGGCTGCCACTTTTGACATTCGATCGACTGCAACAACTCCACCCTTGTGTCGAATTCGTGAATTCCTTCAGGAATTTCTCCACACAGCCCGTACTGGCATTTGTTCTCCCTACACGATGTCGTGCCTAATTCCTACAGTATTTAACTTGCAGTTGTTGTAAATCTTCAAATTGTCGAAGTCCTCCAATTTATGCACCTCCTTCTAGTGGGTAGCATTGCTTACTCCAGACTCTCTACCCGTCTGTGTGGAACTTTGTCTTAACCGCGGTGCAACTGCTATGCACATAAACCAACAATAGTTTACTCCTCCACTTGTCCAATGATGAACAACGTCTTAATAGAAAACCAAAAAATTTTGTGATCCTCCTTGTGTGCTTTCCTCTGTCTATGAAACTTCATCTCTTATGTGCAAATTTTTTTATGATCTAATTACAGAGCACACCAAACACTATCTCCACAGCGTATCACAACTTTCCAAACAACATCAGGTCAGATGGATCCAAACATAGCTGACCTTTTTTTTTTTTTTGGATCGCTTCCTTTCAGCAAACTCTCAAAGTGTCTTCTCGATAGCTTACCACTTAGCACAACAGTACAACAATCTATGTTTTTTTTGTTTTGATCACTCTATTTTAGGTAAGCAACATCTTACCACAATGAAAAATGTGTCTACAACACTTATCTTCAACCACTATCACAACTTCGCTTCTTCTCAGATGTTTGACTGTAGTGCTCATCACACACACAATTCTCCCAACCAATTAATACAACAAATCACATTCATATTGTTTAAAACATGCTCAGGCTCAGGCATTTCGTCTCACACAATCCGTCTTAGGCTCTAATGTTGGGCTGAAGTGGGGTTCTAAGGTTTGTTGCCACAGATCACTATTGACCAATCATGATAATACTTTCAACAAACACGCCTTCGCAGCATTACGTCAACACAGATCGCATATGAACACAGCTAAGTTGTGCAACATTATGTCAACCAGGCTATCGTCCAATATGCTATTAACCTCACAACATATCAAAAACACTAAAATCACGAGTCTCCTCACAAGAAAACCTCTCCAAATAGGCTCACAACAATGTGATGAACAACCGATGGGCTCACAGGCTTGAATCTTCCTAATGCTCTGATACCAATTGAGAATTTCAACTATGAAATTTGTATTGCACAAAGAAGAAGTTACAATTTATAGCTCTTTGAAAGAACTAGAAAATAGCCAAATTGTTTGAAACTAATCTATTCGTAGAACAACATCCTAACTTACCCACTAACATAGCACACACTAAACAATTCCTTATATGCTCTCTAAGCATAACCAACTACCTCTAATTTATCATAGCTAATACAAATTATTAGCTTTAGTAAAACACTTACTCAAATGTTAATTAAACTATTGGGAAGACTTTAAAGTCCAACAATGGGTGTAAAATAGTTGGTGGGAAGTAATGAGTTTCACACCCTAAACCAAACCAAGTAAACCTTAACATTTGATAATATGATATGAGCTTTATTGGTTAAATTTTTCACTTTCAAGAAGATACCTATAGTCCAATCTTACCAAGATATTGTAATAGCTCTGGTCATAAAGTTTTAAGAGCTAGAACATTGCATTATCCTATTCTTTTATTTCAAAAACTTCGAACTTAATTATGATGTAATAAGATGATGTCATATCAATCTAATATAAACAATTTAAAAAATGTGGAAGACCTTGAAAACTACCTATAACCTAAAGCTTAATTTCAGGAGCTAGAACTCATTTTCCTATCTTATTTTTTAACTTCAAAATAATCAATAGATTTTAAGCTTTTTGTCCCATTACGTGCTTGCATATAAATTGTAATATAATAAAAAACAAAAACCATGTTCGCGAGGGCTAGATGGATTGGTACGTTGAGCACTTACCAAGAGGAGACCTAGGTTCAAACCTCGCGGGCATGCCCACTCTAGGGTAAAGGTAGTATTCTGACTAGAATCTGCTGAGTGTGTGCCAACTCGATGACGGTGGTACCAACCCCGAATCATCGTGGGTCTCCCTCACTTCGGGCTGTGTTTACCGAGGCAAGGTAGGGGTTATAGTGGTAGCTCCATAATTTGATGCTACGACCAGAGGCAATTGGTGTAAAATAATTGGTGGGAAGTAATGAGTTTCACATCCTAAACCAAACAAGTAAACCTTAACATTTGATAATATGATATGAGCTTTATTGGTTAAATTTCTCACTTTCAAGAAGATACCTATGGTCCAATCTTACCAAGCTATTGTAATAGCTCTATGTGGTCATAAAGTTTTAAAAGCTAGAACATTGCATTATCCTATTCTTTTCTTTCAAAAACTTTGAACTTAATTATGATGTATTAAGATGATGTCATTTCAATCCCATATAAACAATTTAAAAAATGTGGAAGACCTTGAAAACTACTTATAACCTAAAGCTTAATTTCAGGAGCTAGAGCTCATTTTCCTATCTTATTTTTTAACTTCAAAATAATCAATAGATTTTAAGCTTTTTGTCCCATTATGTGCTTGCATATAAATTGTAATCTAATAAAAACAAAAACCATGTCCATGAGGGCTAGGTGGATTGGTAAGACGTTGAACACTTACCAAGAGGAGACCTAGGTTCAAACCTCGTGGGCATGCCCACTTTAGAGCAAAGGTAGTAGTCTGACTAGAATCCGCTGAGTGTGCGCCATCTTGATGACGACGATACCAACCTCGAGCCATCGGGGTCTCCCTCACTTCAGGCTGTGTTTACCGAGGTGAGGTAGTGATTATAGTGGTAGCTCCATAATTTAAAGCTACGACCAAAGGCAATGTGATTTGACCCTGTAACCAATTGTTCAAAAAGGAAAGGTAGTTGCCAATTCCCCTATATATATAAAAAAAACAAAAACTATTGAGCATCTTAATCTTATGGAACATCACAATACCATAACATATCAACATTTGCCCATATACAAACCATTATTTCTAGTTAATATACACAATGTGCACCATCGAGCCAATGATTTTCCATAATGTACACGAGAACCAAAGCTTGAATCACACAAAATTACACACATCGTTGTTTGAACCTTGAACCTCCTAAAAAAAGCCAAAACCCTGGCCATTGTGCTCTCCCCACTCGAACCATATACAACAAATTTTGTTCTTAGAAAAAAAAGAAAATTTATGGAATACTTAAAAGCAATTACGTGCAAATAAATCCAATTCACACCACTTTAGTTCTTAACCTAATGAGCTCAAACACTCAAACACAACTCCAAACCAATTTTATTTCTAGAAAAAATAATAACAATGATAATTCACATACACTACTATATAATACCATATTATATGGTTGATATTTCATAATAAAGATTATCTCATCCAATTCACACCACTTTAGTTCTTAACCTACTGAGCTCAAACACTCAAACACAACTCCAAACTAGTTTTATTTCTAGGAAAAATAATAACAATGATAATTCACATACACTACTATATAATACCATAAATATTTCATAATAAAAATTATCTCAATCTTATATAATTAATTAAAAAAAATTCTTTACCATAAAATTGTTAATTTAATTCTAGCATTTATTATAATATTATCTTTCTTTTGTATGAAATTTTTTTTCATATCCAAAATTTTCCATATTTTTACTTTACAATCTAAAATAATAAAAAATATTTTCTTTGGTTGTTTGCTTTTGTATGATACTAACACCATTTACTTAACTTTCTAAAATAAAAAAAAATTATACTTTCAATTTTTTAATACAATAGTACTATTTATTAAACACAATACATGTTCATATTTAAAATAATTTATAATAAAAAATTAATTATAGGACCTTCGCAAAAACGTTAACGTTACCAAAATTAGAACATGGGCTCTCCTATTACCGTAGTCAAAATCTGCATGCCCTCCTAAAAATCACCAGAAACTTTACTTTGGTAAAGCTCCGAATCCTTCATCACGAAGACAAAAGGTGTTGTCCGACTTTCTTGGACAGAGGATCCCACAAACATTTGTCGCCTATTTTTAATGCATTCCATATTCCAGGTAGTACAAACCTAAACAGCAAGCACGAACAAAGGGAGAAATTGACCCACAAGTATACCTGCCAGCCAAAACAACACAAAAACAGATAGGGAAAAAAATAATTTTTTTTGAGTTATATAAAAAAAATAAAAAATTTTGAGTTATATTTAATGGTTTGTTGTTTTAGGAGAGATATTGTAATGGTATAGGTTTTGGTTTTTCTTTGAGAGGTTGAAGGTTCAAATCAGATTTTAATTTTTTTCAAACCATAGCGTGGTGAGTGTGTGGAGGGTGGGTGTATGTATGGCTCTGTGTTTGACCCCTAATTTGGCCTCTATTGATAAGTTAAGCTCTCACTCTTGTAGGTCATGGGGGCTTTTCTTCAAACCGTGGCTTAGCCTGTGGGGATGGGTCTATGTATGGCTGTGTGTTTGGCCCATATTCATATTTTTTAAATTACATAGGAGAGTTGGTTACAGCTACTATTTTTTAATAATTTGACGCGTATTGATAACTTCAACTCTCACCCTTATAAATTATGATTGGGATAGGAAATAATCAATGTAAAATTTTTTACATTAACATCAATTTAAGAAAATAAAAATTTAATAGATAATTTTACTTTAATTTCTTTAAAGATTGAAGTATTGTTGATTCCGGCTAAAGTTTACTAAAATTTTCTACACGAGGAAATTCAAACAGGGACTTTCGGTATTCACGTGGGTCCCGCTGTGAGAGCCGACCCAGCCTTGGAAAGTGGCTTTTCTCGAGCCTACACGTGGCACCTAGAGCTGACAGGGCAGGTACATGTACTTATCCTCCAACGCAACATAACTTATACTTAGCTCTGGATCATTGGATGGTGCCGTGCGCGGAAGAAGGTGCGCCCCTTTTAAGTGAAAAACGAATAAATAAATAAAAACAGCGAAGGAGAGTAAAATCGGAGCACAATTAAACGAGGAGAAGGGGTATATTTGGTTGCGGTGCCGCATCCGTGGATGTAGACAGGTGATGAATAATAATAATAATAATAATAAAAATTATTATATTATTAGAATTTCATTTGGTTTGCTTTGCTTGGGGCGCGCGGGGAGGATATGTTCGGAGGGGTTCTTCAGTCCATACTCACTCTGCTTTGCCTCGCTTCTTCGATTTTCACCCTAATAATTAAATTGTTCAGGTATGATCTCCCGTCGCCATTTCGAGCCGCAGGGTTTGCAGTTTTTTATTTGCTTATATATGTTTGATTTCATGTATTTGTTTATTTTCATATTTTTTTTAGGTTTAATTTAAGGAGGGTTTTGAATCGAGCTCATAACCTGTATTTGAGAGAAAAATGATTTGTCATTCTTGTTTTGTGTTCATTGATTAGATATCTGCGAACTATTATTGTTGTTGTTAGTATTTTTTTTTGGAAATAAAACTGGTTTAGAGCTGTTTTTGAGTGTTTGAAACAGTAGGTTAAGAATTTAGGCGTGAATTAGGTTTGTCTGTGGGCAATTGCCGATTGTGCTATGGTATTGTAATGCTGCATAAGATTTAAGGTACTCCGTGAATTTATATGTGGTGGTGCGGGATAGGAGGGAAAGCTTGAAATTGATCGATTCTTTAAAAGTTCGACGTTCTTGGAGGAAACGAAAATGGGAATGCGGGGTTTTGGCTCCTGAAATTAAAGTTTAGGTCATCTGTTGTTGGCAAATTGTGGCTTGAGAGAGCTTGGCGTGGTATGTAATACGTTTTTAAATTGGTTATATGGGATTGAAACGCCCCCATCCGAATTACATCTAGACCGCATAGTGACATGACATTACACATGTATAGCCTGCAAGATTTGAACCTGGGAAAGGCGAAGTATTTAACGGGTAGAGCTCATGCCATTTGATGCAGTAATTCACATTGAGATTGTTGGTGATATGGTTTATGCTTTATAGCATAATTTGAACTATCTTTTTGGGCGGTTGCTCCTGGAGAATATTTCCACCCATGCCTCTCAAATATTTCACTTGTGTTTTCTGAGCAATGATGTGCATGGATATTAACTGTGCTTAAGCTCAGTTTCAGCTATTGAAGCAAAATTCTAGCAGAGTACTGTATCGTTGAACATAAACGCGTTACTCAATAGTTGCAGTCTTGGCAAAAAAATGTGCAGCTCATTTTTTTTCTCTTTTTTGTAATGACTCTGTTTTACGATGGGGCTTTCTATTGGCTACTATGCCATGGCCCAGGCTATTCTATTCTATTAAAGTTACCCAGGACTTGCTCATATCCTTATCCATACAAACTATTGGGTCTAGTATGTTAGTTAAAATGTTGCACAATTGAAATGCCTTTCAAGAACTTTCCCATGAGCACAACCCAATTGATATCCACTTCGTTATTCTTTAACAAAGTAGGGCAGCGAATAACAAAAATCTCAAGTCTGCCCTCCTTTTGATATTACAATGCTTTGTTGTGCTTTAGCAGGCACAAAAGGATCCACTATAAAATTATTCACCATATCCATGGAAGCCCATGCTAGATGCTAGACCCTAGAATCTAGATCTATTAGTGTGCTATGTACTAATAGAATTATTTTCAAGAAGTAGACTTGTAGGGTTATTTGGTTAGTTCTACCCCAACAAAATATGCATGATTTCTCATGTTACTGTTCTATATATCATAACTTCAAGCTCTGTATTATATTATATTTCATAACTTCAATAATTACTATCTATTCACAACCTAATTGCTTGTATTGAGGACCTTTAGCACCCATTACTCCTTTCATGATCCATACCTTCTCCTTTCATGACCCATACCTAGGAATTAGGGTTCTTAGCATCCATAACTGCTAATTAAGATCATGCAACTCATAATTATAAACCTGACTAGTAATTTGCAATAGTGATTAATTGCTAACAATGTTATTGGTGATCCATTGGGGGCTTTGTCAAAGAGTCAAAACTCAAAAAGGAATATATTTGAAAGAGATATATAAAAGTTATAAAGTAAAAATCTCCGTTGTTGCCACAATGGGGTCTCATATGCCCGTGTTGGCTAGGCCAAATTTTTGAGTTTTACCTCTTCATTCTATATGCCCTGTTCAAACTGATGCCTCCTACTCTGTGTGTCTATTGTTGTTTACAGCTCATCCAATTTCGCATCTATTATTTTGCTGATTCGTACAATATATTTGTGTTTGGCATTCTTATCCCTTTCATTTGAGGGTCAGGCTTTGAATCCTGTAATTGTTGTTCACATGTTTAGCTCTTCCAAGCATTTTTGTTTTTGCCATTGCCTTATGTGATTCTTTTCCTCTTGATCCAATCCTGTATTTGTTGCTAGGGAAAGCTCCTAAACTGCGGATATCTGATTCATTTCTGTTGTTCTTTTTTGTTTAAATTGGTTATATGGGATTGAAATGGCCCCACCTGTATTACATCATGAACCACATAGTGGTATTACAGCAATATCTTTTCAGTTATGCTTGTATTACGTAGCAAGATTTGAACCTGGGTATCTTCCTTGAATGTTGGAGTATTTAACCGGTTGAGCTCACGCCATTTAATTTTAAATGCTAAGTTTCTTCTATGGGGTTGGAACCTTGGTTTACAATGTGAATCTCATTGCTCTTGACTAGTTTTTGCAAACCCTTTGGGTGATTCATTTCTATTGTTGTTTTAGCAGGCTTCTCTAATTAGAAAATGGTTTGGATGGTTGTGCATTTCTAACCACTTTTCCATGAGATTTTGAGCTCCTATGTAACCACATTAGCCGAATTTAACACCATATGTTTGAAATCTGCCAAATTTCCGAAGCCCACAAATTAATTTGGTGCAGTTCATTGAATGAAATTGAAGCAGTGGTGACAAAGGAAGTATACACTAAATAATTTATAATCACAAAGGGAGTTATGCATAGGGTGTTTGCTGCCACTAAACAAAATAAAATAAAAATTGCAGTGGCCTGTGGATCTCTTTGGAATAGCAGGTGACTTATTCTCTTGCCTTAGGTTTTCGAGTCTCCTTATGCCGTTTGTATCCTTCTTGCAACCAAATGCAGTCAGCTGTATTGCATTCATATAATGTGAGGATTGCACAAATCCAAAACTCTGTTAACTCTTCGTCTAGTCTATCTGAATGAATGATGCCCATTTAGGAGAGTTGAGTGTCCATATGCGAAGGCATGTTGAATCTGTACCTGGAATTCCATGATCCTCTCAAAAACGTGTAGAACACTGTAGGAACACCATTCGAAGTCTCAAGAATGGCTTAGGCAGTCTGTCAAAATGATCATGCGTGCTCACACACACACACACACACACACACACACACACACACACACACATATATATATATATATTCTTTGTTTTCTAATTATATCTATGTCATGGATTTTTTCCCCTTTAAATATTTAAATTTGCAATATTAATAACTATTAATATTACCAATAGTTTGCATTGATGAGCGTTTATTTGTTTGTTTTTTGTGAAAGTTATTTAATGTGCTGTGCAAGTCAGTTTAGATTCATGCTGAGAAATCAGTTATATTGACTTCTTGTTTTTTTATCATAACTGGCATAGTGACTGAATCCTGTCAGAACTGGATGAAATGTGCATTGCACTTGATTTCTTGGACTGTCCGGATTGGTTGGATCCAATCAAGATCATTTTGTAGTAAAATATATTTCTAATATGATTTTGAGCTATGGATTTAAACTATTATAAGGATTTTGCATAGTTCTTGTTTATATTTTACATATTAATATGTTTGAATAAACACAAACTTTGAAATATATATGTATCTATTTTCCCAATTGTATTAGAATGCTCCAGACTTTTTTTCTTTTTTGAAAATTTTAAAATTTCAGATTTTTTGGGTCTCTCTTTGAATCTGGATTTTCAAACTTTGTTTCTATGTATTAACTGGGCAATTTAATGTACATTCATTTACTGTCATCATTGAGATTTTATAGACAAATTGAAGAAGAGGACGAATTTCAACTAAATTGACATGATTTTTTTACTGATAATGGCAGAAACATAATTTGAGGCATAGCTAGCCAGTGGGTATTCTAAAGGCCCCAATTTGTGGAATACTTTTAATCAGCTGGATATCTCTGGAGTTGTTTACTTCTTACTAAGGGCAGAGGCATAATTGCAGCAGTATGCCAATTACAGAGCAGAAGAAATTGTTTAGACATTTAGCAGTGTCATGCCTCAGAGTGCAAGCGGGGAAGATTTGGTGACAAGAAAAGGAACAACTCTCTATATTGCAACAATCGTCTTTGTAGATTTGTCGCAACTTTATGTTCTTCGGAGTTCATTGCAGATTGTGTGCTGGAAGCATTCTGACCAATACTTTTTGGGTGGCTTGAATTCAGTTATTAGGTGACAAGAAGTATATTTTGATATATGCAAAATTTGCTACATGATAAAGGTCACTTGTTTGAAGTCTATTGATATTCAGAGTATACCTTAATATAAGTTTTCTGGAATATCTATGAGCTTCAGCCAACTCAACGACAGATCTACAGTGTGATAGTGGTTTCTGGTGGTAAAACTTTTATGTGCATGCGTATTTGGCTGGCTTGTTGACAAAAGCAAGATTTATAATTTAGCATTCCATTTTGCATTGAGGACTTGAGAATAGTTTGGTTCAATGGCAGGGAGGGGTAAATGGGACTTTTTGGGAAGCAGTGGGACTATGACAGTATCCACAAATATATTGAAGGCCACAAGTTCACTTTTTTTGAGTGGAGATGGAAATACATTACGCACATGGCTAATCATTGTCGCAGGCACTTTGGTTCTTGTTGCCGTTTGTCTCTCAATGTTTCTCATCTTTGAGCACTTGACAGCTTACAAGAATCCAGAGGTTCTTACCAACAATCCCTTCTATGCATTTTTTGCTGCTGCAATGTTTTGTGAAGGTTTGGTTCTACCATTGCATTGAGCATGCAAATTGTTCATGTATGTGGAAAATGGTCTTAACATGAGTGATATGATTAAGTGCTGTTTCATGATGATTGTTACAATATCTATTTTTCCTTTGTTGCTGTTTATATCATGCCTTGCTTCTTGTATGATTTCTTCCCCCTCTTATCCACATTTTTGACAAGGATTCTATATAAATTTTGGCAGGAACAAAAATTTCTTATTGGCGTTGTATTGATGGTTCCTTGCTATGCAGTGGAATCGGTAAGTATATTTGGTATAAATGTTCTAGGATTCATATTTTCAAGTTTGAATCACAATAAACTTAAATTGAATCTATTTTTAGTTAAAGTTGAAGGACAATATAATTACACAATATTGGAACATGGATTGAGGAATGGCAACTAATAAACATATTATGTTCTGTATTGCCAGTTTGTCAAGATCATCCACATTCCATACCTTAGAAAGTTATCTTTCAATAACGAAGATCTTGTTTGATAACCAAGATAGTTTGATGATTGAATATAGACATGGATACATCTGTCTATTTTCTTAAAAGCTCTCATGTATAGGTCATTCTTTACTATTGTCTTTTCCAGTGCAGCTTGAGGATAATAGCAGGCTATAAGCTTACCAAATGATCCTCCAATCTTGTTTAACAGAGCAGACTTTCCATCAGTTGACTTGTCTGCTAAACCATAGAGCAGAGACAGGGTTAGGAACAAGACAGAACTTCCCAAAGAGTTTCTTATTGTAGTGCTGCTGCTTAATTGTATTAGTGCAATACCAACAAAAACTCACATATGGCCATCACTCTATAGTCACGTGAAGTTTGATCTTTGTGCCCAAAAATTTGTCTTCCTCACCTGTAGGTAAGAAAAGCAAAACTCTGCTTCAAGGGCACCACGGTTTCTTTTTTTTCTGTTTCTTGTGAAAACAGACAGGTTCCAATTATCTTAAGTTGTAGTATTAACTAACCATATTAAACCTCTTATGATTACAGCATATGAAAAACCCATGCATAACAAAAATACCCATTAAAATGTTCAAATGCGTGAAATAACATCTGTGCTTGCCATATTGTTAGTTCTAGCTACCTATATGCAACAAGACCAACATGCATCATGCAGTTGAGACTTCTATATGTTGAAAATTCATTAGGGCTGCCACAAGCTAGAGGGACTGTCCTTATAAGACTGATACAAAGGCATGCCCTTCTTGCTTTAAACTTCCTCGCAATTTTTTCATTTCTCTTTCTGAGGCAATTTGAAGTCTATTGTTGATTCGATCGGGCAATCTGTAGATCATTATCAATTATATTGCAAAAAACCAATAAATAAATAGCCATATGCTCATTCTGGAGAAAGAGGAATTTATGTAAAACTTTATTTATTTTCTATAAGTTTATTTCATGAGGAGAGATTGGGCGGAAGAACTCCTTAATTGCATTATTTAGTATTTGCTGATCTCAGCAGAAAAAGGAGCACATGTAAGGGCTCAGCTGATATTACCTTTTGTCCCAAAGTTGTGGATGCTTGTTAGTTAGCTTCCAATAAACTACGGCCTTTGAATCTGCTGGAAGTAGTGTAATATTTGATGCAGATGAGGGAAAGGCACTATAGATGCCTCTTGGAAATCCATTGTACGTCTGAATTTCCTTCTCTTTGATCTTTTGTAGAGTCTTAAACATTATAAATAGTATACAATTGCATAAGGTGCTTCACATAAGCCTCATGGGGGTTAGAATATTGCTCAAATGGCCATTTGGTTTTGGAGGGAAAGCAAATCACTTCATTTCCTAGTCTTTTGGTTACTTCATTCTTTCGTTATTTAAAATTTGGCTTGTGTTTGCAAATAAATGGTATATCATATATCAGATGAGAATTAAAGATAATAAATTGGGGTTGTAAGAATGAGCAGACAAATTGTTAGACAAACCCTCAGCGAACATTATATCCCTATTCCAAAATCATAGGCAAATTGTAAATCATTCCTAGATATATATTACAAGTTCTCATAGATTCACTATCATATTGATGGTTGGAAATTGTATGCTTAAGTCAGTTTGAGGCAAAAATGGTAGAGTAAGTTGTTCCTTCCTCCTCGCCTTGTTGCTGCAGCTATGTTACAAGGTTTGGGTTCCTGTTTGGGTTCAACAAGGATAAAAAACAAAAAAAAGCGTCATCCAGAAAATTAGCTATAAAATTTGTCTTGAAGTCCAAAAATTAGAAATAAACATTTTTAGTAATTTTATCTTTAAATGTCTAAAATAAATATAATTAGATATAAAAAACTTCATATTTAACAAGAATGAGATTGACTTGCATTGCCTTTTTGAATGATTTGCCCTAAGATGATTTTACCCTATTGAGATCATTTTAACTTTTTCTTTGGTTGTTTTGTCTCAACCTTTAGTTTTTGTAGATGTAGAAGGAAGTCAAGTAGATATGGGAATGATATATCCAAATGGGACAATAAGCTTTAGGTTTACATTTTTGTTTAAAATATTATTTGTGATTGACTATTATTTTTCCAATTACACTGGTTAAATTTCTTTGCCTCAGCTAGAAAATTGCCAAAATTTGTAGATCTTCGATAAAAGTTTCCAAATATAGTAACACTGGGCTGTGGTAGAGCTTGTTTTTCCATTGGTGAGCCTCATCTCATTAAAAATCCTTTATGGCTAGGATGGACTTTGCTTTGGCCATGTTGAGAGGGGAGGGCAAGCTCAATGCAACTAGCTTTTGATCTGTTACATAAAATAATTAGGATTTGTAATTCTTTTCTTTAAGTTTATTTTCTGTTTTTGAAGTATTAAACAGGTGTAGATATAATTTGCAGGTAGTTGCAGACACTAGCTTTCTTTCATTAATGATGTAAGCTAATTTGCTTCTGGTTGCTATGGCTGTGATGGAGTTAAGGGAAGTCTGTTAGAGAATAATGTCCTTTTTTGCATTTAGGATCATAAAGTTCATAGGCTTTTAGGAAGATTAAGGATCGGATATTTTATTTTATAATATTTTTAAATTATTTTAGGAATTTCTTTGGTTCAAATAAAAAGAAGAATTTAAAAGACTATTCGTATATGATATTATTATTGAATGATAACATCATCTGGTGCTCGAACAAATGTGTAATACAAAAAAAATTTATCAGTATGTTCAAACTGAACCGAACCTTTAAAAAAATACTGTATCTCTATATTTATTTTTTATCCCATTCCAACCAAACTTACTCTACCTGGTAAGTATGATTTAACTTGGTAAATTCATTATTGGGAGGTGTAAAGGAAATTTGATGTCACTAAGTTGGTTCAAAGAAAGTTCCAAACAATCATCAAAATCGAGTATCTGAGATTTTGGCTATTTGAAAGATTGGAGTATTTTGGCAAAGTTGTCCTCAGTTTCTCTTTTCTTTAGGTTAACTTAGGTTTTTACTTATATTCTCATGTTCTTGCTGTCAAAGACTCAGGTTATTGAACTTTTGTGTGACTGTCATATCATCTTTTTTTTTTAAAATTGGTTATATTGGATTGAAATGTGCCCCACCTGTATTACATCATGACCACATAGTGGTGTTTCAACAGCTTGGTAGTCATTCATATATCATTTGGCAAGATTTGAACCTGGGTCTTCTTCTTGAAAGTCGAGGAATTTTAACCGGTCCAGTTTGTGCCATTTGATTACTGCCACATCATATTTTGACATAGAGAAAAATTGCGGATTTCAGAGAAAATTGTGATCAATTATTTTGCCCTATTTGCCATCATAGTAATAAATTAATTTTTTTATATTTGTATACTCATTTACTTATTGGTTTGCAGTTTGTGTCACTGGCGAAACCTGCAATTGATGTTGATTGTGAAATCCTACGGGACTGCTATGAAGCCTTTGCCATGTATTGCTTTGGAAGATATCTCATTGCATGTTTGGGTATGTATATTGCAGTGGAACAAAATTATGAGCACATTTAATTATTACATGCAATATATATATATATATATACTGTTGCTTTAGCAATTTGTAATTAACATTTGTTACTTCTCTTTTTTGCTTTCTTTTCATCTATATTGGAAACTGCTATATATTTTTGAACATAGGTGAACACAGAGGAGAAATTTAGGGTGACTCTTCCTTTTGATGAAAATTATATAAAATTATTGTTAATAAAAGGCTTATATGTTCCACCCAGTTCTTCCCACTACAAGAAAAAGGAAGAAATAAATTATGGTATGTTCCATGGAGATCCTTCTACTACAAAAAAAGAAGAAAAAAAAATTTCATACACAAATTCCGTGTAAAGCTAAAGGTGCTTAGTAAGATAAGTAAAAAGGGGCTAAAGATTTTACTATACAGTAGAAAAACCATTGGAATTTGGGATGTATCAGATCCCTATGAAGGCACAAAACTACTGCAGTGCTAGAAATGAGACCAAATCCTCATCAAAGTGCAATTAATTGTTTATTAATGACACTGCCTTACAATCTCCAAACATAGCTTAGCTAAATTGGGAACTAGGTCAACAATGTAAGTGTTCCTGTATTTTTTTATTGTTTTTTTTTTGGGGGGGGGAGCAGGGGGATTTAAATTGGTTATAAGGAGTTGAGATAACCCCACTCGGATTACATCATGATTGTGTTATTGCAACGATTTGGAACCATAGAGCTAAGGAGCAGCATTTTCGAGGATATATGTTGGAACCATATCTCAAAAAATGAAGTTCCATGACAGAAAGGTAGGCATATCCCTTACAAAGTTGTGATTGTGAGGTAGGTTTGAGATTAAGAATATGGACTTGTAAAGGGAACCCCCAAGAATGTATAGGCTGTTAAAAAGGCAGGTTTGAATTTAAGAAATGGACTTGTGTTTGCAACGTGAACACAAGGATGTATAGGCTGTTTTGATTTTAAAATGCTCGCTTTCTGGTGGAAAATTGGAAGTTGAAGCGAACATTTTTTGCATAGCTTTAATGAACGAGGTTTGGTCCTATCATATCCAGTTTGGGCCATTTTTATTTTTAACTTTAGTTTTTATATGGTAAATATCTGGAGAAGTGTCACGAAAAGAAAGCATTGCACATTCATTATGTTTTGGTAATTAGACTTTTCTACAACTCTCTTTTCATCACTAAATCCTTCCTTTTCTGGGGTGATTTTTGGCTTACCTCCCTTGACTGTGTGGTATCTCTTCTGCCAAATTTGCCTGGGACATGTACCGGCCATGTCTGTTGGGGTACACCACACCCACACTTCGATGTGGTAATTTACCCAATTTTCCACTTATCATTTTTGTTATTATGCATATACCGCCTGGCAAGATTTGAACTTGGGTCTTAGTATTGGGAAGCCTGCATTTTTAATCACTTGAGCTCTAGGCCATTGGATAATTGCTTTACAATAATTGATTATAATTTTATATTTTCTTAAATATATATTTTTAGCTGGTTATCTGGGATTGACATGTGCCCCACTGGTATTATGTCATGACCACAGTGGTATTATAATAGCTTGGCAATTATGCATATCATAGTAGAGCAACTTGGATTCAGTGCGGACTCGGCAAGGCCAATTTTTAAGTCAGACTCAAACTCGGCAAAAACAACTTGGCAAAAACTCGGCCAAAAAAAAAACCAAAGAAAATGCAATTTTTAATTGGAAAAAAGTTTTTTTATTTTTTATTGAGTAAATACTTCTTATACATATACATATCCGCCGTGGGGATTGAACCCGGGTCACATCACCGATAATGCAAGTTGCATCCTTGCCGGTAGACCACATCACGCGGATTTAACAATTAATTAACATCATACAAATAAAAAATTAATACTGTAAGGATACAACCTTAAACTACACATGAAAGTGACAAAACACACATCAATGTAACTGCTGGGTGGTTGTTAGATTTAGTCTTGGAGCATCTACAAGTCCTTTTGTTGTCATTTAATGTTCTGTTTTTTTGTAATTATTTTCTCCTGATAAATATGTAGTATTTGCCAATATTTCATATTGAGTCAGAGTCCAGAGAGAGTACATAAGGCTGGTACATATTTTTTCTAACTTCCATGGTTCTCAGATTTTAGCTGTACTAGGGGATGCCTCCCATAGCCGAATGGTTATATATGGGCTAGTGGCTACTGTTAGAAAATCCTTCAAATCATGTCATCTCCCATTCTGGTTTTGTGGCCATACACAGGTGCAATGCTTAAACAGACACTGAATATGGTTGATGCTATTCTCTGGTGGAGTATGGATGGTATATTATCCTTCGAAGGGTATAACTACATATCACAATTATTAGTTAACATGTCTTCCTTAGAAAGAAACCTCAAGGGCATCTTGTGCTTCTTCGAATGGCCTCTTATAAATCTCACTGGGATTGTGAGAGGGCCTAAGCACTGTCTGTTTCAAACTTTCGTGTCTAATTCTTGACGCCTTTGAGTTGCCTTAAACATGGTGAATGTTTTATGTGTTGGTTAGGATTTCGAAAGCATTTGTTTGTTCCTAGGCCCAGTGATTAGATGAATGTTCTAGAGAATGTATTTTACAGGGAAGTGCAAAGATGTTTTGCTCTTGATTATTAAAGGTGTCACACTTTGCATGGGGCGGGACATATTGCCATAGAACTTCATACAAGATTGGTTTAAATTCCTCTTAATGTTGTCCACCCTTTTGGTCTTAACTTCCATTGTTGATCTTCTTTGACCTTATCCCTGTACTCTGCTGACTAATTTTTCTTTTCCTTTAGTTTTTCTTCCTTTGTAAGGGCCTTGTGGCATAGCCTTCCTTTTGGTTCTTTTTTTTTTTACCTCAAATGTAACTTCCGGTGGCTGTTAGATTCTTGAAAACTAGGAAAAATTTGGGTTTAGGATGCAAATGAGTGGGTTTGTTTGGGTCTGATTTCACCTTCTCTCTGCTCTCTCTGCAAGTGGGAACAGGTAAAATGAGGCCAATGTAGGGAAAAAAAATGTGATGCTGTTTTTCTGTATTTTTGCCGCTGTAGTCAAGTTCTTTTCTTGGGCGAGATTGTGTGGCTTTAGATAAATTTTAAAGTGATTTTTTAAAATGTTATGCATTTATACGGAACCTGAGATCATGAGAAGAGGCCAAATCTTAAATAATTTTAAAAAATATCAAACTAGAAATTTATTATTTTTATAATATGATGGATAAAATTAAATATTCAATCACAAATTTATGATTATCATATTTGAATTTGTCTTGAAAATTAATTTTAAACTCGTGTCCAAAAAACTTGCCAAGCTGAGTGAAAAAATCCCTGGAGTGTCGACTCGGGCATGGACTAAGTGATGAAAAACTCGTCGAGTTTCGTAACCATGATGCATATATCGCTTCGCAAGATTTGAGCCTGAGTCTCCTTGAAAGTCTAGAATTTTAACCAGTTGATCTCATGCCATTTGATATTTTATTAAGTATATTTTGATACAATTAGAAAATACTTTTAAAACTAATTATACTCTTTTTTGGGTTACCTTTATATATGTTTAAAATTTTAACTATTAATATTAAATCAAACTGGACCAAACCTTTTCCAAAATTGTGAGCCTGCAACAATTTGCCTTTCCGCATGGACTGAACTTCATGAAAGTTATATGTATGCATTCAAGAATATAACATGAGTGAAGTTCATAGAACCCAGTGAAACCATACAGTTGTCTTTGCAAATTCTTTAAAGATTAAGCAAGGAGAATTATGCCATCAGCAAAATGCAATATGGCAATCAGGCCATGGTGTAAGAGACACCCATCCTTTGCATGAATGTGCTGTGGAATGAAGTCTTCAAGCTAGTTGATGTATATCTCAAAGAGGTTGCAAGAGAGGACACCATTGCTTGACACCAGTGATACTCTAACATCATTAGAGTGCCCAGGATTAGTCCAAAATTGATCAACATTCATCTCATTGAGCCTTGTGACAGTTGTAATGAGAAGCTCAAAGATTTTAATACTAGAGTCTCTGGAATTGGAGATGTCTGAGAACCATGTCAAAGCCCTTTCTAAAGTCTAAAAAACAACAGAAGTTTTTAGAAACAAACTATTGCTGAGCCTTCTCAATAATGACTTGACTATGTGATCACAGGTTGGGAGTCTCTATTGAATTTTGATTGCCTTCTTGCTTTGAAATAATCTTACTCCAAATCTGTGCCTCAGCGTCAGCCTGTGGCACAATGTTTAGCAAATGTATGCCCAATAATGAGGGTCCTGTAAGTATTTGGTTTGGACCTATCCTCAGCTTTATGAATGAGTTAATGCCATTTTCTGACTAAGAGGGAAGAAAACCAGAATAGACAATCTCAGTGAATAATACTAGAATGGGAGAAGCTAGCAACATGATCTTGTATATGAGAAATTTCACCAGAAGCCCTTCATAATTAACTCCTTTTCCAGTGCATAACTTCCAAAATTATTTCCTAATGTCTAGAAAAAGTGTTAGGAAGCTTGGGGGAGATGACTTGGATTGCAGGCTAATTGAGGATGTTATTTGGGGGAGATGACTTGGATTGCAGGCTAATTGAGGATGTTATATAGAGAATTGGCATGTGAGACGCAATTCCGGGGGGTCAATCTGAGAAGAGTGAGCTTTTGACAGGAGGAGTGTGTTCCAGAAGGCCAAGAAACAAGAAACCCATGTCTCTTTACATTCAAGGAGATGCTAATATTTCCTTGGTGTAAAGGAGATGGGGGCAAGATCATGTGTTTGGGGGAAATAAACGTAATCATGTAGTATGGAGGGTTGATTATTTGTCGAGAATACAAACATTCTTATACTTGGGAAGAAATGAGTATGATATGGTTTATAATCATTTGCCGTATGCAACTCACTAAAATGATGTAATTCTTGTCGAATGATATTTTGGATTGTTGATTGCTTATTTATGTTTGTCTATGAAGTTTTCATTGATTATCGCAAAGGTACTTGGATGGTGAAAAAGGTGTTGTGTTCTACAGGATAGGCTAATAGCCATTAGGTGATGTGCAACAGCAATGATGGATGCTAGGCCTCTTAGTAATGTACAATCACGTTCCCTTCTGAATTCAATATAGGTTTGCCTATCATTGCCCTTATTTTTAGGCTGACTTGATCTTGAATGGTACTTAAATGTAAGAAATGGTATTTAATTGGTTGGCATAAGACAGTTATTCCTTTGAGAAAGACATCAATCCAATGGTGAAAAAGTTGCCAGTGGTGTAAGCTGGTAGCTGCTGATGCTGTGAAAAGCATGTTGAGACAGATCTGCTCTTTAATGATCTCTTTATAAAAAGTTCGCCAACTACCACAATACTTGAGAATTTATTTTTTTCTCGTTGGCCTGATACCTTTTGGCACTATTTTGTATGTGCAAAGGCTGTATTTTTATAAGGATTGTCCAGCATCAATTTTGAAATGATACAAAAACATTGGCAAAATCTATTGCTTTATATATTTTTGTTTATATGGTTCCCATGGATTTTGCCACAAATAAATGGTACAAAAGGATGGTATTGTCCATTTGTGACATTGAAATGTTGAAATATGCTATGGAAACTTAATACAGTAATGTCATATATTCTAATAATGCAGGATAATTTATCTATTGTTACAGTAATGGCATCCTGCATATTAGGTATATAATTAGTTTATGAGCATATTTTGACTTAGTTGCATATTATTAGTTTGTGATAGGCTTTTGTAAATGTAAATGTAACTGGCATTCTTCAAAGTTATTGCATCTTTACTTACCTCGGATAATGTTAACTTTTGAACTTTTGAAGGTGGAGAGGAAAGAACTATTGAGTTCATGAAGAGGCAGGGACGTGCAAATGCCAAAACACCCCTGCTAGAGCCTTATGCGGAAAAGGGATGCGTGAAGCACCCTTGGCCTTTGAATTATTTCTTTAAGCCATGGAAACTTGGGCAGTGGTTTTTCCAAGTTGTTAAGTTTGGTATTGTTCAATATGTATGCCCTTTGCTTACCCATAATATCTCTTCTAAGATTTGAGAGTTCTCTAGCAGGTTTATTCAGTGCTGTAAAGAATTTTTAATTGTGGTTGTGGCTTTTGTGTTATATTCTGACTATTATGGTTTGCTGTCTAATCTGTTTTCCTCAGATGATAATAAAGACTTTTTGTGCAATTTTAGCTGTGGTGCTTGAATCATTTGGAGTTTATTGTGAAGGAGAGTTCAAGTTGAATTGTGGGTAAGTTCTGCTACCTGTGTGCTGTAGGTAGGTAACATTTAATGTTTGCCAAAACCTTTAATGCTGTACTTATTTTATAGTGCAGTGGGGTTTCCTTTATATATATATATATATATATATAGTACGAGTATTTTAAAATTCTTAAATAACAATACATCAGATTTTCAACAATGCTTTGCTCAGATTAAAGATCTTGAGATTTCAGTAGACATGGTAAAGAAAGTGTTTCAAGATTGTCAAGTGTTACAGTTTATTAATGACATTTTTGGTTGTACTTCTAGAACTCTTTTCAGACCAATTGTTTTCAGTAGGAATCTGGATCATTAGTATTGTAAAACAATGAGATTTCCCGAAAAGTTTTTATTGTGAGGAATCAATTAACAACTCAAATTACTTCTTAGGGCTATTCCATATTACGAAATTCTAAAGACAAATCAAATAAACAAAAAATTTCAAAGACAATAAAACCTAGATGTAATAAGTATGAAAAAGACCATAATGAATGAGGTATCCGGATCAAAAGTAAAGAAAAACATTTAAAGCATGAAGATACATAACTATAAGTCTACAACCTAACCTTAGCATACCTCAAACAATATAGTGGCTGTTAAGCCTAAGGAACATCTTAATGAACCACATATTTTTTTATTTTTAAGCGAAAAACCCCTTGCGGGGCCGCCTTGGTCTGAGAGACCACAAACAGGGGGTTCTACACCGTCAAAGTCACTCGGGAGTCGCGCCCGGCCCTGACCGCACCAACATTATCAATTGGATTTTTGGGTACTCAATTTAACTTTTTGGTAGGGGTGGAGATTCGAACCTGGGACCTCCCTTGGAGGATTGCCCTCTCCTCTCCAACTCACCTACAACACCCGAGTTAATGAACCACAATTTAAGGTCCTACTATGTTAGGAAGTTTCATATAAAAATCACAATAGCAATGCATGAATTAATGGAATTGCTTATAAACTAAATGGCAATGAAAATGAAATAACATAAGTGTTCAAAAAAATTATTAATTGGAAATACATAAAACTTATATTAATCAAGCGGAACAGATATCACAGGCCTCTTTGAGGGGCAACCTCCTTGGAATCAAAGCTCCGATACAATTTGAGAAAAATATGAGAAACGTTCTACTACAAACCCATGTCTTTATATAGACTCTTATTTACCCTAACCCTAATGCTCAAGGGTTGGATCACATGAAAGAGGGGATCCGAGCGACACTCTTAATTATAGTAAAAGTAAAGGTTACATCATAATTGGTCCATACACACTAGGTGCCCAAGGTGCAAACATACACCAACACTAGACAAGTACATAACAATGGTTGTGTTAGGATAGGGTCCTAACATGTTCTCCCTCTTCAAGAAGCTTTGTCCTCAAAACTTGAGGTGAGAAAAACTAATGCTGTAGTTGATGGAGTGGCTCCCAGGTGGCATCTTGTGGCCATAGTCCACACTATAGTTGAGAAAATCTGCAAAACATCCCGATTCGAGCTGATTTTTTCCCGATTCACAGCTTGGCCAATTTGATATGCATGAAAAAGAAATTCAATGAAAAATTACATTTTCTTCAGTTTTTTCAATGAAAAATTGTCGATTCCCAACTTTTTCGGATCCTTTTTCCATGCCGATCCGATTTTCTCAACTATGGTTCACACCATTGTACTAGAAATTCGGTGAGAGTACGGTTGCAAAGTGTGCATGTACACTGGTCCAAAATACTTGCGGGTTCTAAGATGACCAAGCCTTCCTCATCCAATGGGGGTAGTGTGGATTGGACTTGTAGACGGTTGCCAAGGACCTTATTTAAAGATGAGACATGGAAAACTGGATGTATTGTTTAAGAGGGTGGCAATTCTAGCTTGTAGGCCATGAGGCCAACCTGTTGGAGCACTTTATACGGTCCATAGAATTTTGGTGCTATATTTTGATTGCCACGGAGTTTCAGTGATGACTGCTTGTAGAGATTCAGGCATAGGAAAACCGTGTTCTTTTAACCACGCTCAGAATGGTGTTGATTTGCTTGTTGTTGCATACGGTTATGCCATATCCAAATTATCTTTGAGATGTTGGAGTAGTTGTGCATGCTCCATGAGAGTGGAATCCACTGCTTGAACCTTGGAACTACTTGAAATGTATGATAGAAGTGACGGTGGAGGGTGTCCATAAACTGCTTCATATGGTTGTCATCTTGGTGGAGCGATAGGAATTATGGTACCACCAATCAGCCAAAGGAAGCCATTTGACCCAATGAGTTGGTTGCTCAGATGCAAAGTAATGAAGATAAGTTTCCAAGCACTTGTTAACAATTTCAGTTTGCCCATCGGTTTGGGGATGGTATGCCCGTTAGAATATTATTATTGTTATAATGTGCACTATGCCTATAATTGACAGGTTGACATTTGTCTTCTGCCACTTGTCCCTGTCTTCAGGTTGAGTTGGAGTGGTGTCTTCTGAAAGACACTTGGAGTGGAGCTTATGACACTTGTCATATCTCCCTCCTAAGCTTGATGCTTATATATTGTAAGATCACTTGTAAATAATTTAAGGCCTTTTGTTCAGTCCCAACATCTGGTATCAACGCGGTGAGATCCGCCTGTGGAATATGGAGTCAGGGAGTATGCTCTCCACTCGTTGAGTGGATTAGAAACCAGAAGCTCTTTATTTATTTTTTTTAGTTTCCCTAATTTAGAGGACAATCCTCGCCATCCGAGGACAAGCCTCAATTTTTTTTTTCGTTTGTGGCCTGATGCAAAATTGAAGCTATTCTCCAAATCATCGTCTACACAATGGTTTGTTAGATACTCTAGCTGATGTCCAATGATGCATCAGGAGCGAAGTTATTTTTTTTGTTGTTGCTCTATGATACTGCACGACTCACATCCCTAAAGATCGTCAGCATCTCCTTCAATGCTGCCAACAAGAGCAGATCGCTTCCTCTTCCATAACATCAATGGCCAGGAGACTGCAACGTCCAGACTCGACATAGTGCAGCAACATACATTGAAGCGCAGCGGTGTCTCTCATCAAAGATAGCAATCTGGTTCCATTACGAAGCGGTGTCTCTCGTCAAAGATAGCAATCGTGTATCTTGCATTGTTTAGCAGAGAACAATCGGTAAGGTCAGATAGACGTTAAGACTCGGCCTTTATCATAAAGCAGCAACATCATTTGAAGAGCAGCGGTGTCTCTCAACAGTGTTCACATATTGCAGCAGTCGGGATCAGCACTCGGGAGTGAGATATACAGCGAAGGCTTTCGCTCGACCGTCATTATCGTAAAGCAGAAGAGCAGAAGTATGAGTATGAACATGACGAAGAGGTAGATCCAGAGAAGCAACGAGTTTTTGCAGCAGGCGCCCACCAAACCCGCGAGGGAGACGAGCAGAAGGAAAACGCCGAGAACGATCACCGGCTTATCCAGAAACTTCTCGCAGTCCGAGCTTCCGCGGTTCGACAGCCATATCCTGCCACCGATAATAGGAATCGAAAGCAGAAGCGTCTACCTGGAGCATTCACGGGAGTTTGCTCGGCTCAGCATGTGCCGAGCTACCTGAAGAATGCTCAGAAATTCAAGGAAAAAGGAGTGGATTCCATTATCTGCGTTGCTGTGAACGATCCATATGTCATGAACGGCTGGACAGAGAAGTTGCAGGCCAAGGAAGCTATTGAATTCTATGGAGATTTTGATGGGCGATTTTACAAGAGTTTGGAGTTAGATTTGGACCTATCTGCTGCTTTGCTTGGCCCACGCTCTCAGAGGTGGTCTGCATTTGTGGATGATGGGAAGATAAAAGTTTTGAACGTGGAGAAAGTCCCTTCCGAGTTTAAGGTTTCTGGTGGGGAGACTATTTTAGGACAGATTTGAGATTGCATGACACAGAATGTGTTCCTGTGTAAAGCATTTATCTGACTTGTGGTGGTTAAAATTTTAGTTGATTGGAATTACAAAGCTTGGTGCTCTACGTTCAAAAGTTAAGTGACGGTGAAAGCAGACAATAACTCCCATTTGGATGTAAGTTAAGTGATGTTGTTGAAGCCAAGCAGTTAACCTCGCCTATTAACTGATTGTTGCCGGGGTTGGGAGTCACGATGAGTAGGCATGCATTCTTGCGTCGCTGCCAGTTGTTGACACCTTCCCGATTTACATGAAAGAATTAGGCATGCATTCTTGCGTAGTTGCCAGTTGTCGACACCTTCCAACTTGAATGCGTCCCGAGCGGGTTTATAGACACTTAAAAAGTAAAATTCATCGAAGATTGGGCTAAAAGAGGTAAAGAATTTAGTTGATTTAAAGGTTTATTCATTCCATATTTGAAGGTTGCTATTCTAGTAGCAAAATTTTGTAAAAACTCCCAAGTTAAGCATTCTTTTGGAGAGAAGCACTCGGATGGGTGACCATTTGGGAATGTCCCGGAGCTGCACACATTTAGAAGGTCTTTGTTTATTACCTTTTTAAAGCATCAAATTGTATCCAACTATAGGCTTATATATAGTCGTTGGAAAGAGAATTTCGAGGGGGATCCATTGGTGTAATTATTTTTCAGTTTTGAGATCATTTATTCAGTTGAATTTTGACTTGAAGTTGAGATTGTAAAACATAGTGCATTTTCGGTAGCATCCGACACTCTTGGGTGAAAAATTGCAAACTTGTGAGGGGCTCAAATTTTAAGTATATTAGGGGTAATTTTATCCTTGAAGGCATTGAACTTGTATCATTTTTCAGGCACATTTGGGGCTAATTTGTTCTTAGCCAAGTTTTCAATACAAATCATCAACTTAAGGGGTGATTTAGGACCCCTTGTCCCTTGTCAGTGGATTCATTTTGTGGCACTCTCTTGGCCACTAGGTGTTTGTTGCTTGCATCTTCTATTTGGGCTTTGTATACATTTTATGCTTGCTATCACCCTTGCATGACTTTGGGTTTTATAATTGTAATCAAGTGTAGTTCCAATTCATACACACTTGACACTAAGCCATATACAAGCAAGCAAACACATACAGGCATTTTCAGCAATAATACATTGGCACATTGATTGTAATAATTCTACAAAAAGCAAGCATCACACTTTTATAACCGCCTATGTTCCACGTATCAACTTCTCAAAATACTTATAGTCTCCCTCACGTAAGGGCGGGTATATTGAGTAGTTTGGTATAAAGGTCTGGCAGGTTATTCCCTTTCAGAATCGCCTATGTTCCACGTATCAACTGCTCAAATACTTACAGTATCCCTCACGTAAGGGCGGGTATATTGAGAAGTTTGGTATAAAGGTCTGGCAAATTTCTAATTCTTACTCTCTTTGGATAGAAAAAGGCACTTATGTTCAACTTAACCCTCCCACTGTTGGAATCTCTTGAAGATTCAGAGTGGAAAAACTAGGCGAACCCTCCTCTGGATCTTCAGCGGTGTACCCTAGATTTTTTTGAGGGCTCTAATTTGGCATTTGTCGTACTTACTTCATCCTTTGTTGAGCTCCCTTTTCTTTTGATCCTTTTCTAAATCATGGCTACTACAAATCTATTAAGTGGACTTACAAAGAAACTTGAAGGAGCACAGACTTTTGCAAATTGGAAGTATGAGATGGAGTCAATATTGATGATGAATGACATGTGGGACTTTGTGAGAGATAGGCAGACTAATGAAGACCCACTTACTGCACCTACAGACCCTAAAGAAAAAGCACAATTTGAGAAGAATTCCAACATAGCTTTAAGTTTAATCAAGCTAGCTATAGGAATTCAATGCAGAGAAACTGTAAGGGCTGCAAAAACACCTAAACAAGCATGGGATGCTCTCAATAGATTGTTTGATAGGCCAAGTCAAGATAATATTTTGTATCTCAAACAAAAATTGCACAATCTATGTATGAAAGGCTCACTTACCGATTATCTTATGGAAGTGAAGTCTATTAAAAATGATTTCTTAGCTGCTGGTAAAACCCTAGATGATAATGAATTAATTCCAATAATGTTGCATGGTCTTCCTTCAAAGTTTCACTCCTATGCTACCATGTTAGACTTGAGTGGTAAAACAATGAATTCAACACTTGAGGATATTGAGATCCTACTTAAGAAGCATGAGCAAGCCCTAATCAAAGATGAAGAAATTGAAGCCACATCAGCAGCTTTTGCCACCAAGGCAACTTTACAGCCTAAACAAAACAAGGGTCAAAATCAGCATAATCAGAATCAAAGGGGTAGACAACACCAGAGATACACACAGTACCAGCAGCAGCCAAATCAACAGTACCATCAGCAACCACGTCAGCAACAGTACCAGCAGCAGCCACAACAGCAGCAGTACCAGCAGCAGCAAAGATGGCAAACAAGACCTCAAGGGGGTCAAAACAACAATCAACAAGGGTGTGAATATTGTGGAAAATGGAATCATAATATTGCTAATTGCTATCAAAGGCAAAGAGAACAGGGAGAACCACAAAATAATAATATGAACACATTGTATGCAGCCAACCAAGTTAATGTTGAAGATAAAGAATGTTGGTATATTGATTCTGGAGCAGCAAAGCACATGACAGGAAGGCAAGATTGGTTGACCAAGGTTCAGCCCACATCAAATCAATTCATTACTTTTGGTGATGAAAGTGCTCTACCCATTGAAGGTGTTGGGGAGGCACCACTTACTTTGCATGATGGTAATAATGTTCCTGCAATAGATGTTTTGTATGTGCCTGGTCTTAAAAGGAGTCTTCTTTCTATTGGACAACTTACTGATAAGGGCTATAATGTCTATTTTGAAAAAGAAAAATGCTACATTAAGGAACCCAATGGCAATGTCAAGGCCATGGGAGTGAAAAAGGATGGTGTTTACTACCTCCTTACAAAATTTGTAACACAAACATCTTTGCATACAACAACTACTTTCTCTTTGGAGTACATGTGGCATGAAAGATTGGGACATTTAAATTTTAATAATCTTCAAATGATGGCTACAAAAGGATTAGTTAAAGGACTCCCACATCTTAAGGAGTCAAAATGTTTTTGTGAGCCATGTGTAATAGCCAAACACCATAGGCAACCATTTGAAACAGGAAAGGCATGGAGAGCTAATAGACCTTTGCAATTGATTCATTCAGACATTTGTGGGCCAATGTCTGTTCAATCTTATACTGGGGCAAAATACTACATCACTTTCATTGATGATTACAGCAGAAAGGTATGGATCTACCTAATTCAATATAAGTGGCAAGCCCTTGATAAGTTCAAAGAATTCATCGCACTTGTTGAAAGAGAAAGTGGCTATCAAATCTCCACCTTAAGATCAGATAATGGTGGAGAATATGTCTCCAATGAATTCTTTAATTTTTGTAAGTATCATGGGATAAGGAGGCAATTCACAACCCCTTATACCCCGCAACAAAATGGAGTTGCTTAGAGGATGAATCAAACAATCACAAATAGGGCAAAATCAATGTTACATGCCGCTATATTACCTAACTCATTTTGGGGAGAAGCTGTTCTTACTGCTGCATACTTGACTAATAGGTCATACACAAAGGCCTTACATGAAAGAACACCCGAAGAAGCATGGAGTGGAAGAACGCCCTATGTGGGCCATTTGAGAATATTTGGATGTGATGCCTATGCTCATATTCCTCATAAGAAAAGGAAGAAGTTTGATGATAAGAGCCAAAAATGCATCTTTGTTGGCTATAGTGATAGTGCCAATGCATATAAATTATATGAGCCTATTTCCAAGAAAATCATTTTATCTAGGGATGTTACCTTTCATGAGTATCCTCCATCTAATCCTCCTAAAACCCCCACCTTAGAAATAACTAATGAAATAGTTGCTCCATTCATGCATACAATATCATCTAGTTCTTCCCCTTCACTCATAAATCAAGAAATTCATCCACAAGAAGAACTTCCTACAAATGATCCATGTCCTCCATCTCCTCCTCCTAATGATCAAGTAACATCATCCAATCCTTTACCCAAGTGGGTTCAAGCCACAATAGATGAAGCCCAAAATCATTTGCCCACCTATACAGGTAAAAGGCCTTCAGCCCTAAGACACCAAGTGAATTATGCCCTAATGGCCAAAGTCCTTAGCCAACCTGAACCTTCTAATGTCAAAGAAGCACTTGGTGATCCTAAATGGGTTCATGCCATGGATCAAGAATTGGATTCCATTGAAAGGAATCACACTTGGGAGTTAGTTGATTTACCCAAAGGAAAATATACCATAGGCACAAAATGGGTATACAAGGCAAAATATAAAGCAGATGGCTCACTAGATCGCTACAAGGCTCGCCTAGTAGCTCAAGGCTATAAGCAACAAGAGGGAATTGATTATGAGGAGACCTTTGCTCCTATGGCTAAGATGACTACAATCAGGATAGTTATTGCTATGGCAGCTCAAAAACATTGGCCAATATATCAAATGGATGTCAAAAGTGCATTTCTAAATGGTCATTTGAAGGAGGAAGTGTATGTGAAACAACCACCAGGATACACAGTTGAAGGCCAAAACAACAAAGTCCTCAGATTAAAGAAAGCTCTATATGGGTTGAAGCAAGCACCCCGAGCTTGGTATGCAAAGATTGACTCCTATTTTCTCAACCTTGGTTTCACTAGATCTACAGCAGAATCTACTCTCTATGTGAAACATTGGAGGAACCGCATCATTTTGGTTACATTGTATGTGGATGATCTTCTCATTACAGGTGATGATATAGAAGGAATAAGGTTGCTCAAGGAGGACTTATGCAAGAACTTTGAGATGACAGATTTAGGCCTTCTCCACTATTGCTTAGGAATAGAGGTATGGCAACAACCTGGTAAGATTTTTATCTCACAGGCTAAGTACATTCAATCTATTTTGGAGAGGTTTCGCATGGAGGAGTGTAAGCCCTCTCTAACTCCCATGGAAACTAGATTGAAATTGCTAAATAATGATGAAGAAGAAAGGGTTGATGGTACACTTTACAGGCAACTAGTTGGAAGTTTGATCTACTTAACTTCAACTAGACCAGATATTTGCTATTCAGTTGGTCTTATTTCCAGATTCATGCAGAATCCTAAGAAGAGCCATTGGATAGCAGCTAAGAGGATTGTGAGATTCCTAAAGGCCACACCTCATCATGGCCTTATGTATAAATCAAGTGATAATTTTTCTTTGATTGGATACACAGATTCAGATTGGGCCAGTTGTCCTGAAACCAGAAGATCTACATCGGGTTATTGCTTTCAATTAGGCCAAGGCTCTATTTCATGGAGCACAAAGAAGCAACACATAGTTTCACTATCTTCAGCATAAGCAGAATATAGAGCAGCAGATTGAGGCAACTAAGGAGGCAATATGGTTGAGGCAATTAATTCAGGATATTGGGCTATTCATACATGGTCCAACATATATATATTGTGACAATCAAAGTACCATCAAGATGACCAAGAATCCACTTTTCCATGCTAGAACAAAGCACATTGAGATCCATCATCACTTCATTAGAGAAATGGTCCAAGAAGATATTATACACATGAAGTATGTACCAACTCAATATCAAGTAGCAGACATCTTCACCAAGTCACTTGGGAAAGACAAGTTTTCTCGGTTTAGCAATTTGCTATATCTATGTAAAAGAAGTCAACATTAAGGGGGAATGTTATCTAATGTTGACTTATTTTTTAGGATAGTGCACATTAAGGGGGAATGTTTAGAATATTATTTTATAATGTGCACTATGCCTATAATTGACAGGTTGACATTTGTCTTCCGCAACTTGTCCCTGTCTTCGAGTTGAGTTGGAGTGGTGTCTTCTGAAAGACACTTGGAGTGGAGCTTATGACACTTGTCATATCTCCCTCCTAAGCTTGATGCTTATATATTGTAAGATAACTTGTAAATAATGTAAGGCCTTTTGTTCAGTCCCAACAATGCCAAGCTCATCTTGAGTTGTGTGTCGTGCATCTTGAACAATATCTACCAGAAATGACTAGTGAATGTGGGATCATGATCGGATATGATAGACTGGGGCATGCCATGAAGGTGAAAAATAAAATCAAGGAATATTTGGGCAATAGTGGCCTTGTAAGGGTGGGTTAGAGGACAAAAATGAGCATACTTAGACAATCCACCATCACGAGAATGACTGTTTGCCTCCATAATTGGAAGAGGTTGGAGTATGCTTGGTGTGCGAATAATTTCACCCCTAACACGTCGACAAGTGTCACATTTTGCAATAAAGGTCTTGATATCCTTTTTCATCCTTGCCCAAAAAAATGTGTGTTTAGCTCGTTCATACATTTTTAATTAACCTTAATGTCCTGTAGTCGGAGAAACACACATTTCTTGTAGTATAGACTTGCAGAGTGGCGAATTTTCAGGGATAACAAGGTGACCCTGTATGTCATGGGCGAGAGTCAGGATCAGTTTGCAGTTGCTGAATTAATGATTGCAAGGTGGAATCTTGGGTCATTTCTTGAAGCTAGTGGGTCCATTGAGGAAGTGAAGAGGAGATGGCACATATCATACCGTGATCATATTGGCGAGATAGTGCATCAATGATCACATTTTCTTGGCCCTTCATATAAATTATTTCATAGTCATGCTAACAATTTGGTAACCCATTTTTGTTGTTTGGGCGTAGATACACGTTGCTCAAGAAAGTACCTAAGGCTGTGGTGGTCTGTTATGATGGAAAAATGTTGGCCTCCATTGGTTGCCAACATGTAAGATTGCCATCATTTCCTTCTCATAAGTCGATTTTTGCATGTTTTTGCTTGATAGTGCCTTACTAGCGAAGGTCAATGGCTTCTCTTCTTGAATAAGCATTGCACCAATTCCACTTTAGAGGCATCACTTTCAACCACAATGGCTTGGAGAATTTAGGCATAGCCAACATGGGGGAGTAGAGAGCATAGCTTGTTTGAGTCCCAAAAATGCATGTTCAGTGGGTTTCGACCATAGAAACATGTTCTTCCGCAACATAACCGTCAAAGGAAATGCAATCTTATTGTAATCACAAACAAATTTTCGATAATAGCCAGTGAGTCCTAGGAAACCTTGAAGACTTTTGAGAGTATGTGGCTTGGGTGATTCTTGTATGGCAGTAATCTTTTTAATATCCACCTTGACCCCTTCCCTTAAAACTATATGGCCTAGGTATTCCACTTTCGACATTTCAAAAGAACATTTGGATTGTTTGGCACACTATTGATTATTAGCCAGGAGTTGTAGTGTTTGGTCTAAATGTGGCAAGTGTTCCACCTATGTATGACTGTAAAACAAAATATTGTCGAAAAAGACCAATGTAAATCTACTTAGAAATGATCGTAAGATTGCATTCATGAATAAGACTTTGCAAGGTGGAGGGCATGATGGTAAAGGCTGAATGGCATGACAAAGAATTCATAATGGTCTTCATGAGTGCAGAATGTTGTCTGTGGAATATCTTCTTCTTGATGATAACCTGAACGAAGATCCAACTTTGAGAAGAAGTGAGCACCATGAGTTCATCCAATAACTCATCAATGACGGGAATGGGAAATTTGTCCTTTATGGTAATTGTGTTGAGTTCTCAGGCATCCACACAATTGCTAGGACCCGTCTTTATTACGAACCAAAAGTATTGGCGAAGAATATGGGTTGACACTTGATCTAATGATCCCTACTGCTAATAACTCCTGCACCATCTTCTCAATTTCAGTCTTATGGACATGTGTACCGGTATGGGCAGAGGTTCGGCGATAAGCTTCTTGGGACAAGCTCGATGGCATGATTGTGGGTGCGTCGTGGTGGTAACCCTTGTGGTTTTGCAAATAAGGCTGCATGTTTTTCCATAATTTCCTGCAATTCAACTGGCTGAATTGTTTCATTGCTATTCGGGGCCTATAGTGCAAACAGGTGTGCCACCAACCCTTGAGAAGATTTCGTCAAAAGTTTTTCCATTTGATGTGAATTGATGAGTTTGTTAGGATCCGTGATGATGCCACAAAGAGTGTATTGCTTTCCATGTTTGATGAATTGCATCCATAGCTCAGAAAGTCCCATGCTATTGGGCCTAGGGTAAGAAGCCATTGAGTTCCCAACACAATGTCACAACCCCTCAAAAGGAAAATATATCCGCCTTGAGGTTGTAGTCACCCATCGTCACCTTTTCATTTTTGCAATTTCCTTTGCACGGTAGTTTACCCTCATTGGCAACTATGACTTCAAATGAATTACAAGAGTAGATGTAACATGTTGCTCTTTTTTAGCTGCTTGAGGATCAATAAATATATGGGTACTACCAAAATCAATGAGGATGATGAGCTGCTGGCCCTTGAAATGCCCTACCACTTTCATGGTTTGGGGAGTAGAAATCGCAACTAATGCATGTACTGAAATTTCAGAAGGTTGGTCCTCTGTCGGTTCGAACTCTTCAATTTGATCTTCCTCTTTATGGTCCTCTTTGTCATGTGGTTCCCTGGTGGAAGATTCACACACATCGAGTAAATATATGTACACACTTGTGGCTCGAAGAATATTTATCGTTATAGTTGTAACATAGTCCATGTGCCCTACATGCCTCCATTTCTTCTCAGGTGAGATGTTTGACATGGGGTGGTTTGTTTCCCTAGTTTGATGATGTTTAGGATGGAAATGGGGTTCGAGCTTGTGGAGGTTTAGAATTACATCTTTGTGTTGCAAATTTATCTTCAACAAACCTAGCCAATCCTATAGCTGTCATCATGTTGTTTGGCTTGAACATTTTCACTTCAGCATGAATGTCTTCCTTTAATCCACTAATGAAACAACTTCGGAAAACGTGGCACTCAATCCCCTAGTGCGATGTGGCAGCTTTTCAAACTGTCTGGTTATCACAGACAGATGTCGTCTGTCTTAGCTTGTGAGGGCTCCAGCGAAATCTTCATACTCAATGGGTCCAAAATGGGCGAGTAATTTTGTCTCAAGATGCATATTTTCTAAGCATTGGTACCATTGAATTGCTTCCTGTTCTAGGTAGGAAGATGCAATTGCAAGCCTTTGATTGTGGAGAGTGGCGTGAAGAGAAAAATATTGTTTAGCCTGATACAATCAATTGGTTGGATCCATTCCATCAAATTTTGGAAAGTCCAACTTGGTCATTCTCTGATTTGTATTTAGAGGCAAAATATTTTGTGCTTTGCTCTCGAAATTACCATCTTGACTCCTTGGTGATTGTCTTGCCAGAACTTCGTATTTTGCATTTAGGCCTGTTAAACGACTCTTGAGATTGTCAATTTTATCCAATTTGTCTAATTTGGATAATGCTTGAAGGATTTGTGACTGAGTGTTTTCAATTTGTTTCACTTGGTTGCCCAATCGCTCTAGCTCTTGGGTAGCTGTAGTACCACCAACTATTTTTAGCCACTTTAGGGTCTCCCAAAAAGTTTATCCGATTTAGAAGTCAAAATGATCGGCTCAAAGAGATGAGTGGAATGGACAATACCATAAAATGATGATTTTAGGTAGGGTTCCAAAAATGGGTTTATAGAGTTGGGTCTCAAAACGATCAGCTCGAAGAGGGGATTGCAATGGGCTATATCACAAAGTGGTAAATTTTGGCTTTTTGTACTATTGTCAACTGACTGCACTGACTATTAGATTGGTTATTCTATGTACTGTGAGGCTATATTCTTTGTATTGTTAGACTGTATATTCTCTGTATTGTCACCAGATATTCTCTGCATCGTTAGAGTATGACTGGAGTAGTCTCTTCTATAGTATGCTTAGATCTGGTTTTGGTTTTGACTGGGAAAGGAATTAAATCAAGGTTTCAATAGGGATTACTTAAGTCAAGGTGTGTTTGATTTCGTGGGCTCTCTGATATACAATCTTGTTCATGATTAGTGGCTGACCCAATATTTTAGGGCTCTTTACGAAGGGTTCCACCATACTCGTAGGCGCCTTATATGTTTCCTATGGTACTGTGAGAGTAACTTCTTGGGGCTAACCACTTATCGGTGCACCACAAAACTCAAACGGTCGATATCTTCTTGTGGGTGAAAGCTGCTCCTATTCTTAGGGGCTCTCCCTATATACCCAAGGGTATGTGGGAGCTCACAGTTGTATATGGGTGCTGTCTAAGACCCCGGTATTGGAGTTTGAGCACCCCTCACTTCACTAGACGCTTTACGGGCAATCTAGCTTAGCCAAAAACGACAGCTCCTTTGTGGTATTTTAAAACCCCCAGCACAGGGTTTCTAACTTAATCCACTAAAAATAGAAAAAACAGTGTGTTTTTTTGGGAAAGACACTTTAATGGAAAATGAACAGAATGAAAAAAATTACAGAATAGAAAAATGGAGGGAAGGACAAGAACTGTTGCATTTGCTGCTGCGGAACACGACCCTTGAAAGAGATCTGATACCACTTGTTAGGAACCTTCATATAAAAAGAAACATAACCGCATTAGCAATGCAGGAATTAATGGAATTGCTTATAAACTAAATGACCATGAAAATGCAATAACAAAAGTGCGCAAGAAAATAATTGATTGGAAATACAACAAACTTATGTTAATCAAGTGGACCAGCAAGTGGGCAACATCCTTGGAAGTAGAGCTCTGATACATACAACTCCAAATCCATGCCCTTACATAGACTCTTATTTAGCTTAACCCTAATGCTCAAGGTTCGGACCACATGAAAGAGGAGATCCAGGTGTGGGGAAAAGTATGGGCCTTTAACTGATTTAACAACATCATCAGTTTGTTTTGGGATAGTTTTCTTCTTTGATCTACCCATTCTTAAGGTGTCGGTCTCTGCCAAAAATGCACCTTTTACAATAAAATTTTACAAAATAATTTGACTAAGGTGTCGGTCACTGCCGAAAATGCACCCTTATAAGTCTTCCCCCTTTGGTTTTGCAAAAAATTATATCTCCCCTGTACGGGGTTCCAAGGGGCAGCGCAAAATGGGCGCTCCAGAAAGCTTTTTTTTTTACTGGTTTGTAAAAAAATTACAATATTTGCCTCTTAGGCAGATTAGCACAAAAATGTCATGTTGATTGCCTTTACAAGAAAACAAATTGCTCCTTTGCTTTGTAAGTTGTTGATGGTAATAATTGTTTTGCAAATATTTTCAATTTAATTATTTAAAAAAATAATTTAATAGAAGCTTAAAAAATAATTAAGTTTAACCTATAAAGGTTAAAAAATAATTAACATAAGCTTGAAAAGATTAAATTATTTAAATAAATAATGAAAAGAAAATAAATAAATTGCAAAACAAAAAAATATTTTACCTTAGGTTTTCGCAGCAAAATATTTATTTTGAACTGCGTGGGGTTTGAACCCCTGACCCTGCGGCTGTTAGCCCAACGACTGGCGCTCCTGCCAGTCGGGCTACGCCGCTCGACGGGAAGGAAAGGGAAGCTCCTTCCCTTTCTTCCTGTCCCCGACGTGAAGCGGAAAAAAAAATCCCGTGGGATTAATCCCACATCGCCCCTGCGGGTGATGCTTCACGGGGATAAAAGGGCAAACTCGCCCTGTTTGTTTCGATTGCCTGCGGGCAATCGGATGTCCCGCGGCTTTTTGCTGCACCAAGTGGCGTGTGGCCAGTCTGCCACGTGTCACCACGTCGTCTGTCTGGGTGGCACGTGGCCTGTCCGCCACGTGTCACCTCATCCGTCAGCCTCGGGTTTTGTTCCCGGGGTCCGCGTCCAGTCAGCCTCGGGTTTTGTGCCCGATTCGCCGCCTCGAAAAACATCTTCGATCCTCCTCGGGATCCGGTCCAGTCTAGCAGCCCCGTCCGGTCCAGTGCCTCGAAAAACGTGTCAGTCTGACCTCGGGAAATGTGTCGAGTCAGATTCAGTCCGGATCGACCTCGGGATCCGTATCCAGTCAACCGCAGTCGTCAGATCTCGGGATCTGTGCCTGGTCAAGCCAGTCCAGCCGCCCTCCTTTCGAGTGCAGGTCTAGTTTCGATGCCTCGGGATGCGTGCCCGAGCAGGTCCAGCCTTGCCTCGGGAAACGTGCCCGCGTCTACGCCTGTCTCCTCTCAGTTCTCGGGAAAAAATGTTCCCGAGCAAGTCCCGAGTAGGTCTTGCTCTGATACCATGTCAGTGAAAGACGATAGTAATTGCATTGAACATAACAAATAAATAATACATGCTATGCCTAATTAGTCCGTAGAAACCGGATCTAACACGCCCACAATAGTAGGCAGTTCGAACAGTAGCTAACAGTTCGAACAGTAATACTAACAACTAACTTAATAATGTAATAATAGATAGCATATACGCTAACAGAGCTATCAGTTCCTACTTATAATAGAAGTAAAGGTTACATCGTAATGGGCCCATACACACACCCAAGGTTCAAACATACACCAACACTAGACAAGTACATAACAATGGTTGAATTAGGATAGGGTCCTAACATAATACAACACAAACAAAAACTTAGATATTGACACCCAACAATAAATCTATTTGGGGAAAGATAAAACCCAAACTACATAGCTTAAGGGAAGAGATAGTTATTACCAAGGTCCATTAGCAATACCTTGGATCAGATGTCTCCAAGAGTTACGGAGCTTTAAACCATCATCCCTACTGAGTTTATGTGTGTGATTTTTAATTTCAATTGGCTCTATTAGTTTTAGTTTGGTAAGTTGTCTTTAGTATTCATCACAAGAGTTTTAAGGTTCTGGCTACACACTTGAAACTTTGAGAGTCAACCAGGACATGGTTTCTGTTCCGTAAGGTAAAAATATTTTGTATGAGCATATTATTTGTATGCTATATGTTTGGCATATTTTATTGAGAAAAATTGATTGCCCACCTTCACACCCTCCCATTATTCTTGCTAGATTGTAGATTATGATTATTTTTATGTTTAATAAACGAACATGACTCATATGGTTTATATTGTTTTTTTTGGGCTGCTTTAGATTGGATGCCATTTTCTGGTTTTTATTTTTTGGTTTTGATCATGTTTCACATAATTATTTGCAGGTATCCTTACCTGGCAGTTGTGCTCAACTTTAGCCAGTCTTGGGCATTGTATTGTCTGGTTCAATTTTATACGGTGACAAAGGATGAGCTAGAGCCAATCAAGCCTTTGGCAAAGTTTCTTGTGTTCAAATCCATCGTATTTTTAACATGGTGGCAGGGTGTTGCAATAGCAGTTCTTTATTCGTTTGGCATTTTCAAAGGCGCTTTAGCAAAAGGCCTTCAATCCAAATCAAGTGTTCAAGACTTTATTATATGCATAGAGGTGTGAACAAGGAACTACTTTTATTTTGTATTCTAGGTTGACTCTTCACCAAAATCATTTTAAAGTTCTAGATATTCAAAATTTCAATCATGCATATATTCCTAGGCTGCTGAGAGGTAGTGCATGTAATTTTAAGCTCTATTTATTGTTTCAAATGATGGATGAATCATTAGAGCCAATGGGGATTAACATTGACAATGTTTAGGGGGATTATAACATTTTTTAGGGAGATGTTGGAATTGAGCTCCATATAATCCAAAAATGATGTTTTTGCATTGGTGGTCATTAGTTTTGTTGATGTTCTGTTGCTCCTCTTGCTTGCCCCTCTAGAATGATAACACCATACTTAGCAGATTACTCTTACATCCCAAGTCCAAGTCAAGTTTATTGAGCCTAACAATTTGGGGTGAGTTGAGATGTTGGCTGATTTATACAAGGTTCCTGAGTGTATAATGCTTGATTTAGTCAGCCAGGTCAAACTAAGCAATGTGTCCATGGTCTGTTCCAATGACAATACGAGGCCAATATATAGGGTTCTTTTATGGTAGGACGGGATCATATTGAATTAGGATGATTTTCATCCTGACTAAAGATGGTTTTTGCACAACTATTTCCGACTTTTTTTGGTAGGAGAGTGGTGATGCTTCATAAATCATTTTTATTTTCCCCTACAATTTCAGTAACGGGGAGCATTTTTTAGCATTCCTAAGTTTCCCATGCTATCAATAGTATGGAGCTCAGAGAATGAAAAATCCCTAGTTTATTTTTGTGTGATTTCGTGTGCCCTATTATTGTTTTATTTTCTGAGATTTGTGATGGATCTTTTCCAAGTCTGAGGTTGATACTGAGTCTTCAAGTTGCTGATTTTGAGCCAAGTTCCAAGTCTGTCTTCTGAGGTTGATACTAACAGTCTGCATTCTGAGTTGAAGTTGAGTCTCCTGTTCTTCATGCATCTCTGTTAGATCCTTTTAGCATTTATTTTTCCATACCTTATAATTTCTGAGCTCTTCAATTAAATAATAAAGAATTAATTTAGATCCCAGATGATATGTGAAAAAATGTGAATCCGCAGTTCATTAGCTGAAAGAACTGAACTGGTCATAATTCACTTTTCTAAGATGCCATGATAGGCCACTATTACAGGCATCAAGTCAACTAGGGTAAATTAGGCCCAAGTTCTGAGAATATTTGCAAATAGCACATCACCAGATCATAGCACACAAAGTTTTACAAGAAACTTTTGCGTACTGATACTGTTTGAGGAATAATTGACCTGAAAGTAATAGATGCCTTGATTTTGATATATATATTTCTTTGAGTTATATGAGATTGAAATGAGCCCCACCCCTATTACATAATGACCACACAGTGATATTAAATTAGCTTGTAAATTTTGCATGTGTCTCTTGGCAAGATTTGAACCTAGGTCTCCTCTTTAAGTTGAGGAATACAACCAGTTGAGCTATTGCCATTTGATACCTTTGATTTTGATATTTGTATGCTGCAATTTGACAGATTTGTGAAATTGCTTTCAGCACAGATGGGTGTTGCTTCTATTGTTCATCTCTACGTATTCCCTTCAAAACCGTATGAACTCATGGGAGATAGGTGTGTTGGAAGCGTCGCTGTCATGGCAGATTATGCCTCTATTGATTCTCCTCTAGATCCAGACGAGGTCAAAGACAGTGAACGTCCAACAAAGATGCGTGTTCCTCAGCCAGATATTGAAACTGGACCTGGAATGACATTTAGAGAAAGTGTTCGAGATGTGGTTTTTGGAGGTGGTCAATATGTGAGTCATGATAAATTTACTGATTGTTACAATTCTGAATGTTTAAATTTCTTACTTACAATACTGATTTGCAATTGCTTGGGTTAAATGAACCAGTGCATATGCTCACAAATAACCTAATTGTGTTTGCAGATTGTAAAGGATGTTAAATTTACGGTCTCACATACAGTAGAACCTGTTGAGAAAGGATTTAAACGGATTAATGAAACATTTCATCAGATCTCACAAAATATAAAGCGTCATGAGAGAGAGAGAAGGCATACTAAGGATGACAGTTATGTTTCATCCTCAAATTCAGCCAACAGAGTAATACGGGGAATAGATGATCCATTGTTGACAGGAAGCATCAGTGACAGTGGGATATCCAGAAGCAAGAAACATAGAACGTCCGGGAATGCAAGTGCTGAAAGTGGGGGAGAGAGCAGTGACCATGGTTGTGGTCGTTATGAGATTCATGGCAGAAGATGGATTTCTAAGGACTAATGGTGGAGATCATTCTGCGTTGTAGAAATTTCTTCAGGAGGTTCTGGAAATTATATGCTGTCATTTTCCATGTTGATGTATCTAAATGTAACTGAAAACAGTAAAATATTACCCTGGGTTTTTAGCCTCAAAAGTCGGAGGACTTGTCCAGGAGCAGCATCCATTCTTCCAATGTATCAGTATATATTCCAGGTGCTTGTCAAAGGTGTTTACCTATTTAATTGTTGGAGCTTTAGCTATAGAGAACGGAGTAGCTGAATTGAATATCCCATAGAGCAAATTCAGGGAATATGTTCTTCAGTGGTGATACATTTAGTCGATCTTGTGTTGTCCATATGGATAAAATCACCTTGGGCATGCAATACACATAATGCAATTTATCATTGTTGAAGGCTGTATTGTGCCTTTCAGTCTTTCCCATATACATTCCTTTGAATTTTTGTAGGCAAGATAAACTTCCTTTATACTCATGCATGGATTGTGGCAGGAACATGGAAAAAATCAAGACTTCGTGAAGTGTAAAATATCAAGGAAGGCCAGTTTTTTGCGGATGCCAACTCATTTGGAATGTTATTTGCTCCTATAGTTTGATTGAAATGGAATGGTTTCTACTTTGCAGAGTTTTTATCATTTTCAGGTTCTCTTAATTTTTTTTCAGTAAATCTATTAGTTCTGCCTAAATTAATATTCTATTTAAAATATAATTTTAATTAATAGTTCAACAATGACAGCGCAGTGATTAGGGCTTTGGCTTTTTTTGGGGAGGTCTAAGGTTCAAACCACGGTGTAGCCAGAAGGGAATATGTTGGATGGTAGTGGCCGAGTCTTTACCAGTTCAATACCTTAGAGGGTTGGGTTCCATTAATTTCATTTAACCCAGTGGGTTAGGGTTTATAATGACAGCATCCAATGGTGTTACTGATTCCTTGTGTATATATACATAATTTTAATTAATGCAATTTTATTATAAAAAATTTATATGATTTTTTATAAATAAATTTTATTGTTAATTAATTATATGACATTAAAATGAGCGCCATCCATACTACATCATAATCATGTTACTACGATTTTTCAATAAAATTTTAGTAATTATGCATTTGTTTGTTGGCATGATTTGAACTTAAGCTCATGTTATTTGATTTTTTTTAATCAAATAATTAATTTTATAAGATTAATTATTTTTGTATATGATCACTCTTTTACCTAAAAGTTAACTGAAATGAAATGAAAGATTTTAATTACGTCCGCGAGACCCAAATATGGTCCGCGAGACCCAAATATGGTCCATGGGACCTCAAATATGGAAGTACAACTGCTCAAATCATATCATATGATCTTTAATATCTTTAAGAAGGCTGTTCTTTCTGCTGCTGATTTGGGTTAGCAATTCCCCAACTTTTTTTATTTTACTGTCTTGAAATAACTTTGTCAAAACTCGGGCACTTATAGATGAAGTGTTCCTTTGTCTCTACTGCCCTTGTGCTGCATAAAGTACATATCCTTTCTTCCTATTGTTCTTTGGGTGTTGTCCATCTCCTTGCTTAGATATGAGAGCTAGTCCTTATTTGAGCAATGAGGATTTTTTCCTTCCACTTGATTTCAGCGCCTATATATGCTTTTTTCCTTGTGATCATATGTTGGGTTAAACTTTGCAATATAATATTGTCTTTTCTTGCTTGCATTTTTCCACATTCCACTTATAAACTTTTCATTCACATAGCTTTTGATGTCTTTGTTGAAATTTGGGCATTCATTTATGTTGATTTCCTAACGTTTCTTCCATTTCTGATTTTGTTTCATCCATGTGTTCTTCCGCCTATGCAACTCTTCGTCCTTAGCTGCCCTTGGCCATCTGTGGTTTTTCATGTTTTCTATTTTTTTCAAGTAACATAACTGCTTGGTCATAGCAATTGGTTCTAAAGGAAACATTCTAATTTCAGCTAGAATAATTTCACAAGGGGTTGTGACCTTAATTTTGAGAAAATTTGTGATTAGATATTTTTGAATCCTTTCTATTTGCCTCCATTTTGCCTTTGTTGTGTCACTAGCCCACACCTCACAACTATAAAACAAAACCGGTGTAACAAGTAGGCCAAATAAAACCCTGGTGGTCTTCCAATCCCACAACTCGGCATTCCTACACCTATTTTGAAGTGCATACAGTGCTCTCCAACCGCTGAGTTATTTTCATCCTACATGTATTCCAATTGAGTTTGTCATGAAAGTCTATGCCCAGGTATTTGTATTCTACTACTACCTCAAGTGGTTCTCCTGCAAACTGAAAATTGAGCCGTTGCTTCTTTTTTGCTGAAAAAATCATGATTTTTGTTTTGCTTGTGTTTACTTGCATCCCAACTTCCTTACAAAAGAGTTCTAGAGCTCGAAGGTGATCTCCTAGATCTTTGGCTGTTTTGGCCACAAGAATTACATCGTCTGCATACATGAGGAGTTTTACCATATATTTGGCTAAGTGCACACTCTCTCCCCCAAATTTGTTTATCCATTCTTCTAACTTGTCAATGTACAACCCAAATAAGGTAGGAGATAGAGGGCAACCTTGTTTGACACCTATGTCACTACCAAAACATTCAGATAACCCTTCATGTGTTATGATTCTAGCTTTTACATGCTCATATTGTGAACTGCTACCTTGTAGTGAATTGAAACCTCTAGCTCTTCCATTCTGCTCCATAATTTTTTCCTTGGCACTGTGTCAAATGCTTTTTTGAAGTCTACAAAACAACAAAAAGCCTCCTCTTTTTTGTCCCATATTTTTTCCATTGTGTCTGAGTGTGATACAATGATCAATAGTTGAGTGGTTGGGCCTAAAACCTGCTTGTCCCTTTTCCCTTTTCTTCTGCCCATATACTGATCCTACGCTCTATCATTCTCCTAAATAACTTTGCAAATAGAGGGTTGATCATGATAGTTCGATAGTTTGAGGGATTATTTACATCTCCACTTTTAAACAAAGGAATGGTCAAGCTAGTTGTCCACTCGGTAGGGAAACCATTTTGTATGACCTCATTGACAATTTCTTTGATCTGTGGTGCTAGAATATCTACCCCCATTTTATATGCTCTGCTTGAAGATTGTTTGTCTCGGGCTTTACCAGTTGCTAACTTTTTTATCCCTTGAATAATGTCTTCATTTGTGAAAAGTTATTTCTTGACAGTGATAAAAGGGGGTGTCTCCTTCTGGTTACTACGCTGATACAATTGTTTTGAATACTCCAACCTCTGATTAACTGTTATGCTATTTTAAGCTTGCATCCTTTTTATGCTTAGCTCCTTCCAAAATTTCTTTGGTTCATGCTTCCCTAAGTAAATCAGTTATTTTCTCATTTTTCCAGTGTATTCTTCTTTTTTTGCCCTTACCAGTTTCTCATATGCTTTTCTGTTTTCTCTTGTTTTACCCGTTGGTTCCTTTAGTAATCTTCGCGCTTCTTTGCAATCTTCATCAAACCATGGGTTGGTTGGGAAGCTATTCCTTTCTTTCTTTTGAGGTTTAGCTCTCTTGCATTTGTTTAGAGCTTCTTGGATAATGTGCATTAACCATTCACTCTTACTGTAACCCCTGCTACTATGAGGTAGTTTCTCCCTTTCCTGTAACTTGTTATTTAATACCACCCTAAAATTTTGTCGATTTTCATCTGTTAAGAGAATGTTTCCCTTGTGAGGATATTTGTTTTGATTGCTTTGCAAGTGTTTTTCCCTTGGTTTGTCTCCTTGCATTCAAAGTTTCATAACAATTGGGTTGTGATTTGACTTAAGTTCCACTGGAGAATCTTCCACTTCTAGCTCCTCTATTTTTGGTATGTAATTTTGTGAGCATATTACATAGTCTATTACACTTTGTCCCTTATATGTTTTGCATGTATACCTTTATGAATTTTTCCATTTGGTCATCCCATTGCAAATAATCAAGTTGTGTATGCTGCAGAGGCCTAACAACTCTTCTCCATATTGCGTGATAGCCCCATGCTCACCTTCTGAAGTCCTGGTCCACTGCTGATTTTCCTCTTCTGGCATCCAAAGAGGATTCATCTCAATATCTTCACTTCCTTCTAAAATGTTAGCTTGCTTATTTGCTGTCCTTGCATTGAAAACTCCAATTAATATAATCTCCCCCAACTTACTGTATATTGAAATATCTCTTTTTAGGGAGGAGTATGGATCTTCTCTGTTAAGGTCATGTTTCTTATAGAATTTAGAATTCTTGGGAGCAAAATAACATGCTGCTATGCTAATAACTGACTTATTTTGTAGGATCTTTATCCAGATGTACTGTTTGTTTTCATCTTGTTTTTCAATATTAATGATCCTATCTCATTCCTCTTTTATTAAAACCATAATACCCCCACGCCCTTTGCCATTTTTTGTTGCTTTATTCCATAATGCTATTTTTTTGTATCTCACAAATTCTAGAGTCCTACATCCATTATGTTCATGTGTTTCCGTCAGGATGATTATATTTTTGTCTCTAGCAATGGGCCCTAACCCGGGTCCTCTTCTCCAAGGGTAACCTCTACAGTTCCAATTTACCATCGTAAGATGTTCCCGGGCGGGCCATACTCCCTATTAGTTTTGTTTAGATGTGATGTATGCCTTTCCATTTATTAAATATGCCTGTTTCCTTTCATTCCTTGCTGCCCTCACCTTTTTCCGTTCTTTGTTTCTTTCTTCCTGCTGTAAAAATGTTAGGTCATCATCTAAATAGAATTGTGACCCTTTCAGCATGCCTCTATTTTTTAGTAACCTTGTTTTGTCCTCGTAGCTCATCAATGTGACCCGGATATGCCTATCTCTACCGCCTTCTTTCAACCTGCCAATTCTGCTTGTTTTTTTTATTTGACCTTTTCATTGTAATCGATCTGACAAGAAGTCCCTGGTTAAACGGTTTGTGTCTTCCCTATCCCCATAATATTTCAACCCTTTGATGATTATATTTGATAACTTCTCATGTCTTTCTTTCTCTTCTGTTATTTGAATTTTTATTTGCTTCTCTATCAACTCTTTTTGTTGATTGACTAGGTCTTTTACTACTTGAGACCATGTCTATCAACTCAATCTTGTTTTAATGATATCAAACCACATCAACTTAAATTAGTTATATAAACTCTGAAAGATAAATCTTATTTTAATGATATCAAACCACATTAACTTAAATTAGTTATATTAAACTCTGAGGATAATCAGGTTGTTAAGTTATATACTTATAATATAAATGAAGTGTAAATCAATCTTTCAAAAATTAATTTATTAAAAAATAAAAATAAAAAATAAAATTTAAGTTCCAATAAACTGAGTTTCTCGTACCCTTTTCCATCTTTCCCATTTTGGTCAAGTATATTATTTAGTAAGATCACCAACCCATTTTGCTCAGGTATATTATTTAGTATTTTTATTTTAGTAAGATCACCAACTAACTTGAGCAGTCTTTAAGAGAATAACCATTTTGGTCAGTATATTATTTATTATTTTTATTTTAGTAATATCACCAATTAACTTGAGCAGTTTTTGAGAGAATAAATTATAATTTAAAATTATTAAATTATGAAAAAGTTATTGAAATTTATCTTAAAAATTATAATAAAAAATTGTTATTTCAGGTAAAGCCTTGTGGTTTTTAAATTTACATCTTCATAAGAAAAAAAGTAAAATGTTCAAATTCGAAGATAAAATAATATCTGACTAAAAATAATAAAAAACTAATCAACCAATGGATATGGTTTTAGGAAATTTCACGAGTCTCAGAATGAGATGAATGCTACTAATGAGATTTAAAGAATAAGGACATGGATAAAGTAGTAAACATGTCATTAGGCCTTCTATTCTAAAATATTATTTTAAATAAAAATTTTATATTTTTTAATTGAAATTTTGATCATAATTTCTGGGATCCCACTTAATTATTGTAGTATAAAGATGTTGATGGACACAATAAAATATAAATTATATTTTGAGTAAAGACAGTTTAAAGAAGAAACCATGCCAATATCTTCAGATAATTTTGAAGTGAGACCTATTATTTAAATATCAATAAAAAAAACAAAAAATTTCAAATTATGCGTTGTAATTAATAAGGTCATACAATTGAAAGATATTAGAAGTTGAGTCCATGTAAATATTATGGTGGAACAAATTATATTATTTCATACCATCAACACTTTACTTATAGATATAAACATCAAACAACTTGTGTTTCTAAATTACCTCAAAATTCTGTAGTTTCAAAGTGTAAGTATCCTCATTTTTTAAAGTCATTTTAGATTTTTGTACTTATGTTTTTAAATTGGTTACATAGGATTAAAAAGAACATGATCACTTAGTGGTATTAAAACAACATTTTGTAATTATGTTTATATCATTGGCAAGATTTGAACCTATGTCTCCTCCTTGAAAGTCAAGGTATTTAACCTATTGAACTTACGTCATTTGATTAAAGTTATATATTTATTATTGTTTTATATTTATTTGTTGTGTTCAATTCCCTTACCTGAATTATTTATGATGTTTATAAATCTATCTATTTATAGGTCTTGAGACTATAGTTATAGAATCAAATTTTAAAACTTACTGCAACATGGTGATCATTCTTATCTATATAACTTTTTCAATCTATGTTTCATCTAGTCCTTAATATATCTTCATTCATACTTAAATTATTATTTAGATTTTCATTCATTATATTTAACACTTATTATTTGAATAAAATTCTATAGTTTTGATAGCAATTTTCTAACCCTTGATTCACGTTTGTTTGTTGTGTTCAATTCCCTTACCTGAATTATTTATGATGCTTATAAATCTATCTATTTATAAGTCATGAGACTATATTTATAGAATCAAATTTTAAAACTTACTGCAATATTGTGACCATTCTTATCTATATTAACTAGTCCTCACCTCATTGCCTATATAACTTTTTCAATTTATGTTTCATCTAGTCTTTAGTATATCTTCATCCATACTTAAATTAATATTTAGATTTTGATTCATTATATTTAACACTTATTATTTGAATCTTTGATCTATTAAAGCGATGATCTTATTTACTATCATAGATAAGATATATTTAATTTGTTAATTCTTATCAACCATTTTTAGTTCTTTGAATTACACGTTTTAATATTTTCAATTTGAGTCACCTTGATGTTAGAATTCAAATATGATATTAATTCATTCTATCTTTGTGATATTCATACTTTTTTTGAAGATACTACTTTTTTTTTGATTGGTTGAAAGAAGGGGTTTTGAAAGGGTCCCAGAACCTTTTATAATAAAAACACAACAAAAAAAATTCTCTAGGAGACAAACGAAGAACAGAAAACGCTGGGAGACAATATCCATAGGACCTTCAAAACCGGGAGACAATCTCCACAGGAATAGAAAAATTGAAAAGAGGTTTCCTGCCCACGAAAACCTTCACCAAAAAAATTGAAAAGAGGTTTTCCGCCCAGGAAAACCTTCACCAGAAAATTTCAAAAGAGGTTTCTCGCCTTGGAAAACCTTCACCAGCAGAATTGAAAAGAGGTTTCCCGCCCTGGGTGAAAAACCTTCACTAGCAGAATTAAAAAGAGGTTCACCAATAAATTTGAAAAGAGGTTTCCTGCCTAGGGAAACCTTCACCAACAAGCAGAAACAAAGAATTTGCACCTGCAGAATAGAATTTGAAAAGAGGTTTCCCACCAAAGGAAACCTTCACCAACGAGTAGAACTAGAGAACCTACATTAGCAGATCAAAAATTTGAAAAGAGGTTTCCCTCCCAGGGAAGCCTTCACCCGTAAGCTGAACCAAAAGGAAACAAATGAAACTAATGGTTGGCTGCAAAGGTTGTCTCGAAATAATGCGAACCAAAAACATACCTCCACCACCTATCGGGGTCCCCCCAACCACCTGACCATGAATCCAAAACTAGAACCCGTCCTCTGCAGCCATTGTGAAAGGACCAAATCCCCCTCAAGACCACACAAACCTATAGAGAACAAAGTTCAAAGGAATAGACTCCTCATCATATGAAACAGAGACCCCCAACTCCCCAAGGGCATGCATAGGGAGCCAAGACTGAAACCCCTCAAATGTGGCCATCGTGAAAGTACGAGATCTCTCCCCTAATGAGACAAAAAATTACAGAGAAAGGTTCATGAAAGCTCCTCCAACATGGGCACAGGACCAAGGCTGTCTTACCAAGAGGTGATCTCAAAAACCTCTTCTTCATGGGTATCACGGAAGCCCAAGGTCTTCCTCCCAAGACCAAAAACAACCACAGAGAAAAGGGTATGTTAAAATGCCTCACATAGACTGCACAAGGCCAAAACACATTTCCAGCACTGCTTGACCAGGAGGGCATCCAAAAAAGGCCTTCCTCCACGTCATGAAGCGCTAGGTCTTGCCCCAAAGACCATCCAAAGTCGTGGAGAAAAGCCCAACGGACCACCTCACACATCAGATAAGCTAAGGACAAATCAATCACCAAAGAAGCACTCCTAATCCACATCAAAGAGAACCACGCTCACCAGTCCTGCCAACACCAAAAAAGGGAGCAAATCCGCTCGGGATCACCTCCAAAGAAAGCAAACAAAAAATCCACTTGAGATCACCTCAAGACTGGAGCATGGAGGGAGTGAAAAATTTAGAACGATGGCCTTCCACCTAGAGTAGGAGGTCTCCTGCCTCGCTTCCCCTTTGAAGATATTACTTTATTCTTACCAACCATTTTTTGTTTTTTGAATTACATGTTATAATATTGTAGAGTAAGAAATTTGGAACGGTGGCCTCCCACCCAGAGCGGGAGGCCTCTACCTCCCCTCCCCCTTTGAAGATACTACTTTATTATTACCTACCATTTTTAGTTCTTTGAATTACATGTTTTAATATTGTAAATTTCAGTAATTTGAGTTACGTTGATGTTAGAATTCAAATATGATATTTATTCATTCTATCATTGAGATATTCATACTACTTTATTCAAATCAATTATTTGTATCATTTTGATAGTTTTTTTTTCAATTGGTTAAATGGGATTGACACGGTCTCCACCCGTATTACATCATCACCACATAGTGGTATTACAACAAAGCTTGGATATTATGCATGTATAGTTTGACAAGATACTACTTTATTCTTACATATCGTTTTTAGTTCTTTGAATTGCATGTTTTAATATTGTAAATTTGTGTAATTTGAGTCACGTTGATGTTAGAATTCAAATATGGTATTTATTCATTCTATCATTGAGATATTCATACTACTTTATTCAAATTAATTATTTGTATGATTTTGATATATACATATTTTTAATTAATTATATGGGATTAACACGGTCTCCATCCATATTACATCATCACCACATAGTGATATTACAATAAAGCTTATTACATCATCATCACATAGTGGTATTACAAGAAAAAGCTTATTACATCATCATTACAAGAAAGCTTGGATATTACATGGCTTGTTTCAAATGAAATGAAAGATTTTAATTACGTCCGTGAGACCCAAATATGGTCTATGGGACCTCAAATATGGAAGTACAATTACTCAAATCATATCATATGATATTTAATATCTTTGAGAAGGTTGTTCCTTCTCCTGCTGATTTGTGTTAGCAATTCCTCAATTTTTTTTATTTTACTGTCTTCAAATAAATCTGCCATAAACTCGTTCCCAAGTGTTTCTTTGTATTTGTCACGGATATCTGAAAAACTCGGGCATTTATAGATGAAGTGTTCCTCTGTATCTATTGCCTCTATGCTGCATAGAGTACATATCCTTTCTTCCCATTGTTCTTTAGGCGTTGTCCATCTCCTCTGTTTCACATCTAAGCCTATGAGAGCTAGTCCTTATCTCGAGCAATGAGTATTTTTTCCTTCCACTTGATTTCAGTGCCTATATATGCTTTTTCCTTGTGGTCATACGTTGGGTTAAAATTTGCAATATAATATTGTCTTTTCCTGCTTGCATTTTTCCACATTCCACTTCTGAAATTTTCATTCACATAATTTTTTGTCTTTGTTGACATTTGGGCATTCATTTATGTTGATTTCCCAACGTTTCATCCATTTTTGATTTTGTTTCATCCATGTATTCTTTTGCTAATGCAATTCTTCATCCCTAACTGCCCTAGGCCATCTATAATTTGTCATGTTTTCTATTTTTTTCAAGTAACATAACAACTTGGTCATAGCAATTGCTTCTAAAGGGAACATTCCAGTTTCAGCTAGAATAATTTTATAAGGGGTTGTGGCCTTAATTTTGAGAAAGTTTGTGATTAGATATTTTTGAATCCTTTCTATTTGCCTCCATTTTGCATTTGTTGTGCCACTAGCCCACACCTCGCAACCATACAACAGAACCGATGTAACAAGTAGGCCAAATAAGACCTTGGTGGTCTTCCAGTCCCACAACTCGACATTCCTACACTTGTTTTGAAGTGCATATAGTGCTCTCCAACCACTTTGAGTTCTTTTCATCCTACATGTATTCCAATTAAATTTATCATGAAAGTCTATGCCCAGGTATTTGTATTCTACTACTACATCAAGCGGTTCTCTTGCAAACTGAAATTTGAGTTGTTGCTTCTTCTTTTTGTTGAAAAAATCATAATTTTTGTTTTGCTCGTGTTCACCTGCATCCCAACTTCTTTACAAAAGAGTTCTAGAGCTTGAAGGTGATCTTCTAGATCTTTGGATGTTTTGACCACAAGATTTACATCATTTGCATACATGAGGATTTTTACCACATATTTAGCTAAATGCCCACCCTCTCCCCCAAATTTGTTTATCTATTATTCTAACTTGTCAATGTACAACCCAAATAAGGTCGGAGATAGAGGGAAACCTTGTTTGACACCTATGTCACTACCAAAACATTTAGATAACCCTTCATGTGTTTTGATTCTAGCCTTTACATGCTCATATAGTCTATGAACTGCTACCCTGTAGTGAATTGGAACCTCTAGCTCTTCCATTCTACTCCATAATTTTTTCCTTGGCACTGTGTCAAATACCTTTTTGAAGTCTACAAAACAACAAAAAGCCTCCTCTTTTTTGTCCCATATTTTTTCCACTATGTGTTTGAGCATGATACAATGATCAATAGTTGAGTGCTTGGGCCTAAAACCCGCTTGCCCCTTTGCTCTCTTTCCATTTTCTTCTACCCATATGTTGATCCTATGCTCTATCATACTCCCAAACAACTTTGCAAATAGAGGGTTGATCATGATAGTTCGATAGTTTGAGGGATTATTTACATCTCCACTTTTAAACAAAGGAATGGTCAAGCTAGTTGTCCACTCGGTAGGGAAGCCATTTTGTATGACCTCATTGAAAATTTCTTTGATTTGCGGTGCCAAGATATCTACCCCCCATTTTATATGCTCTGCTTGAAGATTGTCTATGTCACGGGCTTTACCAGTTGCTAACTTTTTTATCCCTTGAATAATGTCTTCAATTGTGAAAAGTTCTTTCTTGACAATGATAGTATGGGGTGTCTCCTGCTGGTTACTACACTGATACAGTTGTTTTGAATACTCCAACCACTGATTAACTGTTATGTTATTTTCAGTTTGCATCATTTTCACACTTAGTTCCTTCCAAAATTTCTTTGGTTCATGCTTCCCTAAGTAAATCAATTCTTTCCTCCTTGTTCTAGTGTATTCTTCTTTTTTTCCCTTACCAGTTTCTCATATGCTTTTTTGTTTGCTCTTGTTTTACCCGTTGGTTCCTTTAGTAATCTTCACATTTTTTTGCAATCTTCATCGAACCATGGGTTTGTTGGGAAGCTATTCCTTTCTTTCTTTTTAGGTTTAGCTCTCTTGCATTTGTTTAGAGCTTCTTGAATAATGTGCATTAACCATTCACTCTTACTGTAATCTCTACTACTGTGATGTAGTTCTTCCATTTCCTGTAATTTGTTATTTAATACTACTCTAAAATTCTACTGATTTTCATCTGTTAAGAGAATATTTCCCTTGTGAGGATATTTATTTTGATTGCCTTGCAAGTGTTTTTCCCTTGGTTTGTCTCCATGCATTCGAAGTTTCATAACAATTGGGTTGTGATTTGACTTAAGTTCCACTGGAGAATCTTCCACTTCTAGCTCCTCTATTTTTGGTATGTAATTCTATGAGCATATTACATAGTTTATTACACTTTGTCCCTTATATGTTTTGCATGTATACTTTCTTGAATTTTTCCATTTGCTCATCCCATTGCAAATAATCAAATTGTATATGTTGCAAAGACCTAACAACTCTTCTCCATATTGCGTGATAGCCCCATGCTCATCTTCTAAAGTCCTGGTCCACTGTTGATTTTCCTCTTCTGGCATCCAAAGAGGATTAATCTCAATATCTTTGTTACCTTCTAGAATGTTAGGGAGGAGTATGGGTCTTCTCTGTTAAGGTCATGTTTCTTATAGAATTTAGAATTCTTGGGAGCAAAATAACATGCTGCTATGCTAATAACTGACTTATTGTAGGATATTTATCCAGATGTACTGTTTGTTTTCATCTTGTTTTTCAATTTTAATGACCCTATCCTATTCCTCTTTTATTAAAACCATAATACCCCCATGCCCTTTGCCATTTTCTGCTGCTTTATTCCATATTGCTATTTTTTTGTATCCCACAAATTCTGGAGTCCTACATCCATCGTGTTCATGTGTTTCCGTCAATATGATTATATCTTTGTCTCTAACAATGGGCCCTAACCCGGGTCCTCTTCTCCAAGGAAAACCACTATAGTTCCAACTTACCATTGTAAGATCTTCTCGGGCGGGCCATACTCCCTATTTGTTTTGAATTTGTTTAGATGTGATGTATGCCTTTCCATTTCTTAAATATGCTTGTTTCCCTTCATTCCTTGCTGCCCTCACCTTTTCCCATTCCTTATTTCTTTCTTCCTATTGTAAAAATGTTAGGTCATCATCTAAATAAAATTGTGACCCTCTCAGCATGCCTTTGTTTTTAAGTAACCTTATTTTATCCTCGTAGCTCATCAATGTGACCCGAATATGTCTATCTCTGCCTCTTTCTCTCAGCGTGCCAATTCTGCTTGCTTTTTTTATCTGACCCTTCCATTGTAATCGATCTAACAAGAAGTCTCTGGTTAAACGATTTGTGTCTTTCATGTCCCCATAATATTTCAACCCTTTGATGATTATATTTGATAACTTCTCATGTCTTTCTTTCTTTTCTATTATTTGAATTTATACTTGCTTCTCTATCAAATCTTTTTGTTGATTGACTGGTTCTTTTACTACTTGAGACCATGTCTTTGCCTTTGCTAATTCATTTCGTAGCTCATTTTCTCTTGTTTCCATGTTTTGGAGTGTTTTTTGTACCTCTTTTATTTGATTTGCATTTGTTTTTTCCACCTCTATTGCATCATTGATTGGGGGGTGGATGGCTTGTTTGAGGACATGCCATTCACGTTGACCCATGTTTGCAAGGTTTTGTAGCTTTGACACTTGCTCCTTGAGTTGGTTGTTTTCCTTTTCCAGCCTCTGAATGGTGTTTATAACGTCATCTGATTTAGTTTCTCTTAATTTCTCCCTCATTTCCATGCTTTCAAGTTTCTCTTTCATCTTCATTAGCTCTTGCACATAAAGTCTTGGTGCCCACATGAGTGGTGTAATTGTGGGACTGTAAGTTTCTTCCTCATCTGAAAACTCATTTTGGTGATTTGCCTTTGATTGTTCCTTATTATCCACCTGTTTATGTGGTAGAATAAACCTCGGTTTCCTCCTTGAATGTTGAGGAATGTAATTGGTTGAGCTAATGCCATTTGATGTATTATTTTGATAATTAAATATCTATTTATTATCACTTTTAATTTTGAATTATATTTTTAACTCCGTCACAATAATTATTTATTTGATGTCATATATATTTTTCTTGATTAATATTTCTTATACACACCTGCCCATGAGGATTGAACCCGAGTCACATCACCGATGATGCAAGTGGCATCCTTGCGAGTAGACCACACTCACGCAGATGATGCCATATAATTATTTGAACTTGGTGTCTTTATCACTATATGGTATGTACTTCATTTAAGGTTTTAATATACTTCCTTGATGCATACCCATTATACATTTATTATTATTAAATTGATGCATAGTTGTTTGAAGTATTTTATGCATTCATATTACTTTTTGGATCTTAGAGTAAAGTTCAGATGTTTTGTTTGGAAATTAGAAGTTTTTAAATATTTTAATTAATTATTCTTAAGTTTTTAATAAAATCAAATTTCTATTTATTTTGAATAACTTAATTTTTTATTTATTTTTGAATAACTGGAGAGCAAGTGGGTAATTAAAACTCTCCAGTTATCGAGAGGCCCAGGTTCAAATCTCTCCCCTCACATGTTGCGGATATGTTGTATATAAAAGGTTCCTCATCAAAAAAAAGAAAAAAGAAAAAAAAAGTGAATTAATTTAATTATAATTAATTCATTTGTTTTTAATTTCAATTAAAATTTTTAATCTCTAATTAATTAATTAAATTGTCATTATTAAAAAACTATTTTATTTTTTATCAAATAATTTCGATTTTTAATTAATTATATGGGATTAAAATGTGCCTTATCCCTATTATATTATGATCATGTTATCATTGCATTTCAACAAAATTTTAGCAATTATGCATATATCACTTGACAAGATTTGGACCTAGATCTTCTACTTCAAGGTATCTAACAACATGAGATCATAATATTTGATATTTTCTCATCAAATTATAGATTTTGTGTGATTAATTTTTTTCATATGACCACTTTTTTATCTAATTTTATTTTTGCAATTAGTTGACACAGGTTTTTATTTAGGGGTCCTGGTCCTCTCATATTGAATGGGGTTTGAACCTTGGACCTTTCAAAGAAAGGCCAAAGCCCTTATCACTGCTGTAAATTTACAACTCACTTTTTAACCTAAAATTTAACTCATGTTCTTTTAATAATTAACATTTTTAAGTTTCAATAAATTTTCTCTAACCCACTATATACGATTCAGTATTTTTATTTAAATACGGTCACTAACTTGAGCAATCCTCTGGATATAAATAATAAATTATTATGTGAAATACTAGATTAGAAAAACTATTGGTAAAAATGTTGAAATTCAATCTTAAAAATTATACTAGTAAGTTATTATCTCAAATACAAAGTCAAGCATATTCCAAATTCACGTCATGATGAGAAAAGTTAAATGTTCAAAATTCTAGTTTAAATTGTAAAATAATATCTGACCAAAAAAGTAATAAAGCTAATCAAAACAAGGGCATTCAATGTGATTTAATCATGAAAAATCAATGGGTATGGTTTTATGTAACTTCACTTGTCTTAGTATGAGATGAATGGCACTAATGGGATTTAAAGATGAAGGACATGGATAAAGTAACGAAAGAGTCACTAAGCCTTCTATCCTAAAATACTATTTTAGACATGAAGATTTTAGATTTTCTAATTGAAATATTAGTGATAATTTTTGGTATTTAATTAATACCGTATAAAGAAGTTGATGTACATAATGGAATATAAGAGCAAAAATGGGTTGAATAGGAAACCCAAATTTCTATATCTTCAAATAAGTGTGAAGTGAGACTTACTATTTAAAAAATTTTGATAAAAGAGAAAAGATGTCAATTTACAGTTGTAGTCAATAAGGTCATACAATTATCCAGGTATTGTAGGTGAGTTGGAGAGGAGAGGGCAATCCTCCAAGGGAGGTCCCAGGTTCGAATCTCCACCCTACCAAAAAGCTGAATTGGGTACCCAAAATCCAATTGATAATGTTGGCGCGGGCAAGGTTGGGTACGACCCCCATGTGACTTTGACGGTGTAGAACCCCCTGTTCGTGGTCTCTTAGACCAAGGCGGCCCCACAAGGGATTTTTTGCTTAAAAAAAGAAAAAAGAAAAATGCCATACAATTGAATGATGTTGGAAGTTGAATCCATGTAAATATCATGGTCAAACAAATCATATTATCTAAAATTGATATTATCCCAAGCATTCTAATTTACTTATAGAGATAAACATAAGATAGCCTAGGTTCCTAAATTACATCAAAATTCTATAGTTTCAAAATGTAAGTATCCTCATTTTTTACACATTTTAGATTTTTGTACTTATGTTTTTAAACTGGTTATATGGGATTGACTGTAATCACATAATGCTATTATAACAACATTTTGAAATTATGTATGTATTATACTTGGCAAGATTTGAATCTATCTCCTTGAAATTTAAGATATTTAACTTGTTGAGCTCGTGTCATTTGATTAGATTTATATATTTATTATTATTTGATAATTCTAAAATTTTATAGTTTTGATAGCAATTTTCTAACCCTTTATGCATATTTATTTGTTGTGTTCAATTCTCTTACTTGAGTTCATGACTATTCTTTTATGATGTTAATATAATCTTTCTTTTTGCATTATCATTATGATGCTTATAAATCTATCTATCTATCCATCAATATTGAGACTATTTATAGAATCAATTTGTAAATATTATAGTAGCATTATGATCAATTTGTATCTATACCAACTACTTATCACCTCATTGCTATTTAATTTTTTCAATCTTGGTTTCATATAATACTAAGTTATCTTCACTCATACTTGTAAAATTATGATCTAAATTTCCATTCATTATAATTGACAATCAATATTTTGAATTTTTGATTGATTAAATCATGAATTGCCTTTTTAACTATCATAGATAAAATCTATTGAATCCATAAATTCTTATTTATCATTTTTAGTTCTATGAATTATATATTTTGATATTGTAAATTTGGGTCCTATCTTAGTGTTAAAATTCAAATATGAAGTGTATTCATTTAATTAATCGCTTGATTATGAAATTCATACTACTTTATTCAACTCAATCATCTTTATCATTTTGAGAGCTAAATACTTGTTTATTATTATTCTTAATTTTGAATTATATATTTAACTTTATTGCCATTATAAGTGTTCACTTGATATCATATAAATATTTGAATTTGGGATCTTGATCATCATCGTTTAAGGTTTAAGCATTCTACCCCAATGCATACTCATATATTTCTTATTATTTAATTGATGATAATCCGTTGAACTATTTTGAGCAGTCATAACACTCTTGTATCCTATAAAAGATATTATATAATAAAGTTTAGATCTTTTATTTAGATTTTTTTTTGTGTAATGCCCATTTCTTTTGAGACCCCTTGATAAACTAAATTTTATGAATAACTATCAAAATAATGTAGGATACAATGAAAAATAATACGAATTTCCAAGTGATAGACTAAAATGGTTTGCTAATGTAATGAACCATGTTATATGATATCTTGTTAAATCAAATATAATTTTATTTGTAATGAATTCATGTTGCAATATATGGTATTAGTATATTAGCATTTATTATGATGGTTTTATGGAATATATTAAACTTGTGGGAAGCAAGTGTTATGTCTTGTAATGACAAAGGTAACAACTAAAACAAGATAAAGTGGTTCAAAAATTATATGGTTTATGCTACCATTATTCTATTCCATTCTATTCATTTCTATTAAAGCTTGAAATTCAAAAATTAGAATGTGTATATAAATTATCTTATGCCAAAGGTCAAGTGTGAATGTGCTTGCATGTGTCCTATATTGACAAGATTAGGTTATAATTAAGGTAAATCAAATAAGACCACTGCAGATTATTACCCAAAGTAGTGGCTTCAAGTTAATTTTACTTCACTTTTAACTATTGAGGAGGTTGGTGAATCCCAAATGGATAGAGAAGAAATGTATACAAGTTTGATGCCAAGCAACATCTGTTCTCCCAATCCAAAATCTTAATATAGAAGTAAATATATAAATTTAAAAAAATAATAAAGGTAAAACTTGAACCACTCTACAATTACTTCAACCTCTCTAAGATAAAATCGAGATCTACAGGAAGATTGTGACATCCCTTAAAAATGAGTATAGAAAAATGGTTCTAAAGGGGGAAGAATGATGCAACTACTAACCAAAAGAGGAGAATGAGAAATTATCCATTATACTAAAAATGGATTGATGACATAGTGGGACGAATAAGATGTGATTACTCCAAAAGTGACGTGTGGTTGGAAGGAAATGAATAATATGACCCTAAAAAATGCGGGGAAGAAAAAGGAGGATGAAGGAATGAAAAAAAGAGGGAAAAATGAGTGATAATATAGGACTTGATTTGAGAAGAAGCAAACATACTAGTAAATATAAACATCTAAAGGTATGCATTTATGATCCAAATTAAATAAAGAAAAGTAAAATTAAATGTTAATGAAGACTCAAATCTACATTCCTCTCCTAGCCATTAAATTTTATATCATGTCCTTGTGGTGGGTCTTGTGAGTTGTGTATTATCCTTAGATCATGAAATTGGTTTAACAATTCTTAATTATCCCAAAACCTCTATTACATGTTAGATGTAAATGTTAGAAGTCTTTTTCTTAATTGTTGAATATTGGGTTGTGCGATTTTTGACTTCATGAGTTATTGAATGTGTAGTCAATTATTTAAGGAATGATAATATTGCTTTTCATCCTGTGTATTTGTATTTTACTTATAAGCCAATAAGATATTAAATATGTAGTCTAACCTAATACGTTTTGTTGCTTGCCATCTCACTGAGTATCTTGGTGCAATACAAGAAAAGTAAAATGTAATTCGTTTGGATTTCAAACAAGGGGTTACTCAAAGGGTAGTATGGACTACTTATATGTCAATATGGAGAAAAGAGCAATAACTTCTCCATGTTGTGCTTAGAGGGGAAAGGAGTTAGTGGAGAGTGCCACCTGTAAATAAATATTGGAGTATGTGCGACATCTTTGAGGATGGATAACATGTAGATATATATTATTAGAGAGTAAACATGACTTCTCCAAGGCCAATCTAATCAATGAGGTTTTTAGGAGCTCAAATGCCAATGTAACTAGTCCGTGTGCTCTAAATGTTGTTGATATCATATTGTATACCAATATAGAAAGAGTATAAGTCCTCCAAAGAGGGATGAGTTCCTTGGATCTAGAAATAGCTGAAGTGTAACTATTTTAATATGGACATGACTCATATACTTGAATCAAAATATAAATATGATAAACTTAGATGTGTAATTTATGTTGTATGTATGATTATAATACTACACTATGGGATTTATATGTTAATATATGCCTTGTGGCTTTTTCTTGTGTTTTATTTAATTGCATTATGATCTTCTAGTGGATGCTTGCTAGTTGGTGAAACAAAGATACATAGGTGCCAATCCTGTTAGCATATAATTTTTTTTTCACGGGATCTTAAGTTTAAATCCTCACATACATTCAATAATAACAATGACAATAACTTACTGAAAATATTATTGATAAATATATATATATATATATATATATATATATATACTACTTTATCAATACAAATCTAATGTATTGCTGTCACAATACTCCTTGATAGGTCTAATAAGTGATATAGATTATATGCTTAATCTTGTTTTGTAGTTGCAAATATGATGAGTAGCTAAAAATATTTGATGTTTTAAATATGGTACTATTGATATTTTTCTTGATTGCAGGACTAGGTGCGGGGTACTAGAAAAGGGATCTAGAAAAAGATCCATCCAAGAGGCTCAATTAATACCTGATTTACAAGCTAATAATTAATATTAGTATTGGTATTAAATAAAGCAATTATGAGAAGATAATTAGCTTAATTATTAATGATGTTTAGCATTAATAAGAATTTTTAATTGTTTGATTCTGCATGATGGGGATTGTGATTATTTTATCTAGGGTGTTGTCCATCTCTATGTCTTCGTGTCATACAGATAAAGGGGTAAAGCATTATTTAAAATGGGCAAGGGATAGGAGATCCCGTGAGTGCCTCTTATCATGCTTTAGTGGGAGTTAAATAAAATATCTCCTTGTCTTCTCCTTCCACCTTACATAGGTTTAATATTAGTTAAGTAGAAGCATGGGATAGGAGATCCCTTGAGTGCTTCTACTTGCCCTTAGTGGAGATTAAAATAGATTATCTCCTTTGTCTCCTTTCTCCTCCACTTTGCATGGGTTTGATAATATTTTATTGGAAAGAGGACCTCCACTCCTCTAGTGCTTATCCTTTTGAGATTATTTTTATAAGGACCCCTCCTCCAAATGAAGGGAGGAGGAAGAGCATATTTGCTAATGGGAATTTAATATTGATTAATAAATGACATCTTACTATTCTAATAGTAGCCCTTTCTAACTTTGGAAAAAAGGCCAAAAAGAGTAATGACTAATGGATTATGACTCCTATTTAAATGGATGGAGGAGAAGAGAAGGGCTAAAAGGGGAATAATTTTAATTATTAAATAAGAGCCACCTTTATGACTCATAAAGGAGGATGACTTTCCTTTAAAATAAGAAAGGAAGGAGGATTAGACAACTAGCAATAAATGGGAGGCAATATTGGAAGGCAACCTTGGGAGTAGGAGAGAAAGAAGAGGGTCACTTTGAGGAGAATATTGGAAGGAATCTAGATGCTAAGAAGACTCTTCATAATCTGGAGAATTAGGTTGGAGCTACCAGTTCTCTTGCTATGTATTGTTTGAATCTTGCTTAATGCTCTGTTTGGTTAAATTTAAGTTGAATAAGGCTATCTATATTTTATTTGTAATATATTGTTTGATTGTTGTTTCTTCTTAAACTCCATTGGGCATATTTTATAAGACCCTCCAATGGTCTTTTTTTGTTTGATTAAATTTTTAACTCTGGTTGCTTTTGGGAATTTGTTAATCTTGATGCCATGAAGTTTTCCCCTAAGATTTGTAACCATAGAAAGCTTTACTTTTTATGTTTTGTAGTTGAGGATGTTAGAGGTTGGATAGTTTGTTTAAATGCCTTAGTATTTTCACTCTTCTCTCTCAGCCCTATAATTTTGTGCCTCTGTTTGAAACAAAGAATGCTACCATTATATCCTAAGCTTTAATGTTTTAATTAACTTTTATCTGAGCACTATTGATGCGTGATATCATGTTATGACACCTGTCCTCAAGCAGGCTCAGATGAGAAGGATCTTCCTAGGCTTTTATCCCACACTTGATGTGTGGTAGGAATAAATCATCTTAAACTATAAAGCCCTCCCTTTTATCCTCGACCACCACCCGGTGGTCAAGGTAGCCACCAAGTGGGAACCACCTGAGTGTTGGCTGAAGCGCTTGCTCTAGACACATAACATGTTTGTATTTCTTTGACTCACTTCTTATTGTTGACCTTCCTTATGATTGGTTATGATTTGGCACTTCATGATTGGTCGATGATCAAGACTATCAATTTATGGGAAATAGATAAATTCTATTTAAAATTGAGAAGGGATTTGTCTGACATGTGTTATGGGGAGGATTCACATAGGTTTAAATAGGCTAATGCACCTATGGAAGGATAGCCAAGCATCTAGGCACTCAGTTGGACCATGTTTGATTGCCTCCCCCGTTCGTTGACTGCTCGACCCCTTTTTGTTGACCAATTAACTGTCTACAATATGGAATTCTATGCTTAGTTGTCAACTTTCCATGATTGGATGTCTTTTGTTGCTCTTTCGGGCACATTAAAAGGTTTTTAATTCTTAATAGGAAATTAGTCCCATATTAAATGTGTGGGAGATGTTGAAGCCTTTCTAAAAAGGGAATAGCCCCCTTTTAGCCTGACCACCAACGATGGTCAGGGTAGGCCTTGCCTGGTGGAGGTCGAGATCGAGCGTTGGTGGTGAATGCCTCATTAACTGTTTTACTTGCTTGGAAATTGGATTGATTGGATTGGATTATGTTGACCAAACTTAATCATCCTTTTTGAATGTTTGTAAACCATTTATTTTTGAAGAAATGAGATCACATGGAATATTTCCTTTTTGTAATTTAACTCTAGGTTTTGGAGACTAAAATCTAGATGAAACCAATCTATTTTGCAAAGAAAAAAATGGTTGAGTAAACTCAAAATGAAAGATTAATCAAATTGGGTGTCTTAAAAAGATAAACCTTGTAACATGCAACTATAGGTAATATTTTTATTGGATGTAAGTTAACTATAGTACAATTTTGTGGAGAAATTGTAGGTTAACTATAGGACAATTTTGTGGAGAAATTGTAAGTTAACTATAGTATAATTTTGTGGAGAAATTGTAAGACAACTATAGGATAATTTTGTGGAGAAATTGTAAGTGAACTATAGAATAATTTGGTAGAAAAATTGTAGGAAATTTTTTGATTATTTTTGTGGAGAAATTGTATGTTAGCTAGGACAATTTTGTGGAAAAATTGAATGCTAGTTGAAGGAATGTTTTGTGGAAAAATTGACCTTGTCTTGTGAATAAAACAATTTATTCATGGCTTGTTTATTAAATGTTTGTTGCCAAAATACTCTAAGCTCATTGAATGGTTGATGTCATTCTTCTTGAGAAAACACTTGTGCTCATTAAATAGTTGTTGTCATTGCTTATTGAATGGTTGTAGCCATTCATGGATAGGAACTATGTTGGAAAGAATAGATGAGGAGATCTATTCTTGAGAAGAGTATGGGCTCTTCTCCTTGAAATATGATTAATGATAGAACTGTGGAAGTTCTAAGCTAATGATAGAACTGTGGAAGTTCTAATATTTTGATAAGCAAACTTGGAAAGAATGAACATGGAGTTCATTCTTGAAGGGATTATGGGGTCCCTTCTTGAAATTTGTTTTATACAAAATGATTGTTGAAAACATGATACCTTGTTTGATGAAAACATATTAATATTTGATGTATTTGGAAAGAATGGTGTTCTTTTGTAACATAAGAATTGTGGAAATTCTTATGTATTTATATGGATGTTTTTTGGAAAAAGGAATCATGGAAATTCCTTATTGATTGTATTGGGAACATCATGTTTATGAAATGAAAAGATATGTCTTTGAGGCTAGGTTTTTCCCTTAGGGGTTTCCCAAGATATATGATGTGTTGTATCTTCATCTTGTGATCTTACATTTGATGCTTTCTAGATCTAGTTATTGGAGTTATGTTTGCACTTCAATGAGATGTTTATTAGAATAAATCATGGATATGAGTTTCATTTGAATATAGATGCAATGTTCTATACTTTTATCTTACATGGAATGCTCAAAGAGGAAGTATTTTATTATAATAATTTATGAATGAATGTTGTAGTCTTTTACATTGTTTAATGATGAATGGCTTATGATGCTATGGAAATATCTTGTGTACCTTACTTGTGCAACCTTTGCTTGTGAAATTCCACACTTAAAAAAAAAAATTATTCTCTCTTGGGTTGTTTTGAGTTGAGTAATGAGTGGGTCGTTACAATTGTAGATCTTATTTTATCACCATTACAATATTTTATCTTCAATATATACAACTTGGATATAAGACTCTTCACATTCACAAGACTTGACCTTTATACTTTTACTAATTCTTCATCTCCTCAAACTTATGGGAGATATTACTCTTCATATTTCTCATAAGAGAAAGATATTTTACTGACTTCAAAACTCTAATCATTACAAAATGACAAACTCTAAATGACTCATATTTATAAGACTCTTTTCACACCATAAACTAGTTATAAACTGGACTCAAATATTTACAAGGTACTTACAATATTCTTGCAAGGTACCAAATAATATAATACTTCCAACACTCACCGTATTGTATTATTTGGTATAAGGTCCATTGTCTTCATTTTATTTAGTCTTCTTGCTCTAACTATGGTGGTGATTTTTGGCTCTTGCATTCTTTTCTAATTCAAGTAGATCTTGTTGTGTGTATATGGTTTCAAAATAATTCAAACTTGTTTTGTCCAAGTGCCTTTCTAAAAATATCTGTAAGTTGATCTTTAGTAGGAGAAAATTTAATTTGAATATGATGATCTTGAATATGATCTCAAATAAAGCGGCATTGAGCCTCAATATGTTTAGTTCTTTCATGAAATACATGATTTTTAAATAGTTTTAGAATTCCCTAATTATCACAATTTAATACTATAGGATTTATTTTGATCCCCATATTTGATAGAATGTATTGTAACCATAGTGCCTCACATATAGCATATTTTACAACAAAATATTTGCTTTTGTGGATGAAAGTGCTATTGTATGTTATTTTTTTAATGTACCATGAAATAAATCCTGATCCAAGATGAACTTGTGTAGTCCGAGTCTAAATACCCATGTATATAGAAATTATCACTTTTTTCTTATACTCTAAACAATATTTTTTAGTATTGCTGATATAATATAGTATCCTTTTTGTTGCTTCCTAGTGGATTTAGGATCTTGCATAAATATGAAGAGATAATTGACAACAAAAACAATATATGGTCTAGTATTTGTTAGGTATAGAAGACTTCTTATCAACTAAAAATACAAGGTAGTAGATACTTGAGGTGATTTATCATATCTTGGTAATTGTCCTTGTTCCAAGGGAGTTTATTTAGGTTTGTAGTCCATTATTTTGTATTTTTCACATAATATTCTTTCATATTTATTTTGAGTGAGTTTGATATTATTCTTATTTTTCCAAATTTCTAAACCAAGACAATAGTGCAAAAGTCATAAATCTATCATTTCAAATTCCTTTATCAAATCATTTTTCACATTGTCTATCAAGTTTTTTGAACTTCCCGTAGTAACTAGATCATCATCATATACTACAAGAACCACTATTTTAGATCTATTTTTTTTAATATAAATATTTGAATGAGAGACACTTCATTTAACACCATGTCATAGAATATGGTCATTGATTTTGATATACCATTCTCTAGGGGTTTTTTTCAAACTATATAGTGTTTTTAAATTTACAATCCTTTTGTTCTTATCCCTTAGAAACAAATCCTTCTGGTTGAATCATGTATACTTTCTCTTCAAGACCACCATTAAGAAATGCACCTTTAACATCCATATTATATATTTTCCATCCAAACTGAGTTGTTGGTGCACAAATTGTATGAATGGTAGTCATTTTTGATATAAGTGGAAATGTTTCTTTATAATCAATCCCTCTATTTAAGTAAAACCTTTTGCAACCAATCATGACTTATTTTTGTCCATGGAACCGTTTGATTTATACTTTATCTTGTAAATTTATTTGCATCCTATAGTTTTTTATCCTTTGAGTAGATCAACTAAATCCCAAGTTTTATTCTTTATTAATGTTGTATATTCTAATTCCATTTTCTACTTTCCATTTTGGTTGACTTTTTACATCTTGTATTAGGTTGGTTCTATTACTAAGCTCATTAGCATCATATTTGCTTTTCCTCTTGTCATATTGTGAGTTTAATGTCTTGTAGTGGTGAGATCAAGTAGTCTTTCTAGTTTTGAGTCTTTAACAGTGTTTGTATACCATTTTTGCTCTTTTTTTGTTGAGGTGTTGCTATAATTTTTGAGTCTTCAACGTGTTCATTTATTAATTTTGATTCTTATTTTGAAGATTCGTCATGAACTTCTTTATATAATGTGATATCTAATATTAGGATTATAGTGTCCTTAGGATCAATATCTACTTTGTATCCTTCATCAAATACTACATCTTTGCTTACAAATATTTTTTAGTATATAACCTTTTGAAGTATCATCATATCCAATGAATATGCCACACAAGGATTTTGTATCTAATTTTTTTTTTTGTTTTGTTTTGGAATGTGCATGTATGCTTTACATCCAAAAATTCTTTGGTCTGTTACTAATGGCTTCCGTCCTTATCAAGCTTCTTCACGAGTAATATTTTTAAATATTCTTGTTGGATATCTATTTTAGATGTATATTATAGTATGAAAATATCTACCCAATATTGATATTCAAGATTTACTTCTTTAAGCATGCTACACAATATTTTTATAATAGAACATTTTTTTTAGCTATATCATTTTGTTGTGGTGTATAAGCTACAACAAGTTGCTTTTTAATACCACTTTATGTTAGAAATGATTCAAATTCTTTATACAAATATTCACCACCTATATCTAAGTGAAGAATTCTAATTGGTCATCCAATTTATGTTTCTAAAAGTTGTTTAAACTACTCGAAGTATATAAAGGCTTCTAAATTAAATTTCAAAAAGTATACCCATATTTAATGAAAATAATAATCAACAAATAGCTAAAAATATCTACGTACTTTAAGACTAACTACCATTGGTCCACATAAGTCTATATGTACTGCTTCTAGTGGTTTCCTTGCTCTATGTGAACTTAATTCAAATGGTACTCTATGTCATTTTCCAACTAAGCATTTTGGATAAATTGTAGATTGCCATGTTAGATTAGGTAAACATGTCATCATTTGATATATGTTCATCTTATTTAAGGTTTAAGCACTTATATTCTCTAACCTCTTATGCTAAATATTTCTTGCTTCTAATGTTTTTATTAATAGAGCAATATTTGGTGATGATAAAGTATTGATGTGGATCAAAAGAAACTAACAAATGCATTATTCAAGGTGCTTAAATAAGCACATAAGATGTACATAAATAGATGAAAACTCACTATTCAACAACAAGATAAACATATCTTAACAAACTAGATAATATAGCTAGCATCCTAACCAGCTAACAAACATGTTACACTAGAATAAAAACATAAGCTAACAAAATTACAAACATGAGCTATAAGAATATTCACATAATACAAGCATAGGCCTAATATAAAAAATAAATAAGCCTAAATACAACATGAATAATTAAGTCTAACTAAGCCTAACTATTACATTCATCAAGTGTGGTCCTCATCATCCCTCTCCACCATAGAAGCATTGGACTCCAATGCTTTCAAAAGGAAAGGAAAATCATGGGATATCTGATGATGTGATATCCAATGAGCCTAGTGTGGAAGTTGAACACAATAGGTGACAAGGTAGAAAGTGGTAGGTCCTTATGTTTGATGAGTCTTTATGTTGAACACTTGGTCTGAATCAAGCAAAAGCTAAAAATTAGGTACCACATCAACAAGATGGTTAATTCTAGGATCGATCTCAAAGTGAAATCATGGTAAGGCTTCAAAATATCCACATTAACGATGTCATGAGTACCAAGATGAACCAAAATATCAATGTGAAAGGTAGTATTAGAAACCCTTTAAATAATGGTGTAAGGCCCATAGCGAAGTGGTTTGATTTTACTATGTTCCTTGTTAAAAAAACATCATTTATCCAAATAATGCCAAATTCTATCTCAAACCCAAAATGGATGAGGAACATGGTGCTTATCCATGGCTTGCTTCTATTGCTGTTGAGTCCTTTAAAAAATTTGAACCACTCTAGAATGAAGAATTTGCAAGTTCTGGATGAAAGATGTTGCCTTATATTACTCCTAAATATGAAAAGTAGCAGAAGGAAAAGACAAAGGTAACTCATATGGTGCCAAGGACTGGAACCCAAGAAAAATATCAAAGTAGGAATGTCTAGTGGATGTGTGAATGAATCTATTGTAGGTATGCTCAATGTGAGTGAGGGTCAAATTCCATTTTGTTGGAGAAGTGTGATGCTAAATACTCAAACATTGAACAAGAGTAAAATTAACTACCTCAATCTGCCCATCTGACTGTGGATGGAAAGCCATGGAGAAGTTAAGGGAAAATCCTAAAATATTCCATAATGATCTCCAAAATTGATCCAAAAAAAAGAATCTCTATAAAATATAATGCTGGTTGGTAGACCAAAGGAATGCCATACTATCTTAAATAAAATTTGAGCTAAGTTCGATACTGAACTGGTCTTTCTGCATGGAATGAACTTATCCATCTTATTGAATCGATACATAACCATAAATATGCAATCATGCTACCAAAATATTATCAAGAATCCACTCAACAAGTCCATGGAAATACTTTCCCAAGGATGAGAAGGAATTGGTAAAGGAACACTTAGGCCCAATTTCTTGTTTCCTAGATTGGAATGATAATAAACAACACACTATCTCAAAAATTTCAACACATATCTCTGCATGTGAGGCCAATAGAAGAACTACTACAAGTGATGAAGAGTCTTGTGTTTCCTAAAATATCCATCATAGAGCGTAGAATGTGCCTCTTTGAGAAGAGACAAATGATGCTCTTGAGGTACACAAAGTTTATCCAAATTATATAATAATCCATCCTTCAAATGATAATCTTGAAAAGGACTTAGATTAGAAGAAGGATGTAAAAGATGTTGGTAAACTATACCAAAATTTGAATCAAGAGGATATTGGGCAGGCCAAGTCTAGAAACCAATGTGAGAAGTAGTCACTACTATCAATGTAGAAGTTGTTAGAGGGAAACTTAAATAATCGACTATATGGTTACTACTTCTATTCTTGTATTTGATCAGTAAGTGGAACTTCTCCAAGTAGGTTGCCCACTTCATGTGGTGTGTTTATTCAATCTTGGTCTGAGATTGGAGAAACTTAAGGGATAAATGATCAATATTTACAATAGTTTCTTTACCAAGAAGGTAATATTTCCAGATTATAATAGCTTAGACCAAGGCATATAACTCTTTATAATAGGTGGAATAGTTTTTTTTGGAAGCTAAAAAGCATTTTAATGATAGGCCATTGGATGGCCATTTTACTTAAGTACAACTCCAAGGGTAAAATATGAGGCATCTGTCTCTATCTCAAAAGGTTGAGAAAGATCAGGAAGGACTAGGATAGGGGTTGTACATAGTTTGTGTTTCAATGTATCAAAGGCACGAACATGATCCTTTGTCCATTGAAACATAACTTTGGCCTTAGTCAAATGATACAATGGGGCTACAATAGTAGAAAACCTAGGAATGAACTTGTGGTAGAAATTAGCAAGTCCAAGAAAACTCCTTAATTTAGTGATAGTAGGAGTGGGTCAATGGAGGAGGACTTTGAACTTGATATAATCTACTTAAATGCATTGATCATTGATGATAAAGCCAAGATAAGAGATGGAGGATTGAGCAAAAGAACACTTTGAAAGGTTGGCATACAATTGGTTCTCTTGAAGGGTTTGGAGAACTTGTTCTAGGTGAGCTAGATGAGCCTTCCAAGTGGGTGAGAAAACTAGAATATCATCAAGATAAATGATAATAAATTTTTCTAGGTTATTCCTAAACACTTCATTCTGTAGAGACAAAAACGTAACACCAAATAACAAGATATAGATTGAACTCAAAAAGACAATATTGCACAATGAATGATTTTTATTAATGGGGGGAGCCTCAAAACTCCATTGTTACAATAAAGAATATTTGAACTCTTTGATACAAATATACACAATGCTAGGGTTATCTGAAACCCTAGCTACAACATTGATGGTGTCTTCAAAATGCGTACTTGCTCCCAAAATATATGAGTGGGCTTCGTGTTATCCAATACTGGGCTACTTCAGTTTAAGCAACTGAACTATGCTCGTCTATCTCTAAACCTGCACATAAAAGATAATAACAAAGGGTTAGTAATAATTGTGAGAGCTCCACTATGTGAGATCCTAAAAAATTAATAAAACCCTAGCTATCCAATAATGAAATTGCAAGCAAATATGAAAAATTTAAAAATAATAACCAAAATAAAATATTTACCTTGTGATGTTTGCTATTCTCTAATCTATAATATTTTTTGTAGGTAATCGGTGTAGCAATACCCTAGCATCACCCGAGGGCTAGTAGGACTATAGATCTCTAATGTGAGATGCCCGTGGGTGCTCGACGATAGCAAAAAACACCCGTGGATGCTCAAGAATGGCGAAGGGCATCCAAAGATGCTTGGCAATGGAGGAGAAGCACCCGGAGGCACTCGAAAGTGACAGGGAGCACCTAAAGGTGTTTGATGACTAAAGGGAAAGTCTGTAGAAGTAGATCTGACTGAGAAAAAATGGTGATGATGGATACGGGGGCTATGGCGAGTGAGAATGGATGGAGAATGCAAGGATACTTGGATTGATTAGGAAACTTTGAGAAAACTTCAACTTAGGGAAAACTCAAGGGTTGAGACATAAAAATGACTCCTATTAATAATCCACACTAGGGTATGTTAGGTTTGAGCAACACGAATTGTATGACTCAGATTAAAACATAACAGAGGGTGGATATTAATTTTTGATGTGTGGCATGGATTGATGTAGATGGATGACTAGGATTAAGTAAAATCAGATCGCTGGGATTTATTTGCATATATAATATTTATATTTATTAAATATATATAAAATATAATATTAAAATATTAATATTAAACATATATTTAACAAATATTCCTAAATATACATAAATAAATGGGTAAAATTATGGGAAGACCATGATGGATGATAAGTGGCTAGGTTTTGGTGTCTACAGATATCCCTTTTTGTACTGCGATGCGTGAAACACAATGCGGTGCAAAAACACAAGATACTTGTTTTGACTAGATGCAGAAGCAACTTTCTCTTGATATGTGATATGTGAGCTTGAAGATAAAATAATGAAAGAATTTGGATTTACATATCTTACCCCCTCAATTGGCGAGTGAGTTTGCAAATGAATCTCACAAGCCAATTGAAAAATCTATGCAAATGAATGGTGGACGATATGAATGATGTAAATGTGATACCATTTTTGCCCCAACGGTATGAAGGGGATTGGTGAAAAATGTGAAATGATTGCATTTTTTTTTGCCCCAACAGATGAAGGGTTTTGTGGAAAATGTGATGAAAAATGTGTCTAATTTTACCCCAATAGATGAAGTTTTTTTTTTGTCAAGTATAGATGTCGTGATCATGTAAGACGTATCCCATTGTGGGAATATCAAAATAAAATATGGTTGCCCCAAATTTGAGGTGATTCGATGCTATTGAAGAATGTGCCTTCTAGCATCATTGATATGCAAAGATGAAAATGCAAAGAAAAAATAAAAAGAGTCAACTTTAGAGGCTCTGCTAGTGACTGTTGAATAATTTTATCGATTAGAACCAATCATCCTAGCTAGTGCCTATCTCTGTGATGATTTTCAAGGAATTGTGAAATAATGAAATGTATTTTTTTTCATGTGTTAATACCCACGAACTAGGCCATCAATGACAACTTTTGTGCAAATTGATCTTGGCATAGTTTCACCAAAAAAGTGAAGTACCAAATGTTGATTGTGATTTCAAACAAGGAGATATGGAATAATGAAAGTGACCAAGTGTCCTTATGGTAGGTTATTCATCCTACCAAATTGCATGGATGCAAATTACTGTAATCACCAAGTATATAGAATAACCCACTGGATACAAGGTTTGTTTGAATGTTGTTTGAACTTGGAAAATATGCAAATGATGATATGAAATGATGTATTAATTATGAGAATGATGATTATAATTGTTTTGTGAAGATTTGGACCATTTTGGAATGCTTTTGTAACTTGTTAAGGGGATTTATGATTTGTGGTTGAAAACGTGAATTATGCATCCAAATCAGCTGGAACTTTCACAAAACCTATTAATATGATGAAACAGATGCATGAATGAAATATGAAGTGTTTTGGTGGGGATAAGCCACTATTTTTTAATAATTTATTCTTTTATAAAAATTGATGCCAAACGTCGGTTGGCGCTTTTGGCATGCGCAAATGTCCACCAGTGTTTAGATGTTTTGCAAATGCTCTGGTGCACTTTAGTGTACCAAGAAAAACCCATGGGCATCTCAAGGTCCCTGAAGTAGCTATTAATAGCTTTTTGGGTGAGATTTGAGGTCATTTGGCATTTGTGATTTTGAGAAGCTGCATTTGGGAGATTTGGGTGAAGTGGAGTGGAGTGAGATGAAGTGAATTAGGCATGGAAGCTATGGTAGTGGAAGGAGCAGAGGTAGGGGCCAGAGCTGGAGTGTGAGTGGCTGAGGTAATATCCTTTTTGTGCAAAAAATTTATGTTTTTTTGTATTTTTTTGTTTGTTTTTTTGAACATGTGTAAATGATAAATGTTTTGTGCTGTACTGTAACTTTGGATTTTGGAGGTTCGACACAGGTTCTTGTCATACATTCTTGGATCTTCTTCATATTTCTTGAACTTGTGTTCTTCTTTGTCTTGCTTCATGTTTTGATCAAATAAAATATTAGTATTTTCATGAAATACTATATTTGCTAGAAGAGCTTTAGCTTCATGTACTTCTGCTTCATCTGTTAATTTGTGTACTTCATCTATCTCTTGGGCTAGGTGCCCCTTTTGATTTCCTCCTCTGTATTGAGTATGTTGTGGGTATTGCTATTGTGGTGATCTATATTGGTTCTGATATTGTCTAGGTTGAGACAACCTATTTGATTGTCCTCCTATGCTTTCCTGATTCCTTTGATGTTGATTCCTTGGATTGAATCTGCAGTAGTTGGTACTATGTCCTCCTCTCTTGCAAATTTGGCAATACCTATCATTCCACTTTGGTTTACTTCTTGGAAATGAAGCAACATTCCCTTGTGAGTTATCCTTTGAGACTAATGCATTATTACTCATTTCATCCTTCACTGAGTTTTCAACTTCATATTCTTGTAGTATGTTAACCAAATCATCAAAAGAAGTATCCTTACTTAGGAGTTGTAAGGATGTAACTAGATGTTTGTAATTTTTTGGTAGTGCTCTCAAGATGACTTGAACAAGAAATTTATCTTCAACTATTTCTCCTAGGGTTAATAACTTCCCTTTTGTATCTGCTACTCTTCTCAAAAATAGTTCAATGGTTTCACCATCCTTGACTTTCAAAGAATGCAATTGTGTTTGTAGATTTAGAATAGTAGCTTTATTTTTTCCTTCAAATATTTTTGCTAAAGTGTTCCATGCATCTGTAGAAGTTCTTGTTGAATTGATATATGGTTGTATGTCATCTAAAATTGCAAAAGTTATGATCATCAATGCTTTTGCTTCATCTTCCTCAAATTTTTGTATATCTCTATCATCTTCAGTAGGTTTAGTTTTTTCTCCTTTGACTATGTCCCAAAGCTTTTCCACTATCAAGATTGATCTTACTTTATTTTTCCATGAAGTATAGTTAGGGCCTTTGAGCAATTGGGAATCTGAAAGAAAGAGTTTGTTTGTAGTTGTCATGAGGAGACTATCTTATGATTCCCTAATCCTTTACAAATATTCAAATATTAATGCAATATTCCTTTATGTAGAACTCCTTTTGTCTCCCAAATTTATGAATAAAATATTTAACTCTAAATTTCATAAACTATTTTGAAGTAGGATTCCTTATTCCTCCAACTCTAGAAATTTAGAAAAATAATATTTGCAATATTTTGTAATCCTAATTTGATGTTGTATGCCTTATTTCTCCAACCTTAGCAATTTTGCAAATATCCACTTTGTTTTGTAAATCTAAATATGCAATTTTACAAAACTCAAATATAATACTTCAAATCCCAAAAAACTCTTCAAAATATGATAAAAGGCTTCAAAAATAATATTCTGATTTTTCTAAGGTTTTAAAATACTTATCACTCCACTAATATCTTTAAAACTTTAACCTTAGAATATATTCTCTTAGTTCCTTATTCCTCCTACCAATATAAGCCTTTAATATGAAAAATACTATGGTAGGTATTACCTCAAATATTTAGGCGCTCCTTCTTGACTTGTTGGGCGCTTTTCTTTCTGGTCAACCTTGCTTGGAATCTGCTATGTATGGCGCTTGGAAGATGCTTTGACCCTTTCTTTAATGCTCCTCCTTGAATTTTCTATGTATGGTGCTAGACTTTACTATATAAGTGCTACTTTGGCTATATGAGTGCTTCTCCTTTCTTTTGTCGAGTGCCACGTATTGTAGGCATTATAAGATGCTTTGACTCCCTTCTTGGTGGCTCCAACATTTATGAAATAATGAAATGGACACTTGGCACAATATTCCTTATTGTTTGGGAGTTACTAGACCTTTCTTGAGTGCTAGGTGATGATGTAGAGCATTGAGCGCTCTTCTTTCCTAGAGATTTACGTTATGGCTTATGAGCCAACTTTGACCCTTGTGCCAAATGGCAATATTCCCTATTCTTGCTCAGGACAAGTGTTACAAATATTTATGCATGCGCTCCTTTCTCCAACGTATGAAATTACAAGGCTTTACAATGCCTTTTTCCTTTCACTTTTCTCCAACGTATTCTTGTTTCTTTGTAACTACACTGTGTGAGGTTTCTTCTCTCCTTGGATGATGTTGGACATGCTCACGGATGGCTCTAGCTGTAATATGCTCCAATGGTGGCCCTATGGTATTTTCTTTGGTAGCTTGATCTATTGATAATCTTTTTTTGATAATGCACCCTATATTTTTCTATCCTTTTTACAATCTGCCTTGCTTTGAGTAGATAGAATGGCAGTGCTATGTAGTATTTACGTAGATTGATCTTTTGTAGGTTGTAGTTGATATCTTCTTGCTCCTTTGGTTGGCTAAATCTTGAGCTCTAATGGCTCTCTTCCTTTAGCACTCTTTTAGTGCTTCTTTCCTACAAATGGGTGGATGTTTATTGTAGAGCTTGCCCCCTTGTATTTTGGTGTTGAATGGTGCTCAATATGGTGGTGTTTTTCACCACTCTTTTAGTGGTTTTATTTACCACTTCTATTTGTACATCTGGTGTTTTTAAACACCTAAAATCTACCTTGAACTTGGAGCTCTTCTCTTTCCAAAATCTATTATATGTTGAGGGATATTCTTCCTCACAAATGTAGGATAATTTTACTTTTACATTCACTTAAAAAATAACATATACTATTCACTTATAACTCCTTTAAAAACTCAATCTAATGTTGTTATAATATTGTTGACTTCTCTAAAAATGAGAGTAAATCTATCTCACTAATGAATGTAAAATGAATCTGATATTTTTCTATTTCAAAACAACATATATCAAACTCCTTATCACTCCTATTAAACTATAACTTTTTGTTGTTGTAATATGCAAGATTTCTATAAAATCAATGGTGTGAAATGGTGTCTTTTCTTAGCTTAATGACACCTTAAAAAACTTCCTCTTTGCTAGCTCTAAATGGCTCTAAAATTTGATGCTCCAAAAACTCTTAATAGGCACCTTCAAAAACTTTGCAATAATAATCTATATGGCATCAAATTAACACACCTTTTTGTAGCTCCTTTCTTTGTAGCTTGTTGTCTTGTATTTGCTACAATTGCACCTTTCTTTTGCTATCAGTAGACTCTTCAATTTGCAGCTATAGTTGCTGCTTAAAATCAGCTTTCTTCTTCTTCTTCAAATGTGCTAGCTATTTCTGTAATTTGCAGCTTCAAACATTGCTCTTTCATTATTCAATTATGTAGGAGGACTCCTCCTTAGATGCTGCTAAAATCTGCTTGAGATTTTCTGTTCAAAGCTATCTCAAAACTATTCCAAATTTTTCTAAAATGTAGCTCACTTTCCTCTTTCAATGCTGCTCAAAATTGTAGCTTAAATCCCTTCTATTTTTGCTTACAAAATCTTGGTGTTGTCTTCAAGCCTTCAAATCTGTTGCTCTTATTTCTATCAAGCCTTCTCTTAGTTGGCTATTCAAATATTTTTTGAAAGCTTCTCCAAAGCTTTCTCTAAACTATAACTTTTCGCTTCTACTTTTTGCTGTCTTTTCAACTTCTCTTTCAACAACTTTGTGCTTTTATAAATCAGCCTACAAAACTTTGTGGTTGTCTTCAAATCTCTCTAAACTGTGACCTCTTCAATATTCTTGCTTTCTTTTGACTTCTTGCTTAATTTTGACTTCAACTCTAACCTCTATCTCTATCTTCTTTCTCAAGAATCTGAATGTCTTGAGTTCTCAAAATCTTCTCAAAATTTGACAAACTTCTTGTCAAATCCTTTTTCCTTTTGGGCTTGTTGTCGTATGGTGACAATTATCCCAATATCTTCTGGTCAGGTGCTCCTTCTGCTTGCAATATTCTACTTCAAATCTCTTCAAATGGTCACTGCTTTAGCTTCTACAATAAGGCTTTCTCTTGCCTTCTTTTCTTTCTTCAAAATCTTCTTTAGACCTCTATTCTTGGGTCTTCTAATTCTACAACCTTCAATTCTCTTAGTAAATGCTTTTAATGAAACCTTACCTTGGTTTCTTCAATTTTCCAACTATGGAAAATTCTTCAATGAGATCTCTATATTATTCTACTTTTATCTACAATAGGACCTTCTGTAGTCCTTCTATCTTCTGTCTTCAATCTTCAATCTTCCAATATTGGAAGTTCTTCAATGTGACCTCTTCTTGGATCTCTTTCTTCAATATGCAATCTTGCAATGAGAACCTTTTCTTGGTTCTTCTCAATATTCAATAAGATCTCCTTCTTGGACCTCCTTCAATGTCTACTTTTCTGCAACAAAAACTTAGATAGTAATAATCATATGTATTCAATGTTCTAGAAATAATAATCTTCACTAGCTATCTTAAAAACTAGTGGAATCAAATCTATACTGAATCCTAGTCTTCACGGGTTTTCCTTTCAACCCTATGGAAAGATTCTAGCCAAATAATTTGGAATCCTTTTTTATCAAGCTTATCAATAGGACCTCTTCTAAGGGTCTCTTAATCAAGGTCTATCTTCAAGACCTATAAATTTTCTTCTATTCTGACTTTGCTCTTGGAATAGGTCTATTCTCTTTTCAATATCAAGGTCTATCTTCAAGACCTGTAAATATTCTTCTATTCCGATTTTGCTCTTGGAATAGGTATATTTTTTCAATATCAAGGTCTGTCTTCAAGACTTTAAATGTTATTTGATTTTTCTTGGAATAGGTATATTCTCTTCTTCTCAATATCAAGGTCTATCTTCAAGACCTGTAAAATTTCTTCTATTCCGATTTTGTTCTTGGAATAGGTATATCCTTAAATGTCACTGGTTTTTCTTCAACACAGTGAGAAATGCTATCTTCTCTGGTTTCTCTTTCCAGAGGAAATTTCTTTATCTTCTCTGGTTCTTTTCTAGAGGTAATTTATTTATCTTCTCTGGTTCCTTTTCTAGAGGAAATTCTCTTTATCTTCTCTAGTTTACTTTTCTAGAGGAATTTTATCTTTCTTTTTTACTTTTCCAAAGGAAATTCTCTTATCATTATTGGTCTCTTCTTAACTAGTAGAAATATTCTTTCTAATGACTCTTGAGGCTCTTTCAATTTCTATCTAGATCTACCGTAGCTCTGATACCACTGTTAGCTTTTGATGAATGAATACTCAAAATAATATTGCCTCAAGATCAATAATATAATTGCAATATGAAAGATATAATAATGTTGATCAATCAAGCATATAAACTCAGAATCTACTATATAATAACTCAAAGAATGCTAATGCCAAATACTCAAAAATCTTTATTGAATGAAGAGATCAAAATACATCATATTACATCACCTTCCATTGCTTACATAGGTGACTCTTTCTCCTTCGCCATATCTCTTTTACATCAATACATCCATATATATAGAATGGAATGTGACTCTTCATATGGAGGTTTCTTGGGCCTCACTCTTCCTATGACTCTTCATCTTCCTACTCTATTGACACATGTACATAGGGACAACTATGCACATTTACATTACCAAAATATCATTGCACACTTGTGCATTACATTGCATAAAGTAAATCCTAATCTAAGACTCTTTTCCTAATCTATAGATGTACCCATGATGGTACATTGGCATGTACCAAATAATGTAATATATTCCAATAGTACAATATGGTTAAGAGTGATTTGTTTGTATGGTGACCATTTATATGATGGAAAACACACTATTGGTCAAGAGCTATTATAGGTGGAAAATATATCATATCAGTGTCTAAAAAATATATTAGCAAATAGGATATAATTGGTTTTTCTCGGTAAACTTCCTTTGAGGATTTTATTGAGAATTAGCTAGAACTAGTTTTTATAATACAATAACATTATTAACATTACCTGCTTACGAGAATCAGTTATACCATTTACCATGATATGCTTGTTCTTGTACTATCATTTTATGCTAAAGAAAGAGGTATTATCCTCATTCAAATATTTTAATAACCCTCTATGTTGAAGGACATATTCTATTCATTTTTCTAGGTCTATTGCATCTTCCAAAGAGGAGATATGAGCCATTTCTAAGGAGTATGACAGTTTCTCTTGTAAATTACATATGAAAATATGCAATAGATATCTTTGTGATGGAATAAAAGGATATTTCCTAACCAATGCATGCCGATGGGTTAAAAAAACCATTGAGAGACTTATTTTTACCTTGTATAAGTTGATATGAATAATCTATAATACACTTTTTTGTGATGTAGGTGGAAAATACTCGATGAACATTTCTGCCAAATCATCAAAGCTATTGATTGAGTGGTGGGGGTGTATAGAAATACCATTATAGGGTATCACCACCAAATATTTTAGGTAAGAGCTTTAAAACAATACCTCATCATAGGTAATGTCATCACAAACTACTTGAAAGATTCTAAGGTGATCCGTTTGGTCACTTCTCTCTTATATATTAAAAATATAGATGGATCTATGGGTTGGTTATGGTAGTCCTTATAGGAACACTTATTTCTTATGTATCCTTGGTTAGAAGCTAACTATTACTTAGATTATGAGTTTTCTTTAACCAATTATTCTAACTTATGTTTATATCCTATAATCCAAGATAAGGTACTTGTGGTGTTAAAAATTAAGGTTGTGTATTGCCAATGGATAATACTAAGAATGTGGATGGTATGATCTAAAAAAATCTTCATGTTATTAATTCTAATATTATTTGGAAAAATATAGTTAGTAGAGGGAATGTTAGTAGGAATAAGGATGTTAAAGAATGGATTAGAAGAAATCACATTTGAAGCATTAAGCATACTAGGAAAGGTATCCATATTTTAAACTTATGGAAGTATTATAAGGTAAGAGACAGGGAGATTTAGCCTATATGGATATGTATTTAGAGGTATAGATACTTAATTTCTAAAAGAAGATGATATATTCAATGGCCTCTTGACTATGGTTGACCTTTGACTCATAATGCCCCTATACAATTTTACCTTGTTGATATGGAAGGGCAAAACTGATATGGCTAGGTTGGGAGAGTTCCTCAATAATATTACCACCCACTCACCCCTATGAATACCTCATTGGATGTATACACCAAGCAAGTCACTCACTAGGAGGCTAGTAATTCATTTGATGGCATGGTGTATATTGATTGTGGTAATTGTAGAGTGGATTTTATGGAAGCATCATTACCAAAATTTGGGATTGAAAAAATAGTGATAGATATTGCTAGTTCCGTTGTTCAAGTGCTTATTGCTCTCAATGAACATTTTATCTCATTGTTGGATATTACCGGGAAATTGTATGAGTATCTCCTCTCACCCTTCTTGATGATCGATACCTATATAGTGAGCATCTCTAACACACTTCCAACTAACAACAAATGGGATAACACAAAACTATATAATTGTTGAACACACTCTAGTTATCATAGTTATAGTTATCTCTAGATGCTTTCTCATGGCTCTCATCATGTTGCCTACTTGTGTTCCTTGCATACCTCTACCTATTTTCCACTTTATGCATCTCCTGAGCACCACCCACCTATGTTCCACATATTTGAGTGTGCTAGCACCTCATACTTCCATCATCCTACTCGTCGACTCCTATGCACATGCACCCAAAGGCTCCTATGAAACACTTACATCTTGTGTACATACATATATGCCCAAGAGTAGGTTTCAACTTGACTCTCTTGCCTATGTGCTACTTGCCTGTCATGCTCTATCATCTTCTACACATGCCCTCGTCATTATTTTATAATTCCTATGCATATTATGTGGATTTTCTAGTGCAACCCCCATATATACCCCTTGTATATCACCTAACCGACCTATGCTTATACCACCCCATTTGTACCCATAGTTACTCCCATGACCAAAACTATGGCCACCAATAGTGTTGCCACCTTAGAAAATTTTAGAAGAACCTCCCATCAATCGCTTATTGTATCATACATACAGGTAGATATTTTTGTCTATTCTACATTGATGAAGTAGATAATTTTTTAAGTTCATAGATAGCCTATTGGTAGATCACAACATGGTGGCATTCACCATGTCATTCATGCAATGTACACTCCATAGAACATACAAGGAGTTTGTGCTAGTTGGGTCCACTAGAGAAATAAAAATGCTCCAAATAAATGCATTGCATTGGAAAATTATCTTGTGGTGTCATGGTGTGACTTCACAATGAGGAGAAAACACGATTCATTTCTACACAAACACTAAAAATCCCAACTTCTTCTCATTAATCCCACATACATTGTGAGTGGGCACAATAATGACCTTTATATGTTATTTCTTCCTATATATACAAGAATATAAAAATGGAGGCCCATAATGAAATGTCAAAACACTAAAATGTGCTTCCAAATATTTTTTAAAGATTATATTTGGAGGGAAAATTATTCTACCTATCATTTTGCTACCCGATGAGACACTATTTTTCTTGCAAATTAAAACATCTATCCTTTTTTGAGTACAAGCTTATATATACTCGTTGGAGATCATTTTCACAATCGATTCAATGGAAGAAAATTTTTTTCACTTTTGAAAAAGACTAATATGGCTAGTAGTGCACCAAAATTTTCTTCTTATTATTTTGTAATGCATTGGAATCCAATGCTTTTGTTGTTGGGAGGAATGATAGGGAATTAATAATAAAATAATTGGTTTAACTAGGTTTAAATTGAATGACATAATGTAGATTTTTAATAAAGGTATTTCACATGCCCATCCATCTTATCCTGTAAATTGACATGCCTATTCTCCTCTAAGGGCATTTTATTTCATGCAACTTATATAAGGGCTTCTAACAAGCCCATTGAATGCAATATTATCAGGTAAGGCTAGAAAATACCTATATATATGTTTTGATTGTTGGAGTATATTACATTATTTTATACATGCTAATGTATGCCCATGGTACCTTCATGGTACATATGTCAATAATAGATTAGGGTTGATTCATAAATTAGAGTGTGAGTTATATTTCCCCTTTTATGTAAGTGTGAATGTGCAAGAAATGCAAAAGTGCCATGTAAAGTTATAATGTGTAGGAAATGCACAAGTATCTTGTATACATGATAAAAAATATGTAATGTAAATATGTGCACAAGTATCTTAGATTAGAGAGTGCAAGTAGAAGTGGAAGAGTCATGTATAGGTGTGCATATGTTATAATGTCAAGCATTCATCAAGTATGAAAGTGTCAAGTAGTCAAGCCAAGAGTCATGAGACTTGGCATATGGAGAGCTATGGTCAGGTATCCAAAGAGTCACACTAATATGACTATATTATGGAGGCAATACTCCATAAAAAACATAGAAAAAAAGGAGAAAAAGTATTATTATCATATTTGTAAGAGAAAGAGAAGCAATAAAGCTTGTATACAATTTGATCAATTTTTTTTTTTGAAAAATAATTTGATCAATTAATATTGTAAGTTGTTCTTCATGCATAGTACATGAATGATTCGGGCTATTTATATTTGTATTTCAACATATTGTTGAATGTTATTTGAGTTATTATAAGCCTTGATATACATATTAATCTACTCATATTATTCCGCTCTTATCATTATATCGACCTTATGATAATGTGGCTATTTTATATTTGGATCCTATGAAATATAACATGTGATATTTTTTGGTAGTATAATGTATAAAAAGCAATCGGTGATATCATAGCTACCACTAGACTCTATCAAGATTGATAGAGTTTATTTTAGACACCATTATTAATTGATTTTATCTAGTTCAATAAAATTGATTAAGAGTCTATCCACTTTGAAGGCAATGAGATTAAAACTCCATTTTAAAGGTCAAATTGAGTAGAAAAGCAAGAGTCTTTTCATAGTTGAGGAATAACCAATTAAGACAAGGAATCAACTATATTATTAGGGCTGTTATGAAACCTTGACATTGGAGAGTTGAAGATTTAGGGACAAAGATATCCCTTAACCATTTCCAACTCAAAAACTATTTAAAGATTTAGGGATAAAGATATTCCTTTACATAGAGAATTAGGGACTTTCAAGTCACCTTGTCAATATATTGGAATATTTAAAGATAGCAAAGAAAGTAGCAAAAGTGTGAGAAGCTTCATACATCAGATAGAGAATATTTATTAGCTTCTAAGTGCAGTGATAAGAAAGTAGAGAAAAGAAGAATTAGAATATCAGGTTGTAGCAAAATATTTAATAAATAGATAGATATATCATCTCCTAATATATCAAACTCAAAGAAATATAAAGAAGCACATAGCTTGTTTTGTATAGCTTCAAGCATTTGATTAATTGAAGAGCTACAAGAGTAAATTTTCAAGTCCTAAAGATATTGACATTGACAAGAAGAAATTTTTAGGTCATAAAGATGTTGAACTTGACAAGAATAAATTTTTAAAGTCACCCTCTTGTTAAAGGAGGAGCTCCAAAAACTCCTTTATGATAATTTTATAAAAGCCATCGACTATTTTGATTGGATATCCAATATCATTCCTATGGCTAATATGAAAGGAACAATCACAATATATACTAAATTTAGGGACATTAACTTAGAATGTCCCAAGGACAATTTTACCCTACCCAACATAGATCAGATCGTAGATTTCACCACCAAATGTGGAATGCTATCGCTCATGGATGGTTTCTCAGGATACAATTACATTTTGATTACCCCTAAGGATTAGGCCAAGACAACATTCATCACTCCATGGGGTACCTTTTGTTGTAAAGTCATGCCTTTTGACTTGAAAAACATAAGTTCCACCTATCAACAGGCCATGACTTATATTTTCCATGATATGATGCATGACATTCTATAGGATTATGTGGCTGATATCTAGGTCACTCCATAGAATGAAAGGATCATGTCCATGATTTAAGGTGGATTTTTGAAAGGCTTTAGCATTTCCAGGTTTGTCTTAAGTCCACTACATGTGTGTTTGGAGTCACATATGGCAAGTTGTTAGGCTTCATAATTTCTAGGGTGAGGTATTTAAGTAGACCCCGCTAAGATAGTGTCTATCACTGACATGCCTTCTCCTCGCATCCTGACTGAAATACTTAGCCTGTAAGGTAAGCTTTAGGCTATTCGTCAGTTCGTTGCCTAGTTAGCCGATAAGTATCAACCCTTTCTTAAGCTTCTTAAGAAAGATGTTGTCTTCTAATGGGATTCAAAGTGTCAGAAGGCTTTTGATGACCTCAAGTAGTATCTCACTTCCTTACATGTTTTAGTTCCTCCTATGCTTTGTAAGAATTTGATGCTTTACATAGTAGCCACAACTCACGCTTTGGGAGCCATGTTGGCTCAACATGATGGTCAAAACAAAGAGTGAGGTATCTCCTATATCGATAGAACTTTGGTTAGCTATGAAACCAGTTACACTTCTTTAGAGAAGCTTTTCCTTACCATTGTTTTCACTTCCCAAAATTTAAGACACTATATGATCAACCATAAGATATTAGTAGTTACAAAGTTTGATCCTTTATATTATTTGATGTCTAAGCCCCATATTTTAGGTTGAGCTGTTAAGTGGGTGTTGTCCCTTAGTGAGTTTGATCTGAATTTCATAGGTTAGAAGGCTACCAAGGGTTAGGTAACCACCGATCAGTTAGCCTTCGCACCCCTAGAAGCTACCCATCATTTGGTTGTTGAGTTTCTCAATGTGTTCTTTAACATCAAAGCTAAATATCCAGAGTCTTGGAATTTCTTTTTTATAGAGCCTGATGCATGAAGGACACTAGTTCTAGAGTTGTTCTTGTTACCCCATAAAAATAACTCATCCTTTTGTCCTTTAAGCTTTGTTTCTCTTGCATAAATAATACTATAGAGTATGAAGTTTTGATCCTTGGCCTTAGAGCAGCCTTAGTGTTGTAGGTTAGAGTCCTTTTAGTATTTGGTGATTTTAAACTTGTGGTCAACCAAATTAATGATGTTTATCAGACTCAAGATGATAATCTAAAGCCTTACAAGGATATTGTCACTAAGCTTTTGTTTTCATTCAATCAAGTACTCATAGATTTTATCCCTAGATCATCAAACCATCATGCAGATGCCATGCCTACTACTACATCCTTGATTCCTTTGGAGTTGGTAGATGATCAAGCATCGATTATCATTAGATAAATTTTGAGCCTACATAACTTGGTTATTATATTATTTTGTTAGATTTTTTGACCATCAAAGATGCCCCATCTGAGCCATGGTATAACATATTTAATTTCATTAAATACGATTCGATACCTAATGGTTTAGATCACAATAAGTGTAAGATTTTATGCAAGAGAGCATACCAATTTGTTATAATTGGTAATACTTTGTATCAATGTTCTTTTGAAGGTATCCTTTTGCGATGTCTTAACTTCGATGAATCTTGAATTGCTCTTAGTGAGGCTCATGAAGGTTCATGTGGATGTAATTTTAATGGTAATGCTATTACCAAGAAGCTACTTTGGATGGGGTACTATGGCCTTCCATGGAGAAAGATGCATGTGATCATGTTCAATGTTGTGACAAGTATTAGTGCCACAACTACCTTGTTCATGATCCTTCTCAACACCTTTAGGTTATTTCTTCTTCTTGACCATTTTCCATGTGAGGATTGGACATTATAGGGAAGATTAACCTAGTGTCATTTGATGGTCATAAGTTTATCATAACAATGATAGAGTACTTCACAAAATGGGTCGAAGCCATACCCTTGGCTACGGTGAATAGAACTTAGGTTTCTAAGTTCATCTTCAACTAGATCCTCTATAGGTTTGGGATTCCTTTGATGATTGTTTCTAATAATAGCACTCCTTTCAAGAACAAGGATGTTCATAAAATTTATGTTGAGTACAAGATTCAGCATAGGTGGTCAACTTCGTATTATAGTCAAGGTAAAAAATAAGCCAAAGCATACAATAAGTCTTTGATCAATATCTTGAATAAGTTGGTTTGTAAAATCGGTTGTGACTAGCATATCCAACTTTATCTTGCCTTTTGGGCCTAGAGTACTAGTGTGTGTATTCCCATAGACACCTCACCATATGTCTTGGTATATGGGCTTGAGGTAATGTTTACTTTTGAGATCAAGGTTTCCTTGTTGTGCATCCTATTTCAAGATGCCTCGATCCATGATGAGTATCACTCACACCATTTGCACCAATTGGAGATATTGGATGAAAAGCGGTTTTATACCTTAGAGTATTTACAAGCTAATCAGAATAGGCTCAAGTGATATTAATCTAGGAAAGTTTGTAATCCTTCTTTTGAGGTTGGGGACCTTGTCCTCAAAGAGAACCAAAAGAACACCAATGCTCATTCTGATCTTCAAGGTAAGTTTCAGCCCAATTGGTTAGGGCCCTTTGTCATAACAACCAAGTTTGGCCTAGGTTCTTATCATTTGGATTATCTATATGGTGAAGAACTTAAAGAACCAATGAACATAATGCATTTAAAAATATATTATGCATGATCCATCATCTACATTGCACATTGCATTTAGCCTAGTTTCATATAGCATCATTGTTTACATTATTATTCTACATGGTTGCCTATTTAGCCTAGTTTCATATAGCATCATTGTTTACATCTTAAATCCCTTATAAATTGAAGGTTTGAGGTCTTATTTTCCCAATGAATCCAAGCAATCTATCATTTTTCAAAAAGGTGAGCAAACTAACTCACAAATTGATAAGTGATCAACCAAGGCTAAATGTGCTCATTGTGCAGGTGTCAATATAGTGCTCATTGAAGATCTATTTTGAAATTACATTCTACTATATTTGATTGTGTATTGCTATTATTGGTGGACAAGTGTTGAAGCCCTAAGGAGAAATCTGCTACCCGGAGGTCTCCATCCTTTGGTTTACTTTTTTCACTATCACCAAGTTATTTTCAATCATTTGCATTTTGCATAGAGTTAGATTTTTTTTTGTATCATTTCATCTGCTTTTTTTAGGGTTTTCTTATTTTGTTGTGAAATCACACTTGGAAATTTTGGAGCATGATTTCATAATTCTACGAAATCGCGGTTGCTCCATATAGAGCATAATTTTTCTCAAACTAGGATATGGGATAATCTGCTATCCCCAAACCCTAGGCTTGTATTTTATGTTGCATTTTGATTATAGTAGCATATTCTACATTCTATTTATCATACTATTCTACTACATTTTATTCTACTTTTCCATATTCCAAAGGTCAACTTTCACTTTTGTATTTCAAATTTCAACCAAAAGGACCTAGGGGGCTTGACTACTGCACCTTCGAGTATTATCATACAACAACCTAAGCAGGCCCCCTAATGCTAATCATATTTTTCAAGTATTTATGAGGCTATTTTGCAGGAATAAGGAATTGTTGGACATCTCTAGATGAAAGATAAATCTTGGATCAATTACCAGATGAGATAAGTGCCCTATTAAATATTTAGGTTGTTTGTTGGGTGATTTATATTTCTATAAAGAACCTAGATCAGATATAAAATAAAAATATTTAATTAGTTTTCTAGGCATTTGAAAGAACAAACAATATATAGTGTGCATTTAGGGCTTAATATTGTTAGTGCATTTTCTCTTGAACCCTTAATCAAAGATATCATTTTATAATATGATGGTTAGAGATGATTCAAACAAAGAATCATCCTAGGGTTAACTCTTGTATTATTGCATCTTGCTTCTTGCATTGTTCTTTCATTTCATAGATTAGCTATAGAAATGCAAAACATAGGTGGTTTCCCCAAATTGAACACATAAAACATATTCCACCCTTGGAATTGGAGTGACTCCTAAAACCATTCTTGGTGAATCCTTTCCTCCCCCACACCAAGTATAGAGTTAGAACATACCCCCACGGTTCACCTCGGCTCCTTGTGGATCCAATCAAGAATCATACGTGGTAGGGAATTTTTTTCCCTCTATAAATACCTTAGGATTTTTGGCTGGATGGCTTAATAGTAAGTGAAAGAATCTTTGTCAACAATAATGCTACACAACTTACCTTGATATTCAAATTTTGAATATTGATAGTAATTTGAGGATACAACTAGAATTACATGGACCCAAGGTTGCCCTAAAATAATGTTGTAGTTTAGATCATAGGGAAACACATAAAACAAAGTGTTTTGTATGTGAGACCCTACTTTTATTGGAAGAAATATTGTTCTAGTGGCTTTACACTCATTATCATAGGATTTTATGATGATATTGAATTTCTCTAGATCTTGTTTGTTAAGCCCTATCTTATTAATGAATTTAAGGCTATAAACATTTATATTAGATCCATTATTAATAAGGACCCTCTTAATGTATTGCTCATTGATGTTACATGTGATGTACACAAGAATCTCTCCTAGCATAGAAGGACGTGGAAGTTCATATTTGAAAATGAATATAGTTGCATTGTTCATGCTAAGGGACCCTACCACATTGGCCAGATCATTGGGGCTAGCACAATTTTCTTAGTTAAAAGCTTAAACAAATTTTCTATGACTTGACAAAGTTCTCAACAACTCGAGTATAAAGATTTTGGCTACTGTATCCTCCAATTATTGTTGAGTTAAACATACTTATGCCTTTGTCTTGGGGATTTATAACCAAAGGTGGTTCTTTAGGAGCAACAACGTATCAAGGCTACAAGACCAAGGGGAATCGAGGGGCAGTTTTGAAGGTTGACCTATTTCTCTGGATTATTGTCTATTAATGGTGCCAACTTGGACCATCCCTACTAGGTATTGATATGACTGGACACATTTAGGTATTGAACATGATTGGTAGTATTTTACTTATATTTAGGTAAAGGATCATAAAAGATTACCAAATCTTGGTTAGAGGGTTTTGCTTGTTTAGGAACATTGACCACTATATGACCTTCATCTATAAGATATTGTACATGTTAGCTTTTGATGAATGAATACTTAAAATAATATTACCTCAAGGTCAATAATATAACTGCAATATGAAAGATATAATAATGCTGATCAATCAAGCATATAGACTCATAATCTACTAGATAATAACTCAAATAATGCTAATTCTAAATACTCAAAAATACTCAAAAATATTTTTTCAATGAAGAGATCAAAATACATCATATTTCATCACCTTCCATTGCTTACATGGGTGACTCTTTCTCCTTCGCCATATACCCTTTACACCAATACATCCATATATATAGAATGGAATGTGAATCATCATATGGAGGTTTCTTGGGTCTCACTCTTCCTATGAATCTTCATCTTCCTACACTATTGACATATGTACATAGGGACAACTATGCACATTTACATTACGAAAATATCATTGCACACTTGTGTATTACATTGCATATAGAAAATTCTAATCTAAGACTATTTCCCTAATAAATAGATGTACCCATGATAGTACATTGGTATATAAAAAATAATGTAATATATTCTAACACCCCCTTGTATTACGTTATTTGGTTATTGAAGATTATAGTTCTTCAATATTGATCTTCTTCATATTTCTTAAACTTGTGTTCATATTTGTCCTATTTCATGTTTTGATCAAATAAAATATAGTATTTCCATGAAATAATATATTTTCTAGAAGAGATTTAGCTTCATGTATTTCTTCTTCATCTGTTAATTCATGTACTTCATCTATATCTTGGGCTAGGTGCCCATTTTAATTTCATCCTCTGTATTAAGTATGCTGTAGGTACTACTGCTATGGTGATATGTATTGGTTCTAATATTGTCTAGGTTGAGATAACCTATTTGATTATCCTCCTGTGCTTGCTTGATTCCTTTGATGTTGATTCCTTGGATTGAAGATTCAGTAGTTGGTACTATGCCCTCCTCTCTTGTAAATTTGGTAATACCTATCATTCCACTTTGGTTTGCCTCTTGAAAATAATGTAACATTCCATTTGAGTTATCTTTTGGGACTAATGCATTATTACTCTTTTCATCCTTCACTAAATTTTAAACTTCATATTATTGTAGTACACTAACCAAATCATCAGAAGAAGTATCCTTAGGAGTTGCAAGGATGTGACTAGATGTTTGTAATTTTTTGGTAGTGCTCTCAAGATGACTTGAACAAGAAATTTATCTTCAACTATTTCTCCTAGGATTAGTAACTTCCCTTTTGTATATGCTACCTTCTAAAAAATAATTCAATGGTTTCACCATCCTTGACTTTCAAAGAATGCAATTGTGTTTGTATATTTATAATAGTAGCTTTATTTTTTCTTCAAATATTTTTACTAAAGTGTTCCATGCATGTGTAGAAGTTCCTACTGAACTGATTTATGGTTGTATATCATATGAAAGTGTAAAAGTTATGATCATCAATGCTTTTGCTTCATCTTCCTCAAATTTTTGTATATCTCTATCATTTTTAGTAGGTTTAGTTTTTGCTCCTCTGACTATATCCCGAAGCTTTTCCACTATCAAGATTGATCTTACTTTATTTTTCCATGAAGTATAGTTAGGGCCTTTGAGAAAATAGGAATATGAAATAAATATTTTGTTTGTAGTAGTCATGAGGAGACTATATTACTATAGTAAACCTCCTTCAATGTCTACTTTTTTGCAGAAAAAAAATAGATAGTAACAATCAAATGTATTCAATGTTCTAGAAATAATAATCTTCACTAGCTATCTTAAAAACTAGTAGAATCAAATCTATACTGAATCTTAGTTTTCATAGGTTTTCCTTTCAACCCTGTGGAAAGATTCTATCCAAATAATATGGAATCCTTTTTTTATCAAGATTATAAGTAGGACCTCTTCATAGGATCTCTTAATCAAGGTATGTCTTCAAGACTTGTAAATTATCTTCTATTTCAACTTTGCTATTAGAATAGGTCTATTCTCTTTTTAATATCAAGGTCTATCTTAAAGATCTGTAAATGTTCCTCTATTTCAATTTTACTCTTGGAATAGGTATATTCTCTTTTCAATATAAATATCCGTCTTCAAGACATGTAAATGTTCTATTCTAATTTTGCTCTTGAAATTGGTATATTCTCTTATTTTCAATATCAATATCTATCTTCAAGACCTATAAAATTTCTTCTATTCCGATTTTGTTCTTGGAATAGATATATCCTTACATACCACTAGTTTTTCTTTAACACAATGAGAAATGAAATCTTCTCTGGTTTCTCTTCCTAGAGAAAATTTATTTATCTTCTCTGGTTCTTTTCTAGAGGTAATTTCTTTATTTTCTTTGGTTCCTTTTCTAGAGGAAATTCTATTTATTTTCTTGGTTTACTTTTCCAGAGAAAATTCTCTTTATCTTCTATGGTTTACTTTTCCAGAGCAAATTTTCTTTATCTTCTATGGTTTACTTTTCCAGAGAAAATTCTCTTATCATTACCGGTTTCTTCTTAACCAGTGGAAATATTCTTTCCAATGACTCTCGAGGATATTTCAATTTCTATCTAGATCTACCATAGCTTTGATACCACTATTAGCTTTTGATGAATGAATACTCAAAATAATATTGCCTCAAGATCAATAATATAATTGCAATATGAAAGATATCATAATGCTGATCAATAAAGCATATAAAATCATAATATAATAGATAATAAATCAAAGAATGCTAATTATAAATACTCAAAAATGCCCAAAAATATTTATCGAATGAAGAGATCAAAATACATAATATTACATCACCTTCCATTGCTTACATGGGTGACTCTTTCTCCTTTATCATATCCCTTTTACATTAATATATCCATATATAGAATGTAATGTGACTCTTCATATGGAGTTTTCTTGTGCCTCACTATTCCTATGACTCTTCATATTCCTAATCTATTGACACATGTACAGAGGGATAACTATGAACATTTACATTACCAAAATATCATTGCACACTTGTGTATTACATTACATAAAGTAAATCCTAATCTATGACTTTTTTTCTAATCTATAGATATACCCATGATGGTACATTGGCATGTACCAAATAATGTAATATATTACAACAATACAATATGGTTAAAAGTGATATATTTATTTGTATGGTGACCATTTGTATGATGGAATACACACTGTTGGTCAAGAGTTATTATAGGTGGAAAATGTATCATATTAGTGTATAACAACTCTATTGGCATAGAGGATACTAATTGGTTTTCTTGGTAAAATTCCTTTGAGTATTTTCTTGAGAGTTAGCTAGAACTAGTTTCCATAATACAATAACATTATTAACATTACCTACTTTAGGATTGTTGACAAGGTGAGAATAAGTTACATTATTTCCCATGACATGCTTTTTATTGTACTATCATTTTATGTTAAATTAAGATGTCTTATAATCCTTCTTAGGTTTCAATTAGCACCTATGTTGAAGGATATATTCCACTTATTTTGCTAGGTATACTACATCTTCCAAAGAGGATATATGAGTCATTTATAAGGAGTATGAGAGTTTCTCTTGCAATTGCATATAAAAATATGCAATAATATTTGTGATGGGTTAAAAGGATGTTTCCTAACCAAATCATACCAATGGGTTAAAAAACTCATTGAAATACTCATTTTACCTTTCATAAGCTGATATGAATCATCTATAATACACTTTTTTATGATGTGGGTGAAAAATATTGGATGAACATGTCTACCAAATAACTAAATATCTTGATTGAGTGGTGGGGTATATAGAAATACCATTCAAGGGTCTCACCACCAAATATTTTAGGGAAGAGCTTTAAAAAAATACCTCATCATAGGCAATGCCATCACAAACTACTTGCAAGATTCTAAAGTGATCCGTTTGATCACCTTCTCTTTTATATATTGAAAAATAGAGATGGATCTATGGTTTGGCTATGGTAGTCCTTATAGGAATACTTCTTTTCTATGGATCCTTAGTTAGAAGCTAACTATTGCTTAAATAATGAGTTTTCTTTAACCAGTTATTCTAACTTATGTTTATATCCTAGAATCCAAGATAAGGAACTTGTGGTGTTAAAAATTAGGTTTGTGAACTGACCAATGGATAATACTAAAATTATGGATGGAATTGTTGGGAGTAGTCAAACTGAAGGGATATTTTATTGATAAAAATAGGTTACATATATAGGCAGAAGGCCTATATGATAAACATGACACTTGTCAATGAAACTGACAAGTGTCAAACTGGCATAGTGCACATTACATTAACTCTAACATTCCCCCTTAATGTGCACTATCCTAACTAAAGAAAAAAACAAGTCAACATTAGGTAACAGGAATTATCTAAAAAATCTTCATGTTATTAATTATAATATTATTTGGAAAAATATAGTTAGTAGAGAGAATTTTAGTGTAGACAGAATAAATTGACCCATTAATATGAGTCATTTTTCTCAAAAATCCTTAGTTTTCCCTTTTAAAAAACTAAGGTTATATTCAAGAGAATTTTTACCCTATAAAATGATAAAAATTGTTCTTAAATTTTATACCGTTAGATAGGGCTTAAAAAGAGCTTTCCAATGGTATATTATATGTCCAATTATGACACTGTTTGACCCCCCAAATTGCAAAAAAACTATGTACATCTCTAACCTCCTGACGATATCAACTCTATTTGAAGGATATCGGATGTCCGATACGATATCAGACTTCATTGTATGAGATCGAATGTCCGATCTCATACAAAATTGAAAATTTCCCAGAACAACAAAATGACAAAATTTGTTGTAACCTTTTTGTCTGTACCAGGCCAATAACACGGACATTACAGTATCAAATCAACTGATATCATCTAGATTGGGATAAATCATAACTCCATTTTTTTTAGCCCAACTCCCCTAACTCACCTTTTCTATTTAATCCAGTAACTCCCCCTGGATTCCCCCTGGCTTCTTGGTTCTCAATCATTATTGCATCCTTAGTATTATAGTGCATGTTGTTAGTTTCATATTATTTTACAGGTTCAAAGGTTTGAAAGCATGCATCAACTAATACGATACAAGATAAAACATCCTATATCGTCAAAACATGTTTGATATCATATCAAATATAATATATCATTAGAACAAGTTTGATATTGCTTGTAGATCACTTAGGGGTAATTTTTAACCATAGTTTGCACATTATCTCACCTAATATTTTGTTTTATAGTATTTTATATTCTATTCATTAGTTTACCTAGCATTAGTTTCATTCATCATACGAGGTGTTCACCATCTTATCATTTCATTTATTAATTTGTATTTGTAGCACAAATTCACATTGTTCTTTCAAATATTGAAAATTATGAGTTTCATATTGTCTAATTCATGCTTAATTCAATTTATGTTATGCTACAAAATTGGTATTTTGGTGTCATACTATGAAATTGCAGGTTTCTGACCAGATCGGACCTGCCTATACTAGATCGGACCTACATATACCAGATCGAATATGCCTACACTAGATAAAATCTGCCTATACCAAATCAAATGTCCTATATCACCTTGCAATGTCTGATATCACCTGAATCAAGAAAAAAGACTCCAAATCAGCCATTCGAATTGAGTAAGATTGTGAAATTTCTTCCATAATTAAGCATTGCATCTATTTATCTTTTGTACTCTATTGTGTGTTGTATTCATTTGAATCTAAATTGCATGTAGTATAGGTTAGTTGCATTTGGTCAAACTAGGTGAATGTGAGTGAATTAAAAAGAACACATCAAACAAACTCCCAACCTAGGCATGGAAACTACCATACAAGTGTTTTCTGGTGAACCCACCCAATTGATTGACAATCACCAAAGAGGGCATGACATCAAGTGCTTTTCCTCTGAGGTGTAGCCCCATTATTTTCTCATTCTCCTTCGAGGCATGGATCCATTAGCTTGAAGTAAAGGAGTGCAAAATTTTTAGCATTACATTCATTGGTGAACCCAAAGTTAACTACATAAGCATCATTATGATTAAAAAAAATAAAAAAAATAAAAACAACAAAATAATATATATACATATTTACAATATTTTATATAGGTATATATATAATATATATACCCAAAATTTTAAAACACACACACGCACACACACACACACACACACACACACACACACACACACACACACACACACATATATATATATATATATACCACTACAAACAAAATATCCAAAGGCAAAATACCTAGAATCCTGAGAAATGGTAAACAAATAGAATCTGGCTCCACAAAAGAGCCAGATCAAGAAAATCTTGATGATAGGATACATATTGAAGATGATAGACTCATGAAACAAGGTGAGGATGACAATAGAGAAGAGGAAGAAGAAGATCCTACCAAGCCTACAATGGACCTCAAGGTAATGTTAGTTTCAAATCCGTCCAACACTTTACTGAATTTCTAAAAAGTAATATAGATGATATCAATCAAGTTTTAAAGACAAAACATTTACTCCCAAAAGGAGATTATTCAACAAAGATAGCTATAAAATCTGCTTTTCGAATGTATACAAATCCATTGACATACATGAATAGAATAGATCAAGATGATGATCAAGGTGGTCCATCTAAAAACATCAATCAAAACATGGATTTGAACGTTCAAAAACCAACAAAACAATCTACTGTTGTGAACACCAAAACTACTTCCAAATAGAAACTACTATTTTCTTCCCTTTTCTCTCAAGCTCCTAATCAACAAGCATTTAAGAAAATACAAAATGCTACTCATTATAAAAAAAAATGAACAAAATGCAATTCCATATAAACTTTATAATACCCCTCCTACAAATACCATAATAGTATTTCTATAGGAAATCCTTATATGACAACACAAACATATCATCAAAGATACAATAGTATGATGACGTAAAATTAATTTAATGTGCAACCACAAGGAATTGAAGCCTTAGTTAAAAAATTAGCTACACGTCTAGATCAAATAGATTCTTACCATCCCTCATATAGTTATAGAGAGATGTGTAGTCAACCATTGGATCCTATTGTCATTGCTAAACCTTATCCCAAATATTTCCCTATGCTAGTCCTTTCGATATATAAAGGAATCAAAGATCCAATTGAACATCTTTGTATGTTTAGAACAACTTGTCATGATATTTCCTATGATGATTTGTTGTTACTAAAAATATTCCTTAAAAGTCTTAGAGGCATGGCCTTAGAATGGTATTATTAATTACCAACTAATTATTTGAGAAACTTATAGTAGAAACGTTTGTTCATCAATTTAGTGCCTACATAGAAAGACATGTCACTGTTAAGAATTTATATAACTTAAAACAAGGAAAAGATGCAAGCTTTGTTGAATTCCTAGCTAAATGGAGGCAACTTCTAGGAAAATTGCATTTTGCCTTACCTCATCGAGAGATGTTGGAAATTTTCATTGGTAATTTACAAGAAAAACTATCTTATGAACTTGCTACAGCTATAGTAACCTCTTTTGATCAAGCTATACACTTAGAAATAAGGGTAGAATTTTCCCTTATTAGAAGAGGACAATTCAAGAAAAGAAATGAGGATAAATCTTCAAAAAACCAATATAAAAACAAAAAAATAGTAGGTGATGGAGTTACTGATAATAGAAACACCTCAAACATCAATACTATCGAAGCTATAAAAAAATTTGTGTTAAAGATTCCTAATAAACCTCCAAGAGAATTCACAAGACTGAATCAACCCTTAACCCTGATTTTACCTCAATTATTGGAACAATGTTTAATACGATTGCTAGAAATCTGACAACCAGATACCACTGCAGCTAGATATAGGGCTGATTTACATTGAAAATTTCATCAAGTGGATGGAAATTCGACTAATTCTTGTAAATTATTGAAATATATGATACAACATTTAATTGATAAAGGTAAAATGAAAGTAGAAAAATTCCCTTCAAACAATAATCCTCCAAATAACACCCAAAAATAACAAACCCAAAATGCTAATCAAACTTTAGACATCTTCCAACATCCTTTTCCCAATCATGGTAAAGAAGTTGTGAATCAATTAGAACATCATAATATTCCTTCTCCAACCTGATATGTGGGAACCATTAGCAATTTCTTACCATATCAAAATTTACAAACTTCTTATGTGCCTACTCAATCTACAATTACAATTAGACCAATCCAATATTTTCAATCTTCATCTTAAGAAGATACAAGAAGTGACATAGAAAATAAAATAGATATTACTTCTAATAATTCAAATAGTTCTGAAGATGTGTTTAGATCCAATTCTTCCTATCACATATTTATTAGTTCCATAATAACCATTTTCTAGAAGAGTGACTACGCACTCTTCCTCTCAACCAATCCCTTCATGATTTTTTGTTCCACAATATTTCCCATCAGAATCTCATCCAAAATCACCACCATATTCTTCTCTACAAATCACTTATTCCCCTTAATCTCTTCATGATAGTGGCATTATTTCCACTACACATTCATGTCAAGCTATTCAATCCACATGTAATTCTTCTTTATCATCATTGCAATCACAAAAAATGCTTTCCAATGGTATATTATATATCCACATGTAATTATTCTTTATAATTTTGGACAGGGCTCAAAAAATGCTTTCCAACAGTATATTATATATCCAATTCTGACACCGTTTGATCCCTCAAATTACAAAAAAACTATGTACATGTCTAACCTCATGATGATATCGACTCTATTTGAATGATGTCGGATGTCCGATATGATATCAGACTTCATTGTACGAGATCAGATGTTCGATCTCATCCAAAATTGAAAATTGCCCAAAACAATAAAATAATAAATTTTTTTGTAACCTTTTTGTCTGTACCTGGCCAACGGTAGGAACGTTGCAGTATCGGATCAACCAATATCATCCAGATTGGGAAAAATCATAACTCCCTTTGTTTTTTAGCACAACCCCCCTAAATCACCTTACCTATTTCATCTAGGCACTCCCCCTAGATTCTCATTGGCTTCCTGGTTCTCAATCATTCTTACATCCTTAGTATTATAGTGCATGTTGTTAGTTTTGTGTTCTTTTGCAGGTTTGGAGGTTTGGAAGTATGCATCAACTAGTGTGATACGAGATAGGACATCCTATATCATCAGAATAAGTTTGATATCATATCAGACATCCTATATCGTTAGAACAAGTCTGATATTTCTTGCAAATTACTTGGGGGTAATTTTTGACCATTGTTTGCACATTCTCTCACCTAATCTTTTGTTTCATAGCATTTTATATTCTATTCATTAGTTTACCTAAGCATTAGTTTCATTCATCATACCAGGTGTTCACCATATTATCATTTCATTTATTATTTTGCATTTGTAGCACAGATTCACATTGTTCTTTTCAAATATTGCAAATGATGAGTTTCATATAGTCTAATTCATGCTTAATTCAATTTATGTTATGCTACAAAATTGGTATTTTGGTGTCAAACTATGAAATTGCAAGTTTCTGACCAGATTAGACCTGCCTATACCAGATCGGACCTGCCTATACCAGATCAAACCTGACTATACTAGATAGGATATACCTATACCAAGTCAAATGTCCTATATCACATTGCAATATCCAATCTCGCCTGCATCAAGCAAAAAGACTCCAAATCAACCATCCATATTGAGTAAGATTGTGAAATTTCTTCATAATCAAGTATTGCATCTATTTGCCTTCTGTACTCTATTGTGTGTTTTATTCATTTCAATATAAATTGCATGTAGTATAGGTTAGTTGCATTTGGCCAAACTAGGAGAATGCGAGTGAAGTAAAAAGAACACATAAAACAAACTCCCAACATAGGCGTGGAAATTGTCATACAAATGTTTCCTAGTGAACCCACCCAATTCATTGAAAAATAACCAAAGAGGACATGACATCAAGTGCATCTTCTCTAAGGTGTAGAACTATCATTTTCCCATTCCCATTTGAGGCACGAATCCATTAGCCTAAAGGAAAGGAGTGCAAAATTTTTAGAGCTACAGTTACTAGGAATAAGGATGCTAAAGAATGGATTAGAAGAAATCACATTTGAAGCATTAAGCATACTAGGAAAGGTATCAATATTTAAACTTGAGGAAGGATTATGAGCTAAGAGATAGAGAGATTTAGCCTATATAGATCCTTAATTTTTAGAAGAATATGATATATTCAATGGCATCTTGACTATGGTTGACCTTTACCTCATAGTGCCCCTATACAATTTTCCGTTGTTGATATGGAGGAACACAAATTACATGGCTATGTTGGGAGAGTTCCTTGGCAACATTACCACCCACTCACCCCTATGGATACCTCCTGGGATATCTACACCAAGCAAGTCACTCACTAGGAGGTTGGTAATTCATTTGATGGTATGGTGTATATTGCTTGTAATAATTGTAGAGTGGATTTTATGGAAGCATCATTACCAAAATTTGGGGTTGCAAAAATACTGATAGATATGTCTAGTTGTTTTGTTCAATTGCTCATTGCTCTCAATGGAAATTTTCTCTCATTGTTGGCTATTACTAGGAAATTGTATGAGTATCTCCTCTCACCCTTCTTTATTATTAACACCTACATAGTGAGCATCTCTAACACCCTTCCAACTAAAAACAAATGGGACAACACAACACTTTATAGTTTGTGGGCTATATGGCCATATATAATTGTTGAAAACACTCTAGTTATCATAGTACTAGCACAAGGCCAGATATGATGGTGAGCACAAGGCCAAATATTGCACATGTAGTGGGAGTTTTGAATAGGTTTATGAGCAATCCAGGAAGAAAGCATTGGGAGGAAGTGAAGTGGATTCTCAAGTATTTGAGAGGTACTGTAACTCAAAAATTATGCTTTGGAGGATCTAATATTGCTTTACAAGGATATGCCGATTTAGATATGGTAGGTGATATAGATAGTAGGAGTACCATAGAGTATGTTTTTACTATAGATGAAACTGTAGTAAGCTGGATTTAAAAATTATAGAAGGTTGTTGCACTGTCAACAATAGAAGCAGAGTATGTTTCTATTACAGAGGCTAGTAAGAAAATGATTTGGTTACAAAATTTTATGGAGGAGTTGGGAAAGAAGCAGGAGAATAGCACATTATATAATGATAGTCAGAGTGCCATTAATCTTGCAAAGAATTCAGCTTTCCATTCAAATACTAAAAACATACATGCCAAGTATCATTTCATACGCTTAGTATTTGAATATGGACAGTTAAAATTGGAGAAGATACACACTAGACAAAATCCTACAGATATGTTCACAAAGGTAGAGTTCCTGCTCAGTTTTAGTTGGTATTAAAGCATGACAGTAAAAGATGAGAAAATTTCTAGGTCCAAAGTTGAAGCATAGTCTAGCAAGTGCTGTAGCGATGGAGTTACTGTGATCAGTCTCCAAGTGGGATATTATTGATTGTGGAGCCTGATTAATTTAGAGGCCTTTGTTTTAGCTGCACTTGGACCCACTACGTGAAAGAGGGGGGTGTAGGGGGGCTTTAGCCGCCCTACTAATTTTGCCATGTGGGATCCATGGAGGATGGTGAAATATTTTGGAGCCCCCCTTGGCAGGGGTTTCAGGGGCAATGCCTCCGAAGCCAAAAATAGATGCTTTTTCCTCTATGTAAATATGGACCATTTGTTATTTGGTCACAGATTGAATGGTAGATTTTAGGCAAGTTTTTAATCCTAAAATTGTAATACACTTTTATAAGAGGATGTTGTATGACGACTAAAATGTAATGTTCGGTGCACGACTATGTACATAAGGGTTTTCTAGATGGAATACAAAGGGCTTGGTTATTTTCTCCATGGAGTAGCCCACATTGGGTGAACCACGTAAATCTGTGTCTATTGTGTATTACATTATTTCTTCTGTGTTTTATTTTTGCATTAATTTATTGCTCATATTTTATGCTTTAATCCTAACATAGGTTGGGAGAGTTCCTCGACAACATTACCACCAAATCACCCCTATGGATACCTCCTTGGCTATCTACACCAAGCAAGTCACTCACTAGGAGGTTGGTAATTCATTTTATGGTATGGTGTATATTGATTGTAATAATTGTAGAGTGGATTTTATGGAAGCATCATTACCAAAATTTAGGATTGCAAAAATAGTGATAGATATTTCTAGTTGTTTTGTTCAAGCACTCATTGCTCTCAATGGAAGTTTTCTCTCATTGTTGGATATTAATAGGAAATTGTATGAGTATCTCCAATCACCCTTCTTGATTATTGACACCTACATAGTGAGCATATCTAACACCCTTCCAACTAACAACAAATGGGACAACACACCACTTTATGGTTTGTGGGCTATATGGCCATATATAATTTTTGAACACACTCTAGTTATCATAGTACTAGTCATCTCTAGATGCTTTATCATGGCTCTCATCATGTTGTCTACTTGTGTTCCTTGCATACCTCTACTTATGTTCTACTATATGCATATCTCGAGCACCACCCACCTATGTTCCACCTACTTGAGTGTGCTAGCACCTCATCCCTCCATCACCCTACATGTCAACTCATATGGACATGCATCCAGAGTCTCATTCTATGTGATACTTCCATCTTGTGTACATGCACCTATGCCCAAGAGTAGGTTCCAACTTGACTCTCTTGCCTATGTGATACCTACCTATCATGCTGTATCATCTTCTACGCATGCCCTCATCATGATTTTCTACCTCCTATGCACATTATGTGCATTTTATAGTACAACCCCCATCTCTCCCCCTTGTCTATCACCTAAGTAGCCTCTACTTCTACCACTCCATCCACACCCATAGTTCCTCCCATGGCCAAAACTATGGCCACCAGTAGTGTTGCCACCCTAGGAAATTTTAGAAGAACCTCCCATAAATTACCTATTGTATAATACATATAGGTAGATACATTGATTAAGTAGATAATTTTTTTAAGTGCATAGATAGCCTATTGGTCTATAACAACATGAGGGAATTCACCATGTCACTCATGCAATGTACACTCCATATAACATACAAGGAGTTTGTACCAGTTGGTTCCACCAGAGAACCAAAAATGCTCCAAATAAATGCATTGCATTAGGAAACTATCTTGTGGTGTCATGGTGTGACTTCACCATGAGGAGGATACATGATGCCTTTCTACACAAATACTAAAAATTTCGACTTCTTCTCATTAATCTCACGTACATTGTGAGTGGGCACAAAAATTCCCTATATATGTCATTTCTTCCTATATATAAAAGAATATGAAAATGAAGGAGGCCCATAATGAAATGTTAAAACACTAAAATATGCTTCCAAATATTCTATAAAGATTATATTTGGAGAGAAATATTCCACCTATATTTTTGCTATCTGATGAGACACTATTTTTCTTTCAAATCAAGGCATTTATCCTTTTTTGAGTATAGGCTTATATATACTTGTTGGAGATCATTTTTTCAAATTGACTCAATGGAAGCAAAAAATTTCACTTTTGAAAAAGACTAATATGGCTAGTAGTGCACCAAAATTTCCTTCTTCCTATTTTTGAATGCATTGTAATCCAATGCTTTTGTTGTTGGTAGGAATGATAGGGAATTAATAATAAAATAGTAGGTTTAACTAGGTTTAAATGAAATGATATAAGGTATAGTTTTGATAAAGTTACTTGACATGCCCATCGATATTATCCTATAAATTGACATGCCTATTATCCTATAAGGGCATTTGATTTCATGCAAATTCTATAAGGGATTCTAACAAGCCCATTGAATGCAATATTATCATGTAAGGATAGAAAATCCCTATAAATATGTTTTGATTGTTGTATTATATTACATTATTTTGTACATGCTAATGTACCCCCATGGTACTTTCATGGTACATATGCCAATAGTAGATTAGGTTTGATTCATAATTTAGAGTGTGAGTTATATTTTCCCTTTTATGTAAGTGTGAATGTGCAAGAAATGCAAAAGTATCATCTAAAGTTGTAATGTGCAGGAAATACACAAGTGTCTTGTATGCATGAGAATAAATATGTAAAGTAAATATGTGTACAAATATCTTATGTAAGAGAGTGCAAGTAGAAGTGGAAGAGTCATGTATAGGTGTGCATATGTTATAGTGTCAAGCATTCATAAAGTATGCAAGTGTCAAGTAGTCAAGCCAAGAGTCATGAGACTTGGCATATGGAGAGCTATAGTCAAGTATCTAAAGAGTCATACTACTATGGCTATATTATGGAGGTAATACTCCATAAAAAATATAGAAAACAAGGAGAACAAGTATTATTAACATATTTGTAAGAGAAAGAGAAGCAATAAAGCTTGTATACAATTTGATCAGTTAATATTGTAAGTTGTTCTTCATACATAGTACATGAATGATTAAGGATATTTATATTATATTTCAATATATTATTGAATGTTATTTGAGTTATTATAAGCCTTGATATACATATTAATTTACTCATATTATTCCAACCTTTACGTTATCTTTTTTTTTGGTATTAGGTAGAGGTGGTTATAAGGTCCACAAACCTTTTACATAGTCAAAATGGGCTAGTTCTATATCCAAGACCATATAATCAAAATACAAAATGGATCTTCCCAAGACCCACATTAAGCCATACTAAGAGTCCGCAACCTATAATTATTGCTGGACTATTCAGGATAAAACAAAAACTAGACAACACCTATCGCTTACTAAACATAATACTAGATTGCTATACCGTACACTTGTCACTTCCTAGGCCCCAAAAACCCTTATCGTTATCTTGACCTTATTATAATGTGGCTATTTTATATTTAGATCCTATGAAATAAAACATGTGATATTTTGTGGTAGTATAAGGCTTCAAAAGCCATTAGTGATAGCATAGCTACCACCAGACTCTATCAAGATTGATAGAGTTTATTTTAACCATCATTATTAATTGATTTTATCAAGTTCAATAAAATTGTTTAAGAGTCTATCCACTTTTAAGGCAATGAGACTCAAAATCCATTTTTAAAGGTCATATTGAGTAGAAAAGCAAGAGTCTTTTCATAGTTAAAGAATAACTAATGAAGAAAATGACTCAACTATATTTTTAGGGTTGTTATGAACCTTTGACATTGGAGAGTTGAATATTTAGGGACAAATATATCCATTGACCATTTCCAACTCAAAAAATATTTAAATATTCAGGGACAAAGATATCCCTTGACATAGAGAATCAAGGAATTTCAATTCACCCTGACAATATATTGGAAGATTTAAAGATAGCAAAGAAAGTAGCAAAAGTGTGAGAAGCTTCCTACATCATATAGAGAAGATTTTTAGCTTCTAAGTGTACTGATAAGAAATTAGAGAAAATAAAAATCATAAGATCAATTTGTAGCAGAATATTTAAGAAATAGATAGAAATATCATCTCTTGATATATCAGACTCAAAGAAAGATAAAGAAGCACATAACTTTTTTTAAATATAACTTCAAGCATTTGATTAATTAAAGAGCTACAAGAATAAAATTTCAAGTCATAAAGATATTGATCTTGACAAGAAGAAATTTTTAGGTCATAAAGATGTTGAACTTGACAAGAAAAAATGTTTCAATTCATAAAGATATTGACCTTGATAAGAAAAAAAAATTATATCATAAAGATATTGAGCTTGACAAATAAAAGATAGTCAGGTCATAAAGATATAAACCTTGCCAAGATAAATATATTCATGTTCTATAGACCTTGACATTGAGGAAGTGAAAGATATTAGGGTCCTATAGACCTTGACATTGATTCAAGAAAAAATGATAAGATTTAGGTTATAAAAAACTTGACATTGGCTCAAGAAGCCAAAATTATATAGAAGAGATAAAAGATTGAAGATATAGAAGCATAAAGGAAAATAGAGTTTGTTGCAAAAATAAAGAGAAGGATCACATGAAGAAAAGAAATTTGTGAAGATAAAGAATACCAACAGTCTTCACTTGGATTGCACACCTATTTGAAAGTAATAGAAGAAAAAGATCAACACCAAGAGAATACAAAGATAAAGAAAGGATAAAGAAATATAGAGTTGAACCATAATAATGACTTAGTAATGAACAAAAAGTGTAATTGCATTCACAATGAACCAAAGGAATATAATAGTGCATTATGGTACAATAGAATAGAAGCGGTAATAACATCAAAAGAGTAGAGTGGAATGTAAGAAAGAGTATAAGTTGGAATCGAAGTGCTAGTAGGAATTAAAAAACTCAAAGTACTCAAAGGATCAAAGGATCGTAGGTTTTGAAAGTACTAAGGGCTCAAATAATAAAAGGAGTAGAGTAAAGTTTATAACTTATAAAAAACATAACAACATGATTGCAAGATTGAGAAATACACAACAATTCACATAAAGAAGCTCAAGAGTCAATTAAAGAGATGTTCACTAGAAGAAGTAACATAATAAATTTGGAAGCCAAAGCATTGGATATGCATTAGCAACAACATAGTAGTGATACAATACTGGAGAGTAATATGAAGAGCTAGCAACTAAGGAATGATGCACTACGACAACAATTCAAACAAATGTTAGATCCAAAGAGGAGCAAAGTAAGGCCATCTAGGAATAAATTGAGCATCAAAGGAATAACCTAAATATCAAAGGAATAACTTGAGCACCAAAGGACATAGCCTAATGACAAAGGAGGTAGTCTAAATGCCAATAAATGTAGCATAAACACCAAAAGACATAGCCTGAATGCCAAAGATGTAGCTTGAGCACCTATAACAACCCAAGTCTACTACTCACCTAGTTGCACGACTAAAAGAACAAACAAAACCCAATATATTTTTTTCCACTACGTTAATCATTTAATACTAAAATGTTTTACTAGGTTTTCAAGTTTTTGCTACAGGATATATCTTTTGGTTCACCCAATAATTTTAATTTTTTTTAAGACAATGTAGCACACACATTAAAAACCATATTTGGGTTAGCAACTACTGCAGCTAGTCACCCAAGTGGACGAGATTGGCCAAATCCCGTTGAGATGCCATTCTATGGATTTGACTGCCCTCATTTGCATCCATGAATTTTGGCATGAGGATCGAACCATGGTAAAGGTTATCCTCAAGGGCCCATAAAACCTAGAGGATGAACACTTTCTTACCCTTACTCATCATATCGAACCTTCAACCATCTAGTTGACTTGTTTTTTTTTGGACTAGTGTGGATGAGAGTAGCGTACTTATACACCTATGACTAACTGGAGATTCTTTTTTTTTTTTAGAGTCAGTTAATGCCATGTCAATACCTTGATTTTGGATTTTGTTACACGTGCTTACATAGTAGCTTATCCCATATCGAACCCCATGGCCATTCCATCTAGGTTCACAAAATATTGTTTTTATCACAATGATTTTCAGTAGCAACCTGGAAAAGATGTCCCATACCATCTTATCTTTTTGATTTGACTAGGCCATATTATATGACCCATTTCATCAGTCATAAAATTTCTCAAAACATGTTGTGTACATTCCTATACCTCAAAAATATTGGGTATACATAGGTTTTTACCTTAAGTTAAGACCTCCCAAGAATCCCACTAGATTTATTAGATTATTCTAATCTTCCATAAGAAACATTCATTTATTTCCCAAGTAAGAGTTTTTCTAGTTTTCCTTTAATCACTAACTAAAAATATTATGAGTATATTTTAACACATATGTACATCAACCCTACACCCGAGGTGCTATCTTAAAAATAGACTTATTTTATTTCTTTACTACCCATTATCTTCTATTATCAAATCATATACAAATATTACTTAATAAGGTAGATGCAACAAGGTGAGTTTTCTAAGTTTAAAGGCTCTACAAATACTATATTTTCATGGAAAAACGGTGAGCTACCCAATGTTAATCATCTTATTTGAAAGTAAAGGTTATAATTTATTTACTACATTTCCACAAGGTTTAATTTTGATGCCAAGGTAGTTTATAATATCATAGTTTTTTAAAAATATTAAGCTTTCGCTTAAATTTTTTTTTTCTTCAACAATATTGATCCAAAGAGTCTAATGAAATAGTTTTTGGTAATCACACAAGTTTGAGACAAAGAATTCCTCTTATAAAGTATGTTGCTTATGTTCTTAACTTGCATGCTTTTCCTCTTCTTTTTAGAAAGAGTATAAAGGTTAAATTAAAAGTCACTTCGAATGCCCAATTTCTCTAAAGAATGAAGTTAATCAATGCTTCCCTAAATTCCAATATGGCAAGCAAACTATACTGGATACATAAACAATTGAACAACATTAAAATACATTTGAAAACTATTTTTTATCAATGCAGTGTTTCATTATTGAACGACATCACAAATTATCAAGAGTTTCATAAGTTATACGCTCTAGAAAACTCACAATAAAATAAAGCAAATAATGTTTTATTTTTTTATTTTTAACAATCCAATATTGCTTGAGAATATGACAGTAATACCATTATACAATACAGCCAAGGTGGATGCAGTCCATAAAAGGCCATCCCCATATAACATGGGTAAGATTCCATATCCCATAATGAGACATTTCATTTTCCTCCAATAATGTGCTACAAGGAGCTGATTGCTGTAAGTTTATATTTAGTTTTGTATTCGGGTAATCAACCATCCTTCAAATGCATAATACTAATTTTGTTTCTACAACAAGCTCTTAGCCTATGACTGTTCCTCTATAGGTTTCTCTTCCTTACACCCTCGTACAAGCAGCTTTGCTTTAATAGTTACACCAGATGTCGTCTTGCTGAGCATTCAAACATAAACCAACATAGAGGTATTTCATTGTTTAAGGGACACCGATAGGGATCAAATACAACTCAAACATGTGTTATGCAACTACTATGCATCTAAACATACTATAATGTCATATTTTAATTCAGAATAACTATAAATCTCCTTACTCGAGATATAACCCACAAAGTTCCAATAGATTTATTCCTAACTACCACCTACAACCTTCCCGATAGTCTTTCATGAAATCAATTCTTTTCCAATAAAATCGTTTCATCAATTCAAGGAACTACAAGGTTTAGGGCAAATTACCTTTATAATAGACACACACTTATCAACATAGAAACACCAAATCCAGTGTACTACATTTTCAAACATAATCATAGTATTATGTTTACTTCTACCATTATACTAGTGTATCACCGTTGTCAAGATGTAAACATAACGGTGTTGAGTGATAATTTTACCCTATTGCAAAATCACACTCACAATTAGGATTTTGTTAGAAAAACCCTCTCTTGCAAAGAAATTAAAATTTCTCCAAGGTTCCTTTTACTTAATGTGTGCTTGTATGCTTGTGAAAATGTGTTAAAATAAGTCCTTAGAATACCTTAGTGCTTTGCAAGTAATTATTAGCAAGGGACCTGTAATTAAATTGATTTGCAATGCTTTATGTTCATTAAAGCATTTGATTTCCTTTATGTGTAGAAATAAAATGATAAATGAATGCTTGAAATTGATACTAATTCATTTTATCTCCGATTTATCAAAGTGATTTACCCATGAATCCCTGTTAGTATATTTATTTTATATTAAATTAAAAATGTTCTATTAACAAGTGTTGTGGAAAACCACTTCATTTTATCTTAAATTTAATGTGAAATTGGAGTCAGTACTTGCTGTTAGCAGATTATTTTTATCTTCATATTAAAATATTGTTGTTAGCAAGTGTTGTGGAACACCAATTCATTTTATCTTTGCCTTAGTGTGATATTGGAGTTAGTAAATCCCTCCCATGAATGCAAAATTGATTTTATCTTGACCCTTAGTTAAGCTCTGCTTGAGCATAAAAGAAAAAGAAAACTAAAATCTAACTTTGCAATGTAGTAGTAGCTTTAGAATAGCACCTTAATGATTCATTTTAATTAAAGTTTGGAAGTAATAAAATAATATTTCCTCTTTCACATTAAATGAAATTAATTTACTTATTTTTAATAATGCAAAGTTTGGATTCCGTATTCCCTTTTTAAGTGAATTTATGCAGAACTTAGATTGCAGGTTTCCTCTTAATAGTGTGAACTTGTGTGAGAATTTGAAAGTTGCAAAGTTCCTTAAAAAAATGTGGACATTGTTAAATTTGAAAATGATAAAATATGTGGAGTGCAACAATCTACTTTGGAACCCTAAATAAAATGCCTTAATTAAAATGCACCCAAATAATTTAATTAGTTTACCTTAAGAACAAAATTATTTGGATATTCCCATTACTTTAATACTCTTATTTAATATTATTTATGCATAACTTAAACAAAAATAAAATAACAGATAAAAAATAATGAAAGCTTGGGTTAGAGAAAATGAATAAAATGAATTTGAAATGAAATGGAAATAAAAACAAAAAAAATGCGAAAAAGAAATGAAGGTGGGCTACTATAAATTTTTATTCCTCCTTGTACTACAGAAAAGAGAAGACTATGAACATTAAAAATAAAACCTGATTAGACCTGCATCCACACAATCTAAATCGGGTTAAGTGCGAGAGTCTAAGGAAATAAACCATACATTAATAACCTTAAATGATGCAACCATTAACATGCATAAACACCATCTAATGAAATCCACATACGAGGGAGAAAAATATTCAATGAAAACTTTCATTCAAAACCTTCTATCTTTGTTTACAAGGTGATGAATTACATAGCTGTGGTTTTAAAAAAAATCTTCCAATCCTCTTCCCCATGCTTCTACTCCCAAAAATTCCATCCCCTTCTTCCTGCATGGCTATTTAAAATTTTGAAGCAAGCCCTTTCATTTCCTTTCCAACTCCTGGCTATTCACCTTCATTTCTTTTCCCTCCTTCATTTGGCTTAGTTGTGTAACTTCTTCTTTGTAACCATAATGTCTTCCAAATGAAATGCTTCTTCCATAATGCTTTTTACCAACAATAAATTGGTAAATATCTTCCAAATGAAAAGCTTCTTCCATAATGCTTTTTGCCAACAATAAATTGGTAAATATCTTCCAAATGAAAGCTTCTTCCATAATGATTTTTGCCAACAATAAATTGGATAATGCTTGTGCTCCTTCCATAACGTTTTTTTGCCAGCAATGAAATGCTTTTATTTTATTTAGAAACTTGCCAACATCAATATAAAGCATTAATTCAAACTAACTTTAATAAAATCATAAAGTCAACATAGAAATTAATATCAAACCAATATGCAAAGAAATATTAACGTGCCATGAGAAAAAGAAATGCTATTCTTTTGTTTTATTTTATTCATTTTATTTATATATATATATTTTTTATTCTTATTTGTTTTTTTTTGTTTTTTAGTTCTATTTTTATTTTATTTTATTTCTTTATTTAAATTTTACTTATTTTTTTTAATTTGATTTAATTAATTTCAAATGTTTAAATTAGTTTAATTCAAAACATTAAAACTAACCAAAACAATAAAATAAAATAAAAAAGAGAAAGCACCTAACCAATGCACTAGACAACTTAAAATAAACCAAAAGGAAACACTAGTCAACACACCAACCTAACAAAATTATTATGCAAAGAAACTAGAATTCAACAAAAATTAAAAAATTAAAGATGGGTCCCCAGGTTTTGGGGTAAGTTGTGCAATGGCCACAACAAGTAGTAAGACCATGCTTCCAAAAATGTATACACAACAACAAAACATCATTTCCAAAGATATATATGTAGCAGTAAACATTGTTTCCAAAGACGTATGCATAATAGTAAAACATTTTCAAATTCATATGCACAACGGTAAAACAACGTTTGCAAAAACATATGCACAAGAGTTTTCCTAGAACAAATGAATCAACATCACGCAATTCATATTCATAGGAAAACCACACAATTTACTCCTCGTTCTACTATTTTATAAATGCATTCAGTAAGAAACATAGCAAATTAACCAACCTGAACCTATACGTCTTTCACTTTTTTGGTATGTTTTCTTCTTTCGTCTTTGCTATTTGCTTTTACTCCTTTAGCTACCATTGTTCTTTTTTCCCTCTCTCTTTTTTTTCTAGACTTATCACTCTATACGCTCTTCTATCCACTCCACGATGAATTCGACAATTAGTTTCATAAAATCTTCATGCGCTATGCCAAGTGACCGAGTTTAATCCCCATCACTTCACACGCAATAATTAGACATCACGTCCATTTAGCAAAAATTTCTACTTTTTCCTAAGCTCAACATTAGCCATTGAGGAGTGCATTTCACATGTGTATTTTAATAACCTTTATTTTAACATATATTTACACTTCTATGGTCAACCATTGCCTTTTAACTCAACCCACTATTAGCAATGTAACTTACAACACATAACATTTTTTATTTTTATTTTTTTAAAACAAAGCAATGTTTATAATATAAAATTCATCACATAGAAGACCTTCACCCTCTTTTTAAAAGTAGAATTTCAATATCATATGCATACAAATACAACAAGATAGTGGCTCTCATCATCATTACCACATAAAATCATTTCCCATTCTATACCAGCAAGCAACATTTAAACAAACTTAACTCATGCAAAGGTATAATTTTGCAATGCACCTGAATGATATGCAAAGCATGAGTTTCCATGTGCTCGCGAGGCAAATCATCACTTTCCTGTCTTGCATTTTTCTACTGGCTTATTTCCTTTCTTGGACACCTTGCAACTATCCCGCACTCACAATATTTGTCAGTAGTACCATGTTTCTACAATAAAAGGGTAAGTTTATTCTTTAGCTACTTTTATTAATTAACTATGTAATGAGGGTAGTTACATCCTCCCCCACTAGGGATGAACACGGTCCCTGTGTTTTCAAACTAGGTTAAGCAAATAAATATTTTAGTAGAATCATACCATTAACCAAAAATACTTAAGCAATTTTTTCCATTCAACATTAAGCAATTATATTTATCTTCATAAAAATCACATCAAATTTTCTCATGATTGGCATATAATCACATTATATATTATGTAAAATCTTAAACAAATTTTTTGTGACTTGACAAAGTTCTCAACAACTCGAGTATATAGATTTTGGCTACTGTGTCCTCCAATTATTGTTGAGTTAAACATACTTTTGCCTTTGTCTTGGGGATTTATAACCAAAGGTGGTTCTTTAGGAGCAACAATGTATCAAGGCTACAAGACCAAGGGGAATTGAGGGGTAGTTTTGAAGGTTGACCTATTTCTCTGGATTATTGTCTATTAATGGTGCCAACTTGGACCACTACTAGGTATTGATATGCCTGGACACATTTAGGTATTGAACATGATTGGTAGTATTTTACTTATATTTAGGTAAAGGATCATAAAATATCCCCATATCTTGGTTAGAGGGTTTTGCTTGTTTAGGAACATTGACCACTATATGACCTTCATCTATAAGATCTTGTACATGTTAGCTTTTGATGAATGAATACTTAAAATAATATTACCTCAAGGTCAATAATATAACTGCAATATGAAATATATAATAATGCTGATCAATCAAGCATATAGACTCATAATCTACTAGATAATAACTCAAATAATGCTAATTCTAAATACTCAAAAATACTCAAAAATATTTATTCAATGAAGAGATCAAAATACATCATATTTCATCACCTTCCATTGCTTACATGGGTGACTCTTTCTCCTTCGCCATATACCTTTTACACCAATACATCCATATATATAGAATGGAATGTGAATCATCATATGGAGGTTTCTTGGGTCTCACTCTTCCTATGACTCTTCATCTTCCTACACTATTGACATATGTACATAGGGACAACTATGCACATTTACATTATGAAAATATCATTGCACACTTGTGTATTACATTGCATATAGAAAATTCTAATCTAAGACTATTTCCCTAATCTATAGATGTATCCATGATAGTACATTGGTATATAAAAAATAATGTAATATATTCCAACACCCCCTTGTATTACGTTATTTGGTTATTGAAGATTATAGTTCTTCAATATTGATCTTCTTCATATTTCTTAAACTTGTGTTCATATTTGTCCTATTTCATGTTTTGATCAAATAAAATATAGTATTTCCATGAAATAATATATTTGCTAGAAGAGATTTAGCTTCATGTATTTCTTCTTCATCTGTTAATTCATGTACTTCATCTATATCTTGGGCTAGGTGCCCCTTTTAATTTCATCCTCTGTATTAAGTATGCTATAGGTACTACTGCTATGGTGATATGTATTGGTTCTAATATTGTCTAGGTTGAGATAACCTATTTGATTATCCTCTTGTGCTTGCTTGATTCCTTTGATGTTGATTCCTTGGATTGAAGATTCAGTAGTTGGTACTATGCCCTCCTCTCTTGTAAATTTGGCAATACCTATCATTCCACTTTGGTTTGCTTCTTGAAAATAATGTAACATTCCATTTGAGTTATCTTTTGGGACTAATGCATTATTACTCTTTTCATCCTTCACTAAATTTTAAACTTCATATTATTGTAGTACACTAACCAAATCATCAGAAGAAGTATCCTTAGGAGTTGCAAGGATGTGACTAGATGTTTGTAATTTTCTGGTAGTGCTCTCAAGATAACTTGAACAAGAAATTTATCTTCAACTATTTCTCCTAGGATTAGTAACTTCCATTTTGTATATGCTACTCTTGTCAAAAATAGTTCAATGGTTTCACCATCCTTGACTTTCAAAGAATGCAATTGTGTTTGTATATTTATAATAGTAGCTTTATTTTTTCTTCAAATATTTTTACTAAAGTGTTCCATGTATGTGTAGAAGTTCCTACTGAACTGATTTATGGTTGTATATCATCTGAAAGTTTAAAAGTTATGATCATCAATGCTTTTGCTTCATCTTCCTCAAATTTTTGTATATCTCTATCATTTTTAGTAGGTTTAGTTTTTGCTCCTCTGGCTATATCCCGAAGCTTTTCCACTATCAAGACTGATCTTACTTTATTTTTCCATGAAGTATAGTTAGGGCCTTTGAGAAACTAGGAATATGAAATAAATATTTTGTTTGTAGTAGTCATGAGGAGACTATATTACTATATTAAACCTCCTTCAATGTCTACTTTTCTATAGTAAAAAATTAGATAGTAACAATCAAATGTATTCAATGTTCTAGAAATAATAATCTTCACTAGCTATCTTAAAAACTAGTAGAATCAAATCTATACTGAATCTTAGTCTTCATAGGTTTTCCTTTCAAACCTGTGGAAATATTCTATCCAAATAATATGGAATCCTTTTTTTATAAAGCTTATCAATAGGACCTCTTCTAAGGATCTCTTAATCAAGGTCTGTCTTCAAGACTTGTAAATTATCTTCTATTTCGAATTTGCTATTGGAATAGGTCTATTCTCTTTTTAATATCAAGGTCTATCTTAAAGACCTATAAATGTTCTTCTATTTCAATTTTGCTTTTGGAATAGGTATATTCTCTTTTCAATATAAATATCTATCTTTAAGACCTGTAAATTTGCTATTCTAATTTTGCTCTTGGAATAGGTATATTCTCTTATTTTCAATATCAATATCTATCGTCAAGACCTATAAAATTTCTTTTATTCTGATTTTGTTCTTGGAATAGATATATCCTTAAATATCACTAGTTTTTATTTAACACAGTGAGAAATACCATCTTCTATGGTTTCTCTTCCTAGAGAAAATTTATTTATCTTCTCTGGTTATTTTCTAGAGGTAATTTCTTTATTTTCTTTGGTTCCTTTTCTAGAGGAAATTCTATTTATCTTCTTTGGTTTACTTTTCCAGAGAAAATTATGGCAAGGTCGAGATTCAAACAAACAACTTCTCATTAATTTGTAGTAAAATTGCTTAATGCAGTCTTCTGTTACAATTTTCGGGCATACTTCTTCCCCCACAATCCCGAAATCACCATCCCTTTACAAATATTTTCTGAGTTTTTAACGAGGCCTCGATCCTCCAGGCAATCAATGCCTCCACCTAACAAAAAATTTGAATTCAAATTTCCCCCTCCGTCGAAGCTTCAAATTTCTCGGTCATAAATGGGCCACGGCCCGATCTACCAAGAAGCTTACAGGAATGGCCGCCCTCAACCTGCACCGGCCGCTTCGTTCTGACTGTCCTCTGCACTGTTGTCTCCTTCATAAAGTCACCACCTGAAACTGCTGCGTTGCCAGAAATAATAAATATAAAAAAATGCGTGGCCGAAACCTCCTTTAACAATTTACGTGATCCTCATCTGTGTGTTCATACACGTAGCCGACTGCGTGTAAAACTGGCAATGCCTACTCCTTGTCACAATAAAGTTGATACACGTGCCCTTCACAATAGATATGAGACACGTGGCTGTCCACGTGCCAAAACTGGCCTGGCCTGGTTGACCGCGTGTACACCTTTGCCAAACTTCTTCTGGGCCACGATATCGCGACATGTCGCGATATCGCGACCCAAATGTCACCCTGCTCTCAACGTTGATAAACGTCGTGATATCGCGACGTCGTGATATCATGACAAAAAATGTCCTTGCACTCGTTACTGCCTTTGAGGTCACGAAACCGTGACATGTCATGAAATCGTGACATGTCGCGAAATCGTGACATGTCACAATTTCGCGACCCTACCTCCGCCCTTTGCCACAGCTTCGATATGGTCACGATATCGCGACCCCTCCACAACTTCTGCCTTGGTCGACAAAATCGTCGTGATATCGCGACAAAACTCGCCCTGCCTTTGCTGCAGCTCATGAGGTCACGATTTCGCGACCTCACTCCAACCTTTGCCTTAGCTCTTCTAACAACTTCCCCTTCTGCTTTACAACATCTCCTCCCCGAAAAAGAACCAAAATACTTCAAAATACAAGAACTTAAAGAAAATTTTTGAAGGATGCAAGATTGCTCATACTGTCACCGGATGCTCCTACATCAGACACCCGGGGTAGATTAGAAGTGATCCTCACTTCTGTTTTGTCGGGGGAAGACCCAGGCGGTCAATCTCCATCTTCGACAACCAAGTTGCATCTTCAATAGGCCTGCCCTTCCACTTTATCAAATACTCAGAGTATTGCCTATTTCTGGTGCTTCTGCCTTCACGGGTGTCTAGTATTTCTTCGACCTCGTCGGTGGTTGGAGCCGGTGCTGGAATTTGCCATACTTCTGCACTTGGTACCTCTGTACTTTCTCCCTCATGATATTCCACTAGATCTGAAATATTAAAAATAGGTGAAATGTCAAGCCAATTTGGTAACTCTACTTTATATGCATTTCCTGACTCCCATTTTTCCAGTATTCTGTATGGCCCAAATTTTTTCATCTTCAATTTGTTATAAGTCTTGGCAGGGAATCTCTCCTTCCTGAGATGCACCATGACCTCATCTCCCATTTTGAACTCCTTGAACCACCGCTTCTGTTCTGCCTTTGTCTTGTATTGAGTATTCATTTTTATAATTTGTTTCCTTACTTCTTCATGTAGACTTTTCATATGTTCTACAAATTCTTTTGCCTCGGCACTGCACTTTTCTCTCTTGTCCAAATTTCTCAGTTCAGACACATTTCTTGGGCTGTTCCCGTATATTATCTGGAATGGAGATTTATTGGTGCTCTTATTGACTGAACTGTTATATGCAAACTTCGCCTGTGGTAAAACTAAATCCCATCCCTTGGGTTGATCTACTATCAAGCACCTCAGCAAATTACCTAGGCTTCTATTCACCACCTCTATCTATCCGTCAGTCTGTGGTTGGTATGCAGAACTGAATTTTAGATCTGTCTTCAACTTCTTCCACAAAGTTCTCCAGAAATACCCAACAAACTTTGTATCTCTGTCAGAGACTATGCTTCTTGGTAGACCGTGAAGTCATACCACTTCCTTGAAGAATAACCTCGCAATGTGAACCGCATCACTTGTCTTCTGGCAGGGAATAAAATGTGCCATTTTGGAGAATCGGTCAACAACCACAAATACAGAGTCATTTCCCCTCTGTGTTCTCGGTAATCCAAGAATAAAATCCATGCTTATGTCCTCCCATGGCCTTTCAGGTACAGGTAATGGCTGGTACAGTCCTATGTTTTGCCTTACACCTTTTGCCATCTGGCATATTCTGCAACCTTGCACAAACTTCCGCACATCTTGCTGAAGTTGTGGCCAGTAGTAATTTTCCTCCACCAGGGCAATGGTCTTATCCCGACCAAAATGCCCAGCCAGTCCTCCGCTATGCTTTTCTTTGATTAAGTTTTCCTGCATGGAACTTCTGGGAATGCATAATTTACTACCTTTGAATAGCATTCCGTCTTGGATTAAGAAATCCAACCATTTTGTTCTATCCATAGTAATAGGTATCGAGCAAGCCTTCCAGGCTTCTGCAAAATCCGGATCTTCAGGGTACAAACCCTTCAGTTCTTCAAATCCCACTACTTCCACTGTCAGTTTAATTAGTAAAGTCTGCCTTCTACTCAAGGCATCTGCAACTCTGTTCGATTTCCCACTTCTATGCTTCAACACAAAGGTATAACTTTGGAGGAACTCCACCCATTTCATGTGCCTTTGATTCAGTTTTGTTTGACTGTTAATGTACTGTAAAGCCTGATGGTCAGTAAATAGAACAAACTCCTTTGGCAATAAGTAGTGTCTCCATTTTTTTAGAGCCTGAACTATAGCATAAAATTCCTAGTCATAAACTGAATATTTTTTTTGAGCATCGTTTAGCTTCTCACTGAAATAAGCAACAGGTTTGCCTCCTTGAATTAGTACAACCCCTATTGCACTGCCACTGGCATCACAGTCCACCTAAAATACCTTGTCAAAGTCGGGGAGTGCTAAAACAGGTTGTTCTGTGACCTTTCTCTTTAATGCATTAAAGCTCCTTTCAGCTCCTAATGTCCACTTGAACTCTTTTTTATTCCCCCTCATGGTTTCTGTGAGAGGTTCACAAATGTTGCTGAAGTTCTTTATGAACTTCTTGTAAAAGCTGGCCAGACCATGAAATGATCTTATTTTCGTTGTGCTTCTTGGGGTAGGCCATTCGATGATGGCTCTCACCTTCTCTGGGTCCATTTTCAGACCTTCTGCTGAGATTACAAATCCCAGGTATACTAACTCCTTCTTGACAAAATTACATTTTTTTAGATTTATTAATAACTGCTCCTCCCGCAGCTTTTCAAAAACCCTCCTAATATGCATTAGGTGTTCCTCCAGGGTTTTGCTAAAAATTAATATGTCATCTAAATAAACAATGACAAAATTTCCCAAAAACTCCTTCAGTACTTCATTCATCAGCCGCATGAAGGTACTTGGTGCATTGGACAGCCCAAATGGCATGACCAACCACTCATACAAGCCCTCTCTTGTCTTGAAGGTTGTATTCCACTCATCTCCCTCCCGGATACGGATCTGATGATAGCCACTTTTTAAGTTGATCTTTGTGAAGTATTTATCTCCACTTAAACAGTCCATGATATCATCCATCCTTGGCAACGGGAATCTGTATTTAATAGTGATTTTGTTGATGGCCCGTGAATCTGTACACATCCTCCATTCCCCATCCTTCTTTGGCACCAGCACTGTAGGTACTACGCATGGGCTCAAACTTTCCTGAATCAATCCCTTCTCTAACAATTCCTGGACCTATCTATTTAACTCCTCAGTCTCTACAGGCGTCATTCTGTGTGCAACTTTATTTGGCAAACTTGATCCTGGCACCAAATCTATATGGTGGCTGATTTTCCTCTATTGGGGGTAAACCCTCAGGCACATTATCAGACACAATATCTGGAAATTCCTCCAGCAGGTCTAGGACTTCTGCTGGGGTATCCTGGCATTCCTTCTCCCCAACTCTAGGAATTATTGCATAACATAAATGTTCATGCTTCAACCCGTCCAAGAACTTTCTCCCTTCAACTAAACAGATTCTGGAGTTGTTACATACCTTTTCATCCGCTTCCTTTAAGGGCTTTAGTTTATGGCGTACACCACTCTTTGTCAATGAGTAGGTGTTGGCACGGCCATCATGCACTGCACTTCGGTCGAACTGCCAGGGCCTCCCCAACAACATATGGCAAGCATCCATAGACAGGATGTCGCACAAGACCTGTTGGTCATGAATCTGCCACAGGAAAGGATTTTTATATAAACTGCACCCTAGACCCGGCCAACATTGAAAGGCTAGAAGCAAGAAATGGCTCCCAGACCAATCTCCAGAGTGGGCTGGTTCCCTTACTAAACTAAGTTTGTTTTAAGATTAGAGTTGCTGGAAAGAGATTAAAACTTTGTGGAAAGAAATGGGAAATATGGCCGTAGCCGAAGTTATAAGATCGAGGAGAACAACAACAGATCACTTAAAGTATAGCAACAACAAGTAACAGAAGATATCAACTTAATTCCCTCACAACCGTACGCAGAAAATCCCTCCAAGATTACATTCCAGGACTCATTCCCTTACAAGCAATATTTAAATCCAACATGCAAAATTCAAATGAAACAGCAACTAAGGAATATGAGTGTTATTAGAAACGTAAATAACAGAAAGGAAAATCTCACAAACAGTCGCTTGAAAAATCAGAGGCCAATTCTTTCATTCCTGCAAATGAACTTCAAGCTTTTAGCAGAAAACTCCCGACATTTGCAAATGAGATTTACATTGGTTTTTATAGAAGGCCGGCCTCTTTGCAGCATTTAAAATTTGCAACAGACCTCCTTGAGATCTACAATTTGTGCAACGAAAACAATGAACATGATCCCCTTAATTGCAGCCTTGAAGAATTAAATGCCATAAAGAGTCGGCAGTCTTCATTAAATTGTGTTCTTGAAAATGTGCATGAAACCGTTAGAACAATCCATGAACAACAGCTTCGAATAAATGGAAATCTTCAATTTTGGTAGCTTGGGCGCATTCTTCTATTTTGACCGCATTGGAAATCCACAAAATATTTAATTCTGGACCGCATTTAATTCTTGGAACTCACAAAACTGCTTTGGGCCACAGCTTAAGCATGCATAATCAATAATGAAAATAAATGTGGCAAAAATGCCAACATTCTTGACGGCTCGCGGGGTATACAGTTCCACTGTATGCAAGAATCCAGGCCTGAATCCATTGGGCACAGAGTCATAAAACTTAGAACAGAAAGCTGGCTGCTGTGGTACATCTTAGTGGAATGTTGCAATAAAAACTTTTGCTGAATAATAAAAAGTTAAATAAATATGCATTTGGCTCAACTGAACATGGAATGGAAATGAATGGAATGAGATCCCACGGATGCGCAGGCGGTGAAATGCAAATGGAATAGTAATATGATGAAATGATGTAGTGATAAAGTGATGTGGTAGACACAGTAACAAAATGCTGCTATACTACCAGCTGCAATGGAAATGAAATAAAAGTAAATGAACTAATGGAATGGAAATGGAAATATGAAGGTTGTGGAATGAGAATGAACTAAACTGTAAATAAATGCGTAAAATGACAGAACTTAGAAGAAAGGGATAAGAAGGAACGGGAATAATAGGAATGGGGAAAAGAAACAACAGCCGTGGCTTTGTTTTTTTTTAATGCAGAGGAAAAAGAAGGAGGAAGATGAAGAAAGGAAGAAAAGAAAAAGGGAAGGGAAAGGAAGAATTTTCTAGAAAGCCACCAACTGCTGGGAGGAGAAAAAAACAAAAGAAAAACAAGCACCTACGGCTCGCATGCAAAAAGAGCCGAGATGAACAAATAAAAACAATACCTCTTTTTTTTTTTCTTCTCTTTTCTATTTTTTTTTGTTTTTTTGTTTTTATACTATATACAATAGTTCACGACATGATTGGCATGTCGCCACCAGACACCCAATCTCAGAAAGTTATCCGGTAAATCTACAGTGTCCTGACCAGATACGATCATACTTAAGTCGATCCTTGAAATTGGGCTGGCTTCTTCCTGAAGTTCTCCATGTTTCAGACACTGGCAAGTTATCATGCATGCCAGTACCCACACAATTGACAAATAATGTAGCAAAGAAATTTACCATATGACGGGCTCCCGTAGGTACTAGTTGTAGTAATGACTGAAGCCAATCCCACCATCTTGAAGGGTTCTCTGGTTGTGAACTAAGAATGGGTTCCTCTAACTCTTGGATCTGATCACAAAAATTGTCCAGCAACAGTCCTTTCTCCAAGATCTCTTCAGACTCTACCTGTTGATCTGACATATTTAACAGGTTCTGACTAAATGCTTGTATGTTATGCCCTGGGATACAAACAGGGTGCAAAGATGTGCCCTCCTTGTGCTCAGGTTCTTGAACTTGAATCTCTTCTTCTTCTTCACTTATATCCTCTGGATCCATCTCCTTATGAAAACTACAAGCAACCATATTGTTCATTGCTAGGAAAGTTCTTGTATATCCCAATCCTTGGCTTTGGATGAGATCTGTCCCTTGAGTTCCACACAACTGCATCTCAGGTTTCTTCTCAGTATAAGGGATCTGACATGAAAAAGACTGCACGGGATAGTCAGGAGCAGCAACTACTGGAGAAAGTAATGGAGTTTCTTCCCACGGTAATTTACCTGATAAGAGCAAAAGTTGTTCCGCTCGCACTACTTCCTCGAAGATTTGAGGGAACATTCGTTCACCTGATTGCAGCAAGAGGAGGCCTATGTCAGAATGGAAAGCTCGAACATAGAAGAGGTGGGCTTGGGTGGGTGATGGTCGGATCTTCTCTGGAATTCTCTTCCAGCTTCTCAAGAATCGGACATTGAAGTCCGTGATGCTCTCTTGAGGTGCTCGCTTGATGTACATTAAAAACGATAGAGATCCAAAGAAGCGTAAAAGGGATCTTCGTCAAATCTTCCGATTAGTGCTCCCGCTAGATCATCCCATGAACTAATGCTTTGATGCTTGAGCGATCAGTACCATCGCAATGCCCTTCCTTCCAAAGACTGAACCAGAAGTCTGATCATGACATCTTCATGATTTATGACATGGATCATTGACAAAGTAGCAATGTCTTCAACATGCTCCAAAGCCATGCCTTCGGTACCATAATATTTTGCTAGGGCCTTCAGGGCACCTTTGGGAATTTCATGTCGGATTTGGAGATTCAGAGGGCCAGGATCATCCCATCTAGGAAAAGCCCTCGCCTTTGTGGCAGTGGTCTGCGGGATCACGGCTATCGCCATTAAGTCAGAGTCGCTAGATGAACATTATTTTAAGTTGAAAAAGGCAGGCATCCACGATCAAAAAATTTGGATCTTCAACTCAGCAAAGTCGCCAGATAAACTTACAAATCTCCGCTATGAGGTCAAGACAGCTCATCAAAATCTTGAGACCTCCGGGTGTTAAACAATAAAACTTATGGATCTTTTGAGACAGAAGAAATCTGTCCCACCGGGCGTGCCAAAAACTGTTGGTCATGAATCTGCCATAGGAAAGGATTTTTATATAAACTGCACCCTAGACCCGGCCAACATTGAAAGGCTGGAAGCAAGAAATGGCTCCCAGACCAATCTCCAGAGTGGGTTGGTTCCCTTACTAAACTAAGTTTTTTTTAAGATTAGAGTTGCTGGAAAGAGATTAAAACTTTGCGGAAAGAAACGAGAAATATGGCCGTAGCCGAAGTTATAAGATCGAGGAGAACAACAACAGATCACTTAAAGTACAACAAAAACAAGTAACAGAAGATATCAACTTAATTCCCTCACAACCGTACGCAGAAAATCCCTCCAAGATTACATTCCAGGACTCATTCCCTTACAAGCAATATTTAAATCCAACATGCAGAATTCAAATGAAACAATAACTAAGGAATATGAGTGTTATTAGAAACGTAAATAACAGAAAGGAAAATCTCACAAACAATCGCTTGAAAAATCAGAGGCCAATTCTTTCATTCCTGCAAATGAACTTCAAGCTTTTAGCAGAAAACTCCCGACATTTGCAAATGAGATTTACATTGGTTTTTATAGAGGGCCGGCCTCTTTGCAGCATTTAAAATTTGCAACAGACCTCCTTGAGATCTACAATTTGTGCAACGAAAACAATGAACATGATCCCCTTAATTGCAGCCTTGAAGAATTAAATGCCATAAAGAGTCGGCAGTCTTCATTAAATTGTGTTCTTGAAAATGTGCATGAAACCGTTAGAACAATCCACGAACAGCAGCTTCGAATAAATGGAAATCTTCAATTTTGGTAGCTTGGCGCATTCTTCTATCTTGACTGCATTGGAAATCCACAAAATATTTAATTATGGACCGCATTGAATTCTTGGAACTCACAAAACTGCTTTGGGCCACAGCTTAAGCATGCATAATCAATAATGAAAATAAATGTGGCAAAAATGCCAACAGGACCTCATCACAATAATTTCCAATATTAAATTTAACGGAGCACTATTCATTGACCAAAGCTTTGTGGTCCTTCTGCAACCATGCGACCCGGTATGGATGCGGGTGCTTCTTCCTTTCCAACTGTAGCTTTGTAACCATTTCTTCTGAAACCAGGTTATCCGTGCTACCATTATCAATAATAATATTGCAAAATTTACCCGCACACTTACATCTTGTGTGGAATAAACTTCTTCTCTGATCTGGGTCCTTCTCCTCATTCAGCAGGACTCTTCTTACAATCATTGCCTCCCCTCTCTCCGCTTCTTCGGAATGTTCAGACTCAGCTTCTTCCTCTGCCACAACAGCCCTGGCTGGACCTTCAGGCCTCTTGTTCATCCTTTCTCGGTGTTGTGGACACTCAAATGCTCGATGTCCTTCTTCACCACAGTGGAAACATGTCCCACGAAATACTCCTCTTCCAAATCCTCGTCCAGATCCACCCCATCCTCTTGGGTAGCTATTCTGATCTCGGGGCTGATAAACATCCTCTTCCCTTTGATCCTGGTTACTACTGGCTTCACCAGTCTTCTTCAGGTATTTATACTTTTCTCCACTGGTTCTCCCACAAGTTCTTCCACCATGGCCCCTTCCTCTTTTCTTGCCTTCAAACCGCCTATTCAGTTTTTCTTCCACCTTTAAGGCAAATTGGTAAGCATCCTCAATGGTGCTTACCCGAACTAGGCTCAGATCTTCCTGGATGTCGAGTCTCAACCCATTGATATAACGGGCTACTTTTTCTTTGTTTGCCTCTAAATGCCCAGTTCTAATAGAAATCTTGTAGAAATCCTCGGTGTACTCTTGGACAATTTTGTTTGTCTGTCTTAAACTCTGCATTTTTCTTAGCAGATCCAACTCGTAGTCTATCGGGATGAACTATCTTTTCAGCTTCTCCACCATTCTTTCCCATCTTGTTATTCTCTCCTTCCCTCTTCTATTCCTCTCCAATTGTATTCCCCTCCACCAAATGCTGGCATGACCCTTCAACTTGGTCTTAGCAAATCTGACCCGATTAGGGTCTTCAACCTCCTCGTACTCAAAATATTCTTCTAAATCATTTATCCAGTCAATCACTTCTTCTGGATTTAGGTTTCTCGAGTATGTAGAAACCTCCATTTTCGGTTGCTTTCCAATCTTAGAGATGGCCTTGTACAATTGGGCTTGTGCAGGATCCACAGCCTCTTCTTCTTCCTCAAACTGGTCTTCTTCTTCAACTTCGTCTTCACTTTCCTCATCCCTTTTGGGCTCGTGCCTTCTGCGTAACTCTGCTTGCAGGGCTTGAACTTGTCTCTACAAGGCTCGAAAGTCTTCGGTCGACACCACATTTCCTACTCCACCACGGTTTCTTCATGGAGGCATTGTATTTTTTTTATAAAATTCTTCCACAGATCCTGGTGTAACTGCCTCTCTCCGACGATCTGTTACATGCTCAGGAGCTCCTGCTTTGATACCACTTGATGGCAAGGTCGAGATTCAAACAAACAACTTCTCATTAATTTGCAGTAAAATTGCTTAATGCAGTCTTCTGTTACAGTTTTCGGGCATACTTCTTCCCCCACAATCCCGAACTCACCATCCCTTTACAAAGATTTTCCGAGTTTTTAACGAGGCCTCGATCCTCCAGGCAATCAATGCCTCCACCTAACAAAAAATTTGAATTCAAATTTCCCCCTCCGTCGAAGCTTCAAATTTCTCGGTCATAAATGGGCCACAGCCCGATCTACCAAGAAGTTTACAGGAATGGCCACCCTCAACCTGCATCGGCCGCTTCGTTCTGACTGTCCTCTGCACTGTTGTCTCCTTCATAAAGTCACCACCTGAAACTGCTGTGTTGCCAGAAATAATAAATACAAAAAAATACATGGCCAAAACCTCCTTTAACAATTTATGTGGTCCTCATCTGTGTGTTCATACACGTAGCCGACTGCGTGTAAAACTGGCAATGCCTACTCCTTGTCATAATAAAGTTGATACACGTGCCCTTCACAACAGATATGAGACACGTGGCTGTCCACGTGCCGAAACTGGCCTGGCCTGGTTGACCGCGTGTACACCTTTGCCAAACTTCTTCTGGGCCACGATATTGCGACATGTCGTGATATCGCGACCCAACTGTCACCCTACTCTCAACGTTGATAAAGGTCGTGATATCACGACAAAACATGTCCTTGCACTCGTTACTGCCTTTGAGGTCGTGAAACTACGACATGTCATGATTTCATGACCCTACCTCCGCCCTTTGCCACAGCTTCGATATGGTCATGATATCGCGACGTCGCGATATCGCGACCCCTCCGCAACTTCTGCCTTGGTCGACAAAACCGTCGTGATATCGCGACGTCGCGATATCGCGACGAAACTCGCCCTGCCTTTGCTGCAGCTCATGAGGTCGCGATTTCGCGACCTCACTCCAACCTTTGCCTTAGCTCTTCTAACAACTTCCCCTTCTGCTTTACAACATCTTCCTCCCCCGAAAAAGAACCAAAATACTTTAAAATACAAGAACTTAAAGAATTTTTTTGAAGGATGCAAGATTGCTCATACTGTCACCGGATGCTCCTGCATCAGAAAATTCTCTTTATATTCTATGGTTTACTTTTTTAGAGCAAATTCTATTTATCTTCTATGGTTTACTTTTCCAGAGGAAATTCTCTTGTCATTACCAGTCTCTTCTTAACCAGTGGAAATCTTCTTTCCAATGACTCTTGAGGCTCTTTCAATTTCTATCTAGATCTACCATAGCTTTGATACCACTTGTTAGCTTTTGATGAATGAATACTCAAAATAATATTGCCTCAAGATCAATAATATAATTGCAATATGAAATATATAATAATGCTGATCAATCAAGCATATAAACTCATAATATACTAGATAATAACTCAAAGAATTCTAATGATAAATAAAATTCCCAAAAATATTTATTGAATGAAGAGATCAAAATACATCATATTACATCACCTTCCATTACTTACATGGGTGAATCTTTCTCCTTTCTCATATCCCTTTTACATTAATATATCCATATATAGAATGGAATGTGACTCTTCATATGGAGTTTTCTTGTGCCTCACTCTTCCTATGTCTCTTCATCTTCCTACTCTATTGACACATGTACATAGGGACAACTATGAACATTTACATTACCAAAATATCATTGCACACTTGTGCATTACATTGCATAAAGTAAATCCTAATATATGACTCTTTTCCTAATCTATAGATATACTCATGATGATACATTGGCATGTACCAAATAATGTAATATATTACAATAATACAATATGGTTAAAAGTGATATATTTATTTGTTTGGTGACCATTTGTATGATGGAATACACACTGTTGGTCAAGAGTTATTATAGGTGGAAAATGTATCACATTAGTGTCTAAAAAATCTATTAGCATAGAGGATACTAATTGATTTTCTTGGTAAACTTACTTTGAGTATTTTCTTGAGAGTTAGCTAGAACTAGTTTCCACAATACAATAACATTATTAACATTACCTGCTTTAGGATTGTTGACAAGGTGAGAATAAGTTACATTATTTCCCATGACATGCTTGTTCTTGTACAATCATTTTATGTTAAAGTAAGATGTCTTATCATCCTTCTTAGGTTTAAATTAGCACCTATGTTGAAGGATATATTCTACTTATTTTGCTAGGTCTACTACATCTTCCAAAGAGGATATATGAGTCATTTCTAAGGAGTATGAGAGTTTCTCTTACAATTGCATATGAAAATATGCAATAGATATATTTGTTATGGTTTAAAAGGATGTTTCCTAACCAAATCATACCAATGGGTTAAAAAACCCAGTGAAAGACTCATTTTTACATTTCATAAGTTGATATGAATCATATATAATACACTTTTGTATGATGTAGGTGAAAAATATTAGATGAACATGTCTACCAAATAACCAAATCTCTTGATTGAGTGGTGGGGTATATAGAAATACCATCCAAGGGTCTCACCACCAAATATTTTAGGGAAGAGCTTTAAAAAAAAAACCTCATCATAGGCAATGCCATCAAAAACTACTTGCAAGATTCTAAAGTGATCCGTTTGATCACCTTCTTTCTTATATATTGAAAAATAGAGATGTATCTATGGTTTGGCTATGGTAGTCCTTATAGGAATACTTATTTTATATGGATCCTTAGTTAGAAGCTAACTATTGCTTAAATAATGAGTTTTCTTAACCAGTTATTCTAACTTATGTTTATATCCTAGAATCCAAGATAAGGAACTTATGGTGTTAAAAATTAGGTTTGTGAACTGATCAATGGATAATACTAAAAATATGGATGGAATTATCTAAAAAATCTTCATGTTATTAATTATAATATTATTTGGAAAAATATAGTTAGTAGAGGAAATTTTAGTGTAGACAGAATAAATTGACCCATTAAGATGAATCATTTTTCTCAAAAATCCTTAGTTTTCCCTCTTAAAAAACTAATGTTATATTCAAGAAAATTTTTACCCTACAAAATGATAAAAATTCTTATTAAATTTTATATCGTTAGATAGGGCTCAAAAAGAGCTTTCCAATGGTATATTATATGTCAAATTCTGACACTGTTTGACCCCTCAAATTGCAAAAAAACTATGTACATATCTAACCTCCTGATGATATCGACTCTATTTGAACAATATCAGATGTCCGATACGATATCAGATTGTATGATATTGGATGTCCGATCTCGTCCAAAATTGAAAATTTCCCAAAACAAAAAAATAACAAAATTTGTTGTAACCATTTTGTCCATACCAGACCAACAACACGGACGCTATAGTATCAAATCAACCGATATCATCCAGATTGGGAGAAATCATCTCCATTTTTTTTTAGTCCAACTCCCCTAACTCACCTTTCCTATTTAATCTAGGCACTCCCTCTGGATTCCCCCTGGATGCCTGGTTCTCAATCATTCTTGCATCCTTAGTATTATAGTGCATGTTGCTAGTTTCGTATTCTTTTGTAGGTTCAAAGGTTTGAAAGCATGCATCAGCTAGTACGATACGAGATAGAACATCTTATATCATTAGAACAAGTTCAATATCGTATAAGATGTCCTATATCATTAGAATAAGTCTAATATTTCTTGTAGATCACTTGGGGGTAATTTTTAACCACTGTTTGTACATTCTCTCACCTGATATTTTGTTTCATAGCATTTTATATTCTATTCATTAGTTTACCTAGCATTAGTTTCATTCATCATACCAGGTGTTCACCATCTTATGATTTCATTGATTTATTTGTATTTGTAGCACATATTTGCATTGTTATTTTCAAATATTGAAATTATGAGTTTCATATAGTCTAATTCATGCTTAATTCAATTTATGTTATGCTACAAAATTGGTATTTTGATGTCAAACTATGAAATTGCAGGTTTCTGACCAGATTGGACCTGCCTATACCATATCAGACCTACCTATACCAGATCAAATATACCTATACCAGTGCAAAAATTTTACGACTACATTATTTGGTGAACCTGAAGTTAACTACATAAGCATCATTCTTATTCAAATACATGAAAAAAATAAAAAACAACAAAATAATATATATACATATTTACAATATTTTATATAGGTATATATATAATATATATGCCCAAAATTTTAAAACACATATATATATATACAATAAATATATATACCACTAAAAACAAAATATCCAAAGGCAAAATGCCTAGAATCCTGAGAAATGGTAAACAAATAGAATTTGGCTCCGCAAAAGAGCCAAATCAAGAAAATCTTGATGATAGGATACATATTGAAGATGATAGAATCATGAAACAAGGTGAGGATGATAATAGAGAAGAGGAAGAAGAAGATCCTACCAAGCCTACAATGGACCCTCAAGGTAATGTTAGTTTCAAATACGTACAAAACTTTACTGAATTTCTAAAAATTAAAATAGATGATATCAATCAAGTTTTAAAGATAAAAAATTTACTCCCAAAAGGAGATTATTCAACAAAGACAGCTATAAAATCTGCTTTTCGAATGCATACAAATCCATTGACATACATGAATAGAATAGATCAAGATGATGATCAAGGTGGTCCATCTCAAAACATCAATCAAAACATGGATTTGAACGTTCAAAAACCAACAACACAATCTACTGCTGTGAACACCAAAACTACTTCCAAATAGAAACACCTATTTTCTTCCCCTTTCTCTCAAGATCCTGATCAACAAGCATCTAAGAAAACACAAAATGCTAGTCATTATAAAAAAAAATTCAACAAAATGCAATTCCATATAAACTTCATAATACCCCTCCTACAAATACTTTACATAATAGTATTTCTATAGGAAATCCTTATATGACAACACAACCATATCATCAAAGATACAATAGTATGATGATGCAAAATCAATTTAATGAGCAACCACAAGGACTTGAAGCCTTAGTTAAAAAATTAGCTTCACGTCTAGATCAGATAGATTCTTACTGTACCTCATACAGTTATATAGAGATGTGTAGTCAACCATTGGATCCTATTGTCGTTGCTCAACCTTATCCCAAATATTTCCCTATGCTAGTCCTTTCAATATATAAAGGAATCGAAGATCCAATTGAACATCTTCGTATGTTTAGAACAACTTATCATGATATTTCCTATGATGATTTGTTGTTACTAAATATATTCCCTAAAAGTCTCAGAGGCATGGCCTTAGAATGGTATTATTAATTACCAACTAATTCTTTGAGAAACTTTGAAGAAATAGCGAAAATATTTGTTCATCAATTTTGTGCCTACATAGAAAGACATGTCACTATTAAGAATTTATATAACTTAAAACAAGGAAAAGATGCAAGATTTGCTGAATTCCTAGCTAGATGGAGGCAACTTATAGGAAAATTGCATTTTGCCTTACCTCATCGAGAGATGTTGGAAATTTTCATTGGTAATTTACAAGAACAACTATCTTATGAACTTGCTACAACTATAGTAACCTCTTTTGATCAAGCTATAGACTTAGCAATAAGGTTAGAATTTTTCCTTATTAGGAGAGGACAATTCAAGAAAAGGGATGAGGATAAATCTTCTAAAAACCAATATAAAAACAAACAAGTAGTAGGTGATGGAGTTTCTGATAGTAGAAACACCTCAAACATCAATGCTACCGAAGCTATACAAATTTTTTTGTTAAATATTCCTAATAAACATCCAAGAGAATTCACAAGATTGAATCAACCCTTAACCCTGATTTTACCTCAATTATTGGAACAATTTTTAATACGATTGCCAAAAATTTGACAACTAGATACCACTGTAGTTGGATATAGGGCTGATTTACATTGAAAATTTCATCAAGTGGATGGACATATGATACAAGATTTAATTGATAAAGGTAAAATGAAAGTAGAAAAATTCCCTTCAAACAATAATCCTCCAAATAACACCCAAAAACAACAAACTCAAAATGCTAATCAAACTTTAGACATCTTCCAACATCCTTTACCCAATCATGGTAAAGAAGTTGTGAATCAATTAGAACATCATAATGTTCCTCCTCCAACCCGATATGTGGGAACCATTAGCAATTTCCTACGATATCAAAATTTACAAACTTCTTATGTGCCTACTCAATCTACAATTACAATTAGACCAATCCAATATTTTCAATCTTCATCTTCAGAAGATACAAGAAGTGACATAGAAAATAAAATAGATATTACTTCTAATAATTCAAATAGTTTTAAATATTAGTCAGATCCAATTCTTCCTATCACAAATTTATTGGTTCCATAAGAACCATTTTCTAGAAGAGTGACTACACACTCTTCCTCTCAACCAATCCCTTCATGATTATATTTTCCATCAGAATATCATCCAAAATCACCACCATATTCTTCTCTACAAACCACTTATTCCCCTTAATATCTTCATGATAGTCGTATTATTTCCACTACACATTCATGTAAAGCTATTCAATCCACATGTAATTCTTCTTTATCATCATTGCAATCACAACCATTTCAACCTTCTTATTTCAACACAACACATTCATCTCAACAAGGAAATACTTCTTCTTCCAATCCTACCATGCAATCACATCATACTTCACAATCTGCTCATCATTCTACTCACAATCAAGAAGAAAGAGGTAATGAACCATTTATTGATAAAATACTAAGAGAACTAATCAAAGTTTGTCAAAAACCTTCACCACGTAAATTTACCAAACTCAAACTCCAATTAACTATAATCCTTAAGCATTTGCTAGATAAAACATGATTGAGTTACCTCCTATAGGGCAACCTAGTACCACAACAGACTGGTACAAACTTGAGTTACATTGTGAATATCATAGAGTGGATGGACATATGACACAAACATGATGTAATTCAAGACTTGATTGATGAGGGTCTTTTTGCTATAGAGGAGTTACAATCTACTATTGACTATAAATCTCTAGTAAACAATCAACATCCTACACAACAAGTACCCATAACCAATCAAGACATGGGGATCTCCCAAAAACCCATATTCAAGCATCAACAATAGGAAACCAATAAAATATTACATCCTTGTGTATCCCATCACAATGATATCACTAATAATGTAACAAAAACTACAAGTGAGCAACCTCAAGCTCAATCATCTCATTTTGATAAACAAGAAATAAATTATTCATCCAACCAACCTTCAAGACCTCTCTTAGTTTTGAAGAATAATCCAAAATAGGATACAAGCATAGAAAACCCATATTTAGTGTTGAAGTCTCAACCTAAAGTCTCCCTCAACATTAAAAAACAATCGGATAATTATCCACATAAGATATCTCTTTTGAAACTTTTGCGAACCTCTCCTATTCATAGGGAATCTTTGTTCTTTATTCTCTCTTTCTTTATCATCACTACAACAAGTTCTCTATTATTTTCCTCTTTATCATCATTGCCACATTTTGTCTGTCACCTTTTATCCTTCATTCTATCTTTCATTATCGTTATCACATCAAGTTCTCTATTATTTTACTCTTTATTATCATCGTTGTCTTCTGTCCATCACTTTTCTTCATCTACATCTACTTATCATTCTTCATCACAACAATATCAACTATCAACCAATCAGATTCAATCACCTACACCACAACCAAATTATACTTCAAAACCTCCTTTGATTTTGAAGCCACCTTAGACATGCTATACGCAAATCACCTTGTATAGTGTATATAGATTATCTTGTATATACCACAAATTCCATCATCAAAAAAAAAAATCAAAAGTCAAATAAAAAATCAAAACAGTTAAAAAAAATCAAAAAGAGAAAAATTTTCAAAACAAATATGTCAAAGCTGTTAAGTCATCATTAATTGTTTTTCAAAATTCAAGTTATTTTTATTTTCTTTCGAATAAACTCAAAAGTTATCTTGAACCACTCACCTAATCCACATTTTTAATAAATCTTGATTTTATCATTTTGATTATAAATATATTTTGAACCAAAATCACTACTACTTCATTAAATAAAATTTTGAGTTTCGGGAACTGGTCTTGCTACTTTTGGAACCAAGAACACATTTCACATCTTAAAATAATTTTTGCAAATTCGAAAGATGATACTACATTGTAATCTTAGCACCTTAAGTAAAAATTTTCCCTTGCTATCCTATTATGCACATGGTCTAGAATACTAATAATTGACAAAATGACAAGCTCCTCCCTACCTAAATAAAATCCCTTGCTCCTTGTCTAATCTGAGTAAGTATCCCAAAGAAAAAGCAAAGAAAAAAATAAAAGAAAAAATAGTTTTACTACAAAAGCAATAAAATACCCAAATTCAAAAACAAAAATGAACAAGAATCCCTAATCCAAGAAATATAAAGAAAATAAAGGGGTAATGAGCTTGAATCCTTGGAATTCCTTAGTTATTCGAACACCATGGGGTGATCCTCATTACAGGTTCGGTGGTATCAAGCCGACTTGGCAATGGTGGTATCCTTATGCGTGGTTACATGTTTGTCACATTAGTGACCTTATTTTGTACAAACCAATATCCGCTTGTGGATTAGATAGCTTTTGGTGACTTGAATTACATAGTAGTTTAGTACAATTGCATGCACAAAATCATGGTTAATGAATATTTCACTTGCACACACATTGGTTAATAAAAGTTGGCTTGTATCATTAATCTCACTCAAAATTGGTAAATTAACCTCACAAAGCACACACATCTGATCCTTGAGAGATTTTGCATCATTATGACAGTCAAGATAGATAATGAACTCACACATCACACACTGGTTCTCGATAAATTTGACTTTGTCCTTGAAATAATTTAAAATATTTCTTTGAATTTTGTTACAAAACATTAGTTTGTAATAATTTGTATTAATCCCTATCACTTCATTTTAGCAATCACACACACACACAAATATATATTATATATATATATATATATTGAATTTAAAATCTTTAAACATGTGTGAAGAACACAAGCTTATACTGAGAGGGGGGTGAACAGTATAAGACCACTTTTTACTTTTGCTTCAAAACAACTTTCAAATCAGTATTATGCAGTGTATAGATAGCAGTATTAAAAGCAGTAATCAAAGCAATGCACAAAACACCATCCACAAAAGAGACACAACAATTTACGTGGTTCACCCAATGCGGGCTACTCCACGGATAAAATTTCTCTCTAAATTTTATCAACTCACAATCTGGGAATACCTTTCCCGATTACAATATTTATGGGCATCAACCCAAAGGAGATACCTTCCCCTAGCTCTGCTCTTTAGTGGTGATCCTCTAGAAGACCTCTACCTCCTCTACCCTTAGCAAGTGGAACTCTATCCACGAGAAGACACCTGTCTTCCCTGCTCTGTTGGAGATCTCTGTCCTCAACTCTATCATCGCAAAGCTGGTCCTCGAATATGCACTAAACACAGTCCTTCGGTCTAGCACAAATGTCCTCTATCTTTTCTCGATCCACACCAAACACAGTCCTTCATTTTGGCACAAGTCTGTCCTCTTCCTCTTTCTTTGGTCTGCACCAAACACAGTCCTTCGGTCTGGCACAAGTCTGTCCTCTTCCTCTTTCTGTTCTGTTACAACCGCACTTGGTCGAAGCCAACTTTTGCACTGAATGTGCAAACACAGCAACACTCGATCGAACATCAACTTATGCACCTCTACGCAATCACAACAGCATAGTCTTCGCACACTCTGCTTCTCGATGATCGAACTTCTCCCCCGCACTCTAACTACGAATATCGCACTTCGAACGCACACTTCGATCGATTCGACATAACTGCTCTTTGCGCACCATGAACTTCACTTGCACAATTTTGATACACTTTAAATTATTTCAAACTTGAAACAACCCTCCTTTTATAGTATAAATTTCAAGATCAAAACACTCAATCTTGGTCGACTGTAACCCTATACTCCATCAGCTGCACAACCCTAAACATCGTCGGCTCAAAGTTAACTCTGTCGGCTTCAACCACCTCTGCAACTCTCCTGTAGCTTTTGTCGTGAAACTACATGTCGTGATATCACGACATTTTTATAGTCGTACACTTTCTTTTGGCTATTGTCGTGATATCCTGACACTTTTGCCTTTGTCTGCCTTGACAACGTCCTTGTCGCAAAATCATGACACTTATGACTTTTGCTGATGTCATCTTCACTCCTATCGCAAAATCATGACACTTTAGTCTTCATTGCCTTCTTCTCTGCTTTTGTCATGAAATCGTGACACATCTGCTTCTGCTGACGTCATCTTCAACTCTATCGTGAAATCATGACCCTTTTGACTTCATGGCCTTCTTCTCTGCTTGCACTAGCAAAAATGGAACATGTCGCGAAATCGTGACACTTTCGCTGCCTTGAGCTTCTCTCTACCTTACACCCACGAAACTGGAACATGTCACGAAATCATGATGCTTTCGCCTTCGAGCTCTTCCTTCTTGAATTCGTCGCGAAATCGTGACGCTTCTTCTGTTGAAGACTTGCTAACTGTTTCTATCACGAAATCATGACACTTTCTCCAACTAAATGCTGCCATCTCAACCTGTCGTGAAATCGTGACACTTTCTGCATTCGCAAGCTTTCTCTTCAACCTGTCGTGAAATCGTGACACTTTCTGCATCCGTACAACTTCTTTGTAGCCTATCGCGAAATCGTGACGCTTCTCATTTCGGACTCTTCCCCTTTGCTGCGTGTCGCAAAATCATGATGGTTCTCTCTTCGAGCTTTTTAGCATGTCACGAAATCGTGACAGTCCTCACCTCGACCTCTGCAGCATGTCGCGAAATCGTGACATTTTTCATGTAACTTTCTCTCTCTTCTAACTTGTCACGAAATCGTGACAGTTCACACTGCGGACTCTCTTTTCTGCATTATGTCACGAAATCGTGACACCTTTTCGTCCATACAACTTTCCTGGCAATGTGTCACGAAATCGTGACACTTTTCCTTCTCTGCCTTCCTGCACTTTTTGAGTCGCGAAAATGCGACATGTCGTGAAATCGTGACACTTTCCATCTTGCTCTCCTTCTCTGCCAACATGTCACGAAATCATGACAGTTTTTCTAGATTTTTCTTTCTTCCAAACATGTCGCGAAATCGTGACAGTTTTGCCAAAACTTTCTCTCTCCTCAAACATGTCGCAAAATCGCGACAGTTTTTCTAGCCTGCTGCATACTTTTTCTTACTTGTCTTTTTCTTGATCTTTTGCAAATGGGCTACTATGAACTTCCTGGAAACTCACTGTCCATGCTCTGAATAATCTTTATCAAAACAAATTCCTTGACATCAAATCAAATTGCTTCAAGAACTTCTTGACATCAATGACAACATCTACACTTGAGCAAAGGCAATGTACCCAAGGTACCCAAAATTGCCAACAATCTCCCCCTTTGTCATTGATGGCAAACCTTTACTGAAACACATCTTAGGAGCCAAAATTGAAACCAACTGTGCCAACAACCGAGAATCTCCTTTTGAAGTTTTGCTCCCCATGACTTGAAGCTTTCCTCTTCACATTGAAGCTCTCCCCCTTACTCATATCTCTCCCCCTTACTCAAATCTCTCCCCCTTTGTCATCAATGGCAAAGGGTCACCTTTGGGGCTCGGGACTAAGAATGAGCCTCTTAGCTTAGTCCCTCCCCCACCTCCTCATGAGGAGATTAAAACTAGGGTGGGAGTAAAACTCCCATTAGGCACTGATCATCATCAGTGTCTATAATTTCCTTGCCCGACCTTTTCTTGAACTTTTTGCCCGCATTCCTATTTTTGTCACTGTTCTTGTTCTTGTTCTCATCCCTGTCCTTTTTCATGCCTTGATCCTTGGACCTGATCATGCCACTATTCCTGTTCCTGTTCCTTGGAAGATCAGCTCTACACTGTCTAGCTGTGTGACCTGCATTGTTGCATTTATAACAAGTAACACTGTAATTTCTTTTAGGCATACCTGTTCTTTGAATCCACCTGTTCTGACTAACCGTGAACCTGATATTAGCCTTGCAAAAAAATGCCTTATGCCCAAACTGATTACAAGAGTAGCAATACCCTTGGAAGAAATTACCACTTCTGAAATTGTTGTTAACCTTCTTCATTTGAGACATGCAATGTGCAGCCATGTGACCAAACTTGTAACACGCAAAACATCTATCGTGAAATTTTCCTTTATACGACCTCTTGGGTCCTGAAAAATTTTTCTTCGCATTCTGAATTTTGTTTTCTATTTTTGCGCATCGATCACTCACGGACTCATGTTCTGAAGTACTTTCTTCATCAGAACTCTCTTCCTTTTGGAATCTCTTGCTAGATTCCCCAACTTGTTCTTTGTGCGGCTTAACAAAACCGAGACCTATTTTATCTGTTGGTTTTCTTTGACCTTTGATGAGAGACTTAACCCTTTTGGAGCTATCTTGAAACCTGTATAGCTTATCCTTGTACTCTTTAGTTTCTACTTCCAGAGAAGCCATTTTCTGTTCCAACTCATTATACTCAAGAATCTTAGACTCTAACTCATCCTTGAGTTCCTATGTTTTAGCTATAGAGAAGTCAAGACTTTCTATAAGATCGTCTCTCTCCATACAACATTCATCTAACTTATCCTTGAGTCTATCATTCTTCTTTCTTTCCTTTTTCAAAACACTAAGAGCATTATTAAGTTCACTTTCAAGATCTTTTATTTGTTTGCTTTCTGAATCCTCAAGGCCTTTTCCGGATTTCTTATCACTAGAGGTGCTACCTTTTTCAAAAACCATACAAGCATCTTCTTGATAGTTTTCTGAAGCATCCTTATACATACTGGAAACCAAATCATTATTTGTACAATCATCCTCAAGGTGACCAAAATTTCCACATCTAAGACATTTCATAATAATGAATCTATGTTTCGGTTCTTCCTCTTTTTTTGATATGAACAACATCTCATTTTCCTCATCACTTGAAGAGCTTTCACTATCACTTGCTAGAACACTTACTTGCTTTGTCTAGGTAGAAACTCTTCTTGTTCTTGTGTGAATACCTCTTTCCTTGATTGCTGTGCTCATCTTTGTTCTTTCCGTAATACTTGTGCTTTTTAGAATCCTTGCTCTTAACATCCTGTATATCTTCATCACTTTCATTCTTGGAAATAGTACAGTCAGTAGCGTAATGACCAAACTTTCCACAGTTGAAACATCTTATATTTTTCTTGCTTTTGTGTTTTCTAGAGAACTTGCCTTTCTTGCTGTAATATGCCTCTTCATCACTAGAAGACTCATCACTCTCTTGAATCTGTTTGCCCTTTGATTTCTTGGTAGCTTTGAAAGTTGCCTCTTTCTTGACATCAACTTTCACTTGAGTTCTCAGCTCAAATGTTGCAAGAATACTATGGAGCTCATCCTTTTTCAACTTATCTAAATCTTTAGCTTCCTCAATAGCAGAAATATTTTCACTAAATCTATTAGGAAGAGATCTTAAAATCTTATCACACACATCATTTTCAGCAAGCTCAAGACCTAAGTCTTTCATGGAGTTAACAACCTCATCCATACGAAGCATGTAGTCACTAATTTTTTCATCATCATTCATCTTGAGTTGTTCAAACATACCTTTGAAGTGTCTCAACTTGGCCTTTCGGACATTTACATCACCTGTGTGAACCACCTGCAACTGTTTCCACATTTCACTAGCTGTCTTGCAGTGAATCACCTTGGTAAGATCTGCCTTCTATAAACCCTTCAAGATTGCATTCATTGCTTTTGAATTGCTGTGATGTAGGAGCCTGTCTTCTTTAGTATAAGGACCATTTTTAGGAATAGTGTACCCATCTTCAATCACTTCCCAAACCTCATTACCAAGTGCCATTAGATAAACCTTCATTCTTGCACTCCACAGACCGAAATCTGATCCATCAAGAATAGGTGCTGCATTGCCACTTGAATAATCCATTGTGTTCTTAACCAGTTCTTCCTTCAAGCTATTAAACCTTTTCGAAGGAACCCGCATCGATACCAATTGAAGAACACAAGCTTATACTGAGAGGGGGGGTGAACAGTATAAGACCACTTTTTACTTTTGCTTCAAAACAACTTTCAAATCAGTATTATGCGAGTGTATAGATAGCAATATTAAAAGCAGTAATCAAAGCAATGCACAAAACACCATCCACAAAAGAGACACAACAATTTACGTGGTTCACCCAATGCGGGCTACTCCATGGATAAAATTTCTCTCTAAATTTTATCAACTCACAATCTGGGAATACCTTTCCCGATTACAATATTTATGGGCATCAACCCAAAGGAGATACCTTCCCCTAGCTCTTCTCTTTAGTGGTGATCCTCTAGAAGACCTCTACCTCCTGCTACCCTTAGCAAGTGGAACTCTATCCACGGGAAGACACTGTCTTCCCTGCTCTGGCTGGAGATCTCTGTCCTCAACTCTATCACCTCAAAGCTGGTCCTCGAATATGCACTAAACATAGTCCTTCGGTCTAGCACAAATGTCCTCTATCTTTTCTCGATCGCACCAAACACATCCTTCGGTGGCACAAGTCTGTCCTCTTCCTCTTTCTCTGGTCTGCACCAAACACAGTCCTTCGATCTGGCACAAGTCTGTCCTCTTCCTCTTTCTGTTCTATTACAGCCGCACTTGGTCGAAGCCAACTTTTGCACTGAACGCGCAAACACAGTAGCACTCGATCGAACATCAACTTATGCACCTCTACGCAATCATAGTAGCACAGTCTTCGCACACTCTGCTTCTCGACGATCGAACTTCTCCCCTGCACTCTAACTGTGAATATCGCACTTCGAACGCACACTTCGATCGATTCAACACGACTGCTCTTTGCGCATCGTGGACTTCACTTACACAATTTTGATACACATTAAATTCTTTCGAACTCAAAACAGCCCTCCTTTTATAGTATAAATTTCAAGATCAAAACACTCAATCTTGGTCGGCTGTAACCCTATACTCCGTCGACTGCACAACCCTAAACATCGTCGGCTCAAAGTTAACTCTGTCGGCTTCAATCGCCTCTGCAACTCTCCTATAGATTCTATCGTGAAACTACAACATGTCGCGATATCGCGACATTTTTGTAGTCGTACACTTTCTTTTGGCTATTGTCGCGATATCGCGACACTTTTGCTTGTCTACCTTGACAACGTCCTTGTCACGAAATCGTGACACTTCTAACTTTTGTTGACGTCATCTTCACTCCTATCGTGAAATCGTGACACTTTAGTCTTCATTGCCTTCTTCTCTACTTTTGTCATGAAATCATGACACATCTGCTTCTGCTGATGTCATCTTCAACTCTATCATGAAATCGTGACCCTTTTGACTTCATGGCCTTCTTCTCTGCTTGCACTAGCAAAAATGGAACATGTCACGAAATCGTGACACTTTCGCTGCCTTGAGCTTCTCTCTGCCTTACACCCATGAAATTGGAACATGTCACGAAATCACGACGCTTTCGCCTTCGAGCTCTTCCTTCTTGAATTCATCGTGAAATCATGACGCTTCTTCTGTTGAAGACTTGCTAACTGATTCTATCATGAAATCATGATACTTTCTCCAACTGAATGCTGCCACCTCAACCTATCACGAAATCGTGACACTTTCTGCATTCACAAGCTTTCTCTTCAACCTGTCGCGAAATCGTGACACTTTCTGCATCCGTACAACTTCTTTGTAGCCTATCACGAAATCGTGATGCTTCTCATTTCAGACTCTTCCCCTTTGCTGTGTGTCACGAAATCATGACAGTTCTCTCTTCGAGCTTTTTAGCATGTCACGAAATCATGACAGTCCTCACCTCGACCTCTGCAGCATGTCGCGAAATCGTGACATTTTTCATGTAACTTTCTCTCTCTTCTAACTTGTCGTGAAATCATGATAGTTCACACTACGGACTCTCTTTTCTGCATTATGTCGCGAAATCGTGACACCTTTTCGTCCGTACAACTTTCCTAGCAATGTGTCACGAAATCGTGACACTTTTCCTTCTCTGCCTTCCTGCACTTTTCGAGTCGCGAAAATGCGACATGTCGCGAAATCGTGACACTTTCCATCTTGCTCTCCTTCTCTGCCAACATGTCGCGAAATCGCGACAATTTTTCCAGCTTCTTCTCTTTCTTCCAAACATGTCGCGAAATTGCGACAGTTTTGCCAGAACTTTCTCTCTCCTCAAACATGTCGCGAAATCGTGACAGTTTTTCCAGCCTGCTGCATACTTTTTCTTACTTGTATTTTTCTTGATCTTTTGCAAATGGGCTACTATGAACTTCCTGGAAACTCACTGTCCATGCTCTGAATAATCTTTATCAAAACAAATTCCTTGACATCAAATCAAATTGCTTCAAGAACTTCTTGACATCAATGACAACATCTACACTTGAGCAAAGGCAATGTACCCAAGGTACCCGAAATTGCCAACAATGTGTCACAATGATTTGCTTCAAATAAATTTGCATCTTTAAGAACAAACATAATCATTTTATCATGCATTACATTTTGACTTCGTGATGATGGTATAATTCCTAGTAATAATTTGCTTTAAACCTCACACTAGGAATTATATGCCTAGCGCAAGTCATCCTTCCCAAATTTTCATGCTTAAACCACTTTATTTTTTCTCACAACAATAATATTTATCAACATATTTCTCAAAATCATTTTTTCTCAAAAATAAAAATCAACATCTTCTTTCATCATCATAAGCCTCAAGGTCAATCTTGAGCCCACAATATTTTTGAATTAGCAATACAAAACTCCCTCATAACAATATTCACTTCATGATCTAGCGAGCATTGATCTCCACCAATGGTCATATAACAACAAAACATCATTTGAGGTTCATTACTAATCCATAAATTTTATCATCACACAAAAAAATATTTCCTAAAAATACACTTTGCAAAATCATTTTCCTCTTAAGCATGATAAAAAATGTTCAAAAATTAAAGCATAATTACAAAAGATTATGTAACACAACCATCATAAGCAAATGCAATAAATCACCCAATTAAATCATATAATGTTGCATAAACAAAAAGGATCAATATATATATCTCAAAATATAAGTACAAAATGAAGCTAACTGGTATGCCACAATATCCAAAATCGGTATACTCAATCACTAGGGGGTATTACCTAAAATGAAGTAGTAAAATGAAAATAAGTTAGGTTTTATCCTAATTATTCATTTTATTCACTTTTACCCTAAAATTAAAAATGTTTGAGGTTTCCACCAAACATAGAATTTTGTGCAAAAACTCGAGGGGGCATCCTAATCAGTGAATTAGGAATTATTTTTTCTAAAACATCAATTTCTCATGAACTATTCATTCTAAACCATCTAATCCTTTTTTTCCCATGTCAATCATAATCACTTCTACTCAAGTGTCTACACTTTTCTTTGATACATTTATTGTTCATAAATATGCCAAAGAGGGGGTAAAATGTAGACAGGAAAAATTGACCCATTAAGATGAGTCATTTTTCTCAAAAACCCTTAGTTTTCCCTCTTAAAAAACTAAGGTTATCTTCAAGAGAATTTTTACCCTATAAAATCATCATAATTCTTCTTAAATTTTATACCCTTGGATAGGGCTCAAAAAGATATTTCCAATGGTATATTATATGTCCAATTCTGACACCGTTTGATCCCTCAAATTGCAAAACAACTATGTACATGTCTAACCTCCTGACGATATCGAATCTATTTGAACGATATCGGATGTCCAATACGATATTGAACTTCATTGTACGAGATCGGATGTTTGATCTCGTCCAAAATTGAAAATTACCCAAAACAGTAAAATAACAAAATTTGTTGTAATCTTTTTGTCTGTACCTGGCCAACGGTACAAACGTTACAATATCGGATAAACCGATATCATCCAGATTGGGAGAAATCATAACTTCCTTTGTTTTTTAGTCCAATCCCCCTAACTCACCTTACATATTTCATCTAGTCACTCCCCTTGGATTCTCATTGTCTTTCTGGTTCTCAATCATTCTTACATCCTAGTATTATAGTGCATGTTGTTAGTTTCATGTTCTTTTGTAGGTTTGGAGCTTTGGAAGCATGCATTGGCTAGTATGATATGAGATAGGACATCCTATATCGTCAGAACAAGTCCAATATCATATCAGACGTCCTATACTTTCGGTATTGCTTGAAGATTACTTCGGGGTAATTTTTGACCATTGTTTGCACATTCTCTCACCTGATATTTTATTTCATAACATTTTATATTCTATTCATTAGTTTACCTAAGCATTAGTTTCATTCATCATACCAGGTGTTCACCATCTTATCATTTCATTTATTATTTTGCATTTGTAGCATAGATTCACATTGCTCTTTTCAAATATTGCAAATGATGAGTTTCATATAGTCTAATTCATGCTTAATTCAATTTATGTTATGCTACAAAATTGGTATTTTGGTGTCAAACTGTGAAATTGTAGGTTTTTGACCAGATCAAACTTGCCTATACCAGATCAGACCTGCCTATACCAAATCATACCTGAATATACCAGATAGGATCTACCTATACTAGGTCGAATGTCCTATATCACCCTGCAATATCCAATCTCGTCTGCATCAAGTAAAAAGACTCCAAATCAGCCATCCAGATTGAGTAAGATTGTGAAATTTCTTCATAATTAAGCATTGCATCTATTTGCCTTCTGTACTCTATTGCATGTTTTATTAATTTGAATATAAATTGCATGTATTATAGGTTAGTTTCATTTGGCCAAACTAGGTGAATGTGGGTGAAGTTAAAAGAACACATCAAACAAACTCCCAACCTAGGCATGAAAACTGCCATACAAATGTTTCCTAGTGAACCCACCCAATTCATTGCAAAATAACCAAAGAGGGAATGACATCAAGTGCCTCTTATCTAAGGTGTAGAACTATCATTTTCCCATTCCCATTCGAGGCATGGATCCATTATCCTAAAGTAAAGGAGTGCAAAATTTTTGGAGCTACAGTTAGTAGGAATAAGGATGCTAAAGAATGGATTAGAAGAAATCACATTTGAAGCATTAAGCATACGAGGAAAGGTATCAATATTTTAAACTCGTGGAAGGATTATGAGCTAAGAGATAGAGATATTTAGCCTATATAGATCCTTAATTTTTAGAAGAAGATGATATATTCAATGACATCTTGACTATGGTTGACCTTTACCTCATAGTTCCCCTATACAATTTTCCCTTGTTGATATGGAGGAACACAAATGATATGACAAGGTTGGGAGAGTTCCTCGGAAACATTACCACCCACTCACCCCTATGGATACCTCCTTGGCTATCTACACAAATCAAGTCATTCACGAGGAGGATGGTAATTTATTTGATGGTATGGTGTATATTGATTGTAATAATTGTAGAGTGGATTTTATGGAAGCATCATTACCAAAATTTGGGGTTGCAAAAATACTGATAGATATTTCTAGTTGTTTTTTTCAATTGCTCAATGCTCTCAATGGAAATTTTCTCTCATTTTTTGGCTATTAATAGGAAATTATATGAATATCTCCTCTCACCCTTCTTGATTATTAACACCTACATAGTGAGCATCTCTAACACCCTTCCAACTAACAAAAAATGGGACAATACAACACTTTATGGTTTGTGGGCTATATGGCCATATATAATTATTGAAAAAACTCTAGTTATCATAGTACTAGCACAAGTGCAGATATTATGGTGTGCACAAGGCCAAATATTGCACATGCAGTGGGATTTTTGAGCAAGTTTATGAGCAATCTAGGAAGAAAGCATTGGGAGACAGTGAAGTGGATTCTCAGGTATTTGAGAGGTACTGTAACTCAAAAACTATGCTTTGGAGGATCTAATACTGCTTTACAGAGATATGTCGATTTAGATATGGTAGGTGATATAGATAGTAGGAGTACCATGGGGTATGTTTTTCCTATAGATGAAACTATAGTAAGCTGGATTTAAAAATTATAGAAGGTTGTTGCACTGTCAACAATAGAAGCAGAGTATGTTGCTATTATAGAGGCTAGTAAGGAAATTATTTGGTTACAAAGGTTTATGGAGGAGTTGGGAAAGAAGCAAGAGAATGGCACATTATATAGTGATAATTAGAGTGCCTTTCATCTTGCAAATAATTCAGCTTTCCATTCCAAGACTAAAAACATACATACCAAGTATCATTTCATACGCTTAGTATTGGAATATGGACAGTTAAAATTGGAGAAGATACACACTAGCCATAACCCTACAGATATGTTCAAAAAGGTAGAGTTCCTGCTTAGCTTCAGTTGGTCTTAAAGCATGATAGTAAAATATGAGAAATTTCTAGGTCCAAAGTTGAAGCATAGTCTAGCAAGTGCAGTAGCAGTGGAGTTACTGTGATCAGTATCCAAGTGGAATATTCTTGATTATGGAGTTTGATTAATTTAGAGGCCTTTGTTTCAGGTGCACTTGGACCCACTATGTGAAAGAGGGGGGTGTAGGGGGGGCTTTAGCCCCCCTACTACTGTTGCCATGGGGGATCTAGGGGGGATGACTACATTTTTTGGAGCCCCCCCTGGAAGGGGTTTCGAGGGCAACGACCCCGAAGCCAAAAATAGATGCTTTTTCCTCTATGTAAATATGGACCATTTGTTATTAGGTCACAGATCGGATGGTAGATTTTAGGCAGGTTTTTTACCCTAAAATTGTAATACACTTTTATAAGAGGATGTTGTATGGTGACTAAAATGTATTGTTCGGTGCATGACTATGTACATAAGTTTTTTCTAGATGGAATACAAAGGGCTTGGTTATTTTATCCATGGAGTAGCCAACATTGGGTGAACCATGTAAATCTATGTCTATTGTGTATTACATTATTTCTACTGTGTTTATTTTTGCATTAAATTATTGCTCATATTTTATGCTTTAATCCTAACATAGGTTGGGAGAGTTCCTCGGAAACATTACCACCCACTCACCCCTATGGATACCTCCTTGGCTATCTACACCAAGCAAGTCACTCACTAGGAGGCTGGTAATTCATTTTATGGTATGGTGTATATTGATTGTAATAATTGTAGAGTAGATTTTATGGAAGCATCATTACAAAAATTTGGGATTGTAAAAATAGTGATAGATATTTTTAGTTGTTTTTTTCAAGCACTCATTGCTCTCAATGGAAGTTTTCTCTCATTGTTGGATATTACTAGGAAATTGTATGAGTATCTCCTCTCACCCTTCTTGATTATTGACACCTACATAGTGAGAATCTCTAACACCCTTCCAACTAACAACAAATGGGACAACACAACACTTTATGGTTTGTGGGCTATATGGCCATATATAATTGTTGAACACACTCTAGTTATCATAGTACTAGTCATATCTAGATGCTTTCTCATGGCTCTCATCATGTTGCCTACTTGTGTTCCTTGCATACCTCTACTTATGTTATACTATATGCATATCTTGAGCACCACGCACCTATGTTCCACCTTCTTGAGTGTGCTAGCACCTCATCCCTCCATTACCCTACATGTCAACTCATATGCACATGCATTGAGAGTCTCATTCTATGTAAAACTTCCACCTTGTGTACATGCACCTATGCCCAAGAGTAGGTTCCAACCTGACTCTCTTGCCTATGTGATACCTACCTATCATGCTCTATCATCTGCTATGCATGCCCTCAACATGATTTTCTACCTCCTATGCACATTATGTGCATTTTATAGTGCAACTCCCATATCTACCCCTTGTCTATAACCTAAGTAGCCTCTACTTATACCACCCTATCCACACCCATAGTTCCTCCCATGGCCAAAACTATGGTCACCAATAGTGTTGCCACCCTAGGAAATTTTAGAAGAACCTCCCATAAATTACCTATTATATCATACATATAGGTAGATACATTGATTAAGTAGATAATTTTTTTAAGTTCATAGATAGCCTATTGTTCTATCACAACATGAGGGAATTCACCATGTCACTCATGCAATGTACACTCCATAGAACATACAAGAAGTTTGTACCAGTTGGTTCCACCAGAGAATAAAAAATGCTCCTAATAAATGCATTGCATTAGGAAACTATCTTGTGGTGTCATGGTGTGACTTCACCATGAGGAGGATACATGATGCCTTTCTACACAAATACTAAAAATATCAACTTCTTCTCATTAATCCCACGTACATTGTGAGTGGGCACAACAATTACCTTTATATGTTATTTCTTCCTATATATAAAAGAATATGAAAATGAAGGAGTTTCATAATGAAATGTTAAAACACTAAAATATGCTTCCAAATGTTCTGTAAAGATTATATTTGGAGGGAAATATTCCACCTATATTTTTGCTATCTGATGAGACACTATTTTTCTTTCAAATCAAGGCATTTATCCTTTTTGAGTACAGGCTTATATATACTTTTTGGAGATTATTTTTTCAAATTTGATTCAATGGAAGCAAAAATTTTCACTTTTGAAAAAGACTAATATGGCTAGTAGTGCACCAAAATTTCCTTCTTCCTATTTTTGAATGCATTGTAATCCAATGCTTTTGTTGTTGGTAGGAATGATAGGGAATTAATAATAAAATAGTAGGTTTAACTAGGTTTAAATTAAATGATATAAGGTAGAGTTTTGATAAAGGTATTTGACATGCCCATCCACCTTATCCTATAAATTGACATGCCTATTATCCTCTAAGTGCATTTTATTTAATGTAAATTCTATAAGGGATTCTAACAAGCCCATTGAATGTAATCTTATCATGTAAGGCTAGAAAATCCCTATAAATATGTTTTGATTGTTGGATTATATTAAATTATTTTGTACATGCTAATGTACCCCCATGGTACTTTCATGGTACATATGCCAATAATAGATTAGGTTTGATTCATAATTTAGAGTGTGAGTTACATTTTCCCCTTTATGTAAGTGTGAATGTGCAAGAAATGCAAAAGTATCATGTAAAGTTGTAATGTGCAGGAAATGCACAAGTGTCTTGTATGCATGAGAATAAATATGTAAAGTAAATATGTGTACAAATATCTTATGTAAGAGAGTGCAAGTAGAAGTGGAAGAGTCATGTATAGGTGTGCATATGTTATAGTGTCAAGCATTCATCAAGTATGCAAGTGTCAAGTAGTCAAGCCAAGAGTCATGAGACTTGGCATATGGAGAACTATAGTCAAGTATCTAAATATTCATACCACTATGGCTATATTATGGAGGTAATACTTCATAAAAAATATAGAAAACAAGGAGAACAAGTATTATTAACATATTTGTAAGAGAAAGAGAAGCAATAAAGCTTGTATACAATTTGATCAATTAATATTGTAAGTTGTTCTTCATGCATAGTACATGAATGATTAAGGATATTTATATTATATTTCAACATATTATTTAATGTTATTTGAGTTATTATAAGCCTTGATATACATATTAATTTACTCATATTATTCCACCCTTATCGTTATCTTTTTTTTGGTATTAGGTAGAGGTGGTTATAAGGTCCACAAACCTTTTACATAGTCAAAATGATTTGGTTCTATCTCCAAGCCCGTATAATAAAAATACAAAATAGATCTTCCCAAGACCCACATTAAGCCGTACTAAGAGTCTGCAATCTATACTTATTGCTGGACTATTCAGGATAAAACAAAAACTAGTATACCATACACTTGTCACTTCCTAGGCCCCAACAACCCTTATCGTTATCTTGACCTTATTATAATGTGACTATTTTATATTTAGATCTTGTGAAATAAAACATGTGATATTTTGTGGTAGTATAAGGCTTCAAAATCAATTAGTGATATCATAGCTACCACCAGACTCTATCAAGATTGATAGAGTTTATTTTAACCATCATTATTAATTGATTTTATCAAGTTCAATAAAATCGATTAAGAGTCTATCCACTTTTAAGGTAATGAGACCGGGACTTCATTTTTAAAGGTCATATTGAGTAGAAAAGCAAGAGTATTTTTATATTTGAAGAATAAATAATGAAGAAAAGGACTCAACTATATTTTTAGGGCTGTTATGAACCTTTGACATTGGAGAGTTGAATATTTAGTGACAAAGATATCCATTGGCCATTTCCAACTCAAAAAATATTTAAAGATTTAGGGACAAAGATATCCCTTGACATAGAGAATCAAGGACTTTCAATTCACCCTAACAATATATTGGAAGATTTAAAGATAGCAAAGAAAGTAGCAAAAGTGTGAGAAGTTTCCTACATCAGATAGAGAAAATTTTTAGCTTCTAAGTGTACTGATAAGAAATTAGAGAAAATAAAAATCATAAGATCAATTTGTAGCAAAATATTTAAGAAATAGATAGAAATATCATCTCTTGATATATCAGACTCGAAGAAAGATAAAGAAGCACATAACTTTTTTTTATATAACTTCAAGCATTTGATTAATTAAAGAGCTACAAGAATAAATTTTCAAGTCATAAAGATATTGATCTTGACAAGAAGAAATTTTTAGGTCATAAAGGTGTTGACCTTGACAAGAAAAAATGTTTCAAGTCATAAAGATATTGACCTTGATAAGAAAAAAAATTATATCATAAAGATATCGAGCTTTACAAAAGAAAGATATTCAGGTCATAAAGATATAAACCTTGACAAAATAAATATATTCATGTTCTATAGACCTTGACATTGAGGAAGTAAAATATATTAAGATATTATAGACCTTGACATTGATTCAAGAAAAAATGATAAGATTCAGGTTATAAAAACCTTGACATTGGTTCAAGAAGCCAACATTATATAGAAGAGATAAAATATTGAATATATAGAAGCATAATGGAAAATAGAGTTTGTTGCAAAAATAAAGAGAAGGATCACACGAAGAAAAGAAATTTGTGAAGATAAAGAATACCAACAGTCTTCACTTGTATTGCACACCTATTTGAAAGTAATAGAAGAAAAAGATCAACAACAAGAGAATACAAAGATAAAGCAAGGATAAAAAAATATAGAGCTGAACCATAATAATGACTTAGTAGTGAATAAAAAGTGCAATTGCATTCACAATGAACCAAAGGAATATAATAGTGCATTATGGTACAATAGAATAGAAGCGATAATAACATCAAATGAGTATAGTGGAATGTAAGAAAGAGTATAAGTTGGAATCGAAGTGCTAGTAGGAATTAAAGAACTCAAAGGACTCAAAGGATCAAAGGATCGTAGGGTTTGAAAGTACTACGGGCTCAAATAATAAAAGGAGTAGAGGAGTAAAGTTTACAACTTATAAAAAATATAGCAACATTATTGCAAGATTGAGAAATACACAACAGTTCACATAAAGAAGCTCAAGAGTCAATTAAAGAGATGTTCACTAGAAGAAGTAACATAACAAATGTGGAAGCCAAAGCATTGGAGATGCATTAGCAACAACATAGTAGCAATACAATACTAGAGAGTAATATGATGAACTAGAAACTAAGGAATGATGCACTATGACAACAATTCAAAAAAAATGTTAGAATCCAAAGAGGAGAAAAGTAAGGCCATCTAGGAATAAATTGAGCATCAAAGGAATAACCTAAATATCAAAGGAATAACTTGAGAACCAAAGAACATAGCCTAATGCCAAAGGAGGTAGTCTAAATTCCAAAAAATGTAGCATAAACACCAAAATACATAGCTTGAATGCCAAATATGTAGCTTGAGCACCTATAACAACCCAAGTCTACTACTCACCTAGTTGCACGACTAAAAGAACAAACAAAACCCAATATATAATTTTTCCACCATGTTAATCATTTAATACTAAAATGTTTTACTAGGTTTTCAAGTTTTTGCTACAGGATATATCTTTTGGTTCACCCAATAATTCTAAATTGTTTTAAGACAATGTAGCACAAGCATTAAAAACCACATTTGGATTAGCAATTACTGCAGCTAGTCATCCAGGTGGACGAGATTGACCAAATCCCATTGAGATGCCATTATATGGATTTGATTGCCCTCATTTGCATCCATGAATTCTAGCATGACGATCAAACCATGGCAAAGGTTATCCTCTAGGGCCCATAACATCTAGAGGATGGATTATTTATTACCCTTACTCATCATATCGAACCTTCAACCATCTAGTCGACTTGTTCTGGACTAGTGTGGATGAGAGTAGCGTACTTATGCCCCTGTGACTAACTGGAGATTCTATTTTTTTTAGAGTTTGTTAATGCCATGTCAATACCTTGATCTTGGATTTCGTTACATGTGCTTACATAATAGTTCATCCCATATCAAACCCCATGGCCATTCCATCTAGGTTCACGAAATATATTTTTTGTCACAATGCTTTTCAGTAGCAACCTGGAAAAGATGTCCTATACCATATTATCTTTTTGATTTGACTAGGCCATATTATATGACCCATTTCATCAGTCATCGACTGTCTCAAAACATGTTGTGTACATTATTGCACCTCAACAATATTGGGTATACACAAGTTTTTACCTTAAGTTAAGATATCCTAAGAATCCCACTAGATTTATTATATTATTCTAATATTCCATAAGAAATATTCATTTCTTTCCCAAGCAAGAGATTTATAGTTTTCCTTTAATCACTAACTAAAAATATTAAGAGTATATTTTAACACATATGTACATCAACCCTACACCCGATGTGCTATATTAAAAAGACTTATTTTATTTATTTATTACCCATTCTCTTCTATTATCAAATCGTATACAAATATTCCTTAATAAGGAAGATGCAACAAGCCGAGTTTTCTAAGTTTAAAGGCTATACAAATACTATATTTTCTTTAAAAAATATTTTCATGGAAAAATGGTGAGCTACCCAATGTTAATCACCTTATTTGAAAGTAAAGGTTACAATTTATTTACTACCTTTCCACAAGGTTTAATTTGGATGCCAAGGTAGTTTGTAATATCATAGTTTTAAAAAAAAATTAAAGTTTCCTTTAAAGAAAATGTTTCTTCAATAATATTGATCCAAAGAGTCTAATGAAATAGTTTTTGGTAATCGCACAAGTTTGAGACAAATACTTCCTCTTATAAAGTATGTTTCTTATGTTCTTAACTTGTATGCATTTCCTCTTCTTTTCAGAAAGAGTATAAAGGTTAAATTAAAAGTCACTTCGAATGCCCAATTTCTCTAAAGAATGAAGTTAATCAATGCTTCCCTAAATTCCATTATGGCAAGTAAAATATACTGGATACATTAACAATTGAACAACATTAAAATACATTTGAAAACTATTTTTTATCCATGCAGTGTTTCATTATTGAACGACATCACAAATTATCAAGTTTTTAATTAGTTATACGCTCTAGAAAACTCACAATAAAGTAAAGCAAATAATATTTCATTTGTTTATTTTTAACAATCCAATATTGCTTGAGAATATGGCAGTAATACCATTATACAATACAACCAAGGTGTACGCAGTCCACAAAAGGCCATCCCCATATAACATGGAGAATATTCCATCTCCCATAATGAGACATTCCATTTTCCTCCAATAATGTGCTACAAGGAGCTGGTTGCTGTAAGTTTATCTTTAGTTTTGTATTCGGGTAATCAACCTTCCTTAAAATGCATAATACTAATTTTTTTTCTACAACAAGATTTTAGCCTATGACTGTTCCTCTATAGGCTTCTATTCCTTACGCCCTCGTACAAGCAACTTTGCTTTAATAGTTACACCAGATGTCGTCTTGGTGAGCATTCAAAAATAAACCAGCATAGAGGTATTTCATTATTTAAGGGACACTGATAGGGATAAAATACAACTCAAACATGTGTTAAGGAACTACTATGCATCTAAACATACTATAATGTCATATTTTCATTTAGAATAGCTACAAATATCCTTACTCGAGATATAATCCACAAAGTTCCAATAGATTTCTTCCTAAATACCACCTACAACCTTCCCGATAGTCTTTCATGAAATTGATGGAGAGCCAAAATTTCTCAATACCACTTGATGGAGAGCCAAACTTGCTCAAACCAATTCTCATTCAAAAACTTGGAAAGGTTACCTCACAAACCCTCATTCTGTGGCTATATAGCCAAAAAACCCTAAAAACTAAAATGAGTCGTATGGGGCCCAAAATTGGAGTGCGCATCTCTATTACAATAGACAAGCCAAAAATAAAGTTTCCTATCCTAACTCTAAATACATTAGGAGATATTAACCTTCGAACAGCTCAAAAAGCATAAAAAACTAGGTAAGTAATTTTAAAACCTAATTTTAGGGCACTAGATGATGGAATTTGGCCCCAAAAATTGGATTTTTTGGACAAATAGGACTCTAGGGAGTTATATTTGTTTAGAACTCTCCCAACTAGCTCCCTGTCAAATTTCACATCAATTAGAGCTACGGTTGAGAAGTTATGGCCTCAACAATTTCATTTGATGCTCCTGCATTAGAAATCAATTCTTTTCCAATAAAATCGTTTCATCAATTCAAGGAACTACAAGGTTTAGGGCAAATTACCTTTATAATAGATAAACACACTTATCAACATAGAAACACAAAATCTAGTGTACTACATTTTCAAACATAAACATAGTATTATGTTTACTTCTACCATTATACTAGTGTATCACCGTTGTCAAGATGCAAACATAACAATGTTGAGTGATAATTTTACCCTATTGCAAAATCACACTCATAGTTAGGATTTTGTTAGCAAAACCCTCTCTTGCAAAGAAATTAAAATTTCTCCAAAGGTTCCTTTTACTTAAAGTGTGCTTGTATGCATGTGAAAATGTGTCAAAATAAGTGCTTAGAATACCTTAGTGCTTTGCAAGTACTTGTTAACAAGGGGCCTATAATTAAATTGATTTGCAATGCTTTATGTTCATTAAAGGGCTTGATTTCCCTTGTGTAGAAATAAAATGATGAATGAATGCTTGAAATTGATCCTAATTCATTTTATCTCTGATTTATCAAGGTGATTTACCCATGAATCCCTGTTAGTAGATTCCTTTTATCTTAAATTAAAATGTTCTATTAACAAGTGTTGTGGAAAACCACTTCATTTTATCTTAAATTTAATGTGAAATTGGAGTCAGTACTTGCTGTTAGTAGATTCTTTTTATCTTCACATTAATATATTGTTGTTAGCAAGTATTGTGGAACACCACTTCATTTTATCTTTGCCTTAGTGTGAGATTTGAGTTAGTAAATCCCTCCCATGAATGCAAAATTGATTTTATCTTGGCCCTTAGTTAAGCTCTGCTTGAGCATAAAAGAAAAAGAAAACTAAAATCTAACTTTGCAATGTAGTAGTAGCTTTAGAATAGCACCTTAATGATTCATTTTAATGAAAGTTTGGAAGTTATAAAATAATATTTCCTCTTTCACATTAAATGAAATTAATTTGCTTGTTTTTAATAATGCAAAGTTTGGATTCCGTATTCCCTTTTTAAGTGAATTTATACAGAACTTAGATTGCAAGTTTCCTCTTAATAGTGTGAACTTGTGTGAGAATTTGAAAGTTGCAAAGTTCCTTAAAAAAGGTGGACATTGTTAAATTTGAAAATGATAAAATATGTGGAGTGCAACAATCTACTTTGGAACCCTAAACAAAATGCCTTAATTAAAATGCACCCAAATAATTTAATTAGTTTACCTTAAGAACAAAATTATTTGGATATTCTCATTACTTCAAAACTCTTATTTAATATGTTTTATGCAAAACGAAATAATATTTTAGGGCTTTGAGTGTTTGATTGGAACTTAAACAAAAATAAAATAACAGATAAAAAATAACGAAATATTGGGTTAGAGAAAATGAATAAAATAAATTTAAAATGAAATAGAAACAAAAACAAAAAAAATGTGGAAAAGAAATGAAGGTGAGCTACTGTAAATTTTTATTCCTCCTTGTCCTACAGAAAAGAGAAGATCATGAACATTAAAAACAAAACCTGATTAGACCTGCATCCACACAATCTAAATCGGGTTGAGTGCGAGAGTCTAAGGAAATAAACCATACATTAATAGCCTTAAATGATGCAACCATTAACATGCATAAACACCATATAATAAAATCAACTTATGAGAGAGAAAAATATTCAATGAAAACTTTCATTCAAAACCTTTTGTCTTTGTTTACAAGGTGAGGAATTCCATAGCAGTAGCTTTAAAAAAATCTTCCAATCCTCTTCCCATGCTTCTGCTCCCAAAAATTCCATCGCCTTCTTCCTGTATGGCTATTTAAAATTTTGAAGCAAGCCCTTTCATTTCCTTTCCAACTCCTGGCTCTTCACCTTCGTTTCTTTTCCCTCCTTCATTTGGCTTAGTTGTGTAACTTCTTCTTTGTAACCATAATATCTTCCAAATGAAATGCTTCTTCCATAATGCTTTTTGCCAACAATAAATTGGTAAATATCTTCCAAATGAAAAGCTTCTTCCATAATGCTTTTTGCCAACAATAAAAGCTTATTCCATAATGATTTTTGTCAACAATAAATTGGATAATGCTTGTGCTCCTTCCATAACATTTTTTTGCCAGCAATGAAATGCTTTTCTTTTATTTAGAAACCTGCCAATATCAATATAAAACATTAATTCAAACTAACTTTAATAAAATAATAAAGCCAACATGGAAATTCATATCAAACCAATATGCAAAGAAATATTAATGTGCCATGAGGAAAAAAAATGCTATTCTTTTGTTTTATTTTATTCATTTTAATTTTATATATCTTTTTTTTATTCTTATTTGCTTTTTTTTTTTGTTTTTTAGTTCTTCTATTTTTATTTTATTTTCTTTCTTTATTTAAATTTTACTTTTTTTTTTAATTTGATTTAATTAATTTCAAATGTTTGAATTAGTTTAATTCAAAACATTAAAACTAACCAAAACAATAAAATAAAATAAAAAAGAGAAAGCACCTAACCAATGCACTAGACAACTTCAAAGAAACCAAAAGGAGACACTAGTCAACACACCAAACTATCAAAATTATTACGCAAAGAAACTAGAATTCAACAAAAATTCAAAAATTAAAGATGGGTCCCCAGGTTTTGGGGTAAGTTGTGCAATGGCCACAACAAGTAGTAAGACCATGCTTCCAAAAATTTATACACAACAACAAAACATCATTTCCAAAGATATATATGTAGCAGTAAACATTGTTTTCAAAGACGTATGCATAATAGTAAAACAATATTTTCAAATTCATATGCACAATGGTAAAACAACGTTTGCAAAAACATATGCACAATAGTTTTCCTAGCACAAATGAATCAACATCACACAATTCATATTCATAGGAAAACCACACAATTTCCTCCTCGTTCTACTATTTTATCAATGCATTCAGTAAGAAACATAGCAAATTAACCAACATGAACCTATACGTCTTTCACTTTTTTGGTATTTTTTCTTCTTTCGTCTTTGCTATTCGCTTTTACTCTTTTAGATACCATTGTTATTTTTTCCCTCTGTTTTTTTTTCTAGACTTATCACTCCATACGCTCTTCTATCCACTCCACGATGAATTCAACAATTAGTTTCATAAACTCTTCATGCGCTATGCCAAGTGACCGAGATTACTCCCCATCACTTCACATGCAATAATTAGACATCACGTTCATTTAGCAAAAATTTCCACTTTTTCCTAAGCTCAACATTAGCCATTGAGGAGTGCATTTCACATGTGTATTTTAATAACATTTGTTTTAACATATATTTACACTTCTATGGTCAACCATTGCCTTTTAACTCAACACACTATTAGCAATGTAACTTACAACACATACAACAACAAAGCAATGTTTATAATATAAGCTTCATCACATAAAAGACCTTCAACCTCTTTTTAAAAGAAGACTTCCAATATCATATGCATACAAACACAACAAGAAAGTGGCTCTCATCGTCATTGCCACATAAAAGCATTTCCCATTCCATACCAACAAGCAACATTCAAACAAACTTAACTCACACAAAGGTATAATTTTGCAATGCACCTAAATGATATGCAAAGCATGAGTTTCCATGTGCTCGCGAGCCAAATCATCACTTCCCTTTCTTACCTTTTTCTACTGGCTTATTTCCTTTCTTGGACACCTTGCAACTATCCTACACTCACAATATTTGTCAGTAGTACCATGTTTCTACAATAAAAGGGTAAGTTTATTCTTTAGCTACTTTTATTAATTAACTATGTAATGAGGGTAGTTACATCCTCCCCCAATGGGGATAAACACAGTTCCTGTGTTTTCAAACTAGGTTAACCAAAGAAATATTTTAGTAGAATCATATCATTAACCAAAAATACTTAAACAATTTTTTTCCATTCAACATTAGGCAATTATATTTATCTTCATAAAAATCACATCACATTTTCTCATGATTGGCATATAATCACATCATATATTATGTCATAATAAATTTTAGCTAACATACTCATCATATGGTCCAAAACATTTCATTGAGCAATACCAAAACATTTACAAGCTACCCTACTCAGTAACTTCACAAACACATTGTAACTACTCAGGTTCTAGTTCCATACATATGTATTTACACACATATCACAAAATTATAAAAGAAAGTTTATGATAAAGTCTTCATCTACTCAAACAAATAAGGAAACTTCTACTGCATAACTTCCACCTCTTCCCACGTAGCATTTTTATCCGAGTAGTGGTCCCATTGGACCCGAAATTGCTCTATGCTTATTTTCCTCATATTTTTGGTTCAAAAACCAAGCAAGCGAATAGATCAAACGTTAATATTTAATGGATTGGTCATGTGCAAGTTGGAAACATCCAAAACATGAGTAGGATCAGAGGTGTATTTTCTAAAGAGAGACACATGAAAGATATTATGAATTTTGGATAATATTGGCGGTAGAGCTAGTCTATATGCAATGGGGTTTATCTTAGTTATAATCTCAAATGGACCCACATATTTGGATTCAAGCTTGGAATATTTTATTGAAATTTTGGTTGGCTTCACCCTTAAGAATACTTTGTCTCCCATAAAATATTCCCTCATTATTATTTTTAGGTTCGCATAGTTCTTTTGGCAGTCTACGACCTCTTTCAAATTCTATTGAATTCTATTTAATTGCTGTTTCATTTATTTTACCATTTCTAGTCCGATCACTACCTGATATTCTAGATTATTCTAAGACAAGGGAATCTACATCGTCTTCCATATAGGGATTCAAAATATGCCATTCCTAGCAATGCGTGGTAACTGTTATTGTATGAACATTCTACTAGGTATAAGTTGTCTTCCCACTTTGTGTGCCGATCAATGTAGTACATTTTTAACATATCCTCAAGCACTTGATTCACCCTCTCAGTTTGTCCATCTATCTTCGGGTGATAATAAGTACTAATATTTAGTCTGGTCCCCAATGCTTGATGCAGTACTTGCCAAAATTTAGAAGTAAAATGAGAATCTCTATCAAAGATAATAACTTATAGAAAACTGTACAGTCTTACCACTTCCCTAGAAAACATACTTGCTACGGTAGGTACGTCATCTTGCACATTACCTAGTATAAAATGTATGACTATGGTTAATTTATCCATAATTACTAAAATTGTATCATGCCTTAATCTTGTTTTAGGTAATCCCACTATAAAATCCATTAATACTACTTGTCACTTTTGAGTGGGCATCTCATGTGGGTATAGCTTCCTAGATGGATGTATATGTTCTACTTTCACTCTTTGCCATTCTAGGCATTTTTCCATATAATTGGTAATATCTTTTTTTATTCCTGGCCAATAATAAGCTTTTTTTAAAATTTCATGCATTTTTGCCTCTCCTGGATGCGCAGAATAAGGAGTATTGTGAGCCTCCTTAAGGATTTTTTCTCTTAATCCTCCTAAATTAGGGAGTACCAATCTATTTCTAAAAAATAGTAGATCACCTTTGAAAACATAATCTGCAAGCTTACCAGTTTTTTTCCCATCCTAACCAATACATGATTGACAAAATTTATCTTTTTCTTGCCATATCTTAATTTTATCTAACATACCATATTGGAATTTTTCCATTATGGTAATATGTCCTCTCCTACTTAGAGCATCAATGACCTTATTCTACTTACCCTTAATGTATTTTATGCCAAAATTATACTCCACCAAAAATTCTATATAGCTTTGTTGCTTTGCATTCAATAAGGGTTGGGAAAAGATGTACTTTAGACTCTGATGATCTATATTTAAGTCAAATGGTTTTCCCAATAGATAATATCACTAATATTTTAGGACGTGCACTACCACTGCCAACACTAAATAATAAGTGGTATAATTAACCTCATGCTTCTTAAGTTTCCTGGACTCATAGACAATTACTACATCATCTTGGATCAAAATTCCACCTAACCCTTCAATCGATGCATCTGTAAAAATTGTAAACTGCTTTTTAGGATCAGGTAATTGTAGGATTGGTGCAATCGTTAAACTTTATTTTGAAATATAAAAAGCCTCTTCACATTGATCTATCCACTTGAAATTTTTTTCTTTTCTTTGGAGGTTGGTAATGGGTTGAGAAATTCTTGAGAACCCTTTGATGAGCCATCTATAATAGCTTGCAATTCCTATAAAAATTTGCACCTTTGAAACATTAGTAAGTGCAGGCCTATCCATAATTACTTTAATCTTCTTGGGGTCTACTACAATTCCATTTGTAGAGACAATATGTCCCAAATACTGTACTTGTGGAGTATAAAACTCACATTTAGTTAACTTTCCATATAATTGATTATTTTTTAGAATCTCAAGCATAGTTATCATATGCTAATTATTCTCCTATTTGCTTTTGGAGTAGATCAAAATATCATCTAAAAATACAAGTACAAATCGATCCATCTACTCATTATGCTCCTATATGAGGTTCATTAACACGACTAGGGTATTGGTTAGCCCAAAAGGTAAGACAGTAAATTCAAAATGTCCATACCTTATTCTAAATACTGTTTTAGAAGTATCTTCCTCCCGAATCCTTAACTGATGATATTGAAGAAAACAAGTTTATATTGAGAGGGGGGTGAATAGTATAAGACCACTTTTTACTTTTCTTTCCCAATTAATATTATATAATGTATCAATAGCAATATCAACATCAATAATCAAAGCAATGCACAAATCATCACACACAATAGAGACACCAATTTAACGTGGTTCATCCAATGTGGGCTACTCCACGAAGAAAATATTTCACTAAAATTTTCTCAATAAATATCTTGGGAATTCTTTACCTATTATAATATTTATGGATCTCTATCCAAAGGAGACACCAATACCCTAATCAAGTTCATGGATCTCTATCCATAGGAGAAATCCTTTCTCCTCTAATCTAGATGGTGATATTCTAGAAGAACTACTGCCTCCACTACACTGGCTAATGGATATCTATCCACTAAAAACTCCTATCCTCACTCAGAAGACCTATCCTCAATACCCTGGCTAATGGATATTTATCTACTAGAGACTGTCATCCTCTATACTATGTCACCTCCAAAGCTTACTCTCAGCTCTGTCTCAAATTTGTACTAAACACAATCCTTCGATCTAGCACAAATCTACTCAATATCTATATCTGGTCTAGCACAAACCTATCCTTAAATCTACACCAAAATTTGTCCTTAAATCTGCACTAAACATAGTCCTTTGGTCTAGCATAAATCTATCCTCAAGCCTTAACACAAAGCTTGAATTAACCTCAAATCAACTCTCCTGGATCTACTCCAAACCTTAACTCAAGGTTTGAAAAAAATAATCAATAAACTCTGTTGGATCTACTCCAAACCTTAACTCAAGGTTTGAAAAAATAAATCAATCAACTCTACTCAAAAGTATTCTCAAAGACTTATCTCAAATCTTCCTTGTAAGCTTCCACAAAAGCTCACACTAATCTCCACAAGTCCTCTCTAGAACTTGTCCAATATGCTCTCAATATCTATATTTAAATCTATATTGTAAGCTTCCACAAAGCTCACACTAATATGTCCACAAGTCCTCTCTAGAACTTGTCCAATCTTCTCTCAATATATGTCTTCAAATATATATTGTAAGATTCCACAAAAGCTCACACTAATCCGTCCACAAGTCCTCTCTAAAACTTGTCCAATTTGCTCTCAATCTCTATCTTCAACTCTATACTGTAAGCTTCCACAAAAGCTTGCTCCAATCTATCCACAAGTCTTTTCAAAGACTTACCTCAAGTCTACTCCACAAGTCCTCACTAAGAACTTGTGCAATATCAAAGAAAAATATGGAGAATTATTAGAGACTCAATATGCTTCACATTCACCACAATCCTCAATCAATTTCAATATCTCTTTTTATCACATAAACATATAGAGAATTGTTAGAGACTCAATATGTTTCACACTCTAAAACACTCAACCTCTTTCTCAAATAAATTCAGAATATGGAACAATTTGTTTCACATAACTTGAACTACCACTTCAACACTTCCACTTGACTAGTCTCAACCAACTCTACTCAACCAATCACTCAATGAAATAATCCTTGCTCATAAAACCTAGTCCAAGCATATGAACACTCACTCAATTATTTCCAACCAATATCACATAACAATGATACTCATGTTCTTTCACAAACCCTAGTTCAAGATAGTTCACAACTTCACATAACAATGATACTCATGATCTTTCACAAAACCTAGTTCAAGATAGTTCACAACTTCACATAACAATGATACTCATGTTATTTGCACAAACCCTAGTTCAAGCATATGAAATATTTACTCAATATTTCCAACAATGCTTATCAAACAAGGTTTCTAGAATCAACTTTCATTCTAGAAAAACCAAACTCAACAATGCTTATCAAACAACCCTTTTCACTCAAACTTAGCATTCACAACATCCAACAATCACTCACTAGGAAGATGTACCCATACCTTTTTGTTTGATGAAGAAGTGCTCTTAAAAACCTGTTTTAAACACAATTTTCTTCTTTGCCAATTTCAATGGTTAGATGACAAAATATCACACTCACACTCACACTCTCTCAAAAATATTTTTCAATTACAAAAATAATCAAACTCACATACAACTTATTAAACCTTCTTTGAAATTAGCAATCATCAAAGCATACATAAAAATAATTACTCAATTACTCCTTATAATCTCCAATATTTAATTAACAACCTCCAAAAATAAAACCCTAAAAAATAATGCTGCCTATCCTTTTATCTCCCTCAAATACTCAATAATCAAATTTTAAAAATAAAATTTATAACCCTCCAAAATATTTATTTTTCATCCAACCTTAGCAAATCCGAAATACCTCATGCAACCTTGACAAATATTAATAATGCATACCTTTATCTCAAGCAAAAGGCCTCGATGGGTTTTGAACATGAGACCACTCCCAGCCAAGCACCTTATCGAGGCGCTAGCCCACCACGTGGGCTACGAGCCTCCACATGAATGGGAAGGCTCAAGCATTCCTCTTCTTCCTTTTCAATCATCATGACGTAAAAATAAAATACCCTTCTTCCTTGCAAAACCAACTCGGTGGGTTTCAAACCCTACTCTCCTAGCCCGTCGTAAGTCTTAGCACCATCCATTGTTGCCAACTATGCTACACAACACTATGTGAAGACAAAGGAGCCCCACTCCTATTTGTCCCATCCTCTGCTGCTCGATAGCTTTTAAAATGTGAAAACCTTACACTCTTTTGCACACAAATTTGGAGCCTTGATTTCATCGATAAATGCATGGGGATTTTGACTAAGGTTTTTGCCCTCTTTTATATACGAAGGCCAATGTTTTGGAAATGTCGATGCCTTATTCGAATTTTGAATTTGAATAAATAAATAATCTTTATAACCCAACCTTAGGGTTATTTTAATTAACATAAATTAATTTTATAATTAAATTATAATTAATCTATAATTAACTTAATAACTTTAGAAATTAATTAAATTAATTAATTAATTAATTTATAATGAAATTATTTAAATTAATTTATAATTAATTTAAATCTCCCTTTTTAATATTATAATAAAATATTATAATATTATTTTTCTTGGGCCTCTTCATTGCTCTTTGAACCTCATTTGATCACCTGGAACCGGATCTGACCAACTGGAGGTGGACTTTCCTTTTTGCACTGATTGTGGAACTACTTTTTCTTGCACTGCTCACTGAAACTGACTTTTGACATCAATGAAAACTCACTCTTGACATCAATGACAACTCAACTACTCAAAATATCCAACAGATATCCATATCTCAAGTCTATTTTAGAAAATGTGGTTGCTCATTTCAATTGATCAAACAAATCATCAATTCTTGGTAACGAATACCTATTTTTGATAATAAATTTATTTAGCATACAATAGTCTATGCACATATTTAAAGTACAATATTTATTTTTAATAAAAAAGATAGTAGCTCCCCAAGGTGACACACTTGGTTTGATTAGCCCTTTTTCTAGAAAATCTTGAAGTTGCATTTTGAGCTCCTAAAGCTCTATGGGTGTCATTAGAGAATATGATCTTACAATTAGTGTAGCACTAGGTAACAACTCAATTGAAAAATCAAATTCCTCCAAGGAGGTAACCCTGGTAGATCTTCAGGAAACACATCTTTGAATGCTCCCAACATCGGATGTTTTTGGAAAATATTAAATTCCTTTGAAATCTCCTCTTTTCTATTCAACTTAATTATAAAGATCATACATTTCTTCTTAATAACCTTTCTAATTTGCATTGCAGTAAATGGGTGTGGCTTAAATTATTTGTTACCATAACTATTTCTATTCCTCTAGTTAGATTCATCAATGAATTCCACCCATATCTCTTCAAAGTTTAAAAGAGCCTTATGCACTTTTAACCAATCAACTCCTAAAATAATATCAAACAAACGCAAAGGCACTACATACAGATGCCAGTTGGTATTTGCTTGTGGCAAGGAGATATGGGGGTGAAATAAGCATTGGTTAACATGGTAGGTTTGCCCTGAGCTATACTCTACCTTCCAAAAATTGGCCAAAATCTAGGTCTAACAAGTAAATCCCTCACTAATCTAGATGAGATAAAGCTATCAATTGATCCGCTATCAATCAAAATTTGCATATTTTTATTAAATTTTTTACCATTCATTAAGAAAGGAGTAATTTAACCATTGAGTTCAGAACTACATGTGGCTATATAGATCCTATGACTAGCCTCTTTTAGGGCTTTCAGGGATCGATCAACTCTAAGAGGGTATTTATTGGTAAATGGGATCCTTTACATACATAGCATCCATTTGGTGGAGCTCTATTTCCTCTATTGTCATTCTCATTTTTGTTCACAAATGTAGTTTCCCTAGCCCTCTCTTGACCTGCTGGTTTTGATCCTATCTTGTGGGAAACTCTTTAGCATTTTTATTGAACTTACCACCTTTGTAATTGGGTTTATTTATATAATTTTGCTTTTGCTTATCTTCTCCTTTGGGTTTTATATTATGTTCCTTCTCCCACCTTATAAAGGCAACACTTCCCCATTTTTGGAGCTCATATTTTTCCTTTTTTGGATAGCTTTTGATAATTGAAATATGCCTTTCTCATTTCCTAATTAGCTTCATATTTTCTTGCTAAATCAAATGCAGTAGGTAAATTAATTGGGTTATGCATGTTTATCATAGTCATGATTCTAGGATGTAATCCTAGAATGAATTTTTAAGTTTTCATTTCTTCGTTGCTTTCATATTGTGATGCATATTTTAGTAGCTGTATAAAATTTTTGTGGTAATCCCATACTTTCAGGTTATCCTATCATAAATTTGAGAATTTCCCAAATTTCTCTATATCACCTGGTTGCACGACTAAAAGAATAAATAAAGCCTAATATATTTTTTTTCCACTACGTTAATCATTTAATACCAAAATGTTTTACTAGATTTCCAAATTTTTGCTACAGGCTATATCTTTTGGTTCATCCAATAATTCAAATTTATTTTAGTACAATGTAGCACAGGTATAAAAAATCACATTTGGATTAGTAACTACTACAACTAGTCATCCAAGTGGACGAGATTGACCAAATCCCATTGAGATGTCATTCTGTGGATTTGATTACCCTCTTTTGCATCCATGAATTCTGGCATGAGGATCGAGCCACGACAAGGATTTTCCTCTAGGGCACATAACACCTAGAGGGTGGACACTTTTTTCCTCTTCTTCATCATACCAAACCTTCGACCATCTAGTCATCTTGTTTTGGAACTAGTGTGGATGAGAGTAGCATACTTATGCCCATGTGACTAACTAGAGATTCATTTTTTGGGGAGTCATTTAGTTCCATGTCAATACTTGGACTTCATTACACTTAGCCAATAGAACCCCTAGTAGTTCATCCCATACCAAACTTCGTGGCCATTCCAAATAGGTTCACTGAACACGTTTTTTATTACATTGCTTTTCGAGTAGAAATCTAAAAAAGATGTCCCATACCATCTTCTCTTTTAGAATTGACTAGGCCATATTATATGACCCATTCTATCAATCATTGGCTATCTTGAAATATGTTGTGTACATTCCAACACCTCAATAACATTGGGTATACATATATTTTTACCTTAAGTTTATACCTCCTGACAATCCCACTAGATTTATTCGATTATTCTAATCTTCCATAAGAAAAACTCATTTCTTTTCCAAGTAAGAGTTTTTCTTATTTTCCTTTAATCACTAATTAAAAACATTATTAGTATATTTTAAAAAATATGCAGATCAATCCTACACCCAGGATGCTATCTTAAAAAAATATTTCTTTTATTTCTTTATTACCCATTCTCTTCTATTATTAAATCATCTACAAATATGCCTTAATAAGGTAGATGCAACAAGATGAGTTTTCTAAGTTTAAAGGCTATACAAATACTATCTTTGATTTTACAAATATTTTCATGGAAAAACAGTGAGCTAGCCAACTCAATCATCTTCTTCGAAATAAAAGGTTACAATTTATTTACTACCTTTCCATAAGGTTTAATTTGGATGCCAAGGTAGTTTATAATATCATAGTTTTTAAATACATTCAGCTTTCCATTAAAAAAAAGGTTTCTTCAATAATATTGATCTGAAGAGTCTAAAAAAATAGTTTTTGGTAATCACATGAGTTTGAGATAAATACTTCCTCTTATAAATTATGTTGCTTACATTCTTAATTTACATGTTTTTCCTCTTCTTTTCAGAAAGAGTATAAAGGTTAAATTAAAAGACACTTCGAATGCCCAATTTCTCTAAAGAATGAAGTTAATCAATGCTTCCCTAAATTCCATTATGTTAAGCAAACTATAATGGATATGTTAATAATTAAACATCATTACAATACATTTGAAAACTATTGTTTAGCCATGTTGTGTTCCATTATTGAATGACATCACATATTATCAAGAGTTTCATAAGTTATACGCTCCAACAAACTCACAATAAAGTAAAGCAAATAATATTTTATTTGTTTACAATCTAGTATTGCTTGAGAATATGGTATTAATACCATTACACAATATAGCCAGGGTGGACACAGTCCATGCAAGGTCGTCCCCATATAACATGGAGAATTTTCCATCTCCCATAATGATATGTTCCATTTTCCTCCAATAATTTACTACAAGAAGCTGGTTTCTGCAAGTTTATCTTTGGTTTTGTATCCGAGTAAGCAATTTTCCTTCAGCTGCATAATTTGTTAACTGATTTTATTTCTATAGAAATCTCTTAGCTTGTGGCCATTCCTCTACAGGATTCTCTTCCTTACACCCTCACACAACCAAATTTGCTTTAATAGTTACACTGGATGTCATCTTGCTGATCATTTAGACATAAACCAGTATAGATGTGTTTCATTGTTTAAGGGAAACTAACAGGGATCAAATATAGCTCAAACATGTGTTATGCAACTACTATGCATCTAAACATACTATAATGTCACATTTTAATTTAGAATAGCTACAAATATCCTTACTCGAGATATAATCTACAAATTTCCAATAGATTTTTTCTTAACTACCACCTACAACCTTCCTAGTAATCTTTCATGAAATCAATTCTTTTCCAATGAAATAGTTTCATCAATTCAAGGAACTACAAGGTTCGGAGGTAAATTACCTTTATAATAGATAAAATACACTTATCAACATAGTAACACCAAACCCAACGTACCACATTTTCAAACATAAACATAGTATTTTGTTTACTTCTACCATTGTACTGGTGTATAACCGTTTTTAAGATGCAAACACAACAGTAAGACCATGCTTCCAAAAACGTATACACATCAAAAAAACATAATTTCCAAATATGTATACGTATCAGTAAACATTTTTTCCAAAGATATATGCACAACAATAAAACAATATTTCCAAATTCATATGCACAACAATAAAACAATATTTTTAAAAACATATGCATAACAATTTTCCCAACACAAATGAATCAACATCATGCAATTCATATTCACAGGAAAACCACACAATTTCCTCCTAATTATACTATTTTATCAATTCATTCAGTAAGGAATATAGCAAATTAACCAACCTAAACATGTACGTCTTTTTGCTTCTTTCATCTTCGCTCTTTGCTTTTAATCCTTTGGATGTCGTTGTTATTTCTCTTTATTTTTTTACTAGAATTATCACTCCAGATGCTCTTCTCTCCACTCCATTATGAATTTGGTAATTAGTTTCATAAATTCTTCATGTGGTACGCCAAGTGACCGAGATTCCTTCCCATCACTTTACACGCAATAATTAGACATCACATCCATTCAACAAAATTTACCACTTTTGCTTAAGCTCAACATTAACCATTGAGGAGTGTGTTTCATATGCGTATTTTAATAACCTTTATTTTAACACATATTTATACTTCTATGGTCAACCATTGCCTTTTAACTCAGCCCACTATTAGCAATGTAACTTACAACACAAAATATTTTTCTTTTATTTTTTAAAAACAAAGCAATATTTATAATATAAGCTTCATCACATAGAAGACCTTCACCCTCCTTTTAAAAGTAAAATTTCAATATCATACATATGCAAACACAACAAGAAAGTGACTCTCATCATCATTGCCACATAAAATAATTTTCTATTCCATACCAACAAGCAACATTCAAACAAACTTAACTCACACAAAGGTATAATTTTGCAATGCACCTAAATGATATGCAAAGCACGAGTTTCCATGTGCTCGTGATCCGAATCATCACTTCCATTTCTTACCTTTTTCTGTTGGCTTATTTCCTTTCTTGGACACCTTGCAACTATCCTGCACTCATAATATTTATCAGTAGTACCATATTTCTACAATAAAAAGGTAAGTTTAATATTTATCTACTTTCATTCATTAACCGTGCGAGGAGGGTGATTACAACACCAAAGGATGTAGCCTAAATAGAGTAGAAATATTGTAATGTCTGAGAAGGAAGTGAAGCATTTATCAAACATTTCCCATGCATGCTTACAGATGGTAAAAATATTTTAGTACCTTTAGTGTATTTAACAAAGACCATATGAGCATTGAATAACACACGAGGATTGGAATATAGGTGCAACCAAAACAATAATGAGGAGGGATGTGCATAGTCAAAATACATGTAGAAGTCATTCTTGAAATGCTGGTGATAATATTAGAGTTTTTTAATTTATTTGAAGCTTATTTAAAGGTTATGTTAGGAGAAATAAGATTTAATTAAAAGTATTTAAGTTTGGAGTGATAAGTTTGATTTTTTTAAGGTTTGGTGTGATAAGTTGTTTAAATTATAAGCGTAAAGTACTAAGGACTTTAATTGATTTTAAGAAGTTTTTTAATATATTTTTTTATAATTTTGGAGTGATAAGGAATTCAGCTAGTTTATTTAAATTTTAAATTTTTTGAAGAGTATTTAATTTGGATTTATTTTTGAGAAAATAAAAAATTGAAAAAGTTTAATTTTTGCAAGTTTAAACATTTGCGAGGTAAAAGGTTTACAATATCAAATGATTATGAAAAATAAAAATTTATCAAATTTAGCTAACCTAGGAGTTGTAAAAAGTTAAAGTTACAAATTTTGAGAATATGGAGTCCATAATTATAAAATAAATATTCGAGGTGATAAATATTGGAAATAAAAATTTGATTGAAAAATATTAAGGAAAGATAGAAATAGTATCAAAATTAATCTATAATGAAGCCATGGATGAAAGCTTTGAAACATTTGAATACTATTTACATTCAAGACTTGTTGAAGAAATTGATGATGTAAAATGATAATATGATGATACCTCTACATATATGTAGCATAATTAATATGACATTGATTTCACTTAAAATTCATAAATATGAAAATTTGAAACAAAAAGAGTTAATTGAAACTTTAAGAAAAAGTGAAAATTGATGAATCATTTCTAGAAATGATATTTCATTCTTCATGTAGTATTGATATTCCATGTTCATCTAACTTAGGAATTTATTATGATTCTCTAAGTGAATGTTCAAAATATACTAAATAGGAAAATAAAGAATCAAATGATTCAAATAAAGTTCAAAAAATAGGAAATATTCTCATACATAAATATGATGACAATGAGAGTTCTAATAGTTCATGATTCTAAAGATAGGGGTGAATTTAAAAAAGTTGAAGATGAACTCAAAGCAGAAAGAAAGCAAGAAGATGAACTTTATGAAGCTCAAACAAAAGATCATATGCATTGCAAGGTCACTTGAATATTGAAGACTAAAATATTCAATAATCAAATAATGTAATACAAGGGGGTGTTGGAGTATATTACGTTATTTAGTATATGCTAATATACCCCCATTGTACCTTCATGGTACATATGTAAATAATAGATTAGGGTTGATTCATACTTTAGAGTGTGAGTTATATTTCCTTTTTTATATAAGTGTGAAGTGCAGGAAATGCACAATTATCATATAAAGTTGTAATGTGCAAGAAATGCATAAGTATCATGAGACTTAGAGTGCAAGTGTAAGTTGAGTCTATGTGCACAAGTATGTTTTATGTATGAGAACAAATATGTAATGTAAATATGTGCACAAGTATCTTATATTAGAGAGTGCAAGTAGAAATGCAAGAGTCGTGTCTAGGTGTGCATATGCTATAGTGTCAAAGATTCAACAAGTATACAAGTATCGAGTAGCCAAGTCAACAATTATGAAACTTGGCATATGGAAAGCTATAGTCAAGTACCCAAAGATTCACACTAATATGGATATATTATGGAGGTAATACTTCATAACAAACATAGACAATAAGGAGAACAAACATTATTATTATATTATTATATTCTTTTTATTATCTTGAACTTATTATATTGTGGTTATTTTATATTTAGATCCTGTGAGATGTAACCTGTGATATTTTTTAGTACTATAAGGCTTCCAAATACATAATTGATTATCAATGGAAATCAAACAAGTTTTGAGGTAAGTTATCTTGGTACTCATCAAAGTTGGCTTGGTATTGTACAGTGGCTTAACCCTTGTTGATTCATTGATTAGGTGTGGTGGATTGGTATACCACATTTTATTGAAATATGTATAATCTAATCTTGTTTAGGCCAAGGCCTAAAATATAAAGTGCTTATGAGCACCATCAATATATCCTATAAGCATGTGATTATGTAATCCTATGGTAATTCATCATTTATGTAAGCCTACAGGAATGTTTGCGTAAACCTATGGGTCCCTTTCATATTTCACCCTTAGTGGTATTGGTTAATCCACCTTGCTTAAAATGACAATTTATTATTATTTTATTGTAAGGTTAACCTAAAGGGTATGTTGGCTTGAGGTTAGCCTCTCATTGGGGATTTTGGTATCACTATAAATACCCATCAATGAGGATCCATTTATATCATAAGTATGAATAAAATGTGATAAATTGGGGTACCCACAGGTACCAATGTTATATTCCTTATTTTTATCTTCTTTCATTTATTTATGTCACAAAGAACACAAGCTTATACTAAGAGGGGGGGTGAACAATATAAGACAACTTTTTATTTTTATTTCCCAATAAATATTATGCAATGTATAGATAAATATCAACAACAGTAATCAAAGCAATGCACAAAACACCATACACAATAGAGACACCACAATTTATGTGGTTCACCCAATGTGGGCTACTCAATGGAGAAAATATTTCACTAAAATTTTCTCAATCAATCTCTTGGGAATACTTTCCCTATTACAATATTTATGGACCTCTATTTAATGGAGATGTTGATCCCCTAAATAAAGTTCATGGATCTCTATCCATAGGAGAACTCCTTCTCCTCTGCTCTAGCTGGTGATCCTCTAGAAGAATACTACCTCGACTGCACTGGCTTGTGGATCTCTCTCCACTAAAGACTCTTGTCCTCATTCAAAATACCTATCCTTACTACCTTGGTTGATGGATATCTATCCACTGGAGACCACTATCCTCTCTTCTCTATCACCTCCAAATATTTTTCTCAAATCTACACTAAACACATTCCTTTAGTCTAGCACAAATATGCTCAATATCTATCTCTGGTCTGGTACAAACCTATCCTAAAATCTACACCAAATTGTACTCCACAAGTCCACTCAAAACTTGCCCAAATATGCTCAAAAATTCCACTCAGAACTTGCTCAAATTTGCTCAACAAGGCCACTCAAAACTTGCTCAAATATGCTCAATAAGTCCACTTAGAACTTGCTCAAATATTCTCAACAAGTCCACTCATAACTTGCCCAATATGCTCAATAAGTCCACTTAGAACTTGTGCTGAGCAAAAATTCATGTCCCGAAAAACATTTATTTCTCTTCCATAAATTATCAATCGATAAGTTTGTAAACTTTCGAGTGTCATGCACAGTATATGCCTACAGTGTTGGGGAATACATCTAATTGTACCTTATTTAGTTTGGTGGGGGAATTTTATACATTGTGATTTCAACCAAACCAAGTGCAAAATAAATAAATTAATTAAATGTTGGAAATGAAATGCTAGAAAGAAATGTATAGGAAATTAAATGTGCGAAAAAGAAACACATGCCTAAATTAAATAAAGCAAGAACTAAAGCAATAAAATAATCTACAAAAAATAAATAGGGGAGGACTACTGCAGGGAGTGGGCCCAAGCTCCTACAGATAGTCCACCTAGCTAGCTGCGTAGAGCTTGCTTAGATAAGAGGAATTGCACTCTTAATAAATTTGACAAGAAATAAAATAGAATAATTTCTCCATAAATTTTTCCTCCTTCTCTTAGGGAAGACCTGTGCATTTATACAATGCACAACCTTCCTTTGTTATAAATTTAGGCAAGTATTTTTCAGACTTGCAGTTACAATAGACATACAATGAATATTACATCCGTTCAATTATAACAACCATATATTAATTAAAACAGTTGAGAAACAATGGTGAAATTGTTCTTTTGATCAACAATGCATTACATAGTTTTATAGTCCTTGAAAGAACTAAAAATAGACATGGTGGTTGAGAGAAATCCTCTTAAACTTATTACAACAAACTAACTTAAATATAGATTTTATCCTAACAACATTCTAATCTTGGACTATGGTCAAACATTGACCAACCAAGCCAAAACCTCAACGTATGCTAATCAAATTAACTAGAAATATGTAAATCAAAACATTAAACTAAAACTAAATACTAGGACTTAATACTTAGGACTAAGGAGGCAATGTTGAAAATATTCCAACATTCTCCCCCTTGATGCTAAAGACACTCATGCAAGAGTTCTTTAAGCATCACAGAGTTGGAAGAAAATATTTCTCTTACGTTTCCTCCAATCTTGAATCAAGAAATCAGAATTTGTAAAATACTTATGGTGGCACTCCTTCCACTCTTCATGTGGAATTTCCTGCAAATGCTCGAGTGCCTTCTTTTGTTGATTAGCTCCCCCTTCAACAAAAGTATCTCCTCTTGTGGTTTTCAGCAACCACTCTCTTACATATTTATCATTATGGTCTTTAAACCATGCTCTCACATTTTGATCTTCTTTTACATCTTCAACACTAAACAATACTCCACATGAGTATTTACAATTAATCATCTCACATAGATGATTATACCATACAACTCTTTCACATATTTCCACACAAAATATCACAATAAATATGGCCATATAATGACCAACTACATATGCAACATAAATTTGCTCCTCACACAAATATTCTCTCAAAACAATGACTTTACAATAATCCTTCTTCCAAGGAATTTTGAACACATCATTTTGATCCATGTGACCCAAGTTCTCCATCACTGTATTCTCTCCAAGAAGACTTTTCATAAAAGTTGTCTCAATGAGACAATCACCTTTATTTTCATTTCTGCTCACAAAAAACAAATCATTAATCATAAAAACATTACCTTTAGTATGAGTAGATTTGGTGCTTCCCATAAAGTTATTTTGTAGTAGTTCTCCTTCATTGTATGGTGCATCAAGATCAACCATCAAATATTCACTAAGAGTTCTCCTCCTTTTTTCAATCCATGTTGGTGTGTTGAAACATCATTCATTCAAGAAATCATACATAGTTGCCTTTTCAAGACAACTCTCTTTCTGCAATGTAATCACTCCAAGTGAGTGATCTTCATCCATGAGTGATGTTTTCTTTGCCATTACAACAAGAAAATCAGCAATCTCATTTCCATTTTTTGTTTCTATCCTATTTGCCCTCTCACTTTCCATATACCAAATGAGAGATTCTTGTGTGTTATTTTCTTCACACAACACATCCGTCACCCTTGATGAGTGATCTTCAAACAAGAAGCCTATCGCTTCCATCTCCTCTTTATAAAAATTTTCTTGTGGATCATCATCCCACATTACTTTATGTTTTTTCAAGAGAGCACACATCCATTCCAATTGAATGGTCTTCAAGCCAATGATCATCCATGAAAATTGCTTCTCCATCATCATATTCTTTATTCTCCTTCATGAGAATTGTAGATGCATTCTCCATAATACACTCTTCATTTATCTCCTCCATGAGACATTCTTCATCATACATTTCACTTTGATGGTATTCCAAGCAAGGAACACTCCAATGTGAGTGTTTCTCTTCCTTCATCTTCAAAGTCTTCTTCCACTTTTGAGTGGTCTTCACTACAAGGTCCTTGAGAAATTGTATCTCCATTGAGACATCCATCCTCTTTGCTATCAATGTGAATGCTTTCCAAGCATGCCATTCCTGCAAAAAAATTATTAGTACAATTTTTCTTTTCATATTTTTATCCTCCTAAAAGAAATAATTGACTATTACAATTTTCCATGCCATTACAAGACATGTCTACAACTATGGGTGTCTCACAATAACTCTCTGATGTAGGAGCATCCAGTGGCAGTAGCGCAATCTTGCATCAACAATTTTTTTTTAAAGTTTTTGCAACTCAAGAAGGGGAGAGAGAAAGTGCAGAGCAAAAACTGTCACGATTTCATGACATGTCATGAAATCGCAACAGTCAGTAGGAGAGAGAAAATGCCTTTGAAAAGGTCATGATTTCACGACATTGCGAAATTACGACAGTCAGCCGGAGAAAGAAATGCCATTGAAAAAAGTCGTGATTTCACGACGTGTCACGAAATCATGACCGTCGTGAAATTACGATGGAGAGCAGCTAAGGGAAGACGCTTATGGGAATGTCATGATTTTGTGACATGTCACAAAATTGTGACTGTCACAAAATCATGACAAGGGGGGCAACCAAGGGAAGACGCTTATGGGAATGTCATGATTTCGTGACATGTCACGAAATCATGACAAGGAGGCAGACGAAGGAAGACGCTTATGGGAATGTAACGAAATCGCGACCAAGAGGAGGAGCAGTTGAGGATGTCGTGATTTCATGACATGTCACGAAATCACGACCGTCGCAAAATCGCGACCAGGAGCAGCCAGGAGGAGGAGCGGTTGAGAATGTCACGATTTCGTGACATGTCATGAAATTGCAACCATCACAAAATTGTGACCAGGAGAAGCCAGGAGGAGGAGCCATTGAGAATGTCATGATTTTGCGACATGTCACGAAATCATGACCGTCGTGAAATCACGACAAAAGAGCAGCGAAAGAAGACACTGTTGGGAATGTTGCGATTTTGCAACATGTCACAAAATTGTGACCAGAGCAAGAAAGCAGGGGGCATCCGAAGGCAAATGTCATGATATCATGACTTGAAGATAAGAAAGGCCGAGGTGGAGGAAAATGTCGCGATATCACGACATGTCACAATATTGCGACCTAAAGGCAAGGAAGGCAGATATGAAGAGAAAATGTCATGATATCGTGACATGTCACGATATCATGATCGAAAGGGAGAAGGAGCGCAAGGAAGTCAAAATGTCACGATATCATGACATGTCGTGATATCATGACAAACGGATGGTTCGTGGTTTGAAAAGGCACGCATTCCAAGGTGATGTTTTTGAGGTGATCAAGGGTCTCATTAATGCACATTTTTGTATTTGATAAGTTTGCTGAACATGATGGCCTCTCGAATGTTGCGCCCAAAGGTCAAAAATGTCAGATGGTTCTTTAATGCATGCTTTCATGGCGGATCGGGGCAGTTGCCAATTATGGAAGGAGAATTGAAAACTCGGTCGAGGAAGCCAACTTGGCAGGTTTTTGTAATGTATTCTTCGAGGTGGGTCATTAATGGCCTAGAGGGTTGAGACCTCCATAGAAACTCAAAAAATATAATAGGTTAGGGGTGGTGGATTGGAAGATCGCACACAGAGTGTGGTAGAGAAAACCAAGCCAAGTGCTGGTTATTGTAAAGCCTGCGGACTGTTGCTGTTTCTGTAAACGAGATTTGTAGATTAATGAAGAAAAATTGGAGTTGAGAAAGTGCGATTTTTCTCGTCCCCCATCAGTGGTATCAAAGCAGGAGTTCCTGAGCATGTAACAGATCATCGAACGAGAGGCAGTTACACCAAGATCTGTGGAAGGGTTTGTAAGAGAAGAAAGAAGAATGCCTCCACAAAGAAACTATGGTGGAGTGAGAAATATGGTGCCAACAGAAGATTTCAGAGCTTTACAGTGGCAAGTTCAGGCCCTGCAAGAAGAGCTGTGTAGAGGGCATGAGCCCAGAAGGGAAGAAGGAAGTGAAGATGAAGTTGAAGAAGAAGAAGACCAGTTTGAGGAAGAAGAAGAGGCTGTAGATCCTGCACAGGCCAGGTTGTACAGAGCCATCTCCTAGATTGGAAAGAAACCAAAAATGGAGGTTTCTACATATTCTGGAAACCTAAATCCAGAAGAGGTGATTGATTGGATAAATGATATAGAAGAGTATTTTGAATATGAGGAGGTTGAAGACCCTAATCGGGCTAGATTTGCTAAGACCAAGCTGAAGGGTCATGCCAGAATATTGTGGAAGGGAATACAGCTGGAAAGGAATAGAAGAGGGAAGGAAAGAATAACAAGATGGGATAGAATGGTAGAAAAGTTGAAAAGATAGTTTATTCCTATAGATTATGAGTTGGATCTGCTAAGGAAAATGCAGAGTTTGAGGCAGACGAGCAAAACTGTCCAAGAATACACAGAGGAGTTTTATAAGATCTCTATCAAAATTGGACATTTAGAGGCAAACAAGGAGAAGGTGGCCCATTATATCAATGGGTTGAGACCCAGTATCCAGGAGGAGTTGAGCCTAGTTCGGGTGAGCACCATTGAGGATGCTTACCAGTTTGCTCTGAAGGTTGAAGAGAAACTGAACAGAAGGTTTGAGAGCAAGCAAAGAGGAAGAGGTCATGGAGGAAGGACTGGTGGAAGAAAATATGAAGGAAAAGAGGAGAAGAAAGAAGAAGCTAGCAATAGTCAGGCCCAAAAGGAAGATAATGATTACAGACCCCATGTTCAGAACAATGGCTACCCAAGAGGAAGAGGTAGATCTGGATGTGGGTATGGAAGAGGAGTATTTCGTGGAACCTGTTTCCACTATGGCAAAGAAGGACATCGAGCATTCGAGTGTCCACAACACCGAGAAAGGATGAACAAGAGACCTGAGGGTCCTGCCAGAGCTGTTGTAGCAGATGAAATAACCAAATCAAAACATTCTGAGGAGGCAGAGAGAGGAGAAGTCATGGTCACAACGAGAGCCATGCTGATTGAGGAAGACAAACTAGAGCAGAGGAGAAGCCTATTCTGCATGAGATGCAAAAGCGCAGGTAAAGTCTGTAACATGATTATAGACAATGGCAGCACTGATAACTTAGTCTTAGAGGAAATGGTCACTAAGTTGCAGTTGGAGAGGAGGAGACACCCGCATCCATACCAGATTGCATGGTTGTGGAAGGACCACAGAGCATGGGTCCGTGAACAGTGCTTAGTCACATTCAAAATTGGGAGATACCAGGATGAAGTCCTGTGTGATGTTTTTCCTATGGATGCTTGCCATTTGCTGTTAGGAAGGCTATGGCAGTTTTATTGGAGTGCAGTGCATGATGGTCGTGCAAACACGTACTCCTTGATGAAATATGGAGTGCACCACTAGTTAAATCCATTACAGGCAGTGGACGAGAAGGTGTGCAACAGTGCCAAAATTTATCTAGTAGAAGGAAATTTTTTTTTGCCAGGAGATGGGGTTTAAGCGGGCTGTAGAGGTAGGTGCACGTTTGGAGATGTTGCAGAAAATGGTGACCGAACAACATAGAAGTGAAGGTCACTTCTCCATCAACCCCGGGTGTCTGATGCAGGAGCATCCGGTGGCGATGACGCAATCTTGCATCAACAAATATTTTTTTAAGTTTTTTCAACTCAAGAAGGGGAGAGAGAAAGTGCAGAGCAAAAACTGTCATGATTTTGTGACATGTTGCAAAATAACGACAGTCAACAGGAGAGAGAAAATGCCTTTGAAAAGGTCACGATTTTGCGATGTCGTGAAATCATGACAGTCAACCGAAGAAAGAAATGCCATTGAAAAGGGTCACAATTTCATGACGTGTCACAAAATCGTGACTGTCGCAAAATCATGACTGAGAGCAGCTAAGGGAAGACACTTATGGGAATGTCATGATTTCGCGACATGTCACGAAATCGCGACCGTCACGAAATCATGACAAGGGGGGCAGCCAAGGGAAGACGCTTATGGGAATGTCATGAAATCATGACAAGGAGGCAGCCAAAGGAAGACGCTTATGGGAATGTCGTGATTTCATGACATGTCACGAAATCATGACTGTCATGAAATCACGACCAGGAGGAGGAGCGGTTGAGGATGTCACGATTTTGTGACATGTTGCGAAATTGCGACTGTCACGAAATCACGACCAAGAGTAGCCAGGAGGAGGAGCAGTTGAGGATGTCATGATTTCACATGTCATGAAATTACGACCATCATGAAATCATGACCAGGAGAAACCAGGAGGAGGAGCCGTTGAGAATGTCACGATTTCACGACATGTCGTGAAATCGCGATTGTCGCAAAATCATGACAAAAGAGTAGCGAAAGAAGACACTGTTGGGAATGTCACAATTTCATGACATGTCAAAATTGTGACCAGAGCAAGAAAGCAAGGGGCATCTAAAGGCAAATTTCGTGATATCATGACTTGAAGATAAGAAAGACCGAGGTGGAGGAAAATGTTGCGATATCACGACATGTCGCGATATCACGACCCGAAGGCAAGGAAGGCAGAGATGAAGAGAAAACATCGTGATATCGTGACATGTCATGATATCATGACCGAAAGGGAGAAGGAGCGCAAGGAAGTCAAAATGTCGTGATATCACGACATGTCACGATATCGTGACAAACGGTTGGTTCGTGGTTCAAAAAGGCATGCGTTCCAAGGTGATGTTTTCGAGGTGGTCAAGGGTCTCATTAATGCACATTTTCATATCTAGTAAGTTTGCTAAACATGATGACCTCTCGAATGTTGCACCCAGAGGTCAAAAATGTTAGATGGTTCTTTAATGCATGCTTTCATGGCAGATCGGGGCAGTTGCCAATTATGGAAGGAGAATTGAAAACTCGGTCGAGGAAGCCGATTTTGTAGGTTTTTGTAATGTATTCTTTGAGGTGGGTCATTAATGGCCTAGAGGGTCGAGACCTCGATAAAAAATCAAAGATTGTAATAGGTTAGGGGTGGTGGATTGGAAGATCACACGCAGAGTGTGGTAGAGAAAACCAAGCCGAGCGCTGGTTATTGTAAAGCCTGCGGGCTGTTGCTATTTTTGTAAACGAGATTTGCAGATTAATGAAGAAAAATTGGAGTTGAGAAGGTGCAATTTTTCCCATCCCCCATCACTCTCTCCAATGAGAGCTATACAAGGCTCCTTTGCCTTCTCATCCTCTTCTCCATGAAGGGATTCCTCATCTTTGTCTCTCTTCTCTTCAAGAAGTTCATCATCACTCTTTTGTTCAAACATGTCTTCCTATTAAAGGAAGAATTCACCATCATAAGAATGTATGTCTTCATATGAGTCTTGAAAAGACTCTTCAAAAACTCCTTCAAAAGGATCTAATTCAGAAACTTCTTCAAGGAAGCAAGGCTCCTCCTTGATTAAACAATATTCATGATTGTCACAAATGGCTTTATGGGTGTCCTCATAAAACCCATAAGCATACTTCAACACTTTCCATGCCATTTTATCTGATCTACAACTGGATATGAGAGGAAAAACATTCTTTTCCGTTCCTCTCCTCAAATCTATAAGAGCTAAGCAATTTTCATATTGCTGCTCCTCTTTTCTCTCCTCTCCTTGTAGCTTGCTCCAAGTGGGTTCCTTATAGCCTTCTTGAACTATATCCCATAAGTCTTGAGACTTCAATAAGGTATTCATCATTATGCTCCAAATAACATAATTATCTCCATCAAATTTTGGTACAACCAAGTCTGCATACATGTCTTCCTTTTATTTAGCAAAGTCTCAAGCACCCAATTTATTATAAATCGACCAATATTGATTGAAACAAACTGAAATTTTTCCTATAGAATTATGATATACTTATCTAAAAATCCACTAAATTTTAGATCCAAATTCACAAATGAGAAATATGTGATCAATTTACTTTTGCCCTTTCTATCACAATTTCGGATCTAGGATTGTTGAAGGAAAAATAAATATTCACATACATTAATCAATACAGATCCAAATGACCTGAAATTTTGTCTGAATTATTATTTTATCTAAATAATATTTCTCCCAAAATTTGAGAAGCAAATACCTTGTATTCCACCTTATACAACCATTTTATTGAAAAAATAAAAATGCTAATAAAATTAGTAAATTAGCTCCAAATAATCTAAACTTTTTACTGCATCCTCTTTATACAATTATCTAACAACCATAAAAATTTCATAATAAAATAACTTAGGATTCATGAGATATAAATGATTTACTTGAGCTCTTCCTTGCAAATCTGCTGAGTGCTGGCCACTTGAGTTTCTCTGACAAAGTGTGTGCTTCAGATATCTTCACACCACTCTCCACAAGTTTTGATCCATTTGAGAAAACCTGATCTGATACCAAATGATAAACAATGGTTAAATTGTTCTATTGATCAACAATGCATTACATAGTTTTATAGTTCTTGAAAGAACTAAAAATAGACATGGTGGTTGAGAGAAATCCTCTTAAACTTATTACAACAAACTAACTTAAAGATAGCTTTTATCCTAACAACATTCTAATCTTGGACTATGGTCAAACATTGACCAACCAAGCCAAAAACTCAATGTATGCTAATCAAATTAACTAGAAATATGTAAATCAAAACATTAAACTAAAACTAAATACTATGACTTAATACTTAGGACTAAGGAGGAAATGTTGAAAATATTCCAACAACAGTCACACACTAATTTTCCCCTCTTGAAAGATAATTCAGGCGTGTTCTATTTTATCATAACAGAATATGTTTGACAGAAAATATTGGATGCGTTATTCTATTTTAAAAATATTGCATAAAATAGAATATCTCCCACATTGATCATTGGAAAAATCATTGCTCTTTGTTCATCCATGAGTGTGAAAGAATAATGCTCATGTTACAAAGGTATCCAACCAATCAAATAATAGAAGTGTTCATTCTATTTTAATAATAGTAAATAAAATAAAATATCTCCTTTTTGTCTTCATGTGCAACCTCCTCCTTAGCCCATTGGTCAATCGATCAAAGCTGGCTTGGTAAATCTTGCAAAGTATGGAGGCGTGGAGGTGCCTTCTTCATGAGGAAGGCACCTAAACCTACTAGATGCCTTCCTTGAAGAGGAAGGCACCTACTTCTATTGGGCGCATTCCTTGAGGAGGAAGGTGCCTACTTCTACTGGGCACCTTCCTTGAAGAGGAAGGTGCCTACTTCTGCTGGGTGCCTTCCTTGAAGAGGAAGGCACCTACTTTTGCTGGGCACATTCCTTGAAGAGGAAGGTGCCTACTTCTACTGGGTGCCTTCCTTGAAGAGGAAGGCACCTACTTCTACTGGGCACCTTCCTTGAAGAGGAAGGCATCTGCTCTCATGCCTTAGTCTCTGAAAGCAGAAGTATGCTAGGTCCAAGTGGATGTAGATTGGAAAACACCATATTAGTAGCAAAACCTGCATTTATACACAATTCCCACTAAAAACACCAATCAAGCATAATATTCATTTTTCTATCAATTATATGCATAAGTTATATAAAAATGCATCTCACATGCTAATTAAACCAGTAATGATACCCCTTAATAGTGTATAAAAATGTACATTTTTGGGACTCATCATCCCCCCATGCCTAACATGTGCCACACCCTCGTGGCACCAAAAGCTGAAGTTATACCTCTCATAGGATGATCATTTTTTTAAATGACCTTCAGTAGTTCTATTTTTTCTTTGTTGGCCCTATTATTGAGAACTGTTGTGTTTTTCTTTCATTGACTACTATGTTTTTTTTTATTGAGTGCTGCTACAACATTGCACGCATATTTAGAATTTTCTTTTGCTCATCCGTTTATGCAAGTCAAAGTAGATTGCAAATCCACTATATTATTTTTCTTCTTTTAATTAGCAGATTGCAATCCGCTCACATTCCTTTGTAATTTCCTATGGATTGCTATTATGTAGTACATTAGCACCATAAGTGACGTCAGCCACTCTTTTTGTCTGGATTGTGGATTCATGCCTCCTCTTGTCTTAAACTCAGTGGAAATTAGTCCGCATTTCTCCCTTTATTAAATATCCCAGATTGTGACTCTGTTGTTCCACCAATCAATTCACTACCCGAATATTTTCACGATGCACAAATGAAACAAGGTCAACTCTATTCACGTGAATGCCATAGATTTTTCTATTTTTTTTCCATTTTGAGGTAGTAATATTTTTCATCCGAGGCATGTCATATGTTGGAACTTCGATGGAAGATTTTGATAAGAAGAATTAAGGGAGCATCTACTAATATTTAGCATGAATATTATTTTTAATGTAACCGTACTCATAATTAAAAAAAAAAATCAGTATATATACCTGGGTGAATTTCGTAGAACCTAGTGTATATGATGCATGTAATGTGAGACATCTTCATATTGGTGCTCTTGGAGATTTTATTTATTTATTTATTCTCTTTGGCTGCCTTCTTCCTCCACACCATTAATCATTGTTGTTCTTCCTTCTTTTGTAGGTGTGGATTTAACAAATCCAACATTGCAACCATAATATATATATATATATATATATATATATATATATTTATTATCCCCCACTTAAATTGGTGATGCCCTCATTGCCAACAACAGGTACCTCTGCTCAACAGGTCTGTAGCACTCCGAACGTCAGGTACCACACTAAATAATAGGTACCCCCATCCAAGGGAGAAGAAAATCACTTATTGGTGCCTTCCTCCAGGTGGAAAAAGGTACAACTGTACTGGACTGATTGTAGGCACTCTCTTTATGGTGGGAAGTAAGTGCCTTTTCTGCTTTTCTACACTCCTAATTGCAGGGCATGGGATGTCACATCTATTAGGCCTTTTTTAAGCCAAATTTACCTACAAATTGTGTTCATGGTCATGTCCTGTGAAACTATACACACAAAAACTGAAAAACAGGAATCATGCCTATGCCTGAGGTCCTAGCTCTTAGGATGCCTTCAGATTGCATTAAGAAGGATGATTACCTACACAAAAAAAATTAGAAAAATATGAGTCATGACTTCGTGTTTGTTAGGCCCTGGCTCTCAGGATACCTGTAGCTTGCATTCGGTTCATGATTTACTGCAAAGCAATAAGAAAGCAATTTTTATGCTAAGTAGGACATGTTCTATGCTTTTTATTTTTTATTGGGAGGATTCACATAATTATTTTTTTTTTTATCAAGGCACCTCTACTGTATGCCATCAAGGTGCCTCATCACTTATTCCTTTTTTTTTTTAAAGTCCCTTGTGCCATCGAACCACCCAGGCATGGTAAATGGATCAAGGCACCCTAGATGTCAAGGTGCTTGTTTGTTGTAGAAGGTGCCTGCTTGCTATGGAATGCGCCTTCAATGTATGTTACCTTCCTGATGTGGAATGTATCTCCAATGTATGGTGCCTTCTTGATGTGGAAGGCACCTCCAATGTATGGCACCTTCTTCATGCGGAAGGCGCCTCCAATGTATGACACCTTCTTGATGCGAAAGGTGCCTCTAATGTATGGCGCCTTCCTCATGTGGAAGACGCCTCCAATGTATGGCATATTCCTCATGCGGAAGACACCTTCTTGATGATCAATGCATCTTTCACTTTATCATTTTTTTTTTCACGTATCCTCATTTTTTATTTTTTTTCCTCATTTTTTTTTCTCTCCTTTTTTTTCTCTTTTTTTTTCTTTTTTTTTTCTTCTTTCTCTTTTTTTTTTCTTTCTTTTCTCTTTTTTTTTTTCTCTTTCCTATTTTTTTTTTTTAAAATGAATGATTGAACATTCGTCCAAGCTACTTGTATGGTATGGGGTCTCCCCCATGCCGATGTCTGATCCACTCTCACAAATATGAGGCGAGTGTTAATGGAGCTCATTGACCGTTACTCGAACATTGTCTTGACACTCTTCTCTTGCACTTGGTGTAGCATATCTGACTCTATTTGTCATCCAGGCTATAACAGTGACACACCTTGCAACAAAATTTTCCCTCAAATTCCATAACCACCTTGGGCGAGAAGCCTTTCGCTTGATCAGGGTTACTTAGCCTGCCTTCAAGTACCAATGTTTCCAAGGAAAAAATCTGCTAGCTTTCACCTGTTAGATTGGATGCTACACGATCAGGTATATGAGACAGTTCATATAGTTCTATTATGAACTCCATGTATGAATCTCAATTCATAAGATCTTCACAGACACCTCCTTATTGGTCTACATTGCACTTCATGATGTCCTACAAAACATAAAAGAAAAATCTAAACTAAAGGCGTTAAAATAAAATTCTAACTATTTTTTTTTTCATTATATATAATATATATATATATATATATATATATATATTTATCTTCTGATTACTTCCAGGCTCCTCCCTTGCTTTATTTAGCGACCGGTTGGAGATTTCTCATTTCCCTTATGGACCAACCTGGTCCTAGGGAAAGAGGATACTCTCTTCCAAAAAGTAACAAAAAATAAAGCTTCTATTTTTTTTCTCTCCCCTATTTTATTTAGCTACCGGTTGGAGATTTCTCATTTCCCTTCTAGACCAAGCTGGTCCTCGGGAAAGAGGATACTCTCTTCCAACAAGTAGCAAAATAAAACTCTATTCTTTTTTATCTTCTCTTAACTTGGAGCCTTTTTCAATAGAAGATATATATTTTTTTCATGAACACTGTAAATAGTGTTCATTGTGTTGTTGGTGGCTTTGATGAAGGTGGGGTCTCCCCCATGCCTACATCTGAACTAGTCTTCTAAAAATCATCTCCTTCTTGATCAACTAGTTTGATGCACTATAGCATGAGATGAGTATTTTCCTTCATGGCCTCTCAACCAAACTCTTTCAACGTAATGGTAAAATGTGCAGGCTGGCAAATGATTATTTACAAGCTAGCAACCAGAAGAAAACTTGGCATAACAATATTTAAAAAAAAAAATGCTAGTTTCTGATTCACCAGATCGCCTTAAGCGCAAGTGAAGAGCATACTCCACAACAAGGTTTTATTTTTAAATTATGCTCTATTTTTTTCCCTACAACAAAGAATTTACCAATATGTTGCAAAGTGTTAAGCCTATAAAAATTTTCAATCATTAAAATTAAGTTTTTGGAAGCATAATTTACCAATAGTTTTTGTATAAAAACACATCCCTAAAATTTTTTCAATCAGACTTGGGTTGTGCTATTTCTTTTGATTTCTTGAAACCATTGAAAATATGATGGAAATCCCTCAATGCCCGATTTTTCTAATTTTTCCAACAACATGTTTTATTCCTACTTCTACACATAATTTGGTACATTAGCTCATTCCCACGTTTACCTGAGAAGCTAGAAAATGCAAACAGTTGCCTATGGGATTTAGCTTTGACTATGTCGACAACTATTTTTGGCCTTATAAAAAGGCCCTTGGTGGACTCACACTTCTCAGGTAAAATATCTACAAGTTATTTTAAATAGGATTTTTATCTGACCTGTAAATCAGAACACTATATTTTAGACACTCCCCGACAACGACGCCAAAATGGTGAGTAGAAATTCATGTCTCGAAAAACATTCATTTGTCTTCCATAAATTATCAACCGGTAAGTTCATAAACTTTTGAGTGTCATGCACAGTATATGCTTGCAGTGTTGGGGAATAAATCTGATTGTACCTTATTTAGTTTGGTGGGGAAATTTTATACATTGTGATTTCAACCAAACCAAGTGCAGAATAAATAAATTAATTAAATGTTGGAAATGAAATGCTAGAAAGAAATGTATAGGAAATTAAATGTGCAAAAAATAAACACACGCCTAAATTAAATAAAGTAAGAACTAAAGCAATAAAATAATCTATAGAAAATAAAGAACAAAAATAAATAGGTGAGGACTACTGCAGGGAGTGGGCCCAAGCTCCTGCAGATAGTCCGCCCAGCTAGCTGCGTAGACCTTGCTTAGATAAAAGGAATTGCACTCTTAATAAATTTGATAAGAAATAAAATAGAATAATTTATCCGTAAATTTTTCCTCCTTATCTCAGGGAAGACCTGTGCATTTATACAATGCACAAACTTCCTCTGTTACAAATTTAGGCAAGTCTATTTCAGACTTGCAGTTACAATATATATGCAATGAATATTACATCCGTTCAATTATAACAACCATATATTAATTAAAATAGTCACACACTATTTTTACCCTCTTGTAGGATAAATCAGGCGTGTTCTATTTTATCATAACAAAATGTCTGGCAAAAAATAATGGATGTGTTATTCTATTTTAATAATATTGCATAAAATAGAATATCTCCCATATTGATCACTGGAAAAATTGTTGCTTTTGGTTCATCCGTGAGCATGAAAGAATAATGCTCACATTACAAAGGTATCAAACCAATCAAATAATAGAAGTGTTCATTCTATTTTAATAATAGTAAATAAAATAAAATATCTCCTTTTTTTCTTCACATGCAACCTCCTCCTTAGCCCATTGGTCAATTGGTCAAAGCTGGCTTGGTCAATCTTGCAAAGTATGGAGGCACCTTCTTCATGAGGAAGGCACCTCCTTTTGTTGGATGCCTTCCTTATAAGGAAGGCACCTACTCCTACTGGGTGCCTTCCTTGAAGAGGAAGGTGCCTACTTCTGCTGGGCACCTTCCTTGAGGAGGAAGGTGCCTACTTCTGCTGGGCACCTTCCTTGAAGAGGAAGGCGCCTACTTTTGCTGGGTGCCTTGCTTGAAGAGGAATGCACCTACTTCTGTTGGGCACCTTCCTTGAAGAGGAAGGCACCTGATCTCATGCCTTAGTCTCTGAAAGCAAAAGTATGTCAGGTCCAAGTGGATGTAGACTGGAAAACACCATATTAGTAGCAAAACCTGCATTTATACACAATTCCAACTAAAAACACCAATCAAGCATAATATCAAATTTTCTATCAATTATATGCATAAGATATATAAAAATTCATCTCACATGCTAATTAAACCAGTAATGATGCCCCTTAATAGTGTATCATAATGTATATTTTTGGGACTCATCAACTTGCTCAAATATGCTCAACAAGACCACTCAGAACTTGTCCAATATGCTCAATAAGTCCTCTCAAGAAATTATCCAAATATTCTATTAATATGTATTGTAAGCTTCCACAAAAGCTTACTCAAATCTGTCCACAAGTCCTCTCAAAGACTTACCTCAAATATTCTCAACTAGTCCAATCTCATAGAAACATAAAGAGAATTGTTATAGACCCAATATGTTCTATACTCAATGCCCAATTACTTTATCAACTCAAATAAAAATATAGAATAGTTTGTTTTATGGAACTTGAACAATCACTTCACACACCCATGTGAATAGGCTCAACCAACTCTACTCAACCAATCACTCAAGGAAACCACCCTTGCTCAAAAACCCTAGTCCAAGCATGTAATCATCAACTCAAAATATTTGCAACAATGCTCAACAACAATCCTCACATAATAATGATACTCATGTTCTTTCAAACCCTAGTTCAAGTTCTTTTCTCAACAACTCACTTTAACAACAATGCTCATAAAACAATATTCACATAGCAATGATACTCATGTTCTTTTCAAACCCTAGTTCAAGTTATTTTCTCAACAACTCACTTCAAAAATAATGCTCATAAAATAATCTTCACATAGCAATGATACTCATGTTATTTTCAAACACTAGTTCAAGTTCTTTTCACACAACCAATGTCTTCAACAAAAATGCTTATAAAACAAGGTTTTAACCACACTTCTTTATTCCATAAAACCTTGTAGAAATCACTCAAATACACTTGAAAGGAAACCCTAATCAAGTCCTTTTCACTCCAAACTTATTTTACAAAAAACAACCAATAAACTTAGAAAAAATGTGCCCATACATTTTTCTTGATAAAGGTGACCTTCAAAAATCTGCCACAATAACACAATATTCCTTTGCCAATATCAAAAGGATTGCTTGACAATAAAATGCATATATTAATTCATGAGTATACCTTATTGCTCCAATTTCAAAGTAATATCCAACACCAAACTATTTTGAATATTCACCTCTCAAGCATAAGTCACTTTACTACTTTGTTTTTCAAAACCCAAAGCTATTTCTACTTATAACTCCCTAAACTTATTATTGCATTAAATATAATTATTTTAATAAGATAATGCAATTTATCTTTCCCTTTTCTAAGGTAAAAGTATTTTACCCACAAGTAAATCTTTTCACCTCAATACTTTATAATAACTACTCCCTTTTAATTTAGGCATTCATAAAATTAATTACAACCTTATTTCTCCTTTATTCTTCCAAGCGCCTTCCTCTTGGATGTCACCACCATGGAGCTCTGTTCTCCCTTGGAGCCTCCACACCTTACGCATTCGCCTGCTTCAAGCCATGCCTTGCTACGTTTACTGCCTCAAGCCAAACCTTGGCTACGTTTGCTACCTTGAGCCACACCTTGGCTATGCTCGCTGCCTTGTACCACTTCTTGGCTACATTTGCTATCTCTAGCCACACCTTGGCTATGCTCGTTGCCTTACGCCACTACTTGGCTATGTCTACTGTCCCTAGCCACACCTTGGCTACGTTTGTTGCCTTGCACCACTTCTTGGCTACATTTTTTTTCTCTAGCTACACCTTGGCTATGTTCGCTACCTTGCACCAATCCTTGGATATGACACCTTGGTTACGTTTGCTAGTGCATAAACAAGATTTTCACTGCTCTTTCTTCCTTACAGACTTAAAAACAATTGCATATTTTTTATCATCGAGAAAAAGGATAAATTGAAATGCCTCCAAGGCATTAGATTTTATACTAAATCTCTTCCTCCATGCATGACGTCAATGCTCGATTTATTCTCACTATTTTCCTTTGAAACTTTATTAATGTATAAAATATTTAAATTCTTTTGAATTTAAATTTTATAAATTAATTCTTTAAACCCTATGGTTTTAAAGAAAAACCTTTTATTTTTGCCACCATTGGCTTTAAAGAAAAACCTATTAATTTTTTCCACCATTGGTTTTAAAGAAAAACCTTTTAATTTTTGCCACCATTGGTTTTAAAGAAAAACCTTTTATTTTTGTCACCATTGGTTTTAAAGAAAAACCTTTTATTTTTGCCATCATTGGTTTTAAAGAAAAACCTTTTAAATTATGCTTCCACATAATATTTAAAATATATTATGGAGCCCTTTGTCTTTAACTTTTGCATTGTTCCTCTTGATATTGAATTTACTAGACCCTTCTTCCAGAATATCAATGACAACTTTGATAACTTGTTTCTTGACAAATTCCTTGATATTTAATGATGACTTCATTTATTGACATCATTGACAACTTTAACTTTAAGGAATCAAAATGTCCAACAATCTCCCCTTTGTCATTAATGGCAACCCAAATTTTTTTATTGAGAACTTGACTTCTTCTATGCTGCTCCCCCTGGGACATTGCTCTCCCTGGCTCAATGTTCTCTTCAATTACCAAGTCTCTCCCTCTTAATAAAATCTCTCCTCCTTTGAAATCAATGGCAAAGGGTCACTTTTGGGGATTGGGGATAAGAATGAGCCTCTTATCTTAGCCCCTCCCCAACCTCATCTTGAGGTGGTTAATTTTGGGGTGGGAGTATTTCTACTCCCAGAAGGTATTGTTATTTACCTTTATCCTCTTTCCTTCTTATCTGATTATTCTAATTCCTCTCACTATTTCTTTTAGTTTCCATGTTCCTATCCATGTCTACATTCCTATTCCTATTTCTATTCATATCCATGTTCTTGTTCCTGTTCATATTCATATTCCTGTTCATATTCATATTCCTGTTCCTGTTTCTGTTTATATTCATATTCCTATTCCTGCTCATATTCATGTTCCTGTTCCTGTTCATGTTCTTGTTCCTGTTCACACCTATTTTTGAAATTTTTGCTCTACACCACTTTGCTATGTGACCATCATTGTTGCACTTGTAACACTTAATGTTATTATTTCTTAGAGGTGAAAATGTCATAGGATTTCTTCTAGTGAAGCCATATCCTCTTATGTCATGAACCTTGCAATTTATTGCCTTATGACCAAACTGATTACATGAGTAGCAATACCCATGGAAAAGCTATATGTTCCCATATTCCTGTCTTTCATGTGTCCTGCACTATGAAGCCATGTGCCCAAACCTATGACATGAGAAGCATCATCCATTGAAGAAACCTTGCCTAGAACCCATTGGTATCCTAGACCTATTCTGATTGTTTTTCCATATGTATCTTCTTTGTGAATTGTTCCTATTTTTATTGAACTCTCTATTGTCCAAATAATCCTCAGATGTCTCACTTTCTTTTACACTATCTTTTTTCTAAAGTATCTTCATCCGAAGTTTCTTCTTCTCCAAAACTTGAAGTTGAATCTCCTTCCCATTTATTTTGATTCTGTTCAAATCCAAGACCTGTCTTGCTTGATGTAGTCTTTTATGTCTTTATGAACTTATCCAAGTTATTTGAGCTATTTTAAAACCCTTTCATCTTGATCTTGGAGTCCTCTAAATATTATTTTAGTAGTGCTACTTCTTGTGCTAACTTCTCACATTCCAAGATCTTTGCTTCTAACTTATCTTTGAACCTTTCTGCCTTAGCCTTTAATTTTTCTAAATCCTCTATAAACAATCTTCTCTCTTCATCACATTCTTGAAACTGAATTTCAAGTTTAGAGTGTTGCTTCCTTACCTTCTTTATTGTGTCAAGGGCATAAATAAGTTCTCCCTTGAGATCATAACCATTCTCTTATGAATATTCCTCTATTTTTTTACCTTTTTCCACATATTTATTTTCTTTTGGCTTATCTTCTATAGGATCACTTACTTCTTCTTCTAAAGCCATTAGAATATTTTCATCTGGTATTTCAAATACATCCTCATATTCATCATCACTGAAACTATAACCATCCCTTGTACAATCATCTTCAAGATGTTCAAAGTCACCACATCTAAAAAACTTGAGAATTACTGGAGTCCTTTTCTTAACTGGTTCTTTTTCTTCAATCATAAATAGAACTTCATTTTTATCATTGTCTGAAAAACTAGCATCACTATCACTTGAGTACTTACTTGCCTTATCTGCATAGTAGCTCCTATTTTGCATTTGAAAGAACTTATTTCCTTGTCTACTTTGTGCATCCTTGCTTTTCTTTTGGTGCCTATATCTTTCCAATTCCTTGTTCCTGTGATCCTATTTTTCTTCACCATTATTTTTCTTTGGTTCTTGACAATCTGTTGCAAAATGTACAAAATTTCTACAATTGAAACACTTAACAGATCTTAGATATTTAGATTTTCTGGAATATTTATATCTTCTACCATAATTAGCTTCTTCATAACTGGATGACTCACTGCTTGATTCTGACTTCTTACCCTTTGTTTTCTTGATTGCTTTGAAGGTTGCTTCCTTCTAAGGAATATAATATTTTGTTCTTATCTCAAAAGTTGTAAGCATACCAAGAAAATTATCTCTTGTCAAAGAATAACCATCCATTGAAACTTCTATAGAAGAAACCTATTCACTGAATCTTTTTGGAAGAGTTCTTAAGACTTTATCACAAAAATCCGATTCATCAATCTTCGTTCCAAGTACTTCCATATCATTAACAACCTCATCAATTCAAATTGTATAAGCATTGATATTTTCCTCATCATTCATTCTTAACGTTTCAAATTGTCCTTTGAGATTTTTTATCTTTTCTTTCTTGACACTCGTATCTCCTTCATATATACCTTGCAATTTATACCACATTTCTTTTGAAGTTTTACAATGCATAACCTTCATAGATTCTATTCTATGCAAACCTCTCACAAGTGTATTCATTGCTTTTGAATTATAGTGCTGTAGCTTACCTTCCTTATCTATAGGAGTATTGACTAAGGGATCATATCTAAATTCCACTGCTTCTCAAACTTCATTACCAAGTGCCATTAGGTAGATCATCATCATACTCTAATAAATATAGTCACTTCCATCAAATACTAGTGCTGAATTATTTGAGAACACCTCCTTAGGATCCATTGTGTTCTTGTTAGATTTTACTTCAAGTTGTTAAACTCTTATGAAGAAACCAGCTCTGATACCAATTTAAGAACACAATATTATACTGAGAGGGGGGGTGAACAGTATAAGATAAATTTTTACTTTTCTTTCCCAATCAATATTATGAAATGCATAGATCAATATCAATAGTAGTAATCAAAGCAATGCACAAAAAACCATACACAATAGAGACGCCATAATTTATGTGGTTCACCCAATGTGGGCTACTCCACGGAGAAAATATTTCACTAAAATTTTCTCAATCAATATCTTGGGAATCCTTTCCCTATTACAATGTTTATGAACCTCTATCCAATGGAGATGCTGATCCCCTAAATCAAGTTCATGGATCTCAATCCATAGGAGAACTCCTTATACTCTAACCTATCTGGTGATCCTATAGAAGAATACTACCTCCACTGCACTAGCTTGTGGATCTCTCTCCACTGAAGACTCTTATCCCCACTCAGAAGACCTATCCTCACTGCCCTGGCTAATGGATCTCTATCCAATGGATACCACTATCCTCTCTTCTCTGTCACCTCCAAAGATCCATCTCAAATATACACTAAATATAGTCCTTCGATCTAGCATAAATTTTCTCAATAGCTATCTCTGGTCTGGGACAAACCTATCCTCAAATCTGCACCAAACTCTACTCCATAATTGCACTTAGAACTTGCTTAAATATGCTCAACAAGTCCACTCAAAACTTGATCAAACATGCTCAACAAGTCCACTCAAAACTTGCTCAAATATGATCAACAAGTCCACTCAGAAATTTCTCAAATCTTCTCAACAAGTCCACTCAGAACTTGCCCAATCTGCTCAACAAGTCCACTTAGAATTTTCTCAAATCTGCTCAACAAGTCCACTCAGAACTTTCTCAAATTATGTTTAACAAGTCCACCCAGAACTTGCTCAATCTGCTTAACAAGTCTACTCAGAACTTGTCTAATATGCTCAATAAGTCCTCTCAAGAACTTATACAAATTTGCTCTCTATCTGTATTGTAAGCTTCCAAAAAATCTTACTCAAATATGTTCACAAGTCCTCTCAAAGACTTACCTCAAATCTTCTCAACAAGTCCACACTAGAACTTATCCAATATCATAAAAACATAAAGAGAATTGTTAGAGACCCAATATGTTCTATACTCAATGCCCAATCACTTTCTCAACTCAAATCAAAATATAGAATAGTTTATTTTATGGAACTTGAACAATCACTTCACACACCCACTTGACTAGGCTCAACCAACTTTGCTCAACCAATCACTCAAGGAAACAACCCTTGCTCACAAACCCTAGTCCAAGCATGTAATCATAAACTAAAAATATTTCCAATAATGCTCATCAAAAATCCTCACATAACAATGATACTCATGTTCTTTCAAACCCTAGTTCAAGTTATTTGCTCAAAAACTCACTTTAAGCTCTCTGCATGGTGGCTAGGCGGTGCATCCTCAATGACCAAAGGTTAAGGATTAGGAGCCATGGCCAACACCTACTTGTAGATGAATTTAAACAACCCCTGGTGCATCGACATAACAGACCCCCTCTTGCTACGATATGCATTAATTATGTAATTCATTGAGTTCATTAGAAACTAGGGTATGCTTATCTGGTTGACATACCAAAAGAAATTCATGAAAGCATAGTGAAAGCTTAGCAGGGTCTTGCTAGGATCCTCCATCGTGACAAATTCCATAACATTTTTCATGACCCCATTCCATGGGGTGGGAAAATCCATTCTTGTCAGTCCATTTTTAGCCTCCTTAAATATTTTGGGGTTGTCTTTAAATTCCTTCAACTCAACCTCCCAGTGATGCTTTTGTCGATGAATGGACCATCCTCTTACCGTTTTCCCTATCACAATAGTGAGCAGGTTGACGTCTATGACAATATCTCTTCCCAAAATTTCCACCCTCCCATCTTCCCATGTATCCATCACCGCCTAGGTGATGTCCTCCTCTGCCCCTAAAAATAAATCAAAAAATTGAGTGAACCTTCACTCAGTGAGGATGGCTTGGGTGATAGGCTCTATTATGACCACGCTAGGTTCAATGTACATCATTCTATTTTTAATAGGCCTCTTCCTCTCAATGCTCTCAACCTCAATCTGGCTTGTGCTCCATGACTTTTTGCCTTTGCCAATATTAAAAAGGTGGTGGGGCTTATAGTTTTTCTGGTGTGTAACAAAACCTTCCTTGTTAAGAGTGCCATGCATAGGAAAGGACCACCCATCATCCTCCATTTGGATCTCTTGCCATTTGGCCTTACCTGTCATCATTTTCAACGTTCCAGCAAGTCCCATATCATTGTGATTCGGCCTTGCTCTTGTTGCACACTTGAAAATGCCTTCCTTGTTAAGAGTTCCATGCATAGGAAAGGACCACCCATCATCCTCCACTTGGATCTCTTTCCATATGGCCTTACATGTCAGCCTTGTCATCCCAACAAGCCCCATGTCATTGTAATTTGGATCCGCTATCTTTGCACTTGTTGCATACTTGACAATGCCTTCCTTATTAAGAGTGCCATGCATAGGAAAGGACCACCCATCATCCTCCACTTGGATCTCTTGCCATATGGCCTTACCTATCAGCCTTGTCATCATTCCATAAAGCCCCCTGTCATTGTGATTTGGATCCACTATCTTTGCACACTTGGCTAGGTTTGACATTCTCCACTTGATGGGAATACACATGTCATAAGTATCCGCATAATCACCTAGAGTGTGGCCAATGATCTTCGTCCTTCTTCCGTGGGGCCATCTTTGGTCATGAGTATTTTGCCTTGGGGTTGTGCTTGTCCTGTCTTGTCTTGGATTCTCTACATTCCATTTTCCCACACTGGCCCCTCCCAAGATTTTTGTCAGATTAGCCCAAATATTTAAAGCCTTCAAATTTAGTTGTGTTGCGAAGAAACCCCCGTTACAATCATGGGCCATGTGGGAGTTATATGCCCTTCCACTTCTCACCTTAAGTAATGGATTTCCTATCATTACGGAGGATATATTCCACTTCACGTGGCATGCCCCACGTCCATGTAGTCAAACCACTAGCATCAAATCCAACATTGGCTAGTTTATCCACGGTTCTGTTGGCCTCACGGAACACGTGTTGAGCCATTTTATCACATCTGGCCTCAAAAAGGATCCTCGCCTCATGGATGATGGCCTCAATTATCCAAGGAGGTTTTTTGCCATTAGTTAAGAGGTTAATTATGATCATTGAATCCCCTTCAACCATCAACTTGCCTTGGATCTCCTGGGCCACCTGCAATCCCCTCCAAAGTGCTCTTGCTTCTACCTCATTATTGGTTCTAGATCCTAATGGTTTAGCAAAGGCCATCACAAGGTTTCCTTGATGATATCTAACCACTCCTCCTGCCCCTTCCCATCCAGGATTCTCCTTGGTCGCATCATCAAATTTCAGCTTAAACTAGTCTCTAGGGGGCGGCTTCCATATGATACCACTTCTGGGATTGGGCTTTTGATCAAGGGACACCTCATCAGTAGGGATACCTAAGGATTGAGCAATTTGTTTTTCCAAAGGAGGAACTACATGATTCTCTACAGACAGGATACTAACATTTTCTTTTGCAAAGGCAAGGATCTTGTTAAGGATGGTCTTAGGACTATGCTTGGATTCGTTAAAAGCTCTATGGTTCCTTTCTAACCAAATTTACCAAAGGAAGTGGTGCCAACAAATATTCCAAAAAAACTTAAGTTTCGGGCTCACAAAGGGACTAGGCCATTGTTGGAATACTTCGATGATTGTAGCCGGTTTAACCCAAGAAATCCTAAAGGCTTGGAATAGTCCATCAAGGATTGTTATTGACACCAGACATTCTAAAAAGAGATGTTGGACAGATTCCCACCCTGCCCTGCACATGTAACACCGGTTAGCAATAATCATTCCTTTTGTTAGCATGTTGTCAATGGTAAGAATATTTCCTTGGATCACAAGCCAGGCAAAAAAGGATATTTTGGGAATCAAAAATTTGATCCAGACCAACTACGGCTGTATCAGGTGATCCTCGAGGTTTAGGAGTAAATTGTAAGTAGATTTGACTATGAATTATCCACTCTCCATTTCTATCCATGCTAGATGATCTTATGCTACCCTCATGGGGATAATCTGCTAACCTATAATACTTTGAAGCTCTTTAGACTCAGCTTCGAAACCCTACACCCTAATATATTTCCATCTAGAATTGTACCTATCATGCCTCATGAAATTTACCACCTATTGTCTTATGGATTGATCCGTCTACTCTCTGATCCTAGCCAGGTGGGGGTTCTGGGCTAAGGCCTTAGGTCTAGCCCACCTATCTTCCCAAAAGTTGATTTTTTGGCCATTACCTAAAATCCATCTGAGCCCTTTCTTGACCAAATATCTGTTGGTTAAGATTGCTTTCCAAAAAGTCGATCCCCTATTTAGGATATTCTCATTCAGGAAGTTTGTTCCTTGAAGGTATTTCCTCTTGACTATGGTTGTCCATTCATTCTCCACATTTGTCAACAACCACCAGGATTGTTTAGCTAACAATGCTATGTTGATATGAGACACTCTCCTCAGGCCTAACCCCCCATTAGCTTTGGGTTTGCACACTTTGCTCCAGCCTACCAAATGGATCCTTTTTTTTACTTTCGTCCCTGACCAGAGGAATTTTTTTTGAAATTGCTCAATTTTTTGATAAACCTTGCTTGGAGCTCGAAATACAGATAAGAAATATATCAAAATGCTTTGGAGAGAGGCCATAGTCAAAGTAGCTTTGCCTACCTGTGATAGGAGATGTCCCTTCCATCTAGCCAACTTTTTTTGGATCCTCTCCAGCACATTATTCCACATGGCTACTTTCGGGTTCCTAGAAAAAAGGGGTAGGCCTAAGTACGAGGTGGGAAGGTTCGCTATAGGACACTCCAAAATCCTAGCAATCTTAGTTTGTCTTGGAATGGGAGTGTTAAGGAAGTAGAGTTTGCTCTTATTGAAATTCACTTTCTGCCCAACTGCTTCCTCATACATCTTGAGAATGTGTTTAATTCTTCTTGCCTCAACCACAGAGGCTAGGGTTAGCATCAACGTATCATCCACAAATTGTTGATGGGTTACAGGGTTTGTTGAAGAAGTCACCTTTATCCCAGATATAAGTCCTACAGCAGAAGCAACTTTAATGGTTCTTCCTAAAGCCTCTGCCACAATGATGAAAAGCATTGGACTTATAGGGTCTCCTTGCCTTAATCCTCTCCTTCTTTGAAAGTATCTTGTTGTCGACCCATTCACCAAGACCAAAAACCAAGGCTTCGAGATACACCCTCTGATAAGTCTGACCCATTGAGGATGAAAGCCAAATTTTAATAATATTGCATCCAGGAACTCCCAATTAATCCTGTCATATACTTTATTCATGTCCAATTTTAGCCCCAAGACTGCCTTCTTGGTTTTTTCTACTGTATGGAGAGCTTCATGGATAGTGATTACTGCATCTAAAATTGATCTACCTTAAACCGAGCTCCCCTAGCTAGGATCAATGATTACAGGTAAGACTTCCTTCATTCGATTAGCTATAACTTTGGTAAGGATTTTATAGGACACATTACATATACTGACCAACCTGAAATTTGCCATACTCTTTGGGGCTGGACCTTTGGGAATAAATGCTATGAAAGTGGAGTTAAAGCCCCTAGGAATATGAGCTGAGGTTTGGAATTCCGTAATGGTAGCCATAACCTCGACTCCAACAATATCCTAAAACACTTGATAGAACCGAGGTGGGAATCCATCTAGGCCAGGAGCCTTGTCAGGTTCCATGCTAAACATGGCTATTTTGATCTCCTCATCAGGATAGTAATTATTATTCCAAACACAATATTAGGAATTAGGATAGTGCTATGTTTACCATATTTAGAAGGATTTTACTCCATGTCAATCAACTGGATGTATATGTATGCATACACAATTATGTGGTCATCATGTTTGATCCTTAGGGAATCGATCATTTTTTACAATTTTATGTTATAGCCTGCTACGTGTTGGTTGATTTCATCCACACATCCGTTTCCTCTCCTAAATAATATTAATGTTCTTTCTATGGGCAGACACCCTAGTGGTGGAATACCAACAATGGCTATTTTGCGTGCCACTCATGGTACCAACACCAAATTTAGTATGGATGAGTGGTATCCTTACAACATCTTCCTTGTAACATGTTGGCTGTACATAACTATACAACATGTTTGTAACACCCTCTCACATGATCATTGTTTATAGATTAATTAATGAAGTGAATTAATTTTTCCATGAAAGGTATGTTGATGTCCATTGTGTATACAATATTAGTTATACGCTTTCCACAAGTCAGGGCTGGTTTATGGAGAAGGTAAGAGGGAAGTGATGAACCGAAGTGATGATTCGGCACGTGATCATTTCATGAAATGATTTGCTAAGTTTGTATGAGTTTTATTTGGAAAATATTGTATATCTGAATCAACAATAAAAATGACTAGGACATGGGACCTTTGGGCAATGAAAATGTCTAGGCATGGAAGCTATTATTTTGTCAATTGCTTTATGAATTATAATGGTTTGTGTGTTTAGAGAAGGAAAAATATATAATTAAAATAGTTCTATAAATGCAAAAATAAGTTATAAATATATACTATTAGTTTGATGTAGGAGGAGTGTGATATTTTTAAAATACTCTTTCTAGATTTATTGTATATTTTAATTTATTTTTCAGTGAAGCAATGGCATGTAAAAGTTGAGTTATATCATGCTCTAGTCATAATTAGCTTTAATAACTTCCACCACAGTGGAAACCAAAGAAGCTGGAAGTGATGCTTGTAGGGAGTGGTGCATTCATTTTATCGATAAATAGACTATTATGTCATCTTTATCTACGATTGATTTATGGTTTTTGCTGTATGATTTTTATTAGAATATGAATTGATTTCAATATCGAATAGTAAAAAATGTGTTTACTATATCTTGTTTTGTGTTTGCCATTGCTTTGAAATTTTGATTTAATATTGTGCTTTAAAATGATGAACTTAAGTGTGCATTTCCTGTGAATATCGTTGAAACCTTGTGGATGTTTTGATGTTGTGTATGATTTGAAAGAATTCAAATAAAATTGAAAACAAAGTATCATGGTGTGTATTTAATAGAAAAAATAGTGAGACACTTCCTTTCATGACATCAAGTGTAAATTAAAAGAAAATAATGTTATGAGAAACGTCTTGCAATGATGGAAGGCATTGATGACAGATTGTTGGGTGAATGATTTCTTTCTTATATTACATGAAATGGTTATAGAACAGTGAATTATATATTGTAATATTGGGGAGACTTTGGCCTAGGAAAACAATGTTATGCATAAATAACTTGTTATTATGTGTAAAGGACCAAACATGTGCTGCACTAAGGAGTTATGATGTATGTGTATGTGTTTGATGTCACTGAAAAGCATTACTGTTTGGTGAAAATATGCATGTATGAGTAGGTATATTAATTATGAGTCATAATATGATCCCACATTAACAATGGGCACCCCGAGCATCTTGTGGCCATTTAAGCTAGTGTAAATATAAGTTGGGTAAGCCACTGTGCTGGTTGAAAACGAGTGTCTACTACAACCAAGTTTCAAGAACAACACTAGAGTTATAGGGGTGCGAAACCAAAAATAAAACTCTGAAGTAGCCACCAGTTAGAGAAATCATATGTGTTCATATAAAAATTATTTTTATTATCTATTTTCAAAGGATACCTGTAATTGGTCCCAAAACGTCAAATATGCATAATAGTCATATTTAGGTTATTTATGTTAAACACATATAATTTTAATGTTGTATGTTCATTTGATGGAGCGAGCAAAGGGTTTGCTTATTTTAAAGGGTGTTTATCATCCAAATACCTTCTTGTAGTTTGTTTATGAAATTACCATTTCTATAGTAGGTATTTGAGAAAAACTATTTTGGACATTGGAGGAATATAAAGCTAGACGTTTTGTTTGATTATTATTCTTCTCTCAGAAAATGTGTGTGAGTAACCATTTTGTGACTTTAAATTAATTATGTTGTGTTAATTTACTGAATGAATAGATGAAGAAATCTACAGATAAAAATTCTATTCGTTTTCAATGAAACAAAAATAGTAGATAATCTATTAGTGATGCTTGAGTTTGTTTACATTTATCCAAGCTTTTTACTAGCTATTCATGTGTAATATAAATTGAAAAAGTTATGGTTTAAAAATAGAACCAAGTGAACCACATTAGATTTAATAAAATGACTCTAAATCCAAAAATGAAAACCTTTAGCCAAAGAAATATTTAGTTTCAAAATGTAGATGTTAATTGAGGAATTTCCTGAATATGAGGTCTTGGTCCTAAAATGTAAGGCTATAGATTCTTCAATATTGAGACTTCTGATGAGAGTCTGGACCTAAATATAGTGTTAATTCCTTTTGGGCCAAATTTAATTAAGTATGCAAAGAGTTATCTTCAACTTATTCTTTTGGATGGGAATAACAAAAGAAGTGGCTCTAGACAAATTAAATTTGAATGCGCTTGTATGAATGTGACTATGGATCTCCCTTATGAATTCTAAAACTTTATTCTCGATTGAGAATTTGCAAAGTCAAAATCTAAAGAAAAGGAAGAAGATAAATGGTATGGTCGGTTGATGATATGGTCCTTGTGGAATCTTCCACTTCTAGAAAAGTTTACAATGTGAAAGTGTAGCCGAGCTTCCTCGAAATTACCTGGAACTTTAACCAGAATTTATTATAGCAAACGGTAAAATCCATAGGGGAAAATTGATAATTTAGTATTTGGAAAGAATGTGAAGATTAGGGTAAGGAAACCATTTATTATTATATGCTTAAATAAATATTTTATTTTATTCAATGCTATATGTTGAATCTCTTATGTAATGGATTTGCATTAGTAAACATTATGATGGATGGAGACTCTAGTATTAAGATATAAATTTATTATTACTTCACATGAGATTGTGAGACCCAGTAAACTATGAGAAATAACACAAAATCCAAGCAATGGTTTATCAAGAAGGATAAACGGTACTTATTTCTAGTAGAAAATAAAGGTTAAATACCCAATTTTATTGAAGTGCGGGTATGCACACAACAGGTCCTAGAGAAATTGAAGACTGATGGAATTGGTCAGAAATAATGACTAGGTTAGATATAATAATGAGAAGTGGTATGGGATGCCACCTCATGATTGCTGCTTAGTAGTACTATGATAATTAGTCTTGTCATTTGGTATGGGATAAATGGTCGAGAGTCACAATGAGCATGCATGATCAAGTTCAAGGTCAGGGTATTGACATAGCTCTAGTTGACTCTAGGAAGGAGACAATCAACTAGACATTGGCATATATATATGTTGATCCCTTGCGAAGTAAAATTTAATACATCGACTAGTTAGGTCATGAATTTGCAAATACTAAGGGATAAATAAATAAAGCGTCCCCCTCTAGGTGTTATAGGCCCTAGAAAATAATCCCTACCATGGATAGACCCTCATGCTAGAACACAAGGACGATGAATGAGACAATTTGATTCCACTAATGGCACCTTCATTGGATTTGGCTAATCTCGTCCACTTGGGGGACTATCTATAGCAGTCTTGTATCTAAAAATCATATAATATACCTGTACTAATTTAAGTTTATGTTAATGATTTATTGGGTGAATAAATTTTTTCTACGGACCTTAAGGTATTATTATAAATAAACTATAGTTTGAAAATGAAAAAATAGACCCCCTTGATAACTCTTGTCTTTTTAGTGGTTCAACCAAGTGAGTAGACTTGGGTTGTTACATATGGTATCAGAGCAAAAGTGATTCTAAGTTGTAGACTCTGATTGAGAAATTTGTTTAAGTAAAATGCAAAACTAATAATTTACCTCTTTCACCTATAGGTCAAATGGCACGAATGCTATGAGGTGGATCTTCAAAAAATCTTGTAGGAGGCAGGGAGGAAGAAACCACCGAAAGACCTACTAGGGGACCAAGGTTAGGATTAAGATGAGAAGGTCCTCAACATGAAAGAAGGATGAAAAAATTGAATGAACCTCCTCCCAATGAAAATATCAGAGAGGAGGGAAATATTACAAATGTTGTTTAATTATTGTAAACTCACATGGAATAACAAAGGGAAGAGATGGCCCAACAGAAAACCCACATGGCCCAACAACAAGAATTTATTGCCCAACAACAGCGAGTCATAGAAGACTTAGCTATGGGAAGAGAAACTAGATTAGGTAGGGCAGAGGGAGCACCTAAATAACCTGAGGGATCCAGTACTGGAAGGGCTAAGGTGAGTAAATAGTTGGATAAGAACCTAAAAATGTCGTAATATCCAATATTAATGGAATGTGTGAAGGGGATTTAGTGAAAAATTCACTAAGTGAACTAGAGTCATACTTTTATCTAGTAGTTTTATCCTTTGAATCTAAGACTACATTAGAAGTTATGAATATGATTGAAGTAGCCCTAGATTGGTGGAAATATTATGAGAAAGGGCATAAAATAGAAGCTACAGACCTCAGATATGAGGAGTTTGCCAAATAATTCCAAGATATATTCTTGACTAAGCAATATTATATGGAGAAATTTGGGTAGTTCTCTAATTTGCATCAGGAAGGCATGTCAGTGCAATATTACCACCAAAAATTCATTCAACTATTGAAATATGCATCTCAATATGAAAGTAATGAGGAAATGAATACTTAGAAATTCATCCTAGGATTACATCCTAGAATCATGATGGTGGTAAATATGCACAACCCTAATAATCTGTCTACTACCTTTGATTTGATAAGAAAAGAGAAAGCCAATCAAGAAACTATAAAGACATATTTTAACTATAAAAAGCTATATGAGAAGGAAAAAGATGAACTCATGAAGCAAAAAAGTATTGGATTTATGAGATGGGAGAAACATCAAAATAAGAAACCCAAAGGATGAGAGCAAAATAGGCAATGTGGCAAAATTAAACCTAACTATCAAGGTGGTAAGTTCAAGAGGGATGGTAAAGAGTTTTCCAAAAGATAGGACTAGAACAGCGGGTTAGGAAAGGACTAGGGAAATTGTGCCTCTATATAGAAATGAGAATAGTAATAGAGGAAATAGAGCTCCACCAAATGGATGTTATATATGTCAAGAAGTTCATTATGCCAAAAAATTCCCCCATAGATCTAATCATTGTCAGAAAGCCCTAGAGGAAGCCACCCACAGGATCTTTGCAACCATAGGTAGTTCTGAACTTGATGGTCAAATTACTCCTTTCTTAATAAATGGAAAATTATTTGATAAATATATGCAAATTTTGATAGATAGTTGATCAACTGATAGCTTTTATTCCACTAGATTAGTAAGGGACATACCTGTTATACTAGAATTTTTGGCCAATGATTGAAAGTTAGAGTACAGGTCAGGGCAAACCTACCAAGTTAACCAATGTCTATTTGAACCTCACATCACTTTGCCACAAGGAAAGACTAATTAGCATATATGTGGCACCTTTGCATGCATTTGATATAATATTTGGAGTTAACTGGTTAAAGGTACATAAGGCTCTTTTGAATTTTGAAGAGAGATGGGTGGAGTTTTTGGATGAGTCTAATCAAAGGATTAGAATTTTTTGTGGTCGAGGTGAAGTTAAACCACATTTGATGTCTACAATATAGATAAATAAAGTTATTATGAAGAAGGTAAATATCTTCATAGTTAATATTAATAAAAAAGAAGACAGTGAAAAAGAACTTGACCTCTTCCAAAAATATCCTGTGTTTGGAGAATTCAAGGATGTGTTTCCTGAGGACCTTTCGAGGTTACCTCCTTAGAGGGAATTTGATTTTTCCATTGATTTTTTACCTGGAGCTACACCTATTGTAAGAGAACCATATAGAATGACTCCTATTGAGCTATAAGAGCTTAAAACACAACTTTAGGATTTGATGGAAAAAGGGTTAATCAAACCAAGTGTGTCTGCATGGGGAGCTCCTATTTTTTTTGTTAAAAATAAAGATGGTACCTTGATGATGTGCATAGATTACTAAATTTTGAATAAGGTAACTATCAAAAATAGGTATTTGTTACCTAGAATTGATGATCTATTTGATCAATTGAAAGGAGCAACCATCTTCTCGAAGATTGAATTACGATATGGTTATCATTAGTTGAGAATATGATAAGAATAAACATATAAAACAATGTTTAGTATAAGGTATGGACATTTAGAATTTACTATCCTACCTTTTGGGCTAACTAATGCCCCAGTCACATTCATGAATCTCATGAATATCATTTGAAGAGATCTGGACCTATTTTTTCTTGTATTTTTGTATGATATACTGATCTATTCCAAGAACAAGGAGGAACATGATCAACATATGAGAACTATACTTGGGATTCTTAGAAATAATTGACTATATGGAAAATTATAAAAGTGTGGGTTTTACACCCTACAAGTATAGTATCTGGGACATATTGTCTTTGAAGGGATTGTAGTATATCCCAAGAAAAATGAAGCAATTGTGGAATGGCCAACACCTACTAATGTGTCAAAGGTGCAAAGTTTTATGGGGATTACAAGATATTATAGGTAATTTGTTAGAGGGTTTTCAAAAATTGCCCAACCCATTACAAATATTCAAAGGAAAGGAAAAGCTTTTAAATGGATTGAACAATGTGAAGAGGCTTTTTGAGTTTTAAAAGAAAGGTTGGCAACCACATCGATTTTGCAATTACCTAATCTTAATAAGAGATTTATAGTACGTACTGATGCCTCCATTGAAGGAATATGAGGGATTTTAAATATGGTTATTGCCTATAACTATAGGAAACTTAAGAGGCATGAGGTAAATTATGCCACTCATGATTTGGAGTTGGCAACGGTTGTACATGCTCTAAATATTTGGAGACACTATTTATTGGGAAAACCATTTGAATTAAAGATAGATCACCAGAGTCTAAAATACATATTTACTCAACCCTTATTGAATGTCACACAAATACATTGGATGGAATTTTTAGCTGAGTATGATTTCAACATTGAGTATATTAAGGGTAAATAGAACAAGGTCATAGACACTCTGAGTAGGAGAGGTTATATCACTGCAATAACAAAATGCCATCATGATATGTTAGATCAAATTAAAGTGTGGTAAGGAAAAGATGAATTTTGTCAGTCTTGTAATGTTTAGGTTAAGCAGGAACCTGAAAAGAATATTGACTTTGTATATAAATGTGATCTATTATTTTATAAGAACATGTTTTAGTTCTAAGCACAGGAGAGTTGAAAGAAACAATCCTTAAAGAAGCACACAACACACCTTATTCTATGCACCCGAGAGGGGAAAAAATACGTGAAAATTATTGTCTAGGAATGAAAAAGGATATCACTATGTGGCTAGATGCTTAGAGTGTTAAAGAGTGAAAGTGAAACATATACATCTAGTTGGATAGTTGTACCCACATGAGATACCTACATAAAAATGGCAAGTGATATCAATGAATTTTATCGTGGGATTACCTAAAACAAGATTTAGGTATGAAAAAATCTTGGTAGTTGTGGATAAGTTAACCAAGGTTGCACATTTTACACCAGGTAATGTGCAAGATGACACACCTGTGATAGTGAGTAAGTTTGCCAAGGAAGTGGTAAGACTGCACGATTTTCCAAAAGTTATAATCTCTGATAAAGATTCTCGTTTCACCTTTGAATATTATCAAGCATTACATGAAGCATTGGTAATTAAATTGAATATTAGTACTGCATATTAACCTGAGACAGATGGGCAAACCGAGAGGGTGATTCAAGTACTAGAAGATATGATAAGAATGTATTGCATAGATCAACATACAAAGTGGGAAGACTATTTATATCTAGTGGAATTCGTATACAATAATGGTTACCATTCATAACTAGGTATGGAACATTTTGAAGTTCTTTATAGGAGATGATTAATAACTCCCTTGTCTTGGGATAATTCGAAGGATTGGATAGTGATCAAACCAAAAATGGTAAAGGCAGTGGAAGACCAATTGAAAAGAATTCAGTAGAATCTTAAAGAGGCCACAAATCACCAGAAGAGCTATGCAAACCTCTAAATATCACTGAGAGAATATTCTATGGGAGATAGGATATTCTTAAGGGTGAAACCAACTAAAATTTCCATAAAATCTTCCAAAATTGACTCCAGATAAGTGGATACATTTGAAATTGTGGCCAAGATAAGCCTTGTCACTTACAGAATTTCTCTACCACCAAGCCTGTCCAAATTTTACGATGTCTTCTATGTGCCCCTCCTTAGAAAATATATTTTTGATCCAAGTCATGTATAGGATATTTCCAAATTACAGATAATTGACCCACTCAAAATTGAAGTATGACCTATTCGTATACTTGGTTTTATAACCAAGAGTCTAAGGAAGAAAAACATAGAGTAATTCCAGGTCCAATGGGACCACTACTCAGATAGAAACACCATATGGGAAGACATGGAAGACATGTAGTAGCAATTTCCTTATCTATTTGAGTAGACATAGACATTATCTTATTTAAAAAAAATATTTTATATGATTCGATGAAATATGTCTAAATATGGGCATAAGATTGTATACTGAGTAGAGTAGTTTGTGTATGCTTTGGAATACTGGGTAGAGTAATTTGCTTATGTGTTGATGTATATTTTGGTTGTGTATGAATATATGGTTTTAAGTATTGTAGAACATCATGTAAATGATTATCTAGACAATATCAAACTGCTAATGGGCTTTGTATATGTATGTTTACATGATGTATGAATTATGAATACCATTTTCTATTGTATTTTATAGATACATATTTGAAAATGTTGTAAGTTTTATTAACCATGCCATAAAACACAGGGACTATGTTTATTTCTAGTGGGGGAGGATGTAACGACCCTCTTGCATGATCATTGTTTATAGATTAATTGATGAAGTGTATTACCTTTTCCATAGAACAAGGTACTATTGATGTCCATTGTGTATACAGGATCAGGTATACACTCTCGAAAAGTAAGGGTTGGTTGGAAAAAAAGGTAAGAGGGAAGTGATGATTTAGCTCATGAGTACATGGAACACTCACCACATATGCATATCATATAGAATTCATGAAATGATTTTCTAAGTTTGGGTGAGTTTTATTTTGAAAATATTGTGTCTTAATTGGCAATGAAAATACCTAGGGTGATGAAAATGTCTAGGATGCTTGAGTTTGTTTATATTTATCCAAGCTTTTTACTGGCTATTCATGTGCAATATAAATTAAAAATGTTATGGTTTAAAAATAGAACTAGGCAAACCACATTATATTTAGTTAAATAACTTTAAATCCAAACATGAAAACCTTCAACCAAAGGAATCTTTAGTTACGAAATGTAGATGTAAATGAGAAATTTCCAGAATATGAGGTCTTGGTCCTAAAACATAAGGCTATAGATTCCTCAATATTGAGACTTCTGATGAGAATATGGACCTAAATATAGTGTTAATTCCTTTTGAGCCAATATTAATTTAGTATGCAAAGAGTTATATTTAACTTCTTATTTTGTATGGGAATAACTAAAGAAGTGGCTCTAGATAAATTAGAATTGAATGTGCTTATATGAATGTGGATATAGATATCCCTTATGAATTCTAAAAAATTATTCTTGGTTGAGAATTTTGTGCAAAGTCAAACTTTAAAGAAAAGGAAGAAGATAAATGGTATGATCGGTTGACCATATGGTTCTTGTAGAATCTTACACTTCTATAAAAGTCTGTAATGTGAAAGTGTAGCCGAGCTTCCTCAGAATTACCTAGAAATTTAACCATAATTTATCATAGCAAATAATAAAAACCATAGGGGAAAATTAAAAATTTAGTCTTTCAAAATAATGTGAAGATTAGGGTAAGGAAACCATTTATCATTATATGCTTAAATAAATGTTTCTATTTGCTTCAATGCTATATGTTGAATCTCTTATGTAATGGATTTACATTAGTAAACATTATGATGAATGGAGACTCTAGTATTAAGAGATAAATTTATTATTACTTCGCATGAGATTGTTAGAATATTATAATGTGCACTATACCTTCTTTTATCTTATGCATATTTTGTCTTATGCATGACACTTGGAGTGAATATTATGACACTTGTCAAATATCACATAGAATTGATGCCTATATATTGTAACTCATTTTCATCAATACATTGTGACTTTAGTTGGTCCCAACATTTGGTATCAGAGCAGTGAGATCTGCCTGTGGGGACCCTTAGGGTTTGAAAATATATTTTTTAGTTTATCGTATGTGGAGTCAGGGAGTATGCTCTCTATTGTAAAATAGATCAAAAACCAGAAGCTCCTTAGGTTTTCTATATTGTTAAGAAAGTTTTCCATGAGATATTGAGAGAGCATATTTTTTAAGAGTTTGAGAAGATCCTTCATCTGTGTTACTAGAAAAGCTCTTGTTCTATTGTTTTTAAATCTTCTCATCTACTCTTCTTCGAAATATTATCCATATTTCACATCTATCTAGAATACGAGCAATCCGTGAGTAATCGATTGCACAAATTGTGGCTAGGCTACACCGCTAATTTCTTTTCATCCTCATCATGCCAAGCTAGAGTTGATATTGAATTCCAAATCCCACAGAGAAAACATCTGATGCGTAATACTTTTTATATCCACAAGATTAAAAAAAAATAGGTGAGCATTGTAGAATATTTTTTAGGCAAGAAACTATGCAAAATAAATGGTGGGGTGTTGTGTAGAACATTAAACATGGCATGGTATCATAATGCAACATATACCGAGCTCATCAAGAACATGCATTGCTAGCTGTTGAAAGAAATATTTTTGTACAACATCTCTATATTTTGTTTTGCAGATGGTAATGGCCATGCAACTTCTTTGATAGCCTACACTATAAATTAGTTTCCTCTACAGACTTTATCAATGATGTCATTGAGGGTAAAAATTTAAAAATATCCATCTCGTTGAAATAGAGAGGAAAGCAATTTTTCAGCTTCGGGGGTAATGCAGATTGTGAGCTTTGTGAAAAAACTCAACGATGACCAAGAAGTTTACCTCATCCAAGAATTTTGTGGTGCAGGAGGGTTTTCATAGGAACATAAATAAAAATTAGTGATTTGAGGGTAGCTATCATCAACGAAAAAATAAATTCCATGATCGAGATCTTGCACAATAGCAGTTGTTTGCTATAGTTTTTTGGGTTACAATGAGCCTCTTTATATCATTGATGGTATCATATTTATTGCATTTCACGCAAAATTTCTTTCCAATCCTTCCATGAATTTGATGGTGTTGTCTTCATTTAATTTAAAAATTATTTAATCTAAATGTGTCGCAATTCCATGAAGCCAAGCAAATGTTTTATGTAGTATTTGTAAAGTTTTTTTTACAAGTCTTTAATCCCACATTTTTAGTGGGTAGCCATCATAGTGGTTTAAGAGGGCAAAGTCACCCTAGTTTAATCAACCACCAATGATTGTCAAGCAATGGCCAACATGCCACTACTAGTGGCACGACTGAGGCCTCCGCGTTGCGGGGCCACCATACCAATTATCATACCCTTGTCAGTTCAAAATTGCTACCCATTAAAATTTCAAGTTGCCACCATTTCAAGTTTCCCACTTGCTAAAAGTTTAAAAAAAATTTCCCACCCAGAAAAATTTAAATTTCTCACGTGCCTGCAGTTCAAATTCAAAATTCTCACTAAAATTTCTTGCCAAAAATTTAAACAATTGCCACCGAAAAATTTTAAATTTCAAATTTCAAAAATTGTAAAGGGCAATCTGCCCTGTTTTTTTACCTCCAAGAGTCCTATTGTTTTCTTCAAAAATCGAGGCTCAGTTTGTATTCAACTATAGCCTTATATATAGTCGTTTGAAAGAATTTTTCGAGATAGAATCATTGGTATAATTATTTTCCATTTTTGAGACCATTTGCTAGGCTGAATTGTAGTTTGAAGTTGACATTATAATTTGGAGTGCATTTTTGATAGTATCTGACACTCCTTGACAAAATATTTGGCAAAATTGAGAGGAGCTTATTGCTATGCCATTGGGGGATTATAAGGCCAAGTTATTCATTGTAGTTGGCAATTTTAGAGGTATTATTGTCATTGAAAGCATTGTCATTGTATCACTTTTTACGGCACATTTGGGGGCTATTCTTGAGCTATATTGTTTAATATAATCGTCATCAAAGGGGTGATTTAGGGACCCTTGTACCTTTCTTGTGGAGCTCTTGTGGCATTGTCTTAGCTACATTGTATTGGGTACTTGCCTCTCATTATATTTGGAGCTTTTGTGGCATTGTCCTTCATTTTAATGTTTTCTATAACCCTTGCATGTCTATTGTAATAAAGTGTAGTTTCCTTTGCATATACACACTTGAATTTTGACACATAAATTATGCAATATTTACAAGCAAGCAAACACACAAGCACCCTTGTCACAACACATAAAGCACTTGAATCTTTGGTACATCTATTGTAACACTATTCTCAAGCAAGCAAGTGAGCAAGCATAACATTGTAATAGGTAATTACTCTTATTACTCTCGTAGGTTGGAATAGGGTACTTGTGTTCAAGTTATCTCTACCACTATTGGAACCACTTGATGATTTAGAGTAGAAGAACTAGGTGAACCCTCCTTTGGATTTTTAGTGGTGTACCCTAGATTCTTTTGAGGGTTATTTCTTAGGATTTGTATTTCTCATTACCTCCTTTGTTGAGCTCCCTCTTCTCTCAATAATTTTCTAATCACGTCTTCCATAAATATACTAAGTGGTCTCACACAAAATCTTGAAGGAACTCACTCTTTTGTAAATTAGAAATATGAAATGGAATCTATATTAATGATGAATAAAATATGGGATTTTGTAAGATATAGGAAACAAGATGAAGACCCTCTCACTGCACCTGAAGACCCTACAACAAAAGCACTATTTGAAAAAAATTCCAATATAGCTTTAAGTATCATTAAGATAACCATAAGAATTCAATGTAGAAAAACTGTAAGGGCTGTAACTACACCTAAATAATATTAGGATGCTCTAATAAGATTATTTTATAGGTCTATTCAAGACAACATTTTGTATCTGAAAAAAAAAATTGCACAATATTTGTATGAAAGGATCACTTATTGATTACTTTATGGAAGTGAAGTCTATTAGGAATGATTTTTTAGTTGTAGGAAAAACTCTTGAAAATATTGAGTTGATTCCTATAATGTTACATGGCCTTCCTTCCAAATTTCATTCCTATGCTACCATGTTAGATTTAATTGGTAAAGCTATGAATTCATCACTTGACAAGATTGAAATTCTACTTAAGAAACATGAGCAAGACCTAATAAAATATGAAGATATTGATTCCACATCAACAAATTTTACCACCAAGGCATCCTTTATAGCCTAGACACAACAAGTATCCACATAAGCAACATCAAAATTATAAATGTATATAGAATCAACAATACCCTCAACATCCACATCAGCAGTAACCTTAGCAGTACCATCAGTAACTATTTAGGCAATACTCTCAGTAGTACCATCAACAACCACATCAGTAATAGCCATAACAGTATCATAAACAACCATATCAGCAACCAAGATGGCAAACAAGACCTCCCAAAGGGGATCATCCTAATAGAGGGCCTCATAATTTTAGGCCTCAACACCATCACATCAACAATAAACAAGGGTGTGATTATTGTGGCAAAGGGAATAATAATGCCACTAATTGTTATCAAAGACAAAGAGATCAAAGGGGTACACAAGATAATAATCTCAACCCATTGTATGTAGTAAATCAAATTAATATTGAAGATAAAGATTATTGGTATATATATTATGGGGTAGCTAAGCACATGACAATAAGACATTATTGGTTGACCAAGGTTCAACCTACTTCTAATAAATTATTTACTTTTGGAGATGAGAGTGCTCTTCTTATTTAAGGTGTTGGAGAGGCACCACTTACTTTACATAATGGGAATAATGTTCCTGCTACAAATGTCTTGTCTGTACCTGGTCTTAAGAGGAGTCTCCTTTCTATTGGGTAACTTATAGATAATCATTATACTATCTATTTTGAAAAAGACAAGTGCCACATTCAAGAACCAAATGACACTATCAAAGCCATGGGAATAAAAAAGGATGGTGTTTACTATATCTTTACCAAATATGTAACTCAAAACTCTTTGCATACAACTACTACTTTCTCTTTGGAGTACATGTGATATGAAATAATGGATCACTTGAATTTTCATAATCTTCAAATGATGGCAATAAAAAGTTTGGTAAAAGGGCTTCATCATCTTAGGGAGTCAAAATGCTTTTGTAAGCCATGTGTTATAGCCAAACACCATAGATAACCTTTTGAGTCAAGAAAGGCTTGGAGAGCCAACAAACCATTACAGTTGGTACATTTAGACATTTGTGGGTCAATATTTGTTAACTCCCATACTGGGTCTAGATATTACATCACCTTCATTGATGATTATAGTAGGAAAGTATGGATCTATCTTATTTAATATAAATGACAAGCCCTAGATACATTCAAAGACTTCATGACACTTGTAGAAAGGGAAAGTGGCTATCAAATCAAAAAATTGAGGTCAGATAATGGTGGAGAATATTTCTCCAAAGAATTCTTTAATTGTTGTAAGTACCATGGGATAAGGAGTCAGTTCACAACTCCTTATACCTCATAATAAAATGGAGTAGCTGAGAGTATGAATCAAATAATCACAAATAAGGAAGATTTCAATGTTACTTGTTGCTAAATTACGTAATACATTTTAGGGAGAAACTATTATTATTATTGCATACTTGACTAATAGGTCCTACACTAAGGCATTACATGATAAAACACCTAAAGAATCATGGAGTGGAAGGAGACCCTATATGGGTCATTTCGTAGTCTTTGGATGTGATGCCTATGCTCACATTCCTCATAAGAAAAAGAAGAAATTTGATGATAAGAGCCAAAAATGCATCTTTGTTGGATATAGTGATAGTGTTAATGCCTATAAATTATACGAGCCTATTTCCAAGAGGATATTTCTATCTAGGGATGTTACCTTTTATGATTATCCCCCATATAATCCTCTTCCTAGGGTCTCCACTTTTTAATTAACTAATAAAACAGTTGCTCCCTTGCCAGCTTCTATATCACCTAGTCCTTCATCTTCACCCATAAATCAAGATGAACTCCCTACAAATGATCCATGTCCTCTATATCTTTCTACTCCTCCATATAATTATCAAGTCATATCATCTAATCCTTTACCTAAGTGGGTTCAATCTACCATAGATGAATCTCAAAGTCATTTACCCACTTATACAAGTAAAAAGTCTTCAACCGTAAGACACCAAGTGAATTATACCCTCATGGCCAAAGTCCTTAGCCAACCTGAACCTTCTAATATTAAAGAAGAACTTGGTTATCTTAAATGTGTTCTTGCCATGGATCAAGAATTGGATTCCATTGAAAGGAATCACACATAGGAGTTAGTTGACTTACCCCAAGGTAAATCTACCATTGGCACAAAATGGGTTTACAAGGCAAAGTATAAATCAGATGGCTCACTAGATCACTAGAAAGCTTTCTTAGTAGCTCAATACTATAAGCAAAAAAAGGTAATTGATTATGAGGATAATTTTTATTTTGTGGTAAAGATGACTATAATCTGTATAATTATTGATTTAGCAAATAAAAAACATTGGCCTATATATCAGATGGATGTAAAAGGTGCATTTCTTAATGGTTCATTGAAGGAGGAAGTTTATATGAACCAACCACCAGGGTACACATTCAAAGGCAAAGAAAACAAAGTCCTTAGATTGAAGAAATCTCTATATGGGTTGAAGCAAGCACCCTGAGATTGGTATGCAAAAATTAACTCCTATTTCATCAATCTTGGTTTCACTAGATCTGCAGCAGAATCTACTCTCTATGTGAAACATTGGAAGAACCGCATTCTTTTGGTTAAATTGTATGTGGATGATATTCTAATTATAGGTTGTTGGAAAATTTGGGTTTGAGATCCTAGCTTCTTGTCTATGAGTTGTCATTGATGTCAAAAGGAACTGGCATTAATGTCAAGAGGATTTATTGGCTTCAAAGGTTGAAGATTCCAAAGAATATTTTCTAGAATATTTTAGAGAGATTCCATGTGGCAGATGAAAAGGTTTTTATCAAAACCATGGCAGGTTTAAGGGTTTTTATTAAAACTAGGTGGATGCATTAAGGGTTTTTCTCAAAACCACTCTCAGCTTAATGCAAATGTTGGAGACACTTATTAATTAAATAACTTAATTAATAAAACCTTTCTAAGGTTTTTTAATTAATTATTTATTTGATTTAGTGATTAAATTATTTTAATAATTTAATGGGTTCTCCACCTAAGGTCTAAGGTTTAAAAGACCTTTGATTATTTTTTAAATAATCAAAAGGGTTTCATAAACCCTAAAGTTGTTTCGAAGGCGCCAAAATAATATTAATTCGAAAAGTTCGAATTATCCTCCCACCGACGTTGTGCATAGCATGGAAGTTTGGCTATATAAGCCATAACCTATAGTCCAAAGAAATGGTGTCAAAGAAATTCAAATTGCACAAAGGTTGGGAAGTAAAAGCTATGGCTATCATTTTTTTGCCACATTTATCCACCGCCAAAGGGTTAAGGAGAAGGAGACTCTTGCTAGCCTTCATGCTAGCACCGTTGGCCTAGTGGCAACGACTGTTCTGTGAAGGCATTTGAAGGGAGGTCAAGCGTTCGACTCCCACTGTGGAGTGTGAGAAGAGATTTTGCGCTCCAATTTTTTCGGAGGCACTGTTGACCCACGATTTTTGGAAACATTTTTTTGGTAAGGTTTTTTAAATAAAATCTGCATTTTTGTTAAAGAAGTGGTTGGGCAGATTTATTTAAAATTATTTTTAAGGTTAAATGCTTCTTTGGAGATATAAGGTTGATAGTGTGTGGTTGAGATTTTTGGCTTGATTGTTGAGTGAGATTTGCTTAGAAGCTATTATTCCTTGAGCATGGTTTAATTAATTTGGAGAAATAAGATGTAAAAGGATATATTGTTTGTATGCTTTATATTTTTGGTAGTTGACTTCTAAGGATTGGAGTCATAAGGTGTTTTATGGAATAAATATTTTTGTGGTTACTTTTATGATCTAAACCCTAACTTGGTGGCAAAGTTGAGGGTGGTGTTGGTAACAGGTTGAAGAACTATTCTCTTCTTCCTCAAACAAAGGTATGGGCAACTTAATCCATGTATATTGTTGATGGTGTATTTTATGAAATTGAGTTTGGAGTGAAAAGGTTGTCTACTAGGTATTCTTGTTGGTGTAAATCCCATTTTCTAGATATTGAAGATTGTTTATGCATTAAAATCATTGATGAGTTTTTTGGGTGAATGCATAATTCTAGTTGAGGAAGAGGAAGCATTTTTGCACTAGGGTTTATGTTAGTAAGTATTGCTACTTGCATTGAGTTGGTGAAACCCTTAGTTGGCTGTTTTGAGTTTGATGGTTGAGTTGCTTCCATAGAGGTTGTTTTGATCAAGTCAATGCTTTACTTGATACATGATTTGGGCTTACTCCATTGAGATTGATTTGAGCAAGTTATTCTTTGCATTGGTGATTTATGTTGGTGGCTGTTTTGTTCAAATATCTTTGGAGGAAAAAGGATGTCTACTAGTTTCCTTTTCATGTAGTGATTGGTTGAATGCTTCAAGGTTAATGTTGAGTTGAATGACGTTGGTTAAACCTTTTCTATGAGCATTGTTGTTGAAGCCCTAATTGGTTGAGAAAAGATATTGGTTGTGGAAAGAACATGAGTATCATTGTTATATGAGATATTGCATGGTTGGCAATTGTTGGGTTGTGTTTCATGTTCTTGAGAAAAGCATACTACATCTATCTTATTCTTTTGATATTGAGATTGAGTTGAGATTGAGATTGGGAGTTAAGTATAGAACATATTGAGTCTCTAACAATTCTCTTTATGCTTCTATGAGGTTGATGAATCACATTGGGTCTCTAACAATTCTCTTTGTGGGTTCATGCTAAGCAATTTTTTCTTGATGAACTTGTGAGATGATTTGGACAGGTTCTAGTGAAGACTTGTGAGCTGATTTGGATAGGTTCTAGTGAGGACTTGTGAGCTGATTTGGACAGGTTCTAGTGAGGACTTGTGAGCTAATTTGGACAGGTTCTAGTGAGGACTTGTGAGCTGATTTGGAAAGGTTCTAGTGAGGACTTGTGAGCTGATTTGGACAAGTTCTAGGGAGGACTTGTGAGCTGATTTGGATAGGTCCTAGCAGAGGACTTGAGGACAAAGTTGAAGTGGTTCTTTGAGAAGAACCTGAGGAAAATTTTGACAAGTCTTTGAGAAGGCTTGTGTGCAGCAGAGATTGATTTGTTCAAGCTTTATGAGTTGAGCTTGGGACATATCTAACAGAGTGAGGAAGACTTGTGCTGGACCGACTGATTGTGTTTAGTATAGGTTGATGAGTTGTTGTGGAGGTGATCAGTGAGGATAGAGGTATATTGAGGCTGAGCATTGAGGATAGGAGGTCTTCTGTGGAAAGGAGTTCCATGTGCTAGCAGAATAAGAGGCAGGTGATATTCTAAAGTATCATTTCTAGAGCTGAGGGGAAGGATTCTCCTTTGGGCAGGAGGCTCATAAATTTGTGAGGAGGGGAAGGATTCTCCTTTGGGCAGAGGCTCATAAATAATTGAGTAGGGGAAGGTTTCTCCTTTGGGCTGAGGCTCATAAAAATTGTAATTGGGAAGGATTCCCAAAGAACTTTGAGAAAGATTTTTAGAGAAAAGTTTTGTGGATGTAGCCCATGTTGGGTGAACCACGTTAAAATTGGTGTCTCATTGTGGGTTGCTTTATGCATTGCTTTGATATTGCTATTGGTTCATTGCTTTGCAAAGTTGAAGTTAAATAGATAAAATAAAAAGAGGTCTTATACTGTTCACCCCCCCCTCTCAGTATAAGCTTGTTTTCTTCAATTGGTATCAGAGCTGGTTCCTTCAAAAAGTTTAACAGCTTGAAGGAAAAGATTGTAAAGAACACAATGAAATCTACAAGTGGTAATGCAACACCTAGTCTTGATGGGGTAGATTTTGGGCTTTAGAGTGCTATGATGAAGGTTCATCTTATGGCTCTTGGAAATGAAGTTTGGGAAGTGATTGAGGATGAGTATACCATTCCTGAGCATGGTCCTTCTACTAAGGAAGAGAGGCTCCTACATCATAGCAATTCAAAGGTAATGAATGCAATCCTGAAGGGTTTACAAAAGGCAGATCTTACCAAGGTGATTCACTATAAGATAGCTAGTGAAATGTGGAAATAGTTGAAGGTGGTTCATACAGGTGATGCAAATTTCTAAAAGGCCAAGTTGAGACACTTCAAAGGTATGTTTAAACAAATAAAGATGAATTATGAAGAAAATATTAGTGAATATATGCTTTGTATGGATGAGATTGTTAACTCTATGAAGGAACTAGGTCTTGAGCTTGCTGAAAATGATATTTGTGATAAGATTTTGAGGTCTCTTCCAAATAGATTTAGTGAAAATATTTTTGCTATTGAGGAAGCTAAGGATTTGGATAAGTTGAAAAAAGATGAGCTTCATAGTATACTTACAACATTTGAGTTTAGAACTCAAGTGAAGGTTGATGTTAAGGAGGCAACTTTCAAGGCTACCAAGAAATCCAAGGGTAAAGAGCTTCAAGATAGTGATGAGTCTTCTAGTGATGAAGAGGCATATTACAACAAAAAGGGCAAGTTCTCAAGAAAGCACAAAGGTATGAAATGTGTCAAGTGTTTCAATTATGGAAAGTTTGGTAATTATGCTACTAACTATACTGCTGCCAAGGATGAAAGTAATGAAGATAAATAGGATTATAAGAGCAAGGATTCTAAAAGGCACAGGCATCAAAGGAAGAATAAAGATGAGCAAAGCAATAAATGAAAGAGGTACTCTCACAAACACAAGAAAATTTTCTACCTAGACAAGGCAAGTAAGTGTTCTAGTAGTGATAGTGAAAGTTCTTCAAGTGATGTTGGAAATGAGATGTTGTTCCTAACAGAAAAATAAGAAGAAAAGAAATATAGATTTGTCCTTATGAAATATTTTAGATGTGGAAATTTTGGACATCTTGAGGATGATTGCACAAATGATGGATTTATTTCTAGTTATACTATGTATGAGGATGCTTCAAAAAATTGTAAGGAAGATCTTTGTATGGCTTTAGAAAAGGGTAGCACCTCTAGTGATAAGAAATCTAAAAAAGTCATTGATGTTTCAAAAAGTAAAAAAATAGAGGAAGTTATAGAGGATGGTGAAGTAGATCTTGAAGCTGAACTTGTTAGTGCTCTTAGTGCTTTGAAAAAGGAAAGAAAGAAGAATTCTAGACTCAATAATAAATTGGATGAATGTTGTATTGAGAGAGATGAGCTTATAGAAAGTCTTGACTTCTCTATAGCTAAGACATAGAAACTTAAGGATAAGTTAGAGTATAAGGTTCTTGAGTGTAGAGAGTTGGAACAGAAAGTGGCTTCCTTGAAAGAGGAAACTAAAGAGTACACGGAGAAGCTTTACAGGTTTGAAGATAGCACCAAAAAGGTAAATTCAATCATCAAAGATCAAAGAAGGACAATAGATAAAATAGGTCTTGGTTTTGGTAAGAAACACATGGAACAGGTTGGCGACTCTGTTGGGGAATCTAGTAAGAGATTCTAAAAGGAAGAGAGTTCTGATGAGGAAAGTACTTCAGAAAAAGAGTCCTTGAGTGATAGATGCATAGAATCAGAAAACAAGAATCAAAAAAAGGGGAGAAATTTTACAGGACCTAAGAGGTCAAATCAAGGAAAGTTTAATGGCAAATGTTTTGCTTGTCACAAGTTTGGTCACATGGCTTCACATTGCATGAATCAAGTAAGGAAGGTAAATGATAGATTCAGAAGTGGTAATTTCTTTCAAGGGTATTGCTACTCTTGTAAAAAGTTTGGGTACAAGGTTTTTTATTGCAAGGCTAATAACAGGAACAGGGTTGGTCAGAACAAATGGAGTCAAAGATCAGGTATGACTCAAAGAAATAACATTGTTAGTTGTTATAAGTGCAACAATGAAGGTCACATAGCTAGAAAATGTAGAGCTAAAATTCCAAGGTATAGGAATAGGAACATGGGTATGAACATGCACAAGAATCAAGACATGGATAAGAACATGAATGATAACAAGAACAACAACAGTGACATGAATAGGAATAGGAATATGGACAAGGAGAACAAGAGAAGACATGGTAAGGCAGCTATAGACACTGATGAAGATCAGTGCCTAATGGGAGTTTTACTTCCATCCCATAATTAATCACCTCAATAGGAGGTGGAGGAGGGACCAAGCTAAGAGGCTCATTCTTAGTCCCAAGCCCCAAAGGTGACCCTTTGCCATTGATGACAAAGGGGGAGAGATATGAGTAAGGGGGAGAGCCTCAAGTCAGGGGGAGCTAATTTCTATACAACAGTTTTGAGTTTCAGTGTTGTTGAGAAGCATGGTTTGCCATCAATGACAAAGGGGGATATTGTTGGTAATTTTGGGTTTGAGATCCTAGCTTCTTGTCTATGAGTTGTCATTGATGTCAAAAGGAATTGGCATTAATGTCAAGAGGATTTATTGGCTTCAAAAGTTGAAGATTCCAAAGAATCTTTTCTAGAAGATTCCAGAGAGATTCCATGTGGCAGATGAAAAGGTTTTTATCAAAACCATGGCAAGTTTAAGTGTTTTTATTAAAACTAGGTGGATGCATTAAGGGTTTTTCTCAAAACCACTCTCAGCTTAATGCAAATGCTGGAGACACTTATTAATTAAATAACTTAATTAATAAAACCTTTTAAAGGTTTTTTAATTAATTATTTATTTGATTTAGTGATTAAATTATTTTAATAATTTAATGGGTTCTCTACCTAAGGTCTAAGGTCTAAAAGACCTTTGATTATTTTTTAAATAATAAAAAGGGTTTCAGAAACCCTAAAGTTGTTTCGAAGGTGCCAAAATAATATTAATTTGAAAAGTTTGAATTATCCTCCCGTCGACGTCGTGCATAGCATGGAAGTTTGGCTATATAATCCATAACCTATAGTCCAAAGCAATGGTGTCAAAGAAATTCAAATTGTGCAAAGGTTGGGAAGTAAAAGCTACGACTATCATTTTTTTGCCACGTTTATCCGTCGCCAAAGGGTTAAGGAGAAGGAGACTCTTGCTAGACTTCAAGCTAGCGCCATTGGCCTAGTGGCAATGACTATTCTACGAAGGCGCTTGAAGGGAGGTCAAGCGTTCGACTCCCACCGTGGAGTGTGAGAAGAGTTTTTGCACTCCAATTTTTTTGGAGGCACTGTTGACCCGTGATTTTTGAAAGCATTTTTTTGGTAAGGTTTTTTAAATAAAATCTACATTTTTGTTAAAGAAGAAGTGGTTGGACAGATTTATTTAAAATTATTTTTAAGGTTAAATGCTTCTTTGGAGATATAAGGTTGATAGTGTGTGGTTGAGATTTTTGGCTTGATTGTTGAGTGAGATTTGCTTAGAAGCTATTATTCCTTAGCATGGTTTAATTAATTTGGAGAAATAAGGTGTAAAATGATATATTGTTTGTATGCTTTATATTTTTGGTAGTTGACTTCTAAGGATTGGAGTCATAAGGTGTTTTATGGAATAAATATTTTTGTGGTTACTTTTATGATCTAAACCCTAACTTGGTGGCAAAGTTGAGGGTGGTGTTGGTAACAGTTTGAAGAACTATTCTCTTCTTCCTCAAACAAAGGTATGGGCAACTTCTTCCATGTATATTGTTGATGGTGTATTTTATGAAATTGAGTTTGGAGTGAAAAGGTTGTCTACTAGGTATTCTTGTTGGTGTAAATCCCATTTTCTAGATATTGGAGATTGTTTATGCATTAAAATCATTGATGAGTTTTTTGGGTGAATGCATGATTCTGGTTGAGGAAGAGGAAGCATTTTTGCACTAGGGTTTATGTTAGTAAGTCTTGCTACTTGCATTGAGTTGGTGAAACCCTTAGTTGGCTGTTTTGAGTTTGATGGTTGAGTTGCTTCCATAGAGGTTGTTTTGATCAAGTTAATGCTTTACTTGATACATGATTTGGGCTTACTCCATTGAGATTTATTTGAGCAAGTTATTCTTTGCATTGGTGATTTATGTTGGTGGCTATTTTGTTCAAATATTTTTGGAGGGAAAAGGATGTCTACTAGTTTCCTTTTCATGTAGTGATTGGTTGAATGCTTCAAGGTTAATGTTGAGTTGAATGATGTTGGTTAAACCTTGTCTATGAGAATTGTTGTTGAAGCCCTAATTGGTTGAGAAAAGATATTGGTTGTGGAAAGAACATGAGCATCATTGTTATATGAGATATTGCATGGTTGGCAATTGTTGGGTTGTGTTTCATGTTCTTGAGAAAAGCATACTACATCTATCTTATTCTTTTGAGATTGATATTGAGTTGAGATTGAGATTGGGAGTTAAGTATAGAACATATTGAGTCTCTAAAAATTCTCTTTATGCTTCTATGAGGTTGATGAATCACATTGGGTCTCTAACAATTCTCTTTGTGGGTTCATGCTAAGCAAGTTTTTCTTGATGAACTTGTGAGATGATTTGGACAAGTTCTAGTGAAGACTTGTGAGCTGATTTGGACAGGTTCTAGTGAGGACTTGTGAGCTGATTTGGATAGGTTCTAGTGAGGACTTGTGAGCTGATTTGGATAGGTTCTAGTGAGGACTTGTGAGCTGATTTGGACAGGTTCTAGTGAGGACTTGTGAGCTGATTTGGACAAGTTCTAGGGAGGACTTGTGAGCTGATTTGGACAGGTCCTAGTAGAGGACTTGAGGACAGAGTTGAAGTGGTTCTTTGAGAAGAACCTGAGGATAATTTTGATGAGTCTTTGAGAAGGCTTGTGTGCAGTAGAGATTGATTTGTTCAAGCTTTATGAGTTGAGCTTGGGACAGATTTGACAGAGTGAGGAAGACTTGTACTGGACCGACTGACTGTGTTTAGTACAGGTTGATGAGTTGCTATGGAGGTGATCAGTGAGGACAGAGGTCTCTTGAGGCTGAGCATTGAGGACAAGAGGTCTTATGTGGAAAGGAGTTCCATGTGCTAGCAGAATAAGAGGCAGGTGATCTTTTGAAGTATCATTTCCAGAGCTGAGGGGAAGGATTCTCCTTTGGGTAGGAGGCTCATAAATTTGTGAGGAGGGGAAGGATTCTCCTTTGGGCAGAGGCTCATAAATACTTGAGTAGGGGAAGGTTTCTCATTTGGGCTGAGGCTCATAAACATTGTAATTGGGAAGGATTCCCAAAGAACTTTGAGAAAGCTTTTTAGAGAAATTTTTTGTGGATGTAGCCCATGTTGGGTGAACCACGTTAAAATTGGTGTCTCATTGTGTGTTGCTTTATGCATTTATTTGATATTGCTATTGGTTCATTGCTTTGCGAAGTTGAAGTTAAATAGATAAAGTAAAAAGAGGTCTTATACTGTTCACCCCCCCTCTCAGTATAAGCTTGTGTTCTTCATAGGTGATAACATAGATGGAATAAGATTGCTCAAGGAGGAATTATGTAAATTTTTTGAGATGACAAACTTAGGCCTCCTCCACTATTGCTTAGGCATAGAGGTATGGCAATAACCTGGTAAGATATTTAACTCACAGGCTAAATACATTTAGTCTATTTTGGAGAGGTTTCACATGGCGAAGTGTAATATCTCCCCCAATCCCATGGAAACCAGGTTGAGATTGGTTAATAGTGATGATGAAGAAAGGGTTTATGGCACCATTTATAGGAAGCTAGTTGGAAGTTTGATCTACTTAAATTCAACTAGACTAGATATTTCCTATTCAAATGGCCTTGTTTCCATATTCATGCATGATTCGAAGAAGAATCATTGGATAGCATCTAGGAGGATTTTGAGATTCCTGAAAGCCACCCCTCATCATGGCCTTATGTACACATCATGTGATGATTTTTATTTGATTGGGTATACAGATTCATATTGGGCTAGTTGTACTGAAACTAGAAGATCCACTTTAGGTTATTGTTTTTAGTTGGATCAAGGCTCAATTTCATGGAGCACCAAGAAGCAAAACATAGTTTCATTATCTTCAGCAGAGGTTGAATATAGAGTAGCATTTGAGGCAACTAAGGAAGCAATTTCGTTGAGGTAATTACTTCAGTACATTGGGATATTAATAGATGATCCGACTAATATATATTGTGATAATCAAAGTACCATTAAGATGACCAAGAATCTAGTATTCCATGCCAGAAAAAGCACGTTGAGATCCATCATCATTTAATTAGAGAGTTGGTCCAAGAAGAAATTATACACCTGGAGTATGTACCAAATAAATATCAAGTGGTTGACATCTTCACAAAGTCACTTGGGCTTGACAAGTTTTACCAGTTTAGCAAAATGCTCTATGTATGTAATAGAAGTCAACATTAAGAGGGGATGTTATCTAATGTTGAATTATCTTTATCTATAGTTAGGATAGTGAACATTAAGGGGGGATGTTAGATTATCATGATGTGCACTATAACTTCTTTTATCTTATGCATATTTTGTCTTATGCATGACACTTAGAGTGAAGATTATGACACTTGTCAAATATCACATAGTCTTGATGCCTATATATTGTAACTCATTTTCATCAATACATTGTGACTTTAGTTGGTCCCAAAAGAGATTGGGAGACCCAATAAAATATGAGAAATAATCCAAAAATCCAAGAAATGGTTTATCGAGAAGGTTAAATGGTAGTTATTGCTAGTGGAAAAGAAAGGTAAAAACACCCAATTTTTTTGAGGTGCGGCTATGCACACAACAGGTCCGAGAGCAATTGAAGATTGATGAAATTGGTTAGAAATTGTGACTAGGTTAGATTTGATAATGAGAAGTGGTATGGGATGCCACCTCATGATTTTTTCTCAATACTACTGTGATAAGTCCCATGTTTCATTTGACTTGGCTAGTTTAGCATCATTTGGTATGGGATAGTCACAATGAGCATGCACAATCAAGTCCAAGATAATGGTATTGAAATGATTCTAGTTTTATCTAGGAAGGGGATAATAAAATAGACACTGGCATATATATGTTGATCCCTTGCAAAGTAAAAATAAAGAAAATTGACTAGTTAGGTCATGAATTTGCAAATGCTAAGGGATGGGGAAATAAAACATCGCCTCTAGGTGTTATGGCTCTTAGAGAATAGACCCTCATTCCAGAACATGAGGGTGATAAATGAGATAAGTCAATTCCACTAATGGCACCTTCACAAGATTTGGCCAATCTCATCCACTTGGGTGACTATCTGCAGTAGTCTGGTACCTAAAAGTGGTCTAATATACCCGTACTAATTTAAGTTCATGTTAATAATTTATTAGATGAATAGTTGCTATGGACCTGAAGGTATTCTTATAAATAAACTATAGTTTGAAAATAAAAAAAATAGACCCACTTGATAACTCTTATCTTTTTAGTGGTTCAACCAAGTGAGTAGATTTGGGTTGTATAATATATTCCAAGGAACATGCAGTAATAATATGTACAATATTTAATTTCTATGTTTGTGTATCATGATATTCTACCCCAACAAAGTGGGCACTGATTTGTATAAGGTGGTATTGGAATTCTGATACAGTATAATCCAACTAGCGGTTTGGATTGATGTAGTTGTTCTAAAAAAATTGTTGCTGCCCATGTTGACTATGTAGATGGCTTCTATTGTAATTTATATGGCTTTTCCTTCTCATGCTACCTTCTCCAACTTGGTTATATACTTGTTGAAGTATTACAGGTCTTTTCAATTTGGTTATAAAATATTTAGCTATTAATTATATCGTGAAAAATTTAGAGTTCTTTTGCTTATCTTGCTACCTTTAGTTGTGCTTGAATCATAGCCATTCATCTTGTATGTCTGCATGATAATATTAGTGCCATTCTTTTCATTCAAAGGACTTTGATTTTCCATTACACTTGGTTTTTAAGTGTAATAAGTTTTGATTTTAGCTTTCTTAGTTTTAGTAGTCCCTTTTGACTCCGTAATGTTCGACCTTAATGTATTACCATATTTCTCCTTATAAAATGAAAGCTAAATAATGATGATGATGAATGCACCTTCAAGTTTTAATAGTTGGATTCATTTTGTCTCTTTAATATGAGTATGAGATAAGTATGAATAGACAATTCCAACTCCCTTAAGCAAATGATGATCTTGCTTTCTTTATCCCTTAATATCTGATAGTTTAATATTTCTAAATTTCAATACCCTATGTTTGAAGTAGTTGTAACACACAAAAATCACCAATTTGTGCTAAATGTTATTTTATTAATCTGAAATAGGGTTACAAAATGAGCTTCCTCTTGAGAAGGTTTTTATCCCTTTTTCCACATGAATTTGAGAATATTTGCTAGTGTCTTTTGGTACCCTCAGTGAAGGTGGGCTTCTGTGTGCGTGTGCCACCGATAGTGATGTTTGATTTTGTCCTTTTGTACCTGCTCTAGGCTTGCAAAAAGGGGTTAGTGTGTTTGGGGGTTTGCCTTGGTCAAACCCCATAGTTATGAAGATAAATCGACATAAAATTGAAGGAAAACATGATGAAAATTGATATAAATGCTGTAGAAAGTATCTAAGACTGATATGTACCTGATTTGATGTTGTAAATATGTTGTAGGGCTGGTTCACATGGTGGCATACGAACTGGATCCTGGGTTCATAAGTCGGGGTGTGAACTGAGCTACTATTGATTTTTGGTCAAAACTTGCTGTCCGAACAGGTTCCAGATGATGTTTGTTGCTGTTTATCAGGTGTAGAATTGTTAGAAAGGATTTTGGTACAATTTTGGCAGAGTCTGGGTATGTTGACTGAAAGGGAGAGAGAGGATTAATGAAGGAATTGGTCCTCTATTTATAGAGGAAACCAAGGTCAGGGGGGAGTTAGGTGTACTAGACCCTAGGGTCAAGTCCTATCATGGTCAAGTTAGGGTTTGTGAAGTGGCAAGCTTAGTCATCCTTTCACATGCCCTAAGGGAAATATCCTATCCTCACACATGTGTGAGCTAGGGTTAGGGTTAACTCTAGTTAGTTAGTCCCTAGGTTAGGTGAGGGTTGAGTTAGGTATTCTAGAAAATATCCTAACTAATTTGGGGTGCACACATGTGTGAGGACATGTTTAGGGCTAATTTGACTCTTAACCCTAATTAAACCCAATTAAGTGATAAAGTGCACTTTAAGTGGAAAGTCACTTGCAAATTAGAATCCTAATTAGCATAATTAGGGTTTTTGTAGGGAATGGTCCCATGGGGGCCCTAATTAGGTATAGGAAAGGGCTTAGGTGGCCTTAAGGGGCTTGTAGGTAGCCCTCTTGTGAATAGAAGGTGTTTTGGACGTGTTTTGTATAGTTTTGTAGGGTTTTGTGCCTACAAACAACTATGATGGCCTACGATGGCCTACGATGGCCTATGATGGCCTATGATGGCCTACGATGGCCTATGAATACCTATGCAAGCCTACAAGTGTCTATGCAGGTCTACAAGTATCTATGGGTGAGCATGTGTGACTTTTAGGTGTCTACATTTACCCCTTTTTGTACTATGTTGTGTAAAACATAGTTTAGTACAAAAATATGATGGAAGAAGGTGGTGAGGTGTTTTGAGAAGATGAAGAATGTGGGGATGAATGCGAATGAATGAATGTGGATGAAACATGATGGTGAAACAAGTGATTTGCCAATTTAGTACAATATTTTGCAATATCGTACTGGTTGTTTGTGAGGGCAACTTAAGACTGCTTTGCTTTTGTGACCAATGCAAGATGGTCCAATTACGAATAGAACAACTGCCTATTCAAATTTTTGCTTCTGATTGATTGATGAGCGCATGATGACATTTGTCAAACCATTTGAGCTGAGTGGCAAGGACAAATCAAGCGTAACATTCAGTATGTGGTCGACACCGATATATATAATGAAATCAAGACATGTCCGAGAGTGCGCATGGCTCTCGTGATCTAACAAATGTCTGATTGGGATTGAGTTTTTTATCTTGAGATAATCTTCAACAAAAATATTTGTAGATAGATGTGATATCCGTGATTTGGATGTTTGATTGTTTGATCGTATGCAAAGCGAATTTGTGTATGAATACCCCCTCAAGTGAGGAGTCAACAATGATACAGATGACATGTGGTGATGTGGTGATGAGTCGATTGATAGAGGAAAATGGTGATAAAGGTAGAAAAATTTGGGCAAACAGTGGTGGGGAAGGAAGAAGAAGTTGCAGGAGTGAAGAAAAAGTGAAAATGGTGTCATGAGGTTTGGTTTGCATAGCACCATGCAAACTAGGTTTGCATGGTGGCATGCGAACTAGAGTTCACATGGCGGCATGTGAACTGGACTAGAGTTCGCATGGCGGCATGCGAACTAGGGCTTTTGGGAGTATAAAGCCCCTTGTCATGCATGTGAGGGTCATTTGTGCTGTGAGGAGTTGTGGAGAGAGGAGTGAGGAAGAGTTTGTGAAGTGAAGCACTATCGAAATCTTGAGTTAGTGGAGAGATGGTGAGAGGGCATGTGAGCACTAGCGGTCGACACGGGACCCCACCGATAAGTACCCAAGACTCAAACTATTTTTGATTTTGAATTGCATGAATGTTTGAAAAGTACAGTAATGGGGGTTTGAGTGTGTATGCATGTTTGCATGTGATGTTGGTTTGAAATGTGTGCACAAAGTGTAAAAGTGGCCAAATGGGTATCTAGAAGTGTTGATTGTTTTTCAGTTTGACCAGTAAATTGACATGTTTGACTGTGTGACATGTGGCACATGCATGAGAGTTGATTTTGATGTGTCGCATGAACAGTGTACTATTTTTGGAATCTATTTGAACTTTCACTATGAAAGGTCAAAATGGGTATCCAAAAATGTGATTTATTTGATTTTTTGTGATGTGTTGGCAAGTCATGTGAATGCATGCCATGAGATGTATGTTTGTGAAGTTTGACTTTGTTATGTGGCATGAAATATGTACTATTTTTGGAATCTGTTTGAACTTTCACCATGAAAGGTCAAAATGGGTATCCAAAAATGTGATTGTTTTACCATTTTGTAATGTGTTGGTGTGTTTTGTGAATGTATACCTCGAAATGTGTGCTTGTGGGGTCATATTTTGTTTTGCATGTCATGAAAGTGATATTTTTGCATGTGTATGAGATGTTTGTCATGAAAGGGCCTAATGGGTGCCCAAAAATGCTCTTTTTGTAGAGTTCGCATGGTGGGGTGTGAACTGGAGTTCGCATGGCGGCATGCGAACTGGAGATTTTTTTGTAAATGTGATGCATGAGATATGTTGTATGAAGTTTGTATGTGATGAATATTTGTATGAAATAAGGAAAATGAATTTATATGTATGTGAAACTGATAAAAATTTATGTGATATTTTTGAATGAAAATAGGTGAAGAAGATTGAGCCACGACATCGTGTGCGGTCATTGAGAGCTATCTTGGGTAAGAAATATTCTAAGGTAGATGTGGAGTGGATGGGTAGGGTGTGGATGAAGGGTGTATGGGAGGTTTTGAGTATTCATGCCAACAGGGCATATATTTTAGCATTGTGTGAGAGGTGGGATCTAGACAGGAACACCTTTCACCTTCCCATAGGCGAGATGACCATTACATTGGAAGATATATACATAATTTACAAATTATTGATAGAGGGCACTCCAGTGAGGGTGGCAGTAGATAGTATGTAGAAGGAGGTGTTGCAATAGATATTTGGTGCAAAGTGGGTAGAGGTATAGTTTGAGAAGGGGGTGGACTATGAGTACTATTGGTATAAGAAGATGTTGTCTGATCGCCATTGTATGGTGATGCTTATGATATCGATGTATGCTCTACTAGATACTTTAGGAGTGAAGTTCTCCTAGAATATGATGGATGTAGTGTGTGAGATGGTAGAGCATGAGGTAGTGTTTGCATGGGCACCCATGTTATTGGCACAAGTGTACAAGGAGTTGCATGATGTGGTGCGAGCAAGTTGGTCGAGCTTGAGTTGGAGCCCATTGCTGCAGGTTTGGGTATGGGAGCACATTGTGATAGAGTGACCACCATTGTTGCCTTATAGAGCACATGCATTGATGGGAGACTTCATACCCTATACCTTGAAATGGTGTATAGATATGGAGAAGGGGATGAAGAGAAGTCATGAGGGTGATGGCTTGTATTGGAGGAGGTAGTTAGGCGAGTTGGAGCCTAAGGATATCTAGTGGAGGCTGTGGAGGGGTGGGGTAGTGTGGGAGAAGGATGTTGAGTAGTTGGGAGTGATCCATCGAGGGTTATGGGTGGTAGGGTGGTATAGGCGATAGGTAGAGTTCTTCCCTTTTAGTAGATTCATGTGGTAGTTTGGGTTATGATAGGGGAGACTAGATCCACCTATTGTGATATGGAGGAGGTAGGGTGATTCGGCATGTGACCTATAGTGCCTCCCTTGGATGTTGGGAGGGATCCATCGATGGTGATTCTGAATGTGGATGATGTAGGGATGACTCTTGAGTATGATGCATGGTGGGCCATGTAGAGGTGGGAACCAGGAGTTGGAGTGATTGATGATTAGGTGTAGCCAGTGGTAGGATTGCCTATAGTGGGGGATAGGCACTAGGGGAGTTGGACCTATGCTAGATGTAGGATTGAAGGAGGATATCGAGGAATCTCTTCAATAGTAGATTAGATTTGGAAATAGTGGATCTAGAATTCTGGTTGTGAGATCACTAGAGTGATAGATCAGCAGTGGAGGCCAACCCTTAGCTAAGGTAGTGCTTATGAAGGACGAGGGAGGTGGCATTGAAGTCGATGCATTATTAGGATCTCCTTAGGGAGATATGGTGATGATGGAGGAGGATGATACTGGAGATATGTCAGACATGCCATTCGACATATAAGACAAAATGGGTACTCAGGATGAGTTGGTGACTAAGAGAGAGTACATGATCTAGAGGGGAGATTACATGAGAGTGAGATAGATTGGGCTCTAGATCTAGGGAGATGGAGGGAGGAGCATCAGGAGCTAGAGGAGAGGTTAGTGGTAGGTGAGTAGGCGAGCATAGAGGGAGGAGTTGGAGAGGTGGTGTGAGGAGCTATGAGGATAGCTTGAGGTGGAGTAGGTGAGGCATGCTGAGATTGTAGAGGATTTACGATGTTGGGTTGTGGAGATGATGGCCATTAAGGAGAGATTGAGGGTAGAGATTACCATGGTGTAGGAGAGTGTGCAATGGGCATAGGTTGACAGGGATGTGGTTCGAGTGGTGCATGAGGTAGAGGTGGTGGAGTTGCGTGTAGAGATAGAGAGGTAATAGCATATGTAGGAGGAGGTTGATCATGTTAGGGCAACAATCAAGAAGGCTATGGTGGAGGTGGTAGGTTTAGGGATTGAGGTGATATCCCTATGGGCTAAGGTAGCTCATTGGTGATAGGCTCACATGGAGGTGTTAGAGTGATATTCGAGGGAGGGGTCGATGAGGATGTAGTGTGAGATTACCTTGAATTTGTATGGGTATGCGATTCTAGATTATGGATGGCAATAGTCGAGGTCGATATCATGGTTGCAAACTCATATGCACTCATAGTAGAGTCGATGGAGTGCTCCCTTGATAGTGTCAATGGAGTTGAGGATGGTAGCACCAATGGTGTCTCAGGTAGTGGGAGCTAGTCCCAGAGTTGGATAGGGTGTTAGTGCTTATAGCAGCACAGTTGGTGGAGGCTTGCTCTAGTGTCGAGTGGGGTAGTAGAGTGTAGAGGGTGGAGCTGATAGTCATGGCTCAAGAGGGGAGTGGTGAGACTCTTGGTGATCAGCAGGGTTGAGATGTGCCATGGATGTATTCTATTTTTGTAGCTTGAGGGTATTTTGATCATAATATATATACCTGCTTTTTTGTTGCTTTATATGCTTGTGTCATGATTTGATGTGAATGAATGTGTGATTTATCATTATGTGTAATATTATGTGTATGTGTAATGTAGAATAGTGGTAGGTGAATGTATGATGAATGCATATGTATACCTATGGTAAAATGTAGGAGAATGATATCACTGTAGATTAGATGTAATGTGGAATGATGTAATGTAAATGAATGAATGTAAAATAGATGCAATGATGCATGTATGTGTATGATGAAATGTGTATAGGAAGCACTTGTATCGTAATAGAACTGGTGGCAATGTGATCCATTCCGTTATCTCAAGGATGTAGGATGGTATAGGGATTATGCAATAATCTTGACTATCATAGTTATAGCAATCAAACCTCATGAGAAACTGAGCAAGGTTCAACTACAACTCATAACTAACCTGACTGGATCAAAGTCTATCAGGGACTAGTGTGTGTGAAGAGTGATGTTCATTTGTCCATTTTGAGGGAGGTAGGACTAACCCATTGCAAATGTAGCCAAAATAGCTAGCTCATCCACAAGCGCATAGTGATCTGTACAAAAGAAGGTCGCTAATGTGATAGATGTGTCACCACTTGTAAGACTATTCCACTAGTAGGCAGGCACTTAGAGCCTATTGTTGGTGATGGAAATCATCCCGTGATGTTATGTTAAACCAAAGGACCAAAGGAGATCAAGCATAACAATAGTATTTTTGGAGGCTTTTCCTTTTGTTTTCTGCCCCTCGTTCTTTTGATTCTCTTTTTGTGGTACTCTTTTGTCTCTTTTTTTTTTTTTGGAATGTGGGTGTTGGCTTTTGTTTTCTGCCCATTTTCTAATTTTGCTTATGCTTATCCCTTTGTTTATCCCCAGGTCATATTTTGATCATGCAAATGATAGGATGAGTAGGGGAAACCGTTCTCTAGATGGTGATATCTATGCAAGGTGTTGTCTTCCCTAGACTCAAAACTTGCTTAAAAATATGACATGTGTGAATGGTCCCTGAAAGAAGTTGAACCAACCAAAGAAAGTTGTAAGAAGCGTAAGAACTTGTCAACTAGAGGTGATGTTTGATTGACTTAACTGGTGAGTGATCAAAATCATGCTAATCACTATATAATCCGTAATCCTAAAAAGGGGAGTGGACAACCAAGTGGTGATGCTAACAAGTGCATGTTTTAATCCTATCATGATCGCATTTCTATAGGGGGAATGTACAAACATGAATATAGATGTAAAAAGAGGAGTGATGTGTATATGCAATGGATGCAGTATGAGAGATATAGCATGCAAGGAAAATATCTACAAGAGGAAATTTGTGAAACTCAACGAGATGAGATTGGAGGTTATTTTGGAAGAAATAGATATGTGAAGAAATGATGAGAGGAAGGAGCAATAGTTATGGTTGCCCCAGCATGTGGGAGGTGCAACAAGCTCGAGAGATGAATGTAAGTGGGAAAATGCACGTGATTAATAAGAACGAGGAAAGTGGGAAGCTAAAAGATATGGTGAAGAAAGTGATAATGAAGAAAGGCAATGGAGGAGGTGAAGGAAACAAAGAAGGGAGGAAGAGGAGAAAGAAGAAGAGAAGATAGAATTAGCATAGGTATGTAGCCACTCGAAGCATGACCATACAATGATGCAAAATAGAAGGGAGAAGAAGAGAAGGAGAAGGGAAATCTAGCATAGGTATGTAGCCACTCTAAGCGTGACCATACAACAATGTAGGAAAAAAAGAAGGGGAGAAAGAAGAGAAATAAAGAAATAGGAAGGTAATCTAAGAACGTGTGAAGTGGTGAAGATCAGGTCATGAGTGACTAGGTGGCACGGTGATGCGGCTAGGATTCTGATAATTGGTGTAGCTAGATAGCTCCTAGAAATAGTGGGGTGTGGATGTGAAAGACTTGAATGAAGGTGTGGGAGAGGAATGGGAGGAGGTGCAGTGCTTAAAACTCCAGAAGAGGTGGCATGTGTGGATCATGGAGGAAGTGTGCCATCTACCATGTTATTAATGAGGCTTTCAAAGGTGCGATAGTGGTCGATGTCATGCCTCGATTGTCGATGGTAAATGTAAAATTGGTTTTCCTTGTAATTCCTTGGCTTGGGGTGAAGGGGGTCGATGGGATGGATTTTTAGTAACTCGAGGAGTCCTACATGCATCAGTTGGTGAAAAGTGTGGGAGAGCGGCTCTAAAAGTATAGGTGTGGGATAAATGTATGGCTCAAGTGGCGATGAGCATGAGGGATGTGGGGTAGGCCTGAGTGGTTGGACCATGGACCTAGAATCCGGTGGAGGGTGTGTGTAGGAGCGAGGGATAGGAATGGAAGAAGGTGAAGGAATACGGGTCATAGTAGAATGGCGTGGAGGGGAACGACATCGACAATGACTCAAGTGTAACTCGAGGTTGTCGAGTTGGGAGAGGATCTATTGGATATCAATGGGAGGGGGTGATGGAATCGAGGTAGGTGGGGAGCAGGATTCTAGTGTAATAATGGGGTTGGGATACAGGTGCATATATGAGAATGGATGAGGGAAATGAGGAGGAGATTGGAATTGGTGAGTTGGTGGTGGAGCAAGCTAAAGCAGAATACCACAAAATGGGGATGGGGGTATCTAGAGAATGGGTGGTGCATGGGATGGCTGTAAGGAGCGACGTGGCTGAGATGGGTGAACACGCGAAGGGACGACCTAAGAAATATGCTAGTGAAGGGATTGGTCATAAGGTGACATCCCACTCGATAGGGGTGGAGGTAATCCTGAGGATTGTAAGCGAGTAGGTGAAATTCCCCTGTTGGGAGGAAAATAGCCAAGTGGAGGTCATCGAGCTGAAGAAGCTGGTAGATAAGGATCTCATTCATCAACTAATGGAGGAGGGGATGAGCCTCGTGCATGAGGGTATGGTGGGTGGGAATGTTCCTCCTTATCTATAAAGGAGGAGAGGGAAATATGACTATCATTAAGAGCAAGGAGAATAGGAGGAATCCCTATGGTCTGGTGAGTGAGGTCGAGGTGATGTCTCATGAGCTGAATGTGATGATAAGGATGATTGATGAACATGAACATGGTTGGGTGGTATTGCAAGATCGATCAGGGTAATCGATATTGGAGGGAGCATCAAAATGTTTTGCATGATGGGAGGGTGGTATGTTGGAGGTGTAGATTTGAAGCAATGTATATTTGTAAAGGTACCATAGTTGGTAATGGAAAACCTACAAGATAATAAGATACCAACAACATAAAAATGATATATAAAGCAAAAATGTTTCTATCATGTAACAGAAAGTGCAAAGTGTGTGTTGGGTACAATGTGGATTGTGAATATGTGAGTGAGGTGATATATACAACATAATGATGATAGTATGTGCAACCACTGGTGATGTGTACCTAGGCTAGCTAGGCATTGAATGTGTATAGGTGGATAATGTTAATAGGTTTGGGCTCTATGAGTCCTTCGAGGTTGGCCAGTTGATAGGCCCCATAACCAAATTTGTGTGTGACAATGTAAGGACCCAACCAATTTGGGGTGAATTTGTCTCATTGTTGGTAGGGTTGACTAGTGATTTATTGGTTCTCTTTGAGAACCAAGTCATCGATCTAAAATTTGTGTTGGTGTACCTTACTATCATAGGCACGATGAAGATGATCTTGATAAACACATGTGTGCTCTATGGCATGGATGCGATGCTCATCTAAGAGCGTTAATTGGTCTAGCCTAGCTTGATGAGTAGTGTCATCGTCAATGAAGTCCTTCATAGAGATGCAAAGAGAAGGTATCTCAAGTTCTAGGGGCATAATGGCTTCGGTGCCATAGACCAAAGAAAAGGGTGTTGCCCTAGTAGGAGTATGGATGCTTGTGTGGTAGGCCCACAAGGCCAATGGAATTTGATTATGCCAATCACGATGAGATTCTATGACTATTTTTTGAAGGATAGCATAGATAGTTTTGTTAGTAGCCTTATCTTGGCCATTACCTTATGGGTAGTATAGGGTAGAGAAGCTATGGTGAATGTTAAATTTGGTGCATAGGGCATGGACAGTTTTGTTTTTGAAAGGGGTGCCATTGTTGGAGATGATTTGTGAGGGAATTCCAAAGTGACAAATGATATGATTAGTGATGAATGCCATGATTTTAGCTCTTGTTGTTTGAACAAGTGGGATAACTTTGACCCACTTTGTAAAATATTCAATGGCAGTGATGATAAATTTATGATTGCTCGAGGAAGCAGGTAAGATTTATCCAATAAGGTCTAGGCCCCATTGTGAGAAGGACCACATGGATTGGATGGGTTGGTGAGTGTCTTTGTGAGGTTTTAGTTGATGCACCATTTGATGTACTCACAACAATCGTGTTCCATTTTTGGCCAATAGTAGCCCATGCATAAAATGCACTTAGTGATGGCCATGCCACTGAAGTGGCCACCACAAGTTCCATCATGGATCTCTTGGACCACTCATTGAGCTTCATGTGGCTCTAGGCAACGTAAAAGGATGCCATCATGACTACGGTGGTAAAGGATGTCCTCTAGTAGTGTGTAATAAATCACCCTTTGTTTGAATACCTAACGATGGTGAGCATGTGGTAAATCACAAGGAAGGAAGCCTAATTTGATATAATCCTTGATCTGAGAAAACCAAGGATCATGTGGTTCGATGTGGATGATATGGATGCCATCATCATCGATGGGGGACAAAGGTGAAATAGTAGATTGTGTTAAGGTATGGATAGACACATGTGTCATGTTAGAGAGGGGGTTTTATAGTATTAAATATCCTAAGGAATCCATTGTGTTAACAAAATGATTTGAGGAGTGAGGAGCGGCTCGATATCATACCACTCAAGTTGAGCAAGTAATTGTTGGGATTTTTTTGTATTTTTGGAGGATAGGGCATCTAAATTTCCAAATCTCCTTGACTTGATTTATGATGAGAAGAGAATCATTAATGATTTGAAGGCATATAATGTGCATAGAGAGCACTTATTTCAAGCCAAGAATTAGGGCTTCATATTCAACATTGTTATTTGTGCAAGGAAACCCTAATTTGAAGGAAAATGGGAGAGGTTCCCCATCAGGTGTGAAAAATACGATTCTAGCACCCCTAGCGTGAGTGCAATGGGAGCCATCAAAGAAGAGTGTTAAGTTAGCTAGTATTTTGAGTTCAATATATTCCTCAGCTTTAGTGATGTGGAAGATGGAATCATCGAGAAGTTGAATAAGGAGTGGTTGGTTGTCAAGCAATGGAGCCTCAGCGAGTTGGTCGATGATGACTTGTCCCTTGATGGACTTCTGAGAAATGAATTCGAGGTTGAATTCAGTAAGAAGCATAATCCATTTAGCGGTGTGGGAGTTATGGTAACTCTTGTTCATCATGTAGCATAATGGATTATCATGAGCAATGACAAAGGTAGTGTGGTTAAGCATGTAATGGCATAGTTTTTATGTCACAAAGATGACAACCAGGTATAACTTCTCCATGTAGGCGTATCGGGTTTCATAGCTGACTAGAGTACGACTGATATAATAGATGGCTTGCTCATGATTGAGGGCATTCTTTTGAGCTAATAGAGTGTTGAGTTCAAAATTTATAGCATATATGTATAAAAATAATGATAATTGTAGGTGTGGAAGAGATAGAACTGGTGGTGATGTGAGGTAGGATTTGATGGAGTCAAAGGCTTGCTGATAGTTGGTATCCCATTTGAAGGCAACCCCTTTTTGTAAAATGTGGTTAAATGGTTTACATTTATCAGATAATTGGGCAATAAAACAATGAATGGATTGAATTTTTCCCTGTAGACTACGTAGTTGCTTGAGATTTGTGGGTGGAGGTATCTCGATGATGGCTTTGACTTTGTTGGGGTCTACTTCAATGCCTTGCTGAGAGATAATGAACCCCAATATCTTACCTGAAGTGACACCAAAGACACACTTATTTGGGTTTAGTTGTACATTATGTTCGAGAAGGCGATCAAAGATCTTGTAAATATGAACAATATGTTGGGGTATTCATACATAAATCAACATATAAATATATATTTGTATGATTAATCCATGGAACGTGATGTGTAATAGATGGTGATTGTACATTAGTAGCACGTAGGATAGGTGGTGATAGTAAGAAGTCTTGCAATGAAGGTGTAGAGAAGATGTATGTGAAGTTGATGAAGTTTGGATTGGGAACCTTGGTGTGATATGTAAGATATGTATATATAAGTGGAAAGAATAAATCAATGTCAACCATGTTAAAAAATGTGGTGGATATGGTGTCAGATAATGAGTTTGAAGATGAAGACTGAGGAGTAAGCGAATGACATGGCAAATTTAAAGGTGGGCGTAGCACCATGGGTGGAGAATGAGGTTGAGTTATAGAACTGTGAGTTTTTTATTGATGAGACAAATATATAAATGAATGCGTAGGTGGTGGAAGGGAATACAAAGAAGTGTGCTCTGAGAAAGAGTAGCAAATATATCAACTAACTCATCAATATAGTAAAAAATGGTAGTGTCAAAAAATAGTGTTTCTTGGAAGAAGATGCACAAAAAATTGATGGTAGAATGAGGAGAAGGACTCTCATATAGGATGTTAGTGTCGATATATTCTTCCAATGAGTGTGTAGAAATTGGTGGAGGATTCAGGAAGATATCTTGAATCTCATATTCGAGCATATGAATAGTTGTAGGGTGATATCCTAACCCATATTTATCGGTGGGTAATTGAACATGAGGGTTGATAGGCATTTGCAAGCCTTGCTAATAACATCCTAATATAAATCCATGCCAATAGAAACACTAAAGATAGTGTAAAACAAAGTGTGGGTTGAACATGTGGTCTAAGGTACTACAAAAACTAGACGATGATGGTGGAGGTATAGCTATTGGGAGCAATGAGTCTTGACCTGTGTAGATGAATTTGGTATGATTATTCAATGGATTGAGAGGAAAGGTAGTGCCAATGGTTAGAATTGAAGCCGAGGGGTGACCAAAATTATGGGTATATTAAATTGTAGGAGGACATATGCGAGCGTCATGGATACTATTTTCACCTGAACTTGAGTTCATCATGAAAATAGAGACTTGGAGTGACATATGAGATGGTAAATGAGGTTGTGATTTTGAGTCAAAAGAACAATATGAAAGCTAGGAATCACAGATGGTGGAAGTAGAGTAATGGAATAGTTGGTCATTGATATGAGAGATTTGCTACTTCCACAACTTTCATCTCGTTCTTTGTAGTGGACGGGATTGGATGACTTGCATGGGATTCAATTCAATTGTAGTGGACGAGATTGGATGACCCGCATGCAAAAAATATGAGGTGGGGGGAATAGGCTTGGGTTTCAAACTATGAGAATATGTGAATATCGAGTTCAAGGATGAAAAGGAAGAGGGGGTGTTTGAGGAGTAGAAATAAGAGGAGGCTTTGTGGAGGAATATGGATGAGATGAAGTTGGAGACCACAAATATGGTGGTGAAAAAGGCACAGATATGGGAGGTGGATTCATGGAAGAAGGCTAAGAGGGAGGAGGAGACAAAAAAGAAGGTGGCACGAAAGGTAGGGATGGAATATGGGGATACATAGAGGAGGATGAAGGTATGTGAGAAGAATATGTAGGGGGACATGCAAGTGTCCCTGATGAACTATGTAGTGGTAAAATAGTTGTAGGAGAAGGCGTAGAGGTCTCTACCTGATGATGTGAAGAAATATGGAGGACCTATGTAAAAGATGACAAAGGTCTTGGTGGGAGGTCCATAATTTTACAAAACTTGAATAGGTCACCATAGGATAGGATACAATGGACAAGTCCATCATACACATACTTGAGATAGTGATACAAGGTGGAAGGAACGTATTACATGTCTCTAATCCATGGTCATACAAGTAAGATATTCTAATGCATCTCACCTTGAATAACATGGAATAAAATGGAGATGGTCCTAATGCCTATGTGGATAGGTAGGATGATAGAACCTACTGTGGGTCGCATGGAACCATAGAAAGTATGAAGGTTGAGTGATGGCATGGTGAAGTGGGTAGGTGGAATATGAAGGTGATGAAGAGCAATAGTGGAGATGATGCTAATGGAATAACTAGTATCAATGAGGACACTCTTGTAGGTGATGTCATTGATGATCATATGGATATGGAGGGGAGGATCAACTACCTCACCCACAAGTTTTATAATATTATGGTCATTAAATATAATGGAGGGTTGCATTCAATGGGGAATGTTCCCTAAGAAGTTCACAAATACGTTGGTATCATGAGTTTCAAGATCGATGGATCGAATAATATCATTCAATGCCTTGTGATGGGGTTGAGATTATTGTAATAGATTAAAAATGGATAGCTGATTAGGGTATTGTGTAGTTGATACATGAGGTTATCATGAATAGTGATGATGTTTTATGGTAGGGATGATGAATATTGTGATTCTATAGGGAATTAGGGGGAAGTGAATGGTACTGGGGGTGAAGCGATGGGTGCATCCTGGAGTGTTAGGTAGCACTGGGTATGAGTGGTGAGGTTAATCATGCCAACCACTCCACATGAGGGAGGATCACATTGAAAATTATTAACTTACCTAGATTGGTTTCTTTGGGGATTGGTCCCCTCATGTACTATTATTGGGTTCTGATAGATACCCAAGTTTTGGTTTTATGGTGCGAGAGGGTTTGACACCTGAATGGTACCTCGATCAATGAGGTCCTCAACTAGGTTATGAAAGGAGTGATATGACTCTATATCATGGTTGCACTATCGTGGTATGTGCAAAAGACCTGATCAATATACCCATGATGCTTGGGTTGATTTAGATAAATAGGTTGAATGTCAGGTAAGGTAATATGACCTGCATCATATAATATTTGAAATAGAGCTAGCAAGGGCTTAGAGAGTGGAGTCAAATTGCACTATGGAAGCTGGGGATGAAGACTACAAGTTTGCTATGGTTTATATGGAAGGGGAATGTTAGTTTGAAATAACTACTGTTGTGGAGGAGGAGGTCATGATATTGATGAAGAAGCTGGAGAAGCTACTACCACTACATTAGTTTATGATGGTCTTGAAAAGGGTTGATTTGGTGTGTTTTTATTGAAGAAAAATTTGAAGTTGTAATATGGTTTCTATCTAAGTTTAATATTGCTAGGTTAGCCTTTGATGTCCTTGATGACCTTGGCTTGAGCAATGACTTCAAAAAATGTATAATTTTTATGAAGTTACAGGGGTGTAGAGATATTATTATGGTAGCTCTTAGCAAATAATGTGACTAGATTGAAAAATGGGAAGCTATGAGCTAGGTCATGGATGAATTATATCCATAATGACACAAAATCTATGACTGGTTCATCCTCAACCTGTCATAAGGCATAGATATCAAAAAAAGTTTATTTTCTTCTTGATATTTATGAAGTGTTCCAAAAATGAATTGGCTAACTGTTGAAACATGAACATGCTATGACATAGGAGCATGTTGTACCAATCAAGGGTTTGTCCCCCAAGGGAGAGATAAAAGGTACGTAACATGAGGGGATCATTGTTGTATAGCATATAATAGGTGAAATGATAATTAATAATGTATTCTCGTGGGCCCTCTTTACCTTTGTACTTGTAAAAATTCAAAATCTCAAAGAGATATGGGTAAGGAGGAATAGGAACTAATGGGTGAACGTGTTCATTGCATACCTCATTGTATGTGGGTTTTTAAGGCCCATAACCAGTTGTGTGAAGATTTAGCATCTTGACTTCCTTTTGTAAGAGTTGATGTTTAGGTGATGAAGGTGCTATGAAATGTGATGAAGTAGTCATAGATTAAGAGTGAGGAGGATATTGAAGCTGTTGTTCTTCCCATTTTGAAGTAGAAATGTACTGTAGGTGTCCATGTGGATTTGGTTGTTGAAAGGTGTAAGATTCCAAAGCAGATGGGATGCTCTATTGTGGAGAAGGCATATGCTAGGAATGCTAATATTATGGTTGTGAGGTTTGTGGTTTTTGCACAGGGTTCTACTATAATGGTTTTGCAATGGAGTAAAAAGACCAAGAAGGAGGTGTAGTAAAAAAGTTAGGTGTGGTATACTATGGTGGAGGTAGTGGTGTAGGGATATATGGTGGAAGTGGTGTATGAGTGAGCAATGAGTGGAGAATTCAGGCTCAGCAAAGTAGATTGGGGGATTAGAAGGATAAGACATGTAGTGTGGATCATAGGTAGAAAAGGGGATGGAAGGTGGAACCTAAAATTGTGGAGGTGGAGGAAGTTGAAAGGTGGAAGTAGATGAAGGTAGAGGAGGAGCAGGAAATGGCATGCCATACATTCTAAAATAGGGGAATGTAGGTGGGGGTAACGACGAGGAAGGAGTGTAGGTCTCAAAGATGGAAACTTGAGAGGATAGTGTGGTGAACATATCCATAAAGGTTTGCAGAAACATGACTTGTTGATGTTGGTAATATTGGAATTTTTGTTATTGAGAAGGTGGTTGTGATGTTGTATTTAAATATGGAAAGAATGATTGTTGGGAAGATGGTTATTGTGATGCTTAGGAAGTATAATGATGTGATGATGTGGATGGGGTACATAATTGCTACAACAAAGATTATTATGGAGGGAATTGTGATGAGGGCATCTAAGTTTTTAGGGTGGAAGACGAGGGATCTGAGAACATCCATACGATAGGTGCAGACGATGCACCCTCGAGGAAAGGAAGATTGAGTAAGAAAGATTCATTCTCAAAAAGGAAATGATATAGATTCTAAAAGAAAGGATGCACAAAGGTAGGTGAGGTAGGTAAAGTTTCATCACCGATTGTAAAGAAGGAATGTGGGTTTCCCAGAATGGTGTAAATTATGTGGTCACAAAATATGGAAGGTGGATTAGGTGAGGGTGAGTGGGGAAGAAGTTGATGATCTTTTTTGGATGAGGTGGAAAGCATGTTGCTTGAGATGGAAGTCTCACCATGAGATATAGTGCATATGTGAAGTGATTCAGAACTTGTAAGTAGATTAGGTGTGAGTGTGGAAGCTTTCCTTTTGAAGGGAGGGGGAGGAGTAGACTGACTGGAGGTCACACAAGAAGCCTCTTGCTCAAGGTACACTTGTTTGTACACTTGGATATGAGTGATAATAGGCATGTTGATGTGTAATAAAATTAGGTTCTCAAATTATTTAGAAATAGAAATCTAAAGTTGTGGGTGTATTCTATGTAAATTTTTTGGTCAACCTTATAAAATTTGTGAAGTTTTTGTGTCTCAGAATAGAGTTCACATGCTGCTATGTGAACTAGAACTATAGAAACCTGGTTTGCATAGTGCTATGCAAACTGGACCCAGATAATGAATCTAATAGAAAACTAAAAGTGACAGGCTACAAATAGCCAATAGATGGGTTGCTAATAGGTGAATGTGCTAAAACTAGTTTTGTGAGCATGCAAACAAAGCATAACTAGAATCAATTCTAAATACAAAAAATAAATATTTATTTATTTTTATGTGTTATGATGTTTATTATTTCTTCTAGAAAGTATCGCAAGAAGTGGAATGAATACTAGAAATAATAAGAGTGTCATCGATACAGAACCTCTTGCAACACCCAAGGGTGCACAAAATAGAATGGTGTCTCAATAGGCATGTGACAACCTAAGTGGAAAGGTGCAGTAAAATGATAACCAAATGGAGGAACTCAAAATGTGCTAATGAGTTTATAAACCTGTCACGAGAAGAGGGGGTACTATCTAGGACCTACTACAAGTCCAACTGAGCGATCACTTCACTCGCGGGTGAGCTTAGTCAAGAACAACAGTTACCTACTTACTAATTATGTGAGCCTTATGAATCAAGGTATCAAATCCTATCCTACTTTAAAGGTTCCTTATGGTGATGAATTCTAGAAAACCTATCTCAAGAGTAGGGGATTTTTTGGTGATGAAGTCTAGAAAACTACTCTTGGGGGCTACTATGGTGTCTATGGGGCGAGCTGGTGGAAGGAGATGAATTCCAACATCACCAGTCTTGAGTGATAGATTGGGAATTAAGTCCAATATCACCACTATGTATACCATGTGAATGCATGATGGTGCATTTGCTACCTACGCTTGACTAGACAAGTGATTAGTGGAGAAGTCAAACTGAGCAAAGTAGTGTGGAGGATTAGAAGGATAAGACATGTAGTATGAATCATAGGTAGAAAAAAGGATGGAATGTGGAACCTAAAATGATGGAGGTGGAGGAAGTTGAAATGTGGAAGTAGATGAAGGTGGAGGAGGAGCAAAAAATGGCATGCCATAAATTTTGGAAGAGGGGAACATAGGTGGGGGTAACAACGAGGAAGGAGTGTAGGTATCAAAGATGTAAGCTTGAGAGGATGGTGTGGTGAATTTATCCACAAAGGTTTATAGAAAGATGATTTTTTGATGTTTCTGAGATTGGAATTATTGTTATTGATAAGGTGGTCATGATGTTGTATTGAAAAAATAAAAAGAATGATTATTGGGAAGATGGTTATTGCAATTCTTGGGAAGTATACTGATGTGATGAAGTGGATGGGGTACATTGTTGCTGCAACAAATATTATTGTGGAGGGAATTGTGATGAAGGCACTTGAGTTTTTAGGGTGGAATATGAGGGATATGAGATCATCCCTATGGTAGGTGCAGATGAAGCACCCTTGAAGCAAGGATGATTGAGTAAGGAAGAGTCATTCTCAAAAAGGGAATGGGATATATTATGAAAGAAAGGGTGCACAAAGGTGAGGTAAGCAAAATTTCCTCATTGATTTTGAAGAAGGAAGATGGGTTTACCAGAATGATGTAAATGACATGGTTGCAAAATGTGGAAGGTGTATTAGGTGAGGGCGAGCAAGGAAGAAGTGGATGATATTTTTCAAATGATGTGAAAAGCATGTTGCTTGAGATGGAAGTCTCACCATGAGATATAGTGTATATGTGAAGTGATTCAGAACTTGTAAGGATATCAGGTGTGAGTGTGGAAGCTTCCCTTATGAAGAGAGGGGGAGAAGTAGACTGATTGGAGGTCATGTGAGAATCCTCCTCCTCAAGGTGCTCTTATTCATACACTTGGCTACGAGTGATAATAGGCATGGTTTTGTGTAATACAATTAGGTTCTCAAATTATCCAAAAATGGAAATATGAAGTTGTGGGTGTATTCTGTATAAATTTTTTGAACAACCTTGCAAAATTTAGGAAGTTTTTGTGTCTCAGAATAGAGTTCGCATATTGCTATGTGAACTAGAACTATAGAAACCTGGTTTGCATAGTGCTATGCAAACTGGACCCAAATAGTAAATTTGATAGAAAACTAAAAGTGACAGACTATAGACAGCTAATAGATGAGCTGCTAATAGGTGAATGTGCTAAAACTAGTTTTGTGAGCATGCACACAAAGCATAACTAGAATCAATGCTAAATACAAAAAATAAATGTTTGCTTGTTTTTATGTGTTATGATGTTGATTCTTACTTCTAGAAAGTATCTCAAGAAGTGGAATGAAATATAGAAATAACATGAGTGTCATCGACATAGAACCTCCTACAATACCCAAGGGTGCACAAAATAGAACGGTATCACAATTGGCAAGTGGCAACCTAAATGAGAAGGTGTAGTAAAATGATAACCAAGTGGGAGTAGATAAAAATGTGCTAATGAGTCCATAAAACTATCAAAATAAGAGGTGGTACTATCTAAGGCCTGCTATAGGTCCAACTGAGTGATTGCTTCACTCTCGGACAAGCTTAGTTAAGAACGATAGTTACCTATTTATTGATTATATGAGCCTTGTGAACCAAGGTATCTAATCCTATCCTACTCTGAAGGTCCCTTCTGGTGATAAATTTTGGAAAACCAGTCTCAAGAGCAAGGTATTGGGAATGAAGTCCAATCTCACCACTATGTATGCCATGTGAGTGTGTGATGGTGTATTTGCTACCATCGAGGTGAAAGCAAAACAACTAACTAGATGCCTTTTCAAAAATAAAACTAACCCTAGATGTGTTTTTGAAATGAAATTAGGTCTACATGCCTTTTCGAAAAAAGAAATTTACTCTATAAAAGCATGGAAACAAGCAAAATAAAGTGCATGAAAAAGAAATTTGACAATTTATCTACGTGCATTAGAAATAAATTGAAACCCTAATTTAAATGCATGAAATGGAAAGTATAATTTACCGAGGGGATTTGGAAAGAAATAGGAAATTTCTAAAACTAAGTGATGTAAAGAACTTAAAACCTTAATTTAAATGCTTGAAAATGGAAGATGCAATTTACCCAAGGGATTTGAAAAGAAATAGGAATTTTTTAATCTAAGTGCTTTGAAAAGAGATGTAAATGACACGAAAGAAATTTGAAAATCCTATGCTAGATGGTTTTTGAAAAGAGATGTACATGCAATTTATTTTTGAAAACCCTATATTAAATGCTTTTTGAAAATAGATGTAAATGACATGAAAGAAATTTGAAAACCCTATGCTAAATGCTTTTTGAAAAGAGATGTAAATGACATGAAAGAAATTTGAAAACCCTATGCTAAATGCTTTTTGAAAAGAGATGTAAATGACATGAAAGAAATTTGAAAACCCTATGCTAAATGCTTTTTGAAAAGAGATGTAAATGACTTACAATTTTTTTTGAAAACCCTATGCTAAATGATTTTTAAAAAGAGATGTAAATGACATGAAAGAAATTTGAAAACCCTATGCTAAATGCTTTCAAAAGAAATTGAAAATTCCTAATCTAAGTGTGATTTGAAAAGGGATTGAAAGTCCTATTTAGTGCATAAAAGGATAATTTGAAAGTGATTTTAAAGGCTTGAAATAAATGACAATGTACCCTAATGAATTGAAAAAGGAATGTAACCTTAATATAAAGGACATAAAGATATTCAAAATGATTCAACTAAACTAATTTTGAAATGATTGAAAACCCTAATTTAATGTGCTTTTGAAAAGAAAATTTGCCAAAATGACTTGATGTATTTGAGAGGGAAATTTATTTTCAAATAAATGATGAAATAGTAAGGTTAAGAGAGAAATACCTGACTCCTGTGGTGTCAGGTGGGCTTCTTGCTATTAATATTGTAGACCTTTGGAATTTCAGGTTGTTCTAAAATAGTTTGGCAAAGTTCACATGCTGAGGTACGAACTGGACTGCTGGTTCGCATGCTGAGGTGTGAACTAAGTTTTGAGGCCTAAAAATTTGAATCTAAGGGTCTGAGGTGTATCTAAAGGATTTTTTGGGTTATGTTTTGTATTCATAGTACCTAAAATAGTAAAATAAAACCATAATATTGAGTCATATTAGCCAAAAAAACTATTCTTTAACAACTTTCGTGGGGTCCCACCAGGCATGCTAGAATGTAACACATGAAAATCACCAATTTGTGCTAAATATTATTTTATTAATATGAAATAAGGTTACATAATGAGCTTCCTCTTAAGAAGAATTTTATCCCTTTTTCACATGAATTTGAGAAAATTTGCTAGTGTCTTTCAATGCCCTCAGTTAATGTGGGCTTCAGTATGCGTGTGCCACCAATAGTGATGTTTGATTCTATTGTTTATACCTACTTTGGACCTACAAAAAGGGTTTAGTTTATTCAGGGGTTTGCATTGGTCAAACCTTATAGTTATGAAGATAAATCAACATAAAAATGAAGGAAAACATAATAAAAATTGATATAAATGTTGTAAAAGTATCCAAGACTAATATGTACCTGATTTGATGTTGTAAATCTACTATAAGGTTGATTCACATAGTGACATGTGAAATGGATCTTGGATTCATAGGCCAGGGTGCAAACTGAGCTGCTATTGATTGTTGGTCAAAACGTGTTGTCCAAACAGGTTCTAGATGATGTCTATTACTGTTTATTGGGTGTAAAATTATTAGAAAAATTTTTGGTATAATTTTGGTAGAGTTTGGGTATGTTGATTGAAATAGAGAGAGATATTAATGAAGGAATTGGTCCTCTATTTATAAAGAAAACCAAGGTCGGGGGGAGTTAGGTGTACTAGACCCTAGAGTCAAGTCCTATCATGGTCAAGTTAGGGTTTGTGAAGTGGCAAGCTTAGTCATCCTTTCACATGCCCTAAGGGAAATATCCTATCCTCACACATGTGTGAGCTAGGGTTAGGGTTAACTTTGGTTAGTTAGTCCCTAGGTTAGGTGAGGGTTGAGTTAGGTATTCTAGAAAATATCCTAACTAATTTGGGGTGCACACATGTGTGAGGACATGTTTAGGGCTAATTTGACTCTTAACCCTAATTAAACTAATTAAGTGATAAAGTGCACTTTAAGTGGAAAGTCACTTGCAAATTAGAATCCTAATTAGCATAATTAGGGTTTTTTTAGGGAATGGTACAAAGGAGGCCCTAATTAGGCATAGGAAAGGGCTCAAGTGACCTTAAGGGGCTTGTAGGTAGCCTTCCTATGAATAGAAAGCATTTTGGACATGTTTTATATAGTTTTGTAGGGTTTTGTGCCTACGAACAACTATGATGACCTATGCGGCCTACGATGGCTTATGATAGCCTACGATGGCCTATGAATGCCTATGCAAGTCTACAAGTGTTTATGCAGGTCTACAAGAGCATGTGTGACTTTTAGGTGTCTAGAGTAGTATCCCTTATAACTCTTTAATTTGGAAATTTAGAAATAATAATAATATTTACAATATAATAATAATATTTCCTAGTAAAAATCCTTATACCTCCAATGGAATTAATTGTAAATATTGTATTTCAATTTGAGTAGTTTAAAATGAAATACTATTTAAAAATAAAAATATATTCTCCTTGATTTTGCTTTCAAATCAATTGAGGTTGATTTTGTATATAAATGTAAATGGAAATGGTGATAATAATTTCAACCTTATACTATCCCTTATTACTCCTTGTGAAATAAAATTAATCAAACCATATAGAATAATACCTTAATGAGCATTTGTTTCACCTTATAACGTGAGTATTAATGCTTTCCTACGAATGACATTCCTTCATGAAAATATAGTGCTACACTTAGACTCCAGTATCGATGTTGGACAGTATGCTCTTAATTCATTACCTTTGCTTATTCTTTGAGTGCTATAATGGATTGATAAGTATGACCTTGGACTATGTACTTCATTTTATTCCATGGTGCCTTCTTCTATTCCAACATGTGAAGTTTCAAGCATTTAATGCTAGGTGGCGCTTTATGGCAGTACATAACTATGTGCTCTTTTAGTGATTCTATGAACAAATGAAATATAGTGAGTCGACGATGGCCACTTAGTTGGAATCATCATTTCTGGTGGGTGATATACGTGATCTTATCTCCCATTAGTGATGCTCCTTGATTGTGCACTTATCTTTACTTTATCCTAACCAAAAATATTACATGTACTAGATATTGACCTACTTCAACCGAGAGTTGTTGAATTTGAATTATCAACTACCTATCTGCTTGCATTTTCTTAGGTGTTATGTTTGATGTTGAATACGTAATAATTTCCTCTTTCTAACCAGACATGAATGTGATTCTCCTAAAACTTTCAATGTGCACCCTCTTCTGCTACTGATGCGCTTTCAATTTTTTTTCTTTCAACAACATTTATCTGTGACCCTATAACACTGCTCTCTCCATAATGATTCACTCCACTGCAAAAAAATGACTCCTCATTGCTAAAAAAAAGTCATCTAGGATGCTACCAATGTTCAATTTTACCAAATATTGATTTTTCCACATATCCTTTATTCATTGCATTGGTGACCGTTTACCTCTAACATGCGTAATAGTTAAGAGCTCTGTGAAGTCGATGGTGAGTGATGAAACTCTAATGAGTGTTATATTTCATGTGGTGCTCCTTTTTGACACCTTTACCTTGATAATACCTCTTATCCTAATAAGACAAGTTTGATAATCCTTGCACGAATAATAATTTGAGTCTAAAAATATAACGTCTTTCCTTCTACTAAATGGAACTACTACTCCAACATAATTATGACGATGAACTATGGTACTGTTTACTTAACATGCAAATTCACCAATGCATACTATGTAGATTAAATAACCATTTGGGAAACGACTCTCTTGCTTTTGTAACAGGTCCAAAATGGCATGTGAAAAAATGTTTAAATTTTCTCTAAAATAGTACTCATGTGATCCACGTAACACTCACAGTCAACCTTTAAAACTGCAACATTGATTGTTGTTCATCCACATTGATTGTTACAAGGTGGTGGCATTCCTTTTGCTATTGAAATTGCATGTGACTCCTCTAACCAAATTTATTTGGTATTTTTTATTAGAAAATTAAACCATATTTGATACTAGAAAGATCTTTGACAGTTATTATCACCAAAATCTGATCATAGATCTTTGACATCCGATCACCGTAAATTTCTAGCATGTGTAGTTAATGCCAGTAGTTGCAATTGGATGAAAACCCTAATTTAGAATTGATTGAATGTCAAAAGGCTGGTAAGAATTTCCCTCCTTCCCTTGTTACAAATTTGAGAGTATAGAAGAGTAGAGAGCAGGCTGGAGAACAACGGGGCTGTAGAATAGAGTAGAAAAAAATATAGGAAGGAGAAAAGAGAAGACACATAGAGAAGAACCTGAAGGAACACTTCAAAGAGTGTGGAGGTGAAGCTACAACATTCAAATAATCCTGTTTGAGTTAAACTTGGAACTTCGCTTGTAGATGATTGTGCAAAGGTTCCATTATTTTACATTATAAAACTGTAGCTGCAATATATTTAATGGTTGGATAATATAAGATAGATTTCTATTTTGATATTTTAGCTTTCATGTGATTAAGTTACTGTGTGTTTAGAAAATCCTTGACAGGGCTGGAAAATAGATGTCGTGTTATTTCGGGCAAGTTATGCACCGAAAAATCCCTTGATCGCTTTGAACTTAGAAAAACCTTGTTCGCCCTTAGTTCTTCCAAAAATAACATTTCACCCATTCATCCTCTAAAAAAGCATTTTCGAACAAACTATGTTTCGAAAAGGAATATTGCCCCCTTTTTCTTCGAATTTGTCTGGGATTATTTTTGTCGTAAAAACAAATCAAAAGTGGATGAAAATCATTTTCATCCCGAAATCACTTCCAAGCTAGGCAAAAATCATTTTCACCCTGAAATTGTCTTTGGCATGGGCAAAAATCATCTTTGCCCTAAAATTGACTGTGATTTATTTTTAATTAATCTATTTTTCGTGATTGTTCTTTGTTATGTGAAAGGTGTTTGATAAATTATTTTCTCCACCATCGTTTGTTTTATCTTTCAAATTGGTATCAGATCTAGAGCCCTCCTTTGAATAATAAGAAGCAATGAATTTTGATAGCAACTCTTTATAGTTGCAGATCCCATAGTTCAATGGTAAAAATTATGATTACTGAAGCATTCAGATGAAGATCTTATTTGGGTCTCAAGAGCTATGGGACCTGGTGTAGAATTGTTACACAGAACCTACAGATGTAGTAGCATTGAGTGCCCTCTCCCAAGTGGAGTTAAATTTCCTAAAAAATAATTGAAAGGACCAGAAGACATTATTTTACATAATGCAGGTGGTCGAAGAGACAATATTCTTGCAAATAGCAGCAACAACCAAATCGAAGGAGGCACGGGAAATATTAGCTAGCTTCTCCCAAGGCACCAAAAAAGTGAAGTTGGTGTGGTTGTAGATTCTGAGAAGGGAGTTCAAATATATCCAAATGAGTGAGTTAGAATCCATTAGTGACTTCTTTACTTGGATAATGGGTGTCATCAATCATATGAGGATGAATGGCAAGAATGTGGATAACTAGAGGATTATGGAGAAGATACTGAGGAGCCTACTAGAAAGGTTTGACTCAATGGTGATTGCAATCAAAGAATCAAGGGATTTGAAAACCCTATCCATGGATGAGCTAATGCATTCTCTGCAAACACATGAGTAGAGGCTAAGTCGATCATCTCAGTCCTCGTTGGAGCAAGCATTCAATATGTAGGTCTCATTTCGAGACGATAGCAGAGAAGAATCCCATCAAGGAGCTTACAATTATAAAAAAGAAAGAGGATAGAATAGTAGAGGCAAGCTTGGAATATGCCATAAGCAAGGATGAAAGTCAAAATCTAATGATGGAGAGACCAACTGCAACTTCCATCAAGTAGGAGGAAGAGGTAATAGAAAAATCAGCAAGGAGGATCTAATTAGAGGTATGATAAATAAAAAATTTAATGTTATTATTGGAAGAAATTTGGTCACTATAGCTATGAGTGTAGAAAGAAGTTGGTCAAGGATAACAAAAAACAAGCCCACTACAAAAAAAAGCAGAGTGTAGAGATGCTTGAGGGAATATGCTATTAACTTGCAGTACCAAGGAGGAGAGTTAGAAGAATACCCGATTTCTCAACAATGGGTGCAAAAACCACATGATTGAGAACAAAGATATTTTCTCACAACTTAATGAAATAATCAAGTCTAAGGTGAAGATAGGGAACAACAACAAGGTTCCTATAATGGGTAAAGGAAAAATATTTATCCGCACTAGGCAAGTGAAAGGAAGCAAATCACTAATGTCTATTATGTGCCTGGATTGAAGCATAACTTTTTTAGCATTAGACAACTTGTGCAGAAGGGGCACACTTTACAATTAAATAATGAAGCCTGTACCATTAGATACAAAGAGCATGGGTAAATTACAACTATGTCCATGACAAAGAACAAAATGTTTTCCCTTAAAATAAAGAATGAATTGTTGTTGTCACTTAGTGCAATTGTGAAAGATGCTACCTGGTTGTGGCATCTTAGATTTGGTCACCTGAGTTTTAGTGGCCTAAAACTGCTACACAAGAAATAGATGGTGAAGGGTTTACCCCTCATAGAGTATCCAAATCAAACTTGTGAAGGTTGCCTAGTCAGCAAGCAGCACAGGGATGCGTTTCCTTTAGGATAGACTTGGAGAGCTTCACATCCATTGGAGCTAGTACATTCTGATATTTACAGTCCAATGTAAATCAACACATTTATTGGTAACACATATTTTTTGACTTTCATTGATGATTTTAGTCGAAGAACATGGGTTTATACCATCAAGCAAAAGTAAGAGGCTTTCTATAAATTCAAGAAGTTCAAGGCTCTGGTTGAGAAATAAAGTGGCTATTATGTGAAGACTCTTGAAACAGATGACGGAGGTGATTACATCTCTAATGAATTCCATAACTTTTTTAAGCAAAATAGAATTCATAGGCATCTCACAACAAAATACACACCACAACAAAACAATAATGTAGAGAAAAAATAGAACTACTATGGAAATAACAAGAAGCATGTTGAAGACCAAGGGATTGCCATATGAGTTCTGGGCAGAAGTTGTATATTGTGCAATTTATTGACTGAATAGGTATCCCACAAAGAGTGTGAAGGATAATATTTCTCAATAATCCTAGAGCAACCATAAGCCGAGCATGGCTCATTTAAAATTTTTTAGGTGCATAGCATATGCACATGTTCTAGGTGAGAAGAAAAAGAAGCTGAATGACAAGGTGGAGAAATGCATCTTCGTTGGGTATAGTGAAGATTCAAAGGCATATAGGTTGTATAATCCTATCACGAAGAAACTGATTACCAACCGAGATGTGAAGTTCCTGGAGGATGAAGCTTGGAACTAAAAATCAAAGACTGGCCAACCAGAGCCATCAATTATCAATCTTGAGGATGTGGAAGAAGAAAAAGTGCATCCACCTGTAGCTTCAAGCAGTAACACTGGAGCTAGCAACAACACTGCCTCATCATTACGATCACCTCAACTTACAAGTAGGATCTCAAATTTGAGGGCACTAGCAAATAAAAGGAGCTTGCAAAATATTTATGAGGTAATATGAAATCAAATAGATGAAGAACATTATGATTTTGCTTTATTTTTTGAGTGTGATCCAATTTCATTTGAAGAAGCAATTCAAAATTAGAAATGGATGTAATCTATGGATGATAAGATAGAGGCCATAAATATGAATAAGACATGGTAGTTGATGGATCTTCCAATAGGGAAAAAGACCATTAGATTCAACTGGGTATATAAAATCAACTTTAATGCCCAAGGTGAGGTTGATAGGCATAAGGCCATATTGGTGGTAAAAGGCTACAAGCAAAAGCTAGGGATTGACTATCATGAGGTGTATGCACATGTAGCAAGACTTGATACAGTCAGAATTATCCTGACATTGATAGCCTAGAAGGGTTGGAATATTTACCAGATGGATGTCAAGTTTACCTTCCTCAATGGAGTGTTGTAAGAGGAGGTCTACATAGACCAGCCACCTGGCAATGAGCTAGAAGGGCAAGAAGGAAAAGTATTGAAGTTGAAGAAATATCTATATGGGTTGAAACAAGCACCCAAGGCTTGGTACAATCGGATTGATATCTATTGTTAGGATAATGGGTTTATGAAATGCCCATATGAGCACACCTTGTATATGAAGTAAAATGTATAGGGGGATATGATGATAGTTCGCTTGTATATAGATGATATGATTTACACTGGCAATAACAATGTACTATTTGACCAGTTTAGAATAGCCATGAAGAAGAAGTTCAAAATGACGAACTTAGGCATGATGAATTACTTTCTAGATATTGAAGTTGACCAGTCCATGGATGGCATCTTCATTTCTTAGGGTAAGTATGCAAAAGATATCCTGAAGAGGTTTAATATGGAGGACAACAAATCTACCATCACACCAGTTGCTACAGGTCTGAAGCTAAGCAAGAATGATTGTGGCAACAATATTGATCCAACATTCTACAAATAACTTATTGTAAGTCTGATGTACCTAAATGTAACTAGACCAGATTTAATTTTTACAGTGAGTTTGATTAGTTTATTTATGGAAGCACCAAAGAACATTCACTTGCATATTAGGAAAGAATTTTACGATACGTCAATGGGACCAGGAACCATGGAATATTTTATGCTAGAAAATATCAACTTGAACTGGTTGGCTACACTGATAGCGATTGGGCTGGAAACATAAATTATCAGAAGAGCACTTCCAAGTATGCTTTCCATCCTAGATTAGGAGTAGTTTTGTGTTCCTAAAAGAAGCAACCCATAGTTGCATTATACACTACAGATCAGAGTATGTTGCCACCACTTCAGTTGCATGCTAGGTAGTTTGGCTAAGGAGAATTTTGAGTGAGTTGAATCATCCATCGGAAGGGGCAACAACTATTTTTTGTGACAACAATTCCACCATAGCAATATCAAAGGATCTAGTGTTTCATGGTAGAACCAAAAATATTTATATCCAATACCATTTCATCAGAGAGCTAGTGAAATCTAACAAAATTGAGTTACTATTTTGCAGGTCAAAAGAATATGTTCTAGATATTTTCACAAAACCTTTGGAGGAAGACTTCAATAGGCTATGGAAAATACTGGGTGTCAAAGATTTTATGAAATATTATTTAAATGAGGATGTTAGAAAATTAAACCATATTTGACACTAGAAATATCTCTGATAGATCTTATCATCAAAATTCAATCACAAATCTCTGACATTCGATCACCATAAATTTCTAGCTTGCATAGTTAATGCCAGTAGTTACGATTGGATGAAAACACTAATTTTGAATTTATTTTATGAAGGAGCATCCAGTAGCACTTGATGCAGAAGCATCTAGTGGTAGGAGGGCCACTTCTGAAAAGTTGGCTAAGGAGGAAAGATGTCGTGATTTTGTGACGTGTCGTGAAATCACGACAGAAGAAGAAGCAGAAGGCAAGGAGAAAAATATGTCGTGATATCGCGACAAAAAAAGTGTCGCGATATCGCAACACAAAGTGGAGAAAGAAGGCACAGTGGAGAAAATGTCACGATTTCGCGACATGTCGTGAAATTACGACCGGAGCAGGAGGGAGAAGGTGTACGAAGAAAATGTCATGATTTTGCGACATGTCACAAAATCACAACCAAAGCAGGAGAGAGAAGGAGTGAAGCAAAGATGTCGTGAATCATGACTGAAGTGAAAAAGAGAGAGCGAACGCTGAAGATGTCATGATTTTGTGACATGTCATGAAATCACGACCGAAGCAAAGGAAAGAAAGGGCCAGAGGATGAACGTCGTGAAATTGTGATGGAGAGTAGTCGAGGGAAGTCACTATTGAAATCATCATGATTTTGTGACGTGTCACGAAATCGCGACCGTCACGAAATCACGATGAAGGCAGCCAAAGAGAAGTCACTGTTGGAATCGTCGTGATTTCGTGACATGTCACGAAATCATGATTGTTGCAAAATCACGATAAGAAAGAAGTCGTGGGAAGATGCCTATGGGGATGTCATGATTTTGTGACATGTCACAAAATTGTGACTATCATGAAATCATGACAAGGAGGCAGCAGAGGGAAGATGCCATTGGGGATGTCACGATTTCGTGACATGTCACGAAATCACGACTGTCATGAAATCACGACCGAGCTAAGCAGGGGGACATCCAAAGGCAATTGTCATGATATCATGACTTGAAGTCAAGAAAGGCAGTGGTGGAGGAAAAATGTCACGATATCACGACATGTCACAAAATCGTGACCCGACGAAGAGGAAAGGCAGTGAGGGGGAAGATGTCATGATATCGCGACATGCTACATTTTTGGGAGGCCATTATGAAATGAGGTCAGTGAGCGACACATGGCAGCATAGAACAACATGTGGCACCAAGGTGCAGTGGAAACAGGCACAGACCAATAGTGAACGGGAGTGGATGGCAGTTACACGGTGTTGTTGCAAAATGCAGTTATGAAACCGATGAATACGAATAGTCATGGCAAAAATGAAGCGAAGGGCCCATCAGTTGGAAGATCGAGAGTCGCACCAGAGATTATAAAAGGGCAGGCAAAAGGTGTATAGAGGGGTCGAAGAACCACAATAGGGTTGCAGTTGCGAGGCCAGAGGGCCATCCTGGCCCTGCTTGCATTGTTTTACTTCCAGACGGGAGGTTAATGGCTGTGGCCATTGTTCTATAATTTGATTGCAGACTATAGAGGGTCGGGGGCCTCTATAAAAACCCAGCGAAGGTCTGTAATTGTTATTGCAGATTATAGAGGGTCGAGGGCCTCTATAAAAACCCAACAAATGTAATGAGAGAGCATGGAGAGCCAGAGATTGCATATTGAATGTAACTACGCCTGTGGGCTAGTCTATGTAACATAAATTCAAATTTGTTGAATGAAAAATATGAGTTTTATTGGTTGCAATTTTTGGTTCCCCATCAAGTGGTATCAGAGCCAGAAGATTCTGAGCGTGTAAGCAGAGCATCGAACGTGAGGCAGCCTGCACCAAGATCTGTGGAAGAATGGTGAGAAGACAAAGAGAGGAGATTGATCAGAAAGAGTTGAGTCCCTGTGCGACAGAATAGTGCAAAAGTGAAGGTCACTTCTCCACCAACCCCGGGTGTCTGATGCAGGAGCATCCAGTAGCACCTGATGCAGAAGCATCCAGTGGCAGGAGGGCCACTTCTGAAAAGTTGGCTAAGGAGGAAAGACGTCGTGATTTCGTGACGTGTCATGAAATCATGACAGAAGAAGAAGTAGAAGGCAAGGAGAAAAATATGTCATGATATCACGACAAAAAAAGTGTCGCGATATTGTGACACAAAGTGGAGAAAGAAGGTGCAGTGGAGAAAATGTCACGATTTCGTGACATGTCGTAAAATCACGACCGAAGCAGGAGGGAGAAGGTGCATGAAGAAAATGTCACGATTTCACGACATGTCATGAAATCACGACCAAAGTAGGAGAGAGAAGAAGTGGAATAAAAATGTCACAAGATCGTGACCAAAGTGAAAAAAAGAGCGAACATCGAAGATGTCATGATTTCGTGACATGTCATGAAATCATGACCAAAGCAAAGGAAAGAAAGGGCCAGAGGATGAACGTCATGAAATCATGATGGAGAGCAGCCGAGGGAAGTCACTATTGAAATCATCATGATTTCATGACGTGTCATGAAATCACAACCATCACAAAATCACGACGGAGACAGTCGAAGAGAAGTCACTGTTGGAATCATCACGATTTCGTGACATGTCACGAAATCATGACTGTCACGAAATCATGACAAGAAATAAGCCATGGGAAGATGCCTATGGGGATATTGTGATTTCACGACATGTCACAAAATTGTGACGGGGCACCGAGAAACACCTTTCTCATTAAAAATAGTTAAAAATATACATGCAGAAAAAAATTACAGCCCGCAGGCTTACAATCATCGGCCCTCGGCTCGGTTCTCCGCTTCTTCACTCCTAAGCTCTCCAGGTATTCTCGGGTCCCCCTTGGAAAACTCCGAAAATAAAACAAGTGCTAGGAACTTAGAAAATTTTAAGAACATTTATGGAAAATGCAAGATTGCTTCATCCCCACCGGATGCTCCTGCATCAAATTGTGACTATCACAAAATCGTGACAAGAAGGCAGCAGAGGGAAGACACCATTGGGGATGTCATAATTTCACGACATGTCATGAAATTGCGACTGTCGCGAAATCACGACTAGAGCTAAGCAGGGGACATCCGAAGGCAATTGTCGTGATATCGTGACTTGAAGTCAAGAAAGGTAGCAGTGGAGGAAAAATGTCGCGATATCACGACATGTCATGAAATCGTGACCCGACGAAGAGGAAAGGCAGTGAGGGGGAAGATGTTGTGATATCGTGACATGCTACATTTTTGGGAAATCGTTACGAAACAAGGTCAATGAGCGACACATGGCAGCATAGAACAACACGTGGCACCAAGGTGCAGAACAACAGTGAACAGGAGTGGACGGTAGTTACAGGGTGCTGTTGCAAAATGCAGTTATGAAACCGACAAATTCGAACAGTTGTGGCAAAAATTAAGTGAAGGGCCATCAGTTGGAAGACCAAGAGTTGCACCAGATATTATAAAAGGGCAGGCAGAAGGCGTGCAGAGGGGTCGAAGAACCACAGCAGGGTTGCAGTTGTGAGGCCAGAGGGCCATCCTAGCCCTGCTTGCGTTGTTTTACTTCCATACGGGAGGTTAATGGCTGCGGCCATTGTTTTGTAATTTGATTACAGACTGTAGAGGGTCGGGGGCCTCTATAAAAACCTAGCGAAGGTCTGTAATTGTTATTGTAGATTACAGAGGGTCGGGGGCCTCTATAAAAACCTAGCGAATGTAATGAGAGAGCATGGAGAGCCAGAGATTGCATATTGAATGTAACTACACCTGCGGGCTAGTCTGTGTAACATAAATTCAAAATTGTTGAATGAAAAATCTATGTTTTATTGGTTGCAATTTTTGGTTCCCCATAATTATTGCATTCATAAGGCTGGTAAGCCTTTCCCTTCTTTCCTTGTTATAAATTCAAGAGCATAGAAGAGTAGAGAGAAGGCTAGAGAACAACAGGGTTGTAGAATAGAGCAGCATAAGATATTGGAATGAGAAAAGAGAAGACACATTGAGGAGAACCCAAAGGAACACTTTGAAGAGTGTGGACGTGAAGCTACAACATTCATAGATTCCATCTGAGTTAAACCTATAACTCCACTTGCAGATGATTGTGCAAAGGTTCCATTATTTTGCATTGTAAAAATACATCTACAATATATTTAATGGTTGGATAATATAAGCTAGATTTACATTTTGATACTTGAACTTTCGTGTGATTAAGTTACTGTGTGTTTGGAAAATACTTGGCAGGGTTGGAAAATAGATGTTGTGTTATTTCAGGCAAGTTGTGCACCAAAAAAGCCCTTGATCACTTTGAACTTCAAAAAACCTTATTTGCCCTTAGTTATTCCAAAAACAATATTTCTCCCATGTGCACAACTATAATGGCTCTTTACTAAGCTCTCTTCAATCTGGCTTGTGGCTATTCCTACAATAACTTCTTGTAGATGCTAATCAGTTCCCTTGATGGCTTGTAATGGTACACTTAGTAACCAGATCTTCACTATTAGATTTTGTTGCGTCCGACTGGAGTGAGTAAAGCATTGACGTATTTCTTTCTTGTCTTGAGCAAGTGTAGTAATTGAAATCACTGAACTAAGGCTTGAGGCCACAATCATGAATTGAGTGAACTTGTATCACACTACTCATCTCTCGATGACCTACATTTAACTATAGAAATTGTTGCATAAAACTGCACTTTTTTTTTAGCTGCACTCTTCATTCGATCTATGATCTAGTTTAAACTTTTCTTGGTGCTCAACTTGCTATTCGATGTCTTTGTTTGTCATTAATGATAAAAGCACTTTTGTATTTTCTAAGAAAACATTCCCCCTATCACACTTCTATTGCACCCCTATACTTTAAGCTGACTCCCTTGCTTTCATGAAAAAGTAATTTCTCCTCTACGTGCAAGCTCTGATAAAGCTAGATTCAATATTGCCTTCTTCTTTTTGTTAATTCTTTCCTATGTCTCCTTGCTTGGTTAAGGATAATTCTAATATTTTTACTGATAATGCTTTGCACTATAGTATAGGTAATCTATGCTTTAGAGTCTTCTTCACTTTCAATAGATAGTAGGATGTTGATATTTCTCTTTCCTTAAAATATATCTAACTCTTATTTCTTATGTGCGGGTTTTAAACTTTGTAGAGACTATCTTTTGCACTTCCTTGAAGACTTAAATTTAAAACCTTATCATGCAACTATAAACTCTAATCTGGTGCTTAATAAACTTAATACTAAACCAAATATAGATGTTCACTTAATAAAACTTTTGCACAAAAGTTGCAAACCTTTTTAGCCTTTGTTTGATGACAGATGTCTTGGTGATTTGGATCACCTAAATTGCTGCCCCATTTTGATGAATTTATAGCTTCAATTTGGTATGCTTTGCTTCCCTAAAAATGCAGTTTGGTGGCTTCAACTCTTCTCTAAGTAGACTTCTCAAACTCTAAAAATTTACAGCTATTGATGATGCCTAAATGATTCCCTCGAATATGCACTTTTCCAACTTCTAATATAACCAATTCCTTCTTTGATTTGCTGTCCTTGAATCTCTGAAATCTACTTGGAAGCTCCTCCAAGTTTTGACTAAGTATTTTTACCTTCAATTTCTGCTGTAAAAATCAACAACCTCCTTCCTTTTGGGCTTGTTGTTGGATGGCGATAATTGTCCCAAATTCTTCTATTGAGAACTTTTCCTTGCTAGCAACCTTCTTCCTTGAGCTCTCCTCGAATCTTCTCTAATGGTTTTCTTCTCTTGGACCTTCTAAATTCTGCAGCTCCTCTCAATCTCTCTTGTGGCTTTTTCAATCTCCTATCGATATACCATGTTCTCTGATACCATGTTAACTTTTGAAGCTATAAACTAAATGGAAATACAGTCACAAGTACAAAATACCATGTTCTATGATACTATGTTAGCTTTTGAAGCTATAAACTAAATGGAAATACAGTCACAAGTAAAAAAATAAGCATGCAATGATATAACTATGACAATAGCTAACTAATAAGCATGAAACTAACACAAGAAAATTTAGAAATAAGTCACGTAATAGTCATTAATGAAAGCATACGAAAATGAAAGCTTGATACATAATAATGGAACTCACTCTACTAGTGCATGATGTAGAGAATGCATCCTTCGTTACAATGAACTCTATATATAATAAGACGAGTTACTTGGCCCTTACTCTACTTAACTACTTTAACGACACGCCGTTTTACATCATTGCACATTCTAACACTTGTGCATTTATTACTTATTTTCCATGTAACTCCTAATCTAATAATCTACCTAAGTTGGTACATAGACATGTACTTAAATAATGTAATATACTCTAACAATTTTCAATTTTAAAATATACTCTAACAATTTTAATTTTAAGATCGTATTCCTCCTAAATTTCATATTATCTACAAAACGTTGAAATATCATGAACATGACAACATTGATAGGACCCTTTTGATTTCAAGGGCCTATCAGCTTGGGAATATAATTACGGACTAAGTCCTCGGCAATAAATTTGTACGCCTTCTCCGTAGGATGAAATGCATCCCAAAAGATATACTTTGATGCGTCAGAGCACGTGAATGGGGTCCCCCTGTTACATGCATATCCAGCTTCCACTAGCCCAGTCCCGCAGCATGCTTTCCTTGTAAATTTTATATCTGCAAATAATCAGTTACACATAAAGATGATATTACTCCTATGCCATGCAATTGTTATTCCAAAAACTGTGTCACGAATCAGGATAGTGCTGTGTTTACCATATTTAGAAGGATTTTGCTCCATGTCCATCAACTGGTTGTATATGTCTACGTACACAATTCTGTGGTCATCATGTTTGATCCTTAGGGACTCGATCATTTTTTGCAATTTTATGTTATAGCCTGCTGCATGTTGATTGAGTTCATCCACACAGCCGTTACCTGGCCTGAACACTCTTAATGTTCTTTCTAAGGGCAGGCACCCCAGTGGTGGAATCCCACCAATGGCTATTCTGCGCGCCCCCTTGTTGTACATCTCCTGTAACATGGTACCAATACCAAATTTAGTATAGACCAGTGGTATCCTTACCGCACATTCCTTGTAACAGGTACATAACCATATAACATGTTCCAAAAAAAACATGAAGTAAGAATATATTCCAAGAATATGTACAGCGTTTAGTTTCTGAGTTTTTGGGTCACGATCTTCTACCTCAAGGAAGTGGGCACTGATTTGTATAAGATGGTCCTGGAATTCCGATACAGTGTACTCCATCTGGCGGTATGGATTGACGTAGTAGTTCTCAAGAAAATCGTTGCTGCCCACGCTGACTATGTAGATGGCTTCTCTTGTAATCTTTCTGGCTTTTCCTTCTCCTGCTACCTTCTCCAACTTGGCTATGTACTCGTCGAAGTATTCCAGTTCTTTCCACATCGGTATTGCAGACTAGCAATAACAGACCAATAGTTTCATCACAGATTTACTATTGTAAAAAATTATCCCTCACCTAGAGCCTTTACATGGGAGTTTGATGATGAATGACGAAGAATAATACAATCTACATATTTGAGTAATAAAAAAAAAAAAAAAACTGAGCGTGAACATACAACAGCATTTGCAGTTGTGTTATCATATCCAGTGCCTGCAGATGCAAAACTAACTCCAGTAAGGAGGTCTTCATTCCGAAGTCCTGGGTCCAGATATGCCGGTACTGTCTCTTTTATACCCAGTGCTTCAGCTGTGTTTCATATTAATAATAATATTAATCATCCACATGATCACAAACAAATAATTAGATTAGAAAAACAAAAAAAATAATAGTACTGGGTTGTGTTTTCGATTCTTTATTGGTTATTTCTATTTAAGTGCAAAATGAGATTGATCGATGATTACCTATAAAGTCCGTGGGAAGCTTTCCGTTGGAGAAGCGGCCTGTGGGCATATGCCCCACAAAATCTTTTCCATAGGGAGCGAAATTGCTCTTTACTATCGTTCGAATATGGTTGTTATTGCCCGGATCTACGGTGGAATCTCCGAACACAATCAAAGCCGGGACTAATGGCTTACACGAACCATGGATAGGTAGGGTCACAACGAGAGTAATAAATAATATAGCCATTGACACTCTGCCGAATTGATATTTTAATGGCTCGGCAACTATAATTGTAGAGGCCATGATCGACAACATCACTGCACCCATCAATTTGTTTATAATACTCAGAGCTTTTTAATACCACTGGCGCTTGTTTGGCGAGGCCCGTATCGTCTGGTCCCGCCTTTTATTAACATTAATGACCACCAACTCCCATCAAACTTCACCTTCATATTCCTATTCCAAGACGTCCAAGTGCAAGTCATTGTGTGATCAGTCTAGAGTTTGAAAATGTTTTAATTGGTAAATACTCAGATTTCTATTTAAAACAAACACCTAAAACATACCAATCTAACAACTTTAAAACTTCATCAATTCATGGAATTATTCAGCCCTTAACAATAATTCGTGGTATGGGATGATTGATCCTTTCGCCTTTGTCTTCCTATCAAACTATTGTTACCTCTAACGTACTCTATTAATCTAATATTGTTCAGTTTGATACCTGTTCCCCACCTCCCTAGAACTAGAAGGAACACGTGTAAATTGTCGTGGAGAAATTATAAACCAAAGAAGTAAATCAAGTTTGCTCTGCGTGTGTAGCGTAACCAATGCGTATCAGACAGACACACAAAGTAGTGGGAATGTCAATTGCTTTACTTGTCTGTCTTTCCTCTACTGTAAAGAAAAACATTGTGCTTTACTTGTCTGTCTTTCGTCTACTGTAAAGAAAAACATTGTTCTTCAGGTTTGGTACGCGGCACGCCCATTATATGCTGTGCTTTTTTCCTGTTTTCAGATTTTAAAATCTGAATGGTTTTAACTACCATCTACTTTGTAGATAGTTTTCTTGAAAAATTATTATTTTACGTACAATTCAAGTTTTTTTCATCTAATTTTAGCAATAACCAATTTCAAAGCAGACAATGTCAAATAATAGGAGCTAAAGTTGGTGAACAGACTTTATAAATAGGTAGTGGCAAAATCAGAATTTTAGGACTATCATAATATTTTGGAGTGATATTAAATTGAAATAGGGTTGTTCATTGTCTTTAATTTTATTTGGTCTTTCCAATAATACATTGGAGGAATGGATAAAAATGATATGGGGGAATACAGTTGATTAATTATATAGTGAAACTTATAATATATATGAATTCATTTTAATTAACAAGACAATTGTTTAAAAAAATATCTAAATGCTTTAGAGCACAAGCAAAACTAAAAATATGATCTTCTTGACTAAAAGAGAGTAAAAAATACAAATAAGATGGAGGGTACTCTACTCATTGCTAAATAGGGGAAGAAAAGTAGAGCTCTGGGATTGAAAAACCATTAGGGTCCTTTTTGGGTTATTTGTTATCCTAATGATGCCATATGGGTATGACGTGTGGGCTAGTTATACATCAAATTTAAAATGGAGACAAGTAGAAAGAATTCAAAGGTGACTAATTACAAATAATTTTAAAATTAAAGTACCAGTCTAATATGAGATTTTACTTGTTGAATAAGAACTTTTCCACTAGAAGCACAAGTTATGATAAGGCTATTCGGGTACCTAAAAAATATAAAGAATGGAAGATAGCATGTTATTAAAGAAAATTATAAAAAAAAATACTAAATAAAAGAAAAGACACATGGATAAAACAAAACAACAAATATGTGGATAAATATAGCATTAACTTTTATGAGGTCTACATTAAATAGTATGTGAGGGAAAATTTAGATTTGTCATGTGGATTGAAAATATAGGATGTAAAAGATAATTATACATCAATGAGTTTAACCTAAACTATGAATATAACCAAAAGAAGTACATAAATACAAAGAAAAAATGGAAGGAAAAAAGTTTTATAGCTCAACTAAGATCTAGCTTGCACCATCTTAGATGCAAAACTAGAATATGGACAATTGCTCATGAGGTATGGTTAGAATGAATATATCTTTTGCACAACGAGAGTAGTGAAGATTGAAAATATTTTGTTATAGAATGTGCCTACAAGGACATCATGATTGGATATGAGGACACTCTAAAAGTAAAATCACTAGTAGAACACCTTTTTTATTGAACACACTCATACACCCATCTTGTGGTTTGAACTTGGGTCTCCTTGATGAGAACCCAAATACATACCAATATGGTGACCCTTTTGGGACACTAATAGAAATTTTTGAAGAATTATGAATAAATAAATAGAGAAACTTCTCATCAATATTGATAGTCCAAGAAACACACTCTAAAAGATGATAGGAGGATGAAATAAAAGTGAGTAGAGTTGTACATCATACCCTATCTTGTATTAAAGCTCTTGGTCCCATGGATTGTTCTCATCTTGTGGATGTAATTAAAACCATTTTATTTTGAAACATCCAAAATTTAAATATAATATGTAAATAGAAAGGAACCTTTATAGCAATTCAATCATTTTAAATAAAAAAGTATGTCATATTATAAAATTGATAATATTCAAATATTATGTTTAATTTAAAATAATTTTGTAGGAATATTACCTTTGGAGTCTATGTTTTTATATATGGAGGGAATTTAGAAATTTAAAGATTTTTATCAGCAAAAGTTATTTAAGATGGAAAGAAATTCATTTATGGAAGCTTAATGGGAAGGATGTCTTAATTAGGATAAAAGGTTGATAAAATTTGCAACACACTAGAAGTAATGATCAAGAATGATATTATCTAGTTATATTATGGTTCGTAAAAATAGATGGTTAATATGTAAGTGATTGTCAAGGATGAGATGACCCACAACAATATAATAATTCTAAAAAATATAGGGTTAATATATAAGTTTAACAGAAATTGATCAACTTATTTTAAGATTCAAATGTGAACCAAATGAAAGTGGGGATTGAGTTTACAATATTCCATGACTAAAAGGATGTTTTCATCATTTTCTTCAGTTTTGAAGTTAGCACAAAATAATAGTGGTCATCCATGGTTTTAGGGGAGATATAGCTTGTTCTTAAGACTATGGAGTTAAAATTCTTATGTCGACATAGAAATTATAATTTTTTTTTTATATCAGTTGGTATTTCTATATTTTATTATTAACTTAACAATTTGGAGGTTTTAAAGAATATGGATAATACTCTAAGGGAGTTTATTCAAGAGAGGCCAACTACTAAGGAGTTAAAGCATACTATGTATAATTGGATATTTATCACAATGGATAGTTCAAAATCATTAAAAATGAATCTATATGTTGGGATTAATTAATGCATTGTAAAAACATTGCATTTTGATGAGAGACATTTTTGGTTATTTGACTAACTTCAAAATCAAGCAAAAAGCTATTTTGTTTTAAAAAAGTGATAAAGAAAGCTCTTCTACATCATGATATGACAAAGACCTTCATAGCTTATTTAGAACAAATATGTTTTTTTTCACATAGTAGAAAATCATCTCCTTGTAATAAAAATGAAAGTAGTATAGAGTTTGTCCCTTGCACTTTAGGATTTTTGGTACAATATAAGTACAAAAGCATTTTGAATCCTCTTTCTTGCGCTTTAGGTTCTCTAAGATAGTATAAAACTATAGATGATAAATCATATTAGGCATGTAAGGATGCATTCAAAAACATTTGGAAGATGGATATCATCTAGAGGATTATACTATGGGAGATCTAGGAAGAATTACAATAATATGGGGCATTAAAAATGGGATATCTTTTGTAGGAAAGAGAAAAATATCAAAGTTAAAATTATAAATGTATATGCTCTAGCTATAGTTACTATTCATGATAGATAATGGAAGAACCTCAATTAAAAATGATTCACAATTATGATCTATAGATTGAAGAAACTTCAAGATAGTTCTATCTTCTTCTTTGAAGAAGGTTGGCATTTCTAATGGTTTAAATAAATATGATTTTTTTCCTTTGTTAATTCAAATTGCCTTTGGGATACTATTTCTTAATATTTTAAATACACATGGGAAAATAGTTGTATCAAACAAGCACAAGGAGTAGAAATATTAGATATATTTTTGTTATCTAATGCATATTTCTAAAAAGAGTATATAATCTCTATTGACATCTTTTAGGATAAGATTAGATGACAAACCCATTCACTTGATATATGTGATCTACTTAATAATGGTCATCCTATTTTATTTCATCTATGTGGCTTCAAGACCCTAAATTTTTCCAAATGGTTGTGTTATAATGGGATGAAGTAAGGTTTGAAGTACCATATATGTACATGAAATATCAAAAGAAACAAATAAATATTTAGAATGTTGAATCCTTTGGTAACATATATAAAATAAACAAGGAAATTAAAGCCAAGCTCAACAATGTATATGAGATTGTAGAAATCAACATAATGGATTAATATACTTCTTTTTTTATTATTATAATGTTTTATAAAAGGAAAATCTATATTGGGTCCAAAATTCCTCAAAGAGATGGATTATAAAAGAGGATAGAAATACTAAACTTTGATTCTACTATCAAAAGAAAATTGGCTTCTCATCAAATTAAAAATATTTAAAAATTGGATTAAGTAGTGAGGAAGAAGAACATATTGGAAATGAAGAACTTAATAATTTTAAAGGTATTCTATTAGAATTCAAGAAAGACTTTGCAAATATTCTATTAGTTATCATACAAACAAAATGAAATCTTAATAATGACTCTATGTATGCAGTAGAAGAGATAGTCTTATCTTTCCACACTAATAAAACACCTTAACATGATATGATTCTTACAATTTTCTTTTAATTTTTTTGGGATTTGTTATAGAATCATATGTTGGTCATGATTGAAGAGGTTAGGATTATAAGGTTATAACAAATTATATTAATATATTATTTATTGCATTAGTCCCCAAGAAAGGTGTGACACAATATTTTGATAATTATCATCCAACTAGACTTTTTAAAATGATTTATAAGGATGGGATTTATACGGTCACTGGTGTGAGGGTCCTGTCCTGATTGAACAAAATTAGGGTTTGTTTGCTTGGATAAAAGTAGGGTTTATTTTATTTTGAATGGAGGGTTTTAAAAAATATGTATGCATTATGAATTTTAAAGAAGCAATCCATGGAGGACCACCTCAAATAGGAGGGGAACACAATCAATGATTGCCAAGGAAACCATTGAGGATGCCAAAGGTCGATTAAAGAAAAACAGAGATAGGTTACATGAAATCAACTAATGAATCCCCAATAGTGAAGTTGGAAATAACAAATGTCTAGGAGGAATAGGTGTGATAGAGAGGAAAGGCTTATTTTATCGATTCATGGGATTCCGACCAACTCTTGCTACCTTCAGGAGATGGGTTGCCAAAAACTGGAGCACTAAAGGTAAGTTCTAAATTTTTACTTACCCTAATGACTACTTTCTTATTTATTTTGTTAATGAAGAATATAGGAATAAAATGTTTTAAGGGAGGCCATGGTTTTTTGTTAGGGCAGGGCTCTTCATGAAGCCCCAGCGTACCAAGTTCAAAGCTGAGGAAGAAATACCATAAACTGCCCTTGTTTGGGTCCGTTTATTTGGTCTTCCAATAGAATATTGACATCCAAAGATATTTGCAACAATTGGAAATTCTTTAGGAGTTTACATGATGACTTCTAATAGCACCCAACACTTAGAGCATATGATTTATGCAAGGATTTGTGTTTTGATTGATTTTGACAAACCACTTCCAAAGAAGATTACTTTACAATATGGGGAAGAAATATGGGAGCAAGTAGTAGATTATGAAAATATTCCATTTAGATGCAAAATTTATCATGAATATGGCCATATAGCCAAGGATTGTCCACATAAGGTCCCTAAAAAAGAGAAAGAGGATGGGGACTTGGCAAGGTTTCAAATCCCTAAACAAAAAACACAAAGAAAAAAAAATAGCAACAAAAGAGAAAACAATAATTTCACCTAACACCTTTGAAATTCTCTCCATTGATGAGCAAGCAGATGATGAGGATGGTCAAATGGAAATAGTTATTATGGAAACATAGTTTGATGAAGAGAGGGAACATGAAGTATTGCATGATGAGAAATCACTAAAAGAGCTTGCCTTGATGTTGAGAAATAACAATAAAGGAAAAAAGTACAATGTAGAAAACCAACTCAAGTACAAAATAAAAGGGTAGATTCAAACTACAAACAAAATGGATCCTCAAAAAGACCATAAAAATTCCAATAGTAGTATCGTGGCTCCAAGTAACCAGCCTATAGTCCCAAATGGAATGAAGCAATATATGAATAAAAGGATAAGGATGCCATAATCCTAAGGTTTATAGTCAGTCTCTTTATGGTAATGTTGGAAGGTTTGGCTATTTTGCTAAGCAATTTCTAGTATTTTTGGAAATTTGTTAAGATTTGGTTTATTTTTAGTGTTGCCATTTTTTGTTTGATTTATCATTAGCTCCTTTGGCTTAGATTTTGTTGTATTTGTTTTTCATGATTTTATTTGTGGTGTTTTTGATTTATTTTGTTGTTTTCATTTTGGATTTGTTTTGTTTTGTTTTGTTTTGTGGTTTTTTTTTGTGTTCATGTTCTGTGGTTTTTGTTTGTGGTATATTTGCTTCTTTTTTGTTATTTTTGGGTAGTGTTTTGTTATGTTGTTTTTGTGGTTTTTTATGTGTTTTGTGTTTTGGTGTTTTTTTTTGTTGTTTTATTTTATTTTATTTTTTCATGTGTTTTATTGTGTTTTGCTATGTTGTTTGTGTGTTTGGTCTGTGTGGTTCATATTTTTTAATTTTGCATTTTTGTTTTATTTTTGTGCATGTTTTTGGTTGTGCTTTTTCTTATCGACACACTCAAGGAGTATGCTTTTTTGTTTTAGCTTTTTGTGTGTTTGTGTTCATGTGTTCTTATTTTGTGTTGTTTTAGGCATGCTCCTTGCTTGTGTCAAAGGTGGTAGTCCAGGTGCGAGTCCTAGGTATTTTTGGTTGAAGAGATACCCTTATCTCCTTGGGTCTTACCCAAAAGTGGCATCCCTTATGGGATGTTTTCCACAAAAAAAAAAAGATTTATAAGATACTTTCAAATATTATGGAACTCATGGGTTAAAGGGGTTTCCGAGTTTTTTTTTTAAAACTTGGGTTGAGTAACTTTCTAACTCACAGTGAGTTACTCAGCCATTACTCGTTGAGTACTTAAAAATTCTCACTAAAAATCACATGGGTAGAGGTAGTTGTAACAAGTTTTAGATTTTTTTTTTTTAAAATTAATCATAGGCGATCATAATTTTATCGAGATTGTAAACAAAGGAGACATGCCTAAAATTTGATATTTCAAAAGTAGGAAGTCAAGATAAATCCGATAATCATAGCTTCTACAAATCCTGCAAAATATAAAATAGAAGTTTTGATAAACATAATGATAAGGGAAACTAGACAATCTTCCTCCTAGATAACCTTGATTTTGGAAGTTTTGCAAGATCCAACGAAGGCCAGCGGTAGGAAGTTCTAACCAACAAACAAGTGTATTGGACTAAAGGAGATTGGAGGTGTGCCAAAGGATTGGAAGTCATTTTTTACAAGTCAAAATGTACAAGATCCTAAGAAATATAGGTGAGATGAATAAATGTTCTCTTATTGAAATGAAAAAAGGCTACTTACCAATGCCACCTTAGTTGAGCAACTCAAGAACATATTAAAAGAAGATATGGTAGTTGTAGTTTCACATTTTACAACTCTTATGGTTGAGGGAACTCCTTTCAATTTCTACAATCCTTAGGAGAAGTAACTAAAATTTTCAAAGCTACCTATAAAGTTTTGGAGGAAAACATTCCTATTGTAATAGATAAATAGCAGTAGTTTAGATTGTGCAAAATATAAATAAGTTTTCATCTACATAGTTTTAAGCTTTCATTTCATTTCTTCCTCTATAGTAGTTTGTAGAATTCTAAGCGACTTGTGGACAATTGAACACCTGCTTATGGAATAATATTTGTAATGTTTCTTGCACACACACATACATATTTGAGGTATATATATTTTGGATGCCTATATGTTTATTTTGTGTAGCCATCTATTTTTTTCATGCTTTAACCCATCTTTGTATGTATGTGTGTGTTTGTAGTCTCTACCTATTTTAAGTTGTACTTATATACGTGTGTATGGGAGGCCTACACATCTATTTTAAGTATCCATATGTCGTTATCATGCTTTACCCCATCTATTTATGCATGTGTATATCTATAAATCTTAACTGGGCTCATCTGTGTTGAGGAGAAAAAGTGTTTACCACTAGTACATAACGTTTAGGCCTATTATATAGGAAGAAATTATTTGGTATTTGGAGCATCTTCACCTTTTTTAATTTATATTTTTACATATTTTTAGTTATTTCATTTCATCCATAACATCCCTTTTTACTTTGATTTCAAAGTGTGCCTAAAGATCACATCTTAACAAGGAGTTGATCTTGTAAAATACTCTTGGAGGCCCTCGATTAAGCTGAACCCCATGCTCTTGGGAGAGGCCTTGTTGAGTCAATTTGCATGATGTATGATTGTATTGACTCTACTCACAGTGAAAATAAGAAAGTATAATAGTTCCTTCCAAACTCTAGATTGAGCCTGGCTCTCTACTAAATTTTTCAAATACCCCTATGCTAACCTACACTAATTAAATTAAAAGCAAAGTGTAAAAAATAAAAATGCATGAAAATATTAAGGATGCAAAGGACTTAAATAAAATATGGTTATATCCCTAGGAAGGAAATACGTGTTATCAATAAACACATAAAAATCTATATAACATCAATATTTTCCATTTATTAGGTATAAAATTGTTAAGTGAATGACAAGATGGAAAAAAGGGCTATGCCTCAATTACCATGAAAATTGTAAACTAAGAGGGGTAATTCCACTAATGGAATGCAAAAGACTTGTCAATTTATCAATAATCTCAATAAATTCAAAGCATAATGTGGATTTTATAAAGTTTACCTCTATATTTTCATCATAAAAAGATGTTTACATTGAAGATCATGACTCTTATTTATAGTTGGAATTTACCTTAAGTTAGCTAGGGTGAGAAACTATTATTCCTAGTAAAAATAAATATTTGGGGGTATCTCTAAAAAAATGATGCGCCTCCAAATATTACATACCTCTAAATGGCTTAAAATCCATTTAAGATGAGATATGACACCATAAAAATTCACTTTTTAAAGATCTTCCTTAGGATCTATTCTTCACTCTATCCCCCTATAAGACCATGAGTTATTCGATCTAGAAAGTGAGTAAATTAATCCACTTTTCTAGTGATTTCCTAGCATTTTATTTCAAGTAACTCCTATAATCCAATAGTCTACTTCACTAGCAATTCACTCCTAAAATAATTGGCACTTAAGGACCAAATTGACACTTGATAAAATCGATCCAGCTTGGAGACTTAGCCAAAATTTATCAATTTTGTAAACTTTTGCTATTTTGTAATGTTGTTCTTGGGTTTGTAAAATTCATTTTCTATGGCTAACTTATTGGAGTTAGAAGGCAGTAGCCTGACTGCTATATTTTTGGTAAATTCTTAAGGCACCATGCTCATTTTATGAGAGATATTAGATTCTTACTTTATACTTTAGCATAAATTATTCAAAATTAGAATCCCTAATGCAAAATTATAAAATAATAGGTCAATTTAGCTCTAAAGGATCAGGTTAAAAATTGTTTATTAATCAATATGAGAGGGTACATCTCAAGTATCAATATTTTAGCATTTAACACCAACTCTTCATATTGCTTCTATAGAAATCTCTTCTTTAATTTCTTGACTTCTCCAATAGGATTTCTAGTTCAATAATATTTGAAGCATTAGGTAACATTATCTATAGGCACCTCCACTTTAGCATTATCTCCATCAATAACATTGATAGCATATTTTGGCATATGGAGTTTTTCTTGATTAGGAATATCCTAGAAAATTTCTCAATATCCTCTCTTAATTCGTCAATATTCATTTTGAGAGCATCATAGGAAGATTGCACCATTGGAGTCTCCTTTGCTTGTACGATACATGTTTACCATATTCTTATTTGATCTACTCATCTACTTCACTTGTTCATTAGATAGGAGTTATGTGGTGTGTTTTACATTGGATGCTAGTTACTTTTACACTTACTTGATCATTCTTCAAGAGCAAGGTATTTCACTTATTGAGATATGTGATGTACATCTTAGCATACTTGGTACCAAAGAGATTGACTTGAGAAATATTGGGTGTGCCTTAATACACTTGGTCCTAAAGGGACTCAACTTACCCCACCATTGAGCTGTTGACCTTCATATTTTGTATTGGAAGTTCCTTAATGACCAATACCTTTCTTTTTTATATCATTAGCTAGGATTTAATCTCTTTTTATTGGTAATATATTAATAAATTTGCTCTATTTCTTGTTGCATAGTGCTTTATATATCATATCTATATTTTATTTTAGGGATCCCCTTTTTACCAAGTAGAGGAATGAATGATGAGCATCAATGGTAAGATGATCCTTCATAGTGTGGATTACCTTAGATAGTCTTGATAATATTGGAAGGAAGAGTATAATTGTACCTATAGAAAATAGTGGATAAATGAAGACAAGGATAATAGTTTAACATAATGATGTGGATTAAGTGGTACCATATGATAAGAGGGATTGAGATGATGGCACATGGAGTGATACAATGATTCTTGTGATGTGGGGATCCAAATGGTGGGTGTAAGGAAATGAAATAGTTGGTAACAATGACATGAAAGCTGATATGGAAAATTGGAGTGGAGATGGTATATGGGATGACCCTACATTTTAAATAGATGACCCTAAGACTAGGGATACATTTAGTCAAGGTGGGAAGGACATAGAAAAATATTTTAAGAGGTTAGAGAAATGAGAGTAGAAGAAATGAGAAGACAAGAAAATAGATATGGGAGTAGAAAAATGAAGGATAGATATAAAGTGAAGATGGTTGTGGAAAATATGATGGAAGATGATGAGGCCAAATAATACCTCATTTTTGACATAAAAACTATCATATTTCAATACATAATATAGTAAAATACCAAATATTTGAAGTGCATTATTTTTTTGATGTTTGCATGATTAAGTGTTAAGAGACAACATGCCACTATTTTGATTATTTTTTGCATTTTGTCTTATTTTTGCAAGATTTTAGTACTAAAACAACATAGTAAAATTAATAGCAAATAAAGGTTATTGTCACTTGTGATTGGTTGAGATATTTTGTATGGTTTTCCCACCTAAAACAAGTTTCTAGGATGATGTGGTGCCAAATAAGCCACTCTGCTATTGAAACAGGGCATGCAAGTTGTGTACACCATATATAGAGCAACCACCTACACCATTAAAGGAGGACCAAGAAAAAATCAAGAGGAGAAGTTAAAAATGTTAGAATAAATCTTTGTTCTCTTAAGTTCTACTAGGATAATCTTACTTGAGTTACCACTCTTCCATGAGTCAGGTTAACTCTCAGTTAGACTAGTTCAGATTTTTTGAGTTATTATAATCCAACACCTCACATTGATCAACTTTGCTATTTATACAAAGTTGATCCCATGGAATAATCAATCAGTTCTTGATCTTTCAGTGATGCTTTGCATATCTACTCGATTGTCTTTCAATATTGTTTGTAGTATTTTCTAACATGGTACCAGAGCGAGGCTAGATTTTGCATGCATTCAAGTTTTTCACAAATCTGGTTCTTTTTTTGGATAGTTCTTTGACTAGCTCAGCTTGTTTGAAAGTTATAGATAGTCATACTTTTATCCATTAAATCTACATATTTTTTTTTGCTCATTTTTTATAAAAAAATAAAAAAAATTTCATTACAACAAATTTTTGGCAAGAATGAATAGGATGAAAATCATATTTCTCATTACTTTATGACATATAAGTCTTTATATCGCATAGGAATATTACTCCTAATGCTGTTTATTACAGTTTTTTTTTTTTAAAAAGCGTTTTACTTTATGATGATGTGATTGGAGCCCACAAGCCATTATCCAATCCTTCTTTCATTCTAATGCTTGCTGAAACAGTAACCTGTAGTGTGTAAAGTGCTCAAAAAATAGATTTGTCTTTTCTTTCATTCTAATGCTTGCTGAAACGGTAACCTGCAATGTGTAAAGTGCTCGAAAAGAGCATTAATCCTCATGTCGTAGAATTTCTTGTGGGGTCTAATCTTTGTTCGACGTGCGCACTACCCAAGGCACTCATTGGTCTACATTAGTTGATTTTTTTACACTCATAGCCACACCTGCGGAGATGGCTAGTTGATGTCGTGGATGATGGCACTCCTCTCATCACCATCATAGGTCATTGGCTGACTATTTCCAACCACCTCATGCCAAATCAGTGCTCTGTGATGTGTTGTTTTAGTAGTGAAGGTATTTTCTAACGGTCCTCTCAAAATTTTAGTTTGCTAGCCATAAATTAATTTGTCATGGTGCAGAGTCATTCAAAAAATAACTCTTTGTAGAATGACAACTTTAGTCCAACTTTGGATGCTCTCTAACGTATCATTCATTTGATGAAAGTGATTCTTAACGTTCCTCCACACCTTCAGTTGGCAAGCTCCAATTCATATTGGCGCGACGTGAGGCTGCGACGATAAAATCTCCTTACCTCCTTCCTTTTGGAATGCTCTAAGTCTACAAACTAAAAATTCTTAGCTCACCTTTCGAAGTGTGCCTAAACTTCTATTCAGGTATGGGCTGCGCTACTGTGAAGTAAGCCTGCTATATGCCTCAGAGAAGCCTGCTATGCACAACTCGTCAGCCTAGTTCGATCGACGTCATATGTATTACAAAGCGTAACTATGAAGACGAAGCCTGCTATATGCCTCAGAGGAGACTACTGTGCATAACTCATTAGCCTGGTTCGATCGCTATCAATGGTATTGCAAACTTTTATGTAACTTATTCTTTTGCAAGGAATCAAAAGTCCATGCCTGGTTCAATGGTCTCATCATCGACGATTGTAGCCATTGCCGGAGCCTGGTTTGCTTATCAACGGATCATCCAAAATAATCACATGTACCCACACTCTGTCGTTGTCCTTCGTCCGAACAGAAGTTGTGCTAGTCAAAGACGTTGGTGTACCCATTATGTTTGTAACATGAAACTGCGCAGGCTGGTTTCTCTATGTGGGAGATGAAAACCTGCACTCAAATCAATTCTTCTTATAATATTTTATGCAAGAACTATGCATTGATAACAACCTCAGAAGATGAGTGCTCATCAACATTGGTGAAGACTCTCTCACTGCTTTGGCATTTCCAAAAGTGGGCAGCATCATTGTAAAAAAGTCATTTTTTTTTGACTCTAAGAGCTCTTCCTCTTTAGATTTTTTCTGAAAATAAACTTTGTAACATTCATATGTTTTTTTTTTTTTTTTTTTTTTTGACTCCTCTCACTTTCTCTTCAAGCTATCAAAGTAGAGAATCAAATTGTATACTCAAATCAATACAATTTTTTTTTGGGGGGGTTAATGGTGTTGCTTCATGCACCTATTTTTTTGACTTGATTCAGGGGATTCTTTCTTTGCTGCTGCTGCATTCCTTGTGTGGGTAGATTGGAGGACATTTTAGTGGTGTGGCCCTATCTTGGCTACTTGGTATTATTACTTGCTTCTCACTCTTTTAGAATCTTGTAAATGTTCTAATAACATATCTGGGGTTTCATAAGATACTTGATATTATGAACATACAAGCAAGCCACCATTAAAAAGCATTTATTCAAGAAATACATCAAAGTTTGGCCAAAATCTCTAATAATCGCTTATGTTCCATGTATCATTATCCAAAATTTACTTATAGTTTCCCTCATGTAAGGGTGGGTAAATTCAAGAGTTCGGTATAAGGGTCTGGCAGATTATACTTGCTTCAAATTGCCTATGTTCCACGTATCACTCTCCTAAATTTACTTATAGTTTCCCTCACGTAAGGGCGGGTAAATTGAAGAGTTTGGTATAATGGTCTAGCTTCTACTGCCTTGTTTCAAAAAGAATTCTTGCTCCACACTACTCTAATTGAAGAAGGTGCATCATTGTCTCTCTAAAACTTCTTGCAGTTAAAGGGGGAATATTGGTTCACTACAATATTCTTTTTTGCAAAATGAATACAATTGACCCACTCACCCCTCATAACTATCACACATGGAAACCAAAAATATTAAATCTCATTTCTCAAAAAGGGCTCACACACTTGCTAGAAGAGAAGCAACCTGAATTTGAAAAGGAATATGAAATATTTGTTCATAAAGGAAAGATGTATGAAACAATGGGTATTATAAGCACAAATGTAAATGAAAGCATATGGTTTCACATTTCAGAATGTAAAAATCCATTTGAGAGTTGGGAGAAACTAAAGAACTTGTTTGGTAAAGTGGATCAAATAAGGTCAATGCAGCTAGAGGCAGAGTTAACAACATTATCTCCTAAATACTTCAACAATATTGTTGAATTTCTCACCAAATTTAAAGAGGTCCTCACTCAATTAAAAGGTAGTGGCAAGAATAAAACAGAAGAATAATGCATCTATCTTATTCTCTCTAAGTTAAATGGAGTATTTCAAATTTTTGCAACCACATTTTTGTCTACAAAAGATGCACTTGGTACAAGTTTTAAAATACCCTCTTTGGAGGAGTTTTGTGATAGGCTAACTAGAGAGGAAATGAAACTTGCAAAATATGAGATCTCTCCCTCTTCCTCAAAAGCATTAGTAGCATCCACCTCCACTAAAGAAAAATTCAAAAAGAAATATAAAGTCCCCATAACTTGTACACATTACAAAAATGATGGTCATTCTGGGAATAAATTTTGGAAAAGACTTCAACAACTAGAGGCAACAATGAAGGATCACAAAATAGACACTAAGAAGCAGATAGGAAAAGCCTTAAATATTCAAGTCAAAGCTATAAAAACTTCATCAAAATATTGGGTTCTAGATTCAGGGGCAACTCATCATATGACTTCCTCTCATGAGTCATTCACTTCAATCTCCTCAAGCTCAACTTGTAGCATAGAAGTTTGTGACTCATCCTTTATCCTAATCAAAGGAAAAGGTGACATATCCATTGAAGGTGGTTATATAAATAATGTTCTCTATGTCCCAAATATAGCTACAAATATCCTCTCCATCTATCATATTTTCACTTCTACAAAGGGTAAAATAGTTCTATTTTCACCAACAGGAGTTGAGATAAGAGACTTTCAAAAACCACACTCTCTCATAGAAAAAGGAGATATTGATCATAACACTCATCTATTTCACTTCTAGGGATTCAAAAATTCATATGGGACCTCCTATTTTGTTGCACATGGAGATCTTGAAAGTCAAATTTGGCATGAAAGGTTTGGACATCTCAGTTATAGCTATCTAAAGGAGTTGAATACTCATGAAATGGTAACTAGGTTGCCAAAAGTCTCTTCTATTGATGGAGTATGTCCTAGATGTGCTCTTGGAAAGAAACATCAAGATCCTTTTCACCCAAGTGGTTCTCAAAGAGCCTCATCCCCTCTAGAGTTAATCCATAGTGACTTGATGGTCTTCCCAAAGCCTTCTTTCAAAGGAGCAAAATATACCTTAACCTTCATTGATGATTTATCAAGAAGAACTTGGGTCTACTTTCTAAAATACAAAAGTGATGTTCTATCCCACTTCAAAATCTTCAAAGCCTTAGTTGAAAATCAAGCCACTTGCAAAATCAAGCAAATTCGTACAGATAATGGGGGGAATACTTTAGTAATGAATTCTCCACTTTTCTCTCAACTCATGGCATAATTCATCAACATTCAGTCTCCCATAATCCATAGAAAAATGGCATTGCAGAAAGGAAAAATAGAACTTTAAAGGAAATGGCAAACTGTATGCTCCACTCAAGGGATCTTCCAGCAGTTTTTTGGGCTGAGGCAATTAACTGTGCAAATTATATCCAAAACCGCACACCTCATAAAGCTCTTGGCCATTTGACTCCCGAGGAAGCATGGAATGGCTCAAAACCTAATGTCTCTTTCTTCAAAATTTTTGGGTGTACCACTTGGGCACATATCCCAAAGAAGAAGAGGAAATATCTAGACAAGAAAAGCAAGCAACTCATCTTTGTTGGTTATTGTGAGGAAATGAAAGCCTACAGGCTCCTTGATCCCACAACTCATGAGGTATTTTTCATGGAAATGTTCAATTTGATGAAACATTCCCTCATAAATATCCTCAACCATCCTCTTCCAACATTATTTCTCTTGAGCCATCTCCAATATTTGAGCCTCAATATAATAAAGATCCCATCCTTGAGATAAATGACCAAAATGAGGATCCTATACTCCAAACTCCAACTCAAAGTCCTGCCACACCCATTACTCCTTCCACAATGCCAAAATGGGCCCGCACCATAGTTCAAGAGGCCACTCCTTACATCCAAAATATTCCATCATCCATATTAAGCAACTCCATGGGTTCTGGTCTTGTCTGTCAGTCCATTTCCATAGATCCTCAATCCTTCAAAGAAGCAACTGGTATAAAAGAATGGGATGATGCCATGGAGAATGAATTTTCTTCCTTAATCAAAAATAAAACTTGGGATCTAGTCCCTCTACCCAAAGGAAGAAAATTGGTTCGCTGTAAATGGATTTACAGAACTAAGTATAGACTTGAAGAAAAAAATTGAAAAACACAAAGCTCGCTTGGTAGCTAAAGGTTTCTCACAAATTGAAGGCATTGATTATTCTAAAACCTTTGCACCAGTTGCAAAAATGGATTCTATTAGGTTGGTACTTGCACTTGTTGCTTCCCAAAAGTGGCCTATTTTTCAAATGGATGTTAAAAGTGCTTTCTTACATGGTGACTTAAAAGAGGAAATATTCATGGAACAACCTGCTGGATTCACTCAAGACTCCTCCCTTGTTTGTAGACTAAGAAAATCTCTCTATGGTCTCAAACAAGCTCCTAGAGCTTGGTATGAAAAAATGGACTCCTTCCTTCTTTCCTCAGGATTTTCTCATTGTGAGTCTGATGCCATAGTCTACATTTGGAGAGATGAAGAAAAAATCACCATACTTGTTCTCTATGTTGATGATCTACTACTCACTGGTAGTGACATTTCTCACATCCAGACTATCAAAGACTCCCTTTTTGATAAATTTGAGATGGTTGATCTGGGTTTAGCTCATTACTTCCTTGGGATTCAGATAACTCAAATAGATGCAAGAATTTCATTGTGTCAACAAAAATATACTCTAGACCTTCTTCAACGATTTAAGATGATTGATTGTAAGCCATCTTCCACACCTTTTCAGTCTGGAGTCACTCTAAGTACTTCCTACAAATCCCCTCTATGTGATGCCACGCTCTACAAAAAACTTGTAGGAAGTCTATTATACCTCACTCATACTCACCCAAATATTTCATATGTTGTTGGCTTAATATCTAGATTCTCACATCAACCTCATTTCAACCATTGGCAAGCAGCAAAAAGAATCCTCCACTACTTGCAAGGAACTACTCACTTTGGGCTCTTATATGAGGGAGGATCCATGGATATCATTGGTTTCATAGATTCTTATTGGGAAGGTTCAGTTGAAGATAGATGTTCCACTTCTGGCTATGTTTTTTGTCTTGGTTCTTCACCTATTTCTTGGTCATGTAAAAAACAACAAGTAATAGCATTATCATCTACAGAAGTAGAATACAGGGCAACAATTTTGGCCAGTTAGGAAGCTCTTTGGCTTCGTAAGATACTAAAAGAATTTGGTTTTTTCCATGACCAACCCATTACCCTTTGGTGTGACAATCAGAGCACAATTCATATTGCCCGCAATCCAATTGGGCATCAGCGCACCAAGCACATTGAGATTCACATGCACTTCATTCAGCAGCATATTCAGCAAGGGGATCTACACTTGGAGTACATTCCCATAGAAAATAAAATTGCAGATATCTTCACCAAATCCTTTCCTTCTCCATGCTACATTCAGTTGCAAGAGAAACTTGGGGTTAGGTAGTTGAATTAGAAGAGTGCACAGAGGTTTTCACCTCTCTCTTCTTCTTATTGTTCTTTTTCTTCTTGGAAGATGGTTTTTTTCCATGTGGTTTTTTCACCATCTCTCCTATATGAAAGTACATTGTACATGAGTACCTAATAAGGCCATATTGTTGGGACTCATTATTTTTTGGTGTTCAATAGAGGAAAATATTTTCCATCAGAAGACATGCCTCTTCTTATTCTTCTTCTTCTTGAAATATGGTTTTTTCCATGTGTTTTTTTACCATCTATTCTATAAGAGTTCATTGTACATGAGTACCTCATCAGGCCTTGTTTTCGGGACTCATCGACTATTATTACATTCACCCCTAGTATCACTTAAGGGGGGTGTTAGAATAAATATTTGTTCTCTTAAGTTCTACTAGGATAGTCTTACTTGAGTTACCACTCTTCCATGAGTCAAGTGAACTCTCAGTTTAGACTAGTTCAGATTTGTTGAGTTGTTGTAATCCAATGGCTCACATTGATCAACTTTGCTATTTATACAAAGTTGATCCCATGGAATAATCAATCAGTTCTTGATATTTCAGTAATGCTTTGCATATCTACTCAATTGTCTTTCAATATTGTTTGCAGTATTTTCTAACAAAAACTAGATGGAAAACATTAAAGGCAATAAGGGAGGACTTACCACGTGCTCATAAGTGCTCCCACATGATTAAATTGGTAGCAATAAAGAATGACATGTATTCAACTTGATATTTTGAAGCTGCTCTAGAATGACAGGTAGAAATAGTCATAAACAACAAAAATAACGAGTTTTTACCCAATATTCAAGAAGCAAAGGAGTTGGTGTATAGTCAGATGTGGAAGTTGATAATCCACCTATTATTGTTTGATTCTCACCAAATTAGAAGCATGGATAAACATACAACTAGATTCCATAGTAAATTTTATCCTGAAGTAGACTGAGTCTGTTGTAATAGAATAACAAATAAAGCATGAATAGTACATAGTTGATTTAACAATTATCTAACGTAGCATAGGGGTGTAAGAACTAGTATAAATAAGTCTACTCACCTATTTTTTGGAGTAAATTTGAATTCTAAAGTCATGAATTAGAAGTAAGGAGTAGTTAGTCAAGAAATTAGAAATTAGACAATAAGTTGATGGAAGATTGTAATTTGCAGATTGTAACAACAACATTAGTAATAAAGTGCAGTATTTTAAAATGAGTTAATTTATGAGTGTTTAGAGTTTAGGGTTTTAGAGTGATTATATATTCTAATAAACCAGGGAGCAAGGGCCCACTCTCGGGGCTGGTGGAAGGATCAATTTTATAGGTTTTTTATAGTTTTCTATTTTGTGCAGTTTTTGCTAAATGTAGTCAATTTCTTGTTAATTGTTCTAAATAAAATTCCCCCTGTTTTTACCCTATTTTCCCTTGTGTTCTAAGTGTGATGTGTGAGAGTGGATTTGAATCTAGATGACCTATGTTTATGTGTGCATTTATTATTTATGTTTTCTACAATTTTAGCTTCAACAACTTTTTGATAGTTTTCAACAACTTTTTCCAGTTTTTTAGCAACATTTTGATTTTATGCAATTTATTTCACATTAGTTAATTTTTAGTAATTTTTTAATGTAGTGATTTCAATTCGACATTTTTTATTTTAGTAATTTCAATTTAGCAAGTATATTTTAGTTTTTTTCTTCAGTAAATTTTAATTTTGCAATTAAATATATTTAAGCAAATGGGAGCAAAGTGACATTGTTTCCTTTCTGCCAAAATTTCTAGCTTTCTCAAGATAATCTATTGTTTTGATATCTAAGTTGTAGTTCATTGTATATAATGTATAAATCCCTAGGATGTCTCCCCAGATTTGATAAATTGAATTAAAATTAAGTGATGATATTAACAACACATCAATTTTAGCACCGTTTTTAGGGAACAAATTGGCGTTATTAGAGAACAACCAATGTTAATTGTTTTCTTGTGAAATTGAAAAATTTACATGGAAATAATTGCATTGTTTGAGATTGTATTTTAGACATTAGGACACTAGAATATGATTTTTTTATTTATAGCAAGTATGAATAGATTTAGAGGACACAAAACAAAATTTTTACAAACTATAGGAAGAAAATATTCATGACAAAAAGTTGAACCTATGCCAAAGTATTCTGAATTTATTATTCCTAAAAATGTTGGAATTTTAAAAAAATCACAATCATATCCTTCTTACAGAATTGTAGGATTCCTTGAGAAATTATTACAAGGAAGAAAAATTAGCAGCTCAACACCACCTTCCCTTGACAAATCTATACAATCAAGACAATTTAATAGGATTTATAATTGGTGTTGGGAATGCATAATGGTAGGCTCACAAGAGAATCTAGGGAGAGCTAGTAATGTGCTCCACCCTAGTGCAACTAGTACACCTACCAAAAATTTTCAAAACCCCATTCAATTAGATCCTAATCAAAACCCTCCTATGAAAGTCACTTCACCTTTAGTATTACCAACACTTAAGGGAGTTACATTTGAAGATCCTAATATATTTTTATTTGAGTTTAATTTGTATGCCAAAATTATGACTACAATAATGACAATCAAAAGATGAAATTATTTCCTTCCAATCCTAAAGAACCATCCCTACGATGGTTCATAACCTTAACACTTGATTCTATTCAAACCTAGGATGAAATGGAAAATATATTTTTGGAGAGATACCAAGAATATTGTCAAGTAAAGAATCAAAATGATGAATTTATTAGAATGAAACAAGAGGAAGATGAAATTTTAGAAGACTATCTAGACATATTTTCTTTTGTTCATAATATATGTGGAGGTGTTGAATCAAAATTAAGTAAAGCCATATTCTTGAGAGAATACAAGATGAATCAAGAGATGTATTGGATATTATGAGAAAAGGAGATGTAAATACACTTGAATTTCAGGAAATCATTGAACTTTGTAAAAATTATTCCCATTCAAGGCATAGAAAATATAAAAATGGTAACAATAAAAATGCTTTGAAAGAATTCATGAAAGAATATGATATCTAAAATATTATGTTTTTGAACATCTTAACACAAGATTAGATGAAATGAACACAAAGAATGAATCCACTGAATCTTTAGCCATCTATTTTTCAATATGTAAGAAGAAACACTCTCTTCATGAATGTCCTTTAAATAAAATATTTATATCTTCTTTATGTAGCATTTGTAAAAAAGGAAATCCCACAGATCAATGTCAAATATTACCAAGACTCAAAAATGTCTTTGAAAACTAGTCTCAACCTATGAAATAACTCAATTTTATAGGAAAATATAAGGAGGTAATTTTCCTAAATTTCCATATCAAAAGGTTTCTCAATTTTCTAAAAATTGGAGAAATAATCCTTGGTATAAGCCATGGTCTACTTCAAGTCCACTTCAACCACATTGGATTCAACCACCATGGGCATATTTCTAAGAGTGGTCTTAATCTAGATGGATGAATCAACAACACCCACCATGGTTACAACTAAAAATGTAGGGACACCAATATGTACAACAACAACAATTGTACAAAGGGCAACATCAGTATCAAAAATAAAAATCAAATTTATTTCCTAATCATACCCATAATTTCTCTCAAGGATAACAACAAGAAAAACAACCTCCACTCTCAGTTCAACGTGTAGCTAATCCCAATATTGTTAAATAGGTAACCCCTGTCTTTGTGGCTCAATCAAAATATATAGTCATAACAAATATTAGTGATTGTGACAACACTCAATTGTGTTTAGGAAAAATATTTCTTGAACCTACTCCACCTATCATTGTAAAAATGGGAGTTGATGAGAATAAACCAAAAAACCCATCTACATTGAAACAACAACAAAAGAACAACAAAAACAAGAAAAATAAAATCTCCCACAAGATAATTCATCAAATAAAGTATCATATCTTGAATAGTTTGAGATATAAAAATAACATCTTTGAAATTAGATTTGATAAAGGTATTAAAACATTTACATGTTATAATACCTTTACTACAAGCTATTAAAGATGTGCCAATCATTAATAATATTGTTCAAGAAATATGTTTTAAGAAACCAAGAAAAAGAAGAAAGTATATCCTAAAGCCATACAAATAGGTGGAAAATTAGTAGACTTGCTTGTAGGAAAACTTGCTCCACCTAAGTATGATTATCTAGGAAGCCCATGGTTTTTTGAATCATATAAGAAAAATGAAAAGAACATTTCAACTTTGGCCACCATAGTTGTAAAGGATAATGTAGAAAAGTTGAATTCATCCAAAAGGTTTAGTTTTTATGAAAATGTTATAATAAAAAAATTGCATGATTCAAAGCTTGAAGATGAACCAATTACTGTCCAAAAAATACTATGGATTAAAAAACAAGAACATAAAATTTGTTACCCATTCTAATACAAGACAATTCCTTTCATTTGCTACCCATTCTAATTATAAGATAATTCCTTTCATTTAGTCTGGTAGCATAAAAACTAGTAATATTTAACATCGAGGACACCAAAATCTCTACTCAAGTAGAATAATATGTACATTCATAGCCTTCTAGTTTTAAAATAATTAAGGCATAGGTTAAAATAGCCAATTCATCATCTATAGAGGAAGATGAAATTGGTTGCACAAACAGGTCTATAGGAAGAAAAACTATAGAAACAGAACAAACTAGTGAAATAAAGAAAATAGGGGCACAACCATTGAGAAGGTCCACCAAATAGAGGAGACAAGCTGGTACAAAGGAATTGTTGAGACAGGGGAGAAATAGGTTGAAACTTAGAAAAAACCACCTTCACCCCCTCCTATAAGAAGTTTAAGTAGAAGTAGTAAGAAATTGCTGCAGCTCAAGAAATTGCATCTACTGTAGCACCTAGGACAAAAAAGGAGGAAGTTAATTTTACAAGAGGATGAATATGATGTTGTTGAGAAAACACCTATTCAAGTAACACCTATTCAAATGGAAAAACCACTTGCATAGGCTAAAGAACCCAAGAGCAAAATAAGAAGCAAACTGTAGAAATTGTAGTAATTTTAGATTTTTAGCAATTTTTAGCAATTTCAAAAAAACAAATTGTAGAATTTCAGCAATTTTTAGCATTTTTTAGAAATGGTAGCAATTGTAGATGTTTAGTAATTTTAAAATATTAACATTTTGAATATTTTTCAAAAATTGCAACAATTTCAGAAATTGCAGCATCTTCAACATTTTTCAAACAATTGCATCAATTATATTTTTTTCAATATTTTTAGCATTTATCACACAATTGTACCAATTTCAGAATTTCAACATTCTTAGCAATTTTAGAATTGGAGCATTTTCAATATTTTTCAAAAATTGCAACAATTTCAACACTTGTAGCCTTTTTCACAAATTGTAGTAACTTTAGCATTTCAACCATTTTGGTAATTTCAACAATTTTACATTTGGTTGACAGAGGATGTTGTTTAGAAGGTTAGACCTGAATATTACTATGGCCCACTAGGATGCACGAGGACATTTATTAGGTTAATTTTGGGGGAATGATGAGGCCAAATAATACCTCATTTTACCTCATTTTTGATTTAAAAACTACCATATTTCAATATACATAATATAGTTAAATGCCAAATATTTGATTAAAGTGCATTGTTTTGTTGATATTTGTATGATTAACTGTTAAGAGATAACATGTCACTGTTTTGATTATTTTTTGCATTTTTGGTCATATTTTTGCATGATTTTAGTACTAATACAACATAGTAAAATTAATAGAAAATAAAAGTTTTTGTCACTTGTGATTGGTTGAACTATTTTGTATGGTTTTACCACCTAAAACAAGATGCTAGGGTGATGTGGTACCAAATCAGCCACTCTACTATTGAAACAAGGCATGACAGTTGTACACAACATATATAGGGTAGCCACCTGTAACATTAAAGGAGGACCAAGACAAAATCAAGAGAAGTTAAAACCAATTGAAAAATACTCATCAAATTAGAAGAAAGGGTAAGTGCACAACTAGCTATTGTAGTGAATTTTATCCTAAAATAGACTGAGTCTGTTGTAGTCGAACAACAAATCAAGAATGAATAACACATGGCTGATTTAGCAGTTATCTAACATAGTATGTGGATGTAAGAACTAGTATAAATAAGACTATTCACCTATTGGTTGGAGTAAGTCTAAAGTCTGAACTCATGAATTAGAAGTCAGGAGTAGTTAGTCAAGGAATTAGAAATTAGACAATAAGTTGATGGAATACTGTAATTTGCATATTGTAACAACATTAGTAATAAAGTGTAGTATTTTAAAATGAGTTAAATTATGAGTGAATGATTTAGATATTAGGATTTTGGAGTGATAATACCTTATAATGGAACAAGGAGAAAGGGCCCACTCTCGAAGCTGGTGGAAGGAGCTATTTTATAGGTTTTTTTATAGTTTTCTATTTTGTGCAATTTTTGCTAAATGTTGTCAATTTCTTGTCATTTATTGTAAACAAAATTTCCCCTATTTTTACCCTATTTTCCCTTGTGTTTTAAGTGTGATGTGTGAGAGTGGATTTGCAGCTAGATGACCTATGTTCATGTGTGCATTTACTATCTACTTTTTCTACAATTTTAGCTTCAACAACTTTTTAACTGTTTTCAGCAACGTTTCCAGTTTTTTAGCAACATTTCCATTTTTTGCAATTTCTTTCATAGAAGTTTAATTTTTAGCAATTATTTAATTTAGATATTTCAATTCAATATTTTTCATTTTAGTCATTTCAATTTAGCAAGTGTAGTTTAGTTTCTTTCTTCAACAAATTTTAATTATGCAATTAAATAGTTTTTAAGCAAAAGGGAGCAAAGTGACATTGTTTCCTTTCTGCCCAAATTTCTAGCTTTCTTAGAATAATCTAGTGTTTTGATATATATGTTGCAGTTCATTTTATCTAATGTATACATACCTAGGATGCCTCCCCAAATTTGATAAATTGAATTAAATTAAATGATGATATCAACGACACTCATTAGAAGAAATTTATGCTCCTAAATTAGTAGTTTCTATTCTTGCGACTCTTTTCCTTATACGAAAACCCTTTTTATTTAACAACCCTCCTATTTAGGTTTTCCTATAATTTTTTTTATATTATTTCATCCTTCATTTCCATGAGTCATCAAAGGTATGATAGACTAAGTCATTTTTACCAACCTTTACTTTGAGAGTCCTTTTGTGACTACATTTTTAGAAAGGTCTATCTTTGACTCTATGATGTTCATTAGGATATAGAGTCAAGAGGGAAGAGAACTTCTACCTATCCTAAAAATAATCTAGATCTCAAGAATTGTCTTATTATCATCATATTCCTAGGTTGGCATCTCATTTTATCAACTTTAGAAAAAAAATAATGATATTAGATATATCTTCAACCAATGTTAGAAGAAAGGGATGTAAAGACATGTGAATCTAAGTGTCTCTTGTGATATTTTCACTCAAGTGAGATGACACTTTTTATTTCTTTATTTTTTCTCTTTTTTTTTGAATAAAAAAAAGAAGATGAATGAGAAAAGGAAATTTATAAAAATAAATAGCTATTTCACTTAGTGAATGACAATCCCATTTATAAGCTTAAGAAAATAGTTGCTCATCCTTCTTATATCGATGTTCCATCTCAATTTTTCCAACATACATGTAGGTATAGTAAGTTTGAAAGCATTAATGGTGCTTATGGATGGCCTTTGCCAGGGGGTTTTCCTAATTTGGAGATTCATGGATGCATTCTATGAGATTTTATTTTTATTCACCAAAATAATTAAAATGTTAAGTGTATTTCATGGTATGGGAATTTAGAACAAATTATTATCTTATGAATCCATTTTGGTTCACCTCTTTATGCCAACTATCTTGAAAATTATACTTTCATTTAAACCTAAAGTTTTGTGAAGTATGGGAGTGTGTTGGACTTTATATAGATGTGATAGGCTCTCCACTTTTAATATCATTCAATGATGGATTTTAGTGTTGACTACTAGTTTTATTTTCCTTGTACAACCAAGCAACATAGAGTCATTTAGTCATAATGTTTCCTTTTATTGTTTTTCATCAAACAACTCATCCAATTTTTGGAATACAAAACTTACCTTGGTTATACTCCCAAATATTGTAGGAAAATGTTTATTTTTAGAATCATGGCTTATCTAATATTTAACATAGCCTATTTTTTTGAAAACACTTGAGCAATCTTAATATTCATAGGGAAATCCTTCTCCATTTGTTGTATAGCATTTGATTCTACACTTTCATCCTCAATATCTAGTATCAATTCCAACTCTAATAAAAGTACCTCATGTTTTAGTTGAGAAAATATTTTACCTTTCTTTGATGATTTATAATGACCACATATAATGACATATTGAAAAGAGATATGATATTCGGTAACCTCAAGTGCTTTAGGTGTCTCAAGGACTTGATATTTTTCTTCTAAATTTTCTCTTCAAAGAATTAAAATTCATTCATGAAAGGGGATTCACATGTCAATTCTTAAAATTTATAGTGATTCTTTCTCCTTCATATTTTGGCCGACTCCATTGCTCTTGTATTATCCAATTTATCTTTTGAGGGAGACACTAATGCTTGATGATATGATTGTATATTTTCCTTTTTTATCTCCATAGCAAGGAAATACTTAAGATGAAACCTAAATCCCTTTTATTTTGAGTTGTGTTTTGGTACCATAATAGACTCTTCTCCTTATAGGGAAAAATTGAACACTTCAATTCTTCTAAGACTATAACTCTTCATTTGAGAAAGGATCAAATGATTCATAATATTCTTCAACATTTATTTATTTACTATCAAAATATTTATTTTCAATCCCAAGGGTTTCCTTAGTCCATATGAGGTGTCCTCCTCAATGGAAGAGTGGGGGTTCCTCTATAGGAAATGTTGATCCATTGTTACTTGAAATTTCCTTTGTCATTTCAAATTCCATTTTTGTCTAAAGAGGGTGTATTAGGCAGTAGGCTATGGATATTTTGAAGGCTATTTGACTACTATGATTTGGGTAGAAAATCAATAACCACTCATTTTGGATGCTCCAGACATACATAAGCTTATGCCATATTGAATTGGGATGCAATCACCTAAGTTATTATTGATTGGTTCATCATGGGTTAACTAACCATTATAGGAATAATAGAAATAGGTTTTATAGAGAATTAATAATTAAATATTAGGTTTAATTAGGTTTTAATTAAATGATATAAGGTAGGTTATTGATAAATGCATCCAGAATACCCATTTATATTATCCTATAAACTAACATGCCTATTATTTTGTAAGGACATATGATCTCATGCAATTGCTACAATGGCTTTTGACAAGCCCATTGAATGTGATCTTATCATGTACAACTATAATATATATATATATATATATATATATATATATATATATATATATATATATATATATATATATATATATATATATAAATATATTTTGATTAAAAATAGAAATTAAGCAAGTTATCTTGACCCTCATCAATTAGTATTAGAGAATTTCTATCCATCTAGGTTTGTTATACCTCTTGAATATTTAAATCAACAATATTTCTCTCTGTTACATTACTTCCTTCACAATGAAAACATGGTGCTTATCCAAGAGCACCTTAAATTGATATCTATAGGATATGGCACAAATGACCAAGAATAATAGTGTAGATATTCTCTCAATCATGTCAAAAATAGATGACACAAACCTAGATGAGGGCCTTAGTGTTGAGTACCCCAATCCTATCATCAAAGATAATGATAATGGATACCATTCAATGAGTGTACATTGTGTAGAAGGTAAAGTTAATCCAAAATCAATGTCATGTCATCATTTGGATGATAAAAAATAAATAGTCAACCAAATTTACTAGGAAGGGATGCTCGGTAATATGGGTCCCAAATAAATTCCCTCTCTTATCTCATTGAGTTTGATGCTCAAGATGTTTCCATGCAATTCTATAATTTCCATCCCACATTGAGGATGGTACACGTCATCACAAAGAGCCACAACAATGATAACATATCCATGACAAGGCACTCACTGGGTTTGAGGCTCATGCTCCAAGTGGAATGTACCCTCACAAATATAAAATAAGAATTACAAGAAAGGAATATTTTATTTTATTTCTTTCAAGCAAGAGCTGATAAGGATACAAAAGCATACAAATTATCCTAATGCAAAATTGTGTGTAGTTTTGATTAAATTCCTAAGAAAATGGATTTAAAATGCTAAGATATGCTAAATATTCATTTTATTTCCTTTTATATGTGTTTGAGGATTAAAAAAATAATATAAAATTGTGTATTTACCTAAATATACAGGTGTTTGATATGAATGCATTACCTATGTTTGAATCTTCTCCTTTATGAGTATGTTACTTGTAATATTTTCTGCTAGTAAATTCATTGAAACCTATAAAATTGATAGAATTTAGGATAGATTAGAGTTTGGGGTCCTTCAAAATAGCAAAAAGTGTAAATATTTATAATTGGCACATTCATGACCCATATTATATGTAAGAAAAATTAAAATTAAACCTTGGAAGTAGATGTTACAATACCTATAATGATTCCACCGCTTGAAAGTTTTATAGTCAGTGAATTTACTAATATGATAGAGGGAGATTAAAAAAATCTAGAAACAAATAGGAGATCTCAAATTAATGATACTAATCTATGTGGAGATATGCGAGATAGAGTAGATGTAGGGATGATGAGGGGATTTGAGGCTAGACACACAGAGGATGAATTTGCCACCTAAAGTTATAGGTGGAATATATGATTTTGTAATAAAAATAAATAAAAAGTTAGATCAAAATCCTGAGATTTTAATGAATTTTAGTGAATAAACCACCTGAATAGAGTGTAGATGGAAGATTAAATTTTGATAGGGGAAACAAATGTAGCAAGAAAATGGAGACTACAAGGCATTACTAAAGCTACTCAAAGAGAGTTTGGGGATAATCTACTATCCCAAAACCTCTTGAAATACCTACTAAAAGCTAATTATATCACTTGATAAGATAAACAAACTTGTTAGATGAAAATAATAAATTGTAGGTAGATGTATGCATGGATATCTAATCTATAGAGAAAATTATGAATGAGAGCTAAAGTAAAAGAGATAAGAATGATTTCACCATATCACAAATTTGAGTTGCCTCATTTCTCCCATCAAGTCTCAATAAATTGCTTGAATATGACCTCATGGTGAAGTTTTGACAATAATTCAATGCTTATGAGGAATGTTCCTTATGAAAATTTGGCAGCAGTTTAATATTCCAAAAGTGTTTTGATAATGCCCTCCCAAGGGGCCAATTTATATAATTCACCCTCCTAGGAGTTTTCCAAAATGGTATGAGAAAGATGATTTGGATTTGAGGTTGAATGAGATTGACTAGGATGAATAGGGGGAGTAGAATTAGCTATCCCTATGATTGACGTAAATTTTAGGAAGGTGGATGTTAATTATTTGTGATGTAAAGGGATGGGAATAACTAATCATGCCCTAATTGGATGCTATCGATAAGGGTAGCATGCTAGTTGTGTGTTAGAAATAAATTCATACTATGAATTATCCACTATCAATTTCATTAATTTGATGAATTTATGGATTTGACTATGACAAGTCAAATCCAACATGGTAAGTTGACAAGTTTGGGTTGGGTGAGAATATGCCAATTGGAAAGAAAATTTGATTTTTGGCAAATTTTCTCTAGGATGGAAAATTTGCTACTAATAGGTTTTGGCTACAAAATTTAGGACTAAAACAATCACCATGACTAGGTTGATTATTCTGCCAAAATTGGTTCAAGTTAGATGATCCAATTTTAGGTATATATATATATATATTCCCCCTTTTTATGCATTTAAAATTAATAAATACATAAAAAATAGCTATATATTCCCCCAAATTTTAGAAAAATAGGGTTGTTAACATTTAATTTATCCATGTGGGGCAAAATGCACAAAAATTTGGTTGTAAAATATATAAAAATTTACTCAGGATTTTATTGGGTAATCTTCTCACCAAGGTTGAAAGAAGGGTTTAAATTGATTTTATCCCTAGCCTAGGTGCCCTTGAGTTTCTAAGGGACAATGTGGGGTTCTAATGGAACTAAAATAGGTTGGGCATGAAATAAAGAAAGGAACATTTTTATTTGATAGGCTAAAAAAGGGTGAAGGGTGATATGATAAGACATTTTCATAGCGTGCGAGGAGAGAAAAGAGCTCTAGGGAAAATACTAGGGCTTAGCAACATAGTGTAACATAGTTAATCGACACATAGAATAGACCTAGTGCAAGATGGAATAGGACCTTATAGGTCATAGAAATAGGTATGAGCTCTTTCCATTTGTTATTTTTTAGTTATTTTATATTTTTAGTTTTAGGATGCCATAGAAGTTAGGATATTTGGGGCATCAAAAAATTCACGACTACGTGGAAAATTTTCTCAAAGATGGTAAAATAATGGAGGGATAGAGGGGGTGAAATATTAATTATTTTTAGATAAATCTAACTTTGTCCTTGCTTTTTTGTGCATGCAAGTTTTGGATATGCTAGATTTCCAAGATTGACTATCATGTACCCTACAATCAATGGTGGATGTCATGACATAGGTGGATAGGATAGTTTTAGATGCTGTTGGACTAGGGTTTCTAGTTATGATGCCCTATATTGAGCTTGAAAATTCCTTAATGATAAATTTTGTAGAGTAGTGGCACTTAAAGTATGCCACCTTCCTTCTATCAATAGGGGAAATATCAATCACATTGGAGGATGTCTAGAAGATCCTTCAGGTACCTATTCAAGGTGCCCATATACAAAATTATGTTTGAGCTCTTAAAATATTGACAAGTGGATCTCTACTCTAGTTACACCATTTATATTAATGTTGTTATCAAGCTAGATGGTTGGACTAACTTACAATTCTTCTATGTATCATAGTGTCAAGCTTACTAGTTAGAGATACCAGTAAGATATTGCTACATTGGAGGTGGGAAAATATCATCACTTAGATGAGAGACAATTAGGTGAAATATGCCTAGGATACTTTAATCATGTATAGGATATATTATATCCTTCACCAAGTTGTTTAGAAGGAGGGGAAGAGCCTAGTTTATTGTATGCTTTTACTAGTGTAGGTATGGTAGCACTTGGTCATCAAACAATTAGTTGGGTTACATAGGGATCCACATGGTGTGCAAAAACCAATACGGTTTAGGTGGGATAACACCCACAATATAGGGAGGGGTTTTTTTAGAGGTATCTTTATGGTAGAGTGATGGGTAAGGTTATGCATAAGGGGTTGGAATCAAAATATACTTGTAAAAAAATGGTGAATCCTAATAAAAATAGAGGCAAATCAAGGCGAATCCTAAGCAAATAAAATCAATCATCTTCACACCAAAATTTGGGAAATTTGAAGCCCTAAAAAATTAAGGTAATCTTTGGGACAAATTTTTACCTATTAAATCACCTTATAACTTCATAAAAACACCACCATGAGATCAAGCTTGAAAAGAGATTTCCAACGACTACACATACACCTATATTTGGATATATATTGTGGTGAATTTACCCTACTAAAAAATTGATCCTAAAAATTTTAGGCGAATGGGCCGATGTTGAGGGTCCTCATATTCGCCAATTTCCAATTTTGGAAATCCTAATATTCACCCAATTTATGAATATTCGCCACTATGCATAACCTTGGTGATGGGTTATTGATGACCTATAAATAGATTATATGAATTAATGCCCATAGATGGGACAAACAGGATCGAAAGAGGACACATTTTAGGTAGCTTAAGTTTAGAGAATCCAATGGATGTGGGGATCAAGAGGGGATTTTAATATCTATCATCCAAACAAGATTTTGTGCCACTTTAGCCTCCCTTAAGGCATCCCAACGATGGGGGAGATATAATTCCAATAAGTCACATGGGAGAGAGGGAGGGAATTCAAAGGCCTTCTTGATCTAGAGAGTTTCATGGAGCGGGATGCAAATGATCCTCCCAATATAGACCCTAGGGTGGATGATATTAGGATCATCCCTGGGTATCTACAATGGTATCGATAAATCTATCTAGTGTGGGTTACTAATATTATGACAACCATAAATGGTATTCAAATATATTATAATGGTCCATCATCACCTTTGAGCAGTGAGGGAGAGACTGAGGTAGAGGTAGAGAGATGGGTTTACCATTACTTGGGCCTTAGTTATACCTCCTATTGCATTGAATTTGGTGACCAAGGAAGGGCCTAACAAGACTATAGAGGAGAGAATTAAGACCAAGAGGGATGTTATGGAGAGGAGAATATGACAACTAGAAGCTATGCTTGCATAAATTGCTACGATGAGGATTATTGAGAGGGTGGGTTACTAGGCCCAACTAGACTAGGTCCTAGTAGAGTAGGATGTAGCTTGAGTTAAAAGAGATCATGAAAAAGTTAAGCGGGATTAAAGGGTTCAAGAGACCTATAAATTGAGGTAAGAGAGAGATGATAATATGTCTATAGATTCAACATCAAATACTGGGAGTAGTGATATCATTATTATATCCATAGAGAACCTTTTGACCTAAGCACAGGATGAGTTGACCAAGGCTTGTGTCAACTATTTAGTAAATATGGAGGAATTTCCACCATGAAAAATTCCTTGACCAAATAAACCCATAAAATTCTAGGATATGACCTTGATATTGTTCCTAAAAGAGGTTAGTGATAAGGAAATCTTACCAGTATGTTCAGTTTCTAGCTTGATCTACTAAGGGTGGGTCTAAGGGTTAGCTTGAGGATTTTGTTAGTTGTGAGTGGCATGAGGGTACTAATTTTCATTGTTAGGTGCCTTAGCCAAATGGCTTTATCTGTGTGTACTATTTTGAGTGATTATGGTACACTAAACTTATGTATGATGGATGGTTTATGTATATATATCAATTATTTTATTGATATAATGTGTTTAAATGTGTGTTGAGTTTATGTGATATGAAATTTTATATTAAATTAATGATTGATAATAGATGTTGTGATGTATCAATAATGTTTGATGATAGATATAGTTGGGATTTGTGAGTACATATTTTATTTTAGAATTGATTTAGAATTTTGGGCAAATTGCTTTGATTTGGAAAAATTCTTAAGTGTCAATGATTAATATGAGTTCGACATAATTTAAAAATATTTTTTTTCCAGACCAAAATATGAAATGTAGGTGTGATTAGATGAATTTAGATTAATGAAAATGGTTTGAGGTTGATTTAGAGAGTTTATATGATTTCAAATTGTTCAATTATGTTGTGTTAATGTCAAGAATTGTGGTTTTTGAATAAATCAATTAAGAATAGAAATGATTCGGTTTCATGATTGAAGGTTTGAATTTTGTTTGTAAATATATGGGAATATCCTTGGAATGGGTTTCTATTGGTGCAAAATCTGCCTTTTGTTACATTTGCACCCAAGACTTTGCCAACATTGAAAGACTAGGTTTAAAACAAAGTTTACCCGGTTCAATATCTAGAGGAGGCTGGTTCCTTGCTTTATTTTAGGAAAAAAGGGGGGAGAGTAAAGTGCATAAAGAGAGGAAAATATAGCTATTGTTAGTAACGTTTAGATGGTGTAGATTAGATAACAACAAAGAAACATCTATAATATTTTATAGATAAACATACTTTGAACTATCAGAATTAGAATAACTAGATGGTATAGATTTAAACAAGCTTAAACCTATTAGAACTATTAATTTTAGAGACAGTGAAACTTTAAACATAGAAATTTAGAATAATAATTAAGGCAATTTCTATTCAACATAGTTTATATAGCAATCAACAATTCATACATACTTGATTAAAGCACAAGTGAACCAGAAACCAGAATGAGTAGTCTTTATTTTACTTTCAAAAGTATGTGTACATTGCCTTATAAACATCTAAGAGCCAACCTTTTGTTAGGGTCACTCATCCTATATATATATATTTTACATAACAGAAAAACTAAAAGTTGTTACAACAATATGCCCATAGGCTCATTCTGGTAAAGTGGTAGTTAAGAGAGTATGGGATCTTCAACAAAAAATGGTTGAGATCTTCTTGTTACTGCATATCTACTTTGATCTTTGTGGAGATGTCGTGGTCCAGCTATCTTCCACTTCTTTGCTTTTGGTTCGTCGGTCTGTGAAATCATGACATGTCACAAAATCGTGATGTTTTTGCCTAGAGGTGGACTGTGGAAACCAAAATATCATGATATCATGACTTTTTATCTAGAGGTGAACTACGGACACCAAAATTTTGTGAGATCACAATATTTATACTTGCCTTCGCTTGGGAGCTTCAAAATGTTGCAATATCGCGATGTTTTTCCTTGCCTTCACTTGGGAGCTTCAAAATATCATGAGATTGCAATGTTTTTCCTTGCCTTCATTTGGGAGCTTCAAAATATCATGAGATCATGATATTTTTCCTTGCCTTCACCTATGATTTTTGAAATATTGTGAGATTGTGAAGTTTTTACTTGCTTCACCTCGGAGCTTTAAAATATCATGATATTGTGATGTTTTTACATACCTTCACCTGTGAGCTTCAAAATATCACGAGATCACAATATTTTTCTAGCTTTCACATGGGAGATTCAAAATATTGTGAGATCATGATGTTTTTTCTTGACTTCACCTATGAGCTTCAAAATATCATGATATCACGATGTTTTTCCTTGCCTTCTCCTGAGAGCTTCAAAATGTCACGAGATCATAATATTTTTACTTGCCTTCACCTAGGAGCTTCAAAATATTGCGAGATCATGATATTTTCCCCTACCTTTGCCTATGAGCTTCAAAATATTGTGAGATCATTGATGTTTTTCCTTGCCTTCACCTAGGAGCTTCAAAATATTATGAGATCATGACATTTTTCCCTACCTTAGCCAAATTTTGAGAAGACATCTCCTTACTTCCATGGATGTAGTCATTTTAACCTAAATTATTGGTGCCACGTAGGGTAATTATGGTAGCTGAATGTTAGAATCTAGAGCTTTTATCCATTAGGGCATGGAGTAAAAAAGAACAATGAGAAAAGAGAGAAAGAGGAGTGATACCGAGCAAAATTATGTTTCTTGCTATGTGCAATAATTCATCAAGAGTGTCTTCTTTAGTTGATTTCTCTGTGTCTTCTTGCCTTGGTGTCATTGTACTACTTGTTGAAGCTCTTTTAGCCTTTTCATAATTTTATATCTCTTGAACAACCTCATTATAAGTGGCATAAGATCTTTTCTAGGCCTCTTCATTTGGGTCAAAAGTCTCCATGAAAGTTAGGTATAAATACTCTAACTCTTCTACTTTGTCATAGGATAGGACTTTTGACTTCATGTACAACTCATGTAGGTAGGAGTTGATCTAGGTAAGGTCCTGAGCCATACAAAATATTTGGTCTTCTTGGACTAGCTCTTCCTAGCTGTTTATCTTCGATTAATCATCTATAAAAGCTTTCCAAGAAGCTTTCATTTCATCTTCCCCCAAGTATTTTGAATATTTATCCTAGAAGCTCGATATTATGTAGTTATCTACTATGCTTACATGTTTCAATATTATTTTGGCTCCTACCTTGATTTCCTGTATTATTTTAACGCTATCTATCACTAGCTTATGTCTTTTGAAGAAACTTCTGGAAGCTATTTTGGCTTGGAACCATTTCTCATATTGGGCCCTAAATCCAAATTTTTCTTGTGTGCTTTCTACTAGAACTTGGATTTTTGTGTCTACAGATAGCCTTGCTTTCAATAAGTTAATAGATGCAATGAATTCATCTTCCACTCATTTCAAAGTCTCCTTAATCTTGGCCAAGTATGATAACTTAGGCCTTGCTTTCAAGCCTATATTTTGGATGTCAATGAACATTTCTTTCTTGATCGCATTTGCCTTTTCCTTAGAAAGTCCACTGGTCTTGCTAGTACCATCTTGGATCTGCTTCTGAAGGTCTTATATCTGATTATTTAATGATTGGATTTATTCAGTGGCTTTCTTTGCTTCCTCCTTATATTATTCCGCTTCATTGAACATCTATTCCCATTTATTTGCCTTATTTTTTAGCGCATTTTCAATAATACTCAGCATTTAAGTATATAGTCCCCATGTGAGATTGGGATTTTCCCCACTCGTCTTCCATAGGTAGCTGAGTGATGTCTTTAGTGATTATCTCAGGTTGATAATCCTCCATGGTCATTTCTCCTTTAGGATTTTGAACCAGTGACATCGTCTTCATAGTTGAACACTGCATATTGATAGGATCTAGGGCTATTCCTTCCCTAGCATGAGCTATGTTCTTGGAATTTTAAGAATTGCACAACTTCAACCAATTTAAAGCATTAAGGTTCTATTTTTTTAATATCTTGATCTTAGCAATGGTAGGGTGACTTTCAAAAGAGGAGGCAGGAATGGATTAAAAGTTTGTGATATTAGTGGTATAAGGGAAAGGAATGGTGGCTATTGAGGCATCCACATTTTGTAGTCCTACGAGTGTATCTTAGGGGGTGGTTGAGGATGCATTCGGGTTAGGTTGGGTTAATGATGGTGATGGTGAAGTTTACTGATTAGAAGGGGAAGAAGCATCATCTTGATTTGTAGAAGGGGAGTTTCTCTGGGGATGAGAAGAATAATATGTACTAAGATTTATAGGATACATAATTGCTATCTTTTATGGGCTTGTACCTCTAGTATCTAGTGCATATTTACGAGGGATCAGGTCTTCATTAGGGGTTTCTACTATTTTTTGCAAGATCTTGTCTCTAGTTTCTAGGCCATATTTAGTAGGGACTTGTCATTTAGTAGGGTTTTCTTCATTAGGTATATACTCTTCAGTTTCTTTATTCAAATCTTGGTTGCTGGCATCTTGCTGCTTGGAGAGTTGTTCTACATTTTCCTCCATAAATTTTTCTTTATCCCATGCCTCAGTATCTGTATGTAGTTCGTCCTGCCTTATTTTTTTTCTATCCCCCTACCTCTGCAAATTCTTATTTTATTTTTCTTTGGAGGAAAGAAACATTATCATCAGATTCTATTTCTGATGGGGAGGGAGGAATGAATTTGTGAGCCACATTTTTTAGGATTTTTGTTTGATCCACAATAATTTCTTTTCCTCGACCTTGGATAGCTCCAACCTTTTCAGTGGGTACAAATGATATGCCATTGATACCTGGCGGGACTTTATGTACAAGATTCTCAGACCATGTGGCATGATATTTATCATATCTCTTAATAAATTCATTATCAACTTTTATTACTCACCTAGAGTGAATTTCAATTTGGAACCTCATTTACCACCAAGCTAGGATTTTTGCATGTGTCCAGTATTTTCCATTTATCTTCATTCTTTTAATGAAATTTTCATCTAACTTGTGGCTTGGATCAACTTCAGGGTTCCAGTCCATCAGATGTTTGTAGAAGTCATGCCACAGGGCCAATAACTGTATTTGTTTGACATGCCATTCTAGTGCTTCATCATATTCATTGTTTCTGCCTTGCTTGTCAATCTATATTTTTGATGAATAAAATTGTTTGAAAGGATTCTGGTTGAGGGAAACCTATTTTTGTGCAAATCTATAAATGGGGTCATACTTACATTTTTATGGAAATTCTATTAACTTCAAGCCTTTTAGATCTCAAGTGATTCACTCATGGTCCCCATTTTTTGCTACAAAGACTCCTTCAAACTAGAAAGACATAAGACATGTGCCAGTTCTACCAATTCCTATGCCAAATTTATAGTTTATATATTTAGTTTACCTTACATACTCTAGAGCAAACAATCACTCAATGACATAGTATGGAAGTAAGAAAAGCTTCCCTGTGAAGCTGTATAGTCTTATGACTACTCCCTATGTTAAAATAAACCAATCTCCTTCTTCCACATGAGTGTGTTGCAGATTATCCCATATCTTCTGAGGAATTATCTGTAAAATGCCATACATAATTTGCAAGGTAGAGCCTAGGAATTCCATGTTAAAGCAATAGTATGACTCTTCTTTTGAGAGCATTGTTGTCCATTCGTATACAGGTAAACTATTTCCATATTTATCTTTATGCGTTTTAGAAATGAACTCTAAATTATTCAATTGAAAGAAAAATTGAAGAACACAAGCTTATACTGAGAGGGGGGGTGAACAGTATAAGACCTCTTTTTACTTTTTCCTTTATACTTCAAAATAGTAAAGCAATATACCCAAAGCAATATCAAAGCAATGCACAATATCATCCACAAAGTGACACCAATTTTAACGTGGTTCACCCAGAATGGTGGGCTACGTCCACAAAACTTTTCTCTAAAAGTTATCTCAAAGTTCTTTGGGAATCCTTCCCAATTACAATGTTTATGAGCCTCGGCCCAAAGGAGATACCTTCCCCCAATCAGAATTTATGAGCCTCTGCTCAAAGGAGATACCTTCCCCCAATCGAAATTTATGAGCCTCTGCTCAAAGGAGATACCTTCCCCTCTGCTCTGGAAATGATCCCTCAGAAGATCAACTGCCTCTACCTCTTGCCAGCACGTGGAACTCCTTTCCACCGAAGACCTCCTGTCCTCAATGCTTAGCCTAAGAGACCTCTGCCTTCTATGATCACGTCCACAGTAGCTCAGCAACCTATACCAAACATAGTCAGTCGGTCTAGTACAAGTCTTCCTCTGTCTGTCGAGATCTGTCCAACTCTTGAACAAATCAATCCTCTGCATACAAGCCTTCTCAAAGACTTGCCAACTATCCTCGGGTTCTTCTCATAGAACCAATGCACCTCTGTCCTCAAGTTCTCTGATAGAACTATCAAACTCAGCTCACAAGTCCTCTGCTAGGACCTGTCCAAATCTGCTCACAAGTCCCCATCGAAACCTGTCCAAAAACTGCTCACAAGTCCCCACTGGAACTTGTCCAAAAACTCAGCAAGCTCACCAAGAAAAACTTTCTTAGTAGGAAATCACAAAGTGAATTGTTAGAGACCCAATGTGATTTGTCAAACTCATAGAAGCATAAAGAGAATTGTTAGAGACTCAATATGTTCTATACTCAAATCCCAATCTCAAAACTCAACTCAAATCAACTCAGCTCAATCTCAATCTCAAATCTGAAAACTCAACTCAATATCTGAAATGGATAGGATAGAATGTTTTCTTTCAAGAACATGAAACCCCAACAATTGCCAACTATGCAAAGAATCACATAACAATGATACTCATGTTCTTTTCACCATCAATTAGGGTTTCAACAACAATGCTCATCAAACAAGGTTTAGTCAACCAACACCATTCAACTCAACATCAACCTTGAAGCATTCAACCAATCATCACAAGAAAAGGAAACAAGTAGAAATCCTTTTCCCTCCAAAGATATTTGAACAAAACAGCCACCAACACAATATCACCAAATGCAAAGAATAACTTGCTCAAATCAACTCAATGGAGTAAGCCCAATATCATGAATCAAGTAAAGCAATAACTTGATCAAACAACCTCTATGGAAGCAACTCAACCATCAAACTCAAAACAGCCAACCAAGGGTTCCACCAACTCAATGCAAGTAGCAAGACTCACAAACATAAACCCTAGTGCACAATGCTTCCACTACCTCAAACCAGAATTATGCATTCACCAAAACTCTCATCAAGGATAACAATGCATAAGAAGTCTTCAACAAACCAGAAAATAGGATTTACACCCAACCAAAGGAAACCTAGTTGAAAACCTTTTCACTCCAACCTTATTTCAGAAAAACATACACCAATCATACTCATAAGGAAAATGTGCCCATACCTTTTTGGAGTAGAAGAAAATTGATCCTTAAAGTTGTCACCACACACAACCCTCAAACTTCCAACCAAGTTAGGGTTAGAACCAAGATAAATGAGCATATATAAAAACTTTCCTTAATACACCTTTTAGCTCCTCTTCTTTAAAAACAACCACCAAAGAAGCCAAAAACACAACAACCAAAACTTACACCTTATATCTCCATTTTTAAATTTAGCATAGCAAAAGACTAATCTCAAAAATACAACCAAAGAAATATCCCCTTATTTCTCCTATGTCTTTTAAACAATGCTAAACAATGCCAAAAATCATATCAAGAAAATAATCACACCTTATAATGGCTGCCCTTGAAGAATCCAAAATTCGCGGCACAAAACACGTTTTAATAAAAACGTGACTAATCCATGCACAGCTCCCTCCGTGGGGATCGAAACGCGAGACCTCCGCCTACGCAAGGCCCAAATGCGGCCTTCGCTGCCACTAGCCCACAAGGGGCTTACGAAGTCCAAGACGGACTTCCTTCCACATAAACGGTCAAGCTTTCCGAAAGCTTTTCAAACCACGAGCTCTCCTCTTTCGCAGCGTAAACAGAACATTCGATCGCAGCCAAACCAATTAATTGCCTTCGATTTTCCAAGAGGGTTTAACCTTAGGAACCTTCTCATATTTATAGTCCATACGTGGACTTTAGAACACGTCGGTTGCAAAGAAAAGTAATTTCGAATTTAATCGAAATTTGCTTTCTAAAGGGTTTAAAAACCCTTAAAGTATTTTTAATAAATTAAAAATAATTTCTCCCTTAATTAATTAAATAATTAATTAATTAAAACCTTGAAGGGTTTTAAATAATAATTAAATAAATAATAAAGAGAACCTCCATTGGTTTTAATAAAAACCATTGCCAATGGAATCTCTCCGGATTCTCTTAAAAATATTCTCTTGGAATCTTCCACCTTTGAAGCCAACACATCCTCTTAACATTAATGTCATTTCCTTTTGACATCAATGACAACTCATAGACAAGAAGCTAGGATCTCAAACCCAAAATTGCCAACAATCTCCCCCTTTGTCATTGATGGCAAACCATGCTTCTCAACAACACAGAAACTCAACATAAACAGCTCCCCCTGTCTTGAGGCTCTCCCCCTTACTCATATCTCTCCCCCTTTGTCATCAATGGCAAAGGGTCACCTTTGGGGCTCGGGACTAAGAATGAGCCTCTTAGCTTAGTCCCTCCCCCACCTCCTGATGAGGTGATTAATTCTGGGGTGGGAGTAAAACTCCCATTAGGCATCGATCATCATCGGCGTCTATAACTTCCTTGCCGGGCCTTCTCTTGAACTCTTTGTCCATATTCCTATTCCTGTCATTGTTCTTGTTCTTGTTCTCATCCCTGTTCTTGTCCATGCCTTGATCCTTGGACCTGATCATGCCATTGTTCCTGTTCCTGTATTCTGGAATTTCAGCTCTACATTGTCTGATTATGTGACCTTCATTGTTGCACTTGAAACACTTGACGATGTTGTTTCTCTGAGGTAAACCTGATCTTTGAATCCACCTGTTCTGACCAAACCTGTTCCTGTTATTTACCTTGCAATAGACTGCCTTGTGCCCAAACTATTGACAAGAGTAGCAATACCCTTGAAAGTAACTAGCACTTCTAAAGCTGTCATTTACCTTCTTCACTTGAGCCATGCAATGTGAAGCCATGTGACCAAACCTGTGACAAGCAAAACATCTGCCTTGAAACTTTCCTTTATTTGACCTCTTGGGTCCTGAAAACTTCTTCTTCTCATTCTGAATTCTATTTTCTATTTCTGTGCATCTATCATTCAAGGACTCATGATCTGAAATACTTTCCTCATCAGAACTCTCTTCCTTTTGGAGTCTCTTACTAGACTCTCCAACTTGTTCCTTGTGTGGCTTAACAAAACCAAGGCCTGTTTTATCTGTTGTCTTTCTTTGACCTTTGATGAGTGACTTAACCTTTTTGGAGCTATCTTGAAACCTGTAAAGCTTATCCTTGTACTCTTTAGTTTCCTCTTTCAAAGAAGCCATTTTCTGTTCTAACTCACTATACTCAAGAACCTTAGACTCTAACTCATCCTTGAGTTCTTGTGTCTTAGCTATAGAGAAGTCAAGACTTTCTATAAGATCATCTCTCTCCATACAACATTCATCTAACTTATCCTTGAGTCTAGCATTCTTCTTTCTTTCCTTTTCCAAAACACTAAGAGCACTAATAAGTTCACTTTCAAGATCCTTTATTTGATTTCCTTTTTGAATCATCAAAGCCTTTTTCAGATTTCTTATCACTAGAGGTGCTACCCTTTTCAAAAACCATACATGCATCTTCCTTATAGTTTTCTGAAGCATCCTCATACATACTAGAAACCAAATCATTATTTGTGCAATCATCCTCAAGGTGACCAAAATTTCCACATCTAAGACATTTCATGATAATGAATCTATGTTTCGGTTCTTCCTCTTTTTCTGATATGAACAACATCTCATTTTCATTATCACTTGAAGAACTTTCACTATCACTACTAGAACACTTACTTGCTTTGTCTAGGTAGAAACTCTTCTTGTGCTTGTGAGAATACCTCTTTCCTTGATTGTTGTGCTCATCTTTGTTTTTCCTGTGATGCTTGTGCTTTTTAGAATCCTTGCTCTTAGAATCTTGTTTATCTTCATCACTTTCATTCTTGGGAACAGTACGATCAGTAGCATAATGACCAAACTTTCCACAATTGAAACATCTTATATTTTTCATACTTTTGTGCTTTCTAGAGAACTTGCCTTTCTTGTTGTAATATGCCTCTTCATCACTAGAAGACTCATCACTATCTTGAAGTTGTTTACCCTTGGATTTCTTGGTAGCCTTGAAAGCTGCCTCTTTCTTGACATCAACCTTCACTTGAGTTCTCAACTCAAATGCTTGCAAGTATACTATGGAGCTCATCCTTTTTCAACTTATCCAAATCTTTAGCTTCCTCAATAGCAGAAATATTTTCACTAAATCTATTAGGAAGAGATCTTAAAATCTTATCACAAACATCATTTTCAGCAAGCTCAAGACCTAAGTCTTTCATGGAGTTAACAACCTCATCCATACGAAGCATGTAGTCACTAATATTTTCATCATCATTCATCTTGAGTTGTTCAAACATACCTTTGAAGTGTCTCAACTTGGCCTTTATGACATTTGTATCACCTGTATGAACCACCTTCAATCTGTTTCCACATTTCACTAGCTGTCTTGCAGTGAATCACTTTGGTGAGATCTGCTTTCTGTAAGCCTTTCGGGATTGCATTCATTGCTTTTGAATTGTTGTGATGTAGGAGCCTTTCTTCTTTAGTATTAGGACCATGTTCGGGAATAGTGTACTCATCTTCAATCACTTCCCAAACCTCATTCCCAAGTGCCATTAGATGAACCTTCATCCTTGCACTCCAAAGACCAAAATCTGACCCATCAAGAATAGGTGTTGCATTGCCACTTGAATGATCCATTGTGTTCTTTACTAGCTTTTCCTTCAAGTTGTTAAACTTTTCGAAGGCACACTGCTCTGATACCAATTGAAGAACACAAGCTTATACTGAGAGGGGGGTGAACAGTATAAGACCTCTTTTTACTTTTTCCTTTATACTTCAAAATAGTAAAGCAATATACCCAAAGCAATATCAAAGCAATGCACAATATCATCCACAAAGTGACACCAATTTTAACGTGGTTCACCCAGAATGGGTGGGCTACGTCCACAAAACTTTTCTCTAAAAGTTATCTCAAAGTTCTTTGGGAATCCTTCCCAATTACAATGTTTATGAGCCTCGGCCCAAAGGAGATACCTTCCCCCAATCAAAATTTATGAGCCTCTGCTCAAAGGAGATACCTTCCCCCAATCCAAATTTATGAGCCTCTGCTCAAAGGAGATACCTTCCCCTCTGCTCTGGAAATGATCCCTCAGAAGATCAACTGCCTCTACCTCTTGCCCGCACGTGGAACTCCTTTCCATCGAAGACCTCTTGTCCTCAATGCTTAGCCTAAGAGACCTCTGCCTTCTAAGATCATGTCCACAGTGGCTCAGCAACCTGTACCAAACACAGTCGGTCGGTCTAGTACAAGTCTTCCTCTATCTGTCAGATCTGTCCAACTCTTGAACAAATCAATCCTCTGCATACAAGCCTTCTCAAAGACTTGCCAACTGTCCTCGGGTTCTTCTCATAGAACCAATGCACCTCTGTCCTCAAGTTCTCTGATAGAACTATCAAACTCAGCTCACAAGTCCTCTGCTAGGACCTGTCCAAATCTGCTCACAAGTCCCCATCGAAACCTGTCCAAAAATTGCTCACAAGTCCCCACTGGAACCTATCCAAAAACTCAGCAAGCTCACCAAGAAAAACTTTCTTAGTAGGAAATCACAAAGTGAATTGTTAGAGACCCAATGTGATTTGTCAAACTCATAGAAGCATAAAGAGAATTGTTAGAGACTCAATATGTTCTATACTCAAATCCCAATCTCAAAACTCAACTCAAATCAACTCGGCTCAATCTCAATCTCAAATCTGAAAACTCAACTCAATATCCGAAATGGATAGGATAGAATGTTTTCTTTCAAGAACATGAAACCCCAACAATTGCCAACTATGCAAAGAATCACATAACAATGATACTCATGTTCTTTTCACCATCAATTAGGGTTTCAACAACAATGCTCATCAAACAAGGTTTAGTCAACCAACACCATTCAACTCAACATCAACCTTGAAGCATTCAACCAATCATCACAAGAAAAGGAAACAAGTAGAAATCCTTTTCCCTCCAAAGATATTTGAACAAAACAGCCACCAACACAATATCACCAAATGCAAAGAATAACTTGCTCAAATCAACTCAATGGAGTAAGCCCAATATCATGAATCAAGTAAAGCAATAACTTGATCAAACAACCTCTATGGAAGCAACTCAACCATCAAACTCAAAACAGCCAACCAAGGGTTCCACCAACTCAATGCAAGTAGCAAGACTCACAAACATAAACCCTAGTGCACAATGCTTCCACTACCTCAAACCAGAATTATGCATTCACCAAAACTCTCATCAAGGATAACAATGCATAAGAAGTCTTCAACAAACCAGAAAATAGGATTTACACCCAACCAAAGGAAACCTAGTTGAAAACCTTTTCACTCCAACCTTATTTCAGAAAAACATACACCAATCATACTCATAAGGAAAATGTGCCCATACCTTTTTGGAGTAGAAGAAAATTGATCCTTAAAGTTGTCACCACACACAACCCTCAAACTTCCAACCAAGTTAGGGTTAGAACCAAGATAAATGAGCATATATAAAAACTTTCCTTAATACACCTTTTAGCTCCTCTTCTTTAAAAACAACCACCAAAGAAGCCAAAAACACAACAACCAAAACTTACACCTTATATCTCCATTTTTAAATTTAGCATAGCAAAAGACTAATCTCAAAAATACAACCAAAGAAATATCCCCTTATTTCTCCTATGTCTTTTAAACAATGCTAAACAATGCCAAAAATCATATCAAGAAAATAATCACACCTTATAATGGCTGCCCTTGAAGAATCCGAAATTCGCGGCACAAAACACGTTTTAATAAAAACGTGACTAATCCATGCACAGATCCCTCCGTGGGGATCGAAACGTAGACCTCCGCCTACGCAAGGCCCAAACGCAGCCTTCGCTGCCACTAGCCCACAAGGGGCTTACGAAGTCCAAGACGGACTTCCTTCCACATAAACGGTCAAGCTTTCCGAAAGCTTTTCAAACCACGAGCTCTCCTCTTTCGCAGCGTAAACAGAACATTCGATCACAGCCAAACCAATTAATTGCCTTCGATTTTCCAAGAGGGTTTAACCTTAGGAACCTTCTCATATTTATAGTCCATACGTGGACTTTAGAACACGTCGGATGCAAAGAAAAGTAATTTCGAATTTAATCGAAATTTGCTTTCTAAAGGGTTTAAAAACCCTTAAAGTATTTTTAATAAATTAAAAATAATTTCTCCCTTAATTAATTAAATAATTAATTAATTAAAACCTTGAAGGGTTTTAAATAATAATTAAATAAATAATAAAGAGAACCTCCATTGGTTTTAATAAAAACCATTGCCAATGGAATCTCTCCGGATTCTCTTAAAAAGATTCTCTTGGAATCTTCCACCTTTGAAGCCAACACATCCTCTTAACATTAATGTCATTTCCTTTTGACATCAATGACAACTCATAGACAAGAAGCTAGGATCTCAAACCCAAAATTGCCAACAAAAATAACATCCATATTAGGTAAGAAGAAAATCTAAAATCTTTTGGATAACTTCTTTGAATATTGAACAAGACTACATGTATCTGCTGATCTGGAAATGATAGCCATTCGAAGTAAATTGGCACTATATTTTTATCCACATGGGAGTTGTCATAGAATTTAAGATTTGACATACACTGTGCCACTGCAATCTACCATCCATATACTTGTGTATTCAATTTTATCCCTGCCACCATATCTAGCATAGAGAAAAGTTCCTTATTTTTGAATTTTGATAGGGGAATTGGTGATTCTAGTAGAGTTCCATCAGGAGTGTAATATTTGGCAGATGTAATTGGATCAAAATCTATGGGATTTGTAGTGGGATTTCTATCACAACTGAAGATGACCCTAACTGTATCAACTTCTAGGGTAAAAATAACATCCCCCTTGGAATTCCTGACAATTATATGTTTCACATTGTAAATAATTTCCATAGTTTTGATTAATTTGGGGCAGGGATGAACAGGGGTACAAATATACCAAGAAAGTAGAGAGTGATAAGAGAATATAATCAGAGTTTATGGGGTGATGCCTTTTTCTACCCTAGCTTCCACATATCTTCGAATCTTCTCCAAATTTTTCCATGTTACGATGGTATCAATAATGTGGGAATCTATATATGTGAAACTACCCTCGCTTTTCTCAACCCTATGTATTTATCTAGTAGCTAAATTAGATGTGACCATGGCTCTTTGCTATGATTCTGTTATATGAAAAAAATTTGAAACCGGTTCAAATAAGTTCAGATATCTTGGCAAAATTCGGGGATGCCAAATGTAGAGTAATAATTTTAGAGAATAGAGAGACGAAGGAAAATAATTTTGTGGCATAAGTAGGTGTGCATGCATGCATTAGGGTTCCATGCATTAATTATGGTTGGTGGTGCATGTTCTACAAATAATTTTGAACATTTCTAGATGCCTCATTTCGTGTGCCACCTTCAAAAAACCAACCCCTATGCATTGTCATTTCCTCTAGGCTAATAAATTTACGTCACCTCTCCTCTAGACCAATAAATTTGTGTCACCTCTCCTCTGAGCAAATAAATTTGTATGGTAGTACTTTGAGAGGTGCACATTCAAAATTCCAAGAAAACTAGTTTTCCCACCAAAAGGTATCATTGTTTGACTTTGACTGTCGAATGCTGAAAATGTAATGATATCATGACAATTTTCCTTGGAGTGGTATCTGAACATCAAAATATCATGATATCACAAAAAATTTCTTTGAAGTGGCTACTGAGTACCAAAATGTTGTGAAATATTGACAATTTCCCTTGAAGTGGCTGCTGAATACCAAAATGTCGTGATATCACAATAATTTTCTTTGAAGTGGTCGTTGAGTACCAAAATGTTGTGATATCATGATAATTTTCTTTGAAGTTGCTGCTGAGTGAAAATTATCTTTGGAGTGGTCTCTGAACACAAAAATATCATTATATGGCGATAATTTTCTTTGGAGTGATATCTGAATGCCAAAATATCACGATATCATGACAATTTTCTTTGAAGTGGCCTTATAAATAAAAGAAACAACATATTTACATATAATACATGTAAAATGAAGAGAAATATATTACTTATAGTAAAAATTCATATGGAAGCCATTCATAGGGATGGGTTGGACCTAACCCTGTTTATTTTTCAATTGGAAAGAGTTATGTTGTTTTTCTTCAATTATCTCAAAGGGTCCTTCCGAGAACACATCAAATTTTTGATGGTTTCCAGGTTTTGCTTTCTTTTCATTCCACCTTAGAACCAAGTCTCCTACCTTAAAATTCCTAAGGGTAGCATTTTTGTCAAACCATTTCTTCGTGTATCCTATATATTTCTGATAACGGTTCTAGGCTTGTTCTTTTTGTTCTTCTAATTGTAGGAGTTGCATCAATTTGTTCTCCATCGGTTCTGCTTCTTCCATGCTAGGTAAAGGAAGTTCTAATAGTGCTTTCACTCTATTGGGATCTCTAGCTAGCCCAACTTTAGAAATGACTTAACCTAGTAAAATCCCTTCTTCCATAGAAAATATGGACTTATTTGGGTTCAAAAAGATACCAAAATTCTTGCACTTCTCAAAAAAAATTCTGATATGGCCAACGTGATACTCCTTATGATGAGAGAATACTATCATAGCATCTAAGTATATCACTATGATCTTGTTGACGAGTTCTTCAAAAGCTACATCCATTACCCTTTGAAATGTTGCTCCAGCATTGGATAATCCAAAAGGTATTCTATGATAAGTGAATATTCCCAACTTGGTGGTGAATGCAGTCTTGAATTGATCTTCGTATTTGACCCACACCTGGTTATACCTAGAAAACCCATCCAAGAGTGATAATCTTTCTACTCTTGCTACAATATACAGAGTCTAGTCTATTTACGGGAGGGGATAATAATATTTTAGGGAAGTTTTTTTTAGGTTTTAGATGTCAACACACAATATAATATCTCCATTATTTTTCTTTACTGGAACCAATTTAGCTACTCAAGTATAATGATTGATAGGGTAGACAATCTTAACTTCGAGCAACTTCAATAGTTCTTGTTTCATTAGAGCTTTGATCTTGGGATTCATTGATATTTGCTTTTGTCGAAAGGGTTTTGCACCTTCTTCAAGCTCGATTGTATGTTATATGGTCTCTTTAGAGTAGACTTTAAGATCACCATAAGTCCAAGATATGATGTTAGGGAATTATTTGCATAATCCTTGAATTTGATCCAATTCTTCCTCTGTAGTGTTTACTCCCACTTTAATAGATTTCTCTGATTCCATTTGGACCTCCTTGTATCTGTGTTTGACAACCTTCATATTATGGCTAGTTGACCTGTAATTGTTATCAAATAGGCATTCAAGAGTGATTAATCCTTTTGGGATATGGTTTTTTTCAATTGGATCATACCTGCATCTTCCTCATATTTAGAAATTCTATCATTTGAGCAGTTCATCTTGTGGAAAAGAAAGTCCACTATTTTTTTATCATTTTTGAATACCTAGCAAAAGTTATATTTATCTGGAATAGAAGGCCTATAGATCAGTCTAACTATTTTAGACTTTTGGATGGTGTTGCTGATAGGGCAAAAATTTGCACCTACTGAAGCCAATAAATTTGCATGAGTGATCTTTTATCTAGGGATTTATTTGAGATTTAGAGATTTAAAGGCTTCTAGCAAATCCTAAACTTTGATAATATAAGCTTCAAGGTAATGTTTCTTACTCACACATTTCTTAGTGACCTGATTCACTATTAATTCAAAATATTCAAAAATATGGAGTTGTTTAATACCCAACTTTTTGGCTTTCTTAAGGCCTAAGAAAAGTGCTTCATATTCTGTTGCATTTTTAGTGCAGCTCTAGGTTAACCAATAAGAGAAAATATTCTCTTCACCTATTGGAGAGATTAAAATAATACCTACTCTGGTTCCATTTCTACATCTGGCATCGTCAAAGAAAAATTTCCATAGTTGATCGGTAGATGGGTCTACCTATTGGATAGGAGTGGGGTTGCTTTTCTCATGTTCCACAATTTAGTGGCTTCCAATATCTATTTCAATCATGGAATTGAAGTCCTGGAGAGAAAAATAGTCTTCTTATTGTAGTACGTTTAGATCTTCCTCCATCAAGTTTAAGTCCTCCAATTCCTCAATCATCATGTTTACTGTAGTGACCTATTTTTATTCCTCTTCAAGTTTTTCAATATGAAAGGTTTAAGGTTTCTCATTGAATATTTTTACTTTCTTTCCCTTGAATAGGATTTCCAAGCGCGAGTAATCCAATGATAAATATCCTCCTATTTTTGCGGTGAATTCTCTAGAAAGACACATACCAAAATAAGGTTCTAAATCTACTACCACTACCTCTTGTATAACTATGAGTTGAGGCAATCTGTGTAGAACTATTGGGATGTCTTTGATTACCCCTATGGTTTTGATAGGAGTTTCATCTAGTTGCAAGACACCAGGGTTGCTCCTTATGTATTCCATCGCCATGATGTCACATACAACTTTGGGTATCACAGTGGTTGCAGCTCATGAGTCTATCATACATTTATGTACCACCCATCCTTCCATCTGAAGAGAGATATAGAAGGGAGGATGTCTATTTTTTTCTATAGTAGATGTTAGACCATCTTGTACATAATTCAATTGAGTAGGGATTTTATTCCTATTTTTCATAAATATCAAGGATTCTTGCAATAGGTCAATATGTCCTAGAAAATGCAATGCATCATACATGGTCACTTTGGAGGGAGTCTTCTTCATTTCCTCAACTATGTTGAAGATGAGAGGTTCTACACTCTTCTCTTTTTATTTTACAATAGTATCATACTTATTTCTATACCCTTGAGTAACAGCTATCCTTTGATGCTTAGTCAATGAGGGATATCTCAATTTATCTCTTGCCTCTACTTGTGTTTTGACTTCTCTATAGAGGAGCTTCCTTGCGTAGCTCCACTTTATGCTGACTTGGGTTCTACTATACTTTCTCAAAGGGAACCCCCTTCTCAACTAGATACTTCATAGGTGAAGGTACCTTCAGGGGATTAAGTTCCTAGGAATTTACCTACAAAGGCTTTTTTCTTGATCGGGTTAGAACGACTACTTGCTCTATAGAAGGTATCATGAGATTTTGATTTTCTTCCTTGATCATGTTTATATGTCCTTTGAGATTTTTCTCTACTTTCCCGAAAACTATATTTTGGATATATTGTTGATGAATCATACATACATTTTCATTGTGTGTATCATTACATGTTGAACACTAGAAGTTTGACTCTATTGAAGTATTAGTAGGTTCACTATCTTCATTGGTGTAGACCATATTTTATTAGTTGTGACTCCTACCACTCATGGAAGCTTGGTATCTTGTCACATGTGGAAATATCCTTGGGTGGAAATTTCTTTTTGCTTATCTTATTTTCATCGATGCCATCTTATTTTTCAGAGTCTTCATGGTTGATTCTAGATCTAACAAAGTTGCAAGTTGAGGATCTAGAGTTGGTGAAAATGCTACTAAAGGAAGTGTAAGGATGACATGTAGCATTAGAGGAGTGAGGGATTTCTGTATCACTAGGGGAGTAGGCTACCCGATCCATTTGGGGAGAATCATATTAGAAGTAGAAGTGGGACTTGGAAGAGAGGTATTGGATGCTTATGGTAGATCCAGGAAGATAGGCATTATCATATTTGCAAGGAACATTTCGATAGCCATTAGATCCCTTTCTTATTTTTGAGCTTCTTGAAAAATATTTGGGAAAGTGAATACTTGGGATTGCCTAATAGCCATGCTTATGTATGAGTTAAAATCCCTTAGGTAATAAAACATTAATTTTTATTTGTTGGCATTAATCAGTTAGGTACTCTCTACAAAGTTCGATTGAATCTGATATTGAAGTCGACTATTTCCTCTTGAGGGTGCTTCTAAATGATGGTGAACTAATTTAGCAGAGAAAACAGGTCAACATGTTCATTGAAATCTTCTAATAATTTACCAAAAAGCTGAGCCCAAGTGGATATGGTTTGGTTGACGAGGGCTCTATACCGGTAGAGCATTTTGCATTTTAAGGAAATGACTAACAGTATTATCATGACATCCTCCTCAATGAAGTTATGTATTGGTGCAAGTGTGGCTACATCTTGATAGTGTTCATAAGTCATATTCCTAGTACCATTATACTAGGGTAATGCCTTTAATATTGCTACTAGAATCGGGTGTTGAGCTACTTGATTCAGGGGACCTGTATGGTTCCATAAAGGGTAAGGTAGATTTGGCTGATTCATGGCCATTGTAGCTACAATTTTGAATGATTTTATAGGAATATGGGTATCTGGTTTTGGCATTCCACTAGTAGCAATACTAGGGAGAACTACAAGGGAAGGATTTGTAGATCCTATAGTGATGGTAGAAGAAGAAGTTGTCCTAGCAACTAATACAATATTAGCTCTGAGATTATCAAGGTGTAATTTAAAGAACTCAATGGGTTCTTCAATTTTTTTTTCTTTAGATCTAGTTTTCATAAAAAATGGTATTCGACCATAAAATAGATAAGAATTTTCTTAGGGTTTCCCTCTTGGGCAGAGTCTCCAGGTGATTCATAAAAAAATAATAGGACAAATATAATAACCAAAAATTTGGTCTGTATATATTATGGAATTGTGTCCCATTGGGCATGCCAAAAATTGTTGGTACAAAATTTGCCTTTGGTTACATTTGTGCCCAATACTTTGCCAACATTGAAAGATCGAGTTCAAAATAGAGTTTACCCAGTTCAATCTCTAGAGGAGGCTGGTTCCTTGCTTTATTTTAGGAAAAAGGAGGGAGAGTAAAATGCATAAAAAGAGGGAAATATAGCTATTTTTAGGGATGTTTAGATGGTGTAGATTAGATAATAGCAAAGAAACATCTACGACCTTTTACAGATAAGCATGCTTTGAACTATCAAAATTAGAATAACCAAATGACACAAATTTAAACAAGATTAAACCTATTAGAACTGTTAATTTTATATCCAGTGAAACTTTAAATGCATAAATTTAGAATAAGAATTAAGGTGATTTATATTCAACATAGCTTATATAGAAATCAACAATCCATACATACTTGATTAAAACACTAGTGATCCAGAAACCAAAATGAGTAGTCTTTATTTTGCTTTCAGAAGTATATGTACATTGCCTTATAAACATTTAAGAGCTAAAATTTTATTAGGATCATTCATCCTATATATATATATATTACATAATAGAAAAATGAAATTTGTTACAATATTATGTCTGTAGGCTCATTCTGGTAAAGTGGTAGTTAAGAGAAAATGGGATCTTCAATAGAAAATGGTTGAGATCTTGTTACTACCTAGCTGATTGGATCTTTGTGGAGACATTGTGGTCTAGTTATCTTACACTTCTTTGATTTTGGTTCATTGGTCTATGAAATCATGACATGTCATGAAATTATGATATTTTTTCTTGGAGGTGGACTACGAATGCAAAAATGTCATGATATTATGACGTTTTATCTAGAGGTGAACTACGGATATGAAAATATTGTGAGATTGTGACATTTTTTCTTGCCTTCACCCAGGAGCTTCAAAATATCGTGAGATCGTGATGTTTTTCCTTGCTTTCACCTGGGAAATTCAAAATTTCATGATATCATGACGTTTTTCCTTGCCTTCATCTAGGAGCTTCAAAATATCATGATATCATGATGTTTTTCCCTACCTTCACCTGTGAGCTTCAAAATATTATGAGATCATGATGTTTTTTCTTGCCTTCACCTGGGAGCTTCAAAATATCATGAGATCACAATATTTTTCCTTGCCTTCACCTGTGAGCTTCAAAATATCATAAGATAGTGACATTTTTATTTCCTTCACCTAGGAGCTTCAAAATATCATGAGATCGCGATGTTTTTTCTTACCTTCACCTGTGAGCTTCAAAATGTCATGATATTGTGATATTTTTCCTTGCCTTCGCATGTGAGCTTGAAAGTATCGTGAGATCCTGATATTTTTTCTTGGCTTCACCTGGGAGCTTCAAAATATCGCAAGATCACAATATTTTTCTCTGCCTTCGTCTGTGAGCTTCAAAATGTCACGATATCACAACGTTTTTCCTTGCCTTCACCTAGGATCTTCAAAATGTCATGATATCATGATGTTTTTCTCTACCTTAGCTAAATTTTGAGAACACATCTCCTTACTCTCCTGGATGTAGTTATTTTGACCTATAGTTTATTAAGGTCAATAAGAAGAGAATTATTTTTTGCAAATTTATTTTTTTTGTAAATATAACGTTATTGCATGCATCTAGATTTACATAATTTTATTACCTATTTTTAAATGATGTATCTAAAAGGTGAAATAATATGATCCTTAATGAGTGTCAATTTATAGGACTTACTTAAAAGTACCTAATAAAATAATATTTTTTATTTTCTATTTTTGTGTCATTAGTACCTAAGCGGTAGCCTTTTAGCCTAATTAATAGACAAGCACTTAGGTGACTATGACTAAATGCTTTAAGGTAGTCTATACATTTGGATAGTTTATATTCTTTAATAAATTTTGTTTGCTCCTAAGTAGTGGCCATTCTAGCTTGATTAATGGACAAGTGCTTAGACAAGCTATTGCTTCTAGGTAGTTAGTGCTTTTTAATGTTTTGGATAGTATATGTCCATATTATCACTTAATTTTTTTGATAAACCCTTATACCAAAGAAGGAGGTTTGATAGAATCATTCCTCACTTTTTGGGTGTGTAGGTATGCTAAAAATTGTCAAGCATAGAATGATTCTATCCTATTTCATTTCTAGGTATAAGGATGAATCAAACTATAAAGTGTTTGGAGATAGACCTTGAAGACGTTTGATTCATTTGATGATATTGATAAAAATATATGATTTGTAATATTGATTTATGATGCTTCCAATTATTAAAATATTGAAATATTAATGTGTTGGCAATTTTGGGTACTTTGGGTACATTGCCTTTGCTCAAGTATATAAGTTTTCATTGATGTCAAGAAGCTTTTGAAGGAATTTGATTTGATGTCAAATAATTTGTTTTGATGAAGGTTACAACATGACAGTTTCAAAGGTCTTTTGCAAACCCCAAGCTAACAGGTTCGAGAGAAAGAGCTCACAAAGAAAAGTGTCACAATTTCATGACAATTTGTAAGAGGGATTGTACGGACGAAAAAGTGTCACGATTTCACGAAAGGTTCAAGAGAAAGAGCTCACAATGAAAAAGTGTCATGATATCGTGACATGTCAGGTTTTCGTGACTCGAAGAAAAGAAAAGCGCTAAGAAGAAAAAGTGTCACGATATCACGACGTGTCGGGTTTTCGCGACCTGAAGAAAAGAAAAGTGCTAAGGAGAAAAAATGTCATGATATTGTGACATGTCAGGTTTTCGTGACCCGAAGAACAGAAAAAAGCTAAGGAGGAAAAGTGTCACGATATCGCGGCATGTCGCATTTTCACGACTTAAGTAGGAGAGAGAAAGCAAGTTAGAAAAGTGTCGTGATATCGTGACATGTTGCAATTTCGTGACTCAAAGAGCAAAGAAAACATACGAAAGCTGAAAGCATCATGATTTCATGACAGGTTGCAAAGAAAACGTACAAAAATTTGATAGCGTCACGATTTCACGACGGGTTACAAGGAAAGCATACGAAAGTTGAAAGCATCGTGATTTCACGACGGGTTGCAAAGAATGCATACAGATGCAGAAAGTGTCATGATTTCATGATAGGTAGAAAAGAAAGTAGACGAAAGCAGAAGTGTTGTGATTTCATGACAAAAACTGAAAGCATGTCTTCTATAGGAGAAGTGTTGTGATTTCACAATAAAAGCAGAGAGGAAGGCTATGAAGATAGAAGTGTCACGATATCATGACAAAAGCAAAGTTGATGTTGACAAAGACAGAAGTGTCATGATATCGTGACAAGAGCTTAGTTGAAGTCGACAAAGGCTAAAGTGTCACGATATCACAACAAAATCCAAAAGAAAGTGTACGATTGCAAAGGTGTTGCGATATCATGACATGTAGTTTTGTGACAAAAGCTATAGAAGAGTTATAGAGGCAGTTGAAGCCAACAAAGTTAAATGTGAGCCAACGAAGATTAGGGTTTGCAGTCGATGAAGTTTAGGGTTGTGCAGCTGACTAAAGATCAGGGTTACAGTCGACTAAGATTAAGGTTTTGATCTTGAAAGTGTTATTATAAAAGGCAAGCTATTTTGAAGAGTTGGAGGATTTGTTAGTTGTGACGTTCGTAGATAGAGTGCGAAGTGAGAAGTTCGATCACCGAGAGCAGAGTACAAAATTCGATCGAAGTGCACAGAGTGTGTGAAGATAGTGCAGAGTGTGTGCAGAGAGATGACTGAGAGAAGACGAAGTGCGATTGTAAGAGCGCAGAAGATGTGTATGTTTCTTAGGCATATTTGGATAGGTCCTCGCAGAGGACTTGTGAGCTGAGTTTGATAGTTCTATCAGAGAACTTGAGGAAAGAGGTGCATTGGTTCTATGAGAAGAACCTAAGGATAGATTTGGTAAGTCTTTGAGAAGGCTTGTATGTAGAGGATTGATTTGTTCAAGAGTTGGACAGATATGACAGACATAGGAAGACTTGTACTAGACTGACTGACTGTGTTTGGTACAGGTTGTTGAGCTGCTTGTGGACATGATCATAGAATGCAGAGGTCTCTTAAGCTAAGCATTGAGGATAGGAGGTCTTCGATGGAAAGGAGTTCCATGTGCTGGCAAGAGGTAGAGGCAGTTGATCTTCTGAGGGATCATTTCTATAGTAGAGGGGAAGGTATCTCCTTTGGGCCAAGGCTCATAAACATTGTAATTGGGAAGGATTCCCAAAGAAATTTGAGATAAATTTTAGAGAAATTTTTTTGTGGACGTAGCCCAACCATTTTGGGTGAACCACGTTAAAAATGGGTCTTCAATGTGTGATGCTTTCTATCTTGATTAATGTTGTGTTGATGCCATTGCTATCTAAAGTTAAAATTATTAATTGGTTAAGTCTTATACTGTTCACCCCCCCTCTCAATATAAGCACGTGTTCTTCAATTGGTATCAGAGCGGGTCTCTCCAAAAAGAGCCTAACAGCTTGGAGAAGGATCTATCAGAGGAACATACAGATTCAGAAAGAGATGAAGAGGTTGAGTTCGATCTCAAAGGTGAATTCTTCTTAGCTTTAAGAAAGCTTGAGAAATTTAGGGAAGAGAATTATGTTCTCAAGCATCAATGTCGGGAAGAAGAGATAGCAAGATCAGAATTGTCTCAAAGTGTTATAGACTTCAAAATTCTAGTCGAAGAAGGGAAGAAGGTTGAACGAGTTCCGATAGAGGCTCTAAAAGGAAAGGAGGCTGATTGCAAGAAACTAGAAGAAGAGGTTATGTCTCTTAGAGTGAAGTTGGAACAGCTTGGCTCTCGGACATGAATACTCCGTGTGAAAAGCAAAAGAAGGATGGTATCACCATTCATGAAATAGGGTCTTCGAGCAAGATCAATCTTCATCCTGAAGAGCGATGGATTCCAGTTGGTCACAGGAAGAAGAATCATCCAAGGCATCAAAACAGGTTACATAATACTTTCCATGGCTATTGTTTTTCCTACAAGAAATTTGGTCACAAAGCTATGCATTGCAATGAGTCTTTGAATAGCCATAGTAAGGAAAATGTTAACTCTTTTGCACCTCTTATGAATAAAAATGTCATTTGTTACAAGTGCAAGAATTTTGGGCATATATCAAGGATGTGCAGTTTGGATAGATCTAGCCTTGAGTTCACTAAAAAGAGAAATGAGATCAAATCTAAGTCAATGATAGTTCAAACTACTTTTCATGCTCAAGACAAAGTAGAAAAATGGTATCTTGATAGTGGTTGTTCAAAACATATGACTAGTGAAAAGGAAAAGTTTTTGGTCTTAAAAGAAACAAATAAAGGAACAGTCAGTTTTGGAGATAACAGGTCAACTAAAATCTATGGTAAAGGGACTCTTAGTTTGGATGGGAAATCCAAAACAAAAAATGTGCTTTATGTAGAAGGCCTAAGACATAATCTTCTAAGTGTGAGTCAACTTTGTGATCAAGGGCACATAGTATCTTTCTTTTCAGATAGATGTGAGATAAGTAAAGAAAAAATGGAAAACTCATTGCGAGTGCTACAAGGACTCCAAACAATCTTTACATGCTAAGTGAGATAAAAAGGGAAAAGTGTTTTCTAACTCAAGAAGATGAGAGTTTTATATGGCATAAACATTTGAGCTTTGATAATCTTGTCAATATTAGTAACAAGGAAGCAGCTAGAGACTTTCCCAAAATAAAAAGACCCCATAACATCATTTGCAGTCCTTGTCAACATGGAAAACAGACCAGAACCAATTTCAAATCAAAAGGGTATACTTATTCAAAACCATTAGATCTTATTCATACTGATTTATGTGGCCCTACTAGAACTCAGAGCATTCAGAGAGAAAGCTACTTCATGCTGTTTATAGACGATTATTCTAGAATGACTTGGGTTACTTTTCTCAAAGAAAAATCTAAAGCTTTTGAAAAATTTAAAACTTTCAAAGAAATGATTGAAAATGAGACTGACAAGAGAATCAAATGCTTAAGATCAGATAGAGGAGGAGAGTTCACTTCAAATGAATTTGTGGAATACTGTGAGCAACAAGGAATCAAAAGAGAATATTTAGCAGCAAGAACTCCTCAACAAAATGGAGTAGTTGAAAGGAAAAACAGAACTATTGAAAATATGGCTAGAGCTATGTTAAATGAGTCAAAAATTTTAGATGGTTTTTGGAAAGAGGCAGTCAGTACAACAGTCTACATTATCACTAGGGCCCAAATTAGATTCAATCATCATAAAACTCCTTATGAGTTGTGGAAAGGAAGACTAGCTACAGTAAAATACTTCAAAGTGTTTGGGAGTAAGTGCTTCATCAGAAGGGAAGATCAAAATTTGGGTAAGTTTGATCCTAGGTGTGATAAGGGAATATTTCTTGGATATTCCAGCAGAAGCAAGGCCTATAGATGATTAAAAAAAAGAACTCATATAGTTGTAGAGAGAATAAATGTAATAGTTGATGAAAAGACATGGATAAGAGAACCAGTCAAGGAACTCAGTGATGAAATTTGTCAAGAAGAATTCAGAGAGGTTTCAGATGAAGAAGAGGAAAGACAACAAGCTGCTTCCCAAAACTCCTTCACGATATGTTCGAAACATCATCCCAAAGATTTGATCATTGGTGATCCAAATAGCAGGCAAACAAGAAGAAGACCTTCACATGATTCTACAAATGTTTCATTATTATCTCAGATTGAGCCAAAATATTTTAGTGAAGCATGTGCGAGATAAGTTTTGGGTAAAAGCAATGGATGAAGAGCTAAATCAAATAGAGAAAAGTGAAACTTGGGAATTGGTTCCAAGACCTAAGGACAAGAATGTCATTGGCACAAAATGGATATTCAGAAATAAACTCAATGAGGATGGAAAGATTATCAGAAACAAAGCTAGGTTAGTCTGCAAAGGTTATGCTCAAGTAGGTGTTGATTTCGAAGAGACGTTTGCTCCTGTTGCTCGTCTTGAAGCAATCAAAATGTTTTTGGCCCTTTCAAGCTTCAAATATTTCAAGGTATATCAAATGGATGTAAAGTCAGATTTTCTAAATGGGGTGTTGGTAGAAGAAGTCTACATGGAAAATCCAGAAGGAGTGTCTCTCTCAGAACAATCAGACTATGTGTGTAAACTAAAAAAGGCCTTGTATGGGTTAAAGCAAGCACCTAGGTCTTGGTACTCAAGACTTGACAGGTATGTTCATGAGCAAGGTTTTAGGAAAGGTGTGGCATATAGAAATTTGTATATTAAGGATGAAGGTGATGATATGTTGATTATGGTTGTCTATGTTGATGATATTATTTTTGGGGGAAATAATACTCAGATGTGCAAATATTTTGCTAACACCATGCAGAAGGAATTTGAGATGTCTATGATTGGAGAGTCTGTCATTCTTTTTAGGTCTTCGATTGCTCAATCAAAATATGGTGTATTTCTCTCTCAAGGGAAGTATATCAAAGAAATGTTGAAGAAATTTGGGATGATGGACAACAAACCAGTATGTACTCCAATGATTAGAGGGTGCAAGATGAGTAAAGATGATGAATCTCCAGTGGTAGATCAAAAGTTGTACAGATCAATGATTGGCAGTTTATTATATGTTACAGCTACCAGACCAGATATCATGCAGGCAGTTGTGTTAGTAGCAAGATTTTAGGTAGCTCCAAAATATTCTCATGTTATAGCAGTTAAGAGGATATTCAGATATCTGAAGGGCACTATGGAATTTGGGCTTTGGTATCCCAAAGGTAATGATTTCACCCTCACAGCTTATATAGATGCAGATTGGGCAAGCAGTATTGATGACAGGAAAAGCACTAGTGGTGGAGCATTCTTTTTGGGAAAGAGTTTGGTTTTTTGGCTAAGTAAGAAACAACCTTTAGTTTCCTTATCTACGACAGAGGCTGAATACATAGCAGCAGGTGGTCGGGTGTACACAGGTTTTATGGATGAAAACCACCTTGCAGGATTTCAAAGTCAAGCATGAACAACCCATCTCCATACTTTGTGATAATACAAGTGCCATAAGTATTTCCAAAAATCCGGTAATGCACTCAAGGACAAAGCACATTTCCATCAAGTATCACTTTCTAAGGGAGAAAGTGCAAGACAAGCAGGTCAAGCTAGAGTATGTGTCTACTAAAGAGCAGATTGTAGATATCTTCACCAAACCTCTTCCAAGAGATACGTTTGAGTATATAAGGGAGAAATTGGGAGTTGTAATCCCACCCTAGAATTAATCACCTCATCAAGAGGTGGGGGAGGGACCAAGCTAAGAGGCTCATTCTTAGTCCCGAGCCCCAAAGGTGACCTTTTGCCATTGATGACAAAGGGGGAGAGATATGAGTAAGGGGGAGAGTTTCAAAGTGAAGAGGAAAGCTTCAAGTCAGGGGGAGAAAAACTTCAAAGGAAGTTGGTCAGTTGTTAGCACAGGTGGTTTCAATTTTGGCTCTTGAGAAGTGTTTTCAATAAATGTTTGCCATCAATGACAAAGGGGGAGATTGTTGGCAATTTTGGGTACTTTGGGTACATTGCCTTTGCTCAAGTATATAAGTTGTCATTGATGTCAAGAAGCTTTTGAAGGAATTTTATTTGATGTCAAATAATTTGTTTTTATGAAGGTTACGACATGACAATTTCAAAGGTCTTTTGCAAACCCCAAGCTGACAGGTTCGAGAGAAAGATCTCACAAAGAAAAGTGTCACGATTTCGTGACAATTTGCAAGAGGGATTGTATGGACGAAAAAGTGTTGCGATTTGACGACAGGTTTGAGAGAAAGAGCTCACAATGAAAAAGTATCGTGATATCGTGACATGTCGGGTTTTCACGACCCGAAGAAAAGAAAAGCGCTAAGGAGAAAAAGTGTCATGATATCGCGACGTGTTGGGTTTTCGCACCTCGAAGAAAAGAAAAGTGCTAAGGAGAAAAAGTTTCACGATATCGCGACATGTCGGGTTTTCATGACCCGAAGAATAGAAAAGAGCTAAGGAGGAAAAGTGTCGCGATATCGCGACATGTCACATTTTCACGACTTAAGCAGGAGAGAGAAAACAAGTTAGAAAAGTGTTGCGATATCATGACATGTCACAATTTCGTGACTCAAAGAGCAAATAAAACGTATGAAAGTTGAAAGCGTCATGATTTCATGATAGGTTGCAAAGAAAACGTATGGAAAGTTGATAGCATCGTAATTTCACAACGGGTTACAAGGAAAGCGTACGGAAGCTGAAAGCATCGCAATTTTGTGACGGGTTGCAAAGAATGCGTACGGATGCAGAAAGTGTCATGATTTTGTGATAGGAAAAAAAGAAAGTAGACAGAAGCAAAAGTTTCACGATTTCACGACAGAAACTGAAAGCGGGTCTTCTATAGGAGAAGTGTCATGATTTCATGACAAAAGTAGAGAGGAAGGCTATGAATACAGAAGTGTCACGATATCATGACAAAAGCAAAGTTGATGCTGACAAAGACAAAAGTGTCACGATATCATGACAAGAGCTTAGTTGAAGTCAACAAAGGCTGAAGTGTCATGATATCACGACAAAAGCCAAAAGAAAGTGTATGATTGCAAAGGTGTCATGATATCGTGACATGTAGTTTCACAACAAAAGCTATAGAAGAGTTACAGAGGCAGTTGAAGCCGACAAAGTTAAATGTGAGTCAACGAATATTAGGGTTTGCAGTTGACAAAGTTTAGGGTTGTGCAGCTGACTAAAGATCAGGGTTATAGCTGACTAAGATTAAGGTTTTGATCTTGAAAGTGTTATTATAAAAGGCAGGCTATTTTGAAGAGTTGGAGGATTTGTTAGTTGCGATGTTCGTAGATAGAGTGCCGAGTGAGAAGTTCAATCACCGAGAGCAGAGTGCAAAATTTGATCAAAGTGTGCAGAGTGTGTGAAGAAAGTGCAGAGTGTGTGCAGAGAGATGACTAAGAGAAGACGAAGTGTGGCTGTAAGAGCATAGAAGATGTGTATGTTTCTTGAGCAGATTTGGACAGGTCCTAGCAGAGGACTTGTGAGCTGAGTTTGATAGTTCTATCAGAGAACTTGAGGACAGAGGTGCATTGGTTCTATGAGAAGAACCTGAGGACAAATTTGGCAAGTCTTTGAGAAGGATTGTATGTAGAGGATTGATTTGTTCAAGAGTTGGACAGATATGATAGATAGAGGAAGACTTGTACTAGATTGACTAACTGTGTTTGGTACAAGTTGTTGAGCTACTATGGACGTGATCATAGAAGGCAGAGGTCTCTTAGGCTAAGCATTGAGGATAGGAGGTCTTCAGTGGAAAGGAGTTCCACATGCTGGAAAGAGGTAGAGGTAGTTGATATTCTAAGGGATCATTTCCAGAGTAGAGGGGAAGGTATCTCCTTTGGGTCGAGGCTCATAAACATTGTAATTGGGAAGGATTCCCAAAGAACTTTGAGATAAATTTTAGAGAAATTTTTTTGTGGATGTAGCCCAACCATTTTGGGTGAACCACGTTAAAAATGGGTCTTCAATGTGTGATGCTTTCTATCTTGATTAATGTTGTGTTGATGCCACTGCTATCTAAAGTTAAAATTATTAATTGGTTAAGTCTTATACTGTTCACCCCCCCTCTCAGTATAAGCATGTGTTCTTCATAATGGTTTTGAAATACCTAATAGATCCCTATAAGAGAAACAATATTTGATAGAATTATCCCATGTTATTGGATGCTTTGGAAGTTTTAAGCTCTTAGTAGTCATTGAACAATTCTATCATATAGAATGTTGTGATAAAAGAACCTATATGATAGAAGATATAAAATAGACTTTTTGGGAAGGAATTTGCTATCTTAGACTACCCTTATTTATTCCATGTATAAATTTATTTGTAGTATCAAATTCATCATAGAGTGTTAGCAAGTTGAAGGAAACAATATAATTTAAACAAGATAGTGGATATGTTGAGAAAGTGATAAGATGTGCAATTATAAAAGAGTCACTAGAGAAATTTTCTACCTCAACTACCTAGATAAAACATAATATATAATGTCATATATTTTATCTAAGATAATCATGGGTCACAAAAAATATATTGACTTTGTATACAAGTAACAAACATATAAACACAGGTAAGTGAATTATCATTTTTTCATGTAGCAAACAATCGATTATAACAAGCACATGATAAAGAAAGTAATGCACATCTAGGTATGCAACCCTCTAGAAATTTTAGAATCTAGAAGGATACTTTAAGGTGTTGATGCATAGCCATGCTATTACTGACAACTATTTTTAATAACCATACCATCATGACCTCAACTTCCTTCCGAATTCCAAAAGATAAAGAGGATGAGGCAAGATGTTGAGGATTCATCAATGATGTATGTTAACTTAGTGACCTACTTAAATTAGAATACAAGTGAATTTTTTTTCTAGCTAGGCTAATCATCACCTCGTCATGGGATCCCCCTCATGATATTATGGGATGATCATGCAAACTCAAGAAATCATGCAATCAAAGTACATAAGAGAAAACAAATATATTTTATAGGTAGTCATGCATGGAATAAACCATACAATTAGGCGCATGAGCAAGAAAAAATATATAAATTCAAGCATAATATATTTTTATATGTATTATAATTATACTCTTCTTATGTTCTTTACCATCCAATGTGGCTAGTCAATATGAATTTAACCCATATTTAGATGCCACTAGGTATGGACCTAGCCTATTAGGATCAAATTTACCTTTTATATTATCTTTAACATTAGTGTTCTTGTGGTTTTATTTGAGAATGAGGTCACCTATTTTGAAGGAATGAGGTCACAGATTTTTCCATAGAATTTCGTAAGTCAATAATGATAGACCCATAGGTGCTCTATGATATGGATTTGATTTTCATAAAGAAATTTCTATTGACTGTGAAAAACATGGTGATACTCATAACCTATAGAAGTATCCTTCAAAAGGATTTAGAGAGATACAATTTCTAATTCAAAAGGGAAGATGGCCTTACTTCTAGGCATAGGGTGTAACACCAGTTGGAGTTCTAATACTAGTAAGATACAACCACAAGGTAGGATATAGATGCAAATGCCAATTCTAACCTATTTTTCTAATGAGGTTCTTTAATATTTTTATTAAAGCTTTGTTAGAGGCTTCAAATTGGTCATTACCTTGTGGATAATATGATGTTGATCATTTATGATAAATTTTAAACTTTGCATAAAGCTTGGAAACATCCTTGTTCTTAGAGGGAGTATCATTATCTGAGATGAGCATGTTGGGAATGCCATCTCATGATAGGGTATAGTTACATATAAACTTTGAAACCTAAGTGATAATGACATAGCCTCTACCCACTTTGTGAAGTATTCAATTATGATAATGATAAACTTATATCCATTGGATGAAATTGGGTTTGTTTTCCCAATAATATCTAACCTCCAAGTGTAGAAGGGCCAAGGCGATGTCATGGATTGAAGCTCTTGTGAAGGTGCATGAATGGTATTGTCATGATTATGGTACTTTGTACATTTTTATATATAATTATGGGTATATTTTTCCATGGATGGCCATTAATATCCCATTCAAGTAAGCTTATTATCAATGTAAATTACACTAAAGCATCCACCATATGCTCCCTCATGTGCGTATTGAAGCACTTGTTTAGCTTCATCAAAATTTAGGCACCCCAAAAAGATATTATTTAAATAATACCTATACAGGATGTCTTCAATTATTGCAAACCTACAATCCAATTGTCTTAAGTTATTTCATTTATTTTTATTTAGACCTTCAAGAAAATTTCCACTCTTAAGAAATTTATAAATATCCTTTTACCAAGGGTCAAGGATAGGAGATTGTTCTACTATGAAGATTACTCATAGTTTTTGACTCGACTATGAAGTTGTAAGTTACTTCATTTGGTGGATGACAATGGTTTGTTCATCCTCTAGTTCTAAAGGCATGAGCAAGGAAGTTGTGGCCATTACATCTACCTAATTATTACTAGAGCATGAAACTCTATCAATGGTGATTTTGTCAAAGACAACCATTAACTTATCTATAATATCCTTATATGGTTTAAGATTATCATATTTAGTTTGATAAACTTCGATGATCTTATTAATGACTAGTTATGAATATCCAAATATGGATATGGTTTTCATCTTTAAGGCTAGGGCTACTCAAATCCCAAGGATAAATGTTTTATATTGAACCATGTTGTTGGTGGATAAGAATTGAATCTTAAAGAATAATAGGATGATTCCTACCCCTGTTCCTTTGACACTTCATGTTCCATAAAAGTAAAGGGTCTAGGAATCTTGCTGTGCCATATCAAGGCTACATAACATTTCATTAGGATACTAAATTACTATGGTATGGATAGTTAGTAGAGGAGTTTCTACCAATTTATTATCTACTAATTGTTATTTTATAACTTTTGGCCAAAAATATTAAGATCTAACTCATTAAGGATTATTCCCATTTATTTGTACTTCATGAGATATAGGCCTTGGACATAAGGTATCATCAATGATTGAATTTAGCTATGACATAGATTTTATGACTTAACATGTAATGTCTTAGCTTTTGAGAAGTTAAGGCTACTATAAAGCATAGTTTCTCTAAAGGGGTGTGTATAGATTTGTACCTAACAAGGGTCCTAATATAGTACATTTCTCTTTTCCTATGTTGATATTGTGTCAACATGAAACCTAAGGCATGGACCATTGCTGCTATGTATAACAATAATGATTTAAAGGGATTAGGTGGGAGAAGAATCAATGGATATAGAAGATATGTTTTCAAGATATCAAAATATTTTTGACTTTCTTCAACCTAGATGAATTTAGTCCCTTTCATTAAAATTTTGAAAAAAGGATGATATTTATCTATCAATTGAGAGATGAACCTTTTAATAGCTTACAACCTACCTTGTAGGCTTCAAAGTTGCATTATGTTTTTAGGTGGTGATATTTTGATGATAGTAGATATCTTGTCTCAGTGTGACAATATTTTTTATGTCTGAAAAGTTGGTGTAGACACACATAGAACCTTCCTTTTATGATATAGGGACTATGTTGGAAATTAAATCAGATTACACATTTGCCTTGATTAATTTAACTTCCAAAAGTTTTTGGAGATCCTATTTAACTAGTAAAGAAAATTTTGGATGCTTTTTATTTAATTTATACTTTACTAGTTTAGTGTTTGGTTTAGTGAAAAAGTGATGGATCTAATCTATGCATGTTTGAATAAGACCATGCAATTTTTTTGTGGAATTATATAAAAATATTTATATATTCTTCATTCTCTTCTTGGGTCAAGATATTTCCTCACTTATAATTTTTGAATCATCTTAGGAATCTATGTTGATGTCAATAATTTCTTCTATCAAGATGTGATATTCATCTTCTAACTATGGAAGGGTGGGTAGCACCCTTAGAATTTCAAGTTATTGAGGTCCTAAAGTCTATTTCTCAAGGCTTGATGACTATGAGGGTTGTGCAATTAAGGAAATAGATCCTTCACTAGGGATATCTTATTAATCAAGACAATATTCATGGGCATCCCTAAAAGGTTTATGTGGTAAAAAATTCACCTCATAGTCATTGATAGTTTCTAAGGGACTTTCTTTTGGTTGAATGAGAATGCTATCATTTTCTTGAGTTAATTTTGACTCAAGAAAATGATAGCATTTGGAGTTGGAGTTGGATTTGGGGATGTATCCTAATCCTCAACTTCTCGGCCAAGCTTTAGGCTTTAAAGGTTATTTTATGTCTTGTTCATAGGGGTCTAACCATTTTCCTTGATAATAAAAGTTAGAAAGAATTTGTTTAGGGATAAGGTAAAGGTTAGATAAATAACCCGAGGTATACTTCCCATCTATTAAATGTGGATTGGTTCTAAAAATTATTTTCTCATTTTTTATCACTACAAAAATGAAGGTACATCTTCCAATTTGCATGATCATTCATTTTTTGGAGGGCAATCCTAAAGTTCATGGCAACAAGGGTAGCCCAAATAGGTCTAAAGATAACAACTCATTATGTCAATCATTGAGTTTCATATGATTAATATTGTCAATTTTTATTACCCTTTGCTATAGGTTGGCTATTAATTTCAACTTCTTGCTCGATACTTATTCCCTTAAAATCATCACAATTTAAGATGTCATCTACAAAAGGGAATGATAATACCTTGGGGTTTTTGTCTAGATGGCTTGATAGTAAGTGAAAGGATCTTTGTCAACCACAATTTTATACAACTTACCTTGATATCCAAATTTTGAATATTGATAGTAAGTTTAGGGGACAACTTGAATTACATGGACCCAACTTTACCCTAAAAAAATGATGTCGTTTAGATCATAGGGAAACACATAAAACAAAGTATTTAGTATGTGAGGCCCTACTTTTATTAGAACTATAGTTCTGGTGGCTTTATACTCATTATCATAGGCTTTTATGTTGATATTGGATTTCTTTAAATCTTTCTTGTTAAGCCCTATCTGATTAATGAACTTAAGGCTACAAACATTTATAGTCGAGCCATTATTGATAAGGACCCTTTTATTGTATTGCTCATTTATGATACATGTGATGTACAAAGGAATATCTCCTAGCATAGAAGGTGGTGGAAGTTCATCCTTGAAAAAGAATATAGTTGCATGATTCATGCTAAGGGACCCTACTGCATTAGCCAAATCATTGGGGCTACCATTTTTGGGCACAATTTTCTCACTTAAAATCTTAAACAAGTTATATATATAACTTGAAAATGTTCTCAACAACTCAATTATAGATATTTTGGCTACTGTGTCCTCCAATAATTGTTGAGTTAAACATGATTTTACCTTTATATTGGGATTTTATAACAAAAGGTGGCTCTTTAGGAGTAGAAATGTATGTAGACTTTAAGACCAAGGGGCTTAGGGGACAGTTTTGAAGGTTGACCTCTTTCTCTGGATTATTGTCTATTAATGGTGCCAACTTGAACCATCCCTACAAGGTGTTGATATTATTGGAAACATTCAAGTATTGAACATGATTGGTAGTTTTTTGTTCATGTTTAGGTAAATGGTTATAAAATATCCCCATATCTTGGTTAGAGGATTTTAATTTTTTAGGACCATTGGCCACTAGATAACCTTCATCTATAAGGTCTTGTACACTATAGTTAAGAGAGATACATTTATTTGTATGGTGACCATTTATATAATAGAAAGCACATTGTTGGTCAAGATCTATTATAGGTGGAAAATCTATCATATTAGCGTCTAACAACTCTATTAGCATAGAGGATAATAATGTTTTTTTTCTTGGTAAAATTCCTTTGAGGATTTTCTTGAGACTTAGATAGAGCTAGTTTCTATAATACAATAACATTATTAACGTTGTCTACTTTAGGATTGTTGACAAGGTGTTAGTTACACCATTTCCCATGAAATGCTTGTTCTTGTGCTATCCTTTTATGTTAAAGGAAGAGGTATTCTCCTACTTCTTAGGTTTTAATTACCCCCTATATTGAAGGACATATTCTAATTATTTTTCTAGGATTGCTGCATCTTCCAAAGAGGAGATGTGAGTCATTTCTAAGGAGTATGAGAGTTGCTCTTGCAAATTGCATATGAATGGGATAAAGGATTTTTCCTAACCAAATCATGCCAATGAGTTAAAAACCCATTTAAAGACTCATTTTTACCTTGTATAATTTGAATCATATATAATACACTTTTTTATGATGTAGGTGGAGAAATATTGGATGAACATTTTTACCAAATCACCAAAGCTCTTGATTGGGTGGTGGGGTATCTATAAATACCATTTTAGGGTCTTACCACCAAATATTTTAGGAAATATATTTTAAAAAAATACCTCATCATAGGCAATGTCATCACAAACTAATTGAAAGATTATAAGGTGATCTATTTGGTTACCTTCTCTCTTATATATTGAAAAATAGATATGGATCTGTGGGTTGGTTATGGTAGTCCTTATAGGAATACTTATTTCCTATGGATCCTTGGTTAGAAGCTAACTATTACTTAAATTATGAGTTTTCTTTAACCAATTATTCTAACTTAGTGTTTATATCCTAGAATCCAAGATAAAGAACTTGTGATGTTAAAAATTAGGGTTGTGAATTGATCAATGGATAATACTAAGAATATGGATGGGATGCTAGAAATTTTTTTATGTTATCAATTCTAAGATTATTTGGAAAAGGATAGTTAGTAGAGGGAATGATAGTAGGAATAGGGATGTTAAATAATGGATTATAATAAATCACATTTGAAGCATTAAGCATACTAGAAATGGTATCCATATTTTAAAGTTGTGGAAGGATTACAAGCTGAGAGATAGGAAGATTTTGGCTATATGAATCTTTATTTGGAGGTATAGATACCTAATTTTTAGAAGAATATGATATATTCGATGGCATCTTGTCTATGGTTGACTTATGCCTCATAGTACCCCTATACAATTCTTCCTTATTGATATGGAAGGGCACAAATGATATGGCTAGGTTGGGAGAGTTCCTTGACAACATTTCCACCCACTCACCCTTATGAATACCTCCTTGGATATCTACACTAAGCATGTTGCTCTCTATGAGGCTGGTAATTCATTTGATGGTATGGTGTATATTGATTGTAATAATTGTAGTGTGGATTTTATGAAAGCATCATTACCAAGATTGGGGTTGCAAAAATAGCGGTAGATATTTCAAGTCCCATTGTTTGAGTGCTCATTTCTCTCATTATTGGCTATTACTAGAAAATTAGATGAATATCTCCTCTCACCCTTATTGATGATCCACACCTACATAGTGAGCATATCAAACACCCTTCCAACTAACAACAAATTGGATAACACAACACTTTATGGTTTGTGGGTTGGATGGCCATATATAATTGTTGAACACACTCTAGTTATCATAGTACTAGTCATATGTAGATGTTTGCTCATGTATATCATAATATTTCTTACTTGTATCCCTTACGTACCTCTACCTATGTTCCACTTTATGCATCTCATTAGCACCACCCACCTATGTTCCACCTACTTGAGTGTGCTAGCACGTCATCCTTCCATAACCCTAATTATTGACTCCTATGCACATGCATATGGAGTCTCCTTCTATGTGATATTTCTATTTTATGTACATACACCTATGCCCAAGAGTAGGTTCCAACCTGAATCTCTTGCCCATGTGATACTTACCTATCATGCTCTATCATCTTCTACATGTTACCTCATCATGTTTTGCTACCTCCTATGTGCATTATATGTATTTTATAGTACAAAACCCATATTCCCCCTTTTTTTTCACCTATGTATCCTCAATTTCTACCACCTCATATGCATCTACAGTTCCTACCATATCAAAAACTATGGCCACCAGTAATATTGCCACCCTAGGAATTTCCAGAAGAACCTCCCATCAATTGCTCATTGTATCATACATACAGGTAGATATTTTTACCTATTCTACATTGATGAAGAAGATATTTTTTTTGAGTGCATAGATAGCCTATTGGCTTGTCACAACATGAGGTAATTCACCATGTCACTCATGCAATATACACTCCATAGAACATGCAAGGAGTTTGTGTTATTTGGTTCCACTAGAGAACCAAAAATGGTCTAAATAAATGTAATGCATTGGGAAACTATCTTGTGGTGTCATGGTGTGATTTCACCATGCAAAATATACATGATGTATTTCTACACAAATACTAAAAATCTCAACTTCTTATCATTAATCCCACATACATTGTGATTGGGTACAATAATGCCCTTATATATTATTTCTTCCTATGTATAAAAGAATATGAAAATGAAGGACAACCATAATGAAATATTAAAACACTAAAATATGCTTCCAAATATTTCTTAAAGATTCTATTTGGAGGGAAAAATATTCCACCTATCCGTTTGCTACCCAATGAGACACTATTTTTCTTGCAAATCAATTCATCTATCATTTTTTGAGTATAGGATTATATATACTCGTTGGAGATCATTTTTCACAACCGATCCAGTGGAAGCAAACGTTTTCACTTTTGTAAAAGACTGGTATGGCTAGTAGTACACAAAAATTTTCTTATTCCTATTTTGTACTGCATTTGAGTCTAATTATTTGTTGTTGGAAGGAATAATATGGAATTAATAATAAAATAGTAGGTTTAATTAGGTTTAAATTAAATGATATAAGGTACATTTTTGATAAAGGCATTTGACATGCCCATACACCTTATCTTGTAAATTGATATGCCTATTCTCTTATAAGGGAATTTTATCTCATGCAAATTCTCTAAGGACTTCTAACAAGCCCATTGAATGCAATATTATCATGTAAGGCTAGAAAATGCCTATAAATATGTTTTTATTGTTGGATTATACTGCATTATTTTGTACATTCTAATGTACCCCCATGGTACCTTCATGGTATATATGTAAATAATATATTAGGGTTGATTCATAATTTAGAGTGTGAATTATATTTCCCATTTTGTGTAAGTGTGAATGTGCAAGAAATGCAAAAGTGTCATGTAAAGTTGTAATGTGCGCAAAATGCACAAGTATCGTGTATGCATGAGAACAAATATGTAATGTAAATATGTGCACAAATATATTAGATTAGAGAGTGCAAGTAGAAGTGGAAGAGTCATGTATAGGTATGCATATGTTATAGTGTCAAGTGTTCATCAAGTATGCAAGTGTCAAGTAGTCAAGCCAAGAGTCATGAGACTTGGCATATGGAGAGCTATAGTCAAGTATCCAAAGAGTCACACTACTATGGTTATATTATGGAGGTAATACTTCATAAAAGACATAGAAAATAATGATAAAAAGTATTATTATCATATTTGAAAGAGAAAGAGAAGCAATAAATCTTGTATACAATTTGAGCAATTAATATTGTAAGTTGTTCTTCATGCATAGTACATGGATGATTCAGGCTATTTAAATTTAAATTTTATATTATTGTATGTTATTTGAGTTATTATAAGTCTTGATATACATATTAATTTGCTCATATTATTCCACTCTTAATGTTATCTTGGCCTTATTATAATGTGGATATTTTATATTTTGATCCTATGAAATATAATCAGGGATATTTTAAGGTAGTATAAGGCTTCAAAAGCCATCAGTGCTATCATAGATACCACCAAACTCTATCAATATTGATAGATTCTATTTTAGCCACCATTATTAATTTATTTTATCTAGTTCAATAAAATCGATTAAGATCTATCCACTTTGAAGGTAGTGAGACTCAAACTCCATTTTTAAAGGTCATATTGAGTAGAAAATATAGTATTTTTATAATTGAAGAATAACTAGTGAATACAAGGACTCAACTATTTTTTTAGGTTGTTATAAACCCTTGACATTGGAGAGTTGAATATTTAGGGATAAAGATATCCCTTGACCATTTCCAACTCAAAATAAATTTAAATATTTAGGGATAAACATATCTCTTGACATAGAGAATTAGGGACTTTGAAGTCACCTTAACAATATATGGGAATATTTCAAGATAGCAAAGAAAGTAGCAAAAGTATGAGAAGATTCCTACATTAGATAGATAAGATTTTTAGCTTCTAAGTGTAGTGATAAGAAAGTAGAGAAGAAGAATCAAAATATCAAGTTGTAGTAGAATATTTAAAAAATAGATAGATATATCATCTCTTGATATATTAATCTTGAAGAAAGAAGCACATAGCTTGTTTTATATAACTTCAAGAATTTATTAATTGAAGAGCTACAAGAAGAAATTTTCAAGTCATAAAGATATTGACCTTGACAAGAAGAAATTGTTAGGTCATAAAGATGTTGACCTTGACAGGAAATTTTTTAGGTCATAAAGATATTGACCTTGACAAGATTTTTTTTTAGGTCATAAAGATATTGACCTTGAAAAAAGAAATATATTAAGGTCATAAATATATATTGCTTGACAAGATAAATATATTCAAGTCCTATAGACCTTAAAATTAAGGAAGCAAAAGATATTAAGGTCCTATAGACCTTGACATTGATTCAAGAAAAAATGATAAGATTCAGGTTATAAAAACCTTGATTTTGGATCAATAAGCCAACATTATATAGAAGGGATAGAAGATTTAAGATATAGAAGAATAAAGGAAAAGGGAGTTTGTTACAAAAATAAAGAGGAGCACATGAAGCAAAGCAATTTGTGAAGATAAAGAATACCAATGATCTTCACTCTGATTGCACACCTATTTTAAAGTAATAGAAGAAAAAGATCAACAATAAGAGAATACAAAGATAAAGCAAGGATAAATAAATATAGAGTTGAGTCATAATAATAAATTAGTGGTTAACAAAAAGTGCAATTGCATTCAAAATGAACCAAAGAAATATAACAATGCATTATGATACAATAGAATAGAAGTGGTAACAACATAGAAAGAGTGTAGTGAAATGGAAGAAAGAGTATATGTTGGAATTGAAGTGCTAGTAGAAATAAAAGAAATCAAAGGACTCAAAGGATCAAAATATCATAGGTTCTAAAAGTGGTAAGGTATCAAATGATAAAAGGAGTAGAGAAGTAAAGTTTACAACATATAAAAAATGTAGCAGCACGATTGCAAGGTTGAGAAATACAAAACAATTCATAAAAAGAACCTTAAGAGTCAAGTAAAGAGAAGCAACATAAAAAGTGTGGAAGCCATAGCACTGGAGATGCATTAGAAACAACAGAGTAGCGATACAATACTAGAGAGTAATATGAATAGCTAGCAACTAAGGAACGATGCACTACAACAAGTTAAAAAAATATTACAATCAAAAGAGGATTATAGTAGGGCCATCTAGGAATAACTTGAGCATCAAAGGAATAACCTAAGAATCAAGTAAATAACTTGATCACAAAATGACATCCTAATGCTATAGGATGTAGTTTGGATGCCAATAAATATAGCATGAATACCAAAAGATAGGCTAATGCTAATAGCCTGAGAACCAAAGGACATAGCTTGAATAGAGTAGAAATATTGTAATATCTGAGAAGGAAGTGAAGCATTTATCAAACATTTCCCATGAATGCTTACACATGGTAAAAATATTTCAACATCTTTAGTGTATTAAAAAAAGACCATATGAGCATTGAAGAGCACATGGGCATTGGAATAGAGGTGCAACCAAAACAAAAATGAGGAGGGACTTGCATATTCAAAATACATGTAGAAGTCATTCTTGAAATTTTGGTGACAATCTTGGTATTTTTGAATTTATTTGAAGCTTATTTAAAGGTTAAGTTAGGAGAAATAAGGTTTAAATAAAAGTATTTAAGTTTGGAGTGATAAGTTTGGTTTATTTTTTTAAAGCTTTGGTGTGATAAGTTGTTTATTTTATAGGCTTAGAGTAATAAGGAATTTAATCGGTTTAAAAAAAAAAATCAATATTTTTTAAATAAGTTTGGAGTGATAAGGAATTTAACTAGTTTATTTAAATTTTAATGCTTTTGAAAAAAAATTATTTGGTTTTATTTTTGAGAAAATTGAAAATTGAAAATTTTTGCAAGTTTAAAAATTTAAGAGGTAAAAGGTTTTCTATATCAAAGGATTATGAAAAACAAAAATTTGTAAAATTCATCTAACCTAGGAGTTGTAAAACGTTAAAGTTACAAATTTTGAGAGTATAAGTCCATAATTAGAAAAGAAATATTAGAGGTGATAAATATTGGAATTAAGAATTTGATTGAAAAATCTGAAAGAAAGATAGAAATAGTATCAAAATTAATCTATAATGAAGCCATGGATGAAAGCTTTGAAATATTTGAATGCTATTTACATTCAAGACTTGTTGAAGCAATTGATGATGTAAAGGATAATATTATGATACCTCTAGATATAGATATCATAATTTATATGGTATTGCTTTCACTCAACCTACATAAAGATGAAAATTTAAAATAGAAAAAGTTGATTGAAATTTTAAGGAAAAGGTAAAAATTGACGAATCATTTATAGAAATGGTATTTTGTTCTTCATGCAGTATTGATATTACAAGTTCATATAAATTAGGAATTTATTATGATGCTCTAAGTGAATTTTCAGAAGATACTATATAGGAAAAGAAAGAATCAAATGATTCAAAAGTTCAAGAAACATGAATGATTCTCATACATAAATATGATGACAATGAGAGAGTTCTAATAATTCATGATTCTAAATATAGCGTTGAATTTAATAAATTTAAATATGAACTTAAAAAATAATTCAAGCAAGAAGATGAACTTTATGGAGCTCAAATAGAAGATTATATGCATTGCAAGGTCACTTGAAGATTGAATACTAAAATATTCAATAATCAAATAATGTAATACAAGGGGGTGTTGGAGTATATTACATTATTTGGTATATGCTAATGTACTACCATGGTACCTTCATGATACATATGTAAATAATATATTAGGGTTGATTCATAATTTAGAGTGTGAGTTATATTCCCATTTTATGAAAGTGTGAATGTGCAAGAAATGCACAACTATCATACAAAGTTGTAATGTGTCTGAAATGCACAAGTGTCATGTGAGTTAGAGTAATTTGAGTCTATGTGCACAGGCTTCTTGTATGTAAATGAAAAAATATGTAATGTAAATATATGCACAAGTATCTTAGATTAGAGAGTGCAAGTAGAAGTGCAAGAGTCATGTATAGGTGTGCATATGTTATAATTTCAAGTGTTCAACAAGTATACAAGTGTTGAGTAGTCAAGCCAAGAGTTATGAGACTTGGTATATGGAGAGCTACAGTCATGTATCCAAAGAGTCACACTACTATGGCTATATTATGGACGTAATACTCCATAACAAACATATACAACAAGGAGAACAAGCATTATCATTATATTATTATACTCTTATCATTATCTTGAACTATTTATATCATGGATATTTTATATTTTGATACTATGATATATAACCTATGATATTTTTTGGTCGGATAAGGCTTCAAAATCCATCATTTATTATCAATGGAAATCAAACAAGTTTTGAGGCAAGTTATCTTGATACTCATCAAGGTTGGTTTGGTATTATCTAGTGGTTTGACCCTTGTTGATTCATTGACTAGGTGTGGTGGATTGGTATACCACATTTTATTAAAATATGTATAATCTAATCATTTTTAGGCTAAGGCAAAAAATATGAAGTGCTTATGAGCACCATCAATGTATCCTATAAGCATGTGATTATGTAATCCTATGGGAATTCATCATTTATGTAAGCCTACGAGAATTTTTGTGTAAGCCTACAGGTCCATTTCATATTTCATCCTTAGTGGTATTGGTTAATCCACCTTTATAGATAAACTTGCTTAAAATGATAATTTATTATTATTTTATTGTAAGGTTAACCTAAAGCGTATTTTAGCATGAGGTTAGCCTCTAATTGAGGATTTTGGTATCACTATAATACCCATCAATAAGGATCCATTTATATCATAAGTCTGAATAAAATGTGATATATTGGGGTACCCACATGCACCCATGTTTTATATATATATATAAAATAAACATGATTAATCTAACAATTATATGATTCAAAGTGTTAAACTCACATTTGTTGATTGATGACACAACATCTAATATAGTGGTTCCAAATGGTAGCTATATATTTAGCTGTAATGTTTTCTAATATTTGACATTTGATTTTTTTTTCTAATTTGAGTGCTAATATACCAAATTTTTTGAAGTCCATAAATTTTACATATAAAAGTGCTTGAAGCCTACTACATTATTTTTCAAGCTCTATGTAGTGGTGAAACTAAATTATAGATATGTTATAGATCTAATTAGTGTTATTATGTAAAATATATTCCTTAGAATATGTTACTCATCTCAATGAATGAGATTATAGCACTTGGCCAATTCAAATGGAAGGATTACATAGGAGAAAAAATCTCTAGTTAATCTTCAATAATGAATCAAAATAAGATCTTCATAATCATGAATTTGATAAGAGAGAGGAGAAAAATCTTGGACTCTTCTTCATATTAGTGGAACTAGATGCATTTTTCTACATTAGAGAGAAAAATGATCCTAATGAGGTATCATCTAATTTGAAAGATATTTATAAAAATTTAAATGCTTGTGAAATTAATAGGATAGAGATAGAGCCATCCAATCCTAAAATTTTATATTTTAGTAATGTTAAAGACTATATGTGTCACTAAAAATCTCTAAAATATTATTTAGCTATGATAGGAGGTAAGGTAAGAGTGATGAAGAGTATGTTATATCTATTGCTTCCAATATTTCTCCTCATTTTTATACAATTGACTTGGTTCTTTATGTAAATATTATGATTATTAAAGAGCCACAACATATATCTCTTGAAGGATATTTCAAGCTTCTAATCCATTATGATATGCCAATGAAAAATTATGAAGCTCTTTCTCATATACAAGCTCATCCAGAAGACTTCAAGTCAATGGAAGCTAAGGCTCGAGTGCCTAAGGGAAAGTCTAAGGTTTAAAATAATTAAAACACTCATAAGTATTATAAAAGAAAAGGACACTCCATCAAGAATTATATTACATGACTAAAGAAGATAGAGATAGAATTTTTTAGGGTTGGACATAAGCTTTTGGTGATGAAGATGAGGATGAAGGAGGAATATTGGAGGCCCACTAGAGCATCCATTATGGAGGGAAGGTGTTACCTCTAATGCCTTCTCTCCTTCGCCCTATTAACTTAGATTATAGGGGTATTTAAATTTGTGTAACCTATCTTGTTTAAGCCAATGCCAAAAGTGTGAATAACTACTTATGAGAACCATTTATGTAGCCTACATGCATTCATCATTTATGTAATCCTATGGGCATGTTCATGTGAGCCTATAGTCTCCTTTCATATTTCACCCATAGTGGTACTGGTTAATCCACCTTTATGGATAACCTTTATTAAAAGGGTAAAATTTTTATTGTTTTATTATAAGGTTAACCTCAAGGTTAAGTTTATATTGGCTTGAGGTTAACCTCTTATTAGGGATTTGGTATCACTATATTTACCTCTCGATGAGAATCCATTTGTAGCATAAGTATGAATAAAATATGATATATTAGGGTTTCCATGGGCACCCACCTTATACTTATTTCTTATTGTCTTAATTTATTTATGTAATTTACTATTGGTTTCTTTTAATTGCCTTTTCTTATTTTTGGCATATGATTATGGTGAATGAATATTTTGAAATGGTTCTAGAATTTATTGCAAATTCAAACACAATTTGCTATATCATAACCCACTTTACAACTGAGGAACTAAGAATTTGGATTGATATTATTCATGAAATTGTGCACATGATTAACCATCTACATATTTTCCTATTAGAGCACTTTAACTGAAAGATACTCTTTATAGGTCAAAACTTCTCTAGGAGTGGGAATTGATAGGACTTGTTGTTGAGTTATTGACTATTGATACTTCTACTATTACTAAGGAACTTGTTGATACTATGGGGTCACATATTGTTGATTGGTTTAGGATAAATAAGCCTCATAGTTTTACTACACAAAAAATATCAAATTTATTTGTTGAGGTGATTGCCTATATTGCATCTGCCCATACAATATTTGGTATGCATATTTTCTTGGTGGAGCATATGTTAGTTGTTTTTGAGCATATTGAATCCATGATTGATTTTTTACAACTTAGTAATTGGGTGCCATAAATTATTGTTGCATGAATTGCTAGACTAGTTGTTCAATCCTATACACTTTTTATGGTAGATGATTCTACATTATCTTGTGGGCTTGCATATTAGACTACAATTTTTGTAGAGATTGTTGTTGACTCTAGGGAACTTTCATATAGTCGAGTATTTGAGGAATTTCATCCCATGACATATTTTATATTATAACAGGATTCCCCTATGTTTCATCCATCATAGCACTAGCCAATGCCTAAGTATTTTTAAGAAAGAGCTCGTATGATTGTACTTATTCATAGGGTAGGCTTTGGGGAGCACCCCAATTTTTTTGCGAAGCACATTTCTTATTTAAATTTGTTGAAGTTCATAATACTCACAATATCACAAAATATCAACCTAGATCCTTCAGTGTACATACTTACATAGATAGATTTTTAGAGTTAAAAGTTAAAAATTTATAAAATTTTATCTGTCAAGTGATTTGCCTACAAAATATAGTGAATTGCTAGAAAATACATGCGATTCAGTAGTTGTCAGAGCAAATCACTAGAAAGTTGGATTAAATTTCTAATAGGAATGCAACTTATAAAATTTTGTAAAATTTGATCTTTAGAACACATTGCAAGTGAACTAGGGCAAATCGCTAGTAGACTCCATCAAATAACTTTTGAACTTTAAAATAAAATTATTAGTAGGGGTCTAAGAAAACTGCTTAGAGTAAATTGCTTTATTTTTGGAGTGAATCACTCTAAGAAAATTACTTTGGTTTTGGGGTGAATAACTCTTCTTCAAGGATTTTTGGAAGAAATTTGTCTTTCTAAATGAATCAATCCATAGAACCTAGGTGAATTGCTACTTCAATTCTACTTGGAGAAATTTTATTGTTATGGAGTGAACTGCTAGCTAATCAACGTGAATCACTAAATGAATTTAGAATAATTTTTTTGAGTGATTGGTATCAAACAAAGTAAATTAATCTTCTTTTAGAATGAATCACTTCCTAAGTGAGGTTTTGGAAAGAACTTCTTAGAATCAACTTTATTATTTCTTACTCATTGAAGATGCAAATTTAGAGTCAAATTGATAAATTTGTTAATCAAATGTTGATTTGCTTTCCTTGTCTTGCAAAAAAAATATAATTCTAAATTTTGTAAAGTAGCCACCATTTGCAAAGCACCTATAAAAATTGAACACAAATATAAAAAAAAAAATTGAATTTTAAGGTTTGTTTGAGATTGGGCTTGATAAATTTATTTCTTGGTATCAACAAATAATTTTATATTCAACTTGTGTAATTATGATAGATTCAAAGAAAATCACTAGCAATATGGAGAGAATCACTCCCTGAAATGGGATTAGACTAATTTTCAAGTGAGTGGATCAAATTAAGGGAATCACTATAGATATGCAGTGAATCACTCCTTATGTTTAGACTTATAAAAAATTCCTTCAATTTTATGCCAATCACTCCACTTGTATTGAAATTCAAATTTCATATGAAAATTGGAATATTTAGCCAAATGATAAGTTAAATGCTTAATTAGGGATGGATAATGAGGATATTTACCATCATGTAGTTCAAAAATTATGTTGAACTAGGGAATTATCTTGATTATTAATTTAAATATATGTCCTATTTCTAGTTTCAACAAAGATGGAGGGAAGGGCCAATAAATCCTTCTAACCTTTGTATTGAGGTAAATTTGTCACTACATTTATCAAGTACTCCTATGCTACACTAACTGCATTAAAATTAAAGAAAATAAAATAAAAATGTATGAAAATATTAAGGGTGCAAGGGATTCAAATAAAATACAGTTGTAGCAATAACAAGGAAGTTTATGTGCTCAATCAATACATGAAAACTAGAATTAGATTAATTTTTATCATCCATCAAGTATAAAATTTCTAAGTGAATGATAAGATAGGGATATGCCTCAATCATCATACACTTAAGAAATTAAAAGGGCAATTCCATTGGTGGAACATAAAGGACTTATTAATTTTTTAATAATCTCATGATATACAAAGGACAATATGGGTTTCATAGAGTGTAGTAAATTCTCACGATCAAAGTATGTTTACAATAGAGTCCAGGGCTCCTATTTGTAATTGGAGTTTACCCTTAAGTTAATTGAAGTGGAATACTATTTTTTGAAATGGTTATATGGGACTAATACAAGTGCTACTAGTATTACATAACCACCATGTAATGTTATTATGATAGTTTAGCAATTATGCATGTATGATTTGGCAAGATTTGAACTTAGGTATTCTCCTTGAAAGTTGAGGAATATAATCGATTGAGATAATGCCATTTGATTAACGGAAGAAACTATTACTCGAAGTAAAAGTAAATATTTGGGCCATCTATCACAAAATGATGCACCTCCAAATGTTACATACCTCTAAATATACCTCTAAATGGCTTAGAAAAATTATAATATGAGTTATGACACTATAGAAAGATAAATACTTACTTTCCAAAGATATTCCTTAGGATTTATGTTTTTGATTTTACTCCTCCTTAGGCATGTGAGCAAATGAATCTAGGAAGTGAGTGAATTAATCCACTTTGCTTGCAATTTGCTCTTGTAATACAATCAAGAAAACCGATCCACTTCATTAGCAGTTCACTCTTGAACTAATCATCACTTAAGGAATAAAACAACACTTGAGAAAATTGACCTACATCATAGAATTAGCTAAATTTTATCAATTTTGTAAACTTTTGCTATATTGCAATATTGTCCTTATGTTTGTAAAATTCATTTTCTCTGGCTAATTCCTTGGAATTATAAGGTAGTAACCTAGCTACTACAAATAAACAAGTATATTTTTCACAAGTTGAGTCAGCCTAACAAGTATATTATTCACAATTTAATTATGCCTAAAAATAAGACTATGAAACTCTAAATAGGAGGTCCAAGGTTCTAATTCAATGGAGGTAGATTTGTAAATCATAGTTCAATAACTAAAGTTTAGTTGGATAAATGTAAATTGGGTAAATAACATTCTCTATGAGAATCATCTCATATGGCCTATGGTCTGGTAGATATAAAAACTATTTTACCTTTACCTTCTACAATGTTTGAAGAAAATCCACCTCTCATAAAGAATCTTTGTTAAGACATATTCAAATCATCCATTGCATATAAAAACACGTATCCATTTATAAAAAAATTCCATTAAATTACCCATATATCATTTTATGAGAGCAATTTTATAGGCATGAGACCAAATTTTATGGAAACTAAAATAATTTACATACAGTTCTGGTTAATATTATCTTAAATAATATTAAGAAGTTAAAAAAAAAATTAAATGCTTAAAATTGAAATGTCTTAAATATTTTTTTTGAAAGAATACAATAATCAATCTAAATAAAATACAAATTAAATAGGGTAAAGGGTAAAGAGTCCAAAGAAAAAATAGAAGTCTCATTTTTAAATAAATATATATTTATATTGCTTAATGTCTCGTAAATATATAAATTATTTTAATTTTTATTTTATTTGATGAAAAAAGTAAATTTATATTAAATTAATATAAAAGCCTTTACAATAATAAAAAAAAATGGGTGGGTTAACACACCCCATGGGGAATAAAACTAAATCTCATTGACAAGGGTTAGTAAACAAAGCCACCAACAAAATATAAGTTTATTAATCATGATCATTGATGATCATTACATCAAAGAAAGAATATCATATGGGGTAATGTGCCTTGACATGTTGACCTGCATAAACTGCTAGTGATTATGGGATGAGAATCCACCCCTCTACATTACGATTAAGGCCTTTAGAACCCGCATCACTCCAACCAACAACTGGTCCAGGTAAAACTATTTGAACATCATTCCACCCCCAAACCTAGTGGGATGAACAAGCAATGTCAACATTAGGTTACTTCCTGATAGGACCAATGCTTGTATGTGAGAGCACTTCTTGCATATGATGGAGGTCGATGGTGAGAGCAGGATTGAAAAAAATCCTTAGAAGAGCGCTCTAGGGGATCGGTTTAATGTACACGGTGTATTGGCCAAGTGCGTCAGAATAACTTGCAAATGATCCAACTCCATAGTAACTTTGTTGGATTGAGTACATATTTGTATCCACATGTCATTAAAAACTTTTAATTTATCAACATGAGTAAATGTGATAGAAGGTGTATATTATTTAAAAATAATTTTTTTACGGGACTTCAAAATATGAAATAACAAGCTAATCCTGAAAACCTACCACACTTCAAAAAGTGGGAGAGACAAAGTAAAAGAGTCCCCAAGAAGATCTTGGGGCCAAGAAACTCTTGCAATTGTAAATGGAAAAAGAAGGAAAAAACCCATTACCAAGCTTGCCTAGATCTTTTGCAATTCCAATAAAGGTGAATACAAGACTCAAATACACCACATAAGGACATTTAGGGTCAATAATTCTAAGGTGATTCAAATTTTACCCCAAGGGAAGGCATTGACACAGCAAGATCCACACAAAAAAAGATTGATTGGGATTAACATAAGTAGCCCAAACATTCTAAAATCTAGAATTCCATCTAGTCCTTATAGAAAATAGAAAATAAATCCCAATGTTGATTGAGCTTAGGCACTAGAAGAATATTAGGAGATAACCATTTATACCCTAAATGAGACTTATAATTAAGCAAAGAGGTGTCAACATGCCATATCTAGTCTAACCACCAAGGACGTTACGAGCACACACTAATCTTGTGCAACATAGAAAAGGGGTGAGAGTAATAAGATCATATGTATCTTTATCCACACCATTTAGCCTGAAGGTGCGTTTGAACTCATTCCATGGTATCCAATACCTGGTCTAGTAAGAAAAGAAATCAGCTATTGTAACAATATCCTTTTTTAAAAACCACTGAGCATGAATCCATTTCACCCAAGCTAAGGGAGAACCTTGATGAAGATACATGGGGGACCACCAACTATTCATATAATTCATGGATAAGCCTTTATGGAAGCCATATCCTCTCCAACAGATCCAAAGAGTGAGCTTCTACTAGGCTTTCCATTTAATTTTAATAACAAAGGAGCCAAATATCTGAGCTGCTACTAGGCTTTCTATTTACTTTTAATAATAAAGGAGCCAAATATCTTAACAAAAACTGGAGCAACAATGAGAGAGGGAAAATCCAACCCTCTCCATGCTCTATGGTTTAAGGGAAGAAAAAAGGAAATGAAATGTTGAACCATTCCAATATTTAGCTCCCCTTAGAGCCCTAACCACCCACTTAGCACACAAAGCAATACCTTACCGTCTACAATCCAACAAACCCATTCTACCAGATTCTCTAGGAAGACAACAAATATCCCAAGAAACTCTATGAAATCCCTTTGTTTTAGAAGAATTATTCCAAAGAAAATATTGAAGGAGTTTCTCAAGCTTTTTATAACAAGCCTATGAAGGAAAGCAGCAAGAGAAATAGTGTAAATGAGTGGTAGCTAAAACTTTAGAGCAAATATGAAATTTACCTGCTAATGATAGCTTCTTAATAAGCCAAAAATCAAGTTTCTTTTCAACTCTTTGAAGCACATAATTCCGAAGCTGAGGAGGGGAGCCTTGAAAGGCAAAAGGAATACCAATAAACTTAAAAAATTCTCTAGGAGGGATCCAATTCCAATGATACCCTTGAAGCCAAGGCAACATAGGTAAGGAATACTGTCTAAAGTAGGAGGAATTTTTCCATTGTATGCTAGAACTAGAGGCTGTGCAAAATGTGTTCAGACAAAATAGAGCATTAGAAACAGATTTCTCCTCTTCCCTTATAGTAAAAAAGGAGTCATCAAAAAAGTGACCATTAATAAGTTATCCTTGATCATTCGAAAGAGCAATTCCTTTAATAAGACCTGTAGAAGGAGCAACTAAAAGATAGTCGAAGACTTCAGTAGCAAGCACATATAAAGAGGAAGCAATAGGACACCCTTGTCGAACAGATCTAATAAATCCCACTACGTCAAACTATGAATTGTTCAGATTGAGAATAATGAAAGCATCTCTGAATAGCATAGTAATAGTCTAAATGAAAATTGGCCCGAATCCTAAAGCTTTGAGCATAGCAAGAATGAATCTCCATTCAATGCGATCATAAGCTTTCTCAAAATCAATCTTAATAAAAAGCATGTTCTGATTTGACATTCGAACCCATTCCATGCCCTCCCAGACAACTAGAATATTGTTGAGGATGTACCTTCCTTGAATGAAGCCAGTTTTCTCTGATCTGACTATCAAAGGAAGAAGAGGCCTAAGGCAAAGAGCTAAAGCTTTGGCAATGATCTTGTAACTAACATTCAAAAAAGTAATAGGCCTCCAATTAGTGATCAACTCCAGGTCCCCTTGCTTGAATATGAATTTGATATTACCCTTGTTAATAATTGCTCCCAAAGAGCCTAGTCGAAGAGCCTCCAGATAAACTTTACGTAGATCAGGACTAACTAAGTCCCAAAGACCCTTGTAGAACTCACAAGGAAATCCATCTAGACCTGGCACTTTGTCATTTGCCATTTGAGATAATGCATCCTCTAGATTTGTAAGGGAGAGTAGTTTATCACACCCTGCTCTTTGAGACTTTGAAACCTTAATTGGTACAACTGCCATACAAGCTGCTAGTGCTTGCTCCCGCCTAGAGGAATAAGCTTGAGCGGCAAAAACAATAGTATAGTACTTGACAAAAGCATCAATCTTTAGAGGAAGATATTTTACTTTTACTATATGTCTGACTGCCTATTATCCCATATGTCGGGGATAATGCGATTGAGCACCTTCTTGGATTTCCATAGACCTGTGACTCTAAAATTTAGCCAAAATTTTGGAGCATAAATTGTTTGTTTATGTGAAACATTTAATGGTATGGTTTTTAAATTCTTATTTAAAAAATTTCAATTTAAATGATTATATGAAAAAGTAAATGTATTTAATTGAAAAAAATAGATTGCCAAATCATTTATTAACTCAATTGAATGCATCCTACATAACTAACGGAATATATCGTAAAACTCCATATATATTCTTCGAGGTTCAGAAAAATGGCCTAATCGCAATACGCTGAAGTTGTGTTTCCTTTACAAGAAGATGTCCTGCATGACTAATCCTTGTTAAATTTTAATTCATCCATTGATTTAAGGAGTATTATATTTTCCTGCCTCAGGAGGCATAAAATATTTAGCTACTAATTATATCGTGAAAAATGCATTGAGATCTATGTTGTTTCGACTGGCCATATTAATTTCATGAACAATACAACATTGATAGGACCCTTTTGATATCAAGTGCCTATCAGCTTGGGAATATAGTTACGGAGTAAGTCCAGGGCAACTATTTTGTACGCCTTCTCCGTAGGGTGAAATGCATCCCAAAAGATATACTGTGAAGCGTCGGAGCACGTTAATGAGGACATCCTCTTACATGCATACCCAAACTCCACTAGCCCAGTCCCGCAGCATCCTTTCCTTGTAAATTTTAGATCTGTAAAATAATCATTCACACATTATGATATTACTCCTATGCCATGCAATTGTTATTCCAAATACTACGGTAGGAATTAGGATAGTTCTCTGTTTACCATATTTAGAAGGATTTTGCTCCATGTCAATCAACTGGCTGTATATGTCTGCGTACACAATTCTGAGGTCACCATGTTTGATCCTTAGGGAATCGATCATTTTTTTCAATTTTATGTTATAGCCTACTGCGTGTTGATTGAGTTCATCCACGCATCCGTTTCCTCTCCTGAACATTCTTAATGTTCTTTCTAAGGGCAGGCACCCCAGTGGTGGAATCCCAGCAATGGCTATTTTGCGCGCCCCCTTGTTGTACATCTCCTGTAACATGGTACCAACACCAAATTTAGTATGAACGAGTGGTATATTGAACCCTAAAAAAATAAAAAATAAACATGTTGACTGTACATAGCCATACAATATGTTCCAAAAATACATGCAGTAAGGATACAATATATTCCGGGGAACATGCAGTAAGAATATGTATTTCTAGGAGTTTTTGGGTCACGATTTTCTACCTGAACGAAGTGGGCACTGATTTGTATAAGATGGTCCTGGAATTCCGATACAGTGTACTCAAACTGGCGGTATGGATTGACGTAGTAGTTCTCAAGAAAATCGTTGCTGCCCACGCTGACTATGTAGATGGCTTCTCTTGTAATTTTTCTGGCTTTTCCTGCTCCTGCTACCTTCTCCAACTTGGTTATATACTCGTCGAAGTATTCCAGTTCTTTCCACATCGGTATTGCAGACTAGCAATAACAGACCAAGAGTTTTATCATAGATTTACTATTGTAAAAAAATATACCCTATATTTTAAGTCTATTACAGTATCTTCGATATACTGTTGGGAGCGATATATCAAAAAGAGAAAAGACTCGTAAAAAAAACTATGAGACCTTAATAATAAGAAGGGGAAAAAACACACTATTTAGGTGGGTTTACAAGCTAATCCCTCACCTAGATCCTTTACCTGGGAGTTTGATGATAAATGATACAATCTACATATTTGAGTTAAAAAAAAAAAAAAAAAAACTGAGGGTGTGAACATACAACAGCCTGTGCAGTTCTGTTATCATATCCAGTGCCTGCAGATGCAAAACTAACCCCAGTAAGGAGGTCTTCATTGCGAAGTCCTGGGTCAAGATATGCCGGTACGGTCTCTTTTATACGCAGTCCTTCAGCTGTGTTTCATCATCATAATAATAATTCAAACAAATAATTAGATTAGAAAAACAAGAAAAACAACTAAATAGTAGTACTAGGTTGTGTTTTCGATTTTTTATTCGTTATTTCTATTTCAGTGCGAAATTAGATTGATCGATGATTACCTATGAAGTCCGTGGGAAGCTTTCCGTTGCAGAAGCGGCCTGTGGGTTTATGCCCCACAAAATCTTTTCCATAGGGAGCGAAATTGCTCTTTACTATCGTTTGAATATAATTGTTATTGCCCGGATCTACTGTGGAATCTCCGAACACAATCAAAGCCGGGGCTAATGGCTTACAGGAACCGTGGATAGGGAGGGCCACAACGAGAGCAATCAATAATATACTCATTGACACACTGCCGAATTGGTATTTTGATGGCCTGGCAGCTATAATTGTAGAAGCCATGATTGACTGCTTAACTGCATACTGCATGCATCAACTTGTTTATAATAGTAAGAGCTTTTAAATATCACCGGCGCTTGGCGACACCCGTATCGTCTGGTCACGCTATTTATTGACATTAATAACGAACAACTCTCGACAAACTTCACCTTCATTTTGCTATTCCTTCCTCTGGTGTGTTCAACCGTCCACCAAATTTAGCTTTCGTCTTATCAAATTATTTCAAATTATTATAACATACTCCTGAAAGGAACGCGTGTAAAGGCACGCCAATTATATGCTGTGCTTTTTTCCCGTTTTCAGATTATAAAGTCTGGACGGTTTTAACTACCATCTGTCTACTTCGCACGCGGTTTTCCTTTTTTAAGTCTGAATGGTTTGAACTACCATCTACTTGGTACGCGGCCCGCCCATTATATTTTTGCCTAGTGTAAGCTAAAATATTATTTTACATCCGATTCAAGTTTTTTTTGAAAACTAATTTTAACAATAAGTAATTGTCAAAGTAGACAATGTCAAATAAAGTTGGTGAACAGATTTTTTAAATAGGTGTTGGCGAAAATCACAATTTTAGAAGGCCTATTATAGTATTTTCTGTTAAATAGTAGAGTTAAAGTTGATGAACATTATAAATAGGTGGGGACAAAAATCAAAATTTTAGGAGGATTATCATAGTGTTTTGTATCAAATAGTAGAACTAAATTTGGTGAACAGACTTTATAAATAGGTGATGACAAAAATAAGAATTTTAGAAGGACTATCATAGTGTTTTGGGAGCGATATTGAAGTGAAATAGGGTTGTCCATTGTCTCTTATTTTATTTAGTCTTTTGAGGAATGGGTAAAAATGATAGGAGGAGAGGGAATACAATTAGTTTTTGGGAGCGATATTGAAGTGAAATAGGGTTGTCCATTGTCTCTTATTTTATTTAGTCTTTTGAGGAATGGGTAAAAATGATAGGAGGAGAGGGAATACAATTGGTTAATTATGTAGTAAAACTTTTTATCTATATGGACTCATCTTGATTAGCAAAACAATTGTTTAAACGAACATGTAAATGCTTTAGAGCACACTATCAAGACCAAAATTGTGGTCTTCTTGACTTACATTTATAGAGAGTAAAAAAGCTAGCAAAAACAACCATATATTTTATTTGATGGAAATTCTTTAGAGGTAATCACATAATACAAATACATTGGGTTAGATTTTTAAAGCAAATTTAATTTAGAAATATGCAAGATGAAACAAATACAAACAAGATAGAGGGCACTCTACTCATTGCTAAATAGGGAAATAAAAATAGAGTTGTGGGATTGAAAAACCATTAGGGTCCTTTTTGGGTTATTAGTTATTCCACTGTGCCATGTGGGTATGACATGTGGGCTAGTAATACATCAAATTTTAAATGGAGACAAATAGAAAGAATTCAAATGTGACTAAAATTAAAGTATTAGTGTGATATGATATTTTACTTGTTGAATAGGAAATTTTTGACTAGAAGGAAAAGTTATGATAAGGTTTTTGGGGTACCTAAAGAAAATATAAATAATGGAAGATAGCATGCTAACAAAACAAACAATCAAAGAAACACTAAAAAGAAGAAAAGACACATGGACGAAATAAAACAACAAATTTAGACTTGTCATGTGGACTGAAAATTTAGGAAGGAAAAAATAGTTATACATCAACTAGTTTAACCTAAATTGTGAATACACCCAAAATAAGTACATAAATGCAAAGATAAAATGGAAGGAAAGCATTCTTATAGCCCAACTAAGATCTAGTTCACATAATCTTCGATGCAAAACTAGAAGATGAACAATTCCTCATAAAGTATGGTTAGAATGAATATGTATCTTTTGCACAAGAGTATTGGTGACCAAAAACTATTTTATTATGGAATGTGAAGCCTACAAGGAAATCAAGAAGATACTCTAAAATTAAAATCACTAATTGAACCTTTTTTTTAATGTTGAACACACTCATAACCCACTGGGTGGTTTGAACTTGGGTCTCCTTGATGAGAACCCAAAGACATACTAATGTGGTGTCCCTTTCAAAACAAGAATATAATTTTTTTTTTTTAAATTGAGAATAAGAAATAGGGAAACTTCTCATTAAAATCAAAAATAAAAGAAACACAAGGAGAGGTAGTAGACTAACCAATTTCCACTCAGTGTTTGTTAGCTTGAGGTCGACAGTTCCAATCTCAAGACTCTCTAGCGTCCCACTTACTTGGAGTAAAAATCTTACTGAGGTGGGGTAGGGGCTATAGTGGTAGCTTTTAAAATTTGAACCATGTCCGTGGGGATGGCGAAGACTATTGCCAATTTCACTATATCTTCAAAAAAATTAATAGAAGAAACACACTCTAAAAGATGATAAGAGGATGTTGAGGTTTTTAACTTTGTGGAACATTTTTTTCTTGGAGGTTATTAAACTTTGAAACCTTGACTAGGAGGTCTAAGGTTTGAATTCAAAAGTGAGTAGGATCGTACAAAATACCTATCTTGTATTAAAGGTCTTGGTCCCATGGATTATTATGGTCTCATGGACGTAATTAAATATTTTCATTTTGAAACTTCTAAAACTTAAATATAATATGTATATAGAAAGGAACCTTTATAGAAATTCAATCATTTTAATTAAAAAAGTATGTCATATTGTTAAATTGATAATATTTAAATATTATGTTTAATTTAAAATAATTTTGTGAGAGTATTACCTTTGGGGTCTATGTTGTATACATAGAGGGAATTTAGAAATTTGAAGATTTTTATTAGCAAAAGTTATTTAATTAGGAAGTAAGGATACCTTAAATAGAATAAAAGGTTGTTTAAATTTGCAACACACTAGAAGTAATTCTCAAGAATGAGATTATATAGCATGATATTATGGTTTCCTGTAAGTGATTGTCAAGGATGAGATGATCAACAACAATATAATGGTTCTTAAAAATATAGGATTAATATGTAAGTTTAATAGAAATTGACTAACTTATATAAAGATTCACAAGTGAATCAAATAGAAGTGGGGATTGAGTTTATATTATTCCATGACTAAAAGGATGTTTTCATCATTTTCTTTGGTTTTGAAGTTAGCAATAAAATAATAGTGGTCATCCATGTTTTTAGGGGAGATATGGCTTGTTCTTAAGACTATGGATTTAAAATTCTTATGTCAAAATAGAAACTATTAAGTTTTTTTGTATGGGTTGGCATTTCTATACTTTCTTATTAACTTAATAATTTAGAGATTTTAAAGAATATGGGTAATACTCTAGGGAAGTTCATCCAAGAGAGACCAACTACTAAGGAGTTAAAGCATAGTATATATAGCTAGATATTTTTCACCATGGATAGTTCAAGATATTTGATAAAATTTATTAAGATTAAATATGAATCAAGAGGTTGGGATCAACTAATACATTGTAAAAACATTGCATTTTGATGAGAGTGTTTTTTAGTTATTTGACTAACCTCAAGATCAAGCAAGGAGCTATTTTGGTTTTAAAAAAGTGGTAAAGAAAGCTCCTCTACCTCATTAGCTTGCAAAGACCTTCATAGTTTATTTAGAGCAAATATGTTTTTCTCACATAGTAGAAAATCATCTCCTTATAATAAAAATGAAAGTAGTATAGAGTTTTTCCCTTGCTATTTAGGGTTTCTAGTGCAACGTAAATACAAAAATATTTTTTCTTGCACTTTAGGTTCTCCAAGATAGTATAAAACTATATATGATAAATCATATTAAGAATGTAAGGATACATAAGGAATTACAATAATATGGGATAATACAAAATGGGATATATTTTTGTAGGGAAGAGGAAAATATTAAAGTTGGAGTTATAACTGTATATGCTCTAATTATATTTACTATTCAAGATAGATAACAGAAGAACCTCGATTAAAAATGATTCACAATTATGATCTATAGATTTTTTGGGGAAATTCAACCTAGTTCTATATCCTTTGAAGAAGGTTGGCATTTCTAATGGTTTAAATAAATGGGATTTTTTTCTTTGTAAATTAAAATGGACTTTGGAATACTATTACTTAAGAATTTAAATATACATGGGAAAATAGTTGTATCAAACAAGCTCATGGAGGAGAAATATTGACAATTGTTTTTTTATCTAATACATGGTTCTAAAAACAATATACAATCTCTATCGAAATTTTTTATGACAATATTAGATGACAAACCCATTCTCTTGATATATGTGATCTACTTAATAATGGTCATCCAAATTTATTTCATCTACGTGGCTTCAAGATCCAAAATTCTTCCAAATAGTTATTTTACAATGGAATGGATTAGGGTTTTTTTTTTTTTTAAAGCAAAAAACCCCTTGCGGGGCCACCTTGGTCTAAGAGACCACGAACATGGATTTCTACACCATCAAATTCACCTGGGGGTCGTACCCAGCTCTGCCTACACCAACATTATCAATTGGATTTTGGGTACCCAATTCAGATTTTTGGTAGGGTGGAGATTCGAACCTGGGACCTCCCTTGGAGGATTGCCCTCTCCTCTCCAACTCACCTACAACACCTGGGTAGGAATGGATTAAGATTTGAAGCACCATATATGTACATGAAATACCTAAAGAAAAAAATAAATTTTTGGAATGTTGAATATTTTGGTAACATATATAAAATAAATAAGGAAATTAAATCCAAGCTCAATAATGTATATGAGATAGTAGAAATAAATAGAATGGATTAAGATACTTATTTTTTATTATTATAATGTTTTATAAAATAAAGATCCATATTGGGCCCAAAATACTCAAAGAGAGATTATAAAAGAGGATAGAAATACTAATGATGCTACTATCAAATGAAAATTGGCTTTTCATAAAATGAAAAATATTTGAAAACTAGATGAATAATAAGGAAGAAGAACATATTAGGAAGTAAGAACTTAATTATGTTAAAGGTATTCTATTAGAATTTAGGCAAGATAGGAGGCTTAAACTATGCTTTTAAAAATATTCTATTAATTATCACACAAACAAAATGAAATCTTGATTAGGACTTTATGTATGATATATAAGAGGTAGTTTTCTCTTTTAACACTAATAAAACACCTTGCATTGAAAAATTTCTTCTAAAATTTTTAGGATTTGGTCTAGAATGATATGTTGGTCATGATTGAAGAGGCTAGGAAAAAGAATATATTTGGTCCCAATTGAAGAGGCTATGAATTAGGTTATAACAAATTATATCAATTAACCTTTATTGCATTGGTCCCAAAGAAAGGTATGACAAAATATTTTGATAATTATGTCCAACTAGCCTTTGTAATATGCTTTATAATATACTTTAAGAGATTATGGGAAAAAAATTAGAAATAATTATAGATTATATTATTTTGATGAACAAAGTGGTTTTGTTGATAGTTTTAAAACTCGTAGAGTACCCATGAAATTCCTACAAGGCAATAGTATACTTCACTAGTGGTTCACTCCTAAATCAATTGACATTTGAGGAATAAATTTACACTTGAGAAAATAGACCCACCTTAGAGACCTAGCCTAAATTTGTCAATTTTGTAAACTTTTGCTATTTTGCAATGTTGTTCCTAGGTTTGCAAAATTCATTTTCTATGGTTAATTTCTTGGAGTTATGAGGTAGTAGCCTAGATGCTACATTTTTTTGTGACTTCTCAAGGTACCAATCTCAATTTGTGAGAGATATTAGATCCTTACTTTATCCCTTAGCAAAAATTATTCAAAATTAGAACCCCCAATGGAAAACTATAAAATTGTAGGTCATCTTTATATAGTTCTAAAGGAATAAGTTAGAAACTATCTATCACTTAGTATGAGAGGTTACATATCAAGCATAAAAATTTTAGCATTTGACACCAACTCTTCATATTGCTCCTATGATAAGCTCTTCCCTTGATCTTCTTTAATTTCTTGACTTCTCCAATAGGCTTTCCGGTTCAATGATTTGCTTTGAAGCATTATGAAATATTATCTATGGGCACCTCCACTATAACATTATATCCATAAATAAAATTGATAGCATATTTTAACATATGGAGTTTTCCTTGACTAGAGATACCCTATGAAATTACTAAATATACTCTCTTAATTCCTCAATATTCATTTTGATATCATCATAGAAGCTTGCACCATTAGAGTATCCCTTTATTATAGGATATATGTATATCATATTCTTATTCAGCCTACATATCTACTTAACTTGTTCATTAGATAGGAGTTATGTGGTGTATTTTATCTTAGATGCTAGTTCCTCTTCCATATTATTGATCATTCTTCTAAGATCAAGGTCTTTCACTTATTGAAATATGTGGTGTGCACCTTAGCATACCTGGTCACAAAGGGACTTGGATTGAGAAATACTGGGTGTGCCTTAACATACTTGGTCATAAAGGGAATCAACTTCCCTAACCATTGAGCTCTTGATCTTAATATTTTGTATTGAAAGAGCCTTAATGGCCAATACATTTCTTATTTATATCATTAACTAGGATTTAAGCTCTTTTTATTGGTGTTATCTTGATTAGAATGCTCTCTTACATTTCATTTTAGGAATCCCCTTTTTACCAAGCAGGGAAATGAATGGTGAAAATAAAGGGTGAGGTGATCCTTCATAGTGTGGATTACCTTAGATAGTCTTGATGATATTGGATGGAAGAGTATAATATTACCAATAGTGAATACTAGAGAAATAAAAACAAGGATACTAGTTTGATATAATGACATGGCTGATGATGTAGATTAGGTGGTGTCATATGATGAGAGGGATTGAGATGATGACACATGGAGTGATACGATTATTCTTGTGATACAGGGGCCCAAATGGTGGGTGCAAGGAAATGGAATAGTTGGTAACAATGGAATGAAAGATGATATGGAAAATTGGAGTGGATATGATGTATAGGATGATCCTACATTTTGAATAGGTGAACCTAAGACTAGAAATATATTTATTCAAGGCGGTATGGACATAGATATAATATTATAGAGGGTTAGATAAATGAGAGTAGAATAAATTAGAATAAAGGAGAAAATATAGATGGGAGTAGAAAACAAATAATAGAATTAAAGTGAATATGGTTGTGGAAAAGATGATAGAAGAAATTTATGCCCCTAAATTAGTAGCTTTCATTCGTGCCAATCTTATACTTTAAGTAAACCTTTATTTAACAACCCTTCTATTTAGGGTCATTTATCATTTTTTTATATTCTTTTATCCTTTATCTCCATGAGCTACCAAAGGTCTCATAGACTGATTCATTTTTACCAACCATTATTTTGAGAGTCATTTTGTGACTACATTGTTAGAAAGGTGTATATTTGACTCTACCTTGTTCATTGGGATATAGAGTTAAGAGGGAAGAGAACTCCTACCTACCTTAAAAATAATTTGGGTCTTAAGCATTGCCTTGCTATGATAATATTCCTAGGTTGGTATCTCATTTTATCAACTTTAGGAAAAGCTTAGATATATCTTCAACCAATATTAGAAGAAATAGAAGTAAATATATGGGAATCTAAATCCCTCTTGTGATATTTTCACTCAAGTGAGATGAGGTTTTTTCTTTCTTTCTTTCTTATCTTTTTCCCTCTTTTTTCTTTTTTTTTTGAATAAACCAAAGAAGATGAATGAGAAAAGAGAATTTATAGAAATAAATAGTTATTTCACTTAGTGGATGACAATCCCATTTATAGGATAAAGAAAATAGTTTTCTATCCTTCTTATATTGATGTTCCAACTCAGGTTTTCCAAAATACATGTAAGCATAGTAAGTTAGAAAATATTAATGGTGTTTATGGAGGAATTTTTCCAGGGGACTTCCCCAATTTGGAGCTTAATGGATTTGTTCTATGAGATAATATGTTTCTTAACCAAAATAATCAAAAATTGAAGTTGGTATCATGGTATGGGAAGTTAGAACAACTTATTCTCTTATCAATCCCTTTTGATCCACCTCTTGATGCCAACTATCTTGAAAATGATATCTCTGTTTAACCCTAAAGTGGTGGTATGAGAGGGTATTGGAATTTCTATAAATGTGATAGCCTCTCCACTTTTAATATCATCCCATGGTGGAGTTTAGTGTTGAATACTAGTTTGAGATCCCTTGTACAACCAATCAACATAGAGTCACTTAGTCACAATGCTTCCTTTTGTTGTTTTTCCTTAAACAACTCATCCAATTGTTGGAATACAAATATTACCCTGGTTGTACTTCCCAAGATTGTAGGAAAATGGTTTTTTTAGAATCATAGCTTCTCTATTACTTAACATAACCTATTTATTTGAAAAAACTTGAGCAATATCAAGAGTCATAGGGGAATACTCCATTTTTTTATAATATTTGCTTCTACAGTTTCATCCTCAACCTCTAGTATCAATGCTGACTCTAATAAAAGTACCTTATGTTTTAGTTGAGAAAATATTTTACCTTCCTTTGACGGTTTATAATGACCACACATAATGACATCTTGAGAATGGAGATGATATTTAGTAACCTCAAATTCTTTAGGTGTCTCAATGACCTTATAATTTTATTCTAAAATTTCCTATTCAAAGAAGTAATATGCATTAATTAAAGGGGATTCACATGTCAATTATTCAAATTTATAGTGTTTCTTTCTCCTTCATATTTTGGCCCAATTTCTCTCTCAATTGCTCTTGTATGCTCCAATTTATCTTTTAAGGGAGGCACTAATGCTTGATGATATGATTGTATATTTTATTTTGTTATCTCCACAGGAAAGAAAACCTCAATAAGAAACCTAAATTCCATTTATTTTAAGTCATTTTTTGGTCCCATCATAGAATCTTCTCCTTCTAGAGGAAAATTGAACATTTCGTATTCTTCTATAGACTATAATTCTTCATTTGAGAAAGGATAAAATGATTCATAATCTTCTTCAACATTTATTTCTTTACTATTAGAATATTTATTTTCAATCCTAAGGGTTTCCTCAAACCATAGGATGTGTCCTCTTCGATGGAAGAGTGGGGTTTCATCTATAGGAAATATTGATCCATTGTTACTTAAAACTTCCTTTGTCATTTCGGGTTCCTTTTTTGTCTAAAGAGGTTGTAACTTTTGGGGAGTAGGCTACAAATATTTTGAAGGCTATTTTACTACTACGATTTGGATAGGAAGGCAATAAACACTCACTTTAGGTGCTCAAAACATTACATAAGCTTATGCCAAGTTGAATTGGGGTGCAATCATGTAATTTACCATTGATTGGTTAATCATGGGTTAAATAACCATTATTAGAATAATGTGAATAGGTTTTATATGGAATTAATAATTAAATATTAGGTTTAATTATTTTTCAATTAAATAATATAAGGTAGGTTTTTGATAAAGGCATCTAGCATGCCCATCCATCTTATTCTACAAACTAACATGCCCATTCATTTTTAAGGGCATAATATCTCATGCAAATTCTATAAGCACTTTTGATAAGCCCATTGAAGGTGATATTATTATGTAAGGCTATAATATACATGTAAATATGTTTTAATTAACAATGGAAATTATGCAAGTTATCTTGATCCTCACCAGCTAGTACTAGAGTGTTTCAATCCATATGGGTTTATTATACCTCTTGATCATTTAAATCAAGATAATTTATCTCTATTATATTACCTCCTTCATAATCAAAACATGATGCTTATCCAAGAGCACCTCAAAAATTGCTCTCTATAGGATCTAACATAGATGGCCAAGAATCTTAGTGTAGAGATTCTCTCAATCATGTCAAACATGGATGACACAAACCTGGATGAGGATCTTAGTGTTGAGGAACACAAGCCTATCATAAAAGATAATGATAATGGATATCATTCAATGAGTGTACACTATGTAGAAGGTAAGGTTAATACAAAATCAATACCTTACTAGAAATTGGATAATCAACAATAAATAGTCAACCAAATTTACTAGGAGGGAAAGCTTGGTAATGTAGGGCCCAAATGAATTATCCCTCTCTTGATCCACTGAATTTGATGCCCAAAATGTTTCTATGCCAATCCTATCATTTCTATGCCATGTTGAAGATGGTGCACATCATCACAAAGATCCATAATAGTGACAATGTGTGTATGATGGGGCACTCGTTAGGTGCAAGGCTTATGCTCTAGGTAGAATGCACCCTTGCAAAGATAAAATAAGAATTACAAGAAAGGAAACATTGATTTTATTTCTTTGAGGAAAGGACCAAGAAGGATACAAAAGCAAACTAATTATCCTAATGCAAAACTATGTGCAACTTTGATTGAATGCCTAAAAAATTAGATTAAAATGCTAGGCTATGCTAAAGATTCCTTTTGATTTTCCTTTTATATGTGTTTGAAGACAAAAAAAAATCATATAAAAATAGCAAGAAGCCTATGCTACTTAATGAAATAGGAGGAAAATGTGTACCTACCTATTCTAGTGCTTGACACAAATACATCACCTGTATTTGAATATGCTCCTTAATGAATATGTCATATATAATTTTTTCTATTGTGAATTCATTGAAACCTACACAATAGATAGAATTGAGGGTAGATCAAATTTTTAGGTCCTTCCAGATAGCAAGAAGTTTAAATCTTCTTGATTTGCATAGTCAGGACCCCTATGATATGTAAGAAACATCACATTTAAACCTTAGAAGTGGATTTTGTAATACCTATAATGAATTCACCACATAAAAGTTTTATAGTCAATGAATTTGCTATATGATAGAGGAAGATTAAAAAAATCTAGAAATAAAGAGGAGGTGTCAAATTAATGATAAGAAGATATGTGGAGATATGTTAGACATAGTAGATGTAGGGATGATGAGGATATTTGAGGATAGATACACAGAGGATTAATTTACCACCTAAAGTTATAGGTGGCATTTTTACTTTTGTGACAAAATATATAAAGGGTTTTAGATCAAAATCCTAAAATTTTAATGATTTTGAGTGAATACACCACCTGAATAGAGTGTAGATGGTAGATTCACTTTTGATAGGCAAAAATGAAAGTAACCAATCAATGAAGGCTATAGGGCATTACTAAGGCTGCTCAAAGAGCATTTAGGGATAATCTACTATCACAAAAACCTCTTGAAATACCTACTAAAATCTTATTATATCACTTGATAAGACAAACAAACTTGTTAGATATAAATAAAAAATGTAGATAGACACATGCATAAATATCTTATCTATAGATAAAATGATGAATGAGAGCTAAACTGAAAGGGATACGAATGATGTCACTAGATTACAAATGTGATTTACCTCCTTTATCCCATAAAAGATCAATAAATTGATTGAAAATGACCTCATGGAGAAGTTTTAGCAACAATTCAATGCTTAAGAGGGATGTTCCTTATGAAAATTTGGAAACAATTCATTATTACAAAATTGTTTTGAGAATACCCTCCCAAGGGGTCAATTTATAGAACTAGCCATCCTAGGATTTTTCCAAAACGGGAGGGGCAAGTTGGTATTTATTTGGGATGGATTTAGGTTGAATTAAATGATTAGAGGGATTAGAATTATATATCCTTATGATTGATGCCAATTTTGGGGAGGTGGGGGAAAATTAGCCACCTTCCCATGCCTACGGAAAATTTGTGATGACCAAAGAGATGGGCATAACTAATCATGCTCTAATTGGATTCTATAGATAAGACTAGCATGTTGATTGTATGTTAGAAATGAATTCACCCCCTATGAATTCTCCACCAACAAATTTATTTATCTAATGAATTTATGGATTTGACTATGGAACATCAAATCCAACGAGGTGGTTGACAATTTTGGGTTGGATGAGAATATGCCAACTAGAAATGCAATTTGATTATTGGTGAATTTGTTTTAATATGGAAAATTTGATACTAGTAGGTTTTGGCTACAAACTCTAAGGCTGAAGCAGTCACCATGGCTGGGTTGATCATTCTATGGATTTATGCCAAAATTAGTTCAAGTTAGGTGATCCAATTTTAGGTATCTATATTTACCTTATTTTATGCATTTAAAATTTATAAATACTTAAATAATAGCTATATATTACCTTAAATATTATAAAATAGGGTTGGTGACCTTTAATTTATCCATGTGGGAAAAATGCACAAAAATCTGGTTGTAAAAATTGCAAAAAATTACATAGGGTCTTATCGGGTAATCTTCTCACCAAGGTTGAAAGAAGGTTAAACTAATTTTACCCCTAGTGTGGGCGACCCCTTGAGTTTCTAAGGGACAAAATGGGGTTTTTATGGAGCTCAAATAGGTTGTATAAGAAATTAGAGAAAGTAAAATGCTTATCCAATAGGCTAAAATAGGGTTAAGGGTGATAGGAGAAGATATTTTGATAGTGTGCAAGGAGATAAAAGAACTCTAGGAAAATTGCTAGGGCTTAGAAAAATGGTGCAATAGAGATAGTCAACACATATAATAGACCTAGTGCAGGGTGGAGTAGGACCAAATAGGTCCTATGGATAGGTATGAGCTATTTCTATTAGTTATTTTTTAGTTTTTACATTTTTAGTTTTAATATGCCATAGAATTTAGGATATTTGGGGCATTGACAAATTCAAGACTAGGTGGAAAATTTGGTCAGATATGGGAAATTTATAGAGGGATAGAGGGGGTTAAATATTAATTATTTTTTAGAGAAATCTAACTTTACACTTATTTTTTTATGCATGCAAGTTTTGGATATGCTAGACTTCTAATATCGACGATATTGTACCCTACAATCAATGGTGGATGGTATGACATAGGTGGACATGATAGTTTTGGATGCTATTAGATTAGGGTGTATAGTTACAATACCCTATGTTGATCATGACCATGCCTTATTGATAGCTTTGAAAATTTGATGACACTTATATTATGCCACCTTCCTTCTATCGATAAGGGAAATATTGGTCACATTAGAATATATCTAGAGGATCCTTCATGTACCTATTTGAGATGACCATATCTAGATGAGTTAGGATTAGGTTTGAGCTCTTCAAAGATTTAAAAGTGGACCTCTACCCTAGTTATGACATTGATATTAACACAACTTATAAATCTAGATGGTTGGACCAACTTACAACTCTTCTATGTATCATATTTTTAAGCTTGTTGGTTAGAGATACTAGAAAGTGATTGCTATATTTAGGGTGGGATGATATCATCATTAAAATGAAGGACAATCAGGTGCAATATACCTAGGATAATTTTATCTTGTATAGGCTATACTATACCCTTCACCAAGTCATTTAGGAAGGAATGAGCCTAGTTTTTAATGCTTCTATAGGTGTGGGTATGGTAGCACTTGGCCATAAAACAACCAATTGGGCTACTTGGGGATCCACATGGTGTGCAGAATCTAATAAAATTTATGTGGGATCACACCCATAAGATAGGGAGGAGTTTTTTAGAGGTATATTTATGGTAGAGTGATGAGTTATTGATGATCTATAGGTAGATCACATGGTTTGGCACCCATAGAGGGGATACCCAGGGTGGGGAGAGGACAAATTTTATCTAGCATAATTTTAGAGGATATAATGGATGTCGGTGTCAAGAGGGAATTTTGAGCTTTATTAGCCAAACAAGATTCTATGCTTTTTTAACCTCCCTCAAGGAATCCCAACAATGAGGGAGTTGTGATTCCAACAAGTTACATGGGAGAGAGAGAGGGGCATTGAAGGCCTTATTGATCTAGAAAGCTTCATGGAGAAGGATGTAAATTATCCTTCTATTGTAGAACCTAGGGTGGATGATGTTAGGATCACCCCTGGGTACCTATTATGGTATAGGTAGATCTATCCAATGTAGGTTATTCTTATCTTGTGATAACCATGAATGGGAGTCAAAGTTGCTATAATTTTTCATCACCACATTTGAGTAGTGAGAGATATATGAGGTAGAGGTAGAGAGATGGGTCTACCACTACTTGGGCCTTAGTTGCACATCCTATTGATTTGAATATGGTGACTAAGGTAGGGCCTAGTAAGACTATAGAGGGGATGATTAAGATTGAGAGGGATGTGATGGGGAGGAGACTAAGATAATTAGAGGTTGAGATTGCATCAATTTCTATGGAAATGACTATTGATAGGGTGGGTTACTAGGCCTAGCTATACTACATCCTAATAGAGCAAGATGTATCTTGAGATAAAAGAGATCAAGCCAGAGTTAGGAGGGATTAGAAGGTTCAATAGATCTATTAGTTAAGGCAAGAAAGAGATGATGTTATATCTAGGGATGTAAAATTATAGTCTAGGAGTAGTAATATCACTATTATATCCATAGTGAACCTTTTGATCTAAGCATAGGATGAATTGGCCAAGGCTTGGACCAATTATTTAGTAGAGATTGAGAGGAATGGCCAATACAGGGCCCTATACCATGTGGTAGTCCCTCTTGACTATATACACCCATCACCTTCTGGAACATGATCTTGAGTGATTGTGGTACACCAAAATAATGTATGATGGGTAATTTATGTATATATGTATTGATTATTTTGTTGATATAATGTATTGAAATGTGTGTTGAGTTGATATGATATGAAATTTTATATTAAATTGATGATTGATAAAATGGATATTGTGATGTGTTAATGATGTTTGATGATAGATACAGTTGGAAGTTGTGAGTACATATTTTACTTTAGAATTGATTTAGAATTTTTGGTAAATACTTTGATTTGGAAAAATTCTAATTGTCGATGGTCAATATGAATTCAATATAATTTAAAAATGAATTTTTGTTAGTCTAAAATGTGAAAGATAGGTGTGATTAGATGAATGTAGAGTAATGAAAATAGTTTGAGGTTGACTTGGAGAGTTTAGACAATTCTTGATATGATTTCAAAAATTTTGACTTTGTTGTGTTAATGTCAAGAATTGCAATTTTGAAATAAATCAATTAAAAATTAGAAATAATTTGGTTTCATTATTGAAGGTTAGGATTTTGTTTGTAAATATATGGGAATGTCCTTGGAATAATTTTCCTAAGGTCAATAAGAAGAGAATTATTTTTTGCTAATTTATTTTATTTGCAAAAATAATGTTACCACATGCATCTAGGTTTGAGTAGTGTTATTACCTCTTTTTAAGTGATGTATTTAAAAGGTGCAAGAATGTGCTCATTAATGAGCATCGAATTATAGGAGTATTTAAAATCTCTAAACAAATTGATATTTATTATTTTCTATTTTTTTATCATTAGTCCCTAAACATTGACCTTTTAGCTTAATTAATGGACAAGCACTTAGGCGACTATGAATAAATGCTTTAAGGTAGTCTATGCATTTGGATAGTTTGTGTCCTTTAAAAAAAATTCTTTCTCCTAAGCAATGGATCTTCTAGTCTGATTAATGGAAAAGTGCTTATACAAGCTATTGCTTCTAGGTAGTTAGTGTCTTTTAATGCTTTAGATAGTCTATGTTTGTATAATACTATGCTAGGGATAATTAATGTCCATATGATACAATGTTAGGGATAGTTCATGTCCATATAATACAATTCTAGGGATAATCAATGTCTATAATAAATGCTAGGGACAATCAATGTTAGTATTAAACAATGCTATGGTACTCTTACTTCTAACGATCAATGCCCATGTGATAATAAATGCTATGGTACTAGATAATTAATGTTATTAATGCTTTGTTGTGTTGGATACTCTATGTCCTAATTATTGTGTTGGACAATCTATGTTTGTATTGATTTTTTTTTTGTGTTTAATGCCTCTAGTTATGGGGTTTATTCGGATGATTCTCGTGAATAATAGCTTTATAGGAGATCTTGCTATTAATGATATTGATGTCATAGAATATTTGGCATTTCACACATTTATAAGGTTTATCATTTTATATGCTTTTTAGGCCTTAAGAAAATATTTTTTTTCCATGCACTTGTAATTTAACAAAGCGAAATGGGATTAAATTATACAAGATTTATTTTGAGCACCTCATTAGGGTCTATGAGAGAATGGAGTGTGCTTGTTCCATCACTGGGCAAGCACTAATTAGAGGGATCAAATGATAAAATTGAGATAACTATGTTAGCTTTTGAGGATATATATAGTGGGAGAGATCTATAATAGGTCCTAATAAGATGCAAAAAATATGAAAGAAAGTAATTTTGTAATATGACTAAAATATACTATAAATACAACATGGTGAAAATACAATGTAGTATGGAGATAATGGTCACTCCATTAAGACAAGCTAAAGAACTACATTGTACTCCATACAGGAGTTCTACCACTATCTATTACAATACAATTGATATGCTTGATATGTCTCATACTCTCTAATCTATCACTATGAGGTCCTTCATATGGGAAGATAGATTCCTTGTCCAACACTCTACATAATTATACAAGGGGACACCTTGCACATTACAACTTGCACATTGACACTTGTGCATTTATTACATTGCTTGAAGTAAGTAGCTAACTTCCCCCTAAAGTAATCTCCTACTCTAACCATGTACCAAAGGTGGTACATCTACATGACCAAATGATGTAATATGCTCTAACTCTAATATCCCATGTATTACATTATTTGGGTATTGAAGATTTAAATATTCAATATGGATCTTCTTCTTGTAGATGCTCTTTGATGTGATCAGGTTCTTCTTTAGCTACTTCAATATTCATGTTATAGATTCTTTTCAATCCTCTATTTTTTTGATATCATATATTTGATGAACCAATGATCTCATGATTTTGCATGTTTGAAGTGGATCTGAATTGATCCATTCTCTCCTTCGTATTTCTATATGATTTGTTTCTATAACCTTCATAAGTATAAAACTTGATCTCATGGTCAATAGATGCTTCTGGAATAATATTTTGAAAGTAGTAGTCTATTCTATGTAGTAATATTTCTTCATTACTTTTATAACACTTGTATTTATAGTAGAAGAAGAAAGATGAGTTATTTTTGCCTTCACAGTATTTGCAAGGATGGAAATTCCAACAATTGATCTTTTCATTATCGTATTGATTGCAATAGGTGCACAATAGAGATGTTCTAACTACTTTGTATTCTATATTAGGGATATCATGTTTATCTATATCCTTGACTAGATCCTTAAACCATATGTGCACAATTGAAGATATTTCATTTTTACTTCTTTGTATGATGTATTATTTATGTATCCTTACTTTATTAGTCTTACAATGACACTGAGAGGGAGGGGGTGAATCAGTGTAGCTCTTTAAAATTGAATTTACAGCTCTTAATACCATAGAAATTAAAACTTATTACTAGATACAACAAGTATAACAAAAGATCATCACACAACACAAGATTTAACAAGGTTCACCAATGTGGCTACTCCTCAAAAATTGATTGCTTGGACTACCATCCAAATCCAGCCTTTGCAAAGCATCAACTTTTACAATCAATTTATCAGCACCCACTATAAGGAGCACCAACCCCTTATTTATCTGCACCAATAGAAAGGAGCACCAACCCATTATTTATCTGCACCAATAGAAAGGAGCACCAACCCCTTATTTATCTACACCAATAGAAAGGAGCACCAACCCCTTATTTATCTGCACCAATAGAAAGGAGCACCAACCCCTTATTTATCTGCACCAACAGAAAGGAGCACCAACCCCTGATGCCAAGCTGCAACCTAGACTTCAATTTGAATCTATAAGTTTGATAGTAAGATACCTTTACTTTTGCAAGACCCTGACTAGTCTTCTTCACCTTTGTGTTCTCTATGCAATCACTTCACACACTCTGATTTGTTACAGTTGAACTTCACGATCATCTTCTCCCTTTTGCGCACTCTACTCTCTTTGCAAATTTCACACTTAGCACGATTCAACATGACTTGCTCTCTGTGCACAACGACCGTATTTCACACACATTGGACCATCCACTCAATTCTCCAAATAGCCCTCATTTTATAACAATATTTTTTATGATGAAAACCCTAATCTTAGTCGGCTTTAAATCCTAATCTTAGTCATATTTCATAACAACTGTAAACCCTAATTTTAGTCGACTGTCATCGGTCTTCATCGGCTTCAACTCAAGAATATGTTCGGTTTATCCATCGCTTGATGATTTCATTCTAGATAGACCCTATAACCGCCATATTGACTTTTGATCACTCTTCGTATTTCAGCAGTATGAAATCACTCTGTAACTACCACTGTAAATGTCGTAGTGATGTCGGCCCACTATCATACTTCTCATTTCAGTCCGGTTCTCCTTCTTGACTTGCACATTTATGACTTGTCATGAAATCATGACATTTCTGCCTCTCTAGCTTCTTTTGTTACTATTGTCGTGAAAATACATGTCATGATATCGTGACACTTTTGCCTCTGTACGCTTTCTCTCTTCTTTTGTCACGATATCGCGACATTTTTGCCTCTACAAACTTCGTCTTTTATTTTGTTGTGATATCACAACATTTTTGCCTCCGTATACTTTCTCTTTGCTTTTGTCGCGATATCACAACACTTCTGATTCCATAGACTTCGACTTTGCTTTTGTCACAAAATTGTGACACTTCTGCCTTCGAAGTCTTCTTCTCTACTTTTGTCATAAAATTGTGACACTTCTGCTTTCATACTTTACTTCTTTGCTTTTGTCACGAAATCGTGACACTTCTGCTTTCGAAGTCTTGCTTTTTGCTTTTGTCATGAAATCACGATAGTTCTGCTTTCGTAGGCTTCCTATATTTCTTTTGTCATGAAAATGCAACATGTCACGATATCGCGACACTTTTCAAACTTACTTTCTCTCTCCTATTTTAGTCGCAAAAATGCGACATGTCACAAAATCGCGACACTTTTCTTACTTGTTCTCTTTCTTCGAACTTGTCATGAAATTACGACACTTTTTCTTGCTTTCTCTTTCTCTTCCAACATGTTGCGAAATCGTGACAGTTTTTCCACTTGCCTTTTTCTCTTCCAACATGTCATGAAATCGCGATAGTTTTTCCTGCTTTTTCTCTCTCTTCCAACATGTCATGAAATTGCAACAGTTTTTCCTGCTTTTTCTCTCTCTTCCAACATGTCGCGAAATCGCAATAATTTTTCCTGCTTTTTCTCTCTTCCAACATGTCGCAAAATCATGACAGTTTTTCTTGCCTTTTCTCTCTCTTCCAACATGTCATGAAATCGTGACAGTTTTTCTTGCCTGCTGTATATGTCGTGATATCGCGAAACTTTTCTTATCTTTTTTCTTTGATCTTTTGCATATGGGCCACTTCGGTCTTCTTGGAAAATCATTGTACATACTTTGAATAACCTTTGAACTCTTGTATTCTACATCTGAATAGATTTTGAACTTCCTATCCACTGTATCAACAGATCTATCTTAATGTGTTGACAACAATGACAATACTATTGTTGCACCTTGCTCAACAATCTCCCCCTTTGGAATTGTTGGCAACACATGTGCAATTTCTTGTAACTCTTCTCCCCCTTTGAAAATAATACCAAAGGGCTACTGCAGACTCCCCCTGAGTCCATGCACAACATTATCAAGCAAAATTTATTACACTTAGCAAAAATCATGAACATGAGCAAAAAGATAATCAAATACTTAAATGCTCCCCATGAGAATGTGATCTCTGTAGCTAGTCAATTCTTGGGAAGTGTGACCACTCCCAATTTATTGCAAAGGTACTCAAAAAATTCCTTGGGCAATGGTTTTGTGAAGATATCTGCTACTTGCTCTATAGTTGGAACAAAATCCAACTTAACCTCATCTTCTGTAACTTTCCCCTTCAAAAAATGATACTTGATAGAAATGTGTTTTATGCGTGAATGCATAACCGGATTCTTGAAGATGTTAATGGCACTGGTGTTATCACACTTAACTTATATTGGCTCACTGAAGCTAATACCAAGATATTTTAGGGTTTTTTTCATCCACAATACCTGCGTACAACATGTCGCTACAATATATTCTGCCTCTATTGTCGATAAAGAAACTGACTCTTGTTTCTTACTGTGCCACGCGACCAATCTGTCTCTAAGATAGAATGCACCTCCACTGGTACTCTTTATGTCATCGACACCTCCTGCCCAATCTGCATCTGAATACGAAATAAGGGTGAAGTCTTTACCTTTTGGATACCATAACCCATACTCCATAGTACCCTTGAGGTACCGAAGAATCCTCTTCACTACTTTCACATGAGTCTCCTTGGGATTATCCTAAAATCATGCTACCATGCATACTGCCTATAAAATATCTGGTCTGGTAGCTATCGAGTACGATAAGCTCCCAATCATAGATCTGTACATGGTTTGATCAATAGGTGGAGATTTTTCATCCTTGCTCAACTTGCAACCTATTGTCATGGGAGTGCTAACTGGCTTACAATCCTCCATTGTGAACTTTTTTAACATCTCTTTCACATATTTAAATTGAGAAATAAATATGCCCTTCTTATTTTGATTAACTTGCAACCCGAGGAAATACAAAAGTTCACCAATCATTGACATTTAAAATTCTTTCTGCATCTTATTTGCTAAATCTTTACATGAATCATCTTTGCTTCTACCAAATATGATATCATCTATGTATACAACAAGAAAAATAAGATGCCAATTTTCTATTTTGACATACAAATTACTATCCACCATACCTTTCTTAAAACCTTGTTGAGTGAGATAGTTGTCTATCCTTGCATACTATGCTTGGGGTGCCTGTTTTAAGCCATATAATGCTTTCTTCAACTTGCAAACCAAGTTGGGATCATCACCAAGTTGGAAACCATCTGGTTGCTCAATATAAACCTCTTCTTCAAGTTTACCATTCAAAAAAGTTGATTTCACATCCATTTGATAAACTTTGAAATTCTTGTAGATTGCTAAAGCCAAAAACATTCTAATTGCCTCTAGTCTAGCTACTGGTGCAAAATTTTCCTCAAAGTCAATGCCTTCAACTTGTGCATAACCCTTACATACCAATCTTGCTTTATTTATGACTACCTTTCTGTCTTCATTCAATTTGTTTCAAAAAATCCATTTAGTCCCGATTATATTTTTATTTGCAGGTCTAGGTACTAACTCCTAAGTTTCATTTTTCTTGATCTGATCTAATTCTTCATTTATTTCCTTCATCCAACTTTCATCTTTGCTTGCGTCAACAACATTTTTGGGCTCAATATTGGATAATAGAGAGTAGTTACTTACTACTCTTCTTCTTGTCTGAACACCAACTTTGGGGTCTCCAATTATTTGCTCTCTAGGATGATTTTTTTGCCAGCTACTTGTTTTGAATTTCTTATTTTCTTCCACTTTTGAATCACAACTTAAATCATCTGAGTCAATTTTTTGTATCTTTTCCATTTCGTTTTCCTCATCTCCTTCAATAACCTCTTCATAAATTGGGTAGTTCTTTTCATAGCTAATTACTCATTCTCTACCTTCATCAAATTTAACATCGACACTGTCCACAATTTTCTTTAGCCTCTTGTTGTAGCATTTGTAAGCTTTGTTTTTTGACAAATAACCAACAAAAATACCTTCATCCGCTCTATCTTCAAACTTACCAAGATTATATTTAGTTCTTTTGATGTAGCACTTGCTGCCAAAAACTTTGAGGTATTTTGTTGTTGCCCTTTTACCGAACCACAACTCATAAGGAGTTTTGCTTTCATGTGTTCTCAGCATGTACCTATTTTGGATATACACCGTAGTATGGACTGCTTCTTTCCAAAATCTATCTGCTACTCTGCTTTCAACCAACATAGTCTATGCCATTTCCTGCACTGTCCTATTCTTTCTTTCTACCACTCCATTCTGTTGAGGTGTCCTGGCTGCTAAAAACTGTCTCCTAATACCGTATTTTTCACAGTACTCTGCAAACTCCTCTGAAATGAATTCTCCTCCTCTATCTAATCTTAAACATTTGATCCTATTTCTTGTTTTATTTTCAACTTGATTTTTGAAAGTCTTGAACATTTCAAAAGCTTCTGATTTATGCTTCAATAAAAATATCCATGTCATTTTGGAATAGTCATCAATGCACAACATAAAATATTTGTCACCATTTATGCTTTGTGTTCTCATGGGTCCACATAAATCAGTGTGTATTAGTTCCAAAGGTTTTCTTGTGTAGTACTTTTTTTTTTTTTAATATGACTCTAGTTTGCTTCCCCTTTTGGCATGAAGCACAAATGTTGTTTGTAGGTTTGCTGATGGTGGGAATATCTCTCACTGCCATTTTTGAGTTGATTTTTACTAGATTATCAAAATTGATATGACCGAGTCTCTTCTGCCACAACCAATTTTTTTCTTCCTATCCAATAAAACAAGCTCCTTCTAAAGTCTTTGAGAGCGTGTACAGGTTTCCAGATGTCCTTGATCCAATTGCTATCAATTTTCCACTATTTTTTTTTCTGACTTCACAACCCTGCTTCTTAAAAACTACTTCATGACCTTTATCACAAATCTGACTTACGCTCAACAAGTTATGTTTCAAACCATCCACAAATAAGACTTCTTCTGACTTAATTTTTTCGTCACTAATTTTAACTGAACCTTTGCCAACTATCTTAGCTCTATCATTATTTCCAAACTTTACTGAACCACCTTCATATTTCTGTAACTTCTCAAATTTTTGTTTGTCACCTGTCATATGACTGGAGCATCCACTATCAAGTATCCATGGTACATATTTATTCTGTGCTTTAAATTTTGTTTGTATGATTAAGGATTCCTTTTCTTCCTTAAGTCACTCTTTTTATTTCCACTCCATTTTGATAGTAGTTTTGGGCTCTTGTTTTGCCTTTCCCTTATCAATAGCTTGTGCATGTTTTTTGGGAATTTTTATACTTTGTCTCATCCTATTTGCTTGAAATTTTCTTCCCTGAAACTGATTTGATGCAAATGTACTTCTACAGTTTCTTGCAATGTGCCCAAAATTATGATAGTTATAACATTCTACTATATAATTCATCAAAGGAGAAAAAGCATTTCTATTGGTGAAATTCCTTGGTCTTACATTATATTTGCAGTCTGAGATTTTATGTCCATAGCCATTGCATTTAAAATAGAAACTAGAAAAGGGATAATTGAACCTGGGTGATGGTCTTTGCCATGTTGTCGTAGGAGCCATAGGTCTTCTTCTTCTTTGATGTGTGACATTGGTGAATCCATCATTGTCAATTCTCCTTTTATGCCTGGCATTATTGCTTTATTTTGCATGAGACGTTTTTCCTTGATCAACTTGTTTCTTATCTTCATTCTTTATGGATTCTACATTTTTTGGCCTTTGATCCATTTGATGATTCTCCTTCGACGAAACCCAGACCAAATTTGATGCCTGCAGGCCTTTGGTCATTTATAATCTTATCCAGCTTCATAGAAATTTCTTTGCGTTTGTGATAGCAACTAATTTTGTGATTCATCTCTTCTATCTATGTCCGTAAACCAACATTCTCTTCTTCTAGTTTGCAACAATAATCTATTTTCATGGTAATTTGTACTTCGAGATCTTCAAATATTTTCTTGTATTCTTCTGTCTATACTTTTAGACTGGTTATGATTTCGTTTACATCCTCAAGATTTTTTGAAATTTTTTTATTCTTTTTCCTCTCTATTTTCCACTCTTCAAGTGCAGAGATCAACTCACTTGTGTTACTTCCAAGATCACCCTAGCCGGTTAAGCTTGTACAGGAACTTAGCTCTGATACCAATTGTTAGTCTTACAATGATACTGATAGGGGGGGTGAATCAGTGTAGCTCTATAAACTTGAATTTATAGCTCTTAATACCATAGCAATTAAAACTTATTACTAGATACAATAAGTATAACAAAAGAGCATCACACAACATAAGATTTAATGAGGTTCACCAATGTGGCTACTCCTCAAAAATTGACTGCTTGGACTACCATCCAAATCTAGCCTTTACAAAGCACCAACTTTACAATCAATTTACCAGCACCCATTGTAAGGAGCACCAACCCCTTATTTATCTACACCAATAGAAAGGAGCACCAACCCCTTATTTATCTACACCAGCAGAAAGGAGCACCAACCCCTTATTTATCTGCACCAACAGAAAGAAGCACCAACCCCTGATGCCAAGCTGCAACCTGGAATTCAATTTGAATCTATAAGTTTGATAGTAAGATACATTTACTTTTGCAAGACCCTAACTAGTCTTCTTCATCTTTGCATTCTCTATGCAATCACTTCGCACACTCTGCTTCGTTACAGTCGAACTTCACGATCATCTTCTCCATTTTGTGCACTCTGCTCTCTTTACAAATTTTGCACTTAGAACGATTCAACATGACTTGCTCTATGTGCACAACGACTGTATTTCACACACATTCGACCATCCACTCAATTCTCCAAACAGCCCTCCTTTTATAACAATATTTTTTATGATGAAAACCCTAATCTTAGTCGATTGTAAATCCTAATCTTAGTCGGCTTTCATAACAACTGTAAACCCTAATTTTAGTTGGTTGTCATTATTCTTCATCGGTTTCAACTCAAGAAGATTTTTGGTTTATCCATCGCTTGATGATTTCATTCTAGACAGACCCTGTAACTACCATACTGACTTTTGATCACTCTTTGTATTTCAGCAGTATGAAATCACTCTGTAACTGCCCCTGTAAATGTCGTAGTGATGTCAGTCCACTATCATTCTTCTCATTTTAGTTGGGTTCTCCTTCTTGACTTGCGCATTTATGACCTGTCACAAAATCACAACATTTTTGCCTCTCTAGCTTCTTTTGTTGTTGTTGCCATGAAAATACATGTCGCGATATCGAAACACTTTCACCTTCATACGCTTTCTCTATTATTTTTTTGTGATATCATGACATTTTTGCCTCCACAAACTTCATATTTTCTTTTGTCATGATATCATGACATTTTTGCCTCTATATACTTCATCTTTGTTTTTGTCGCGATATCGTGACACTTCTGCTTCCATAGACTTCGACTTTGCTTTTATCGTGAAATCATGACACTTCTGCCTTCGAAGTATTATTATTTGCTTTTTTCATGAAATCATGACACTTCTACTTCTGTACTTTACTTCTTTGCTTTTATCACAAAATCACGACACTTCTGCTTTCGAAGTATTGCTTTTTGCTTTTGTCGTGAAATCACGACAATTTTGATTCTGTATGCTTCCTCTCTTTCTTTTGTCGTGAAAATGCAACATGTCGCGATATCATGAAACTTTTCAAACTTACTTTCTCTCTCCTATTTTAGTCATGAAAATGCGACATGTCATGAAATCACGACACTTTTCTTACTTGTTCTCTTTCTTCGAACTTATCGTGAAATCGTGACACTTTTTCCTGCTTTCTCTTTCTCTTCCAACATGTCATGAAATCATGATAGTTTTTCCACTTGCCTTTTTCTCTTCCAACATGTCATGAAATCATGATAGTTTTTCCTGCTTTTTCTCTCTTCCAACATGTCACGAAATCGTGATAGTTTTTCCTGCTTTTTCTCTCTCTTCCAACATGTTGCGAAATCACGACAATTTTTCTTGCTTTTTCTCTCTCTTCCAACATGTCGCGAAATCATGACAGTTTTTCTTGCCTTTTCTCTCTCTTCCAACATGTCGCGAAATCACAACAGTTTTTCTTGCTTGCTGTATATGTTGCGATATCGTGACACTTTTCTTACTTGTCTTTTTTTCTTTGATATTTTGCATATAGGCCACTTCGGTCTTCTTGGAAAATCACTGTACATACTCTGAATAACCTTTGAACTACTATCTTCTACATCTGAATAGCTTTTGAACTTCCTGTCCATTGCATCAACAGATCTATCTGATTGTGTTGACAACAATGACAATATTGCTGCTGCACCTTGCTCAACATACTTCTCTTGTTTGAATGTGTTTTTCATTGGTACATTTATTATCAATTTCATTAGAAGAATCCATTTTTAAGTAGCTATTTGTTTCAGAATTTAATTACCATCTTATTGAATCTTCCTTTCTTTTTGCATTTTCCTTGTTGTTATCCATTGTATTATCAATCATGCTTTAAATACTTATTGGTATTTTCTCATTCCACTTCTAAGTATGTTTCTTAATGTGTTGGTAGTCATATTTATATCTCCTTATAGTATATGAGACTTTATAGAGCCTTAGGTTTTGTAGGCTTCCTTATGTCTCCCTAGTTTAAGAGATGTGAATTTGATTTAATAAAATCCTTGTAGAAACTTATGACTCCAAAATGGATTGAGTACTTGATAAACTTTGATGAATGCTATTATTATCAAGTTTTGTAGAATACCTTATGACTCCATAGTATTTTGGATATGTTATATGAGTGATGAAGTGCTTTTGGAAAATAGTAGTTCAATTTTAGGTTGAATTGTAAAGTTTTGTAAATATCAAAAACAACTTTTGTTACACCTTATTACTCCTATTGAACTTAAGCACATTCTAATTTGATGAGGCTCTAATGGTTGGATTTATTTTATCCCTTTAATATGATTATGATATAAGTATACTAATTAATTTCCAAATCTTGATATTCCTTAATGAACCTCCTTTTGCATCCTTTGATATTTTATTTTTAATGTTTCTAAATTCCAATAATTTATTTGGTGTAGTATTCCTTATAACTCACTAATTTGGAATATTAGAAAACAATAATTTTGCAATAATAAATATTTTAATTTCTCGGTTAAAATCATTATTCCTCCTACTTTATTATTTGCATATATAAATTTTCTTGAAATCTACTTGCTTAATATATTACTAATGCTAAGTGAATGATTTGCAATAGTAAATATAATGTACCCTTATAACTCCAATATATCTTTAGTTTATAGCAAGCAATAAATAATATGAGATTTTACCTTAATAGCCCTTTTGAATTATCTTGCCTTGATGCTATGAGGTGGAAAATTTAAAACCTTCTAGAATGGGTAGTCAATGCCTTCTTTGATCGGCACTGGTTACTCCCTTGAGTAACACATCTCTTCTTCGTAAATTATGTTGATATATTCTCATTATTATGATGAATATATTCCATGAATGGGATGTTGATGTTGTTGGTCTATGAATGGGACACTAGTATTTCTAGTTTATGATGAATATCCTCCATGAATGGGATGTTGGTGTTGTTGGTTTATGATGAATATCCTCCATGAATGGGATGCTGGTGTTGTTGGTCTATGATAGCTTCTTAAATGTAGGCTTACACCTTTGAATGGCACACAGGCTTGAATTAGCCTTCTCCCTATGAATGTGCTTCACACCATTCAATGTTTGAATTCCCTTGACTTTGTGCTTGCTCCTTCCAAATTGGCATCTTAAATAAGACTATTTCCTTAATGATTGTAGATAAATATCACTTGAGTGTTATTGAATAGACATTGATGCTCCAATGTTCCTCTATGTAATGATAAGTTTAGTGGTAACCTCCCAAAGAATTGTAACTCCTTTTTAGGTGAGCACTGGATTATTCATGAATGTTGGGGTGCTTAGAACTCTTGTGCCAAGTGGCACTCATGGATTGTGCATGTAGCCTTTCTTCTAATGCTCCAAATATGAGCATTGTAGCCCTATATCTTTGTATTGTATGTTGTATTGCTATATTTCTTGAAATGCAAGCGTATTATCTTCTATTTGCATGTTGTATTGATGAGGATAATGGGTTTCATAATAATCCATGGTTCTATGGCACTCCTAATGGTAGTCCTATGGTATATTATTATGCTTCCTTTTGGTGGTAATTCTCTCCAAGTAATGCCCTTGGATATAGCACTTTTTCCTTTGTACCTTGATGCTTGTAGTATGTTGTTTGTGTATCCTTTGTAACAACCGATTGATGGTGTTGTTTTGTAGCTTTTGTAATAGTCCCTTGTGCTTAGCTCAATAGTGCTATTCAATGTATATAATATCCTTTTTTATGCCATCCTTTCTCTACGTAAATTTGAATGGTAATAGCCTCTTGTAATGGCTCCAATAGTGTAGATGATATGCTTACTTCTAGGGCTAGATTGGAAATGGAGAAATGGTATTTTTAAACACCTATATTTTTGAGAAGTATGTGCTCTTCAGTGGCTTTTTCTTCTTGCTCAAACTCTACCCTACTACCTGTTGAATATGATGGCCGAGCTACTACCTATAAAGAGAAATACTTTTGTCCTTTTGAAGGAACAAAAGAGGTGCTTTGTAATAGTTAGATTTGCACCAATATAAAGGAAATTTTTGAAATCCTTTTTTTATTTTGATGAGGTAGCTCCTTTCTTCCTTGGATAATTTAATGAGAGTTAATCCAAGCTAATGCAAATTTAAAGTAAGGATTTCTGCACTTTGCACTTAAATGAAACCCTTATATTTTCCTTGAATCTTGAGACTCACCAAGTCTCGATTTGAGGCTTCCTTCAAGGACTTTAATGGTGGCTTCCTTCTCCACATTTTTATCTGTGTCATTGGCTTATTTTGACTATGAAATACTACAGATTCTGTGCTAGTTTTATGCCTTTAACAACACAAACTAATTGAGAGTAACTAGTTTAAATATCAACTAGTATAGTGCTTAATGGATTAATAATGCAATTTAATGGTAACAATAATCTCTCCTTATTGCTCCTATAAATAAACTCTCAAAATGAATTCTAATGCACTTAATAATCTTTGCAACTTTTAAGAGTAATATGTAAAGAACCCTTAATAAATATTATGCAATTTTCACTACAATCAATAGTGTAGGATATAGTCTTCTTTATTTTTAGATAGATTAATAGGTAGGTGATAATTTCCTTTCTTTAGAAAAATATCCAAATCCTATTTAATGTGCAAATATATCCTTAAAATGATCTCTTCTTTTTACACTTTCTTGAAAACTATAATATGAGCCCTTCTTCTTGCAACTTTAATATAAATATGGCGCTTAATGAAATTTGATAATGAAACCTAATTTGAAGTTCAACTAATTGCACCCTAGTTGCATACCTTTAATGGTTTTTGTAGTAGACGTAGATCTTGGTGTTTTGATTCACCAATTTTCTGCCTTGTAATGGATGAGTTTGTAGCTTCTTGTTCATTTTCTAGAACAACTTCTTGCTTCACCAAACTGTGGTCTTGAACTTTTTGTCTTGAGCCTTGGGTTTGGTGGTTTAATCCTTATAGTGGTATTATATTTTCTACTATAGATTCAAAGAAATATTATCTTTGAATTATGCCTTATTGCTGTGAGAGGCAATCTCCAAATATTTTGAATTTGGTAGGCTTCTTCTATCTAAATCTTCCTTCAAACTTCTTGTCAAATTCTAACTTCAAACAGGATCTTCTTCTTCTCAAGATTTTGAATGTCTTTAGGTATTCACTGGGTTCTTCTTCTAGATTTGGCACTCCTTGATAAATTCTTCTTCTCTTGGTATTATTGTCATATGGTAAAAATTGTCCCAAGTCCTTCACTATCAGGAACTTCTCCTTGGTAGTGGATTTCTCCAATAAGTTCTACTAGGAAATCTTTTGATAATGCTTCTACAAGCTCTGCAATAAGTCTCTCCGAGCCTTCTTCTTCTTATCTTCCTTGAGACCTCTCCAAATTCTTCTATATTGTAGCTTATTTGGTCTTCCAACTAAGACCTTTTCTTAAACATTCTTCTTATAGAAGTGTTGGTGATGAGATCTTCTTCTCAGATCTCTGGAATACGCTACTTTTGGATTCTAGATTTAGTCCTTTGTTGGTCCTTTTTTTCTTCTACAATTTGTAGGCTTTAATGGAGATCACCAATATCCTATTTCATGGAATCTTCTTTGGAGTCTTCTTTTGAATTAGGAAATTTTATAGTTTTTTAGGAATTATTCTCAAAACATTTCTTCAAAATTAAGGCTTCTATGGCCTTATTTTATGGATCAAGGCTTCTCTAGCATTTTATTCTTCTGTATCAAGGCTTCTATGGCATTTTATTCTTATAGATCAAGGCTTATCTAGCCTTTTATTCTATATCAAGGCTTATTTAGCATTTTCTTTTGGATCAAGGCTTCTGTGGTATTTATAGCTTATGCACTCTATAGGTATTCATGGAGATCACCAATATCCTATCTTCTCTTTGACTCATATTCTAGATTCTTTTCTTCATAGAGTCTTCTATAAGGTAACTATGGAGTTTTCTTTACTTGTGTAGTCTCTAGGATTGCAACTCTTATAATGGGACCTTTTGTTTTGGTTTTTGAAATCTTCACTCTTCTCCTTGTTGCTACAAGTATTGGAATGATTATAAGAAGATATTATTCCTAACTCTCTTGTAGGAAGCTTCCCAACCTTTTTTTGAATATTATTTTTATTGCAACAAGTTGTTAGAAACTGAAATGAAATAATCTTCACTAGTTGGTATGTCAAACTAGTGGAATGAATGTTGAGTTCTAGTCTTCACGAGTTTTTTTGCAACTCTATGGAAAGAATCTAGCCAAATATAATCTTAGAATTTTTGTAACTGAAATTTAATACTCACTTGTGATTCTATCTAATCCTATTGACTACTATGGATTTTTCTATAAATTAATCCTAATGGTAATATTTACATGCAACACCACACAATGGTAGATCTACTTTGCAAAGATGCAAGTCAACAGTAGCAATGGTAAATCTCCCTATTCCTATATCAATCCATCATGGCTCTGTTACCACTACTAGATTTTGAGAATATCTACAGTGGAAGAGATCTATCACAAGTCCTAATAATATGTACAAAATATGAAAGAAAGTAATTCTGCAATATGATTGAAATATACTAAAAATAGAAAGTGGTGAAAATACAATTTTGTATGGAGGTAATGGTCACTCCATTAATACAAGCTAAAGAACTACATTGTACTCCATACAAGAGTTCTACCACTATCTACTACAATACAATTGATATGCTTTATATATCTCATACTCTCTAATCTATCACTATGAGGTCCTTTATATAGGAAGAGAGATTCCTTGGCCAACACTCTACCTAGCTATACAAGGGGACACCTTGCACATCACAACTTGCACATTGACACTTATGCATTTATTACATTACTTTAAGTAGAGAGCTAACTTCCCCCTAAAGTAATATCCTACTCTAAATTTGTACTAAAGGTGGTACATTTACATGATCCAAATTATGTAATATGCTCTAACTCTAACAAAATAAGGGTTTATGGTGAAAGCCATCCTTTCCTATGAATTAAGAGGAATAGACATAATTTGGCAAGTAGGTGATAGTTTTCAAAAGACTATGATTGAATAGTATTTATATGGAATGTATACAAGCTTATTATCTTTGATAACTATGGATTGATTTTAATTTATGGTAGGCACATGTACATCATATGCTAGTCAATTATTAGAAACAACCCTAGTTCTCACTATAAAAAAATGAATGCTAATAATGCTAATGCATACATGAATTGATCCCAATTACCATCACTATATAAATCATCAATGCAAATATAAAAACACAAGATAATATGCAATTTAGGAAATTTTTGCTAGTGGTCAATACCCAATGAATATAATTGTATCCATAGTTTACATTTTTTATTGCATCTTACTAGATTTCTATCTAATTTTCCATCATAATAGCACTTTTTATGAATATAACATGTTTGCACTAATTGGGAAAACATCATATTATCATGAAAAGAGTGCCCAAGGAAGTTGGGTGGAATAGAAATTATTTAAACCATGATTTTTTCCATTGAAAATAGCCTAACAAATAACACCCTATTTTTCCTAAGCTTTAGTATAGGTACAAATGTTAGGCTAGTCTTCTCAAAGCTATTGCAGGGGATAAAATCAATAGGTTAAATCAATGTATATTACTTTATCATGCAAGAGTGCAAGTATATAGATCATGCACAATAATAATTGATTGAATATGCAACACACATGTTATCCTAAGGGTGGGTATTTTCTAGCATCAGATACCTAGTGTAAATAAAATAGAAGCATATGCTATCCTAACTAGTTGTTATCATCGCATCATTATGAAATACTTTGATTCTATACACATCAAGCAATCATGTAACTATGTAAGCATGCAATCATGATAATAATAATTATGCAAAAAATATCAATTGCAAAAATAAAGTGATATATATGATATGGCTAGTAAGAATATTTATTTATAAGATGGGTATAAGCAAAAAATAGTTTGTCTTTCATGGAAGGAATACGATGAGAATTATTCCTTGTTAATTATTTCTAAATCGTGTGCTTATACATGAAATCCATTAATTAAGGAATAATTTTTATCATCCCTTCCTCAAAAAGGTATAGGATATGCATCACAAGAAAACAATTAAAAATAAATTCCACTAACACACGATCCCTAGTATATAGGTAATCATTGCATCTTGGTAGAAAGAGAAAAATTGTATACAAAGCCAATAAAAGTTCTAAGGGTAGGGACCCACTAGCATCAATGACCTAGTGTAAATGCAATGCATATGAGATACCTTGACTAGTCATCATCATCACATCATTGCAAAATCCTCTAATTGTAAATGTATTAGATGAGCAAGTATACATGCAACATGTGATTAGGTAAAGTATGCAAGAAATCCATCATGAGTGTGATGATAAATGATTAAGAATATTTGGAACACATTTTTTGTGGTTGTGATTAGAAATTTGATGATATAGGGTTTTCAACAATTACACTTCATCATATTGCCCTAGCTTAGTAGGTAAACAAGGTTATATGATAAAGTTAATAGAAGTTTATAATAGAGTAGGATATCTAAACCAATTATCCAATATCATTAGGTGTGTTGAACACTTGTCAAGTATTGGGTGATCCTTTAATTTATTCTTCTTATGTATAAAGGTGTATTCATTAAAATATGATAATATGTTCTCATTTAAATTTTTGGTAGACCCTTATACAAAAGGAGGTTTGATAAAATTATTCCTCACTTGTTGGGTGTTTAGGTATGCTAAAAACTTGTCAAGCATCAAATGATGCTATCCTATACCCTTTATATGTATAAGGATGAATAAAACTATCAAGTGTTTGGAGATAGAGCTTGAAGAGGTTTGACTCATTTGACGAGACTTATGAAAAGAATATGATATTTAATCTCGATTTATGATGCTAACAATGATTAAAATATTGAAATATGTTGGAAATATGAGCAAGATTTGTTGTCATTGATGTCAAGAGTCAATTTTAGTGAGCAGTGCAAAAGGAAGGATATCAAGAGTCAGTTTTAGTAATAAGTGCAAGAGAAAGATTACTTCTAGGCCTAAGAAAAAAGATGAGGTCTAAAGAGCAAAAGGAAGGCCCAAGAAAAATAATATTATAATCTTGTATTATAATATTAAAGGTCTAAGGTTAAGACCTAAATATTTAAATTAATTATAAATTAATTATAATAATTTCATTATAAATTAATTTATAACTTAATTTAATTAACTTTAAAGTTATTAAATTAATTATAAATTAATTATAATAAATTATAAATTAGTTTATGATTTAATTTAATTAAATAACCCTAAGGTTAGGGTTACAAGGGCAAGCGACTAAGTTAAATGGCATCGACGTCAACTAAAATTATCATCCGTCGACGTGACGATGAGGACAACACATTGGTATAAATACCATATGCTTTGGAAAACCCAAAGTCACCTTCGATCGAATCTTTGAGAGTGCATGTGAAAATTTACGAACTGCATGGAAGAAAAAGACAACATTTTTTTTACGTGGCAGTCATCGAAGACATAATAGGAAGGAGGCCTGGAGCCTAATAGCCAATCATGGTAGTTGGGCCAATGGTAGGTGGATATGTGCTTAGGGCGCTAACAGGCAGGAGGACCCACGATTGAACCCCGATGGTTGTGTTTTGGTAGAGGTTTACATTTTGGTTTTGGCACCAATACGAAGCAATAAAGCATACGAGGTGCTTTTTGCTTCTAAGGTGAGCGCCTAGCTCACGTGGCACATGGGCCATGACTAGGGTGTTGTGGAAGCACAAGCGGGGGAGTTCAAATCCTGCCAAAGGCAAAGGTATTTAATTTTTAGAAAATTAAATTGCTTCTAAGGTTTAAGGTGGCATGATTAATTTTTGTTAAAGGGGAGTTATAAGGTTTTAAGGAATAATTATTTTATTGTTATTTTTGATAAAGTGAAATTGAGATAGGAGTTATAAGGTAGAAAAAGGAAATTATATTTTTGTTGGGATAAGCTATGATGTGTTAAATTCTTTTAGAAAAGAGTTAATGGTTCATAAAGAAATTTATTGTGATTATTTTATTTAAACAAATTGTTGGCTTATATTTTGAAGTGTGGAGATTATAAGGTTTAATAGAGATTTATTGCTATGTATGGTAAAATATTTTGAAGGATCATTTGAGTGAATTTTTGAGAAGATATTGCTATCTAACATTTGAGATTGGCAAAGAGTTGATTGTGATTGAGACAGGTTTTTGAGGTTAAATCTTCTTCAAACAAAAGGTAAGGGCACATTATCCTTGAGAGTGATTGTTGGATGCTAGGAATGCTAAGTTGTAGTGAAAAGGAGTTTGATTTTCTAGAATGAAAGTTGATACTAGAAATATTTTTTGATAAGCATTGTTGGAAATATTGAGTAAGCTTTCATATGCTTGACTAGGGTTTGTGAAAGAACATGAGTATCATTGTTATGTGAAGTTGTGAACTATCTTGAACTAGGGTTTGTGAAAGATCATGAGTATCATTGTTATGTGAGGTTTGTTTGATAAGCATTTTTGACTAAGATTTCATTGAGTGATTGATTGAGTGGAGTTGATTGAGCTTAGTTGATTGGAAGTGTTGGAGTGATAGTTCAAGTTCTGTCAAACAAATTATTCCATATTTGTATTTGATCTATAAGAGAGATTGAAAGTGATTGAGTGATTATGAGTGTGAAACATATTGAGTCTCTAACCATTAACCATATGTTTCTATGGTTAAATAAGTGAGATTAAAAGTTATTGACCATTTTTGTGAGTGTGACGCATATTGAGTCTCTGACCATTCTCTATATGTTTATCTAAGTTAAACAAGATTCTGTGTGAAGCTTGTTTGTGTGATTGAAGAGGTGTTGGCAATTTTGGGTTTGAGATCCTAGCTTCTTGTCTATGAGTTGTCATTGATGTCAAAAGGAACTGGCATTAATGTCAAGAGGATTTATTGGCTTCAAAGGTTGAAGATTCCAAAGAATATTTTCTAGAAGATTCTGGAGAGATTCCATGTGGAAAATGAAAATGTTTTTATCAAAACCATGGCAGGTTTAAGGGTTTTTATTAAAACCAGGTGGATGCATTAAGGGTTTTTCTCAAAACCACTCTCAGCTTAATGCAAAGGCTGGAGACACTTATTAATTAAATAACTTAATTAATAAAACCTTTTTAAGGTTTTTTAATTAATTATTTATTTGATTTAGTGATTAAATTATTTTAATAATTTAATGGGTTCTCCACCTAAGGTCTAAGGTCTAAAAGACCTTTGATTATTTTTTAAATAATCAAAAGGGTTTCATAAACCCTAAAGTTGTTTTGAAGGTGCCAAAATAATATTAATTTGAAAAGTTTGAATTATCCTCCCGTCGACGTCGTGCATAGCATGGAAGTTTGGCTATATAAGCCATAACCTATAGTCCAAAGCAATGGTGTTAAAGAAATTCGAATTGCGCAAAGGTTGGGAAGTAAAAGCTACGACTATCATTTTTTTTGCCACGTTTATCCGTCGCCAAAGGGTTAAGGAGAAGGAGACTCTTGCTAGCCTTCAAGCTAGTGTCATTGGCCTAGTGGCAACGACTGTTCTGTGAAGGCGCTTGAAGGGAGGTCAAGCGTTCGACTCCCGCCGTGGAGTGTGAGAAGAGTTTTTGTGCTCCGATTTTTTTTGGAGGCACTGTTGACCCGTGATTTTCGAAAGCATTTTTTTGGTAAGGTTTTTTTAAATAAAATCTGCATTTTTTTAAAGAAGAAGTGGTTGGGCAGATTTATTTAAAATTATTTTTAAGGTTAAATGCTTCTTTGGAGATATAAGGTTGATAGTGTGTGGTTGAGATTTTTGGCTTGATTGTTGAGTGAGATTTGCTTAGAAGCTATTATTCCTTGAGCATGGTTTAATTAATTTGGAGAAATAAGGTGTAAAAGGATATATTGTTTGTATGCTTTATATTTTTGGTAGTTGACTTCTAAGGATTGGATTCATAAGGTGTTTTATGGAATAAATATTTTTGTGGTTACTTTTATGATCTAACCCTAACTTGGTGGCAAAGTTGAGGGTGGTGTTGGTAATAGGTTGAAGAACTATTCTCTTCTTCCTCAAACAAAGGTATGGGCAACTTCTTCCATGTATATTGTTGATGGTGTATTTTCTGAAATTGAGTTTGGAGTGAAAAGGTTGTCTACTAGGTATTCTTGTTGGTGTAAATCCCATTTTCTGGATATTGAAGATTGTTTATGCATTAAAATCATTGATGAGTTTTTGGGTGAATGCATAATTCTGGTTGAGGAAGAGGAAGCATTTTTGCACTAGGGTTTATGTTAGTAAGTCTTGCTACTTGCATTGAGATGGTGAAACCCTTAGTTGGTTGTTTTGAGATTGATGGTTGAGTTGCTTCCATAGAGGTTGTTTTGATCAAGTTAATGCTTTACTTGATACATGATTTGGGCTTACTCCATTGAGATTGATTTGAGCAAGTTATTCTTTGCATTGGTGATTTATGTTGGTGGTTGTTTTGTTCAAATATCTTTGGAGGGAAAAGGATGTCTACTAGTTTCCTTTTCATGTAGTGATTGGTTGAATGCTTCAAGGTTAATGTTGAGTTGAATGATGTTGGTTAAACCTTGTCTATAAGCATTGTTGTTAAAGCCCTAATTGGTTGAGAAAAGATATTGGTTGTGGAAAGAACATGAGTATCATTGTTATATGAGATATTGCATGGTTGGCAATTGTTGGGTTGTGTTTCATGTTCTTGAGAAAAGCATACTACATCTATCTTATTCTTTTGAGATTGAGATTGAGTTGAGATTGAGATTGGGAGTTAAGTATAGAACATATTGAGTCTCTAACAATTCTCTTTATGTTTCTATGAGATTTGAGATTGAGATTGGGAGTTAAGTATAGAACATATTGAGTCTCTAACAATTCTCTTTATGCTTCTATGAGGTTGATGAATCACATTGGGTCTCTAACAATTCTCTTTGTGGGTTCATGCTAAGCAAGTTTTTCTTGATGAACTTGTGAGCTGATTTGGACAGGTTCTAGTGAAGACTTGTGAGCTGATTTGGACAGGTTCTAGTGAGGACTTGTGAGCTGATTTGGACAGGTTCTAGTGAGGACTTGTGAGCTGATTTGGACAGGTTCTAGTGAGGACTTGTGAGCTGATTTGGATAGGTTCTAGTGAGGACTTGTGAGCTGATTTGGACAGGTTCTAGTGAGGACTTGTGAGCTGATTTGGACAAGTTCTAGGGAGGACTTGTGAGCTGATTTGGATAGGTCCTAGCAGAGGACTTGAGGACAGAGTTGAAGTGGTTCTTTGAGAAGAACCTGAGGACAGTTTTGACAAGTCTTTGAGAAGGCTTGTGTGTAGCAGAGATTGATTTGTTCAAGCTTTATGAGTTGAGCTTGGGACAGATCTGACAGAGTGAGGAAGACTTGTGTTGGACCGACTGACTGTGTTTAGTACAGGTTGATGAGTTGTTGTGGAGGTGATCAGTGAGGACAGAGGTCTCTTGAGGCTGAGCATTGAGGACAGGAGGTCTTCTGTGGAAAGGAGTTCCACGTGCTAGCGGAATAAGAGGTAGGTGATCTTCTGAAGTATCATTTCCAGAGTTGAGGGGAAGGATTCTCCTTTGGGTAGGAGGCTCATAAATTTGTGCTGAGGGGAAGGATTCTCCTTTGGGCAGGAGGCTCATAAATTCGTGAGGAGGGGAAGGATTCTCCTTTGGGTAGGAGGCTCATAAATTCGTGAGGAGGGGAAGGATTCTCCTTTGGGCAGAGGCTCATAAATACTTGAGTAGGGGAAGGTTTCTCCTTTGGGCTGAGGCTCATAAACATTGTAATTGGGAAGGATTCCCAAAGAACTTTGAGAAAGCTTTTTAGAGAAAAGTTTTGTGGATGTAGCCCATGTTGGGTGAACCACGTTAAAATTGGTGTCTCATTGTGTGTTGCTTTATGCATTGCTTTGATATTGCTATTGGTTCATTGCTTTGCAAAGTTGAAGTTAAATAGAGAAAGTAAAAAGAGGTCTTATACTATTCACCCCCCCTCTCAATATAAGCTTGTGTTCTTCAATTGGTATCAGAGCGGGTTCCTTCAAAAATTTTAACAACTTGAAGGAAAATATTGTAAAGAACACAATGGAATCTACAAGTGGTAATGCAACACCTATTCTTGATGGGGCAGATTTTGGGCTTTGGAGTGCTAGGATGAAGGTTCATCTTATGGCTCTTGGAAATGAAGTTTGGGAAGTGATTGAGGATGAGTATACCATTCCTGAGCATGGTCCTTCTACTAAGGAAGAGAGGCTCCTACATCATAGCAATTCAAAGGCAATGAATGCAATCTTGAAGGGTTTACAGAAGGTAGATCTTACCAAGGTGATTCACTACAAGACAACTAGTGAAATGTGGAAACAGTTGAAGGTGGTTCATACAGGTGATGCAAATGTCCGAAAGGCCAAGTTGAGACACTTCAAAGGTATGTTTGAACAACTCAAGATGAATGATGAAGAAAATATTAGTGACTATATGCTTCGTATGGATGATATTGTTAACTCTATGAAGGAACTAGGTCTTGAGCTTGCTGAAAATGATATTTGTGATAAGATTTTGAGGTCTCTTCCAAATAGATTTAGTGAAAATATTTCTGCTATTGAGGAAGCTAAGGATTTGGATAAGTTGAAAAAGGATGAGCTTCATAGTATACTTGCAGCATTTGAGTTGAGAACTCAAGTGAAGGTTGATGTTAAGAAGGAGGCAACTTTCAAGGCTACCAAGAAATCCAAGGGTAAAGAGCTTCAAGATAGTGATGAGTCTTCTAGTGATGAAGAGGCATATTACAACAAGAAGGGCAAGTTCTCAAGAAAGCACAAAGGTATGAAATATGTCAAGTGTTTCAATTGTGGAAAGTTTGGTCATTATGCTACTAACTGTACTACTGCCAAGGATGAAAGTGATGAAGATAAACAAGATTATAAGAGCAAGGATTCTGAAAGGCACAGGCATCAAAGGAAGAATAAAGATGAGCAAAGCAATCAAGGAAAGAGGTACTCTCACAAACACAAGAAAAGTTTCTACCTAGACAAGGCAAGTAAGTGTTCTAGTAGTGATAGTGAAAGTTCTTCAAGTGATGTTGGAAATGAGATGTTGTTCCTAATAGAAAAAGAAGAAGAAAAGAAACATAGATTTGTCCTTATGAAATGTTTTAGATGTGGAAATTTTGGACATCTTGAGGATGATTGCACAAATGATGGATTGATTTCTAGTTATACTATGTATGAGGATGCTTCGAAAAATTGTAAGGAAGATCTTTGTATGGCTTTAGAAAAGGGTAGCACCTCTAGTGATAAGAAATCTGAAAAAGTCATTGATGTTTCAAAAGGCAAACAAATAGAGGAAGTTATAGAGGATGGTGAAGTAGATCTTGAAGCTGAACTTGTTAGTGCTCTTAGTGCTTTGAAAAAGGAAAGAAAGAAGAATGCTAGACTCAATGATAAATTGGATGAATGTTGTATTGAGAGAGATGAGCTTATAGAAAGTCTTGACTTCTCTATAGCTAAGACACAGAAACTTAAGGATAAGTTAGAGTCTAAGGTTCTTGAGTGTAGAGAGTTGGAACAGAAAGTGGCTTCCTTGAAAGAGGAAACTAAAGAGTACAAGGAGAAGCTTTACAGGTTTGAAGATAGCACCAAAAAGGTAAAGTCAATCATCAAAGATCAAAGAAGGACAACAGATAAAATAGGTCTTGGTTTTGGTAAGAAACACATGGAACAGAGTTGGCGACTCTACTGGGAATCTAGTAAGAGATTTCGAAAGGAAGAGAGTTCTGATGAGGAAAGTACTTCAGAAAAAGAGTCCTTGAGTGATAGATGCACAGAATCAAAAAACATGAATCAAAAAAAGGGGAGAAAGTTTACAGGACCTAAGAGGTCAAATCAAGGAAAGTTTAATGGCAGATGTTTTGCTTGTCACAAGTTTGGTCACATGGCTTCACATTGCATGACTCAAGTGAGGAAGGTAAATGATAGATTCAGAGGTGGTAATTTCTTTCAAGGGTATTGCTACTCTTGTAAATAGTTTGGGCACAAGGTTGTTTATTGCAAGGCTAATAATAGGAACAGGGTTGGTCAGAATAGATGGAGTCAAAGATCAGGTATGCCTCAAAGAAATAACATTGTTAGTTGTTATAAGTGCAACAATGAAGGTCACATAGCTAGACAGTGTAGAGCTGAAATTCCAAGGTACAGGAATAGGAACATGGGTATGAACAGGCACAAGAATCAAGACATGGATAAGAACAGGAATGATAACAAGAACAACAACAATGACATGAACAGGAATAGGAATATGGACAAGGAGAACAAGAGAAGACATGGTAAGGCAGCTATAGACACTGATGAAGATCGGTGCCTAATGGGAGTTTTACTCCCACCCCAAAATTAATCACCTCAACAGGAGGTGGGGGAGGGACTAAGCTAAGAGGCTCATTCTTAGTCCCAAGCCCCAAAGGTGACCCTTTGCCATTGATGACAAAGGGGGAGAGATATGAGTAAGGGGGAGAGCCTCAAGTCAGGGGGAGCTGATTTCTATACAGCAGTTTTGAGTTTCAGTGTTGTTGAGAAGCATGGTTTGCCATCAATGACAAAGGGGGAGATTGTTGGCAATTTTGGGTTTGAGATCCTAGCTTCTTGTCTATGAGTTGTCATTGATGTCAAAAGGAACTGGCATTAATGTCAAGAGGATTTATTGGCTTCAAAGGTTGAAGATTCCAAAGAATATTTTCTAGAAGATTTCGGAGAGATTCCATGTAGCAGGATGAAAAGGTTTTTATCAAAACCATGGCAGGTTTAAGGGTTTTTATTAAAACCAGGTGGATGCATTAAGGGTTTTTCTCAAAACCACTCTCAGCTTAATGCAAAGGCTGGAGACACTTATTAATTAAATAACTTAATTAATAAAACCTTTTTAAGGTTTTTTAATTAATTATTTATTTGATTTAGTGATTAAATTATTTTAATAATTTAATGGGTTCTCCACCTAAGGTCTAAGGTCTAAAAGACCTTTGATTATTTTTTAAATAATCAAAAGGGTTTCATAAACCCTAAAGTTGTTTCGAAGGCACCAAAATAATATTAATTCAAAAAGTTTGAATTATCCTCCCACCGACGTCGTGCATAGCATGGAAGTTTGGCTATATAAGCCATAACCTATAGTCCAAAGCAATGGTGTGAAAATAAATTCGAATTGCACAAAGGTTGGGAAGTAAAAGCTATGGCTATCATTTTTTTCGCCACGTTTATCCACCGCCAAAGGGTTAAGGAGAAGGAGACTCTTGCTAGCCTTCAAGCTAGCACCGTTGGCCTAGTGGCAACGACTGTTCTGTGAAGGCGCTTGAAGGGAGGTCAAGCGTTCGACTCCCATCGTGGAGTGTGAGAAGAGTTTTTGCGCTCTAATTTTTTTCGAAGGCACTGTTGACCCGCGATTTTCGGAAGCATTTTTTTGGTAAGGTTTTTTAAATAAAATCTGCATTTTGTTAAAGAAGAAGTGGTTGGGCAGATTTATTTAAAATTATTTTTAAGGTTAAATGCTTCTTTGGAGATATAAGGTTGATAGTGTGTGGTTGAGATTTTTGGCTTGATTGTTGAGTGAGATTTGCTTAGAAGCTATTATTCCTTGAGCATGGTTTAATTAATTTGGAGAAATAAGGTGTAAAAGGATATATTGTTTGTATGCTTTATATTTTTGGTAGTTGACTTCTAAGGATTGGAGTCATAAGGTGTTTTATGGAATAAATATTTTTGTGGTTACTTTTATGATCTAACCCTAACTTGGTGGCAAAGTTGAGGGTGGTGTTGGTAACAGATTGAAGAACTATTCTCTTCTTCCTCAAACAAAGGTATGGGCAACTTCTTCCATGTATATTGTTGATGGTGTATTTTCTGAAATTGAGTTTGGAGTGAAAAGGTTGTCTACTAGGTATTCTTGTTGGTGTAAATCCCATTTTCTGGATATTGAAGATTGTTTATGCATTAAAATCATTGATGAGTTTTTTGGGTGAATGCATAATTCTGGTTGAGGAAGAGGAAGCATTTTTGCACTAGGGTTTATGTTAGTAAGTCTTGCTACTTGCATTGAGATGGTGAAACCCTTAGTTGGCTGTTTTGAGATTGATGGTTGAGTTGCTTCCATAGAGGTTGTTTTGATCAAGTTAATGCTTTACTTGATACATGATTTGGGCTTACTCCATTGAGATTGATTTGAGCAAGTTATTCTTTGCATTGGTGATTTATGTTGGTGTCTGTTTTGTTCAAATATCTTTGGAGGGAAAAGGATGTCTACTAGTTTCCTTTTCATGTAGTGATTGGTTGAATGCTTCAAGGTTAATGTTGAGTTGAATGATGTTGGTTAAACCTTGTCTATAAGCATTGTTGTTAAAGCCCTAATTGGTTGAGAAAATATATTGGTTGTGGAAAGAACATGAGTATCATTGTTATATGAGATATTGCATGGTTGGCAATTGTTGGGTTGTGTTTCATGTTCTTGAGAAAAGCATACTACATCTATCTTATTCTTTTGAGATTGAGATTGAGTTGAGATTGAGATTGGGAGTTAAGTATAGAACATATTGAGTCTCTAACAATTCTCTTTATGTTTCTATGAGATTTGAGATTGAGATTGGGAGTTAAGTATAGAACATATTGAGTCTCTAACAATTCTCTTTATGCTTCTATGAGGTTGATGAATCACATTGGGTCTCTAACAATTCTCTTTGTGGGTTCATGCTAAGCAAGTTTTTCTTGATGAACTTGTGAGCTGATTTGGACAGGTTCTAGTGAAGACTTGTGAGCTGATTTGGACAGGTTCTAGTGAGGACTTGTGAGCTGATTTGGACAGAGTTCTAGTGAGGACTTGTGAGCTGATTTGGACAGGTTCTAGTGAGGACTTGTGAGCTGATTTGGACAGGTTCTAGTGAGGACTTGTGAGCTGATTTGGACAAGTTCTAGGGAGGACTTGTGAGCTGATTTGGATAGGTCCTAGCAGAGGACTTGAGGACAGAGTTGAAGTGGTTCTTTGAGAAGAACCTGAGGATAGTTTTGACAAGTCTTTGAGAAGGCTTGTGTGCAGCAGAGATTGATTTGTTCAAGCTTTATGAGTTGAGCTTGGGACAGATCTGATAGAGTGAGGAAGACTTGTGCTGGACCGACTGACTATGTTTAGTACAGGTTGATGAGTTGCTATGGAGGTGATCAGTGAGGACAAAGGTCTCTTGAGGCTGAGCATTGAGGATAGGAGGTCTTCTATGGAAAGGAGTTCCATGTGCTAGCGAAATAAGAGGTAGGTGATCTTCTGAAGTATCATTTCCAGAGCTGAGGGGAAGGATTCTCCTTTGGGCAGGAGGCTCATAAATTTGTGAGGGGAAGGATTCTCCTTTGGTAGGAGGCTCATAAATTCATGAGGAGGGGAAGGATTCTCCTTTGGGCAGGAGGCTCATAAATTCGTGAGGAGGGGAAGGATTCTCCTTTGGGCAGAGGCTCATAAATACTTGAGTAGGGGAAGGTTTCTCCTTTGGGCTGAGGCTCATAAACATTGTAATTGGGAAGGATTCCCAAAGAACTTTGAGAAAGATTTTTAGAGAAAAGTTTTGTGGATGTAGCCCATGTTGGGTGAACCACGTTAAAATTGGTGTCTCATTGTGTGTTGCTTTATGCATTGCTTTGATATTGCTATTGGTTCATTGCTTTGCGAAGTTGAAGTTAAATAGAGAAAGTAAAAAGAGGTCTTATACTGTTCACCCCCCTCTCAGTATAAGCTTGTGTTCTTCAAGAGGTCTTATGTGATAGAGTGAGTTGAGTTGAGTAAGATTTTGTGGAAGCTTACAATGTAGATTTAAGGTAAGTCTTGGTGAAGACTTGTTGAGTAGATTAGACAAGTTCTAGTGAGGACTTGTTGAGCATATTTGAGGTAAGTCTTGGTGAAGACTTGTTGAGCAGATTGGACAAGTTCTAGAGAGGACTTGTTGAAGTATTTGAGAAGACTTGTGAGCAGAGTTGATTGATTTATTTGTTCAAACCTTGAGTTAAGGTTTGGGGTAGATCTAGTAGAGTTGATTTGTGATTGAGTCAAGCTTTGTGTTAAGGCTTGAGGATAGATTTGAGGATAGAGTTTGGTGCAGATTTGAGGATAGGTTTGTGCCAGACTAGAGATAAATATTGAGAATATTTGTGCTAGATTTAAGGACTATGTTTAGTGCATATCAGAGATAGATATTGAGCAGATTTGTGCTAGACCAAAGGACTATGTTTAGTGCAGATCAGAGATAGAGATTGAGCATATTTATGCTAGATCGAAGGACTATGTTTAGTACAGATTTGAGACAGAGCTGAGAGCAAGATTTGGAGGTGATATAGTAGAGGATAGTAGTCTCTAGTGGATAGAGATCCATTAGCCAGGGTAGTGAGGATAGAGGTCTTCTGAGTGAGGACATGAGTCTTCAGTGGAGAGAGATCCACAAGCCAGTGCAGTGGAGGTAGTAGTCTTCTAGAGGATCACCAGCCAGAGCAGAGGAGAAAGAGTTCTCCTATGGATAGAGATCCATGAACTAGCTAAGGGGATTGGTGTCTCCTATGGATAGAGATCCATGAACTTGATTAGGGGATTGGTGTCTCCTTTGGACATAGGTCCATAAACATTGTAATAGGGAAAGGATTCCCAAGAGATTTGTTGAGAAAATTTTAGTGAAATATTTTCTCCATGGAGTAGCCCACATTGGGTGAACCACGTTAAATTGGTGTCTCTATTGTGTGTGGTGATTTGTGCATTGCTTTGATTACTATTATTGATATTGCCATTGATATATTGCATAATATTGTTTGGGAAAGAAAAGTAAAAAGTGGTCTTATACTAGTTCACCCCCCTCTCAGTATAAGCTTGTGTTCTTCAATTGGTATCAGAGCGGGTTCCTTCGGAAGAGTTTAACAACTTGAAGGAAAAGCTTTTAAGAACACAAATGGATTCTCAAAATGGATCATCAGGGAATTCAACACCATTGTTCGATGGGAACAATTATGCACTATGGAGCACAAGGATGAAGTTTCATCTAATGGCACTTGGAAATGAAATATGGGAAGCAGTTGAGAATGGATACATACCACCAACAACTCCACCTACAGATAAATATGGTAAGCTTCTACATCATTACAATTCAAAGGCAATGAATGGAATTTTGAGAGGTTTACATGAAACAGAGTTTATAAAGGTTATGCATTGCACATCAGCAAAGGAAATTTGGGATAAGTTGAAAGGCATATATGAGGGAGATAAAAAGGTCAAAAGGGTAAAGTTGCAAAATTTCAAGAGAACATTTGAAGACCTAAATATGAAGGAAGAGGAAAACATTGTTGCATATCTACTTCGTGTGGATGAGGTTGTTAACTCCATGCAAGGACTTGGGCTTAAGGTTGAGGAAACAGATGTTTGTGATAAGATTTTAAGGTCACTTCCAAAAAGGTTTAGTGAAAATATTTCAACTATAGAAGAGTCAAAAGATATTGAACTTTTGACAAGGGATGAATTACATGGCATTCTCACAACTTTTGAGATGAGAATAAAAGAGGAACCTATTCCCCAGAAGGAAGCAACCTTCAAAGTTACTAAGAAGACAAAGGGTAAGAAGTCAGATTCAAGTAATGAGTCATCTAGTGATGAAGAAGCAAATTATGGTAGAAGGAATAAGGACTCAAGAAAGTATAAAGGTACAAAATCAGTTAGATATTTCAATTATGGAAAATATGGTCACTATGCATCTGATTGTCTAGAAGCTGGAAATAGCAATGATGAAGAAAAACAGGATCATAAGAACATGGAAATAAGAAAAACACAAGTACCAAAAGAAAAGTAGGGATGGACAAGGCAAGCAAGGAAAGAAGTTCTTCCAAAGGCATAAGAAGAGTTTCTATGCAGACAAGGCAGGTAAGATCTCAAGTGATAGTGATGAAAGTTCCTCAAATAATGATAAATATGAAGTACTATTTCTAGCAAAAGAAAAATAAGTGATTAGAAAAAGGTCACCAATGATTCTCAAGTGTTTTAGATGTGGTAACTTTGGTCATCTTGAAGATAGTTGTACAAGGAATGGATTCAGTTTCAGTGAAGATGAATATGAAGATACACTTGAAGGACCAGAAGAAAGTCTTCTTATGGCAATAGAAGAAGAAGGAAATACTTCTAGTGGAAATAAATCAGAAAGGAATGAAGATGATCCCAAAGGCAAAAAAATAGAGGAAGAATCAGAGAAAGGAGAAGTTGATCTTGAGGGTGAGCTTATTCATGCCCTTGATGCATTAAGAGAGGTAAGAAAGTAAAACTCAAAACTCAAGCTTAAATTTCAAGAATGTGATGAAGAGAAAGGAAAGCTTATAGAGGATCTAACCAACTCAATAGCTAAGACAAGGAAGATTCAAAGAGAAGTTAGAAGCAAAGATTTTAGAATGTGAAAGGTTAGAGCATGAGGTAGCTTCACTAAGGAAGGAAGTAAAAGAGTCTAAGGACAAGTTACATAAATTTGGGAGAAGCTCAAATAACTTGGATAAGATTATCAAGGTACAAAAATCTTCATCAAACAAAACAGGACTTGGTTTTGAATAAGTACAAATAAAACAAGGAGAGGAGTCAATATCAAGCTCCGAAGAAGAAGAAGCTTCAGAAGAAGAGAGTGTAAGAGAGAGTGAGACTTTTGAGGATGAGTTGGACAATAGAAAGTTCAACAAGGAAAGGAACAATGCACAAATGAGGAATAGATGGAATAGGAACCAACACAGGGTAGAAGAGACTAAGAGACCAATGAGGTCAAGGCAAGGTAGTTTCAATGGAAGATGCTTCTCATGTCACAAGTTTGGGCACAAGGCTACACAGTGCAGGATACATGAAAGACAAGAATATGGAAATTTTATAAATAAGCATCTTTTTCAAGGGTATTTCTACTCTTGTAATCAGTTTGGTCACAAGGCAATGAATTGCAGGGTTCATGACAGGAATAGATATGGCTTCACCAAGAGAAATCCCAAGACATTTGCACCTCTAAGGAATAACAACATTAAGTGTTATAAGTGCAATAATGATGGGTATACAACAAAGTGGTGTAGAGCAAAAATTCTAGAGACAAGCAGGAATAGGAATAGTCAGAGGAATTAGAAGGATCAGTTGAGGAAGAAAGTGGACAAAGGTAAAGATCAGTGCATGTTGGGAGTAGAGATACTCCCACCCTAGAATTAACCACCTCAAGAGGAGGTGGGGGAGGGGCTAAGCTAAGAGTCTCATTCTTAGCCCCGAGCCCCAAAGGTGACCCTTTGCCATTGATGTCAAAGGGGGAGAGATTTGAGTTAGGGGGAGAGCATTCGTTAGGGGGAAGAACATAAAGAGGTAAAGGAAATGGTAAAAGGTAAATGGGTTGCCATCAATGACAAAGGGGGAGATTGTTGGAAATATGAGCAAGATTTGTTGTCATTGATGTCAAGAGTCAGTTTTAGTGAGCAGTGCAAAAGGAAGGATGTCAAGAGTCAGTTTTAGTAATCAGTGCAAGAGAAAGATTGCTTCTAGGCCTAAGGAAAAATAATATTATAATATTCCTATTATAATATTCAAGGTGGTCAGATGAGGTCTAAAGAGCAAAAGGAAGGCCCAAGAAAAATAATATTATAATCTTGTATTATAATATTAAAGGTCTAAGGTTAAGACCTAAATATTTAAATTAATTATAATAATTTCATTATAAATTAATTTATAACTTAATTTAATTAACTTTAAAGTTATTAAATTAATTATAATAAATTATAAATTAGTTTATGATTTAATTTAATTAAATAACCCTAAGGTTAGGGTTACAAGGGCAAGTGACTAAGTTAAATGGCATCAACATTGACTAAAATTCTCATCCACCAACATGGCAATGAGGACAACACATTGGTATAAATACCATGTGCTTTGGAAAACCCAAAGTCACCTTCGATCGAATATTTGAGAGTGCATGCAAAAATTTACGAACTGCATGGAAGAAAAAGATAACGTTTTTGTTTACGTGGCAGTCATCGAAGGCATAAGAGGGAGGAGGCTTGGAGCCTCATAGCCAACCATGGTGGTTGGACCAATGGCAGGTGGTTGTGTGCTTAGGGTGCTAACAAGCGGGAGGTCCCACGATCGAAACCCGATGGCTATGTTTTGGTAGAGGTTCGCATTTTTGTTTTGGCACCAAGGCGAAGCAATAAAGCGCACGAGGCACTTTTTGCTTCTAAGGTGAGCGCCTAGCTCACGTGGCACGTGGGCCATGGCTAGGGCACTGTGGAGGCACAAGCGGGGAGTTCGAATCCCACCGAAGGCAAAGGTATTTAATTTTTGGAAAATTAAATTGCTTCTAAGGTTTAAGGTGGCATGATTAATTTTTGTTAAAGGGGAGTTATAAGGTTTTAAGGAATAATTATTTTATTGTGATTTTTGATAAAGTGAATTGAGATAGGAGTTATAAGGTAGAAAAAGGAAATTATATTTTTGTTGGGATAAGCTATGATGTGTTAAATTCTTTGAGAAAAGAGTTAAGGGTTCATAAAGAAAATTATTGTGATTATTTTCTTTAAACAAATTGTTGGCTTATATTTTGAAGTGTGGAGATTATAAGGTGTAATAGAGATTTATTGCTATGTATGGTGAAATATTTTGAGGGATCATTTGAGTGAATTTTTGAGAAGATATTGCTACCTAACCTTTGAGATTGGCAAAGAGTTGATTGTGATTGAGACAGGTGTTTGAGGTCAAATCTTCTTCAAACAAAAAGGTAAGGGCACATTATCCTTGAGAGTGATTGTTGGATGTTGTGAATGCTAAGTTGGAGTGAAAAGGATTGTTTGATAAGCATTGTTGAGTTTGGTTTTTAGAATGAAAGTTGATACTAGAAACCTTGTTTGATAAGCATTGTTGGAAATATTGAGTAAGCTTTCATATGCTTGACTAGGGTTTGTGAAAGAACATGAGTATCATTGTTATGTGAAGTTGTGAACTATCTTGAACTAGGGTTTGTGAAAGATCATGAGTATCATTGTTATGTGAGGTTTGTTTGATAAGAATTGTTGACTAAGCTTTCATTGAGTGATTGATTGAGTGGAGTTGATTGAGCTTAGTTGATTGGAAGTGTTGGAGTGATAGTTCAAGTTCTGTGAAACAAATTGTTCCATATTCTGATTTGATTTGGAAGAGATATTGAAAGTGATTGAGTGATTGTGAGTGTGAAACATATTGAGTCTCTAACCATTCTCCATATATTTTTGTGGTTGAACAAGAGAGATTAAAAGTGATTGAGCATTATTGTGAGTGTGAAGCATATTGAGTCTCTAACCATTCTCTATATGTTTCTGTAAGATTAAACAAGATTTTGTGTGAAGCTTGTTTGTGTGATTGAAGAGGTTTTCTGTGATAGAGTGAGTTGAGTAGAGTAAGATTTTGTGGAAGCTTACAATGCAGATTTGAGGTAAGTCTTGGTGAAGACTTGTTGAGCATATTGGACAAGTTCTAGTGAGGACTTGTTGAGCAGATTTGAGGTAAGTCTTGGTGAAGACTTGTTGAGCATATTGGACAAGTTCTAGGGAGGACTTGTTGGATAGATTTGAGATAAGTCTTTGAGAAGACTTGTGAGAAGAGTTGATTGATTGATTTGTTCAAACCTTGAGTTAAGGTTTGGGGCAGATCTAGCAGAGTTGATTTGTGATTGAGTCAAGATTTGTGTTAAGGCTTGAGGACAGATTTGAGGATAGATTTTGGTGCAGATTTGAGGATATGTTTGTTCCAGACCAGAGACAGATATTGAGGAGATTTGTGCTAGACCGAAGGACTATGTTTAGTGTAGATCAGAGATAGATATTGAGCATATTTGTGCTAGACCGAAGGACTATGTTTAGTGCAGATCAGAGATAGAGATTGAGCAAATTTGTGCTAGATCGAAGGATTGTGTTTAGTACATATTTGAGACAGAGCTGAGAGTAAGCTTTGGAGGTGATAGAGTAGAGGATAATAGTCTCTAGTGGATAGAGATCCATTAGCTAGGGTAGTGAGGATAGAGGTCTTCTGAGTGAGGATAGGAGTCTTCAGTGGAGAGAGATCCACAAGCCAGTGTAGTGGAGGTAGTAGTCTTCTAGAGGATCACCAACAAGAGCAGAGGAGAAGGAGTTCTCCTATGGATAGAGATCCATGAACCAACTGAGGGGATTGGTGTCTCCTGTGGATAGAGATCCATGAACTTGATTAGGGGATTGGTGTCTCCTTTGGACAGAGGTCCATAAACATTGTAATAGGGAAAGGATTCCCAAGATATTTGTTGAGAAAATTTTAGTGAAATATTTTCTCCATGGAGTAGCCCACATTGGGTGAACCACGTTAAATTGGTGTCTCTATTGTGTGTGGTGATTTGTGCATTGCTTTGATTACTATTGTTGATATTGCCATTGATATATTGCATAATATTGTTTGGGAAAGAAAAGTAAAAAGTGGTCTTATACTGTTCACCCCCCTCTTAGTATAAGCTTGTGTTCTTCAAAATATTGATGGTTTTGAAATACTTTATAGATCCTTACAAAGTGGGAAAACATTTGAAAGAATTATATCATGTTATTGGATGCTTTGGGAGTTTTAAGCTCTTCGTAATCATTGAATGATTCTATCATCTACTTTTACTAGGTGTAGAATGTTACAATAAAAGATGCTATATGATACAAAAGATAAAATAGAGTTTTTAGAGATGAAATTGCTAGCTTAGACTATCCTTATTTATTCCATGTATAAATTTCTTTGTAGTATCAAAGTCATCATAGAGTGCTAGCAAGTTGAAGGAAATAATATGATGTAAACAAGATAGTGGATATATTGACAAAGTGATGAGATGTGCAATTATAAAATATTTGCTATAGAAATTTGCTACTTCAGTTACCTAGCTAAAATGCAATATATAATGTGATATATTCTAACTAGGATCATCATGGTTCAAAATAACTCTCTTGTCTATGTATGTAAGAAATAAGCATATAAACACAAGCAAGTGAATTAGCATTCAATTATGTGGTAGGTAGTTGATTCTAACAAGCACATGATCAAGCAAGCAATACACATCTAGGCATGCAACCCTCTAGAAATTTTGGAATCATGAAGGAGAATATAAGGTATTGATGCATAGCCATGCCATGACTAGCAACTATTTTTAAGAACCATGCCATCAAAACCTCAACTTCCTTTAAAATTCCAAAATATAAAAAGGATGAGGATGTTGAAGAGTCATCAAGGAGGTATGTTAGCTTAGTGACCTACTATAAATGGAATTCAAGTGAATATTTTTTCTAGCTAGGATCATCATCACATCATCATGGGATCCCCCTCATGATGTTATGGTATGATAAAAAAAACTCAAGCAATCATGCAAGCAAGCACATGAGAGCAAGAAAATATATTTTATAGGTAGGTAGTCATGCATGCAATAAACCATACAATCGGGCACATGAGAAAGCAAAACATATAAATTCAAGCATAATAACTTTTGATATGCATTATAATTATATATTCCTTATGTACTTTACCATCTATTGTGGTCAATGTATGTGCATTTAACCCATATTTAACTACCACTATGAATGGACCTAGCCAATTAGGGTCAAATCTACCTTTTATATTCCCTTTAGCATTAGTGTTTTTATGGTTTTATTTGATACCTAGGTCACCTATTTCAAAGGAATGAGGTCACGCTCTTTTTCCATAGGCTTTGTTGAGTCAATAGTGATAGACCCCTAAGTTATCTAAGGTGTGGATATGCTTTTCATCAAGCAATTTCTATTTAATATAAAAAGTGTGGTGATACTAATTTACTATAGAAGCATCCTTCAAAAGCATTCAACGAGATATAACTTCTAAATTGAAAGGGAATATGGCCTCAGTTCCATAGACTAAGACATAGTGTGTAGCACTAGTTGGAGTTCTAATACTAGTATAATACTCCCATAGGGTAGGATATAGCTAAAAATTCCAATCCTAACCTATTTTACTAATGAGTTTATTTAATATTAATATTAATATTAAAGTTTTGTTAGAGGCTTCAACTTGGCCATTACCATGTGCATAATACAACATTGACCATTTATGCTAAATTTTAAAATTTGCACAAAGCTTGGAAATATCCTTGTACTTAAAGGGAATCTCATTATCTGAGATGATCATGTTGGGGATGCCATATCATGAGAGGATCTAGTTTAAAATAAATTTTGAAACCTAAACTCTAGTGGAAGAGGATAATGACATAGCCCTTACTTACTTTACGAAGTAATCAATTGTGATAATAATAAACTTATGTCCATTAGATGACAGTGGGTTTATTTTTCCAATAATAACCATCCCTCAAGTAGATAAGGGCCAAGGCAGTGTCATAGACTGAATATCTTGTAAAGGTGCATGGATGAGATTGTCATGCTTTTGGCACTTTTCACATTTTTGTATATAATTATGGGCATATTTTTCCATACATGGCCATTAATGTCCCATTATAATACACTTGTTAGTAATGGAACTTATATTGAAGTTACTACCATGTTCTCCCTCATGAGCATCTTGAACCACTTGTTTAGCTTCATCAAAATATAGGTACCTCAAAAGGAAATTGTTAAAATAATTCCTATACAATATATCTTCAATTATTATGAACCTACAACCTCATTGTCTTAGGTTATTTCACTTATTTAAATTTAGATATTCAAGCAAAGTTCCACTCTTAAGGAAGTTGTAAATATCCTTGTACCAAGGGTTTAGGATAGGAGCTTGTTCTATTATGAAGATCACTAGGGGTTCTTGAATCAAGTATAAATATGCAAGTTACTTCATTTGGTGGATGAGAATAATTACTTGTTCATACTCAAGTTCTAGAGGTATGAGTAAGGAAATTATGGCCATTATATCTACCTGATCATTGCTAGAGAATGGAATTTTATCAATGGTAACTTTGTCAAAGATAACCATTAACTTATCCATAATATCCTTATAAGGTTTGAGTTTATCATATTTAATTTTATAAACTTTGATGATCTAATTGATGATTTGTTGTAAATATCCAAATATGGATAGGGTTGTCACCTTTAAGGCTAGGGCTACTCAAAGCCCAAGGGTAAGCAATTTGTATTCAACCATGTTATTGTTACGAAAGAATTGAAGCTTAAAGGATAAGGTATGACAATCTATTGTAGTGATACTACAATGATTCCTATCCCTATTATTTTGACACATCACTTGCCTTCAACGTAAAGGGTCTAGGAGTCTTGTTGTGTCATCTCAAAGCTACATATCATTTCATTATGATACTCAATTACCATGGGGTGGCTAGCTAGTAGAGGAGTTGCTACCAATTTATTGGTTATTACTTGTCATTTTAAATATGTTTGACCAAACATCTCAAGATCTAACTCATTAAGTATTATTACCTATTTAGTTATCCTTCTCGAGAGATAGGACTTGGACATAAGGCATCATAAAGGATCGAATTTAGCTATGACATAGATTTTATGACTTAACCTATAATATCTCAACTTTTGAGAAGTGAAGTGTTGGCAATTTTGGGTACTTTGGGTACATTGCCTTTGCTCAAGTGTATAAGTTGTCATTGATGTCAAGAAGCTTTTGAAGGAATTTGATTTTATGTAAAATAATTTGTTTTGATGAAGGTTACGACATGACAGTTCGAAAGAAAGTAAGTTAGAAAAGTGTCGCGATATCGTGACATGTCGCATTTTTGTGACTTAAGCAGGAGAGAGAAAGCAAGTTAGAAAAGTGTCGCGATATCGTGACATGTCACAGTTTCATGACTCAAAGAGGAGAGAGAATGTATGGAGTCAAAAATATCATGATTTCATGACATATTGCAAGGAAGGTTGTACGGACGAAAAAGTGTCTTGATTTCATGACATAATGCATAAGAGAGAGTCCGTAGTGTGAATTGTCATGATTTCATGACAAGTTCGAAGAGAGAGAAAGTAACACGAAAAGTGTCACGATTTCATGACATGATGCAGAGTTCGAAGTGAGAACTGTCATGATTTCGTGACATGCTGTAGAGTTCGAAGTGAGAACCGTCGTGATTTCGTGACATGCTGCAGATGAAAATGTTCCAAGTAAGAACTATCATGATTTCGTGACATGCAGCAAAGGAAAGGTTTTGAAGTAAGAAATGTCATGATTTCGTGACATATTGAAGAAAAAGCGTACGGATGCAGAAAGTGTCATGATTTCGCGACATGTTTCATTTTCACACGAAAGCAAAGGCGGTGAAAGTGTCACGATTTCTCGAAAGAAGAGTGTATGAAAGTGAAAGGTGTCACGATTTTGTGACATGTCATGTTTTTGCTAGTACAAGCAGAGAAGAGTGCAAGGAAGTGAATGTGTCATGATTTCATGATAAAAACTGAAAGCAGGTCTTCTATAGGAGAAGTGTCATGATTTCATGACAAAAGCAAGAAAGGAGGTCGACGAAGGGAGAAGTGTCGTGATATCGTGACAAAAGCAAAGTTGATGCTGACAAAGACAAAAGTGTCATGATATCATGACAAGAGCTTAGTTGAAGTCGACAAAGGCTGAAGTGTCACGATATCATGACAAAAGCCAAAAGAAAGTGTATGGTTGCAAAGGTGTCACGATATCGTGACATGTTGTTTTGCGATAGAAGCTACAGAAGAGTTATAGAGGCAGTGAAGCCGACAAAGTCAAATTTTAGCCAACAAAGATTAGGGCTTGCAGCCAACGTAGATTAGGGTTTGCATTTGGTATAACAGCCGACTAAGATTAAAGTTTTCATCATGAAAATTCTGTTATAAAAGGAGGGCTATTTGGAGAGTTGATGTGAATGTGTTGTTGAAGTGCAACATTCACAGATAGTGCGTAGAGCAAGAAGTTCGATCATCGAGAGCAGAGTGCGAAATTCGATCGTAGTGTGTAGAGTGCATTTCGTCGAATCATTCTAAGTGTGAAAGATCGCAAAGGAAGCAGAGTGTGTGAAGACGGTGCCACTGTGATTGCGCAGAGGTGCAAAGGTTGAAGTTCGATCAAATGCGACTGTGATTGTGCAAAGAGAGCAGAGGACTTATGAAGCTAAGTTTGATAGTTCTATCAGAGAACTTGAGGACAGAGGTGCATTGGTTCTATGAGAAGAACCTGAGGACATATTTGGTTGCTGAGCTACTGTGGACGTGATCATAGAAGGCAGAGGTCTCTTAGGCTAAGCATTGAGGACAGGAGGTCTTCGGTGGAAAGGAGTTCCACGTGCTGGCAAGAGGTAGAGGCAGTTGATCTTCGAGGGATCATTTCTAGAGTAGAGGGGAAGGTATCTCCTTTGAGCAGAGGCTCATAAATCTTGATTGGGGGAAGGTATCTCCTTTGGGCCGAGGCTCATAAACATTGTAATTGGGAAGGATTCCCAAATAACTTTGAGATAACTTTTAGAGAAAAGTTTTGTGGACGTAGCCCAATCATTCTGGGTGAACCATGTTAAAATTGATGTCACTTTGTGGATGATTTTGTGCATTGCTTTGATATTGATTTGGGTATATTGCTTTACTATTTTGAAATATAAAGGAAAAAGTAAAAAGAGGTCTTATACTGTTCACACCCCTCTCAGTATAAGCCTTTGTTCTTCAATTGGTATCGGAGCGGGTGCCTTCGAAAAGTTTAACAGCTTGAAGGAAAAGCTAGTAAAGAACACAATGGATTATTCAAGTGGCAATGCAGCACCTATTCTTGATGGGTCAGATTTTGGTCTTTGGAGTGCAAGGATGAAGGTTCATCTAATGGCACTTGGTAATGAGGTATGGGAAGTAATTGAAGATGAGTACACTATTCTTGTACATGGTCCAAATACTAAAGAAGAAAGGCTCCTACATCACAGCAATTCAAAAGCAATGAATGCAATCTTGAAAGGCTTACAGAAAGCAGATCTCACCAAAGTGATTCACTACAAAATAGCTAGTGAAATGTGGAATCGATTGCGAGGTGGTTCATACGGGTGATACAAATGTCGGAAAGGCCAAGTTGAGACACTTCAAAGGTATGTTTGAACAACTCAAGATGAATGATGATGAAAATATTAGTGACTACATGCTTCGTATGGATGAGGTTGTTAACTCCATGAAAGACTTAGGTCTTGAGCTTGCTGAAAATGATGTTTGTGATAAGATTTTAAGATCTCTTCCTAATAGATTTAGTGAAAATATTTCTGCTATTGAGGAAGCTAAAGATTTGGATAAGTTGAAAAAGGATGAGCTCCATAGTATACTTGCGAGCATTTGAGTTGAGAACTCAAGTGAAGGTTGATGTCAAGAAAGAGGCGACTTTCAAGGCTACCAAGAAATCCAAGGGTAAACAACTTCAAGAGAGTGATGAGTCTTCTAGTGATGAAGAGGCATATTACAGCAAGAAAGGCAAGTTCTCTAGAAAGCACAAAAGCATGAAAAATATAAGATGTTTCAATTATGGAAAGTTTGGTCATTATGCTACTGACTGTACTGTTCTCAAGAATGAAAGTGATGAAGATAAATAGGATTCTAAGAGCAAGGATTCTAAAAAGCACAAGCATCACAGGAAGAACAAAGATGAGCACAACAATCAAGGAAAGAGGTATTCTCACAAGCACAAGAAGAGTTTCTACCTAGACAAAGCAAGTAAGTGTTCTAGTAGTGATAGTGAAAGTTCTTCAAGTGATAATGAAAATGAGATGTTGTTCATATCGAAAAAAGAGGAAGAACCGAAACATAGATTCATTATCATGAAATGTCTTAGATGTGGAAATTTTGGTCACCTTGAGGATGATTGTACAAATAATGATTTGGTTTCTAGTATGTATGAGGATGCTTCAGAAAACTATAAGGAAGATGCTTGTATGGTTTTTGAAAAAGGTAGCACCTCTAGTGATAAGAAATCTAAAAAAGGCTTTGATGATTCGGAAAGCAAACAAATAAAGGATCTTGAAAGTGAACTTATTAATGCTCTTAGTGCTTTGAAAAAGGAAAGAAAGAAGAATGCTAGACTCAAGGATAAGTTAGATGAATGTTGTATGGAGAGAGATGATCTTATAGAAAATCTTGATTTCTCTATAGCTAAGACACAAGAACTCAAGGATGAGTTAGAGTCTAAGGTTCTTGAGTATAGTGAGTTAGAACAGAAAATGGCTTCTTTGAAAGAAGAAACTAAAGAGTACAAGGATAAGCTTTACAGGTTTCAAGATAGCTCCAAAAAGGTTAAGTCACTCATCAAAGGTCAAAGAAAGACAATAGATAAAACAGGCCTTGGTTTTGTTAAGCCACACAAGGAACAAGTTGGAGAGTCTAGTAAGAGACTCCAAAAGGAAGAGAGTTCTGATGAGGAAAGTATTTCAGATCATGAGTCCTTGAATGATAGATGTGCAAAAATAGAAAATAGATTTCAGAATGAGAAGAAGAGGTTTTTAGGACCCAAGAGGTCAAATAAAGGAAAATTTCAAGGCAGATGTTTTGCGTGTCACGGGTTTGGTCACATGGCTTCACATTGCATGGCTCAAGTGAAGAAGGTAAATGACAGTTTCAGAAGTGCTAGTTTCTTTCAAGGGTATTGCTACTCTTGTCAACGGTTTGGGCACAAGGCAGTTTATTGCAAGGCAAATAATAGGAACAGGTTTGGTCAGAACAGGTTTGGCCAGAATAGGTTTGGTCAGAACTGGTGGATTCAAAGATTAGGTTTACCTCAGAGAAACAACATCATCAAGTGTTTCAAGTGCAACAATGAAGGTCACACAATCAGACAGTGTAGAGCTGAAATTCCAAAATACGAGAACAGGAACAGTGGCATGATCAGGTCCAAGGATCAAGGCATGAACAAGAACAGGGATGAGAACAAGAACAAGAACAGTGACAAGAACAGGAATACGGGCAAAGAGTTCAAGAGAAGGCCCGACAAGGAAATTATAGACGTTGATGATGATCAGTGCCTAATGGGAGTTTTACTCCCACCCCAAAATTAATCACCTCATCAGGAGGTGGGGGAGGGACTAAGCTAAGAGGCTCATTCTTAGTCCCGAGCCCCAAAGGTGACCCTTTGCCATTGATGACAAAGGGGGAGAGATATGAGTAAGGGGGAGAGCTTCAAGTGAAGAGGAAAGCTTCAAGTCGGGGGGAGCAAAACTTCAAAGGAAGATTCTCGGTTGTGGGCAGTTTCTCGGTTGTTAGCACAGTTGGTTTCAATTTTGGCTCTTGAGACGTGTTTTCAATAAAGGTTTGCCATCAATGACAAAGGGGGAGATTGTTGGCAATTTTGGGTACCTTGGGGGCATTGCCTTTGCTCAAGTGTATAAGTTGTCATTGATGTCAAGAAGCTTTTGAAGGAATTTGATTTGATGTAAAATAATTTGTTTTGATGAAGGTTACGGCATGACAGGTTCGAAAGAAAGTAAGTTAGAAAAGTGTCGCGATATCGCGACATGTCGCATTTTTGCGACTTAAGCAGGAGAGAGAAAGCAAGTTAGAAAAGTGTCGCGATATCGCGACATGTCGCAGTTTCGCGACTCAAAGAGGAGAGAGAATGTATGGAGTCAAAAATATCGTGATTTCATGACATATTGCAAGGAAGGTTGTATGGATGAAAAAGTGTTGCGATTTCACGACATAATGCAGAAGAGAGAGTCTGTAGTGTGAATTGTCGTGATTTTGCGACAAGTTTGAAGAGAGAGAAAGTAACACGAAAAGTGTCACGATTTCACGACATCTCATAGTGAGAACCATCATGATTTCATGACATGCTGCAGATGAAAATGTTCCAAGTAAGAACTATCGTGATTTTGTGACATGCAGCAAAGGAAAGGTTTTGAAGTAAGAAATGTCACAATTTCGCAACATATTGAAGAAAAAACGTATGGATGTAGAAAGTGTCATGATTTTGCGACATATTCCATTTTCGTGGGCATAAGGCAGAGAAAAGCACAAGGCAGCGAAAGTGTCACGATTTCATGACATGTTCTATATAGAGAAGAGTGTACGAAAGTGAAAGGTGTCACGATTTTGTGACATGTCATGTTTTTGCTAGTGCAAGCAGAGAAGAGTGCAAGGAAGCGAAAGTGTCACGATTTCACGACAAAAACTGAAAGTAGGTCTTCTATAGGAGAAGTGTCATGATTTCATGACAAAAGCAGAAAGGAGGTCGACGAAGGGAGAAGTGTCGCGATATCACGACAAAAGCAAAGTTGATGCTGACAAAGACAAAAGTGTCATGATATCGTGACAAGAGCTTAGTTGAAGTCGACAAAGGCTGAAGTGTCGCGATATCACGACAAAATCCAAAAGAAAGTGTATGGTTGCAAAGGTGTCACGATATCACGACATGTTGTAGTTTCGTGGCAGAAGCTACAGAAGAGTTACAGAGGCAATGAAGCCGACAAAGTCAAATTTTAGCCGACGAAGATTAGGGCTTGCAGCCGACGAAGATTAGGGTTTGCATTTGGTATAACAGTCGACTAAGATTAAAGTTTTCATCATGAAAATTTTGTTATAAAAGGAGGGTTGTTTGGAGAGTTGATGGTGAATGTGTTGTTGAAGTGCGACATTCACAGATAGTGTGCAGCAAGAAGTTCAATCGTCGAGAGTAGAGTGCGAAATTCGATCGTAGTGTGCAGAGTGCATTTCATCGAATCATTCTAAGTGTGAAAGATCACAAAGGAAGTAGAGTGTGCAAAGACGGTGCCGTTGTGATTGCGCAGAGGTGCAAAGGTTGAAGTTCGACCAAGTGCGGCTATGATTGCGTAGAGAGAGCAGAGGACTTGTGAAGCTGAGTTTGATAGTTCTATCAGAGAACTTGAGGACAGAGGTGCATTGGTTCTTTGAGAAGAACCTGAGGATAGATTTGGTTGCTTGAGTCTGTTGTGGACGTGATCATAGAAGGCAGAGGTCTCTTAGGCTAAGCATTGAGGACAGGAGGTCTTCGGTGGAAAGGAGTTCCACGTGCTGGCAAGAGGTAGAGGCAATTGATCTTCTAAGGGATCATTTCTAGAGCAGAGGGGAAGGTATCTCCTTTGAGCAGAGGCTCATAAATTCTGATTGGGGTAAGGTATCTCCTTTGGGCCGAGGCTCATAAACATTGTAATTGGGAAGGATTCCCAAAGAACTTTGAGATAACTTTTAGAGAAAAGTTTTGTGGACGTAGCCCGACCATTCTGGGTGAACCACGTTAAAATTGATGTCACTTTGTGGATGGTTTTGTGCATTGCTTTGATATTGCTTTGGGTATATTGCTTTAATATTTTGAAATATAAAGGAATAATTAAAAAGAGGTCTTATACTATTCACCCCCCCTCTCAGTATAAGCTTGTGTTCTTCATGAAGACTACATAGTGATCTAGTTTTGTAGCTAACAAGGGTCCTACTAATATAGTAGATTTTCCTCCCTATGTTGATCATTATATTGTATCAACATGGAACCTAATGCATGGACCATTTATTCTATGTATAACAACAACCGTTTAAGGGTATTAGTTAGGAGAAGCATCGACGGAGATGGAAGATATGTTTTTAAGACATACAAATCCTTTTGACATTCTTCATCCTAGATGTATTTAGTCCCTTTCCTTAAAAGTTTAAAAAAAGGATGATATTTATTTACAACTTGTGAGATGAACCTTTGAATAGATTACAATCTACCATGTAGGCTTCAAAGTTGCATTATGTTTTTAGCTAGTGGTATTTTTATGATAGTAGATATCTTGTCTAGGTGTACTTTAGTGCTATCTCATGAGACTATAAATACTAATAGATTCCTTAAAGTTATTCCAAATATGAATTTGAAGTGTTTTATGAAAAACTCTTATTCTTTTATTCTCTCAAAGATATATCTTAGGTCCCTAACATGATCTTATAATTTTATAGATTGTCTGAGAAGAACATTGATATAATATTTAAGGATATTGTGCATTATATCATATAATATATGCCATTACATGTTGATATATTGCTCTAGAATTACTTAAACTAGAGGGAATGATATCATAATAAAAGGTTCCTCGAGTAGTAGTTAAATTTATCTTAGGTTAGTTTTCTAACACGATTTAAATTTGATTATACCTAGAAAAGCTATCCATTAAGGACAACATTCCACAACCTGTAATGAAATTAATGATCATGTCTATTTTTGGAAAAGGAAAGTCATATTTGGGATAAGATTTGTTTATGTCTAAAAATTTGGTGTCGAAACAAATACCATCTTTATTTTTGGCTATAAGTACTATATTGGAAATCCAATCAAAGTAGTTGATTGCCTTGATAGAATTGATTTCTAGATTTTTTTGGAGTTCCTATTTAACTAGTAGAGCATCTTTTGGATGTATTTTCTTCAATTTCTACTTTACTGGTTTAATGACCAAGTGATGTACTACCAAGGATAGATCTAATATAGGCATTTTTGCATAAGACCATACAAATATTTAATGGAATTCCATCAAAAGCTTTATATTTTCTTCATGCTCTTCTTGGGTCAAGATATTTCCTATATAAGTTTTTGATTGTATTTGTAACCTAATTTCATGTCAATAATTTCCTCTATTAAGATGTGAGATTCATATTCTAACTATGGAGTGGTAGATAGAAACGCTATACTTTCAAGTTGTTGAGGCCCTAAAACTCATTGCTCAAGGTTTTATGACTATGCATGATGTGCAATTAAGGATAGAGACCCTTCACTAGGGATGTCTTCCTAATAAAGATAATCTACATGGGCATACCTAAAGGGGATGTGAGCTAAAAATTTCACCTCATAGTCATTGATAGGTGCTAAGGGACTTTCCTTTGGTTGAAAGGGAATATTATCATTTTCTTGAGTCAAAGTTGAATCATTCTGATTACCAAGGCTAATTTCATGGATTGCATGGAAATATTGGCTATTTTTGTCAATAAACTAAATATGCATAATGCTTATGGTGTTTATGTGAGTAAACTATAAAAAGATATCATAAAGTTAAAAAGGAAAAGGCTCAATATCCTCATCCTCATCCCAATCCAAAATTTTTGTCAATGTAATATTGCTTTGGGGTTTAAGAGAGAAGAGACACACTATATCATCAATATTATTTAAAGAGGAATAAGATGACATTTTTTTGAAGTTATGGATGCCTAACTTCCTAGCCAAGATTTAGGATTAAAATATTCTTTTATACCTTGCTCATGGGGGTCTAATAATTTTACTTGATAATCAAATTTAGAAATAATTTGTTTAGGGATGGGGTAAAGGTTAAATAAATAACCTAAAGTATACTTCCTCTTTATTGTATGTGGATTGATTCTACAAATGCTTTTCTTGTTGGTTTTCACTACAATATTGAAAGTAAAATTTCCAATTTGCATGGTAATTCCTTTTCTAGAGGGAAATCCTAAAATTCATGGTAAAAAAGGTTAGACTAACTAGGTCTAAATCTAGAAACTCAATATGCCACTTGTTGAATTTGATATGATTAATATCCTCAACTTTTTATTACCTTTTTTTATAGGTTGGCTACTAGTTTCAACTTCCTGGTTGGTACTTATTCCCTTAGGAGAAACAAAATTTAAGGTATCATCTACAAAAAATGAGAAGTCCTTGGGGGTTTTTAACTGGATGGCTTGATAGTAAGTAAAAGGATCTTTGTCAAACAAAATGTGTTAGGTACCCAAGATAAGTACTTAATAATTTGATATTATATTGTATGATGGTATGAGCCATAAATTAATTATTGAGTAAGGAAGGCCATATATCAAATTATAAATAATATATCATAGAATAATATATGTAACCATTGGGGTAATATTGTCATATTATTATGCATTTTGTAACTCATGGAAGCTGAACCACCACATAGGTGATCTTGTAACTCATGGAAGGTGAACCATTGCACTGTTGTATAAAGAGGGATGTACCCCCATTGTAAGAGGAATCTATGATGTATTCTTAAACAAGTTATGGCTCATGGAGCTAGATATCTTATGGAGTGGATTCCTTCCAAAAGGAGCATTGTACGATGTTGTCATACCTTAAGGGTATAATCAATATCTATTTTATTGAGAAATTTATTGTGCAATTAATTTATTTGTGGATGCATGTTGAATATTTATGCAAATTGTTGAATGATTTATGGAATGAGAAGAGAGGTTCATAACATTTGGTATCATATCAGCGGTTTGGGCAAAGTGGGTTTGTTTTTGTAGATCTAGGGTACATTTTTTTAGAAAAACATCATATTTTGTAGAGGCCATATTTTTTTTATTTTATCAGTCATTTTTAGAATATATTTGTACCATTGTTTGGATATTTTTTCGTACTATAAAAATGATTGCTCATTTGTTAAATTCTGATCAATATTAAGAAAGTTTTTTTTGATAATTTGGATGAAAGGAGTTTTGAAAGGACCTCCAAACCTTTACAAAATAAGACTAGTCATCCACACATCAGGAAAATTGGGATGAAACAACACACATAAACACAACAAAAACATATAAGACACAAAAAGAAACCACCCCAGGAGCCATAGGACTTGGGTAAAAACATAACTAACAAGACACAAAACTACAGATACCACTAACCCACACAAGGGTAGAGACACCAGGCTCGTAGGCTAGCAAACCCAAAACAAGACCAACCAAAAGTGAATATACGAAATGGGACAAGAGATTTAAAATAACTTAGAATTTAGATCCACTAAGTCCCACCCTATTATCATATTTGAACTCATTCAATTCCAAAACTTTCCAGCCCATGAGGACCAGAACCTCCTCGGTATAAGAAATCATAGCCTACATGGAGTTAATCAGGTAACGATGGAGCTTCATCATCATAACACACCTAATCCATATCATTCCTCTTCACCATAGGAGCATTGGATCCCAATGAGCTTAAAAGGGAAGGAATATGGTGAGAATCTTAGAGGTTATGGGGATGCTCCATAATGAGGCTCCATGTAGATGCAATGTGGACTACCAATATGAAGATGATGAGTGTGTATGAATGGCAGTTTCTAATATACCACCAAACACTAAAAGTCCTACAATGTGAAGGAGGTAGGATGCAGAGTGGTGTGAACCAAATGAGGACCTGTAGGCAAATATGTGATTGGAGCAGGAGCAGGAGAAACAAGAAAATATGTTTGTACAATAGGAGTAGGTGTGGGTGCAACAAGAACAACTATTGGTGTAACAAGAACAACTGTAGGTACAATAAGAACAATCATAGGTACACCAAGAATAATTGTAGGTGCAACAAGAATAGGGGCCCAATGAATGTGATGTGAAGTGGATAAAAGTGCTCTTGGTTGGGTATCCTCCTGCTGTGGTGTGCTAAAAATTAAGGTAATGGGTCGTGCTTGATGTAAATTAGTGCAAGCCCGATGTGGAGTGGGTGGAAAACTACATATAAGAAAGGATTTTTTCTCATGCTATAAAGTATATGTATTGTTATAGGTATCATATGTGGTACGCCTATCATATTGATAAGGCTTACCAAGCAATAATCCATAGGAATCCATGGGTGTCACATCACAAGTGACCCTATATTTGAACTTAGGGCCAAAATAAAATGCAAGTGTGCACGTGTGTGTGATCTATGAAGTGTTTTTACTATCCTTCCACCCAAGAGAGTATGGGTGAGGATGAGGTGCTGTGGGAAGTTTAAGCCTATCAACAATATATTACGTAATCAAATTTTATTGTGAGCCATTTTCAATGATGCAATCTACATCAAAACTATGTAGCAAATGTGCATGCATGATGAACAGGTTATCATGATCACGTGTGGTGGAATGGTGATACATCAATGTTACATAATTTAGTTATCCCCTTAATTCCTCATAAATATCTCCCTCACTAGTAGCCTTTATGGGGTTATCACATGTGCCATCATCAGACTATACAATAATTTTTTTCTTGTTAGAATTATGTAATTTTGGACATGCAAATTTGTCATACCCTAGTTTTTTACAATATCGATAAAATTGTTGAGAAGTAGAAGAAGAAGAATAAAATGTTTACTTAGAAACAAGGGAGTGATTAGAAGTGGGATTAGAAGAATAAGGGGAGAAAGAATAAGAGTGCTTTGGTTCCTGTTGTTGTTGATGAGACTCGTGTGTGGAACCACCAAAAGAGTAGTAAGGGTCTCAATGTTGGGCAACGAAATTCTCCTTCGTAAGTTGTGCATGGTTGAATACATCATCAAGAGTTATGTATGGAGTATAATTCAACTCATGATAAAAATGTGCCAAAAGTATACTTTTAAACTTAAGAGTTATGGAATCTACAGGATTAGTTGTGTGCAAAAAAATACGTAAATAGTTGAATTGACACACATAATCTTGAACTGGTTGATTATGTCCTTGTCGAAGGTGAAGCCAATGTATCTGTAATTCAATATTATAATAGGATGGATAAAATGTGGCCTTCAAATCTTTGACCAGTTCATACCACATGAGAATGGTATTTTGAGTTTTGTGGCATTCAATTATCATAACCGTAGCCATGCCAAAAAAATTTAGCTTAGCAAATGGAACTTTATCATCATCCGTAGTTTGACTAAATTTAAACCAGGTCTCCATAATGATTATCCAAGTATTAAGAATATTAGGATCTTGAGAGCCTTTGTAAATGTGAACTTCACATTTTTCATGGAAAGTAGGAGATGTTGAGGACTTGAGTGTGAGATTCGTAAGTTTATCTTCCAAAGAATGTACTTGGGTTATGATTGTGTCCAATGTAGTGGACTGATTTGAAAAGAATTCGGCCAATATGGAAGACTAAAGGGTAGATATTTTAATCAATTTTTCATCTAAGTCCATGTTGACGGTTGTATGTCTGGTGCGAGCCAGGTAGAAAATTAAAAATTCACGAAATGGCAGTTACTAGGCAAAAGTTTAGGACCATTTGATAAGGCAATTTTTGGAACATTATTTAGGAGACTAAAGAAGGGTAAATGGAAAAGTTAGCACAATGTATGGATAAAGCTCAAAATTATCTTTCCAATGAGTATATGCAAGTGTATACTTGGATAAATAAAAGCCCTATAATTTTTTTTTGCAGAAAGTCTCTCGAAAGGAATATATGGATACAATTGTGCAAAAAGGTGGGTTGCACTAGCAGAATGTCACATACCCACTATTAGTAATTAATTTTCTTTGAAGAATGTGATTTTGCGGTTAGTGTTTGTGGTGTAGGTGCAGGATCGAGGACCAATAACGATGAAAGCACCCACCCCTTTTACCGAGGCAGCATAACGGAAGCACTAGGTAAGTGGTTATGATGCCACCATTGATCCATGGGTACATGGAAGCCCATCGTAGGTCTGCATTGAATTATACTTTGCCTGTCATACTGACTGAATGACTGCATGCTGGTGTTTGATTTGCCAATTTTGATGTTCTTAAGTTTTGTCATTTTAAAATATATAAAAATAAAAATAAAAATAAAATAAAAATAATGATAATTGCATTATTAGTAAATAATAATAAATAGGAAATTAAAAATTAAAAAAAAAAACTTAATCTAAAAGGCATACTTCATAGGAAATATATATAAGGGAAATATAGCATATAATATGGTATAACAATATAAAATAAACTTAATACAATAACTTAAGTTAGGGACCCTAGTGAAAAAGCTCTTGTATCATCCACGCTATTGGAAGGCCCTTCGCCGTTACATGGAATTTGAATACACACTCTACCTGGCAAAACAACTTGACATGCCTCCTCTCCATTCATCAGTTGAACCTTTAAAAGAATACAAGATGTTTAGAATGGCCATGGATCAAATGTTCATTCCATTATCACCATAGCTACTAGTAATATTGATTTACGTGGGGATTAAAGCGGAGGCGGTTTGCAGTAGTTGAAGAAGAGCCATGATATAAGAGGTTGAGACCTCTGTTTCCCTTATAGTTTAAGGAGAATTTGATTTACGTAATTGTTTATGAATTAAGCTTGAATGTTATAAGTTTTCAAGTTGTGTTAAATGTGAAGTAAATGGTAACGATGTATAAGGAAATTGAATGGTTAAACATATCTACTCTGTTTTGTTATAGAAATTAATAATTTGGGTGAAAATTTAGTTGATTTTGAAGAAAGCTATAAACATTCTCAATTACGAATAGAAACCTGTGTATGTTTGTTTAATTTACCAACACTAAAGGATGTTTTTAAAATAAACTCACTAACAGAAGCAGAATGGGAAGGGTTTACATAAAATCCATTTTGTATTAATAAAAATGTTATAAGTTCACTCCGGTATAGTATTTAACCTGAAAAATAAATTTGTTTTGTGCAGTATTAAATCTAAAAAAAAAAATTCTGGATTGTTTGTTTAGAATGCTGGAATGTGTTTTCCTGCGATAATTATCCTATGTGAATGCATGATGCATAGCGTGATTATGCCTTGTTCCTTTATTTATCATATTTGAATGTTGCATATATCTGAATGTTGCAAACTGTTCCATGGCATGGTTATGACATGTTTCTCTTTGTGTTGAATGATGTTTACCATTGCAAGTTTATGGTTATCCATATGCCTATTTTTGATATTTGGAGATGCATGAAGTGAATGAGCTTGTCATATAGATGCATAGACCAAGACTGAGCCATCCTATTATTTTGTTCAAGCCTGGTCATTGTGGGTAGGCACTGAGCATCATTGTTTTCCAGTAACGACAAAATATTGGTTCGTGAATTACCCTGGTGGCAATTGTCTAAGCCATATTGTGCATCCATGTGTCAAGTTGATGTTAAATTGATGGCTATTTTCTTTAGCTGCTATAAAAGGGTTGGGTATTATAAGGTTTTAGATGAGTTAAAAATATATTATATCTTGTTGTATGAGATTGGCTATAATAACTTAATTCTTGAGCATTCCCATCATAGTTTACGATATTTTATACAGTAACGTCATGTTAGGAAGGATCATTTCTAAAATGTGTTATGTTTTTCGAATGTTGTCCAGAGTTAAGAGAAACAATTTTATTTGGAAACTTATTTAAGATTCACGAAACATTATAATGGAGATTGATACAATAGCATTGATTTAAATCATGTTCATTGATGTATAATGATTTATACTTTAATGAGTTCAAATATTTAGACTAAGATTTGTTTAGTAACTTTTTAAAGGGGCCCACAAAATATTTCCAATGTGGAATGTGATATTAGTGTTGAAGGGGAATCCCTTCGCTATTTAAAAATGTGTTTGATATAAAATGATTTTTAACGAGTTCAAATGTTTGTTGGGTATTTCATGTTCTTTATATTAATTTAAAAATTGACTAATATCTTTTTCAAATGCTAAGTTACTAGTTTAAGCATACTTATTATATAAATTAGATTTTTGCTACATCATAATTGTATTTGTTTCTATGGAAATTTCAAAGTTAGGGTTTACTTCTTATGGAAATATGGTAGGGTTTATTTCTGATGAAAATATGGATTTCATTAATATATGTGTAAAACCAATATACCATTTTACCACTTTTGAAAACTCAAAAAATCTAACTTGATAAGAAAGTCAAGAAAAGACTTCTTTATCCCCATACACATTAAGTCTCGAGGAGGAGACCTATGTATGACTATGTCGCTATTCTCCAGTTGTCAAGGACAGGGTTCCTAGTCATTGAGTGTAACGAGCGTTGGTATGGGACGTCACTCTAGGTGACTAGTCAATTAGAGGTGGTTATAACCACTACTCCATCTGGACTGAGGAGGAGCCTATAAAGAACATGAGTAGAGGGCTACTCATGTTAATGGCAAGTTCAGTTCCAGATAGTTATGGACAGCATTACCATCAGTCTATGAAGTAAAGTGATTATCTAGCCCCAAGCCTTATGATGGCGGTCTCTAATCGAACCACAATGAAAGGCCATAAACTAGCACCAACATACGAATGCTAGCTCCAAATAAATGTGTAAATGAAGGACTATGAGTTCTTCCATATTTGGACAAGGGAAAATAGCGTAACTCATTCAGGTGATATGGGCCCTAAATGAAAAACCCTTTGTCGGATCCCAGTAGACTCAAGCAAGGAGTTAGGGTCCTACGTGGTGAATCGTGGGATGTGGCTGATCCCAAGCACTTAAGACACTAGCTGCAGTGGTGGCCATTCTTGAAGTGCATATCCTTGTATGCCTAACTAATACTAATATGGGTTTTGATATAAGCATGATTTTATTGTAAATGAAATTTTTAAATGATGATTTTGTGCGATCTAATAGTTGGTATCAGAGCCTAGGTTTGTGAAACCTTGGCTGACATAGATATTTTGACAAATATTGTGATGTCAGTTATGGCAGGTACCTCGAGGAGGACTAGCCTTAATCTGTAAGAGAATATTGTAAAGGTCTCGATAAAAGGACCCAGAAGAGTCATAAGGGAGTCAAAAATAGCATAAACTATTGAACCACCATGGAGGGTGGTTAAAAAAGATAAAGAGCCTTTAGCGACAAATGCAACCTCTGGTGATGGGAGTATGGCTCGCATGATTCAACTCATGCAAGAACAACTTAATTAGCAAAGAGAGCTAATGGAGAGCTAGAGGGCTCAAATGAATGATCATATGGAGCAAAAACGAGCACATATGGTCCAACAGTAGGAACTCATTACTCAACAACAAAAAGTTATTGAGAACTTGACACAAAATAAAACAAGCAGTAAAGTAAGTCAGTTGCCTGAGGGATCAACCAAAAGAACTATAGGGGAAGAATTATAGAAATAATTAAAGAAAATAAATATTTCCAAATTTGATAGATGTGGTGATGGTGAGGCAGTCTTAAATTGGCTAAGTGAGGCAGAAGGTTATTTTTCCATACAACCCCTTAGTTATGAAGGAAAGACTACATGGGTAGTGGCTCATTTGGAGGGTCCTGCTAAAATATGGTGGATTACTTATAAGAAAGTTGTACAAAAAGAGGCAATAGATATACCATGGGAGGTATTTGTGAAGGACTTTAAAAATTCATTTCCTTACTGAGTAGTTATTTATTGAAAAACATGCAGAGTTTACAAATCTATGATAGGGTAACATGTCGGTAGTTGAGTACTATCAAAAATTTGTGCAGTTACAAAAATATGCCCCAAAATTTGATGATCAAGAAAAATTCAAAGCACACAAGTTTATTTTAGGTTTGCACCAAAAACTCAGTCAACTTGTAGGAGGAAAGACACCTCAGACTATGACAACTGCCTATGATGCTGCTCGATATTTTGAATCGAGTCAGAAGGAGATAAAGGCTTTTTATCAACAAGATAAGAATAATTCAAGGAAAAGGAAGAATCTTGACCTGAGTCGCAATATAGATCAAAACCACAAATATGGTGATAAGAGCCGAAGCAAGTTTGAAAAAAAAAAAATTCAGGGGTATAGAGGGCAGCCAAATCAAATTAAAAACCAAGAGAGTAAAAACACATACAAAGAGCAAAGTAAAAACGAGAATGAAGGCAAAGAATATGAGAAACAAAAGAATACTGGTCCCAATGCTTATTTTGTATGTGAAGCCTAGGACCACTATGCCGGGTAATGTCCAAAAATAGCTGATCGCGGGAATCCTTCTGGTGAAACAACTCACAAAATTTATGCAGCCACAGGTAACTCTAATCTTGTGGGGCAAAATACTCCATTCTTTATTAAAGGAAAAATAGGCAAGATAAATGTGAACATTTTAATTGATAGCGGTGCTACTGATAGTTTCATTTCTAATAATGTTTTGAGGGATATTGTAGACACCAAAACAGCACCAATCCGATTATGTGACTGCAAACACTGATCTCTTTGACACACACACAGCCCCCAGGGCAGCCCTCAAAGGTCAAACAGTGGTCCTAACCACTTTTATAGCAATTTTGTAAGGTCAAAAGGCAATTTGGCACATTCAGGCACTTTGCTCAGTATTCGTCTCACCCAGGGACGAATTCAAACTGGGATCCGTCTCACCCAGGGATGAATTCTTAATTCATCTTTGGTCAGGACGAATTCCAGGTTTAACGGGCAAAAAGAAGAATGGCGCCAAGTGGCAGCCAAAGACAGTCAATTGATGACTCTTGCCTCGCACGCGTGTGTAGGTGGGCAGATGGGCCGTTAGAGGACTGTCACAAGGGCAGTCATGAAAGCCCAAGTCATGGAGGACTTTCCTCTCTCATGAGAAGACATGACCGCCACATGGCACCTATGACCACCACATGGCGCTTATGCATGCCTCTCCAAAGAGACCCCCCGGGTCTATAAAATGGTGGACTTTTCCCACCCAAAAGGACAAGGAGGAGGCATTTTCAAGCAACGAAGTGCTGCCGATTTGATACCACGCCTTTACCCTTTTGATTTACATTTTCCACATCCTTAATCTCTTTCGCAAGAGAGGTTATTGGGTGGCTATTGGAAGTGTGAATTCAGACCCAAAAACCCGACATTTGACCACTTTAATCCACCAATTTGTCGACAACCCCATCCTAAGAGATTTTGGGCCCATCCCAAGTGGATTGGTGCCAAAATCAAGTTCCAACGGTGGGCGGCCCACTTGGGCGCCCCGCACTTTTTAAGTTTCATTCTAATTTGTTCTTTTGTCATTTGTTCATCTTTCATTTCATTTTATGCTGTCTAGATAGTTCATATGTTCGATTTCATAATGTTTTGATCAGATTTCATCATGTTCTCGTCGCTTTTGTTGTCCCACTAACTTGCAGGTAGCGACGTCAAATTCCCATTGATGGAGGTCAAATTGGGAGAATCCGACCATCTGGGTCATCCCAAAATGCCCCCAATTAGCTAACCCCTATGTTTGTAGGTCATTTGGAGATCTCGAGATGTGACATTTGGACGGCATCATCTCGGCTTTTCATCACAGTCGAATTCGTCCTACCCGAGGATGAATTACAGTCGAATTCGTCCTACCCGAGGATGAATTACAGTAGAATTCATCCTGACCAGGGACGAATTGTAGTTTAGTGTGAATTGGCCGACTGTTTCGATGGCAGTGGCCCTCTGGTAATGTTTTCTGGTCTCTGTCGAGTTTGCAGGTTATTTGGAATCATCTTATTTATCGATTTAGTTAATCTTACACATGCATCTTTCATTAATTTTAGAGAACAAACGTTTCTTATTTGCAGCAGGTGCTACTAACATCTTTGTTGTTTCTTTGATCGTAGGAGGAGCAGCAAAGGTTAAGGACTCATCAACACCAACGACGACAACGTTTTGGCCCGCCCATTTCAAATGTGGGCACGCGGAAGGAGGAACATTAAGTCTTGATTGTAACCAAATTCATTTAACGCTCCTAGCCCCTAAAAAGGGAGGAGGCATCTTTGTAACCGAGATCAAGAGAGTTAAATAAAAGGGCTGTGATTTCTCCATTTTCTTGTATCTCCGTTCAATTCGTCTCTTTCACTTCATGCATTCTACATTTTAGGACTTAAGCGTGTTTGATTTTGAATACATCGCAATTAGTGTTTCTTTCATCCGAAATCTCGTGCTTTCAGTGGCGATCACGGTGGGACCCTGTCCCCTAAATTTTGAGATCACAAAAACTGATTAAAACTTGTGTTTTTGTGCTTACAGGTACCTTTTTCAAATTTTGACTGTTATTCATCTTTGCCTGTGGCGATTACTTTACTGCAATTCGTCTGACCCTGAGACGAATTCTAATTCGTCTCAGACAGGGACGAATTCTGTTCTGTAATTCATCTCACAGAGGGACGAATTTTTGTCTATGAATTTTTAGAGCCGAGGATCGAAACAACGAGGTTTAGGCAGAGAAAGGTAAGGGTTTTAAAACTGTTCTGTTATTTTCTATTTTTCTGTTTCTATTTTTTGTTAATTTTGCCTTCTTAGGGAAAGTTGTTTCTGCCTGTTTCATTTTTTTAATAAAAAGAATCACACACACTTCACGCAACATTTTTAAACCAAGGAGCTGGTCGTAAAACCCCAGCCCTTGATCAAGACCATCGGTGGATTTCATCACCACCTTGGCTTGATTTTGCATCCATTTCCCCGATTGTCACTGTTGTTAGGCGTAAATCCTGACGAAAGCTGATCGAGTGTCATTGGGGTGATTCCCAGTGCACGAGGATAAGTCTTCTATGGTAGGTGTCATTAACAGGACAATCCCCCTTCCGTACCGCCTACGTACCATGTACCATCTGCTCTCACGTACCTATAGTCTCCCTCTCGTAAGGGCGGGTATATAGAGAGGTTGGTATATCGGCCTGGTTGGTATATTGAAGGGGCGACCATCTATGGGAGTCATATGAGCCAACATACTGCATTTAAACGTTCTTCAAAACTTTCAAAAACAAAACAAAATCATCAAAACGCACTAAAACCAGTCTAGGACACACCATTAATCTTTAAAAGAGATAATCACCGTTTGTGTATGTGTGTGTTCATTTCTGCTTAGTGTAACAAAAAAAAAATCAAAAATCATAAACGAAAAGATAAAAATCTGCTTAGCTAGTAGAAAGGTACCACAATGGTGTACACCCGTAGCCAAGCCCAATCAAGGGCAGAAGCTCCGGAAGGTGCACAAGGAGCGGGCACAAGTCGCCTTCACTTTAGCCCTGAAGACTTGGCCATACCGCCTTGGCGGTCTGGGCCACAAGAGAATCCACATCATTCCATGTCTAGGTGGAATTATAGGGACACCCCTCTGGGGGATACGCCCATTCAGAACAGCCCCTTTCGGGAAGAACCTTTATGTGTGACACTCAACGCAAATAGAAGACCGCCTTTAGAGGCTAGATATGAGTGGCCACCATGCAACGAAGCGCTAGAGAGGCACAGTGTCCATGAGGAGAGACAACGTGACTATGGCATCTCTCCTTTGCCTCCCATCATTGTTAGAACTGAAAGACAAAACCCAGAGCGTAGGGCTCTCCACACAGGGCGAGCTAACTCCGCCCGCCCCTTTCACACCCATGAAAGGGAGTACGAGGAAGATCATCGCATTCCTCGAGAGCAATATACAACATGGGAGCCTTGCACTTCCGCACCTGCTAGATATCATGATCACACATTAAGGCCAGAGCCTCAAGTAAATGTCACCAACCTCGATAGAGGGAAGCGACCCATTGAAATCTTGGATCATCATGACCAAGGCAAATACATAGGAGAGGCATACAGGCCTCCTAAGCCCAAGATGGTAGATCAAATTGACTTGGCAGTCGCCAGACATGCCGCCCGCCAAGCCCAGATCATGCGGCTTGAGCAAGATCATCAGTAGTTAGAGCGCTTATACCGCCTTAACAAAGAGCGCATTCAGCATGAAGCAGATGAGCTGCTTTACAAACTACCTGAGAGGGTGCCAACCCCTCACACTCAAAAAGTAGAACAATATGAGAGGTATAATCCCTTGGTGCAGGATAGGTCTCCGTGACCTCGCCAAGCTTTGCCTCCGAGACCCCATAGACCTGAGAGGGAGGCCACTCCCCGAAACAATGATGGGTACCCTCAGCGGGGACTCACTCAGGGTCATAGGTCTCGCCCAGAGACTCCTCAGGAAGTTTATGAGGAGTATGAACCAGAAGAAGAATGGGCCGAAATGCCCTATCAAGGCGGGAGGGCTGCCATTCGGCCACCCCCCATAGGCCTCCAGTCTCCCACAACTCACAACGGGAGCAAACAAAAGAGGAAGAGATTAAATCTTCCGATGCATACAAAGCGCTATTAGAGCGTTTGGAGTCTATAGAGACTAAAGCTTCTGGGCACCAAAAGCCCATGTTACGACAACTCCGTAGTCATCCGGTGCATCCGTCAGTGCCCACACCTCTTTATCCCAAACATTTCAAGTTGCCTCAGTTGGCAGTCTTTAAGGGTGAAGAGGATGCTCAAGAGCACGTGACAAGATTCCTGAGCCAATGCTTTGGCATTCAGGATAATGATGCGTTGTTGCTAAGGACATTCATAACCACATTCGTAGGTCCTGCCTCGGATTGGTTCACACAGTTGCCGAAGCACAACATAAATAACTTGGATCAATTAGTAGATGCGTTCCTAGAATGCTTTGCCTTCAACACCAAGAAGAAGGCATCATTGAGTGATCTGGCCAGCCTCAGGCAATATGAGGAAGAGACAATGGCGGCTTACGGGAATCGATGGAGGGCTCTGCTTTCTAAGCTACCTTACCTTCCCCCTATGTCCGACCTCACACAAATGTTTTCACGGAGTTGTCTGAGATCGATCTCTAGGCTATTGCAACTGCAGCAATACGCCAGCCTAGAAGAAGCTTTGGCGCAAGCCAGAGTTATCGAAGAGATCAAAATACAGGAGGGCAAAATCACCAAGCCCAAAAAGAAAGAGTGGAACAAAAATACTAAGACAGGGACTACGCAACCAAAACCCGCTACGGTTAATCAAGTTGCGATAAATGTCCCCAAGCCTGTGCAAGAAATACAGCCTCAAAAGGCTAATTATCAGGCAGTGCCTCCTAATTATGAAAGAGAAAATAAAAAATAGGAGCAAAATCAGCAGCGTCACCCTAAGCGACAATTCACCCCTTATACGGAGTCCAGGGACTCCCTATTTGACCGCTTGTCAATGGCAAATCTAATCACCCTTCCAGAAATCCAAACCATAGATCCTAACGCTCCCAAGCCTAAGGGATATAGGGAGGATTTATATTGTAGGTTCCACAGGCGAAGGGGACATGACCTAAATGCATGTTGGAAATTCAAGGGATTGATACAAGATTTGATTGATAATCAAACATTGGCAGTGGACAACCCCATAGCACCAAATAATCAGCAGATGGGGGTATTCAAGGACCCTTTGCCTGCCCACGAGGCACAGGAAAAACCTCTTCAGGTCAATGAGGTGCGACAGAATCTCCCCATGCAAGGGTATGTGGGAATGATCAGCATAGTAACCAGGAACAAGAAATACCCAGGAGTTGCCCCTGAGGCAGCTACAAGAGAAGTTCCTTCAACGTCGCAACCTCAACAACACACTGTGCAGTTGCCTCCGCCTAGACCCGAGGTCATGATACGGACCAAACTCACGCAGAGTTTGTGGACTACATCGGCTAGGCTTTCCATCTATGAGCTTATACAGCAGTCAGCGCCCCATCGAGAAGCTCTCATGGAAATTTTGAAAGCCATCGAGTTACAGCCTCACGAAGCGAATTCCTTCAATAACTTCGTGGGACATGTAAAATGATGTACGGAGCCAATCATTACCTTCAGAGAGGATGAAGTTAAAATAGTATCGAATGACATGGCAGATCCACCCTTGCACGTTATCGCGTGGGTCAACGGGATCCCGTACAAGAGAGTGTTGGTAGATACTGGCTCGTCCAGTAACATCATTACCACTACAGCATTAAAACATCTGAAGCTGCCAGCCTCTCATATCATGGCTTCCACATACACACTGCGAGCATTCAACGATGCGATATGCTCGATAGTCGGCACAATTGTTCTACCCGTCCAGGTAGGACAAAAGATGATACCCACATTGTGCCATATTTTGGAAGGCGAGATGGCATACAACATATTGCTAGGGCGACCATGGATCAGGGACATGAAGTGTGTCCCTTCGATAGCTCACCAGTGTCGAAGTATGCATTTGAAGGAGAAGTACATGTAGTCCCGATGGACTTAGAACCCTTCAAATATTGCAATGCAGTACAATTGATGCCGCAATCGACCCTCCCGTCGACGCACTTGGATTTCCAGTTAAATCCATCTAGACAGGGTCCGATGCCACGGGCACCACTGGTGACTAATCCATCAAAACCCCAGCCAGGTGCATCTTCATCATCTGCTCCTTCATTACCAATGCCACCTGTCATGGCTAAATAGAAGGACAAAGGAAAACAGATCCTGGAAGAGGCTCAACCCCTAGAAGAGGTGTTGCCAATGATATCAACTGTCTCAATAGAAGAAATACCTAGCACAATGGAAGCTGAGGCTCCTAATCCACCCAACATGGAATGGACTCAGGAAGGCCTTCCATTTCCTCCCTCTCAATCATCAACAATTACTGTTGAAATAGCCAGTACGGGCCTGGGGGAATATCTAGTGCAGAATGTTGTAGCAACGCCCGCGCTAGAATCAGTGCAGGACATGGGGAGACCTCGCCTTCCCATAGGGATAGTTGTTCCTTTAGGTTACCCACCAAACCAGACAAATTTTGTGTATGGGGGCCTTGATCATGGTATCGAACCATGCAAGCAAAAGGACGAGGACGAAGAGCCTTTTGCTAAAAATGTCAATTATCTGTCGAACCCGGACTTCGCTCTGAGATATCTCGGCCAATGCAATTGGCACGGATACGGGTTAGGTAGGTATGAGCAAGGGGTGCGTGTCCTTTGCCAGCCAAGATATCAAATGCCTTATGATAAGTCGGGAGTAGGGTTCAACCACCCCCTGCCCTTAGACATCTTGGTGGAAAACATGCAAGGCCTAGGAATAGGCAACAAGGGTGGATTGGCATCAGATCCTTATGCCAACCCAAACACAATGTACACATTGGGAGATTATCTCCCATGGTCAACAACCACCCTTGGTAACATCAATAACCCTTCTCCGTTGATAGAGAGAGGTGAAAGTTCGGACACTAACTTCCAAGGAGAGCATAAACAGTGTCCAGATATCTTTTTGAAATTGTTCCCTTTAGAGGTTCCAATTGAACGAGTGCAATGTCAAGAGAATCAGGTCCCCCCACCGAGTGTGGAACAACCGCAATGGGATCAGATTAATTTGCTCGAACAAGATGAGCATAATATGTCGCAGACAGCTGTCGAGGCCAACGAGGGCCTTTGGATCATCGACAATGATTACGAAGATGAAACTGAGATGGAATATCTTAATCATGCATGACGACACAATCACCCTGTAACCCATGAAGAACTGATGGCACAACTAGGCATAAGGTTAGGGCATGAATGGTACGTAGACCCAGCAGGGTGGGACCAAGTGTTGGATCCATGGCTCCAAGTTTACGACGAGCACCGTCCACCCCGAGACCCTATAATGACATCAGTGCCGAGGGAAGACCCTGTCTTCCTATCAACACATAGGGCCGATCCGTTCATGCCCGTCCCTACAGAGCCAGATCCAGAGCATAGGGAGCATCCAGAATGTTCGAGTTATCACACCCACGGTAATGGAGACCAAATTCATTTCATCCACATGATCTCCATTGATTTGACCGCACCCATCCGCAATCCGGCCGATCCAGCATGGTCATTGCATCTAGACATAGATGCCATCGACTGGGATCGCGTCAATTCACCGCTCTCCCCATCAGAGTATTGGCCTTTCGATAAAATGCCTCATTTTACCCCAGGGACAACTCAGGATATTTTTCAGGCTGAAGAGGGACCCGAGGTTCCAAACGCAGATTTAAACTCAGCTAATGATATCCATTTGATCCCGACTCCACATCAGTTGGAGGACGGATCCCACATGTCAGTCGAGGAGACGACCGACGTAGACATCGGCTTAGATCCAATGAATCCATAGATTATCAAGTTAGGGGTAAGCTTATCCCCTGAAGAGCAAGCCGACTACATTGCCCTTCTCAAAGAGAAGAAGGATTTTTTTGCATGGTCTTATAGAGACATGCCGGGGCTAGATCCGTAGCTAGTCACGCATAATCTAACGCTTGACCCGACAATCAAGCCGGTTAAGCAAAAACTACGTAAGATGCACCCAAAAGTGGCCTTGATGGTCAAAGATGAATTGCAAAAGTTGTTGGATGCACAGTTTGTCATCTGCGTGGATTATCCGCCATGGCTGTCCAACATGGTGCCCGTCAAAAAGCCCGATGGGAGGATTCGCATATGCACTAATTTTTGAGATCTAAACAAAGCGAGTCCTAAGGATGATTTCCCCTTGCCAAGCATCGACGCGTTGGTAGATGCTACAGCAGGTCATGAAATGCTATCCCTCATGGATGGTTTCTCGGGATACAATCAGATTCGTATCAATCCTGAGGATCAACTCAAAACGGCATTCACAATGCCTTGGGGGACATTTTGTTATAAGGTCATGCCTTTTGGCCTTAAAAATGCTGGCGCCACCTACCAACGTGCCATGACATACATCTTCCATGATTACATGCATAAAACTTTGGAAGATTACATGGATGATTTGTTAGCCAAGTCTCTTTTGCGCTCGGATCATCTCGATGACTTAAGCAAGATCCTCGATCGCCTCATGGAGCATAAGGTCGATTGAATCCCAAGAAGTGCGTATTCGGCGTCACATCTAGAAAACTCTTGGGTTTTATAGTCTCAAAGCGAGGCATCGAGGTGGACCCAAAGAAAGTCAAGGCAATCCTTGAAATGGCTCCCCCAACTACTATTAAGCAGCTCAGAAGTTTGCAAGGAAAGGTCACGTCGATTAAGCGCTTCATAGCGCAGCTATCTGACAAGTGCCGACCCATGAACAAATTATTGCACAAGGGGGTTACATTTCACTGGGATGACGAGTGCCAGTCAGCCTTTGATGACATCAAACAATACTTGGCTTCGCCACCAGTATTGGCACCACCTAGACCAGGAGTGTCGTTCTACTTATACATCTCAGCTATGAGGTGGCACTGGGCGCCATGCTGGCCCAAAAGAATGAACTTCACAAAGAATAGGCTACTTACTATCTTAGCCGCACCCTGGTCAGTTATGAACTTAACTATGCATACGTCGAGAAACTCTGCTTGGCAGTGGTGTTTGCTACCAAGAAGCTATGCCACTACATGTTGAGCAACACTACGTATGTTGTGTCTAAGGAGAATCCATTGCGATACATGATGAGTCGTACTTATCATAGTAGTCGCACGGCAAAATGGATCATGTTGTTGATGGAATTTGACATAGAGTTTATTGGACAAAAATCTATCAAAGGACAGGTCATAGCCGATCAACTAGCAGAGGCTCCTCTTGAAGATGATCAGCCTCTAGTCATAGAACTACCCGATGATGGGGTCTTCCATGTCTCAGAATCGCCAGATTCTGATGAGCCTGAGTCACAGGCCGACATAACCTTATTTTTTGATGGTTCTAAGTGTGAGCAAGGTGGTGGCACGGGAATAGTATTCTTCACACCGTAGGGCGCTCCAATGCCCCTGTCATTTAAATTAAATTTCCCATGCACCAACAATAATGCAGAGTATGAAGCCTTGCTCATAGGTCTTCAGACAACAATCACCATGAACATCAAATGACTGAACATCTTTGGTGATTCGTTGTTAATTGTCAATCAAGTCAAAGGGGTATACCAATGCAAATGCCCAGTTCTGCAGGCTTATAAAGCCCTTGTGGACAAATTCTTGGCAAAACTTGAATGGTACGACATCGAGGCACTCCCTCGATCATCGAATCATTTTGCGGACACAATGGCCTCCTTGGGGTCACTAATCCCGCAAGACCTTTCTGGTGATATGACAACCATTCAAGTCAAAACCCTATCGCAATCCATGATGGAGCGTGCAAGCTCTGACTTGACGTCAGGAATCCACATGATCCAGATTGAACCATCCTCGGATAAGTTCTCTCGAATCCACGATCATCTGAAACATGCCAACTAGGGGTCCTTGTTCTCCCCTACTCCCATTAATAGCAACACAACGCTGTTCTTACAAGTTCTATCCCACTCAACATTTGTTAGGGATGAACTTCAAGAGGGATTGGTTGTTCATACTATCAAGGTTTTCGATCAACAGGACTGGTATTTACCCATTAGAGACTACCTCAAGTTAGGTAATCTCCCGCTTGGATTGACGCATGCCGCAAAATGAACATTCAAGCAGAAAGTGGCTAAGTATGTCTTGATAGGAGACATTTTGTATCATCATAGCTATGAAGGGATCCTCCTTCGTTGCTTGGACCAACAAGAGTCCACTTGGGCAGTCGCCCAAGCGCACGATGGTACATGTGGTGGCCACTTCAGTGGTATGGCCATCGCAAAGCGCATTCTTCGCATGGGCTATTATTGGCCATCTTTAGAGCGAGATTGTTGCGCATATGTCAAGAAGTGCGTGAAGTGTCAACATCATGCCAATTTGATGCACGTACCTTCCCGGGCCTTGCAGACGATCCGGTCTGCTTGGCCATTTTCGTAGTGGGGCTTCGATCTAATTGGAAAGATCTCCCCTGCGTCGTCGAGCCGTCACACGTTTATCATAACGGCCACAGAGTATTTTACCAAGTGGGTGGAAGCAATTCCGCTGACCTCTACGATAGGACCCCGCATTGTGGAGTTCATTTTGCATAACATCATATGTCGTTTTGGTATTCCATCCAAAATAATCTCGGATAATGGGCCACCATTCAAGAACAAAGACGTGCGTGCTTTGACCACAAAGTACAAAATTCAGCATAGTTTTTTGACACCCTATTATCCGTAGGCAAATGGGCAAGCAGAGGCGTCAAACAAAATGCTAGTTGCCATCCTTAAAAAGATGGTCATAGACAGTCATAAGGATTGGCACATCCAAATTCCACTTGCCCTTTGGGCTTATCGCACTAGCATTCGGACGCCCACTGGGGCTACTCCATTTTCGCTCGTGTATGGCTCCGAGGCAGTCATGCCTCTAGAGTTGGAAATTCCTTCCCTACGCATATCAATGCAAGAGTTCATCAATGATGACGCTGCACGGTAGGCCCGGTTAGACCAACTTACGTTGCTTGACGAACGACACGTTAATGCTCTCGAGCACTTACGTATCTATCAAGAGCGACTTAAGAAAGCTTACAACATGAAAGTTCACCTAAGGGACTTTCGGGTTGGTGATTTGGTTTTGAAGGAAAACCAACAGAACTCTAGTTTGCCGTCCCACCTAAGGGACAAGTTCATGGCAAATTGGTTAGGTCCATATGTCATTGATAGCAAAATAGGACCCGAGACGTACCGGCTAGCCTCTCTTGACGGAATCAAGGAAACAGAACCCTTGAATATCAGTCATTTGCGACCATTCTATATCTAAGAGAGCCATATCCCAAAAATGCTCCAAGGATTCCTAAAATCGCTTGGTCAATCCCAAAAATGCTCCAAGGATTCTTAAAATCGCTTGGTCAATCCAAAAATGCTCCAAGGATTCCTCAAATCGCTTGGTCAATCCAAAAATGCTCCAAGGATTCCAAAAATCGCTTGGTCAATCCAAAAATGCTCCAAGGATTCCATAAATCGCTTGGTCAAACCAAAATGCTCCAAGGATTCTCAAATCGCTTGGTCAACCCAAAAATGCTCCAAGGATTCCAGCAATCGCTTGGTCAAACCAAAAGCTCCAAGGATTCTAGCAATCGCTTGGTCAACCCAAAAATGCTCCAAGGATTATCGTAATTCTTGGTCAACCCAAAAAGCTCCAAGGATTCTCGCAATCGCTTGGTCAACCCCAAAAAGCTCCAAGGATTCTCGCAATCGCTTGGTCAACCCAAAAAGCTCCAAGGATTCCCGCAATCACTTGGTCAACCCAAAAAGCTCCAAGGATTCCCGCAATCGCTTGGTCAAAAGAAAAAATCATCAAAAATAACAAAAATTTGCATCTCATTTCTAGGCATGCTCAAATTCATCAATACAAAGCTCTTCTCGCATCTCATCTTCATATTCACAAAAAAATCAATCCATCAAAAATACAAAAATATGTAGCTGCATTAAGCATCACACCCATACATTGCATATTTGTGGTCGTACAGGTCAAAGGCACCATAGACTGTAATTATTCTGCTAGTCCATCTTGTTCCATAATTTTCCATTTTACAAAACAAACAAACAAACGCCATTTACTGTTGTTTACCACAATAGAGTCAGTGGTCTTATAATGTATCAAGAGTTTTCATCTTTCAGTCATCATTTTGCTTTCTAGCCACGTACTGTACCAAGTCAGAGAGATTTTACGAAGGTAGAGTTCTACTTGAAATACGCCTTGTTACGTAACATCCTATCACAAGCTAAAACACATAAAACAATTCCTAAGTTGTATGAACGAAAGATGAAACCTGCATAGTAATCTAGGTCACCATAAGCGAAACGGTTATCTTGCTTATCCCCTTGTGTAAATGACCCAAAGAATGTTGAGAGTTGGCAAAAGGACAAGCATCCTCCCTACCCAATTCCCCAAGAATCCCAAAATTCTCTATAGTTGCAAAACATCAAAAATTTGCAAACGTCAAAACTCCAAAATTTGACATCACCACAAAGTGCACACATCAAAAAGCACATACAATAGTGATTCTCATCACTAAAATCCAAATCCCTTGCTCAAAAGAAAAATATATAAAAATAAACAATGATTTTTATCACTACAATCGAGCAAGTATCCCAATACAATTGAAGAAAAGAAGGGAGTCGAACTTGAATCCCTGGAACTCTCAGCATTTCGACAGGTCATGAGGTAAGCCTCGATACGGTTTGGTTGATGACCTATTGGTCATCGGCGGTAAACCTCCCGCATGACGATATATCTGTCACATTAACTTGTGTACAGATCAATGTTTGCATGTGGATGAGCTAGCTTATGGTATCCTAGAAAACACCGTAGATTAATCTGACTAAATACAATAAAGGAGTTAGTGGAGCTAATTAGGTGATCCTCAGTACAGGTTCGGTTGAAAGCCCATCTGACACTGGCGGTATCTTGATAAATACCACATAAATGAACTCAATTGCACACACAGGGATGTGAAATAACTTGGTCAAAAACAAGTCCGATTCATACCTTGTTCAAAAGTCTTGTAAGATAAAGCACAATCGTGGCTAGTGAGTTAAAACCGTCCGAGTCTCAAAAAACCTTAGCTACATTTCTAAACCAACTGCGCTACTTTTCATCCTTACAATACCATCAAAAAATACAAAAAAAGGAAAACCACATGTATACATACAAAGTCATTTATTACAGCAATGGCTTAAAAACAAAATAAACAAAGTCCTAAACAGTCTATGGTGCCCTAACCAAACATCACAAATTCCATTCATCCACTTCATTCTTGCATATCACATATAAATCAAAAACACTTGCATTCATCATAACATATGCATCCATCAAAATAAATTAACATGCATACATCCATATTCATCAACCATCATACATAAGATCAAATCATCACATGTGCATAAACAAAATAAAGTCGGTATATATATATATCATCAAAAAAAATGCTCGTAGGCTACAAAACTGGTCCTCTGACCCCGCAATCACATAACAAAACCACCCAACCTAAGGCGTCGGCCACCATGATCACGCAGGATCGGTGCGACGGGAACTACCCCCTGTGGTGTGGGTCCTATGGGACCCCGTAGGGCGGCTACTGCTAGCCCCAACATCATGCCTACTGCCGCCTCCCTCATCCAATCGCCTACGATGAGATGATGCTGACTGCTCAGTAACACTGTCCCTCGTCCGACGTGAAGATCCACCTCCCGAAGGCTCAGGTACCCGCCCCCCAAGGTGGATGATCTCCCCCTCCAAATCCATCCGATGTCGGCACCACTCTGCCTCCCGCCTATGGTACATCATGACTACATCGTCATGCTGTGCCAGCTGCACTCGTAAGAGATCCCTCTCCCGTGCAGCATCAGTATCACCCTCCTGCTAGTGAGGCGCCACCCGTGCACTCTCCCACTCTGCTAGCCGAGCCCGTAGGAGATCCCTCTCCCATAGCGCATCCCCCAACTCCTCATCTCGCCTCCGTAGCAGCTCCGCCAACTATGCATTCTCAGTGCGTACCCTAGACTCTATGTCCTCCACATACGTCGAAGGCATGGGACTCTCTAGAATAGCAGCCTGCTCTGGCTCCCACTGCTCTGCCATGTCCTGCATCTCCGGCTGATCCGGAGCCCCCAAATCCACATCAACACCCTCCACCTCCACCATGTCCTCCAAAGGAGCTCCCCAATCATCCCTTGGTGCCTCAGCACCCTCCCCGCCCATCGTTGCCACCTCCGTGCCTCCTAGTGGCCCCTCTCCCCGCCATCGTCATAGTACCCACCACTGGTCGTACTCTGTAGTAGTCTCGACGTCATCCATGTCCGGGACGTCGATCATCGCATCTGAATCCTCACCCAATGGCATGATGATCGGTCGGTCTAGAGTCCTCTCATCCCCCGATGTCGATAGACCACGGGCTCACCAAGCAACCCCTGGCGCACCCCAAACTATCATGTAACTCGACTGTACGAGAAGAACTCATGCTCGGTCCCATGCCGCCCAATCAACCACCGCTCTCTACGTACCTGTTGGAGCCACTCTCCAGCCTCCGGCCAGGCTGGACAGTCCCGATAAGGATGCCAAACCACCTCCCCGAGAGTGAGCCGAGAGAAGGTATCGACATAGTGCCCTACGACACCTACCCACCGTCGACTCTGTCCCTGCTCTCCGGACCGCCACCACAGAACTGCATACCCTATCTCCTTATCCTCCATCACCACCCGAGTCATCCATGGTAACCCGGTTGGCCTCTCAACTGCTATGTGCTGCCAACCCCAGCACTGCAATAGATAACTATAGCTGATCCCCTTCCACCGCCGACAGCGGACCTCATACAGCTCCCCATAGAGCTGTGCCAACAATGTCTGTCCCCATCTCAAGATAAGCGGTGCCTCTATCGGGCACTCTACCAACTGCCAAACCAAATCCAGCAGGTTCCATGGGAACCTCGCACTTGAAGAGTCAGGTAATAGCATGTTGGAAATGAGGCCCATAAGGAATGCGTGCCTCACTCCCAACACCCCCTCTCCTCCCACCATCTGACCAAAATCCCACCAATATGGCAGTCGCCCTCTGCCCTCTCCAGTGGCTCCTCCACACCCAGCTCCTCCCCATGCCCGAAGCATCTCGTCAGTACAGCCGTCCGCTGATCACGCGGCGATGTCCTGATGGGCAGTCCATCTATCGAAATCCGTAGAAGCCGATAGATATCCTCCAAAGTAATAGTCATCTCCCTTGTCGGGAGATGGAAGGTGTTGGTCCACGGATCCTAGAGATTGATCAGGGCCATCAAATAGGCCTGATCCATGACCACTGGCTCTAGTCGAGCCACCTGCTTGAGCCCAAGGGCATCAAGCCACTCCCAATCAGCCTCAGTCAGCGCCCCATGCGCTTCAGCAAAAGCAATGGATACACGGTACCGGCTCCTAACAACCTGCAAAAGAAAACAATTCAAAAAAATTAAAATCATGGAAAAGAACTGTACAACAATAACATGCATATACAACATTGCCTATCAATGTACAGCCAAAAAAAAAAAACAAACAAAAATTCAAAAAAATTAAATTTTCAGTTCTAGGGTTTTCTAATCCTACGATTAATTTAAAACAAAAAAACAAAAATTAAAAAAATTAAATTTTTAGTTCTAGGGTTTCTAATCCTAACTGATTAATTTAAAACAAAAACAAACAAAAATTAAGAAAAAAATTAAATTTTTAGTTCTAGGGTTTCTAATCCTAACTGATTAATTTAAAACAAAAACAAACAAAAATTAAGACAAAAATTAAATTTTTAGTTCTAGGGTTTCTAATCCTAACTGATTAATTTAAAAACAAAAATTCAAAAAATTCAATTAATTTTTCAATTCTAGGGTTTTTAATCCTAACTGATTAATTTAAAACAAAAACAAACAAAAATTCAGACAAAAATTAAATTTTCAGTTCTAGGGTTTCTAATCCTAACTGATTAATTTAAAAAATAAATATAAAAACAAAATTTAAAAAATTAATTTTTCAAGTCTAGGGTTTCTAATCCTAACTGATTAATTTAAAAACAAAACAAAAATTCAAAAATACAAACATTGAGTCTTAGGGTTCACGTTCAGTTTATCCTAGGGTTTAGTTGAAGAAAAAATTCTTTACCTAGATTTTGCGCTACGTTTAGTTGTACACTAAGTCCTAGTTGTCTTAAGCTCAGTTTCAGGGTTTAAGTTTTAAAAAATATTGAAAAATAACATCACAAAAACAATTAAACAAAACAATTGCAATTTTAAACAAAAAGTAATAAACTCTAGGGAGCACTTACTGGTCTCGCTTCGGCTCCGCCGCTCGATCCGGTTTGTGCACTCATGATGGCAGGGAAAATCTCGACAGTGCTTCGCTTCACGTAATTAACTTCCTCCTCCCCAGAGCTCCAAATCGCAAGAAAAATCAAATGCAAATGAGCCCAAACCCTAGTTTTGCACCTTAAATAAGCCTTTTGAGCTGGAATTCATCCTTTACTGGGACGAGCGCTCTGGTTAGCGCTCGTCCCACCCAGGGACGAATTCTAAAGCTGGAATTCGTCCCACCATGGGACGAATTCAGGCAAAAACTTCAAAAACATCAAAAAATGAACTAAAATGCACTAAAACAGATAATAAACTTGCCCGATAAGAGTGCTGTTGCACTTGACATCCCGGGCATGCAAAACCGACGTTGGGGTCACAAATTGTCATTATCCTACTCCCTAAGAAGGCTACCATAGCCGGACCGCTCCACGGGAAGACGGATTTTCACCAATTTCAGCCACAAAAAGCATCGCAAAAAGGGTTACCACCCACCAAAAATAGGTCTAAATGTCGGAAAATTGCATATGCTTAACGCTAAAACCATCTAAAGGCACCCTTGCACAAGTCATCTTGGGTCAAGCGACTCGTCGCTTTTCTCACGAAGGTCATTCCCTCATCGATTCGTCGCTTGAGGGGGTAGTCACACTTAGTCACCAATCAACAAACACACACCCAATCAAGGCAATGACATGCATTCAAAGAATCATTGACAAAGACAATTACGCTCCTGCTTGGGGCAGTAAACAAGCAACAATCACAATCTGATCAGATCACTTGGCATTTTGTGAATCATGAACACAAGGTTCCCCCCGTGGACAAAAGGTTGCGCCCTTTGCCTATTCATGACTGATCAATGTCCAAGCTCAAGTCACACCTCACCAAAATAGGTTAATACTTGAAATTGAGTGCCTTCGCTCGTCGAAGCAAGGATTCAAGAATGCATGCCCTTTCCATACTTGGGGCATCAAAAGTTGGTTAGGTTACCGAGAAACCCTAATCATTAGTGCTTTGGTTATCTATTTTTGCTCAGCGCTGCGCCATGCACAACGCATCCCAAAAAGGGGCATCTATAGACACCAAAACAGCACCAATCCGATTATGTGACTGCAAACACTGATCGCTTTGACACACACACAGCCCCCAGGGCAGCCCTCAGAGGTCAAACAGTGGTCCTAACCACTTTTATAGCAATTTTGTAAGGTCAAAAGGCAATTTGGCACATTCAGGCACTTTGCTCAGTATTCGTCTCACCCAGGGACGAATTCAAACTGGGATCCGTCTCACCCAGGGACGAATTCTTAATTCGTCTTTGGTCAGGACGAATTCCAGGTTTAACGGGCAAAAAGAAGAATGGCGCCAAGTGGCAGCCAAAGACAGTCAATTGATGACTCCTGCCTCGCACGCGTGTGTAGGTGGGCGAGATGGGCCGTTAGAGGATCTGTCACAAGGGCGATCATGAAAGCCCAAGTCATGGAGGACTTTCCTCTCTCATGAGAAGACATGACCGCCACATGGCACCTATGACCACCACATGGCGCTTATGCATGCCTCTCCAAAGAGACCCCCTGGGTCTATAAAATGGTGGACTTTTCCCACCCAAAAGGACAAGGAGGAGGCATTTTCAAGCAACGAAGTGCTGCCGATTTGATACCACGCCTTTACCCTTTTGATTTACATTTTCCACATCCTTAATCTCTTTCGCAAGAGAGGTTATTGGGTGGCTATTGGAAGTGTGAATTCGGACCCAAAAACCCGACATTTGACCACTTTAATCCACCAATTTGCCGACAACCCCATCCTAAGAGATTTTGGGCCCATCCCAAGTGGATTGGTGCCAAAATCAAGTTCCAACGGTGGGCGGCCCACTTGGGCGCCCCGCACTTTTTAAGTTTCATTCTAATTTGTTCTTTTGTCATTTGTTCATCTTTCATTTCATTTTATGTTGTCTAGATAGTTCATATGTTCGATTTCATAATGTTTTGATCAGATTTCATCATGTTCTCGTCGCTTTTGTTGTCCCACTAACTTGCAGGTAGCGACGTCAAATTCCCACTGATGGAGGTCAAATTGGGAGAATCCGACCATCTGGGTCATCCCAAAATGCCCCCAATTAGCTAACCCCTATGTTTGCAGGTCATTTGGAGATCCCGAGACGCGACATTTGGATGGCATCAACTCGGCTTTTCATCACAGTCGAATTCGTCCTACCCGAGGACGAATTACAGTCGAATTCGTCCTACCCGAGGACGAATTACAGTCGAATTCATCCTGACCAGGGACGAATTGCAGTTGAGTGCGAATTGGCCGACTGTTTCGATGGCAGCGGCCCTCTGGTAATGTTTTCTGGTCTCTGTCGAGTTTGCAGGTTATTTGGAATCATCTTATTTATCGATTTAGCTAATCTTTTACATGCATCTTTCATTAATTTTAGAGAACAAACGTTTCTTATTTGCAATAGGTGCTACTAACATCTTTGTTGTTTCTTTGATCGCAGGAGGAGCAGCAAAGGTTAAGGACTCATCAACACCAGTGGCGGCAACGTTTTGGCCCGCCCATTTCAAATGTGGGCACGCGGAAGGAGGAACATTAAGTCTTGATTGTAACCAAATTCATTTAACGCTCCTAGCCCCTGAAAAGGGAGGAGGCGTCTTTGTAACCGAGATCAAGAGAGTTAAATAAAAGGGCTGTGATTTCTCCATTTTCTTGTATCTCCGTTCAATTCGTCTCTTTCACTTCATGCATTCTACATTTTAGGACTTAAGCGTGTTTGATTTTGAATACATCGCAATTAGTGTTTCTTTCATCCGAAATCTCGTGCTTTCGGATATACCTATGAGACCTAGTATCATGGCAAAAGGGTGGCAAGTGGAATATGGCTCGGGATAAACCTATCAAGTTAACCAATGCCTGTTTGAGTCACAAATAGAAATACCCCAAGGGAGGATTAACTGGCATTTATATGTAGCTCCCTTACATGCCTTTGACATAATTCTAGGAATAGATTAGCTTAAGGCTCATAAGGCTATACTAAATTTTGAAGAAATATGGATGGATTATACTAGTGATAATAATCAATGAATCTGCATTTACTGTAATGGAGCATATTTTGAACCCCAAATGATAAGTTGTATGCAGGCCAAAAGGGCTTGCAATAAAGGATGTAGATTATATGTAATAAAGATGAACAAAAAAGAAGAAAATGACTCAATTTCAGCATTGTATCAATAGTATCTAGTACTGGGAGAATTTAGAGATGTATTTCCTAAAGATCTACCTAGATTACCACCCAAGAGAGTTTGACTTTTCTATTGAACTGGTGCCAAGAGCAACCTCGGTAGTTCGAGCACCCTACCGAATGACACCACTAGAATTACAAGAGCTCAAAATACAACTATAGGATTTATTGAAAAAAAGACATATTAAACCCAGTGCGTCACCCTGGGGAGCACCTATGCTGTTTGTCAAAAATAATAATGGATCCTTAAGATTATGCATCGATTATAGAATGTTAAATAAGATGAAAATAAAAAATAAGTATCCATTACCAATAATTTATGACTTGTTTGATCAACTTAAGGGAGCCACTATCTTTTCTAAAATTGATCTTAGGTCAGGATATCATCAGTTAAGAATTAGAGAAGAGGATACCCATAAAACTGCTTTTAGAACAAGATATGGGCACTATGAGTTCACAATTTTATCATTTGGGTTGACTAATGCACCAATAACTTTCATGAATTTAATGAACAACGTATTTCGAGAACAACTGGATCAATTTGTACTCATATTCCTAGATGATATTCTAATTTACTCTTGGAGTAAAGAGGAACACGATGAGCACATGAAAATAGTGCTTGAGATACTCAAGAAAAATCAGTTGTATAGAAAATTGTCTAATTGTGAATTGTATACACCGTAGGTGCAATATTTGGGTCACATAGTTTCAGCAGAAGGTATAGCTGTAGATCCTAAAAATATAGAAGCCATAGTTGATTGGCCAACTCTGACTAATGTATCTGAAGTAAGGAGTTTTATGGGCATGGTCGGTTATTATTAGAGGTTCATAAAAGGGTTTTCAAAAGTGGCCTATTCCATAACTAATTTACAAAGAAAAGGAAAAGTATTTAAGTGGACAAAATAGTGTGAGGATGCTTTCAGAACCCTAAAGGAAAAATTGACAACTACACCGATACTGAAGATACCGAATCTGCAAAAATCATTCACTGTATGCACTCATGCATCATTGGAAGGGTTAGGGGGAATTCTATTACAAGAAAAAGCTAGCGTGGCCTATGAATCCTTAAAACTCAAAAAGTATGAAATATTTTATGCCACTCATGACTTAGAGTTAGCATCGGTAGTTCATGCCCCAAAAATTTGAAGACATTATCTACTGGGAAAATATTTTAAACTGAAAACTGATCATCAAATCTTAAGATATATATTTACTCAACCTTTACTAAATGCTAGGCAGCGAAGATGGATGGAATTTTTGGCTGAATATCATTTTGGCATAGAATATATCAAAGGAAAGGAAAATAAATTAGTAGATGCACTTAGTAGGAGAAGACATATAGTTGCTATCACAAGTTGTCAATATGATCTCAAGAAACAGATTGTGGAGTTACAAAGGATTGATGAGTTTTTCCAGACCTGCCATGATAAGATTGAGCAAGGGATCAATCGGCATGGATATTATGGCATAAAAGAGAATTTGGTATATTTTCATAATAGGGTTATAGTACCCGATGATGACAAGCTTAAAAGAAGTATTCTGCATGAAGCCCATTATGCTCCCTCTTCTACACATCCAAGAGTAGTCAAGATGAGAGAAAATCTAAGGAAAGACTATTTCTGGCCTGGAATGAAAAAGGATATTGTGCAATTTGTTGTCAGATGCCTTGAATGCCAAAAGGTTAAGGCAGGACATCAGCATCCAGGAGGAAGACTATACTTATTTGAGGTACCTGAACATAAGTGGCAGGTTATAACTATGGATTTTATTGTGGGACTTCTGAAAACCTGTTTACAGCATGATGTCATATTTGTAGTAGTGGACAAGTTAACTAAGGTAGCGCATTTCATAGCAGGCAATATTCATGATGATGCTTCAGCTATTGCTCAGAAGTTTGCACAGGAAATAGTAAGGTTACATGGTTTTCCTGAAGTGATAATATTTGATAGGGATTCACGTTTCACATATGAGTTTTGGCAAGCCTTGCACCGAGACTAGGGAATGAGGCTTAATATTAGCATTGCATATCATATAGATATGGATGGACAGACTGAGAGGGTCAATCAAGTGCTCGAGGACATGCTACGCATGTATTGTAGACCATCAAAGAAAATGGGAAGATTATCTCTTCATGGTGGAATTTTTTTATAATAATAGCTATCATACCACGTTGGGCATGGCCCCATTTAAGGCTCTGTATGGGCATAGGTGCAAGACACCATTAACGTGGGATAACCTAGACAATCGAGATATTATCGGAATAGAAGCTATCAAGCAAATGGAAAACCAACTGAAGGAAATTCGTCAGCGACTACGTGAAGCCGCTCATCGAAAGAAAAGTTATACTGATTTAAAAAGACTACCCCATGAATTTTTTTTAGGAGACAAAGTTTTCCTTAGAATCAAACCCACTAAGAGCTCTATCAAGTCCTCCAAATTAAGTCCTATATTTGTTAGACTCTTTGAGATAACCATGAAAATTAGTCCCATTGCTTATAAACTTGCACTGCCGACCAACTTGTCCAAAATCCGCAGTGTCTTCCATGTTTCTCTCCTTCGTAAATATGTTGCTGACCCATATCACATTATGGATACCACTCATTTACAGATGTCGGACCCCCAACTCATTGAAGTGTGACCTATCAAAATTTTGAGGTATAGGACTAAGTAACTCCAAAAAAGAACTGTGGACTAGTTTCGAGTCCATTGGGACCAGTATTCCAAAAGGAATGCTACATGGGAAGATGTATCTAAAATGAAAGATCAATTTCCTCATTTTTTTGATCACTTTATTGGAATCTGAAGATGAAATGAACAATGTTACATTTTTAAAACAAACTATTTTATGATGTAATTGTGCATATCATTTTGGTTATTGTATACATGGCATTGTTGTAATACTTTTATATCTATGAAATTGTGCTTTTATTATTTGCTGCTAACACAAGGACTATGTTAATTTTAAGGGGGGAAGTATGTCACATCCCCACTATTAGTAATTAATTTACTTGGAAGAATGTGATTCTACGGTTAGTAATTGTGGTGCAGGTGCAGGCTCGAGGACCAATAGAGACGAAAGCACCCACCCCTTTGATCGAGGAAGAAGAACGAAATCACTAGGTAAGTGGTTATGATGCCACCATTGGTCCATGGGTACATGGAATCCCACCGTAGGTCTGCATTGCATTACATTTTGCTTGTCATACTAACTGAATGACTGCATGCTGGTGTTTGATTTGCCGATTTTGATGTTCTTAAGTTTTGTCATTTTAAAATATATAAAAATAAAAATAAAAATAAAAATAAAATAAAAATAATGATAACTGCATTATGAGTAAATAATAATAAATAGGAAATTAAAAATAAATAAAAAACTTAATCTAAAAGGCATACTTCATAGGAAATATATGAGGGAAATATAGCATATAATATGGTATAACAATATAAAATAAACTTAAGATAATAACTTAAGTTAGGGACCCTAGTGAAAAATCTCTTGTATCATCCATGATGTCAGAAGGCCCTTCATCGTTACGTGGAATTTGAATACACACTCTACCTGGCGGAACAGCTTGACATGCCTCCTCTCTATTCATCAGTTGAACATTTAAAATGTTGCAAGATGTTTAGAATAGCCATGGATCGAATATTCATTCCATTATCACCATAGCTACTGGTAATATTGATTTACATGGGGATTAAAGTGGAGGTGGTTCACAACAGTTGAAGAAGAGCCACGCTATAAAAGGTTGGGACCTCTGTTTCCATTATAGTTTAAGGAGAATTTGATTTACGTAATTGTTTATGAATTAAGCTTGTATGCTATAAGTTTTCACATTGTGTTAAATGTGAAGTAAATGGTAACGATGTATAAGGAAATAAAATGGTTAAACATATCTGCTCTATTTTGTTATACAAATTAATAATTTGGGTGAAAATTTAGTTGAGTTCGAAGAAAGCTATAAACATGCTCAATTGCGAATAGAAACTTGTTTATGTTTGTTTAATTTACCAACACTGAAGGATGTTTTTAAAAGAAACTCGCTAACAAAATCAAAATGGGAAGGGTTTACATAAAATCCATTTTGGATTATAAATTCACTCTAGTACAATATTTAACCTGAAAAATAAATATGTTTAGTGCAGTATTAAACTTAAAAAAAATCTATTCTGGATTGTTTGTTTGGAATGTTGGATTGCGTTTTCCTGCAATAATTGTCTTGTGTGAATGCATGATGCATAGCGTGATTATGTCTCATTCCTTTGTTTATCATATTTGAATGTTGCAAACTATTCCGTGGCGTGGTTATGGTATGTTTCTCTTTGTGTTGAATGATGTTTACCATTACAAGTTTATGGTTATCCATATGTTTGTTTCTATTGTTTGGAGATGCATGAAGTGAATGAGCCTATCATATAGATGCATGGACCAAGACTGAGCCATCCTATTATTGTGTTCAAGCCTGGTCATTATAGGTGGACGCTGAGCGTTATTATTTTCTAGTAACAATGAAATATTGGTTCGTCACTTACCCTGGCAGTAATTTTCCAAGCCATACTATGCATCCATGTGTCAAGTTGACGTTAAATTGATGGTTATTTTCTTTAGCTACTGTAAAAGGGTTGGGTAGTATAAGGTTTAAGATGAGTTAAAAATATATTATTATATCTTGTTGTATGATATTGGTTGTAGGAACTTGATGCTTGAGTGTTCCCAGCATAGTTTACGATATTTTATACAGTAACGTCATGTTAGGAAGAAGCATTTCTAAAATGTGTTATGTTTTTCGAATGCTATCTAGAGTTAACAAAAACAGTTTTATTTGGAAACTTATTTAAGATTCACGAAATATTATAATGGGGATTGAGACAATAGCGTTGATTTAAAGCATGTTCATTGATGTATAATGATTTAGACTTTAATGAGTTCAAATATTCAGAATAAGTTTTGTTTAGTAACTTTTTAAAGTGGCCCATGAAATATTTCCAATGTGGAATGTGATATTAGTATTGAAGGGGAATGCCTTCGCTATTTAAAAACGTGTTTGATATAAAATGATTTTTAACGAGTTCAAATGTTTTTTGGGTATTTCATGTTCTTTATATTAATTTAAAAATTGGCTAATATCTTTTTCAAATGCTAAGTTACTAGTTTAAGCATACTTATTATATAAATTATATTTTTGCTACATCATAATTGTATTTGTTTCTATGGAAATTTTAAAGTGAGGGTTTACTTCTTATGGAAATATGGTAGGGTTTACTTCTTATGAAAATGTGGATTTCATTAATATTAGTGTAAAACCAATATACCCTTTTACCACTTTTGAAAACTCAAAAAATCTAACTTGATAAGAAAGTTGAGAAAGGACTTCTATATCCCCATCCACATTAAGTCTCGAGGAGGAGACCTACGTGTGACTATGTCACTATTGTCCGACTATCAAGGACAGGGTTCCTAGCTATTGAGTGTAACGAGCATCGGTATGGGATGTCTCTCTAGGTGACTGGTCAGTTAGAGGTGGTGATAACCACTACTCCATCTAGATTGAGGAGAAGCCTATAAAAAACATGAGTAGAGGGCTACTCATGTTAATGGTAAGTTCAGTGGTAGATGGTTATGGGCAGCATTGTCATCAGTATATGAAGGAAAGTGATTATATAGCCCCAAGCCTTGTGATTGCAAGCTCTAGTCGAACCACAGCGAAAGGCCATCGACTAGCACTAGAATATGAACACTGGCTCCAAATAAATGTGTAAAAAAAGTACTACGAGTTCTTCCATATTTGGAAAAGGTAAAATAGCGTACCCCATTCAGGTGATATGGGCCTTGAATGGAAAACACTTCACCAGACCCCAGTAGACTCAAGCGAGGAGTTAGGGTCCTACATGGCGAACCATGGGACATGGCCGATCCTGAGTACTTAAGACACCAACTACAGTGGTGGCCATTCTTTAAGTGCATATCCTTGTAGGCCTAACTAAAATTAATATGGGTTTTGATATAAGCATGATTATCTTATAAACAAAATTTTTAAATGATGATTTTGTGGGATCTGACACAGAATCATCAATGTGTGATGGATAGTGTAACTTCCATAGTGAGGTGCAAATTCCAATGGTCAATTTGATAATTTTCAATGGTTAGGAAATGGCAAAAACAATTTCCAACAACTAGGCAATGGTGAAAACAATTTCCAACGGCTAGGCAATGGTGAAAACAATTTTTGAGGACCAATGAGAACGATTAGATGACACAATAGTAATGTGGATGATCCCAAAAAAGTGGTATACTCATTTATAGGACAATAAAGAAACATTAGACACACAAATAGGTTAACATCAAATGCATAGATAGCAAGGGAACATCAGATGCATGGATAAGATAACGTCATATATGTGGACAACAAGGGAACAACAGACACATAGACAACACTATAAGATACGCTGATGTTAGATGCATAAAAAAAATAGGTGAATAGGATAATGGGATGTAGAAAAAATAATAGGGATATGTCGGTGGGGTGTAGAGCAAACAATAGGGACACATCGATAGACAAGGGTACGCTAGTCGAAGGTCAACAAAATAGGATAACAAGATCAGACGACACATGGATGTGGTGCTCACGGATAAGATAGGGAAGTAGACTGACAACCCAATAGGACTAATAGGATGGTACAATGTGGTGATAGGGTGACAAGTTAGCAAGTGGATAAACAAAAAAAGGGACCGAGTGACAGACTAGAAGCGGTTGATAGTGGTAGGCAAGGAGGAAGCCAACAGAAGATGGTTGATTAAATAAACGTACCACACACAATATAAACTTGAAAATATCCATAGAGAAAAAAATGTGGGATAATACCATGATAAATTTGTTGAAAATAAACTCGTGCATTGGATAGAAAATATTGAATTCATCAAAAATCATGCGGAGCTACTGAGAAACCGTAGAAACTTTAGAAATGTGTGTTAATTTTGCACATCAAAAAATGGGTGGAGAGCTAAAAATCTAAGGAAAGTGTCGAAGCACACTTTTAAAACCGAAAAATGTGTTGATGTCATTGGTAGCTCAAGAGTAAATTGTCAAAAAAATGCAAAGATGCTAGAAGAGTGAAAAACCTTAGCAAATTTATTTAATCTCACTTTGGAGAGTAATATGGCCACCAGTAATTTGAGGTTCATAAAAAATCATAGAGGAATAGAAATATATGAGAAATGAAGGGTGGACACTGTGTAGAAGCTGAGCAACAATGGAGATGATAATCAATGATGTGCCAATTAGGATCATAGAGCATTGAGATTTCATTATAGGGCCACGATGGTGGTGATAGAGTATATCATGGTAGTGAAAGGTGTCTAGAGTCATAGTGGTGTAGATCAACATCGAGAAGGTGTTTGACCATCCAAAAATTTGTGAGGGCACTAAAAATACAATGTAAGGTTGACATGAGGTTGCCATAACATGTGTGAAGGCTGCAAGGTAGGCCGGAGCGATGAGCTGTGGATGTTGGAAGAACTAGGAGCAAAGGATTTTATCTCAACATATAAAGTGTAGAGAAGTAACCCAAAGGGCACAAGAGCATGTAGCTTTCTAGTTCATAGAAGTATGTCAAAAAAGGTGTAATGGAAATTATGTCAACATAGTTCGACATCGTAGTAACATGAAACCACCAAAAATAATGTAAGGGTATGTCGAATAGGGCAAAAAAAACTACCCGTACCTTCGTAGGTAACTGAAGAAACATTAAATGGTGTCAGATATCATCCTTAAGTCATTGTCAAAATCATAGGATCGATATATGAAGCCAGAGCAACACCATATCACTAGATCATTGGGTCGAAGTGACGCAAAAATATGATATTACGCAAGGAAGGTAGTGTAACTACGAAAAGGTAGTGTAACTTGGTGAGATGGAGTGTAACAAAGATCGATATTGGGAGGAGGTAGAAAATATCCAAATGATCACCTACATATAATTACATGCACAAAAAATAGGATTCGGGTGCGTACACAAGCCAAAATAACAAAAAAAAAGAGAACTTGAATGGCTGGTCTGCCTGAGAGGGTACAACGTGCCAAACAAAATGAGATGAAAATACATACGAATTCAAGAACAATTCAAAAAGCCTACACAAAACTATCTGTAAAGAAGTAAATGAGTCCACAGACAAAACCTACAGGAGGTATTCTCGTTCCTAGTTTGCACAAAAAATGTCTTGGAGGAAGAGGATACTTGCCTACTCCGTAACCTACTCTGATACCAGTGATAAGGAATCAAATTACAACAGACACAAAATAGAAGATGACAATCCAAAATTGTATTGCAATATCAAAAGATACCTATAAATAGGTATTACAAAGCATAGGTTATGGATAAGGTTGTATTAATGATGGTACAACCTTAACCATTACAACAACTAACAACTTATTAAAAATAAACGGTCATAAATGTTAACGGCTTATTACATTAATCATAACACACCTAATCCCTATTAAGGGTTATGGTTATTTATATTGGTCCTGAGATTTAGATTTGGCTTATTAGGATGTGGAAAATACTCCTCCAAGTTTGAATCATCAATATTTATTGCTTCCTTCCTATTGTTAGCCATATTAGCAACTAAATACTTATATATTATTTTTCTCTAATTACTACCTCTCGAGCCTTTGGGAGGATAATCTACCCCCCTCACCACCTACACCACCAGGGGAATAGCATTTATGGCTTCCTGTTTTGAGGTATCATAATCTTCCAAGTCAAAGGAAGTTGGATAATCCAAAATTGGATACAAGACCCTATTCAGATAATTGAGAATACTATCACCATCTAGGCCTCTTGATTTGACCACATGGTAAAAAATAATTTGTGCTAATCCTTGGTGAATTGGTTTAGTGGCCACACCCTTCTTCACTTTACTGATGACCTAGCTAGGGATTGAAATAGGAATGACAAATTATTTATCATTCTATTATGGTAGATATGTCTCAAGAACATGAAGTGGTAGCTCCAAAGGATATCCTGGTTGTCATATAGGGTAAAATATTGCATAATTATGAGAGCTACATGATCCCACAAAGCCCTCAAATATTTTTTCTTGAAACCATTCTATATTTTAACCAACTCCTCTTCTTCTTCCAAAACAACTTGAGCTTCCTTTTCCAGGGAATGCTTCTCCCAATTATGCACCAGCCCATCCATCACCAACACAATCACTTTGGTGATCAGAGGAATGTCAATCTCAAATTCCACATTTCCAACTTTGACCATGTCCTCATGCAATAAGTATGTCAAATGTTTGACCATCTCCCTATGGTGGCTAGTGAACTTCAAAAGACACTGGATAATATTTCCTTTTTAAAAAAAAAATTGGACTTCATCATCCACAATTAGGGAAAGCAGCTCCAATATCAATGCAACCATCCTAACACCCTCTCTAACACCACACATAGACTCTATCTTAGTAATAATTCTTCCTCTTCCATACAATGCTCTATCATATATAGAAAGGATGTTTGGGCTAGTAAAAATAGCTTGACAAATTGCGCTGCCAGTCATTCATCGTGGGGACGCATGAATATCCATGCCTAAAGAAAAAATATAGGAAATCAGGACACTTGACTAAAGTATTCTACAAAAAAATGGATAAATACTAAGGAAAATGATCTTATCACCACATTTTCACCAGCTTACAAGGTGGGACTCTCACCCAAGAAAAACCTCCTCATTTGGAATAATGAAAAACTTTGGAAATATGCTATAAATGGACTTGATAATATTATTGAAAGGGTACAAAAACCAAAGCTAAGTAATTATGATACCCACAACATGCCAGACGTTGACAATGCACGTGATAACCAATCACCCATTCAAAATAAAAATTAAATTTAATCTTCTTATCCAACTCACCTTCTAATGATCTAATAAGAGTTCAGGCTAGATACCCAAGCCATTAGTGATATGCCAAGGATTAAGAAAAACCACCCACCTTGAAGAAGCCATGTCATTCAGGTCACCTTTCCTATTCTACCATGATATCCATTTCCCACACCTCTTCGAGACTTGGTTCATGATAGATCTCTTCTCACAAGTGCAATCCTCTTGATGATAACCAAGAGACTTTTTGTAGGGTCTTCTGATATAACTCATCTCAAAGAAATAATGATTGGTCATTAGGAGTAAGGAGTACTATGTTTGTCCAGTAAAATTAATGGGATGGTTGCACCATATTAACTTCTTCCAAAAAATCCCCATAAAGGGTTTATTCGACATCCAACACTACAACCTAATTCAATGGATGCCCATATGCCATATACCCATCTATTTAGTGCTAAGTTGATTAGCACTCTTCGAGATCATATTTGAATTCAAATTTTGGTGGATTACAAGATTTAAATTTCTAGCTACTAGAACCCAAAAAAGGAGGATCCAAAAACCAAGGCTATTAATATTGGGAGGGTTCTACCTTTTTCTAAAATCATTATCCAAGGATATAAGACCAACTGGGAAATTACCCCACCAAATACGTATTTTAAACTAGGATATGCCTTGATTTTCTAACAAGTTTGTTGCTTTATTACATTATCTAAAGAAATGTTTGAATTGAACTACTTCCAAGTTTTCATTCATTCTTTTGGCTTCCATTAGAAGGTTTGAGATGGTCCAGGAAGGGTTTTGGCTCCCATTGATCATATTTATGATGTTAAGAGAATCTCCCTTGATGATTAATTTTTTGCAATCCACAGATTCTAATTGGAAGACTCCTTGAAACAATGCTCTTACTTTCACAAAGTGGTTGGTTTGATGACCCAATTTTTTTGCAAATGCAAGAAGAACCTCCTAATTCAAATTCCTAAACAACCCTCCTACCCCAACCATACCTAGGTTACCTTTTGATGCTCCATCGAAGTTTAATTTCAGCCAACTGGGTGGGGGTGGTTTCCAAATGGTTTTTGACCTATCCAAAGCCATCCTACTAATTTTTTATTGTTTCTGGGTTGAGAAGCCCAGGGATATTTCTAAGTCAATATAATTTTCACCAATGATTCTCTCCAAACTCAGGGATTTGATATTTTCTATTGTGTCCACAATAGTCCTCGATGCACCTAAAGTTTCTAGGAGAGAGATTTTTTTTAAAGGCCATATCATTTCTTTCATTCCACACCCACCACCATAAATTGGGTAAGCCAAATTTCTAGAAATAACGAATGTGCGATGAAGAAAAGGGAGAAACCCAATGATCAACTATGTCATTCATATTATTTTAAAAAACCCAAGCAACCCCAAAATCGTTGAATAAAATAAAAAAAACTTCTTGAGTAAAGGGGAAAAGGTATAATAGGTGAATCAGAGACTCATCCACATAGCCACACAAAAAATACCTGTTAGGGATCAACAATCCATGCTTCTAGAGGTTGTCAAGGGTTAGAAACTTACATTGAATAGCTAACCAAAATAAGGTATTAACCTTGGGAATGAGACCTTTAAGCCAAATATTTCTCACAGGGAACCAAGGATCAACTCCATAATCCAAACAAAGGTAGGCCAATTTGACAAAGAAAGAACCATTCTTCTTTGGACCCCAAATTAACCTATCTAGAGATCCCAGGATAGGAGTCGTATGCCATATCATACTATTAAAAAGGGATTTAAAATTTTATTTCTTCACCTGAGATAAACCTAGCAAATTTATGGATTTCCAATAGAGATGATCATTAAATTTTTCAATAAAGTCACAAACTTTGGGTCTGAAAAAGAGATATGTAATTGGTTGCAGCTAAAGGTTAGGTAAGGAGTCTAATGAGGATTCAAAAGCCCAAGAGTATCTCTAGAATATATGGATTGACCATCCCCCAATTTCTACCTAATTTTTTTACAAATATTAGACTAGATTTTAACAAGGCTAGACCAAAAAGCAGAGCCTTCGAATTTCAAAATTTTTACACAACTGATGTTGTCATCTTGACTAGCCTCTAATTTTTCTTGGCAATCAGGACCATGTTCAAAAATTTCAACCTTCTGAGGCCTAAGCCACCCTCCTCTTTCCTACTATAGACTTGGTCCCATGACACTAAGTGAAATATCTTCTTTTTCATCTGCACTGAAACAAAGAAAGGAATGTTGAATCTGCTCAATTTTATCCAAATTTTTCCTTGATATCCTAAAGAGAGATAAGAAATACATCAGAATACTCTACAAAGTGGCTTTAACAAGTATGGATTTTACATATTGGCTTAGGAATGCACCTTTCCATCCTGCTAGATTCTTTTGGATTCTTTCAAATACTGGCTCCCATAGGGAAGGCTTAGAAGTATCCTTGAACATTGGTATTCCTAGATAGATCAAAGGGAGATATCCAATGTCACAACCCAGGATGCCAAAAATCCATCTCTACCTGGCCAGAGGAATGTTAAATAAAAAGATTATGCTTTTCCTAAAATTAACTCTCTGACCTGTTGCTTTCTCAAAATCCTTTAGAATAAGTTTGAGTGCTCTAGCTTGAGGGATCGATGCTACAAAGGAAAGCAGAGTATCATATACAAATTGGTGATGAGATATTGGGCTAATCAAGTAGGTCAAAAATAAACCCTCAATAGCAGGATAAACTTTGATAGATCTTCCAAGAGACTCAACCAATAAGATGAAAAATAAGGAGATAAAGGGTCCCCTTATCAAATCCCCCTATAGCTCTGAAAGTATCCTTCTAAGGAGCCATTAATAATAACAAAGAACATCACAAAGAAAATACAAGAATTCACTAAATTTAACCAACTTTGCTTACAACCAGATTTGTCTAACACTCTGATTAAGAAACCCCAAGACACTCTATCATATGCCTTGTTTATATCTAATTTAAGGAGCATTCCTAGCCTACCAATTTTATTAACTAAGTGAATAATATTATGAACTACAATAATCGCATCCAATAGTTACCACCTAGCAACAAACCCACTCTGATGGGAATCAATGATATATGAGAGGATGGATTTTAGCCTATTTGCCATTGATTTAGTTAAAATTTTGATGATTATGTTGCATATGCTTATGGTCCTCAAATATTTAAATTCTTTTGCACTTGAAAAATTTGTGATTAACACTAGAAACATTGAATTCACATATGTAGGAATGAAATTTGATCTTTGAACCTCTTTGAGGACCCCACAAATGTTGGATTCGAGAATGTGTTAGAATTTAAAAAAAAATATTAGAGGGAAGCCATCAAGCCCTGGAGCTTTAAGACCACCCATGGAAAAAATTGTCACTCTGATTTCTTCATCCTTGAAATGCTCATAGAGGATTTTGTTCATATCTTCGGTAACAAAAAATGAGATCTTAAGAAGCATTCAATATTCATATTGAAATTTCCTATGAGCTATAGAGAATTGGATATTTTTGAAATAATTTGTATCTTCTTCTTTTATTTCTTCCAAGTCCTTAGTGACATGTCCATTAGCTTTCATAATTTCTCTAATTCTATTGTGACTTCTATACCTTAAAGTAGATGTGTGAAAATTTTTATTTTCTAGTCACCATATTTTAGCCAGAGGGTCCTTGTTTTTTACCACCACATGACTTCCTCTTCTACCAAAACATTATGCAAATTAGAAAGAATAATTATTTATCTAGATAAAATTTATTCCCCTAAAGCTGAGTCTACAAAGTGGCTTGGGGCTTCTTAATCCTTGAGTTGCTCACACATGTATGTTTTTCTTTATATTAATGTTTCCAAAGATATTTTTGTTTAAATCCTTCATATTAACCTTAATAAATCTTAACTTGGAGGCTATTTAGGAAATGAGAGGTCCTAAAAATAGTCTCACCCACCACTCCCTAATTTTGGGTTCCAAATTTGGGTGTTGCAGCTACATGGCTTCAACTATGAAGTACCTGGGATAAAAGGGTTGGTTCTGAACTTTCTCCAATAACAAAAGGTTGTGATCTGAAGCTATTTTGGGGAGAGATATCAAAGATGGATCCCTAAAAAAATGAATCCCTTCCTTAGAAATTAAAACTCTATCAAATCTAATCTTAATATTCTTGCTCCCCAAGTGCCTATTACTCCATGTGAATCTAGAACCTTTCAAGTCAATGTCCATTAATTCCTTAGAATTTAGAAACAAGACAAATTCCTCCATGCTACTAGAAACTAGTGACCTACATTTTTATCAGATGGATATAGTGGGGTATTGAAGTTTCCTACTAATAGACAAGATTTACCTTTGGAGACTTCTCTCAAGGCTCTTAGAGAATCCCATAGGATGGATCTGTTTGGGTCAAAATTAGGAGCATAGATATTAGAGGTAATACATTTGAAACCTAAGGATTTTGAGGAAAACATAATATTTATAAATTTATCTAAAATGTAAAGGGTCGACCCATGTAGATATTTGGGGTCCCACATGTATAATAGGCCCCCTGAAGCACCATTAGTCGAGTTCACCACAAAATTGGCTTCTTTCCAAATTTTCTTTTTTACTTCTTCAACACTACTACTATCCATTTTTTATTCCTATACAAGAATAATATCTAATTTATAGTCTTTCCTAATAGATTCTAGTGATTTCTACTTAGATATCCCATTTAGACCTCTAATATTCCATGAAAGGAGCTTCATTTATGATTTTTGATATAGTTTCCCCCATATGGAGATTAGGGGGAATGGAAAAATGAATCAAGTTTGAGTTGTTTACATTTTAGCTCCTTTTTCTTTTCAAAATTCATCTGGATTTAGAGTTCATATAAAACATATGATTCTACCCCTCAAATCCTTATATCCTTATTATAAGGTTTGCCAACCTTCTTTTTTGTTCCCACATCAATCTAGCCTTTTCGAAGTCTTATGGTTTTCAAATGAGAGATTCTTTTTTTTTATGATACCTCCCTTGGGAAGGGGGATTTTGTTTCATTTTGTGTAATCTTGGGCTTAAGAAGATAGCCACACTCAACCAAATTCTTCTGGGGAGAAATAACACCCTTCATTAGCTCCTAAGGACCATCTGGCTCATCCGAATTTGCTTCTTGACAGTTTAAACATAGAAAAAAGTTTTGAAGAAACTCCTATGGAATGAGAGTTTTAGTAACCAATTCTGCATGGTCAATCTGAGAAATACTATTGTAGGAACTATTTAGATTATTCACTATTGTTATCCTAGGATTGCTAATGTCAATTGCCACCATATTTTCAATGGCCCTATCCTCTACAACCTGAGACAAGGTTATGCATAGTGGTAAATATTCACAAATTGGGTGAATATTAGGATTTCCAAAATTGGAAATTGGCAAATATGAGGACCCTCGATGTCGGCCCATTCGCCTAAAATTTTTAGGACCAATTTTTTCTTAGGGTCAATTTGCCACAATATATATCTAAACATAGGCATATTTGTACTCGTTGGAAATCTCTTTTCAAGCCTGATATAATGGTGGTGTTTTTATGAAGTTATAAGGTGATTTAATAGGTAAAAATTTACCCCAAATATGACCTTACATTTTAGGGCTTCAAATACCCCAAATTTTTATGTGAAGATGATTGATTTCATTTGCTTAGGATTAACCTTGATTTCGATTAGGATTCACCATTATTTTGCAAGTACATTTTGAGTCTAGCCCCTTATGCATAACCCTAACCTGAGAATATTGGATGGGACATAGAGCCTCCAAAGGACCATCCTATGTCTCCACACTCTAGTCATGGACTTGATATTTCATTGATTGTTTCTTGACCTAGCTATTTTTTGGAGGTGCTTTTTTGTTTTGAATTCTCTTAGGGCACGAATTAGGAGAATGACAAAATTTATTATAGATCGAGCATCTGATGGGTCTATTCTCATAAAATATGGGTTAGGTCTAGGAGCCCTATTTGGAAATGAGATCAATGTGGTCTATAAAATATACCTCAAGATCCGCCATTATGCACATTATGGTAAAAATTATTCTAGAATTGGCTCTAGTAGCAGAATCGATTAGGACTAAATTTCCAATAGCTTTAGCTATGCCTCTAAGGATATCTTCATTCCAAAGGTGGAAATGAAAATTTAGGAGTCTAATCCAAAGAGGAGACATATTAAATTTCTAAGTCCTTGGATTAAAATTTGGTCCCCATTTATGCAAGAAGAGCCCCCTTTTACCGAATAACCAAGGGTCTCCCCCAAGAATACTCTTTGAGTCTTCTTCATAGTTAAGCTTGATTAAGAAGAAAGTTTTAGAGACCACCACAATATACAGGGATCCTTTGGGTTTCCATTTGATTAATTCCCATATCTTTATGGAATAAATATCGGGTTTTCCCCCTTGGAATTTTCCAACCAAGTTCTACAAGCCTTCCTCCATGGTAACAACCAAAAGCTTATCCGAAATGACCAGCTTATTATAGGAGGGAGAAATATAAAAATAACACTAGAGTTATGGGAACTATTACCCTTTGTGGTAACCTCAATAAAGGAACATGTACTTGGGTTAAAAGGTTGTCAAAAACTTGGGGATAAATATTGAGAAAGTTATGGCTATTTGAAGTTGGGTTATTAGTGTTGTTTTTTGGCCATGCAATTTTTTTTCAAAAAGAAAAAAATCATATTAATTTTTTTATCAATCATTTTCAAAATCCTTTTGCATAATTGAATGAAGTATTGAAGGAGGTTGTCCCTTCGAAGAGGCTTGCGATTCAATGTTATTGTGAGATTGTTCCATTTCTACAATTTACTTTCATAGTGTGCATTTACTTCCATAGTGTGTTGTGAGCATTTATGTTTATTTTTTGTATTTGTGTGAGTATGTTTTTTTAATAGTGGTATCATCTAGGATGTGCCATCTAGGATTTAACAAAATTGTATCCCTAGGATGCTTTTTTGGCCTTGTATTGTCCATAGTGCATGAGACACAACATCCTAAAAGACTACTCTCTCATACTATTAGAGAGGTAGATAGTGTGCTCAAGGGTATGTGTGGAATATTCCTTGAGTAGTGGTCTAAAATATTGGTTCAAGCACTATTGTTTGTCATTGTGGTATAATAGAGGGCCTATGGGTATTACATACACCTTTGCCTAGCGTACCCTAGTTTTATTTAAACCTACAAACAAATTTTTTTCTCCAAGTCTTTCTATTCTATTTAAACTACAACACAAAATCCAAAAATGTTACCATATCATTCATAGAATTTGAGCATATGAAGAAGACATCCCTATTCCAAAATTTCTACATTTGGTATCAGAGCAACCACCTAGGTTTGAGTTGTAGAGGAGGTGGAAATATTGGTATTGCAGTGTTAGCCTAGGGATTGTATGGAGAGTGGTGGAGCTTGCCATATGAGCACACAACCACCTAAAGTTTGGGATATGGAGTGTGGTGGGATGTTATGAACCTAGTATAGTCAGATTTCACTAACACCTTGAAGTTTTGGTGTAATGGTTCGTTAGATAATATTATACAACTTACCTTGATATACAAATTTTAAACATTTATAGTAAGTTGAGGGCACAACTTGCATTGCATGGATCCAAGGTTTCCCTTAAAAATAATTATAGTTCTACATAAATTAAAATGTGGTTAACCCAATTAAGAATCCACAAAAAATGATCAAATTGACATCATATGGCCCCTTGGATAGCCCTCAGAAGGCTCACAGTGGTTCTAGCCACTCCAAAAGGGTTTTTGGAGGCTTCAGGCCCAATTTTGGGAGGTTTTGACCCAAAATTCACCACCGTCCCATCTTAGGATGGTGGCAGATTCCCATCGTCCCATCTTGGGATGGTGGTGAGCCATCATCCCAGGGTGGGACGATGAGCAGGTTTAACCAAGAAAAAGTCAAATTTGGGAAATTTGGCACCCAAAAACTACCATTTAGCATGCCATATGGAGCATGCAGATTAGAGGGAACTAAGTCCTTATGACACACTTCTTAATGGAGGCCCAAATTGGAGATTCTCTTCCACATCCATTGCATGCCTCCCGTTTGACAAGTGGCACCTCCTGCCATGCATGCCCTCACATGCCCTTTTGCACATGAACCCCTTTGGGCTATAAAATGGATTTAAAATCCACACAAAAATATATATAGGAGTTCTAGAATATGCAACGGATTTATTTTGAGATTTCCCCTCACTTTATTGTGCTTTCTTGCCCTCAAAATATCTCTTTTGTGGAGGTTACCGAATGACTTCAAGAGGGTCCTGTGAGCATAACTTTTCCATCCAGGTGAATTTATTCACCAAATTTTATGAAAACACCCCCTATAGTGTTTAGGATCATTCCCCAGTGATATTGATAGCAAAATGTGGGCAGAATTAGTGGGTATCCCCTCCTAGGGTTCCCCCCAATTAGTTGCAATCACCACCGCCCCCAGGACAATGAAAAATACTTGCATAATTTTATTACTATTTTTTAATGATATTATTCTATACTATCATATTATTCTATGGTTTAAATTTCATGCAATTTGGAGTTAAATTGGCCAAGATATTGTATTTTTAAGTTTTTGCAAGTTCGTAGGGCCCATCCGGGCACCCCAGTTGTATGCAGGTGGATATGCACCTCATTTTGGAAATATAATCATATGTGTTGTCTTAAAATGTTTACTTACGCATTCTTTCCAAATTTCATATGTTTCAGACATGTCTAGGTGCGGGATTTTCTTGTCTTGGTCTTCGTAGGTTGCAGACATGCGACACAAAATCGAGGGGTCCACGGATGCAATTTCCAATATATTTTTGGTTATATCCCCTCAAAACAACTTATTAAAAATCCCCATAAATTTTCATAGCATTCTAAGATTATTTAATTTATTTTTAATATATGTGCCATTTTGTGCCTATGGGGATTGCATGTTTCCCTCCACACACCCTTGCTATTTGACCCTTTTTTCTTCCTTGTGTGCAGGTGTAGGTTATTGAGAGGCATTGGGAAGGAATATCAGACATCATATATTGAATATACAAGCAGCAATAGCATTGGCCCGCCCACCTCGATTGTGGGTACGAGGAAAGGCACTGGATGTGCACCTAGATTTCTTGGAGGATTTGATCCTTGGGCACCCCAAAATTTGTAAAAATTGTATCACCTTTGAGACCTCAAGGGGAATTTTGTGTAACCTTGGATATGATCCACAAAATTAATAAAGAAGAGACTCTTTCATTTCATTCCTTATTGTTTGGTTTTGCTTCATTTTCATATGCATGCTTCCGTTTGATGCTCATAAGCGAGATAGGATAGATACACATATTTTTTCTTGTCATTAGGTGCACCTATTTTCCCTACTTCAGTGGTGATCAAGGTGGGACCCTTGTTCCTTGTGCTTTGGGTGAAAATTTGACTTCATTTCTGCTATTTTTGCCCTTTTTATGTTGTAGGTGCTCGCCTCCCCACCCTGGAATGGTGGTAGAGCCTTTATATGGCACACCCTAGGATAGTGGCTTCACTATCCCACCATGGGATGGTGGTGAGGCTTCTAATTTTCCCACCCTAGAGCAATGGTGAAACAGAGAGATTTTTGCCCAAAAATTCAGAATTTGGAGAGCTCAAAATGGACAAAGTGCCTAAACCCTCCGTTTTTCTGCTACATTTTTAGAGACTATAAAAAAATAGTTTTCTTGCTTCATTTTATTGCATAGAAAGGTTAAAAGTTACATTTTTTATTTTCTTATAACATCACATAGCAAAAGGAAGAAGAAAAATTAAAATAAATTTGAAGTAGCAATGCATCTTTGTGGCTTGATTGCTTGTGGCTTACCCAATGGGTGAGCTAGCATTTAGGATTTGCATTCATAAGTTACATTTGTAGGTTCTTTATCCTAACTTTCTAAAAGTAAAATGCATTTATTTGCATGCATTTAGTGAATGGTCATTGATTGTGTCTTTGCGTAGTTTCTTGGATAATAAAGAACCACACACACCACGATTCACGTAAACGCTAGTGAGGTGGACTTCATTACCATCCACTAGTAGAGCACAAGTGATGGTGGGTTTCATATCCATCCACTTGGCTCAAATCCCATGAACCTTATCCATCTTGCCAAGTCTGGTTCCAATATCCATCATAGCCCATGGGTTATAGCACGCATCACCCTTCGGGGAGGTGTATCGCAGACTACGGGTGAACTAGGTGAGGAACTGGTAGGACCTATTCTCCCTAGCCATGTGTGGACCTCATCACCACACATTATAGGTGAGATAATGCAACCTAGAGCTCATATCCAAGTTGTCAAGCTATGAGTATACAGGTGAAAGCCAATTAAACATTTGAGTGCATCATCCAACAATATTTCAAACACATGATACAAGGTCATCCTTTGCAAACAACACATCTGAAACACACAAAATAGTTTAGGGACTCACATCTAAAACTTAAAAGAGATAATAATCTATCTATTGAGTGTTTCCTTTTTTTCTTATTGTTTCATTAAAATTTTTAAATAAGATAATCACTTGAGATATTGATAGACGAGCGCGATGGTGCGCACCCACAGCCAAGCCCAAACATGGGCAAAAGCTATAGAGAGTGGATTAAGAGACACAAATCATATTCGATATAGCCCTAAGGACTTGGTTATACCTCCCTGGTGAGCTTCCACTCCACCTAGCCCTAAGACAGTAGGGCATGAGCCTCATCTCTAACGGTATCCTCTCTAGGACACCCCGAGGGATGATGAGCATTACTTGGGAGAGTGTTCTCGGTATGTAGATATTTCATAGGCCTTCCTTGGTGAAAGGCAACTGTGCACCGAGGCGCTAATAAATAGAGAAGTGCCATGCATATGTGTACCCATTAGGGTTAACACACCTAAGCATAGGTAGGAGTATGACTTCACACACTGGCCAGAGCAAGTCGACACGACTTTACCTCCACATCACCTTGATAGGATACAACTCATGCAACCTGACGGAAATGACACTCGTCCGTTGGGGTGAGTCAATTCTGCCCTACCTTTCCTCATTCAAGAGGGAAGATAGGAGGAGATCCTATATTTTCCTTAGGAACAATATTCCACACATGACCGATGTGCCTCTATGCTAGCTGAGTATAATGAACATATGTTCTAGCATGAACCTCAAGTCAATGTGGTAAACCTCTAAAAAGGCAAGCACACTATGGAGACCATAGAGTATCTTGAATGAGATCAGCCCCAGGGTGAGATGCCTAGACCCCCTAGGCCTCACACTATGGATAAAATTAGGCAAGAAATCACAAGATATACAAAATGCCAAGCTCAGTTCAAGAAGCTTCGGCAAGACAAAGAACAATTAGACCGCTTGCACCAACTTGAGAAAGAAAGGATTGAATGGCAGACCAACGAGCTATTCCAGAAGACTTTACGAGAGAGGGTCCCTACCCCTAAGACACATAGGTAGGAAGTAAATATGATGCAATCCAAGATCATTATAGATAGGTCCCCAAGACCTTATCTAATGTTGCCTCCGTGACCTCCTAGGCCAGATCAGGATATGCCTCCCAGGTCAAACATAAGGCACCCACCATGGGTGGATACTCCCATTTATAGACCAGCTTGAGAGATGTCTTACAAGGCATATACTGAGCATGAGCTAGAGATAGAGTATGTGGATATGCCATACCATGGTAGGGGGTGATTTACCACCGCCCTGCAATAGGTTGGAAGGCCCTAGACCTCCACCACAAGATGTGAAAAATGATGAGGAGATTAAGTCCTCAGGCTTGTATAAAGAATTACTATAATGTCTGGAGTCAGTTGAGAACAAGACCTCTAGGTTGGGATCTCAAAAGCCCAATATGCACCAGTTACGTAGTCAACCCATCCATCCTTCAGTATCTGTGCCTTCCTATCTAGAACAATTTAGGTCAATGATTCTGCATTCATGATGATGATTCTTTGCTTTTGAGGAAATTTGTGACTACCACTGCTGGCCCCACCTCTGAGTGGTTTTACCAACTCCCTAAGCATATCATCCACAATCTAGACCAACTTGCGGATGCTTTCCTAGAGCACATTGCATTCAATACCAAGAGGAAGGCAACACTAGTCGATGTAGCTAGGTTGAAGTAGTATGACGATGAGTCAATAACAAATTATGGCAATAGATGGTGAACCCTACTCACCAAGCTACCTTATATTCTCCCCATGTTGGAGTTGACTCAGATGTTCTCCAAAATTTTCTTGAAGCCAATATCCTTGTTGTTACAGTTGCAGCAATACCCTGCTCTTGAAGGTGCCTTAGCATAGGCTAGGATCATTGAAGAAATCAAGATTCAAGAGGGCAATATTATTAAGCCTTGCAAGAAGGAATTGAAAAATAATGCTAAAAACACCCCAGCTCAACCAAATTCAATATCAGTAAATCAAGTTGCAATTAGTGTCCTGGGGCCAGTGCAAGCCGTGCCACCTCAAAAGCCTAATTATCAGGCCACCCCTAGGAACTATGCCAAGGATAACCAGAATGGTCAAGGGAAAAGTCAATAGCGTCACCCCAAGATACAATTAACACCCATTGCAAAATCTATGGATTCATTTTTTGATCACCTCTTGGCAACCAATGCGATCCATCTACCTGACAGTCGACCTATCGACCCAAATGCACCAAAGTCCAAAGGATACAGAGAAGACCTATATTGCAAGTTTCATAGGCAAAATGGGCATGATGTGCAAATGTGCCATAAATTCAAACACTTTGTGCAAGACCTAATTGATAGGAATGCTTTCCAAGTAGATAACCATATCGCACCAAACAACCAGCAGATGGAGGTCTTCATGTTGGCAATTTTGGGTACCTTGGGTACATTGCCTTTGCTCAAGTGTAGTTGTTGTCATTGATGTCAAGGAGTTCTTGGAGAAATTTGTTTTTATGTCTAAGTATGTGTTTTGATGAAAGTTTCAGCTGGTCAGTAAGTCTCCAAGAAAATCAGAGTAGCCCAGTTGCAAAAGATCCAAAAAAAGATAAGTTAGAAAAAGTTTGCAGGCGGTTGGAAAAACTGTCGCGATTTCACGACATGTTTCAAGAGAGAGAAAGTTCGGGCAAAACTGTCACGATTTTGTGACATGCTGGAAGACAGAGACGAAGTAGGCTAAACTGTCACGATTTCATGACATGTCGCATTTTCGTGACTCGGGAAGCGCAGGAAGGCAGAGAAAGAAAAGTGTCACGATTTCATGACACATTGCCAGGAAAGTTGTTCGGATGAGCAAGTGTCACGATTTCACGACATGTTGTAGGAGAGAGAGTCTAAAATGAAAAGTGTCACGATTTCATGACATGTTGAAGAAGAGGAAGTCTATAGTGTTAACTGTCATGATTTCGCGACAAGTTTGAAGAGAGAGAAAGTGATTCAGGACCTGTCGTGATTTCGTGACATGTTGCAAAAGACAAAGTGAGGACTGTTGCGATTTCATGACAAGATGCAAAGTTCCAGTTGAGGACTGTCGTGATTTCATGACATGCTAAAAATCTCAAAGTGAGAACTGTCACGATTTCGTGACTTGCAGCAAAGAGAAGAGCCTGAAGGGAGAAGCGTCGTGATTTCGCAACAGGTAGTGGTGAAAGCGTACGGAAGCCAAAAGTGTCACGATTTCATGACAGGCAGTGGAGAAAGCGTTCGAAAGCCAGAAGCATCGTGATTTTGTGATAGGCTACAAAGAAGTTGTACGGATGCAAAAAGTGTCACGATTTCATGACAGGTTGAGTTGGCAGCTTGCAGTTGCAGAAAGTGTCACGATTTTGTGACAGGTTGAGTTGGCAGCTTGCAGTTGTAGAAAGTGTCACTATTTCATGACAAAAGTGTGATGACGTCAGCAACAGGCAAAGGTGTTGCGATTTCACGATAGAAGCTGAGAGGAAGGGCATGAAGACAGAAGGGTCATAATTTTACAACAAAAGAGAAGATGACATCAGCAAATACAGGAAGTGTCATGATTTCACGACATAAGAGGTAAGGAGGTCGACAAAGGCAATAGTGTCACGATTTCATGACAGTAAGCATAGAAGGTGTACAGCAGGAAAAGATGTCACAATATCATGACATGTTGTAGTTTCATGCCAGAAGCTACAGGGAGGCAATGAAGTCGACAAAGTTAAATCTGGGCTGACGCAACGCAGGGTTTTACAGCCAACGTGATTGAAGGTTAAACAGTCGACTAAGATCAAGGTTCTAATCTTGAGATTATGAGTATAAAAGGAGGGATCCTTGAAGAGTTTGGCATTGATTGAAGTGTGCATTCAAAGAGCGATCTATGTAAGCAAAGTGCAGGGGAGAATTTCGATCGTCAAGAAGCTGAGTGTGCTAATTCTGTACTACTGTGGTTGCACAAAGTGTGCAAAGACTGTACTATGGTAGTTGTGCAAAGGAGCAGAAGTTGTTGGTGTTGTGTCATTCGGAGACAGTGCGTAGAAGTGAGAAGTTCGATAGCCGAAGTGTTGTGTGTTGTTGTGTTGCGTAGTCTATGCGAAAGTTGGTTTCATCTAATACAGTTGTGACAGAACAGTGAAGACTTAGGGATAGCATTGAGCAAGTAGTTGAAAGCTTGCGAACCATCTTTCTTTAACCAGTCTTTGAGGACTAGATTGAGGAAAAATATTGAGGAAAAAAGAGGACATTTGTGCTAGACCGAAGGACTGCGTTTAGTGCAATTCGAGGACCAGCTTTGCGATGACAAAGTTGAGGACAGAGATCTCCAGCCAGAGCAGGGAAGACAGGTGTCTTCTGTGGATAGAGTTCTGTTGAGAAGCAACACACCCCCACTGAAAAAATGAAATTCCATCCTTTGAAATCTTTTGGCTTTCATTTTGCAGTAAGGACCCTCTTGATGTTTTCCTGGTTTTAATTCCATATTTTGCTTGCATCCTTTGTCAAAATTTGCCTTCATCAAAGCATCCAAGTAGGCTTGCATATGGCATTGATTTCAATTTAAAACTTCTGAAAGTTTGCATGTTAAAAATATTAATTCATGTTAATGCATTTTCTCTTAATCCCTGATGAATTTTAAGAGTTCTGTGTGCAGGTTCGGATACCCTTTTGCCTTATTTAGATCCTTGCAAAGTTTCATTAAATTTTGGCCACTTTAAGTTTTGTCCTTTTTTTTGCACCAAAAGAAGCAAGGCATAAAAGTGTCGCAAAATCGCGACACCATGGAGAGAAAAGGGCCCAAGGCACGAGCGTGTCGTGAAATCGTGACGTCATGATTTTGCGATGTTGTAAAATTGCGATGCGTTTAAAGAAAAGTTCCCAAGGCACGAGTGCGTCGTGAAGTCACGACGTCGCGATTTCACGACATCACGATTTTGTGACGTCGCGATTTCGCGACGTCGCGAAATCATGATGCGTTTAAAGAAAATCGCCCAAGGCATGAGTGCGTCGTGAAATAGTGACGTCGCAATTTTGTGACATCACAAAATCATGACGCGTTTAAAGAAAAGCGCCCAAGGCACGAATGCATCACAAAATCGTGACGTCGCGATTTCACGACGTCGTGAAATCGTGACACGTTTAAAGAAAAGCGCAAAGTGCACGATTGCTGTCGTGATTTCGTGACATGTCACAAAATCATGACATGTCGTGTTTTTGTGGCAGCGACAGAGAAACAAAGGCCAAGGCAGGGTCGCTGTCGCGATTTCGTGACATGTCATGAAATCGTGACATGTCGCGTTTTCGCGGTAGTGACAGAGAAACAAAGGCCAAGGCAGGGTCGCTGTCACGATTTTGCGACATGTCGCGAAATCATGACATGTCACGTTTTCATGGCAGAGACAGGAAAAGCAGCACGGAGTGAAGGGTAACTTAAGGAAGCGCCACGTTTCAGTGACACGTGTCAAATAAGTAAATCCGACATGTAATAAACATTAGGGTTTTAATTTAATGATTTTAAAATACTGACCCTTGCTTTTCTTTTGTAGAGAGCGATACAATTGCATGATGGCGGAAGTAATGACGAGAAAGACAAAGTTAAGCGCAGATTAATCAAGGACCGTCACATTGAAATTAGGAGATGCCGAGAATTGCTGGTTCATCTAGATTTTATAGATCTGGCCGCAAAGAGACTTTACGGTGACTAAGCAGCTGCCCATTTAATAGAATATGTCGACAATTGACCGAAAAATGAAAATATCTACACACAGTTACCGAAATTTGCCGATGGACGCATTTAATGAAAATTTATGGTGAAAGTAATGGCGTGCAGAGATTTTCAACTCAGAGATGGCTCTGCGAAGATGAAATGTCAGAGAAGTGGTGACTCATCCAAATTTCCTCGGGGAATTAATGAAGACATTTACACACAGTTACATGTGGATGCAAATAATATCAAATTTTGCCTTCTCCATTTATGGCAAGTAACTGCACTGAGATTTGCAGAATGGTTAAGTTTTATCAAAACTCTATTTTAAAAGGCCTTATATTGTAAAACCCGGGTAGTAGAGTTTAAGGTGATAAGATTTAGGGTTTGAGAAGAAGATATTTCTAAAAAGATCAGGGTCTGTCCTGGGTCTATAAATACTTCTTCTGAATGTAATTTTCGGAGGCGAGACTTAGAAATAAAAAGCTATTGGAGCAATTTCCTGCAAATCTTGTTTGAATGCTTTGTTCTGGACTTAGAGTTGGTGTGATTTTTCTTTTCTCGTGATAGCATGGCCAGGAGCCTAATCTTCTTTAGATTGTGATAAGTTCATCTTCTTTTGTTTTCGTTTCATTAAGGTTTATTTAATTTATGTTGTAGATCCGTGTTACCAGGATTGGATATGCCGTTAGGCTTCATTTTCTTTATTGTATGTTAGGGAAAATTATAGATTTAAGGTTCAGTGCCTGTTCTAATTGCCTCGTCCTCACCGTGCGAGCTAGGCTGCTGGTGAGAGATACCAATTTTAACCGACTTCCCTTCTGTTTATAATTTTTCTGTTAGATCTGTTTCATCTTTGTCTTATGCTCTTAGTTGAAAGTGATCTTAGAAAGCTGGACACTTTCCTCTTTGATTTGTTCTATTGTGAAGCTAACCGGTATAACTAAAAATTGGCAGTTTTGGTTTTGCAGCTAAGTTAGATAAACTTCTCTTTCTTGCCCTACCCTACTCTCTCTGTTCCACCATGAAATGATCCATTTTTATCTTTCTTTAAATTTGTCTTTTATTTAAATCTGCTAAAGTATAAAGAGCTAGATCAAAGAACTGATTGTAAATCTGATTATCCACAAAGATAACCAACTCCAAGAACATTACCGAACCGAAGTCCCGAGCCCGTTGTAAGGTAAACAGCATAGTCCACTTGAAACTATTCCAGAAGTGGAAAAGAGTGAATAGACATTCGACCCAACTCGTAACTCACACCTTGGATATCCAAAGAAGATCCTAAAGTGAGTGGGATTTATCCCGTATAAGTGTTATCGGTATTTTATGCTCATTCTTCACAGGGTGTGTATAAAAGTCGAACCAACATTTAAAATTGGTGCTAGAAGGAGGGCCTCACCGAACTCCGTTCAGTATTGTAAGTTGTTTGTGCAGAGTCTGGTATTTTATCTTTTGAATCCTTTTCCTTCTTCCTCAGCCTTTTAAAACTTGTTTGTTTGAGTTTTTGCCTAAACAATGGAACTCAACACCAATATTTAAAATTGCTAGAAAAGAGGACCCGAAGTTCAGTAGTCTGTTAAGGATTGTAAGGTTGTAAGTGCTGGTGAAAAGTTGGATTCTAATTATAGAGTAACAAGGTCCCACCCCAGAGCTGGAGAGCTCCTTGTGCCTGAGTTAGAAACTCCCAGAAGAAGCAGCCTCAAAAGGGCCAAGTCCTTGTCTGAAATAGTTTTATCACCACTTGTAGTTACTCCAACTGCAACTAAAAATATCATTGTCAATCCAAGAATAATGGCAAACTGGTTAGGTTCCACTGCCTTAAATATCTCGGGTGCAGCCCATGACCCGCCTGTAAATCCTGAGAGATATCTTCCCAGATATAAGCATGATGGAACTAGGACAGCGGAAGAACATCTAGTAGCTTTCAAGAATGCTCTAAAATTGTTAAATGTACATCATGAAGATGTGGCTTGCAGATTGTTCCCGTTCACTCTCTAGGAGGGAGCTTACGACTGGTTTCTAAATCTCACTAACGATTCTATTACCAGTTGGAATGACTTGGAAAAGGTTTTTGTGTCACAGTTTGGTGAGGTAATAGATCCCAGTGTATTATATCAATAGTTTTTTGGTATTAAAAGAGAAATAAATGAATCTGTCAGATCTTACAATGTCAGATTCTAGAAAGCTTATGGTAGACTGACTGGTTATTATGTGCCAAATGCAGACCTGGCATTAGAGATTTTTAGAAATTCTCTAGATCCAATGACTTCTATTTTCTTGAAAAGAGATCCCTCTATTACCAATCTAACAGAGGCTTACAAAGAAGCTTTGGTTCTGGAAAGACAGTTGGGACCCCAACCTTTAAATACTCATCAAATTCCTTTGGTCACACAAGTTGCCCCTGTTTTCAATCCCATACCACATCAGATGATGTTGCCAGTGTGTCAAACTCCACCAACAGGAAATCCATTGGTTGTAACACCTGCTGAAAATGTACAGTAACCCAGGTAAAGAAGCCGATAATGCAAGAGTTGAAGAAGTGTCAAAAATAGTCCAAAAGTTGGCCAATGATTTTTTGAGTTTTAAAAGGCAGGTTTCTACTGGGGAGAACTCAAACAGGTATTCCTATCGCAGTAACGCATTCACTCGCCCCCATACGAACCCAATAAGGATTATAAAGGTAAAGGTCATGATGTAAATATTTGTGATTTGGCTTTGCCTAATCGGTGTAGGATACATGCTACTTCTCAAACACGGGGAGTTGGATTGTTTGGAATTTTGTAACGCCTTTGAAGCTTTGTCTGGGGAGTTGATTTCTCCTGAACATCAAAGAAATACGGATGGCCCAAGTTCATCCAGCCACAGTGCAGCTATGGTCTTGGATTCTTTCACTTTCCTAGAGGAATCTGAGAATGTAGTTGAAATGCCTATGGATGAGGTGCAGGCTTTTCAACAATACAGGAGGGACAACTACAACCTCAGAAACAGAAATTCGGAGCCCAACACTACATCTACCCCTCTGGACAACTCCCACAATGTTCCTCCGGATCCATCTTCAAGCAATAACCCATCTCCACCCAAGGGAGGAAATCCGAGAGGACCAGATGCTTTTGTCCCTCCACTCAATAAGGGATATAATATAGTGGAGGACATGAAGAAGATCAAAGCCAACATCACTCTTCATGAGTTGGCCCAAATTTCAGAACAGAGGGACAACTTGATTAAAACATACTCGGGCCTACTACAAAATCTTTGGACAAGGGAAAGAAGATGGCAAATGCGAATGTAGCCATGTATAAAGAGAAGACCGAAGTTTCGCCTTTTCTACTGACTGTTCGTATTTTTGGGAAAAACTTACACAACTGTCTGGTAGATTCGGGTGCTTCAGCTAATGTTATGCCTTTGGCCATTTGTCAACAGTTGGGTTTGACCCCAATGAAGTCTGAAAGAAGAGTTGTCCAATTGGACAAATCAGAGGTTAAAGTAGTAGGTGAACTTTAGAATATCCATATCCAGTTAGCATCTGAACCAAGGGCACAACACAAAATTGAAATTCAGGTGGTGGATATTCCTGTGGGGTACGGGATGCTTCTGAGCAGGGATTGGTCGAAATCTTTGAATGGATACTTGGCAACTGACTTTTCACACATGTGGTTGCCATGGAAAGGAGTGGCAAACCAATTAAGGGTTGAAAGAGAACCCAGATACAAACATACGATCACCGAATATAATGCAAAAAATGAGACTGTAAATATTGCTGATGTAGATATTGGAGTGTATAATTTAACAACGGGACAAAATGAGAAGTTTAGTAAAGCTCATCCTGTTCATAGTAATGAAGTCTGGACGCTTCATGTGGATGGGGCTAAATCTAAATAGGGTTCTGGTATAGGGGCAGTCCTTAAAGGGCCTGAGAATCAGACATATTTTATGTCTTATCGCCTACAGTTCCCTTGTACAAATAATTTAGCAAAATACGAAGCACTGGTATTAGGATTGAAATTTGCTTTGGACAGAGGTGTAAGAAATATCTGAGTTTTTACAGATTCAAAGTTGGTGGCTAATCAAGTTAAAGGTAAATTCCAGTGTAAAGCATCTTATTTAAAAGGATACAAACACCGAGCCTGGGATCTCGTGGAAGATTTTGATGCTTTTAATTTAACGCACATACCTAGAGAGCAGAATTCACGTGCAGATGTCTTGGCTTCATCAGCCGCAAGTCTGAAACCACTGGAAGAATTCAAATGGAACAAGTTTTCGATCGAGTTAGTCCCTTGTCCTTCGGTCCCAAATAATGTGGATAATTTTTAGGTTTTCTCTGATGACCAGCAGATTATAAATTTTTTACAGAGTACCAAAGCGTTTGAAAATGCTATAATCGATGATGGACAAAGGGATACTCTACTGGAGCAGTTAGACGATGAAAGGGGAATAATAAGGTTGAAAGATAACAGAAATTCCAAAAGGGATGGTAGAACCGGAGCGGCTCTTTGATGTTGACCAAATCAAGCAAAAGGTGAATTCCGAGGATTCTATGGGCATAACAAACAATGAGACTGAGAACCTGAACGTGGGGACTGAAGAAGATCCCAAGCACCTCAAGTTGGCTAAAACTTGTGACCCAAAAATAAAAAGAAGTATGATTGATTTTCTTCACAGGTCCAAGGATGTTATGGCCTGGTCTTACAAAGACTTAAAGGTTTTTGATCCGAAAGTTTACACTCATATTATACCTTTAAAAGAGTTTTGCAAACCTTTCCGACAAAAACAGAGGCATGTCAACGCTCTGCTAGAGCCCCTCATCTAGAAGGAGGTAGAAAAATTATTGAGTGCCGCCATTATTTTTCCCGTTAGGCATTCTACTTGGGTGGCCAATTTGGTGCCAATCAGAAAGAAAAATGGAGAGATCCGCTTGTGTGTGGATTTTAGAAATTTGAACAAGGCATCTGAGAAAGATAATTATCCTCTGCCTTCCATGGATGAGGTGTTACATATTGTCAATGGTTCGGAAATGATGTCTTTCCTAGACGGTTTCTCAGGGTATAATCAGATATTAGTTGAAAAGGAAGACAGGATGAAAACTGCCTTCACAACCAAGTGGGGAACATTTGCCTACAAAAGAATGCCATTCGGATTGATCAATGTCGGAGCTACTTTTCAACGTGCGATGGATCATGCTTTCAAAGGCCTTATGGGTAAGTGCATTGTTGTTTACATGGATGACTTAACAGTTTTCTCTAAATCTCGGTTTGACCACGTAAAACACTTGGAGTCTGTGTTCAACAAATGCAGGGAGTTCGACATTTCTTTGAATCCAAAGAAGTGCATTTTTGGTGTAACGAAAGGAAAGCTCCTTGGGCACTTGATCACCAAAGATGGCATTTTCGTGGATCCTGACAGAGTTGAAGCCATATCCGGCATACCCTTTCCCAACTCTAAGAAAGAGTTAAGATCCTTTTTTGGGAAAATTAACTTTGTCAAGAAGTTCATCTCCGGTTTTGCAGAAATAGTCAAGCCACTGAATGATATGCTAAAGGAAACTGCTCGTATTGCCTGGACAACGTAAGCTAAAACAACATTCCAAGAAATCAAGACTGCCATCAAGTAAGCTCCAGTCCTGGTGAGCCCAGATTTTAGTGCAGATTTTTACTTGTACACCTTTTCTTTTGAACACACACTTGCTGTAGTTTTGACCCAACGAAGAGAAATGGGGGAGCATCCAATTGCTTTCAAGAGTACCAATTTAAATGGGGCTGAGCTAAAATATTCTCGCTTAGATAAACAAGCCTATGCCTTGGTGAGAGCAAGCTAAGCGCTCGTGCACTACATACTAAGAAGCAGAGTTCATGCTATAGTTCCTGACCCAGCAGTTAAATACCTATTAAGCCAGGACGAATTGGGTGAACTAAGAGGTAATTGGGTTACAAGACTGCAAGAATACGACTTAGAAATTCGGCCTGCAAAATTAATCAGAGGACTTGGTTTGTCTCGACACATTGCCGAAATACCTGTGCAAGAAGAAATTAATCAGTTGAATTCTGGATTCAATGACTGGTATGGAGATATTATTCATCTCGCTGCAATTTGGAATTTGTCCATCTCACTTGAACAGAACCCAAAGGAGAGCACTAAAACTGAAAGCCGCTCATTATCTCCTCAAAGGAGGCAACTTGTATAGAGAGAATTATGCTGGCATTTTCTTAAGATGCATTTCTCAGAGTGAAGTCAATGAGGTGATGTCCAGTTTTCATGAAAAGTTAGGGGTAGGGCATTCCTCAGGATCTTCCACTATGCATAAAATATTGAGAGCAAGCTATTACTGGCCTACATTGTTTAAAGATGCGCATCAGCATGTGAGAACTTGTCATCAGTGCCAAACTTTTGCACCCAAAGAGGCCAATCGAGCTCTACCATTGCAGCCTATTGTAATAAATAAACCTTTTATGCAATGGGGACTTGATTTTGTGGGAGTGATAAACCCAAATTCTTCAAGCAGGGCATAAGTATGTTCTAACAGCTATTGATTACTACACAAGATGGGTCGAAGCAGCAGCCACCATGAGAAGTACAACTCATGAAGTGATCAAATTTCTAGAGTCAAATGTCATAACCAGGTTTGGGGTTCCTCTAAATTTGGTGTGCGATAATGGACCAGCCTTCCAATCATTAGAGTTTGCAGAATGGGCATACCAGATGGGGATAGTTATCATATTTTCATCCAACTATTATCCCCAAGGTAATGGATTAGCCGAGTCCACGAATAAGAATTTAATGAATGCCATTAAGAAATCTGCAAGCAGACAAACCCGCACAATGGCATACATTATTGAAATATGCACTTTGGGCTGATCGGATAAGATATAAAGTGGCTCTTAAGACTTCCCCATTTGCTTTGTTGTATGGTACTCAGCCCATTGTTCCCATCTCTCTGAAATTACCTACTTATCAATTTGTCTTAGACTATTTTGAGGATCAAGCAGATGCAGAGGCTCGTGTTTTGGATCTAACTAATTTACAAGATGAACGACTCCAAGCCCTGGAACATTTCAGTCGGCACCAAGAAACCGTCAAGCGCTGGTTTGACAAAAGAGCCAGAGTGAAAGCTTTCGGACTTGCAGACCTGGTGCTTCTATGGGACAAGGCCCATGAAAAGAAGGGTAAACATACAAAGTTGCAGCCGCTATGGATAGGGCCATACCAGATTGCTGAGATTCTGGGTAATAACGCATTTCGTTTATAGGACCTTGATGGTAATTTTCTGAACCTCCTTGTTAACGGTCAATACCTAAAGCATTATTTCTCAGTTGTTCCATCCAATATATCGTTTGAATGAATCACAAAGAAGTTGTAACATGTGTATACATTGTAAATGAGCTTTAAAGTAGTTTGTTTTATTTTATTTTAAAGGTCTGTGTTTTATCCTTTGGGGTCTGTACAGTTTTATTTTATTTTATTTTATTTTAAAGTTCTGTGTTTTATCCTTTGGGGTCTGTACAGTTCTGTCTTTTTTTATTTTATTTTAAAGTTTTGTGTTATATCCTTTGGGGTCTGTACAGTTCTGTCTTTTTTTATTTTATTTTAAAGTTCTGTGTTTTATCCTTTGGATCTGTACAAGTTTCTTTAGCTTTTAAAATTCTTTTTTTAGTTTTGCCTGGGAAGCAAAGAAAAAGTCAGCCTTCCAAAATTATTTCATTCTGAGTTCAAAATCTAGTGTTCATTATTCTAATTGAGAGATAGTCTGCTTAAACTGAACAGTGGAACTATTTTGTTATTCGTAAAAACAGAGAAAGATGATTGGATTTTGTGTCTTGCTTGCCACAGTTATTTTAATTATAAAGAAACTGCTATACTCGTTTGGTCGGAGAAACTCCTAGGGAATCCAAGAAAAGTTGGTCATAAGAGGGGACTATGATTCATGAAATTATTTGAGTATCCATAGAGGCTATCAGTACCCAGGCTGAAGCAGTTCCAGATTGATGAAATATTAAAAAAAAAAAAAAATTGTTGTTCTTTTTTAAAGGCTTTTCAGATTTCGGTATATTTCAAAGAAGAGAGAGAGAAGGTGAAAGTTGAGCAAGACAGCATAAAACTGGCACTCTGTTATTTCCTATAAAAAAAAAAAGAGAAAAAAAAAGGGAAGGAAAAAGTTATGTAATGAAAGAGGTAGCCAAGGCTTCAGAAGATGTTTTCTTTTACCAAGTGGTAGATACTACTTCACAGTTGTGAATCAGGGTCGTGTAAATCTAAAGGGTAACTCCGTCGAGGCTGTAAAAGGCTAAACTAGTAAACAGAGCTCTACTCGGTTTCCCCTTTCACAATTTTTTTCTAGAAAAGTTGATCAATCTAGAGTACAACATTCGAAGGCCCAGTCATTCTTGAAGAAAGTTTTATACGCTTATAATTGCACATCAGAAATCTTCCTTAAGTGATTCAACCTAGTATGTCCTTGGGAAATTTTAACAACTATCAGGTAGTAGTTAATTTATTTTGAAGAATATTTGTGGCAAGGCATGGTACATGGTCTATGTTGTTTTGAAACTAGAGTCCTGGATTCTAAAATAGTGCTACTATTTTACCCGCAGATATCGCCATTTGTTGAGAAGCAACACACCCCCACTGAAAAAATGAAATTCCATCCTTTGAAATCTTTTGGCTTTCATTTTGCAGCAAGGACCCTCTTGATGTTTTCCTGGTTTTAAATTCCAAATTTTGCTTGCCTCCTTCTTCAAGTTGTGCATTTATCAAAATATCTAAGTAGGCTTGCATATGGCATTGATTTCAATTTAAAACTTCTGAAAGTTTGCATGTTAAAAGTATTAATTCATGTTAATGCATTTTCTCTTAATCCCTGATGAATTTTAAGAGTTCCGTTTGTAGATTCGGATACCCTTTTGCCTTATTTAGATCCTTGCAAAGTTTCATTAAATTCTGGCCACTTTAAGTTTTGTCCTTTTTTTGCACCAAAAGAAGCAAGGCATAAAAGTGTCACGAAATTGTGACGTCGCGATTTCGCAACGTCACGATTTCGCAACATCGCGAAATCACGACACCATGGAGAGAAAAGGGCCCAAGGCACGAGTGCATCGTGAAATCGCGAAATCACAATTTTGCGACGTCGCAAAATCATGATGCATTTAAAGAAAAGCGCCCAAGGCACGAGTGCGTCGCGAAATCGCAACGCGTTTAAAGAAAAGCGCCCAAGGCACGAGTGTGTCGCGAAATCGCGACGTCACAATTTTATGACGTCGTGAAATCACGACGCATTTAAAGAAAAGCACCCAAGGCACGAATGCGTCATGAAATTACGACGTCGCGATTTCGCGACGTCGCAAAATCGTGACGCATTTAAAGAAAAGCGCAAAGTGCAGGGTCGCTGTCGCGATTTCGTGACATGTCACGTTTTCACGACAGTGACAGAAAAACAAAGGCCAAGGTAGGGTCGTTTTCACGATTTCGCGACATGTCACGAAATCGCGACATGTCACGTTTTCATGGCAGCGACAGAGAAACAAAGGCCAAGGCAGGGTCACTGTCGCGATTTCGCGACATGTCACATTTTTGTGGCAGATACAGGAAAAGCAGCACGAAGTAAAGGGTAACTTAAGGAAGCACCATGTTTTAGTGACACGTGTCAAATAAATAAAGCCGACATGTAATAAACATTAAGGTTTTAATTTAATGATTTTAAAATACTAACCCTTGCTTTTCTTTTGCAGAGAGCGATACAATTGCATGATGGCGAAAGTAATGACGAGAAAGACAAAGTTAAGCGCAGATTAATCGAGGACCATCACATTGAAATGGGAGATGCCGAGAATTGCTGGTTCATCCAGATTTTACAGATCTGGCCGCAAAGAGACTTTACGGTGACTAAGCAGCTGCCCATTTAATAGAATATGTCGGCAATTGACCGAAAAATGAAAATATCTACACACGGTTACCGAAATTTGCCGATGGACGCATTTAATGAAAATTTATGGCAAAAGTAATGGCGTGCAGAGATTTTCAACTCAGAGATGGCTCTGCGAAGATGAAATGTCAGAGAAGTGGTGACTCATCCAAATTTCCCCGGGGAATTAATGAAGACATTTACACACAGTTACAGGTGGATGCAAATAATATCAAATTCTGCCTTCTCCATTTATGGCAAGTAACTGCACTGAGATTTGCGGAATGGTTAAGTTTTATCAAAACTCTATTTTAAAAGGCCTTATATTGTAAAACCCGGGTAGTAGAGTTTAAGGTGATAAGATTTAGGGTTTGAGAAGAAGATATTTCTAAAAAGATCAGGGTCTATCCTGGGTCTATAAATACTTCTTCTGAATGTAAATCACGGAGGTGGAGACTTAGAAATAAAAGCTATTGGAGCAATTTCCTGCAAATCTTATTTGAATGCTTTGTTCTCGACTTAGAGTTGGTGTGATTTTTCTTTTTCTGTGATAGCATGGCCAGGAGCCTAATCTATTTCAGATTGTGATAAGTTCATCTTCTTTTGTTTTCGTTTCATTAAGGTTTATTTAATTTATGTTGTAGATCTGTGTTACCAGGATTGGATATGCTGTTAGGCTTCATTTTCTTTATTGTATGTTAGGGAAAATTATAGATTTAAGGTTCGAGCCTGTTCTAATTGCTCTGTCCTCACTGTGCGAGCTAGGCCGCTGGTGAGAGATACCAATTTTAACCGACTTCCCTTCTGTTTATAATTTTCTGTTAGATCTGTTTCATCTTTGTCTTATGCTCTTAGTTGAAAGTGATCTTAGAAAGTTGGACACTTTCCTCTTTGATTTGTTCTATTGTGAAGCTAACCGGTATAACTAAAAATTGGTAGTTTTGGTTTTGCAGCTAAGTTAGATAAACTTCTCTTTTTTGCCCTACCCTACTCTCTCTGTTCCACCGTGAAATGATCCATTTTTATCTTTCTTTAAATTTGTCTTTTATTTAAATCTGCTAAAGTATAAAGAGCTAGATCAAAGAACTGATTGTAAATCTGATTATCCACAAAGATAACCAACTCCAAGAACATTACTGAACTGAAGTCCCGAGCCCGTTGTAAGGTAAACAAATAGTCCACTTGAAACTATTCCATAAGTGGAAAAGAGTGAATAGACATTCGACCCAACTCTGTAACTCACACCTTGGATATCCAACAAGATCCTAAAGTGAGTGGGATTTATCCCGTATAAGTGTTATCGGTATTTTATGCTCATTCTTCATAGGGTGTGTATAAAATTCGAACCAACAAGTTCCACTTGCTAAGGGCAGAGGAGGTAGAGGTCTTCTAGAGGATCACTAGCCAAAGCAAAATTAGGGGAAGGTATCTCCTTTGAGTTGAGTCTCATAAACATTGTAATCGGGAAGGATTCCCAGAGGACTTTGATATAACTTTTAAAGAAAAAGTTTTATCCGTGGAGTAGCCCATCTTGGGTGAACCACATAAATTGCTGTGTCGATTTGTGGATGGTGCTTTGTGTATTGTTCTGATTATTGTTGTTGTTACTGCTATCTTTATGCTGCATATTATTGTTTTGAAAGCTATTTTGAAAGAATAAGTTAAAAGTGGTCTTATATTGTTCACCCCCCTCTTAGTATAATCTTGTGTTCTTCAATTGGTATCAAAGCTAGTACCTTCGAAAAGTTTAACAACTTGAAGGAAAAGCTTGCAAAGAACACAATGGATTATTCAAGTGGCAATGCAGCACCTGTTCTTGATGGATCAGATTTCGGTCTGTGGAGTGCAAAATTTTATTTAATGGCCCTTGGTAATGAGGTATGGGAAGTTATTGAAGATGGGTACACCATTCCTACAAATGGTCCTTATACTAAAGAAGACAGACTTCTACATCACAGCAACTCAAAAGCCATGAATGCAATCCTGAAGGGTTTACGAAAGGCTGATCTTACCAAAGTTATTCATTGCAAGACAGACTAGTGAAATGTGGAAACAACTACAGGTTGTTCATACAGGTGATGCAAATGTCCGAAAGGCCAAGTTGAGACACTTCAAAGGTATGTTTGAACAACTCAAGATGAATGATGATGAAAATATTAGTGACTATATGCTCTGTATGGATGAAGTTGTTAATTATATGAAAGAATTAGGTCTTGAACTTGCTGAAAATGATGTGTGTGATAAGATTTTAAGATCTCTTCCTAATAGATTTAGTGAAAATATTTTTGCCATCGAGGAAGCCAAAGATTTAGATAAGTTAAAAAAGGATGAGCTCCATAGTATTCTTGCAGCATTTGAACTAAGAACTCAAGTGAAAGTTGATGTAAAGAAAGAGGCAGCTTTCAAAGTTACCAAGAAATCAAAAGGCAAACAGATTCAAGAGAGTGATGAGTCTTCTAGTGAGGAAGAGGCATATTACAACAAGAAAGGCAATTTCTCTAAAAAGCACAAAAGCAATAAAAATATAAGATGTTTCAACTGTGGAAAATTTGGTCATTATGCTACTGACTATACTATTTCCAAGAATTAAAGTGATGAAGATATACAGGATGTTAAGAGCAAGGATTCTAAAAAGCACGGGTATTACAGAAAGAACAAATATGAACACAGCAATCAAGGAAAGAGGTATTCACACAAGAACAAGAAGAGATTCTATCTGGACAAAGCAAGTAAGTGTTCTAGCAGTGATAGTGAAAGTTCTTCTAGTGATGATGAAAATGAAATGTTGTTCATTTCAAAAAAGGAGGAAGAACCGAAACATAAATTCACTGTCATGAAATGTTTTAGATGTGGAAATTTTGGGCACCTTGAGGATGACTGCACAAATAATGATTTTGTTGCTAGTATGTATGAGGATGCTTCAGAAAATGATAAGGAAAATGCATGTATGGTTTTTGAAAGGGGTGCCACCTCTAGTGATAAGAAATCTGAAAAAGGCCTTGATAATTCAAAGTGCAATCAAATAGAGAATCTTGAATGTGAACTCAATAATGCTCTTAGTGTTTTGAAAAAGGAAAGAAAGAAGAATGATAGACTCAAGATTAAGTTAGATGAATGCTGTATGGAGAGAGACGATCTTATAGAAAGTCTTGACTTCTCTATAACTAAAACTCAGGAACTCAAGGATGAGTTAGAATCTAATATTATTGAGTATAATGAGTTAGAGCAAAAAATGGCTTATTTGAAAGAAGAAAATAAATATTACAAGGATAAGCTCTATAGATTTCAAGATAGCTCCAAGAAGGTTAAGTCTCTCATCAAAAATCAAAGAAATCCAACAGATAAAATAGGTCTCGGTTTTGTTGAACTGCACAAGAAATAGGTTGGGGAATCGACCAAGAGATTTCAAAAGGAAGAAAGTTCTGATGAAGAAAGTACTTCAGATCATGAGTCCTTGAGTGATAAATGCACAGAAACAGAAAGCAGATTTCTGAATGTGAAACAAAATTTTTCGGGACCCAAGAGGTCGATTAAAAGAATATTTCATGACAGATGTTTTGCGTGTTACAGGTTTGGACACATGGTTGCACATTGCATGTCTCAAATGAAGAAGGTTAACAAAAATTTCAAAAGTTTTAATATTTTTCAAGGATATTGCTATGCTTGTAATCAGTTCGGGCATAAGGCAATGTTCTGAAAGACTAATAACAGGAACACGGTTACTCATAATAGATAGATTCAAAAAGGAGGTATGCCAAATAGAAATAACTTTGTTACCTGTTATAAGTGCAACAATGCAGGCCACACAGCTAGACAAAGGTAGAGCTGATCTTCCAAGGTACAAGAACAGGAAAAGTGATATGAACAGGTTTAAGGATCAAGGTTTGGATAAGAACAGGGATGATAAAAGAAACAGGAATATCAATATGAACAGGTCTAAGGATCAAGGTTTGGATAAGAACAGGGATGATAAAATATATAGGAACAGCAGTATGAACAGGTCCGAGGATCAGAACAGTGATAGAAACAGAAATATAGACAAAGAATTCAAGAGAAGGCACGACAAAGAAATTGTAGACACTGATGATGATGAGTATCTAATGGGAGTTTCACTCCCAACCCTATTTTAAATCATCTCATTAGGAGGTGGGGGAGGGACTAAACTAAGAGGCTCATTCTTAGTCCCGAGCCCCAAAGGTGACCCTTTGCCATTGATGACAAAGGGGGAGAGATATGAGTAAGGGGGAGAGCTTCATAGTGAAGAGGAAAACTTCAAGTCAGGGGGAGCAAAAACTTCAAAGGCAGATTCTCAGTTGTTTTTAGTTTTGGCTCTTGAGTAGTGTTTTTCAGTTAGGTGTTGCCATCAATGACAAAGGGGGAGATTGTTGGTAATTTTGGGTACCTTGGGTACATTGCCTTTGCTCAAGTGTAGTTGTTGTCATTGATGTCAAGGAGTTCTTGGAGCAATTTGTTTTTATGTCTAAGTATGTGTTTTGATGAAGGTTTCAGCTGGTCAGTAAGTCTCCAAGAAAATTAGAGTAGCCCAGTTGCAAAATATCCAGAAAAAGATAAGTTAGAAAAATTTTGTAGGCAGCTAGAAAAACTGTCGTGATTTCGTGACATATTTTAGGAGAGAGAAAGTTCAGGCAAAACTGTCATGATTTCGTGACATGCTGGAAGACAAAGATGAAGTAGGCTAAACTGTCGCGATTTCACGACATGTCACATTTTTGCGACTCGGGAAGCGCAGGAAGGCAGAGAAAGAAAAGTGTCACAATTTTGCGACACATTGCCAAGAAAGTTGTTCAGACGAGCAAGTGTCGTGATTTCGCAACATGTTGCAGGAGAGAGATTCTGAAAGGAAAAGTGTCATGATTTCATGACATGTTGAAGAAGAGGAAGTCTACAGTGTTAACTGTCATGATTTTATGACAAGTTTGAAGAGAGAGAAAGTGATTCAGGAACTATCGTGATTTCGTGACATGCTGCAAAAGACAAAGTGAGGAATATTGCGATTTTGTGACAGGATGCAAAGTTCCAGTTGAGGACTATCATGATTTTGCGACATGCTAAAAAGCTCGAAGTGAGAACTGTCACGATTTCGTGACTTGCAGCAAAGAGAAGAGCCTGAAAGGAGAAGTGTCACGATTTTGCGACAGGCAGTGGTGAAAGCGTACGGAAGCCAAAAGTGTCATGATTTTGCGACAAGTAGTGGAGAAAGCGTTCAAAAGCCAGAAGCATCATGATTTTGTGATAGGCTACAAAGAATTTGTACGGATGCAGAAAGTGTCATGATTTCATGACAGGTTGAGTTGGCAACTTGTAGTTGCAAAAAGTGTCATGATTTCGTGACAGGTTGAGTTGGCAGCTTGCAGTTGCAGAAAGTGTCATGATTTCATGACAGAAGTGTGATGATGTTAGCAATAGGCAAAGGTGTCATGATTTCATGATAGAAGCTGAGAGGAAGGGCATGAAGACAGAAGGGTCACGATTTTGTGACAGAAGAGAAGATGATGTCAGCAAAGACAAGAAGTGTCACGATTTCATGACATAAGCGGTAAGGAGGTCGACAAAGGTAGTAGTGTCATGATTTCATGACAATAAGAATAGAAGGTGTACGACAGGCAAAGATGTCATGATATCGTGACATGTAGTTTCATGCCAGAAGCTATAGGGAGGTAGTGAAGTCGATAGAGTTAAATCTGGGCCAACGCAGCACAGGGTTTTACAACCGACGTGATTGAAGGTTAAACAACCGACTAAGATCAAGGTTCTAATCTTGAGATTATGAGTATAAAAGGAGGGATATTTGAAGAGTTTGGCATTGATTGAAGTGTGCATTTGAAGAGTGATCTATGCAAGCAAAGTGCAGGGGAGAAGTTCGATTGTCAAGAAGCTGAGTGTGCTAAGTCTGTACTACTGTGGTTACGTAAAGTGTGCAAAAATTGTACTACGGTAGTTGCACAAAGGAGCAAAATCTGTTGGTGTTGTGTCATTTAGAGACAGTGCGTAGAAGTGAGAAGTTCGATAGCCAAAGTGCTGTGTGTTGTTGTGTTGCGCAGTCTATGCAAAAGTTGGTTTTGTCTAATACAGCTGTGATAGAATAGTGAAGACTTAGGGATAGCATTGAGCAAGTAGTTGAAAGCTTGCGAACCATATTTCTTTAACCAGTCTTTGAGGACCAGATTAAGGATAGATACTGAGGCAGAAAGAGGAAATTTGTGCTAGACCGAAGGACTGCATTTAGTGCAATTCGAGGACCAGCTTTGCGATGACAGAGTTGAGGACAGAGATCTCCAACCAGATCAGGGAATACAGGTGTCTTCTGTGGATAGAGTTCCACTTGCTAAGGGCAGAGGAGGTAGAGGTCTTCTAGAGGATCACCAGCCAAAGAAAAATTAGGGGAAGGTATTTCCTTTGAGCCGAGGCTCATAAACATTGTAATCGGGAAGGATTCCCAGAGTACTTTGATATAACTTTTAGAGGAAAAGTTTTATCCATGGAGTAGCCCATATTGGGTGAACCACGTAAATTGTTGTGTCGATTTGTGGATGGTGCTTTGTGTATTGTTCTGATTACTGTTGTTGTTACTTCTATCTTTATGCTGCATATTATTGTTTTGAAAGAATAAGTTAAAAGTGGTCTTATACTGTTCACCCCCCCTCTCAGTATAAGCTTGTGTTCTTCACTTCAAGGACCCCTTGCCTGCCCACACAGAGCATGCCAAACCAGTGCCCCAGGTGAATGAGGTTCACCATGCCCCTCCTAAGAAAGGGTATGTTGGCATGGTATGAATTGTGACAAGAAATAGGTGGTATCCAAGTCCAACCACACCACCTGCAGCTCAGAGTGATGTCCCTTCGACATCATAGCCTATATCGCCTCCCAGGCCGAGCCTCCCACCTAGGCCTATAGTTACCATTAAGAGTAAGCTCACTCAGATCTTAAGAAAAACATCTGCATAGCTCTCCATCTATGAGATCATCCAGTAATCACAACCTCATAGAGAAGCCTTTATAGAGATCCTTAAGGAAATTGAGCTTCAGCCCTAGGATTCTAAATCCTTCAACAACTTTGTGGGGCATGTGCGACAATGCACAAAAATGGTGATTACCTTTCAAGAAGATGAACTTAAACCAGTTCCACATGATATGGTGGATCCCCCTTTGCACATCATCGTATGTGTGAATGGAACACCTTATAAGAGAGTGTTGATAGACACTAGGTCTTCAAGCAACATCATAACTACAATAGCTCTCAAGCACCTGAAGCTCCAAGTATCCCACATTGTTACATCTACCTACACCCTCAAAGCATTCAATGATGTCATATGTTCAACGATTGGTACAATTATCCAACCTATTTAGGTAGGAGAAAAGATCATCCTAAAAATATGCCACATCCTAAAGGGGGATATGGCATACAATATCTTGTTAGGAATACCATGGATCAGGGACATGAAGTGTGTCCCTTCCATTACTCACTAGTGCCTCAAGTACACTCACGAAGGGCAAGTTCATGTCATCCTTACAGACCTAGAGCCCTTCAAGTACTGCAACAGTTACACGAGTCGACCTTGCCATAAATGCATATGGATTTTCAACCGAATAAATCTAGCTGAGGTTTCACCTCACCACTATCGAACACCATGCCATTCTCATCATTGGCTTTGCCTCGGATGCCTAGTACACCAGTGGATCCTTTTACTGGGAACCCAAAGAAGCGACCCATTGATGAGGTCCAACCAACCATATCCACTATATCTATAGAGGATATGCCTAGCCCAGATGATGAAGAGACACCACATGAGGCAAATGATGATCCAGATCAAGTCTCACTCTCATCCCTCTTCTATCTGTAGCCCCATATTACAGTGCATTTAGCTTCTACCAGATTTGAAGAATACATGGTTAGGAATATCACCACTACTGCTATAGATTCAATATGAGACATGGGTAGACCTCATATTCCCATAGGCATTATTGTGCATCTAGGTATTCATCCTAATAAAACAAATTTTGTCTATGGGGGCCTTGACTATGGCATCAAACCTTACCAACAACAGGAGGAGGATGAGGAGCCTTTCAAAGAAGACATTAACTACTTTTATAACCCTAACTTTACCCTAAAGTATCTTGACCTATGCAACTTGTATGGTTATGGGTTAGGCTGATATGAGCAGGGCACAAGAATCCTTTATCAACCATAGTATCAAATACCCTATGACAAGTCAAGAGTGGGATGCAACAATCCCTTGCCTCTAGATGTCCTCATGGATGGCCTAAATTGCTTGAATATAGGCTACGAGGATGGGTTGGCCCAAGACCCTTATGCCAATCCCAATACAGTCTACTCCCTAGGGGACTACTTCCCATTTCTAGATGGCAATCCTGTGATCCCTAGTAACATTCCCCCACATTTTGAGATAGGGTAAGGTTCACGAGGTTGTCCCCATGTTTGTGATGAATTATATCAATACACCTCATATGAATGGACCTTAGATGATGAGTCAGGTTATGAGGTGGAACCATATGACCCTTTTGAATTGGATAGTGATAATTCACAAATTGTCCCCAATAATGACCAATAGAAATACCTCATACATTTGTTCCCTTTCCCTGATCCTGTATGGCGGTAGCTCCTTCCTCTTGAAGAGTCGATTCACCCATAGGAAGCTAGAACTCCTGGCGAGGGAGCAGTTAATTTACTTGAGTATATGGATCCTTGTGAGTTTGAGGTGTTGTGAGGTAAGAATGAAGAAGTCTTCATCCATGAAAATAATTATGAGGAATGAGCATATATGGGACCACACTTTCCTGATCACCCAATCCCAAGAGGCAACAATGAGATTCCCATATACAATAGTGACTATGAGGATGAAATAGAGAGGGCATACCTTGGTCCTCATTACTTGCATCATCATCATGATCCCATCGACATAGAAGAAGTCTATCTTCAGTTGCATGTTGTCCCATGCTTGAGGGCAAGGCCTATCAATTTAGGCTAGATTCACCATGAGGTCTTCCCTAACCCACCCACACACATGGAGCACCTTGAGCCTAATGATCCCGTCCTGCAGTCTTTTCCCAGATAGGATTTGGTGATCCCCATTCCCCCAGAACCACATATGGGGGTGGGAGATGATATCAATATATAGTCACATGCCCATGGTCCTAGAGAGTAGACACATTCCATCAATATGATCTCCATTTATTTGACCACACCACTTCACAACCCAATCAATCCTTCCAAGCCATACCATATAGATCTAGATGCTATTGATTGGGATCGCGCTAATTCATCCCCATCACCCTCTGATTATTAGGCTTGTAGTGGATTTTTCCATTTCTCTACTGGCCTAACTCATGATGTCTTCCATGCTGAGGAGGAACCCGAGGTTCCCATAAAGGATTTAAATCCAGTTGATGACATCCATTTGATCCCCACTCCCCACCAGTTGGAAGAGGGGTCGCATATATCAATCGAGACTATGGTTGACAAAGATATCGGCTCAGATCCTGAAAACCTGTAATGTATCAAGCTAGGGGAAAGCCTATCCCCTAAAGAGCAAGATAATTACATAGCCCTTATCATGAATAAGAATGCAGCTTTTGCATGGTCCTACAAAGACATGTTGGGACTAGATCCAAATCTGGTCACCCACAATCTAATGTTTGACCGCAAATCCAAACCTGTCAAGCAAAATTTGAGAAATATGCACCCAACAGTGGCCTTGATGGTCAAATACGAGATACAAAAACTGTTGGATGCCAAGTTTATCATTTTTGTAGACTATCCACCATGGTTGTCCAACATGGTCCCCATCAAGAAACCTGATGGGAGGATTCATATTTGCACTAATTTTTGAGACCTAAACAAAGTGAGTCCTAAGGATGATTTTCCTTTGCCAAGCATCGATGCCCTAGTAGATGCCACCGCAAGATATGGAATGCTCTCCCTTATGGATGGTTTATCTGGGTATAATCAGATTCATATCAACCCTGAAGACCATCTCAAAACAACATTCACAATGACCTAGGAAATATTTTGTTACAAGGTCATGCCCTTTGGCCTTAAAAATACTGACAGCACATACCAGCATGCCATGACATGTATATTCCATGACTACATGCACAAAATTTTGGAAGATTACATGGATGACTTATTGAGTAAATATTTATTACATCATGAGCACCTAGATGTCTTGTACAAATTCCTCGATCACCTTATTGAACATAATGTGAGACTAAACCCCAAGAAGTGCATCTTTGGCATCACATCTAGAAAGCTCTTGGGATTTATAGTTTCCAAACTAGGCATCAAAGTGGACCCTAACAAGGTCAAGGAAATCCTTGAAATACATTCCCCGACTACCATGAAGCAACTTCGTAGCTTGCAGGGGAGGATTGCATCCATCAAATGCTTCATAGCACAATTTTTGAACAAGTGTAGACCCATGAACAAAATCTTGCACAAGGGGGTCACATTCCACTGGGATGATGAGTGTCAGGATGCCTTTGATGCAATTAAACAATACCTAGCTTCGCCGCTAGTGTTAGCTCCACCTACACTAGGGGTGTTTTTTTGATTATATATCTCAGCTATTGAAATTGCATTTGGTGCCATGTTATCCCAAAATAATGAATTTCAAATAAGGAACAGGCCACATACTATCTCAGTCGCACCTTGGTGAGCTATGAGATCAAGTACGCATACATTGAAAAGTTATGTCTAGCGGTGGTTTTTTCTACCAAGAAGCTATGACATTATATGCTCAGCCACACTACATATGTTGTATCTAAAGAGAATCCATTGTGATACATGATGAGTCGTACTTATCATAGTAGTCGCCTGACAAAATGGATCATGTTGTTGATAAAATTCGACCAAGAATTCATAGGAAAAAAGTTGATCAAGGACAAGGTCATTGCTAATCAACTTGTAGAGGCTCCTCTCCAGGATGATAAACCTCTTAGCATGGAGCTTCTCGATGATGGAGTCTTCCAAATATCAGAATCGCCTGATTTTGACGAGCCTGAGTCATAGGTAGATATGACTATTTTCTTTGATGGCTCCAAATGCAAGCAAGGGGGTGGCACAGGGATCATGTTTTTCACACCACATGGGGCTCCCATACCCTTGTCATTTAAACTCGATTTCCTATGTACCAATAACAATGTTGAGTATGAAGCCTTGCTCATAGGTCTTCAAATGACTATCACCATGAAAATAAACAAACTCAATATCTTTGGTGACTCCTTGCTTATAGTGAACTAGGTCAAAGGAATTTACCAGTGCAAGTGCCCAGTTTTGCAAGCCTACAAAGCCCTTGTGGAAAAATCCTTGCCAAAATTTGAATGGTATGACATCGAGGCACTCCCTCGATCGTCTAATCATTTTGTAGATACAATGGCCTCTTTAGGATCCTTGATCCCGCAAGACCCCACAAGGGAGATGACAACCATTCAAGTCAAGACACTATCGCAATCAACGGTTGAGTGTGAGAGCACTCAAGCCATGCTAGAAGTCCACTTGATTCAAATAGAACCTCATCAAGAGATATTCTCACACATTCATGAGTGCTTGAATCATGCCGCTTGGGGGACTTTGTTCCCCCAAACCCCTTTTGATAGCAGCACAATGCTATTCTTACAAGTTATTTCCAAATCAGCATTTTCTCGGGATGAACTTCATGAGGGATAGAAAATTCATGCAATCGAGACTTCCACACAATAGGACTGGTCCACACCAATTAGAGAGTACCTAAATCTTGGTAATCTCCCTCTTGGGTTATCACACGCTGCCAAAAGGATATTTAAATGGAAGGTAGCAAATTTTATCTTGTTAGGAGACATCCTATATTGTTGGAGCTATGAAGGAATCCTCATTTGTTGCTTAGAGTATCAAGAATTGACTTGGGCAATGGCCGAAGTGCATGATGGTACTTGTGGTGGCCATTTTAGTGGCATGGCCATCGCAAAGCGCATTCTTCACATGGGCTATTATTGGCCAAATTTAGAGTGAGATTGTTGTGCATATGTGAGGAAGTGCATGAAATGTCAACACCATGCTAACTTGACACATGTACCTTCTTAGGCCTTACAACCGATCCAATATTCTTGGCCATTTTCACAATGGGGATTGGATTTAATTGGGAAAATCTCCCTAGCATCCTCGGGCCATCACACATTTATCATTATGGCTATCGAGTATTTGAAAAAGTGGGTGGAAGCAATCCCCCTTACCACTATGATAGGACCCCACATAGTGGAGTTCATATTGCATAATATCATTTGTCATTTTGGTATTCCATCCAAGATCATTTAGAATAATGGGACATCATTCAAGAATAAATATGTGTGTGCTCTGACAACAAAATATAACATCCAACACAGCTTTTCGACACCCTATTATCCCCAAGCAAATGGGCAAGCAAAAGCATCAAACAAGATATTAATTACCATATTGAAGAAAAAAATCAAAGTGAATCATACCGATTGGCACATGTAAATGTCGCTTGCCCTATGGGCTTACTGCACTAACATTCGAATGCCCACTGGGACAACCTCATTTTCACTAGTGTATGGTGCTGAGGTAGTTGTGCATCTAGAGTTGGAAATCCCATCACTGCACATATCCATGCAGGAGTTTATTGATGATGATACTGCATGACAAGTTCACCTAGATAAACTTACGTTGTTGTATGAACATTTCATTAATGCTCTTGAGCATCTACGTGTGTATCAAGAGTGGCTCAAAAGATCCTACAATATTAAATTCCATCTCAGAGACTTTCAGGTTGGTGATCTCGTCCTGAAGGAGAACCAACAGAACTCTAGCTTGTCGCCCCACCTATGGGATAAATTTATGGCAAACTAGTTAGGTCCCTTTGTCATCACTAGTCAAATTGGATCCAGAACTTATCACCTAGCCTCCCTTGAAAGTTTCAAGGATCCTGAACCCTTGAACATCCTTCAATTGCAGTCGTTTCATGCTTAGAGAGCACCAAAAGGCTCCTAGCAGGTTTTCACCGTCTAGGTCAAATAAAAATGCTCCTGGACTATCTACGATCATCTAGGTCAATCCTAAAAGCCCCAAAGGCACCCATAAGCCCTTTGGTCACAGCCAAATGCCCCTATGTCGTCGTAGACACTTTTTAAGTGTCACTGCCCGTCTAGGTCACCCAAAAGGCTCCTAGCAAGTTTTCATCATCTAGGTCAAATAAAAATGATCATAGACTATCTACAATCATCTAGGTCAACCCTAAAATCCCTAAAAGCATCCATAAACCCTTTGGTCACAACCAAATGCCCCTAGGTAGTCGTAGACACTTTTTAAGTGCCATCGCCCGTCTAGGTCACCCAAAAGGCTCCTAGCGGGTTCTCACCATCTAGGTCAAATAAAAATGCTCTTGGACTATCTACGATCATATAGGTCAACCCTAAAATCCCCAAAGGCACCCATAAGCCCTTTGGTCACAACCAAATACCCCTAGGTAGTTGTAGACACTTTTTAAGTGTCATCGCCCGTCTAGGTCACCCAAAAGGCTCCTAGTGGGTTCTCACCGCCTAGGTCAAATAAAAATTCTCCTAGACTATCTACAATCATCTAAGTCAACCCTAAAATCCCCAAAGGCACCCATAAACCCTTTGGTCACAACCAAATACCCCTAGGCAGTCATAGACACTTTTTAAGTGCCACCACCCGTCTAGGTCACCCAAAAGGCTCCTAGCGAGTTTCAACCATCTAGGTCAAATAAAAATTCTCCTAGACTATCTATGATCGTCTAGGTCAATCCTAAAAGCCCCAAAGACATCCATAATCCCTTTGGTCACAACCAAATACCCCTAGGCAGTCGTAGACACTTTTTAAGTGTCGCTGCCCATCTAGGTCACCCAAAAGGCTCCTAGCGGGTTTCACCATCTAGGTAAAATAAAAACACTCCTAGACTATCTACAATCATCTAGGTCAACCCTAAAATCCCCAAAGGCACCCATAAGCCCTTTGGTCACAACCAAATACCCCTAGGTAGTCGTAGACACTTTTTAAGTGTCGTTGCCCTTCTAGGTCACCCAAAAGGTTCCTAGCGAGTTTCACTATCTAGGTCAAATAAAAATTCTCCTAGACTATCTACGATCGTATAGATCAACCCTAAAATCCCCGAAGGCACCCATAAGTCCTTTTTTCAAAACCAAATTCCCTTAGGTAGTCGTAGACACTTTTTAAGTGCCACCGCCCTTCTAGGTCACCCAAAAGGCTCCTAGCGGGTTCTCACCGTCTAGGTCAAATAAAAATGCTCCTAGACTATCTACGATCATCTAGGTCAACCCTAAAATCCCCAAAGGCACCCATAAGCCCTTTGGTCACAACCAAATGCCCCTAGGTAGTCGTAGACACTTTTAAGTGCCATCGCCCGTTTAGGTCACCCAAAAGGCTCCTAGCGGGTTCTCACCGTCTAGGTCAAATAAAAATTCTCCTAGACTATCTACTATCATCTAGGTCAACCCTAAAAGCCCCAAAGTCACCCATAAGCCCTTTGGTCACAACCAAATGCCCCTAGGTAGTCGTAGACACTTTTTAAGTGTCATTGTCCATCTAGGTCACCCAAAAGGCTCCTAGCGGGTTCTCATCGTCTAGGTCAAATTAAAATGCTCCTAGACTATCTATGATCATCTAGGTCAACCCTAAAAGCCCCAAAGGCATACATAAGCTCTTTGGTCCCCCTAAACACCCCAATGACCCCCAAATAAGCCGGTTGGTCACATGTATATATATCAATCAAAAATTCAAAAACCACATCATCAAAAATTCAAAAATATTGCATCACATCACATTGCATCCCATTGCATATTATCGTCACTTGCATTTAGGCATATTCATAATTAGAAATTTATATTTTAGATTTTCTCATACATGTCTAGCACCATGATGGTACACTACTTACCACTCAAAATCAATGTTGTGAAAGTACTCATAGTTCAATGCCACAATTATCATTTTCACCCATATTTTTCATGTTTCCATAGTCATGTCTATTCCCTTCACTTAGCCATTTGTTTTAGAATGTCAGTAGGGTTTTTGGTCACTCAGCCATATCCAGTCTCTACTCAGATTTTGTAGAAGGCTAGCACAATTTTTAGGAGGTAGAATCTTGCTTATATTATGCCTTTTTTACATCATATACCAAACACAATTAATCATTAACAATCCAAGTTTTGCACAAAGATAGATGAAATCCATGAAGTGGTCTAAGTTACCTTACATGAAAATGTCATCCTTCTCATCCCCCTCTGCGAATAGTTCAAGAATGTTGAGAGTTGGCAAAAGGACAAGTTTTCCCCTACCCAATTCCCCCCACAAAAATAAGTGGTTTTCCCCCTTTTTTGTCATCAAAATCCCACATTGTCACATGTTTGCAACAGTCTAAATTTGCAAACCCCCACAAAGCAAAAATTACAAGTAGAAAAAATACAAAAATAAAAAAGTGCATACATAAAAAATCATAATAAACAGTGATCCCCATCACCCAAAATTCAAATCCCTTGCTCAAGAGAAAAAGAAAAAAAATCAAAATAAATAGTGATTATTATCACTAAAAAGATAAAATAAAACAATTATTCTTATCACTATGTATGAGAGCAAGTATCCCAATCAAATTCAAGAAAGTAGGGAGTCGAACTTGAATCCCTAGAACTCTCAACATTTGGAAAACCATTAGGTGATCCTCATTATGGGTTTGGTGGATAGCCTATCCATCAATGGTGGTAGCCTCCCGCATGATGATATGTCTACCATATTAGCTTTTGGGTGTATGTGTAGACCAATATTTGCATGTGGATGAGCTAGCTTTGGTAACCTAGATTTCCTAGTGGTCTAGTCATACTTAGTACAAAACCTAGGATGGTGGCATTCATTGGGTGATCCTCAGTACAGGTTTGGTTGAGAGCCTGCTTGGCACTGACGATATCCTTATGCATCTCACAAGAATGAACTCACTTGCACACACAGGGATATGAAGTACCTTGGTCATCCTAGTAGATTCATACCTTGTCAAAAAGTCCTACATGATTAGTATACAACTTTTTATCAGTCTACTAGAGTGTTTGAGTCTCATGAAAACCTAATGGGCATTCCCTAAACAACATGTCATTCATATCACTTCACCTCATTCATTTCAATTACATTATTCACAAATCCATTATATAAGTCTCATGACAACATTACATATGAGTTGGTGCAATATACATCATCTATGGTGTTAACATGATATGTCATATAGTCTACACATTGCATCCTCTAAATCAAATAAATCATCCATCTCACCCTACATCCATGCATGTACAAAATCAAATCAAATCACATACAGGGTAGACATCCATCATCATCTCATAAATCAAATTGCATACATTTGCATACATTTCATAAAATAATAAACACATGATGATAAACCACATAAAAATATCATATATATATATATGTGTATATGTATGGGACAAAAAGATACATCATGTTTCCCGTAGGCTACAATAAAAGGATTCCTCAGACTTCACACTGCTAAAACATCCAAAAACATAAAAAGAGTCACGCGAGCCACTACCATGGTCATGCAGGACTAGTACTACAACTCGCACTCCCACATACTATTGGAGTCCTTTGTGAAATCCCATACCTGCTACCACCTACCCTATCAGCTCTCTGCCTAGACCCTAGCACCTCCAACCTAGAGGACGACTGCCCTGTCCTACTATGTTGACTTTGGTATGACCCATCGATAGTAGCATCATCCCATAGATGCCCTCCAAGGTGCACTACCTCCATCTCTAACTCATCCACATAGGCCTTCCCCCATTGACATCATTCCTGGTAAGTCTCCACCACATAATGGAGTCGTGTCACCTATGCCTATAGCTTAGTCACCTCCCTAATATTGGAATCATCCCATGTAGGGCTTTGATATCGCAAATATGCTCGAAGAGATGCTATCTTAGCCTGAGCCACTTGTACCTTAGCTTGTTGTGCTGCTAGCTCCGCATGTGCATCATGCACCTGTGTCCGTAGGAGATCTCTCTCCTACCTAACATTGAGTAGCTCATATCGTATCTCTGCCTCTATGTCACCATGTGCCATCGGTGGTGCCTACACCTCCTCATCCCCAATAGCATCATCCCCAAAGTCACCTCGATCTCCTAAATCTAGGAGATCCGCATGCTCCCCTACCATGTGTCCTTGCCAATCACCTGCCTTGCCATTGGTCCTCATCAGAAACCTCCTAATGTGCCTCCCTATATGCACCCCTCCCTAGTGGCCCCTCTCCATACCACTGGCCTGTCACCCACCAAGCTTCATACTCTGTTGTAGTCCCAACATCGTCCACATTTGGAATGTCTACTACAGGATATGTATCCCACGCCATTGCCTCTACCACTAGTCATGCCAATGTTCTCTCATCCCTGTGACACCGATAAGGCATCGACTCACTAGGCACCCCCTAGCGTAGCCCGAACTATCACATCACCTGAGCAAAATGGAATCACTTTCGCTCTGTGCCATGTTGTCCAACAAGCCACCTGCCTTGCCGCACCCTACGGAGTTGTATAGTAGCATCTGCCCACTCTAAGCAATCCTTGTATGGTCTCTAGAACACCTAGCCTACTCCAATTTATGAGAACAGATATGCATAGTTACCCATATCACCTGTGAATCACCAAATCTTTCCCCTTTCTTGAGCCCTCTACCATAGGACATCGTATCCTATCTCCCTGTCTGCCAATTGTGCCCGAGTCATCCAGGGTAACCCCTATGGTCACCCCATAGCTATGTGCTGCCATCCCCAGCACTGTAGCAAAAAGCTACACCCCATGCCCTTCTACCGATGGTAGCGGATCTCGTACAACTCATCATAGAGTTGTGCCAGTAGTGTAGTACCCCATGCCATCACTAGTGGCTTTGCCATAGTGCACCTCATAAGCACAAACACTATCTCCACCAGGTTCCATGGGAACCTTGCTCTAAAAGAGTTAGGTAATAGCATATTGAAGATGATAATCATGAATAGTGTATGCCTCACCCCCAATACCTTCACCTCATTATAGAATCCTACTAGCATACCCACTTCAATCAGTCCAACTTTGTCGTATCTAGATCATAATTGAAGTACCTCTCGAGCACTGCATGCCTCTGGTATCGTGGCATCATATGAATCAACTGCCATTCTATCAGAATCCGAAGAATCTAATAGATGTCCTCCAACATCACTGTCATCTCCCCCATGGGTAGGTGGAAGGTATTGGTGCATGGATCCCATAGATCGATCAGGGTAGTCAAATATGCACAATATCCTATCACAACCTCTAACTGTGTCACCTGCTTAATGCCAATGACATCCAGCTATTCCTAGTCCTCTATGGTAAAGGTATCCATTGTGGAATAAAAAAGAGTAGGTACTCGATACCGACTCCTCACCACTTGACAAGGATAAGCAAATCAATAATACAACTCCAAGAATGACTTCAAACGACCCTAAAAACACTCAAAAGACAAGACTCAAAATGGTCCCCCTTTGAGGCCGGTTTGTGGCCATTCCTCCCATGAACGGCCCCCAACTCTATGGCCAGCCCATCAAGGGTTTGCCTATGATCAGCCCACACTAGCAAACCCACCTAGGGATGACTCCAACAAATTGGGCCCAAAAAGGCCTTTCAGGCCATCAAAAATAGCAAAAAATAATGCAAAATTGGACCTATAAAATGCAATCTAATTGCACAAAAACATGGATAAAATATAAAATTTGGTACATATCTCATAAATTAGGTATAATTACCTACAATCTAGTATTATATGCTTCCAAGCCAAAAACATGTCATAAAAGCAAGAAAATCAACTCCTAACACTAGGAAAATGCAATATGAGAGACTTGGAATACCTGTCTCACACCAGATACTCCACTAAATGAGTCTTCCCACTAGATCATGGTGATCATGGGATGAATTTTACAGCGCTCCGCTACTCAGAATCACTCTCCTACTCCTCACCTCTCAAAACTACAAAAAGAAGCATGCACAAATGAGCCTAACCTTCATATTTTGGGTTTATATAGAGATACAGGGGTCACCACAATTATAGGGTGGGATGAGTGCACATTTGGCCACCTATACCACCCTGGTATGGTGGTATAACATGCCCTCATCCCACCCTGGGATGGTGGTAGCAAAAATAGGCCAAAACAACCCAAAATGACCCAAAACAAGTCCAAAACTACACCAAAATAACTCAAATTGGGTCCAAATTTCACATGGATCAAAATTCAACCCTAAGGATCCTAGGAGGGATGGAAAATTTGTTCACTCATGCCCCAAGGAGGCCATTGTGGCCGGACCTCCCCTTGGGCATGCAATTTTCGGCTCCTTTCCTCCAGGAAAACTCAACAAAGTCACAAAAATCCTTTCCAAATTGCCCAATTTTTCATAGGACAAAACTGAAGTTAAGAATAACATAATTCAATTGGGTCAAGTGACTCATCACTTTTCTCATTGGTCATTCCCTCATCGACTCATCTCTTAAGGGGGTAGTCATACTCAGTCCAAATCATCAAGCACACACTCAATTATGTGAATTGCATTCGTTCAACGAATCTTCGATAAAGATAATCATGCTCCTGATTAGGGCAGAAAACAAAGCACACAATATCACATCATAATACTTGACATTACTAGCATCATGAATTCATGGGCCCTGTCCCTTCATGATAGACAATGTTTAAGCATAGGCACGCTCATTTAATGAGTCAGAAGCAAGGATTCAAGAACACACGCCCTTTTCATGATTGGGGCATCTAAAGTTGGTTAGGTTATCGAGTAACCTTAATAATTCAATATTTTGGTCATCTATTTTTGCTTAGCGCTGTGCTGCACACAACGCATATCAAAAAGGGGCATCTATAGACACTAAAATGTGGTTAACCCGATTAAGCATCCACAAACAATGATCAAATTGACATCATATGGCCCCTTGGACAACCCTTAGAAGGCTCAAAGTGGTTCTAGCCACTCTGGAAGGGTTTTTTGAGGCTTTTGGCCCAATTTTTGGAGGTTTTGGCCCAAAATTCACCACCATCCCACCCTGGGACGATGGTGAGCCATCATCCCAAGGTGGGACGGTGAGCAGGTTTGACCCAGAAAAAGTCAAATTTAGGACATTTGGCACCCAGAAACTGCCATTTAGCACACCATATGGAGCATGCGGGTTAGAGGGCACTAAGTCCTTATGACACACTTCTTAATGGAGGACCAAATTGGATATTCTCTTCCACATCCATTGCATGCCTCCCATTTGACAAGTGGCACCTTCGGCCATGCATGCCCTCGCATGCCTTTTTGCACATGATCCCCTTTGGGCTATAAAATAGATTCAATATCCACACAAAAATATAGAGAGGAGTTCTAGGATATGCAATAGAGTGCTTCCGAGATTTCCCCTCACTTTATTGTTCCTTCTTGCCCTCAGAATCTCTCTTTTGCGAAGGAGGTTACCGGGTGACTTCAAGAGGGTCCTTTGAGCATAACTTTTCCATACGGGTGAATTTATTCACCAAATTCAATGAAAACACCCCCTATAGTGTTTAGGATCATTCCCCAGTGATATTGGTAGCAAAAGATGGGTAGAATTGGTGGGTATCCCCTCCTAGGGTGCCCCCCAATTAGTTGCAGTCACCACCACCCCCAGGACGAGGACAAATCCTTGCATAATTTTATTACTATTTTTTAAATGATATTATTCTAGACTATCATATTATTCTGTGGTTTAAATTTCATGCAATTTGGAGTTAAATTGACCGAGATATTGTATTTTTAAGTTTTTGTAGGTTCGTAGGGCCCATCCGGGCACCCCAGTTGCATGCAGGTGGATCTGCACCTCATTTTGGAAATATAATAATATGGGTTGTCTTAAAATGTTTATTTATGCATTCTTTCCAAATTTCATATGTTTTGGACATGTCTAGGTGTGGGATTTTCTTGTCTTGGTCTTCGTAGGTTGTAGGCGGGTAGCGCAAAATTGAGGGGTCCAAGGATGCAATTTCTCATATGTTTTTAGTGATATCCCCTAAAAACCTCTTATTCAACATCCCCATAAAGTTTCATAGAATTCTAATCTGATTTGATTTAGTTTTAATATATGTGCCATTTTGTGCCTGTGGGGATTGCATGTTTCCCTCCACACACCCTTGCTATTTGACCCCTTTTGCTTCCTTGTGTGTAGGTGTAGGTTATTTAGAGGCATTAGTAAGGAATATTAGACATCATATATTGAAGATACAAGCAGTGACGACATTGGCCCGCCCACCTCGATTGTGGGTACGAGGAAAGGCACTAGATGTGCACCCAAATTTATTGGAGGATTTGATCCTTGGGCACCCCAAAATTTGTAACAATTGTATCACCTTTGAGCCCTCAATGGGACTACTATGTAACCTTGGATATGATCCACCAAATTAATAAAGAAGATACTCTTTCATTTCATTCCTTATTGTTTGGTTTTGCTTCATTTTCATATGCATGCTTCCGTTTGATGCTCATAAGTGAGATAGGATAGATACACATATTATTGCTCTTCATTAGGTGCACCGATTTTTCCTACTTCAAGTTCATAGGGAAACACATAAAACAAAGTGTTTATATTAGGATTCTCTATCCTAACCTTATTCTTTAGTTAATTAATTATTTATAAATGAATCATCATGCCCTTCCATTGCAGTCGTAGAATAGATATAAATATAAAATCTAGTTATTTAGGAATATCACCAAGGAAAAATAAAAAGAATAAATATACATTTTATCCATTGGAAGGAAATTCCTCACTAGTGCAAAATATATTCTTTTCTTAAATAGTGATTCAGTATTATTTCTGCCATTTTTAATATAATTTTAATGATTATATTGCATATATTAAGATAATATTAAATATATTATCATTTGGTATCAGAGCCTACGAGCCCGATGAATACAGAGCCTACGAGCCCGATGAATAAAAACACCTTCTGGTGCATTTTTAGTTCAAGCTAATTTTTTGTGTTAAGCTAGATTAAATATCGAGCTAGTCTTCACACTGTTCATCACCTTTTGTCCCAAAATATCATAGTAATCGGTTTTCTAAACTTCAAAAAAAAATCACCTCTCAAAATTTGTTGCCAAGTCCTCTATTGACAAAATTTAATATAGCTGACCGATCATCAAATTCTGTGAGAAATTGTGTCACAATAGTAAAAGCATGAGCGATCCAAAAAATTGCCAATTTAATTAACATTTGATGATATGAATATTGCATCATCAGGTCTAGTATTTTAGCAAGAAAGATAATGTACAAACGAGAGAAAACAAGAGCACTAAAAAAAATTACATTGATTCATAAGGTTGGAATACACGGTGAAACCCTAAAATTATATTTAAACAACCATGGTCAACAACAATATTCACACATTCTTTACTAGGAAACATATCACAAGGTTATCTTCTAGTGTCCATTACGAGATAGCTAGGTGGCATTTACAGAAATTCTAGTGTCAATTGATTCCTCTTCTAAGAAATTATATTAAAATCAAAGTTACCTAACAACATCGTAGATGTCCAGCACATGCATACTTGTTTTGTAGGGTAGTGTACTCACTCTGCTCTATGAGGCATCTTAGTCATTCTTATTTTTGAAGGTATCAAGTTAGGCATTTTACAAAACCATATAGGTTGATGTATTTGGAAGCTTTCTAGTAAAAAGAATAAATCCAAGCTACGCAATCAATATTAAGCATCGTTGTTTTCTTGGCTATAAATCCTAACACCCAACAACAAAGTTCGTTCAATATAGATAAATGGTAGAAGGTGATTAAGAAGACAAAAGTAATTTAATATTAATTTTCATGAGATTTTGAGTGCGTATATCAAGCCTAATTTCTCAGGCTAGAAGGTTTCAACCAAAGGTGTCTCACGCCTCATAACCATTTCACTTTTGTTTACGTCATTGGAGTTTCACTACTCTTCTTCATATATCCGACATCTAGCATGACTTAGATCATACCTTCCCCTCACATGTTAGCACTACCTATCCATTCATTTTTTGTGTCACCCCCATTCACCCATGGTCTCATCACCTTGCATTATCCCCATTCACCCATGGTCTCATCACCCTGCTTCAGCCTCCACGTCTCCTCTCTGCATATCCGCTAATACCTGTCTCACCCTCCATTGCCTCTTGCTACCTCTTGACTATTCATGTCCTTGCTCTTTATTACCACCTTCCCTATATCTCATATTAGTTACCCTGGGTCCACATCATCTGACATGCCCATGTCACTGCTGATTGTTCATTGAAATACCCTTGTCATTACTATCATATTGGAAACCCAAAAAAAATTGATGAAAATTTGCACACCATATTGGAAAACAAATGAAAATTGACAAAAATTTGCACACCATTTTTTAACAAAAATTGCACACTAATGTTTTGACGAAAAAGTTGCACAATAGATTTTTGACAAAAAGTTTTTCAAACAAAATTGCCAACCTTGTTGCAAAATTGATGAAAATTCTTGCAAAAATAAATTTCTGATGACAAATTTGGACGAAAATTTTATCGACTTTTTTCTGCAAAAAATTTGATGATGACTTTTAACAACTTTTGTCGATGACTTTTCATGAGGATTTTTTGTAATGATTTTCAGCAAAATTAGTGATAAATTTCAACAATGACCATGCACATGGCCGACCACGAAAGATCTCATAACCCCAATATGCTTTCACTGATTAATATCACCACATTTCATCAAATAACTTTTGTGCATGCATATCGAACTCAATTCATAGATCTCATCAATCACACCACAAGGTTGGATGAATCAATTCTCATAAGTTGCTTCGTCAAAGGATTAAAAGATAAAAATAAGAAGGTGAGAATGTTCAATCCCTGCACCCTGATGTAGACATTTGTATTAGCTTTGTTAGCCAAAGATAAACTCAATGTTCAATTTTGATTAGGAAAACCACCTATGGGAAAATCACAAATCACTTTCACCATCCCCAAACCTAACCAAACTTTACCAATTAAATGTTTCAGCTTTTAGGAGATGAAGGAATGAGGAGTGAAAGACCTCTATGATAATTATGATGAGAAATTTGGACCCCACCATAAATGTTCTACACTAATGTTGTATTTATTGAAGGACATTGATCCTTGTCACTGTATAGAGCAAGAAGATTAGGTAGTTGTGTTCGAAGTGATCGATGCACCTACTCACAACAATGAAGACAATGAGGTCGATGTGCAAGAAATGATCAATGCACCAATAAAGGATGAGGTAGACATAATTGAAGTGACCCATAAAGACCAGATATACACTCTACAAGAACTACACACAATTTCCTCATCAACAATTATTTTCTCATCGTATATGCAACTTGATTTAGAAGGGAGGCAAAAGAGTGAGTGCACCTTTATTTTTCCTTCATTCTACACAAAAAGAACTAGCTAAAGTGGAAGCCCATCATCATCACAATTCTCCTAAGTAAGATTCTACTATTCTTCCTAGAAACCCCCCACTAACGTTTCAACCCTCAAGATATCCTTACATCTGGAAAATTGACATTAAACTTGTGCAAGAGCTTGTGCAAATACTATTGGAAAAGCGCCTCATCAATTTCAACAACAATTTTCTTAGTCCTAGTTTTGAGGATAAAGCTTATTTACGAGAGGGGTGGCATGTTAGAATTCTCCATCCTAACCTTATTCTTTAGTTAATTAATTATTTATTAATTATTTATAAGTGAATCATCATATCCTTCCATGGCAGTTGTAGAATAGATATAAATATAGAGTCTATTTCTTTAGGAAGATCATCAAGGAAAAAGTAAAAAGAATAAATATACATTTTATCCATTGGAAGGACATTCCTCACAAGTGCAAAAGTGATTTTTTTCCTTAACAATGATTCAATATTATTTTTTCCATTTTTAATATGATTTCAATTATTATATTGCATATATTAAGATAATATTAAAGATATTATCAGTTTAATATGTGAGGCCCCATTTTTATTTGAAGAACTATAGTTCTAGTGGCTTTACACTCATTATCATAGGATTTAATGATAATATTATATTTCTCTAGATATTCCTTGTTAAGCCCTATCTAATTAATAAAATTAAGGCTATAAACATTTATAATCAAGCCATTATCAATAAGAACCCTTTTAATGCATTTATCATTGATGTTACATGTGATGTAGAAAGGGAGATCTCCTAGCATAGGAGGGGTGGAAGTTCATTCTTGAAAATAAATATAGTTGTGTGGTTCATGCTAATGGACCCTACCATATTAGCCAAATCATTGGGGCTAACATTTTTTGGCACAATTTTCTCACTTAAAAGCTTAATTCTTTTTTCTCTATGGCTTGATGAAGTTCTCAACAACTTAAATATAGAGATTTTGGCTAGTGTGTCTTCCAATTATTGTTGGAGTTTGAACACCCTCTTGCCTTTATCTTGGGGATTCAAAACCAAAGGTGGTTCTATAGGAGCAGTAACACATGTAGGGTACAATACCAAGGGGGATTAGGGGGTAGCTTTGGAGGTTGACATCTTTCTCTAGCTTACTCTCTATTAATGGTTCTAACTTGAACCATCCCTACTAGGTTTTAATCTAGCTAAAAATATTCCTATATTGAGCATGATTGGTAGTATTTTGTCCATGTTTGGGTAAAGGATCCTAAAATATCCCCATATCTTGGTTATAATATTTTGCTTTTTTAGGACCATTTACCACTAGATGACCTTCATATATAAGGTCTTGTACAACATGCTTAAGAGTGATACATTTGTTTATATGGTGACCATTATAATATGGAAAGCATGTTGTTGGTTAGCCTTGAAATAGGGAAGCTTTTCCTTGTCCATGTCAGGAGCTCTTATAGGTGAAAAATATATCATCCTAGTGTCTAAAAACTTTTTTAACATAGAGAATAGTAATTGGTTTTTCTTGGTAAATTTCCTTTGAGGATTTTATTGAGCCTTCATTAGAACTAGTTTCTATATTGCAGTAGCATTATTAAAATTACTTGCTTCAGGATTGTTGATAGGCCAAGAGTTGGTTACACCATTTACCATGACATGCTTGCTCTTATAGTACCCTTTTGTGTTAGAGGAAGATGACTAATCCTATTCATTCTTAGGTTTTAATTACCCCCTGTATTTAAGGATATCTTCTACTTATTTTGCTAGGTTTACATATTCCAAAGAGGATATGTGAGTCATTTCTAAGGAGTATGAGAGCTTCTCTTGGATAGTGCATATGAAAATACACAATAGATATCTTTTGTAAGGCATAAAAGAGAGTTTCCTAACCAAATCATTCCAATGGGCTAAAAACCCATTGAAAGACTCATTTTTACCTTGCATAAGTTGATATAGATCATCTATAGTGCACCTTTTGTGATGTAGGTGGAGAAATATTGGATGAACATTTCAGTAAAAACACCAAAGTTCTTTATTTAGTAGTGGAGTATCTAGAAATACCATTCTATGGCCTCACCACCAAGTCTTTTAGGGAAGAGTTTTAATATTAATGCATAATAGGTAATGCCATTGTAAATTGCTTGAAATATTCTAAGATGATCCATTTTATCACCCTCTTGCTTATACATTCAAAACTAGATATGGATCTATGGATTGGTTATGGTAGTCCTTATAATAATACTTATTTCCTAAGGATCCTTCGATAGAACTAACTATTTCTTAAAAATTATTTCCTAAGGATCCTTGGTTATGTTATTAATTCTAAGATTATTTCAAAAAAGAGAGTTAGTAGAGGGAATATGAGTATGAATGGGGATTATAAATAATGGATTAGAAGAAATCGCATTTGAAGCATTAGGCATACTGGGAAAGATATCCATATTTTAAATGTGTGGAAGACTTATGAGCTAAGATATAGGGATATTTAGCCTATATAGCTCTATATTTGGAGGTATAGATACTTAATTTATAGAAAAATATGAGATATTTGGTCACTCCTTTCTATGGTTTACCTTTACCTCATAGTGCCCCTTTACAATATACCCTTGTTGATATGAAGGGTACAAATGACATGGCTAGGTTGGGAGAGTTTCTCGATGACATCACTGCTCACTTCTATGGACACCTCCTTGGCTGCCTACACCAAGCAAGTCACTCACTAGGAGGCTAGCAACTTTTTTTGATGGCATGGTGTATATTGACTATTATGGATTCATAGGTGCCAAATTTTGGAGTTGTAAACATTGTGATAGATATTTCCAATCCTATAATTCAAGTGCTCATTGCTCTCAACGGTGCTATCAATATCAATGACCTTTTTCTCTCATTTTTAGCCATTACTGGGTACTTTTGTGACTATATTCTCTTACCCTTATTGATGATCCACACCTACATAGTGAGCATCTCTAAAAACCTTCCAACTAACAACAAATGGAACAACATAATACTTTATGATTTATGGGTTGGATGGCTATATATAATTGTTGAACACACTCTAGCTATCATAGTACTGGTCATCTCTATATGCTCACTTGTGACTCCCATCATGTTGCATACTTGTATTCCTTACATGCATTTGCCTAAATGCCACCTTATACATTGCTCGAGCACCACCCACCTATGTGCCACCTACTTGAGTGTACTAGTACCTGATGTAAATTCACTACAAGAGACCAACAATGGACTCCAAGGGTAAATTGCAAGACAAGAAATCAGACAAAATACACCAGTAAAAAGAAACCTACAAATGCTTCTTTTCATTATCTGAATTCACATCCCCCTTACAATAGAGTCTCCCACTCCTTATTCTCCCCCACTAGCCTACACAAACCCCTTACTATTTTTAGTCACTTTCTATTTTTAGCAACTCACTTGCTATTTTTAGTAACCCAAAAAAGGAGCTCGGATGACATCCAAAATGGAATCATGCATCCGTTATTCAATAATAACCACTATCCCAAAATAACAACCCCACTCTAGTTCTACACTAATAGTTATGATAACTTTTTCAATTTCGAAAACTGAAAATTACATTAAAAGCTAATTTTGGACCTCCTAGAGGTATTTTTGACCGAAAAAAACTTTGAGTGGTTTTCTTAAGTTCTCCATGCAATTTTGCATATTTTTAAAAAATAACAAGACAAAACGGACACTCGGAGCAAAAGTTATGGCCCCGATAAGGTGCATTATTATCCTTTGGTTGAAAATGAAAGTTATTGCTCTTGCAGTCCAATCAAGAAAATCGACCCACTTCACTAGCAGTTCACTCTTGAACTAATAATCACTTAAGGAATAAAACAACACCTGAACAAATTGATGTGCTTCATAAAAATAGCCAAAATTTATCAATTTTGTAAACCTTTTATTTTTCTATATTGTCCTTGTGTTTGCAAAATCCATTTTCTATGGCCAATTCCTTAAAGTTATAAGGTAGTATCCTAGATACGATAGCTACATGAGTATATTTTTCACAATTTGAGTGGGTCTTACAATAAGATTTTGGAACTCTAAATAGGAGGTCTAAGGTTCTAATCCAATGGAGTTAGAGTTATACATCATAGTTCGACAACTAAAGTTTAGTTGGATAAATATATATTGGGTAAATAATATCCTCTATAATGTTTGAAGAAAAACCACCCCTCATAAAGAATTTATGTTAAGACATCTTCAAATCATCCATTGCATATAAAAACAATTATTCCTTTACAAAAAAAATCCATTAAAATACCAATCTATCATTTCATGAGAGCAATTTTATAATTATGAGACCATGTTTTTTGGAAGGTAAAATAATTTCCATAAAATTCCACACGTTAATATTATCTCAAATAATATTAAGAAGTTTAAAAAATAATTTAAATGCTTAAAATTGAAATCTCATAAAAATATAATTTTAAAACAAATCAATTATTATTTTTTTGTGTATTTACATGGTGGAATCGGTAGCCGCCACGAATCCGAGCAGGCTGTCCAGATTTTTATGGCCACCACAGTATTCTGCGTTGTCCACCCCAAAAGCCGCCACATAGATCTTCGCGCAGTCCGCCCCTATAACCACCATGCCACAATCATTTTAAACCTTTTACGCCATTGAAAGCACCAGGAAAGGGACAAGCGTTCAGTCCGACGAGGCCCGAGATTTGAACCTTGGACCTCCGCCCCCTTATGGGGTTTGGATGAACCAATTGGTCTACACCTCGGACCTAAAAAAAATCAATTATTAATCTAAATAAAATACGAATTAAATTAGGTTAAGGATGAAAACTCCAAATAAAAAATCCAAAAGTCTCATTAGAGAACAAAAATATAATTAAATAAATATGTATTTTTTTTGGTATATTGAAAAGTGGGTTTTGAAAGGGCCCCAAAAACTTGTTACAAAAGGAGCAACATTACACCAAATGCAGCAAAACAGCCCAAAGACCAACAAAAAGGGACTGTCCCAAAGGGATGAACCCAACAGTTACAACAAGTGCAACATTACAACCCAATGGCCAACAAAAACAAAAGGACAATACCATAGGGATGCACCTAGCTAAAACTAAACCAAAAGAAAAACCTTGACAAAAACTAATAACAAAGATCTGGTAACGTCACCAAAGGAAATCAATTTTCAGTGATTTCCTTGTGATCGACAGGGATGTTGTCTTGAGTCTTGAAAAGTTGATTTAGCTACACATGGATCTCCTCCATGGTTTTAGGGCCCGACTTTGATGGGTTCTCTTCAGTATTTGCTTTTTTAGGCCTTCCATAACCATGAGACTTGCTGATACTTTCTTCTTGTCTGATTTTCCTTAGCAAATGATATCTTAATTCGAACCCTGAATTGTCATACTCTTGCTTGATAGAACCAAGGGTTTTAGATTTAGGTTCAGGAGACACAAAGTTAGGGTCATCCTTCTCATTGATCTCCTTGATGACAATGGTAACGCAGCTAGCGATTTTCATAGAAGGTTCGGGAGGGTTACTAGGGATTACAAATTTTTAAGTGTAATCATTTAGGACATGCTTATAAAGTATCAAGAGTAGAACTTGGTGGGATAGGTGGGATGAATTCTATTTTTGGACTCTATCAATGAATAGTTCTATGGAACAAAACAAGTACTTAGGGATGTTAACACACTTAACATCTTTGAGGTGGTTAAGGAATGCTAAATGAAAACTACACAGTGGAAGGTTAATGTTATCAACATTTATATATTGCAAGATGGGTATCGACACTTTATCCCATGGGGAGGGGAGGGATGCCCTAACTATGCCACCTTTTTTCCAAACTAAATTCTTACATTTGTTCACAAAGAGATCGGTTTCTACTGCGAAGTTGTGCTTGTCTCTATGAATGATGCACCCATCAATAGGAAAACTGGTGACATCAAAAAGCAAGTAAACATTGATAACAAATTCTAGGCCCTAGACGACGACACTCCCATTATCCTATAAATTGACAATATCATTAGATATTTTTGCATCAATACCACAAAATTTCATAAGGAATGGTATAAAGCCATGATATTTAAGGATAGCTTCACTCACAAGGTCCAATTGGAGGGTTTTTGGCTTAAGGAGGGCTATGGCAGAGTCACAGAACTTGAGCCAAGGGTAGGGGAACAAGAGAGAATAGTGCGCTAAAACGTCCCCATCATTAGATTTATAGCCTCCATGTGAACACAAGATTTTGAGGTGAGAAAATTTGTTGACCACTTAAGGCTTCGATTGATGGATACATTTGAATCGTGAGCCCTGGTGCAATTGATATTTTATGTTTAGGAAATGTTCCAATCACAAAAGTTGCCCTTAACATCAATGTAATTTGGAAAAATTATACTTCAAAATTGGAAGATGATAAGGGTGGTAGACGAGGAAAAATAATGAAGAGAATTGCTCGTGGCGAATTGAGCATTGGGGTCGTTTCCAAACATGGTGCATCCAACAGGGTTAAGGAGGTAGGACATGACTTGACTGGGATGGGTGAAGGGGTGACAGGATCGGGTGATAAGGTGAAAATGATAGGACACATGAAGGGCGAGCGGGTGGTGCGAGTGGCGAGGCAAGGAAACCCAATCACAATAAAAAGGTAGGATCCGAATAGCAATGATGGATAAGATTACAAAGTTGTTCTTGGAAATAAAAATCCACAACGGATCGAGGGTTAAGCATGTGATGCGACCAATTGGATAACCTTTCTCAAGAAGAGAGCCACATTAGGTCATAGGTGAACAAATTAGCCTACTTAACCAATAGGAAAGTTTTGGCTATCATGAGGATAATCACGAACAGTAGCATCAGAGAAGAACCGAGAGAATTCACTGTTCCAAATTATAGCTTATGACCTCGTAAATATCTAAACTATTTTAAGTTTTGTTTTTTAATATATATGTTAAAATATTCTTTACTTTTACTATATGTCCAACTACCTATTAACCCATATTTGTAGATAATGTGATTGGGCACCTTCTTGGATTTCTATGGAGCTTATGACTCTAGAGTCTAGCCAAAACTTTGGGGTATAGATTATTCGTTTTTGTGAAATAAAATAGTGATATAGTTGTAGATATTTATTTAAAAAATCTAAATTTAAAAATATAAATATGTTTAATTAAAAAAAATTTGTCAAATCATTTATTAACTCAATTGAATGCATCGGAATATATCATACAACTCCATATTCTTCGAAACACAGAAAAATGGACTAATCGCAATACGCTGAAGTTGCGTTTCCTTTAAGAAATTTTCATCTAAATATTCAATAGAAGATGTCCTACTGTAGTAATCCCTATTAAATTTTAATTCATCCATTTGGTTAAAGGAGTATTATATTTTCCTGTACTATACAGGAGGCATGGAATATTTATTTATTAATTATATCGTGAAAAATGCATTGAGTTCTATATTGCTTCTACTGGCCATATTAATTTTAAGATCGTATTCATCCTAGATTCAATATCATCTAGACAATGTTGAGATATCATGAACAACACAACATTGATAGGACCCTTTTGATTTCAAGGGCCTAACAGCTTGGGAATATAATTACGGAATATATGGTGCTGAAGTGAAACAGAAAGACAACCACCCCACTCAGCCAGATCACATATAACTTTTATAAATTCGAGGAGGCATTCTTATCTTATTTTATTTTATTTTTTTGAATTTATATGGTGGAATGGTAGCCGCCAGGCCGACTGTTTAGCTTTTTATGACCGCCACCTCACACAGGTCTTCGTGCAGTTAACCACCATGCCACAATCATTTTAATAACAGTATTCTGCGCTGTCCGTCCGAGAAACACACAGATTTTCGTGCAGTCCGTCCCTATAACCACCATGCCACAATCATTTTAAACCTTTTAAGCCGCTGAAAGCGGCAGGGACAAGGGTTCAGTCCGACGAAGCCCGAGATTTAAACCTTGGACCTCGGCCGATGAACCAATTAGTCTACACGTCAGATCTGAGGAGGCATTCTTATTAAACGAGATATACTTTTTAATTTAGCCCACGGTTACACCCAATATATTGAAATTCGTAACATCTTCAACGCAGGACCGCAGGACCACATCCGGCTCTCAACAGTCCATCTTATTTTTTTTATTTTTTAAATAAAAAATACTCTGATCGATCCAAACGATTTGTTATGGTGCGTACAAGGACAACTACGTAGAGAAAAAATTTTGAATGGTGTTGATTTCTTATTTACTCTGTAACATTCCATTCTATTATAGTCTACGCCTGGAAACAGAGACGGATATTCCTGGAAAACCCTGGATATGTTCTTTGAAATGTTGTTGATAGCTTTCTTCTTATGATCCTGGGTTTACCCGCGTGCACTGCGTCATCTATACCTGTTCATTTATAGCAAGGAACCCACAATGGTGAGGGGTCCCAAGAAGTAATTGAAGGCTGGGGCATGGAAATGTAGAGCTATAAATAGATAACTGCACCTGTTCATTTATAGCAAGGAACCCACAATGGTGAGGGGTCCCAAGAGGTAATTGAAGGCTGGGGCATGGAAATGTAGAGCTATAAATAGATAACTGCACCTTCTGTGCGTGAATTATATCTCAGTTGACAAATGGACAACAAATAATGTTGCAACTCTCAAAATATCGATTGTGACGTCTTGTGCCACTTCCATGCTATAGCTTAGCCATGCCACCAAGAGGTCTTGTAAAATTAGTATAGCACATTGAATGGGTGCGATGGATTTGTATAGCACATTTTAATGAAATTTGTATAGTCTAATTTTGTTTAGGCCAAGGCTAAAAGTGTGAAGTGCTTATGAGTACTATTAATGGATTTTATAAGCATATGATTATGTAAGTTTATGGGTATTCATCACTTATATAAGCCTACATTCATTTTCATGTAAGTCTAAGGGTCCCTTTCATATTTCACCTTTAGTAGTATTGGTTAATCCCACCTTTATGGATAACCTTTCTTAAAATGATAATTTATTATTATTTTATTGTAAGGTTAACTTCAAAGTAATGTTGGCCTAAGGTTAGCCTCTCATTGAGGATTTTGGTATCACTATAAATACCCATCAATGAGAAATCATTTATATTGTAAGTGTGAATAAAATATGATATATTGGGGTGCCTACAGACACCCACCTTATACTTGTCATTTTTCTTCATTTCTTTGTCATTTACTATCGCTATTTTTTATTTTTCTTTTCTTCTTTTTGACCTATGATTATGGTGAATGAATATTTTGGAATGGTCTTAGAAAGTATTACAAATCCAAACATGGTATCAAATTGAGATCCAAAGTGGCATCACTCATCAACAAAAGAAAAATCAATGATTTTAGGTCACATTTTTCTTTGATCAAATTTAAAATTTTGAATTTTAAAATTTAAAGTTGTTGTCATTGCCTTTGAAACCATGTGTGTGTCATGAACATGCTTTTTTGTGTGACCTTTTGTCACACATTTACACATCCTATGTAGATGTGGCATGCTAGCATGAACAATGTACTCGTAAGGCCATGTACATTTCTACTAGGAGGAGGGGTATTTGAATCCCAATACTTTATAGTAGTTATATCAGTGTTATCTTCTAGAGTCATTGGTAGAAGAAATTCTTGGTTGGGAGACCATCACAGGGTTGAATCCTTGTAGAAATGTTTTTGGTATCCCTCCGCAAAAGGTATTTAAAAATAGTTCCCTATCTTCCTCTTATTATGTTTGATAGAATAACATAGTGATTAGATGAATTGGTTGCAACATGGAGGTTAACAATTTGAATCCCCTAAGCTTAATCATTTGAATTCTTTTTCTAATAGAAAAATGACATATATGGTAAGTGGAAGGCATTAGGATCCGCATCACATAAAGTGGCATAGTGCTTGGGTAATTAGCTTGTATAGGGGAGGTGTCAAGTTCAAATCTTGGTGATGGAACTTCTTTTCTTACTTCTAACAAAATTAAATGTCTAGATATTAGTCAAACTAAACTTCTCTTCCCTATGCTCTTAGCTTCATGTGTGGTACAATGGTTCATTCACTTGCTTTAAAGTAGGTCATCTTTGGTTCAAGCTCCATTGGTTCCAAAACCCATTTAATTATTTTATGTATATATGTATGGGTATGATTAATCTACCAATTATATAATTCAAAGTGTCAAACTCACATTCGTTGATTGATGAAACAATATCTAATCTAGTGGTTATAAGTGACACTATAGATTAAGCAATATTATTTTCTAATATTTGATATTTTATTATTTTCTAAGTTGAGTTCTAATATACCAAATCTTTTGAAGGCCATAACTTTTGCATATAAAGGATTTGGAACCTATTGTTTTTAAGACTAAATTATTTTTGAATCTATATGTAGTGGTGACATCAATTTAGAGATATGTTATAGTTATATTTAGGTTTTTTATGCAAAATAGATTTCTTAGGGTATGTTACTCATCTCAATGAATGAAATTATAACACTTGTCTAGTTCAAATGGCAGGATTACTTAGGAGAAAAACATCTAGTTCATATTCAATAATGAATCAAAAAAATATCTTTAAGAGCATGGAATCAATAAGAGAAAGGAAGAAGCTCTTTGACACTTCTTCATGTTAGTAGAACGAGATATATTTTTCTACATTAGAGAGAAAAATGATCCAATTGAGGTATGGTCTACTTGAAAGATATTTATGAAAAAGTAAATGCTATTGAAATTAACATGATAGAGATAGAGCCATAAAATCTATAATTTTATATTTTGGTAATGTTGAAGACTAAATATCTCTTTACAAAGCTCTAAAATTTGATCTAGCTAATATAGGAGGTAAGGTAAGAGTGATGAAGAGTATGTCAAATCTATTGCTTCCAATCATTCTCCTCATTATCATACAATTGAATTAGTTTTTTATGTGAATGCTATGATTATTAAAGAGCCACAATCCATCTCTCTTGAAGGATATTTTAAGCTTCTAATCCATTATGAAGTGGTAATGAATAATTGTGGAGCTCTTTCTCATATGCAAGCTCATCCAAAAGACTTCAAATCAATGGAATTTAAGGCTCAAGTGCCTAAGGGAAAGTCTAAGGTTTCAAAGAAGTAAAAAACTCACAAGTATTATAAAAGAAAAGGACACTCCTTCAAGAATTGCATTACATCACTAAAGAAGATAGAGACGCAATTCTTGAGGGCTAGACATAAGATTTATGGTGATGAAGAAGAGGATGAAGGAGGACTAGTGGAGGTCAACTAGAGCATCCATTAAGGAGGGGAGGTGTTATCTCTAATTCCTTATCTCCTTGGACCTATTAGATTAGATTATGGGGGTGTTGAAATTTTGGTAACCTATCTTGTTTAAGCCAAGACCAAAAGTGTAAAGAACTACTTATGAGAACCATCAATGTAGTCTTCATGAATTCATTATTTATGTGATACTATGGGTATTATCATGTAATCCTATGGTCTCCCTTCATATTTTACCCTTATTTTTATTGGTTAATCCACTTTTATGGATAACCTTGCTTAAAAGGGTAATTATTTATTAATTTATTATAAGGTTAATCTCAAGGTTAAGTTTATATCAGCTTAAGGTTATCCTCTCATTAGTAATTTGGTATCACTATAAATAACTCTCAATGAGGATCCATTTGTAACATAAGTATAAATAAAATGTGATATACTGAGGTTCCCATGGGTACCCACCTTATACTCTTTATTATTGTCTTCCTTCGTTTATTTATATCATTTACTATTGATATCTTTTAATTATCTTTGCTTCTTTTTGGCATATGATTAAGGTGAATGAATATATTATAAAGGTTCTAGAATATGTTGTAAATTCAAACACAATTTGTTGTATCATGATCCACTTTAAAAGTAAGGAACTAGGAATTTGGATAAATTTTAGTCATATAATTGTGCACCTGATTAACCATCTTCATGTTTTACTACTAGCACTTTAACTCAAAGAGACTCTTTATAAGCCAAAAATTCTCTAGGAGTGAGGATTGATAGGAATTATAACACTTTAACTCAAAGATACTCTCTATAAGCCAAAAAATTTCTAGGAGTGGGGATCAATAGGACTTTTTGTTGAGTTATTGACCATTGAGACTTCTACTATTGTTAAGGAAGTTGTTGATACTATGGGGCCACCTATTATTGATTTGTTTAGGATAAATAAGCTAGATAGTTTTAGTCCACAAACATCATAAATTTTTTTTGTTGAGATGCTTGCCCATATTGCATCTTCCCATACAACATTTGGTATATACATTGTCTTGTTGGAGTATATGTTGGTTGTTGTTGAGGATATTGGATTCATTGTTAATTTTATGTAACATAGAAATTTAGTTTCATCACTTGTTATTGTATGAATTGCTACATTGATTTTTGAATCCTATAAACTGTTGTGGCAATGATTCTACATTATCTGGTGGTCTTGCATGTTTGGCTACAATTTTTGTAAAAAATATTGTTGACTCTAGGGAACTTTCATGTAGTGGAGTATCTAAGGAATTTGATCCCATGAAATATTTTATATTATCTTAGGATTCCCCCATGTTTGATCCACCACAACATTACCCAAATGTTAAGTATGTTGAAGAAAGAGCTTGTATGATTGCCCTTATTCATAGGTTAGGCTTTGTGGAGCACACTAAATTTTTTTGTGAAGTAAATTACTCACTTAAATTTGTTGAAGTTTTTAATAGTCACCATATCATAAAGCATCAATATAGATATTCCAATGTACATACCTACATAGATATATTTTTAGGGTTAAAATCTAAAAATTTATAAAATTTTGTCTATCGAGTGATTTACCTATAAACTAGAGTGAATTGCTAACAAATATATGTGATTCACTAGTTGTTAGAGTAAATCACTAGCAAGTTGGAGCAAATTCTACTAGGAATAGAACTTAGAAAACTTTGTAAAATTTAGAATTAAGGAGAAATAGCTAGTGAACTAGGGCAAATTGCTACTAGACTCGAGCAAATCACTTGATAAAGTAAACTTTCAAAATTTTGATAAGTAGAGGTCTAAGAAAATTGCTTAGAGTGATTTGCTTTCATTTTGGGGTGAATCAATTTGAGAGAATTACTTTGGTTTTAGGGTGAATAATTCTACTTCAAGAAGTTTGGGAAGAAATTTGTCATTCTAAATGAATTGATCCATAGAACCTAGGTAAATTACTACTTCAATTCTACTTGGATAAATTTTTTGTTGTAGAGTAAATTGCTAGCTAATCATATTAAATCACTAGATGGATTTAGAATATTTTTTTTGAGTGATTGGCCTTAGACAAAGTGAATTAGTCTTTTTTTGGAGTGAATCACTTCCTGAGTGAGGTTTTGGAAAATACTTTTTAGACTCAAATTTATTATTTCCTACCCATCGAATATACAAATTTAGAGTGGGAATTTTATAACTTTGTTGATCAAATGCTGACTTGCTTGCTTGTCTTGCAAAAATATATATTTCTAAATTTTGTAAAGAAACCACCATTTGCAAAGCACCTATAAAAATTGAACACAAATAATAAAAAATTTGAAGTTTAAGTTTAGTTTGAGATTGAGCTTGATAAATTAAGTCCTTGGCCTCAACAAATAATTTTGTATTTAACTTGTGTATGTTTCATAGATTCAAAGCAAATCACTAACAATATGGAGAGAATTACTCATGGGATTATACTAATTTTCAAGTGAGGTTAAACTTGAGAAAATTACTATATATTTTGAGAGAATCACTACCTATGTTTAGACTTAGAAAAAATTCCTTCAATTTTATGCCAATCACTCCACCTATAATGAAATTCAAATTTCATACCAAAATTGAGATATTTAGCCAAATGATGAGTTAAAAGCTTAATGAAGGATGAAAAATGAGGATTTGTCCCATAAAATATTTTGAAAACTATGTTGAAATAGGGAATTATTTGAAAGTTTTCCTCTGGACGGAATGACACCCACTCTAGTTCGGAGCACGAAAGTAATTCGCTTATTGGAACACAAAGCAAGTCAACGGGCTGCTAACAAATATGAGTCGTTTGCTATAACACAAAAAATGGAGCAGGATGCAGAATGCCACGAATTTCAATAGGTTTGAAATTGTTAGGATCTCATCCTAACCCTTAATGTAATAACTTCCTTGATGTAATAATTCCTAGTGAACGTGGGTAGTACCCATGATTAATATTTTGTAATGTTCTAAGTTTTAGCTTAGGTAGTGCCTATGACAAATGGCACCCTTTTCTATGTAAAACATGGTAGATAGGTTAGGTTAGGTGGCATTGTGCATGTAATTCATGTGGAATTATGCATGTAATTCGAGTGGCATTGTGCATGTAATTCAAAGTGGCACTATGCATGTAATTCGGGTGGCATTATGCATGTAATCCAGGTGGCATTTTGCATGTAAGCCAACCTTGGAGGGAAACTCTTTAAATACCCGAAAAGGCACCAATGTAATCATATTTTTGCAAATTAATGAAGTATTGAAGGAGGTTGCCCCCTCGAAGAGGCCTGCGATTCTATCTATTGTGAGATTTTTCCTTTTAAGTAGTTTCTATTATCATATGCAATTAATTCTGAATACTGTTATAATGTTTCTATGAGTTTATTTGAGTTGAGAGTGTGTTGTTAGTATATTTTATAGCAGGTTCCTAACAAGTGGTATCATAGCGCTTTCCAGGGCCAAGTTTTGCTACAACTGCAATGATTCTTGCCATCCAATCTGCTTGTTAGGTATAAATTTTGTGTGTTTTTTATGTTCTTGTTTTTCCTTATTAAAAAAAAAATCCAAAAAATACAGTGCATTTTTTTTCAAACCAAAAAAAGAAAAAAATCTTTGTAGTTGAGTAGGTAGAAACCCTATGTCGGGGGTTTTAAAATATCGTGAAGGATCTATCATTATTGGCTAAGCTAGATAGCCCATAAAGCATCTAGTGAAGTGAGGGGTGATCAGGCTCCAATACCCAGGCCTCAGACAGAACTCACGCACGAACTTGAGCTCCCACGTATCTTTGGGTATATCGGGAGACCATCTAGGTTTAAACAAACTTTTAGCCATTAGGAAGCTTTTCGGCCTTGTATTACTCATAGTCTACGAGACACAGCATCCTGGACGATTACCCTCCCATATTGTCAGAGAGGCAGGTAGTGTGCTCAAGGGTATGTGTGGAATCCTCCTTGAGTAGTGGCTTGAAATATTGGTCCGAGCACTATTGTTTGTCACTGTCAATATATTAGAGGGCCTATGGGTGGTACATACTCCTCTACCTAGCATTCCATGGTTCTGTTAAAACTTCAACCTGTAAAAAACAAGCCAAACCTCCATATCATAAACTTGCATTTCAAATCCCCAAAAAGTGAGCATATGAGAAAGGAGTCCTCTACTAAAAAATAATAGAAAGAACATGCATTCGGGATAGACCATGAGGGTGACACTTAAGCTGACAGTCTGGAGAATAACAGTCAAATTTACAATGGCAGTCATAGTCAGGTTAGTTAGGTCATAGAGGTCAGCACAGTCATGTCAGAATTCATAGTTTTTAGAGTCATAACAGAACTGTCATAACATTCTCCTGCAAAATACCGAGAATCTTGGAGCTAGTGAAGTCAGGATTGGGCCAACCAGTGAGAGCATGATAGAAGGCCAGTTATAAATAGTGCTCCAGTACACAACTTCTACTCTGTAGCTTAGAATCAAAAACTGTAAACACCGTTAGACTCAGCAAAACAAGAGATAAAAAAAAAAAGTCTGGGGTGCCAAAAAGTAGTGTTGAGAGATATAGCTCATTGTGACCACCTCTTCGAGCTGATTTTTTTGATATATAACACCCAAGCACTTTTTTGGGGCACTTACTAAAAATAGTAAGTCCTAAAAACTCAATTCTATTTTTAGTAACTGGTCACAAAAGGTTTCAAAATGGCCCAAGGTACCCGTGGACATCAAAAGGAACTAGAAAACTTGGAATCTTTAACAAAAGCCATTGAAAACTTGCACTTGGCTTTTCACTCCATAAGGGAAGAAGTCCAAGGTCTTCGCCTAGAGCATGAGGCCACTAGTAATCGCTTAGAAGAAGCACTAACAAAAGTAGACAACAAACTAAAAAGAGGACCCCCCAAAATAGAACACCAAGTTGAGGGTTCTGCAAGGAATCATGACCATGAACCACCCTTCAGAATGCCCAAATTGGACTTTCCCAAATTTAGTGGGAAGGATGTTGATGGGTGGCTATGTAGGGTTGATCAATTCTTTAGACTCCATAATGTCCCAATATTTCATCGAGTCCAGATGGTTTCCTTTAACTTGGAATCTGAGGCTCTACACTGGTTTCAATGGTTACATAGTGCCAACCCAAATCTCTCTTGGGAGAGTTTTGAATCCCAACTACTCACTCGATTTGGTCCTAGTGAGTATGAGGACTTTACAGGGGCCTTGACCAAACTACAACAAACAGGGTCAGTCCGTGAATACCAAGCTCATTTTGAAAATTTGGCCAATAAGACAAGAGGATTGACTGAAAGGTTCTTCCAGAGTTGTTATATCAGTGCGTTGAAGGTGGAACTCCAAGCAGAAGTAAGAATGTTGAAACCACAAACTATGATGGAAGCTATTAGTTTGGCCCATTTGGCCAAATCTAAACTCTCTGCCCAAAGGCGCCCATTAAATTTTCCTCAAAATAAACCTTCATTTCCTCCTCGAACTCACCACACAGTTGATAATAAACCTTCTGCACCCAAATGCCTCACTACAGAAGAGATGGATGCACATCGTGCCCAGGGATTATGCTACAATTGTGATGAAAAGTATTTTAAATGGCATAAGTGTGCACACAAAAAATTGTTCTTGATAGATGTTGAAGAACCTGAGGACTCTGACCAGAGTGATTAGGATGAGGACCCTCCGAAAACACCTTATCCACAAGAAGAAGTGAAACAAGAACCTGAGACAACAATTATAGTCCATGCTCTTACAGGCATTACTATTCCACAAACCATGAAGGTTGTGGGATTTTTCAAGGGCCAACGTCTTTCCATCCTTATGGATTCAGGAATCACACACAACTTCATAGACCCTAGAGTGGCTCAGTGGGCAAATTGCTATTTCCACACTTATAATTCCTTTGAGGTCATGGTAGCCAATGGGGGAACCTTACCTTGTAAAGGAAAATTCCACAATGTTAAAATCAAGATAGGGGACTATGAACTCAAGCAGGACATGTTTGCCCTCTAGTTGGGCGGATGTGATATTGTTTTGGGATCTCAATGGTTGAGTACGTTGGGCACTATCAGTTGGAATTTTTCTGAACTCTGGATGCAGTTATTCCAAAATGGACAAACACACATCATCAAGGGCTCCCTAGCAAGAACACCTCAAATTATTAGTTCAAATGACATGGAGAAATTGCTAAAGAAATCATCACGTGGGGTCATTGCACAACTATTCTCCACCCAGCCATCCACCTCTCGCCAATTTGAGACCCTTAGTATGTTGTGTGCCATTTTCGCACCATTGCCCCAATGGATTGAGTCCTTACATCAGGAAATACTTTAGGATGCAGATTTGAAAGACTTGGTTGCTTCACTTATGGATGATCTAGAGTCTACACCAGGATATAGTTGGGATGGCCAGGATCTACGTTACCATCAATGCCTGGTTCTTCCTCCTAAGTCCCCACTTCGAGAGCTCCTCATGAAGGAATCACATGCTACTCCATATTATGGCCATTTAGGGTTCCTAAAAACTTATGAGCGACTCAAGCGCACCTTCTTTTGGAAAGGTATGAAATAGGACATTCACTCTTTTGTAGCTGACTGTGACACCTGTCAAAGGATGAAAGGGGAAACAGTGCACTCTCCGGGCACTCTTCAACCATTGCCGATTCCAAAGCAGGTGTGGACTGACATCTCCATGGACTTCATCGAAGGGCTACCTAAATCGGGAGGCAAGTCAGTTATTTTCGTAGTAGTGGACCGCCTTTCAAAGTATGCTCACTTTTGTGCCCTAGCCCATCCTTACATAACCTCCACTATTGCCCAAATTTTTCTTGACTCCATATTTCGCCTTCATGGCATGCCAGCCTCCATTGTATCTGATCGTGATCCCACCTTTACTAGCAATTTTTGGCAAGAGTTGTTTAAGTTGCAAGGGACTCAGCTCAAAATGAGTTCAGCCTACCATCCACAAACGGATGGTCAAACAGAGGTTGTTAATAAATGCTTGGAAACCTACCTTCGCTACTTTGCCTCCAATCATCCTACTCATTGGGTAAAATGGCTTTCCTTGGTCGAATGGTGGTACAAAACTTCCTATCATACCGCCACTAAACCCACACCATTTGAGGCAATTTATGGGCGCCCTCCACTCACGCCTTCCTCCTACATTCCGGGCAGCTCCAAGGTCCAAGCCGTTGACAATGCTCTGAGTCAACACACCAAGGTCCTCCGCCAACTCAAGCAAAATTTGAACATGGCCCAGAATCGGATGTGCCAACAAGCTGATCAGCATCGTTCTGAGTGTAGTTTTGATGTGGGTGATATGGTATTCCTTCGCTTACAGCCATACAAACAATCATCCATACAAATTCACAGGTGTCAGAAGCTCGCTCCAAAATTCTATGGTCCTTATCAGGTTCTACAATGGATTGGCCCTACAGCTTACAAATTGGATTTTCCCCCACTTCCAAGCTCCACCCTATTTTTCATGTTTCCCTTCTCAAGAAATTTGTGGGAACAAAAGTACAGGTTCAATAAAAACTTCCCAAATTGGATGAAGAAGGCTCCATATTACTCGTACCTGAGCAGCTGTTGGATCATCTAACTCGCACTCTGCGTAACTGTACCATTACGGAGGTCCTTGTTTAGTGGCGGGGTATTCAACCTGAGGATGCTACATGGGAGTCTCTCCATCAACTCCAGCAATGGTTTCCTCATTTTTAGCTTTGAGGACCAAGCTTCTTCAAGGAGAAGGGCATGTTAGGATCTCATCCTAACCCTTAATGTAATAACTTCCTTGATGTAATAATTCCTAGTGAATGTGGGTAGTACCCATGATTAATATTTTGTAATGTTCTAAGTTTTAGCTTAGGTAGTGCCTATGACAAATGGCACCTTTTTCTATGTAACACATGGTAGATAGGTTAGGTTAGGTGGCATTGTGCATGTAATTCATGTGGCATTATGCATGTAATTCGAGTGGCATTGTGCATGTAATTCAAAGTGGCACTATGCATGTAATTCGGGTGGCATTATGCATGTAATCCAGGTGGCATTTTGCATGTAAGCCAACCTTGGAGGGAAACTCTTTAAATACCCGAAAAGGCACCAATGTAATCATCTTTTTGCAAATTAATGAAGTATTGAAGGAGGTTGCCCCCTCGAAGAGGCCTGCGATTCTATCTATTGTGAGATTGTTCATTTTAAGTAGTTTCTGTTATCATATGTAATTAATTCTGAATATTGTTATAATGTTTCTATGAGTTTATTTGAGTTGAGAGTGTGTTGTTAGTATATTTTATAGCAGGTTCCTAACAGAAGTCTGCGAGCTACAACAAAGTGTTTTAGGCCGCTTGAGACAATAGACTTGCACATATGTCTATGCAGCGAGGGAGCATCTGGGAGCACGATATTTATTTCATTGGTATTTAAGTGACAAAAGTAGTGGATTGGAACATATGCTAGAGTGGAGTAATGCCACGAAATTAAATATGTTATAAGTCCACGGGGCTTTGTTAATAATTAAATATGCTTGTTGTAGAATTAAAAATCTTAGAAGTCTGTGAAAGGTAGCAAATCATATGTCATGGGCAATAACATAAAAAAAAATTAAATATGTTCTACGTCACTAGGTTTAACAAGGATATATTATGGAATATAACATGTATACCACAAAATATTACAAGGAATTAGAGCAAAATGAAGGACAAAATAAAACAAGTAAAACCTAACTTTGCCAGTTTGGTTTTATCATCACTAAAGTATTACACGAAGGCAAAAATACATGAAAATATGTATATATTACTTAGCTTTGGAAATACATCCACAAACATATGCAACTAAACCAGTTTGCAAGATATGTCCATAGGGAAGTTTCTAAAGGCTACTACTTCAACTCTTGACTTAGCTTTCTACTGTGCTACTTTGCACTTGGCTTCTCTGCTCCTTATACTGCTCTACTTTCACCACTACTACACTCTCCCTTATCTATTTCTCCTCACACCTGTTTATATATTTATAGCTAGGATGGAGGGAAAGGCATATCGGCCTTCTGACATGCATTTAATTCAAAACTAGGGTTTCTATCCAATCATCGAACAACCTGACAATTGCAACTATCGGTAATAACTGCACCTACTATAAAATACGGTGAACGGATTTGGAAGATAAGATCTATCAGAGATCTATCAGATGTGAAATCAAGTTTAATTTCTAACATCCTCCTTTAAACGAGATTTCACAAAGACTTTGACACCTAGCATTTCCCTTAACCTTTTAAAATATTCCTCCTTCAAAGGTTTTGTGAAGATATCCGCAACTTGGTCTTTGGACCTGCAAAACAATAACACAACTTCATTAAATTTTACCAGCTCTCTGATGAAGTGGTAGCGGATATCGATGTGCTTGCTCCTGCCATGAAACACTGGATCCTTCGATAGTGCTATGGCTGAATTGTTGTCACAATATATTGTTGTTGCCCCTTCCTGGTGATGATTGAGCTCACCCAAAATTCTTCGTAGCCATACTGCCTGGCATGCGGTTGAAGTGGTGGCAACATACTCTGCCTCAATAGTAGATAATGCAACAATTGGTTGCTTCTTTGATGACCATGAAACTGCACCCGATCCAAGATGGAATGCATAACCAAAAGTGCTCTTCCTATCATCTATACTGCCAGCCCAATCGCTATCTGTGTAGCCAACAAGCTCAAGTTGGTCTTTCCTTGCATAAAAAATTCCATGGTTCCTGGTCCCATTGACATAACGCAAAATTCTCTTCCTTGCCTACAAGTGAGTGTTCTTTGGTGCTTCCATAAATTTGCTAATCAGACTCACTACAAACATCAGGTCTGGTCTGGTTGTTGTCAAGTACATGAGACTTCCAACTAACCTTTTGTAGAAAGTTGGATCAATATTGTTGTTGCAATCTGTCTTGCTCAATTTTAAGACTGTTGTAATCAACGTGATTACTGGTTTGTTGTCCTCCATTCTGAACCTCTTCAAGACATCTACTGCATACTTGCCTTGAGAGATGAAGATGCCATCCATAGATTGGTCAACTTCAATGCCAAGAAAATATTTCATCAGGCCTAAGTCTATCATCTCGAACTCCTTCTTCATGGCATATCTAAACTACTCAAACAACATATTGCTATTGCCAGTATATATCAGATCATCTACATACAAGCAGACAATTATCATCTCCCCCTCTGCATTTGTCTTCATGTACAGAGTGTGCTCATATGGGCATTTGATGAACCCATTCTCCTAAAAGTAAGCATCAATGCGGCTATACCAAGCCCTGGGTGCTTGCTTCAACCCATACAGGGCCTTCTTCAATTTTAGGACCTTGCCTTCTTGCCCTTCCAACTCATAGCTGGGTGGCTGGTCTATGTAGACCTCTTCTTCCAACACTCCATTGAGGAAGGTAGACTTGACATCCATCTGGTAAACATTCCAACCCTTCTGGGCTGCCAATGCTAGGATCATTCTGACTGTGTCAAGTCTCGCTACAGGTGCATATACCTCATGATAGTCAATCCCTGACTTTTGCTTGTAGCCTTTTACCACCAGTCTGGCCTTATGCCTATCAACTTCACCTTGGGCATTAAACTTGGTTTTATATACCCATTTTACTCCAATGGTCTTCTTCCCTACTGGAAGATCCATTAACTTCCAGGTCTGATTTTTCTCTATGGCTTCTATCTCATCATCCATAGCTTTCACCCATTTTCTATTCTTAATTGCATCTTCAAATGAAATTGGATCACACTCAAAAAATAAAGCAAAATCAGAATGTTTTGCTTCTTCAATTTCATTTCTAGTTACCTCATATATATCTTGCAAGCTCCTTATCTTTGATGGTGTCTTCAAGTTGGAGATCCTTGTTGCAAGTGGAGGTGACCATGATGATGAGGTTGTGCTACTACTGGCACCACTATTACTGCTTGAAGCTACAGGTGGATGCACTCTATTTTCCTCCAAGTCCTCAGACTCAATAATTACTAGCTCTTGCTGACCAGTCTTGGATTTCCAGTTCCAAGCTTCATCTTCTATGAACTTCACATCTCAGTTGATGATCAACTTCTTTGTTATAGGATTATACAACCTGTAAGCCTTTGATTCTTCACTATAACCAGTGAAGATACATTTCTCTGCTTTGTCATCCAGCTTCTTTCTCTTCTCATCTGGGATGTGTGCATATGCTATGCACCCAAAAACTCTTAAGTGAGCAACACTTGGCTTCTAGTTGCTCCATACCTCTTGAGGAATTTTGTCCTTCACACTCTTTGTGGGACACCTATTTAGCAGATAAACTGCACAAACTACAACTTCTACCCAGAACTCATGTGGCAATCCCTTTGCCTTCAACATACTTCGTGCCATCTCCATTATGGTTTTGTTCTTCCTCTCTACAACACCATTCTGTTGTGGTGTGTATCTGGCTATGAACTACCTTCGAATTCCATTTTCTTTGCAAAAATTATGGAATTCATTGGAGATGTATTCACCTCCTCCATCTGTTCTGAGAGTCTTCACATAATAGTCACTCTATTTTTCAACCAGAGCCTTGAACTCCTTGAATTTGCCGAAAGCTTCTAACTTTTTCTTGATGGGATATACCCATGTCCTCCGACTGAAATCATCTATAAAAGTCAAGAAATACTTGTTACCAGTAAATGTGTTGGTTTGCATAGGACCATAAATATCTGAATGCACCAGCTCCAATGGCTGTGAAGCTCTCCAAGATTGTCTTATAGGGAATACATCCCTGTGCTACTTTCCGACTAGACAACCTTCACATGCTTGATTGGGTTGCTCTATGAGGGGTAAACCCTTCACCATCTATTTCTTGTGTAGCAAGTTCAGGCCACTGAAACTCAGGTGATCGAATCTGAGATGCCACAACCATGTAGCATCTTTCACCACTACACTAAATGACAGCAATAATTCATTTTGAATCTACAAGGGAAACATCTTGTTCTTTGTCATGGACACAGTTGCTATGAGCCCATTCTCTTTGTCTCTAATGATATAGGCTCCATTTTTAAATTGAATAGTGTACCCCTTCTGCACAAGTTGTCCAACACTCAACAAGTTATGTTTCAACCCAGGCACATAATACACATCCGTGATGTGCTTCCTTTCACCTTGCCTAGTGCGGATAATGATTTTCCCTTTACCCATGATAGGTACCTTGTTGTTGTTCCCCATATTCACCTTGGATTTGATGGTTTCATCCAATTGTGAGAACATCTCTCTATTCCTAGATATGTGGTTATTGCACCCACTATCGAGATACTAGGTATTCTTCTGGCTCTCCTCCTTAGTACTACAAGTTAACAACAAATTCCCACAAGCATCTCTACACTCTACATTTTCATTTTCATTTGTGTAGTGGGCTTGCTACTTATTATCCTTGGCCATCTTCTTTCTACACTCATAGCTATAATGACCAAATTTCTTGCAGTAATAACATTGGATCTTTGATTTATCATACCTCTGATTTGATCCTCCTTGTTGATTTCTGCCATTGCCTCTTCCTCCTGCTTGATGGAAGTTGTAGTTATTCTCTCCTTCACTGGAGTTTGACCTTCCTCCTCGCTTATGGCCTCTTCCATGCTTACCTCTATTACTTTGTCCTCTTCCTCCTTGAGAACTTGAGGCACCTTGGTGGGATTCTTCTCTTCTATTATTGTCTCAAAATGAGACCTGCATCTTGAACGCTTGCTCTAATGAGGACTGAGATGATCGACTCAGCCTCTGCTCATGTGTTTGCAGAGAACCCATGAGCTCATCTATAGAGAGGGTTGTCAAATCCCTCGATTCTTCAATTGCTATCACAACTGAGTCGAACCTTGCTGGTAGGCTCCTCAGTATCTTCTCCACAATTCTTTGGTTCTCCACATTCTCGCCATTCAACCTCATCTGGTTGATGACACCCATTGTCTAGGTAAAGAAGTCGCTCATGGACTCTGACTCACTCATCTACAAGTTCTCAAACTCTCTTCTCAACATCTACAACCTCACCAACTTCACCTTGTTGGTGCCCTGGAAGGAGCTGGCTAAAATTTCCCATGCCTCCTTTGATTTGGTTGCTGCTACAATTCTCAAGAAAATTGTTTCCTCGACTGCCTACATTATGTAGAATAATGCCTTCTAGTCCTTCTTTCGATTCTCCTTCAACAAGTCTAACTCTGCTTGGGAGAGAGCGCTCAACGCTACTGCATCTGCTGGTTCTGCATAACCATTCTCCACCAGGTCCCATAGCTCTTGAGACCCAAATAGGATCTTCATCTGGATGCTCCAGTAATCATAGTTCTTGCCATTGAAATGTGGGATCTGCAACTACAATGAGTTACCACTAGAAGCCATTGCTTCTTATCTTCCATGAGTCTAGCGCTAGCTCTGATACCAATTTGAAATTTTTCCTTTGCATGGATTGGCGCACGCTCTGATCAGGAGCATGGAATTAATATGCTTGTTGGAATGTAAAGCAAGTCAACGAGTCACTAACAAATATGAGTTGCTTACTATAAGACAAAAAATGGATCAGGATGCAGCATGTCATAGATTTCAATAGGTTTGAAGTATGCAGGCTATAACAAAGTGTTTTGGGCTGCTAGAGACAACAGGCTTGCACACCTTTCTATACAGTGAGGGAGTGGTTAGGAGGACGATCTTTATCTCCCTGGCCACTAAGTGACAAAATTAGCAGATTGGAACATATGTCGAAGTGGAGTAATATCATGAAATTAAATACGTTATAATTTCGTGGGACTTTTTCAATAATTAAATATGCTTGTTGCAGAATTAAAAAGCTTAGAAGTCCACGAAAGGTAGCAAATCATATGTCACGGGAAATAACATAAAATAAAGTAAATATGTTCTATGTCGCTAGGTTTAACAAGGATATATTATGGAATATAACATGTATGCCGCCAAATATTACAATGACTTAGAACAGAATGGAGCATGAAATAAAACAAGCAAAACCTAACTTTTCCAATATGGTTTTATCATCACCAAAGTATTATACGAAGGTAGAAATACATGAAAATATGCATATATTACTTAGATTTGGAAATACATTCACAAACATCTGCAACTAAACCAATTTGCAGGATATGTCAATAGGGGAGTTTTTGAAGGCTACTGCTTCAACTCTTAACTTAGCTTTTTGATGTGTTGCTCTCCACTTGGCTTCTCTGCTCCTTCTACTGCTATACTTTCACCACTAATGCACTCTCCCTTATCTATTTCTTCTCACACTTGTTCATATATTTATAGTTGAGATGTAGAGAAAGGCATACCGACCTTCTGACATACATTTAATTCAAATCTAGGGTTTCTATCCAATCGCCGAAAAAATTGACAACTGCAACTACTGGTAATAACTATGCATACTATAAAATACAAAGAAAGAATATGGATGATAAGATCTCTTAGAGATCTATCAGATGTGAAATCAAGTTTAATTTGTAACATTATTCTAACTTCCAATTTAATGATATGTCTTATTTCTATTTTCAACAAAGATAGAGGGAAAGGCCAATGACTCCTTTTAACTTCTAGATTAAGACCAATTTCTCACTATCCCTATTGAGTACTCCTATGTTAATTTACACTAATTACATTAAAATTAAAACATAGATAATAAAAATATATTAAAAGATTAAGGGTACAATGAATTCAAATAAAATACAATTATAACCACATCAAGAAAATGTATATGATCAATCAATACATAATAATTAAAATAACATCAATGTAATGTTTCTCATTCATCGGGTATAAGATTTTTAAGTGGATGATAAGATAGAGATATACCTCAATCATCATGCATTTAGGAAATCAATAGGGCAATACCATTGATGGAACATAAGAGGCATATGATATTTAGCTGCTAATTATATCGTGAAAAGTGCATTGAGTTCTATATTGTTTCCACTGGCCATATTAATTTTAAGATCGTATTCATCCTAGATTCCATATCATCTAGACAATGTCGAGATATCATGAACAACACAACATTGATAGGACCCTCTTGATTTCAAGGGCCTATCAGCTTGGGAATATAATTACGGACTAAGTCCTGGGCAACAATTTTGTTCACCTTCTCCGTAGGATGAAATGCATCCCAAAAGATATACTGTGATGCGTCGGAGCACGTTAATGGGGTCCTCCTGTTACATGCATATCCAACCTCCACTAGCCCAGTCCCGCAGCATGCTTTCCTTGTAAATTTTATATCTGCAAATAATCAGTCACACATAAAGATGACATTACTCCTAAGCCATGCAATAGTTTTTCCAAACACAATGTTAGAAAATAGGATAGTGCTGTGTTTACCATATTTAGAAGGATTTTTCTCCATGTCCATCAACTGTCTGTATATGTCTGCATACACAATTTTGAGGTCACCATGTTTGATCCTTAGGGAATCGATCATTTTTTGCAATTTTATGTTATAGCCTGCTGCCTGTTGATTGAGTTCATCCACGCATCCGTTTCCTCGCCTGAACATTCTTAATGTTCTTTCTAAGGGCAGGCACCCCAGTGGTGGAAGCCCACCAATGGCTATTCTGCGCGCCCCCTTGTTGTGCATCTCCTGTAACATGGTACCAATAACAAATTTAGTATAGACGAGTGGTATCCTTACCGCAAATTCCTTGTAACATGTACATAACCATACAACATGTTCCAAAAAAAAAACATGTACAGCGTTTAGTTTCTGAGTCTTTGGGTCACGATATTCTACCTCAAGGAAGTGGGCACTGATTTGTATAAGATGGTCCTGGAATTCCGATACAGTGTACTCCAACTGGCGGTATGGATTGACGTAGTAGTTCTCAAGGAAATCGTTGCTGCCCACGCTGACCATGTAGATGGCTTCTCTTGTAATTTTTCTGGCTTTTCCTTCTCCTGCTACCTTTTCCAACTTGGTTATATACTCGTCGAAGTATTCCAGTTCTTTCCACATCGGTATTGCAGACTAGCAATAACAGACCAAGAGTTTCATCACAGATTTACTATTGTAAAAAACTATACCCTATATTTTATGTCTATTACATATCTTGGATATAATGGTGGGAGGGATAGATCAATAAGAGAAAAGACTCGTCAAAAACACTCTCAAAATGTTGAGAACCGGGTATTACAGTGGAGATAAATTCATTAGAAATTCGTCCATATAATACCATGATACCAATGATTCAGTTGGAGAGTAAGACGGCAACGGCCCTACGTTGATCTTAACGGAGAGTAAGGAATTTCATATATTCAGGACTTATACATTAAAAAACTTACGCAGAAAGTTTGATAAGTAGTAGGACCTTTAATCGTAATGAGTTCAATATATATTAATATAAACATTGTGATAATATTAGTATAAATTGTAATTTGTAATCTGGAGAATCAAACTATGCCTCCCTTGGTTCCTTTACAGATGTTTTACGTATCAAACTATGCCTCCCAAATCAAATATAATAGCATTCAGAAGAAGGGAGAAAAACACACACTATTCAGGTGGGTTTAAAAGCTGATCCCTCACCTAGAGCTTTTGCCTGGGAGTTTGATGATAAATAACAAAGAATAATACAATCTACATACTTGAGTTAAAAAAAAAAAAAAAAAAGGCGTAGAAATTAAAAAAAAATAAAAATTTGAGAGTGTGAACATACAACAGTCTGTGCAGTTGTGTTATCATATCCAGTGCCTGCAGATGCAAAACTAACTCCAGTAAGCAGGTCTTCATTCCGAAGTTCTGGGTCCAGATATGCGGGTACTGTCTCTTTTATACCTAGTCCTTCAGCTGTGTTTCATATCAATGATAATTGTAATCATCGAAATGATCACAAACAAATAAATAGTTTAGAAAAACAAGAAAAACAACTAAATAGTAGTAATAGGTTGTGTTTTCGATTATTTATTCGTTATTTCTATTTCAGCGCAAAATTAGATTGATCGGTGATTACCTATGAAGTCCGTGGGAAGCTTTCCGTTGCAGAAGCGGCCTGTGGGCCTATGCCCCACAAAATCTTTTCCATAGGGAGGGAAATTGCTCTTAACCAACGTTCGAATATGGTTGTTATTGCCCGGATCCACGGTGGAATCTCCGAACACGATCAAAGCCGGGACTAATGGCTTACAGGAAACGTGGATAGGTAGGGCCACAACGAGAGTAATAAATAATATAGCCATTGACACTATGCCGAATTGGTATTTTAATTGCCGGGCAACTGTAATTCTAGACTGCATCACTGCATGCATCGATTTGTTTATAATATTCACAGCATTTTAATACCACCGGCACTTGTTTATAATATTCACAGCCTTTTATTGACATTAATGACCACCAACTTTCCACAAACTTCACCTTCATCTTCCTATTCCTGTGGCGTGTTTAGTCGTCCACCAAATCTCAACGTCCAATGCTGGTTTTTAAGCTTCTAAATTGTGCAAGCCACTGTGGGATTATTCACCATATTAACATTAATTCGTGGTATGTGTTTGAAGACGATTGATCCATTCGTTTTTGTTTTTCTTCTTATCGAGTTATCGTTTCTTATAACAAATTCGGTTGATCTAATTTTGTTCACTTTAATACCTGTTCCCCACCTCCGTGGAAAGGAAGGAACATGTTGTGGAGAAATTATTAACCAAAGAAGTAAACCAAGTTTGGGGTGGGGAAATGGAACATTGTTGTGGAGAAATTATAAACCAAAGAAGTAAACCAAGTTTGGTCCGCCTGGGTAGCGTAACCAAAGTGTAGATAGACAATGTACTAGAAATGTCCAAGTGTAAAGAAAAATATGCTGTTTTCAGATTTTAAAGTCCGAAGGGTTTTAACTACCATCTACTTCGTACTCAGTTTTCCTTTTCTAGAATATTTTTTCCTGGTGTAAGGAAAAATATTATTTTACATCCGATTCAAGTCTTTGTTTATCTGATTTTAGCAATAAGTAATTGTCAAAGTATACAATGTCAAATAGTAGAACTAAAGTGGGTGAAAAGTATGGCAAAATTGAGAATTTTAGAAGGATTATCATAGTGTTTTGAGAGTGGTATTGGAATGAAATAGAGTTGATTTTACATTGATAAGTTGGAGGAATGGATAGAAATGATAGAAGGAGAGGGAATACAATTGGTTGATTGTGTAGTGAAATTTTTTCTTTTATATAAACTCATCTTGATTAGCAAGACATTTGTTTAAAAAACATCAAAATGCTTTAGATCACACTAGCAAGACTAAAATAATGATCTTCATGACTTTTGACTTAGACATAGCAAAATAAATATTTTATTTGAAGCAAATTCTCTAGAGGTAATAACATAATACAAATATATTTGGGTTAATTTTTTGAAGCAAATTCAATTGAGAAATATGTAGGATGAAACAAATACAAACAAGATGAAGGATACTCTATTCATTGCTGAAGAAGGGAAGAAAAGCATATTTGACGGATTGAAAAATCATTAGGGTCCTTTCTAAGTTATTAGTTATTAGTTATTCGAGTGGTGCCATATGGTTATGATGTGTGGGCTAGTAATACATCAAATTTTAAATAGAGACATAAAAAAAATTAAATGTGAACTAATTACAAATCATTTTAAAATTAAAGTATCATTTCAATATGAGATTTTACTTGTTGAACATTGACTTTTCCACTAGAAGCAGAAGCTATGATAAGGCTATTGGGGTACTATGATAAGGTTGTTGGGGTACCTTAAGAAAATACAAAGAATGGAAGATAGCATGTTGCCAAAACAAGAAATGAAAGAAACACTAAATAGAAGAAAAGACACATGGATGAGACAAAACAACAAATATATAGAAAACTATAGTAAATTTCATGAGGTCTCAAAATCCAATGAAAAAATTAAATCCTATGTGAGGGGAACGTTTAGACTTGTATGTGTACTAAAAATTTAGGAAGGAAAAAATAGTTATACATCAACGAGTTTAACCCAAATTGTGAATACAACCAAAACAAGTACATAGATGCAAAGATCAAATGGAAGGGAAAATTTCTTATAGCCCAACTAAGATCTAGTTCACACCATCTCATATGCAAAACTAGGATATGGGTAATTCCTCAAGAGGCATGGTTAGGATATGTGTCTTTTGCACAAAAAGAGTAGTGGAGATCAAAAAACATATTGTTATGGAATGTGAAGCCTACAAGGATATCAAGATTGCATATGAGGACACTCTAAAAGTAAACTCACTAATAGAACTTTTTTTTGTTGAACACACTCATACACCCGCCATGTGATTTAAACTTGGATCTCTTTGATGAGAACCCAAAGACATCACTGCAGTATCCCTTTTGGAACACTAATAGAACCTTTTGAAGAAATACCACTAGAAAAATAGGGGAAATTCTCATCAAAATCAACAATAGAAGAAAAACACTCCACAAGATGATTAGTTAAACCATTTTTATTGGATGTTATTAAACTTTGGAAATTTAACTAGGAGATCCAAGGTTTGAATTCAAAAGTGAGTGTACACCATACCCTATTTTATATTAAAGCTCTTGGTTCCATAGATTGTTTTGATCTCGTAGATGTAATTAAAAGCATTTCATTTTGAAACTTCTAAAAATTAAATATAATATGTATATAGAAAGGAACCTTTATAGCAATTCGAATATTTTGATTAATAAAAGTATATCATCTTCTTAAATTGATAATATTCGAATATTATGCTTAGCTTAAATTTTATGAGAGTATTACCTTTGGAGTCTATGTTTTATATACATGGAGGGAATTAAAAAATTTAAAGATTTTTATTTGCAAAAGTTATTTAAGAAGGAAAAAAAGTCATTAATGGAAGAATAATGTGAAGTAAAGATACCTTAATTAGGATAAAAAGTTGATTAAATTTACAATACATTAGAAGTAATTATCAAGAAATGAGATTATATAGAAGCAAGTGATTGTCAAGGATGAGATGATCGACAACAATATAATTGTTCTTAAAAATATAGGGTTAATATGTATAATATTCAAAAGTGCATCAAATGGAAGTTGAGATATAGTTTACATTAATCCATGACTAAAAGGATGTTTTAATCATTTTCTTTGGTCTTGAAGTTAGCAATAAAATAATAGTGGTAATCCATGGTTTTAGGGAATATATGGCTTGTTCTTAAGACTATGGAATTAAAATTCTTATGTCAACATAGAAACTATTAAATTGCTTTTGGTATGGGTTAGTATTTTGTAATTTCTTATTAACTTATCATTTTAGAGTTTTTAAATAATATGGGTAATACTCTAGGGGAGTTTATCCAAGCAACTACTAAGGATTTAAAGCATACTATGTATAGTTGGATATTTAACATCATGGATAGTTAAAAATCTTTGATATAAGATTAAATATGAACCAAGAGGTTGGGATCAACTAATGAATTGTAAAAATATTGCATTTCAATGAGATATTTGTTTGGTTATTTTACTAACTTCAAGATCAAGCAAGAAACTATTTTTCTTTCAAAAAAGTGGTAAAGAAAGATCCTCTACCTCATCAAATGGCAAAGACCTTCATAGTTTATTTAGAGAAAATAATTTTTCTTACATAGTAGAAAATCATCTCCTTGTAATAAAAATGAAAGTAGTATAGAGTTTATCCCTTGCACTTTAAGGTTTTCATCAAAAAATAAATACAAAAGCATTTTGAATCCTTTTTCTTGCACTTTAGGTTCTCCATGATAGTACAAAACTATAGATGATAAATCATATCAGGAATGTAAGGATGTGTTAAAAACATTTGAAAAATGAAGATCCTCTAGAGGATTATGTTATGGGAGATCTAAGAGGAATTACAATAAGATGGGGTAGTAAAAAATGGGATATATTTTTGTAGGAAAGAGAAAAAAATTAAAGTTGGAGTTATAAATGTCTATGCTCTAATTATAGTTACTATTCATGATATAATGGAAGAACCTCAATTAAAAATGATTCAAAATTATTATCTATAGAATTTTTGAGAAATTTCAACATAGTTCGATATTTTTGGTATTGGTTAGGAAAATATAAGATTTTGAAAGGATCCTTAACCTTTAAAAATGAGAGATATAATAGAAACTAGAACAGTAAGTGGATCAAGAGGAGAACAACCCTAAGGTATATGGGGATACAACAAAATAGTCACAAATAGGCATAAGGAAGAAAATACCTTCAACAAAAAGCAAGAGGGAGCACCTTATCAACCAAGGACTAAAAGAGACTAGAATTCGAAACTAGAACACACTAAGTTAAAAAGGTAATAAAATCCTTCATTCAAATTTGAAGAGCATTTTGATTGACCCCCAAGTTGACCAACAAGTCAACTTCCTTATTTCCTTCTCTAAATATGTGTCTCAACACCTTTCAATTTATCAGTGCGGTGGTAAATATCTTCTACTAAATTTATAATAGACTAGTGGGAGGAATGATTTCCCTTAGCAATATTAATGATAAAAATAGATTCACCTTTGATCGCCACCTTCTTTGCATTCAATTTTTCTAGTAGCATGACCCCTTGATAAAGTGCCCAAGCTTCAACAAAATAATTGGACTAAACACCTAAGAATCCAACAAAGGCCAAAAGAATAACCCCTTTGTCATTTTTGATGATTCCTCCAACACTTGTAGTGCTTGGGTTACCCTTAGTCACCCCATAAAATTTCAATTTTATCCAATCCTAAGGTGGAGGCTATCATTTGACAAGATCTCTAGGATTGGTGGTGGGTAGACTACAAATACCTTCTAGATTTAGGATACCTAGTTGATTGGTAAGCTTATCTTTACTATGGGTCCATTCGTCATATTTGATAGGGATTATAGAAATATTTTATTTCAAGGAATTGAAAATTTTACCTTCCACATGTAGGGGATCATTTTTTACATTACTTAAGGCTATGTTGTTTCTTTCATTCCAAATTTCCCAAAGAAAATAAGGTAAACAAAAAGACTAATAATTTCTAAGTAGAAGATTATGGAAGGGGGCAATCCACTACAAACATAAGTCCAGAATGTTATTAGGCATGATCCAAGAAATATTGAATTTAATGAGAATAATATGAATAAATTATAAGGAGAAGGAGCATTTGAGAAACAAATAATTAGAATTCTCCCAAGTAGCTTCACACACATAACACCTATTCAAAATAATTAAGCCTCTTTTGTGAAGGTTTTCAATAGTAAGGATTTTGTTTTAGATAGCCAGCCAAAAGAAAAAATTAACTTTAGATATGAGGTGTTTGAACCATATCTTACTAGATAGAAACTAATCCTCTTCCTCATCAAACTAAATAAAGTAAGAATGTTTAACTATGAAAAGGTCCTTATTATCTACTTTTCAAATAGGGGAATCAATTGACAGGTTAGGATTAAGGAGATGAATTATGAGAATACTGGATAAAGAATTTAGAGCATGGATTTTCCTGAGGGAGGGATTAACAAGAGACATAGTATTCCAAGTCCTTTTTCCATCTCTTACCTCAATAGAGTCAGTAACTCTAGATCCACAAGATTGCATAGTAAAGGGCTCTAAGTAGTTTAGAAGTTGATCTCTAATCAAAGGCTCATTATGAATCCAACTATCATCCCAAAAGTTAACTTTCCTACCATAATTAATTTTCCATATCAAGTTTTTTTAATAATAAACCTATAATCAAGAAGGTGATTCCAAAAAATAGAGCTCTTTGGATTGGTTTAAATATCAATAAAATTTCCATATCTACCAAGATATTTAGTTGTTAAAATCTTTACCCATCCAGCTTCATCCATTTTTAAAAAAATTCCAACTTTGTTTTACAATAAGGGCCAAATTCATTTGTTTTAGTTTCTTAAAGCCTAATCTATCCTTGATCTTCTTGGAACAAACTTGCTTCCAATCCACTAGGGAAATTCTATGTTTTTCTTCCATGCCCATCGAAAGAGAGGTCTTTTGAATACAATCAATCTTTTGGAATATTTTCTATGGAATCTTAAGCAACCATAGAAATAAGATCATGATACTTTGAAGGGTGGATTTAATGATTTGTGCCTTACCAGATTGGCTAAGGAGGACACCTTTCTATATTTTCAACTTTCTCCTAACCCTCTCAACCACAAGAAGCCAAGAAGAATCTTGTAACGTACCATTGAAAAGAGATAAAAATAAATAAATGGAAGATAACTTCATAATGGAACATTCAAATAGTTTTGAAATATTTACTTACCTTTGAAGGGGGTATTAAAAAACACCTTGCTCTTGTTGAAATTTATCTTCTATCCAAAGGTAGCCTCATAAGAAGATAGAATAAACTTAATCTCTTTTGCTTTTGGAATAGAGGATCTTGAAGCAAGAAGAGTATCATCTACAAATTGTTGGTAGATTATGGGATTGCATGAGGAGGTAGGCTTTATCCTTGAAATTAACCCCTTGGACTAGGTTGTCTTAATATATTTTACCAAGGCTTTAGCCATAATAAGAAACATATAAGAAGATAGTGCATCCCCTTGTCTCAGGCCTTGGAGTCTTCTAAAATAACCTACTGGAGAACCATTGTTTAGGATAGAATTCATAACTAAGCACAAACATCCTTTGATGAGGTCTATCCAAGCAGGGTGAAATCTAAATTTACCCATAACTTTAAACAAAAATTCCTAGGATACTCTATCATATGCCTTGTTCATGTCTAATTTCAACAACAATCCATCTTTGTCAATTTTATTTATGGAGTGAATAACTTCATGAATAGTAACCACACCATCCAAGATTTCTCTCCTTTTTAACAAAAGTACCTTGGCAGTTATAAATAATCTAAGAAATAATGACCTTAATTCTATTGTCTATGACTTTAGCCAATATATTATAAAGAGTATTACACAAACTTATGGGCCTAAAATTATTGAAGGAATTAGCTCTTTAGAGGTTAGGAATAAAAATCAAAAAGGTGGAGTTGATGTTGCTTGGAATATGAAAGGTATTTTGAATTTCACCCATAGCATTATATATATATATATATATATATATATATATATATATATATATATATATATATATATATCCTTCCCCACAATTCCTAAAAATATTTGGTAAAAAACTATAGGAAAACCATTAGGTCCAAGGGCCTTCTCACCGGCCATGGAAAACATTGCCTCTTTGATTTTAGACTCTTTGAATGAAGTGATAAGACTAGAGTTCATTTGTTCAAAAATTAGAAAAGGAATAAAATAAAATTAAAAAATTGGAGACCTACTCATTTATAGGTGTCACCACTCCTAAGAGATTTAAATATATATATATATATATATATATATATATATATATAGCATCCTCACAAATTTCTAAAATATTTCTAGTTTTAGTACCATCCTCAATAATTTTAGTAATCTTATTGAAAATCCTATGTCTCAAGGTTGTGGCATGAAAAAACCTAGTATTTATATCTCCATATTTCAACCAGAGAGCCCTGGACTTCTATATCCAGTAGGATTCCTCACAGGCCAATACATTATGGAAATCTACCAACAAACTCCTTTCAATATCTCTATTAGCCTCTAATGGAGGAAAATATTCCATAGCAGCTTCAATGGATGAAAGTTACATTTTCAAGGATTTCTTCTTTTGGAAAATATTACCAAAAATATTTTTATTCCATTTTTTTAAATTGCTCTTTGCAAATCTTAATTTATTCACAACTTGAGATAATAGGGGAATTGGAAAATTCTTCTTCCACCAATCAGCTATCAAGACCTCAAGGGTATCATTTTTCAACCACATAACCCAAAAATGAATGAGAAATTTTAAAATTTCATTACCAACTGAAACATCTAGTACCAAAGTATTGTGATATAATTCTATTTTTGGAAGAGAAGGGAGAACATAGTCACCAAAATGATGAAGCCCTTCTTTAAAAACAAAATACCTATCTAATTTTTATTGGATAAGATGTTCCCCTAGCCTTTTGTTACCCCAAGTGAATTTCCTTCCTTTTAGCTTGAAATCCATCAACTCATTAGTATTTATAAAAAAATTGAAGTCCTCCATACCATTAGAGGGGGATTGACTTCCTTTTTTTTTAGGGAAATACAAGGCAAATAAAATACCCAACCAACATCCAAATAAGGTTAGGAAAAGCATTTATATTTATGCTCAACTCCTCCCATAGTATTCCTCTTCCCACAACTGACTTTGGAGTATACACATTAGTTAAAACCTAGGGTATTTTAGATACTTTGTAATAGAAAATATTTTAAACGAATCTTCCAGATGAAGAGAGCACTCTAGCTTTAATTTTTGAATTATCCCAAAGACACATTAAACTCCCAAAAGCTCTCAAAGCATGGCTTGTAGAATAACAAGACTCTTTCCATATGGCATTCTTAACCTTATCAAAATTGTTCTCCTTAATTTTAGTTTCTTGAATCAAAGAAATATGAGGTTTCAAATCTTTCCTTATAGAAGCGTTTGATATTCTTCTTTGAAGAAGGTTGGAATTCCCAATGGTTTATATAAATAGGGTTTTTTTCTTTGTTAATTAAAATGGCCTTTGGGATACTATTCATTAAGAATTAAAATATACATGAGCAAATATTTGTATCAATTAAGTGCATGGAGTAGAAATACTAGATAATTTTTTGTTATTTAATACATGGTTATCAAAAGAGTATACAATATCTATCGACATATTTTAGGATAAGATTAGATGACAAACTCATTATCTTGATATATGTAATCTACATAATAATGGTCATGCAAATTTATTTCATCTACATCATTTTTATAACCTAAATTCTTTCAAATGGTTATGTGAAGTACCATATATGTACATGAAATATCTAAAGAAATAATTAAATATTTAGAATGTTGAATACTTTGGTAACATATATAAAACAAAGAAGAAAATTAAATCCAATATCAATAATGTATATGAGATAGTAGAAATCAAGAATGGATTAAGATACTTCTTTTATATTATTATATATTTTTACAAAAGGAAGATCCATATTGGGCCCAAAATTACTCAAAGAGATGGATTATAAATGAGGATAGAAATAGATGGGTATATGATTACTCTAATATCAGGAGCGATGGCAAGAGTGACAAGAGTGGCAAGAGCAGCGAACAGATGTGCAATTGGCAGGTCAAGAATTTTTGCAACGCTTTCAGGTGGTGTACAGCCACTTTTGGGGTCCTTAGATGGTGAGTTTTTTTGCGGTGATGATGGCAACCTCAGGGAACCACCAGAAGATGAGGCTAACTATTACGGTTTCGATCCTATTAGGTTTTCGATGGGTGTTAACCCCAAAGCATCCCCATGGCCCTCTTCAAACTATGCGGATAAATTTATGGCTTCCTCTGGAACTTCTCCTTTCTATATCTCTATCCCTTTCTCAGTCTTAGGCAACTCAGTATCCTTCCCGCATGAATCCATGGAACCCCTTATTTTTGAGGAATCCATATCCCTGATCAGGAAGTTTGTTGGCGCTCGGCCAAATATTGAAACCATTCACAAATGGACATTATCTAAATGGCACCTTTCTGGCAACATGGACCTGGTGGCCTTTCCACAAGGTTTCTTCATGATTAGGCTCAGTAATGCCTTTGACTCTCATCACATACTTACTAGAGGGCCATGGTTCTTTGGCTAGCGTATCCTATTTTTGTGCAGATGGTGTGAAGACTTTGACCTCAAAACTTAGAGCATCAACTCAACTTCGATCTGGATCAAGATCCATGTTCTTCCCCCAAAATCTTCTACAACAACACCCTCAAAGGCATTGCTCAGACCATTAGTGAACTTATGGGTGTCGATCCCACTACCAGAGCCATATCCAGGATGACCTATGCCTGTATCTGCATTCTCACAAATCTAGACTCAGCCCTACCCACGTTCGTCGAAATCGATTATAAGTGGTGTCAAGGCGTTGAGTACAAAAACAAACCTGCCTACTGCATCGAGTGCAAATCGTAGGGTCATTTGAGGTCACAGTGCCCAAATCTAAGGAAGGAGGCTTCCAAAGACAATGCCAAGAAGATCCCAGTTTAGAACCAAGGGTTTCAACACAATATGCAGGCAAAGAAAGGAAAATAATCCCAACACTAGGTACAACCTCCTTCCTACCACTCCCAAAATTTAAATCAGGTTGGTTCTCTATTCTCTAAATCTAACCCTTTCATCCCACTGGGCAATCTTCAGGTTTTAGAAGATGACACTATCCCTCAGTTGATATATTCCATCCCCATATCCCCTCTTCATGGCAAAATATTGGTGCAAAGTGAACCCACATCCCCTTCTCATTCAGTACTATCCCATCCACCTCCCCCTCCCTGTCCATATCGCTCCCTAGTGCTCCTTATGGTAGTGGAGTTAGCTCTGACACTTATTTGGTGCCATTGAGGCCCTCTCCCACATCTTCAATCTAATCAACCACCTCACCACCCTTCGAATTTGGCTACCTCTCACTATCCATCCCCATATCCATTCAGGCAACTACTCACAACCTCCTATCTCCTAAACCCTCCTCAAGACCTCTCTTAGGAGCCTCCATTCACAAAGTCCTCTCTTCATCCCTAGCCCAAGCATCTCTAAAACCTACATCCACTACAGACACAAGTAGTGAGAAAAGAAGAGGTAGACCTTCTAAAATTGAAAAAAGAATCAAAGATACCAAAGATGCCATTGCTAATGGCCTCCAACCTACCATACTTGCATGCATCCTAGATATTTCCAATGTGGAACCTCCATCCAAGGATGAGAAGAGAACCAAACCAACTCCGTCTCAAGGGAGAGGTAGAGGTAAGAAATCTTTGTCTAAATCATCTAAATGAAGATTTTGTCCTGGAACATAAGAGGCCTCAATGGGGCTGCAAAATAGAGGACAGTCAGATCAATCAAAAAAGAAGTTAAACCTAATATCATGTTACTTCAGGAAACTAAACTAGATGCACAAAGCAGTATAAATGTATGCAGATCCATATGGAAGAATAGTGATTTTGCTTTTAGCCCATCCCAAGGTGCTTCAGGGGGACTATTGTGTCTTTGGGACCCAGAAACCATTGAAGGTAGAACCATTGCCATATCATATAGAGCCATAAGTATCCTCTTCACCAACAAAACCACAAACCTCTAGTGGATCAACACAAGCATTTACGCTCCCAACAACTCTCCTAGCAGGAAAACCTTTTGGGACATCCTCACAGATATGCGCAACAATTTTGAGCAATTTCCTTGGATGCTTGTGGGAGATTTTAACTCCCCCTCTTCCCATACGACAAAAAAGGTGGTACCCCCATCACTCCCAGATGCACTGAGGATTTCAACGAGTTTATTAGCAACAATGAATTAATGGATGTCCAACTTCAAGGATCAAACTATACATGGAGCAATAGAAGACCTGGTAACCAACTTATTCAAATCAGACTTGATAGGTTCCTTATGTCTAAAGAGATAATCAACCTGTTAGGCGATAGTAACCTCTATGCTCATCCTAAAATTGGGTCCGACCATAACCCTCTGATACTGGATTGTAACTGCAAAAGACATCCCTACAAGACCCCATTCAGGTTTGAGAAAATGTGGCTAAATCACCCTGATATCAAAATGCGTATTGGTGAATGGTGGCAACATGACCCACTAGGGCAACCCAATCTCCAGATTGTACAGGAAACTCAAGTTTACCAAATTCAAACTGAAAGAGTGGAACAACAATGTTTTTGGTAATATTTTCTAGGAAAAAAAACTCATCAAGGAGGAGCTTCAAAAAGTTGATCAAATTATTCAAACCGGAGTCCCGAGGCCTGATATCTTCTAGCAAGAAAGATCCCTCCTTGTCGATTTTCACAACAATATTGCTAAGGAGGAAGCATTCTGGAGGCAAAATTCCAGAGCACTTTGGCTTAAAGAAGGTGACAAGAATACTAAATTCTTTCATGCCTCCACCCTCAGACATAGGAGCTCAAATTGCATCAGAGAAATTACTAAGGAAGATAGAACTATTACAAATGATATCCAGGCAATAAGAGAAGAAGTTGTGTCTCACTTCCAGCAGATTCTAGGCCCTAGCCCCCCGTGTCCCCCCCACATTAAAAATACTCTGCTCCAAAACATCCCCAGGCTAGTCTCTCAAGACTGCAATGACAATCTGCTAAAAGCCTTCACTGACGATGAAATTAAGGAGGCTTTATTCGCAATGGAGCCGGACAAAGTGCCAGGGCCCGATGGCTTCTCCCCCCAGTTTTTCTAGCACTTTTGGGACATAGTGGACAAAGAAGTCATGGAAGCAATCCAGTACTTCAAAGAGGAAATAAAATGCCTAGAGAGGCAAATGCCACCTTCATTGTGCTTGTCCCAAAATCCAAAAATTGCAAATCCTTCTCTAACTACAGACCTATTAGTATTTGCAGTGTGATTTACAAACTCAATATCAAAGTCCTGGAAAATAGGCTTAGAGTTATTCTTCCTTCCATCATTGACCACTACCAAGGCAGCTCGGTCAAAGGTAGGTACATCACTGACGAGGTTATTGCTATCCACGAACTGATCCACTCGGTTTCCCATAACAAAAATCCAAGCATGCTCCTCAAACTGGACATGAATAAAGCATTTGATAGGGTGTCTTGGCAATTTCTTCTTGAGGTCCTCGATAGATTTGGCTTCCACTCTGGATGGATAGATATGGTCAAGGAGTGCATCTCCACAGCTTGGTTTTCCATCATTGTCAATGGCTCTCCAACTGGATTTTTTTAGAGCTTTAAAGGCATTCATCAAGGTGACCCCCTGTCCCCCTTTCTATTCATTATTATGGCTGAAGTGCTTGGGAGGTCTTTATCTACTACCTGCTCTAGAGGGATGATTTCAGGGATCAAACCCACCATAGTTTCTAGGGCCATCACCCATCAATAGTTCGTTGATGACACGATCCTAGCTTCTTCTTCCTCTATTCTTGAGGCCAAGATTATCAAAGTGATTCTTAATTACTATGAGCTTGCAACAGGCCAGAAAATAAACTACAACAAAAGCAATCTATATTTCCTTAACACTCCTATCATCAGATAAAATAGAATTATTGAGATTCTTGGGTGCAACATAGCCAATCTCCCCACCAAATACCTGGGTCTACCTTTGTTTCACGGTAGGGTTTCTCCAGCAATGTGGGCCAATGTTCTCAAATGCATCAATAGGAAACTTACCGGATGGAAAAGTGGTATGCTCAGCCAGGTGACAAAAGCCACTCTTGTCCAAGCATGTCTTCAAAGTATACCTGTCTACTTTCTATCCATATTCAAAGCCCCAAGTTCCATCTATAGCAAAATCGAGCAAATTCAATGCAGATTTCTCTGGGCAGGCAACAAAAATTGGAACAGGTTTGCTCTGGTCACTTGGAACAGAGTATGCTCAAGGAAAATGAATGGAGGCCTTGGCTTGAGGAAAATCAGCAGAATGAATGATGCTCTGATTGTGAAACAGGCTTGGAGAATTTTCATTAATGATAATTCAACCTGGATAGACATTATTAAAGCCAAATACCTCCATCATCTACCTTTCATGGGTGACCATCGTCTCCCTCATGGCTCTTGCTTCTGGAACTCTCTTGTTAAGACCAGGAACATCATCCAATGAGGGCTTTGTTGGTGACTTGGCTCTAGGACTAAAATCAGCTTTTGGGATGACCTGTGGCTTCATGATCAACCTCTTAGCAATGATCCCAACCTTTCTGGATTGAAGCCATTCATTGATGCTACTTTTGGAGAAGTTGTCACTGATTTCATCACCCAAGGCCCCACTAGACGGCAATGGAAAGACTTGTCCATCATTAACTTGCCTCTCCAGATGACTCAAGCCATTAGACAACTGTAGAACCTCCTCCGTGTCCATGTCATCCCCAACTCCCACTCACCTGACACCCCGATCTAGAGGCTTTCTGAAGCTGGAACCTATTCTGTCAAGTCAGCCTACTACAGTTTGGAGCCTAATGCTGATTGTTGGGACATTGCTAAAATAGTGTGGGAGAAAAACATCATTCCCAAAGTAGGATTTTTTTCTTGGCTGGCCTCTCAAAACAAAATTCTTACCTCCGATAATCTCATTTCTAGAGGCCTTCCTATACCCAACTGGTGTGTGCTCTATAAGTCCAATTGGGAATCCGTAGACCACATGTTCCTGGGATGCCCCTTTTCCTAGGTTGTGCTTAAATCAGTTTTTGATAACTTCAACTTATCCATAGTCCTTCCTGCTACTACCCACCAACTCTTTCAATAGTGGCCAAGACCTTTCAAAAACAACCAACTTAGCTTTCTTTGGCACTCTTGTTTACACCACTACCTCTGGCAGATATGGTTAGAACAAAACTCTAGAATATTCAAAATCCAGTCCATTGATTGCCACATAATCACTTTGAAAATCCTTTCCTTGGAAATTGAGAATGCATCCATGGTCTCCTCCCCTGAAGGTCCCCCCTGGTCTGGAGACTTCCCTTGCCAACAGATTTAATCTTTCTAACATCTCTAGTGTTCCTCGTACTATTGTTAATAGGTCTGCTATCAGGTGGATTCCCCCATCGTGTGGGTGGTTCAAAATCAACTTCGATGGGGTGGCCAAAGGGAATCCAGGAAATTTTGGCGGTGGAGGCATACTCAGAGATGATGAAGGGAAAATATTAATTGCCTTTGCAAAAAATTTGGGGACTCAGACGAACAATATGGCCAAAGCCAGAGCTCTCTTTCAAATTCTCCAACTCATTAGTAGGATGGACATAGACCACTTGATCATTGAAAGGGACTCCCTCCTTATTATTAATATTCTCAAAGGTAATGGCAACCCCCCATGGTCTTTGGCAAATATTCTTCAAGAATGTAAAAATTTCATTAACAGATATTCTCACACTGTCATCCAACACCAATACCGGTAAGGAAACAAAGCAGTCGATTGGCTCGCCAACAATGGGATGCTAAAAAATAGTATTCAGGTATGGAGGAACTCTTTCTCTATAACCTTAGAACAAACCTATCCATACCCGATGTCTACACTCTCTAATATTCTCTTGGGGACCCACAAAATCCATGTGGTTCGTAAGGGTTTTCCTACTAAAGTGATGGGTCATAATGCCAAGTGGAATGCACCGCCCACTATGGCACTCTCTCTTTGGCCCCGTATCATTCCCTCTAAGCTTCACAAAAACCCAAGAAAGTCTTCTCATCTCATTCATGGTCGTGTCACCAAGCCTCATGGACAAATACCAATGATTAAGTGGTAGATATTCATAGGTGGATACCACCCTTTGGATCCTAATCAATAGTGGCACAAGCACCATGGGTAGATGCTAATGATGAAGTGGCAGATTATTAGATGTGGATACCATCTTTCGAAATCCAACCAACATACGCTAATGATGAAGGGGCATATCTTCAGATATGGATACCACCTGTTAGGCTCTAATTATCAGTGGCTCAGGCTCAGTCTTGGAAGCAGGTAAGATGTCACTCCTAGGGTCCACCACCACAACCCGTATGTCCAAACCCACCCCCACATTTCTTGTAGTCATAGTGGTCCAATTTTCAACCATGGCACACCCCCCATCCATGCTCACCTCGACAATTTTCACAATATTGGTTTCCCCATTTTGGTGCAGGAAGTCATCATGATCCTCATTACCACTAGTCTTCATTTTTGGGTCAATCGCATTTTCAAGCATTCCTTCACCCTTCGACCGGTGTATGTAGTTTCACCCGTAGCTTTCCCCATGACTTGGCATAACGTCTACAGGTCTCGTCCTAGCCAACCAACCAAAGGTTGCCACTTCCACCTCTGAATCCCCATCCAAAATGTCTCCTCCACTAAAGTCTACATTGCTTTTCTCCCAATAACCCCTTGGAACCATTTCTATTTTAGACTCCCATGTGATTACCCTCACCCAAGATTTTATCTCAGCTATGTCAGGTTTTTCAGTCACCTCAGAGTTTCTCTGTTCGAAGCTACATCCAGTGAGCCCCCCTCTACCTGCATTAACTCCCCTCTACTTTCGATGGCCATCATTGAACCTGACACTCTCTTCCTGGAGGATGATATCCATAAACTCTTCCTCAACCATGGTTTCATTCCTTTTTTTAAGAAATTCAGGGGACACGATGAGGTGATCACCAAATATTTTGTTAATACCTGGGTCAATGGGCATGTCCTGGTTAGGGGAATGAAATTCTCTATTTTTATCGAGTTGTTAGCAAAAATTACAAAACTTTCCAACGAAGGCTTCAAGCTCCATAGAGACAACCATTCCATTCAAGAGGAGCTCAAGCATTTCATGGATAGAGGGAAGAAACTAGTGAGAGATGACAAAGGTATCATCCATGAAAGGCTCCCTGACCCTTGGGGTAGGGCTCTGATCCCTATCATGCAGTACATTACGATTGACAAAGTGGACGAATCGGTGAGAAGTTTCCACTTGGATTTCCTCAACATGCTCCGGATATTAAGGAGGTCAATGTTCCTGAGTACCTAAGATGGTCCATAGAAGTCTCGATTGAGAACTACCAGAAAAGGGAAGACTCATAGATTAAACATCAGGGGTTGTTCCTGGTCATTTATGACCATATGCTATAGAAGATCATCTACAAAGTGGAGTCGAGTCCCTTCATGAGCATTGACGAGGACCTTACCAAGGTTGATGTCGTAATGCAAAGTCATAGCTCTAACAACCATAGAGGCAAGCAAAACTCTGGTGGGAAATGCAAAAGCATTGAGCAGATCACTTCTGAGAGCACCATTCCTATTTTGGAGCAATCCCTAGTGGATGTGAAAGCGATGACAACCTCAAAATGGGACCCTTCTAAGATTTTGATGAAGATGTTGGAAAACATCTACCAATCCCATTCCAAGGCTCTCATCGGCCTTGATCATGCAATCAGAATTTCCAAAGCCATTACGGCCAGCAAGTCCGAGAGCTTTCAGGTGATTCTTCCCATTGAGAAGACCGTTCTGGTGAGTCAACTCCGAAGTAAACTGTTGGGCCACCCCTTTGTCCTTTGTTCTGGATAGGTTTATCCTGCATATTTTTGGTTTGCTCTATCCGTTTCTCGACATCTATTTTTCAGTTGATGTTATTGTTCATATCTAATTTTCGCTAATCCTTGTTTGGGTGGGAAGTTTCCTTTCTGTTCTAGTTTTTTGTTTTTGTTCCACTTGTACAAGGTTCAGGGACCCTGTCAAAACCCTTTCTACCAATAAAAAAAAAATGATAGAAATAATAAAATTTTATGCTACTAACAAAAAAATATATTTGCTTTTCATCAAATTAAAAAAAATTGAAAACTAGAAGTAGTGAGGAAGAAGAACATATTAGGAAAGAATAACTTAATTATTTTAAAGGTATTATATTAGAATTAATACAAGATAGGAGGCTTGAAATATACTTTTGCAAAACATTATACTACTTATCATACTAATAAAATGAAAGCCTGAATAGGACTACTTATGAGCTATAAGAGGTATTTTTCTCTTTTCACACTAATAAAACCCCTTGCCATGATAGATTGATTACAACTTTATTTCAAAAATTTAGAATTTGTTATAGAGTGATATGTTGGACATGATTGAAGAGGCTAGGAAAAAGAAGATTTTTGGTCCTGATTGAAGAGGTTACGAATTAGAAGGTTATAACAAATTATATCAATATAACCTTTGCTACATTGGTCCCTAATAAAGGTGACAAAATATTTTGATAATTTTTGTCCAACAAGCCTTTGTAATATTATTTATAAAATATTTTTAAATATTATTGAGAATAAATTAGAAATAATTATAGATTACATTTTTTTATTAAATAGGACAGTTGGTTACAACCACTATTTTTAGTAACTAGCAAGCGCAGGGTTCAAACCATATGGACTGCTCCCAATAAACATATCCATATCATTCTTGCTGACCTAATGTGAGATGAGGACCACTGATCACTCGGATTTCATACCGTCATCATTGATCTGGTGTGCACTCATAGGATTTGGAGCAGACTACTACCTTTGCAAAGGGTTGGCTTTCCCCTATGTTTTGAACCTAGGTCTCTTGTGGGTAAGTGCCTAGCCACACCTACACTTACCAATACACCTAGCCCTTGGGGTTAATTATATATTACATTATCTCAATGAACAAAGTGGTTTTGTTCATGGTTTTAAAACATGCGTAGTACTCACAAAACTTGTAGGTCAAAGGGATCTGCAATTTTTTACTCGTCGACTCATGGTGAGTTACTTGCCCATTACTCACCGAGTACTTAGTGATTACTCTCCAAGACTCACATGAGCAGAGGTAATCATGAGAAATTTTATATTTTTTTAATTAATAAAATATAATTTTTATAATTTATTTTAATTAGGTGGAAAGGTCAACTTTTTACTTTTAAATATTTGCTTTATTTTAAATTTAATTTAAAAAATTTTGGTTTAATTTAGTTATTTTATATAATATGAGGTATAATGACATACATTAGTTTAATAGTATAACTTGTTTGATAAATAAATATTTTTATTAATAAATATAAATTTATATTATTATTTTTATATAATTTTAGGTATTTGTTTTTATGAAAAAATAATTATTATATCTAAAATTAAAATCTTTCAAGTTAATTAAGCAAAGTCATTTTTACTACCCATGATTATTATATATATTATACCATCTAGACTATTTTAATTCCATTGCATGTGCTATCTTGGTCCACTCAAGTTGTATCATTCCATTGGATCAAAATATATTGATATTATATTGAATCAATACTTCAATATTTATACATGATAGTTATTGTAATTAAATGATGTCCATGGATAAAGTAACTCTTGTATGGTTATGTTTCTATCCTTGCTTTAATGAATAAATATAGATTTTAATTGAGATGTTATCAATGAAATTTATGTTAAAAAGGATCTACTAGGAGCAGGCAGGAGCGGAGGCAGGAATGGAGCAAAGCGGGAGCAGAGGCAGGTGCAATTTTTGCAAACATGTTTTTCATTCTGTTGGAGGTGGGAAACAGGGTTTCCAAACCCCTGGAGGCTGTGAGGCTCAAGGAGGGAACAAGCAAGGTTACGAAACAGCGAGGAAGAAGCGGGTGGACGGTGACAAGGACAACGAGGGTTTTAAAAAATTAGAGGGACACGAACCCCACGATATTATTTTTGACAAGGAGGCCCACATCAAGAATTTTGAGGGCAGCAAGTCTTTTGCACGAGGCCCTTAAAGGTGGCAATAGGGTTTCCTTACATTCTTTACCACCTCTCACTCCCAATGGGCGAGAAGGTATCCGTGCACGAAAGCGTAATGGCGGACTTTATATCGATGGAAAATTTTTCTCCGGTAGGCAAATTCATAGGGGGCGAGGCCGGATATTGAAACGATTCGACGATGGGCATCCTTGAAGTGGAAGACTTCTGGACACATGGAGATTATTGCATTATCAAGGGGGTTTTTGCGGTACGCCTTAACAATAGTGAAGATGCTAGTCGTATTCTAACGGGGAGGACCTTGGTTCTTGGGCCGAAGAAGTCTTTTTCTTAGGAGATGGGGTGAGGATTTTGACCCGGAAAAGCGAGCATAAACTTTGCCCCCATTTGGGTCCGTCTCCCAAATCTCCCGTTTCATTGGTGGCATGAGTATTTTCTTCGGGGTATTGCCAAGACCATAGGGGAATTGGTGGCCATTGATAATCCAACCCTTGCACGCACCGAGAATGACGCATGCTAGGATTTGTGTAAATGCAAACCTAGAATCCGAGCTTCCTACTCATGTGGAGTTAGAATATGGAAATATAACAAGATTACAGGTCATCGAATATGAAAATAGACCGGCATTTTGCTCTATTTATAATATTCAAGGCCATCTCAAAGGACAATGCTCTTTTTTAAGAAGCCGACAAACCCTTCCTAGGAATAATGATTCCAAGCGGCGAGTCTTTCAGAAATAATGGCAAATACACAGGAATGTACGGGGTTAAAGATCCAAATGTTGAAAAGGCAAAGGCCTCCGGTTTGGGACAAATGGAGAATGAGGCTGAGCTTCACATGGACAATGGTAAGGACAAGCAAATTGCTACATCAAAAACTGACCAACAAAAGGTATGCTCTCCTTTCGAGAATCTAAATAAATTTAACATTTTGGCTGAAAACCAAATAATTACAGAGGAAAATCAGAATGAAGGGTCTAATGTTGAGGATATAATTCTTGGTCTCCCTGCTTACCTTGACTCCCCAACCAAATCTGGACCTTCCAATCCTCCTCCTGTTGGCCATAAAGAATGCCCTAATGATGAGTCCTTTTCTGTCCGAGAAAGAGAAAAAGTGCTTTCAGAGTTAATCAGCCCTTCCAAGCGACATTTTTCACCTTTGTCTTTGTCCCAATCCGAGAGAAGGGGTTTCCGATCTTGTTATCCAACGGGTCACCCAAACCAAATTTAGCCAGAAGCAGGACTAGAAGCTCAATGAAATCCCCCATGATTGAGTTGTGGAGGTGAGAAAAAAAAGGGAAGAAAGTCAAATGCCCGGCAATGGAAAGAAGAGGTCCAAGATGAGATAGCTAATGGAATTCAGACTACTCTGTTTCCACCAGCTGGAAATCTTCCCTTTGAAGAAAACAAAATTCTTAAGCCCCCTCAAGTCCAAGGCGGGGGAAGAGGAAAAAAACTTTAAAAGTTCCAAATGAAGATCATATCCTGGAATGTAAGGGGGCTCAATGGCCTTCCTAAACAGCGGTTAGTCAAATATTTAAGAAGAGATTTTGATCCCACTATTCTTATTTTGCAAGAAACTAAAGTCGATGAAGTTTTGTCTAGAAAAATTGCCCTCAATAACTGGAAAAATGGAGAAGCAATTTTTTGCAAAGCCAATGGAACCTCAGGTGGTCTTCTTTGTATACGGAATCCAGGGAAGGTGGAAGGCAAGGTTATTCAATTGGGGGAAAGGGTAATGAGCATTATTTTTAAGGATAAGGTTAATGACCTTTCTTGGATATTAACAAATGTGTACGCCCCTAATTCTATATATGGGAGAGCTGATATATGGAATTTACTCAGTCATTTCAAGGAAGCTTTTCAGGATATCCCATGGATAGTGGCGGGGGACTTTAATACCCCTCTTTACCCCTATGATAAAAAAGGGGGAGTAGGAATTCCAGCAAGAAGTATGGAGGACTTTCAAGATTTCATCAACAACAACAATTTATTGGATGTCAAATTAAAAAATGCTAAATTTACTTGGAGCAATAGGAGGTTTGGAAATCAACTTATAATGGAAAAGCTTGATAGGTTTTTTTGTCACGGGAAGCAATACAATCTTTTGGGGATGCAAATCTGTTGTCCTTGCCTCGCATTGGGTCTGACCACAACCCGATTTTACTTGAAATTGAAGAGACTCCAAAATTCAAAAGGCCTTTTAGGTTTGAATCTATGTGGATGCACCACCACGATCTCGAGAGACGAGAATTTCTCGGTGGTGGCGGCATTCTTGTCGAGGCGGAGCCTTCATTCGGATTAGCACGAAACTTAAAGTGGTGAAAGAAAATCTAAGGATGCGGAATAAGGAAATTTTTGGAAATATTTTTGAAAACAAGAAAGCCATCTCCGAAAGGTTATCAACCATTGAGAAAAAACTTGAAGAGGGATTGCCGGACCCTTCCCTACGAGCGAGATGAAAAGAAATCCCTTGCTTGAGTACCATAATGTTCTAGCTGCGAGGAGACTTTTTGGCGGCAAAAGTCTAGAGCTACCTGGCTAAAAGAAGGTGATGCCAATACAAGATTTTTTCATGCATCTACCTTAAGGAACAGAAGCCACAATAGAATTAAAGAACTTGTTAGAGATGATGGATCACTCCTTTCTAGTCCTAATGAAATCGAAATGAAGCGGTTTCCTATTTTCGAGAATCTTTTAGGAGAAGAACATTTCGGTTACGCCTTAGCTTGAGAATCAATGCTTTACCATATTCCTCATTTAATTTTTGATGACTTGAAAGGGAAGTTAATTAAGCCTTTCACGGATGAAGAAATCAAAGAGGCCCTCTTCTCAATGAACCACGATAAATCTCCCGAGGTCCGGACGGGTTTTCACCTCGTTTTTTCGGGCTTTTTGGGATATTGTAGGTTTTGATGTATGTGCTACTATCAAGGAATTTCAGTCCACAAAGCATATTCCAAGAAGTTTTAACTCCACTTTTATTGCTTTAATCCCAAAGATTCCTACTCCTAGATCTATGATGGATTTTAGACCTATTAGCCTTTGTAATGTTGTTTATAAAATTTTGACCAAGGCAATTGCAAATAGAATGAGGAAGATCCTTCCTATGTTTATTGATGTTTGTCAAGGCAGTTCAGTCCCTGGAAGGTCCATCCTTGATGGGGTCATAACGGTTCATGAAGCCCTCCATTCGGTAGTCAGGACTAAAAAACCTGCTTTTGCTCTCAAGGTGGATATGAACAAGGCTTATGACCGCATAAGCTGGAGTTTTGTCTCTGCCATTCTTCGAGAAATTTGGTTTTCATCATGAATGGATCAAGCTTTTGGAAGGATGTTTTATGAAACCTTGGTTTTCGGTCCTTGTTAATGGTGCTCTGCTTGGATACTTTCAAAGTAAAAGGGGCCTAAGGCAAGGTGACCCTATCTCTCCCATGTTGTTTATCATTGTGGTTGAAGCCCTTGGGAGGACAATCAAAGCTGACTGTAATATTGGTCTTATTTCGGGAATTAAAGCATCATCACAAACACGAGCGAGTTACACATGAACGGTTTGTGGATGATACTTTGTTGTTAACTCTTGCATCGGTTTTTGAGGCTAAGGTCATAAAACATATTCTAGAGCTATATGAGGATCTTTGCGGGGCAAAAGGTAAATTTTTCAAAGAGTAAAATTTATTTCTTTAACACTCCCATTCGAGAGGCGATTAAGATTGCTAGGATTCTTGGATGCTCGGTGTCTACTCTTCCATCCACATACCTAGGCCTTCCTTTATTTACGAGGCGAGCTACGATTCCATGTGGACTAATGTAATTGAAAGAATTCGAGAGGAAGGCTGGTTTGGATGGAAAGGGAATCTGTTATCTCAAGTTGGCAAGGTGGTTCTCACCATATTTTCCATTCAAAGCATCCCTGTCTACTTTCTCTCTATTTTTAAAGCTCCTACAAGTGTCTACACTAAAATTGAGCGAGATCCGAGAAGAGGTTCCTATGGGTGGTTCCGAATCTAAGCGGCGCTTTCACTTGGTGTCCTGGGATAGGGTTTGCAAACCAAGGGAGTTTGGAGGTATTGGGCTAAGGAGAATACAACATTTAAACATGGCCCTCCTGGCCAAACAAGCATGGCGTCTTTTGACAAATGCAAATGCAGAATGGATTACTATAATGAGAAGAAAGTATTTGCAAGAAATTGAATTCTTAAGTTATTCCTTTCCTCCCCGGGGGATCAATTTTTTGGAAATCAATCCTTCAAACTAAAAACTTGCTAAGCAAAGGGCTACGTTGGAAACCGGGAAATGGAAGAAACATTGATTTTTGGGACCACAAATGGTTAAAGGACTATCCCCTCTCTGGAGACCCCATCATTTCAACCCTTAGAGCTTGGACAATTGAAGTTTTTGGTACCAAAGTTGCAGATTTTATTACTTTGTCAAACAATAGAAGGGTATGGAAGCCAATAATGAATAATGATCTACCGGGGGCATCAATAATCTTGGAGAATGAATTAAAGCAGTCTTTACTCCCTTACGGCATTCTTGAGGACCGGCTTATGCGGGAAGCTTCGGACAATGGGGAATTTTCTGTCAAGACCGCTTATCTGATGCTTATTGATAATGATGAACCTACTTTCCCTCACTTGGAAGTTTGGCCCAAAAGCATTGTTCCGAAGGTTGGGTTTTTTGCATGGTTGGCCATCCAAAATAAGATCCTCACCATGGATAACTTAATAAAAAGAGGTGTGATTGTTGTTAATAGGTGTTATCTTTGTATGTATGAGTGGGAGTCTATTGATCATTTGTTTTACGTATTGTAATTTTTCTGTCTCCAATCTTGTTAGGTCTGTTACAAGTGTTTCATATTTATTGGGTCCATCCTCGAGTCCATTTTTGACTTATTTGTCCAGTGGCCTTCCCCATTTTTGAATAGGCGTCTTAGGTATATGTGGAAGATCTGCCTTCATCACTACTTGTGGCAGATATGGTTGGAAAGGAATCGTCGGGCCTTCTTGGATAAGGTTTCTCAGTCATCCTCTGTCCTGTCAAAAATTTTAGCATATGCTAATGAGAATACTTGTTTAGTGCTGCGGCATCTAGACCTCCAAATCCTTTTGAAGCTTCATTAGGCCGGTCATTAAACTTACCTCTCACTTGATGGCCTCAATCATCCTCAAGTCTGTCCTAGAACCATGATCACATGGACCCCACCCCCCCTAGGGTGGATTAAGTTAAATTTTGATGGGGCATCTAGGGGCAACCCGGGTGAAGCTGGGGCTGGTGGCTTACTTAGAGACCACAAGGGTGAGGTGCTTGTAGCTTTTGCGAGAACATCTTGGAGCTCAAACTAACAATGTGGGTTGAAGCAAGGGCGGTTTGGAGGAGCCTCAAGGTGGCGAGAGAATTATCCGGGGAAGCTGTTGGTGGAAGGTGATTCTCTTATTATTATAAATCTTCTAAAGAACACTAAGAGAGCTCCTTGGAGATTTGATGACTACATCCATGAAGCAAGGGCTCTAATTCATGACCGAACTGAGGCCATAATTTTGCATACCTTACGGGAAGCAAACATGGCAGCTGATAAGCTAGCAAATGAAGGCATTGTAGCGACAAATTTGATCACGTGGACTGAAAATCTTCCTCATGCGGTCTCAATGGTGATAGATAATGAAAAACTTTAGATTGGAAGGCTCAAAGTGGATCAATGACAGAAAATGGGGGCATTTTTTTTAAAAAAAATTTGAACCTTATAATGGATTTTGTCATATTTGTTTTTTTGTTCATGTGACTAGTGTTTTTTGCAGCTGGTGGGGCACTGATATAGGTTTTTTATCTACAAATTCATGCATGGGAAAAATCTGCTTTGGCCTCAAGTATTTCCCAAGGTGTGTTTGGATTCGATGTCGCAAAAAGGCCCTAGCAAGAAATAACAAAGTGTTGGAGATCCACGACAATGAGGCACCGAGACCCCACCATAATAGTCTTGGAGAAGATGACAATTTCATCGGCCTCCAACGAGTATCAACCTGATTGAAGAGTGCACGTGCTGGCCTCATCGGTGCGGTTGTTGATTTGTGTGATTCCTTAAATCTTACGTTTTATAGCCCGGCGAGTTCCGGGGGCACAAGGAGTCAAAGGCAAAATCTAAATATGATGGCAAGAACGATGATAAGAAGTTAGATGAGGACTACAAGGAAGACTGCTTGGCCTCTTGGCTGTCCATTCTATGGGATGTTTTTTTTTTTTTTGACCATATTCTATTATTTTTATATGGGCACAAGCTACTCTGCATGGTGCTTGCATGATTAGTTTTTGTCTTTGTTAGTTCTTTTTTGCGTCTTTCTTTTCCGATGGCCATAATATTAGGCTTCCATAGTTTAGTTTGGTTGTATTCTAATGGAAGAGTAGGTCTTGGCCATTTTTGTTGTCAGTTTAAACTTTTAGGGCTTGGCCTTTGTCCAGTTGGTCAGTGGACCCTATTTTGTAAAATGGTTTTGGGTCAACCAGTTAAAACCCGGTGTTAATTATAATATTCTCTTACTTACCAAAAAAAAAAATACTTCAATATTTATACAATCATATGGTTATAATAAAATATAATTTTAGGCAGCATAGTTTTAATCATCAACAAGAATAGCCTAAAGGTTAAAACCAACCATATATCCCATAAGATTATCTAAATTATCCAATATATAATATTTCTCTAACATCCCTCTTATTACATTATTGGGATAACATATTTAACTAACCTGTCTTAATTTAGAGGAGAGAACGATAAAATTATGCTTTGGCTCTATCTCTTGGCTTTGGCTCAAGCTTTGGATCTAGCTCTAGGTTTATCTCTAGATCACTGCGTCTAGTTCTACCTCTATATATGCCTTTGGTTTTTCATCTAGGTCTACCACTGGATCTACCGTTTTTGTAGAAGTCATGCAATATTTCTTTCATTGTGGTCCATTGTGTGATATTTGTCTGTCTACAATCAAAATGAATCTTGTTGGCCATTTTATTTTTATACCAATAATTTGTAAGGGAGTGATTATTACAACCATAGATATCACAAGGATGTAAGTTCCAAAACCTGGTTATTCCATGTCTAGTTCTTCCACAATGACTACAAGTGATTCTAGGATTTGTATGGGATTTTGGTTTCACAAACTTGGTCTTACTTCTTGCTTGGCCATCATAGCCAAGGCCTTCATTCTTTTTCATTGCATTTGGAATTATGGGACTTTTTATTCCTTTACCATTTTCACCCATTCCTTGACCATTGTATCCCATTCTTTGCATTAGTTTTAAACCAATTTCTTTGGTGAATTTTTCAAAAAAACCTAGGTTCTTTATCATAAAGGATTTTAACAATATTTTCTTTGTTATAATTAACAAGATAATGGTACTATTTAAATATTTTTAATTTTTAAGTCTCTAGTGTTATAGGAAAAATTTATTCTTATGATAATGTCACCTATTCCACAACTGATATCTACCATTATAGGCATGAGGTTGCTTATGTTACAAAAAGCATGTGCCACTTGGGGCATACCTTTATGTCCAGTTTAATTGTATGTATGTATATGTCAAGTGTGACAACCCAAACAAATACACATTGGTTGTAGTGATCCAAACTCACTTAAAGGCTTAACAAACATGGAAGATGGTCTAGTAGGGGTAATTTTTTTTGTTTTTGGTTCTTTTTTCCACACCCATTAGTAATCAGTATAATAGCATTGAATACCACTTTTGGGTTTGTGACTGTTGCAGTCGGTCTCCGAAGTAGATGAGACTGATTGGGTCCCATAGAAAGATTTATTTAGTGATTCTATCCACCTCACCCTCTATTTTGGTGAATCCAAAATCATGACATGGGGTTTTTTCTTTAGGGCCCATAACACCAAGAGGGTGGATGCATAGCTTCCTTCCCTTACATGTGGAACCTTGAATTTAATTTGCTCATATGTTCCTAAATTTCATGTAAGGATGTCTAACATAATTACTATGGTACCTAATTGGTGACCATGCATCTAGATTAATATCTAGTACCATGGGTAATTAAGGTCATGTCATTCACCTAGCATTAATCATGGTTTTCTTGATAAAATTGTAAGAATTGTGGTGGATGTCCCATTCCATACCACCATGGAATCTTATCTCGAAGATATAATTCTAGTAATATTATCTTGAAATCATGGTTCTAGAAATATTATTTTGAAGTCACAGTTCTCCCACCAAGATCCCCTAACCGAACAATCTTATCTTGGAGTTAATTTTCTCCCATTAATATTCCTTATTTAACAACTTCATACAATGGCCACCACTATACTACTCACACAACGACCTAGATAAGACATTCCATACCACCCCTCATCACTTGTTCTAACATGTTTTGTCATCAAGTGGCCATTTACAAAATCATAGTGATTACCATAACTGTAATCACTGGAGTAGGGTGTCTTAATTTTTATCCATCCTCACCGATGGTTTAGTTTAAGGTAAACTATTAGGTTTAAGGTTCCTCTAAAAGGAGGTTTACTTTATGATAAAATTAAGAAAGTAATTTCTTTTGGCTAATAATTCACTTTGACTAAATTAAAATAATCCGTAGAATAACTTATATAAAATAACAATTTTAAAACAAGTACATTATGTTAAGCAACATTAACTAAAATAGTTTAGGATCAACTTATAAAGATAATCCTACTTCATAGCATTTCTTTTAAATGATAAACTCAAAATAATACCTAGACTTAAAAATGGATTATTCAAATTTGTCTTATTAGACATTAAATATATTTATCAACCACATAATGACTTCTTTAAACATATTATCTAATATCTAATTTTTAAACATAAATTCTAAACATTAAGTAGATTATTTTATCTGAACTATGCTATTAAAGCAATTTACCCCCATATTAAAATTATAAGCCTTTTCTACTTAATCTTTATTTTAAAATAATATGAAAGAAATTTGGATAAGAAATAACACATTTTAACTAAGCTTCTATTTTTCAAGCATAGTATAAAGATCTAACCTCGAAAGTTTTTTAGCTCTAAAGGTCACCTAATTTGATCTCTATGTGGTTTCATATTTTGGTTTATTATTTGGAAAATATTATATAATTAAGATTTAAAAGTCTAGGATAAGTTTCTAGGATAATATCCTTTTATATTTAATTGTCGAGAGAAATTAAATGACGATCTTACTTTATCACAAGAGCTTAATGTGCTATAAAAAAGTTTCTAACTACTAAAGAGTAGTTTTACTAACACTTCACTCATGAAATAATTTCAACATAACTTTGAATAAGAGAAATGAATTCCCAATTCAAACATCATGGCGAGTAACTGAAAATAATTCCACTATGATGCAGTAAATAACCTATATCCTAAATAATTCCACTTGAACGTTAAGCACGAATTCTCTAAAAATACTTCCAATATTTCAATTCATTATAAAAGCATGTAACAACAAGTCCATCATATCAATTCATTATAAAAATTTAACTTTTGCATTTTAAAACTTTTCCTCATGAAAGAAATACTTCTAAAAAGAAATAAATACATTTCTCTTTGTAAGTGTAACTTCCAAGCCTTTTGTTGAAGTAAATTCTTAAAAGGCTACATTAAATACATAGATTTTTTCTTAAATTATAATAAAGAGTAATTAAATATTTTAACTATGTTTTTATTAACCACATTCTAAAAATATATATTTAAAGAATGACAAGGATCTTTTAGCCATTCTTTTTCATAGTAATCTCTTTACCGGATTCTAAAAAGAAAATGATATTTTTAAATTAAACTTATTATTATTTTTTTGATTGGTAAGAGGGGTTTTGAAATGGTCATGTAACCTTTTACAATGAGAAAGAAAAAAGAAATAGCCTCTCAGTAATAGGGAGATGATCTCCAAAGAAGACACCTAGAGATGATCTCCTCAAAACCATCTCTAGACAAGAACAAAAATGAAAAGTGGATTTCTTGACACACCAATAAAAACCCTCACACAAATTGAAATTGTAGACACCAAAACAGCACCAATCTGATTATGTGACTGCAAACACTGATCGCTTTGACAAACACAGCCCCCAGGGCAGCCCTTAGAGGTTAAACAGTGGTCTTAACCACTTTCATAGCAATTTTGTAAGGTCAAGAAGCAATTTGGCACACTTGGACACTTTGCCCGGTATTCGTCTCACCCAGGGACGAATTCAAAATAGAATCCGTCCCACCCCGGGACGAATTCCGAATCCGTCCCCGGGTGGGACGAATTCTAAGCTTAACGGGCAAAAAGGCAAATGGTGCCAAGTGGCAGCCCAGAACGAGTCAGTTAAGGACTCCTGCCTTGCACGCGTGTGTAGGTGGAGAGAGGGGCCGTTAGAAGACTGTTACAAAAAGCATTTATCAAAGCTCAAGTCAATGGAGGACTCCCCTCCCTCATGGGAAGACAAGAGCGCCACATGGCGCCTATGGCCAACACATGGCATTTGTGCTTCCCTCCCAAAAGAGACCCCTTGGGTCTATAAAAGGTGGGACTTTTCTCACCCAAAATAGTACGAAGTTGAAGGAGTTTTCAAGCAACGAAGTCCCTGCCGAATTGAAGACCCACTTGCATCCCTCTTGGTTCACCTTCCCACATCCACCAATCTCTTTTGCAAGGGAGGTTGTTGGGTGGCCTTTGGAAGCTCGAACCTTACCCAAATCCAACGCATGGACACCTGAACCAACCAATTCGCCGACCCCCAATCCTAAAAGGTTTTGGGCCCATCCCTGGTGGATTGGCTCCAAAATCGAGGGCCAACGGTGGGAGGCCCACTTGGGCACCCCCGCACCTCCCAAGTCCTATTTTTAGTTTTTGAGCATTTTAGATTATTTTTTAGATTGCATTTTGTGTTACTAGGTCTGATTAATCCATAGCTGCAATTTTGTAACTTTTGGTCAGATTCTAGGATGTTTTGTATTGCTTTGTCGTTTCGCTAACTTGCAGGTGTCAAGGTCAAATTCCCGAGGGTGGAGGCCAAATTGGGAAAATCCGACCATCTGGGTCGTCCCAAAATGGCCCCAATTACATAACCCCCCTGTTTGCAGGCATTTTGCAGGTCTCGGGATCCGACATTGGAGCAACAACAGGTCGGTTTCTTCAACACGAAGAATTCGTCCCACCCAGGGACGAATTACAGTCAGAATTCGTCCTGCCCAGGGACGAATTCCAGTTGAAAGTGGATTGGCCAGCTGCCTCAGTGGCAATGGCCTTATGGTAACTTTTCTTACCTTCTGTCAAGTTTTGAAGCAATTTGGATTCACTGTATTCACTGTTTCAGGCAAATATTTACATGCATATTTCGTTAGTTTTAGAGAGCAAACGCTTTTCATTTGCAGCAGGTGCTACTGACGTCTTGGTCATTTCTTTGTTCGCAGGAGAAGCAGCAGAGGCGAAGAACTCATCGACATCAGCGACGGCATCATCTTGGCCCGCCCATTGCAATCGTGGGCACGCGGAAAGAGGAATCATTCAGTGATTGTAATCAAACTCTATTTGCGCTCCTAGCCCCTGAAAAGGGAGGAGACATCATTGTAACAAGAGATCAAGGGATATTAATGAAAGGGCTGTGTTTTCTCTATTTGATTGTGTCTCTTCCAATGTGTTTCTTTTCCATTTCATGCAATTTACATTTCTAGGACTTAAGCGTACTTAATTTTGAATGCAATCGCACTTGGTGTTTCCTTTGCCCGGAATCTCGTGCTTTCAGTGGCGATCACGGTGGGACCCTGTTCCCTGGTTTTTGAAATCATAGAAACTGATCAAAGTTTTGTGTTTGTGCTTGACAGGTACATTTTTTTTTGTTGCAGATCGCTATTCGTCTCTGACAGGGACGAATTCTTTTCTGCAATTCGTCTGACTCGGGACGAATTCAAATTCGTCTCTGGGAGGGACGAATTCTGTTCTGCAATTCGTCTCCCAGAGGGACGAATTCCTGTCTACGGATTTTCAGAGCAGAAATTCAGAGACAACAGGAGCGAGCGAGAGAAGAGGTAGGGATTTTTATTATCTCTGTTAAATTTTTTGTTTCTGTTTCTGTTTCTTTAATTGTTTTCATTTAATCTTGCATTGCATTAGGAAAAGTCATGTATGCTAGTTTCATTTTTTTTGAATAAAACGAATCCCACACACATCACGAAACAATTTTAAACCAAGGAGCTGGTCGTAAGACCCCAGCCCTTGATCAAGACCATTGGTGGATTTAATCACCACCTTGGCTTGATTTGCATCCATTTCCCGATTGTCAACTGTTTTTAGGCGTAAATCCTGACGAAGACGGACCGAGCGTAGGCGGGGTGATTCCCATGCGCGCGAGGATAAGTTTTCTATGGTAGGTGCCATTAACAGGACAATCCCCCTTCCGTACCGCCTACGTACCACGTACCTTCTGCTCTCACGTACCTATAGTCTCCCTCTCGTAAGGGCGGGTATATAGAGAGGTTGGTATATCGGTTTGGTTGGTATATTGAAGGGGCGACCTTTTTGGAGTTATAAGAGCCTACATGATGCATTTAAACGTTCTACAAAACCTACAAAAACAAAACAAAACATCAAAATGCACTAAACCAGTTTAGGACACACCAAGAATCCTTAAAAGAGATAATCACGGTTTTGTGAATGTGTGTGTTTAATTCTGCTTAGTGTAGACAAAAAAAAGAAAATCATAAAAATGAGATAAAAACTTATTTAGATAGCATAGAAGCACCGCAATGGTGTACACCCGTAGTCAAGCCCAATCAAGGGCAGAAGCTCCGGAAGGTACACAAAAAGCAGGCACAAGTCGCCTTCACTTCAGTCCTGAGGATTTGGTCATACCGCCTTATAGGTCAAACCTACAAAAGAATCCAATTCAGAATCCTCGGTGGGGTATGCCTATTCAAAGCAGCCCCTTTCGGGAAGATGCCTTACATGTAGACCTTGACATAAATAGAGAATCACCTCTTGAAGCTAGGCATGAGTGGCCACCGCGCGATGAAGCGCTAAACAGGCACACTGTCCATTTGGAGGGGCAACGTGGATATGGCATCCCTTCTTTACCTATCATCAGAACAGAGAGACCAAATCCGGAGCGCAGGGCTCCTTACATAGGGCGACCTAACTCCGCCCATCCCATTTACACCCGTGAAAGGGAGTATGAGGAAAACCATCGCATTCCTCGAGGGCAACAAACAATGCGGGAACCTTGCATTTCCGCACCAGTAGGATATCATGATCACCCCTTGAGGCCAGAACCTCGAGCACATATCGCCTACCTCGACAGAGGGAAGCGACCCCTTGAGATTTTAGAGCATCAAAACCAAGGTAAACCCATAGGAGGAACATTTGAACCTTCTAAACAAAATAGGGTAGATCAAATTGACCCGGCTGTCGCTGGATATACCATCCGTCAAGCCCAAATCATGCGGCTTAAACAAAGTCAGCAAGAGATAGAGTATCAATACCGCTTGGATAAAGAACGCATGCAACGCGAAGCGGATGAGTTACGCTATGAAATACCTGAGAGGGGGCCAACCCCTCGCATCCAAAGAGCTGAACAGTATGAGAGGCGTAATCCGTTGGTGCAGGACAGGTCTCCACGACCTCGTCAAGCTCTGCCTCCAAGACCCCATAGATTCGAGAGGGAGGCAACTCCCCGAAACAATGATGGGTACCTTCAACAAGAGCTTGATCAGGGTCATAGGTTTCGCCCGGAGACTCCTCAAGAATTTTATGAGGAGTATGAACCAGAAGAGGAATATATTGAAACTCCCCATCAAGGCGGGAAGGATGCCATTCGGCCACCCCTCCATAGGCCTCCAGTTTACCGTAACTTGCAACAAGAGCGAACAAGAGAGGAAGAAATAAAATCTTCCGATGCATACCAAGCGCTATTGGAGCGTTTGGAGTCCGTGGAGACAAAAGCTGTTGGGCATCAAAAACCCACATTACGTCTACTCCGCAATAATCCGGTGCATCCCTCAGTGCCTACACCTCTTTACCCCGAACACTTCAAGTTGCCTCAATTGGCAGTTTTTAAAGGTGAAGAGGACGCACAGGAACATGTTACACGATTTCTAAGCCAATGCTTCGGCATTCAAGATAATGACGCATTATTGCTTAGAACATTCATAACCACATTCGTAGGCCCCGCCTCGGATTGGTTCACACAACTGCCCAAACACAGCATAAGCAGCTTAGATCAGCTAGTAGATGCGTTTCTTGAACGTTTCGCCTTCAACACAAGGAAGAAGGCATCACTTAGTGATCTTGCTAGCCTTAAACAATTTGAGGAGGAAACAATGGCAGCGTACGGGAACCGATGGAGAGCTTTGCTTTCTAAGTTACCCTACCGTCCTCCCATGTCGGACCTCACGCAAATGTTCGCAAAAATTTGCTTAAAATCAATCTCTGGTCTATTGTTTCTGCGACAATACGACAACTTAGAAGAAGCTTTGGCGCAAGCCAGAGTCATAGAAGAGATTAAGATAGGCGAAGGCGCAATTGCCAAGCCTAAGAAGAAAGAGTGGAATAAAACCACTAAAACTGGGACAACGCAACCACAACACGCTGCAATCAACCAAGTTGCGATAAATGTCCCAGCGCCTGTGCAAGAAACGCAGCCTCAAAAGGCTAACTACCGAGCGAGTGCCTCCTGCTTACGAAATAGATAACAAGAGACAGGAGCAGTATGTCAGCAGCGTCGCCCTAGGCGACAATTCACCCCGTATGCGGAGTCTAGGGACTCCTTATTTGACCGCTTGTCAGCGGCAAATTTAGTTACTCTGCCGGAAATCCAAATTTTTGACCCTAACGTTCCCAAGCCTAGGGGGTATAGGGAGGAATTGTATTGCAGATTCCATAGGCGCGAGAGGACATGACCTAAATGGGTGCTTGGAAATTCAAAGAACTAGTCCAGGATTTGATCGACAACCGAACATTGGTCGTGGACAACCCCATCGCACCTAACAACCAACAAATGGGGGTATTCAAGGACCCCTTGCCTGCCCACGAGGCACAGACAAAACCGCTCCAGATTAACGAGGTGCGACAAGATCTTCCCGCGCAAGGATTTGTGGGAATGATTAGCATTGTAACAAGGAACAGAAAATACCCAACAGTTGCCCCCGAGGTACCTGCGAGGGAAGTTCCGTCGACATCGCAGCCTCAACAACGCCCAACGCAGTTACCTCCGCCTAGACCTGAGGTCACGATACGAACCAAACTCACGCAGAGTTTGCGGACCACGTCGGCTAGGCTGTCCATCTACGAGCTTATTCAACAATCAGCTCCCCATAGAGAAGCTCTTATGGACATTTTAAAAGCCATTGAAGTACAACCCCACGAAGCAAATTCTTTCAACGCCTTCGTGGGACATGTGAAACAATGTACGGAGCCTGTCATCACATTCAAAGAAAACGAGGTCAAAACGATATCAAATGACATGCCGGATCCACCCCTGCACGTTATCGCGCGGGTCAACGGGATCCCGTACAAGAGAGTGCTGATAGATACTGGCTCGTCCAGTAACATTATAACCACTGCAGCGTTGAAACATTTAAAACTGCCGACCTCTCACATCACCGCTTCCACGTACACACTGCGAGCTTTTAACGATGCAATTTGCTCGACAGTCGGCACGGTTGTTCTGCCTATACAGGTAGGACAAAAGTCAATACCCACACTGTGCCATGTTTTGGAAGGCGAAATGGCTTATAATATACTTGCTAGGGCGGCCTTGGATCGGGGGACATGAAGTGTGTCCCCTCGATCGCACACCGGTGCTTGAAGTATGCCTATGAAGGGCAAATACATGTAGTCCCAATGGACTTAGAGCCCTTCAAGTATTGCAATGCGGTACAATTCATACCTCAATCGACCCTCCCATCAACGCATTTGGATTTTCAATTAAATCCATCTAAACAGGGTCCGATACCGCGAGCACCATCGGTGGCCAACAAGGCAAAATCCCAGCCAGGTGAGACTTCATCATCGGCTCCTTCATCATCAACGCCACCTATCGTGGCCCAACAGAAGGACAAGGGAAAGCAAATCATGGAAGAGGTTAAGCCTCTAGAAGAGGGGTTGCCCACGATTTCAACGATATCAACAGAGGAAGCGCCCAACGCAACACAAACCAAGATTCCTGAACAACCAAACATGGAATGGACTCAGGAAGGACTACCGTTTCCTCCTACCCAATCATCAACAATCACTAGTTGAGATGGCCAGTACAGGCTCTGGGGAATACTTAGTGCAAAATGTTGTGGCAACCCCCACATTGGAGTCAGTACAAGACATGGGAAGACCTCGCCTTCCCATTGGAACAATCGTCCCTCTAGGCTACCCACCGAACCAAACGAATTTTGTGTATGGGGGCCTTGATCATGGTTCCGAACCATGCGAACAAAAGGAAAGAGATGAAGAGCCTTTTGTCGAAAACATCAATTATCTGTCGAACCCGAAATTTGCCCTAAAATATCTCGAACAATGCAATTGGCATGGGTATGGGCTAGGCGAGATATGAGCAAGGGATGCGGATCCTTTGCCAACCAAGATATCAGATGCCATATGACAAGTCAGGGGTAGGGTTCAACCATCCCCTGCCATTAGACATCTTGGTTGAAAATATGCAAGGCCTAGAAATAGGCAACAAGGGGGGATTGGCACAAGACCCGTACGCCAATCCAAACACGACCCGTATGCCAATCCAAACAAAGAATACACATTAGGGGATTATCTCCCATGGTCTACAAACACCCCTGGAAATAACAATAATCCCTCTCCTTTGCTAGAGAGAGGTGAAAGTTCGGAGAGCAATCCTCAAAGAGAACAACAACGGCTTCCGGACATTTTTTGAAAGCTGTTCCCCTTAGAGGTTCCGGATGAAATAACACAGTCTCAAAAGAATCGGGTCCCTCCACTAAGAGTGGAACAACCGCAATGGGACCAGATTAATTCACTGGAAAAGGAAGAGTCCTCAATGTCGCAAGCAACAGATGTTGAAGAGGATGAACAATTTTGGATCTATGAAAGTGATTCAGAAGACGAAACTGAAATGGACTATCTCAGACATGCGCGACGACATCACCGCGCTCTAACTCATGAAGATCTAATGGGACAAATGGGTATACGGTTAGGACATGAATGGCACGTAGACCCAACGAGGTGGGACCAAGTGTTAGGCCTATGGCTCCAAATTCAAGATGAGCATCGTCCACCTCGAGATCCCATCAGGACAATAGTACCGAGGGAAGACCCCGCCTTCCTTTTCACACATAGAGATGAATTTGCACCTAGAGAGGATCCATTCGTGCCTGTTCCCGTAGAGCCAGATCCAGAGTATAGGGAACATCTAAAAGAATCAAGTCATCACACCCGTGGTTCTGGAGACCAAATTCATTCCATCCACATGATCTCCATTGATTTGACCACACCCATCCGCAATCCGACCGATCCATCACGGTCATTGCATCTAAACATGGATGCCATTGATTGGGATCGCGTCAATTCACCATTGTCACCATCAGAGTACTGGCCTTTCGGTGAAATGCTTCATTTTACCCCAAGGACAACTCAAGATATTTTTCAAGCTGAAGAGGGACCCGAGGTCCCAAACGCAGATCTTAACTCAGCTGATGATATCCATTTAATCCCAACTCCACATCAGTTGGAGGACGGATCTCACATGTCAGTCGAAGAGACGACTGACGTAGACATCGGCACAGATCCAATGAATCCACGGATTCTCAAGCTGGGGGTAAGCCTTTCCCCCGAAGAGCAAGCCGAATACATTGCCCTTCTCAAAGAGAAGAAGGAAGTTTTTGCATGGTCGTACAAAGATATGCCAGGACTAGACCCGCAGCTAGTCATGCACAACTTAACGCTTGATCCGAAAATCAAGCCTGTAAAGCAAAAACTAAGAAAGATGCACCCAACTAGTGGCCTTGATGGTCAAAGACGAATTGCAAAAGCTGTTGGATGCACAATTTGTCATCTGCGTGGATTATCCGCCATGGTTGTCCAACATGGTTCCCGTCAAGAAGCCCGACGGGAGGATTCGCATATGCACCGACTTTCGAGACCTAAACAAAGCGAGTCCTAAGGATGATTTCCCCTTGCCAAGCATCGACGCATTGGTAGACGCTACAGCAGGTCACGAAATGCTCTCCCTAATGGACGGTTTCTCGGGATACAATCAAATTCGTATCAATCCTGAAGACCAACTCAAAACGGCATTCACAACGCCTTGGGGGACATTTTGTTATAAGGTCATGCCTTTTGGCCTTAAAAACGCTGGCGCTACATACCAACGTGCTATGACTTATATCTTCCACGATTACATGCACAAAACTTTGGAAGATTACATGGATGATTTGTTAGCCAAGTCTCTCTTGCGCTCAGATCATCTCGGTGACTTAAGCAAGATTCTCGATCGCCTCATAGAGCATAAGGTCAGACTGAATCCCAAGAAGTGCGTGTTCGGCGTCACATCTGGAAAACTCTTGGGTTTTATAGTCTCCAAGAGAGGCATCGAAGTGGACCCAAACAAAGTCAAGGCAATCCTTGAAATGGCTCCCCCAACCACTATCAAGCAGCTCCGAAGTCTGCAAGGAAAGGTCGCGTCGATTAAACGCTTCATAGCGCAATTATCTGACAAATGCCGACCAATGAACAAATTATTGCACAAGGGGGTCACATTTCATTGGGATGACGAGTGCCAGTCAGCCTTTGACGAAATCAAACAATACTTGGCTTCGCCGCCAGTATTGGCACCGCCTAGACCAGGTGTGCCGTTCTACTTATACATCTCAGCTACTGAGGTGGCACTGGGCGCAATGCTAGCCCAGAAGAATGAACTTCACAAAGAACAGGCTACTTACTATCTTAGCCGCACCCTGGTCAGTTACGAACTTAACTATGCATACGTTGAGAAACTCTGCTTGGCAGTGGTGTTTGCTACCAAGAGGCTACGCCATTACATGCTGAGCAACACGACGTATGTTGTGTCTAAGGAGAATCCATTGCGATACATGATGAGTCGTACTTATCATAGTAGTCGCACGGCGAAATGGATCATGTTGTTGACGGAATTTGACATTGAGTTTATTGGGCAAAAATCTATAAAAGGACAAGTCATAGCCGATCAACTAGCAGAGGCTCCTCTTGAAGACGATCAGCCTCTAGTCATAGAACTACCCGATGATGAGGTCTTCCATGTCTCAGAATCGCCAGATTCTGAAGAGCTTGAGTCTCGAGCCGACATAACCTTATTTTTTGATGGTTCTAAATGCGAGCAAGGTGGTGGCGCAGGAATTGTATTCTTCACACCGCAGGGCGCTCCAATGCCCCTGTCATTTAAATTAAACTTCCGAGTGCACCAACAACAATGCGAGAATATGAAGCCTTGCTCCTAGGTCTTCAGACAACAATCGCCATGAACATCAAAAGATTGAACATCTTTGGTGATTCGCTGTTAATCGTCAATCAAGTCAAAGGGGTATATCAATGCAAATGCCCAGTTCTGAAGGCCTATAAAGCCCTCGTGGATAAATTCCTGGCAAAACTTGAGTGGTATGACATCGAGGCACTCCCTCGATCATCGAATCATTTTGCGGACACAATGGCCTCCTTAGGGTCACTAATCCCGCAAGACCTTTCCGGTGATATAACAACCATTCAGGTCAAAACCTTATCGCAACCCGCGATGGAGCGCGCAAGCTCAGACTTGACGCCGGGAATCCACATGATCCAGATCGAACCATCTTCGGATAAGTTCTTTCGAATCCGAGACTATTTGAAACATGCCAACTGGGGTCTTTGTTCTCCCCCACTCCCATTAATAGCAACACAACGCTATTCTTACAAGTTCTATCCCAATCAGTATTTGTTAGGGAAGAACTCCAAAAGGGAGTGGCTCTTCAAACTGTCGAGGTATCCGATCAACAGGATCGGTATTTACCCATAAGAGACTACCTCAAGTTAGGTAATCTACCCTTTGGATTGACGCAAGCCGCAAAACGAACATTCAAACAGAAAGCGGCAAAATATGTATGTCTTGATAGGAGACATTTTGTATCGTCGCGACTACGACGGAATTCTTCTTCGTTGCTTGGACCAGCAAGAGTCCACTTGGGCAGTCACCCAAGCGCATGACGGTACATGTGGCGGCCACTTCAATGGTATGGCCATTGCAAAGCGCATTCTTCGCATGGGCTATTATTGGCCATCTTTAGAGCGAGATTGCTGCGCGTATGTCAAGAGGTGCGTAAAATGTCAACATCATGCCAATTTAATGCACGCACCTTCCCAGGCCCTACGGACAGTCCGATCGCTTGGCCATTTTGCGAGTGGGGCCTCGATCTAATCGGAAAGATCTCCCCTGCATCGTCAGGCCGTCACACGTTTATCATAACGACCACAGAATATTTTACCAAATGGGTGGAAGCAATTCCGTTAACCTCTACGACAGGACCCCGCATTGCGGAGTTCATTTTGCATTACATCATATGTCGTTTTGGTATTCCATCCAAAATAATCTCGGATAATGGGCCATCATTCAAGAACAAAGACGTGCGTGCTTTAACCACAAAGTACAAAATTCAGCACAACTTTTCAACACCCTATTATCCGCAAGCAAATGGGCAAGCAGAGGCGTCAAACAAAATGCTAGTCGCCATCCTTAAAAAGACCGTCGCAGACAGTCATAAGGATTGGCACATACAAATCCCACTTGCCCTTTGGGCTTATCGCACTAGCATTCGGACGCCCACTGGGGCAACTCCGTTTTCACTAGTGTATGGCTCGAGAGCAGTAATGCCTCTCGAGTTGGAAATTCCTTCCCTCCGCATATCAATGCAGGAATTCATCGATGATGACACTGCACGGCAGGCCCGGTTAGACCAACTTACGTTGCTTGACGAAAGACGCGTTAATGCTCTCGAGCACTTACGTATCTATCAAGAGCGGCTTAAGAGAGCTTACAACATGAAAGTTCACCTAAGAGACTTTCGGGTTGGTGATCTGGTTCTAAAGGAAAACCAACAAAACTCTAATTTGCCGTCCCATATGAGAGACAAATTCACGGCAAATTGGCTAGGTCCTTATGTCATTGATAGCAAAATAGGACCGAGGAACGTACGAGCTAGCTTCTCTTGACGGTATCAAGGAAACAGAACCCTTGAATATCAGTCATTTGCGACCATTTCATATCTAAGAAAGCCATGTACCAAAAAAAAAAAAAAAAAAACAAACAAACAAAAAGCTCCAAGGATTATCGCAATCTCTTGGTCACCTAAAAAGCTCCAAGGATTATCGCAATCTCTTGGTCAACCCAAAAAGCTCCAAGGATTATCGCAATCTCTTGGTCAACCTAAAAAGCTCCAAGGATTATCGCAATCTCTTGGTCAACCCAAAAAGCTCCAAGGATTATCGCAATCTCTTGGTCAACCCAAAAAGCTCCAAGGATTATCGCAATCTCTTGGTCAACCCAAAAAGCTCCAAGGATTATCGCAATCTCTTGGTCAATCCAAAAAGCTCCAAGGATTATCGCAATCTCTTGGTCAACCAAAAAGCTCCAAGGATTATCGCAATCTCTTGGTCAACCCAAAAAGCTCCAAGGATTATCGCAATCGCTTGGTCAAAAAAAATCAAGAAATTCAACAAAAACAAAACAACAAAAATCATCAAAAACAACAAAGATTTGCATCTCAATTCTAGGCATACTCGAATTCATCAAAAACAACAAAAACACCATGCATAACTTTTACCACACTACAGTCAGTGGTCTGGGAATGTACCAAGAGTTTCAGTGATTCAGTCATCATTTTCCTCTTTAGCCATGTAGTGTACCAAGTCGAACAGATTTTACGAAGGTAGAGTCATACTTGAAATACACCTTGTTACGTAACATCCCAACACAAATCAAAACACTAAAATTCCCAAATTGTGTGAACGAAAGACGAAACCCTGCAAAATAATCTAGGTCACCATAAGCGAAACGGTTATCTTGCTCATCCCCCGTGCGAATGACCCCTAGAATGCTGAGAGTTGGCAAAAGGACAAGCATCCTCCCTACCCAATTCCCTAAGAATCCCTAAAGTTCTCAACAGTTGCAAAACACAAAAATTTGCAAAATGTCAAAACTCCAAATTTGACAAACTATAGTGCACACATCAAAAGGCACAAACAACAGTGATTTTCATCACTCCATATCCCCAATCCCTTGCTCAAAAAAAAAAAAAAAAATCAAAATAAACAGTGATCTTATCACTACAAAAGAGCAAGTATCCCAATACAATTGAAAAAAAGAAGGGAGTTGACCTTGAATCCCTGGAACTCTCAGCATTCTGTAGGTCATAAGGCAAGCTTTTGTACCAATTTGGTTGATAGCCTATCGGTAACAGAAGTAAACCTCCCGCATGACGATATATCTGTCACATTAACTTGCGTACGAGATCAATGTTTGCATGTGGATGAGCTAGCTTATGGCATCCTGGATTACACCGCAGATTAATCTTAGTACATACAACAAAGGAATTCGTGGAGCTAATTAGGTGATCCTCAGTACAGGTTCGGTTGAAAGCCCACCTGGCACTGGCGGTATCCTAACAAATACCACTAAATGAACTCAATTGCACACACAGGGATGTTAAATAACTCGGTCAAAAACAGGTCCGATTCATACCTTGTTCAAAAGTCTTGTAAGATAAAGTACAGTCATGGATAATGAGATAAAACTGTCTGAATCTCAGAAAATCTTACATTCATCCCAAAACCATCTGCGCTACTTATCATCCTTATGATACCATCAAAAAATACAAAAACAAAAAAAACCATGTAAATAAAGAGCTTCTTAAACAGCCTACAGTGCAATCATCACAAATATCATTCATCCATTTCAATTTGCATATCACATAGACATCTAAAACATTTGCATTCATCATAACATCTGCATTCATCAAAATGAATAAACATGCATAACAAAAATCACATCATCACATGTACAAATCCAAAAATAAAACAGGTATATATATATATATCGTCAAAAAGATGCCCGTAGGCTACAAAACCGGTCCTCAGACCCCGCAAGCATATCCAAAAACCCAACCTAAGGCGTCGACCACCATGATCACGCAGGATCGGTGCGACGGGAACTACCCCCGTGGTGTGGGTCCTACGGGACCCTGCAGGGCGGCTACTGCTAGCCCCCGCATCATGCCTACTACCACCCCCCTCATCTAACCGCCTGCGACGAGATGATGCTGACTGCTCAGTCAAACTATCCCTCGTCCGTCGAGAAGATCTACTGATCGAAGGCTCAGGGAGCCGCCCGCCAAGGCGGATGACCTCCCTCTCCAAGTCTATCCGATACAGACACCACTCTGCCTCTCGTCGATGATAGATAGACAATGCATCATCGCGCTGCGCCAAAACTCTATCCCGCTCTGCCAACTGAGCCCGTAGAAGATCCCTCTCCAGATCCCGCATCCGCAGCAGCTCTGTAAGTCGTGCAACCTCATCGCCTACATCCGACCCCACCTCCTCTGTATCTGCCGGACGCATAGGACTCGCGGGGACAGTAGCCTGCTCAGGCTCCAAATGCTCCTCCACATCCTGCATGTCCGGCTGCTCCGGAACACCCAAGTCCACATCCTCATCTCCCACATCCACCATGTCTGCATCATCCAATGGCCCCCCCAATCACCCCCTGCCGCCTCAGCATCCTCCACTGCCGCCTCCGCGCCTCCCAGTGGACCCTCTCCTCTCCAGCGCCGCAATACCCACCACGAGTCATACTCAGTGGTAGTACCGACGTCATCCACATCCAACACCTCAATCACCGCATCCGACTCCTCGCCCAATGGCACGAGGACCGGTGGCTCCAGATCCCTCTCATCTCCCCGACGTCGATAGCCTACGGGCTCACCAGGCAACCCCTGGCGCACCCCAAACTATCGTGTAACCCGGCGGTACGGAAAGAACTCATGCTCCGTCCCGTGCCGCCCAGTCAACCATCGCTCCCTCCGTACCCATCGGAGCCACTCTCCAGCCTCAGGCCAAGCTGGACAGTCCCGATAGGGACGCCAAAACACCTCCCCTGTAGTGAGCCAAGAAAAGGCATCAATGTAGTGCTCAACGGCACCTGCCCATCGCCGACTCTGCCCCTGCTCCGTAGACCGTCGCCACAAAGCTGCATAACCAATCTCCTCATCCTCCATCGCCGCCCGAGTCATCCACGGTAACCCGGTAGGCCTCTCAACAACTATGTGCTGCCAACCCCAGCACTGCAACAAAAAGCTGCAACTGACACCCTTCCGCTGTCGACAGCGGACCCCATACAACTCCCCGTAAAGCTGTGCCAACAAAGTCTGTCCCCATCTCAGAATCAACGGTGCCTCTATCGGGCACTCTGCCAACTGCCACACCAAATCCAGTAGGTTCCACGGGAACCTCGCGCTCGACGAATCAGGGAGAAGAATGTTAGAAATGAGGCCCATCAAGAATGCGTGCCTCACTCCTAACACCCCCCTCTCCTTCCACCAGCTAACCAAAATCCCGCCAGCCTGGCAATCCGCCTCGGCTGTCTCCACTGGGTCTGCTACACCCAGCTCCCCCCCATGCCCAAAACATCTCGTAAGTATAGCAATCCGCTGATCAAACGGAGATGTCCTAATAGGCAGACCATCTATCGGAATCCGAAGCAACCGATAGACGTCCTCAAGAGTCAGAGTCATCTCCCTTGTCGGGAGATGGAAAGTATTAGTCCACGGATCCCAAAGCTTGATCAGGGCCGTCAGATAGGCCTGATCCAAAACCACAGGCTCCAGTCGAGCCACCTGCTTGAGCCCAAGGGCATCAAGCCATTCCCAGTCATCATCGGTCAATGCCAACCGCGCCTCAGTAAAGGCAGCGGGTACACGGTACCGGCTCCTAACAACCTGCAAGCAAACAAAAAAAAATAAATAAATAAATAAAACAGATCAAATTTTCAGTTCTAGGGTTTCTAACCTTAACTGTTAAACAAAAACATCACAAAAAATCTTAAAGTTTTGAAAAGCGTCAACACAAAAACAATGCATTAAGTTAAAGCAAAATAAACCCTAGGGTCACTTACGAGTCTCGCCTCGGCTCCTCCGCTCGAACCAGTTTGTGCACTCATGATGGGAGAGAGAATTCCAGCAGCGCTTCGCTTCGCAGAATTACCTCCTCCTCCCAGAGCTCCAAAATCGCAAGAAAAAAATGACACAAATGAGCCCAAAATCAAGTTTTGGCCCTTAAATAGGCCCTTTGCACTGGAATTCATCCTTGACTGGGACGAGCGCTCTGATCAGCGCTCGTCCCACCCAGGGACGAATTCTCCAGCTGGAATTCGTCCCACCCAGGGACGAATTCAAGCCAGCACAAAAAAAATCAACAAAAATGACTAAAAATGCACTAAAAACAAGACAATAAAATTGCCTGACAGGATTGCAAATGCACCTGACAACATGGGCATACAAAATCGACATCGGGGTCACAAATTATCACTATCCTACTCCCTAAGAAGGCTACCATAGCCGGACCGCTCCACGGGAAGACAAATTTTGACAATTTAATCCCAAAATGGTGTCACAAAAAACAACAAAACAACAAAAAATGCAACACAAAACAAACAATAAACATTGCTAGACACAAGTGCTCTTGCACTTAACCTCTTGGCATAGAAAAATTGATGTCGGGGTTTGCATTGTCACTATCCTACTCCCGAAGAAGGCTACCATAGCCGGACCGCTCCACGGGAGGACGGATTGCCGACAATTCAATCACCAAATGGTGTCACAAAAACAACAAAAATAGTACAAAATTCAACAAAAACACAAGCAAAAACATTGCCGGACACAAGTGCTCTCGCACTTAGCCTCTAGGCAAATAAAATCGATGTCGAGGTCCAAATTATCGCTCTCCTAATTCCCCAAGAAGGCTATCATAGCCGGACCGCTCCACGGGAAATAGGTTTTCGACGATTTCACCTCATTATGACATCACCAAAAGGGTTAACACCCACCAAAAATAGGTCCATATGTTGGAAAAATTGCACACGCTTAACGGTAAACCCTCTAAAGGCACACCTGCACAAGTCATCTTGGGTCAAGCGACTCGTCGCTTCTCTCACGAAGGTCATTCCCTCATCGATTCGTCGCTTGAGGGGGTAGTCACACTTAGTCACCAATCAACAATCACACACCCAATTAAGGAAAACGACATGCATTCAAAGAATCATTGACAAAGACAATCACGCTCCTGCTTGGGGCAGTAAACAAGCAACAATCAAATCAATCAAACACTTGGCATTTCGTGAATCATGAACACAAGGTTCCCCCTGAGGATAAAAATGCCCTTCACTTGTTCATGATTGATCAATGTCTAAGTTCAAGTCACACCTCACCAAAACAGGTTAATACTTGAAATCAAATTCCTTAGCTCGTCAGAAGCAAGGATTCAAGAATGCATGCCCTTTCCATACTTGGGGCATCAAAAGTTGGTTAGGTTACCAAGAAACCCTAATCATTAGTGCTTTGGTTATCTATTTTTGCTCAAGCACTGCGTCACCACGAGCGCTTCCCAAAAAGGGGCATCTGTAGACACCAAAACAGCACCAATCCGATTATGTGACTGCAAACACCGATCGCTTTGACAAACACAGCCCCCGGGGCAGCCCTCGAGAGGTTAAACGAGTGGTCTTAACCACTTTCATAGCAATTTTGTAAGGTCAAGAAGCAATTTGGCACACTTGGACACTTTGCCCAGTATTCGTCTCACCCAGGGACGAATTCAAAATAGAATCCGTCCCACCCCAGGACGAATTCTGAATCCGTCCCTGGGTGGGACGAATTCTAAGCTTAACGGGCAAAAAGGCAAATGGTGCCAAGTGGCAGCCCAAAACAGTCAGTTAAGGACTCCTGCCTTGCACGCGTGTGTAAGTGGACAGAGGGGCCGTTAGAAGACTGTTACAAAAAGCATTTATCAAAGCTCAAGTCAATGGAGGACTCCCCTCCCTCATGGGAAGACAAGAGTGCCACATGGCGCCTATGGCCAACACATGGCATTTGTGCTTCCCTCCCAAAAGAGACCCCTTGGGTCTATAAAAGGTGGGACTTTTCTCACCCAAAACATACGAGGTTGAAGGAGTTTTCAAGCAACGAAGTGCTTGCCGAATTGAAGACCCACTTGCATCCCTCTTGGTTCACCTTCCCACATCCACCAATCTCTTTTGCAAGGGAGGTTGTTGGGTGGCCTTTGGAAGCTCGAACCTTACCCAAATCCAACGCATGGACACCGAACCTACCAATTCGCCGACCCCCAATCCTAAAAGGTTTTGGGCCCATCCCTGGTGGATTGGCTCCAAAATCGAGGGCCAACGGTGGGAGGCCCACTTGGGCACCCCGCACCTCCCAAGTCCTATTTTTAGTTTTTGAGCATTTTAGATTATTTTTTAGATTGCATTTTGTGTTACTAGGTCTGATTAATCCATAGCTGCAATTTTGTAACTTTTGGTCAGATTCTAGGATGTTTTGTATTGCTTTGTCGTTTCGCTAACTTGCAGGTGTCAAGGTCAAATTCTCGAGGGTGGAGGCCAAATTGGGAAAATCCGACCATCTGGGTCATCCCAAAATGGCCCCAATTACATAACCCCCCTGTTTGGAGGCGTTTTGCAGGTCTCGGGATCCGACATTGGAGCAGCAGCAGGTCGGTTTCTTCAACACAGAAGAATTCGTCCCACCCAGGGACGAATTACAGTCAGAATTCATCTTGCCCAGGGACGAATTCCAGTTGAAGGTGGATTGGCCAGCTGCCTCAGTGGCAGTGGCCTTCTAGTAACTTTTCTTACCTTCTGTCAAGTTTTGAAGCAATTTGGATTCACTGTATTCACTGTTTCAGGCAAATATTTACATGCATATTTCGTTAGTTTTAGAGAGCAAACGCTTTTCATTTGCAGCAGGTGCTACTGACGTCTTGGTCATTTCTTTGTTCGCAGGAGAAGCAGTCGAGGCGAAGAACTCATCGACATCGGCGGCGGCATCATCTTGGCCCGCCCATTGCAATCGTGGGCACGCGGAAAGAGGAATCATTCGGTGATTGTAATCAAACTCTATTTGCGCTCCTAGCCCCCGAAAAGGGAGGAGACGTCATTGTAAGAGAGATCAAGGGATATTAATGAAAGGGCTGTGTTTTCTCTATTTGATTGTGTCTCTTCCAATGTGTTTCTTTTCCATTTCATGCAATTTACATTTCTAGGACTTAAGCGTACTTAATTTTGAATGCAATCGCACTTGGTGTTTCCTTTGCCCGAAATCTCGTGCTTTCATAAATAAGTATTCCCATCAAAGGAAAACCTCACAAGAACGAAGATAGACTTCCTCATACACTAAAATTTAAAAAATATTTTCCTACCCAGGAGAAAATCAAATAGTCCCATACACTAAAATTTGAAAAATATTTTCCTGCCTAGGGGAAAACCAAATAGTCTCATACACTAATATTTGAAGAAGGTTTTCCTACCTAATGGAAAACCAAATAGTCTCGTACACTAAAATTTGAAAAATATTTTCTTGCCCAAGAGAAAACCAAATAATCCCTTACACTAAAATTTGAAAAATATTTTCCTGCCTAGGAGAAAATCAAATAGTCCTAGAAGGACAAAATAGTAGAGATCAGACACTCCATAGGTCTACCCACCATAATTTAGAAATATCAGCACCAAACAGATCAAAATAAGCAAAAACACAGGATCTAAAAAATAATCCACATCGGGTCTTTTGAAGGCCTAGAAATGAAATAGCCTACAAAAGAATCCATAGGCCATAATGTCTTCCTGAAAAGAAGGTTATGCATATAGAAACCCCTAACCAAGAAATGATACCCTCGATCAATGAAGTAGATCATACATAACATTACATTTTAGGAAGCCCTCCACTGACGCAAACAATCAACACATGATCTCCCCTCAAGACCCAAAAAATCTATAGGTATGTCCATAAAAAATACCAAAAAAATTGCAAGAATCCCAACCCCACCATAGAACAAGAAGAAAATAGCAGAACCCTTTTGCAGCATGATATACCATAGTGTCCTCCTTCTAGGACCAAAAGAATGAAGAGAAGGGAACTACTAGGAAAACCTTAAACTAGAACTATGAAACATATCATACAAAATATTAGATTTTAGGAAGCCCTCCACTACAATAAATAATAAACACATGATATCCTCTCAAGACTAGAAAAAATATACATAAGTCCATCAAAATAAACATTAATAGATCTACAAGAAGCCCAATCCCACCATGAAACAAGAAGAATATAGTAGAACCTTTCTGCAATATGATAGAGCATAGGGTCCACCTTCCAAGACCATAAGAATGAAGAGAAGGAAACCATCAAAAAACCCCTAAACTAGAACTACCACTAAACCCCAAACTAGAGTCAACCACAAGAGCCTCTCGTCTATGGGTAATAAAACCATGGTCTCCTACCAAATACTAAAAATAAACTCAAATAAATATCCTTTAAGAAATAGTAGAATGGAATAATAAAATCCCACCTCAAAATAAATCAAGGATCGAGAAATAACAGAGAGCCATCCTTGCAAACCAAAAATTACGTGGCCCCCTCCCAAGGCCAAAAGAAATACCATATGGGAGTGCTCCGTCAGCCCACTTCTTGAACCAAGCAAGAAATGAAGCCCCCCAAATAATCCATGCCAAAGAAAAACCAAGATTATCTAGCCAGGTAGCATTACCCAAGGAAAAAGTAGGAACACCAAGAAAAAAACTTCCTAAAACAACCTAGGAAAATGCAGAGAAGGTCCTAGAACAACACTCCAAGCACCAAGCTAAGACCGAAAAAGCCTAATAGACTTGGTAAAATAGGATATCCACCCAAAAATCCTTAGAAGGAGCCATGGAGGGAGTAAGAATTTGAAAAGGTGACCTCCCACCCAGAGTGGGAGGTCTCCTACTCCCCCTAACTGAACTTATTATTATTTATATCCATATTTTGTTTCCATTTTAGGTTATCAAAGGACTGAATCCAAAATAATACCTCCATTCTAAAAATAAAGATCATCTAATATTTACAAGTTTATATATATATTAAACAATTTTCATAACATAAAATATACCAAGCTCCTTTTATAATTGCTTATTACAAAGGAGAATCTAATAATATCAACTATAGTATTTTATTCAATAAATTAAATGATTTACAATACCTCATCCATTTTTTATAATTTATTATATTTTTATTTTTATTTACTTTTATTTATGATAAAATGATTTACCTTCCATCTTATTAGGTGCCATGAAATTTTAGGAGATTAAAATGGGGGATTAGATGACTCAATATGGATGCATGCTAATATGGATGCAGTTTTCTTCTAATTAATTCTTAATTTAATACTAAAACAATATTATTCATGCTAACATCCACTCAAGAAGATAAAAATAAAAAATAATATAAACATAGTAAAGCCAATGAAAAATTAAAATTATATTATAGTTGAGTGTCATTATTAAGAGGCTATACTATTATTTTGTTTTCATGCGAGCTAACTTAATAAATAGCATAACCCTTCTACCCTTCACTAAAATTAGCAAAGGCAAACAAACATATCCAACGTGAAAGCAAAGCTATCCAATCGGTATAAGATATAATAAAAATCAGTTTAAACACAAAGTTTTAAAAGGTTTATTTATCCCACCCATCAACAACTTCACATATGGGTGCAAAAATGATATAACCGTGTACATAGTTTCAGCTGAAGAATATGTTATAACAATAAAGGATGGTGTTATAGTTGTTGATGTTTTGCTTAAAAATAGAGAAATAAAAATAAATGAAGATATAATTTACCCCTTCCCATGTTGCATACTTAGACTATCAAATATTGCAGTGTATTATTCATTCCCTGGTGACAAATACAGGAACTCATAACAGAGCCTACTTGAGGTTCACGGCCACTATTTTTAAAATATGGCTATCCATTAGAGAAATCACAATCAGAATCATATCATATAAAACTAGAAGTGAAATAAGAAGTAAATATTTTACTTGGTTAGACACAAGCTATTTCAAAAAGTAAAAATATAATGCTTCATTTATAGTTCAAATTATATAATCTGAACCAAATAAGAAAAACATATATGCTACCATATTAATAATTTTACTCTGCTATCATCAGCTTATCTAGAAAATACTTGACCTATATTTTCTTCGAGCAAAACTAGCAAACTGCTTTTCTCCTTCCAATCTATCTTTTCGAGAGTGTGTCCCTCTTAGCTTTTCTATTCCTCAATTTATGGAAAATGAGAGGAAGATTTATCTAAACAGGTGGAGTCGCATGCAAAATGCCACTTCAACCTGAAGTCTTAGCCTGCCGTGGTCTAAAAGATTTTTATAATATTTCTTTAAAATTAAAATAAATACTAAGGCCATATGCACTCTTTAATATTTGCTAAATTAAATTAAAATATATTTTATTTAATAATTATTATTTTTTATTTAACAATTATTTTTGTGTATATATATTTATTAATTTATTTATAATTATAAAACACTAAATAATTATTTAAATAACCATATAATTTTATACCTTCAATTCTTCTTCCTATTTTGGCAATCTGATGTAATAATATGCCATAATAGAATAGCTCTCATATTTTAGCACTTTCATTGCCATTGGAGGTTGAAATATTCATTTATTTTTAAAAGTATAAATATTAATATTCATCAAGCATAAAGCATATATTCAAAAACAAGACATACACACATAATGCTAGACATATATTCATAATGCACCTATATGAATGCAGTTATATGAGCTTCCATACACTCATGAGTCGTTGGCAAGTGTATCACTAGTAGAGCTTTTTCTTCATCTCTACCAATGTGAATACCCCACCACAGTAATATTTCACACTACCATTATTTTCAATTATACCTCTTACAATCAACCTTTATTAGCCCACTGAAAAAGTGTGACTGGTCCTCCAATCACAAAAGTCATCAGCAATACCATATTCTAGGAGAAAAAAGTAAAGTACAACTCATCAATTCATCTGTACATAAATTAAATAATAGTCGTACTAGGAGGATTGTCACATTATTTCCCCCTAAGATTAAACACAATCATTGTCTTTTGTTTACCTTGAAATAAAAACATAAACATTTTTATTTGAGCATAAATGAAAATTTTTATCTACTCTACTCTTCTAGTAGCATAGATATTAGAAGACAAATTCACTGGATCCTACTTTGATCCATGAATATTAACAATCTAGAAAATTCAAGAAATTTTTTATCTACATAATGAAGACATCTTGAACATAAAAATAAATCTTAAACATAAAGGGATGAACAAAATGTTTCTTGGTTAAGATGTATGGAGAGCCTCATGGTTCTCTAACAAGGTATGAAAAAATACCATGGAATAAGTTTTGGTTATGATTTCAAGGATTTAAAAATGTAGAATTAAGTTAGGTTTCACCCTTAAGAAGACTCTATCTCTCATAAAGAGTTCTCTCGATGGCATTTTTTAAATCGATATAGCTCTTTTTTGTTTGTTCATGGCTTCTTGAACTGTTAGTGAATCATTCTCAATTTTTCCTTCATCTCATTTATAATATCAAATATAATTATTACTTGATCCTTCGAATTATCCAATATAGAGGATTTTTGCATTGTCTCCCATACAAAACCTCAAAAAAGGTCACCCTATAATGACTATAATTAAAAGTAAATATAGCGAAGTAAAGATAACCTCCTACTTAGTCATATGGGATAAGCTCCCATTTATTCTTTTGGGATAACCTTCTACTTATACTTGTGGAATAATCTCTATCTTATACTTGTGGGATAACCTCCCACTTATACTTGTGAGATAATATCCCACTTATACTTGTGGTCCATGCAATACTTGGATAACATGTCTTCAAGGACTTAGTTAAATTTCTCAAATATTTTCTTGATTTTCACCCTCATGAAGACTCTGTCTCTCTACAAAGAATTCTCTCAGTGATCTCTTTTAAGTGTTCATAACTACTCCCTAAATTTCTATGTTGAACTCTCCTAAGTTATTTCTTCATGCTAATAGTTGGTATGATCCTTCCTGTTCGTCCAATCTTCCTCTTTGTATAGTAATCTTGATCAAACATAAGTGGCCTTATAATCCATATAATATATACAAAGTATAACTTTGAGAATTTCGTCAACCCTCTTTAGTTGGATAATATAGTATCTAAGACACATATGCAATGATGAATTAGAGAATCCATGTAGTCTCATAGTCTATTTTGCAAATTTTCTAGCAATATCTAGTGTAACATCCTTGACCTTTCTTAGGATAATGTGAGTTACCTTGGTCAACATATCAACCAAAACTAGAATTGCATCATGTTGAAACTTGATCTTGGATAGACCTACAATGAAATCAAATGAAATGACCTGTTATTTCTGTTCTTGGAATATCATGAGGATAAATTTTCCCTACTAGATGTTGATATTTAACCTTTACCTTTTGGTATTCGAGATATTTGACCAAAAAATTGTTGATATCTCATTTTATTCCTAGCCAAAAAAAAATATTTATGTTTTCCTCCTTTTATATTCTCTAGAATGTGTTGAATAATGTGCCCAATGAGCTTCTTGTAATGTAATTTTTCTTAACCCTCCTCTTTTAGGGATAACAAACCTATCTTGGAAGATCAACAAGCCATCCTTAGTAACAAATTTCTTGCCTCTCTTGGGTCATATCTCAACCCAAGCCTGATATTTGCCACAATATCTATCACCCTATTATTGTTCTTTGTCCCTATTAAATAAATCTACATGACACTTGGTCATATTATTTATGTGTTTCTACGACTTAAGGTATCATCTACCTTATTCTCTTTTCTCTTAATGTACTCAATCCCAAAATTATATTCAACTAGGAATTATATCCATCGATGTTGTCTTGCATTCAAAAGGGGTTGAGTAAAATTTGTATTTCAAACTTTTATTATTTGTATTTAATGGGTTTCCCCAACAATTAATGCCTCTATATTTTAAGTGCATGAACCACAACTGCTAACTCTAAATCATGAGTAGCGTAGTTGAGCTCGTACTTTTTAATATTTTAAGATTCATGAGCTATAATTACTTCAGTTAGAATCCCACCTAAATCATTTGTAGAGGCATTTATGCAAAATGTAAACTCATAATACCCATACCTTGTTCTAAAATTTGTTTTATGGGTATCCTCTTCTTTGATCCTTAATTGATGGTAACCAAATATAAGATCAATTTTTGATAAAATAGAGTCTCCTTTTAGTTGGCCAAATAGATCATTAATTCTAGGCAAGGAGTATGTATTATTAATCATTACCTTATTGAGTATTCTATAATCAATACACAATATTAAGGATCCATACTTCTTATTTATGAACAAAACAGGGGCTCCCTAAGGTGACACACTTGTTTTAATCAAACCTTTTTCAAGAAAATATTGGAGCTATAATTTTAATTCTTGTAGCTCAATCTGAGTCATTTGATAAGGTGATCTAGTAAAATATTCAACTCCATGTAAGAGTTCAATAGAGAAATAAAATTCTCATTGTGGGAAAAATCTAGGTAAATCTTATGAAAAACATCCTTAAACTCTTCCAGTATCAAAATTTTCTTGTAAAGTTCTCTATTGGCTCTATCCTCATCATGTTTGTTTATTTTTACTATATAGACTACCCCATGTCTTTTAATTGCTTTCTTGAGTTGTAATGCAGATAGTGGATATGGTCAAAAAGTACCATGAACATAACAAATAATTATCTGTTGATTAGGTTCTTCCATAAATTCTACCTACCTTTCTTGAAAATCAATGAGGGCTTTATGGTATTTTAACCAATCCATTCTAAGGATAATATAAAATGAAAGTATAGGAGCTACATACAAATACCAATATGTTCTTCCATTATAGACATTGGTTAACATAAAAGGTTTGTTGTGACCCATACTCAACATTTTATTCTTTTACCAAAGTCCAAACTATTTGTTACTTTACTATTAATCAAAACATTTTACCTTTCAAGACATAAAGGTATCTTATTCATCAGGATTCAAATCTCAAATTTTAACGTGTGCATCTAGTTGTCACATAAGGTCGATTTTCTGTTTCTTTTCAATATATTATTAGAGGATACTTGTTGGTATAATGTGGCTCTCTACATATGAAACAACCTATCCTTGGTACTCGAGGCTTTCCTTCCCTATCCATATCTACTTCATGATTTGGCATCCTTATTAGATCATATTTATTCTTACTTCCATTATTTGTAGATCTTATCCTCAGCTTTTTCTTTTTCTTTTTACCTCTAGATTTTTGATCAATAATGCTTCCATTATTTTTTATTGTTGCTCTATTTTATTTGCCTAGTAGGTTAATTATAGATATAAGTTGTTCCATCTACCCCTGGAAAAATTTAACTATGGATGCAAACTCATCCATTTATTCTTGAATCCCAAAGAGCTATGTCAATTTTAATGTTCTTGGCTTGCTAAGGGTATAACGTTAGAGTTATTTTTTGAACTCCTTGGACCCTATGACCTAGGAATATTACAACCTAGGCTCCAATACAAACAATGAAAACCTAGAAAAATACATATGGTTGTAGTTATCCAAACTCACTTAAAGGCTTAACAGAAAAGAAAGATGGTATGATCAGGGTAAAACCTTTTTGTTTTTGGTTCTTTGTTTCACACCCATTAGTAATAAGTACATAGCATTAAATTCCACTTTTAGATTTATGACCACTGCAGTCAGCCTCCCAAGTGGACGAGACTGGCTAGGTCTCATAGAAGGTATCATTTAGTGATTATATCCATCTCATCCTCTATTTTGGTGAATGCAAATTTACAACATGGGATTATTCTCTAGGGCCCATAACACCAAGAGGGTAGTTGTATAGCTCAACTCCCTTACATATGGAACCTTAAATTAAATTTTACTCATCTATTATTGAATGTCATTTAATGGTGTTTAACATAATTGCTATGGTGCCTAATTAGTGACCATGCATCTAGATTAATATCTAGTACCATGGGCAATTAAGTTCATGTCATTCACCTACACTAATCATGGTTTCCTTGATAAAATTACAAATATTGCGGTGGATGTTCTATTCCACACCACTATGGAATCTTATCTCAGATATTTAATTCTAGCAATATTATCTTGAAGTCAAGGTTTTGGCAATCTTATCTTGAAGTCACGGTTCTCCCACCAAGATCTCGTAACTGGGTAATCTTATCTTGGAGTTATAGTTATCCTATCAAGATTCTTTATTTGACAACTTCATACAAGGACCACCACCATACCACTCACACAATGACCTAGATGAGATATCCCATACTACTCCTTGTCACTTATTCTAACCTATTTTGTTAGAAAGCGGTCATTTACAAAGTCGTAGTGATTACCATAATTGTAATCATTGGAGTAGGGTATCTTATTTTTATCCATCCTCATCGATGGCTTATTTTAAGGTAAACTATTAGTTTAAGATTTCCTCTAAAAGGAGGTTTACTTTATGATGAAATTAGGAAAGTAATTTCTTTTGGCTAATAATTCACTTTAAGTCAATTAAAATAATTCTTAGAATAACTTATATAAAAGAACAAATTTAAAATAATGACATTCTATTAAGCAAAAATAAGTAAAATAGTTTAGGATAAACTTATAAAAATAACCCTCCTTCATAGCATTTATTTTAAATGAACTCAAAATACCTAGACTAAAAAATGGATTATTCAAATTTCCCTTATTAAACTTTAAATATATTTATCAACCACATAATGACTCCTTTAAACATATTATCTAATGTCTAATTTATAAACATAAATTCTAAACATTAAGTAGATTATTTTATTCAAATTGTGCTATTAAAGTAAGTTACCCTATATTAAATTTATAAGCCTTTTCTACTTTATCTTTATTTTAAAAGAACATGAAAGAACTTTGGACAAGAAATAATACGTTTTAACTAAGCTTTTATTTTTCAAGTGTAGAAAAAAGGTTTAACCTCAAAAGAAAGCTTTTTAGCTCTAAAGGTCACCTAATTTTATCTCTATGTTATTTCATATTTTGGTTTATTCTTTCGAAAATATTATATAATTAAGATTAAAAACTATAGGATAAGTTTCTAAGATAATATCCTTTTATCTTTAAATTTCCTTATAAATTAAATGATGGTCTTCATTTCTCACTAGCTTAGTGTGCTATTGAAAAATTTCTAACTACTAAAGATTACTTTGACTAACACTACACTCATGAAAATATTTTAACATAACCCATAATAAGAGAAATGAATTCACAATTCAAACATATCCCATAAAACATCATGGTGAGTAACTAAAAATATTTCCAATATGATGTAGTAAATAACCTATATCCTATATAATTTCACTCAAATATTAAGCACAAATTCTCTAAAAATACTTCTAGCATTTCAATTCACTATAAAAGCATGTAACAACAAGTCCAACATATCAATTTATTATAAAAATTTAACTTTTACATTCTAAAAAAAAAATTCATGAAATAAAATACTTCTATAAATAAATAAATACATTTCTTTTTGTAAGTGTAATTTCCAAGCCTTCTTTTGGAGTAAACTCTTAAAAGGCTATGTTGTATAGATAGAAGTTTTCTAAAATTATAATAAGGAGTAAATAAAGAGTTTAACTATGTTTTTATAAACAAAAATTCTAAAACATTTTATTTAAAGAATGATAAAGGCCTTTTAGCCATTATTTTTCATAGTAATCTCTTTACCGGATTCTAAAAAGAAAATATTATTCAAAAACTAAACTTATTATTATTTAAGTCCATATTTCATTTCCATTTTTGGTTATCAAAGGACTGAATCCACAATAATACCTCCTTCATTCTTGAAGCTAACTAAAAGTAACCATTTGATCAAACAACTTAACAATATATAAATTGCTAAGAAATATTATTTTTCATTTATTAAGAGTGATTTTGGGATACATAATGAATCTCTCTATTCTCTTTACAAATGTGAAGCACTCTGATGGTCTCCTTTAGGGCCCCTCAATGCAGGTGGGCTTCTATGTGTGTGGGCCACCGGTAGTCTGTTGGTGTAGTTCTCTTGTACCTATTTTTAAGCCTACAAAATATGGTTAGTACATTTGGGGGCCTACCTTAGTCAGACCCCATGATAAAAAAGACAATACGACATGAAAGATGCATGAAAAATTACTGAAAATGGGAAGAATGCTATAGAAACATGAAATGAATGATACCTGCTAAATATGCTAATGTAGGCCAACTGTATGGTCAATTTGCAAGGTGGCCTATTAATTGGAACCTAGATTCACAGGTCAGGGGGTGAATTGGACTTTAGCTATCCTCTATTAAAATGGGATCTAGATGTGATATTCAGTTTTTTGCATGGTGTAAAGTCATCAGAAGCGGTTCGGATATGATTTTTGTAGATTTTTTGTAAGGTGACTAAAAGGGGAGAGAGGTAAAATGAGGGGGAAACCCTATATTTATAGGAAATGCTAAGGTTAGGGGGGTGGTTAGATGAACCAAATCTTAGAGTCAATCCCTAGTGAGGTTAGGTTAGGCTTTTGAGGAGGTGTGATGCAGGAGCATCCAGCGGCACCTGATGCAGAAGCATCCAGTGGCAGGAGGGCCACTTCTGAAGAATCGACTAAGGAGGGAAGACGTCACGATTTCACGACGTGTTGTGAAATCATGATAGAAGAAGAGGAAGAAGGCAAGGAGAAAAATTTGTCGCGATATCATGACAGAAAAAGTGTCGCGATATCGCGACACAAAGTGGAGAGAGGAGCCAGCGGAGAAAACTGTCGCGATATCGCGACAGAAGATGTGTCGCGATATCGCGATGCAAGCGAAGGACAAAGCCAACAGGGAGAAGCTGTCACGATATCGCGATAGCAAATGTGTCGCAATATCGCGACACAAGTGGAGCGGAGGAGTCAGCAAGGAGAAGTTGTCACGATATCGCGACAGGAAATGTGTCGCAATATCGCGACACAAAATGGAGAAAGAAGCCAGCAGGGCCAACTGTCACGATTTCGTGACAGATTCCATAGAAGAAGCAAGGATGCAAAGGATGTCACGATTTTGCAATCCATTCAAGAAAGAGGAGGATGCAAACAAAGATGTCGCAATTTTGTGACCCGAAGGCAAGATGAAGAGCAGAAGAGGAAGATGTCTCGATTTCGTGACATGTCGCAGTTTTGCGACCCGCAGAAGAGAGAGAAGGCGTAGAGGAGAAGATGTCACGATTTCGCAACATGTCACAGTTTTGTGACCCACCAAGGAGAGAGAGAGCCACGAGAAAGAAATATCATTATTTCGTGATAGGTCGTAGTTTCGCGACCAGAAGGCGAAGAAGGAGCCAAGGAAGAAAGATGTCATGATTTCGTGGCATGTCGCATTTTCACGACCAAAGGGCAAGTGAAGGAGCCAGAGGAGGAAGATGTTGCGATATCATGACATGTCGCAATTTCACGATGTGAAGAAGAGAGAGGAGACGAAACAGGAAGATGTCACGATTTCACAACATGTCGCGAAATCGCGACCCGAAGGAGCGAAAGAAAGCAAGAAGGGAATATGTCGTGAAATCGTGACATGTCACAATTTTGTGACCCAAAGTGGAAAAGAGGAAAGAGGAAGAGAAATGTCGTGATATCACGACATGTCGCGATATCGCGACCGAGAAGGAAAAGGAAGGGCAGGATAAGGAAGATGTCACGATATCGCGACACGTCACAATTTCATGACATACTATATTTTTGGGGGCCGCGACAGAGTGACAGTGACAGAGGTCAGGCGGTGGTTGCAGAGTAGGGACAATGCATGGCACCAAGGTGTAGTAAAAGTGGGTGAATGCCAAGAAGCGTAGGAAACGAAAATGACCAGTTGAGGAATGGTCGCATAGAGAAATCTGACAGGAAGCGACGGTCAGACGGTGGTGATAGGGGCCGTGCAGAGTGGAGCCTGGATCGAATATTGTGCTTCAATTTTCGTGAAGGGATGTTTTAGAGGGTCGAGGCCTCTATAAAAACCCAAGCATTGTAATAGGATAGTGGGTGGATTTGCAGATCACATGCAAGTGTGGTAGAGAAAACCAAGCCGAGCGCTGGTTATTGTAAAGCCTACGGGCTGTTGCTGTTTTTGTAAATGAGATTTGTAGATTAATGAAGAAAATTTGGAATTAGTGAGAGTGCAGTTTTCTTGTCCCCCATCAAGTGGTATCAGAGCTAAAGTTCTTGAGTGTGTAATAGATTGTCGGACGTGAGGTAGTTACACCAAGATCTGTGGAAGGGCTTGTGAGAAAGTGAGCAAAATGCCTCCAAGAAGAAACCCTATTGGTGGCAGAGATATAGCAACGACAGAAGATGTTCGAGTTTTACAGAGGCAAATAAAAGCCATGCAAGAGGAACTGCTCAAAAGAGATTTGCAGAGGCAAGTGAAAGCCCGGCAAAAGGAGCTGCTCAGAATGGATTTGCAGAGGCAAGAGGAGCGGTGCAAAAAGCGTGAGGATAAACAGAATTCAAAGCCATCAAAGGTAGAGGGTGAGAAGGAGTTTAAGCAGGCTGCAGACAAAGAGGTGTGCAGCAGTGCCATAATCTGCCTAGAAGAAGGCAGAAGTTTATCTGGCCAGGAGACGGGGTTGGAACAGGCTTCAGAGGCAGGTGAATGTCTAGAAGTATTACAGAAGGCGATGACCAAATAGCACAGAAGTGAAGATCACTTCTCCACAAACCTTGGGTGTCTGATGCAGGAGCATCCAACGACACCTGATGCAGAAGCATCCAGTGGCAGGAGGGCCACTTCTAAATAATCGACTAAGGAGGGAAGACGTCGCGATTTTGCAACATGTCACAAAATCGTGACAGAAGAAGAGGAAGAAGGCAAGGAGGAAAATCTGTCGTGATATCATGACAGGAAAAGTGTCGCGATATCGCGACACAAAGTGGAGAGAGGAGCCAGCAGAGAAAACTATCGCGATATCGCAACAAAAGATGTGTCGCGATATCGCGACGCAAGCGGAGGACGAAGCCAGTAGGGAGAAGCTGTTGCGATATCACGACAGCAAATGTGTCATGATATCGTGACACAAGTGGAGCAGAGGAGTCAGCAAGGAGAAGCTATCACGATATCGTGACAGAAAATGTGTCGTGATATCACGACACAAAATGGAGAAAGAAGCCAGCAGGGCCAACTGTCATGATTTCACGATAGATTCCATAGAAGAAGCAAGGATGCCAAGGATGTCATGATTTCGTGACCCATTCAGGCAAGAGGAGGCTGCAAGCAAAGATGTCATGATTTCACGACCCAAAGGCAGGATGAAGAGCGAAAGAGGAAGATGTCACAATTTCACGACATGTCACAGTTTTGCGACCCGTAGAAGAGAGAGAAGGCATAGAGGAGAAGATGTCACGATTTTGTGACATGTCGCAGTTTCACGACCCACCAAGGAGAAGAGAGCCAGGAGAAATAAATGTCCCAATTTCACGACAGGTCGTAGTTTCGCAACCAAAAGGCGAAGAAGGAGCCAAGGAAGAAATATGTCACGATTTCACGGCATGTTGCATTTTTGCGACCAGAGGGCAAGCGAAGGAGCCAGATGAGGAAGATGTCGCGATATCGTGACATGTCATGATTTTGCGATGCGAAGAAGAGAGAGGAGATAAAATGGGAAGATGCCATGATTTTGTGACATGTCACGAAATCGTGACCCGAAGGAGCGAAAGAAAGTAGGAAGGGAAGATGTCATGAAATCGTGACATGTCACGATTTTGTGACCCAAAGTGGAAAAGAGGAAAGAGGAAGAGAAATGTCACGATATCGCGACATGTCATGATATCGCGACCGAGAAGGAAAAGGAAGGGCAAGATAAGGAAGATGTCGCAATATCGCGACATGTCATGATTTTGCGACATACTGTATTTTTGGGGGCCGCGACAGAGTGACAGTGACAGAGGTCAGGCGACGGTTGTAGAGTAGGGACAACACGTGGCACCAAGGTGCAGTAAAAGTGGGCGAATGCCAAGAAGCACGAGAAATGAAAATGACTAGTTGAGGAATGGTCGCACAGAGAAATCTAATAGGAAGCGACGATCAGACGACGGTGACAGGGGTCGTGCGAAGTGGAGCCTGGATCAGATCTTGTGCTCCAATTTTTGTGAAGGGATGTTTCAAAGGGTCGGGGCCTCTATAAAAACCCAAGCATTGTAATAGGATAGGGGGTGGATTGGAAGATCGCACGCAGAGTGTGGTAGAGAAAACCAAGTCGAGCGCTGGTTATTGTAAAGCATGTGGGCTGTTGCTGTTTCTGTAAATGAGATTTGCAGATTAATGAAGAAAATTTGAAATTAGTGAGAGTGTAGTTTTCTCGTCCCCCATCAAGGTGTCAAGCCCACATGCCCTAAAATAATATCTCATCCTCACACGTGTGAGGAAGGGTTAGGGTTAGCCAGGGTTAGCTAAATCCTAGGTTAGATTGGGGTTTAGTTAGGGTTTCTATAAATATCCTAACTAATTCATGGTTCACACATGTGTGAGGGTGTGCTTAGGGATAATTATACCATTAACCCTAATTAACCTTTTATTAATGATAAAGTGCATGTTTAGTGAAATTCACTTGTGAATTAGAATCTTGATTAGCCTAATTAGGATTTTTAGTGGGGAATGGTCCCATGGGGTCCTAATTAGGTGTAGGGAAGATATTAAGTAGTCGTAGGGAGCTAGTAGATGACTTCATAGTGGGTAGAAGGTGTTTTGGGTGTGTATTACCTAATTTTTATAGGTTTGGAGTCTACTAGTGACTAAGTTAGCCTACATATGACTACAGTAGGCTATGATGGCCTATGCAAGCCTACAAGTATCTATGTAGATATGAAAGTATACAAGAATGAGCACGTATGAGTTTTGGATATCTACATTTGTTCCTTTTTGTACTATATTGTGTAGAACATAGTTTAGTGCAAAAATATGATATCAAAAGTTGTTTGAAATGTTTGTGAACTGGAGGAGGAAAGAGGAAGAGAAGTATGTAACCTAATCAAAGGTATGTAGTTGCTCGAAGCATGACCATACAACATCAATTGGTAGTTGAGATAATAAGGAAGAAGAAGAATGGAAGAATGGAAGTCAATCAAAGGTATGTAACCGCTTGAAGTGTTACCATACAATATCGAAGCAAGAAAAAGAAGGGAAGAATGGAATTCAATCAAAGGTATGTAGTAGCTTGAAGCATGACCATACAACATCGATTGGTAGTTGAGATAAGAAGGAAAGAATGGAATTTAATCAAAGGTATGTAGCCACTCGAAGCATGACCATACAACATCAATTGGAATTCAATAGGAAGGTAGGGGATGCAAAATACGGGTAAAAAATGCAAATGGATGACTGTAGATGTAATGTAATGATTTACTGATTTTATACGATATTTTGCAAAATCGTATTGATTTCTTGTGAGGGTAACTTATGACTGCTTTGCTTTTGCAACCAATGCAAGATGGTCCAAATATGAATAGAAAAAATTCCTATTCAATTTTTTTCTTTTGATTGATTTATGAGTGCATGGTGACACATGTCAAGCCATTTGAGTTGAGTGGTATGGATGAATCAAGTGTAAAATTTAGTATGTGGTTAGGGTCGATATACAAAATGAAATCAAGACATCTCTGGCTCTCATGACTTAACAAATATCTGATTTGGGATGGGGTTCATCTTGAGATAATTTTTAGCAAAAAAATTGTAGACATATGTGATATTCGTGATTGGATGTTTGTTTGTGTGCAAAGAGGGTTTGTAGATGAATACCCCCTCAAACGAGGAATCAGCAACGAGATAAATGAAATGAGGTGATGGTGCTGATAAATCGATTGATAGGAGAAATTTATGATAAAATGGAAGAAAAAATGGATAGACATGAAGGGGAAATAAGAATGAAGGTGCTAATGTGGAAAAGGTTTGAATGTGGTGGTTGTAACTGTGATTTGCATGGTGACCTACGAATTGAACTTGAATTCGCATGGTGACTTGGGAATTATACTGTGATTCATAGGTTGACCCATAAATTAGGCTTTGATTTGTAGGGTGACCTACGAATTATGGATTTCTGGTATATAAATCATTTTTTGCGCACGTGTGAAGTCATTTTGTGCAGTGTGTGAGCTAGAGAGCAAGGAGTGAGTGACATTGGCGATGTGGAGTGCTTACAGATTGGAGAAGTGTACGTGGAGATGGCAAGGGGACAGACTAGTACTAGCGGTCGACACAAGGATCCATTAGTAAGTACTCATTATTTAACTTTAGTTAATTTTTATTCTTAGAAATGCGTGAAATGATATAGAGAATATTTTTACGTGTTTTTATGAATGCATGTAAAATTTTGATAAAAATTTGAACACAAAGTGTTAAACAAGCCAAATGGGTATCTAAATGTGTGATTAGATATTAGGTTTGACCAAGTTTTATGCCATTTTGACTGTATGGCAAGAATTGTGGGTGATTGATTTGACTTTGCTTGTTGGGGGTAAACAAGGTACTATTTGTGAGATGTGATTGAATTTTATCTAGAAAAGTGGGAAATGGGTATTCAAAAATATGATTGTTTTTGTGTTTTGTATTTGTTTGGCATGTTATGTGGATGCGTGTTGTTTTGATTTAATTTTTTTGAGTTTGATTGTGATTTTTGTGGGTATTGGTGTACTATTTTTGAAAACTATTGAAACTTTCATCGTAAAAAGGGGAAATGGGTATCCAAAAATGTATTTTTTTTTGTGTCATTGTATTTGGTATGTTTTTTTATTTCGTACCATAGTTTTTAAAGTGGATGAGTGTGAAGTTGGTTTTTGGGAGCCAAATATATACTATTTTTTGAATTTGTTTGGACTTCTACCATGAAATGGCAAAATGGGTATCCAAAAATATGATTGTGTTTGTTTTTTGCTATGTTATGTGAATTGTGTATGTTTTTATGTCTCAAAATACGTGATGAATGAAATGGGTGATTTTTTTGATGTTGAATGTGCTTGGTTGGATTTGTTTTTACATGTTGTGTGTGCAAGAAAACCATAATTTCAATGAAAATGGGAGAGGCTCCACATCTAGTGTGAAAAATACAATGCATGTACCCCTAGAGTGTGTGTAGTGGGAACCATCAAAGAAAAACGTTAGGTTAGTAGCTATCTCTAGTTCAACATACTATTCAAGTTATGTAAAATTTAAGATGGAACCATTAGGGAGTTGGATGAGGAGAGGTTGATTATCAGGTAATGGGGCCTTAGTGAGTTGGTCTGCGATGACCTGCCCTTTGATGGATTTCTATGAAATGAAAGCTAGATCGAATTCAATAAGGAGCATGATCAATTTAACAGTACGAGAGTTATGATAACTCTTGTTCATCATGTATCTAAGCTAATTGTCATGAGTGATGACAAATATAGTGTGATTGAGCATGTAATTATGTAGTTTTTGGATGGAAGAGACTACAACCAGGTATAAATTTTCCATAAATACATAGTGGATTTCATAGTTGACTAGCGTACAACTGATGTAGTATATAGCCTGATCATAATTGAGCACATCCTTTTGGGCTAAGAGCATGCCAAGTATGAAATCTATAGCAAAAATAAATAGGATAAATAGCAGTTGTGGGTGTGGAGGAGATAAAATCAGTGAGGAGGTGAGGTAAGCCTTGATTGATTCAAAGTATTATTGACAGTTTTCATCCCATTTAAATATGATCCTCTTTTGTAAGAGGTGTTGAATGGTTTACACTTATCTAAAATTTGTATGATAAAGCGGTGTATGGACTAAATTTTGCCCTGCAAGTTGTGCAGTTGTTTGAGATTGGTAGGTGGGGGTATGTCAATGATGGCTTTCACTTTGTTAGGGTCTACTTCAATTCCTCATCGAGAGATAATGAACCCTAGGATTTTTCTTGAGGTGACACCAAAGACACACTTTTTTGGGTTAAGGTGAACGTTGTGATCTAGGAGGCGATCGAATATTTTGCATAAATTAGTGAGATGTTGTGAACACTCTTTTGATTTTATGATGAGATCATCAATGTGGTCTTACATGATTTTTTGCATGTAGTCATGGAATATATAGGTCATTGCACACTGGTAGGTTGACACAACATTTTTAAGGCCAAAAGGCATGACCTTATAGCAAAATATTCCTCAGGGGGTTGTGAAAGAAGTCTTGTGTTGGTTAGCTAGCTTGATTTAATTTTATTATAGCCAAAAAATCCATCCATAAGATATATCATTTCATGGTCCATGATGGAATTGATGAGCAAGTCAATTTTTTGTAGGGGAAGTTGTCCTTGGGATAAGCTTTGTTCAAGTCACAGAAGTTGGTGCATATGCGAACCTTGCATGATGGCTTAAGTACTGGTACCGTATTGGATATCCATTTGGGGTAATCCATAGGTTGAATGAAATCTACATCAAGGAGCTTTTGGAGTTTATATTTTACTAATAACACATATTTAGGATGCATGCATTGTAATTTCTATCTAATATGTTTGGCATATTTGTCGAGATTGAGGTGTGCACTACTAGGGAAGGATCGATTCTAGACATATCTTTATAGGACTAGGTAAAGACTATAATGTACTCCCTAAGGAAGGTGGTAAACAATATGCACTCTTCTAGGAAGAGGCTAGTAGTGAGTTTGACAATATGCAAATTGATGGGATCATCATCAATATCGACATAGATTGTTTCATCCACAACCATGTGGGAACCATCATGGAGCTAATATGAGATGGGAATAATATGAAGGTCATTGAAGGCCTTAGGTAACTCAAATTCATCATCTAAGTAAAATTCAGCATGATTAACCCACAGAATATGAGGTGGGTTAGACGAATATGGAGCGTTCGTAGTGCGAAAGATGGAAGGTGATAGAAAAAAGTCTTGTGAAGGTGTCAGTGAAATGTGTATGAAATTGATGAAATTAGGATTGGGTGTGTTGTTATGACACGCAGAAGATGAGTATCAAAGTGGGGATAATAAATCCATGTTGACCATGTTGAAAAAAGCTATAGAGGTCATGGAAGATAATGAATCTAATGATGAGGTTTCAAGAATATTTAAACATTATGCAAGGTTTAAAAGTGGTCATAAAACCATGGGTGGGGAGAGAGGTCATGTTGAGAATCTATGAAGTTTTAAGGAAGTGGAAGTTGGTATGGATGAATGTGTAGGTGATGGAGATATAGGTGAAATGGACTACTTTATATGAGGAGGCGTGAGATATAGGGCAGCAAATTGATCAACTAGTGTGTCAATACAATAAGCAAAAGTTGTGTCGTTAAGAGACATGTCTTGGAATAAAGTGCATGGAATGATAACAATAGAATGGGGAGATAGGCTCTCATCTAGGATGTCCATGTCAATGTAGTATTATAGTGTGTGCATAGGTATTGGCAGGGGATGCAAAGAAATATCTTGAATCTCATCCTCAAGCATGTGTACGATCGAGAGGCGATAGCCTAGACCTAATTTATTTATTGGCAATTGAACATGGGGGTTGATAGATGTTCATAACCCTTGTTCATAGCATCCTAGCCCAAATCCATGCTAGTAAAAACATCAAAGCTAATTTAGGGTGAATTGGAGGTTTGACATGTGGTCTATAGTGCCACAGAAATTGGACTATGGTGGTGGATATATGGCAGCCTGGAGTGAGGAGTCAAGACTTGCATAAACAAAGTTGGTATAATTATCAAGAGGGCCTAGTCGCACAATAGTACCAATGGTTAAAATAGAGGCTAAAGGACGGTCAAAATCCAACATGGATTGAATTATTAGGGGTTGCACATGAGTATCTTGAATATTTTAGTTGTTGGATATAGAGTTTGTCATGAATATTAACACTCGAGGGGTGGCACGTGTCAAGGATCAATATGGTGAATCAAAATATGAGGATGATTCTAGTTGGGAATTACGAATTATGGGAGGAGAAAAATGGATCAATTCAACATCTAAGTAGGAAGCTCGCTACTCCCAATTGTGGTATTCAACTACGATAGATCGAATAGGGTGGTTTATGTGTAGGAATTGTGTGGACAGTGGATGAGATGTAGGCACTAGGATATGAGAAGACTTGAAAGATCATGGTTGCAAGATAAAAAGGAGTGGGGGTGTTTGATGAGTAAGAAGGAGAGGAGGATTGGTAGAGGAAGATGGGTGATATTGGATAGGAGGCGATGATGATGGTGGTGAAAAAGGTGAAGGCACATGAGGGGGATTTGTGAATGAGGATGTCTAAGAAGGAGTGAGAGACCACAAGGAAGATGGAGAGAAAGGGATAGTAGCAGAGCAAAGTGTTGTTCTAGGTGGTGATTTTTGTATTGATGAGATAGGTACTAATGGAGCTATAGGTGCTCTAGATGATTGAAGAGAAGGAATGGGGAGGACATGAGTGGAGGACTATGAGGGTCCTAAGGGGAGGTCTATGATGTTGTAGAATTTAAAGGGATCCCTATCAGTAGGAACACAATGGACAAGGCCACTGTAGATATATTTAAGATAGTGGTGTAAAGTAGAGGGAACACACTGCATGTCTCTGATCCATGAGCATCAGAGCAATATATTGTACTGCATCTCACATTGAATAACATGAAATAGGATGGATATGGTTCAAACATCAACTCAAATAGGAAAATAGAGCCTACCATGGGTTACATGGAACTGTCAAATGCTCTGATGTTGAATGATGGTGTGGCAAAGTGAGTGGGTGGAATGTGCAAATGATGTAGGGTAGCTATAGACATAATGCTGATGGATGATCCCATATTGATAAGCACCCAATTGTAGATAATATCATTGATAGTTGCTTATATGTGAAGAGGTGGATATGCTCCTTCCCCTACAAGATTTGTGATCTTGTGGTCATGAAATATAATGGAGGATTGGAGGCAACAAGGTATGTTTCCCATGAAGTTAAAAATTGCATTTGTGTCATGTATTTTGAGGTTGATGGATTGGAGAATTTTGTTCAATGCCATACGATGGGATTGATATTGTTATAAGAGATTGAATATGGATAGCCTAGCTGGAGAATTATGTAATTGGTGTGTGATGTTACCACATATGGTAATTATATTCTAATGTAAATGTGGTGGGCCTTGAGCTACGATAGAGGGATGCAGAGACATGAAGAGTGTTGAAGTAGAAACTACTAGTGCATCATGTCAGGTCAAATAGCATTGGGTCTGAGTAGTGATTTTGATCATGCAAATGATGCCACGTGAGGGTGGATCTCATTGGATATTGTTAACCTGTCTAGGTTGTCTTTGGGTATTGGATTGGATTCCTTGGGAGTTAGTCCCTCGGTGTTTGGGTAGCGGGTTTTGGTAGATTACAAAGTTTTGATTTTGGGGTGCAAGGGATTTTTAGACCTGAATGGTACCCTGGTCAATGAGGTCATGAATAAGACCACAGAAGGAACAAAAATACTCTATATCAATGGTATGCGCAAAAGTCCTACTCGATATATCCTAAAGGTTTGGATTTATTGGGATAAAGGGATTGAATTTTGGGTAAGGTAATATGACCTACATTGTCAATCACTGAAATGGAGCTAGAAAGGGCTCGAATAGTGGGGTTAAATTACATTGTAGAAATTATAGGTGAAGACCACGAAGCTATGTAGATCAGGATTTAGGAGGTGTGCTAGTCTAAAACAACTACTATAGTGGAGGTGGAGGTCATGAAATGGATGAAGATATGGAGGAAGTTGTTGCCACCTAATTGGTTTGTGGTGGTCTAGTAGAGGAATGATTTTGCATATTTTTGTTGAAGTGAAAGTTGGAATTGTACGAAGGTTTTGGTCTGAGTTTGATCTTACCATATTGACTTTGATATCCTCAATGACCTTGGCCTGAGTGATAGCTTCCTCAAAGGTATAACTTTTATGAAGCTGTAGGGAGGTAGAAATATGCTTATGAAAACTCTTTGAGAAGAGTGTAACTAAATTAGTGGATGGGAGGCTATGAGCAAGGTCATGTATAACCAATCTCCATCAAGAAACAAACTTTGTAATTGGATCATCATCTACCTGGCATAGGGCGTAGACATATGAGAAGTTTATTTTCTTCTTGATGTTAATGGAAAAGTGTTCCAAGAATGAGTTGGAAAATGGCTTGAAGGTTTACAGGTTGTGGTGTGGGATTATTTTGTACCAATCTAGGGTGTGTCTCCCAAGTGAGAGGGAGAAGGTATGTAACATGAGGGGGTTGTTACTATGAAGCTGATAGTAAGTTGAGTGATAATTACTGACATGTTCATGAGGATTCTCTTTACCTTTGTATTTATTAAACTTCGATATCTCAAAGCGATAAGAGTAGGGAGGAATAGGAACTGACGAGTGGACTAGATCATTGTAGAGCTCATCGTATGTGGGCTTTTATAGCCCATAACCAGCTGTATAAATATTGAGCATTTTAACTTCTCATGTAGGAGTTGAAGCTTAGGTGCTAAAGATATAGAGGATTTCGTAGGGGTATATGTATCCTAAGAATGTGGGGGATATTGGAGTTGTTATTCCTCCTAGTATGGGGGAGGGACATATTGCAATGGTACCTATAGGTGAGGGTGTTGGATAGCATAAGAGGTTGAACATGAGGGGATAACCTATAGTAGAGTAGACATTTGTTGATGGTAGTAATATTGTTATTACAGGGCTTGCATTTGCTAAATCAGGATCTACTGTAGAAGGATTTACTGTAATGGTTGGACCATAGGAGATGACGACCATGAAGGGGGTGTTGTAAAAAATATGGGTGCAACAAGTTACGGTGGAGGCAGTGATATCTTGATGAGTAGTGTCGATGATGGGCAATATGAGGTGTCAAAATATGGCACTTGTATTTGGATAGAATCATGATGAGTAGAGAAGCTAGGTGACATAGGATAGCCTGGAGGGTTGGTAGGATAAGGTATGGGTCATGAGTCATAGGTGGGAAAGAAAGCAGGAGCTAGAGCTCAAAATGGAGGTGGTGAAGGGATGCAAAATATGGGAGTAAATGAATATGGAAGTGGAATAGAGGGTGGTGCACCATACATTCTAGGTGAGTGGAATGTATGTGGATGTAATGAGGAATAAGGATCATGGATTTCCATGGTGGGAACCTGAGGAGGCAATGTGGTGAAAATGGTCTCACCAAGTGAGGGAGATGAGGTTTGTTGATGTAGTTGGTATGAGAATTGTTATGGGTGAGAAGGTGATTGTGATGTAGCATTGAAGGATGAAAAGGAGGGTTGTTGGAAGGATGGTGGTTGTAGCACTTGACAAGCATCCTGATATGACGATGTGAAGGGCTCGTACTGTGTCTCTAAAGGATGTTGCAATGGAGGGTTTTGTGATGAGGGTGCTTATGTACTCAGGGTGGAACATGAAGGGTCTAAAATCATACCTATGATAGGAACAAACGATGCAACCTAGGGGTAAGTGTGATTGAACAGGGAAAAGTCATTCTCGAACAGTGATTAAGATTGACTCTGGAAGAAAGGATGCACAAAGGTAGGTGAGGTAGGAGTGGCCTCCTTGTCTATAGTGAAGATAGGAGGTGGATGTCATGGAGTGATTTAGATTATGTGATCACAAAATATAGACGGTATATTGGATGAAGATGAGTGGGGAAGAAGTGGATGATCCTCATCGGATGAAGTGGGTGTCTCGTCATGAGATATAATGTATGTGTGGGATAAATCTGAATCTATGGGGAGGTCTATTATGAGTGTGGCAGCTTCCCTTGTAGAGGGAGGGGAAGAAGTAGACATTATAAGTGGCAAAAAATACCTCCTCCTCAAGGCATGTTTGACTATGTGTGATGATAGGTATGGTGTTGTGTGTGGTGAATTTATGCTTAGAACTATTTATAAATGGAAATCTAAGGTTCTGAGTTTGATATGTGAGGGGTTTTTGAGTAACCCCATGAAATTTGAGTAGTTTTTGTGCCTAGAAACAGGATTCATAGGTCACTATGTGAATTAAGACCTGGTTCATAGGTTGACCTATGAAATGGACTCAGACTATGAATCTAGTAGTTAAATCAGAAGTGACATGTTGTAGATAGCCAATGGATATGCTTCTAATTAGTGAATATGTTGAAACCAATTTTGTGAGCATGCAAACAACATTTAATTGGAATTAATTCTAGATGCAAAAAATGAAATGTTTGTTTGTTTTGTGTGTTTTCATGTTGGAACTTGGTTCTAGAAAATAAAATGGGAAGTGTGAATTTCTAGATAAAATAGGAATGTTGTAGGCACAAAACCTCCTGCAAAACCCAAGGATGTATAAAATATAATGGTGTCTCAACGGGCAAGCGACGACTTGTATGGAAGGTGCAATAAAATGATATCCAAATGGGAGGAACTCAAAATACACTAATGATTCCAATATCCTCTCATGATAAGAGGTGGTACTGTCTAAGACCTACTACTGGCCTAGTCAGGTGTATGCTTCACTCTCGCATAAGCTTAGTCAAGAACAATAATTATCATGTTCACTAATTATATGAGCCTTGTGAACGAAGACATCTAATCCTATCCTAATCTAAAGGTCCCTTTCGGTGATGAATTACAAAAAACCAGTCTTAAGTGTAGGGGATTTTCTAGTGATGATGTCCAAAAAACCACTCCTAGGGGCTACTAATGTGTCTAGGGGGCGAGCTGGTGGAAGGATATGAAATCCAATGTCACTAGTCTTAAGCGATGGATTGGGGATGACGTCCAATCTCACCTTTGTGTATACTACATGAGTGTGTGTAGGTGTGTTTGTTACCATTGGGGGCAAGCAAAGACAACTATATAGATACATTTTTAGAAATGAAAGCTAGTCCTAGATACGTTTTCAGAATGAAATTAGATTTATATGATAGTCCTATGTACCTTTTTAGAAAATAAATAAGGATCTATTCTATGAAGTATGTAAGCAAGTAAATGTGATAAAAGATATTTTGGAACCCTAATTTTAAAACATGAAATAAATGTGATATTTATTGTGCAAAAAAGAAATTTGAAATCCTATGTTAGAAGATGCGAAAAGGAATTAGAAATGATTTGCAAAAAGAGTTTTGAAATTGATGTGCGAAAGGAATTGAAACTCTATGTTAAGGGTAAAAAATAATTATAACCTTAATATAAAAATCATTACAGAGATTTGAAATTGATTATGCACAAATAAATTTGACACTTATCTAAAGGATGCTAAAAGGAATTGGAAATGATTTACGAAAAGAGATTTGAAATTGATGTCCAAAAGGAATTGAAATTCTATTTTAAGGGAAAAAAGAATTATAACCCTAATCTAAAAATCATGAAAGAGATTTGAAATTGATTATGCACAAAGAAATTTGACTCTTATGCTAAAGGATGTGAAAAGGAATTGGAAATGATTTGCAAAAAGATATTTGAAATTGATGTGTGAAAGGAATTGAAATTCTATATTAAGGTGAAAAATGAATTATGAACCTAATCTTAAAAAATATGAAAGATATCTGAAATTGATTATGCACAAAGAAATTTGACTCTTATGCTAAAGGATGAGGAAGGAATTGGAATTTTTGACACAAAAGGGATTTTGAAAACTTAATCTAAATGTGATTTGAGAAATTAAATTGAAATGCTTTTGAAAAATAAGAGACACTGAAAACTTCTGATCTAAATGCAGGTTTTGGAAAGGAATTGAAAATACCTATCGAAAATACATGTGTGAGGAAGTGTTAGGGTTAGCCAAGGTTAGCTAAATACTAGGTTAGATTAGGTTTTAGTTAGGGTTTCTATAAATATCCTAACTAATTCATGGTGCACACGTGTAAGGGTATGCTTAGTGATAATTAGACCATTAACCCTAATTAACCTTTTATTAATGATAAAGTGCATGTTTAGTGAAAGTCACTTGTGAATTAGAATCTTGATTAGCCTAATTAGGATTTTTAGTGGGGAATGGTCCCATGGGGTCCTAATTAGGTGTAGGGAAGGGCTTAAGTAGCCTTAGGGAGCTAGTAGATGGCCTCCTAGTGGGTAGAAGGTGTTTTGGGTGTGTTTTACCTAGTTTTTGTAGGTTTGGAGTCTACGAGTGACTAAGGTAACCTACAAATGACTACAATGGCCTACGATGGCCTATGTAAGCCTACAAGTGTCTATGTAGATCTACAAGTATACAAGAATGAGCATGTGTGACTTTTGGGTGTCTACAATTCTAAACTTAAAGTGCATCTAATATTTACAAGGTTATGTTTATTAAACAATATCCATGACATAAAATATACCAAGCTCCATTTATTATTGTGTATTACAAAGTATTTTCTAATAATATCAACTATAGTATTTTATTCAACAAATTAAATGATTCACAATACCTCATGCATTCTTTCTATTTTTTTTTTTTTAATGGGAAAATGAATTGCCTTCCATATTATCAAGTGCCTTGAAATTATAGGAGATTGAAATGAGGGATCAAACGGCTCAATATGGATGCATGCTAATATGGATGTAGTTGTCTTCTAATTAATTCTTAATTGAATACTCAAACAAAATTATTATTAATTTTAACATCCACTCAAGAAGATAAAAATAATAAATAATATAAACTTAGTAAAGCTGACAAAAAAATTAAAATGATAACATTATAGTTGAGCGTCATTATTAAGAGGCTATACTATTATTTTTTTTTTGGGTGAGCTAACTTAATAAACAATAAAACTCTACTACACTTTACTAAACTTAGTAGAGGCAAAAAAATATATTTGGAATGAAAAACAGCTCCAAAATCAGTATGACATACTCATAAATCAGTTTAAACACAAAGTTTTAAAAGGTTAATTTATCCCACCCATAACAAAAATTCACAGACAAGTGTAAAATAGGAAAAACCATATAATGATGTACACATTTTTAGCTGAAGAATATGTTATAACAATAAAGGATGGTGTCACAGCTGCTAGATTTTTGCTTAAAAATGAAGAAATAAAAAAAAAATGACAAAGACATAATTCATCCTTCCCCATGCAGCATACTCAAACCATAAAATATTGTAGTGTATTATTCATTCCCTAGTGATAGATATAGGTACTCATAATTGAGCCTACTTGAGGTTTATGGCCACTATTTTAAAAATATGGTTATCTAGAGAAGAAATCATAGACAAAATCATATTATAGAAAACTAGAAGAAATATATGAAGTAAATATTTTACCAGGTTAGACACAAGCTATTTCAAAAAGTAAAAAGACAATGGTTCATTTATAACTAAAATTATACAATCAACACCAAATCAAAAAACATGCAAGCTACCATATTAATAATTTTACTCTCCTATCATCAGCTTAGCTAGAGAATATCTTACCTTTATTTTCTTCGATCAGAACTTTCCAACTTCTTTGCTCCTTCCAATCTACCTTCCCAAGAGCATGTCCATATTAGCTTTTCCATTCCCTGATTTATAGAAAATGAGAGGAATATTTTTTTAAACAGATGTATTCACATGCAAAATACCACCTCAACTTGAAGTCTTAGCCCTCCAGGTGGTCTAAAAGAGTTTTATAAAATTTCATTTAAATTCAAGCATTTACTAAGGCCATATGCACTCTTTAATATTTGATAAATTTTATTATTTTATTTAATAAGTGTTATTATTTTTATTTAACAATTATTTTTGTATATGTATATATATATATATATACTAATTTATCTATAATTATCAAACACTAAATAATTATTTAAATTACCATATAATTTTATACCTCCAATTCTTCTTCCCATATTGGCAATATTATGTAATAATATGCCATAATAGAATAGCTCTCATGTTTTAGCACTTTCCTTGCCATTGGAGTTTTAAATATTCATTTATTTTTAAAAGTATAAATATTAATATTTATCAAGCATAAAGCATATATTCAAAAACAAGGTATACACACATAATGCAAGACATACATTCATAATGCACCTATATAAATGCAGTTATATGAGCTTCTATGTACTCATGAGTTGTTGGCAAGTGTATCATTGGTAGAGATTTATTTTCTTCCTTGCCAATGCGAATACCCCACCATAGTGATATCTCACACTACCATCATTTCTCATTTTACCTCTTACGGTCGATCTTTATTAGCGTGTTGAATAAGTGTACCTGGTCTTGCAATAACAAAAATCATCAGGAGTTCTATATTCTAGGAGCAAAAATTAAAGTACAACTCATCAATTCATCTGCATATAAATTAAATAATAGTCGTACTAGGAGGATTGTTACATTCTTCTACTCTAATATTAAACATAGTCTCTATGTTTAGTTTACCTTGAAAAAAAACATACACATATGTTTATTTGAGTAGAAATATAAATCTTTATCTACTCTACTCTTGTAGTAGCATATATATTGGTAGACAAATTCACTAGACCCTACTCTAATCCATGAATATTAACAATCTAGAAAATTCAAGAAACCTCTTATCTACATAATGAACACATCTTGAACACAAAAAAAATATCTTAAACATTAAAGGATGAACACAATATTTGTAGGTTGAGATGTGTTGAGACCCTTATGGTTCTCTAATAAGGTATGCAAAAAGATCGTGGAATTAGTTTTGGTTATGATTTCAAGGATTCAAAAATTTGGAATCAATTTTGGTTTCACCCTTAAGAAGACTGTGTCTCTTATAGAGAATTCCCTCGGTGGCCTTTTTCAAATCAACATAGCTCTTTTTTTTATTCATGACTTTTTGAACCATTAGTGAATCATTCTCAATTGTCCCTTCATCTCCTTTACAATATCTGATCTAATCATTACACAATACTATATATTGTCCAAGATAGAGGATTTTTGCATTGTCTCCCATACGGAGACTAAAAAGAGAATCCTTTAATGAATATGATTAAAATTAAGTTCAAATAAGTAAGTATAACCTCCTACTTAGTCATATGGGATAACCTCACATTTATTCTTGTGGGATAACCTCCCACATATACTTGTGGGATAACCTCCCACTTACACTTGTGGGATAACCTCCCACTTATACTTATGATCAATGTAGTACTTGGATAACATGTCTTCAAGGACCTAGTTAATTTTCTCATACTTTTTCTTGATTTTCACCCTCATGAAGACTTTTTCTCTCTATAGAGAATTCTCTCGATGATCTCTTTTAAATCTTCATAACTGCTCTCTAAATTTGTATGTTGAACTATCCTAAATTATTTCTTCATGCTAATATCTAGTCTAATCCTCCTAATCATCTAGTTTTTCTCCTTGTATAGTAATTTTGATCTAATGTAAGTGGCCTTCTGATCCATATAATGCATATGAAGTATGACTTCAATAATTTGGTCAACCCTATCTAGTTAGCTAATATAGTATCCAAGACCCATCTAAAATGATGATTTTATGGAATCCATGTATTAACATAGTATCTTTTGCAACGTTGCTAGCAATATCCAATGTAGCATCCTTGACCTTTCCAAGGATAAAGTGAGTTACCATGGTCAACTTATCAATCAAAACTAGAATTGCATCATGCTAAAACTTGGTCTTGGGTAGACATACAATGAAATCTAATGAGATGACCTACCATTTCTATTTTGGAATATCATAAGGGTAAATTTTCCTACTGGATGCTGATGTTTAGCCTTTACCTTTTGGCATTCGAGACATCTAGCCAAAAAATTGTTGATATCTTGTTTCATTCCTAGAAAATAAAATATTTTCTTTATGTCTTCCTCCTTTTAGCCCCTCCAAAATGTGTCAAATAAGGTGCCCAATGGGCTTCCCTGTAATATTTTTTTTTCTTAACCCTCCTATTTTGGGGATAACAAGCCTATCTTAGAATATCAACAGACCATCATTAATAATAAATTCCTCTCCTCTCTTGGGTTCTATCTCAACCCAATCTTGATACTTGCCATAATATCTATCATCTTGTTGTTGTTCCCTATCCCTATCAAGTAAATCTACATGAAACTTGGTCATAGTAGTTATGTGATTTCTCTGACTTAAGGCATCAACTACCTTATTCTGTTTCCTTTTTAATGTACTCAATCCCAAAATAAATTTGGCTAAAAATTCTATCCATCAATGTTTTCTTGCATTCATAATGGGTTGGTTGAAATTGTATTTCAAACTCTGATGATCTATCTTTAATGGGTTTCACCAATAATTAATACCTCAATATTTTAAGTTCATGAACCACAACTACTAACTCCAAATCTTGAGTAGCATTGTTGAGCTTATACTTTTAAGCATTCAATATTCATGAGCTATAATTGCTTCATTCTGATTTAGAATCCCACCTAAACCTTTAATAGAGGTATCAGTACAAACTGTAAACTTATAATATCCATACCTTATTCTAAAATTTATTTTATGGGTATCCTCTTCCCTGATCCTTGATTAATGGTAACCAAATATGAGATCAATTTTTGAGAAAATAGTGTCTCCTTTTAGATAGTTGAATAGATCATTAATTCTAGTTAAGGAGTATTTATTCTTAATGGTTATATTATTGAGTATTCTATAATCAATACATAATATTAAGGATCCATACTTCTTTACAAACAACACAGGGTCTCCCCAAGGTGATACACTTGTTTTAATTAAACCTTTTTCATGCAAATATTGGAGTTGTATTTTTAATTCTTGTAGTTCAATATGAGTCATTCAATAAGGTGATCTAGCAATAGGTTTAGCTCCAGATAATATTTCAATAGAGAAATCAAATTCTCATTGTGGGGTAAGCTTAGGGAAGTCTTTCAAAAAAAACCTTAAACTCTTGCAATATCATAACTATAAGTTTCTTGTAAAGTTTTATATTCGCTCCATCCTCATCATGTTTGTTTATTTTGACTATATAGACTATCCCATGAATTTTAATTTCTTTCTTGAGTTTTAATGTGGATAGTATATATGGTCAAAAGTACTATGATCATAGTGAATCCTTATCTATTTATTAGGTTCTTCCATAAATTCTATCCATCTTTCTTGAAATTCAGTGAGGGTCTTATGGCCTTTTAACCAATCCATTCAAAGGATAATATCAAATAAATGTAAAGGAACTACATATAGATGCCAATATGTTCTTCCATTAGGTAGATATTGGTTAATAGAAAAGGTTTATCCTTAATGCAAACTAAACCTTTTATTTTTTACCAAAAATATAAACTATATGTTACTCTACTATCAATCAAAATATTTTTACCTTTCAAGGCATAAAGATGGCTTATTCGTCAAGATTCAAATCTCCAATTATAACTTGTCTATATATTTGTCACATAAGACTGATTTTATCTTGTCTTTATTCGGTCTATTCTTAGAGGATACTTGTTGGCATAATGTGGCTATCCACAGATGAAACAACCTATCCTTAGTACTTGAGGCTTTCCTTCCCTATCCATATCCACTTCATAATTTGGACCACTTATTAGAGAATATTTACTCATACTTATTTTATTTGTAGATCTTATCCTCAGATTTTCCTTGTTATTTTTACCTCTATATTTTTTATCAATATTACCTCCATTTTTTGTTTTTGCTCCATTTTCTCTACTTAGTAGCTTAATTATAGATAAAAGTTGTTCCATATAGCCATGGAATAATTTAACTATGAATGCAAACTCATCCATTTATTTTTGTATTCCAAAGAGCTATGTTAATTTTAATGTTCTTGGATTGCTAAGGATATAAAGTTAGAGTTCTTTTTGGAAGTCCTTGTACCTAATGACCTAGGAATCTTACAACCTAGGATTTGATACCAACTATGATGACCCAGACAAACACACACTACTTGTAGCGATCCAAACTCACTTAAAGACTTAACAGACAAGGAATATGGTCTGATAGGGGTAAAACCTTTTTTTTTTTGTTCTTTTTTTTGCACCCATTAATAATCAGTCAATAGCATTGAATGCCACTTTTAGATTTATGACCACTATAGTTAACCTCCCAAGTGGATGAGATTGGTTGGGCCCCATAGAAGGTATCATTTGGTGATTCTATCCACCTCACCCTCTATTATGGTGAAGCTAGAATTATGATATGGGGTTATCCTCTAGGGCTCATAACACCTAGATTGTGGAATCATATCTTCCCTCCCTACTTGTGGAACCTTGAGTTTAAATTTTTCTCGGTTGTTCCTAAATGTCATCTAAGAGTGTTTAGCATAATTTCTATGGTACCTAATTAGTGACCATGCATCTATATTAATATCTAGCACCATGGGAAATGAAGGTCATGCCATTAACATAGCACTAATCATGGTTTCCATGATAAAATTGCAAATATCGTAGTAGATGTCCCATTTCATACCACTATGGAATCTTATCTCGAAGATATAATTCTAGCAATATTATCTTTAAGTCATGATTCTGGCAATCTTATCTTGAAGTTACGATTCTCCCACCAAGATTCCCTAACTATATAATCTTATCTTTGAGTTATATTTCTTCCATCATGATTCCTTATTTGATAACTTCATACAAGGGCCACCACTATACTACTTGAACAGCGACCAAGAGGAGATGTCCCATACCGCCCCTCATCACTTGTTCTAATGTGTTTTGTTAGAAAGTGTTCGTTTACAAGGTCATAGTGATTACCATAATTGTAATCACCAGAGTAGGGTATCTTAGTTTTTATCCATCCTCACCGAAGGTTTAGTTTAAGGTAAACTAAAGTAAACTATTAGGTTTAAGGTTCCTCTAAAAGGAGGTTTACTTTATGATAAAATTAGGAAGGTAATTTATTTTGGCTAACAATTCACTTTAATTCAATTAAAATAATCCTTAGAATAACTTATATATAATAAAAATTTTAAAATAAGGATATTCTATTAAGCAACATTAAGTAAAACAGTTCACGATCAACTTATAAAAATAACCCTACTTCATAATATTTTTTAAATGACAAACTCAAAATAATACCTAGACTAAAAAAAAGATTATTCAAATTTTCCTTATTCAACTTTAAATATATTTATCAACCACGTAATGACTCCTTTTAACATATTATCTAATATCTAATTTTTAAACATAAATTCTAAACATTAATTAGATTATTTTATCCAAACTGTGTTATTAAAGCAAGTTACCCTATATTAAAATTATAAGTCTTTTCTACTTTATCTTTATTTAAAAATAACATGAAAGACCTTTGAAAAAGAAATAATATGTTTTAACTAAGCTTCTATTTTTCAAGCATAGTATAAAGGTCTAACCTTAAAAGAAAGCTTTTTAGCTCTAAAGGTCACCTAATTTGATCTCTATGTAGTTTCATATTTTGGTTTATTCTTTGGGAAATATTATATAATTAAGAGTAAATACTCTAGGGTAAGTTTCTAAGATAATATCCTTTTATCTTTAATTATCCTAATAGATTAAAATATAATCGCGAGAGCTTAACGTGCTATAGAAAATTTTCTAACTACTAGAGAGTAGTGTGACTAACACTTCACTCATGAAACAATTTTAAGAGAAATGAATTCTAAAACATCAGGGCGAGTAACCAAAAATAGTTCCACTATGATGCAATAAATAACCTATATACTAAATAATTTCAGTCGAATGTTAAGCATGAATTCTCTAAAAATACTTCTAGCATTTCAATTCATTCTAAAAGTATGTAACAAGAAGTCGAACATTTCAATTCATTATAAATATTTATCTTTTGCAATTTTTTCTTCATAAAACAAAATATTTCTATAAAGAAATAAATATATATTTTTTTAAAGTGTAATTTCCAAACCTTCTTTTGAATTAAACGCTTAAAAGGTTACGTTAAATAGATAAAAGTTTTATTAAATGATAATAAGGAGTAATTAAAGAGTTTAACTATATTTTTATAAACCACATTCTAAAGCATATATTTTTATAAACCACATTCTATAACATTTTATTTAAAGAATAACAAGGGTCTTTTAGCCATTCTTTTTCAGAGTCATCTCTTTATAGGATTATAAAAATAAAATGATATTGATAAAGTGAACTTATTATTATATAAATCCATCTTTCGTTTCTATTTTCAGTTATCAAAAGGACTAAATCCACAATAATACCTCCTTCATTCTAAACATAAAGGGTATCTAATATTTACACGGTTTTGTATATTAAACAATATCCATGACATAAAATATACTAAGCTCCTTTTATTATTGCTTAGCACAAAGGAGTTTTTAATAATATCAACTATAGTTTTTTATTCAATAAGTTAAATCATTCACAATACCTCATCCATTCTTTCTAATTTATTATATTTATATTTATGAGAAAATGAGTTGCCTTCCATCTTATCAGGCACCATGAAATTTTAGGATATTGAAATGAGGGATGAGATGGATCGATATAGATGCAACTGTCTTCTAATTAATTCTTAATTGAACACTCAAACACCATTATTATTAATGTTAACATCCACTCAAGAAGATAAAAATAAGATATAATATAAACTTAGTAAAGCCGAAAAAAAAGTTAAAATGAGAATAATATAGTTGAGCGTCATTATTAAGAGATTATACTATTATTTTATTTTCAAGTGAGCTAACTTCATAAATAGCAGAACCCTACTACCTTTCACTAAACTCAGCAGAGGCAAACAAACATATCATGTGTGAAAGCAACGCTCCCGGTATAAGATATAGTTATAAATCAGTTTAAACATAGAGTTTAAAAGGGTAATTTATCCCACCCATCAACAACAACTTCACAGGCAGGTGTAAAATAGGGAATGATATAACAATGTATATAGTTTCAGCTGAAAAATATGTTATAACAATAAAGGATGGTGTCAGAGCTATTGGATTTTTTCTTAAAATTGGAGAAATAAAAAGAAATAAAGAAGCCACAATTCATCCTTTCCCATGCAACATACTTAGATTATATAATATTGCAGTGTATTATTCATTCCCTGGCGATAGATACATGCACTCATAACTGAGCCTACTTGAGAGGTTTATGGCCACTATTTTTAAAATATGGTAATCCAGAGAAGAAATCATAACTGGAATCATATTATAGAAAACTAGAAGTAAAATATGAAATATTTTACCAGGTCTAACACAAGCTATTTCAAAAAGTAAAAATATAATGGTTCATTTATAGTTCAAATTATATAATCAGCACCAAATCAAAAGAACATGCAAGCTACCATATTAATAATTTTACTCTACTATCATCAGCTTAGATAGAGAATATATATTTTCTTTGAGCAAAACTAGCCAACTTCTTTTGTCCTTCCAATTTATCTTCTTGAGAGTGTGTCCCTCTTAGCTTTTCCATTCCTTAATTTATACAAAACGAGAGGAAGATTTATCTAAATAAATGGATTCGCATGCAAAATGCCACCTCAACTTGAAGTATTAACATGCCAGATGGTCTAAAAAAAATTTATAATATTTTTTTAAAATTCAAGCAAATACTATGACCATACACACTCTTTAATATTTGCTAAATTAAATTACAATTTATTTTATTTAATAATAATTATTATTTTTATTTAAAAATTATATATATATAATCAAACACTAAATAATTATTTTAATAACCATATAATTTTATACCTCCAATTCTTCTTCCCATACTAGCAATCTAATGTTACCATCTACTAGAAGAAAATAGCTTTCATGCTTTGGCATTTTCCTTGCCATCAAAGGTTTAAATATTTGTTTATTTTAAAATTAAAAAATATTAATATCCATCAAGAATAAAACATATATTCAAAAACAAGGCATACACACATAATGCAAGACATATATTCATCATGCACCTATATGAATATAGTTATATGAGCTTCCATGTACTCATGAGTGGTGGTAGGGATTTTTTTCATCCCTACCAATGTGAATACTCCACTAAAGTGATATTTCACACTGCCATAATTTCCTATTTTACCCCTTACGGTCAACCTTTATTAGCCCATCGAAGAAGTGTACTTGGTCTTGCAATCACAAAAGACATCAGGAGTTCCATATTCTAGGAGAAAAAAGTAAAGTGCAACTCATCGATTCATATGTACATAAATTAAATAATGGTTGTATTAGGAGGATCGTTACATTCTTCCCCCCTAAGATCAAATACAATCTCTATGTTTAGTTTATCATGAAAAGAAGCATACACATATGTTTATTTAAGCAGAAATAAAAATATTTATATACTCTAATATTCGAGTAGCATAGATATTGGAAGACAACTTCATTGGACCAAACTTCGATCAATGAATATTAACAATCTAGATAATTCAAGAAACTTGTTTTCTACATAATGAACACATCTTGAACATAGAAATATATCTTAAACATAAAGGAATAAATAAAATATTTCTAGGTTGAGATGTGTTGAGAGCCTCATGGTTCTCTAACAAGGTATGCAAAAAGACCATGGAATCGGTTTTGGTTATGATTTCAAGAATTCAGAAATCTAGAATCAAGTTCAATTTCACCCGTAAGAAGACTATCTCTCATAGAGAATTTCCTCGATGGCATTTTTTAAATTAACATAGCTCTTTTTTATGTTTCGTGGCTTCTTGAACCATTAGCGAATCATTCTCAATTGTCCCTCCATCTCCATTACAATATTTGATCTGATAATTACTTGATCCTATATATTATCCAAGATAAAGGAGCTTTGCATTGTCTCTCATATGGAGCCTCAAAATAGGTCGTCCTGTAATGACTGTGATTAAAAGTAAATTGAACTAAGGATAACCTCCTACTTAGTAATATGGGATAACCTCCCATTTATTCGTGTGGTATTACCTCCTGCTTATACGTGTGGGATAACGTCCCACTTATACTTGTGGGATAACCTCTCACTTATAATTGTGGTACATGCAATACTTTGCTAACATATCTTCAAGGACCTAGTTAATTTTCTCATACTTTTTCTTGATTTTAACCCTCATGAAGACTCTATCTCTATACAGAGAATTCTCTCAGTGATCTCTTTTAACTCCTCATAACTACTCCCTGAGTCTCTATGTTTAACTATCTTGAGTTATTTCATCATGCTAATATATGGTCCGATCCTTCCTAAACATCCAATTTTCCTCCTTGTATAGTAATCTTGATCAAACGTAAGTGGCCTTCTGATCCATATAATGCATATGAAGTATATGACTTCAAGAATTTGGTCAACCCTCTCTGGTTGGCTAATATAGTATCCAGAATCCATATGAAATGATGATTTTAGGGAATCCATATAGTAGCATAGTCTCTTTTGCAAATTTGCTAGCAATATCTAGTGTAGCATCCTTGACCTTTCCTGGGATAAAGTGAGTTATTTTGGTCAACTTATCAATTAAAACTAGAACTGCATTATGTTGAAACTTGGTCTTGGATAGAATTACAATGAAATCCAATGAGATGACCTGATATTTCTATTCTTGAATATCATGAGGATAAAGTTTCCCTATTGAATGTTGATGTTTAACCTTTACCTTTTGGTATTCAAGATATTTGGACAAAAAATTATTGATATCTCATATCATTCCTAGCCAATAAAAAAATTTCTTCATGTTTTTTCCTTTTAGCCCCTCTAAAATGTGCTAAATAAGGTGTCCAGTGGTATTCTTGTAATATAAGTTTTCTTAACCCTCATATTTTGGGAATAACAAGGCTATCTCAGAAGATCAATAAGTCATCCTTAATAACAAATTCCTTGCTTCTCTCGACTTCTACCTCAACCTAAGACTAATATTTTCCATAATAGCTATCACCCTATTATTATTTTGTGTCCCTATCAAATAAATCTATATGAAACTTTGTCATAGTAGTTATGTGTTTTCTTCAACTTAAGGCATTAGCTACCTTATTATCTTTCCCCTTAATGTACTCAATTCTAAAATCATATTTGGCTAGGAATTCTATCCATCTACATTATCTTACATTCAGAAGGGGTTGGGTGAAATTGTATTTCAAACTCTGATGATTTATATTTAATGGGTTTTCCCAACAATTAATACCTTTATATTTTAAGTGCATGAACCACAACTACTAACTCCAAATCATGAGTAGCATAGTTGAGCTCATACATTTTAATCTTTCAATTTGTGAGCTATAATTGCTTCATTCTGAGTCAGAATCTTACCCAAAAATTTAGTAGAGCTATCAGTAGAAATTTTAAACTCATAATTCCAATACCTTGTTGTAAAATTTATTTTATGGATATCCTCTTCCTTGATCCTTAATTGATGGTAACCGGATCTAAGATCAATTTTGGAGAAAATATTATCTCCTTTTAGCTGGTCGAATAGATCATTAATTCTATACAAGGAGTATCTATTCTTAATGGTTACCTTATTGAGTATTTTGTAATTAGTATACAATCTTGATGATCCGTCCTTCTTTACAAACAACACAAGGGCTCTCCAAGGTGACACTTGCTTTAATCAAACCTTTTTTAAGCAAATATTGGAGCTGTATTTTTAATTCTTGTAGCTCAATACGAGTCATTTGATAAGGTTATCTAGCAATAGGTTCATATCTAGCTAATATTTCAATAGAAAAATCAAATTCTCATTGTGGAGTAATTCTAGCTAAGTCTTTCGAAAAATATCCTTAAGCTCTTCCAATATCATAAATTTCTTGTAATTTTCTCTATTGGCTCCATCCGCATCATGTTTATTTATTTTGACTATATAGACTACCCCATGTCTTTTAATTGATTTCTTGAGTTGTAATGCGGATAGTAGATATGGTCGAAAATAATTTTTATTAGATTCTTTCATAAATTCTACCTATCTTTCTTGAAAATCAATGAGGATCTTATGGCCTTTTAACTAGTCCATTCCAAGGATAATATCAAATAAATATAAAGGATCTACATACATATGCCAATTTGTTCTTCCATTAGGTAGATATTGGTTAATAGAAAAGTTTTATCCTCATGCATATAAACCTTTTTTTTACCAAAAAGATAAACTATTTGTTACTCTACTATCAATCAAAATATTTTTAACTTTCAAGGCATAAAGGTGGATTATTCATCAGGATTCAAATCTCCAATTATAACTTATCTATCTAGTTTTCACATAAGGCTGATTTTGTGTTACCTTTCTTCGGTCTACTCCTAGAGGACACTTGTTGGCATAATGTGGCTTTCCATAGATGAAATAACCTATCCTTGGAACTCGAGGCTTTCCTTCCCTATCCATATCCACTTTATAATTTGACCCACTTATTAGATCATCTTTATTGTTACTTCTTTTATTTGTATATCTTATCTTAGATTTTCCTTGTTATTTTTACCTCTAGGATTTTTATCAATAATGCTTCTATTATTTTTTTTGCTCTATTTTCTCCACTTAGTAGCTTAATTATAGATATAAGTTGTTCCATATGGCCCTGGAATGATTTAACTATGGATGTGAACTCATCCATTTATTCTTGGATTCCAAAGAGCTATGTTAATTTTAATGTTCTTTGCTTGCTAAGGGTATAATGTTAGAGTTCTTTTTTAAAGTCCTCAGACCCTATGACCTAGAAATATTACAACCTAAACTTTGATATAAACTATGACAACCCAGATAAACACACACTAGTTGTAGTGATCCAAACTCATTGGAAGGCTTAACAAACAAGTAATATGGTCTGGTAGGGGTAAAAAAAAAATTGGTTCTTTGTTTTACACCCATTAGTAATCAGTATATAGCATTGACTACCACTTCTAAATTTATTACTATTGTAGTTGACCTCCCAAGTTGGTGAGATTGGTTGGATCCCATAGAAGGTGTCATTTAGTGATTCCACATCACCATTTATTCTGGTGAATCCAAAATCATGATATGGGATTATCCTCTAGGGCCCATAACACCTAGAGGATGGACACATAACTCCCCTCCCTTACATGTGGAACCTTGAGTTTAAATTTTACTCATCTATTCCTAAATGTCATGTAAGGGTGTTTAGCATAATTCCTATGGTGCCTAATTAGTGACCATGCATCAAGATTAATATCTAGCACAATGGAAAATTAAGGTCATGTTATTCACCTAGCAATGATCATTGTTTCCTTGATAAAATTGCAAATATTGTGGTGGATATTCCATTCCATACCACTATGGAATCTTATCTCGGAGATATAATTCTAGTAATCTTATCTTGAAGTCTTAATTCAGATAATCTCATCTTAAAGTCACGGTTCTCCCATGAAGATCTCTTAACCGAGTAATCTTATCTTGGAGTTATAGTTCTCCCATCAAGATTATTTATTTGAAAAATTTATACAAGGGCCACCATCATACTACTCGCACAATGATCGAGAGGAGATGTCACATACCACACCTCATCACTTGCTTTGACGTGTTTTATTCGAAAGCTATCATTTATAAAGTTTTAATGATTACCATAACTGTAATCACCAAAGTAGGATGTCTTATTTTTATCCATCCTCACCGATGGTTTAGTTTAAGGTAAACTATTAGGTTTAAGGTTCCTCTAAAAGGAGATTTACTTTATGATAAAATTAGAAAAGTAGTTTCTTTTGGCTAATAATTCACTTTAAGTCAATTAAAATAATCCTTATAATAACTTAAATAAAATAACAATTTTAAAATAAGAACATTATATTAAGCAACATTAAGTAAAACAGTTTAAGATCAACTTATAAAAATAACCCTACTTCATAGCATTTCTTTTAAATGATGAACTCAAAATAATACTTAAGTTTAAAATGGATTATTCAAATTTCTCTTATTAAAATTTAAATATATTTATCAACCACATAATGACTCTTTTAAACATATTATCTAATATCTAATTTTTAAACATAAATTCTAAACATTAAATAATTATATTATCCGAACTACACTATTAAAGAAAGTTACCCCATATTAAAATTAGAAGTCTTTTCTACTTTATCTTTATTTAAAAAGAACATGAAAGAACTTTGTACAAGAAATAATATGTTTTAACTAAGCTTAAACGTAGTAAAAAGGTTTAACTTCAAAAGAAAGCTTTTTAGCCCTAAAGGTTACCTAATTTGATCTCTATTTAATTTCATATTTTAGTTTATTCTTTGAAAAATATTATATAATTAAGAGTAAAAACTCTAAGATAAGTTTCTAAGATAATATCTTTTTATCTTTAATTGTCATGATAAATTAAATGATGGTCTTACTTTCTCACAAGAGATTGGCATGCTATTGAAAATTTTTCAACTACTAAAGTGTTGTTTGACTAACACTTCATTCATGAAATGATTTCAACATAACCCATAATAAGATAAATGAATTCACAATTCAAACATATCCCATAAAACATCATGGCGAGTAACCGAAAATAGTTCCACTATGATGTAGTAAATAACCTATATCCTAAATTATTTCACTCAAATGTTAAGCATGAATTCTCTAGAAATACTTCCATTATTTCAATTCATTCTAAAAGTATGTAAAATAAGTCCAGCATTTCAATTCATTATAAAAATTTAACTTTTTCATTTTAAAATTATTCTTCATGAAAGAAAATACTTCTATAAAGAAATAAATACATTTTGTTTGGAAGTGTAACTTCCAAAGCCTTTTTTCCAAGTAAACTCTTAAAAGGCTACGTTAAATAGATAAAAGTTTTCTTAAATGATAACAAGGAGTAATTAAAGAGTTTAACTATGTTTCTATAAACCACATTCTAAAACATTTTATTTAAAGAATGAAAATGGTCTTTTAGCCATTCTTCTCCAAAGTAATCTCTTTATCGGATTCTAAAAAGAAATTGCTATTGAGAAATTGAACTTATTATTATTTAAGTCCATCTTTTGTTTCCATTTTCGGTTATCAAATGATTGAATCCACAAAATACCTCCTTCATTATAAACATAAAGGGCATCTAATTTTACACGGTTATGTATATTAAACAATATCCATGACATAAAATATATCAAGATCCTTTTATTATTTCTTAGCACAAAGGAGTTTCTAATAATCTCAACTATAGTTTTGTATTCAACAAATTAAATGATTTGCAATACCTCATCCATTCTTTCTAGTTTATTATATTTTTTATTTATTTTTATTTATGAGAAAATGAGTTGCCTTCCGTCTTATGATGCACCATGAAATTTTAGGATATTGAAATGAGGGATCAAATAGCTCAGTATGGATGTTGTTATCTTCTAATTAATTCTTAATTGAATACTCAAACAACATTATTATCAATGTTAACATCCACTCAAGAAGATAAAAATAAGAAATTATATAAACTTAGTAAAGCCGATGAAAATTAAAATTATAACATTATAGTTGAGCATCATTATTAAGAGGGTATACTATTTTTTATTTTCGGGTGAGCTACCTTAATAAACAACAAAACCCTACTACTCTTCACTAAACTCAGCAAAGGAAAAAAAAAACATATCCTGTGTAAAAGCAAAGCTCCCCAATAGGTATAAGACAGTCATAATTCAGTTTAAATACAGAGTTTTAAAATTTTAATTGATCCCACCCATCAAAAACTTCACAAGCGGATGTAAAAAATAGGGAAAATGATATAATGATGTATATAGTTTCAACTGAATAATATGATATAACAATAAAGGATGGTGTCACAGTTGTTGGCTTTTTGCTTAAAAATGAAGAAATAAAAAGAAATGAAGACATAATTTACCCTTCCCCCTGCATTATACTCACACTGTCAAATATTGTAGTGTATTATTTATTCGTTGGTGATATATATGGGTACTCATAACTGAGCCTACTTGAGGTTTATGGCCACTATTTTTAAAATATGGTTATCCAAAGAAGAAATCATAGTCGGAATCTTGTTATAGAAAACTAGAAGTGAAATATGAAGTAAATTTTTACTAGGTTTAACGTAGGCTATTTTAAAAATTAAAAAGGCAATAGTTCATTTATAATTCAAACTATGTAATTTGCACCAAATCATAAAAACATGTAGGTTATCATATTGCTGATAAGCTGGCCAATTTGGGTGTCGATGGTGACAGACTTTTCAAATTGGAACACGGTGTCCCGAGTGAAGTAGAAGAGATTATTCAACAAGAATGCCAAGAATGATAGTCGAATTTACCAACAGGGAAGGCACTGTAAGTTCGAAGGCTAGGAGTATTCTCGTCTCTTTTTTGAATTGGACTAACAATAAAAATTATCTGAGTTGTCAGTCTTCGTGGATGCTGCTTGGAAATACCACAAAGACTAATGGGGACAGTCACATGTCAGATAACATGGCTCCTAGTCATCTTAGTAATTTTAGTTTGGTTGATAATCACAGGGAGGGAAAGAAACGACAATATAAGACTTCGAACCAAAGCCACGTGGACCACCAGATAGCCACCACCATAAATCTAGTCAGCAGGTTCACTTCTCCAAGGCTGATTGGCCAAGATAGTATGTGGTACCAAAGCATGTCATATACGGAAGAAAGCAATTACAAAAGAATTATTAAGAGTAACTGTCAATACAAAGCTTGTGGGAGTTTTTTTCAATACTCTGCTATGTGTGTTTGTAGCTTTTTTTTTCTCCATTGTCTCAAGGAAGGGATCCATGTTTGTTTCTTTTTTGTAATTATGATGCATGTGTGTTTTCTCAGAGTATACCCAAAATATTGTATGGGAAGTTTCCTTTTGATAACAGGCTATGTGCCTTACTGGATGTAATGGCTTTGGCAGCATGTAGATTTTACATATAGAGGATCCTTAGTAAGGATATGTTCATCAACAACTCTGGGCTGATTTTTGTAAAAGGTTTTGGGTCAACCTCTAAAACCCGGTATTAATGCTATAGTATCTTATCTACCAAAAAAAAAAAAGGCTCAATCAATCATGCTCAAGTAGCACTCAATTCTCATCCACAAATCAATGAAGGCAAGGCTCAATGATGAACTCAATAATGAATGGAAATGTACTTTTTAATGGATGACAATAATGATCCACAATGATATCAATAATGTATGACTAATACTCTCTCAAATGGATGACAACAATGCTCAACAATGAACTCTTAGATATATAGCAAATGAGCTCTCTAATGAAAACCTCTCCAAGAAATAACAATGAGGACTTCAACCAACCAAGGACAATCTCCACAAGTGATAGCAATAGGTTCTCAATAATATCTTCCTCATGCAATGTCAATAATCTCTCAAGAAACAAGCACAACTCCCTCAAGCAAAGAGCTCTCAAATAGCCAACAATGATCTCCTCAAATTAAAGACAAATATATCCACAAGTGACTAGCAAATGATCTCCTCAAAGGTCTCAAATAGTGGCAATGTACTCAACAAGTAACCAACAATATCCTCCTCAAAGAAATGGCAAAAACTTCCTCAATATTGGCAATACTCTCAATGAAATCCACTAATGCAATTATGGACTCAAGCATCAATTTTATCCATAAAATTGATTTTCTAATCCATCCACTTCTTCTCAATAGCCAAGGCACATAATCAAGCAATTTGTCTTCAACTTCAAACCCTAACTCATGTGCATGTCTTCTAACTCAAGGTAGTAATTAACTAGGTCTCAAGTTCCTAGTTTAATTTCATAATTAAATCATGCACTAAGACATATAACAAGTTCAACATTTTTCAACCTTATGACTCCCTAAGCACATACAACAATCATTTATTTTACTAAATAACTTATAACTCCCTAGTTATAATAGAAATGATTTTCAATGCACAAAAACTTTGGCAATATCAAATATTACCATGCGCTAGAGATAAATACCTTTTTATGAAATTCGTAGCCTTCGCAACCTTCGAAATCATTAATGCCTTTGCCAAAATTAATGTGCCTTCACCATCTTCAAAATCGTTAATGCCTTGCTAAAAACAATGCACCTTCACACCTTTGCAATCATCAATGCCTTGCCAAAACAATGCGCCTTCACACCTTCACGGGAGTCAAACTCCATTCCTCTCACATAGCCTTGTGAAGCGCTTACTATGTGGGCATCATACCACATTGATATTTAATCCCAAACACCCAACTTTTCATGCGCTCAAATATGAAAACTCAAGATGCCTTCCTTAGCAAAACACTTTGCCCCCTAGCGAGATTCGAACAATGAACCTGCCTTGTGCAAAGTTCATGCGCTACCAATTGTGCTATGGGATCCTGTGTAATGCCACTTTCCCGTGCTGTCTCCTTGACCTTGCTCTCAAATGAAATTTATTTTTATTTCTTTGTTGCTCCCCTTTCGATGAATCTCACTCATTCGCTATATATCCGATCTCCAATAAAAAAAGGTTTTTACCTTTTATTTATATGCACCTCCATGCCTTCAAATGACGATGAATTTATCAATCTCCCCAACCATTGCACGTCGATGAATAATGACCTTCAACTTTAGACCTTGGAATTATTAAATAAAAATTTAATAATTCACCTCTTAACTTTGAATTGGGATATCTCCTTCATACTTTTGAATTTTGCCATGAAAATTTTTGCACCTAGGTTTTATTTGAAAAACCTTTTCATCCATCATTATTTGGAGAAGTCTTAGCATAATGGTTTTAATGAAAAACCCTTTACAATGCTTTTAAAGAAAACCCTTTCCATTGGTTTAAATAATAACCTTTCCATTTGTTTTAATAAAAACTCTTGCCATCAATTTTAATAAAAACCTTTACCATTGGTTTTAATAAAAACCATTAATATAATATTTAAAAATTAAATATTATATGCCTCTTGTGCCACATATATCTATGCTCTCCAAAATATCATAAATGATTATTTATGAAGTGCTTTTGCCACAAAAACTCAATGTGATCCATGTGACATCAATGATCCATGTGACATCAATGACAACACAAAATAACTCAAATTGCCAACAATTTCAAGCTATGACTATGTAGTAGGGTAATAAATGGTGATAGAAGAAGAGGGGGTTACATCAAATTTGTTATAGGTTGTATCCCTTCAGTTTTGTTGGATGAAATAAAATACCTAGTTATTTTCTCCATGGACATAGCTCGTATTGGGTGAACCATGTATATCTGTGTCTATTTTATTATAGTTTTCTATTGTGTTTTTATTCTGTGTTATATTTCCACATTTATATTTTTTCATGCACTTTTATTTCTAACACTTACTAGACCTTTTTTTTTTTTTGGTAGATAAGATACTATAGCATTAATACCGGGTTTTACAAAGTTGACCCAAAACCTTTTACAAAAATCAGCCCAGGGTTGTTGATGAACATATCCTTACTAAGGATCCTATATATGTAAAATCTACATGTCGCCAAAGCCATTACATCCGGTAAGGCACATAGCCTGTTATCAAAAAGAAACTTCCCATACAAAATTTTGGGTATACCCCGAGAAAACACACATGCATCATAATTACAAAAAATAAATAGACACGGATCCCTTCCTTGAGACAATGGAGAAACAAAAAGCTGCAGACACACATAGCAAAGTACTGAAAAAAACTCCCACAAGCTCTGTATTGATAGTTACTCTTAATAATTCTTTGGTAATTGCTTTCTTCTGTATATGACATGCTTTGGTACCACATACTATCTTGGCCAATCAGCCTTGGAGAAGTGAACTTGTTGGCTAGATTTATGGCGGTGGCTATCTGGTGGTCCACGTGGCTTTGGTTCAAAGTCTTATATTGTCATTTCTTTCCTTCCCTGTGATTATCAACCAACCTCAAATTACTAAGATGACTAGGAGCCATGTTATCTGACATGTGACTATCCCCATTAGTCTTTGTGGTATTTCCAAGCAGCATCCACGAAGACTGACAACTCAGATAATTTTTATTGTGAGTCCAATTCAAAAAAGAGACGGGAATACTCCTAGCCTTCGAACTTACAATGCCTTCCCTGTTGGTAAATTTGACTATCATTCTTGGCATTCTTGTTGAATAAGCTCCTCTACTTCACTCGAGACACCGTGTTCCCATTTGAAAAGTCCGTCACCATCGACACCCAAATTGGCCAGCTTATCAACAATTTTGTTAGCTTCCCGAAAGACATGTTGGGATTTTCTATCCTGTCTTCCCTAGAAAAGGATCCTAGCCTCTTCAACAATTGTTTTAATCCTCCAAGGAGGTGTTTTCCAATTATTGAGGAGATTTATAACATGCATAGAGTCTCCTTCTACGATCAAATTGCCTTCTAAGTCTTGAGTCATTTGAAGGCCTCTCCACATAGCTCTATCTTTAGCTTCGTTGTTCGTCCTTGTTCCCAAATATTCAGAAAATGCAAGCATCATATTCCCATTATGATCTTGCACAATGCCACCAGCGCTTGCTCTACCAGGATTTTCCTTAGCTGCTCCATAAAAATTAAGCTTAAACCAACCCGTAGGAGGTGGAGACCACTTAACATTGGCTCTGGGGTTGACTACCCTAGGCACAGACTCATCTAACAAGGTTAAGCTTAAATATTGAGCAATTGTGGTCTCCTGTAGATGAGGTTTACAACTATCAAAAGGGATAAGGTTCACATTCTCATTGGCAAAGGATAGGATCCTGGCAATGATAGTTTGATGATCATGGATAGACTCATTAAAGACTCTATGGTTCCTTTCTAACCACACCTGCCAAAGATAGTGATTGAGACAAATTTTCCACATGTATCTAAGTCTTTGGCTTGAAAATGGGTAAGGCCACTAGACAAAAAAATCAAGTACGATGGCTGGTTTAACCCATGAAATATTGAAGGCCTAAAAAACCCCACTTAGGACAGTCAAGGAAAAAGGGCACTCAAGGAAAATGTGATAAATGGTCTCCCAATTAGCCCTGCACAGATAACAATGATTAGTGATACAAATACCTTTATGCATCATATTATCAATGGTTAGAATTCTTCCTTGGATAACCATCCATGAAAAGACTACAATTTTTGGAATTAAATTTTTTATCCAAACTAAGTCCTTTTGGAGGACAAAATCCTCGTCATCAAGTAGAAGCTTGTAAGTTGATTTAACAATGAACTGCCCATTTTTCGTAGGAGCCCAGGTCACTTGATCTTCCTTGGGTCTCATGGGGATAAAATGTTGCTCGAGAATGTTACAAAGATCATTTGATTTCACTTGAAATCCTTGAATTCTTATTTGTTTCCACTTCATTCTACCTCTGTCCTCAACCATATAATTAGAGACTTTTCTGCCAATGAGTTCTTCTATGATATCTTTGATTCGTGCTAAGTTAGGATATTGCATCAGTGGTTCGTCCTTAGCCCACCTGTCATTCCAACAATTTATCCTCTCACCATTGCCTAAAACCCATCTTAAACCTTTTTTGATGATTTCCTTACAATTAAGAATTGCTTTCCAAAAAGCATAACCTCTGATTGGAACTGAGTCACTTAGAAATTCCATATTTTGAAGATACTTTCGTTTGATGATAGCTATCCATTCATTTTCTTCACTAGAAATGAGATGCCATGCCTGCTTAGCTAGTAAAGCTAAATTTATATGAGCAATTCTCCTCAGAACTAAGCCCCCATTTTCCCTAGGTCTGCACACTTTGGTCCATCCTACAAGGTGTATCCTTTTTTCATCCTCTGATCCAGTCCATAAAAATTCTTTTTGGAGTTTCTCAAATTTTTAGAAAACCTTCACAGGGGCTTTGAAAACGGAGAGGAAATAGACTAGAATGCTCTGAAGAGAGGCCTTAGTGAGGGTCATATTTCCTGCTTGAGATAGAATATGACCTTTCCATCCAGCAAGTTTTTTTTGAATTCTTTTAACAACCCTATCCCACATTGACTCTCTCGGAGAACCAATGAAAAGAGGGAGACCAAGATACAAAGTTGGGAGGTTTGCTATATCACACCCTAAAATTTCTAAAATCCTTCCTTGCCTCTGAATGGGGGTGTTCAAGAAATATAACTTGCTTTTACTAAAATTAACTTTCTGACCAGCAGCGTCCTTGTAGAGTTGCAAGATGTATTTACTTATTTTGGCCTCAACCACTGATTCCTTAGTCAATATAAGGGTATCATCGATGAATTGTTGGTGAGAAACAACCCTAGTGAGAGATGTTGCCTTGATTCCCGATATTAGCTTTGAACTGCAAGCATTTTTTATGGTTCTGCCTAAAGCTTCTACCACAATGATGAATAACATGGGGCTAATGGGGTCCCCCTGTCAAATTCCTCGATGACTTTGAAAGTAACCAGCAATTGTTCCATTAACAAGAATCGAGAACCATGCTTTAGAAATATATTCTTTGATCAAATTAACCCATTGGTGGTGAAAACCAAACTTAAGAAGGACAACAATCAAAAAGTCCCAATTTAGCCTGTCAAATGCTTTGTTTATATCAAGCTTGAGGGCAAAAATAGACCTGTTAGTCTTATGAGCAGAGTGTAGAGCTTCATGAACTGTGATAACTCCATCCAAGATTGGCATTCCCTGGATAGAGCTTCACTGGCATGGATCTATGATGCGGGGAAAAATATCTCTCATTCTATTTGCAATGGCTTTAGTTAGGATCTTGTAAGAAAAATTGCACAGACTGATTGGCCTGAATTCAACCATAGATTTAGGGGTTTGCTTCTTAGGAATTAGAGAAATAAAAGTAGAGTTGATACCTTTTGGGATATGATTGCTTGCTTGGAATTCTCTGACAGCAAAAATTACATCCTCACTTACGATGTCCCAAAAAGCTTGATAAAAATGAGGGGGAAAGTTGTCGAGTCTCGGGGCTTTGTTTGGCTCCATGCTAAACAAGGCTTCCTTAATTTCCTCATTAGAAAAAGGAGCTAGAAGCTTAAGGTTTATATCCTCATTTATTATTCCAGGAATGGATTGAAAGCAAATACCTTTGGCCTCCTCATTACACTGTGATTCCTGACCAAGGATAGAATTGAAATAAGTTGTTGCCTCCTTTCTGATTTTTGTTAAGTCTTGAGTAATAGAACCATCTACTTTTTTTAAAAAATTTATCTTGTTATTACTTTTGTTTCTAAGTGTGGTGACATGAAAAAACTTGGAATTTGAATCTCTATATTTCAACCAAAGAGCCCTTGATTTTTTCCTCCAATACATTTCCTCACAGGCCAAAATGTTATGAAACTCTGCTAGTTTTGTTTGTTCCTCCTGCCTAGTAGTTTCATCAGCATCACCATGTTGGATCCTCTAATCAATTATCTTCAAACTTTCAACAACCTATTTTTTATTTTCAAAGAGGTTCCCAAAGACCTTTTTGTTCCAATTTCGAAGCTTTTCCTTAACAAACTCTAATTTGCCAGCAAGTTTAAAAGTTGCACTACCCCTAACAGGCTGCTGCCACCACTGACTTAAGTTATCTCTAAAACTGGAATGTTTGATCCACATAGATTGAAATCTGAAAGGTTTCTTGAAGGAAAAAGAGTTAGGGATCTCCAAAAAAATGGGATTATGATTAGAGACAATTTTAGGAAGGGTTTGCAGGGTAGAATCACCAAACAAACTTGTAGCCTCCTTTGATATAAAAAACCTATCAAGCCTTTCTTGAATGAGATGACACCCTATATTCCAATTGCTTCAGGTATAATTTGCTCCTCTAAGTTTTACATCCATCAACATGTTGGAGTTCACAAAGTCATTGAACTCATCCATGCTTCAGATAGGTGGTCCATTTCCACCCATTTTGTCTGAAGGGTAAAGAGGAGTGTTAAAATCCTCAACTAGAATCTAGGGGAAATTATGGAAGATTTCACTCAAATTGCCTAAGTACTCCCATAGTAGAGCTCTCCCTTGAATTGAAGTCAGGGCATAAATATTTGAAAGGATCCGCAACCTGTTGTTGTTTATTTCCTTAAATAAAACACTAAGAACCCTATCATCTTTCTGAATAATGGTGCCTTCTACTATCCAGGGATCCCACAAAGTCATAAGGCCTCCAGATGCTCCTCTGGATAATTTGCAAACCATATTCCCTTGATTCCAATTTTTTTTGCTATTTTATTTTACTGAATCTCATCATTTTTTTTTTCTTGCAACATGATAATAGTTGGATTCACTTGATTTCTTAATGCACTGACTTCCCTGTGTTTGGGAAGGCCATTGAGGCCTCTCACGTTCCATGAGAGGAACTTCATTTAGATTTTTTGGTATTTATTCCTCCCCCCTCCCTTGAGGAGGTTTTCCTGATTTGTTGTCTTCAAAACCCGAAATAACCTGTTGAAACAAGGTTCTTTATTTTCCATTGGCAATTTCATTATCAGTTTTAATTTTTTGATGCTCAGCATTTGAGGGGAGGTAATTTTTTGTAGAACCAGATTGCCATATTCCTCACTCTGAAGAGTTTCACATATCTCCACCCCTACATCCAAATCTTCTTTTTTCCTATATTCCCCTGGTCTACGGGACGGCCCCTCAGTAGGATTCACTTGGCTCCGAGTGATGATGTTAGGGAGATGAGATTTTTTATTTTTCGATACCTCAACTTGCTTCCTAAGTTCTTCAGCATTAGGTTTTGGCTTTGGGATGCCCATTGGGCTTGAAGTATTTCTAGCATTGGGGTTTAAGGATCTTGACTTGGATGTGGATTTTAGAGATTATGCATTAGGGTTTGGATTTGTGATGCCCACGAGGCTTACAGTAATTTTGGCATTAGGGTTTGAGGATCCTGACTTGGATGGGGATTCGAGAGAGTCAGAAAGGTTAGCCTCGAAGGTGTTGGGCTTCCATATCTTCCGATAATACTCCTACTCCCATATTGGATAGAATTGAAAATTTATTTGAAACTAGAGGATTGGAACTTACCTGAGTAATTTGGTTGCCAACCTGTTGTTTTCCTTTGTCTTTTTGGGACCCTGGACCCTCTCTTTTATTTTTTTGGTAGACATAGTTTGCCTGATTGAAATCGCCTTTGCCAGGGAAACTCCTCAAATTTTCTTTGTCTAGCATTCCCTACTTCTGCTTTTCTCTATTCATTGCTAGGTTAGGGCACTGATTGCATAGATGTCCTTGATTTTTACATTTTGCACAAAATGTCGGTCTGTTCTCGTATTCTACCAGCTGTTTTCTATAGTATTATCCATACTCTAGCTCCACAAACCTTGGCAATACTTTATTCAAATTAGCATTTATGCACATTCTTGCATGAGTCATCCTTATCCTGGCCAAGGTCGCATGGTCAATGGAGATCAGGTCCCCTATAGTTCTTGCTATGCCCTGCAGCCAATATTCATTGAATAACTGGGTAGGTAGACTTGGGAGATGAACCCAAATAGGGGCAATGTTAATATTTTGCTTTTTAGGATCGAAATATTCACCCCATCATCTGAGAAAAAGGCTCCTTTTGCCTAGAAACTAAGGACCTCCTATTAAAATGTGGTTAGCATCCTCCATATTGTTAAAATGGATAATTAAGAACCCTCGAGTTAGAGCTACCAACTCCAATATGCCTACCAGTCACCATTTACCCATCGCCCAAGCCCTGATAGTCTCCATGTCCAACCTACCTCCCAAAAACTTGCCTACCAGGGAGAATTCTTCCATTAAAAGAAAAGGGCTCATGGAACTTGTCGGGGCTGAAATTTTATTATTTATTGGAACTAGGGGCAAAAGAGAGAGAACCTCCTTTCTTTTTCCTCTAAGAGTCTCAAAAAAATATAACCACTTCTTGGGACCCGCATTGTCCTTGGTATATTTTTTGAAGGCATCTTTCTAAGGAGGTTCAGGCCCCCGTGTGATGCCCGCCTCTAAATCTACCGCAGCCTGACCACCTTCCTCTGGATCCTCGCTTGATCCATGCTTGAGGTTCCCACCCACCCCTTTTGTACCCGTTCTACCTCTACCACCTTGGCTGAGATTCCTGCCCAAAAAATTCAAACCCTCACTCCCGCCGCACCCGCTAAACCTCAGCTCACTCATTCCTCTGGCTGAAGGAGAACCTTTTTTTTTCAATATTTATGATATTCACACTTTGTTATAATACCCAAACAAATAAAATTTATTAGGGCCTAAAATTTTTAACTAATATTTTATGATATTTATATCTCACCCACATAAATAAAACTTATTGGACTCCTTTTAAGCCAAAAATTCTCAATACTCAAATTGTATGATATCCATATCTCATAATGTTACACATACAAGTAAGATCCATTAGACTCCTTTTAAGTCAAAATTTCTTAACACTCAAACTTTAATTACATGAATTATTAAGTTTTTTTTTGCATATACTAGAGGAATCGGTAACTTGTTACATTTTTCATCGCCTCTTCATGGGTTCGAATCCTGCTCCTTGCTACCACTAAATTAATAATATTAAATTTTTACTTATAATAGTAAAATTTATATTAAAATATAATAATTTAAATAAATATATTTCATAAACTTTTAAAAATTATATATATATATATATATATATATATATATGTGTGTGTGTGTGTGTGTGTGTGTGTGTGTGTGTGTGATTAATGGTGAAAATAGGGTTTTAAAAGGTCCTAGAACCTTTTACATTAGATAAGGCAAAGAAATATAAGGCTAATTAAGCATAGGCCAGCCTCCAAGGCCAAAATAAATATAAATTAAACTAAAACAATCATCCAAAAGCAAATACCAGCCCACCACTCAATAGGGCATAAAGGAGAATTTTTATTCAACTTTCTTTTAGAGACACCAACGATCCTGCTCTATTTTTGCATAAGACTTGAAGGGAAGTAAATACATCAAGATGCAAATAACAAGACTCCAAACTAAAAGAGCAAGGATGAAGGCAAAAACCCATGCATATTCCTTGAGTATGGTAACCACCATGGAGCAAAAGGGTTAGCTCCCAAAAAATACCCCCCAAAGAGAGGATTGTTAGAATATATTACATCATTTTGTTATATTAGATTACTTGGAGGGAAAGTTATCTAATAACTTCATGCAACACAATATATGTACAAGTGTTAATGTGCAAGTTGTAAATGTGCAAGGTGTCACTTGTATAGCTGGATAGAGTGTTGGCCAAAGAATCCATTTTCCTATATAAAGTGCCTCACCCCATGACTCAAAAGTATCACTTATGTTCATTCAATAAGATAATCTATTGTCTTGTTCTTTGTTGCAATATTATGTTGTTGAAACTATTAGTGGTATTAGAGCTATGGTTATTCCTAGAGGGGAATAGGAAAAGTCACTGTTACAAGGTATTTTGTAAAATAGATGTACCTTTGGATGTGCCACTTACAAAATCTATTGTTGTGAGATCATTTGAGAGAGCTCAATAAGAATAAAGAAGGATTTGATTAATGAAATATTTAGGACAATTGTCGCCATCTAAAAACAAGTCCAAGAGAAGGATAATTTGGCAAGGAGTGACAAATTGTAGAAGAAGAATCCAGTAAAAGGCCTCAATATATTCAAAATATTAAGAGGAAGATCCTACTTGAAGTTAGAGTTTAACAAGAAAGACTTGAAGACAGAAGAAGCTCATCAAATCTAGGAGATTTGAATATTACCTCTCACAGCAAGAAGGCACTACTTCAAAGTTAGAGACTTATCCAAATCTATAGCAGAAGGAGAATATTACAAGAGGAGAACAAGATACCAAGATTCACATCTTCTAAAAAAATTATAAAAAAAGTATGCAACTATTGGTGCTAACTAATTCATTAATTAAGATTCATTTGAGCACCTTATGTGGATTAAAGTTGCATAAAGTATAATACAGTCTTCAAAAGTTCAAATAGAAAGAGGTTAATTTGCACACTAATTGAGAGTTGATTAGATTTTAGAATTATATATATCAACCACCTATCATCTACTTAGGAAATAGAAAAGAAAACTAAGTCCTACAATATTAGTTGTAGTGAATTTGCAGAATAACTTCTAAATATTTATTTTAGGTTATTCTTGAATAGTTGTAGTAGATTAATTAAAGTGCATTATCTTGAGAGTTAAATTGGAGTGATAAGGTGAAAATATTAGTGTATTAAAAAAAAGTCTATTATATTTATGCACTAGTATACTACTCTAAAAAAAAAATTAGCTTTTGTATTCTTGAAGGGCACAAAATCTAATTTGTATCGAGTGTCTAAAGACACTATTGAATCACTAAAATATGCAACTTATAGTGGCCAAAAGAAGCCACCCAAAAAGGTTAGAATCCTCCAAAACTTGGAGAAGAACCTAAAATAGAAATAGAAGCTTCATTGAGACTTGGCAAGTCTCAGATCCAAAGCATTACAAGAGTGAATGCAAGAAAAGAAAATGCAAAAACTAAAAGCTTATAATTACGATTTTCTAAAGCTTGGATTTATATAAAAGTGTCTAAGCAAAAATAGAAGGTGTCTACTTATAAAATACAACCTCAAAACCCTTGTATTGTAGGAAGAGAAATCTACCATGAAACCATAAATTCATATCTAAAATAAGAGTGCTTAAGAAGGATGCTAATGTACAATCTATAGTACATTTTATTGCACCATTTTAATCTAGTTTTTTTATAGTCCAAGACCAGATTTGGATGTATCTCCAAAAGGCACAATATCAATAGGAAAATCAACCAACGTAAGAACTCTTATTTCCAAGCAATAGTAGCCACTCGAAGGGTGCATCTTGGATGGATGAAACTACAAAAAAAAACCCAAAAGAGGACATTGTCAAAGCTACATAAAAAAGGAGTGCACATCCACTGAAAGACAATAACATGAGATGGAAATTAACATGAGACAAATAAAAATGTGAGACAAACAACAAAGTGGGATGAATAACATCTACACTGCAAAAGAAGGTGTCTACTCCTACCAATGTAAGACAAACAACAATATAGATAACATTTAAAAGACATCTATCTCTACCAAGGAGAAACGAACAACATCTAATATACAAAGACGTATAAGTTTCAATACATAGAAAGCATTAAAGAAAAGGGAGCTACTTTCTTGGTGAAGATCATCCACCAAACGAAGCATTAAATTTACCACTCAAGCTCCATAGCACCTCATTAATCAACTTGTAGAAAACAAGGTCGCTTTCTACTCAAGAAACATAGCAAAGCAAGGAATGACAAACTAAAAGACCTAAGGAGATATAATAATATCCTTGGAAGGCATTACGGTAAATGTCTACATGCAAAGAGGGTGAATGCCACTTGGTATCAATCTTCCAAGAGCAAGTATTATAAGAACGTTACCTCTCAAATGCCCAAGCATTCAAACTTTGTTTTATTTCTCAAGCATTACTAATAATATTCGACTCTCAACATGTTACTAGAAGCTTTGACTCTCAAGCGTTACTAGAAGCTTCAACTCTAAAGCTCTACTAGAAGCTTTGACTCTCAATGGATGAGCATAAGTGGTGATACTTGTAATTCACAAGTCCCACATGAAGGAGCAAGTGTTACATAGTGACCAACAACAAGGATTTATGAAGGGCGCCCATACGTAATGAATATGACATGTATCACCAAGTCAAGTTTGCTTCTCCAATAAGAACACTCGAAGTACCAATATTATAGAAGGTAGAGAGTGAGCGAAAATGTAGTCAAATCCAATTAACATAATGTGGAAGGAAGGAAGAAGGAGCATTTAAGAGTCCAAGGTTTTTTAAGGTCAAATCATCCATATTCAGCAGCCTATACATTCCAACATTAAATATGTCTCCCTCCATTTACTCCATTGCCCAAGGGAACCTTATCATCATTATTATATTCAGTCAAAGGGAGCACCAAAGAGTGGGGAGTCTAGCATAAAAAAGGTAAAGGGTGAAATCCCATTTTATTATTTCTTTCAACTTTAGATATATAAGGGTTATAAACTAAGGTATAAAATTTAGTTTAGTGAAAGCAAAGCTATAGGGGATAACTTACCAAATTAAACTAATATTTGCATCTAAACCTAGGAGAAATAAAAAATTCAACTTGGATTATTTTCTTTGATATATTGCAAATATTATTAATTTTCTAATTTTCCAAATTTTGGAGTGATAAGGGTTACAACATCAAACTAGGTCTTTGGACAGTAGAAATTAAAACATAAGGGTCATAAAAGAGGTTATTAAATATTTATTTGTAAAGTTGGAAATTATATTTTTTTCTTGTATTTAAATTTCTCAAAAAGGACAAAAGAATTCCAAAATTAAAACCTCTTGAAAATTGAAAAAGTGCTTAGTTCAATTAGGAGGAATAAGGTGTTAGAGAAATTGATTTTTTGACTATACAAAATCAATCATAAAATTGAACTACAAATGAAGAACACAAGCTTATATTGAGAGTGGGGGTGAACAGTATAAGACCATTTTTTACTTTTCTTTTCAAATCAATATTATGCAATGTATAGATAACAGTATCAATAGCAGTAATAAAAGCAATGCACAAAACACCATACATAATAGATACATAGATTTTAGCGTGGTTCACCCAATGTGGGCTACCTCCACAAAGAAAATATTTCTTCTAAATATTTCTCAAATAATATTTTGGGAATCCTTCCAAATTACAATGTTTATGGACCTCTATCCAAAGGAGATGATGATACCCTAAATTTGGTTTATGGATCTCTATCCATAGGAGAACTCCTTCTCCTATGCTATGGCTAGTGATACTCTAGAAGAATACCTCCACTGCACTGACTGTGGATATATCTCCACTTGAAGACTCTTATCCTCACTCAAAAGACCTATCCTTAATATCTTGGCTGATGGATCTCTATCCACTGGAGACTGTGTCCCCTCTACTATGTCACCTCTAAAGCTCTGCTCAATAGGTTAACTTAGAACCTTATCAAATCTGCTCAACAGGTCCACTCAGAACCTGCTCAAATTTGTTTAACATGTCCACTCAAAACTTGTCCAAATCTGTTCAACAGGTCCACTTAGAACTTTTCCAAATTTTCTCAACAAGTTCACTCAGAACTTATCCAAATCTGCTCAACAAGTTCACTCAGAACTTTTCCAAATCTGCTCAATAAGTCCTATCTAGGAGTTGCTCAAATATGCATTGCAAGCTTCCAAAAAAGCTCACACAAAATCAGTCCACAAGCCTTCTCAAAGACTTACCTCAAATCAGCTTAACAAGTCCACACAACTTGTTCAATATCATAGAATCATATATAGAATTGTTAGTCTCAATATGTCCTATACTCAATGCTCAATCAGTTTCTCAACTCAATCTCATAGAAGAATAAAGAGAATTGTTAGAGACTCAATATGTTCTATTCTCAAAGCTCAATCTCAACTCAAATCAATCTCGTAGAAACATAAATAGAATTGTTAGAGACTCAATATGTTCTATACTCAATGCTCAATCTCAACTCAATCTCATAGAAACATAAAGAGAATTGTTAGAGACTCAATATGTTCTATTCTCAAGGCTCAATTTAAACTCAATAAGAATATAGAATAGTTTATTTTATGGATCTTGAACAACCACTTCATGCATCTACTTGACTAGGCTTAATTAACTCCAATCAACCAATCACCTCAAGGAACAACCCTTTATCACAAACCCTAGTCCAAGCATGTATCAACCAACTTAAAATATTTCCAACAATGCTCAACAACAAATCTTACATAACAATGATACTCATATTATTTTCTAACTCAAGTTCAAGTTATTTGCATCACCCATTGACTTCAAAAACAATGCTAATAAGACAAGGTTTTAATCACAACTCTCAATTCAGAAAACCTTTAAACATAAAATCAAAGTACTTTACTCAACCAATGGTCTAAACAACAATGCTTATCAAACAAGGTTTAAACACAACTCACAATCTAGAAAACCTTGAAGCATTAACTCAACCACTTTCGAAAATGAAACCCTAATCAAATCATTTTCACTCCAAACTTAATTTTCAATCAAGCCAACCATCTAACTCAACAAAGAAAAATTTTGCCCATACCTTTTCTTGAAAAGTAGTTGTCCTTAAAAATTTGCCACACTCACAATTACTTCTTTGACAAACTCAACAAGGGCTAGAGGATAATTTTTATATCACAAAAATAACATCATAATTACACCTTATCACTCCAAATTAAACAATAAACAATATTCTCACAATAATCACAAAACCCTTTATTGGAAATAACACACAACTCACAAAGTCTTAACCTTTCAAGGTTCCACAATAGCAAAATTTAAGACTTGAAAGTAAAAACAAAATTTTGTTTATACCTCCTAGTAATATTTCTCAACTATCAAATTTTATCACAATGCAAAGACTTCAACCACCAAAAACCTTATACCTCCAACTTAGGCATTAATAAAATAAAATATTAAAATGTACCTTTGCCTTTGGAGAGTTTCAAACTCTCAACGCAACCCTCACAACGTCTTTCCCATGGTGCAAACACCACACGAGCTTACAAGCTCATTGGTAAGCAAGAAGAACCATGTGCTTCAAGACTCCTTCCTAGCCTTACAAAAATGTATGCGCCTATTTATTGGAACCTTTAATGCATCCATCAAAAGCTTTTGCAAGATTCAAACACTAACCACCATGCACACCAAAATGTATGCTTGCAACCCACTTGCCACTAGGCCAAAGTGCCTTGTTGGCTTCCAAAAAAATCAATGTGCTTGCTTTTGTCCCTTTCACCGTCAAGTCAAACCATGAAATTCGCACAACACTATCACAAGCTCTGTATTAAATTTGATATGCTTCTATTTCAAATCGAGCAAGGGTAATTCAAAACTTAACTTTGGCATGGTATTAATATGCATTCCCATTATATTAAAAACATTGACGCTTCCCTTGTATTCTAGACGTCGATGGAAATAAGCTTTGCCTTGTTTAAATCCAACCTTTGGATTTATGTAAATTATGCTTTGGTCTTCAACCTTTAACCCAACCTTTGGGTTTATTAAAATATTTAGACTTTGTAAACCCACTTTTGCAAAATAAAATATTGTAATGAAAATTACAAATATTTTATTTGAGTTTTCACCATAGCACTTCTAACCATTGTAATATTTCACCTTTGATAAAGTTCTTTTTAATAATTATTTATAAAATTTAAATTCATCCTGAATTTAAATAATTTATAAAATAATTATTATCACTCCTTTTTAACTTCTGTCTTTTGCACTGTTTCACGCGAAATTTTACCTTATTGCTTAATATCAAATGACCATATTTGTTGCCTTTATTTCCTACTGAAATATTTGGAATTAATGATGACTCCTTCTAGTGGCATCAATGGTGACATCAATGACAAATTTGACTTAGGGACTCAAAATTTCCAACAACAAAAGCACTATATTTTACTTCAAAACTTTAGGTACTTTACCAAAACTACATCATGGAGTATTGGTATATAGATTCAGGTGCAAGTAAGCATATGATAGGAAACATAGATTGGTTTAATTATTTGAAGAAAATAAATGAAAAGCTAGTTGCAATAGCAGATAGAAAAATATATGAAGTGAAAGGAATAGGAAACATTCCAATAAATCTTAAGGATGGAAAAGGTATGATAAAAAAAAAATTGTATGTTCTAGGATTAAATACCAATATCATTTCTGTTTATCGACTCATGGATCAAAACTTAATTGTTAAATTCAAAGTCTTCACTGGTAGAAAATAATGTCTCATTTTAAGACAGGGAAAAGCAATAACATTAGGTTCATATAAAAATGGATTGTTTGTCCTAGATAGTATGGTTCACTCAAATTTTTCTATCAATGATTCAAAACTATGGCACACACAACTAGGACATACCAGTGAGACATCAATGAAGGAATTATTCAATTATCAAATGGTAGGACTACCTAGCCTACCTCTAGAAACTATTGTGTGTCCATAATGTCTAGCAAGAAAACAACATAGAATTCCTTTCAAACTTCATCAACACAAAGCTCAACATCCTCTAGAAATTATATATACAAATTTATGTGGGCCAATGAAAGTTGATAGTGTTGGAAGACACAAATACTTCCAGTTATTCATCAATGATCATTCAAGGAAAATGTGGGTATATTTCATGAGATATAAATCAGAAGCATTTAGTTACTTCAAACAATTCAAAATTCAAGTTGAAAAAGAATCAGAAATAACAATAAAAACACTTCACTTAGATAGAGTAGGAGAACTTGTTTCCAAAGAATTTGATTTATTCCTTGAAGAAAATGAAATTAAAAGACAACTTACAATAACATATTCACCTCAAAAAATGAAATTATAGAAATAAAAAATAGATCAATAATAAAAATGGTAAGATTTATGCTAAAATAAGCTCAACTTGATCATAACTACTAGGTTGAAGCAATACAAACAACAGTCTACATATAAAATAGACTACCAACAAGAATACTCAAGCATATTACACCAGAAGAAGCATGGTCAAGACAAAATCCCAATATAGAAAAACTAAAAGTCTTCGGATGCAAGGCCTACATGCATGTCCCAAAAAAAAAGAGAACTAAACTTGATGATAAAACTATGACAGGGATATTTGTTGGCTATGACAGTGAATCTATAAGATACATAATACTAGATTCATCTACAAAGAAAGTCTACATCAACAGAGATGTAATCTTTAATGAAAAGGCCAAAATTAATGTAGATACATCCAGTGGTGACACAAAAGCACTTTTAAATCTACCAGGAGAAGATAAAATGAGCATAGAATCAGAATAAGTGGAGCAAGACACAGAAGCATTATTAGAGCCACCTAGAAAAGAACCAATATGGCTCAAAGATACTCTCAAAGAATAAAATTTAGAAAGAATGCCAGATCTTACTTCTATAGGACCACAAAATCGTAGCATGACCAGAATGAATAGAGGAATTCTAAGCAACACAACAAAAACCACATCAATATTTCAAGCATTGAAAGATACAAATTGGAAAGCAACCATGGAATCTAAATACACATCACTCAAAAAGAATAAGATATGATATTTAGTAAATCTACCCCCAGGAAAAAGGACAGTAGGTTGAAAATGGGTTTACAAAATCAAATACAAAGCAGATGGATCACTTGATAAATACAAAGCTAGACTAGTAGCTAAAGGATATACTCAAACAGAAGGAATTGACTATGAAGAATCATTTACACCAACAACTTGAATGACTACTATCAGAACAATTTGTGCACTAGATGCACATCAAGAGTGGATACTTCATCAAATGGATGTAAAAAACGTATTCCTTAATGGGACTTAGAAGAAGAAGTCTATATGACACAACCTGAAGGCTTTATTATTCAAGGACAAGAAAGCAAGGTATGCAAACTGAAAAAATATTTATATGGTTTAAAAAAAGCTCCCAGAGCATGGAATATAAATATCAATAATCATTTACTACATCATGATTTCAAAAGAAGTACATCAGATCCAAGTCTATATACCAAGAAAATTGGAAATGATATTTTGATTCTCATAGTATATGTTGATGACATAGTGATCACGGGAAGCTCAAAGATGTTAATAAGTGATATAAAAAAGGATCTAGAAAAAGCATTCAAAGTAATTGATCTTGTATTGATGAAATATTGCCTTGGTTTAGAAATTTATCAAGGAAAGGACAAAATAGTTATCACTCAATCGAAATACGCAAAAGCTCTCCTTGAAAAGTATAAATAATAGAGTACAAGCCTAAAGATAAACTAATGGAACAAGGGATTCAACTATCCAAAACTGATAAAACACCATTAGTTTCAGCAACTATGTACTTTCAGTTGATCGAAAGTCTACTATACCTAACAATTAGTCGGCCATACATAGCATTCATAGTAAATAAACTTTCACGGTTCATGCAGGAACCAAGAGAAAGTCATTGGAAAGCTACAAAACGAATACTACAATATATTAAGAAAAATGTAGACTATAGATTGATGTAAGAGATAAATATCAAAGATTTATGTTTACAAGGGTACTCCGATTCATATTATGCTAGATCTATTGATGACAAAAAATCTACCTTAGGTTATGTCTTCTATCTCAAATCAGGACCCATATCTTGGAACAACAAGAAACAACATACAATAGTACAATCATAAATTGAAGCAAAATATCGAGTAGTAAGGGATACTACATGTGAAGCTCTATGGTTCCAATATATACTATTTAACATGGGAGTCGTACGAACCCCCACTATGATATTTTGTGATAATCAGGGAGTACTGAATCTAATCAAGAATCCAATCATACATGAAATAACAAAATATATTTAAGCTCAGTGTCATTTCATTAGGAAATATTTTTAGAACAAGCACATCACCCTCAAGTATGTTCCTACAAAATATCATCTGGCAGACATCTTTACAAAAGCTCTTGTAAAAATCAAATTCTAAACATTTAGAGATCATCTATGTGATTCCAAAGAACTTCACACCAAATAATGTAATACATGGGGTGTTAGAATATATTACATCATTTGGTTATATTAGATTACTTGGAGGGAAAGTTATCTAATAGCTTCATGCAACACAGTATATGCACAAGTGTCAATGTGCAAGTTGTAAATGTGCAAGGTGTCACTTGTACAATTGGATAGAGTGTTGGCCAAGGAATCCATCTTCCTATATAAAGGGCCTCACACCATGACTCAAATGTATCACTTATGTTCATTCAATAAGATAATCTATTGTCTTATTCTCTGTCTCATAATATAATGTTGTTGAATCTATCAAGGATCACTAGAACACAACTGAGATTTCATCCAAGTAGAAAGATAATAAAAAGGTCTATTGGATAGGTAGGTCCAATGCTTCCAAAGAAATAATTTTCATTAACCGTGAAGGAAAATTGTCTTCCCAAATTTTGAACTGGCCACTATCCACCCCCAAATTGGCCATAACATCAGCAACCTAGTTACCTTCCCTAAAAATATGCTCAATTTTAACTTCTAACATGCCTTCCAAAATATTTGATGTGTCCTTAATAATATTCAGGATGAAACAATTATCAATATTTCCAACCTACATATCCTAAATGATGTTCAAGGAGTTACCTTGAATGAGAAGTCTTTTGAAGCACCTCTCAAAAACCTGGTGAAAACCCGAGAAAAGATCCTTAGCTTCAGCTAGGTGGTTGGTTTGAATACCATAATCTTTAGCGTAAGCCCAAATGACCTCATCATTATCATTTCTGACAATAACCCCTCCATTAGCCCTCCCAAGATTACCTTTGGTAGCCCCATCAAAGTTTAGAATGACCCACCTTTTAGTTGGTTTATGTCATCTAGTAGCCAATATTTTTTGAATTGCGGATACAAAAACATAATTCTCTAGATTCAGATTCCAACTAACAACAACCTCTTTCTCGATAACTTCCTCCCTACCATTTGCAACATCAAAGATAGCCAGGTTATTCTCAATAGCAGCTTTAATCCTTCTAAAGACAAAGGATTCATCCCTAGTAATATCCTTGAAAATTATTTTGTTCCTCTCCCATCATATACCATAAAAAATGAGGAATAACTAGATCCCACACCCTAGTGAGGTTGTGACTGATGAAGGGGGATTTCCATTGAGTGAAACATTTTGTGAAATTTTGAAGTAAAGTCCATTTTATGGAAAAAGAATCCAATAAAGCATCGAGCACCTTATTTGAGAAATCACAATGGATGAAAAGATGATCCACAAATTCAATATCCTTAGAACACAAGAGACAAATATTGGGAAATGAAATCATTTTTACATAAATTATATTTTTATTAAAAATTATGGCTAATTATTTTATTATAACAATAATGATGATTTTAAGTCATATACACAAATTAGAAACTAACTTATGAAATCAACATGCATCTAATATTACCATAAAAACTTTAAAATCAAAGGGGTTTTGTAATAATTTCCAATACCAATTTCATCTCTAAATTATTATCAATGATAATATCTAACATTTTGATTTTTTTTCAATTAGTTATATGGGATTGAAATGGCCCCACCCATATTACATCATCACCACATAGTGGTATTACAACAAAGCTTGGATATTATCCATATATCATTTTTGGCCAAACTCAAACTTGGGTCTTCTCCTTAAACATTGAGAAATCTAACCGGTTGAGCTAATACCACTTGATTAACATTTTTATTTTTTGGTCAAAACAATGATTTAATATTTTAATATAACACATTTTAAAAACAAATAACTAGTAAAAATATAAAATTGATTGATAGTTTATTTTATTATTTTTTATTACCTCTATAATTTGATACAAAATTTTAAAATAGTTGAGGCTTAATTGATTAAATTCATCAACTTTTAAAACTTACACTAGGTTCAAATCTTACCAAATAATATATGCATAAATTGTTAAGATGATGTAAAATTATTGTAATACAATCATAATATAATACAAGTGGAACCCATTTCAATACCACATAACTAATCTTATAGATAGGTAATGGCATGAGATCAAGTGGTTAAAAACTTGCAAAAAGTAGGTATGAATCTTGTCAAGTAATACATGTGTAATTGTCAAAATGTTGTAATACTATGGTAATATGATCATGATGTAATACACATTAGCCCATTTCAATATCACATAAAAACAAGTGGTTAAAAACTTGGGATCCTACAGTGTAAATCATAGTTTCAATCTTGTCTAGCAATATATGCATAAGTTCTAAAATGGTTTGTTGTAAAACAACCATGTGCTCCCTTTGAATGATATGTTAATACAAAGGGTTATCTTATCACAATGTCTATCATAAGAAAAGTATTTGAACTCAATTTGTTTGATATAAAGTTTTGAAATTGGGCTTGTGATAATATATGATTATATTTTCTTTATAAAGAACCCCAATGACTTAGGGTCAAACATTGGGGAATGAATACTTTCACACTATAATCCAAGGTTTTAATCCCTTTGATGACCTTTAAATAAAAAAAAAGTTTGAAGAAATTGATTAAGAACAATGAGTTTCACATCACATATCAAGGTTCTAATATCATGGATGAACTTTAAAATTATAAGTCAAAGGGCATGAGCTCAAGTGGTTAAAATATGGACTTTTAAGACAAAAACCCAAATTCAAATCTCGCTAGCACAACTTCCAAATACAACTATGTGGTCTATTAAAATATTCTAGTAATGCAATCATGGTGTAATTATTAAAATCATGATTTTTGGATGGGGTTCATTGTTGGATTTTTAAGCCTTATACTACCACAAAATATCACAGGCTATCTCAAAATATCAAAGAGGTCCCAATATAAAATAGCCACAATAATAAAGGTCAAGATAATAATATGATGAGTAGAATAATATGAGCAAATATAAATATATATATATATCAAGGCTTATATAATAAAGAAAATAACATTCATTTTATACTAAAATATGAATGTAAATAGCCTGAATCATTCATGTACTATGCATGAAGAACAAGTTACAATATTAATTGCTCAAAATGTATACAATCTTTATTACTCCTCTTCCTCTTACAATAAGATAATAAGATATATGAATTATATTCTATATGTCTTCTTATGGAGCATTATCTCCATAATATAGCCATAGTAGTGTGACTCTTTAGATACTTGACTATTTCTCTCCATATGCCAAGTCTCATGACTCTTGGCTTATCTACTTGCTACTTGCATCCTTGATGAACACTTGACTCTATAACATTTGCACACCTTTACATGAATCTTACACTTCTACTTGCACACCTAATCTAAGACACTTGTGCACACCTTTACATTATATATTTACACTCTTACATACAAGACACTTGTGCACATTTACTCAACTTACACTTGCACTCTAACTTGCATGACACTTGTGCATTTCCTGCACATTACAACTTTACATGGCACTTGTGCATTTTCTACATATTCACACTTATATAAAGAGGGAAATATAACTCATACTCTAACTACAGACTCAACCCTAATTTATTATTTACAAATGTACCATGAAGGCACCATAGGGGTACATTAGCATGTACCAAATAATGTAATATACCTCAACATCCCCTTGTATTACATTATTTGGTTATTGAAGACTTTAGTCTTCAATATTGGTCTTTGTCTTTGTCTTCAATCTTCAAGAGATCTTGCATTGTTCATGAATGTTTGCTTCTCTTGAATCTACTTCATCATCTTGAACCTTGGGTTCATCTTTGACCTTTATGAGATCTGCTTTGAATTCTTCTTCATATTTATTCTTTAACTCTTTAGGTTTTGTATCTTTATGATCTGGATCATGAACTACTTGAACTTTTTCTTTAGCATCAGGTTCATGTGCATGAATAACTTGAACTTCTAGATCAAGTGCTTCATTCTTAATTACTTTGTAAGATAAGTTTGGACCATGTATGATCCATTTTTTCTTCTTTGATTTCTAAACACTTTATCAAAAATGTTTTTCCTATTGGAGTATATTACACTATTTGGTACATGCTAATGTACCCCTATGGTACCTTCATGGTGCATATGTAAACTATAGATTACGGTTGAGTCATAGTTTAGAGTGTGAGTTATATTTTCCCTTTATGTAAGTGTGAATGTGCAAGAAATGCACAAGTGTCATGTAAAGTTGTAATATGCAAGAAATGCACAAGTGTCATGTGAGTTAGAGTGCAAGTGTAAGTTGAGTCTATATGCACAAGTGTCTTGTATGTATGAGAACAATATGTAATGTAAAGATGTGCACAAGTGTCTTAGATTAGAGTATGTAAGTTATAGAAGTGCAAGAGTCATATATAGGTGTGCATACATTATAGAGTCAAATGTTCATCAAATATGCAAGTGTCAAGTAGATAAGCCAAGAGTCATGAGACTTGGCATATGAAAAGGAATAGTCAAGTATCCAAAGAGTCATATTACTATGGCTATATTATGGAGATAATACTCAATAAGGAAATGACAATTACAATTCGAAGAAAAGAGAAAGTCACTATCATATTTGTAAGAGAAAGAGGAGTAATAAATATTGCATACATTTTGAGCAATTAATATTGTAAGTTATATTACATGCTTCGTACATGTTGATTAAGGATATTTATATTCATATTGTTGCATATTATTGAATGTTATTTGGTATATTATAAGCCTTATATTACATATTAATTTGCTCATATTATTCTACTCTTACCATTATCTTGACCTTATTATATTGTGGCTATATTATATTTGATCCTATGATATTTAACCTGTGATATTTGTGGTAGTATTAAGACTTAAAAATCCATCAGTGGTATCAGAGCTACCACCAGACTTTGTCCAGATTGACAAGAGTTCATTTTAGCCACTTTTGCAAAATCAATTTTATCCAGTTTGATAAAGTTGATTAAGAGTCTATCCACTTTGAAGACAGTGAGACTCAGACTCTATTATAAGGTCATATTGAGTAGAAAAGCTAGAGTCTTTCCATGGTTGAAGAATAACCAATGAAGACTAGGACTTAACTATATTAATTGGTGATTCAACTTTGAAATAGTTGATCATTCAGGGCTATAGCCAACCCTTGATATTGATAGAGGATACAGGGACATTCAATGTCACCTTGACATTGATAGATATTTTAGGGACATTGAACATCACCTTGATATTGATAGAAGATACAGGGATATTAAATGTCACCTTGACATTGATAGATATTTTAGGGACATTCAACATCACCTTGACATTGATAGAAGATATAGGGACATTCAATGTCACCTTGATATTGATAGAGATTTTAGGGACATTCAAAGTCACCTTGATAATAGTAAAGTTTTGAGATTAATATATTAAGCAACAAAAAGAAGATTTAGGTCACAAAGAGATTGACCTTGACATTGGTCCAAGAAGCCAATATAGAAAAGATAGTAGCAATAGAATGAGAAGCATTCAAAGCTTTCTAAGAAAAGATAGCAATAGATTGAGAAGCATTCAGAGCTTCTTAAGAGAAGATAGTTGTAGTGGATTGAGAAGCATTCAAAGCTTCCTAAGATAAGGAGAGTAGAACAAAAGATATTAGAAGTCAAGAATATCATTCTTGAAGAAGGATAAAGAAGCACATAGATTACTTTATATTGCTTCAAATATTATATTGAGAATATCATTGTTGAAGAAGGATAAAGAAGCACCTAGCTTACTTTATATTTCTTCAAGCATTGGATATACAATGGATAAGAACTATAAGTTTTTAAGAAGATTCAAATATTGACATAGAGGAAAAAATTGAAGAATAGAGACCCTTCAAAGAAAGAGGTCCATATAGAGAATTGAGGCCCTTATAAGTGGAAATAAAAGAGGCTCTTATACATAAAAAGAGAAGCCCTTTATAGAGTAGAAAAAGAGGTTTGGATACAAAGAAGAATTTAAGGGGCTTGAGGTCTAATAGATAGAGGTCTGTAAGCAAACATATAGTGAAAAGAAAGGGCCAAGACATATTCAGAGAATAACATAAAAGAGGCCTAAGATATATTTAGTATATAGGAGATCTTGAGACATATTCATAGAAAAGAAGAGGTTTGAGATATATTCAGAGAATAGAGTACATAGAGGCTAAATATAGAAGATATTTTAAGGGTCATGTTGAAAGAATAAGGTAGCCTATATTGATTAAAAGGAAAGCAAATATGTTTACTATAGAAGAGACATTTATAGGTATTAGAGCAAAACCAAGGAGTAAGAGATAAAGTCTTAGAGCAAAGCAACAATGTTACATGCAAAGCAACAAGATGTTAAGCTAAGCAAAGAGAATAATTTTTATAGAGTTATCAAACATTGATTATATCCAAGACCTACAATAAAAACATCAATCAAAAGCATTCACTAGAAGCATCAAAGTTGAAGCATTGAAGAGCCAAAATCGAAATATTGTTGTAGAGCCAAAGTTGAAGCATTGAAGAGCCAAAGTAGGAACATTATTGTAGAGTTGAAGCCAAAGTGCTAAAGCCAGAATGTTGATGCAGAGGGAAGCCAAAGCGTTGAAGAGCTAAAGCTAGAATGTTGATGCAAAGAGAAACTGAAGCATTGAATAGAAGTCATAACATTGAAGCCAAGGAAAATCAATATGTTGGAGCACTATGTTGGAAGGCTACAGGCAAAGTGTTACAAATGCACCTAGTTGGTAGGTGAGCAAATGTTGACCAATAAAGTTGATGTAACGCCTAAGCATTAAAATTGCATTTTAGAATCTAAGTAGTAACATGGAAGGAAAGAAAAGTTTAGACAATGCCATTTGAGGGGAGGTTACATGCCTGAGGAAGAAGTGTTATAACATAGGTGTAACAACAGACCTTCACTTGCATGTTTACTTACAAGTGTAAGTTTGTGAACAATATTTGAGAAGTTTGAAAGGAAGCGAGAACAAGTTAGAAGTAAGCACATAAGACACTCGAAGTGGAGTGACCAATTCATACATGCACAACAACAAAAAGAAGGTTGGTTGGAATAATTTAGGGTTTTAATATATTTGATGTTTAATTTTGGAAACTAGGAGAGATAAGGTTAATTTTGAAAAGTAGAAGAGATAAAGTTAATTTAAAGTTTAAATTTGAAAAGTAAGAGAGATAAGTTTTTATTTGAAGTTTTAAAGTTTTTTATAGTTGTTATTTGTGGTGATAAGCAGGGTTAATTAAGTTTCTTTAAAGTTTTTAAAGTACTTTATTAGGTTGGAGTGATAAGGACTTCAACTAGTTTATTTGATTGTTAAAAGTTTTTAAGTTTGAAGTTTTGAAGAATATTTAATTTGTTATTTGAGAAATTTATAAATTGAAAAGTTTTTTGAGTTTTGTGCAAATATAAATTTGTTGAAGATAAAAGGTTTTCAACACCAAAATTTAGGAAAACATAAATTTGTAAAATTACATATTAGTTTCTAAAACTAGGGAGACAAGGTTTACTACTTCATAGGAATTAAATTATGAACTTTGAATTATTTAAACCTAGGGAGATATAAGGTTGTCTACTTCAAAAGTTTGCATATCATGGAAGAAATTATTAAAATTGCATTCAAGGAGGATAGTGAAGAAATAATGAACAAGTTAAAGTTTTATTTTCAAAAGATGATAGATGATCTTGATAAAAAAGAATCATTAAATATTTATGAGGATCCAACATTGAGTCTTGTTACTACAAAATAAAAAACTATTAAAACCATTGAAGATTATCATCATCTTCAACTTATCTACATGGAAAATAAGACAAGAGTAGCTTTGGAAGTACATAAATGGTTATGTTATTTTACCAAGAAGACATATGAACTTGAAACTCTAGAAAGGATGAATAAAGCAATAAAAATATGTTCAAGATGCATTTATTGTAATAGAATTGGTCATGAAAAAGCAAATTGTTGGAGTTTTCATCCATGTAAATATTATGGAAGAAAATCTCATTCTTCTATTTTTTGTTGGTACAAGGAGAAATATTGTAGAAGATTTGAAAGAGCATTATTGTTTAGATTAGACTATTTTTTTCATATACTTGTTTCTGAAGCATCTTCTAACAATGGATCCAAGTGCACAATTTCTAAAATACAAGAAGAGAAAACATTCAAAAAACAAGGAAAAGAAAAATGGATCAAATATGGTCCAAACTTTTCTTACAAATAAGGTAGATTTCATAGTCAATCTAAGTGTAAAGGCAAAGGAAATATTCTTATGCGAGAATATAATGACAATGAGAGAGTTCAAGAAGTTTATAATCTTGAACCTACAAATATTTAAGAACATGAAGTTGAATCTAAAGAAACTGAAGATGAACCTGATGGAGCTCAAGCAGAAGATCACATGCATTGCAAGGTCACTTGAAGAATGAACATGAAGATGAAGACCATGATTGAAGACTAAAGTCTTCAATAACCAAATAATATAATACAGAGGGGCTATTGGAGTATATTACATTATTTGGTACATACTAATGTATCCCCATGGTACCTTCATGGTACATATGTAAATAATAAATTAGAGTTGAGTCAGTTTAGAGTGAGTTATATTTCCCAATTATGTAAGTGTGAATGTGCAAGAAATGCACAATTGTCATGTAAAGTTGTAATGTGCAAGAAATGCAAAAGTGTCATGTGAGTTAGAGTGCAAGTGTAAGTTGAGTCTATGTGCACAAATGTCTTGTATGTATGAGAACAATATATAATGTAAAAATGTGCACAAGTGTCTTAGATTAAAGTGTGCAAGTTATAGAAGTGCAAGAGTCATGAATAGGTGTGCATATATTGTAGGGTCAAGTGTTCATCAAGTATGCGAGTGTCAAGTAGATAAGCCAAGAGTCATGAGACTTGGCATATGGAAAGGAACAATCAAGTATCTAAAGAGTCACTCTACTATGGCTATATTATGGAGAAAATACTCCATAAGGAAATGATAATTACAATACAAAGAAAAGAGAAAGCCATTATCATATTTGTAAGAGAAAGAGGAGTAATAAAGATTGCATAAATTTTGAGCAATTAATATTGTAAGTTGTATTACATGCTTAGTACATGTTGATTAAGGCTATTTACATTCATATTGTTGCATATTATTGAATGTTATTTGGTATATTATAAGCCTTCTATTACAGATTAATTTGCTCATGTTATTCTAATCTTACCATTATCTTGACCTTATTATATTGTGGCTATATTATATTTGATCCTATGATATTAACCTATGATATTTGTGGTAGTATTAAGGCTTAAAAAGCCATCATTTCCCTCCTGTATTTTAGAAATTGAACACTTTGCTTTATTGTTAGAAGATGCTTCAGAAATAAGTTTTTGAAAAATATTGCCTAATCTGAACAATAGTGCCCTTTCAAATCTTCTACAATACTTTTCTTTGTACCAACAAAATGCTAGAGAATGAGATTTTCTTCCACAATATTTATATGGATAAATATTCTAGCAATTAGCTTTTTCATGACCAATTCTATTACAATAGATGCATCTTGAATATATCTTCTTCAATTTATCCATCCTTGTTAGTGCTTCAAGTTCTTCTGTCTTCTTGATAAAGCAACATAACCATTTATGCACAACTAAGGCTACTCTTTCTTTATTATCATTATAAATAAGTTGCAAAATTTTATAATCTATGACATTCTAAGTAGTTGTAGATTCTATGATAGAATCTATTTTGGATAAGCTACTAGAATGAGATTTAGTAGTAACAAGATCTAATTTTGAGCTCTCATGAGTACTCAGTAATCTTGTTAATTTATTCTTTTTATCAAGATCATCTACCAAATTTTGAAAATAAATCTTTAACTTGTTCACTATTTCTTTATTATCTTCATTGAATGTATTTCTAATAGTTTCATCCATAGTATGAATCAATTTAATTTCCTTTGAAGTAGACAACCTTATAACTCCTAGGTTTAAACTTAAATAAACTTCATTTATAATTCTTAGTCAAAAAATATTATAACTCCAAAACCCTAAATAATAATAAATATTCTAACCTTATAATACCTCCTTATGTGATGCAACTTAATCATTGATTTGCTCACTCATGTTCTTGCTTCACTACTTGAGTGGATTTCTTTTCAAATGTGACAAGCAATAATTATTATCAATGTGGATGATTGCATGTCCCAATGAGAAATGTTAAGGAGCATTTTACCTTCCTCTATTGTAACATCTAAAATGTTACTCTAAAAAAATAGCTCAGACAATGATTCACTTGCCTACTCGATATACTTTGATGCTAAGTAATTCTTCCTTGTTGTTGCTATATGTTGTGGCATTTAATGCTTTGCCTTCCTCACTTTGTTGGTTGCTCGCTAGTTGCTTCGACTTCTTCACTTGCTGATTGTTTTAACTTTCTTACTTGTTGGTTGCTTTAGATTTTATATATGTTGGCCTCTTTATTTTCTCTATGATGGCCTCTTTCTATTCTTGTATATTGGCCTCTTAGGCCTATGTCAAGGTCAATATGATCTGAATCTTCTTAACTTCTATATTTCTTAGGAAACTTTACCTACTTCTCAATCCATTGCTTTATTTTATCTTCTTCTATTATTTTTTATTCTCCGTTTTCTTATCTCTACACTTAGAAGCTGAAATTATTCTCTATTTGTTGTAGGAAGCTTCTCAAACTCCTATTGCTACTTGTTTTTCTTATGAAATTTAAAAAACTTGAATAATTTAAGTCATACCTAAGAACCCAATATGATTCTCCTCCTTACTAGAGAATCCAATATATTGTCAAGGTGACTTTGAATGTCCCTAAATCTCCAAATTTATTATGAGTTGGTTTCCAATCAATCAATATCCAACTATCTTTTGAGTTGGTTTCCAATATCAATATGTCCAAATTTATCTTCTAATTTAGCTCTTTTCATCAATATAGTTGATTCCTAATCTAAATTGGTTTTACTTCAACCTAGTGGAAAGACCCTAGCCTTCTCTACTCAATATGATATTTTTTTAAAAATAGAGATGAAGTCTCATTGCCTTCAAAGTGGATAAAGTTGATTTATAATAGTGGATTCAATAAAATGAACTCTATCAATGTAGACAAAGTTTTATGGTATCTTCGATACCACTATTGGATTTTTAAGCCTTATACTATCACAAAATATCATAGGCTATCTCAAAATATCACATAGATCTCAATATAAAATAACAACAATAATAAAGGTCAAGATAATAATATGATGAGAATAATAATACAAGAAAATTAATATGTATATCAAGGCTTATATGATAAAGAAAATAACATAGATTTTTCAAGTTGTGAATAACAAAATTGCAAAGTGCGAAGGATTAAGATTTTTCTTGGAAAATATCTCATCTTTTAGGAGCCATATCTTCATGAAGAATTATCTGATTCAAATGATTCTTTGACTAACTTGTGCAAAATTTGAATAAATTTAAAATGAGTGGTCATATGCAAAAATCCAAGTAATATTGAGGGAGATACGACCTTGTGAAGTCAACCATTTAGAACAAGGGCAGTGACAATTTTTCAAGTCATGAAAAATGAAATTGCAAAGTGTGAAGGATTAGGGTTTTTTCTTGAAAAACATCTCATATTTTAGAAGCCATATCTTTGCGAAGAGTTATTTGATTCAGCCAATTCTTGAACCAAGTTGTGCAGAATTTGAATAGCTTTAAAATGAGTGGTCATATGAAAAAATCCGAGCAATATTGAGGGAGATATGACCCTATGAACTCAACCATTCAAAATAAGGGTAGTGATGATTTTTCAAGTCATGAAAAAAAAATTGCAAACATTTGCCAACTAGGGTTTGAACAATGGGAAGAGAAATGAAGAGCTAGGACTTCAAAGAGACAAGACATTCCATCTAAAAAAAGAATTTTTTAGCTAAGTTTTTTTTCTCTTTTTTTATCTTAGAAATTATCGATGAAAAATTTATAAAGTTTTTATCAAATATTATATTTGCTATAGGACTTTCAGATAAATTTCAATAGATTTTGAGTTTTAGTTTCCTTTCAATGGACCGATTTATATTTAAACCCTTAGAATAATATTTAGTGGTAGAGGTTAGTGAGCGTACGTCATAGAGATCCTCATTGCTCCAGTATAGGATAATTTTGATAAATTTAATGGGTATTGGCCAAGGGCTTCAGCCTTGAGAAAATGGATTGATAAGAGTTGGAAGTATCCAGGAATGATTCTACTATTTCTTCCCAAATATTTCTTCCTAGCCATTTTTTGTTCTAGGGAATAAAGAGAAAGAATCCTAAAAGGGAGTCCTTGTTTTATGGGAAGAGCATGACTCTTCCTTACCCGCTAGTATGAAGGCTTTTCACCTAAAAATGTAAATCTATCCCAAGTTCCAGTTTATTTTAGGATGTTTGGGTTACCCATTAAATTTTTAGAAATAAATACCTTCAAGGTAATAGGCAACACTCTAGGAAAATTCCTTCAAATTTTAGATACAATAAAAGATGGATTTTGGCTATTTATGCTCGAATATTGGTCATGATTGATGTAAGTAAAGCTTTACCAGAATCAATCATTCTTAAGTATGGGGATAAGATATGGACCCAAACTATAAAATATGAAAACATATATTTTAGATGTAGAATATGTCATGAGGTAGGGTATATTGAGAGATCATGCCCTAAGAAGATCCAAAAATAATAATTTGTAGAAAATTGCAAGAGAAATTTAAAAATGGTTATGGATGAAGATGGTTTTCAACTTCCAAAAAATAGATCTAGAAAAATAGAAGAAAATAAACAGTAGAGACAAATAAGGAAGGATATTGGAAGAAATACCAACTATTTTGAGGCTTTAGTCTATGAATAAAAAGTAGATCAAAACTTAGAGGACACAGTACAACAATTTTAACATATTATCAAGGAACCGTCTATTCAGTATGATCCTAATTTAAGGAAGAACATTCTCGATGAACCTAAAAAATGTGTCTCATCAGATTTTGAAGACTCTATTGAAGTACTATGCACCATTCAAGAGAAAATAATTGGTAAATAAAATATAATTCTAGAATTTAATACGTCTGTCATTAATAAGGAAATACCAAAAAATGAGTAGAACAAGTCAAAAGCTTCTATAATAGATCCAAGAGAGGATAAATATGTTGAAAAATAAAATTATGAAATAATATTGAGGAATAAAATAATAATACCTACTCCTGATATAGGTAAGGCAAAAAGAGGAAAACCCTCAAATTATCAAGCAATATTGAGGGAAGTAAGAGCTAACATAGAGAAAGGAACTCAAACTAATTTGGTTGAACTTCTCTTTACCAAACAACAAAATGACATTGGTAATGCGTAGGAGGGGAAAAAAGTCTCCAATGAGACATGATTATCATCTCATGGAATATAAGTGGTTCTAATGCCCCCTCAAAGCATAGGTGTATTAGGGACCTATGTTTAAGTAATAAACATGATATTATTTGTATCTAGGAAACTAAAATGACAAATAAGAAGTTTCAAAAACTATGAAAATAGTATGGGCAAGATGTGAATGGGATGCTATAGATTCTGAAGGAGAGGTAGGTGGAAATCTAACTTGTTGAAATCCTTCTAGAAGCTCTTGTGTAACCATTCATAAACTAGGCATTGGATAGCCTCTTAAGTCACTTGCTACTTTGCAGATATTCATTTCATCCTTATAAAAGTCTATGGACCTACAACTCAATCAGGTATATTAGAATTTTGGAGTGGGATTGAATCCTTTATGAGAAGTAAAGACCAAGAAACTCAATTCATGATCATTGAAGATTTTAATGTCGTAATCAAGCTAAATGAAGAATTTGGTGGGAATTAGGAAATTGACCCTAAGTATGAAATATTTCTCAACTTTTATTCAAAACAAATCTATAGAAATTTGAGTTTGAAGAAGACAACTATACTTGGACTAACAACAGTAGAGGCCATAACCTAATTGTAAAAAAATTGATAGATGCATTCTCTCATATCATTGGCTAGATGAAGGAACTTGTGCTAAAATTAATACCTTAACAAGGATTGGTTCAAATCACTGGCCAATAGGAGTTAAAATGGTGGTAAGTGAATTCAAAAAAGATTATATTTAAATATGAGCAGATGTGGAAATACCATCCTCAATTTATTGATATGACAGCTTAAACGTGAAATTATTTAGGTAATGGTGGGTTCTATGCTATTCCAAACCAAATTAAAGCTATAACATCTATATTAAAATAATGTAACAAAAACACCTTTGGAAATATTTTTGAGAAGAAAGAAGAACTAAAAGATAAAAATTCAAAATCCCAAAAAAGTGATTATAATAATCCAAGCTTAGAGGAAAGGGTTTTACTTAGTGAATATCATAATATTTTGAGTAAGGAAGAGAAATTTTGGAGATTAAAATCAAGACAAACTTGGTTAAAAGAAGATAAAAATACAAAAAAAAATCAAAATATGGCTATAGTACAAAGTTCATCTTCTAGAATTAGTAGAATTAAATCAATAGAAGGGTTTGGATTGAAGATCAGAGTGAAATTAGAAAAGTGGCTAAGTCATTTTATCAAAATATTCTAGGTTCAGAGGAGACTGAAGTTATTAATGTTAAACTTCTTCAAGATGTCCCTTTAGTTATAATGAACGAAGATAATAGAAAATTGATGGAACCTACTACTATAGAAGAAGTTTATTTAGCTCTTTTATATTTTAATAAGGATAAATCCCCAGGTCCATATGGTCTCTCTACAAATTTTTATCAGCATAATTGGGATGTAGTGAAGAATTCTTTATTGGTGCCAATGGAACAGTCTAGGGTAAAACAATACATTCCTTATAAAATAAATGCAACCTATCTTACCCTAATTACAAAAAAAAAGGATGTTAAATTGTTTGATTCTTTTAGAACCATATGACTATGTAATATGGCATATGAGATTATTTTCATAGTGATGGTGAATAAATTAAGACCACTTTTAGACAAAATCATTTCAGTAGAGCAAGGAGGATTTATGAAAGGGAGATAAATTCTGGATGGGATCATAGTAGCTCATGAATTTATACATTCAACAACTTCAAGAAAAGAGAAAGATATGATCTTAAAACTTGATATGAGTAAGGCCTATTATAGGATTAAATAGAATTTTCTTTTTGAAATTTTAGATAAGTTTGGTTTTGGGAAGAAATGGGTTAGATGGATTAAAGCTTGTGTCTCTACAGTTTCTTATTCAGTGTTGGTAAATGGGTTAGTGACAGAATCTTTTAAAGCCAAGAGAGGTCTTAGATAAGGAGATCTTCTATCTCCTTATTTATTTATTATTATGGCAGAATTTTTGAGTAGGAACTTAACGAAGGCTTACAAATATGGGCTTATAAGTGGACTTAAGGTTAGTAATAATATCGATAACATCACCCATAAACAATTTTTAGATGATACAACTCTTTTTGGAAGGGCAAGGATAAACGAGGCTAGAGCTTTGAATAAATTTTTTAAAAGAGTATGAAAGAGCTTCAGGGAAAAAATTTAATAGGAATAAATTCAAAATTTACTTCTTTAACATTCCTACTAATATCAAAGCAAGAATTTACAAGTTGCTTCAAATGGAGGAGGTAAATTTACCAACAATTTAGTTAGGGATGCCTTTATTTGAGGCGAAAATGAGGATAGATTTATGGAATCAAGTTATTAGTAAAGTTTAAAATAAAATTCCAGCTTGGAAAGGTAGATGGTTATCATTAGCTGGAAGAGTGTAGTTAATTATGTTGGTCTTACAAGCCATTACAACATATTATATGTCATTGTATTATATGCCAAAATCAGTTGAAAAACATTTAATCTATATTATGCGATCCTTTTTATGGTCAGGTTTACATGATATAAAGAAAATTACTTTGGTGAAATGGAGCAAGTTGAGTGATGATAAAACTGGGGGAGGTCTTGGTTTTAGAGTTCTTATTGATGCAAACTTAGCTCTTAGGGGAAACGTTATCTGGAGATTGTACAAAGAGAGTCAAAGACAATGGGCAAGAATTATTCTAAGTATGTTGATGACAATGACCCAAGTTTAATATTGAGGGCGATATGACCTTGTGAAGTCAACCATAAAGAACAAGGGCATTGACAATTTTTAAAGTTATGAATAACAAAATTGTAAAGTGCAAAGGATTAGGGTTTTTTCCTAAAAAATAACTCATCTTTTAGGAGCCATATCTTCGTGAAGAGTTATTCGATTTAACTGATTGTTGGATCAAGTTGTGTAGAATTTGAATAGCTTTAAAATGAGTGGTCATATGCAAAAATCTAAGCAATAGTGAGGGAGATGTGATCGTGAAGTCAATCATTTGAAACAAGGGTAGTGACGACTTTTCAAGTTGTGAAAAATAAAATTGCAAATAATTGTCAACTAGAGTTCAAATGATGGGAAGAGCAATGAAGAGCTAGGTGTAGCGACCCAAAAACACACAAAAAGAAAATACAAAAATAGAAAGTTTTTTTTTTTTTTATCAAGGAGGGGGATACATTAACTCTTCATGAACCCCTAACCTAACTAACATTTACCTAAAGTTTCAATCCCCTAAGTTTCTTGGAAGTTACATCTTATGAAGTACCCTATCACAAGTTTGTCTATGTAGGCGTACCATGTGTTACTATAGATAATCCCATTTGTCCCATCATTCTTGATGAGTTAGACTTATCACCCTCAGTCCATCGAAGGTATACAAGCATCTCCATACCATACACAAATCGTTATGTGTAGGTATGCTATGAGTATTGCGAGTTAAGCTATCTATCTCATCTCCACGATGAGCTATCTTAACTCAAATGTAATCTCTTCACAACTTAGTCCTTTATCTCCCTAAGGGGGTATTAATTCCCTTAGGTACTCTATGTTCACCCTAAGGGGGTATCAATTCCCTTAGGTCACCACTAAGTTCACCCTAGAACTTTACACTTAGATTGGTTGTTTAACAGAGAAACAAGAGTAAACCATAATACTAAATCTAACAAAATTAAATCAAGAAACATAAGATATATTATGAAAGAAACACCATTTAAAAGAAGATACATTAATTGGAAAGAAGCTAATACAAACAAAAACTATTGAACATTAAAGTAAAGATACATTGATCAAACAAATCTTCAATCCTAGGTAGAAGATATCGATTCTTGACCGTAGCCTTATTTAGCATCATGTAGTCAATACACAATCTTAATGAACCATCCCTCTTCTTCACAAATAAAACTGGTGCACCCCAAGGTGACACACTTGGTTTTATCAACCCCTTTTCCAATAACCCTTGCAATTGAACCTTTAGTTCCTGCATCTCAATAGGGTTCATTCTATATGGTGATCTATGAATAGATTCTAATCCTGGTATGAGATCAATCATAAAATCAAATTCTCGTATAGGAGGTAATCCAGGTAAATCCTCTAGAAATACATCCTCAAAAGTTTGTAAAATTGGGTGCTCTCCTAGCACTCCCCTCTTATGGTCATCACTTACTTCATTAAGTTTTACCACATACACTATCCCTCCTTTATTTAGGGCTTTCTTCAATTGCATAGCTGACAACATCTGGGATTTGAATACCCCATGCTTGCTATGAATTCTCAACCTTATTTGACCTTTCTCTGAATACTTGATCCACCTATCTTGGAAATTGATTAAGGATTTATGGGCCTGTAACCAATCCATCCCTAGGATAACATCAAAGGAGTGTAAGGGAGCTACATATAAATAACATTTAGTAGTCCCTTTAGGTAGAATGACTTATGCCATAGGATAACACTGGTTCACCGAGCAGGTTTGCCCTGAATCATACTCAACCTTCCACCCTTGAGCCAAATACCTAGGCCTTTCTGACATAGTACTTGCTAGACTAGACGAAATAAAATTATCAGTGGCTCCACTATCTATTAGAATGTTTACTTTCTTATTGAAAACCTTACCTTTCACAAGTAATGGGGTGGCTTGTCCCTCTAGCTTATGCTTCTCGGTTGTGGTATAAATTCGATGTTCCGGTTCCTTCCCTTTTTCACTAGTTGAGCTAGTCCCTTCTCAATATGGACACTTATTATAGTAATGAGGTCCTCGACAATTGTAACACCCTTCGTTGGGTCCTTGATGTTTTCCAGTTTTCTCATTCACATTCTTAACTGCTAGAGTTGGATCTTGGGACTTCGGTGTCTAAGGTTTTGTATCGTTGGGCTTGTTATCCTTCTTACAAAATTTCTTCTTGAACTTATTCTGATTTCCATAGGGTTTCTTCTTCAAATTTTGGGTATTCTTGGCTTTTCACTCTTGCTCAACCTCCCATTTTACAAGCCCATTACTATTCCTCTTCTTTAACTCCTGTCGAGCTTGCTCGGGTAGAGTGTCTTATTTATAACAGAAGTGTGACTTTGCTTTCTTTACTAGGTAATATGCCTTTTACAGTGATTTAGGCTCCTGCATTTCCACATCATGACTTAACCTAGATTCTAATCCAAGAATGAACCTGTAAAACCACATTTTTCTCGTTATAAATAGGCACATATTTGAATAGCCTTACCAGATTCCTATAGTACACCTCTACTATGTTGGTTCCTTGTCTAAGACTAGCAAATTCTTCAAACTTAAAAAATAAAATTATCTTTAAAGTAAGTCTTACTAACTAAAATCAAACATATTGGCCAGGTGATCTCAGATCAATAAGGGAAAAATAAAGCAAATCTTATTATAATGAAATCAAACGGATTGGCCAGGTGATCTCAATATAATAAGGAAAAGTAAAATTATTCTAAAGCAAATATTATTGTGGTTGAAATCAAACGAATTGGCTAGGTGATCTCAAGAAAAAGTAAAACTATTCTAAAGCAAATCTTACTATGGTTGAAATCAAACGGATTGGCTAGGTGATCTCAGGACAATAAAAAAAGTGTTGGTGTTATCGTTTTTCTTCTAAGGTATGTTTTCATTGTGGTTGTGTCACTCAGTCACACCTAATTCTTGTACTACATTGGGTTTCTATAGGCCAAAGAATATTATATTTAAACTAGCAACAACCACACTCTGCAGGAAAATAAATTGTTGAAAAGGAAATTATAGAAAAATAAATTGTTGAAAAGTAAATGCTTGAAAATAAAGGCTAGAAAGTAAATGATGGAAAATAAATGCTAGAAAATAAATGACTAAATTCTAAGAAAACAATAAAAACTAATTTTAAAAAAATTGGAACCTAGTTCACCTAAGGTGGAGTATGCTTGTTGTGCATGTGTGTTGATCACTACTTGTGCCACCCTCCACATGCAACTCTATACGTATGTTGATCACTACTTACACCACCCTCCACATATAGGTAAGCTTCCTTCCTTACATGGTCCAACAACTTGCAGATTAATGTGATGGCACTGCTCTCCCCAGAAACGATGCCAAATATATCTAGCTTTAAGGGCTAATCATTTAATTATCAATTCAGGTAAAAACAATTTAAAGAATAGACAATCCCATATAGATTTTTCCAAGACAATAATTAGTTCACTTGATTTGTTTCCTTAAGATCAGGTTACAAAAAAGATAGAATATTTTAAATGTTTTTCTTTTTAATATGCAATTAACTTAATAAATGTGAAATTAACTAAATGAATGAATGTGTGTGGATCCACGTGTAGCTAATTATGTTTTAACTATTTTACTTTTGAAATAAATGATGTATATTAATTCTTTATTAATTCTACTTATTCTAATCTAATCCTATTCTAATGCATGAGTAGGAGAATAGAGATTGGTCTTCTAGAAGTGGGTCTAGCCTTTGAAAAGGTCAGTATTTTTCTCTTCTTCTCTATGTTATTTTATTTCATAAACTACTTATTTCATCTAACCTATTCTAACTATTAATTACTCGTTGATTGTAGGAAAATAAAAGTAATACAAACAAAAATAAGACATTACAAAATATAGGAATAACATTGCAAAATAGATGTGGAAAATAATACTATTTTATTGCTAAGATTCGATCATGTACATTACTAGAAATCTACAGTGCAACTTATTCAACTTTCATTATAGAGTAATTCATGGAGAAGAGAGAGTAGTGAGGAAAAGCGAGGAGGTGAGGACCTTTTCAATGGCCTCCCTATTGTAATTTATACATTAATGTTCAAGGAAACCTTTTCGTATCACATTATGTTCCTTCCAACTAATCAAATCTAAATCCTAACTTTATTTCACTCTCTACAATTTCAAAAATAGATTTTATAAGATGACTTTGACTAATCAGCACAAACACACGTGCTAATGAATTATTCTAATCAAATACAACCTTATAACAAAATAGGACTTTAGACTAATCATCGTGTGCCCAAGTGGCAACCACTTAACAACTTCTAATTTTAAGAAATAACGAGAATAATCTTGTTCCCTATTCTCAAGGAAAGAGAATATGAGTTGGCAGAATAAATCAACAATTTGGATTCTTTCCAGCTTTTAACAAAACTTTACAACTTTATTAATAAATAAAATATGTCAAATGTTCTTTGCCCACATTGACAGTCGAATGGGTGACTGTGTAAGATGTGCTTATGCTAGATTTTGACGTGGCAATAGGATTTAGTCAACTTTGACTCAGTTTTCCCATAGCACCCCTTTCAGTATATGCTTCAACAACTCCTCTCAGTAATACTTTGTCCACAACCCTATAGGTGTGTCATACGTCCAACTCTACTACATACATTGGACTCCTAGTTCAGCAGCACACGGACTTTATCCAGCTCCATATACATTTACCTAACAACATAGTAACTTACACAAAATTCATGTAAAATATACGTGTAAATAACTTTTATAATCATTAATCACTATGATGCATAAATGATAGTATTAAAGTGAAATAATAATAAAAATCATTCATATCCATCAATTTACAAAGGAATACATAAGTAAATCAGATACATATACTGTAACATTATGACACTCATCAAGGACCTATGATTTAATCTGGCTAAAAATCCAAAAACAAAAATGTAGTCTGGATGGACTTAGACTAGCTATTATAATCAAATGCTTAATAGAATTTCCTCCCATAAAATAGCATATGAAATAAGCACAAGATTTATAGCATCATTCCAAATATTTCACTAAAATTATCCAAAAAACTATTTCACATAACAGGTCCAAGGTGTAGACCAATTGGTTCGACCAAACCCCATAAGGGGGTGGAGGTCCAAGGTTCAAATCTTAGGCCTCGTCGGACTAAACTCTTGTCCCTTTTATGGTGCTTTCAGTGGCATAAAATTTTTAAAATGATTGTGGCATGGTGGTTATAGGGGTGAACTACGTGAAGAAATGTGTGGCGGATTTCGGGGCAGATAGCACAGAATACTATGGTGGCCATAAAATCCAGACAACCTACCCATATTCATGGCAGCTACCGATTCCACCATGTAAATTAAAAAAAAAAACACTTCACATAATAGAATTCAACCCATCTAAAACTAACAAAAGTAATAGAAGTGCAAAAATTACAATGTTCAACCCTAAGAACAATGATCTAAATTAGATACCATCCTAACAACATTTACTTCAACCCCTATTGAAATAAAGTAAACAATATCAAGCATAACAAAATTAACTATCATTAAAGCTTAAATGAAATGTTGAACGTGAAATGTATTATTGTAAATGTTGCATAAAATTTTATAGATAGAAGCCAAAGAGCCCTTCATTTGCTTTTATAATAGCTTAGAACATCACCTTACAAAGAGAAAAACAATGAATATTTGACCCTTACAAATGAGGAGTGTTGTCCCTCTTATATATTTCGTTATGCTAAAATAAAAATAACTATTACATATAATATTGACCAAAATAATCAGGCATGATCCTAGGCTAAGTTGGCACCACTCAGCCTCTTGATCTTACTCTACATGTCTTATGTCATATGGTTATGATTCTTGAGATGCTCTATCATGCTTTGTCGAGGTGGTTATCATTTTCTAGTTCTAGTAGATGCTACATGGTGTAACTAATAATTCTTGGAATGTTTGATGTCCTTGCTGAGGTTCTTGAATCTAAAGCATTATTGTTGTGTGTCTTGCATTTTAGGCTCTCTCTTTACTTAATACAAGTATGTTAGACTCTTTAGAAGCTAAATTGAGTTATTTGAATTTTTGCTTTGCTTTGCTTTACTTTTTGGACTCTCTTATGTGCTACTCACATTGTGCTAAAACCTTTGAGAGCTTAGCTAGAATTTTTGGACTTCCATCTTCTAGTCTTAATATCAACTACCTTATGAGCCTTGCACTTTGCCAGAGATTTTATATTTGAAGTACTTTTTGTTGATATAGGCACAAAAATTGTTTGGATTGCCTTTGCCCTCCTTTTGCTTAGTTAGAAGCCCTGGTCTAAGATGCTACTCCTTTGACTCATGCTTTAGGCATATCCTTTGTGATTGTTCATAAAGATGAAACTAATGTTATTGTTTAGAATTTTTGGCATGCTATCCTCCAAACTTAAATGCTTTGTCTTTCTTTATGTCAAAAATCTTGAGTGCTTTTGTTGAATTTTTTGCCAAGAATTTTTGGCTTACCTTTACTTCATGTTTGACATAAGTTAAATATTTTGGCTTAAGTTATATAGGTAGATCTTTACCTAAAATTCCTTCCTCTAGCTTTGGATGAAAAATTGCATGAGTGTTCAATCCAGTAAGCCTGTTTTCTTTAATTCCACTTCTAGTATAACCTTTATATGGACCAAGAAGGCTAAACGATCTACAAAAGTTTCTTAACCTAAAACACTTGGGATGCTTACACTTCCATAGATTTTCATCTCTTTTAGTCAACATCAAACCTTTGTCTAGCCACCTTTAGTCTCCTATTCTTTCACTTTTCTTGATTTTATTTTTAAAGAGCCCCTATTGGGTACTTATAGAGGGCCCTATTAGGTGTGGAGTATAGATCAATTTTTGAATCCACTTCTCATAATGATGAGTGAATCCAAAACCGTTGTATAGGACTAAGTTCTACTTAAGGTGGAACCCTTTTATTTGTCATCAAAAATGCTCAAGGACTCTTACCAATAGTATTAGGACCCCATCCTAACCTTATTATATAGTTAGCCCTTTCCTAATATGGGGACCCCATCTTAATAATATTATGTAATGTTCTATAATGTGTATATAGAACTTAGGTGCCTAGACAAGTGGGGTCATTTAATGTAATCATTACTAAGAATGTAACTATTTGTTTGGTAGAAGAGTCTTTAAAAATGCAAGGGGAAATAGATGAAGGCATCTCATATGTTGTTGCATTGAAGCTCTACTTCTAAGGAGGTTTCCCTCTCGAAGAGGTTTGTGATTATATAATGTGTTCTTGTTTTCTAAATTATAATTTGTTGCAATTCCATTGTATCTTTCAATATTGTGTTGATGTGCTTTTATTTCACTACAAGATTCATAACAAGTGGTATCACAACACTTTCTGGGGTCGTATCCTGCTATAGTTTAAATAGTTCATGTTCTAACATTTTGACTTGTTAGGTATAAGTTTTTCTTGTTTTCATTTTCCTGCTCATTTTCCTATAAAGAAAAAAGAGAAAAAATAAAGCTATTTTTTCCTTTGTTTTAGTTTGATAGGTTAGAAATCCTATTTTGAGGGTTTTAAAATATCATGGAGGAGTTTTCATTATTGTCTAGTCTAGATTTTCCATTAATTATCTAGTAAAGTGAGGGGTTATCAGACTCCAATACCTAGGCCTCAAATAGCACCCATATATGGACTTGAGCTTCCATGTATCTTTGGTATATGGGAAAATACCCCTAGTATTAGGAGAAACCTTTAGTTGTATGAAGTTTTTTGACCATGTATCTATCCATAATACATCGACCACAACACTCGAGAAGATCACCCTCCCATATTGCCATAGATATGAGTAATGCACTCAAGGGTATATGTGGAACTCTCCTTGAGTAGTTGCTTAAAATATTGGTTTGAGCATTATTGTTCATCTTTGCAATATAATAAAGGGCTATGGACAATGCACACACCTTGGCCTAGTGTTACCATGTTACAGTCATATGTTACACCTCCAAAACCTTGACCACATATTTGAGCATACTATAGAGACTACAACTATCACAAATTTCACCATACTATAAAATTCCTTAGTAAAGAAGAAACTTTGGGGTTAGTAACAATTTAAAATAGATTCAGATAGGATAGTTATTAGTGATAGATTAAAATAGTAGCAAATAGATAGTTATGAGTAATAGTCAAAATATTGTCTGTTAGGAAAGTTATCAATAACAATTTATAATGGTGTTAGACAGGGTAGTGTCAGTAATATAATTTGATAAGGTACTTGGGAATAATAGATTGAATGGTAATTGATATGGTAGTTGTCGAGGACCAGAGAAGAAAATCATTTTTTAGGTGAAGGAAAGATTTAGAAGAAAAATAGACAACACTACTAAAAAAATGGGGTGTCAAAAAACATCATTTTTATACCTAGTCCATTGTATTCATCTTTTTAAAATGATTTTTTTGATATATAGCACCCAAATGCTTTTTTAGACCATTACTAAAAATAGTAACCATTGGAACAAAACTTCTATTTTTAGTAAGTCAATTAGGGTGGTCCAAAACATAAGTATATGGTTGGAGGGACCAAAGGAGCATTGAGGAAGATGAAACAAAGAAAATATATGAAACAATTAAATCAAAAATTTAGTAACTTATAGAGCCAAATGTCACACATTGGAACATAAATTAAACATATGAAAGATCACATGCAAGTTCGAAAATCTGACTAGATTAAAGTCAAAACTGAGATTGAGGAAAAATTCCTTGAGGTTGAATAATTGTTAAAGGAAGGCCCAAAATTATACCAATAGATTAAATTTGAAAGATAGGGTGGTAATCTAGTAAACAAAGACAAAGAAAACCATCATGCTCTTTTTCACGCCCAAATTAGACTTTCACAAGTTTAATGGCAAGGATGTTGATGGTTGGTTGTGTCTTGCAGATAAATTATTCAAATTCCATAATGTTCCTCAATATTTATGGGTCACCTTGGCATCCTTTAAATTTGAATTTGAGGCCCTACAATGATATCAATGGTTACAAAACATGACTCTTGACCCTTCTTTGCAGGACTTTGATTACTAATTACTCACTTGTTTTGGCCCTAATGAGTATGAGGACTTTATGGGAGCCTTAAAAAAATTGAAACAAACCTCTACTACTTGAGAATATGAGACTTAGTTTGAGAAATTGGCTAATAAAACAAAGGGGTTGAATGAAGGATTTCTTCAAAGATATTTTATTAGTGGGTTGAAATATGATATCAAGGCAGAAGTAAAAATGTTCAAACCATAGTCTATGATGCAAGACATAGGATTGGCTATAAGAAAAATATTTCTACCTAGAGGTGGTCATCTAAATTCCCATATGCCAAACCTATACTTTCATCCAAGTTCACATTGAGTACTAGCAATAAATATACACCAATCAACCAATATACTAGGGAGGAAATGGATATCTATAGAGCACAAGGATTGTGTTATAATTATGATGAGAAATATTTTTCAGAGTATAAATATGTACAGTAAAAAAAAATTTTTTTTGGATGTGGATGACTTAATAGTGAATGAGATACCTAACAAAGAAGTAGAACCATAGGAGGAAGAGCCTCAATATGAGGGTTATGCATAGGAAGAACCATAGCTAGAGATTTATATCCATGCACTTATAGGAATATCAACCCCTTAGACTATGAAGGTAGTAGGATTCTTCAAAGGGTAAAGAATATTAGTTCTTATTGATTTAGGCAATACACCTAATGTCATTGATCTTTGAGTGGTTAAAAAAGGAAACTATTACATACAGGCTTGCAACTCTTTTGAAGTCATGGTGGAAAAAGGAGGAACATTACCTTATAAGGGTAAATGCCAAAATATTAAGTTAAATATAGGAGACTATGAACTCAAAACTCATATATTTTCTCTTCCACTTGGAGTATGTGATGTTATTCTAGGAGCCTAATGGCTTCGTACCTTGGGAATAGTAGCTTGGAACTTTACCAAATTATGAATGCAATTCTCACAGAATGGGAGGTCCTACACTCTGTGTGGTTTACTAGTAGGATATTTAGAAGTTACCAATTTAAGCTATATGAATAAATTATTAAAAAAATACTTGCATGGGGTAGTAGCCCACTTGTTTGCAATTCAACCACTGAATTTATAAGTAGATGAACCCCAAGAAAATTTACAACTCATTTTGACTAACATAATGTAATTTTTGTGAAAGTAATGGAATTACCTCCATGTCATTCCCTTGATCATGTAATACCATTGTTACCAAGTAGCTTACCACCTAACATTAGACCCTACAAATACCCTTATGCACTTAAGTCAAAAATTGAGAAGTTGAAAAAGGGTTATTGAAAATAAGGGTAGTTCGAGCTAGTAATAATCCTTATTCTTCTTTGGTACTTGTTGGTCACGAATCTGCCACAGGAAAGGATTTTTACAATTGCGCCCTAGACCCGACCAACATTGAAAGGCTGGAAGCAAGAAATGGCTCCCAGACCAATCTCCAGAGTGGGCTGGTTCCCTCTACTATTCTAAAATTGGGTTTAAGATAGGGTTTTTGGAAAGAGATTTAAAAGGTTGCAGAAAGAAATGGGAAATATGGCCACAGGCCGAAGTGATGGGATCAGAAAAACAACAGCAGGAAACTACAAACGCAACAACAGCAAGTAACATAAGAAATCAGCTTAATCTTCGCACAATCACATGCCGCAAATCCCTCCAAACCCACATTCCAGGAATTGTACCCTGACCGCAGTATTTAAATCCAATACGCAGAATTTAAATGTAATAGCAATGCAGGAGTACGAATGCTATTAGAAATGCAGAAAACAGAAAAGAAATTCATCCATGCAACGCTTGAAAAATTAGAAATTGATCCTTTTATTCCCGCAGATACAATTCCAGTTTCTAGCAGCAAGTTTTTCCAACCTTTTGAAATGCAAATTACATTGGTTTTTATAGAGGTCCGTCCTCTTTGCAGCATTAAAAACTTAAAACCAACTTCCTCGTGATCTACAACCGTCACTTGGAAATCAGGAACACGATCCCCTTAATAGCGGCCTCGAGGAAATAAAAATTAAATACCATGAAACGTTCGCGGCCCTTCATTAAATTCGTTTCTTTTAAACATGTGCATGCAAATTGTTAGCTCCATCCACGAACCGCAACCTCGAACCAATAAACCCTTTAATTTTGGTGGCCTGGGCGCTTCTTCGACTTTAACCGCCTCGGAAATCCGCAAAATATTTAATTCGGGTCAATATTAAATCATCGGAAACCAAAAACCCTTCTCGGCCGTTCATATTGCACTTGGCGGGAAAACAGTTACAGGTCGCGAAAACGCGACGGGTCGCGAAATCGCGACGGGTCGCGAAATCGCGACATGTTATAATGTCGTACGCTTCGCTGCTGAAGACCCGCGAAAATGGCACATGTAGCGATTTCGCTACATGTTTCCGTCGTTGCTCCTACCTGCGCTCTGCCCCGCGAAAACGGAACATGTAGCGATTTCGCTACATGTTTCTTCTCGCCGTATCAATTGCCATTTTCCGTCGCGATTCGCTGACATGTCAGCGACGCGCTGCAAGTTTTCACTTTGTGCCTTTGAAGCTGCCCGTGTCGCGATTCGCTGACATGTCAGCGAATCGCTGCAAGTTTTCGACTCAATGCTTTTGACGCCGACCGACCCGCGATTCCGGAACACGTCGCGATATCGCGACGGTTCCGCCCAACCTGCCTGCGTTGACCGCGATTCTGCAACATGTCAGCGCGTCGCTGCAGTTTTTTGACTTAACCATTTTTTGCTCAATTTTCCTCCTTTTTTCGCCCAAGCTGCATCAATCAAAGGTCAGATTTCCAACAATACACTAATGCATTAATCAATGAGAATCAATGTGGCAAAAATGCCAACAGTACTATTGATAAAAAGGAAAGATGGGTCACGGTGGCTATGTATAGACTTTTATGAACTCAATAAGCTCACCATTAAGGAGAAATTTCCTATCTCTATGATTGATGAATTGTTGTATGAGTTACACGGGGCAATTTTTTTCTCCATGTTGGATCTTCACTCTAACTATCACCATATAAGGCTCAAGGAGGAAGACATCTCCAAAACAATATTTTAAACTAATTTTTTATCATGCCATTTGGCCTAACTAATGAACATCAACATTTTAGATCCTCATGAATAATTTCTTTTGCCTATTTCTTTCTAAGTTTATTTTGGTTTTAATAGATGACATGCTCATCTACAAATGCACTAGGGCTAAGCACTTACAACATCTTAGATCAAAATTTTAAATTATTGTAGGACCATAATTTATTTTTCAAATGATCCAAATGTTCCTCTGGCATGCAAGAGTTTGAATACTTGGGGAATATTGTTTCACAAGAGGGATTCAAGGTTCACCCCAATAAAAATGAAATTGGACTAAGCCATAAACTCTCAAAGCACTTCATGGATTTTTGGGTGTCATGGGATATTACTACTGATTTATAAAAATTAAACAAAAATGTCCACCCCCTTAATGACCATGTTGAAAAATAATTCATTTATGTGGTCAGCTCCAACAAAAAAAACATTTGCAAATCTTAAGGAGGCTATGATTTCAACCCTGGTATTGGCCACTCTTGATTTTTCTAAACCATTTATAATTCAACTTGATGCTTTGGGTCAAGGAATTGGGGTCATATAAATGCAATAAGGATGACCCTTAACTTTCACCAATAAGGCATTATTAGGCAAGAATTTGGGAAAATCTACTTATGAAAAATAAATGATGGCCATCCTCAATGTTGTTAATCATTGGCAATCATATATCATTGGGAGAAATTTCTCTATTAAAATGGACCACCAAAGATTAAAATATTTCTTAGAACAAAGGGTATCTACTCCATAACAATAGAAATGGGTTTCAAAATTGTTGGGGTATGACTGTGAAATCATGTATAAGAAAGGAAATGGCATTATTGTGATGGATGCCCTTTCCCATCAATTGTAGGATCAAGTGATAGTGTGTGTCCTTTAGTCCCTTCTTCCCCAATGGGTCTTCCAACTTCAAGAAGACTCAACCAAGTAACAAACCTTATAGACCTTGTAGGAACAACTCCAAATGGATCCTAATTTGCATGTCAAATATTCATGGGATGGACACCTATTAAGATATCAAGGTTGCATTTTGGTATCTAAAACCTCATTACTCCATGAGGATATCATGAGGGAAATGCATGTTTCACCTACTATATGCCATTAAATATTTTTGAA